>OZ024813.1:41169959-43966321 GCA_964017055.1 Chloromyia formosa | reverse complement strand
TCTAAAATATACTTCAGCTTCTCAACGGAGGGTTTGCATTGTTGAAGGATACAACTAACAAACCGAGGAAGTTGCCAGTACAAATGTAGAGAATTACGCCTTCAAAAAGCTTGGTTTGATGAACGAGCAATGTACAGTAATCCCCCGACATTCGCGAGGGATGCGTTCCACGAAAACGCCGCGAATGTTGAAATCGCGAATGTCGGGGTTCGACAGTCATACAAATTTAGATAATAGGTGCCAAAATTTTATTGAAAGTTACAATAATGCCAAAAGGTAGTAAAAGATATTGATCCAAATAATATTAAAAATAAATTTATTTCATTTATAAACATATTCATATAAAAAAAAATAACAAAAGGCATACATATCTCCATTTACTAATAAATGAGTACATAGTAACACATAGATTTATCCGTGTTTAGTCTTTTGTAACAGGTGGAAAAAACTTCAAAAGAGTCGGTTGCCTAACCTCTTTTTGCTTTTCTTGTAATATTAATCGGTATGGCGTTAGCGCATCATGTAATTTTTTTTGGAAACTTTGGGTTCTTTTAGAATCATCGTCAATAGAATTAGCAAAGTTGACAGCATCACCAAAATCTATCAACTTAGACAAATTAGCAATAGTCATTTTGTCTTTGATCATTACTGAGACTGAACACTCATTAGCCTCTTCATCTTCAGTCTCGTTCTCTTGGTGCAACTCAATCAGTTCTTGAACTGTCAATTCGGCATCGTGTGACTCTATGAGTTCGCGAATATCACTCTCTTCAAATCCTTCTCCACCAACTTCCTTTCCTAGTGCTACTAAAGTGCTCAGGTCTATTTCGCAGTTTTCAGCGTTTTCGGTGATCTCGATCCACAACTTTTTCCAAACTGCGTTCAAAGTTTCCTTTTTCAAGCGCAACCAGGAGTCATTTATATTTTTGACGCAGTCTAAGATATTGTACCCTTTCCAAAATTCTCTCAGGTTTGGTTTATCTGGGCGATCAGTATGTTCCAACATGGCATCAAATGTTAGTCTCAAATAATTTTTTTTTTAAATTAGCGATAATACCCTGGTCCATGGGTTGCAAAATGGATGTTGTATTCGGCGGCAAAAATAAAACTTTAACATTAGGGTGGAGGGCCTTTATCTTTTCGGGATGACTTGTGGCGTTGTCAACGATGAGCAATATGTTGAAGGCTATGTTAGATTTCTTGCAATATATTTCTGCTTCTGTGCAAAAACAATTTAGGAACCAATTCTCAAAAATTGACGCAACCATCCAAGATTTTTTGTTGGATTTCCAATAAACTGGCAGATTTTCCTTTTTAGTATTTTTTAAAGCTCGGGGATTCTCGGAGTTGTAAATCAGAAGTGGTTTGCATCTGAAGTCCCCTTTTGCATTGGCACAAAGCAGAAGCGTTAACCTATCTTTTGCCACTTTGAATCCAGTAGCTTTTTTTTCCTCTTTAGAAATAAAAGTTCGACTAGGCATACGCTTCCCATAAAGACCGGTTTCGTCGGCGTTGAAGACTTGTTGAGGTGTATACCTGCCGGATTCTAAGACTTCGTGGAAGGTTGGAGAAAATTTCAAAGCTGCTTCTACATCTGCACTTGAAGCCTCCCCAGATATGATCACATAATGTAGATCGTGGCGCTGCCGAAATCGATCAAACCAACCATTGCTGGCAACGAAGGATTTGCTTTCGGAGGACTAACTTGCTTCTTGTCTTTTAATATGCTCGTAAAGTTAAAGAGCTTTTCTTGAAACGATGCTCGTATCCATTGGAATGTGCTTTTGATTATTGTCGTTGATCCATTCCATCAACAACATTTCTACCTTTTCCACAATCGGATCTCGGGTCTGTTTTATCCGTTTAGCCGATAATGGCGTCGAGTTTTTTAACGACGTTTTGATGTTCTCTTCTTTGGCTTTTATCGAACGAACTGTCAACTCATTCACATTATAAATCCGTCCGATAGTTAATGGGCCTTCTCCCTTTTCCAGCAAATTTCTAATTTCTTCTCTAAGGTGAGAACATGTTTGGTCCTCTTTTTCGGTTTTTCTTGGGAGCCGTTCATTTCAATCTTAAATTCTATTGAATGCCAAGATGGAATCAAACTATATCTTAAAATAAACGCGCCACAGTTCAGATCGCCTGTTTATTTCCGCTGGCTGGAAACACAACAGCATTAAAACTTTTATTTTTTAATGAAAATTTCAACTTACATCTTAACCAAGTAATCGATTATGTATCAACACATCAATATGTAGTTGGAAAACCTCAGTCAAAAACTCTGATATCTAAGACTATTGCAACACTCAAGTCAAATGTAATGAAAAACCATCAAATAGTCGCGTCGGGCCAGTCGTAACGGTAAAATGCATAATCACATATGAAAATTGCGTTACAAAATGTGTATCTACACATAATTTCAAGAATGCAATCGCGAATAAGCATCGTGAATATGGGGAGAAGGTGGTAAAATTGAAATCGCGAATAAGCGAATTCGCGAATTTTGGGAGCGCGAATGACGGGGGATTACTGTAATACTAAATGCGAGGCATGAGACCCGTAGTTGCAGAGAAGAAAAAAATGAGAAAGAGCTAGGAGGTAATTCATCTTAAACGGAAATGGAACCCAGGCATCTTCTGATAGAAGATTGCGTATATGAACTTAAAGTGTGCTGCGTGTATCAACAAGGTCTCCCAAAATAACGCGGTAGCGGTACGCGGTACTCAGCGGGAGCAGCATACCGCGTGCCCATTCAAACCTCCGCAGTACAAGTATGGTACTGTTGACGCGGTACAAATGTCAAAAGTACTCACTGCGGTACATCGCGATCAATAGTGCCAGCTGCGATACAAAAGCTCAATACCGCTGCTTTGCCGCGGTACAAAAGTGTATCACTGCAATACCCCAGCTTCTCCGAGGTATACCGCGTATGCAGTAAGAGCTCACATATACCGCCATGTAAATTTGTACCGTACCGCGCTGGTTTGGAGAGAGCTTTAAGAAGGCGACCAAAGGATGTATGTAGTGCTGAGATGGTCATAGTATACTCAAACTCATTATACAGTATTTTTTTTTTATATTTTCAAAATATATTTCTGTGATGACCAAGCCGAAGTGACCGGTAGTTGGGTAACCCTAGCAATACTTGATTGGTCCTTGTTTTCACTTCTGCCGAATTCCCAAGTCTAGCCCGATTTCGGTCTGGTTGGTAGGATATTGACGTAACAGTGATCGAAATTTCATTTCTGCTAGTGATATGATATCTTCATTTTCGATCCGACCGCTGCAATTTTTGGGTTTTGCCCCCTATCTAGAAATTTGTTGATACTTTGCAGCTTGGTTGTTCCTTAAACTAATTAATAGATTTGGCTCGTCTTCTTAATCGATGCCCTGCTGTTCCCTTGTTATGGCTCGTTCCAGTCCAAAACATCAGAAACTAAACTGTAATACATTAGCGCGAAATCGTTAGTAACACACCCCACAGATTCTCAATCCGGTTGATGCGACCCTTTTTCCTTAAACTTCTATTAGCCGACAGACGACTGCATCGGTGAGGGCTGGTCAAAATACGTAGTTCAAAAGTGTCACAAAGTGAGTTTGGACGTCTGTGAACGTATCGACATCCCCGCATTAGTAAAAGTTGTTCCCATTTTTAATAAGATTCGCGATTCAAAATGTCTGTTTTCGAGCCAAGTTCTCGTCATTTGCGAGAAGTTGTGATCTTCTGCTTCCATTTGAAAAAAACTGCAGCTGAGGCTCATCGAATGCTCTCAGATACTTACGGTGAGGTTGCTCTGAGCGACAGAACATGTCGTGAGTGGTTTCAAAGTTTCAAAAGTGGCGATTTCAATGTCGAAGACAAGCATGGTGGTGGGAGAGAAACAATTTTCAAAGACGACGAACTGGAAGCACTGCTCGATGAAGATTCATGCCAAACGCAAGAAGAATTAGCTGAATCACTCACTGGGAGTGACTCAGCAAGCCATCTCGAAATGCCTCAAGGCCATGGGCATGATTCAGAAACAAGGAAATTGGGTTCCATACGAGTTAAGACCGACAGATATTGAACGGCCATTATTTGCATGCGAACAACTGCTTCAAAGGCAGAATCGGAAGGCATTTCTACATCGGATCGTAACCGGCGACGAAAAATGGGTCCGTTACGATAATCCCAAGCGCAGAAAGTCGTGGGGAATGTCCGGACATGCCTCAACGTCGACTGCAAAACCGAATATTCACGGCGCCAAGGTTATGCTTTGCATTTGGTGGAACCAACTCAGTGTGATATACTACGAGCTACTGAAACCGAATGAAACTATCACAGGAGATCGGTACAGAACGCAATTGATGCATTTAAGTCGAGCATTAAAGGAAAAACGACCACAGTACCAAGAGAGACCCGACAAAGTCATCCTTCAGCATGATAATGCTCGGCCACACGTCGCAAAAGTGGTCAAGACATACTTGGAAACCCTGAAATGGAAAATCTTGCCTCACCCACCGTACTCCCCAGACATTGCTCCTTCCGACTACCATATGTTTCGTTCCATGGCGCATGGCCTGGCTGATCAGGATTTTCGTTCGTACGAAAAAAAAGTCGAAAAATGGATCCAATTATGGATCGCGTCGAAAGACGCCCCCATTTTCCGAGATGAAATCCGAAAATTGCCGGAGAGATGGGCGAAAGTTGTCGCTAGTGATGGACAGTACTTTGAATAATACATCTGTTAGTACTTTTTGACAATTAAGCTTTTAATTTCAGGAAAAAGCGGCGGGAGCAAAGTTGTACACCCAATATAATTACGGATCAAAGATGTAACCCGCACTGATTGATGGTCGGTCCACAGAGGGGAAATGAAGGTCAACCTTTCTTTTTCGTCTGCGTAATGGACGGGTTGATAAGCAACCGAAGATGCCCGTGGGGACGGAGCCTAAGGTAGCATAATGGCCGCGAAGGTCGGGCCGTGCCATCTGGTGAAGAAAAAGGCCCCTCACCGAACTAACCAGCTGTAGCTCAGTTCGGGAGACGTTGGCGGGGTTTTCGCCGCTAGTTGCCCCTGTACTTTACGTACTAATAAAGATTCATACGACAGATCACTACTCATCAGCCTTCGATTTACCGGTGGGATCAGCACTACCAGATCAAAATATGGTTCATTGCATACTCTTTTGAGGCGACCGGTAGCGCAGTGTGCTGAAGCATCAGTCTCATATTTGACTACCGGCGTTTCCGGTTCGAATCCCGTCCACGACGACGTTCGTGGCCATGGATGTGCAGGAGGTGAATGTTAGCAAATGCATTCTCCGAAACCCGTTTATGCCAACGAAACGTCAACTGGGCCGCATGGAACAGTAGACGCGCTATGCCCCGCAAGGGGTTAGGGTAATTGAGTAGTAGTACATTCTCTTTAAGAATAAGTGTATAGTGTATATAAGGCCTAGTCAATCATCACTGATTTGGTCGCGCATCTCCCATTGTGCGAGACACAAGGTGTGGAGGCGTTTGATGATCTCGGCCTTGCAAACTGGGAGAGGCGCGACCAGATCAGTGATGAAATATACGGTACGAAACCAGACTCAGATCGTTTTTCGGGAACTTTTAGCCCAAAATAGTTCAGTAAGTTCGTTTTCTTAATGAAAAATCGCCTGGCCTAGCTCTGCTCAAAGTACTCACGGTTTTATTATATCTAATAGAACTATAGTTGGATCGTTGAACTGCAAAACCTGACTTTAATCTACTATACTTTCTATGATGGCAATGGCATCCCATTTCAATTTTTTTTTGTCTTTGCCCTATTTTTTTATGAAATTCGATTGAAAATTAACAATATGTGAATTAATTCTCCTGAAACTGAATTTATATTTGTATGGGACCTCTGTGTTCATAATCAGTGCCAGACTTCCCATCCTCATGTTAGTAAAACTTAATAAATGATTTCATTTCATACCTAAAACAGTCCAACTAACATCCATACCATCACTTCTGTACATTACCGTAAATGTTTAATTTAAGATCTTACGAAAAATTCGGTTTAAATAGATTCCACTATGGAAACATTGAAAGGGCGGAGGAGTGGGAAGGAATCGATAATTTTCCTTTGACACTTGCAGCGGCATCTACTTGTAGAGGAAGTCGTGACGGAATCTCGAGAATTACCTGAAATAAATTCATTGCTATCGATTAAATGGACAAGTAGAAGAGAAACGAAAGCATCTTACGAAGCAGAAGCCACTATCATCGTCGCCGTTCAAAGATAGATTGCGTTATGGTGTAAGGAGGCGATCTGAACATAAACTATGTAAGCTCAAACATAAAGCTGATAAAGAATCTGCAGTACGTTGGTCATCAATCTTTCTCTGCAGTGCATTCGGTTTTGATATTGAGGTATATGGTATATGAACTACGAATCAGTGCAATGTAAACTTTTTGTGTGGGTTTGGATATTTTCGCTACAATGTAGGCTAAAATTTAAATTGTAAGTAGGTGGATCACCTAGTTTCTGGTCTCCACAATTAAAAAACCCGATGATGAATATACTCACCGCAAAACAGTATTAAACACGCTGGACTTTTCCGGTTAATACGAATAAGGAAGCCGAGACTGTAGTTGTTGGTATTACTGTAGAAAGAGTGTATTGGACAGTATGGTGGGCATCGGAAGATGCCCGTGGGGACGCAGCCTAAGGTAGCATAATCACCGTGAAGGCCGGGCCGTGTCATCTGGCGAAGTAAAAAGGCCCCTCAATGAGCTAAACAGCGGCCTATGCTTGCTGTAGCTTAGCTCGAGAAACGTGTTCGTGGTTTTCGCCGCTTGTTGCCCCTGTCCTTTAGGTTTTAATAAAATCTATAGGCCCAGGGAAGACAACACAATCATGGCAGGCAAAAATGAGGAATAATGAAAATAATGAGACGATAAGGATGGAATGACATAACGATAAACTTGGCTAATTCGTGTTGTCATAATTTTAGACACTTCTGTCAGTCTTTACCGGACCGTTGCGCGTTTTTTTTTTTCAAGTTTATTAATTTTTTGGAAGAGACGAATCCTCCAAAAGGTATCTAATACCCATCATATCAAGTGAACCGTAAGCTAATTACTACCGAATAATATATTCACTAACCAGTTCACTAACGACGCGAAGAATGTTATCACCTTCGCGTCGTTAGTGAACTAAAAAAAAAACTAAAAATTTACATTCGAGACGAATCTTATTTCTCGGGTCACTAGCGGGCCGAGAAACCTTCACACTTAGCGAATAAAACTTTTCATATTAACTAAGGGTGAAACTTCCCCGATTCGTTAGCGACCCGAAAACAACATTCGTCGCGAATCTAAATTTGAAGCTACAATGTTTTCGTCTGCGAGTCGTTAGTGAATTCGTTCGCGGAGAAAACAGCAACTCCTTAGTGACTATTTTACGATGAACTTGGTACGCTAATATACGCATTGTTCGAAAGCTCCTTCTACGAGCAACTAAACGCCATTCAGAGCGGAACACCTATAGGGTGCATTATAATGGTTATGGGGGGTTTGGAAGCAAAAATTGGTGCTGATAACTATGGATGCGGATATGAGATGGGTAGGCACGGTCTTGGCGATCGTAACGACAACAGTGAAAGATTTGTAGAGTTCTGCAACTTTCACAGTCTCTTCATCGGTGGTACTATGTTTGAGCATAAGGACCACCACAAAATCAGTTGGTCCTCTGTTGATCGGTGCAGAACACAAAATCAGATCGACCACTTTGCCATTAGTAAAAGATTCAAGAGTTGCCTCCTGGACGTGCGAAACAAGAAAGATGCCGATATTGGGATGGGAAGAGACCATTATCTTATGATCGCAAATGTTCGATTGCGTATTGCAGCCGTGCACCGTCCTAGCAACGAAAGGTCCAGGCGCCGTAAATGCTACACCGCTGGACTAAAAAATCCAGCTGTCTTACAACAATATAATGACCATCTTGCGCAAAAAGCAGCTAAGATAACCAGTCACCCAGATAGTAAGATAAATGAAAACTGGTATGCCATAAAAACTGCGTACATTGATAGCGCCGATACCATCCTTGGCACAAACACGGATTGCCAGAATAAGCCCTGTATGTCCAATTATTCATGGCAGCGGATTGTTGAAATACAATAGCTGAAGGTTCATTTGACGGCAGCATCAGACGACAATCGAAGCAGCATCGACCTCCTTTACCGTCAGAAAGCTCGAGAAGTTTAGCGTATTGTGCGAAGCAATAAAAGGGGTTATGCGAATTCTCTTCTTCGCTCAACAGAAGAAGCCGCAAGAGGCAACGACTTAAACGCCGTATACGGTGTCATCAAAGAGTTTATAGAGGGTCGTAACTCCTGCCAGCATCCTGTGAAAGATAGTGATGAAAAGCTACTTACCTTGGAGGAAGATCAAATGAGGTGGTGTAAAAAACACTTCGCCGCGGTCAGGAACCGTGTAACCATCAAAATGTGCGTAAACTGTCCACTACCCCGACTAAAGAAGAAGAAGAAGTAGTTGCTGAAATTATTAGGATAAAACGAGGAAAGGTCACCGGACGATATCCCTACCGAACTTTATTAAACAACGCCAATCGTAACTACCGAGTTGTTGCATCCACTTCTTGTTGATAAAACATGGAATAAATAAATCTTTTCCACTGAGTGAAAGGAAGGTTTGATCATCAAATTCCCGAAGAAGAGTAGCTTTACAGACTGCATTGATTTGAGAGGAATTTGTGTACTTCCTGCCGTTGCCAATGTTCTAGCCGAAATCGTCCAGGAAAGACTAAAGGCTCACTTAGGAAGCACAATTGATGAACATCAGGCTGGCTTTTGATCCCGATTCTCCTGTTTCGATCACATTAGCACCAGCGATTCATCATGCTGATGCAATGCGTTGAATTTGATTATCCGCTTCACACAACGTTAGCCGGCCATACACACACGTTCTATCATCTGCAAACGTGTGGTGCCTGGATCGCCCAATGATACGCCGCGTTTCTTTCCCCTGGAAAATCGTGGCACCAAGAAACGGGAGATGATACGCCTAATGATACGCCAAATGATCTTTCCCTGGAAAATCGTGGCACCTAGAAACCGGAGATGATAGAACGGGTGGTGAAATTAAATAACTTTGTGCGATACGTGGCGCTTTCGATTTTCAGATGAAAGACCAACAAGAATTTGAATGAACACGGTGTCTAGTTGGGAGTTGTATGACTGCGGGGGTGTTGAGACGAATACGTTAGACTGCCGCAGAAGGCATTCTGAGTACTTTGGTAACGAAAAATTACATGCTTTGCAAGGAAAGCCCGATCAGACGAGCGTTTCCCCATGAAAACAGGGTTTCCATTCTGGGGTAGGCAACTCTAAGTTTTTTGTCTTTTTTGACTTCAGATTCGGAATCAGTGCCCCAAAATTACCTACCTTGAAGCTCGAACGAGCCTAAGGACGAGTATTTCCCCGTGAAAACAGGGTTGCCTTTCTGGGGTGGGGTTGCCTTCAGCGGCAGTATAACGAATTCGTCTCAACACTCCAAGCCATACAACACCCATCTTGCCTACATATCTCTCTTCATCGCTAAAAAAAATCCTTTTATCCTGACGCACACTTCCAGCAGGACCATAATATCTCATATTTCATGATGCAAGCTACTACTACCACCTCTATAGATTAACCCATAAAAATTCAGCCGTGGCGAACTACCGAAATCATCTACAAAATCACAACACAACTTGACACAACCCAACTAGACGCCGTGTTCATTCAAATTCTTGTTGGTATTTCATCTAAAAACCGAAAACGCCACGTATCACGGTATAAATCATCTGGTCGTACAAAATTACCTGATTTCACTACCCGTTCTATCATCTCTCGTTTCCAGGTGCCACGATTTTCCAGGGGAAAGATCATTAGGCGAATCATTAGGCGTATCATCTCCCGTTTCCAGGTGCCGCGATTTTCCAGGGGAAAGAAACGCGGCGTATCACTGAGTGAATTAATGGGCGATCCAGATGCCACACCTTTCCTGATGATAGAACGTGTGTGTATGGCCGGCTAATGGCGTTAGATCTTGAGAGGGAGGCAAGCAAGGTTGGGCTAAGGATTAATACCAACAAGACTAAGGTTCATGTGGCGCGTGCTGGCAACGTGCACCGTCCGAAACTGGCTTATGCCAACGAAACGTTAGCTAAGCTACATGGAAAAGTTGACGCACTATGCCCCATACTAGGGGCTAGTGCAAGTGAGTAGTTTTGCGGAAAAGAAATCCGACACCTGTTGCCATCAACATTAATGGGCAGCCTGTGGAGAAGTTGACCAACTTAGTTTACCTGAGTAGCATTGTTGCCAGTGGTAGGGAACAGGACTTCGCCCATCGTATCAACCAGGCTAAATGCGCATACGGCATGGTGTCCTAAATCTGACAGACCAGTTATCTCAGTATCAAGACTAAGCTGAGCCTTTTTCACTCCCTGGTACTGTCTGTGCTTTTGTATGCAAGCATGGAAAGTTTCCGCGATAGTTACTAGAAAGTTTTTGTCAACGCATGTCTTCGTCGAATTCTAAGAATTTTCCGGGCCGAAACTATATTAAATGACGAACTTAGTCGACGTACGGGTAAGATGCCAATCGACGAATTGATACGCAGGCGAAAATGGCAGTGGATAGGTCACACATTGCGGAAGAATGATGGCTGCATTACTCATTATTTTGCATGTCATAAAATGGAACCCGATTTCCAACCCAGGCCGACCTTGACGGGGTCCTAAAAGCACATGGTGCCGATCTATGGGAAAATAGTGTAAGGCGCTGGGTAAGTCATTTGAGGAGTGGCACCCCGTTGCCCAGAACATAGTACGATGGCGCGCAGAAGTGGTTGACGCGTTATGCCCCACTAGGGGTTAAGGTAAAAGGCGAAAGATTTATTCGACATTGGGGGTCTAGTAGTACTGTCATGTAAAGTGTTTGGATAAGGTTCCTGGAGACAGGAAAATTCACAAGAAGGCGACACAGGGCCGACGAAGAGCAAGAACATCTTACAATGTTGACCAATTTATACACTTAAACGCCCTTAGTAGTCTTCGAAACATAGCACCTTCCAAACTAAGTGACCTCAAACACGCCACAGGGATCGTTATTTCTAAACAAACCGTGCTTAATCGTTTGATGGAAAGTGAACTGCTATCCAGATATCCAGTAAAGTACCGCCATTAACAAGAAAGTACAAAATCACCCGACATCGGTTTGCCAGAAGCCATCGTAATTGCAGTACGACGTCTCCTACCCTATGCTCTTCAGCCCACGTCATTTTTTGCCGGTGGATCTATTATGGGGGCGATTTTTTAAAATGGCATAACGATTTAGTTGTGAACGCTAATGGCAAATTGACAGCTTAAGGATACATCAACAAAGTGCTTAGCCTTCGTGTTACTGGAAGAGCATGCGCTGGTTGACAAAATTTTCAGATGGACCCTGCCCTCATAATGCCAACATTGTGCATGAATTCTTCACTGTCAATAATATCGAACTTTTTCACAGGCCAGTGTGCAGCCCAAATTGAAATCCCATAGAACATTTTTGGGACCAGCTAGGAAAACATAGCAAGACCCATTCCAACCTTCCTGATATGTTACGAGAACTGGAACACGCTCTCAAGGTGAATAGGCGAGAAATTTCTTACATTAAGCATGCCTAAGCGAATTCATGTTGGCAATACGCGCTACTTAGCAGCCGATGAAGCAGAATAAAACATAATAAAATATAAAAAATTAAATAAATAAACAATCATAAAATGTTCCACTTTTTTAAGAGTTTTTAAAATTTGCATGAAATGCACCGTTATGTTAGAAATTAATTTTCGAAAATATTTCATATTTTTACTGTTTATTTTATTATCTCACAAAATCTTTGGCATGCTTTATAATGTAGATTTCAGTTATGTTCTCTAAACAGATTCTAGATAATCAATCTAGGTGCATAGTTTCTAAAAGTGTATCCCACTAGCTCGATCGCGTCACCCAGTTTCAGCACATCTGAACCAATGAAAAAGGAACAATTTCACTTGTTGCAATAAAATAGCACTCGCAGGCCTAAGTAGTTTCCCATAGTAACAGCCTGACGGATAAACCTGGAGCTTCCATGGTCGGTGTATGCCTAAAGCGTCCAAGCTAACACATTGTGGTGAAACGGACAACATCGAAAGGTTACTTATTGCGATCGATATTGGTTTATGGGCTTGTCAGGCCACGGTAATCGCTAATTAATAAATATCTTTTTAGTTGAATACTAACGTGCAGTGGAAGGCGCATAAAACCACGACTACAAAAGCCAACTAACTAAAGATACCTTCTTCTATGAGCTGAGCATTAAACGTGCTGGTGTCCAATGCCTTGTAGAATCCACTCCTTTCACGGCGATCCAATATCGAATCAGATCTCTTGGCAGTAAAGGAAAATTGAAACATCAACGAGATAACTGATGTTTAGTTTATTGCAGGGTTTATTTGAAATGTGGAATAGTTTAAAGGAAATGAAAATAATCTAATAGATAGATGGTTGGGCAAACGAGAGGTCAGACTTCGTGGATAAACTCTGTAGTCCGAAAAACGATTGAGATATCAGCGGTTTTTGTTTTCTTTCGTTCGTAGCAAGTGTTGATAGGCTATAATTTACCACTGTCGATAATTCCATGCAATGGAGAAATTAATTTCTATTTGTAATTGAATTTTATCTATTCAAATCAGTGTCGACAATATTGCGGATAATTTATATATATCCTTTTCAATTGAAGCTCTCTAACCTAGTTTTCCCTTTGGACATTGGGTTGTTGAGTCTCTGATTCATTTCGTGTTGATTAAAAATTGGACGTTTTCGGAAGTGTAATCAAATGAAGCATTATGTAGTGAAAGATATCCGAAATTGTTCGTGAGTACAAAGCCACATTGACCCAAAAAAAAAGCAAAATGAAATAATCCGTTGAATGGTTTCCAAAAAAGGATACATAACAATATTCGGTCGTACATGGTAACTTGGAAGAAGAGTTTAAGGGAACTCTAAAGAGGTTTCACTCGAACTTTGATAGCGTATAGCGGGCATGTAGTTGAACCGCAGCTGGCTGTCAAATTTAGAGGTTATAGCAATTAATGTAGGGCAAATCATCATAGAAAGTTTTTGTAACGGACTAATTGTGACACGTGAATGTCTACTTTTGAATTTGAGTTTTTTTCACAAATGTATTTTACTTAAATCATTATAAATTATCTACGCGCCAAAACGAATGCCAAAAGGGGAATCGAGTAGAAACCGCGTACGAGAGAAGGCATCACTATTTTAAGGTTATGTTAAAATGGGGTAAATTAAAAATCTGGCTTTTGGTCTGCTTGTTGCGCGAGTTTGCACGTTTGTTTCGTTGGAGTGCTCGTTGGTGATATGCCATTAGGAAGCCAAGATCCGTGCGTTCCGAACAAAGAAATGCCATAGCGGAAACTCCTAAAAGTGCGATTGGCGCGTAAACAAAAATGTCTGCGAAAATCCCTAAATCCCTGAACACTTCCGCACTACATGCATAGGACTTTCGTTGTTCTTGAGGTCTTCCTGTACCGGATATTCCGACGCCAGTTTGGTCGCGAAGTCTGTTTGCTGATATTCCGTTCAACTTTTCGCCCACACGGTAGCCTGCGCCGTTAATTTTTATACCCTAGACTTATAGTATAGGGTACATTTTTTTTGTCACGACGAAAATATGTAACACCTTAAAGGAGGCTCCGGAGGTATAGCAACGTATATATATAAATGATCAGGGTCACCTCCTGATTCGATTTAGCCATGTCTGTCTGTCTGTCTGTCCGTCTGTCTGTCTGTCTGTCCGTCTGTCTGCCGTTCGCACGATAACTTTCGATAGAATGAAGATAGAGCCTTGAAATTTTGGTCAAATATTGGTAGTATGATTTAGTTGGATGGTATTGAAATTGGGCATGATCAGGCCAACAGAACGCCTACCTTCCCTACATATGTAAAATAATTAAATGTATCTATAACTCCCGATTACAAAATCATGAAAAGCTCCAGCTTTGGTATATTGCTAGTGAGGGCAATCTTATACTCTCCTGGGAAAATAAAGTCGATCAGTTGAAAAGTAACGGTAATTTTCTTACAAAGAGCCCCGTACTACCCCACTTTTCAGGTTTTTTGTCTATAACTCTTGAACCAATTAACGTAGACATCTGATTTTTGGCATGTAACCCTGAGGGAAGAAGCTGCTTAAGTTTCTGTAAGTTGGGCATAATCCGATCAAAGGAACACCTACCTCCCCTACAAATTTCAAATAATTAAATATTACTTTACTTACGATAACTTTCGATAGAATAAACTACCGAGTTAAAAATTTGGGTGGAATGTTGCTAGTAAGACCTACTTAGTTGGTATTGAATATGGGCAAGATCCGACCCAAGGAACCTCCACCTCCCCTACAAATGAAACTTCAAATAAGCGATATCTTTTGATGAAATGAAGCGAAGCTTCGGCCTGGTTTTTTTATTGAGTTCTTGTTCCCGAGAGTGGTGCTGTGAGTCAAGTGAAAAAGGGCGTCAATGACAACAATCTCAGTTACCATAGAATGGAATCGCGACGAATTGCAAAGTGTACCACCTGCCAACAGTGGATAGGAAACGATTTTGTGTACTGTATTGCTTTTCGCATTACGTCATAAAAATTCTGTTTTGGTCTGCGAACTATATTTCATGACTGAAATTTATAATTGTTCCCGGTGGACCCGGTGGAGTGCGCCCATCTCTCTGCCTCTGACAAGTGACCCTTCGGTTCATGACCCCTTTCGCAGTAGCGTCTCATTCTCATGGACGCTCCTAAAGTGCTCCAGAAAACAAGGAAGAAATTTCCTGTGAGTTCGGGTCGAATAGTTGTCGTTGTCAGCAATCGAATCGTTCGTTAGATGTGATTATCAGTGGCCTTTTGATCTGTCCGGAGAAATCTATGTTGCTAAACAGCGACAACAACAACATCCCTGCAAGCAGCTTCCCAGCGAACAGCAAGAAATCATAGTGAAATCAAAGTGAAAATGAAATCACTAACCCTTCATTTAGGCTTCAGTATTGAAATTACTTTTTGTTCATATCCGTTCGGAAATTTTTACCCTGAAATGAAATCATAAGTTGGTTTCTAACCAATTCCAGCAAATGATACTAAAGTGAACACAGGGCATGAAGTCAATCTGAACCCACTATAAAATTTTATTCTGAATTCGGCAAATGATAATAAATGGAATACCGCTTGTGGCTGTAGAATTCGACTACTACAGAAAATGAAATCGGAAAATAGAGGGCTACGCCCACAATCCGAGGGTTTTGTAGTGTCCCATGCTAATAGGAGATGAACTGTCCTACTCTTGGAGATGCTTAACCATTCATGTTAAGACGATATTGCAAATTGCAAGCGTGCGTAAGAAATATTGAAAATAAATTGTTTGAATAGTTATAGAAAGTAGAGTAAGCGACCAGCATACTTCCCCTCCCCCCTTCCCTCCTCCCCCCACCCTTCCCTCCTCCCCCCCTTCCCTCCTCCCTCCTCTCCCACCAATCTTTACCCTTTTGGAAATGGTTAACTCCAACTCGCTCTTCGGAAACAATATGCAAGTATGTAGTACAAGAGGCCTGTTATGTGCATTTTTATACCCTTCACGGATGTGATAGGGTATATTAACTTTGTCATTTGTATTTATGATATCAAAATGACCAAATCTAAATGAATGTACTACTATTAAATATTACGTGATTATTACAAAACTTGGAGATATTATTGCACATGGTGTTGATTCGACCTCGGATGAGTTTGAGAAATGCAGGGGTGTGCTAACTGTAACTATAGAAATATACTATTATTAACTTATTTTGAGAAGATATCAAAATTTCATAATTTTTTTCTTTTCTGTGCTAGTTGAAAGCCATCTTCCTGTATGTTTTCATATTTCTATGTGTAACGGTCTCGAAATGGTAAAGGAGGTGGGACAAATTATGATCTCATATTTTCCCCTCTGCCTCTTTTCCCCTTTCTTCAAATTTGATGAAGACGCCTAAAATGGAATGTACTCGCTAGTACCTTTTTCATGATACCCCACTTTCCCATATCAGATGAAAAAAAATTTTGACCTTAATTTCCCCTCCAAGGGGACCTCCCCTTAAAGCAGCAACCCACCTACCTCCCCTCTTAAACTTCTCTCCCCTACCACTCCTATATGTGCATTTTTTGCATGGATAGTATCAAAATGTCTAAATTTAAATGAATGTAAAATACTATTATTAAATATTATGTGATTGTAATGAAACTTGGAGGTATTATTGCCTATGATGCCTATATCATATGTAGTCCGGATGGCGCAACGGTTAGCACGTTCGCCTTCAACGCACTGGGTCCCGGTTCGATTCCGGGGATTTACGTGTCGGACTATGAGCGCACTCAGCTATTAAATGAGTACCCATTATCGGGTAAATAACTCGGTTGAGCGTGTTGCTGATCACATACCTTTGCACAAAAACCGTCACGATCTAGAAAATGAGATGATGCTAACTCTTCTCGAGGCCGTGGTTCAAATTGAACTGTTGCGCCAGTTATTTATTTATTTATTTATGTTGGTTATCATTGGCCATCAATATTTTTGACTTTGGGTGCGCTTAAGGGGTGCAGGGATGTGCTAACTGCAACTATAGAAATGTACTATTATTAACCTTTTCTGATGAAATTTCAAAATTCTATTAATCTAGGTTTCGACGCTAGTATAATGCCGCTTTTCTGTAAATTTTCATATTTCAAAGTATAACGGTCTCGAAATGCAAGGGGAGGGGGGGACAAACTCGGATGACATATTTTCCCCTCTCCCTCTTTTCCCGTTTCCTCAAATTTGACAAAAAATCCAAAAATGGCATGTACTCGACGGTACCTTTCTTATGATACCCCACTTGCCTGTACCAAACGAAAAAAAAAATGTCAACCTTCAATTCCCCTCTATGGGGACCTCCCCTTAAAGTTGACCTATTACAACGATTCGCTTTCTCCGGCGAATTATAGTAATTCTTCACATTCCTACAAAATTTCGTGTATGTAGCTTCTGCCGTTCGTGAGATATTCCATGGAAAGACGGACAGACGGACAGACATTTGACCGATTTCATAAGGGTTTTGTTTTTACTACAAAACCCTAAAAATAGTATTACATAGTAAACTAGTATTATGTACATAGAAAAAAATACAAGTTCAGACATTTTAAAACAAAAATATTTCAAAAATCCTAAATATATAATTTTTAACGATGATAATGATGATTCGGGTGAGGTGAATTATTTTTGTCTTTTCTGAAATATTTTATAAAATTGTTCTATAACTGTAATATTGATTCAATAAATTGGCTGCTATCAGTTGTTCGATATGTCAAAAAATGACCATATGATGGGCATAATGACTCTTTTCGCTGTGCCAGCACATAATCTCTGACTCTTTCCAATGAGTCGTTCAAAAAGAGTCATTGAAAGAGTCTGAAACTTGGTCAATAACATATTCAATAACAGCCGTAGTTTTTAAAAAATTCAGTTTTTTTCCTTTATTTTCTACCCCCGATTCAAAATCGCTGACCTCCAATGCCATTTAGTTCAAGCCTGCCGGATCGAACCACTATTTCCTATGAAATCGGAGTTGCCAATCTGGGATGGGCGACCCTAATCTTTTTTGTCTGTTTTTGACCCCAGATTCTGAGTCAGCGACCCCCAATGCCCTTTAGCTCGAGCCAGCCAGATTGGACCACTATTTCCGATGAAAACGGGGCTGCCAACCTGGGATGGGCTCTTTTGACTCATTTGACTCCTTTTGAACGACTCTTTTTGACCGATATGATGCGATTCGTTTTTGACTCTTTCGACTCTTTTTGAACGATATGAACGATTCGATTTTGTATCGTTCTTTTTGAACGACTCTTTTTAAACGATATGAACGATTCAATTTAGTTTCGTTCTTTCTGAACGACTATTTTAGAACGATATTAAGCTTGGTTTCGGAGAATGCAATTGCCAGCATTCACCTCCAGCACATCCATGGCCACGAACGTCGTCATGGACGGGATTCGAACCTTAAACGCCGGTAGTCAAACCTGAGACTGATGCCTCAACACACTGCGCTACCGGTAGGTTGGGAATTAATTTTACAGTGTGTTATTCATAAATTGTACGACTCGGAAGCTATGTCGTTGTGCCGAATTTGCACATTCTGTTTAGTCGTTCAAAATTACGACTCGTTACTGTGCTACACATCACTAATTGAGCTTCCAAATTGACTAGTCTGCAAGTTTTTTATTGCTAAAATACAGATAAGTTTTAATTATACTTACTTTACTTGATTTTCACTTGCAATAATGATAAACTTATTATTTTTCACTAAACTCAGCACAAAGCCCACCAATCGAAATGAAATATCTTCACTTAATGAAAATCACTTATGAAAAATACCTTGAAAACCCCTATAGATAAAATTAACAGCATTCTTTTTTCGTTCATGCGTTAGATGGCTAGAAAAAAAAAGCTCAGCCGAAAGGGTGGAGTAAGGATATATACGGGGATAGGTACGGTCGCTCTTTAGCACTGCTAAGCGCACAGGGAAAGACGAAGACTGGGGTGAATATAGAAATTCACTCAAATCCTTCAAAAAACAGCTCAGAGCAGCGAAACGAAAAAGCTGGCGAGACTTCTGCAGCCAAATTGAATGCACATCAGAGGCATCGCTGCTAAAGAAAGTCATCTCCAAAAATCCGACACCGCCATCTACACTCAGTAAGGGGGATGGACAATGAACGGAAGGAAGTGATGACACGCTGGAACTACTCCTTTCAACACACTTTCCGGACTGCGAGAGTCCGCCAACCCAACCACATACAACAACTTCAGAAACTAACTCGCGCGGCAGCAACATACCAGGGCTCTTCACGTTCAGACGAGTAAAACGGGCCATTAATTCTTTTGACCCATACAAATCAGCAGGACCGGATGAGATCATACCTGCTATGCTACAAAAACTGCCGACTCCATAGCAATCTGGATTGTTGCTATATTCAAAGGCTGCATCAGAATGGGCTATGTACCGCATGGTTGGCGAAAGGCCAGTGTTGTGGTTATACCCAAAACTGGGAAAAGCATTCATGACAACCCGAAAGACTTTAGACCAATCAGTCTCACATCCTCCATGCTAAAAACTATGGAAAACATACTGGATGGACACATTAGAGAGTCACTCGTACCGGGCTATCTATCAAACACACAACACGCGTATCTAAAGGGGAAATCCGTGGAAACGGCCCTGCACGAGGTGGTCTCCACCATCGAAATCTCTCTACAGTACAAAGAATACACGCTTGGCACGTTCCTAGACATAGCTGGAGCCTTCAATAATGTTACAACACAAACGATAATGGATGCCCTCTACGATGCAGGGGTCAACGTAAGGATAAGAAACTGGATCGCAGCATTGCTACTCGTATCTAACAGACTTATATCATCCGCATGGGGCAATGCCACGGTCACTAAAGTGACCAGAAGAGGAACGCCACAAGGAGGGGTGCTATCACCACTTCTATGGATACTAGTGTTGAACACTTTACTAAAAACCTTCGAAGCGATAGGCATACGCACGGTGGCTTACGCAGATGACGTTGTAATACTTGCATCTGGAAAGGACACTGGCGTTCTGTCAGATCTCACAACAATGGCTCTAAGTAGGCTACTAAATTGGGCAGTGTGAACCCGCAAAAGACTGAACTGGTTCTCTACACAAGAAGAACCAAAATTCAGGGCTTCCACCTCCCAAGGATGGGCATCACCGAGTTAACTTTGATGACTCACGCAAAGTACTTCGGGTTGATCCTAGACAGCAAGCTTACTTGGAATCGTAACATCGAAGAACGCACCAAGAAAGCAACCATTGCTCTCTATACCTGCAAAAGTTTGCTTGGTAAGACATGGGGGCTCAATCCTTGAATTATCCACTGGATATATACAGCTTTTGTTAGGCCAATTCTATTATACAGAATTCTGGTCTGGTGGACAGCACTTAAAACCAGGTGCAATAAACTGCAACATCTTCCAGGCGGAAGTGGTAGCGATACAAAAAGCTGCGGAGCTAGTCTCAACAACACGCAGGATGGGCAACATCTACATTCACTCAGCTGAAAGCACTGCAGTCAGACACTATCAGATCAGAGACAGTGCTTAACTGTCTCTCAATTCTTCAGAGACTGGGCACCTCAAGGAAACTGGAACTCCGATGGATACCAGGGCACAGCGGTTGCCTTGGCAACTATATTGCGGATGGACTCGCAAAGCAGGAGGCTGCATTGGACGCCACAATGGCAATAGCAACTCCTATTCCAATACAAACACTAAAAACAAAACTGGACTCTCAGATGATGCAACGGACCAACCAAAATTGGAACAGAACCGTCAACTCCAGAATTACGAGAGAACTCTGGAACTCGTACAACACTAAGAAAACCGATATACTCTTAGGCCTCTCTAGGGGTAAATGTGCAATGCTAGTGGGCTTATTAACGGGTCACTGCCTAATAGGTGAGCACGCACACAGACTGGAACTGATCACAGACAGGCGGCTGCAGGAACTGCAACTGATTCGCAGGCGTGACGAAAAACTTCGAGCTCAACAAGGACTTGTTGATTACGACTAATAACAACAACTAACGATCTCTGTTGTCTTTCTTCGTGGTATCGCTATGGACCCAAGTGGTCTATGCTGGGCCGTGAGGCCTCCACCTAACCTAACCTAACCTAGATGGCTAGAACGTAGCTTCAGTTCGGTTTTATAAAGAAAACTGATTATAATTTCTCGAAAACTTTACAAAACGCTTGGCAGAAATGTTGTTGTTCATTTGACGAAGATTGTATGAAATGAATTTTCAGAAGATGATTTCACATCGGTTTCATGCAATGAACATTCACCAAAATGTTCGCTGGGTTATTGATTAATGTCCTGAAGATTACCAGATTTATTGGTACCTTGTTTTGACTCACCACCGCCGTTTGATTGAAAAAATAAACATTGCAAGAAAAGCTAGCATTTAATCAATGGAGAAATCTAGTTTTGTAATAAAATACAGATTAAAATATGATCTACTGTAGACTATTTCCCAGTATTTAATCCTCTTGATTAAAAATTAATACAGTTTTATTAAAACTTGCAAAGTTTAGTCCTGGCCAGATTAAAAGCAAATCTCTCGCATTAATCTTTAATTAAAGTTAAATGAAAATGTTAAGTGCCGCAGGCTTATTTAGAGGTGTTGTTGTGCACGTGATCGGTTCTATTAGTCGCCTCCTACGATCAAGGTAGGACTCGCCAAGAGGTGCATATTCTAAGCCCGTCACCCCACGGGTATATTATTATTAAACTAATATATCTCTTAAAGGCCTTAAATAATATTCATCTTAACAAATCGAAATTAACTACCCTAACCTATGTATAACTTTACGAGCCCGCTGGGGTCATAAAAACCCGTAACAGTACTTGAAAATTACTAAAGTCAACTGCCTCTGCCTCCCAGTATTAGCACTAGAACGGATAGAGACGACTAAGTATAATAGGTACTCGTACGTCTGCCAGTCCGTATATTCTCGTATATTTCAAATTTTGGACTTAACTTATGCCGACTTGTATCAAAATAATTTTCATTTGAAGTTCTTCTTCTGTTTTTCATTTAATATGTCAATGGGTTAAGCATATCACTTCCAACTTAAACCGGTAAACCCACAAGTGCGGGAATTTGAAAACATTATTATCGAAGACATCAGACTCAAATAACACTCCTTAAAAGTCCGATCGCAACATTTGCTTACAAGAATTCCCACGTGAACAGTAAACGCAAAAATGTCAACATGGTTACCGATAAAATCCATTTGCCAGTGGCTATTGAAAGACTTTAGTCTTAATTGTTATCGTCTCGTTTTCTCCGGAATTATTTCCATCGTCTTCGTCGTATACATTAACCTCTCAACAATATCTAACATGCATTTTTGCATACTTGGAATTCTATTAATTTCACCGTCTACACCGACTGAGCCATGTACCCAATGCCGGATGAACGACAACATTTACGACCTGACGTGACGTGAGTCACGAGAGGAGCGCACGTCCCGAATTAACCAGATTCGGATTATGATAGTGTGCAAACACCTATCTAAACCAATATCCAAACTCCTTGCAGAGATGTAACGGATTTGTCCCGCGAAGAGCCAAGTAAGCGAAGGCCGCAACCACGAGCAACAACATGTGTGCGCGCATAATGTGATTCAAAGGCTGATTAATGCGTTCCAATTCTGGCTGACATTCAGCGTACGTGAAGCAATCGCAAAGATGCATACTGTGTGTATAAGAAGTCTATTGCAATGCCTGCAATCCATATCTTCTTCGTTAGAACACTAATGTACTGGCCTGGCCTAATAGCTATCGATATCTGCTTGCAATGTGTACAACAATTGACATGAATATGGTTAGCGCGCTGATTCCCAAGGCGGAAATCGTGGCGGTGCATTTGACAATGTTACCAATCAATTTTTATTAGAAAATTTGACGTCATTTAAAATAATTTTTTCTGCATTAATAGTTCTTCTTCATACTTCTAAGCACTGGTATTCTCATTTTCAAAATCAATGTCAGCATTGCTGTGTGAAAATACAGGTATCCCTAGTATGACCCGGCAGATTCGTTCTTGGAAAATGCCATGTTATATCGACTAGAAGCTACAAATTGAGGGATGCGTTCTGGAAAATTTTTAAAATTTTAACAAAAGTATAAATAGGTTTAAAACAACAAATATACAGTAAAAAAATACCTCGGGAAAATTCCCCGATTTTGTGTGCCATTATTACGGTTTTTTTTCGGTGTAAATATTAAAAAAAAAAATTCACATGCACTGTTTTTTACTTTGTCTTTACCACTACTTTTATTTTTATTCCTGACGCGTTTCGCTTTTTCGAGCATCTTCAGAAGAATGAAATACATGTTACAAATCCAATATGTATAATTTCTGGTCTTAGCTCTACTAAACATTTTCTTGTTACATCTGTTAGCCATTATACAAAAGATACAAAATGAAGTCTTAACTGTAGACATTATGATATTACGTAAAAATTATTTTACTATCATATGTAAACATAAAAAATGAAAGGATCGATGGGTGAGGTGATAGTTGAAAAACTGTAAGTTTAGATAGAAATCCGTGGAACTGTCATCGAAACTACATACCCTTCTGGAACGTTTTAAACTCGTTTCATTTGATATATCCAACATGTTCTCCAACTTCCCATCCAGCAAATGTCCTGCATTAGATGAATCTATTTTAAACGCTAAAAACAGTTGCTCACTAGAGAAAAGTGACCTAATGAACCTACTCAAAACGTACCTTCAACGAAACTATTTTCAATTCGGAGGCGAGACGTCCACACAACGTACAGTTTACCTATGGGCTCCCCACTAAGCTCCCTCTTAGCTGAAATCTACAGGGACAACTTCGAAACTAAAGTTATATCTTCCACCCTGTCCAAAAATCACACCTTCTTTGGTACAAATATGTAGATGATATTCATGTGGGGTTTAGAATATCAGATAGACAAATGGATGCGCTCCTCATATCCTTGAACACGGTGTTCGCTTTTGAAAAAGGTATAAATAATGCCATCAACTTTCTCGACTTGGCAATTTCCCACGTTGATAACAGCTTTGACTTCTAAGTTTATCGTAAACCCACCTTTTCGAATGGAACCATCCCTGAAGATTCCGTTTGGATATGGTCACACAAAGTGACAGCAAATTCACATAGGGAAAGTGAACTCAACATAATAAGAAATATAGCTATGAATAACGGGTTCCAGCGAGATATGGTATAACATCATAAAAAGAGGACGACTGAAACGGTTAGAAACTTTATCTACTAAAGATCCAACAAAACAAATGGAATGCTACATCAAATCTCGCAACTTCTTCCAAAAAGATAACATAATCCCTTTTCAAAGTGGTAACACCCTGGGGAAGAGACTATTAAACGCATCTCAGCTGGCAGAGCAAAAATAGCAGACATTAGGCCGGTTTATCTTAATAATAAACAGAATTTGATTTTCTTAATATCTATTTAGCGTTATTAATAGGATAAAAGCTAACCGTTCCCTTCTCTTATCCAAAACAAGACCCACCCTGGTTTCCGGTCACAGAAGAGAGAATTAGAAGGAAATGAAAAAGAGCGAGAGGAATGAAGTAATTCGGCACAAGTAGGAAGGGGGATGGGAATTTGACATCTCATGTGCTTCTATTTGGACTGGGCGGGTGTTCCGTGGCAGAGAGACAAGAAGGAATGTTATTGCTCACAAAGGATATTACAGGACGAATTCGCCGAGCTGCACCGGACAATGGACACGGCTGGGGCCAGCTTGCTGCAGAGCAGGGCCGTGGGACGTCATACGCATAAAATTTTGCCGGCCGTATCGGGACGGGAACCAATAGAATCCCCGTCAAACGCGAATACGGGGTCGCGGTTCCTCTCTTCCCAGAGCACTCACACAATTTTAAAATATATTAAGTTTATTAAAAAATAAAATGTTTAACTTAAAACTACCTCTACTGTAACGGCCTCGCAAATTCAAGTCAAACACTTACACTATACTTAAAATTATTTACAAATACCTGTCTTCTCACCTATTGGGGCGGCAAATCTCACTAGCATTAATTACTTACCATACACAAACGTACGCCTTCTCACGGTTGTTTTCGCAGTCTCAGCTTCTTTAGCACCGTCTTCTCCTACACGTCTCGTCGTCTCATCGGTCGGGTTGGAATCCTCGAGTTTTCGACCTAAACGTAAACGTCAACAATCCAAAGGCTATTTACCTCTTGTCATTGGCCTTTTTTTTACTCCGTTCTGCTATTTATCTTCCGCTATCTACATTCGGCGTATTCCACAATATATGTACATTTCGAACGGTCGTATCCAAGACACACACCGATCATTGGCAACTATTGTGAATTCGTGGACAAACTTGAAGAATCGTCGGCAACGGTACTTTCTTGTTTAAAATATAAATAATGATGTGTTTTGGAGTTATGTCAATAGCATCTGACAGATCCGGGAAAAGGTGGTTTTGGTGTTATATTGTAGTGTGACGTTCGAGAAAATTGCAGAACATAAAGAAGACGGGGAAAATTCAGGAGGCAGATGGTGCTCTTGTCAGATAAGTATTCCACTCATATTGTTAAGATGAAGATACTTTGTGTTTGCGTTCTCTTTTCCAGACGATCCGAACATTGCTACCTGGACCCTGGCCACCGCGTTACAACTTGTAGGAGCAGCATCAAATCCAGCTGGAGAGGTGTAATAGAAGGTATATAAGCCCTTAATAATCCCTACCTAGACCGCCCATTAACCTAAGCCGTCCCCTTACAAATTAACTACTCTAACCTATCCTACCTTAAATTAGGCTTAACTATACAGGCCCTCTGGGGTTTGAAAAGAACTCGTAACAAGGAGAAGTGTGAGAGGGGATGACATCTCATGTGCTTGTGAGGTGTATAATGTGGTGCCTAATGTGAGATCAAAATTTCAATTTTTTTATAAAAAAATCAAGGGGTGGGCAAACGAAAATTTTGGGTAGGCAATCCTGGACGAACGTTGGGCAAACGAAATAACATAAAAAGAAGAAAAGAAGCAAACATTTCGTGTTTTTTTTTAATTTATTTCATTAATAACTTTTTTTGTAAGGGTCATCATCATCATCGTGGCGCGACAGCCCGACGTCGGGCCTTGGCCGCCTGGATCATTGTCCTCCAATTATCTCGGTCACGTGACCGCGTCCTCCAATTTTGGGAGCCCAGCAGCTGCGCGGCGTCCACACCTACTGAACTCTCCCAACGAGATCTCGGTCGTCCTCGCAGTCTCGCTCCGTCGACTCGTTCTGCATTCATTACTCTCTTAGGCATGCGATCATCGTCCATTCTTTGTACATGCCCTGCCCATTGAAGTCGTTGTAGTTTGACGATTTTCGAGACTTGCAGCTCATCGTACATTTCATACAACTCATGGTTGTACCGGATGCGCCATCCATCTCGATCGCAAACAGCCCCGAAAATTCGCCGTAGAACCTTACGTTCGAAAGTGTCTAGCATGTTTTCGGAGGCTTGAGCTAGGGTCCATGCTTCGCAGCCATAGCATAGCGCTGGTCGTATAATGGTTTTGTACACGCGGAGCTTCGTGTTTCTGTGCACATGTTTCGATTTCATTATGGGGAGAACCGAGAAAAAAAAAGTCTTATTAGCTAACTGTATCCGTCGCTTGATTTCGTCAGTTTCGTTGGCGTCCCTTGACAGGTTGCAACCCAGGTAAATGAAGTTGTTCACGAACTCGATGTTGAGGTCCCCCACATTGATGCTTGGTTGTGCAGGTGTCCTTGTCACCGATTGCATCATTATTTTAGTTTTACCCTCGTTAATACGTAATCCAACTTCCTTTGCAGCGGTATCAAGCGTATGCAGAAGTTCTTCTGCGTCAGCCAATCTTCGGGACATGATGTTGATGTCGTCGGCGTACGCTGCTAATTGTGTCGACTTGATGAGTAGCGTCTTGCTGTGGTCCAAATTCATGGCCCGAATCTAAGGGTGGGCAAGCAATAAATTTTCCTGGGCAAACTTGGGCCTACGATGGGCAAACGAACTGCACACTTTAAATTTAAAAAATCAAATGTGACGGTGCCTGCTTCACAGAGCTACATTCTATTCCTACGCAATTCTTACAGATACTATCCTTGTATCTACGTACACTATATTTTTGAATATTAAGAATTTTACATAAGTTGAGTGTAGTGGACCACTGCTAATCCAAGCTTTTCACTATGAATGAGCCCACTACCACGCTCCAGCTGTTGTGTCTGGTGTCTAACGATACCACGCGACTATTCGATTGTCCATTTCGATTTCATTCATTAAATAAATCACACTGACCCCACGTTGGGTGTCGAATATATTCAAGCCCTTGCGACTCTTTTTCGATTTTTTTTCTTCCACTGCGAATTTTTAATGACTTAGGATATAAACACGTTCAAGTAACTTTCCACCCTTGTAGGATCGAAAAAAACTTTGAGGTAGCCTTAAGATATCCTCCCAGTAGCTTATGCTTTATGGTAAGTTTAAAAAAGACTTCAATTTTAGTGTCTTGTGAATGAAGACATTACTTTTCGTTAAACTTTTAGATTTTACTTAAAAATGAATATTTTAAATTCGCCAATTTCTTTACTAGTTTTGGTGTCAACAACCCAAAGACTGCATAGTAAAAATTATTTTGATCCTTTTGACATTAGTTGATGGATAATGCGCCTTTTCTATCCATTCGGTGAATTAATACTCGTGCAACACACCACTTGATTGGTGTTTGAAATATTATACTTTTACTTGGTGTATTTATTTCACAGGTGGTGTAAAAGTCATAATGGCTACCAAAAGTATGATACATAACCAGTATCGAAAAATCCCAACCGAAGTTTTATAAGCATGAGCTTGTGGCAAGGGATGACCATCTTCTGACATTATACACATATATTTTTTTTTATTATTATGTTTATACCAAAGCTTAGGGGGTAACCCTTTGATGCGAGAGCACAGCGTTGGCGGTAAGGGATTAAGGTAGTGGGGAGATGGGTTGAGTTTTAATAAGGTGACGATGTACATTCCGTTTAAATTTTTGTAGGTCATAGTTGCGGGGAAAAACAAAAGATGGTAGATCGTTCCACATTCGTGTTGTCCTAGATACAAACGAGTCATGGAATTTGGCGGTGCGACTATTGCTGAGTTCTAGAAGATGAGGATGGGCACGACTGGTTAGTCGGGTGTTACGTAAAGGAAAAGTACGCTCAGGAATGAGGTTGGCTATTTCTTCAACATTAACCTCTGCTGGTTACCGAGTCACAGTGGCTTTGCGGGCAATTACAGGGCGGACGATCTTGCTCATGAGGGAACAACTGGTGTTGCATTGACATTAAAATGCCAATTGCATCATACAAAGTGGCAATTAAGTCCGCTGCAGTGGATAGGGCCAATACCAGATGACTCAACAGCAGTACTTCCCAAACGACGAGAATGATTTGGCAGAAATTCGATTCTAGCCGCTCTGCCTCTTTGCTGTCATTGAATAAAAAACACATTAGCATTAGGGTGGTGGGGACTATCACAGGGCACTGCTCCATCGGCGCGCCTCATAATGACTGCTGCAGGAGTTGTGAGGATGTAGATAAGGAAGAGAGTGTGTTGCACCTCCTATGTCGCTGTCCGGCACTGACCATCAGGAGGAAGAAATTCCTGGGCTCCTGGTTTTACTATGAGGAGGACCTCAAGGATATGAGCGTGATACAGCTCAATCGCTACATTGCCAACACAGGCTGGTTCGGGACCTAGGTTTCTTTAGCGAGGTGAATTGTTATTGGTGGTGTCACAATGGACCCATAAGAGGTCTAAGTCTGCTGTGTTGTATCATGGCAGCCCCTTAACCTAACCTATTATAGTCTGATATCAGAATTTTCAACAAATTTCCGTACGAAAATTTTTGAATTTTTTACAGCAACGTACACTAGTTATTTGAAAGGGCACCATATTAAATAAACGAGGTGGGCGAAAAAAAGCATGTGCAGCGGCAGTGCTAGTTTTAAGCCTTGGCTCAGCTAACGTTCTTCTGATTCGACTTCTTGTGGAGTGACGATGTTCAGACTCAACAGGAAATTCACTTGGTCTGCTGAACGCAAAATTCAAGAGGCCTAATATTTACAGTTTATTGATGTTCAAATTAAGGCAGTTGGATATCTGATAGGTTTTTTCATACATAATTTTCTATAAATTTCTTAAGTAATGAAATAAGAGGCTGCAAAATTGAAACTCCACAACTTCCCCAACCAATGAAACAATATTGAATGACGGATTGAACGAGTCTGAAAACAAGGTAGGATACATGGATACCCCACCGCAAGAATGAGTCAACCATCACTCCGAGATATCTGACACTTTTTCTTATTCTCAAAGGATACAGACAACAGACACAGTTATAACTAACACAATCAGTTTCATGGACTTTAAGGGATACCATTGCATCTTGAGGTGGTAACCCCACAGAGGTAAGGGCAAAAGGGAGAAACAAAGTTCGAGTCTAGCCAAAGTTTAAGAACTTAAAGACAATTTTTAGCGTTGTTAAAAGCTCGAGCTCATGATTGTCCCGATAATATTGCTACAGTATCATCCGCAAATGAAAACAACATTGAATTGTATTTCCTTTTTCATTCAAAATAATTCATTACTAACCATTTGTTGCCTGACTTGTTCACAAAAAACGAAACAAAAAACAAACAAAAACAAAACAATCTATATTTTGGTAAAAAAAAAAGTTTCAAAATACGAGTATAATTTCTTCATGCGAACTTTTCATCTAAAAATCGAAGGTTCCTGTTCTTTTCAAGTTTTTGTGATTTTCAGTTCTTAAAGCTTTCGCAACAAAACCTAAAATTCGTTTAAAATCATAATTGAGCATTCATTCCCCCATATTCTCAACTTTGCCAACACTTGCTAAATAGCCAATATTTGCCAACCATAATATCATACAGGGATGCGCGATCGTGATAGCCCTCGATGTAGAAACAGCGCCTTGATATGAAATTCCACGAATAATACCAGCAAGATCTATTAAGACGATATCTTTTGCAATCGCGGGGCACATCAGCGTCGACACGAACATTTTGTGAAACAACACCACACGTTTCAATACCGAATTTACTGACATTGAATGCGGCCGCGGAAGACAACGTCTTCCAATGCCATTGATAGCAACCTAGTGGCAAGGCACCAACCAACAATATTCCAGATCCGGTGGAGACTCCGCGGTACCTTACTAGACCTTACTCAGCGGATGCACCGCTAAAAACGTTAGACGATGCCAGCTCTAATGACCCACATTACCAACATTATACGCGAAATGTTTTGAATACAAGGAAGAGTGCAAGCGCTAAAGCAATGTATAGCTTGCAAGCTGGACATGGACACGGACATAGACATGGCATGACAATACATACGTCGGAACCCAAATAATGCAATGGAAGATAATCATGGTAGCTATGCGGATTGCGGAACCATTAAAACATAAAACATAATTTATTCAAATGCCGAATACGGTTAAAATGCTTGAAGGCGGATTCGAAATTGGCGAACGTAGTTGACTGTCGGCTGGCGGTAGCCTGCGATGGTGGCATGATAGTGACCTTTGGTCCACACCTTAAAAGAGCCTGAAACTAACGTTGCAAATAACATGTTAATAAATAAAAGTCACGTTTCATTGTATGTTATGTCATTGTAGTGCCTTATATTGGACTTGAACGATATGGCAGGGTCTCGAGAGGTCGGCCAAATAACTTCAGTACAAAGCGAGCCACGATGCACTTGATATTAATTGACCCTCGAAATAGAATAATGATGCGAATACGCTCAACTATCCAGACGGCATTATATCTGATACATATTATTGTTAACGACATAATTGAGACATGAGAGAAAATCGTATCTGAAGCAGTATACTGAAATCGAGTTACTCGCCTAAATCTTTCGTTTAGTAAATTCCACATGGCGACATAATTCCTAATTGTGTATATGATGCCTAGCTTTTCCCCTTACCGAGTATTTTTCAAGTCAATTGGAAAATAATAATTCCTTAGCACAAGTTTCTTAACATAGCTGAGATTGAATCAACGTATTAAGCATTAAGTGTGGATTAATGTTATCATTCCGATCGGAGTTCGGTGAGAACTTGTGAACCTAGTGGACTTAATTTAGAAATTATTATAATTTGCATATAATTACTTCTTGTTATTCATCGTGTCTGTGAATATGAGATTACATTTGATTTTTATGCGCAGTTTGAAAATTTATGGACATAATGAAGAAATTATCACAATGTTACGAGCCCGAGATAGTATCTGAACTAATTGATCAATTATTGATTGCTCAAAGACAAATATATTGGCTTCACGATGACGGCCCCTTAGCAATACCCGTAGCTATATCATGTTTAAAGTGGCGACTATAATGATTCCTACGAAGCTGTATCTTTGAAAGTTATCTTCGGCAAACACTTTCACCTTCAACTCGGTGAATCCATGAGATTAGCTTAAATTTAGTATTGAATTGGGATGAATGAGAATCATAACTCTTCAATATATCGAACATTCCAAAAATTTGGAAACTAACATTGCGATTTTCAAGGAAAAATCAACGATTCTCAATTTGACGAAAATTTCGTCAACTTCAAGAAAAAAAGAAGAAAGAAAATACCATTTCTGAGAAGCCCATAGTTCCCCAATTCTACGTTAACTATCGTAAATATTAGCTGAAGGTTCGAAATTAGCATTCAATCAAGATCTCGTTGAAAGCAATGTACGAATGGGTACAATGTACGAATGGGTACAATGTACGAATGGGTACAATGTACGAATGGGTACAGAAACCGATTACCCCAGGTATCGTCAGGGATTAATGTATTGCATGGATGACGTTTCGGGCTCGAATCCCGTCCACGACGACCTTCGTGGCAACTGATGTGCAGGAGGTGCATGCTGGCAACCGCATTCTCCGAAACCAGTTTATGCCACCGAAACGTCAACTGGGTCACATGGAATAGTTGACGCACTATGCCCTACAAGGAGTTAGGCAATTGAGAGAGAGAGATGGATCACACAGCTCAACGATCTCACGATGTGATGCATAGTGCCAATATTTAGTCATGGGATTATGTTGAAATTCAATGTAAACCCTATACTGTAATTAATATGTATAATATCAAAGGGTAGTGTGAGTAAATTAACACACAGCAGATAAATTCGTCTTCTATCAACTACTACTAAACACAAACTCTACCCCATGCCATGTAAACCACATACATACTTTGCCCAACTACGGAATGCTTGTTGATATGCAAATTTGCAAGTTGATTCAATCTCGCATTCAAACTGTAGCTGCGAAGCAATCATTACCTGACCGCCAAATCTAAAAAATATATATTGTAATAACTCACTACGAATGCTAGGATCAGGTGATATTCTACCACGTTTGACGCTTAGGTTAGGTTAGGTAACAGGATTGCTGAAAACAGCACACTTAGACCAGAAAACATAGGTCCATTGTGATACCCTAGGAGAACCAAACAGCAACGTATTAGAACCACCCGGAGCCGCTGACGAAACGAAGGAGTTGTCCCACCTCCACCTCCGCCAGCTCCCCAAGATGGTTGTAAAAGTATTTACCAAGAGTTGACCTTCTCAATTGCGCAAAAGCAGGGCACTCGCAGAGCAGATGAGTAATACTTTCCTCTTCCTCCTCGTCCCCACAGCTTCTGCAGTAATCAAAGAACGGAAGCCGTAGCCTCCTGGCATGTTCGCCGATAAGGCAGTGTCCAGTAATGGAGCCGACCACCAGGCTGATCTGGAATTTAGTCAGCGACAGTAGTTTAGTAGTGCGGTTGATATTCTGCCTCGGCCAGATTAGCTTGGCATTATAGCAGGAAGCGCCATCAGTCCACCTAAGGTGGGATTCCCTGATCGCAGCTGATTTCATTCTGGACTTTACCAGGGCAATCGGTGTAGCGATATCGCTGCTAAGCTGCAGAGCCACGTCGGTGGCGCCCCTCCAGGCGAGCTCATCAGCTCTGCAATTACCAGAAAAGCCATGATGGCCAGGTATCCAGCACAGGGTAATATCGAAGAAATCACCCATCTCCGCTAGCCTCCCCCTGCACTCCGATAGGCTTTTCGAAGTGCAGAACCCTGATTCGAAGGATTTTATTGCGGCTTGACAATCCGTAAAGATAGTGATTTTCGTCGTGGAGATCGCGTGAAGACTCAGCCAAGTCTCCGCTTCCTTAATCGCAAAAATTTCCGCCTGGAAAGCACTACAGTATTCCGGTAGCCGGAAGGATAGGTGAAGGTTCAGCTCCTCAGAGAATACCCCAGCACCCACACCTTCGGCAGTTTTCGAGCCGTCCGTGTAAATTTCCAGCGAGTGCGGTATAGATGGACCACCACTTTCCCACAGACTCCGCGATAGAATCAGGTTTATGTGATTCTTCATGAACCATCGCTTTGGTGAGATGTTGTAATGGACGATGGCGACACCCGAAGGTGTCAACGGGGACGGAGCCATTTCGACCGTTAAGGTCCGGGAGTGACAGCTGCCAAAGTTGACAGCTGCCAAAATTGGCTCCTCAACGAGCTAAGCGGCGGCCTGTGCTTGCTGTAGCTCAGTTCGGGAGATATGGGCGGGGTTTTTGCCGCTCGGTGCCCCTGTCCACACATATTAGAAAGGGATGTCACAGGCCTGGGAAAAACGTCACGAACAAAGGAGGTTAAAATTTGGAAAATGCAAGGAAGTTTGGGAGCCAGCCTGCTCAATTTGCCATTTTGTTGAGCTCCGAGGTCCAGATGGCGGTGAACCTCGGCCTTCTCTACCCGCTGAAAAACAAAAAAAACCCGACCGTGAGGCCCCCTTGGCCGAAAAGAAAATTTATGGGGCCTCCCATAGCGAAACAAGGGATGAGGCCTTTCACCTCATCCCATCATCCAACCTGAAATGGGATGTGGGGTTCCTTAAAGGAAAAGCCGTATTTTTAATTGGAAGTTAGTGATACATTTTTCACTTTTTTTTTTTATTTCAGTATTTCTTTTGTTGGTTCAGCCAAACAAGTCGAAAAAAAAGAAGGAAAAAAAAAGAATACAAAATGAATTATAATAGTATCCAAATCGGTGAGCCAGTGGAAATGCCATGCAAAAACATCAAATATGAATCAAACAAAACTTACCCCCAAATTCAAAATGGCCATAGCGAACTGGAGCAGCTGCGAAGAAATTGGTTAAAGCACAACCGAAAGTCACCGATTGGAAAACTGAGTTAAAACAAACGAGTTACTATATCAAGTGAACCAAGAAAAAAAACTAATAATTTACAACTGATAACAACAAAAAGAAAGACACTAAATATTACATCAAAAATAAATAAATCAACGCGAGCGGCAACACGATAAAAATGAAATAATTACAAAACGAAATTGCCCATTTGTAAACAAATAACGCCACCTTGAACTCCGCTCCACTCAGCACTTGTCTTGCTTAGCCACGCACATCTTAGCTTAAAGGGCCTCGAACGCTGCATCACACATACTATCGACGTTCGCTATAATTGCACAAGCGACCCGACGCTCCAGTGACGGGCCCTCCGCAGCCACTTCCAAACAATTTATGAAGCGCCAAAATCGAGGCTCGGGGCCCAACTACCTCCAACAAATTGGGATGAGCACGGCGAATCGGACAGCGACCGTTCACCTTCCTCCGACCACAATATTGGGGTTTTCACACTTCGATAACACAGTGTCGGCGACTGGTGAATCGCAACCCCTCCGCTCAATTATCATCACGATACCGCTGATGGCGGGCCGGGTTGGTGGGCCACTTTTCAGCTGCCGTCTCGGCACAGTTGCGTCGGCACGGCAAAATCTTCCAAAACAAGATTTACAACAAAAATTATCCGTTTCTCAAATGATCACTCCTCAAAAAACACGGCCGATTTTCTTGGCGGGTGAATATCAAAGTTCCCACTCAAATATATAAGAGGAAAATTCGCCGAAAAAAAAAACGGATCCCAAAATCGACCGGCCTCGATCGCGGGTGACTCGCCAATCCTCGATGACAGCCGTTTTGGCGCGAACCTCCGCCCTTCGAGATAACAAATTGTCCGGAGTGGCTTATCACTCCCACCGAAAACATGGCCGCCAAGTCCGCTTATAGGAGGCCGATTCTAACTCATAAATGCCCATTTTTAAAAATTGTAACGACTTTTCACAAATATAAATGATTTGAAATAAAGTCAAATCGAATATATTTGTGAAAAATATTCAAATTCAAAAATAGACACTTATGTGTCAGAATCGGTCCGTTACAGGGCAGCTTCTACTTCGCGGCCTGCCAAGTAGGGGAAGCTGAGGGAATCTATCGCCGGATGTCTTTGGCATGATAGATGCCAACTGCTTTGCCTTGCAGGTCCGACAACAGGTAGCGGCTGTTACCCACTTTCTTAACAACGCGACTCTTGATGAACTTGAAGTCCAGCTTGGAGTTGTAGTGAGCTGCCGCATCGCTTTGTGCAAAGCTCCGACGGAACACTTCATCTCCAGGCTGGAATTCAACCACACGAGAGCGCGTGTTGTAGTGGGCAGAATTCTTCGCATGAGCCGCTCGCAGGTTTTCTTGAACCTGTTGTCGGAGAACTGCAAGTTTGTCACTCGTGCTGGTAGTGACAGTCGGGTCTTGCAGCAAATTCAGCTTCCGCAGCAGGTCATACGTTTTGCCATGGGTGACCATAGATTGGCCAAAGGTGACGAGATATGGCGACGAATTAATGGCGGCATGGTGTGCAGACCTCAACGCACAATTGATGGCTGACAGTCTCTCGTCCCAATTCCGCTGATCTGGATTGATATAGGCCCGTATTGCTGCGACGATTGAACGGTTAACACGTTCAGACGCATTCGCTTGAGGCGAATAGAGCGCGGTGTAAAGGTGGTTGACACCATACCGATCCAGCAGGGAATTGAAGACGTGAGACTTAAACTGCACGCCATTATCCGTCACCATCGTCTCAGGAACCCCGAAGACATGGAAAATCCGAGTCTCAAGCCAACTGGTCAGAATCCCGGCTTTGAACTTCTTGATAGGCTCCACAAAAGAGAACTTGGATAAATGGTCCACTAAGACTATCGTACCCACATTACCTGACTTAGACCTGGGGAAAGGACCTAACAGATCCATGTACAATCGTTGGAATACACGATCGGAGGTGAATTGGCCTTCCATAGGTGGACGAAGGCATTGGTTCGGAGCTTTGGTGGACTTGCAAATATCACAAGACAACACATATTCTTTGACCTGTTTGACCATCTTCGGCCAAAAGAATAGTGCACGAAGGCGTTTGAGTGTCTTTGTGATACCGCCATGAGCGCTCAAGGGATGGTCATGCGCTCTTACAAGCAAGTCCAACCGTAGCTCCTCTGGAACCCAAAGTTTCCAGGATAATTGCTCCTGCAATTCATCTCCGGTCGCGTACTCAGTACGTTTGTACACGAATCCGCCAGATACCTTCAAGTCTGGGAGTTGATGTTGATGCAAGGTAATGTGGTCGATAAGGTCAAGGTATTTCGGAGACCGAAAGTGTGGAGAATCCAAGTCCACTTCCACGGAGTCATCAAATGGGTCGCTCAAAGCCAAAGACTCTGAACAGTGGACTCGAGACAAGGTATCAGGGACGACGTTTTGGCTACCTTTTCGGTGGACTATAGTAAACTTAAACCCCTGTAGTTTAAGTGCCCATCGAGCCAATCGGCCATTTAGATCCGATTGATTCATTAGCCACTTCAGCGAAGCGTGATCAGTGACTATCGTAAATTCTTGGCCCTCCACGTATGCGCGGAATTTTTTAATAGCGTGGACCGCCGCTAAACATTCCTGCTCCGTGACAGTATAATTTCGCTGGGCAGAATTAAGCTTCTTCGACATATAAGCGATAGGCACTTCAGCGTCGTCATCAATGGTTTGTGTCAGCACAGCCCCAATGCCGTCCTGGCTTGCATCGCAGTGTATTGCGAATGGACGCGAAAAGTCGGGGCTGTGCAACACCGGTGCCTTAGTTAAGCTGTCTTTAAGCGCGTTAAATGCCGAAGAACCTTCATCTGTCCAGACGAAACCACGGTTCTTGCGGAGCATGTCTGTTAGCGGAGCCGAAATGGCGGCGTAGTTATGGACGAATCGCCTATACCATCCGCACATACCCAGGAATCGACGCAGTTGTCTAACCGTCTTAGGTTTTGGAAAATCAGTAATTGCGCGGATTTTGTCGGAGTCAGTCCCGATGGTTCCGTGACCGATAACGTGACCCAGATAAGAGACTTCCTTCATTACAAACTTACTCTTCTCTATATTCAGGGTCAGCCCTGCCTTTCTCATACAGAAGGCTACTTCTTCCAGTAGCTTGAGGTGTTCTTCGAACGATGATGTAATCACCAACAGATCATCCAAGTAGACAAACACTTGGTGTCGCAAGTGCGCTGGGATGACGTGGTCCATTAGCCGTTGCATCGTCTGCGGGGCGTTACAAAGCCCAAAAGGCATTGTAACAAATTGATACAACGGTCTACCGGGGACGGTGAAGGCAGTCTTATCCTTTGACGCCGTATCGAGTGGAATCTGCCAAAACGCATCTTTCAAGTCCAAACTCGAAATGAATTTGGCCTTTGGGAGGCGGCTCAGAATTCCATCAATGAGTGGCAAAGGATAAGCGTCCTTCAACGTCACCTCGTTGACCTTACGTGCATCCAGACACAAGCGAACCTTATTAGGTTTGACTACAAGGGTGACTGGTGATGACCAAGCGCTTTGGGATTCCTCAATGACACCCATTGCAAGCATCCGATCTATTTCTGCATGGAGAAGCTTTTCGACGGCGGGAGAGATCGCATAGTATCTCTGCTTAATAGGCTTGCTGCCTCCGACGTCGATGGCGTGTGATATAAGGTTTGTACGCCCTAAGCCCTCCGCAGAAAAGGATGGAAATCGTGCAATGACTGCATTGAGGCTAGCTTGTTCAGACGCGGTCAAAGGATGTTGGTTGACTCCACGTTCAATAGGTTCCAGAGACAAAGCTGCTGAATACAGAGAGTCATTGCAAAGTGCAGGAGCAAGCTCGAATCTGCGCACGAAATCGATTCCGAGGTAGAGATTCTGGCTGAGGGTTGGCATTATCAGAAACTCTATGGTTTCTGTACGCCCTCTAAAGGTGACAGAAGTGGAAATTTTTCCAACGGCTGAATGACGAGTGCCATCAGCAGTGGTAACCCCCATCCGGAATCTCTCCCAAGGATGATTGGGTGCCGCCAGGAATTTCTTCGCAAAATCCGACGCAATTACACTGCATGACGCTCCCGTATCAATTAGGCCACTTACTGAAGTATCAAGCATGGAAACCTCAGCGTATGGTCTAATATCATCACGGGGACGATTCAAAAGAATACCAGAGCATCGTCGACGATTAGCAAGAACGTTACGCCAAAACTTGCGTAAGCGTAAAGTTGAACGTTTTGGGCGACTTGGTTTAAGTTCGTCGGCACTGAAAATTCGACGACGAGCAACTTGGTATTCTTTTAAACGCTCATGCAGCGGCTTAAAACTGTAATGGATGGGTTTCGATTCGGTAGTGGACGGTGAGACACTAGTGGAAGGTAACGAATTTACGGTAGTCACTGCGCTCGACGGAGTTTCTAATGAACCATTCAGATCTAAATGGTTATGCGTGCGTGGTAAAATACGCACGTCTGGGGTTTTAGTCGTAGCATCAGTATTATGGGACAAATCCGGTGAAGACATATCAGGTATATTGTAGGACACGTCTGGTATTAATATACCAGATTGCTTGGACGGAACCAGACCATTCTGTTCCAGGCAAGAGCTTCCGGCATCTACAATCGTAGGGTTTATTCGTTGACATTGTTCGAAGGCTGGTTGCCCTGCACTTCCTGGGGAGACCTCTGGTGTTGTGGAGGTCTCCGGCGATCTCGGTTTTTTGCACAACGAGAACACCGCGGTTTGTAGACCCCCGAAGCTCCGCAACCGAAACAGAACACCCTTGGTTCAGCCTTGCAATCGGCATAGGTGTGTCCGGGCTTATGACAGTTCCAGCAAGTAGAGGAAGATTTCAACTCCTCCACTCCAGAACTCGGTTCCGCTTCCTCTTCCGAAAACTCAACGGGTTCTACTTCTTCAACTCTCCGACGAGGAGGTTGACTCCCATCCTGCGAAGAACGCCATTGTTGCGCGCGTTTTTCGACATGTTCCAACTGGGTGACGCTTAATCGAAGGTCCCGAAGGGAACGAATATCCGATAAAGCCAGATGTTGAGCTAGGAAGGGGCGTAAGTTTCTCCGCACGATGCGAGTCAGCTCCCCGTCCGTGAGCTTGAAGGACATACGATCGTTGATCCTCATGATATTTTCGATGAAAGTATCATATGATTCACCTTTCCTTTGACAACGACTTCTCATTTCATCAATGAGGTCATCGTCGTTATACCGACTCCCATAATGCTCCTTGAGAGCCTCCTTAAGGGATTCCCACGTATAGTGGTTTCGGCAGCCGCCAGCAAATCGACGGAACCAGATGGCAGTATCCTTTTTGAACAGGAGGTGTGCACAAAGGCACAACTGGTCATAGTCCCCTCCCAGTGTTCGGTCAGTGAAGAGCTCAACCTGTCGGATGAACTCATCCACTGCCTCACCATCGAAATGAAGACCCCAGTCGGAAATTATTCTGAATACTCTTCCGGCTGGGATTACTGATGCCTGGCTCCGTTGATTCGCAGACACGGCTGGAGAATTCACTATAAGTGGGTTTTCGGCAGGAGAAGGTGTCGATACAGGTGCTTGTAGATGTTCGCGGAATAATTGGTCTATGTAGGCCTTCATGGAGTCAAATAGACCCCGTTGAATGTCCGCAAGAGACGGAAGAACCGGGTTCTCAAGTGGGAAGTGGAAACCTCCCACTCCTTGCTGATGCGTTTTGGGAAGTTCTGGTCCCTGAGCACCCGCAGTATCACCAAGTTGCATTGGTGCAGGAGTACGGATGACACGATGGACAGGATCCGGCAAGCCTAAATCAAAAATTGGGTTTTCAACCCCCGTCGGCGTATTAGGTGGAGTTGGCGACGAATCTGGCCGTGCTTGGCTTCGCGTTTGGACGCCTTGTTTCGGCACGGCACCACGACCACGACCTTTGGCTGATGCGGGAGTGTTTTGAACGGGCATTTTTTTTTTTTTTTTTTTTTTTACAATAAATAATTAATAATACTAATATAAATAAATATATCTATATAATTTTTCCCTAATTGTTGAACCTAATTAAGCTATTTCCTATTTTCAACTGCTACTCTAATCTAGCTAACAAGAATAAATATTTCAATAAATATATAAAGAAATAAACAAATAATTAGATAAATAATTTAAGAACTAACGAACAAATTTTACTAACTACACCTAGTGAATAAATAAATAAATAACATATGCTACACCTAACGAATAAATACAAAAATGACCTAAATTGCAAATTGCTAAACTAGATACTAACTACGCTGCTAATAAAAATTGACTAATCAAAACTAACTAATTATAAATAAATAAATATATATAGAGTATACCTAAATAATTACCAAAAGCTAGCTAATCTAGTCTAAGTAGATATTGACGGCACCTGCCAGAAATTCAACCTAATTTCGCGTTTCAAAAATCACGTGATTTCCGACAGCCTTACAGACAAAAAGTTAGATTATCTATGCTTCTTTTTTTTTTTTTTTTTTTCTTTGTAGAGATGATTGTCTCGCGCAGCAATCTGCAGACTTTAAACGAAACCGAAACTATACGATATCATACGACACGAAACAACTATAAGTATAAAGACGATATCACGTAGAACTAGCCAACTGCATTTCAAGGTAAATTGTCACAGCAAGAAAATTATTACGAACGAGGCAAAATGACGGCTTTAATTATCAGAATTCCCCTTTCCCCATTTCAGGTTGGTTTCGCACTTTCGGAGCATTAAGATGACAAAAAAAAATAAAGGCATCTGAGCTTGCCGGCAACCATGGAAAAAGATAAAAGCAAAAAGAGAAAAAAAAAAAAAAAAAATATTGCAGCTTCGATCATTAAGACGCAGCCTTTTCCAATGAATCATGATTAGTCGCGTAGGTGCACAATTGCAAATACCTTGTCGTATTTCCAATCATGATCCATTGGTAAAAACTTTGCATATCAAAGATGAAAACTGTAATAATAAAGTTGTAAAGAAAATATTATGAACTTGATTGATAGGTCGGTCCTTTCCAACATAAAGGTACCAAGGTGACTTCAAAGAAACTGGGATAGATTTCCAGAGAAACTCAGGGAGTCAGTAATTCTCCAGGTTCTTTGAAGGCCTTAGGTACGTGGAAAAAACCACTTTAGACAACACAATGAAAGGACCGCCTTGTATACTGAGTCTAAAAGGAAACACTACTCTACATGGATAGGGATGCTACAGAGGGATAGGAGTTGCACAGCTACCAGAAGGGAATATACGTGAAGTATTGAGGCTAAGTCCTACGTCTTAGAACTGGTAGCCTTAATGTGCTGTGGGAGCGCCACTTGGTATAAGGACTAAAAATAAATTTTTAGCCCTTTACCGGACCAAAGTGGGCCCCACGTTGGGCGCCAAATATGTAATGGACGATGGCGACACCCGAAGGTGTCAACGGGGACGGAGCCATTTCGACCGTTAAGGTCCGGGAGTGACAGCTGCCAAAGTTGACAGCTGCCAAAATTGGCTCCTCAACGAGCTAAGCGGCGGCCTGTGCTTGCTGTAGCTCAGTTCGGGAGATATGGGCGGGGTTTTTGCCGCTCGGTGCCCCTGTCCACACATATTAGAAAGGGATGTCACAGGCCTGGGAAAAACGTCACGAACAAAGGAGGTTAAAATTTGGAAAATGCAAGGAAGTTTGGGAGCCAGCCTGCTCAATTTGCCATTTTGTTGAGCTCCGAGGTCCAGATGGCGGTGAACCTCGGCCTTCTCTACCCGCTGAAAAACAAAAAAAACCCGACCGTGAGGCCCCCTTGGCCGAAAAGAAAATTTATGGGGCCTCCCATAGCGAAACAAGGGATGAGGCCTTTCACCTCATCCCATCATCCAACCTGAAATGGGATGTGGGGTTCCTTAAAGGAAAAGCCGTATTTTTAATTGGAAGTTAGTGATACATTTTTCACTTTTTTTTTTTATTTCAGTATTTCTTTTGTTGGTTCAGCCAAACAAGTCGAAAAAAAAGAAGGAAAAAAAAAGAATACAAAATGAATTATAATAGTATCCAAATCGGTGAGCCAGTGGAAATGCCATGCAAAAACATCAAATATGAATCAAACAAAACTTACCCCCAAATTCAAAATGGCCATAGCGAACTGGAGCAGCTGCGAAGAAATTGGTTAAAGCACAACCGAAAGTCACCGATTGGAAAACTGAGTTAAAACAAACGAGTTACTATATCAAGTGAACCAAGAAAAAAAACTAATAATTTACAACTGATAACAACAAAAAGAAAGACACTAAATATTACATCAAAAATAAATAAATCAACGCGAGCGGCAACACGATAAAAATGAAATAATTACAAAACGAAATTGCCCATTTGTAAACAAATAACGCCACCTTGAACTCCGCTCCACTCAGCACTTGTCTTGCTTAGCCACGCACATCTTAGCTTAAAGGGCCTCGAACGCTGCATCACACATACTATCGACGTTCGCTATAATTGCACAAGCGACCCGACGCTCCAGTGACGGGCCCTCCGCAGCCACTTCCAAACAATTTATGAAGCGCCAAAATCGAGGCTCGGGGCCCAACTACCTCCAACAAATTGGGATGAGCACGGCGAATCGGACAGCGACCGTTCACCTTCCTCCGACCACAATATTGGGGTTTTCACACTTCGATAACACAGTGTCGGCGACTGGTGAATCGCAACCCCTCCGCTCAATTATCATCACGATACCGCTGATGGCGGGCCGGGTTGGTGGGCCACTTTTCAGCTGCCGTCTCGGCACAGTTGCGTCGGCACGGCAAAATCTTCCAAAACAAGATTTACAACAAAAATTATCCGTTTCTCAAATGATCACTCCTCAAAAAACACGGCCGATTTTCTTGGCGGGTGAATATCAAAGTTCCCACTCAAATATATAAGAGGAAAATTCGCCGAAAAAAAAAACGGATCCCAAAATCGACCGGCCTCGATCGCGGGTGACTCGCCAATCCTCGATGACAGCCGTTTTGGCGCGAACCTCCGCCCTTCGAGATAACAAATTGTCCGGAGTGGCTTATCACTCCCACCGAAAACATGGCCGCCAAGTCCGCTTATAGGAGGCCGATTCTAACTCATAAATGCCCATTTTTAAAAATTGTAACGACTTTTCACAAATATAAATGATTTGAAATAAAGTCAAATCGAATATATTTGTGAAAAATATTCAAATTCAAAAATAGACACTTATGTGTCAGAATCGGTCCGTTACAATGTAATCAATCGACTCAGGAATCTCCGCGTCGTTCAAGATCGTTGAGTGACCGGTTGCCAAGGTTATCCACTGGTAGGTCTCTCTAATTCTAATGGCTGAGTTCGCTGCCATGAGCTTCCCCTGAATATCCAACGGCGACAGGTTGAGCATCATATCCAAAGCAGCAGATGGGGTTGATCGTAGAGCACCACTGATCGCCAGACAAGCTGTTCTCTGTACCTTGGCTAATAATTTAAAGTTAGCTGCTTTTTGAAGGGCATTCCACCAGACTACGACTCCATACAGCAGTATGGGGCGAAGCACTGCCACATAGAGCCAGTGCAGAACTTTCGGTTTCAAACCCCATGTTTTGCCTATAGCCCGCCTACAGCAATAAAGAGCAGTAGTAGCCTTGTCCGTGCGCTTCTGGATATTCAGTCTGCAATTTAGCTTACTATCCAAAATGAGGCCAAGGAAGTTAGCACTCTCCGCGAAAGCAAGTCTCACCCCCTCCAGAACAGGAGGCATCACTGGTGGAATGCTGCGTTTCCTGGTGAAAAGGACTAAGTTGGTCTTACTGGGGTTAACACCCAGGCCACATCTATTAGTCAAGTTAATCAAAAGAGATAGCGCATGCTGCGTTACTTCGCTAAGAGTACCTGGGAACTTACCAGAGACAGCAATGGAGATATCATCGGCGTATGCGGTCACCTTACAACCCAATTCCTCCAGGTCTAAGAGCAGTCTGTTGACCGTAACGTTCCAAAGAAGCGGTGAAAGCACACCGCCTTGAAGAGTACCCCTGCAAACACTACGGCAGACTGACGAAGTCCCCATCACTCTGGATGTTAACATCAGGTTAATGAGTTGGACCAAGGAACTCTCAACCTCAAGGCCTATGAGAGCGCCGATGATCGCCTCTGGCTTGACATAGTTAAAGGCACCTTCTATATCCAAAAAGGTAACTAGAGTAAATTCGCCGTAGCTGAGCGATTTCTCTATATAACTCACAATGGAATGTAGAGCTGTATCTACAGATCTGCCCTTGGTGTAGGCATGTTGTGATGCCGCGAGCAGACTTTCTGGTATCGTGCTCCGTAGGTAGATATCAATGAGCCTCTCGAGCAATTTCAAGAGTGTTGATGAAAGACTAATGGGTCGTAGGTCTTTGGGTTCCACATGAGAGCTCTTCCCTGCCTTAGGAATAAATACCACGTTGACGTCAAGCCATACTCGTGGAATGTAAACAAGGTCCAAGCATGCCTTAAAGATTTTCTGAACCCACGGTGCAACAATAATATCTGCCGTATGTTGCAAGTCCGCAGGTATAATGCCATCCGGTCCGGCTGACTTAAAGGGTTCAAAGCTTTTGACGCTTGGTAACATAATTATTTTCAAGTCTTGTTAAAGCGCCATATTCTTCACTGGCCATAAATAAAATAAATAACTGGCGCAACAGTCCAATTTTAACCACAGCCTCGAGATGAGTTAGCATCATCTCATTTTCTAGATCGTGACGGTTTTTGTGCAGAGGGATGTGATCAGCAACACGCTCAACCGAGTTATTTACCCCATAATGGGTACTCATTTAACAGCTGAGTGGGCTCATAGTCCGACACGTAAATCCCCGGAATCGAACCGGGGCCCAGTGCGTTGAAGGCGAACGTGCTAACCGTTGCGCCATCCGGACTACACTGGCCATAGCCTAGTCATTAAGTGTGTGTAGGAACTCTTTTAGAGGAAATAGGCGTGTCGTTTTTATTTTATTTATTTTATTTTTCGACCTGTTCCAATAAATATGTCTCGTACTTAGTACGATCGGTATTTTTTGGCACTCTTATACGTTTGCGTTCGCTACTCCATTTTCTGCCATAAAGAATTTCAAACTGGATCGCCCAGTGATCAGACATGGTTAGCCTGTCCACTACTCTCCAATTTTGAACCCTGTCAAGCAAATTAACATAGCTTAGGGAAATGTCGATCCCTAATATGTTCTGTAAAATTAAGGGTTCCTGTATCAAAGCTATGTCCAATTTTTCTTTCTCAAAGCATCTCGTCATCATCGCTGATGCTGCTTTGTTGTGATAAATATTCAACTGGTTCACAGTTTGTGTTTCTTTGTGCCTTGTTTGTTCACCTTGGTTAACCTCTCTTGCGAATGGTCCTGCGTGAAACAATCTTTCCGCGAAGACTCTTCTCCCCCCGTAGTGGGTCCGGTTTGAGTCGTTTCTGCGACCCTTGAATCTCCTCACCGATCTTTCCACTTCTGGAATCGACTCCTCATGCCCCAACTAACCGAGTTGAATCGAGTTCTTCCCGATGGCCTGCCTTTCCCTACGACGCCTCCTCCTCATTCTGTGCTTTTCACTTTTTGTTGTGATCCGCATCGATTTGTAAACGGCATTTTGAAGTTTATTCGGAGTACACGTTATCTAAACTAACCTCTCCGCGCCTTCCGGCGCATCATTGCCCGTTCCAACAATGTAACCCCTGCGAGTCGTCGCTGTCCATCTCCTTGGAATTCCTCCAGCCGATCTTTCCAAGAATGTCTTTGTGAAGTTTCATATCTTGATTTTTTTGATTCAGGTTTTACACGGAGATTCAAGTTAACTGAAATGGGAGATATTCAGTTGCAAAAAACGATTCCTCAGCATACCCTATAGGTATATTACCAAAATTTTACCAAAAAATACCAAAAAATACCAAAATTTTCTCTTTAATAGGCGATATATTATAGACCAATGCCAATTTTCGAAAGATTCTCATTTCACAGATAATCTAATCATTTTCTGTATTCTATCTATATTCGTAACATTCTTCATTTCTAGTTCATCCGGGAAAATCTATTTTAAATTTTACTTTCCATTTTCTAGTTGATTTCTTTAAATAAATCCAATTAAACTGCTTTATAGATTTTAATCCGATCATACTTCCATAAACGTTAGTAAATAACTTCATTTTTGATAAACGGCGGAGATTCTTGCAAAAAACAACCCATAAATTCCATACAAGCAGAAAATATGCTCCCAAATAAACGTTTAAGGAAGCATACACAGTCTTATGACCGTAGAAGTGGACAATTAAAATGAAAATCTTATTGCTTCCTCATTATTCGCCCATTGTCTGGGACACTGTGAAAAAAAATCCAACGAATACAGTCACAAGAATTTTTACGTAATTACAACATTTATCCTTTTGCAGAAATGTGAATCTCGTGAAGTCATGCGAACCGCCTTAATTAGCAAGTCTCGGAAATACTCTTATATTTGTGGTAGCGATGGGTGCGCACTGTAGAAACGATTGCTGAAGAAACCTCATATGCGATTGTGTAATGTAATGACACATCCAACCGCTAATTATTGAATCACACCACATTTGAGCATATGGATCTTGTTAGCTAAAATAAGTTGGTTAGTTTTTTAGCCAAAACCCATCAGCCATATACGGGAGCTGTGGTTTTCAAGGAATGGGAAGATTCTTCGAATAGGCCAACGAGGCGAGGGCCCTGAGCCGGAGTTGATGATCTACGTAAAGATATTGTTCGTCTATCTTGGGAGTCCAAGGAACAGTCTCTGGTGGAAAGATATCTTGACGTCTATTAACACTACGCTGCGTTAACACACATGCAATTATCCACTAATCGACTAAAATACAAGTTCATGATGTGTCTGGTGCACTATGTCTTTTTGCAGACTGCATTATTTGCTATTACCGCACTTGCCTTTGAGAGATGTTATGTAAACAGATTGTGTTATGACAGTAGCAAACAAATAATGTTTACGAACAAAGTCGTTGGATTTACGAATAATTGAAGTTTTTCTGTCAGTCTGTCCGTCTGTCCATGGAATATTTCAAGATTGGCTGAAACTATACAAATATGGAATTTGATAGAAATATGTACAATAAAAATATTATTATTATTAAATTCGTTAGGAAAAGCGATGCGTCGCAATAAGCTAACTTCAAGCTCCCTTGAAGAAAGAAGCAAGAAAGCAAGGTTACTTTTTTCGTCTGGTAATGCTGAACATATTCTTTGCGCATTTTCCTCAAAGTTGGGAAAGGGTAACAGAGGGAGAGGAGAAAATAGGGAATCATAATTTGTCCCTCCTCTTTGTTTTTCGAGACAGTTAAACTTAGAAATATGAAAACTAACAACATTCAACTGGCATAGAAAATGAAAAATAGTCAATAGGACGGCGACGCACGGCTACGCTATACGAATATTAGTGATCATAAGATAATGATCTCTTCCCATTTCAATATTTGCACACCTCTTATTTCGCTAGTCCATAAGGCATCTTTCGAATTTTTTGTTAATGGCAAATTTGGATCTGATTTTGTGTTCTGTGACGATTAACAGAGGACCAACTAAATTCGTTTGTCGTTTTGCTCCAACATTCTGTTCTCTATAAATACATTCAATATTATAGAAAGTTACTATCTGGAAGTTTTCGGGGTCGCTGATAACGAATCTAAAATCAAAATTGCAAAAAAAAACAAATAGCGAATCCAGAATGGCAACTGTTTTCAAAAAGTATATTCGATCTCCCTGAAAGTTACTATTTGAGAGTTTTTGGGGTTGCTGACTGCGAATCTGAAATCAAAATTGTGAAAAAATAAAATATCGGATACAGAATGGTAACACTATTTGCAATAAACACGTTCGATCATACTGAAAGTTACTAGTCAGTGGTTTTTGGGCTTGCTAATTACGAATCTGAAATCAAAATTTTAAAAGAAAAACGAAAACAGCGGATCCGGAATGGCAATGTTTTCAATAAATATGTTAAATTTGGTCAATAGCTTCTATTCGGGGTTTTTGAGGTCGCTGATTGCGAATCTGAGATCAACATTATATGAAAAAAATTATTATGAAAAAAAGTTGCTTCATTTCTGGTCCTCCCGTTTCGTTTTTTAAAAGATTGACCTCAAATACGAAATCAGCGACCCTAAAAACCCCCGGATATTAGCTTTCAGCAAGATTGAACACATTTATAGAAAACAGTGTTGCAATTTTACACTCGCCATTTTGTTTTTGTTGTTTTTTTTATAATTTAACATCAGATTCTCAATTAGCGACCCTGAAAACCCCCAGGTAACGAGTTTTAACCACATATGATAATAGTAGGAGACTTCAATTTGGTTCTTTGTGATTAAGCCCCACTGTGCAAGGTAGAGTGTTCCACTAAAGTCCTTCTAAAATTCTTAGGGGCAGTTGCGGGCAGCTAGATTTTCACTATGTCCAAGGTAAGTGTGTAAACTAAATAACTCAGGTTAAACCGGAGTGGAAACCCGTAGAACTTTTCTTAAAAGCCTTTCTAAATATTGAATTCACTTAAAATGAGCTAATTTCTTAATAGTCCAGTAAAATGAAGCCGATTTGGGGCTTTTTAATAAAAATTAGGGAAAGATTTGGAAATAATTTTAATCCCTTCTATAGATACTGAGTACATGGAAACTGAGTTTGCACGGTCCTAGAAGGTGAGCTTAACTTTTGGTGGGCGAAAATCCGAGAAATTTGAGCCCTTGTAATTTCTGAACGGTGCCTCGGATCTAAAAAAAAACCAGCGAAGTAAATTAAAGAGCGTTGAATTCTGCGTTCAACGCACTGCTCAAAGTTGAAGTTTGGTTCGGTACTGTAGTCAAAATCGATAGTCAAGAAACGACAATTTTCGAGGCTTTGGGAAAAATAAAAATAGAAAACTCGAACTTTTAAACAATGTACCAACTCAAACAATATACGGGATACGGGCTATTTTATATTTTTAGGGTAGAATATTACCTACGATTCAGTCTACACTAGAATATACTACCAGGTATAGTTTTTAAGCTATTGCGTTTTTATTCAAAAAAAAGTCGTTGATTTTGCATAGGTTAAATTACTTTGGTAGTCAAATTCTTATAACACTTGTTGCTTTAATTAGGATAGTTTTGAGTTTTCATGTATTGTTTGAGTTGGTATATTGTTTGGAAATTCAAGTTTTCTATTTTCCCTCCACCACCACGGACCCCACCACCATGTTGAATATTTGTTTGGCTTGGCTTGTTTCTTTTTAGTATCTCTTAAATTGGTCTCACAAGGAACTTTGCCAAACTTTATTAAACTAGTGTAATTTATCTACAATTTGACTAAAATAAACTTCCTGCTGCTATACTCACCGAGATTGAGCTTTCAAGGCATAAATCGATGAGCAGCCATTTTTGAATTTTTGCGCATAACTACTCTAAAAATGGGCTGAATTGAAAAATTTTGGCCACGTTGGGCTAACAATCAAATTATCCTCAGCTTTTACAAACAAACTTTTCCATTTGGAGCATCCGTTGCAAAAGATATGTGAGCTTGAAAAGCCATAAAGTGTGATTTTTTACGGAGCCTCAAAAATTGTAGCTTTTTGATTATCAATTTTGACTACGCTACTGAACTGAATTTCAGCTTTGGGCAGTACGCAAAATTTAACGGTCTTTAATTTACTCCTGCAAGTTTTTTCTTTCCGAGGCACCGTTTAGGAATTATAATGATAATATTATTTTACAAAAAAAACGCTCAAATTTCTCGGATTTTCGCTCATCAAAAGTTAAGCACACCTTCTACACACCCTCTGCAAACTCAGTTTCCATGTATTCAGTATCTATAGAAGGGATTAAAATTATTTTCAGATTTTTATCTAATTTTTAATAATAATTAAAATTAATTTTACTGGCCTATAAGTGTATAGACCAACTGCGACGGTGGAGAGAACACTTCATTGAGGTCCTCAACTACACTTTTGGCCATTTGAACTCATCTTCACTAGAAATAGAAAATATTCCGCAAATAGCCAGAGTTGATACCAACCCATGGAATTTGCCTAATCCCCGCAATCTCTAAACTGATGGCGAAAATAGTCTGAAATCAGATCAAGCATACATTTGACCGCACTCTGAACGATGAACATTTCTAACGACGACCTGCTGTTCATTACTGGCCAGGACAGGATAGACACCTCTATAAAAAGGCGAAAGGGGCAATGGATAGGTCGCACACTCCGAAAGGGACCGGAAAACATTGCTAAACAGGCCCTCGATTGGAACCCACAGGGAGCCGATGCAAGTCACCGCGTTGGACGACCTAGAAACACCTGGAGAAGATCAATTTAGGTCGAGGGTAAGTCATCAGGCAAATCGTGGAGAGAGTTGAAGGCGATGGCGGCGAACAGGACGAGGTGGAAAGTCGGCAATGTTAATGCCCTATGCCCCACAAGGGATTGACAGGATCCAGAGAGAGAGACTTGGGTCCTTTATACCAATCCAGTTGGCACTTCCAACCATATTAATTGCCTTGACCCCTCCAGGAGCATGAGCGCGTCAACATCTCAAGCATATCTATGCCTTGTCGACGTTTCGATTGCATATCTACTTTTCGGAAGTGCAATTGCAAGAATGCACCTCCTATCCGCGCCGTCTTTATACTGACAAGCTCGGAGCACTGTGAGAGTTCTATTAGTACTCACTGGCAGTTTTTGATCACGCCGAAATTTGAACTCCGAGCTCTAGATTAGTATCGTTGTATCGGTGACCGATTGACCACGGCCACCGACTCATATACGGCATTCTAAAATCCTGGATCTTAGCGGAATAGCTCTAGATCTCGAGATGGTTGTGCTAAAGATTAACACAAACAATTCAACGCTCGTCGTATCAACCAGACTAAGGGCACATTCGGCATGTGCATTTTAAGCTGTTTCGTTAAGTATTAAGCTGGGCTTGTTTCGCTCCCTGAAACTGTCTGCGCTTTTGTCTGGAAGCAGCACCTGGAAAGTATTGTAATGTTTCCTCTGTTGAGCGAAACCACGAAACCAAAGCAGGTTCGTTAGATATTCTTGTGCTGAATAATGAAACACTACGATTGAAAAACACACACACTCTATTTACAAAACGAACTATGTACACACGCGTACTAACAACCAACGTCAAAACGTCAAACCAGCTTTAACTATATCGACGGCACTATAGCGATCCAACCGCCACTGAGTGTCGAGTCCGACGACTACTTCTTCACGACTGCCCCTTCGTTCGGTGACATCTGCCTTTTATAGGTGGAGATCCATGCTTTCGTCAATTAGCGAAGACTCTGTTTCACTACTCAACGAAGATTCGAGAATCCAATTCATTATCAATGGTTCTGTTTGTCTAGACTACAGATGGCTCGAGAATCGTCTAGTGTCTATTCAATTTGTACTTGTCATCGATCATTCGAGATTAGTACAGTGTGGGTCGTAAAAGATACCCACCCCGTACACGCAACAGTATTTTGGTAGAGTCCGTAAAGAAGGGGTGTCAATATTATTCAGGACTGAAACATGACCAATATATGAGTACGTCCATTGATCTGTCTCCAGTACGAATTGCAGTGTTAACAGCGTCTTGTTCAATTACGATGTCCACAGGTAGAAAGTTTGGCATCATCTCTAGAGCTGCTAATGGGGCTTAACCCCGGAGATCCCCACATATATGTAGCTTCGCAAGCCGCACTCTGTACCTTTGCTAGGACATTGCGAATTGTTTCTGTACGTAGGCCATTCCACCAACCAATCACCCTATATAGCAATATGGGAGGCAGGACCGATACGAAAAGCCAATGCAGCACTTTTGGTTGCCCAAACTCCATTTTTTGCATATGGCCTTCAGACAAACTTAATAGTTGTCAGGGAGATACTACATACATATATAAGTCACATAGCACCCATCCATAGCACTAGTCGGAACCCACATTGATGATGACATTCATTCACAAATTTTGAGCAGATAAATATGGATTGTGTCGAAAAGCGGGTTTTATTTAATTTTGAAATGATTTTTCACCTCAGTAAAGGCAAAAACTGCTTATACAAATTTCTGAAACTTCAGTGCAGTGTAGTGCGTCATACATAAGTGAAAAGGAGATGCGAGGAAGACAGGAGGAAAAAGAAAAAAATAATAATTTTGCTTTCCGAATCTTGCTTAATCATCCAATTTTTTCTCTCTTAACTTTTTACTCACTTCGCAGTTATTGGTTTATAGGAAGAAGATGCGACGGAGAGACGAACGTCATGCCTTTTCGCTACAAACCCAAACGCAGTTTTGTGGAAAATTACGTTGTCGATCGATCGCAGGTGCAAAATTAATTGTCACTGAATGCAAATCAATCCAATTAAATTTCCCTGATCCCGTGATTCATCTCCAATGCAATTTCAATACTTTTATTTTATTTTATTTTAAACCAGTCTATCTGCTATGGGTCACTTATTTTGAAAACCATGTTCAGTACGTCCCCAAGCCAGCGAGGAGATTGAAACGGCTTTTTTTAGTTCGTAAATGGCCAAAAATCTGTATCGATCTCGTACCTTTGAGAAGACTAGATCGAGACGTTCTTCGTCGTCTAAAATAAAAATAAAACCATGTTCAGTACATCCCCAAGCCAGTGACAAAATCGATAAGGTTGTTTAGTTACTAAATGGCCAAAAACTCGTATTCATTTCGTCCCTTTTATGAGACTAGATCGAACGGTTTTTTTTAAGCATTTGTCGTCTATAATGGCAACAAAGGCATATTCAGTGCCTCCCCAAACTGTGGAACTAGCTCATTCTGCACGAATCCATTCTAATTATGCACTCACTGTTCCTAAAGCGAAGATCGAATCTATTTGGTCACTGTCTTTAGGACGTACTTAACATGGTTTACGAAATACGCGGTCCCCTATTGTACTTTAATTTATTTCGGAGGCAGTAATTTTCACTTTTTAATCATTTCATTTCTCTCTCATCAGCTACTAGTCATATTTTATACCCTTTTGATCGCCGCGACCATAAATCTTAAGAGAAAAAAACACGGAAATAAAAAAAATACATAATCATTGAACTCAACATTAAGCGCGATTCCTAAATGAAGGCAAAATTTACATCATTTCTCCAGAAAACTGACGGAAACATCTTGTTCGCAGCAGGCAGTTCAATAGTCCCAAGCACTTACAAGCAACGGGGACCAATTCAATTTAACTTCTTCAAATAATGCTCACAAGATCTTATCCACGATGGATCGCTTCAATGGCATTCCACCGTTCTACATAGACGACGCGCTTGCATTCACTTATTTATCGGGGGGAGATGCATCTAAGTTCACAACGATTTTCGTCTGTTCACGCATGCACCTCTCAGCAAGTGTCCTGTCAGTCGTTCCGCTTCAATTTTAATTACTTTTTCCCCGCGAACTTACGAGTATGAGTTAGTTCAGCATTTGGATCATGTTCAGTGACAAGACTCTAATTACGTGAGCAATTATAAAAGTCGGGAGTTAGTAATGCAATGCATGCATTGTGGCACTTGTCAATCAACTGATCAGCTTTGATCCTGAGGAGGGAATGGCTTCTACGGGTACAATCCAGTCATTCTTAGTTCGTCTCATTACGTATTCATCCCACAAAATGGTTAGTTGAATAGCAAGCGATCAAACCGAATGAAATTCAATATACTTGTACATAGTTGCAACAAATATTTCGCAAGGCTTACGAGTATTTTCTGTACCGTGATCACTTCCGAATTTCTCCAGATCGGTCGGTGCCACACTCAATATTTTAATAATCAAGAATTCCGTAGCTACCGCTTATCCTAAAAGAAGTGAGGTGTTACCAATCGTAACATAAAAGTGAAGCCAAAAGTTTGACTAATACCAAGTTTTTGGCTTAAGTCCTTCGTTTCAATTCATTGCAATGTAAATTTCGACTGGTAGTGCATTTACCAAAAGACTTTTTTTAGATACTATATAAGGTACACCAAAATGGTTGCTCGTAGTTCAATCAATCGTTCTAACACCAGCCCCTATGCTACGTCGGAAGTCTTTTAGACGGCTATTCGCCCATTTTCGGATTAGGATGCAAGCGTATGTTATAACTTACAGTGCTCAGCTTTTTGTTGCATTAGCTCAGTAGATGTTGAGAGTTTTTAAAAAATATGCTCATTAACGCTACAATGACGCATACATATAGTAATGGACAGGTGTTAGGTACACAGAAGTGTTCTTGGGGATGGAGTAAATAGTTTCGGAAGTGACCTTGAAGGTCCAGCAGCGCCATTTGGCGAAAACTCCTCAGCTCGATAGCCGGCAGCACGAGCTTGCTGTAGCTCAGTGACGGGAGATGTAGGCGAGGTTTATCCATCTCGCTGCCCCTAACCATTACTATTGTAAAATATCTCGTGTCTAATGAAAAACAGCACACACAAGGGTACTAAGGTCCTACGACCTAAAAAAAATACGCAAAGAGAAAAAAAAGAAAAACTACTTGAAACAATGGCCGGCTCATGTACCTCGACACGACTCCTGGTCCAGTTGCAGCGAAACCTGGCCTCTAAATCTTCCCAACCTTTGTATCTCAAGGCCAAAGAAATTGAAGATCTCTATAAACAAACGTGGGCGCCCCCTGAAACGGCTAACAAAGCCAACCAAGTTTTGCAGCTCAAAATATTTGGTAGAGGCACATAACGATGATCATCCTGAATGGCCAATAACACCAATGCGTCTCGGGAACTAGGTGAGTAACACCAAAGTTGGGTCTGACAATGTAGGCTTAGAACACCTAATAGGCAATCATGGACTAGGCAACAGGAACAAAATAACAAGGCTCCCAAAGGTGATATAAAAATATCACGGAAATCTCAACGCTAAAGTTGGGTCTGACAATGTAGGCTTAGAACACCAAATGGACAATCATGGACTAGGCAACGGGAACAAAAATAGCGAGATGATTGTGGAGTTTTGCAACTCTCGATGGCAATGAACAGGACGAGGTGGAAAGTAGGCATGGTTAATGTCCTGTGCCCCACAAGGGGTTAACAGGAACCAGAGAGAGAGTTGAACAAACAAAATACCGATCAGGATTTTACCTTATACTACCATCGCCGACCTGAAAATGGAGCGAAGAAAGGAGTGGGGCGCACTTAAACTTAAACTTGTTCCGATTTCACCGTTCCTAAGAGAGGTGTATGAAATAGTGGGCCGATTTAAACCAAATTTGATTTTGAAACGGTCGTTCCTATGGCAGCCATGTGATGGAGTAGTCCAATTTAAACCAAATTCGGCAAGGTGATTTGGCAAAAGATACTATTGAACAGATTCATTAAGAAATAAAAAAGTTTTTCGCACACGGACCAACTTTTGGACCAAGCGTTCCTATGGCAGCTATATGACGCAGTAGTCCGATTCCACTGGTTCCGATATATTTATAGCATGCAATAGAAAGAAGGCTATGTGCAAAATTTGAAAAAGATTTCTTCAGAAATAAAGAAGTTTTTCTCACCAAGACGGACTTTAGGGCCAGTCGTTCCTATGACAGCTATATGACCTAGTGGTCCGATTCCGTTGGCTCCGACATATTTACAGAGTGCAATAGAATGAAGACTTTGTGCGAAATTTCAGCACGATAGCTTTAAAACTGAGGGACTAGTTTGAATAGAACCAGACGGACAGACGGACAAAGCTTAATCGACTCATCTCATCATACTGACCAAGAATATAATATAGTTTATATGGTTGGAGATGCTTCCTTCTATGCGTTGCAGACTTCATGACAAAGTTAATATACCCTATCACATCCGTGAAGGGTATAAAAATATGGAAAAACGTTAAGGCAACTCTCTCTCTCTCTCAATTGTTCTAACCCCTTGGGGGCATAGCGCGTCAACTGTTCCATGTGGCTCAGTTGACATTTCCATGGCATAAACTGGTCTCGGAGAATGCAGTTGCCAGCATGCATATGATGCACATCCATGGCCACGAACGTAATCGTGGACGGGATTCGAACCCGAAACGCCGGTAGTCAAACACGAGACTGATGCCTCAACACACTGCGCTACCGGTCGCCCCCGTATCCGACAGTGTTAATTAGTATAAGGTCGTTGTTGATGTTGTTGTTGGTTCAATGAAATCAGGGCGACCGGTAGCGCAGTGTGTTGAGGCATCAGTGTCATGTTTGACTACCGGCGTTTCGGGTTCGAATCCCGTCCACGACGACGTTCGTGGCCATGGATGTGCAGGAGGTGCATGCTGGCAACTGCATTCTCCGAAACCAGTTTATGCCAACGAAACGTCAACTGGGCCACATGGAACAATTAACGCGCTATGCCCCACAAGGGGTTAGAGCAATTGAATAGTAGTAGTAGTAAGCTTTAAGAAAAAGGTTGCTCCGTGCATTCAATTGGGCGGCAAACCAATGCCCCTAATGCGCTACAAGAGGTGAAATGATGGAAGGTGTTCCCCTAACCTACCCGATGTTTGTAAGCCACCGGTTCGATACCTAAAAGGCGATTTAACCGCCGCGCCGTTGATTTAGCTACTAAGCAAAACCAACTATCGCGTAGAAAAGAATTTACGCCGAAGCAACACAATAACGTTACGACTGATTATTATTTACATATCTAATGCGGCTCAAATCTCGACCCCCGTTCAACACAGGCATCAACTGAAAAATCTCGTCAGTCGAGTTACCCGATTGTCTCTTCAATCCCAATGTCAGGTCAATGACGCCCGATCCAACAGCATTCCAACAGGATACATCAACTTCCATCAGAATATAGCGTTTGCAAGTGTCAACGACCCGCAACCTGATAGAATGACAGAGTTGTTGTTCTTGAAAATTTCGGATGGAGAATTCGAATTATTTTACGCTAAATATTTTAAGAAACATATTTGAAAATTAACAATTTGAATACACCATCAGAAAAGACTATTATTACAACATATCCAACCAAAGTTTGTATTCTGTTCCATGGTTTGCGCCGCCATACAATGATTTAGCTGCGCGCAATCGTGTAGTTATAAATGCAATCAATTTATGTATACTCAACCTCCAATCGTGAAAACCTCCCGGTTCGAAAAATAAGCAATCGTTTGGCAGCACAACTAGATCCAATAGATTTAGGCCCATCTTTTTAATGTCTGGTTAACGCTAACCGGGAGTTTAATTTATCGAATCGATAAATTAAAACCGCTGATACGAATTCGTTAGGTAGAATTTTTAACGTTTGTATAGTACATTGAAATGAGTTAATAATTGATTAATTAACCCATTTGTATTTACAAACGTAAAAAACTCTAGCTTACTAATTCGTATTAGCCGTTTTAGTTTATCGATTCGATAAATTAAACTCCCGGTTAGCGTTAACCAGACATTGAGAAAACCGGCCTAAATTTGAAATCAGGTCCGCCAGTAGGTCCGGCATTTACATGCCATTTCCAATCCAATAGTTTGACTGCAACAAAAACCACATGGAGCAATTACCAGCCTAGGAAACAAAAAATTAAGCAACTAAACAATTGCAAGTCGGCGCCCGACCTTACTCAACTTTCTCGTCTATGACGGAAATGTCGCGGTCCCAACCTCAACTGTATGATTGCAAGTGGGCGGATCACCATTTGGGGCTATGTATTTCAAGTCGACTGCTCAACTAGATAGTAATACTAAAACTCTTTTAGTGCACTACCCAGGCAACACTCCACTGGATTCAATTTCATTTCCCCGTAACCGTATGCAAATCCCTCAAATATCTCTTTGTCGTAAGAAATGTATGCACTATTTAGCTGTCAATAATTTTTACCTGAAGATTCGAATTTCTAACCGACAGAACCTCATAGAGATTACAAATGTAAAAATGACTGGCATGAGGACATTTGAATGGTAACTGTTGGAATCGTTGATTTTCCTGATGGCAGTGTATGATCTCTTCCTTGTGGTGTAGTCAATATCATTGTCGAATTATCATTGATACCACCTATAAGTGGAAGAAGAAGTGCAGCACGACTATAGAGTTAAGCCGAAGTCAGAGCTGAAAATGGAGCATAACGATGTTGATGTTTAGAGAAAAATAGTGTCCTATAGTATGTGTAACATATTTGGATTTAAACTCTTTTGGAGAAACCCAGCATGTAATAAATTTAGTTAATTACAAAAGAATACAATATACAAAAAAAAAATATTTCTTTTATGAATAAACCAAGGAAAGTCATTGCCTTATTAGGCCAGTCAAATTAAGCCAATTTTGGGGCTTTTTAATAATAATGAGGGAAATATCTGGAAATAATTTTAATCCCTTCTATAGATACTGAATACATAAAAACTGAGTTTGCACGCTCGTAGAAGGTGAGCTTAACTTTTGGAGGGCGAAAATCCGAGAAATTTGAGCCCTTTTTTTAATATTATCATTATAAATCCTAAACGGTTCCTCGGATCGAAAAACCTTGCACACGTAAATTAAAGACCGTTGAATTCTGCGTTCAATGCACTGCTCAAAGTTAAAATTCGGTTGAGTAGCGTAGTCAAAATCGATAGTCAAAAAATGACAATTATCGAGGCTCCCGTGAAAAATCACACTTTTTCACTTTTCAAGCTCACAGATCTTTGCAACGGATCCTCCAAATGAAAAAGCTTGTCTGTAAAAGTTGGGGACAATTTAATTTTGAGCCTAACGTGGTCCATAGTTTTCAATTCGGGCCATTTTTAGAGTAGCTATGAGCAAAAATTCAAAAATGAAAGCTCATCGATTTATACCTTAAAAGTTCTATCTCGGTAAGTATAAAAGCTAGAAGTTTTATTTTAGTCTCAAATTGTAGATAAATTACTCCAGTTAAATAAAGTTTTTCAAGATTTCTTGTGAGACCAATTTAGGAGATTCTAAAAAGAAACAGGACAAGCCAAAAAATTAGGCACATTTTCAACATGGTGGCGGGGTCCGTGGTGTTGGGGGGAAATAAAAAACTCGAATTTTTAAACAATGTACCAACTCAAACAATATATCAAAAATCGAAACTACCCTAATTAAAGCAACCAGTGTTATATTTTAACATTTTGACTTACCAAAGTATTTTAACCTTTGCAGAATCACCGACTTTTTATTTAATAAAAATGCAATTACTCAAAAACTACACCCGCTAGCATATTCTAGTAAAGAGTGAATCGCAGGTAATATCTTACCCTAAAAACAGAAAATAGCCTGTAGAAATCAGATAAACTGTTTATTAGATATAGCTCGAAGAAATAAGAAGGATAAGTAGCCCACAATCAACATTTTGCTGTTTTATCTTATTTTTCTCGAGTTTTCACCTATTTATTATACTAATTTTATCAAAAATAAAAAATTCCTATTTTGTTGTAAACAATCAATTTGTTTTAACATTATATAATACTATTTTTTAAATTTCGAGTCATTTACAGCCCTTAAATTAAAAAAAATGTAATTTGTTCACACTTTTTTTATTTTATTTTCCAAAGTCATATCTAATTAACAGTTTATTTGATTTCTACAGGCTATTTTCTATTTTTAGGGTAAGATATTACCTGCGATTCACTCTTAACTAGAATATGCTAGCGGGTATAGTTCTTGAGTAATTGTGTTTTTATTAAAAAAAAAGTCGGTGATTTTGCAAAGGTTAAATTACTTTGGTCAGTCAAATTGTTATACCACTGGTTGCTTTAATTAGGGTGGTTTCGATTTTTGATATATTGTTTGAGTTGGTACATTGTTTAAAAATTCGAGTTTTCTATTTCCCCCCTAACACCACGGACCCCGCCACCATGTTGAAAATGTGCCTAATTGTTTGGCTTGTCCTGTTTCTTTTTAGTATCTCCTCAATTGGTCTCACAAGAAATCTTGTAAAACTTTATTTAACTGGAGTAATTTATCTACAATTTGAGGCTAAAATAAAACTTCTAGCTGTTATAAAATACTTACCGAGATAGAGCTTTTAAGGCATAAATCGATGAGCTTTCATTTTTGAATTTTTGCTCATAGCTACTCTAAAAATGGCCTGAATTGAAAAATATTGGCTACGTTAGGCTCACAATCAAATTGTACCCAACTTTTACAGACAAGCTTTTCCGTTTGGAGGATCCGTTGCAATGATCTGTGAGCTTGAAAAGTGAAAAAGTGTGATTTTTCTCGAGAGCCTCGAAAATTGTCATTTTTTGACTATCGATTTTGACTACGCTACTGAACCGAATTTCAACTTTGAGCAGTGCATTGAACGTAGAATTCAACTCCTGCAAGGTTTTTCGATCCGAGTCACCGTTTAGGATTTATAATGATAATATTAAAAAAAAAGGGCTCAAATTTCTCGGATTTTCGCCCTCCAAAAGTTAAGCTCACCTTCTACGACCGTGCAAACTCAGTTTCCATGTATTCAGTATCTATAGAAGGGACTAAAATTATTTCCAGATATTTCCCTCATTATTATTAAAAAGCCCCAAAATTGGCTTGATTTGACTGGCCTATTATGGTTTATCACGTTCATAATTAAATGCCTCATTTCAGTATGAAATGCGTCCGCACTTCTCAACTGACGCATACTTCTTGCCGACCGAAAGTTGAATACGTATACACATACCATAGTATGCTGTCCAGGTATCAAATTCTAGATCCGCCACTGGTAACTGTGTGTTCTAGATAAAACCCTTCAAATCCTAGATCTACTTATTTATTTAAGAACCATTTAACTACATTCGAAACTTCATCGTATAAGAATGGCAGCCGCTAGCATTTCAACGTATCGTACATCGTAACTTGGACCAGTGGCAGTGACACCGTGAAACTCATCAGATTATCATTGCGATGCCATCAACCAACAAATAAATTGCAGCAGGAAAAGGATGAAGTGTGCCCATCTAAGAACACTTGGAATATATTATGTACATATATCTAAGAAATTCGAAACGCATTTCAAATAAATTATTTCTCACCTTGTATCACACCTTGTGGCAACATTTCATAATTTTTCACATAGACTTCCGCCCATAATTTGATCCGAGCCCATTACAGAATATTATGGGCTGCGGACTATCAAGAGTCTTTCTCTAACCATCTAACATCTTAGAACTAACTACTGTGCCGAAGTGTGATGGTTCAGAATTCTAACTAGCACGCATGCGTCCAATGCCGACAGGTTCTTGGTTTGTTCTTGCCTGGCGGAAGGCGTTGAATAGATCAGGTTAAGAAGTCAGGACCGCTGAAGCTTAACTTTAATTTACATTTTATCTCTTAGGGGTCTAAAGTATATTTTCTGCATGACTGAGCGTATCATCTCATCAAACTGGGTTCGATTTATTCAAGTGTTTTCGCACCACACATGTATGTAATGTTACACTTCTATCGTAGTCGGAAAAGAGGAGATTGACTCAGATAACCGTAACAGCAATAAATTGAACACTTGCTCCATTTACTGAAGGCATATTCACAATGTAATTGAATACTCACCGTTTGGACTATACGCAAATTAGATTTGCGAAAAAAAAACGCTGTTTCTTGAAGGAATAGGAAATCTAATAAGCGGATGGCTTGAAGCAGCAGGAAAAGGGATCGCTTGTTCATAAACATAAATGTGAATATGTACGAGTAAACTCATACATCCAATCCGCCTCAAGGAGCATTCTTCGGTAGACTAGAGGAATGGCAATCCTTGGATACGCGACTCGATCGGTAATCCTCATTAGCTTTTGTTTTATTTACCATGATTGTTCCACTTTTGATACCATTCTTGGTAAAACCGTAATTTATAGTTCCGATTTCGTGTCTTATTCTCACCGATTAACAATAGCGTCTTCTGGTTTCTCAAACCTGTGATACTCGTATATAATTGGATGTAATCAATTGATCTTGTGGCGGATTACAGTTAATACTGCTGATTACTACGGAATTACCCTGTAATACAATTAACTTGTAATGTAAATTGTCGGTATAGTAACTTGTAACTCATCACTCATCAATCGTCCGTACAAGTCATACCATGTGCCATCAGACTGTGGCTTCATTGCCATTAAACTAATGCAGTTTGTTGATGACTCTAGGCAAAAAAACGGTTGCAAGTATTTGAATAAGATTTGTTATATTATTTAATATAAAGTATACATATAGTCACCAATTTTGATAGAATTAAAAAACGAAACCGGAATATAGAGGGCTACGCCCGCAATCCGAGGGTTTTGTAGCTTATTTTGGTATGTAAATATCGGCTCCTTGCTCTTCTTGGTACCACTCAGATGGATAAAAAAAAAACCATAATAAAAATGCCTTACCCAATATATAGTATCTTACGTGCCAATTCATATTACGTGATTGTAACGAAACTTAGAACATAATATTACCTATGGTGTTTGTAATCGTTGGCCATCAGTACTTTTGATCTCTATTATTATACCCTAGACTTTTAGTATAGGGTATATTGTTTTTGTCACGACGCAAATATGTAACACCTTAAAGGAGGCTCCGGAGGTATAGCAATGTATATATATAAATGATCAGGGTCACCTCCTGATTCGATTAAGCCATGTCTGTCTGTCTGTCTGTCCGTCTGTCCGTCTGTCCGTCTGTCCGTCTGTCTGTCTGTCTATCTGTCTGCCCGTCTGTCTGTCTGTCCGTTCGCACGATAACTTTCGATGGAATAAAGCTAGAGCTTTGTAATTTTGATCAAATGTTGGCAGTATAATCTACTTGGTTGGTTATTGAAAATGGGCATGATCAGGCTAAGAGGACGCCTACCTCCTCTGCATATGTAAAATAAGTAAATGTATCCATAACTACCGATTAAATAAACCTGAAAAACTCCAGCTTTGGTAGGTTGTTCATGAGGGTAATCTCATATTCTCCTGGAAAAATAAAATCGATCAGTTGAAAACTAACGGTACTTTTGTTACAAATAGCCCCGTACTACCCTACTTTTCAGGTTTTTTGTCTAAAAGTCTTGAACCAATTGACGCAGACATCTGGTTTTTGGCATGTAAACCTAAAGTCAAAAGCTGCTTAGGTTTTAGTAAGTTGGGCATAATCAGATCAAATGAACGCTTACCTCCCCTACAAAATTTTAAAAATTGAATATTCCTTTAATGACGATAACTTTCGATAGAATGACACTAGCGAGTTGAAAGTTTGGAAAAGAACGTTGGTAGTAAAATCTAGTTAGTTGGCATTGAAAATGGACAAGATCCGACCCAATGAACTCCTACCTGAATGAATGAATGAATGAAACTTTAAATAAGCGATAACTTTTGATAGAATGAAGCCAGCGACTTAGAACTTTAGCCAAATGTTTGAAGTGAGATTGAATTAGTTGGCATTAAAGATGGGTTAGATCCGACTTAAGGAACCCCTACCTCCCCTAGAAATGAAACTTAAAATAAGCGATAACTTACGATAAAATAAAGCTAGCGACTTGAAACTTTGGTCAAATATTTGTAGTAGTATCCAGTTGGCTAATATTGAAAATACGTAAAATCCGACCAACGAAACTCCTACTTCCCCAACAAATAAAACTTCAAATAAGCGATAACTTTGGATAGAGTGAAAGTAGAGACCTGAATTTTTTGTTTTAAATGTTTGTAGGGTGATCTAATTGGCTGGTGGCAATGATTGGCAAGATCTGATCCAAGGAACCCCTACTTCCCCTACAAGTGAAAATTCAAATAATCGATAACTTCCGATTAAATGAAGCTGACTTGACTTGAAATTTTGGTAAAATATTTGTACTGGGATCTAGTTGGTTGTTAATAAAAGTGCAGAAGATCCGACAAACGAAACGTCTACCTCCCCTACAAGTGAGACTTCAAATAAGCAATTACTTTCAATAGAATGAAACTAGCGACTTGAAAAATTCGACAAATATTTGTAGAATGGGTTAGTTAATTGTTTTTGAGAATGGCCAAGATCCTCCTGAATGTGTGCCAACCTCCCCTATAAACTGGCCATATAGGAAACTCACTTTTAATGCATATGGTCGTTGCCAATTGGTACTTTTGGTATCACCACTAGGCCTGTGAAAGTCTAGGGTATATACGCTTCGGCCTGGTTTTACTTTTATTCGCTATTCCGAACCCACCTTCCTGTAAGTTTTCATATTTCTAAGTGTAACTGTCTCGAAATGCAGGGGGGGGGGGGTCAAATTACGATCTGATATTTTCTCCTCCCCCACTGTTCCCTTTCTGAAAATTCAAAGAAAATGCCAAAAATAGAATGTACTCAATATTACCTTTCTCACGTCACCCCACATGCCTATACCAGTCGATAAAAAAAAATCGACCTTAATTTCGCCTCTATGTGGACCCTCCTCCCGCCTAAAGTTGACCGATGACGACATATCGACCCCTACCAATCTTTACTCTTCCGAAAAAGTTTAAGTAAATAACTGCAATTCGCACTACGAAAAACAACATGCAAGTAGTACTCACACCTATAAGGCCGGTAAGTGTATTTTTTGTATGAATAGTGTAAAAATGCCTTAATTTAAGTGAATGTACAATACTATTATTAAATATTACGTGATTGCAATGAAACTTAGAGACGTTATTGCCTATGGTGTTGGTTATCATTGGCCATCAATATTTTTGAATTTGCGTTGATGCGTTTAGCGGGGTGCGCTAACTGCAACAATAGAAATGTACTATTATTAACCTTTTTTTGATGAAATTTTGAAATTCTATTATTTTTAGTTTTCTATGGTGGTAAAATGCTGTTTTTCTGTAAATTTTCATATTTCCAGGTATAACGGTCTCGAAATGCAAGGGGGGGGGGACAAACTCAGATTACAAATTTCGCCCTCACCCTCTTTTTTCCTTTCTTAAAACTTGAAAAAATTTCAAAATAGAATGTACTTGACGGTACTTTTCTTACGATACCCCACTTGCCTATACCAAACGAAAAAAAAAATCCACCTCCATTTCCCCTTAAAGTTGACCTATAACGACGCATCACTTTCTCCAGAGAATTACAGTATTTCTACATATTTTCACTCAATTTCATGCATGTAGCTTCAGCGGTTCATGAGATATTTCATGGACAGACGGATGCACGACCGATTTCATAAGGGTTTTGTTTTACTACAAAACCCTAAAAAGTATCACAATTAATACACTAAGGGCGTTCGCATACTACATCATGTGTTCGCGTGATATATGTCAAATGCGTTGACTCTGTCAATTTACCACCCTTTCCCCCTCCCCCAGAGTAACACTGAACTCATGTCATTCTGGGCTGCGACTCTAATGTACACAACGCGATGTGGAAAAGCTCCGATACGGATGAGAGAGGGGGCGCGCTTTTCAACTTCTTGTTAAGCACAAAACTCTTGGTGTAAATTAAGGAATTCTCTCACGGATGCACAATGGCACCTGGACACTATGGCGTAGATCCTGACGGGAGCCCTCGGCAATCCTCCAAATCGTGTCCAGTTAGCAGGTATAAAAGAAGGAGGAAACTGCCCTGTTGGAACATTTGGATTGGTTGCAGTTAAGAGTTAAGGGCCGTGAGCAGAAGAAGCTTCAATGTGACGAAGTCCTCAGCACTTGAATCTAACTGGTCAAACGAAAAAAAAACCCTAAAATTATTTAAAACCGAAATCAGAAGAACTAAGCGCAAGTCGTGGAGGATGTGGAGCGTGGCTGATTAAAGGTGTGAGCTCCTAGACCGCGTCTGAGCGACTTGCGCTTGCGACTGTTAAAAAAACTATCATAACGGGGTACTATTCGCACTATAATATAATCTTAATAAAGGCGATTTTTTTAACTGCGGGGCAGGCTAATTAGTGGTTATCCGGGTTAACTAGCACACATTACACAAACAACATACATAGATCTAGTTATTTGGTATTGAAAATAAGCAAGAGCCGACCAATGAAATCCCTACTTCCCCTTCAAATAGGCGATAACTTTCGAAAGAGTGAAGCTAGAGACTTGAAATTTTGTTCAAATGTTTGTAGGGTGATCTAATTGGTTGGTGGCAATGATGGGCAAGATTCGACCCAAGGAACCCTCACCTCCCCTACAAGTGCAACTTCAAATAAGCGATAACTTTCGATAAAATGAAGCAAGTGACTTGAAATTTTGGTAAAATATTTGTACTGGGATCTAGTTGGATTAAAAATGCGCAAGATTCTACAAAGGAAATCTCTACCTCCCCTACGAGTGAGACTTCAAATAAGCAATAACTTTCGATAGAATTAAGCTTGCGACTTGAAAAATTCGACAAATATTTGTAGAATGGGTTAGTTAATTGATTTTGAGAATCGTCAAGATCCTCCTAAGCTGGTCACATAGGAAACTCACTTTTAATGTATATAGTCGTTGCCAAAGGGTACTTTTGGTATCATCACTAGGTCTGTATAAGTCCAGGGTATATACGCTTCGGCCTGGTTTTTTATTAATTCACAATTGACATCTCTTAATATTTTTCAATAGTATCTTTCACAGACACTGTCTCCTAAGTTTCACTTAAAATTTTAAAATTGCCAAGCAAAGAAAAAACCAGTGGCGACAAACGTCACTCGGGGCGACCGGTAGCGCAGTGTGTGGAGGCATCAGTATCATGCTTGACTATCGGCGTTTCGGGTTCGAGTCCCGTCCACGACGACGTTCGTGGCCATGAATGTGCAGGAGGTGCATGCCGCCAGTTTATGCCAACGAAACGTAAATTGGGGCACATGGAACAGTTGACGCGGTATGCCCCACAAGGAGTTAGGGCAATTGAGTAAATGTCACTCGGGGATGTTCGCAGCCCGAGCAACATCTGCTGTCAAAGTACAGACTCTGTGAAGATAGCATCCTCTTCACCCATATTGCATAGTTGTACTAACTGCTCCTTATACTCTGAGTGCAGAGTCAATGGAGCAGAAAGATGTTTTTTCGAACGCCCCTTTAATATCAATTGACTCAATTTCTCCCTCTAGACAGTGGACAACAGTTTCAGTCGATTTTCCTGAAAATTGCCTAATAGTGGTCTAAGAATGCAGTTGCCACCATGTACCTCCGCCTGGATCATTGTCCTCCAATTATCTCGGTCACGTGACCGCGTCCTTTAATTTTGGAAGCACAGCAGCTACACGGCGTCCGTATATAGTGAGCTCTCCCAACTAGATCTCAGTCGTCTTCGCAGTCTCGCTCCGTCAACTCTTTCTGTATTTCTTACTCTCTTTGGCATGCAATCACCGTCTATTCTTTGTACATGCCCTGCCCAATGAAGTTGTTGTAGTTTTCGAAACTTCCAGCTCATCGTACAGTTCATACAACTCATGCTTGTACCGGATGCCCCATCCATCTCGATCGCAAACAACCCCGAAAATTCGCCGTAGAACCTTACGTTTAAATGTGTCTAGCATGATTCGGGAGACTAGAGTTAGGGTCCATGCTTCGCAGCCGTAGCATAGCACTGGCGGTATAATGGTTTTGTACACGCGGAGCTTCGTGTTTCTGTGCACATGCTTCGCTTTCATTATGGGGAGAACCGAGACAAAAGTCTTATTAGCTAACTGTATCCGTCACTTGATTTCGTCAGTTTCGTTGGCGTCCCTTGACAAGTTGTACCCAAGTATATGAAGTTGTTCACGAACTCGATGTTGAGGTCCCCCACATTGATGCTCGATTGTGCAGGTGTCCTTGTCGTCGATTGCATCATTATTTTAGTTTTACCCTCGTTGGTACGTAGTCCAACTTATTTTGCAGAGGTATCGTGCATATGCAGAAGTTCTTCTGCGTCGGCCAATCTTCGGGACATGATATTGATGTCGTCGGCGTAAGCTTGCAAATTGTGTCGACTTGATGAGTAGCGTATTGTTGTTGTCCACATTCATAGCCCGAATTGCGTATTCCAGTGCTAGGTTGAAGAGCGTCGGTGCCAGTCCATCGCCCTATTTCAGATCAGTGTATGTTTCAAATAGATCAGTAAGTCTATTATTGATCCTGACTTGTGAGACGGAGTTGGTGCTGGTCATCGTCATCTTTGTCAGTCGCACTAATTTTGCCGGTATACCAAATTGCAGCTTGATGGTATACGTTTACGTTGTATTCCCAGCACTTCCGGAGTACCAGTTTGACTGTAAAGGGCTGATCGGTTGTGGAGCGATCAGGTTTGAAACCGCTTTGATATTCGCCAATGATTCGTTCTGCGTACGGTTTTATTCTATTTTGCAGAATTTTCGTCAAAATTTTATAGGACATACAGACTAGTGATATGCCCCTGTAATTTTCACACCGCAGTTTATCTCCCTTTTTGTGAATTGGACAGATGGCGCTTCTGCGCCAATTGTCTGGGATCACCTCGTCCTTCCATACTCGCAGGAGGGGTAATTAATGTATGGCATTAACTAGACCCGTTCCACCGAATTTTAGAAGTTCAACTGGAATCTCGTCAGCGCCCGGCGCTTTATTTCGTTTTAGTTACAGCAACGCGAGATCAACTTCCTCTACTATCGGTGATTATGTGGGTGGGCCTTGATCAACAATATCGTCGAGAGCTTCTTGTTTGGGGATGTTAGATGATAGGTTCAGAAGCTCTTAAAAATAAGAAGCCCATCGTTTGTTAATGCTATCGGTGTTGCTGATGATGTTTCCATCCTTGTCCTTACAGAGGTTAGTCCTGGGTTGATGGACATTCTGAATTGTATTTACTAGTATGTACGCTTGTCTGGTGTTGCTATTAGCTAAGTTTTTGTTAATATTCTGCAACTGCTCGTCAAAGTATTAACGTTTCTTACGTCTAATTATTCTATTCATCAAGTCAGCAGATGCTATGGCTTACTATTACGCCCCGCATCACACTATGGTCTGGGTATCGAGCAGGTCAGTTCTCTTCCTGTGGTGTGGGTGTAATACTAACACATAGCCTTTCCCGGCTGGTCGTAAATGGCAACAAAATGGATGTGTATGCCAGCAATATTCATCATCCGAAAGCTGTTTGATATATGCTAATCAAACATCAACTAGGCCGAGATAAACTGCATGAGAGCGCGAGTTGTATACTAACCCGAACCTCTCGCGGAATAAGCTGAATCCAATCAATGATAGTTAAATCTTACATCAACTTTAGCCGACGCAAAAGACTGTAAACGAGTATGTGATCACTGGCTAACCGAATGCGACACAGTTCGGTGGCGAATTAATGGCAGCATAGTGTGCAGATCTAAGGACATACGAGTAATTTGATGATTAACTGGCTCATGCCGCAGTCGCGCTGATGTGTGTAGCGTGGTTTATACGCCCGAATGCTCACTCGATTCACTCGCTCAGAAGCATTAGCTTATTGAGAATAAACAGATTTGTATAGTACACACGGAATTTATTCAGCAACTAGCTAAAATCGTAAGCTTCGAAATGCACGCCGTATTCGTCACCAGAGTCGCTGGATCCCAAAGATTTGAAATATCATAGTCTCGAGTCAATTCGTTAGAATTCCAACCGGAAAATGTTTGCGCCGCAAAAGTGGACTTGGATAAATGGTCCACGTAACAATCGTTACTTCACTTCCGCTTTGTATTTCTGGAAAGAACCTAGCAAATCCATGCGTAGCCTCTAGAACACCGCATCGGTGATGAACTTTCTTTCAATTGGTGGCTGAAGACTCTGGTTGGCGGCTTTGATGGGCTCGCGTGAATACATTTTTATTCCTTTACCAGCTTATCTTTATAATTATCTGGTTTTCTGATGCCATTTTAAATACTCGTATTTTTATTAGAGCAGTAATTTACACAAAGTACAATGAGAAAACGGTAATTGAGGTATTAGTTCCATAATTATGCCAATTTGAATGTTTATAGTATTTGTAGGATCCTAGATCTAGGGGCAACGATGTACGAGTACATGTTTAAATTATAATTGGAGTTCGCAACGAGGCATGTGGATTGTAGACCGGTCATCAACAAATGATATTTGTCTTGATTCATTAATATTTTATAATGATGGTTTCATGCCAGTTTCCCAGCTATAATAAAACAGAGCATTAAAATCCTATTTTAATTATTGCATTTCTCGTAAAACGCATAGGTGCAACGCTACATACTCGTACAACAACGAATGTAGTCATACTGAAGATAGCTCGAGACTTAAGAGGATACGAAAAGGTCCACTCCTGAGTAACAGCTACCTATAAAAAGAAGATCACTAAATTAAGGTCTGATTCTTTCGTGATGAAAACCTGGCAATGAAACTGGATCATCTCCTGAAGAAGGCGTATGTAGCGGAATACTAATAGGGAATATTTTTTGTAAGTGTAATTCTTATGCAGAGAACTATGTGTCTATATCAGGGTTCTGTGTTGTATTCTCCATGTTGATATCTGAATACATAGTATCATTAACCTTTAATGAATTTGTTAATTTAATTTAGCATTAAACTAAATATGTTTAGCTTTTAAATCGTGTCCAGCCTTTCCCGGCTTTTCGTAGGAGGCTACTTACTATGTGACGAAACATCAACTATACTGGCCGGCCATTTACGTTCAGGTCTACCGTGAGATATACCCTTAAGGTATGTCTGTGCAGGTACACTCTGAAGCATACCTGCACAGGTCTACAGTAGTGTGTTTTGTCTCGCTGCACAAGCGTACAGACCTGTACAGTTGTACCTGTGCAGGTAAACCTGAACGTGCATGGTCGGCTTGTAGTAGTTGACATGCTATACCTCACAAAGGGTTAAGGAAAATAGTACGTATACTCGTATTTTGTTGTCTAATACACTCGCGGTACACATACAAAGCCTTATTCCTAACAGCCAGCTCTTTTTAAATGCTAGCTTCATTTTTTTTTTTGTAACTACGTATTGACTGAATGATCCTTTTACTAGCCAGAATTCTGCATGGTGGATAGGGTGCACGGCCTTAGAATAAAATAGTCAGGCTAATGAATGAACGAACATGGGTCACGATAATTAACTCGAAGACAGACTCATTAAGCTGTCCAATTAAATAGATTAGACGGATTATCTTTTTGAGAGGTACATTAGTGGAACCTTTTTAAGCCCAGATCCGTCTTTCTTATGAGGATATCCTTGTCTTGTTTTATAATACCGATACGATGGATTTAACTTCGAGGAATGTCCCGGAATTCCGTGAGGGGGTGCTAATTATGAGGCTATGGACAAAAATGTTGGGAACTTCGAAAGAGGAAGTTACTTGTGTAATAATCCTTATTTCGGCCAAAGGACTTTGATATCTGCAACGTTTATGACAGCCAAAAAGATTGCTTCCCTAAACCTTTCTATGTAGTTATTTTGTAGTCTTAACGCCTTCCATAAACACGTTTTGAGTGTCGGCGGAGAATGTCGCCGACTGGGTGATGAAATTCTTCACAATCGAGTTACTTCAGACGGTACGTCGTGAAAAGTGGCTTCAGAGTGCATACCAGGTACTGGGAGACTTTTTTCTAGAAATCGATAGAGGCTTAGTCAGAAAGCTTAAATCCAAATTTTCACCACCTGAAGATTTTCTATCGGTACTTATGTTCTTGTTGTTAATTGCCTTGACCCCTCCAGGGGCAAGGACTCGTCAACATCTCTAGCATTTATATGCCTTCTTGACGTTTCGATAGCATATCTACCTTTCGAAAGTGCAATTGCTAGCAACTAGCATGCACCTCCTATCCGCGCCGCCTTTATACTGATAAGCTCGGAGCACTGTGAGAGGTCTATTAGTACCCACAGCAGTTTTTGATTGCGCCGAGATTTGAAAAAAAAAAAGAAAAAACAGTTGAGTTTTTAGTACTGATTTATTTAGAATTCATTGAACTATAAATTTACATGCTTGATCTATTACATTTTATAACTAATATACTAAAGTTAATAATATTAACTTTGTACTAGATTATACTACATCTTCCATCCTTTTTTAGAATTTTGTTTAAAAATAAAAAGTTATGTATGTTCCAATGTTAGCTTTACAATTTCAAATAATATTTTTGATCCTTACATTTTTTTTTTTTTATAAACGACGTTCAATATTTACTAGTATGTATTATTCATCAAAATATTATAAATTTTTTTTTCATAGAATTCATTTTTCATTCTTTTTTTTCTTTTCAAATGATGTTTCAACCTTTTTTTTACAATCTAAATAAAGTCTGTATTATTGATAAATAACATGTCATATTTTCTTATTCACTAAAATACTTTAATTCAGGCTGTTCAGGACTTCGATCTTATTAGAACTGAGTTTTTTAATTTCCAAAATAGTTAGGTGGCTTCACTGTGCGACCGTATCTTGTTACATAATGTTGGCTACTAGTGTCAGGAAGAAGATTTTGACTCGCTCTATTTTCATTCTGACTCCCATTTGCATTACTATTATTTTGATTATCAACTTCATTTCTAAAATTGGGAGTATTTGATGAATATCTTAAATGCTTTGTGTTCCTCCTAATGTCTCTATTTCTTTCATTCCTTATTACATAAGATCTAGGAGAAACATGACTTCCTACAACAGTAGCTGGTTCCCAACGACCATCTTTTCTATAAACCACATTATCTCCAGGATTTAATACTAATTCTTTTCTTGGTGCTGTTTTATCATAATATTGTTTGTATTTGTTTTGTCTACTTTCAAGTTTTTGTTCTACTTCTAGACAGATTTTGGGTAAAAGAAGTTCTGTTTTTATTGGAAGTTGGGTTCTTAAGTTACGACTCATTAATAATTGAGAAGGAGAATATCCTATTCCCGTGATTGGAGTAGCGCTATACTCTAATAGGATTAGCTCATAACTTGTACCAATTTCGGTAGCTTTTTTAATAATCTTTTTGCTTATACCAACCGCTTTCTCGGCAAGTCCATTTGCTTGTGGAAACCTCGGACTAGTACAGTTAAATTCAAAATTCCAAATTTTTGAAAACTGTTGGCATTCTATTGAATGGAAAGGTTGATTATCGGCTATTACCACTTCAGGAATACCATGTGTACTAAAAATTTCTTTTAATGCTGCTATGATGCTACTTGCCGTTTTGTTCTTGAGCAATTTTGTTTCAAACCACTTTGAATAATAATCTTGTAAAATAAAATAACTATTCCCGCCGTATTGAGCAATATCACATGCTACTCTCTGGAATGGATATTTAGGTATAGGATATTTAAGTAAAGGTGGTTTAGAATTTGCCGCTGCATATTCGGCATTTGGCTATGACATTTTCAATGTCCTGATTCAATCTAGGCCAATAGAAAAGCATTTTGGCCCTACTTTTGGTCTTGGACATTCCAAAATGTGACTGATGAATCCATTCTAATGTTGTATTTACAAGTTCGGGTGGAACCATTATACGATTTTCATAAAATAACAAATCGTCTTCAAAATATATTTCATTCTTGAGATTCCAATATAATTTTAGTATATCTGTAACTCTTTCTTTCGACTCAGGCCATCCTTCTTTACAATATTGTATTATTTGTGAGAAAAGAATACTTTTCTTCGTTGCCTCTTGAAATACTAATTTCTTCTTTGTATTCATATTAATTGTATGTACCACATCCTTGAAAATAGAATCTGTACTAACTTCATTATCAGGAGTTGCATTTCTTGATAAAATATCTGGTAAGTGTAAATACTTTCCCGGTATATACTTAACAACAAAATTATATTTCAAAAGTTTGATCTTCATCCTTTGAAGCCTGTTCGAATGAATCTGACTCACATTTTTGTGAAGCAACGCAACCAATGGCTTATGATCAATATGTATTGTTACTTTTTTCCCATATATATAATCATGAAACTTTGTGCAAGCATAAACAATTCCTAAAAGCTCTTTCTCGATTTGAGAATACTTCATTTCACATTCTGATAAACTTTTTGATGCATAGTATATAGGCTTCTGATTTTGAATTAAACAACATCCTAGGCCATTTTTAGAAGCATCACTCTGAACTATTTTACAATATCCTTCTCAGGGTCAAACGCATTAAGGATTGTATCTTTACTTATTAATTCTTTAATATTTTTTAAAACATTTGAGTGATACGTGGTCCAAACGAATTCAGTGTTTTTGTGAAGAAGCGTTCTCAAGGGTGCATTTATTTTTGCCAAGTTTGGTATAAATGGACGCAAGTAATTTATAGTGCCTAGTATTTTTTGAAGATCTTTCTTATTCTTAGGGTCTTGGATGCTTTTGATAGCAGATACTCTTTCGGCATCTGGTGCTAGTCCCTCCTCACTGAGTACATGCCCTAAATATTTAACCTGTTGCACACAATATTGCAATTTGTTTACGTTAAATTTAATGCCATATTCTTTAGCTCTTTGTATAACTCTTCTCAAATTTTCATTATGTTCTTCGAGAGTTTTCCCTCCAATAAGTATATCATCTATGTAAATGAAAGTTCCAGGTAAATCTCCGAAATATTTGGAATTCAACTTTTGAAACTTTTCAGGTGCAATACTTATGCCAAATGGTAGCACGTGAAAATGATATGAGCCCCATGGCGTACTAAATGTAGTTAGTTCTTTGCAATTTTCGTTAAGTTCTACCTGCCAGAAACCCTCTTTCAAATCAACTACACTGAAATATTTCATCCCATTCATAACTATCGACAAATCTTCTAGTTTCGGAATTTCAAAATGCTCGTGTTTAATGTATTTATTAAGTTCTCTAGGATCGAGGCATATTCGTAATGTTTTGTCCGGTTTCTCCACGACGACCATGTTATGAGCCCACGCACTCGGACAAATTTGTTTAGAAATTATGCCTCTTTCCTCCATTTTGTCTAAAGTAGTTTTTACTTGATTTCTAAGAGAAATGGGTATTCTTCTGGGTGGCTTATGAGTCGGCACGATATTCTCAATAATTTCTAATCTACATTTCTCAGGGAATCTACCAACACCTGAAAAAACTTCCTTATTTTTCTTTTATAAATTCATCACGCCTAATATTTTCAATTTCATTAATTCTTTTAATTAACTTTAAGTCAACACAGGATTTCAAACCTAGAATCGGTTTAGCTTTCACATCAACTATAATAAACTCTAATAAATGAGTATCATGTTTATGTTTAACCGGTAGCTTAACACAACCTAAATTTTTTATTTTCGAACCTCCATATGCTTCCAAGTTCACAGGGATAGACTCATAACGTTCCATCAAATTTAACTTTTTACACAAGCTAATTGGCAATGTATTAATCTCTGCCCCCGAATCTAATTTGAATTCTATCGCATTATCACCAATGTATAAAGTCGCTAACCACTGTCTATTATCTCCTGTATTTTTAATTTGATCAATGTAAAAATCACCACTTGACAAAGATCCAAAATCATCTTCCTTGACATTAATCGCCGCAGCACTTATATTTTTAGAATTAGTTACCTTATTTTGAGAATTATTCTCTTGTTTGGAATTTTTTCGACATACTTTCGCAAAATGATTTGCCAACCCGCATTTATGACATTTTTTTCCATATGCTGGACAATTTCGAAATTGATGTCTGCTGCCACACCGTCCACAAACATTACTTTCAGATTTGTGCTCATTTCGTTGTCCTGAACTTCCCCGATTTACATTGCTATTCTTGTTCCTACAAAAACTAGAATTAGTAAATTTGTTTTTCTTATTATTTTTACTTAAATTCCCTTTTATGCTAAGCAGTTCTTTCTTTTGCATCTCCTTAACTTGCCCTTCTGTTAGCTCTGATAATCTACAAATTTCCTTCGCTTTTGCCAAATCCAAGTTGTCGATTTTCAGAAGTTGGGATTGTAGGTTATGATCCGCGATGTCAAGAACAATCCGATCTCGAATTAGGCTTTCACGTTGTTCACCGAACTCACAACTTTCTGACAATTTCGTAATATCAGTTAAAAACTGATCAAATGGCTCTCCCTCGCTTTGCGATCGTTTATAGAATTTGAACAGCTCATAAATAATATTTTTCCTCGGATTACAATATGCTTCGAATTTAGCCATTATAAGCGATAGCTTCGATCTCTCGGCTTCTTCGAGTTCGAACGTATTATATAATTTCAGTGCTTCCTCTCCAGCACAGCTTAAAAATCGAGCAATTTGCACTTTTTCGGACTCACAGTCAGTTTTCGTTGCAATTGAATATATTTCAAACGATTGTTTGAACTTTCGCCACTCTTCACAAATATTGCCTTTCAAGATAAGGCATGCGGGTTTTGAAAAATCCATGTTTATTATACCTGCTCGGTCAGTGTCAGTTTGTTATTATTTTCAAACAGATCTCCCTGGATCTCCGCTTTTGTTCACGATATTTTCTGATTTATTTTGTTGATTACTTCGTAAATACTAGTGACAATTTACCGACGACACTTTTTTTTTTATGACCGGCTGCGCCATGTTGAGTTTTTAGTACTGATTTATTTAGAATTCATTGAACTATAAATTTACATGTTTGATCTATTACATTTTATAACTAATATACTAAAGTTAATAATATTAACTTTGTACTAGATTATACTACAAAAAAAACCAGAAGCTTATGGATTTTTTTTGGTTTTTTGTACCCTTCACGGATGTAATAGGGCACATTAACTTTGTCAGGAAGAAGGAAGCATCTCCGACCATATAAACTATATTATATTCCTGGTCAGTATGATGAGACGAGTCGATTAAGCTTTGTCCGGCTATCCGTCTGTCTATCTGTTTCTATGCAAACTACTCCCTCAGTTAAGCTATCAAGCTGAAATTTTGTACTAAGCCTTCTTTCTACTGCACGCTGTATATATGTTGGGACCAACGGAATCAGACCACTACGTCATATAGCTGCCAGAGGAACGACCGGTCCGAAAATTCGTCTTTGTAAGAAAAAAGTTTTTATTTCTAAAGATATCTTTTTAAAATTTCACACTTTTCAGTACTATCTTTAGCCAAATCATATTCCTGAATTTGGTTGAAATTGGACTACTCTATCAAATAGCTGCCATAGTTGCACTCTCCGAAATCTCGTATATGCTAACGAAACGTCAACTATGCGTCGGATAGGGACTGACTTAACGGCTACGACTTTTGGCTATCGTACAATAACAATGATTGTATTCTGGAATGTGCACACTCTCCTGGACAATGGATCAGAAGATCCCCAGAACGCACAATTTCTACAACTAGAGAGTGAATTTCTTATGTATAAATTAAGCATCTTCGGAGTTAGTGAGATAAGATAGTGGAACAGCAGACACTAATCAATAGTATCTTTAGTCAAATCACATTCCCGAATTTGGTTGAAATTGGACCATAGAGTTGTCATAGGAACGAACGTTCCAAAAGCAAGTTTTTGTTAGAAAAACTTTTTTATTTTTGAAGATATATGTATTTACCAAATTTCATATGATTCAATCATATTAATTGGCAAACCACGTTCCTAAATTTGATTGAAACTCTAATAGGAAGAGTGAAATCGAAACAAGTGTTACTACTAATTTTAAAGTGGCAAATGCACCGTAAGTCATAACGAAGGTATGATACCCTTCACGCAAAGCGAAGGCTAGCTTGTTTTTTTTAGTTTTTTCCTTTCATCTCCGCGCACGTTATTCGCATAATTAATAGTATAATACTAAATTACGTAAAACTATCTTCGTATCTTTTTTAAACAAACTATTTAGTTCTAATAAATACGTAAAATTTTAGAACGCCAAATTTAAAACAAAAAATCGATTTTTGAATCAGTTTTTGGCAAATAAGTCGATATGCATATCTGGGTAAAATATCAAAAGAGTAATTTCGTAGTTCAGTAAATTCCCTAGAATTAAAAAATATAACTCGAATCGATAAACCAGGACTGATTTATCTCCAAAAGAATGCGGACAAATCAAGGATTTTATGAACCATTTGATCGACAACTGCTTGTGGGGAATTTCATCATTTCATGGCAATAACGCCCCACCAGATATAAGTAGGCAGGACGAATTCGGTTGGATGACTGCTTAGGACCTTACTATACTCCTTTGTAAAAATGCATTCAATCAAATGAAAAACAATGCACCATATAAGGTGCCCCAACCTACCCTACTTTTTAGATTTTTTTAGTCTAGACATCGACCGAAAATCAAGAAGAAAAATCGAATGTTTTTGAAATTTTGTAAAATTAGTGAGTGCCCTGAATACACTCTCCAAAGTCCCCGCTAATAGGGGGTCCGGAAGTGTAGGGAAAAAGCGGCGAAGTCAATTTTGAAGTTTTCCATGAATATTAACATACGAAGACACCCTTGTATATTTAAATAGCCTTGGGTTCCCTCTAATTGAACTAATTTATACAGAAGAGTGTAGCAAGGTCCTACACTCAGAAAAATGTAGCAACGTAAAATTCAACTTGAACATTATAAAAACAAAAAAATACGAAAGCATTAACAAATCACTTAAAAAAAATATCCATTTTTAGGGTTTTGTAGTAAAACAAAACCCTTATGAAATTGGTCATGCGTCCGTCTGTTCGTCTGTCCGTCTGTCCGTCTATCCGTCTGTCTGTCCGTCTGTCCATGAAATATCTCATGAACCGCTGAAGCTACATATATGAAATTTTGTGGGAATATGTAGAATCGCCGGAGAAAGCGATTTGTTGTAATAGGCTGACTTTAAGGGGAGGTCCTCATAGAGGGGAAATGAAGGTCAAATTGTTTTTTCATCTGGTATGGGCAAGTGGGGTATCATGAGAAAGGTAACACCGAGAACATTCCATTTTTGGTATTTTCATCAAATTTGAAAAAAAGGGGAAAAGAGGTAGAGGGGAAAATATGTGATCCGAGTTCCCCCCCCCCCCCCCCTTGCATTTCGAGACCGTTATACTTATAAATATGAAAATTTGCAGGAAATCGGCATTTTACTAGCATAGTAAACCAAAAATCGTAGAATTTTGATATCTCATCAAAAAAGGTTAAACGCATCACAGGTCAAAAATATTGATGGCCAATGATAACCAACACTATAGGCAATAATATCTCGAAGTTTCATTACAATCACATAATATTTAATAATAGTACATTCATTTAAAGTTAGGCATTTTGACACTATCCACACAAAAAATACACCTACCGGCCTCATAGGTGTGAATACTACTTTCATGTTGTTTTTCGTAGTGCGAATTGCAGTTATTTAATTAATCATTTTTGAAAGGTAGAGATTGGTTGGGTCGCTGACTAATACAACTTAAGCGGATGGAGGGGGGGGGGAGGAGGCGGTGTCCACATAGCGGCGAAATTAAGGTTAATTTTTTTTACCGACTGGTATAGTTAAAGTGAGGTGTCGTGAGAAAGGTGATATTGAGTACATTCCATTTGTTCGCATTTTCTTGAAATTTGTAGAAAGGGGAACATTGGAGGAGGAGAAAATATTAGTTCGTAACTTGTTCCCTTTCCCTTGCAGTTCGAGACCGTTATACTTATTGTAGAATTATGAAAACTTACAGGAAGGTGGGTTCCGAAAAAAGGAAAATAATGGCATCTGTATATCTTCTCAGAATAGGTCAATAATAGTTTATTTCTATAGTTACAGTTGGCACACCCCTGCATGCCTTAAACACGTTCGAGGTCAAAAGTACTGATGGCCAACGATAACCAACACCTTAGGCAATAATATGTTCTAAGTTTCGTTACAATCACGTAATATGAATTGGCATGTAAAATGTAAGCGAGTAAGACATTTTAATTATGTTTTTTTTATACATCTGAATGGTATCAAGAAGAGCAAGGAGCCGATATTTATATACCCAAATAAGCGCTTGCTAAAAAAACCTCGGATTGCGGGCGTAGCCCGGTTTCATTTTAATTTAAATGTTCACCGTCATTTTCAATTTGAAACTAAATGGAACTGGGCATCGTTATAACATTAAAATGTGTCAACTTATTTTGAAAGTTAATTGACTTTAAGATCATTAGGAATCACTGAGCATTGTATTTTGCATAAGATTCAGTTCAACACTTTGTTCGTGTCAACGTGCACGTGTTTTGTTTTAATACGGAGTTTCGTTATTATTATTATGGTTAAACCACCAAAAAACAAAAGTGCAGTCGCATTTCGCATGGCGAATTTCCGCAGTGTCAATAATCTTACCACGGCCGGCGTCTTATAAGGATGTCCACACTGATGCGAATTCCTCCAGGCGCAACGTCAAAATACGCTGCAGACCATAGATTTAAATAGAACAGATCGGTAATAGTACTATCCCCACTCTATGCTTCAGGTTATTTTCCGAACCAAGCCGCGCATGCGCACTGCTAACCATTTGCACGCGATCGCCATACGTTCGATAAATGTCGTTACGCCATCGGCCACTCAGCCACAATTTTGACATTTGCGAAGCATTTGGCCCCTCGCTCCTCGCGCCCCTGGGCCAAATATTAATACGTGTTGTGCGCGTTTCACTGCGCAGGCACGAATATGTCAGCCGTAACTCGATATTCAAATTTTTACCCCCACTCTGTGCCTATTTCATATCTGTTTAATATATATCTATGCTGCAGACCAATTTTTTTTCTGCCTTGACACCGAGTCTTCTTCTTCACAAGTCATTTTGTTTTTGTTTCCGAATGGACTATTTATGCATTTTTTTAAATATGTGAATCAATGAGAAATACCAAAATGCACCACGAACAGTGATTTGTTATTAGAGAAGGTGAATACGAATTTTTCCTCTGCGATTCTTTGATGATTACTTAATTTGTGTTCGTTACCTTTTTCTTTTGCGGCAAACCTCATTTTCTTAAGTATAAATTGGCACTTTCTTCGCGTTGAATCGTATGTGAACCCCCTATTAAGGACGGCTTTCCAAACGCGAGTACACGCTCACTACGCAGACATTGAAATCAGCCTATTACTAGATTGGATACACAGGTGTGTCAAGCTGAAGCCATAAGGGCAGATGGACATAGCCACTGCGTAAGTTCTTCCTTCCATACACTAAGGACGGCTTTCCACAAGCGACCACCGGCGTATCAAGCCACGGGTGTTTCAAGCTAAAGCTAATAGGCCAGAGGTACTGCGTAAGTTATACACCTCGCCCATAATGGAAAATCAGAACGAAATAGAATATATTTTTTGATGAAGACGAGGATGCTATCGTACAGTGTTTAGCTTCGGAATGGGATAATACCTTCGTGGGTGAAACAAAAAACCTCTTTTTGTAATCTGATCTTAGGGCTGAATGCACGTTGATCGCTTTCGAGTGTCGCGTTCGCGTGTTTTCTGTCAAATGAATGACACCCCGTCAGTTTGACAAACACAAATACAACTGTTTTGAAAAACTGTGAGGAGAATACACCAAAATTTATCTGCTGCATGTTAAGTTAAACTCCGACCGACCCTGGTTCTGAGCTCAATCTAGAAATGAAACCGGAATATAGAGGGCTACGCCCGCAATTCGAGGGTTTTGTAGTACGCGCTTATTTTGGTATCTAAATATTGACTCTCTGCTCTTCTTGGTACCACTCAGCTGAATAAAAACACCATAATTAAATGTCTTACCCATGATATAGTATCTTACATGCCAATTCATAAAAAGACTGCATCTGTCACCTCTCAAAGTAATAGTTTTAATACGAGAAGCTGTAGATAGATATGTATGTATACGAGATAAACTGTCCCACTCTTCGAGATGCTTAACCATTCATGTTAAGACGACATTGAAAATTGCAAACTTGTGTAACGGCTTCGAAATTCAGGGCGGCTGGGACAAATTACGGTCTAATATTTTTTCCTCCTCCACTGTTCCCCTTTCTACAAATCTCAAGAAAATGCCAAAAATGGAATGTACTCAACATTACCTTTCTCACGACACCCCACTTGGCTATACCTTAATTTCGCCTCTATATGGACCCTCCCCCCCTCTTAAAGTTGGCCAATTACAACACAACGCTTTCTCCAGCAAATTATATTGTAGCATTTCTACACATTCTCGCTGAATTAGTTTAGTTCGTAAGATATTCTATGAACAGACGGAGAGACAGGTATTTGACCGATTTTGTAAGATTTAAGACGCAAAACCCTAAAAAAAATAATTGTGTGAATAGTTATTGCTAGGATCACCAATCACCAATCTTCACCCTTCCAAAGTTGGTTCATTAAATAACTGCAATTCGCACTATGAAAAACAACATGCAAGTAGTACACGCATATCTATGCGTGAGGCCGGTAGGTGTATTTTTTGTATGGATAGTGTCAAAATGCATAACTTTAAGTCAATGTACTATTATTAAATATCATGTCATTATAATGAAACTTAGAGATATTATTGCCTATGATGTTGGTTATCATTAGCCATCAATATTTTTGACCTCAGGTGTGCTTGAGGGGATCAGGGGTGTGCTAACTGCAACTATAGAAATGTACTATTATTAACCTTTTTGGAAGAAATTTAAAAATTCTATTATTTTTAGTTTTCTATGCTAGTAAAATGCCGCTTTTCTGTAAATTTTCATATGTCTAGCTATAACGGTCTCGAAATGCAAGGGGGGGGACAAACTCGGACCACATATTTTCCCCTCTCCCTCTTTTCTCCTTTCTTCAAATTTGAAAAAAATTCCAAAAATGGAATGTACTCGACGGTACCTTTCTTACGATACCCCACTTGCCTATACCAAACGAAAAAAAAATTTCGACCTTCATTTCCCCTCTATGGAGACCCCCCCTTAAAGTTGACCTATTACGACGCATCGCTTTCTCCAGAGAATTATAGTATTTCTACATATTTCAACCAAATTTTATGCATGTAGCTTCAGCGGTTTGTGAGATATTTCATGGACAGATAGACAGACAGACGGACAGACGGACGCATGACCGATTTCATAAGGGTTTTGTTTTAATACAAAACCCTAAAAACGAGGTTCTAGTACACAACAAATCGATTATTTTATTGTTTTATGGTTGTGCTGTAATGGTTTAATGCCAAATAACGGCTACCTCCGTGGTGAGGAATTTTTCACCTAAATGTGGAATATTTAAACAGCCTGCGTGGGACAAACGCTTGTTGCGAGCGCTAACTACTGTAGCCGCAGTGAAGTTAGCAAACTGTCAACTATCAAGTAGCCGCGCCGCAGAAAACTGGTTAAATTGTCACTTGTATATTTCTGCAACAGCGAATCAACCGAAATTTGAATGTAAGTTATCATTAATTTGATGATTATGCTAAATTATAGAATTGAAATTGGCAAAAATTGGAGAATGCGGAGGTCAAAATCTGCTTCTACTCGTATAACCATGGCTTCTATTGATCGAAGTAGTCTATAGCGCGAAAGCTGGCTGCAGTGACAAGCGAGAAAGGAGCTTGGCGGTCTAAATGGAAAGAAAGCAATACACCTTTCAAATTCAAGTTCATTTGTTATTAGAGAAGGTGAAATGAAGACGAAGGTGATACTTTTTGGAATTTTGTATCACCGACCGAAATGTGTGTTTATTACAGCTCCCATTATACCAACAAGTACAATTGGACTCTGTTTTCTCTAAATAAAGTTTCCAGTCAAGTGTTTCCTACTTGTCTCGTCAATTAATATTCCATCCACTTTTGTATTATAAGAGCAAAGTGTACAGTGGTCGTATCGCATTGTTTGCTATGGCGGGTTTTTTTTATTAATATTTTATCGGAATCCTGGGTACATTTTGGGCAAGCAGCCCCCCCCCCCCCCTTGGGATTCTCTACCAACGAATTTTTAAAAAGAATATAATTTTCATCCTCTGGAAGTTGATACTTCTCGCTAAAATTTTTCATTGGCAATGAACAATTCTTAACGAAATTTTGATCATTTGAACATGGGGAAGAAAAAAAATTTTGCCAATACCAAACGATCCAAATGTGCTTTTTAACTTGGATTTCTACCCTTTTTCAATTTCTTTCGAGTGCCACTGTGACCTAACAGTTACGGTGCGAATGCATTTTCACATACTCCATTAACAGTGCCGTGGCTAGCAGCATCAGTTTGGGAATTTGAATTTTTTAAACGATAATGGATATTCGAAGGTTTTTCTGCAAAAAACCGCGCCTAGATACACGCAACAATAACACGATATATAAGCGATAATTATCGCTCCGTTTGTTTGAGTTTCGTATCGCGTATTGCGTATGTGACGCATCGGGCGTCGCCGCATTCTGATGTGGGGGACATATTCATTGAGGACAGAGGCTAAACTTAATTATAACATACCATAAGTAAACATTCAGTTTGTCGCTGCTTACTGCGACAGCATAAATTAGCTAAAACCGAAAAAGATTATGTTATCAGACAAAATAAAATCAAAATCGCCATTTCCAATTGCACAACTCCATGAAATTCACAATCTTATAAAGGGAAATTCGTTGATCGTGTGGATTTAAAGTTGAGCTTAGGTTCCATCCCGAGTAAATTTACACGAGATTAATCACTTGGGCAGCGACATTAACCCGTATAAGTATGTGTTGTTGTAACGCGTGTTATTAGCCTACCCTACACCGGATAGATTCGCAAAAAACTCACCAATAGAAAAGTTTAAACCCCCCCCCCCCCCTGGGATGATTTCTGCGCACGGGCCTGTGGGCAAGTATTAATACCGCGCTACAGTAGCCAAGTGTTAATGCCAAATTTTACAAAGTGATGCGTATAAATATATAGTCGATCTGACGGGCTCAGTATTTTAACGATTAGAAAATTAAAAGTGAATATAATGTTGAGCACATCAAAAAATTACAACACATGTGAATCTTCGCTCTTGTTACCGATAGTAACTACTCGAATTATTTGTTACCGTTGCTTGTTTTTCTTTAATCCTCACTATTGTCCTCCGTTCCATTAAATGCTGGAAACTAAATTTTAATACATTGAATTCGCTATGTCCGGTCCCTAGTAAAATCCTTCTTTTTTCTGAAATTTCTTCTATGTTCTCGGTTTTTTTTTTCTAACATTTGCTTAGTCAATCACATCAGATGGTTGCTTCTGTCTTCTTTTTTTTTTCGCGAAATAACTGGTGGTCTAAATTTATTCATTCTCGAATACTTGAGATGATTTCTTTTCATAAACTGTGAGTTAAAAGGTTTTAGAAAATTTGTTAGCTATTATGTAAATACATACTGGTATATCAAGTGATTTCGGTTTTTGTATACATGCTACAATCGCGGAAAACCCTTAATCCATTTCCATCAATTTTTCTTTCCGGAGCTCTTATATTGGTTAAAAGGACTGCAAATCGGAATCGAGTAGATGAATTTATTGAAAGAACACATTGAGTCCCTTATACATATCTCTGGGAACCAACACAGTGTTGCTTTTGCGATAAAAGTGTTAAGAAATCTGTAGCAAAGCCCATAGACAAAAAATAACTGACATAACATAAGAAAGGAATTTCCGATAATATCATAACTTGTATGCCTGATCTATTACAAGATATGCCAATCGATAAGTTCAAGGTGATGAAACTCTCAACGGATTCTGGAATTTCTGTAAAACGTGCTACCTGTACCTGAACGCTAAAGTAGCATCAGCCAACTTTCGTATACATGCCCATCGTGTCGTCTTGATACCATCCTCCTTTCATCCACTAAAATTAAAGACAATTCAGGCCTTCTCATTCTTGAGATTCATTGAATGGAAAATAGTAAATCTTGGCGTGATTTGTAGCCACAAGATAAATTGCAAAGCCAAGAAAACGTTCCGATAGTGCGAGCCTGTAAAACACTTGGAGGCGCATCGAGAGATACGAAGGCAGAGGAAAATAAAAAATAAGCACTTTTATCTAGGAGGACCGGAATTTATCTCAATTATCATCTAAATTAATATCTGACACAATAAAAAAGTGTGTGATGGCGTGGTGAAAAAGTTCTGAGATATACGCGCTACAAAACAACAATTTCCTTTTAAGATAATATTGAACGTTGCGCGTTAGGCGGGAGCGCGTCAAATGCGCCAACATCATGTTAGTCACTCGGAAGGCTGTGTACATGGTTCGAAGGGTCTTTGGAGACTAGTAGTCAGAAAGGACGTCGTCGTTTACTTGACAATTAAAAATACGGAAAATTATCATTTAATTGGATATTTTTCTATCGATTTTCTTGGTTAGATACTAAATGGAATTTATTGCATTGCTCGCACATTACCCCAAGCGTGGCGTTGTGAAAAGGGGCTTCAGAGTGCATGCTAGACACTGAGTTCTTTTTTTAGAAATCTATAGAGGCTTAGCCACCTGAAGAATGCTTTAACAGTAGGGGAAGGTGAAGCAAAACGGGTTAGCCGTGTTTTCTTTCAAATAAAATACATTAAAAAATACGTTAATCAAGAAGTATTGGTAAAAAACCTGGAATAAAAGCCTCAGATTGGACGGATCAACAACGACGACTACGCAAACAACTAAAGGATTATTCTTTTGGATCCTGGAATGTACGCACACTGAACAAACCGGGGCCGAGAAGGCCCTCCTTCAACAGGTCGAAAAGTACAAACTGAGCATTACTGCAGTCCAGGAAACAAATTGGCTTGGCAGCGAGATCAATGACAAGGAATCGCACACAATTTTTACAAGTGCAAACCATCGGGCCGCTAGGAGTTTGGAGTAGCATTTATAGTAAACAATCACATCAAGCCGCACATTATTGACTTCAAATCCATAAATGAACGGCTGTGTGCGATTCGCATTAAGATTCGATTCTTCAATCTCTGGCTCATCAATGTGCACGCCCCCACTGAAGTTAAAGAAGACGCAGTAAAAGCCGAGTTTTACACGCGCCTTGAGACTCTCTTCGACTCACTTCCAACAAACGACGTCAAATTGCTGCTGGGAGACTTTAACGCGAAAGTCGGAAAGGAAAGTTGGCACCGGGGGACAACTGGAGGCCACAGCTCCATGAAAAATGTAACGACAACGGCTAGCGACTTATCGACTTCGCCTGCATCAGGAATCTAGTCGTAACCTCTACGTGTTTCCCATATCGACGCATTCAAAAGCAGACCTGGAAATCTCCAGACGCACATACCGTCAACCAAATTGACCACGTCGTCATTTGTCGGAGATGGGCGTCTATGTGATGGATGTCCGCTCCTATCGAGGAGGAAACTGCGACTCAGATCATGACTTGGTGAAGACGTCCTACAGACGTAGAATTTCCTCAGTGCACCAATCGCAAATCGCAAATCTTTGCGGTTGATAAGCTTCTGAGCGATGCTACAGTGGTGGCGTATACTACCGCCCTTGAGGAAAGACTATCACCTATGCTACACAGCATCAGCAGCACAGGCGTCCATGGGTTCTGGGAAGAACTCAAGGGTACCATCAGGGATGTCGTAGAGAAGGTCGTGGGATATAAAGCCCGGCGAGGGCGAAATGACTGGTTCGACGAAGAATGCAAAAACTCACTTGACGCGATAAATGAGGCTTCCAGACAATACAAACAACGAGCAACCAGAGCCAGAAGAGAAAAATATGACGAGCTACGGCGAATATCAGATAGAATAATTAGACGTATGAAACGTAAATACTTTGACGAGCAGTTGCTGAATATAAACGAAAACTTAGCCAATAGGAACACCAGACAAGCGTACAAACTAGTAAATACAATCAAGAACGGCTACCAACCCAGGACTAGCCTTTGTAAGGACAAGGATGGAAACATCATCAACGACACCGATGGCATTAACAAACGATGGGCCTCTTATTTTGAAGAGCATCTGAACCTACCATCTAATATCCCCACACAAGAAGCTCTCGACGATATTGTTGATCTAGTCCCACCCATACAACCCCCGACAGTAGAGGAAGTTGATCTCGCGTTGCGATCACTAATAAGAAATAAAGCGCCGGGTGCTGACGAGATTGCAACTGAACTGCTAAAATTCGGTGAAACGGGTCCAGTTAATGCCATACATCAGTTACTCCTGTGAGTATGGGAGGACGAGGAGATTGGCGCAGAAGCATCATTTGTCCAATTCACAAAAAGGGAGATAAACTGCGGTGTGAGACTTCGAATTACAGGGGCATATCCTTAGTTTCCGGCCAAGGCCCGACGTCGGGCTGTCGCGCCACGATGATGATGATGATCATTAGTTTGTACGTTCTGTAAAATGTTGACCAAAATTCTGGAAAATACAATAGAATAAAACCGTAAGCAGAACGAATCATTAAAGTGATTTCCGACCTGGTCGCTCCACAACCGATCAGCCCTTTACGGTCAAACTGATACTCCAGAAGTGCTGGGAATACAACGTAAACGTATACCAAACCTTTGTCGATTTCAGGCAGGCATCCGGCAGTATTAATCGTGGAGTACTGTACAACATCATGCTGCAATTTGGTATACCGGCCAAATTAGTGCGACTGACAAAGATGACAATGACCAACTGCGTCTCACAAGTCAGGATCCAGAGTAGACTTACTGATCTATTTGAAACACGCACTGGTCTGAAACAGGGCGATGGACTGGCACCGACGCTCTTCAACCTAAGCACTGGAATACGTTATTCGGGCTATGGATATGGACAACATCAAGTCGACACAATTAACAGCGTACGGCGACGACATCAACATCATATCTCGAAGATTGGCCGACGCAGAAGAACTTCTGTATACGCTCGAAAACGCTGGAAAAGAAGTTGGACTACGTATCAACGAGGGTAAAACTAAAATAATGATGCAATCGACAACAAGGGCACCTGCACAACCGAGCATGCAACTTGCCAAGGGACGCCAACGAAACTGACGAAATCAAGCGACGGATACAGTTAGCTAATAAGACGGAGAGAGACTGCCTCGACGCCCGAGATCTCGTTGGGAGAGCTCAGTATATGTGGACGCCGAGCAGCTATTGGGCTTCCAGGATTGGAGGACGTGACCGCATGACCGAGATGATTGGAAGACAAGGACCCAGGTGGACAAGGCCCGACATCGGGCTGTCGCGCCACGATAATGATGAAAACACTCAAACAGTATCACCGATGAAGAGACCGTAAAAGTTGCAGAACTCTACAAATTTTGCACCATTGTCGTTACGATCCCCAAAATCGTGTCTTCGCATCACATGTCTGAGCCCATAGTTATCAGCGGCAACTTTTGCATTCAAGTCCCCCATAACCATTAAAATGTCACCTTTAGATATTCTGCTCTGACAGCAGAATATCTAAAGGTGACATTTTAATGGTTATGGGGCGACCGGTAGCGCAGTGTGTTGAGGCATCAGTCTCATGTTTGGCTACCGGCGTTTCGGGTTCGAATCCCGTCCACAACGACGTTCGTGGCCATGGATGTGCAGGAGGTGCATGCTGGCAACTGCATTCTCTGAAACCAATTTATGCCAAGGAAACGTCAACTGGGCCACATGGAACAGTTGACGCGCTATGCCCCACAAGGGGTTAGGGCATGGAGGAAGATATTCTGCTCTGGGCGGCGTTTACTTGTTCGAAGAAGGGGTTTTTTGCCAGGACATTGTCGGGTTCAGTTGGAGCATAACATTCTATTATTGTGATGTTCCTCATTTTGGTCCGTAACTTGGCGGTCATGAGACCATATCCCAGGGTAAGAGGCAGTTTCGTGAGGTTATGGTTAAGAGGAGCCCCACACCTGACTCACCAGAACACCAGAAGCTCCTCCTGTAACCCTAACTACCAAATTTCAACCACAAAAGAATTCATTGTCCAATTTTGAAGGGGGTAGAAAATGTTGAAAACTAAATTTGCTGCCACGACATACAGTATATAGTTAAATGAAACCGGAATATAGAGGGCTACGCCCGCAATTCGAGGGTTTTGTAGCACGCGCTTATTTTGGTATCTAAATATTGGCTTCCTGCTCTTCTTGGTACCACTCAGCTGAATAAAAACACCATAATTAAATGTCTTACCCATGATATAGTATCTTACATGCCAATTCACAAAAAGACTGCATCTATCACCTCTCAAAGTAATAGTTTTAATACGAGAAGCTGTAGATAGATATGTATGTATACGAGATAAACTGTCCTACTCTTCGAGATGCTTAACCATTCATGTTAAGACGACATTGAAAATTGCAAACTTGTGTAACGGCTTCGAAATTCAGGGCGGCTGGGACAAATTACGGTCTAATATTTTTTCCTCCTCCACTGTTCCCCTTTCTACAAATCTCAAGAAAATGCCAAAAATGGAATGTACTCAACATTACCTTTCTCACGACACCCCACTTGGTTATACCAGTGGATAAAAAAAATTGACCTTAATTTCGCCTCTGTGTGGACCCCCCCCCCCCCCCCCTCTCTTAAAGTTGGCCAATTACAACACAACGCTTTCTCCAGCAAATTATAGCATTTCTACACATTCCCGCCGAATTATGTGTGCAGCTTCAGCCGTTCGTAAGATATTCTATGAACAGACTTACAGACAGGTATTTGACCGATTTTGTAAGATTTAAGACACAAAACCCTAAAAAAATTAATTGTGTGAATAGTCATTGTTAGGATCACCAATCACCAATCTTCACCCTTCCAAAGTTGGTTCATTAAATAACTGCAATTCGCACTAAGAAAAACAACATGCAAGTAGTACACGCGTTTCTATGCGTGAGGCCGGTAGGTGTATTTTTTGTATGGATAGTGTCAAAATGCATAACTTTAAGTCAATGTACTATTATTAAATATCATGTCATTGTAATGAAACTTAGAGATATTATTGCCTATGATGTTGGTTATCATTAGCCATCAATATTTTTGAGCTCAGGTGTGCTTGAGGGGTGCAGGGGTGTGTTAACTGCAACTATAGAAATGTACTATTATTAACCTTTTTGGATGAGATTTAAAAATTCTATTATTTTCGGTTTTCTATGCTAGTGAAATGCCGCTTTTCTGTAAATTTTCATATGTCTAGCCCTAACGGTCTCGAAATGCAAGGGGGGGGGGACAAACTCGGACCACATATTTTCCCCTCTCCCTCTTTTCTCCTTTCTTCAAATTTGAAAAAAATTCCAAAAATGGAATGTACTTGACGGTACCTTTCTTACGATACCCCACTTGCCTATACCAAACGAAAAAAAAATTTCGACCTTCATTTCCCCTCTATGGGGACCCCCCCTTTAAGTTGACCTATTACAACGCATCGGTTTCTCCAGAGAATTATAGTATTTCTACATATTTCCACCAAATTTCATGCATGTAGCTTCAGCGGTTCGTGAGATATTTCATGGACAGACAGACAGACAGACAGACGGACAGACGGACAGACGGACAGACGGACGCATGACCGATTTCATAAGGGTTTTGTTTTTATACAAAACCCTAAAAACGGTAAAACGATCAGTATATCAGCATCGAACCCCCATATCCAAAGGACAGTTGCGGCAAAAATGCATGTAAATTGCTTTTAAAAAAGTGACCAATAACCAAGCCCATTGTTAGCGCCATGTCAGCAAAATGCAATTCTACACCACCATTGAATTGTTAAATCTTAAATAGGGTCATTAAAAGGCATTTAAAACGGAGGAGTGGATCAGACCTCTTACGGGTAGAATACAGCAAATGTGTGTCCAAATGTGAATCCATAAGGAACCATACGTTCTGGAATCAGTATATGGAAAACTTGCCAATACCTTTATTGTGATTATTCCTAACTTTCACCTTGCGACGTATCTTACCACAATCTTGGATTTTTGACAGAATATGTTAAAAGCATACAGATCCAATATGCACTACGCCTAGCAGGAACACACGCCGCAGGCTACTGATCTTCGATAACAGCACGCAATGTAACATTTGGTACGCTCGTAATGTGTAGATGTTTAGTTTATGATTGGACGCATTATTAACTCGTCTTGGTCTTGTGTGGTTCCTTCTTGGTTTTCTTTATGAGTCCTCGATTACCATTTGTGTTTTATGACACGGTTTGGTACCGAGTTGGGCATTGTGTATCTGTCGCCAGGTTTAGGTTTGTTCGTTTGCCGAACGGTTCAAGTCCGTAGCCGGTCCTCTTGCCTAGATAATACCACACACTCGGATCGGTTGGCTGAAAACATCCCACAATAATGGTTCCAATGTCTAACAGCTCCCATGCTGTAACAATTTTAATGGACAGCATTAGTAAAGTTGGCCATTGCACGCCGATAATCGGATAGTTGCTTCTGTTGCGGGCATATCCGCTAAAGGCCGTCTTGTGAATTATATTCATTTTTATTGCTGAAGATGTACTAAACTCACTTGTCTTTACGCACATGTTCAGCTCACCCGGTAGGTAAAAAATGCTATGCGTTGTAAGTATTATTATTGTCTAAGATAACGTTTGCAATGACAGTCATCTTTTTTCCGCCATTGTAAGTGTCGATAGCTCCAACGTATATTCTGTTGCGTTTGGTTAGGCATAGGGCGTCTTGAGGATCCATCTATCGTATGGTATCTTCTTTAGGATCGGTGGATGACTGGGCTCTACCTGTTGCATTTTAAGTGTCGATAACTCTTCGCCTGCTCGATATTTTCTGGCTGTTATTTGATGGCTACTTAGATGTTAGCTACACTCAGTATAATTATGTTTGAACGTCATCGTAGGTTCTTTGATGTAACTTGCAGAATATTACAATATAAGCTTCTGAGCTTATGATAAAGGAACTATGCGTTTCTAAAAAGAAACTGGGTATATATTCTCAATAAATGGTATGGTGAAACGCTCCTTTCACATTATTCGGTTTCGCGATCACGGACAAAGGCTAAGGCGAAGCCTAGGGCACCGACTCCAAAAGAAAAGCCGGATTTGAGAGTTACTTTTGTCAATTTAGAGCTGAATTAATTTCAATTTAGTTATAAAAAACATTTTGCTATTCATCCGATTGAATGTGTTGAAATTGGCACGCGTGAACGATTCAATTTCAAATCTTGGGCTTTATTCTCCAGTGCGACAGTGACTTACCGACCTGGCTCTGTCATACTCGTATGTGCAGACTATGAGTTTCAACAGGTGTAATGAACCACCTGTAATGAACCATATTATGGTCTGGTAGTGCTGCTTCCACCAGCAGATCGAAGCAGCACCTGATGAGTAGTGATCTGTTGGTGGTACAAAACCAGAGGCCGAGGGTCCCATTACACCCGGACCCAGTTGCGACCGTGTGGGCGTCTGATCCGTCCGTCAATCATTCCATCCTTATCGACTACTTTTTTTTAATCCCCATTTTTACCTCCCCTGTTTGTGTTGTCTTCCCCAGGCCTGTGAATTTTTGTTAATACGTAAAGGATAGGGGAAACGAACGGCGAAAACCCCGCCCACGTCTCCCGAACTGAGCAACAGCAAGCATAGGCCGCTGCTTACCTCGTTGAGGAGCCTTTTTCTTCGCCAGATGGCACAGCCCGACCTTCACGGTCACTATGCATCCTTAGGCTCCGTCCCCACGGGCATCTTTGGATGCCCACCAAACCGTCCATTACACAGGGTGACATTATGTAGGGGTGCGATATCTCCAATTTAATTAATTAAACGTTACATTAAAAGCAAATCAAATCTGAAAAAGTTTATCATTTTTTTCTTGTGACTATCAGCAATGCTTACTTCACTCTAAAAAGTGAACTTAAATTTCCTATCAATTTGGATTAATTTTATTTATTTTTCCGCTCATATACACATCAAGAATTGATATTTAAACAAATTTTATGTAATGTCTAAAAAATTCGGAAAATTACACTAAAATTGGTGTACAATTTGAAATTATGTATTTTTTTTATACTTTTACAATATTTTGTGTATAATTCGGTTTTTGATGCATTTTTACAAAGTGTAGATGTAGTTTTACTCATCTTTTGCTGCATTTTGTCGCATTAATAATGGGCTGCGTTCAGCAGGAACTGATCAACTTTCGCTCAAGTGAACATGATGAAAATGAGCGGATTCAGAAGTGACAGCAACTTCAGCTCGGGAGAACATGATCAAATTAAATGTCATTTCGCCGAGGCCGAGCAAGAAATATTTCTGATAATCGCTCAGGGCTCAAGTTCTTCTTCTTCTTTATCCTCCTCACGCTCATGTTTCGATTGCGACATCCGACTTTTGACAGTTCTCAAGTCGAGTTTATGACAGTTTATGCTATGGAATTTCGATCGTACCTCCAGATGCGTTAAATTCACCGGTCACACGGGCCCAGTTTATCCAGTTTTGTGGTCGTCCAAGGGGGATCTGGTTGGTTCATCCTGAAGTGATGGCACAGTTCGCGTGTGGATGGACGCCAAAACTTAGAGGAGTTGGCGAGTTCCTGGCACACGGCACCAGTGCGAAGCTTTGACTTCAGTCCGGACGGCAGACATGTAAGTGCACCGCGGTGATTTAATATCAATTTTCGGGTTATATTTGTTACATTGCATGATTTCAGTTCATCACCGGCTTTGATGACAAAACTCTGAAGCTATGGAAAGTTTCGCACAGACGTTTTCTGAGCTCCTTCACAGGACACAAGAACTGGGTGCGGTGTGCCCGTTCCAGTCCAGACGGAAAGCTGGTGGCCTCCTGTGGCGACGACAAGTCCTTGTGAATCTACGACACTACGAGCAGCGAAGTGTTCACACCTTTCAAGGGCACAAGGGTGCTGGTTTGCATGTACTCGAATGAAAGTTTTGGCGGTGACTGATAATCGCATCAAAATCTTTGATATTGCGTGCAGAAGTGGGATCCAACTGTATCAGGTACATTCGAGTCAGGTCACTTCGATTTCGTTCCATTCGTCCGGCAACTACTTGCTGTTGGGAATCAATGATGGCACTATGAAAGTGCTTGACTTGCTGGAGGGTAGACCAATCTACACATTGACCGGACATCTGAGCGTGAAATGACAAATAAGTAAATTACAAAGTATTTATCAATTGATTCGATTTAAAATTTCCTTCAATTTCAGGTTATGGTATGGAAAGGCAGTTTTCTAGACACCGAATCAAAAGAAAATGCATCAGCATCAGACGTAAGCGGAATCAGTCCAGTCTCCCAGTCAAGGTATACGTCGGCCAAATCAACTGACGATGCCGCGGAATTCTAGTCGATCCGACGAAAAGCGGTGCTTATAACGAGGAGCATGACTACCAGGTTGACGATTAGTTTTATGAGTTTATGCGTATTTCGTTATTAACAATAATTGGCAATGAGAATTCATTGATAAAACATTGGATTCTCAGTGCTTTGTTTTAAGTTGCGACACCAAACGCGATTTTACATATTATTTAATTCTTTCGAATACATACGAAAAGTGATAGGATTATCCACATAAGGCCGACTAATAATAGAGTATCGATTTTGTATCATATTACCTATATTAAATATATTCCTTCTAACATAATGTCGAAGGTTTTTTTTATATAAAGGTTTACGGTTTTAAAAGGGTCGTCGAATGAGCTTGAAGAACGCAGAGGTTTCGGAACGGCTCGGTATCGAACTCTGTTCAGTATCGAAGCAATATTCTTCCCTCCCACACGAGTCGACTCGGAATCGATGCGACTGCCACCCGACGTGGGTTTCGCTCAAGCCAATTTGAATTGTTGTTGGGTTGGGTATGAGTCGGAGTCGGGTTCGTTGTTTTGAACAACGAACTCGACGCCACCTCATAACCAACCCAAACAACAACTACAATATAGGGTCAGAAAAGGCAGTCGCGCGTGCTGTCTCTGTACACTTATGCGGAACGGGTCGTGGCGGTAGTGAATGACTCATTTGACTACTTTTCTCGAGTGAAAATTGTATGAATACAATACGGTTCGCGTATCAATGGTTGATGTCCGATCAATCCGGCGGATTAGTACGTGCGTCTATGGATCGCATTGCTACTGCCAACATCCGGTGGAGGATAGTGATGGAAAGCTACTTATCTTGGAAGAAGACCAAATGAGGTGGTGGAAAGATCAGTTCGCCACGGTCTTGGACCGTGTAACCTCTGGTGAAGTTCCCCCTCATATATATAATTTAGTTAACCATCAAAATTTGCGTATACGGTCCACTGCCCCGACTAAAGAGGAAATAGTCACTGCAATTATTGCACTAAAACGAGGAAAGGCCGCCGGACTCGACGGCATCCCTGCCGATCTTTATCAAGCAGCGCCAAGCGTAACTGCAGATTTGCTGCACCTACTTGTTGATAAAGCGTGGAATACAGAGACCTTTCCCACTGAGTGGAAGGAAGGTTTGATCATCAAACTTCCAAAGAATAGTAGCCTCACAGACTGTAATAATTGGAGAGGCATTTGTGTACTTCCTGCCGTTGCCAAGATAATAGCTAAAATCGTCCTGGAAAGACTAAAGGCCCACTTAGAAAACACAATTGATGAAGAGCAGGCTGGTTTTCGATCCGGATTCTCCTGTGTCGATCACATTAACACCTTGCGAACCATCATCGAGCAATGCGCTGAATACGATTCTCCGCTTCACTTGCTTTTCATCGATTTTGAAAAGGCTTTCGACAGTGTGAACCGGGATTCTATATGGGCGGCCTTGCGCAGGAGAGGCATCCCTGAGAAGCTTGTGGCTATTATTAAGGCAACCTAAGACGGCGCGAAATGTCGCGTTCTGCATAAAGGTAAGATGTCGGGGGACTTTGAGATTCGCAGTGGAGTTCGGCAGAGGTGAATCCTCTCACCGATGCTATTCCTCATAGTGATCGACGATGTGTTGCATGCAGCCCTATCCGGACTCGACAGAGGAATTCAATGGACTTTGACATCTTATCTTCAAAATCTTGACTATGCTGACGATATATGCGTGGGCTAAAGATTAACACCAACAAGACCAAGGTTCTTAGCTCGCAATTGCGAAAAAGAAATCCGACACCTATTGCCATCAATATTAATGGGCAGCCTGAGGAGAAGGTGGACAACTTCGTCTACCTGGGTAGCACTGTTGCCGAAAATGGTGGTACGGAGCAGGACATCGCTCGTCGTATCAACCAGGCTAAATGCGCATACGGCATGCTGTCCATAATCTGACGGAGCAGTTATCTCAGCATCAAGACCAAGCTGGGCCTGTTTCGCTGCCTGGTACTGTCAATGATTTTGTATGGGAGCAGTACATGGAAAGTTTCCGTAGGAGTTACCAGAAAGCTGCAAGTTTTCGTCAACTCATGTCTTCGTCGAATTTTAAGAATATTCTGGCCCGAAACAATATCAAATGACAAATGAAGAGCTAAGTCGGCGGGGGGGGGGGGGGGGGCAGATGCCAATCGATGAATTGATACGCTGGCGAAAATAGCAGTGGATAGGTCACACATTGCGGAAGAGTGATAACAGCATTGCTTTGCATGCCATGAAATGGAACCCTATTTCCAACCATGACCGACCAAGAGGGGCTCCTCGAATCACATGGTGTCGATCTGTGGCAAAGGAGTGTCAGGCACTGGGTAAGTCTTTTGGGGAGTTGCGCCGCAGTGCCCAGAACAGAGTACGATGGCGCGCAGGAGTAGTTAACATGCTATGCCCCACTAGGGGTTAAGGCAAAGTAGTAGTAGTATGGAGGTATTAAATACGCGGCTAAACCACAAAAGACGAACACAAGGCCAGAGCTGCCTTGGTAAACTGAATCGAAAAGGAAAAACTACTCTATAAGAAAGATGGGGGGGGGGGGGGGGTGCTACAGAGGAATGCATAGCAACCTGAAGGGAAAATACGTGAAGTAAAGATGGCTAAATCCTAAGACTTATTGCAAGTAGCCTTAACGTGCTTGTGGAAGGACTAAAAAGAAACCCGATGAGGTCCTTCTTAATCCTATTCAGTGCCAGAAATGGGCCCCAAGGGCGCCAAGTTATGTAATGGACGGTTTGGTGGGTATCCGGAGATGCCCATGGGGACGGAGCCTAAGGTTGCATGATGACCGTGATGGTCGGGCCGTGCCATCTGGCGAAGAAAAAGGCCTGTCAATGAACTAAGCAGTGGCCTGTGCTTGCTGTAGCTCAGTTCGGCAGACGTTGGCGGGGTTTTCGCCGCTAGTTGCCCCTGTCCTTTACGTATTAACAAAAATTCAGAGGCCTGGGGAAGAAAACACAAACAGGGGTGGTAAAAATGGGAAATGATAAAAAATAAGGCGATTAGGATGGAATGGTTGGCGGACGGCGCAGATTCCCTCGCATTCGCATCATGGTCCAGGTGTAATGGGACCCTCGGCTCCTGGTTTGGTACCACCGACAGATCCTTACTCATCAGTTACTGCCATATATCTGCCGGTGGAAGCAGCACTACCAGACCAGAATATGGTTCATTGCACTTACCTCAACCTTTTCATCTGATGCGGCTGATAAATTCCCCACATCAGCATCCTCCTCGATGGTGGATATTAGATCACAGTTTTTGTCTGCTATAATTGCACAATATGTGCTATATTTCCAATATAATATTGACGGGGACGGCAGCTGACATGTCTTGACAAGTGTCAATTTAGCTGCTAACATGGGCTGAATTGGCTAATTTAGTGTTGGCAACACCTTTCGAAATGATTTTGTTAGTGATTTTGTACAAAACACGGTAAAATGTGATAATTTCGGATCAGTCAGACTGTATGGAAAACGCGATGATTTATGAAGTAATTTCGCATGAAATCATGAAAGTCAGCCGAAATCACGTCATTTCCTTCGATGTGAACACGTTAGAACTACAATATCAGTTTTCTTAAGGTCGCCACACACTAGTGTCAATTTGGACGCGAGAGAAAATGTATACGCACTCCAAGTGTCCCCCGTCCAAATCTCGGGGACACACACTGCAATCCATCGCGAGTCAGACGGCAAGTCAAAGTCAAGTTCGATGACGAACTCAATTTTCACTTATCCGATTTAATTTCACGCACCGTCAATTGCATTGCTAAAGTCTTGCATAAACACCCTGGCGGCCGCGAACACGTAAAACCGTTCTTTGTTGCTAACACTGACAACACAAAACATAAGCAAAATTTGATTCCGTTTAGTTCGGTTTTCGCGCACAAACGTCGCGGCAGTCGGGTGGATTTTGGGAAAGTTGAATATCCAAGTTGCCTGCTTGGACTGAGGTGGATTCAACACACTACGAATTTTGGATTGGACGCGGGACAAACTGGATTTTGGACGCTTATGTGTAGCGACCTTTAGAAATACATAATTGAATTTGATAAGAACCATATCGAAGGCGACAATTAAGTCACAAGTCAGAGAGCATCTTGGAACGATTGATAGCACATAAATATCTAAATTTAGCGCTAATGCTCGTGGAGGATGAAATGCTTATTTAGCAGAAGAGACTCCAAGCAGATTAGAAACCATAGACGGAAGACGTTTCTCTTAAAGACTTTAAATATAAAAGTTTGAATTAAACGACCCACTCATAATGGAGTTGTGGTTTGATTTATCGATTTATTTTATAGCACCTCTCAGAACACTTGTATAATAATATGCTAGACCTTGGCTTACAACAACATCGTATAAAACATCATTTCCGTAAACTTAAACTTGCGAATACCTTTTATATTCCCTTCTAACTGGCTGCATAAATCCATCTAATTGCATCCAGCCTAACTATTCAAACTTCTTGCAGTTATTTATTAAGATTACTTCTATACATAGTACAATTTGCTGTCGCTATTGGCTGAACGTTTTGTTACCAATGAAAGCATGTAATTGATCAATAAAATACACATCCGTTAAAAATCTTTTTTTTTTTTGCTGAAGGAACCCCCTCACTTACAAATAATAATATTTCTCGTATTTAATAGATGAATTCCATTTGCAAATGGCAATTGCCGAACGATCAACTCCATAACTTCCCATATTCTGAAATTAGTTGCATTTGTTCGGGATCATAAAAAGAAACGGAGTTTTGATACTTAAAGACCATTTATTACGAACATAGTGCAGACAATTGAAACAAGTTTTTCATCAACATCAGTGGAAAAGAAATCATAAAAGTTGCATAAATTTATTCAATCGAGTTGGGATTTGAAACGAAACAGGATTAGACCGACAATTAAAATACCGAAGCAACCGGAAAAGAAATGAAGAAGCGACCTGAGAATCAACATCGGCAGCTCTACCAATGAATGGCGATGAAAGATCTAAATTGCACATCGTTAATCTTCAATGGGTTCAATAAGGTAGCAAATTGCTAAGACCCAAATGGAATGAATTCAAATGATGATGGGATGAATAGAATAGATAGATCTTCACGTCGTTGTCTATGAACAGAAGACCCAAGTTTAACGTCCTTTAGTGCCATTATTCCAAATTAAGGTAAACAATAATGCAACGATTTGTTAAATTTACGGACTGGCGCTAGCAGACACTTGATACTTTTAGAACTAATAAATACTAATAAATTAAATATCGATTTAAAAAGGAATGTCATATACATAAATTCCATATTATATAATATCAGTGACGTACAGTGAAAATGAGTTGAGATAAATATGGACTGTATGGCGCAATAAATTCATTCGTACAATACAAACAAACAAAAATCCGAAAATATACCCAACAAATTTGCACAAAAAATAGAATGTCAGAAAACAATAGAATACATACATATAACATAAATGCAACAAATACGACAAAGTGAGTTTTATGTTAAAAAAAAAACGATAAAAATATTTAACCGCAAAGTCCATGAATTTTATAATTTAAAATTAAAAACACCTTATTGACTTTGCTAATTATTTAAATTTATTTCACATCATCGTTGTCTTCCAATTATCTGGGTCACGTGACTGCGTCCTCCAAATTTTAGAAGCCCAGAAGCTGAGCGGCGTCCACATAAACTGAGCTCTCGGTCGTCCTCGGAATCCTGCTCCGTCCACTCGTTCTGCGTTCATTACTCTCTTTGGCATGCGATCATCGTCCATTCGTTGTACATACCCTGCCCATTGAAGTCGTTGTAGTTTAACAATTTTCGAAACTTCCAGCTCATCGCACAGTTCATACAACTCATGGTTGTACCGGATGCGCCATCCATCTCGATCGCAAACAACCCCGAAAATTCGCCGTAGAACCTTACGCTCAAATGTGTCTAGCATGTTTCCGGAGGCTTGAGTTAGAGTACATGCTCCGCAGCCATACATAGCACTGGTCGTATCATGGTTTTGTACACGCGGAGCTTCGTGTTTCTGTACACACGCTTCAATTTCATTATGGGAAGAACCGAGCAAAAAGTCTTATTAGCTAACTGTATCCGTCGCTTGATTTCGTCAGTTTCGTTGGCGTCCCGTGCCAAGTTGTTAAGGTCCCCCACTTTGATATTCGATTGTGCTGGTGTCCTTGTCGTCGATTGCATCATTATTTTAGTTTTAACTCGTTGATACGTAGTCCAACTTCTTTTGCAGCAGTATCCAGCGTATGCAGAAGCTCTTCTGCGTCGGCCAATCTTCGGGACATGATGTTGACGTCGTCGGCGTACGCTTCTAATTGTGTTGACTTGATGAGTAGCGTCTTGGTGTTGTCCATATTTACAGCCCGAATAGCGTATTCCAGTGATAGGTTGAAGAGTCAGTCAATCGCCCTGTTTCAGACCAGTGCGTGTTTCAAATAGGTCAGTAAGTCTATTATAGATCCTGACCTGTGAGACGGAGTTGGTCATCCTCATCTTTGTCAGTCGCACTAATTTTGCCGGTATCCCAAATTGCAGCACGATGTTGTACAGTACTCCACTACTGCTTGAAATCGACAAAGGTTTGGTATACGTCTACGTTGAATTTCCAGCACTTCTGAAGTATCAGTTTGACCGTAAAGAGCCGATCGTTTGTGGAGCGACCAGGTCTGAAACCGCCTTCATATTCGCCAACGCCAATGATTCGTTCTATGTACGGTTTTATTCTATTTTCCAGAATTTTCGTCAAAATTTTATAGGACGTACAAACTAGTTGGCCCTGTAATTCTCACACCGCAGTTTATCTCCCTTTTTGTGAATTGGACAGATGATGCTTCTGCGCCAATCGTCTGGGATCACCTTGTCCTCCCATACTCGCAGGAGTAATTGATGGATGGCATTAATTAAACCCGTTCCACCGAATTTTAGCAGTTCAGCTGGAATCTTGTCAGCCCCCGGCGCTTTATTTCGTTTTAGTGACCGCAACGCGAGATCAACTTCCTCTACTGTCGGGGGTTGTATAGGTGGGCCTAGATCAACAATATCGTCAAGAGCTTCTTGTGTGGGGATGCTAGATGTTACGTTCAGAAGCTTTTCAAAATAGGAGGCCCATCGTTTGTTAATGCCATCGGTGTCGCTGATGATGTTTCCATCCTTGTCCTTACAAAGACTAGTCCTAGGTTGATAGCCGTTCTTAATTGTATTTACTAGTTTGTACGCTTCTCTGGTGTCCCTATTACTTAAGTTTTCGTTAATATTCAGCAACTGCTCGTCACAGCATCACGTTTCTTACGTCTAATTATTCTATTCGATATTCGTCGTAGCTCGTCATATTTTTCTCTTTTGGCTCTGGTTGCTCGTTGAATCCATTGTCTATAGGCCTCGTTAAGTGAATTTTTGCATTCTTCGTCGAACCAGTAATTTCGCTTTATATCCAATGACTTTCTCTGCGAACTCTGTGATGGCACCCTTGAGTTCTTCCCAGACCCCATGGCCGCCTGTGTTGCTGATGTTGTGTAGCATAGGTGATAGTCTTTCCTCAAGGGCGGTAGTATATGCCACTGCCGTAGCATCGCTCAGAAGCTTATGAACCGCAAAGATTTTGGGAGGGCTGTTTCTCGATTGGTGCACTGAGGAAATCCTACATCTGTAGGTCGTCTTCACCAAGTGATGATCTGAGTCGCAGTTTGCTCCTCAATAGGAGCGGACTTCTATCACACTGAACGCCCATCTCTTGCAAATGAGAACGTTATCAATTTAGTTGACGGTATGTGCGTCTGGAGATTTCCAGGTCTGCTTGTGAATGCGTCGATGCGGGAAACACGTAGAGCTTACGACTAGATTCCTACTGTAGGCGAAGTCAATAAGTCGCTGGCCGTTGTTGTAATATTTTTCATGGAAACTGTGGCCTCCAGTGGTCCCCCCGTTTGTTGGAAGTGAGTCAAAGAGAGTCTCAAGGCGGGCGTAGAACTTGTCTTTTCCTGCGTCTTCTTTAACTTCAGTGGAGGCGTGTACATTGATAAGCCAGAGATTGAAGAATCGAGTCTTAATGCGAATCGCACACAGTCGCTCATTTATAGGTTTGAAGTCAGTAATGTGCGGCTTTAGGTGATTGTTCACTATAAATGCTACTCTAAACTCCATGTGGCTCCTGGACTGCAGTAATGCTCAGTTTGTACTTTTCGACCTATTGAAAGAGGGCCTTCTCGACCCCCGGTTTGTTCAGGGAGCGTACATTCCAGAATCCGAAAGAATAAATCCATTAGTCGTTTGCGTGGTCGTCGTTGTTGATCCGTCCAATCCGAGGCTTTTGTTCCAGGTTTCTTGACGTGGAGTGTTTATTTACAAGAACGAGTTGTCAGCACATCGATTAACCCCATTCAGAGGATGGCCTCGGAGATAGCTGCTTCAGATAGTTTAGTAAACGTGCTGGAGTTCACACAACTATGTTGCAGGTCTAACTACACAAATCATTCTATCCTACTACCTGAGACGCTTAGGTGTTGGTCGGCCATTCAGGCTACAGCTATCTGCCTTTTTTCCAAACTGTCTTATCGCTAAGACTTGGCCGTCAGCCTCAGCGGTTTGACACACTGCCGTTACTAGAAGGCGCCCACGAGGAGGACTATGGAAAAGGTCTTTTGCCCCCCAGAAAGTACATACGTCTGAAAAATGTCGTTATCCGAAATGACGTATCTACTGTATGTGGTATCATTTTAAATTCGCGAGACACCTTATTTTCCTCCCCGGTCTATCGAAAATACTTGTAAAAAATTTAGTTTTCTGAAATGTCGCCGCCCCCTTTGATTCGGTCAATCGGGGGTTTATGTGGTATCATTTTGGAGTAGCGAACCACCTAATTTTCCTCCCCGTCCTCCCGAAAGAGTTATGAAAAATTTCGTTATCCAAAATAACGCCACAGTTTTGGGTTCAGTTAAACGGGGTTTTACTACATGTGATCGCGAATCACCTTATTATCTATTCCAAGTCCCCAAATGTACTCGTGCAAAATTGTATGTCAATAGCCCCAGTGGTTTAAAATTTTTTGCACGACAAACATACACAGATCATCTTCACTTTTATATATTATTATTTTATATATTACTCGTAGATAATCCATTTCATCATCATCATCGTGGCGCGATAGTCCGACGTCGGGCCTTGGCCGCCTGGATCCATCATTTACTCTTTTTAATTCGATAAGGAACGAAATATTTATAAAATACGTTCTATGATGAAACGCCCTCTAAACCCCGATCGATACCACAAATTTGATGTTGAACCACGAGAAGCGTCCGGACCAGCCAATGCACAAACGGACAATCGATACGCCCTTTCGTTATATGAATATAAGGGACTGGCCGAAAATCAGCACTACGTTCCTGCGGCAGCTGCGACGAATGGTGCCATCTGAGAAACTGCTCTGGGCTGAATCATCACAGGCAATGGAATTCCTCCTTTACTTCGAGTCTATGCAGAAACAAAGGACAACATTCATCAACACAAATGATTAGCTTACCACCATCAACTAGTACACAAACGAGTTGCCAGCTGTCCCCCATGACTCCAGTAAACAGCATCTCCGACAGGATTCCATTGTAACACGACCTCACACCTGTACCACCCGTCGTCAATCTCAAAACCATCTGATTTGTACAACTTAATTGCAATGGGTTACAGCGAAAAATCGCAGAATTATGGGCATTTATGGACAAACATCGCATCATAATCGAAGCAATTCAGGAGATGAAACTCAACACCAACTCGTCTCTCAACTCCTATGGCAACTACAACATCATCTGGAAGGATAGAGTGTCCAATGCTGGTGGTGGAATTGCTTTTTTAATCCACCACTCAGTTGTAGTCCGGATGATGCAACGGTTAGCACGTGCGCCTTCTACGCACTGGGCCCCGGTTCGATTTCTACTGAATGCGGTAGTTTTCGATGAAAAAGGGGATTTACGTGTCGGACTATGAGCCCACTCAGCTGTTAAATGAGTACCCATTTATGGGGTAAATAACTCGGTTGAGCTGAGCGTGTTGCTGATCACACACCTCTGTACAAAACCGTCACGCTCAAGAATATGAGATGACGCTAACTCATCTCGAGGCCATGGTTCAAATTGGACTGTCGCGCCAGTTATTTACATTTTACTCAGTACCGTACCGAGAAATTGACGTCACAATGGCCGACAACATCATGGAGATACAGACCATAATCATTCAGTCGGGCAATACTGATATTGAAATCTACAACATGTACATACCACCTGTATCGCGTTGTCCCTCGGGATACAATGTCAATATCAGCCCGCTGCTCACTGGCCAACATCGTCTCCGTCTGGGGATTTCAATGCTCATCACGAATTGTGGCACTCTAACCTTGACAACGATGCCAGAGGGTGTAATGAACCACCTGGAATGGACCATATCCTGGTAGTGCTGCTCCCACCGGCAGATCGAAGCAGCACCTGATGAGTAATGATCTGTTGGTGGTACGAAACCAGAGGCCGAGGGTCCCATTACACCCGGACCCAAGTGCGACCGCGTGGGCGTCTGATTCGTCCGCCAACCATTCCATCCTTATCGACTATTTTTTTTTCCCATTTTTACCTCCCCTTTTTGTGTTGTCTTCCCCAGGCCTATGAATTTTCGTTAATACGTAAAGGACAGGGGCAACGAGCGGCGAAAACCCCGCCCACATCTCCCGAACTGAGCTACAGCAAGCATAGGTCGCTGCTTAGCTCGTTGAGGGGCCTTTTTCTTCGCCAGATGGCACGGCCCGACCTTCACGGTCAATTATGCTACCTTAGGCTCCGTCCCCACGGGCATCTTCGGATGCCCACCAAACCGTCTGTTATAAGGGGTTACTATAGCTGAACAACTTGATGCATCAGACTTCTGTCCACTCAATGACGACACGCCTACCCGTTTTGCTGGAACATGTTCCAGCTCGCCCGATATCTCAATTGCCAGCGCTGGACTTATCAATGATGTTCAAATATGAGACCCTACTAACGACTTACAAGTCTATCGGGATATCTGTGGCCAATTATACGGCTCCCATCTGGTCGGAAAACTTATGTGACACTCAGTGGAGGAACGTCCAGACCTGCCAAAATGCAGCTCTCAGAACTGTCACAGGCTGCCTACTGATGTCGTTGCAGGACCACCTTCACCAGGAAACCAGAATGATGCCCCTAAGAAGCCACAACCTTTGAAGAGAGAGTATATGAGGAAGTGAAAAAGAGCGAGAGAAACGAAGTGAGGAAGTGAAAAAGAGCGGGAGAAACGAAGTGAGGAAGCAGGAAGGGGGATGGAAATTTGACATCTCTTTTGCTCTATATGGACCGGGCGGGTGTTCCGCGGCAGAGAGACAGACTGGAATGTTATTGTTCCAACTGGAAAAGTAGGAGAGGGGATGACATCTTGCGTGCTTCCTGTGCTTTTATATAGACTGCGCGGATGTTGTGCAGTGGAGGGCGTGTGTCTCTCTCTTTACTTTTTACGACTGGAATTGCTTCAAATAGTTTAGTGTTGAGTATATGCGGATTGCTCCTCCATAGGTATTCTCTATGGCCACAACACACTTCTAAAGTAGCGTTTACACTTGCCAGTAGACCGTGCAAGTACGTACATTTTACAGGCATTGCAAGTGCCTTGCAAGTAACTTGCAAGCTGTCACTTGCATATGTGTAAACACCCGTGCCTGTGAACTGCCAGGCCAGTAAACCCGCACGGCGCCTTGCAAGTAGCTGGCCTCCCGGGCCAATTGATTTCCTACAGGCATTCCAGTAGACTTGTGAACATATGTTTGCTGTCATTGGTACGCCAAAAAACGATCAAAGATCAATGTCGCCTGCAACTGAATATCGCAATGGTAAATACGTGATAATCAAATTGACGCTCAAGAAAAAATCCCAGCCAACTTGCAACTCGAATTGTGTGTGTAAACACCTACTGGCACACGTCATGCAAGCAGCTACACGCAAGGCACTTGTCGACAAGTCTACAGGCATGCCGGTGCACTGGCAAATGTAAACGAGCTATAACGAAGCAGTATCTGGTTGGCTGTTATCGGAGTGATCATCCTAACTCTAACCTTATGGATAGAAGCCCACCGCCACGTCATGTAAGACGTAATATGAGGGATCGCGAACGGGAGATCCAAAGGTTTAAAAGAGTTCCCTTCGATAATGCTAGCTACAGATCGGCCATCACAACACTGCATAGTGAAGAAGTGCTATCCTCAATCGCGGACATGACACCAAACAGGGTACTAAATGCGCAACCACATACTATATCTTCAGACGAACTACGACTTCCTAGAGCCACCAGGACTACACTCGCCCAACTTCGTTCTGGCTGGTGCTCACATTCAGACGTTAGTCTGAACCCATCCCGCATTGATAACGAAATACAGAACTCCTGTCCAGCCTGTGGCCTCACTCCACACGATGTTGAGCACATCTTTAGCTGTCCTGCAGCTCCCGCGCGCCTAACACCTACTGCGCTATGGGATAATTCTATTGAGGCAGATGCGTTTCTACCCCTGGACATTGAAGAAAACATGGACAACCAAGCTTTATGACACACACATTCATCGGATATCAGCGCGTCGCTACTACAACAACAACATGCCATCACATCGATAATACACAATGGCCTCAACCAAGCCTGTCCGTGTCAACGGACCATTCTAGTGGCTTTAAACCTGTCGAAGGCATTCCACACTATCAGCCACCCGCTTCTCCCGTCTGATATCTACGGTACATCTCATCCGTCGGGAATAATCAAGTGGATCGCAAATTACCTTGCCGGAAAACAGTCCTACACGAAGTTTAGAAATGAGAAATCGAAACTCAGGAAATAAAATTAAACAGGGTGTCCTCCAAGGACGAGTCTTATCTCCCACTCCCATATATGTCAGGACTTCCAACGCCACCTGACGGACTTGAAATCGTCAGTTACGCTGATTACTTTCCCATTTTGGCAACCGGCAATGACATCACCCAAATGTGCGAGCAGATAAATGAATATCTTGAAGAGCTCAACAACTTCTTCATCAGCAAGAATCTTACTCTGTCAGCGCCGAAGTCTTCTGCTACTCTTTTTACCACCTGGACCAAAGAAGTGAAGCTACAGGGTGGCGCAAAACTACCGTTATGGTTTGAATGTTTAATAACTTTTTTATTTAATGGTTAATTATTATAATTTTTTTTTTGTTATACAGTATATTAATGGGGAATAATTTTATCTTAAGTATGAAAAATTATATCCCGCAAGTGGTGGCCATTTTCGGCTTCGCACATTCGTGCTCTTTCCAGTACATTTTCCATAACTTTTTGTAAAATTTCGGGTGTTATGGCTCGAATTTCATTGCGAATGTTTTGTTTTAGCTCTGGTATGGTCGCTGGCTTATTTACGTATACCCTTTCTTTCAAATAACCCCAAAGAAAAGTCTGGCGCTGTTAAATCCGGTGAACGTGGGGGCCAATTGAAATCGCTTCTGCGCGAAATAATGCGTTCGCCAAAGAGGTCCCGTAACAGAGCCATTGTATCCCTTGCAGTGTGGGCTGTGGCTCCATCTTGTTGGAACCACAACTGTGGATGGTTTTCTACAGCTGGCCTCAAAAAATTGTCCAGCATCGTTCGATATTCAGCACCATTAACCGTAACTGCGGCGCCATGTGCATTTTCAAAGAAATATGGACCAATGATCCTTTCAGACGATACGCCGCACCAAACAGTACACTTAAGCGGGTGTAATTGTTGCTGATGAACTGTTCTTGGATTTTCCGTAGCCCATATCCTGCAATTTTGCTTGTTTACGAAACCATTCAATTGGAAATGGGCTTCATCGCTCATTATCAAATTGTGATTGAAATAGCGATTTTCTTCTGCTTTTTGTCGGAACGAAATGGCATAATCAAGCCGTTGTTGGTAGTCTATCGGCTTCAATTCTTGCACAAGCTGAACCTTATACGGGAACATGTGCAATGTAGCCAAAATCCTCTGAAGGGACCGCCGCGATAGCCCCAGTTGTGCCGAACGTCTTCTTGTCGATGTTTCTCCACTGTCCTGCACACTATCCACAACACGTTGGATATTTTCTTCCGTGTGGGCCGTACGAGGTCTTCCGGTACATGGAATGTGTCCTACTGTACCATATTGTTGAAAATTTGCAACCAGGCGGTTTATTGTTGGTGCTGAAGGTCCAGTACGCACATTAAAAAAACGACGATAAGCACGTTGCGTCAAAACAATTGACCGTTGATTTTCAAAATAAAATTCAACAATTTTTGATCGCTGCTGTGTTGTGTACTGTTCCATTTCAAATTCCCGAAGTTTTCTTCACAAAATTCTGAAATAAAAATAAAAAATAAAAATTAAATTAAAAAGTTATTAAGCATTTGAACCATAACGGTAGTTTTGCGCCACCCCGTACAACTGGATATTGCGGTAGATGGTCAAACTATTCCCACAATTAACCATCCAAAAATTCTCGGTGTCACCCTTGACAGCATGGCCACCTCCTCGGTTCATACGGTCCATTTGTGAAAGGATGAGAAGTAGGAACAAAGTCATCAAAGCTTTAGCTGGCAGCTCCTGTGGGAGAGATAAGGATACCCTACTCGCGACATACAAATCCATCGGGAGATCTGTGACCAATTATGCGGCTCCCATATGGTCAGACAATTTATGCGACACTCAATGGAAAAACATACAGACCTGTCAGAACAGTGCACTTAGAACTGCCACAGACTGCCTTCTGATGTCGTCACAGGACCATCTGCATCAAGAGACCAAAATGATGCACTTAACAAGCCACAACACTCTTCTTACCAAGCAGTATCTAGTTGGTTGTTATCGGAATGACCATCCTAACTCAAACCTGATGGAAAAAACCCCTCCGCCGCGCCACATTAGACGCAACATGAGGGACCGCGAAAGGGAAGTCCAAAGGTTCAAAATAGTTCCCTTCGATAACACCAGCTATAAGTCGGCCATCACAACGCTGCACAGTGAAGAAGTGCTTTCTTCGTTCGCGGAACTAAAACCGAACAAGGTTTTGAATGCACAACCACCTGCCATATCTCCAGACGAAGCCCGGCTCCCAAAAGCAGCCAGAACCATGTTAGCTGAACTCCGTTCTGGTTGGTGCTCGCGTCTGAATTCATACCTATCCTGCATCGACAGAGAAGTCCAAAACTCCTGCCCAGTATGTGATGTGGCCTCGCTCCACACGACGTTGAGCACATCTTTATTTGTCCAGTAGCCCCCACGCGCTTAACTCCTATTACGTTATGGGAGAACCCCATCGAGGCAGCTGCTTTTCACCACCTGGTCACAGAGGATACTAACATGGATAGTCAGAATTTTTGACACACATTTTTATCTGAGCTCGAAGCGCCGCTACAACAACAACAAAATCAGCCCTACCGACTGTATTCGGATCAACTCGAAGGAAAAAATAGTGTCCATACGAATATTCACAGCAGTTGGGATTGGGAGTTCATTTTATTATGTCTGAACTTTAGTTCTAAATACTCGTATTTTAAAATTCGAGACTCGAGGGGGGATTGATCCCCCTAATCCACCCCCACTGGCGGGCACGGCGAACGAAATATATTTCAAAGTCTGTCAAATGTCAGATTCAAATACTCTGGGACATTTTTTCAGATTATGCAATGTTCGAATACAAATACAGTCAACTCCGGTTATAACGAACCTCAAGGGACCGGGAAGATTGGTTCGCTATAGCCGGTGTTCGTTATAGATGGAGGCATAAATCCCGACAATCCCGAACAATACAACCACATTCGGGGAAGTCCCCAATTATATCGAGGTGTTCTTTAAAAGCGCGTTGACATGATCAAACTACGGTTTGTCAAACTAGCATTTGATGAAAAGTTGAGCACCGTCCAACTACGGGTTGACAGGAGTACAAGACTTCAAACCAGTTTGACAACGGGTTCACACGTTCAAATAGGTGGTTTGTCAAACCACAGTTTGATCATGTCAACGCGTTTTTACGCACACTCATCACACTCACCGTACACATCGAAGGATCGTTCATGGATTAGTGTCACGAAGTTCGTTATAGCCATGTTTTAAGCCAAATCGGATGGAAAATTAGTTCGTTACATCCGATAGTTCGTTATATACGAGTTCGCTATAAACGTTTATTTTTAATACATTTCCTAATGGTCACGCGCCGGGACTTAAGAATAGGTTCACTATAAACCATGGTTCGTTATAACCCGGGCCGTTATAACCGGAGTTGACTGTATCTCGAAAACGGCGGAGAATCTACAAGGGTGCTATATTTGGTCATTTTCAACGGAAAATAGACGAAATGGCATGGAAACTGTAATCTTCCCGGAATTCAAGTTTGTAGTCGAATTTTATATTTTTTGTGTTGCATATTGGAAACAAACAACTGATTCGCGTTCGAGGTTATGCTGCACTTCCTGTCCAGGATCGTGTTTATTTGCTACTTTTTTGTTTTGCCCAGTTGCAGAAAAAACGGCTAATATAAACTATTTTTGTCCAATTTTATTTTAAATAAAATAAACGCTAAATTACGTTCACAAGTAATATATTTTGTATACATATACATTTTAAAGATGATGACAAAGGTAAAATAATTAAAGCACAGTTAGTAAAAGCACGACAACCTATCACATATTGGAAATGGATATTGTTTAAAAAATTGAAACCTTTCGGGAAGGGAACACACTCTACTCTTCCTTGACCATTTCAATTATTTTTGGTGCGCATATAAAGACGATTTACGTGAACACAATGATATAAAGAAAATACCGTATCTAGGTATTATTTGCATACATTGGCACATTTTGGAGGACATATCATATTCTACTGGCAAATGCGCGCTACTCTTTGTCGTCTTCAAAAAATCAGGGACAGTGTGATGCCCTCCATTCGAAATTAAATCAATACATAAAATCCAATCCTAGGTGTAAAAGCTATACATGAACTTAACTTTTGAATTACTTTTGTATGATTTGCGAAACATTGCCAAGAGTTCAAAATAATCACTATCTTAAAATCTTGAAATTTTGAAGTGTTTCAACAAAGTAATACAATCATATAAATGCATTTACACACCGTTCATTAGCTTCGCGTCGACCATCCTATCCCGTTGAAGAGCGCGCTGATATCAATTCCTCATAAAAGTGTCTTCCTCTTACACAGTAAAAATACAATTTCGAAAAAATCGAACAAGTCATATGTATACACTGGCACTATTCAAGTAAGGTAAAAAGTTATCGTCAAGTTTTTCTATGTTTACAGTTTAGATTGTGGGTCAAGTCCAACATCGGCCGATGGTTCGCTGACCAATGGGCGAATTTCATTGAACGCTGGATGATTTTTGTCTTTCAGGAGCTGGAAGATGACGGTCTCGCTAGTTGTGATGAAGCAACCGATCTTGCGCAAACGCTCGAAAGCCAAATTCCGATCTTCAAGGAGCCGTGATGCACAACAGTCAGCAACAACGTGGACGTTAAAACCGTTTGCAACAAAATCTGTAGCAGTCTGTTCTACACAAACGTGAGTCTGAAAAAAAATACAATAGTTAGGATTATTTACGTAAGTATGATTATTGATTATGTTCAATTATTTCGCTGGACAAATTTTCGTGGTACGGACAATAGGTCAAATTGTAGATCTATTAACTTTCTCATCTTGTTTTTTTTTTTTCATTTCAGACACGAGGTATTCGAAATGTGAATATGTAATAGCTTTTTCAAATGTCTTTGATAAAGCCTAAGGCAGTGAGATACATCTGTAGTTGTTCAAATCGGATATACATTTCTTTGTTTTTATGTGGTGGCTAATCCCTAATAGAATTGCATTGCACAGTGTAAACTGAACAATGAAAGAGCAATTAATGTTGTAAATAGTATAATGTCATAATAGTATAGGGGCGACCGGTAACGCAGTGTGTTGAGGCATCAGTCTCATGTTTGACTACCGGCGCTTCGGGTGCGAATCCCGTCCACGACGAGGTTCGTGGCCATGGATGTGCAGGGGGTGCATGCTGGCAACTGCATTCTCCGAAACTAGTTTATGCCGTCGAAATGCCAACTGGGCCACATGGAACAGTTGCTCCACAAGAGGTTAGGGCAATTGAGAGAGAGAGAGATAATAGTATAATGGGCAAAAGACCTTTTCCATAGTCCTCCTCGTGGGCGCCCGCTAGTAACGGCAGTATATCAAAGCGCTGACGGCCAAGTCTTAGCGATAAGACAGTTTGGAAAAAGGCAGATAGCTGCAGCATCAATGGCTGACCAACACCTAAGCGTCTCAGGTTTAGTGGGATGGAATGATTTGTGTAGTTGGACCTGCAACATAGTTGTGTGCACTCCAGCACGTTTATTAAACTATCTGAAGCAGTTATCTCCGAGGCCATACCCTGAGTGGGGTTAAGCGATGTGCTGACAACTCGTCCTTGTAAAAAGAAACCTGGAAAAAGAGCCTCGGATTAAACGGAACAACAACGACGACCACGCAAACGACTAATGGATTATTCTTTCGGATCCTGTAAGGTACGCTCCCTGAACAAACCGGAGGCCGAGAAGGCCCTCTTTCAACAGATCGAAAAGTACAAACTGAGTATTACTGCAGTCCAGGAAACAAATTGGCTTGGCAGCGAGATCAATGACAAGAAATCGCAAACAATTTTGACAAGTGGCAAACATCGGGCCGCAAGCAATTTGGAGTAGCATTTATAGTGAACAATCACCTCAAGCCGCACATTACTGACTTCAAACCCATAAATGAACGGCTATGTGCGATGCGCATTAAGACTCGATTCTTCAATCTCTGGCTCATCAATGTGCATGTCCCCACTGAAGTTAAAGAAGACGCAGTAAAAGACGAGTTCTACGCCCTCCTTGAGACTCACTTCCAACAAACGACGTCAAATTGCTGCGGGGAGACTTTAACGCAAAAGCCAGAAATGAAAGTTGGCACCGGGAGACCACTTGTAATGAACCATATTATGGTCTGGTAGTGGTGCTCCCACCGGCAAATCGAGACAGCACCTGATGAGTAGTGATCTGTTGGTGGTACAAAACCAGAGGCCGAGGGTCCCATTACTCCCGGACCCAGATTCGACCGCTTGGGCGTCTGATCCGTCGGCCAACCATTCCATCCTCGTCGACTATTTTTTTCTCCATTTTTACCTCCCCTGTTTGTGTTGTCTTCCCCAGGCCTATGAATTTTTGTTAATACGTAATAAACAGGGGCAACGAGCGGCGAAAACCCCGCCCACATCTCCCGAACTGAGCTACAGCAAGCATAGGCCACTGCTTAGCTCGCTGAGGGGCCTTTTTCTTCGCCAGATGGCACGGCCCGACCTACACGGTCAATTATGCTACCTTAGGCTCCTTCCCCACGGGTATCTTCGGATGCGCACCAAACCGTCCACTACACACTGGACGCCACAGTCTCCATGAAAAATGTAACGACAACGGCCAGCAACTTATCGACTTCGCCTGCAGCAGGAATCTAATCGTAAGCCCTTCATATTTCCCGCATCGACGCATTCACAAGCAGACCTGGAAATCTCCAGACGCACATACCGTCAACCAAATTGACCACGTCCTCATTTGGGATGATGTGTGATGGATGTCCGCTCCTATCGAGGAGCAAACTGCGACTCAGATCATCACTTGGTAAAGACGACCTACAGATGTAGAATTTCCTCAGTGCACCAATCGAGAATCAGCCCTCCCAAAATCTTTGCGGTTGATAAGCTTCTGAGCGATGCTCCGGCGGTGGCGTATACTACCGCCCTTTAGGAAAGACTATCGCCTATGCTACACATATACAACATCAGCAGCACAGGCGTCGATGAGTTCGGGGAAGAACTCAAAGGTGCCGTCAAAGAGGTCGCAGAGAAGGTCGTGAAATATAAAGTCCGGCAAGCGCGAAATGACTGGTTCGACGAAGAATGCAAAAATTCAATTGCCGCGAAAAACGAGGCCTACGGACAATGGATTCAACGAGCAACCAGAGCCAGAAGACAAAAAAAATGACGAGCTACGGCGAATATCGAATAGAATAGTTAGACGTAAGAAACGTAAATACTTTGACGAGCAGTTGCTGAATATTAACGAAAACTTAGCTAATAGGAGCACCAGACAAGCGTACAAACTACTAAATACAATTAAGAACGGCTACCAACCCAGAACTAGCCTTTGTAAGGATAAGGATGGAAACATCATCAGCGACACCGATGGCATTAACAAACGATGGGCCTCTTATTTTGAAGAGCTTGAAGAGTGTGAGAACTACAGGGGCATATCACTAGTTTATAAGTCCTATAAAATGTTGACAAAATTCTGGAAAATAGAATAAAACCGTACGCAGAACGAATCATTGGCGAATATCAAAGCGGTTTCAGACCTGGTCGCTCCACAACCGATCAGCTCTTTACAGTCAAACTGATACTCCAGAAGTGCTGGGAACACAACGTAAACGTATACCAAATCTTTGTCGACTTCAAGCGGGCATACGACACTATCGATCGTGGAGTACTGTACAACATCATGCTGCAATTTGGTATACCGGCCAAATTAGTGAGACTAACAAAGATGACAAAGAAGAACTTCTGCATACGCTCGATACCGCTGCAAAGGAACTTGGATTACGTATTAACGAGGGTAAAACTAAAATAATGATGCAATCGGTGACAAGGACACCTGCACAACCGAGCATCAATGTGGGGGACCTCAACATCGAGTTCGTGAACAACTTCATTTACCTGGGTTGCAACTTGTCAAGGGACGCCAACGAAACTGACGAAGTCAAGCGACGGATACAGTTAGCTAATAAGACTTTTTTCTCGGTTCTCCCCATAATGAAATCGAAGCATGTGCACAGAAACACGAAGCTCCGCGTGTACAAAACCATTATACGACCAGTGCTATGCTATGGCTGTGAAGCATGGACCCTAACTCAAACCTCCGAAAACATGCTAGACACTTTTGAACGTAAGGTTCTACGGCGAATTTTCGGGGCTGTTTGCGATCGAGATGGATGGCGCATCCGGTACAACCATAAGTTGTATGAAATGTACGGTGAGCTGCAAGTCTCGAAAATCGTCAAACTACAACGACTTCAATGGGCAGGGCATGTACAAAGAATGAACGATGATCGCATGCCTAAGAGAGTAATGAATGCAGAACGAGTCGACGGAGCGAGACTGCGAGGACGACCGAGATCTCGTTGGGAGAGCTCAGTAGGTGTGGACGCCGCGCAGCTGCTGGGCTCCCAAAATTGGAGGACGCGGTCACGTGACCCAGATAATTGGAGGACAATGATCCAGGCGGCCAAGGCCCGACGTCGGGCTGTCGCGTCACGATGATGATGATGAACAAAGATGACGATGACCAACTGCATTTCACAAGTCAGGATCCAGAATAGACTTACTGATCTATTTGAAACACGCACCGGTCTGAAACAGGGCTATGGACTGGCACCGACGCTCTTCAACCTAGCACTGGAATACGCTATTCGGGCTATGAATATGGACAACAGCAATACGCTACTCATCAAGTCAACACAATTAGCAGCGTACGCCAACGACATCAACATCCTGTCCCGAAGATTGACCGACGCAGAAGAACTTCTGCATACGCTCGATACCGCTGCAAAAGAAGTTGGACTACGCATCAACGAGGATAAAACTAAAATAATGATGCAATCGACGACAAGGACACCTGCACAACCGAGCATCAATGTGGGGGACTTCAACATCGAGTTCGTGAACAATATACCTGAGTTGCAACTTATCAAGGGAACGTTCTTATCGTTGCGCCATCCGGACCAAGTTTTGCATACCCTAGATGAAAAGCCTGTGCACGCCACTGCGAGGAAGTTCGAGAGTATCGTCGACGCTTTCCAGAAAGACAGGCATACGTTCGAAACAACGTATCATATCTTTGGAGAAACTGGAAGAAGTCAAAACCGTAATGCCTCAGAACGTAATCGGGGTATCGGAGTTACAAGGGGGGAAGGAGTCCTGGAGGTCTTTACAGAAAATCCTGGCTTGTGCACAACGGCCGCACTTCAGCTAGATTTACCCCGTATAACAATTAATCGAACTCTTCGTGCAGACAATCGTTACCCTTACCACATCATGGATGGAAGTGCAGGATGTACTCCCAACAGACAATGAGAAAATGATGACATTCTGCAGGTGGTTTCTGGAGCCAAACTCTTCAGATCCAAATTTCTCCAGGAAAATCCTATGTGGTGTATTCAGTAAGAGGAAAAACCCCGTTTGGGATCAAGAAAACCTCCATGCAATTCGCACTTCTCGATTCCAAAATGAGTTCAGCGAATATCTGGATAGGTGTAGTAGGCGATGAGCTGCTTGATCATTCTTCCTCATCGACTGAATTCAGTGGCCTTTCGCGAAACCTTACAAAATGAAGTGGCTCCTAAAATACTGGACAATATGCCTATTACTCAACAAGCGGACCTTTGGTGGCAGATGAACGGATGCCCACCCACAACGGTTCAATTGTTACAGAGTTTTTAAAGCGAGAATTCAGAAAAAAGTGGATTTTGGTGTATATGGCCCAGTTGCATGGCCTCCGCGAAGTCCAGACCTAACACCTCTAGACTTTTATGTATGGGGTGATATTAAAAACGCAGTTATAGCCAACCGGTCACCTCCCGAGATTATCTGCTGCAAAGAATTCATGCTGCGTGCCATGAGATAAAGGAAAAACGTCAAGAAGTTCTCATAGCAATTTCGTCAATAAGCAAAAGATGCCGTTTGTGCATAAACCACGAAGGAGGTCGATTGAAGTAGTTGTTTTGATTTTTATTTAAACTCTATCAATAAATTTTGTTTGCGCTCTATTATTTATTTTTTAATTCGTAACTGAAGCTGCTACTGGTAATCCAATACATAAATAAAGACCAAATAAGGGGGGTTAGCGTGCAAAAGGTGCGGTAGTTCTGAATTTTTGATATGTTGTATAGGTCGGTGGGGTAGTAAAAAATCCAAGTTTGCGTCATTCTCCCCCCGGTGCTGCCCCCGCTATTTAGAAAAAACTGGCACTTTTATTAGTTTTTCGCCCATAACCCCGTTCCAGTCCATATTAACGCAAAATATGTGTATCCCATTTTTGTAAAGCACAAAATTTACTACAAATTTCATCTGACAAGTTTTTTTCAACAACTAATAGCAGCGGAGCTAATCTAATTTGAAAAACACTTCTTGTCAATTGCTCCATTGTCCCCACAAAGTGGAAAAATAATCATTTTTTGGTGTATTTCATCAAATAACGGATTAAATATTAGTCCCATAAGGAAAATGATAAAGATCGATTTTTCTTTAAACTAAATAAGCTTTAATTTGATATTAGTCAAATGCCCGTAAGTATGACAGTTATGTAGAAAAGGGGAAAAACCATATATTTTTAAGAATAATGGCATTTTCCCCTTTTTTACGTAACTGTCATAGCTATGGGCAATTAAAGCTTAGTTTAAAGAAAAATCGATTCGAATAATTTTCCTTGTGGGACTAATATTTAACCCGTTATTTGATGAAATGTACCAAAAAATGATTATTATTCCATTTCGTGGGAACAATGGAGCAACTGACAAGAAGTTTTTTTTCAAATTAGATTAGCTCCGTCGCTATTGGTTGTAGAAAAAAAACTTGTCAGATGAAATTTGTAGTAAATTTTGTGCTCTACAAAAATGGGATACTTAAATTTTGCGTTAAAATAAACTCGAACGGAATTATGGGCGAAAAACTAATAAAAGTGCCAGTTTTTCCAAAATAGCGGGGGGAGCACAGGGGGGAGAGTGACGCAAACTTGGATTTTTTACTACCCCACCGACCTATACAACATATCAAAAATTCAGAACTACCGCACCTTTTGCAAGGTAAAAATTTTCTGTTCATTGGACTATGGTGTTTTTCATGAATAAAAAGACTTGTAAAGTCAAGAGTCAAGTCAACTTGTTCGATTTTCAGATTTTCATGGTTTTCTTCCTTTAAAATCTAATATTCGAAAATTTTCAAATCTAAGTCGTAGATATTTATATGTGATTTGAAAGACAACAAATTGGGCCATCTTTTGGAGATTTTGTAGAGCTCTTAGTGCAAAGCCCCGTTATAAAATGTGGGTTCAAATTTTCCATCAAAAGTTGATAACGAGTTTTTTCTAAAATTTAAACGTTTGTATCTCGGGGGGCAAAAACCTTTTCCATAGTCCTCCGCGTGGGCGCCCCCTGGTAACGGCAGTGTATCAATTCGCTGACGGCCAATGTCTTGACGATAAGACAGTTTGGAAAAGGCAGATAGCTGTAGCCTGAATGGCTGACGAACACCTAAGCGTCTCAGGTTTAGTAGGATGGAATGACTTGCGTAGTTGGACCTGCTACATAGTTGTGTGGGCTCCAGCACGTTTATTAAACCATCTGAAGCAGCTATCTCCGAGGCCATCCCCTGAATGGGGTTAAGCGACGTGCTGACAACTCGTCCTTGCAAAAACCACTCCATGTCAAGAAACCTGGAAACAGGCGGCCAAGGCCCGACGTCGGGCTGTCGCGCCACGATGATGATGATCTCGGGCAGTGGAATGAATTTCGAAACCGTTAAGGTATCATTCTAACGGGTATTTTGTGTAGTTTCTGAATCAATATTGTTTTTATGGATTCAATTAGCCGTAGACCGATAAATCGGAGTTTTCTCTAGGAGGTCAAACTTTTTGACAATAATTGGGAAAAATGTAATAGCCATGTAACGGTAAAAGATAGAGGGTTCATTTGGGCGACATTTTTCCACAAACAGAGCGTAGAATATGCCCTAGTCCTATGGCGATCTTAAAGTGGGACACCCTGTATATAAAGTGAGCGTTTTACCAACTGATGTATTCTGACGAAAGTCGGAATACAGCACAAAAGTTGGGCTGGTCGAGCTAACTTTTCGATAGACTAAAGTGTCTCTTATCCTGGGAGCCGGTCTCTCACAGAGTCTTGAACGCCAGGTTCCGGACCAAAATGAGGAACATCTCAATTATACAATGTTATGCCCCTACTGAACCCGACAATGTCTTGGCAAAAGACTCCTTCTACGAAGAACTAAACGCCGTTCAGAGCAGAACACCTAAAGGTGACATTATAAGGGTTATGGGTGATTTGAATGCGAAAGTTGGCGCTGATAACTATGGGCTCAGACATGTGATGGGGAGACACGGTCTTGGTGATCGTAATGACAACGGTGAAAGATTTGTAGAGTTCTGCAACTTTCACAGTCTCTTCATCGGTGGTACTATGTTTGAGCATAAGGACCACCACAAAATCAGTTGGTCCTCTGTTGATCGGCGCAGAACACAAAATCAGATCGACCATTTTGCCATTAGTAAAAGATTCAAGAATTGCCTCCTGGACGTGCGAAACAAGAAGGGTGCCGATATTGGGATGGGAAGAGACCATTATCTTATGATCGCTAATGTTCGATTGCGTATTGCAGCCGTGCGCCGCCCCAGCGACGAAAGATCCAGGCGCCGCAAATTCAACACCGCTCGATTAAAAAATCCAGCTGTCTTACAACAATATAATGACCATCTTGCGCAAAAAGCAGCTGAGATAACTAGTCACCCAGATAGTGACATAAACGAAAACTGGGATGCCATAAAAAATGCGTCCAAACCCGGATTGCCGGAATAAGCCCTGGATGTCCGACGCTTCATGGCAGCGGATTGTTGAAAGAAAGGATTTGAAAGTTCGTTTGGCTACAGCATCAGACGACAATCGAAGCAGCATCGAACTCGTTTACCGTCAGAAAGCTCGAGAAGTTTAGCGTAGTGTGCGACGCGATAAAAGAGTTTATGCCAATTCTCTTTTAGCCTCAGCAGAAGAAGCCGCAAGAAGTAACAACTTAAACGCCGTATACGGTGTCATCAAGGAGTTTACTGGTGGTCGTAACTCCTGCCACCATCCGGTGAAAGATAGTGATGGAAAGCTACTTATCTTGGAAGAAGATCAAATGAGGCGGTGGAAAGAACACTTCGCCGCGGTCTTGAACCGTGTAACCTCTGGTGAAGTTCCCCCTCATATAAAATAGATAATTTAGCTAACCATCAAAATGTGCGTATACGGTCCACTGCCCCGACTAAAGAGGAAATAGTCACTGCAATTATTGCACTGAAACGAGGAAAGGACGCCGGTCTCGACGGTGTCCCTGCCGAACTTTATCAAGCAGCGCCAAGCGTAACTGCCGATTTGCTGCACCCACTTGTTGATAAGGCGTGGAATACAGGGACCTTTCCCACTGAGTGGAAGGAAGGTTTGATCATCAAACTTCCAAAAAAGGGTAGCCTCACAGACTGTAATAATTGGAGAGGCATTTGTGTGCTTCCTGCCGTTGCCAAGATAATAGTTAAAATCGTCCTGGAAAGACTAAAGGCCCACTTAGAAAGCACAATTGATGAAGAGCAGGCTGGTTTTCGATCCGGATTCTCCTGTGTCGATCACATTAACACCTTGCGAATCATCATCGAGCAATGCGCTGAGTACGATTCTCCGCTTCACTGGTTTTTCATCGATTTCGAGAAGGCTTTCGATAGTGTGAACCGGAATTCTAAACTGGCGGCCTTGCGCAGGAGAGGCATCGCTGAGAAGCTTGTGGCTATTATTAAGGCAACCTATGACGGCGCGAAATGTCGCGTTCTGCATAAAGGTAAGGTGTCGGGGGACTTTGAGATTCGCAGTGGAGTTCGGCAGGGGTGCATCCTCTCACCGATCCTATTCCTCATAGTGATCGGCGACGTGTTGCATGCAGCCCTATCCGGGCTCGACAGAGGAATTCAATGGACTTTGACATCTTATCTACAACATCTTGACTACGCTGACGACATATGCCTACTCTCCCACAAAATCATGGATCTGTCCGCAATGGCGTTAGATCTCGAGAGGCAGGCAAGCAAGGTTGGGCTAAAGATTAATACCAACAAGACCAAGGTTCTTAGCCCGCCGTTGCGAAAAAGAAATCCGACACCTTTTGCCATCAATATTAATGGGCAGCCTGTGGAGAAGGTGGACAACTTCGTCTACCTAGGCAGCATTGTTGCCGAAAATGGTGGTACAGAGCAGGACATCGCTCGTCGTATCAACCAGGCTAAACGCGCATACGGCATGCTGTCCAAAATCTGGCAGAGCAGTTATCTCAGCATCAAGACCAAGCTGGGCCTGTTTCGCTCCCTGGTACTATCAGTGCTTTTGTATGGGAGCAGTACATGGAAAGTTTCCGAAGGAGTTACCAGAAAGCTGCAAGTTTTCATGGCACCCCATTTCAAACCAAGGCCGACCAAGAGGGGGTCCTCGAATCACATGGCGTCGATCTGTGGCAAAGAAGTGTCAGGCACTGGGTAAGTCTTTTGGGGAGTTGCGTCCCATTGCCCAGAACAGAGTACGATGGCGCGCAGGAGTAGTTGATGCGCTATGCCCCGCTAGGGGTTAAGGCAAAGTAGTACATTGCCAACTCAATCTTGTTGTATTGAGTTGGTAGTGATACACTTCATTCATTCTTAATTTATTTTTATTAATTTTAATAAGTTTAACTTGTTTTTGTTGTTTTGAAGAAACTCCTATTAACCCTAGGAAGATAACCATATGACAACGTACTTAAAAGATTACCATATGCGTGCAACGTAGGTTATCATTTAATTATCCGGATTTTTTATTATCCGAATGGGAATGACTTACGACAACAATTAGTCCGGTTAATCGAGAGGTTTCAGTGTATTCTAAAATTTAAGACGTAATGCAAATCAAGCGCCCCTTGTTCACAATTGCTACGGGCCCCGCGCTGGCTTTACCCGGCACTGCTGGGCACTCTGACATTGTGCAATGAACAAGCAGACGCGCTTGCCATAGATGGGCGGTTTGCAGCCCTCTACATTGGCCCAAATCCTTTTTGCGGCACACCAATCAGCCTTGTCAAGAAGAAATACACATTAAACCATTTAAAACTGAATGCAGTATGTGTGAAATATTCGAATTCGGATAACACGAACCCAATTCGCGATAAACGAATTTGGATAACACGTACAGTGGCGAACAAAAGTCTACGGCAGCACCTTATATTGAGGTTTTCGTTAATTGGAAGCTTTAATCAAAAATCCGTTGATGCACATTTTTTCAGTAACGTAAATATATTTATAAAAAAACGAAAACAAAAACTTTTCATAACAAATTTAAAGAGAAATCCATAAAAACATAAAAAATTGAATGGACAAAAGTCTACGGCAGTCAGTGCTGGCTGACTTATACACAAAAAAATTTCCAACTAAACCTAACTGTATTTCTTCGAAATTTGTTTATTTGATCTTACTGCCATTCAGTACATGTACTACTTTGCCTTAACCCCTAGCGGGGCATAGCGCGTCAACTACTCCTGCGCGCCATCGTACTCTGTTCTGGGCAATGGGGCGCAACTCCCCAAAAGACTTACCCAGTACCTGACACTCCTTTGCCACAGATCGACGCCATGTGATTCGAGGACCCCCTCTTGGTCGGCCTTGGTTGGAAATGGGGTTCCATTTCATGGCATGCATAGCAATGCAGTTATCACTCTTCCGCAATGTGTGACCTATCCACTGCCATTTTCGCCTGCGTATCAATTCGTCGATTGGCATCTGACCCGTACGCCGACTTAGCTCTTCATTTGATATTGTTTCGGGCCAGAAAATTCTTAAAATTCGACGAAGACATGAGTTGACGAAAACTTGCAGCTTTCTGGTAACTCCTACGGAAACTTTCCATGTACTGCTCCCATACAAAAGCACTGATAGTACCAGGGAGCGAAACAGGCCCAGCTTGGTTTTAATGCTGAGATAACTGCCCTGCCAGATTTTGGACAGCATGCCGTATGCGCGTTTAGCCTGGTTGATACGACGAGCGATGTCCTGCTCCGTACCACCATTTTCGGCAACAATGCTACCCAGGTAGACGAAGTTGTCCACCTTCTCCACAGGCTGCCCATTAATATTGATGGCAATAGGTGTCGGATTTCTTTTTCGCAACGGCGGGCTAAGAACCTTGGTCTTGCTGGTATTAAACTATAGGTTTATCGCTAGTTTCGAACTGTACCCAGCCAGCAATCACGTCATGTATCGTCAGGCGTAAGACATAGTAATGTATTGTATTATAAATGCATTACAAACCTATGCGTCGTAATCTTATAGCCTACATTCAGTAAACAAAGAAAGAAGTAGATTCTTTTGAAGGTTTGTTTGCATTACAAACACATGATGGCCTGCTGATGGCGAAGACATAACGCACTTTTGAATATGGAGTGCATTTGTGGGTGCTGTTAGCTTTAGAATTTATTTGTGCTGTATACAAAACCACGCATGATGATTAGATGACTACGCGTTAATTTGTTTACAAAAACAAGAGAGTAACTGCTTTTGAAGCGGTCTTCACTTAGTGTTTGCTAGTTCAGTTAATAAAGTGAAAATACTAGTGAATTTTTTAAATATTGAAGGTAAATGTTTGATATTAATTATCTACTAGTATGATACCACCAGGAATAATAAGAGGTACTTCTGGGGGAGGTGCTTACAGCACCCATATACGATGCAATCCGTCGTCAGATCGACCTGATGATATTTTGATCGTATGTGACTATCGCTGACGATCTCACTGATCTGAAGATCAAATTTTATATGAGGATATTTTTACTGCAATCCATCAGTCTGGCGATCGCTTGGACGGTGTATGTGATTATCGCAAGTGAATTTCAAATTATTCAGTTATGAAATTTGACGAATTCTGATGATTTCAATAGCTTTGCAATGCAAATATAAAATATGTAGTGTATGAAAATGCCCCATAAATCAAAATAGTTACAAAAATTAACCTAGGTTATGTTGGAAGTGAATTCTAACCTATATTTTTTGAATTGTCATTTGTTATCGCATCGTAGAAGAGTTTTCCGATATTGCGCAACAAGGTATTGACATTTAAGATTATAAAGTTCATCCTGTCTATTCTGTTGTGATGCCCCAGCTAGTGCATGCATGTGTGGCGTTGTAGGACACCAGGCTTTTAAAGGATGCCGAAAATGTACCCAGAAGGGAGAAAAAAAGAAAGAAAGACAGTAAAATCCATAAAATCACAAGGAGCCTAAATCTATAAAGATAGCGGAATCGCCGGATGGTAAAGTTATAAATGTTTATATCTAAATCATACCATTATTTCTATTTCTTTTATTAATTGCAGAATTTGGTCTTAAATCTACGATGGACACATCAGACACATCTTCCAATCATCGGCAGCGAGAAAAAAAAACAATTAAAATGAAAAATATTGGGTTGGCAACTAAGTACTTTCGCTTTTCATTGATAGATAGCGTTGCTTTATTTTTTGTATAACATATGTTAGTGCTGTACTTTGCCGTTTGTCACGTGATACTTGTCACATTGACGTAACTTTAGAAGCAAGTAGTGCGTGATTTTTATTAAAGCTATTAGTTGCGGGTTAATTTTAAATGGAGTGCAGAAGCGAACATTTTCGGCATATTTTACTTTTTTATTTCCGTAAAGGAAAGAAAGCTGCTGCGGCTCACAAAGAGATATGTGAAGTTCATGGTGCTGATTGCTTAACAGAGCGCACGTGTCAGAATTGGTATAAGAAATTCCGTTCTGGAGATTTTTCCCTCAAAGATGAGCAACGTTCTGGTCGGCCTACTGAAGTTGATGATGACCAAATCAAAGTCATAATTGAAGAGGATCGTCATATAACTGTTCGAGAGGTTGCGAAGAGGCTACATGTATCGCACACAACAATTGAAAAACATTTAAAATGTCTTGGGCTAGTTAAGAAGCTTGATATTTGGGTACCTCACGAATTGAAAGAAATTCATTTAACACAAAGAATCAACTGTTGCGATATGCACCTTAAACGAAATGAAACCGACCCTTTCTTAAAAAGAATCATCACTGGTGATGAAAAATGGGTCCTGTACAGTAACAAAGTTCGAAAACGATCATGGAGCAAACACGATGAACCAGCACAAACCACATCGAAAGCTGAATTGCATCCAAAAAAGATCAGGCTGTCAGTTTGGTGGGATTACAAAGGTGTTGTGTTTTTTGAGCTGCTTTCAAGGAACCGAACGATCAATTCTGATGTTTACTGTCAACAACTAATGAAACTGGATGAAGCAATCAAAGAAAAACGGCCAGAATTGTCAAATCGGAAAGGTATAGTGTTCCACCATGATAATGCAAGGCCTCACACATCTTTGGCAACTCGTGGGAAACTATTGGAGCTTGGCTGGGAAGTGATGCCACATCCCCCATACAGCCCTGATCTGGCACCATCTAATTACCATTTATTTCGAACTTTGCAAAATTTTTTGAATGGTACAGCTTTCACAAATGAAGATGACCTTCACTCGCACCTGGTTCAGTTTTTTGCTGATAAGGACCAGCAATTTTATGAGCGCGGAATCATGCAGCTGAAAGAAAGATGGCAAAAGGTCATTGAGCAAAATGGAAAATATATAATTGATTAAAAACTATTCTTTGTTAAAAAAAAAGTGTTTTATTTTATACTACAAAACCGAAAGTACTTAGTTGCCAACCCAATATATATATTATTATTTTTCTTTTTAAGTTTCTGCCATAGAATTTTTAATACTTAAGTTTTGATTAGTATTTTATTATATTATACTAACCACTATACCTATAGGATATCTAAGTATTTCTATTATACACATTTTACCATTAAGAAATGAAAAACTTCCAAATAAATGAAAACATACCATAAAACCCTTTAGTTTTTTAAATTTGGTCAGGTATAAACCCTTAATTTTTAACCGATCCGGCCGGATTTTTAAGAGTAATATGGAAAAGGTCCTGGATAGTCGTTCACACAAATTTCAGTTGTCCATTCGCACCCAATTGAGAGTAATTGGCATTTTTGCTATATCAATATTTGTATAGGAAGTAGGCGTGCTTTGGTTGGACTACGCTCATTTCAATCCTAACCAACTAGAAAAATTTGAACGAAATAGCTACTTTCTGTCGAGAGTTATCCTGTTAACGGACAGATACACATCGCAGTTTCAACTCCCTGCCCATTTCCATACATACTTTGCTATACCTACGGAGTGTCCTTTAAAGTGTTGCATTTTTCGCAGTGACAAACACAATAGGCGTATTCGTTTCACCCCGGATCTCATTGGATCTTCATACTTCTTCTTCTTCTTTGATCGGTCTGCAAATTTGTATGAAGTTCCAATGAGAACCGGGCGAATCGAATAGGCCTAATATGCCCAAATACCATTTTTTGCCATTTTACACCTTATGCCAAAAAACGTATTAAAAATGCGAAAATTTCGCGTTATTCGTTTTCAATATGCTATGCATCATACCTTATGTTAGTCTGATGGTTAATGCATTTTATATACATCATGTCTCACATATTACTGTTTAATCATCATCATCGTGGCGCGACAGCCCGACGTCGGGCCTTGGCCGCCTGGATCATTGTCCTCCAATTATCTCGGTCACGTGACCGCGTCCTCCAATTTTGGGAGCCCAGCAGCTGCGCGGCGTCCACACCTACTGAGCTCTCCCAACGAGATCTCGGTCGTCCTCGCAGTCTCGCTCCGTCGACTCGTTCTGCATTCATTACTCTCTTAGGCATGCGATCATCGTCCATTCTTTGTACATGCCCTGCCCATTGAAGTCGTTGTAGTTTGACGATTTTCGAGACTTGCAGCTCATCGTACATTTCATACAACTCATGGTTGTACCGGATGCGCCATCCATCTCGATCGCAAACAGCCCCGAAAATTCGCCGTAGAACCTTACGTTCGAAAGTGTCTAGCATGTTTTCGGAGGCTTGAGCTAGGGTCCATGCTTCGCAGCCATAGCATAGCACTGGTCGTATAATGGTTTTGTACACGCGGAGCTTCGTGTTTCTGTGCACATGTTTCGAATTCATTATGGGGAGAACCGAGAAAAAAGTCTTATTAGCTAACTGTATCCGTCGCTTGATTTCGTCAGTTTCGTTGGCGTCCCTTGACAGGTTGCAACCCAGGTAAATGAAGTTGTTCACGAACTCGATGTTGAGGTCCCCCACATTGATGCTTGGTTGTGCAGGTGTCCTTGTCACCGATTGCGTCATTATTTTAGTTTTACCCTCGTTAATACGTAATCCAACTTCCTTTGCAGCGGTATCAAGCGTATGCAGAAGTTCTTCTGCGTCAGCCAATCTTCGGGACATGATGTTGATGTCGTCGGCGTACGCTGCTAATTGTGTCGACTTGATGAGTAGCGTCTTGCTGTTGTCCAAATTCATGGCCCGAATAACGTATTCCAGTGCTAGGTTGAAGAGCGTCGGAGCCAGTCCATCGCCCTGTTTCAAACCAGTGCGTGTTTCAAATAGATCAGTAAGTCTATTCTGGATCCTGACTTGTGAGACGGAGTTGGTCATCGTCATCTTTGTCAGTCGCACTAATTTTGCTGGTATACCAAATTGCAGCATGATGTTGTACAGTACTCCACGATCGATACTGTCGTATGCCTGCTTGAAGTCGAGAGATTTGGTATACGTTTACGTTGTATTCCCAGCACCTCTGGAGTATCAGTTTGACTGAGAAGAGCTGATCGGTTGTGGAGCGACCAGGTCTGAAACCGCTTTGATATTCGCCAATGACTCGTTCTGCGTACGGTTTTATTCTATTTTCCAGAATTTTCGTCAAAATTTTATAGGACGTACAAACTAGTGAGATGCCCCTGTAATTCTCACACGGCAGTTTATCTCTCTTTTTATGAATTGGACAGATGATGCTTCTGCGCCAATCGTCTGGGATCTCCTCGTTCTCCCATACTCGCAGGAGTAATTGATGTATGGCATCAACTAGACTCGTTCCACCGAATCTTAGCAGTTCAGCTGGAATCTCGTCAGCGCCCGGCGCTTTATTTCGTTTTAGTGACCGCAACGCGAGATCAACTTCCTCTACTGTCGGGGGTTGAATGGGTGGGCCTAGATCAACAATATCGTCGAGAGCCTCCCGTGTGGGGATGTTAGATGGTCGGTTTAGAAGCTCTTCAAAATAAGAGGCCCATCGTTTGTTAATACCATCGGTGTCGCTGATGATGTTTCCATCCTTGTCCTTACAAAGGCTAGTCCTGGGTTGGTAGCCGTTCTTAATTGTATTTAGTAGTTTGTACGCTTGTCTGGTGTTCCTATTAGCTAAGTTTTCGTTTATGTTCAGCAACTGCTCGTCAAGGTATTTACGTTTCTTACGTCTAATTATTCTATTCGATATTCGCCGTAGCTCGTCATATTTTTCTCTTCTGGCTCTGGTTCCTCGTTGAATCCATCGTCTGTAGGCCTCGTTTTTCGTGTCAAGTGAATTTTTGCATTCTTCGTCGAACCAGTCATTTCGCGCTCGCCGGGCTTTATATCCCACGACCTTCTCTGCGACATCCTTGATGGTACCCTTGAGTTCTTCCCAGAACCCATGGACGCCTGTGTTGCTGATGTTGTGTAGCATAGGTGATAGTTTTTCCTCAAGGGCGGTAGTATACGCCACCGCTGTAGCATCACTCAAGAGCTTATCAACCGCAAAGATTTTGGGAGGGCTGATTCTTGACTGGTGCACTGAGGAAATTCTACATCTGTAGGTCGTCTTCACCAAGTGATGATCTGAGTCGCAGTTTGCTCCTCGATAGGAGCGGACATCCATGACACTAGACGCCCATCTCCTGCAAATGAGGACGTGGTCAATTTGGTTGACGGTATGTGCGTCTGGAGACTTCCAGGTCTGCTTCTGAATGCGTCGATGCGGGAAACACGTAGAGCTTACGACTAGATTCCTGCTGCAGGCGAAGTCTATAAGTCGCTGGCCGTTATCGTTACATTCTTCATGGAGGCTGTGGCCTCCAGTGGTCCCCCGATGCCAGCTTTCATTCCCGACTTTCGCGTTAAAGTCTCCCAGCAGCAATTTGACGTCGTTTGTTGGAAGTGAGTCGAAGAGAGTTTCAAGGCGGGCGTAGAACTCGTCTTTTACTGCGTCTTCTTTAACTTCAGTGGGGGCATGCTCATTGATGAGCCAGAGATTGAAGAATCGAGTCTTGATGCGAATCGCACACAGCCGTTCATTTATGGGTTTGAAGTCAGTAATATGCGGTTTGAGGTGATTGTTCACTATAAATGCTACTCCAAACTCCTTGCGGCCCGATGGTTTGCCACTTGTAAAAATTGTGTGCGATTTCTTGTCATTAATCTCGCTGCCAAGCCAATTTGTTTCCTGGACTGCAGTAATGCTGTTTGTACTTTTCGACCTGTTGAAGGAGGGCCTTCTCGGCCCCCGGTTTGTTCAGGGAGCGTACATTCCAGGATCCGAAAGAATAATCCTTTATTCGTTTGCGTGGTCGTCGTTGTTGATCCGTCCAATCCGAGGCTTTTGTTCCAGGTTTCTTGACATGGAGTGGTTTTTACAAGGACGAGTTGTCAGCACGTCGCTTAACCCCATTCAGGGGATGGCCTCGGAGATAGCTGCTTCAGATGGTTTAATAAACGTGCTGGAGTTCACACAACTATGTAGCAGGTCCAACTACGCAAGTCAATCCATCCTACTAGACCTGAGACGCTTAGGTGTTCGTCAGCCATTCAGGCTACAGCTATCTGCCTTTTCCAAACTGTCTTATCGCTAAGACATTGGCCGTCAGCGATTTGATACACTGCCGTTACCAGGGGGCGCCCACGCGGAGGACTATGGAAAAGGTCTTTGCCCCCCTACTACTGTTTAATGATCAGCGATATATTCAAAATATATGAAGAGTTATGTTTAAAAAAGGTATCACGCATCAGACATTAATTATCATGACGCATAATGCTTTAAAATTGCATTATCCATCATTCATTTGTTGTCTTTATTTAAAAGACATTTCTAATTCATTACGAGTGATACATTATAAATATATTTTGCGTAATAAGGACGAAAGGCATAAATAGGGGGATGCGAAATAACTGAAACTAAAACGAAGTTCTGTTTATACCATTATCAAAAAATTTTAAAGCAGTGGTTCCATTGAAAATAAGCCGCGAACTGGCCGACCGAAAATGCTTTCACGCAGAGACATTGCAAGAACAATCTCGAGAGCATTAAATTTTAATGGGTTTCAAAGCAGAACTTCACGTAAAAAAAACCATTAATATCTGCAAAAAAACCGACTTCTGCGGCTAGAGTTCGCCAAGGCCCTTATCAACAAGGACAATGATTTTTGGAATCGAGTCCTTTTTACCGATGAGTTGAAATACAACATGTTCGAGTGTGATGGTCGCAGTAAAATATGGAGAAAAAAGAATACGGCATTAGAGACCAAAAATTTTATTCCTACTGTCAAGCACGGTGGAGGTAATGTTATGGTTTGGGGAGCCATAGCTGCATCTGAGGTCGGCAGATTGGCTTTTGTTGAAACTACTGTTCGATCGTATCTAATGGAAAAATAATGGAGAAGACAACGACCAGAATTTTAGAATTATACAATAACAAACTTAATAATACAATTAAAATGTTCATATTTACAATTTGAATTTAGAACAACTATTTGCAATGTCCAATTAACGTACGTCCATGACAAATGCATACAAATACATTTTAGTACTTATCGACATATCATAGTTAGTAAGACTCGATGCTACACAGTAAACCTGTTTTGTCACTTTTTGAATTATAGACAATTCTTGTCATTCCATTGTCATACTCGCCAGTGAACCAAGCACATCGTCCGAATAAATTGCTCTTTTTGTAATTTGAACCACGGTGTACGACTTTTCTTCATAATTTTGTGGGATATTGATATCCAATCTTTTATTTGGTGCAATCATTGTGGGATATTGCTATCCAACCTTTCAACTACTGTGGACCGCTATGTTTACAAGAGCCTGTTGGAACAACATTTAAGGGCTTCAATTGAGAAGTTATGCCTTGGAGGGAGCTAGATTTTCCAAAAGGACAATGATTCGAAGCACACAGCAATTTTCGTCAAAAACTGGTTGTTGTACTACGCTCCCAGGCAGCTGAATGCGCCTCCCCAAAGTTCGGATTTAAACCCAATAGAACATGTATGGGAGCTTCTGGGGCAGAAAATTCGGAAATGTTGCGTAAAAAATAAAAATTTGTTGAAGAAAGCGCTCATTACAAAATAGGAGAAAATTACATCCGCAGAAACTGGTAATTTAGTCGCATCTATGCCCCGAAGACTACAAGCAGTAATTGATGCTAAAGGGGGTCCAACCAAGTATTAAGCCAGCAAATCATTAAAGATTCCGACACGTTTAGTTGGAAATTTTTATTGTATAAGTCAGCCAGCACTGACTGCCGTAGACTTTTGTCCATTCAATTTTTTATGTTTTTACGAATTTCTCTTTAAGTTTGTTTTGAAAAGTTTTTGTTTTTGTTTTTTATAAATGTATTTATGTTACTGAAAAAATGTGCATCAATGGATTTTTGATTAAAGCTTCCAATTAACTAGAACCTCAATATAAGGTGTTGCCGTAAACTTTTGTCCGCCACTGTATTTATTTAACACGAACTGAGTATTTCTTTTCCCCGTCGAGTTCGTCTGAACGAGGGATTACTGTACATGATAGGGCCTGTGTACTCTCATTCATATCGCCCCCAAACATGAGCTGCCTAACTATGCTTCCGTTCACAAGAACTACCACATGCCGGTTCCCACAATATGTCTGGCATATGCACCAGAAAAAAAAAATCACAATTGATTCACTTAACAAACAATTTAATCTAAAAATATGTCGGCTCCTGCTCAGGGGCAACGAAGTCATAAAATTAGGTCTGTCCACTTATTGGAAATCTAAAAACATATCCCAAGGTTGACCGCCAAATTGCCGTCTTCGCCAAAGCGAATGTAAACAAGTTCACGGGCACTAATTTGCATGATAAGCAGACACCGCTGCCGCCCCGCCAGAACCAGAACAAAATTTACTGTCAACAAAAAATGTTGGAGGAGCCGATAGCCAATAATACTCGTCTCAATGCTAAACAACACCACATCCATCAAAAAACAGCGAATTCCCTCCAAGCCTCCCCGAACCACATGCGGTCGTGCATTTATCGACAGTACGTGACGTAAACATTACGGCCGCCTAGCGCGATAACATCCAACACCCAGAATTCGTTGCATATTACCTCAAGACCAAATAGCACGATGCTTTCTCGTTTGCCCATCTCTTGCACTTTCGTCATAACCGGCGGCAAGGCCATGCTGAACTGCGTCTTGGGGAAGATCCCACTGGCATGTTTCAGGTCCAGCTCCTTGACGATGTTGCCCAACTTTTCGGGGTACTGTTCGGTAGCGATTAGGGGAATCTTCAACGCTTTGCCCGCTTCAATCTAAAAGGAAATCACAAAATAACATTTAGAACCAACACATTAGTCTCTTAATTAAATAAAGAATAAATCTTTCCATGACTCGACTACTCTTCAAGGACGACCAGCCCACATGGTCATGAGACGAAAAAAAAACAAGAGCAAATATTTACCAATTTCTTGCTGTTCTTAACCATGGGCTCGAAATATTTCATCGCCGGTCGGAATTTCTCCTGGATATCGCACAACAGGAAGATGGTCCGGTGCGGCTCCAAGTAGCCAAGTCGTGAGAGTTGACGAACCATTTTCAGGATTATGGCACGGGCGAAAAGTATAAAATGAGGTAGGCAGTTCCAGTTCCTATTGGAAGCAGTCTTAATAACGATTTAATCGACGATCACACAATTCCGACACGGCGAAAACCAACCGGCACGTTCAAGGTAAATTCGCGATTTGCGTGTTTGGAAGCCAACGAACCGATCATCTAGCGAAATTTTTTGACGGTTGACGAGTGTTGTTTTTCCAAGCGGCCAAGTTGGTAGTGGTTGAACGTGGTGAGTAGTGAGCAAGCTCCCGCCAGATACCGGAAGTTGAGTTTGGTTGGGAAAAAATCGTACGCAACTGCCAATTTCGAACTAAATTTGTACGGGGATTCGATAAAATCATATTTTGAAGCAAACATTTTCCCCAAAATTTGATATGTCGGCTTTTTATTATATTGTTGACTAGGGGATACGCTTTGGTGCGCATTTAATTACGTATTATTATATTGAAGATAAATATAGCCTTTGGCTATAAAATAACTGTGACATTTCTTTGACAAAATAGCCGACGTCAACTCTGGAAAAGTTATAAAATCCGTAACAGCGTTTAGAAGCGCCGTCACTTTGACAAGCGCCCGATATTTACTCGACTCGACCGTCGAGCGACTCTTGTCTGATCTGATTTTTTCTCGGTTGAAATTGGCAACCTTTTAGTTTCCGGGCCCCGGCTGGGGAAATCAACTTTCACTCGGATTTTTGTCACTTTTCACTCGCGTCACTCAAAAAGAATTTGCAAAAAAAAATTGTTTTTTTTTTTTTATTTTTTTTTATTTTTTTTTTATTTTTTTTTCATAATTTATACTGAATGTTTGGTATTTTGGAGGCATGGAAAATTGAAATATTCGCAAATCCCTTTGCGTGGGTTACGCTCGCTCCGCGATTAAGGGATCACAACCCTCAGTATCGCATAAACATGAACGCTCGCTTCGCTTGCTTTGCGTCCAGCAGCGTTTTGATCAGTTTTAAACATACCAAACATTCATTATAAATCATTGACAAAAAAATAAGAAAAAAATAAATAAAAAATTAAGATTAAAAATTAAAAAAAATAAAAAAAAAATTATACCCCCCGGCCGCATCTTGCGGCGTAGGCAGGCAGCTCGCTCGCTTAATTTTCGTTACGCCTGTTTCTTAGTAATTGCACTAGAGCGAAAGAGACCGAGAGGCCGGTAGATGTATTTATTTAGAAATCATAGGCTGGGGAAACGAACCAAGAAATTTTTCCGGTATATTTCTCCTCTAAGATCCTCTCAGATAAGCGACACTCTCTCTTCAACTTACGGATATACAATACTTGACATCTCTGTTACTCACTGTCAAATTGTCTGATTCTATAAGTTTCCCAAAACGCAGCGAATACTATCTCGTCTAATCTGTCAGTGAAATCAGTTTTGACATCAATTGTCTGAATTTGACGTTTCAATTACTAGGGGGATTCACGCTTCCTGTCGTAAATATCGTAAACGTTGTATTCGTCGTAAACTTCCGTCATCCGCATAAAAAAAATGACAGAAGTTTACAACTTTACGACAAATATGACGTTTGCGACGTGAGCCTGAGTCCCCCTACTGTGTTTTCATAATCGAAACGTCAGATTTAGGAATATACAAACACACACACATATTCTCGCGCTACTTGCTGACCATTACGATTGTAATCCGATCCGATAACTGTAATAAGTTTCCGAGTTAACAATTGTAGCCGTTGTTCCGTGACCAGACGTCCGATTCCGGGCATCTGTCACCACAGCATGGTGTTCTGTTGATGAGAACTTGGAGCAGCGGCACGTGCTGGTGGGCAACTCGAGTTCGGGAGATGTGGGGGAGGTCCTTTCTCCATGTTCTCATGTATTCGGATTTCACAAACCAAAAAAAATCACGTGCCTGCAACGAAAACATACTTTACGCGGATCTGACCCGAATGCAAATTCATAGACACCAAGGGTGTCAGCCAACGCCGATGTTAAAGAGAAGGTAGCAAGAAGGAAAGGCCCATGGTTCTTTTATTACTTCATACTTGTTATATTTTTCTTTTCAGGGAAACGACTTAACGAATACGTGCTTTGCATATAGAAGCTAATTCAAAAGTATTACCATAAATTTGATATTCAAACAAAATATTACAAAAAAATTGCCACGGACTAGTAGCGCCACTGAAAGATGGGACACCCTTACAGGTCTGGTACCATACAAACCCCAACAACATAGACTCTAAGAGATATGTAATGAGAATTACCTTTCCTTTTTTTTTTTCTGTTTTTTTCTTGAAGGAATATCCTGTGGCGGCCGCTACGGGATTCCACGATCTGCAAGGCAATAGTAAGTTAAAATAAACAGGGTTCCTGGCTTTCAGGTACTCTTACCACTCCGCACATACTGAGCAAATTACTTAAATTTAGTCTTAAAAACGAGACCGGAGACTTTCTCCGCAAACGACGCGGCCAGGGGCTCGTTGTTCCGCCACACAATAGGATCGTGGCCTCGTTGGAGGTTAGAGCCACCTCTTGAAAACGCGATCGGAGAATTTCTCCGCAAACGACGCGGCCAGGGGCTCGTTGTTCCGCCTCACAATAGGGTCGTGGCCTCGTTGGAGGTTAGAGCCACCTCTTTAAAACGCGATCGGAGAATTTCTCCGCAAACGACGCGGCCAGGGGCTCGTTGTTCCGCCTCACAATAGGATCGTGGCCTCGTTGGAGGTTAGAGCCACCTCTTGAAAACGCGATCGGAGAATTTCTCCGCAAACGACGCGGCCAGGGGCTCGTTGTTCCGCCTCACAATAGGGTCGTGGCCTCGTTGGAGGTTAGAGCCACCTCTTTAAAACGCGATCGGAGAATTTCTCCGCAAACGACGCGGCCAGGGGCTCGTTGTTCCGCCTCACAATAGGGTCGTGGCCTCGTTGGAGGTTAGAGCCACCTCTTTAAAACGCGATCGGAGAATTTCTCCGCAAACGACGCGGCCAGGGGCTCGTTGTTCCGCCTCACAATAGGGTCGTGGCCTCGTTGGAGGTTAGAGCCACCTCTTTAAAACGCGATCGGAGAATTTCTCCGCAAACGACGCGGCCAGGGGCTCGTTGTTCCGCCTCACAATAGGATCGTGGCCTCGTTGGAGGTTAGAGCCACCTCTTGAAAACGCGATCGGAGAATTTCTCCGCAAACGACGCGGCCAGGGGCTCGTTGTTCCGCCTCACAATAGGGTCGTGGCCTCGTTGGAGGTTAGAGCCACCTCTTGAAAACGCGATCGGAGAATTTCTCCGCAAACGACGCGGCCAGGGGCTCGTTGTTCCGCCTCACAATAGGGTCGTGGCCTCGTTGGAGGTTAGAGCCACCTCTTTAAAACGCGATCGGAGAATTTCTCCGCAAACGACGCGGCCAGGGGCTCGTTGTTCCGCCTCACAATAGGATCGTGGCCTCGTTGGAGGTTAGAGCCACCTCTTGAAAACGCGATCGGAGAATTTCTCCGCAAACGACGCGGCCAGGGGCTCGTTGTTCCGCCTCACAATAGGGTCGTGGCCTCGTTGGAGGTTAGAGCCACCTCTTTAAAACGCGATCGGAGAATTTCTCCGCAAACGACGCGGCCAGGGGCTCGTTGTTCCGCCTCACAATAGGGTCGTGGCCTCGTTGGAGGTTAGAGCCACCTCTTTAAAACGCGATCGGAGAATTTCTCCGCAAACGACGCGGCCAGGGGCTCGTTGTTCCGCCACGCAATAGAATAGTGGCCTCGTTGGAGGTTAGAGCCGCCTCTTAAAACGCGATCGGAGAATTTCTCCGCAAACGACGCGGCCAGGGGCTCGTTGTTCCGCCACACAATAGGGTCGTGGCCTCGTTGGAGGTTAGAGCCGCCTCTTAAAACGCGATCGGAGAATTTCTCCGCAAACGACGCGGCCAGGGGCTCGTTGTTCCGCCACGCAATAGGATCGTGGCCTCGTTGGAGGTTAGAGCCGCCTCTTAAAACGCGATCGAAGAATTTCTCCGCAAACGACGCGGCCAGGGGCTCGTTGTTCCGCCTCACAATAGGGTCGTGGCCTCGTTGGAGGCTAGAGCCACCTCTTTAAAACGCGATCGGAGAATTTCTCCGCAAACGACGCGGCCAGGGGCTCGTTGTTCCGCCTCACAATAGGGTCGTGGCCTCGTTGGAGGTTAGAGCCACCTCTTTAAAACGCGATCGGAGAATTTCTCCGCAAACGACGCGGCCAGGGGCTCGTTGTTCCGCCACGCAATAGAATAGTGGCCTCGTTGGAGGTTAGAGCCGCCTCTTAAAACGCGATCGGAGAATTTCTCCGCAAACGACGCGGCCAGGGGCTCGTTGTTCCGCCACACAATAGGGTCGTGGCCTCGTTGGAGGTTAGAGCCGCCTCTTAAAACGCGATCGGAGAATTTCTCCGCAAACGACGCGGCCAGGGGCTCGTTGTTCCGCCACGCAATAGGATCGTGGCCTCGTTGGAGGTTAGAGCCGCCTCTTAAAACGCGATCGAAGAATTTCTCCGCAAACGACGCGGCCAGGGGCTCGTTGTTCCGCCACGCAATAGGATCGTGGCCTCGTTGGAGGTTAGAGCCGCCTCTTAAAACGTCGTCCAGCGGAGCCCTAAAACGAGTGGGCCCGATTTTAGGGTTAGCACTCTTTTGATTATTTTTTTCCTTTTCGTTACGTGGCACCTTTGGGCAGGGTTTCCCCTCCTACTTACCCGTAGACTTTGAGTCGCTCTTTGTTTTTCGGCTGCCTTCGATTCTTTTGTTTTCCTCTGCACTAATTTCCCAACCGCATACTTCGGGGGCTCGCACTGGACTAAATTCCATGCCTCCGGTCCGTTTCCACTTCGTCCCTGTGCTCAGTTTCCATATTACCAATTAGCGCCAAAAGAAGGTGCCGAATTGAACGCATTTTCGACGATTAGTATTAGGTACTGACATTTAGATGGCGGGGCCATGCCAACAGCTGATGATCAAAGCAGCTGACCTGACAGTTGTGGTGAGTATGAGTTCAAATTCAACTTGCCATGTAATAAGTAATTTCATTGCATTTTTAGCCAACCGTTGGCCGTTTGGATCAATCGTTTTCACTTGCGGATGACTGAAAAATAGAAGAATGTCACCGGAAGTGAGAATGACAAGTTGATCCCACGGCATTGTCATCATTTCTACATTATTTCCACGTTCAAATATTACAGGGCAGGTTATTGTAACGAAGGTAGATGAGGTACAAGAGCCTGAAGATTAACGTCTTAGATCTTTTGCATGGAATTTACCCAATGATTTTCCCTTCAAATCAGATAGCAAGTAGCAGGCAGTTCCTATCTTTTTCGTAACCTGGGCTGGAAGAAACTTTCGATCTAATTTTACATTGTAGTGTTTCGTGAAGTCGCTTTGCGCAAAATTTCGTCGAAACACAATGTCCCCTGGTTTATATTCTACTGGCTGGGATCGCAAATTATAGGTCCGTTGGTTAGTGTTGTAGGACTCTTGAATTTTCTGTTGTATGTTAGAGCGTATTAGAGCCAGTTTAATGTCGGGTGTTACATGAGCCGTAGGTTCGTCCAGCATCTTTAGATTGCGGAGCAGAGTATAAGTGGTACCGTGCTGAATCATGTTTTGTCCAAAAACTGAGAAATAGGGAGAAACCCCAGTGGAAGAATGGTAACCAGACCGAAGGGCACTTCCAATTGCGGAAAGCTTTGCATCCCAATCCAATTGGTTCGGTTCGACATACGAGCGTATGGCCGCTACTATAGAACGGTTCACTCGCTCCGAGGCATTTGCCTGAGGCGAGTATAGGGCTGTAAATTGGTGTTTAATCCCATATTGTGACAAGAGGTCCTTGAAAAGTGTCGACTTAAACTGAACGCCGTTATCTGACAGTATGCTTTCAGGGACGCCGAAGATATGGAACACATTCTTCTCTAAGAAAGCCACCAATAATTTAGCGTTAAGTTTTCGCACGGGCTCAATAAAAACGAATTTGGACAACTGATCCAAGATGACGATAGCTCCAATGTTTCCGCCACGGGAGCGAGGGTATGGGCCAAGGAAATCAATATAAAGGCGCTGGAATATGCGATCGGGGATTACAAGATTCCCCATTGGAGGTCTAAGAACTCTATTCGGAGCCTTAGTCTCCTTGCATATGCTGCACGCATTCACGTAATTCTTGACTTCGACGGACATTTTAGGCCAATAGTAGAACGTTTTTAGGCGTTTTAATGTCTTTCCAAAGCCGCCATGAGCGCATAGTGGATTGTCATGCGCGCGTGCTATCAATGATGACGTTAACTCTGAGGGGATCCACAATTTCCAGGAATTCTCCTCCTGCGTTTCATCCCCGGTCGCATACTCCGAGCGCCTATACACGAAGTCGTCAACCACTCTTAAGTCTGGTAGTCGCGATTGATTTTCGATAATGTTTGTTATCAAATTAGTGTAGGATTCGGATTTAAAATGAGGTGAATTCAGGTCCACTTCCAAATCTGCTTCCGCGATTTCTATCGACTCTAAACAATCGGCTGCGTATACACGCGATAAAGTGTCAGGAACGACATGTTGGGAGCCTTTCCGGTGTTTAATAGAAAATGTAAAACCTTGTAACTTTAGCGCCCACCTAGCCAATCGTCCGTGCAGATCAGGCAGCGACATGAGCCACTTAAGCGATGCGTGGTCGGTAACTATTTCGAACTCGTGTCCTTCGACATAAGCTCGAAACTTTTTCAGTGCGGTCACCGCTGCCAGACATTCCTGCTCGGAGACAGTATAGTTTCTCTGGGCGGAGTTGAGCTTCTTGGACATAAATGCGATGGGTACTTCACTTCCATCGTCCGCTAGTTGGACCAGGACGGCGCCTATACCAGATTGGCAGGCGTCACAATGTATTCCAAAAGGTTTTTGAAAATTGGGACTGTGAAGTACAGGAGCGGTTGTTAGGCTCGTCTTTAGTGCATTAAATGCCTCAAGACCCTTCTCCGTCCAAGAGAAACCACGTCCTCCGCGCAGCATGTCTGTCAGGGGTGCCGACACTGATGCATAATCTTTCACAAATCGGCGATACCAGCCGCATAAACCCAAAAATCGTCGCAACTGCTTCACTGACTTTGGCTGAGGAAATTCTGCAATGCCCTGTGTCTTATCAGGGTCCGTGCTAATCGTTCCATTCCCTACGATGTGGCCTAAATACCGAACTTCCTTCAATAGGAATTTTGACTTCTCTATATTGAGAGTGAGTCCGGCCTTTTTTAAGCTAAGAGCGACTTCCTGAAGGACAGTAATGTGTTCGTCAAAGGTTTCAGTGACTATCAATAGGTCGTCCAGATAGACGAAAACTTGATGGCGTAGGTGACAGGGTATCACTCGATCCATCAACCTCTGCATGGACTGAGGCGCGTTGCACAGTCCGAACGGCATCGTCACGAACTGATACAACGGCCTTCCGGGCACTGTAAAGGCAGTCTTATCCTTAGACCTCTCATCGAGTGGTATCTGCCAAAAGGCATCCTTTAAATCGAGGCTAGTAATATATTTGGCTTTGGGCAGCCGACTTAAGATACCATCTATGAGAGGTAAAGGATAAGCATCCTTTACAGTGACGGCATTCACCTTTCGAGCGTCCAAGCAGAGTCGGACCTTTCCAGGCTTCACAATTAACGTTACGGGAGAAGACCATGCACTTTGCGACTCCTCAATCACACCTAGTGCAAGCATCCGGTCGATTTCCTTATAGAGGAGCTTCTCGATGGCGGGAGAGACCGCGAAGTGTCTCTGCTTAATCGGGGCGCTATCGCCGACATCGATGACGTGTTTACAGAGTGTCGTACGTCCTAAGCCCTCCAAGGAAAAAGACGGAAAGATTGCAATAGTTGCGTCGAGTCTCGCCCGTTGCATAGCGTTAAGTGCATGTTTATTAACGTTGGTCTCGATTTGTTCAATGTGAGGTGACACAGAATGTAGAGGGGTACCAAATAGGTCCGGCGCGAGACGAAATTGGCGTACAAAATCCACTCCCAGATAAAGATTTTGTTTGAGCGACGGCATTATCAAAAATGTCATGGGGAGGGTTTGGCCTCGAAAAGTAATTTTGGTTGACACTCTTCCTACTGCCAAATGGGGAGTTCCATCCGCCGTGGTGAGGCTGAGGTTAAAACGTTCCCAGGGACATTTATTTTCTTCTAAGAATTTCTTAGCGAAGGCACCTGCTAAGCAACTAAGAGTAGCTCCGGTATCTATTAGTCCAGAGACCTTTTCACCAAGAATCATTACTTCTGCATATGGTCGAAGATCCGACTCCTGCCGACCCGCGCAAATGGCAGAACAGTAATTCCGTCGGTTTTGTTTTACCGTCTTCCAGAATAGACGAAGACGCATGGTTGAGCGTTTTGAACGTGGGGGATTATGAGGTCTCGCTCCAAAAATTCGATCACGAGATGTTCGATATTCTCGCCAACGAATATGCCAAGGTTTAAGGCTGTGATGAAGGAACGGGTATGCATTTTCTGGCGAAACAGAAACAATTGCCGAAGCGTTGTCTGGCGGTCTAGTCAAGATAGTAACGGGCGAAGACGTCACGGTGGTAGCAGGGGGTACTGTTGTGGTAACAGTCAGGGATGCCTCGGAGGAAGCATCAACAGGGTTCGAGAATGAATTTAATTCTTGTGCTGGGAGGTCAGGTGTTGGGACTTCCCGTTTTTTTGAACAGTAGTACACTTGGAACACGTAGGTTTATACACCTCGGGTGTGCCACAACCGTAACAGAACACAGTTTTAGGCGCAAAACACTCAGCGAAACGGTGTCCTTTTTTACGGCAATTCCAGCATGTGACGGCTGAATTGACTTCCGCGATCTCGTCTACCTCTGGAATGAGTATACCTTCGGGCATTACCTCTTCCGATAATTCAGACACAAATCTTTTATTTACAAACGATTTCGAAGTAGCAGCTCGGGTGCGAACTTCGCCCTCTAAATTTTCGTTACGATATACAAAAGCCCGAAGCTGATCGATGGTTTCTATTGAATGGTGCAGCAAATCTCGCCGAATCTCAAAGCGTAAATTTCGCTTTAAGATTTCAACTAATTCCCACTCGGGAAGATTGCGAGTCAGGCGATCCATTATCTCCATAACACTTTCATGGAAAGCGTTAAACGATTCGGTTGGCCCTTGCTGTCTATTACGAATTAATTCCAGTAGGTCGTAATCTGATAGTCGTTCTTGGAATTGAACTCGCAAGGCTTTGCAGAAAACCTCCCACCTCATCTGACCTACTCCTCGAAGAAACCTCCAGTACCAACTAGCGGCTTTTCCTATCAACAAAATATGTACATGCCTCGTGACCAATTCCAAATCTCCATTGAACGTGATCGATGCCATAGTTCGTACCTGATACAAGAACTTTTCTACTGGCAGATTATAATCTTCCCCACTAAAGCGGATATTCCAGCCGGCAATAACTTTACTAATCCTATCGTCCGGATAGGTGTTTGCACCTGCACGTCGAAAATCATGATTACTCGCTTCGGAATAAGGCAAGGAATCTCGTTGGTTAGGTAAGTTGGAATACGGGCGAGCTGGAGCACTAGGGTTGACTAAAAAAGTCTGATGCATGGGCTCGGGAGCCCGAGTTGGTATTCTGGCAGGTAAAGGTTGTGAATTCAAACGAGAATGATTCCTCGGGGGCTGTAGAGGCTGTTCCACAGACCACGGAATTTGCGGTGCTGCTGCTTGCACGTTAGTGTTCATTCGGTTGACGGATTCTGATCGGCTATCCGTTGGTAAAGACGGAAGCTGTGACAGCCTCGACCGGTTACTTATTGACAGGGGAGACAATTGTTGACTTAATGCTTCCGCCACCATGGCATTGATTTGCGATCTCAAATCCTCGAGAACAGGACTAATTTGTTCTGCTGTAGTAGAGGTAAGCGGGACTGATGTCTTATCACCGCTTGGCTGAGGGGGCTGAGCGGCCACCGAGGTCAGAACCTGTTCTCTAGTCTGTGACCGGGTAACTGGTTTCGATTTCGGAACTGCACCCCGAATGGTACGAGCACCAGCTCCTGCTGCATCATCCACATCTTTGTTAAGGTTCAGATGATACAAGTTACTCGGATTGATAGTATGCTGACAGAGCGGACATGTCGGCTTATCCGCGAGCCAATTATCTAAACATTGGCTATGAAAAGCGTGAGCGCACTGAGTTAGTACTGCTGAGTCTGTTTTCTCAAAGTCGACGCTACATAACGAGCAACGCGTCAGATCGTCACCCGCTACATCAGCCAAATCTTCATTGCTACGTTGGATCACCATGTTACCTTGGTTCATCGACATTTTTATAAGTATATAATAACGAGCTTAATACTACCTAGTTATTCAATAAATTTATATAGTTTGAAACGAAAAGAAAATTTCTAATGGGGCCTTTCCTTACATGAAAACCTCCTTCTCTTTTTGACCTCGAACCACTGACGCTAATCAGCGGTTTCATTTAATAGTTTTGCATTCGGGGACAAAAAAAATAAAAAGTACTTTCGGTACATTCATTAACGAATGAATGCTACCATGAAAGACAAAAAAAATGTTAATAAAAGATTTAAGAATAGTTCATACCAAGCTAATGAACCGGAACTTATTCTTTCAAGTATCATGGGCTAAGAACTGTCACGCTATCTGACTAGTTTTTGCAATTCCACAATCATCTCTGAACATAAACTTGTTCCAAATATCAAAACTGGCATATTGAGGTGGAGTAAACTCCTTTAGAAAAAGGTCACATCCTTCTCACATAAAGGCATGGGCGGACTCTTCAGCCACTAAAGGACTGGTAATTGCAGCTACTGCTAAATCCAATAATTCGCTTAAGTCGGAGAAGGACTCCATGCATGGAAAGAAAATCCATGGGACGGACAAAGAAAGAAATAACCTGTGACGTCCGGTAATTTAACACAAAGAGTTGCTAATAATTCACACTACCTGAAAATAATGTGCAGAAGGCACTCCAGATCAAATAGGGTAGAAACAAGGAAAATATGCGGTAGTGTGTGTGCAATGAAACCATCATAGTGTCAAACCTCAAAAAAAATTTGAAGTCTGGTATTTTTACCAGTAGATCTCACTGCGCCGAGCACCAAACATTATCCTGCAGCTAAGACAGGACAAAGTTGGGCCCCACGTTGGGCGCCACTTTGTAATAAGTTTCCGAGTTAACAATTGTAGCCGTTGTTCCGTGACCAGACGTCCGATTCCGGGCATCTGTCACCACAGCATGGTGTTCTGTTGATGAGAACTTGGAGCAGCGGCACGTGCTGGTGGGCAACTCGAGTTCGGGAGATGTGGGGGAGGTCCTTTCTCCATGTTCTCATGTATTCGGATTTCACAAACCAAAAAAAATCACGTGCCTGCAACGAAAACATACTTTATGCGGATCTGACCCGAATGCAAATTCATAGACACCAAGGGTGTCAGCCAACGCCGATGTTAAAGAGAAGGTAGCAAGAAGGAAAGGCCCATGGTTCTTTTATTACTTCATACTTGTTATATTTTTCTTTTCAGGGAAACGACTTAACGAATACGTGCTTTGCATATAGAAGCTAATTCAAAAGTATTACCATAAATTTGATATTCAAACAAAATATTACAAAAAAATTGCCACGGACTAGTAGCGCCACTGAAAGATGGGACACCCTTACAGGTCTGGTACCATACAAACCCCAACAACATAGACTCTAAGAGATATGTAATGAGAATTACCTTTCCTTTTTTTTTTCTGTTTTTTTCTTGAAGGAATATCCTGTGGCGGCCGCTACGGGATTCCACGATCTGCAAGGCAATAGTAAGTTAAAATAAACAGGGTTCCTGGCTTTCAGGTACTCTTACCACTCCGCACATACTGAGCAAATTACTTAAATTTAGTCTTAAAAACGAGACCGGAGACTTTCTCCGCAAACGACGCGGCCAGGGGCTCGTTGTTCCGCCACACAATAGGATCGTGGCCTCGTTGGAGGTTAGAGCCACCTCTTGAAAACGCGATCGGAGAATTTCTCCGCAAACGACGCGGCCAGGGGCTCGTTGTTCCGCCTCACAATAGGGTCGTGGCCTCGTTGGAGGTTAGAGCCACCTCTTTAAAACGCGATCGGAGAATTTCTCCGCAAACGACGCGGCCAGGGGCTCGTTGTTCCGCCTCACAATAGGATCGTGGCCTCGTTGGAGGTTAGAGCCACCTCTTGAAAACGCGATCGGAGAATTTCTCCGCAAACGACGCGGCCAGGGGCTCGTTGTTCCGCCTCACAATAGGGTCGTGGCCTCGTTGGAGGTTAGAGCCACCTCTTTAAAACGCGATCGGAGAATTTCTCCGCAAACGACGCGGCCAGGGGCTCGTTGTTCCGCCTCACAATAGGGTCGTGGCCTCGTTGGAGGTTAGAGCCACCTCTTTAAAACGCGATCGGAGAATTTCTCCGCAAACGACGCGGCCAGGGGCTCGTTGTTCCGCCACGCAATAGAATAGTGGCCTCGTTGGAGGTTAGAGCCGCCTCTTAAAACGCGATCGGAGAATTTCTCCGCAAACGACGCGGCCAGGGGCTCGTTGTTCCGCCACACAATAGGGTCGTGGCCTCGTTGGAGGTTAGAGCCGCCTCTTAAAACGCGATCGGAGAATTTCTCCGCAAACGACGCGGCCAGGGGCTCGTTGTTCCGCCACGCAATAGGATCGTGGCCTCGTTGGAGGTTAGAGCCGCCTCTTAAAACGCGATCGAAGAATTTCTCCGCAAACGACGCGGCCAGGGGCTCGTTGTTCCGCCACGCAATAGGATCGTGGCCTCGTTGGAGGTTAGAGCCGCCTCTTAAAACGTCGTCCAGCGGAGCCCTAAAACGAGTGGGCCCGATTTTAGGGTTAGCACTCTTTTGATTATTTTTTTCCTTTTCGTTACGTGGCACCTTTGGGCAGGGTTTCCCCTCCTACTTACCCGTAGACTTTGAGTCGCTCTTTGTTTTTCGGCTGCCTTCGATTCTTTTGTTTTCCTCTGCACTAATTTCCCAACCGCATACTTCGGGGGCTCGCACTGGACTAAATTCCATGCCTCCGGTCCGTTTCCACTTCGTCCCTGTGCTCAGTTTCCATATTACCAATTAGCGCCAAAAGAAGGTGCCGAATTGAACGCATTTTCGACGATTAGTATTAGGTACTGACATTTAGATGGCGGGGCCATGCCAACAGCTGATGATCAAAGCAGCTGACCTGACAGTTGTGGTGAGTATGAGTTCAAATTCAACTTGCCATGTAATAAGTAATTTCATTGCATTTTTAGCCAACCGTTGGCCGTTTGGATCAATCGTTTTCACTTGCGGATGACTGAAAAATAGAAGAATGTCACCGGAAGTGAGAATGACAAGTTGATCCCACGGCATTGTCATCATTTCTACATTATTTCCACGTTCAAATATTACATAACATAGCGCGACGCAGCATTCTGCTTCCATGTACAAGTACGTTTTCCACATGAAATCATCGAGATTGTACGATGTAGCAACTGCACACGCCGCTGCGTCGAAGAAGAAGAAGACAGCGTATAAAAGATACGAACTTCACATCGAAGAAGAGACTTGTTACTGATACTTCGCCCAACTCATTGAGTGCGTTCAGAAGGTGGCAAAAGAGCAGAAACCGCTCGCGAGCAGCTCCGCAACTGCTCGCGAGCAGCTCCGGAGCTGCTCGGTTTGGAGTCTGCACCTGCTGAACGCTACTTCACCAGCTGACCAATCGACCAGCTGAAAGCTGACGATGATAATTTTAGACGTCAAGTGCCGAAAAGTGAATCCCACGCTGTCCATTACAAAAATCACGAACAACGAGAAAACAAATTCAAAAGCACCCGAAAACCAAAGAACTAGAAGCCGAAAACGGCGAAAACACAACAACCAATTTGATAACTGTCAAAACTCGGACACTCGCAACATGAGCGTGAGGTTGAAAAGAAGAAGAAGAACCTGAGCACTGAGCACTGATCAGTGAGCAGAAATATTTCTTGCTCGGTGAAATTTGATCATGCTCACCCGAGCAGAAGTTGCTCGGTCACTTCTGAACCCGCTCGTTCTGAACATGTTCGCTGAGCGGAAGTTGCTCAGTTCCTTCTGAACGCACACATTGTCTCCTCGCGACCCGTTCATTAAATTGAGAATAAAATGCCAGCTGGAAAATTCGGCTACTTGTTGGTTTTTGACTGACACAAAGTCTAACCACTTGTTCCGACCACTTTTCCCAATGGATAATTATAGAACAAGCGCAATCCAAGTATTCTATAAGTTCTATGATGGGCCTAAAATTCTTACCCTGTACCCTCATCAGTTTTGGATCAGAAAAGCACCTGACACTTTTCGGAGTGACGAATTCTTAAAATTCCATTCCTCTCTATTCCAAATTTCGGTAGAGACGGAGAGACAGTTGAAGCCTTGCCTAACTCCCTTGTTAGGTGGTTTGATTGCATACTCAGCTGATTAAATCTTCAAGGGACGATTTTTTCTCCTCTAAGGCCGGCCGCATCTTGGACGTAGGCAGGGCAGCGCAGCACGCACATGGCATTGTTGTTGTAACAATTGTCAAAATCTGATTTTACAACAACAATGCCATGTGCGCGCTGCGCTGCCCTGCCTACGTCCAATATGCGGCCGGCCTTAAGTTCAATTTAAAGGAGGTCTGATTGGCTTTTAACCTCGCTATTGCTAGTTTAGCCTCCGCTTTTAGATGAATGCGAAGGAAGATCGAGTAATATCTCAAGAGCGATTGCAAGACAACTACGAATAGCACCCGTTACTGTGAGGCAACTAGAATTTGAATTTTACCTAGTACCTAGTGTAACTTTGCTCTATCTTGCTACGATTTCTTTCACCAAATAACTGGTCCCTTATAGGTCTGACGATCGCTTTGTAAGCCCAAAGAACTATTGGAGGGCAAGTTCTCCATTTCTTCCCTACGAATTGTGGTGGCCTTATCCGAAGTAATTCATAGAGGAGTTATCTAAAGCTCGCCACCCATGAACGAGCACACCACTACCAAACTTCCATCGAACCATCAAATATCATAGAACAGTGGAAATAGGGGGAATTTTTTTCCGCACGTCCTATGAAATTGATGGCTCGATGGAAGTTTGGTCGTGGTTGTGCTTTTTCATGGGTAACGACCTTTAGAGTAGCACCGAGGTATTCATTACTTCATATTTGTACTACATTTAGGGCTGATTGAAGAATTACCGTTGGGACTTCTTCGAACTTTCCCCGAACAGTTATCACTCAGGTCATCAGTATATCCTTGTATAAAATAATTTTCACATCAAGCTGTCTACTATAATGCACCAAAGCATAGAAGATAGTACGCCTCGTTGCAGATAGCCTCAACTAACATTTGCTGTTCAAGTACAGTCCCCAATCTCAGTAATAACCCGTGGGCGAGCGATAGCTCAGTGCGTAGAGGCATCAGTCTTATGTCTGACTATCAGCTTTTCGGATTTGAATCCCGTTTGCACTCCCTGCCGGTGTTCGGACGCGGTTCGACGGAAGCAGAAGTTCCGCCGCTTTAAAATATCCATGGATCGGGGATCCACTGAAGCCACCAGCGGTAGCGCACATACCACCTGGTCGTTGCTCCACAGAGACCTCTACGGAGAGTCGCGCACGCCCCCTGGAGATTCAGGATGGAGCAGTTATGGTCCAACGCCTAGTGCGCACTGCGTCTCTTTTATAGATTTTGCGTCTCGCCAGACTCGGCTTATTGCAAGATGCAGAAAATACATACAAAATTCACGGCTACAATTAGGAAAGCTAGCTACTGGCGAGACGCGAAAGAATCTATTTAAAGAAGCGCAGTGCGTATTAGGCGTAACGTTTTCTTCGTTCATTCTTAGCGGTGCAGTCTCGCGCGGTCTTTGGCCTTATTTGCTGAGCAGTCAGTGGCGTTGCCTCTCGGTTTTGGTTTGTCCACGTTGGAGAGATATAGCTCATCTGGGACTAGAAGGGGGTATAGCTGCAGCCACACGCTCCTCCAGTTTCTGAGCTGGTGAAGTAGATTTGGAATAGAGTCTTCTGCCTCCACTTAATATTACGTTTACACTATCCGCAGATTACTTCATCTGCGCCGGCTGACTTCATCTGCAACTGTCATATACATACAATTTTAAACTCACCACACCCAGATTAAGCAGCAGATGAAGTAATCTGGGTATAGTGTAAACGTAATATAATATTACGTTTACACTATCCCCAGATTACTTCATCTGCTGCGTAATCTGGGTGTGGTGAGTTCAAAATTGTATGTATTTGACAGTCACAGATTATCTCAGCTGGCGCAGATGAAGTAATCTGCGGATAGTGTAAACGTAATATAAGATTTATTTTTTTTTTATCTGTCTTCATGTATCGGTCAACCGCAACAGAGCACGCGCTGTATTGTGGCAAGATAGGAGTTGTCTCAGAGGTCACCCGGTATCTGAGTCGCACCGTTAGTGAAGACCGTTTGCATTTCTATGTTCGCCTTCCCACGGATGGGCACGGAAAAGCTTGCACCCTGGGGTTTTAGAACGTTCTAACCTCTAGTCCCAAAATGAAATCCATATGTACGTACGTCGGATCGTGCTCTAAAACATGATGAGCAGCAGCAGTGACCGGTAGCGCGGTGTGTTAAGGCATCAGTTTCATGTTTGACTGCCGGCGTTTCGGGTTTGAATCCCGTCCACGACGACGTTCGTGGCCATGGATGTGCAGGAGGTGCATGCTGGCAACTGCATTCTCCGAAACCAATTTATCACTACCCCCAGATTACTTCATCTGCTGCGTAATCTGGGTGTGGTGAGTTTAAAATTGTATGTATCTGACAGTTGCAGATTTATATTACGTTTATATTACGTTTACACTATCCTCAGATTACTTCATCTGCGCCGGCTGACTTCATCTGCAACTGTCATATACATACAATTTTAAACTCACCACACCCAGATTATATTACGTTTACACTATCCCCAGATTACTTCATCTGCTGCTTAATCTGGGTGTGGTGAGTTCAAAATTGTATGTATTTGACAGTCGCAGATTATCTCAGCTGGCGCAGATGAAGTAATCTGGGGATAGTGTAAACGTAAAATTAATCTGGAACTGTCAAATACATACAATTTTAAACTCACCACACCCAGATTAAGCAGCAGATGAAGTAATCTGGGGATAGTGTAAACGTAATATAAAATTGTATGTATTTGACAGTCGCAGATTATCTCAGCCGGCGCAGATGAAGTAATCTGGGGATAGTGTAAACGTAATATAAATCAGCCGGCGCAGATGAAGTAATCACGGTATAGTGTAAACGTAATATTAGCCGACGAAACCTTTATATTACGTTTACACTATCCGCAGATTACTTCATCTGCGCCGGCTGAGATAATCTGCGACTGTCAAATACATACAATTTTGAACTCACCACACCCAGATTAAGCAGCAGATGAAGTAATCTGGGGATAGTGTAAACGTAATAACGGGGCCACATGGAACAGTTGACGCGCTATGCCCCACATGGGGTTAGGGCAATTGAGAGAGACCCTTGTTAAACTATGGTTTATTACTGACAGCCGGCCCAGCATAGTTTAGCTTTCGGTCGTAAAGTGGCCGCGACGAGGAGGTACTGACTGCGTGGACTTGGTTGCAAGGCGGCATTTAATATTACGTTTACACTATCCCTAGATTACTTCATCTGTGCCAGCTGAGATAATCTGCGACTGTCAAATACATACAATTTTGAACTCACCACACCCAGATTACGCTGCAGATGAAGTAATCTGGGGATAGTGTAAACGTAATTTAACCCTACCTCCTTGCAACCCGACCTCTGCCTAAAGGATTAAGATATCAAAAAAAATGTTAATAATATCTTCTGCTTATAATTTCAGAAAATCTCGTGAAGCGCAAAAGACTGAGTGTTCCAATTTTGAACCATTCTGCATCTGCATCTTAGAAACTAGCAGTGGCTTATTCCGATTTCATTGTTCCTTTGGGAATGTATGAAATAATGGGCCGACTTCAACCAAATTTGGGTATGTGGTTAAAATAAAATTTGGTCAAAGCTCGACACACACGTTGCAATGAATTACCTGTAATGGACCATATCCTGGCTGTGCTGCTTCCACCGGCGGATCGAAGGCAGCACCTAATGGATACTGATATATGTTTAGAGGCCGAAGGTCTCATTACAACTGGACCCCGATGCGAGCACGAGGCACTGTCCGACCTTCACGGTCACTATGCAACCTTAGGCTCCGTCCCCACGGGCATCTTTGAATGCCCACCAAACCGTCCGTTACAACAAACCAATGGTTCGCGATCACCACTGAACCACGTCATAGTTTCAATAGAACGGTGGAACTTAGGAGAAGTTTATTCCGCACGTTCAAAGAAGTTAAAGCGGTTGCTTGGTGGTCGCGAACCGTTTGATTCGATCGTCTGTGGCGACTATATTAGCTCGTTGATATGTGCTATCCACAAGCACCAGTTTTCGGAAATGCGTGACACGCTGTTAAGCTAAACTGTAGACTGACGCCGAACCAAAACATGCAGTTTTCATCAATTACTTGTTTGGCTATTTAAGTCCATAAGAAATCCCGAATTTATAAATTCTTCCCGCTACAAAACCCACTGAATCATCCATTCCCCATTTCACCACTTCAGGCTGCCAACACCACAAACACGAATGTCTCATGCATTATCACGGCTACCAATCGATGCGACTCGAACTCTCGCGCGACGGCCAAGCGAGAAGAAAGAAAAGGAAAAAAAGAAACGACATCTTCGTCGCGTTTTGACAGATCTTCTCGAAGTCTGCCACAACATCACGAGAGCAGTAAAAGTAAATAAATATCGTGTCCAAAAAAGTGCAAGGACCCGTAGAAAATGCAAAAATCGTAAGTGGAGTTTTCGCTGTGTGCACGGGTGCCGTTAATGTTCGCGTGAAATGAGTGCGTGCCGCGATTTTTTCACGGGAAATGTATGCAACGAAATCTCAGCCCCTAACTCTTGCTCTTGGCTGCTGCTGTCGTGCAAGTCGTGGTCGTCGTTGTCGCTGTCGTCGTCGTTGTCCTCTGCATCCGTGTTGCCGTGGTTTCGGTCGTCGCCCGCTCGCCTGTGGCCCGTCCTCGAAAAATTCTTTTGAAGGATCCCCGAAATCACGAAAAGTTCCGCCGACGTCGTGCGAGCGCTTCTCGTCGCCATTCGCGCCTTTGACCAATTTTCCTGCGAGATTTCACCGCGGTCGCGACTGTTTACGAGTGGCGGTGGTGATCGGACGGTTTTGCGTTGACAGTGGCCCGAGCATGTCCTGGCGCCCGTGTGAGTGAAATGTGATTGAAGACGACTCCCTTGCGAAGAACAGGAAGGAGCCTACCGTTCGCAGGGTCCGTCGCAAAATTGTGTTCAGTTGAAGGTTCCCGAGCCCCCCTACACCCTTTGGATTACCCGAGCCCGTGTCACGGATCCTCCGTTTGGATTATCGCAGCAACGAGTTGGAATTGTGCGCCAAAACCTGGACAAAAGCCGAATCGGAAAATTGCGTGTTCGCCACAACGCCAATGAGTCGTCGACAGTCTGTGGACCGTCCAGGTGCGTGCAGCCTTCAGGCTTTAGGATTCGAAATTCCTTTTCAGATTTTACCTGTCGCGAGAGAGTGTTTTACGGGCACTTTCTCCGCGGCGGAGAGTTTCTTGTACAAGTGGTTTCGGTTTTACTGGGAGAGGCGAAGAAGTGGTTCGGACTCGGTCCAGGTAAGTGTCGGAACGTCAACACCTGAGTGCATCGCAGAAAATTCACCGTGGCCGGGGCGGCACGAAAAGCTGATCATGAACGAACGAGCCGAGCGAGCGCAAGAATTTCATTTTCATCTCCCTCCGCGGCTGCCGTGCTAAAAATAAAACGCATATTTTCGGTGCGTTGTCGTCGTCCTGCTCGCTCCACGGCTGCTGGGCCGCGCGCCTACTCACTCTGCTCCACCACGACCTGGCACAGAATTTTTCACATAACGAGTGCGCTCGTGCTGCCCGATGCAAATTTCTTCCACTCATCTGCGGACTCTGGCTGCTGTAATTGCTCCACGGCAGCTGGCCGTGTGTATCTTCTTGCGATTCAACCTTTAATTCGTTTGCACTCGCAACAGTCCCGTTCGGGGGCCATGCCCCCGGTGGGCCCGATCGCGTCCGCCACGGTGTGTGTGCAATTTTGGTTCCGCAACAGTCACTTTTTGCGCCAAATCGCTGCAAACATTTTTGTTTTGAACTCGAGCGCCCGCCCGTGGCCGGCGACAGTGATGAGCGAAAGTTGAGAAATGTGGCACACGAGCAGCAGACTGGGAGCACCGCAGGCGGCAACACTCGAATAGAAAGTGTCGGTCGCCATTGTTGACGATGCGCCTCGGCCGCCGTGTTCGTGTCGTGCTCGCCGTGTTTTGGATGGGATTTGGCTTTGCGACGACGACACGACGTCTTCGCACTGGAGAGCAGTGCTACGAAACGACGGACCTGTGGATTTGTGTTTGCGATTGTTTGGCTGTCTCATTGAATTGGGGTCATGGCTGTTGAGAATGACTCCGAATTTTATTTTATCGTTATCTGAGACGAGCCGCGCTACACCTAGTTCGCGCGTCAATTCATCGTCCCAATTCAATAATTAGTTCATGCGATTAGAGTGGTCTTTTGGAAAATTGGACAAGTTGTGCGAATTCCGTGACGCTTAAGTACTGGTCGGTGGCACTTAATCTGTAAAATAAAATGCCTTGTCCGGATTTGCCTTCTGAGAGTCAGTCACGTGGTCGCATGCAACTGCTTGCCAGATGTGCGACAACGTCCATGTCACAAGGACCACGTTGCAACCATTTGCTGGTCACGAGGTCGGTCCTTCCATCGATTCCATGCTGTGAGAGCTCGGACTCGCCGCTTACTTTGTTTCCAGCTGTTGTAGAGACGATGCAACGTGCTTGAATTTTGTTTTGCAATCGGAAAAGCGGTTTATGCTGGACGTACCAATCAATTAAAATTGTTTATCAGGGAAACTGATTTTGCATATACAGTGGCGAACAAAAGTCTACGGCAGCACCTTATATTGAGGTAAAAAAAAATGAAACCGGAATATAGAGGGCTACGCCCGCAATCCGAGGGTTTTGTAGCAAGCGCTTATTTTAGTATATAAATATCGGCTCCTTGCTCTTCTTGATATCACTCAGATGGATAGAAAAAACGTAATTAAAATGTCTTACCCACTTACATTTTACATGCTAATTCATATTACGTGATTGTAACGAAACTTAGAACATATTATTGCTTAAGGTGTTGGTTATCGTTGACCATCAGTACTTTTGACCTCGAACGTGTTTAAGGCGTGCAAGGGTGTGCTAACTGTAACTATACAAACAAACTATTATTGACCTATTCTGAGAAGATATACAAATTCCACTATTTTCCATTTTATATGTTTTTCGAAACCCACTTCCTGTAAGTTTTCATAATTCTAAGTATAACGGTCTCAAAATGCAGGCAAGGGGGGGTCAAATTACGAACTAATATTTTCTCCTCCCCCACTGTTCCCCTTTCTGTAAATTTCGAGAAAATGCAAAAAAAATGGAATGTACTCATCATTACCTTTCTCACGACACCTCATTTGCTTATATCATAAAATATTATACCCCCCCCCCCCCCCCTTCCTTCTACCCGGTTAAGTTGGCCAATTAAGACACAGCGCCCCCAACCAATCTTTACCCTTTAAAAAATGATTAATTAAATAACTGCAATTCGCACTACGAAAAACAACATGAAAGTAGTACTCACACCTATGAGGCCGGTTGGTGTATTTTTTGTGTGGATAGTGTCAAAATGCCGAACTTTAAATGAATGTACTATTATTAAATATTATGTGATTATAATGAAACTTAGAGATATTATTGCCTATGATGTTGGTTATCATTGGCCATCAATATTTTTGACCTCGGCTACGCGTAAGGGGTGCAGGGTTGTGCTAACTGAAACTAGAAATGTACTATTATTAACCTTTTCTGATGAAATTTCAAAATTCTAGAAATCTAGGTTTTCTACACTAGTAAAATGGCGCTTTTCTGTAAATTTTCATATTTCTAAGTATAACGGTCTCGAAATGCAAGGGGGGGGGGGGACAAACTCGGATGACATATTTTCCCCTCTCCCTCTTTTCCCGTTTCTTCAAATTTGAAAAAAATTTCAAAAATGGAATGTACTCAACGGTACCTTTCTTATGATACCCCACTTGCCTGTACCAAACGAAAAAAAAATTTCGACCTTCATTTCCCCTCTATGGGGACCTCCCCTTAAAGTTGACCTATTACGACGATTCGCTTTCTCCGGCGAATTATAGTAATTCTACACATTCCTACAAAATTTCATGTATGTAGCTTCAGCCGTTCCTGAGATATTCCATGGACAGACAGACATAAGGGTTTCATAAGGGTTTTGTTTTACTGCAAAACCCTAAAAACGAAAACAAAAACCTTTCATAACAAACTTAGGGCCGTTTTCTGAATGTCTGGTTAAATCTTAGATAAACGCTAACCGGCCCTCATCTTCCGGTTAAGAATTTATCGGACAATAATTCCAAACAGCTGATATGTACTGCTGAGATTTTGACAGCTAGAACTGTTTACGTTTGCTTATTCAAATGAGACAATTAAGCTGGTCACAAACAACAGAGTTCTGGATATTCATTCGAAGGAAACGGATCTGAAACCAACTCAGCCGCAAAATAATGCTGAGAGGTGGCACAGACGTAGAATTGAACAGGTGGCAGAATTCCGCCAAGAAAATCAGCTGACTTTCTACTGCATTAGCTGCGCTGTGGACTGCATTATCATATTTTGAGCGTTGCATGCGCTAAGGTTAAATTTAGTGTCCCGGATAGCTAACACGCTGGACAACCAATCGGTGATCAGACGCATGCAGCAGACGAACATAAACTCTAAGCGTGACATTACACTTTGCGTTTTTCTGCAGGAAGAGCTTGTGAAAGAAATAAATATATCCCAGTGAGGATATTGATGGTATTATTTTTGTTGCAATATAGTAGGTAAAAGTCGGGAGGCCGATACAATTTCAGCCAGTCCTCAATGGATGCACTGCATGAATTTCGTACTGGGTGCATGAGTTTCTAGTTTGTCGTTGAACCAAAAAACGGAAGGTGAAATGCGTTCCATATACCACCGTGTGTTCATCTTCTCATTGCGTTTTTTGCGGGAGAAGTCTTCCCGCTGTGGTTGGACTTACTCCTGCAAAACGATTCCTGCAAACTGCAGCATTGTCGTTACGCATAAGTGTAATGCGTTTCATTTAAAGGTACACGTTCGTCTTCTTGGACGACAATGCGTTTTTTTGCGGGATTGCTCTTCCTGCAGAAAAACGCAAAGTGTAATGTCACGCTAAACTGGTACTAGAGTGTGTCCGGAAGCTCAACACGTGTGCCTCAGAAAATGAAGTTACGCTGATGTGGGTAAAAGGACACATATGTAGGTACAACAGGAAATGAGGCGGCGGATACCCTAGCAAAACAGGGATCTGCGGCAACTTTCATTGGCCCTGAACCCAGAGTTGCTCTGGGGAATGGCATGATTGGAGCGAAGGTTGGGGAGTGGATGGACTCCTTGCATTATCAAAGATGGCAGGAGCTAGTCACTTGCAAACAAGCTCGGAATGCAATGACCAGCCCTTTAGACAGGGAAGCGAGAAAGGTACTCAGTTATAAACGGAGTACCCTAAGCTGGATAACTGCCTTGGTCACAAGGCATGGTAATTTTAAGGCTCATCTGGCCAAGATGAAAATCGGGGAAGATGACGTTTGCAGGCTACGCCTGGAGGAGGCTAAGACGGCAGCACACATTGTGTGCGAATGTCCAGCACTGGCTAGCACGAGGTTGAGGATCACAGGCAAGCACACGATAAGTGTGGAAGCCATAAGTGAACTCATCCTTAAACAAATGCTAGCAATAACACGGGACTCAGTGATGAAGAAAGAGGTCGACAACTATCAGTCGACATCTGAAAGCCACTGATGACCGGGAGGGGGCGAAAAGGGACCCAAACGTTAGTGGTCTGCTTCGGCTATCCCCCAGAATATAATAATAATAACTGGCAGTTTAACCGGACATTGAGAAAACGGGCCTTAAAGAGAAATTTATAAAAACATACAAAATTGAATGAAAAAAAAACAAAACAAAAAATTTCCAACTAAACCTAACTGTATTTCTTCGAAATTTGTTTATTTGCTCTTGCTGCCATTCAGTACATGTGCAGCTGCAACTCTATTATAGGTTTATCGCCAGTGTCGAACTGTAAGGACCGCAAAATGTCATTGCGGAAAGAAATTTCTAGTGATGTCCGAAATTTGGTCTTCCAGTATAAAAAAGACAATAAATCGTGCTCGGAAATTGCGAAATTACTGAAAGTAAAACGAAGTTCTGTTAATACCATTATCAAAAATTTTGAAAACAATGGTTCTATTGAAAATAAGCCGCGAACTGGCCGACCGAAAACGCTTTCGCCCAGAGACATTCGTTCAATTTTAAAAAAAGTGAACAAAAATCCAAAAATAAGTGCTCCAGATTTGGCGAAACAAGTGGCTGCGGTAAGGGAAAAGGATGTCTACGCAACAAAAATCTCGAGAGCATTATATTCTAATGGGTTTCAAAGCAGAACTCCACGTAAAAAGCACTAATATCCGCAAAAAACCGACTTCTGCGCCTAGAGTTCGTCAATGCCCATATCAACAAGGACAATGATTTCTTGGAATCAAGTCCTTTTTACCGATGAGTCGAAATACAACATGTTCGGGTGTGATGGTCGCAGTAAAATATGCAGAAAAAAGAATATACGGCTTTAGAGACCAAAAATTTGATTCCTACTGTCAAGCACGGTGGAGGTAATGTTATGGTTTGGGGAGCTGCATAGCTGCATCTGGGGTCGGCAGATTGGCTTTTGTTGAAACTACTATGGACCGCTATGTTTACAAGAACCTGTTGAAACAACATTTAAGGCCATCAGTTGAGAAGTTGTGCCTTGGAGGGAGCTGAATTTTCCAACAGGACAATGATCCGAAGCACACAGCACTTTTCACCAAGAGCTGGTTGTTGTACTACGTTCCCAGGCAGCTGAATACACCTCCCCAAAGCCCGGATTTAAACCCAATACAACATGTATGGCAGCTTCTAGAGCGCAAAATTCAGAAATGTTGCATAAAAAATAAAAATTTGTTGAAGGAAGCGCTCATTACAGTCGCCTCTATGCCCCGAAGACTACAAGCAGTAATTGATGCTAAAGGGGGTCCAACCAAGTATTAAGCCAGCAAATAATTTTAAAAATTCCGATACGTTTAGTTGGAATTTTTTTTGTGTATACGTCAGCCAGCACTGACTGCCGTAGACTTTTGTCCATTAAATTTTTTATGTTTTTATGAACTTCCTTTTTAAGTTTGTTATGGAAAGTTTTTTTTTTATAAATATATTTACGTTGCTGAAAAAATGTGCATCAATGGATTTTTGATTAAAGCTTCCAATTAACCAGAACCTCAATATAAGGTGCTGCCGTAGACTTTTGTCCGGTACTGTATGCATTATTTCACCCTAATCCGACTTCATTGATGTCAGGTCAAGTTGACGCATAAACATCGTTTTTTTGCGTACGAAATCGGACAACAAAAACCGCCATAAGCCCGCTTTCTCAATGTCTGGTTAAACTGCCACTTTGCTATCCAGGGCTAAATTAAATTAAACCCTAGCGACCGACGTCGGTTCTTGGCCGCCTGGATCGTTGTCCTCCAATTATCTCGGTCACGTGACCGCGTCCTCCAATTTTGGAAGCCCAGTAGCTGCGCGGCGTCCACACCTACTGAGCTCTCCCAACGAGATCTCGGTCGTCTAGGCAGTCTCGCTCCGTCGACTCGTTCTGCATTCATTACTCTCTTAGGCATGCAATCATCGTCCATTCTTTGTACATGCCCTGCCCATTGAAGTCGTTGTAGTTTGACGATTTTCGAGACTTGCAGCTCATCGTACATTTCATACAACTCATGGTTGTATCGGATGCGCCATCCATCTCGATCGCAAACAGCCCTGAAAATTCGTCGTAGAACCTTACGTTCAAATGTGTCTAGCATGTTTCCGGAGGCTTGAGTTAGGGTCCATGCTTCGCAGCCATAGTATAGCACTGGTCGGAGAGAACCGAGAAAAAAGTCTTATTAGCTAACTGTATCCGTCACTTGATTTCGTCAGTTTCGTTAGTGTCCCTTGACAAGTTGCAACCCAGGTATATGAAGTCGTTCACGAACTCGATGTTGAGGTCCCCCACATTGATGCTCGATTGTGCAGGTGTCCTTGTCGTCGATTGAATCATTATTTTAGTTTCACCCTCGTTGATACGAAGTCCAACTTCTTTTGCAGCGGTATCGAGCGTATGCAGAAGTTCTTCTGTGTCGGCCAATCTTCGGAATATGATGTTGATGTCGTCGGCGTACGCTGCTAATTGTGTCGACTTGATGAGTAGCGTTTTGCTGTGGTCCATATTCATAGCCCGAATAACGTATTCCAGTGCTAGGTTGAAGAGCATCGGTGCCAGTCCATAGCCCTGTTTCAAACCAGTGCGTGTTTCAAATAGATCAGTAAGTCTATTATGGATCCTGACTTGTGAGACGGAGTTGGTCATCGTCATCTTTGTCAGTCGCACTAATTTTGCCGGTATTTAAAATTGCAGCATGATGTCGTACAGTACACCACGATCCATACTGTCGTATGCCTGCTTGAAGTCGACAAAGATTTAGTATGCGTTTACGTTGTATTCCCAGCACATCTGCAGTAGTTTTACCGTAAAAAGCTGATCGGTTGTGGAGCGACCAGGTCTGAAACCGCTTTGATATTCGCCAATGATTCGTTCTGCGTATCGTTTTATTCTATTTTCCAGAATTTTCGTCCAAATTTTATAGAACGAACAAACTAAACTAGTGACATGCCCCTGTAATTCTCACACCGCAGTTTATCTCCCTTTTTGTGAGTTGGACAGATGATGCTTCTGCGCCAATCATCTGGGATCACCTCGTCCTCCCATATTCGCAGGAGTAATTGATGTATGGCATTAACAAGACCCGTTCCACCGAATTTTAGCAGTTCAGCTGGAATCTCGTCAGCGCCCGGCGCTTTATTTCGTTTTAGTGATCGCAACGCGAGATCAACTTCCTCTACTGTCGGGAGTTGTATGGACCTATATCAACAATATCGTCGAGAGCTCCTTGTGTGGGGATGTTAGATGGTAGGTTCAGACGCTCTTCAAAATAAGAGGCCCATCGTTTGTTAATGCCATCGGTGTCGCTGATGATGTTTCCATCCTTGTCCTTACAAAGGCTAGTTCTGGGTTGATAGCCGTTCTTGATTGTATTGTATTTACTAGTTTGTACGCGTGTTTGGTGTTCATATCAGCTAAGTTTTCATTAATATTCAGCAGCTGCTCGTCAAAGTATTTACGTTTCTTACGTCTAATTATTCTATTCGATATTCGCCGTAGCTCGTCATATTTTTCTCTTTAGGGTCTAGTTGCTCGTTGAATCCATTGTCTATAGGCCTCGTTTTTCGCATCAAGTGAGTTTTTGCATTCTTCGTCGAACCAGTCATTTCGCGCTCGCCGGGTTTTATATCCCACGACCTTCTCTGTGACATCTTTGATGGTACCCTTGAGTTCTTCCCAGAACCCATGGACGCCTGTGTTACTGATGTTGTGTAGCATAAGCGATAGTCTTTTCTCAAGGGCATCGCTCAAAAGCTTATCAACCGCAAAGATTTGGGGGGGGGGGGGGGGGGGGGGGGCTGATTCTCGATTAGTGCACTGAGGAAATTCTACATCTGCAGGTCGTCTTCACCAAGTGATGATCTGAGTCGCAATTTGCTCCTCGATAGGAGCGGACATCCATCACACTAGACGCCCATCTCCTGCAAATGAGGACGTGGTCAATTTGGTTGACGGTATGTGCGTCTGAAGATTTCCAGGTCTGCTTGTAAATGCGTCGATGCGGTAAACACGTAGAGCTTACGACTAGATTCCTACTGCAGGCGAAGTTGATAAGTCGCTGGCCGTTGTCGTTACATTCTTCATGGAGGCTGTGGCCTCCAGTTGTCCCCCGGTGCCAACTTTCATTTCTGACTTTCGCGTTAAAGTCTCCCAGCAGCATTTTGACGTCGTTTGTTGGAAGTGAGTCGAAGAGAGTCTCAAGGCGGGCGTAGAACTCGTCTTTTACTGCGTCTTCTTTAACTTCAGTGGGGGCATGCATATTTATGAGCCTGAGATTGAAGAATCGAGTCTTAATGCGAATCGCACATTATGATTAGGTTAACTAAGGCCTTTGATAAATAAGTCCTTGTTAGCTAACAGGCAGTTTAACAGAACATTGAGAAAACGGGCCTTAATGTGAATATGCTGAAAATGTAACCTCAACTGATTAGGTGGCAGTCGTATTCCAACTGGCTCTCCTCTTGCCGCTCGAACTACCATTTGGTGGCAAAGTAGGGTCGCTACAGTACTCCTTTAAAGGGACATTGGTCATCCGAGCTTGTGGGAGCGGCGAAGCAGTTGGTTATAAGCAGGATCCGTCGATGCTCAGCAGCTCTTTGTGGGCATGGACGGTGGACGGACTGCAGTTGAGTGCCAATTGCGGGTTGCGGCTGTGTGTGCCGTTAGAAGACTGCGGCTAAGTGCGCCGTTACCAGGCTGGGGCTCCGCTGAATGATAGTATTCAGCGGAGCCTCGAGTGGGAGTGCATGTCATCTGGCATGCCAACTCCAGTGCTCCCGTTTACGATGACGTGGCGGGTCGGTGCGATGAGTGGGCTGTGGGGTACAGCGGCTCGATGCGGATGCGCTTCGTTGCAATGCGGCAGGTATCTTACTACTACTTTGTCTTAACCCCTAGTGGGGCATAGCGCATCAACCACACCTGCGCGCCATCGTACTCTATTCTGGGCAATGGGGCGCAACTCTCCCAACAACTTACCCAGAGCCTTACACTCTTTAGCCACAGATCGACGCCACGTTATTTTAGGCCCCGGATAGGGCTGCATGCAACACATGTTGTTGTAGTAGCAATGGTCAGAAGTTCGGTGTGTGGATGTGTTACATGCTGTAGTTCGTCGTCTTCCTCGGTGTTAAGGGACAGGAAAATGGCTGCTTCTACGGGGTTCTCCCACAGCGACCTGGGAGTCAGGTGTATGGGTGCAGCGGGACAAAATGTGAAAATGTGTTCTACGTCGTGAGATGTATGTACCATTGCCCCGGTCAATGCGAGATAGGTAGGAGTTAAGACACGAATACCAGCTGACCGATGTCGGGGAAGTGTCTCTCTCTGCTCTCAGAAGTATTCTTTCTTCGGGAGAAATGGCTGGCGGTTGTCCCGCGAGAACTATGTTTGGACCTAGTCCTGCAATTGATGATTGCGCCTCCTCATTATGTATTGCTGTTGGCAATACTACCGATTACTTGATTACTACCGCGCATCCTGTCGCACACAGTTGAAGCATGGGGGGATGACGTGGCCATGCTGTCCAAAGTTACTCCCAGAATTTTAGGATGGTTTACGGTCGGATTAGGCACATTACCAATTGACATCCCAAGTTGTATCTTAGGAGGATTTAGGCGCTGAAACGGCTAAATTCTTACCTGTGAAGAATGCGTTAAGTTCTCCAAGGTAACCTGTTCCCTTTTATCAGAGTGGAGCAATCATTGGCATAGGAGATAACTTCGATTGTTTCAGGTGGTGTTGGGAGTCCAGATTAATAAAGGTTGAACAAGGAGGGAGATAGAACTCCTTGTGGCACATCTTGTTTGATTTTCCCCTTAGTTTCGATTTCTTGCTCCTAAATTCGGCGTTGGACTGCCTGCCCGCGGATAATTGGTACATAATCCATTTGGTTGTTTGCGTTGGAAGCGATGCGCAATATATGTCAGACAGAAGTGCTCAGTGGCTGACTGTGTCGAAGGCTTTCGACAGGTCAAGTGCCACCAGAATTGTTCTGTGACATCGACGAGGTTAATTGAGGCCATTGTGGATGCGAGATGTAATGCAATCCAGGGCCGCCGTCGTACTATGCATCCTTCTGAAGCCGTGCTGATAGTTTGCAAGCAGGATGTGGGCCGCAAGAACAGGATGGATTAGTGCTTCGAGCGTTTTGGCAACTGGTGATAGAAGTGTGATGGGACGATAGGACTCACCGAGTGTCGCTTTTTTCCCAGGTTTCAGGATTGGGACTATTCTCCCTTTCTTCCAGAGTTCCGCAACGCTCAGTGATGTGATGGATGGGTTGAATGTGGCCGTGAGGTATTCGATAGCTGGTGCATCGAGATGTTTAAGCATTGCCATTGAGATTCAATCAGGTTCAAGCTTTCGAGTTGTTCGCTTTCCTGATTGCTGCAGCCACTTCCTCCGTGGTGAAAACAGGTATGTTGTCTGCAGTTCGGTTATGGATCCTCCTGCAGATTGGTGGAGGATGTTCAATAAACTGCCTATTGAAGCGACTTACACAGTGGGCAGGGTGGGTGATTAAATTTTCTCCGAACTGTATGGCGACATTCCCCTTCTGTTTCGGTGGATTAGAGAGGGAACGGACTGTCGACCATAGTTTGCTTATACCTGTGGTCAGGTTGCATTCATTCAGACGCGTACTCCATTTTGACCTCTTATGTTCGACCACTAGTCTTTGAATTTCACAGTTCATTTCGTGATTTCTGGGATCGTCCGGGTTAGTGCTTCTGATGTTGGCTCTCTCGTCTGCCAGTCTGGCGACTGAGGTAGGAAAGTTGGGCCGAATTTGCAGAATGTGTCCTGCAGGAATAAATTTCGCAGCCGCTTTATTAAGGACTTTCCTGATATTGGACTCGGCCTTACGTACGTCGGTAAGAGTTGGCAGGGCGAGGAATTTAGCACTAGTATATTCGGTAAAGCTATTCCAATCCAGTAGTCCGGATGGCGCAACGGTTAGCACGTTCGCCTTCAACGCACTGGGCCCCGGTTCGATTCCGGGGATTTACGTGTCGGACTATGAGCCCACTCAGCTGTTAAATGAGTACCCATTATGGGGTAAATAACTCGGTTGAGCGTGTTGCTGATCACATACCTCTGCACAAAAACCGTCACGATCTAGAAAATGAGATGATGCTAACTCATCTCGAGGCCGTGGTTCAAATTGGACTGTTGCGCCAGTTATTTATTTTATTTATTCCAGTCAGCCTTGTTGTGGTTGACAAAAGTGCGATGTTCGACAGATACGATATCTGTCGGTTTGTCAAGCCTTATCACGATTGGTAAGGACCGGCTCCCATTGTGTTTCGTTTATGAGGCTAGCACTGGCAATCGTGATGTCTGGAGAGCTGGAACAGGTACCGGCAATACGGGTGGGCGTGTCTTCATTCAGTGTACAGAAGTATGAAGCATCAAGTTGTTCTACAATGGCGATACCTCTGGCGTCGTTGTTAAGATGTGAGTGCCAGAGTTCATGGTGAGCGTTAAAGTCACCAAGCAGGAGACCGTGTTGACCAGTAAGGAAAGTGTTGATATTCACATGGTAACTTGAGGGATAACTGGATACCGGTGGAATATATGTATATGTTTTAAATTTCAATATCAACATTGCCTGATTTTATGGTGATGGCTTGCACTTCCATGGTCATGTCAAAGAATAGAGATTATTGCTAACAAGAATGGGACTCTATACGAATTAAGAGTGCCTGCCTAGTAGTTGCATATGTGTTGGATTCCATCAGTACACGAAGGGGTAATGCGGAATAGCAAGTATGTTACTCATACGATGAAACGTACTAGGCAGTTGGAATTTGAAGAGCTTTTTAAAATGTTGCCGTCCCTATCCCTCTAAAGGCAACTTTCATTTGATTATTTGCGTATCAATTGGCAATGCACTTTTGCTTAAATCGTATGAAGTGCCACCCCCCTGGTCATGTCGTTGTTGGTGACATCTATTTCTTGGTATTGCACGGAATGGTGAATGATGAAGGCAAGCCCTCCTACAGCGTTGGTCAACCTGTCTTTCCTGATGATGATGTAATTTCCATGAACGTTGAGGGACGAATTGGGATGTAGTTTTGTCTCCTGGATGGCTCCAGCTTGAATGCGGTGTCTGCCCATGAATGAAGCGAGTTCGGCAATTTTGTTTTGCAGGCCGTTGCAGTTTAGTTGGACGAGTGAGAGCGTATCGAAAATGGCGATCGGTGGTGCAGGCGTAAGGTTGTTTTGTTAGGGAATCCTACTGGGTCTATTCGCAGGGGTCGTTGGGGTTGACTGAAAGCTCGTGTGGGTGCTCACTGGTGGGGAAGGTGAGATGAGGACCTCGATTTCTGCACTGACTGGCAGTAAATGAAGGATTCCAGAGCCTGTGATGGTTTAGACCGTAGCAGTTCCTCAGGTGACACCACTCGTCGCAGCAGTTGCATCTCACTGACGTCGCATTGGGATGCAGCTCTCTATTGCATACGCAACAGATCCAAGGACCGGGGTTGTTTTGAATGCCGGCGCGGAGAAGTAGTATTGAGAGCAGTTGCGCCGAGATGTGTTGCTCTCAATAAACACAAAAAAATGAATACAGCATGTAACACACATATACACATCCTTCTTGCATTGAAGGGGTTTGGCAGCTCTTGGCTGTTGTAAAACGGATCGCTCCGGTGCGTAGAACCGGCTGCCGCAGGAACAAGTTCTTCCTGGTTTGTTTCTGTTAAAAACAGAAACCATAAAAATGATAAGCTCTCTTGTGGGGAAAGAGAGAAGCTAGGACTTTTTATACCCTAGACTTATAGTATAGGGTATATTGTTTTTGTCACGACGAAAATATGTAACACCTTAAAGGAGGCTCCGGAGGTATAGCAATGTATATATATAAATGATCAGCGTCACCTCCTGATTCGATTTAGCCATGTCTGTCTGTCCGTCTGTCTGTCTGTCCGTTCGCACGATAACTTTCGATAGAATGAAGCTAGAGCCTTGAAATTTTGGTCAAATGTTGGTAGTATGATCTAGTTGGATGGTATTGAAACTGGGCATGATCAGGCCAAGAGAACGCCTACCTCCCCTACATATGTAAAATAATTAAATATATCTATAACTCCCGATCAAAAAATCATGAAAAGCTCTAGCTTTGGTACATTGCTAGGGAGGGTAAACCTATACTCTCCTGGGAAAATAAAATCGATCAGTTGAAAACTAACGGTAATTTTCTTACAAAGAGTCCCGTACTACCCTACTTTTCAGGTTTTTTGTCTATAACTCTTGAACCAATTGACTAGGACATCTGATTTTTGGCATGTAACCCTGAGGGAAGAAGCTGCTCAAGGTCCTGTAAGCTGGGCATAATCAGATCAAAGGAACACCTACCTCCCCTACAAATTTCAAAAAATTGAATATTCATTTAATTACGATAACTTTCGATAGAATGATACCACCGAGTTAAAAATTTGGTGGAATATTGCTAGTAAGACCTACTTAGTTGGTATTGAATATGGGAAAGATCCGACCCAAGGAACCCCCACCTCCCCTACAAATGAAACTTCAAATAAGCGATAACTTTTGATCGAATCAAGCCAGCAACTTGACATTTTGGTCAAATGTTTAAAGTAAGATTGAGTTAGTTGGTATTAAAGATAGGCCAGATCCGACCCAGGGAACCCCTACCTTCCATACAAATGAAACTTAAAATAAGCGATAACTTACGACAAAATAAAGCTAGCGACTTGAAATTTTGGTGACATGTTTGTAGTAGGATTCAGCTGGCTGATATTGAAAATATATAAAATCCAACCAACCAAACCCCTACTTCCCTTACAAATGAAACTTCAAATAAGCGATAACTTTCGATAGAATGAAGCTAGAGATTTGACATTTTGCTTAAATGTTCATAGTATGATCTAATTGGTTGGTGGCAATGATGGGCAAGATTTGACCCAAGGAACCCTTGCCTACCCTACAAATGAAACTTCAACTAAGCGATAACTTTCGATAAAATGAAGCGAATGACTTGAAAAACTCGACAAATATTTGTAGAATGGGTTAGTTAATTGATTTTGAGAATGGTCACTTCACTTTGTCACTGTTATCTTATCAACGAAAAATCACGTAATATATGTTTAACAACAAACAACTGAATAGTAGTAAGACGTACATATATCACATCTTTCACAGGACTATGAAACGAAAGTTTAGATTTGTTCGTATTTACTATTATGGTCATTTTCATAAATTTACTCGCTTCGTCCTTCGAATGAAATTTTTTCGAAAAATGGTAAGGATGGAGCTTCAAAAGATTGCCCTCCATTTCATATAAAGTGGTCCAAGGTACTTATTTTAGATTATAAGATCTTCAATGGCTGCTTACAATCAACTCAAGTTGGTAATAATTCCAGAGAGAAATGTTTTTCTTGCTTAGTTTTCGTTGGTAGGTATATTTGCTGCCCTTTTCAGTTTAGGGTTTTTCTATCTTGCCTAGTTTTCGAGATATATATTATATTTTTAGTAATGTTAAGTCGGCGCAATTTTTCTTCAAATGCCTATAGCATCTTAAGATTAGAAAGAGATAGAAGTCGAAAAAATAAAAATGAAATTTTTGTTCACAATTGCATGGTCAAGCTTGTCTCCTGCCGATGTGCGACATCCTGTATAACAACAATTCCAACGATTTCATAATCTCTTTGGAATTAAATTCGAAATTGACTATCAAATCAAGAACATGAATCAACTTTCGCAAACAGAATATAATCTGTAACGATTAAGGAAAGGTTGCGGATCTCAACCAGAAGGACCACACCAATTTTTTTCGCTACTGCGCTGTAGAGCATCTTCTCCTGAATCATCGTCACCACCACAGACTCCCAACAAATATCTTTGCGCTGCTTTTCAAAGTTCAAACCATTATCACCGTAAAATGTTTTGTCTTCTCTTGGGAAGCCTTTTCCATGAACTTCGCGATGTGAGTATTCCATGATCCCCCATAATCCCCAAATGTGCGTGACTGCGTCTAACTTCCATCCACATCCGACAACACTCAACATAAACAAACCGTAGACGAAACTCATCCAAGTCAGGGAAATCCCCCCGAACTTGGTAAAACCTTATGGAGCACAAGTCAGCATTCCGTCTGTCTGCCTCTGGGGAGCCACGTTCGAACGTCGTCGTCGCCCGCGGACTTTCTTTGAGCCATCCTACAACACACAGCACGGTCGAGTCTCGGGTGATTCTGATAAAACTTTTCAATGGAGACAATTGGAGGGCATTGCGCGTTCAGGTTTCACATCGCTCTCGATTCGAAGTCGAAGCTACACACCACTTGCAATCAGATATGTATCAGACGCAACTGTTTCTGTGACATGACTCGTGAGTCGTGTCCGCGCCCGGCTACATCCATAATGGCGTTTTGTTTACAAATTGTCAATTCGTTTGGATCTCGGACTGGATTTGATAGATAAATTTTTGTTATGGGCGAAAGGTTGATGGTGTGACGTGTGGTTAATCTTGCTGATAAATCGGATCCAAGCATTTCGTTTTTATCGTTCTGGGCTATTTTTGGACGGGCTTTCCAAATCCAAATAAATGCAAAGAATTCAACAGGTTTTCATGCTTTTTGCAATTAAAATCAGCCGCTGGTATAGTTCCACGCACGTAGTTGTCTTGTAGGTAGTGGGCTTTCAATAATTTGATAATGCAATGAGCGTTATGACAATGAATAAAATCATATTGTATTTCATTTCATTCTCAATTCAATTTAGATTCGTCTCAAGCATCTGTACTAACTGTGATGCCGAGGGTGAGTGAAAAATAACTCATCTCTGGTTGCTATAAGTGGTGGCTGAAGCACGACTTGCCAGAACCCAACTGGCGCAGAAGGCGCCGTTTTGAAGTCACAAACCTCGTTAAAATCTGTTATTTGATGAAGGTTGGAATTTCAGCGGATGGGCAAGATGCCTAGATCCAACCGGAGTAGTTCAGGAAGTAAAGCACCTCTCCGATCCTCACTCGCGGCACAACTCCTAGCAAAGTTTGTTATGAACGTTATGAATGGTCATAGCAAGGCTCGAGCATTCACAATGGAAGTGGATGAGAGTTTTTTTCTCTTTATTCCCGCAACTTTGTTAATGCCGTTTGCATGTGATAGTTAGCCTGATTGCGCGATCCCCGATAGATCAATTATGAAAAAATCACTTTCCACCTCGAATTTTTGTTTTTTTCATTTATCGCTCGCGTTACCCTAGGACTCTCAAATTTTCAAACAAAAATTAAAGCTGTAAATTTTCTTTAACTCGTGTCTGCGTCGAATTTTAAGAATTTTCTAGCCTAAAACAATAGGTGCGTTTTGTTTTGCGTAACCGTGTAGGGTCCTTGTCATGCCCTATGGTAGCATCCAGGTTAAATTCCGAATCTTCAAGTTGTCTACCCTACCCTGTCTGTCTACCTTGATGTCAAGTGGTGCGCCTCATATGTGGTTAAAATAAATTACAAATTCGGATGAAATATCAGTTTAATTATCGGACCGTTTATTTATTGCGACGTCGGACGTTTATAAACTCGGCGTACCGCTCTAACTTAACAAACATCATTCAAATGTGTTCCTTATCAGTGACAGTCACAAGTGTAGCTCTATCCAAATTGGTCGCGGGTTCAATCCCCAGCAAATTTTTTTTCTTTTTATACCCTAGACTTTTTTTCTCTATTGATATTTTTAGTAATCCTATTGAAAATATATTATTTAATAATAGGCTTGGGCCTATCAGAGCAAGTCGTAATATTAGTTTAGCAATGAACTTGGCTGATTGGCAAAAACACCAGCGTGCCAACATCAACATATTAGATTCCACACGGCACTAAGGCCATCTATGTGTCATGCATGTGGAAGATATTGAGGGGTTACCGAGTGTAGGGTAGCCACCCTACTAAGCTATCCAGGTTAGTGATTTTGGTGTAACCCGTGTGTTTTTTTTACCCTACACCCGATAAGTTTCCAAAAAACACGCCTAATGTTGGTTTCAAGCAACAATGACGAGCCACGAGTCAGTAGAGCGATATACAAAACCTCGGTATGGTAGTGATTACAAAAAATACAAAGCGCATTGAGACTTTATTGTTAATTTTATCTTATCTCCAGATATTGGCCGCCCCTCGAATTCTGCCGCCCTGGGCTAAAGCCCAAACAACCCATAAGTAAATATGCGCCAGGCTATAATAGAATTATTACATTTAATCCGTATGCGTTTGCTATACCATTAAACTGAAATATCGTAATTTTGTATTCATATTCTTTATTCAATCGATCAAAATAGGTATATTTGTATTTCATAGGTAATATATTTTGTTAGAAGTTTATTTTAAATAGTATAAAGACACAAAATAGATTTTGGTTTAAAAGTCTCTTATTAATATTTAATATTTTTATAAACATAGATTAAGGATTAAGAAAAGTGTTTTTGTATGTTTTTTTTATACATACTAAGAGGTATTTTGGTCTCATTAAAACTTTCCGCAAAGATCTGTGAATGTAGTAGCAGTATTCTTCTGGTTTGTTGTTCCTTGTCTTTCAAGTCATTATCTAATGAATTCCAGTCTCAGGACATACTCAATTGCCCTAACCCCCTGTGGGGCATAGCGCGTCAACTGTTCCATGTGGCCCAGTTGACGTTTCGTTGGCATAAACTGGTTTCGGAGAATGCAGTTGCCAGCATACACCTCGTGCACATCCATGGCCACGAACGTCGTCGTGGACGGGATTCGAACCCGAAATGCCGGTGGTCAAACATGAGACTGATGATTCAACACACTGCGCTACTGGTCGCCCCAGGCCCAGAACATAACATGAATGGTCTTTTCTAAGATCCCGACCAATCATTGAGTTGGCAGTTGGCATGCATAAGACTTTGCTAATAGGTGCGTTTTTTTTTCGTACAGAGCAGAGTAGAGCCGGAGTTAAGCAGCAAAAAAAAAACCATCGAGAGTAAATTAGTGCACTTTCACACGAAGAGCCGCACGGCTCTCACTCGCGAGTGAGAGCGGGGCGCGTAAGACTGAAATGCAAAGACTACACTGCAGCTTTCACACGGGGAGCGCGAGCCTTTACGTCGCGCGAGTGAGAGCCGGTACGGCTCGTGCATCTCGAGCCGTGCGTCGCAGCTTTTGATAAAAATGCAAAGCGAGGAGTGCCGGCATTCACACGGGAAGAGCGACAATGGCTCTCGCTACGCTTTCAGTTGCAAAGTACGCGTTGCAGACGTGTTGTGACTACATATCTTCTTTACCGTCGACGCCGTCTTTGAAGACAAAAACGTCAACGTTCCAAAGCATATTGGGTCCATCCTAGCGGGTAGCGGGGACTGAGAAGCGAGAGCCTTTGTCGCTCTTCCCGTGTGAATACCAACACTTCTCACTGTGCATTTAGACCAAGTGGCGCGACGCGACGGCTCGAGATGCACGGCTCTCACTCGCGCGACGTAAAGGCTCGTGCTCCCCGTGTGAAAGCTGAAGTGTATTCTTTGCATTTCAGTCGTACGCGCCTCGCTCCCATTCACGAGCGAGAGCCGTACGACTCTTCGTGTGAATGAATGGAAGGTGGGAGCGGAAAAGGCTATCACTCGCGAGCGAGAGCCGTGCGGCTCTTCGTGTGAAAGTGCACTTAGGGTAGCGAACACGAAAACGGCGCTTATCTTTGCTGGAAGTCTTTCTTGGTATAATTAGAATTCAAATGTCAACTCATATTTCAAGAGAAAACTTAGTACTACTGGTCTATAGCACCAAACGTAAAGGTAAAAATTTCACACGATCGTCGCAATGATTAGCGATCAACTCATAGAGCACGGAGCACTACTAGTGTGTATCTTTTTCATCATCGCCTGCGATCAACGCACAGTGGTACCACGTAAAACGCACCATTATACTGAATTTAGAGATGATAAACCAAAACTTTGAAGAATTAAACAGGGTGCCCCCCAGGGAGAAATTTTATCACCCACACTATTTAATCTCTACATCTCAGGACTCCCAACACCACCTGATGGAATCCAGGGGGCCCTATCATGTAATTCCATTCGAATCGAATTGCTTTCGAAAGGATGAAAATGGTGCCATGTAACTCAAAAACGAATTTTTCAATTTCAATAATCATTGAATACTCGATATGAAATTCTTAATTTTAAGCAATGATTGGAATTGGGAAATTCGTTTTAGAGTTATACCTATGGTTCCATTTTCATCCTTTCGAAAGCAATTCGATTCGAATCGAATTACATGATAGGACCCCAGTTACGACGACGACTGTTCTATCCTAGCTTGCTTCCTGTAGCTAGGATAGAACAGTCGTTCCTCAAATGTGCGAAAGGACAAAGAACTATCCCATCGATGTTAACACCTTCTTCGCCAGCAAGAACTTAAGGTTGTCAGCTCCGAAGTCCCCCGCTAACCTATTCACCACCTATACATACCAGTAGATGGTCAACTAATCCCCATCTCGAACCACTCCAACATCCTCAGAGTTACTTTTACCTCCTCGATGCATCTTTCAACAATCTGTAACAAAATGAGTGGTAGGAATAAAGTCTTCAAGGCCTTAGCAGGTAGTTCCTGCAGTAAGGATAACACACACACACATACTCGAATTCAACATTACTACAAAAACAACAATATCCAACAGCAAATTTTCAAAGACTTTATTATCCGAACTCATGCCCTTTTCACACAGGCCGTCCGAACAAAGTACATAAATTCGGCAATTTTACTTTGACTCTAAGCAAACTCCAAGCCTTGCACCAATCGGGGATCGTCGATTTTTTCCGTGTAATGAAGCAAATGTAACTGCATCTCGGTCGCCACGCCATACGGCACGTATCTTTCGATTTGATAATCAACTACGTCAATCATCTGGTTAAACCACGAATGCTGGGATATTGTGGGATAATGCCGCAATGTGGTATTCCGCAGTCCGGCCATCAGATACATGGGCATCCGGAGATGCCCCTGTGGGGACGGAGCCTTAGGTAGCATAATGACCGTGAAGGTCGGGCCGTGCATCTGGCGAAGCAAAAAGGCCTCTCAACGAGCTAAGCAGCGACCTAAACTTGCTGTAGCTCAGTTCGGGAAATGTGGGCGGGGTTTTCGCCGCTCGTTGCCCCTGTCCTTTACGTATTAACACAAATTCATAGGCCTGGGGAAGACAACACAAACAGGGGAAGTGAAAATGGGGAGTAAAAAAAAAGAGTCGATAAGGATGGAATGGTTGGCGGACGGATCAGACGCCCACGCGGTCGCAACTGGGTCCGGGTGTAATGGGACCCTCGGCCTCTGGTTTCGTACCACCAACAAATCACTACTCATCAGGTGCTGCTTCGATCTGCAGGTGGGAGCAGCACAACCAGACCATAACATGGTTCATTACAGGGCAGCTTCTATTGTACTTCGAGGCCTGCCAAGAAAAAGAAGCTGAGGACAAAGTGTGCTGCTAAAAATATAAAAAAAAGAACAAAAGCGAGCTGGGCACCTTAGTCAGCCGACAACCATTGTAGAGGGGGAAAATTAGCAAAAGGAAAAACTACTCTATAGGAAGGATGGGGGTGCTACACAGGAAAGCACAGTTACTTGAAGGGAAAATACGTGAAGTAAAGATGGCTAAGTCCTAAGACTTAGAGCAAGTAGCCTTAATGTGCTTTGGGGGGATACAAATCGGTGGAAGGACTAAAAAGGAACCCAAAAAGGTTCTTCTTAGTCCTGTTCTGTACCAGAAATGGGCCCCACGTTGGGCGCCAAATATGTAACGGACGGTCCGGTGGGCATCCGGAGATGCCCCTGTGGGGACGGAGCCTTAGGTAGCATAATGACCGTGAAGGTCGGGCCGTGCATCTGGTGAAGCAAAAAGGCCCCTCAACGAGCTAAGCAGCGGCCTAGGCTTGCTGTAGCTCAGTTCGGGAGATGTGGGCGGGGTTTTCGCCGCTCGTTGCCCCTGTCCTTTACGTATTGACAGAAATTCATAGGCCTGGGGAAGACAACACAAACAGGGGAGGTGAAAATGGGGAATAAAAAAAACAGTCGATAAGGATGGAATGATTGGCGGACGGATCAGACGCCCACGCGGTCGCACCTGGGTCCGGGTGTATTGGGACTCTCGGCCTCTGGTTTCGTACCACCAACAGATCACTGCTCATCAGGTGCTGCTTCGATCTGCCGGTGGCAGCAGCACAGCCAGACCATAATATGGTTCATTACAGGTGGTTCATTACACAACTCTAATTTTAATCGCCAGCGATTAAGTTTTCGTGGCTTCCAGACACACGTACGAGAAATTGTCATTCTCCTGATATCCACTCACCGGAAATACGTTGAGATTTTTCACATTTATTACAAACTTTCCCAATTGTCCGGGAATAACGTTATTATCGGCACTATGAACTGGCGACAATAGCGTGAATACTCCATCGCCTACGACCATTTCAAACGAACATGAATTCGTTGTTATTTGCGCGGACGTCGTTGCAGACAATGAACGACGTGTAGTTTTTTCCGATCGTACGTTGAATAGAATACGGTATCTGAATCCGTGCCACCTGTAATGGACGGTCTGGTGGGCATCCGAAGATGCCCGTGGGGACGGAGCCTAAGGTAGCATGTTGACCGTGCAGGTCGGGCCTTGCCATCTAGCGAAGAAATAGGCCCCTCAACAAGCTCAGGAGCGGCCTAGGCTTGCTGTAGCTCAGTCCGGGACACGTAGGTGTGGTTTTCGCCACTCGTTGCCCCTGTCCTTTACGTATTAATAAAAATTCATAGGCTTGGGGAAGACAACACAAACAGAGGAGGTAAAAATTTGGAATAAAAAAATTAGATGATAAGGATGAAATGGTTGGCGGACGGCTTAGTTGCCCTCGCGCTTACATTGGGGTCCAGGTGTAATGGCACCCTCGGCGCCGGGTTTCGTACCACCGACAGATCCTTACTCATCAGATGCTGCCATAGATCTGCCGGTGGGAGCAGCACTACCAGACCAGAATATGGTTCATCACACACCGCCATCTGAATCGACTCCATCGCCGCCAGATAAAGTCGATCCCGAGTCCAGATCGCTATCAACTGTCGTGGGCGGTATATTAATCGAATCCGTCATACCGGCATTCAAGAATGGCTGTATATTGCTGGGAAAACTCGGCGGATCGACATTTCGATACTGCGGCGGTGAAGTCGGCTTCCACATGAGCAGATCCGTGTTGATAAGATTATAGATCAACTTGTACAAGTGTTTGGATCTGCTGATGAAATTGAATTAATTGCCACCAGGATTGAGGAAAGTCGCGCCTGAAATACTCACTTGATCTGTAAACTAGCGGCTGGAACGACAATCTGCACTTGAACCTTAGCTTCGTCGTGTTATGAAACGATTTCAATTCCTCGGAATCTCTTGGCAGCGCATAAATCTCCAGAACAGATTTAGATACACAACACAAACAACGACTAGCGCGACTGACAACTGTCAACTGTTATCACACGTGGTCGTCTCTCATCAAAGCGAGAGAAAAGATTGCCCGAAGTAATTTTGTAAACAATGCGCTTGTTTACAAATCGCGACGGTAGATTTTGGTTTAAATTACACATTGATATCAATTGTTACTTATGTTAATCGAACTTTCGAATCACGCGATTTAGTTATAAATCACTTACACTGTGGTATCACTAAACTTTCACTTAACAAATCGATATTGAAAATTTGCGAAAATGGACACAACTGATCGTTTGACAGCTCGGCTATAATCGGTTAATACGATGGATTTTGACGAATAAATGAAACAGATTCGATAAGCCACTCAACGAAAATTCATATATTGAGCTCTCTTTCTGCAATTGGAAGTGACTATACGGCCCCCCATACACCATGCGAATAATTGTCAGATCGATCTCACGATGGATCGCCACAAAATATTTTGCGGCTAAAATTATATGGAATTGTAGAAAAAAACGACAACGATAGGCGCATACACTCTGCGATCGATCTGACGATCACAATATCGTCAGATCGATGTCGACTGATCGCAAGGTATATGGGGGGCTTTACTTTTCACTTTTTGCATATCCATCGTGTACGGATTAGTGAACACATCACATACGCAAGTGAAATAGTATGGGCAACCTTTGCTTAATTTATACTGAGTCCCAACTCTGTCTATTGTTCCTCTATGGCGTGTTTTCCTTGTGGTATATTATCCTTTTTGGATTTTTCGCAAACCACCATCAAAACCCGCTGACAGCTAATTCGAACAAACTGAAATTTTCATCTAAATCGGCCCAAAAGTTGAGGCACCAGTTCTGTACACACAAAAAATGGTATTGATTTTGATATGTATATGTATTATATATGGAAATAGATATATACACTGGACAGCAAATAAACCGGACCACCCGCCGCCACCTTGGAACTCTAATCCAATTTTCTCGAAAAGTATAAAACATACAACTATCAAAGTTATGTACATAAACAGAAAGTGCGTTTCATGACGATTAAAATGAATGGAAACGCATTGGGATTTATTAATTTATTAAGCGTTTATTAAGGATTTTACAAAGAAGAATCGTTTTCCAGTCGCGTAATCACCAAGTGAAAAAAAAATAGTTTAATTTAAGCCGAAAACAAAGAAAAAATTAAAAAAAAAAATGTTTGGCCAGTATTCAGTGTTCCCTCCCCTTGCTCGAATAATTGCTACCATCCTCGTATTTATAGACCTCACGAAGCTGACGATGAAATCTTGGGGAATTGCATTCCACTCTTCTTCAATTGCGATTCGCAGCTTTGGAAGCCTTGTTGGAGCATGTATTCGGGCTCGAATCCGACGTTTCAGCTCATCCCATAAGTGTTCTATCGAATTCAAGTCCGGGCTTCGAGCTGGCCAGTCCATCGTACGAATGCCGACGTCGTGTAAGATACTGGGTCACCACATGAGCAACATGAGGCCGTGCATTATCATGCATCAACTCGATATCCTGCCCGATATAACCTGCGTAAGGAACCACATGGTCTGCGAGGATTTCAGTGATGTAGCGATGAGAAATCAATCCACGTGTACGGCCCGTCGGTTCGATGAAAACTGACGCTGTACGTGCGGTTAGCGAGATGCCGCCCCAGACCATTACGGATCCTCCCCCATAAGCAACAGATTCCTCGATGCAACACTGAGAATAACGTTCTCCAAGGCGACGATATACTCTCTGACGTTGATCACTTCCATATAGACTCACCCTGGTCTCATCAGTGAAGAGTACATTACCCCACTGTTCTAACGTCCAATCCCTATACTCTCGAGCAAATTCAAGTCGTGCTCGACGGTGGGCTACAGTTAATCCTGGACCTGTTGCAGCTCTCTTTGGAGTCAGGTTCCAGCAAGTCTTCTTCTGACGGTATCTGAACTTATGACCACTTGGCGTTCGTCACGCAGACTTTGTTGAACTTGAACTGCGTTGAGGCGGCGATTTCGCAGAACAGTAAGTTGGATATAACGATCATCTGCTGCTGATATAGCCCTAGGTCTGCCCGTTCCTGGACGGCGATCGAATCCTCCAGTCTCTAAGTATCTATCGTCTGTAAGCTCGTTGCACCGAAGATTTGCTGATTCGAAGTCTCCGAGCGACCTCACGTTGCCCAAGGCCTGCTTGAAGTAGTGCTACAGTTTGAGCTGCTTCCTCAGGTATCGTATCCATTATTGGCTGAACAAAGTAGCAAAAATACACGCGTCTAAGCAAACAATGGACAAAAACTAAAGAAATGGTAAAAAATATCCGACTACCCTCACTGTAGAAGAAAAGAACGGTAAGCGCGAACTCTAGTCAAAACAGAGCAGATCGTTAGCATTGTGTTTGTTGCTTGATTACAATGTGAGTTTACGGGACTTTAGATTAAATTTATAATCATTTAAATCACGATTAAACGCTCTTTCTGTAGGTACAACTTTGATAGGTGTAAGTTTTATATGGTTTGAGAAAATTGGATTAGAGTTCCAAGTTGGCGGGTGGCCCGGTTTATTTGCTGTCCAGTGTAGATTCGCAAACGTGAATCAAAGAACACATTAGTACTCGTACTTATTAATCGGCGAGAATAAAAAATTTATTGAGGCTGTGGAGGCTTCTAAAAAACAGCGTAATGATCATTTGTTTATTTGCACTTCTACCCATTTCTGTAACGATAACTCTCGTTAATTAAAACTCAAGAACTATCAAAAGTCGACTGTATCTCAAGGTGTACATGACTTTACACCATCAAATTATCCCCAATAGTTTTTCTGCGTAGTTCTATAGCGCAAAGAAACGCGGCTTACGTTAAATACATAATGCCATTTTTATACCCTTCACGGATGTGATAGGGTATATTAACTTTGTCATGAAGTTTGCAACACACAGAAGGAAGCATCTCCGACCATATAAACTATATATATTCTTGGTCAGTATGATGAGACGAGTCGATTAAGCTTTCCGTCCGTCTGTCTGTCTGTCCGTCTGGTTCTATGCAAACTAGTCCCTCAGTTTTAAAGCTATCGAGCTGAAATTTTGCAAAGCCTTCTTTGTATTGCACGCTGTAAATATGTCGGAACCAACGGAATCGGACCACTACGTCATATAGCTGCCATAGGAACGACCGGTCCAAAAATTAGTCTTTGTGAGAAAAACTTTTTTATTTCTAAATTAATCTTTTTTAAAATTCACACTGATCAATATTATTTTTTAGCTAAATCATATTCCCGTATTTGGTTGAAATCGCACTACCCTATCATATAGCTGTCATAGGAACGACCGTTCCAAAAGCAAGTTTTTGTTAGAAAAACTTTTTTATTACTGAAGATATCTTTACCAAATTTCATATTGACTATAAAACCACGTTTTCAAATTTGGTTGAAATCGGCCCACTATTTCATATACCTCTCATAGAAACAGTGAAATCGGAACAAGTTTTACTGCCAATTTCAAAGTGACAAATGTACCATAAGTCATATCGAAGTTATGATGCCCTTCACGCGAAGCGTTCCCAAATTTGGTTTAAATCGGCCCACTATTTCAAATACCTCTCATAGGAACAGTGAAATCGGAACAAGTTTTACTACAAATTTCAAAGTGGCAAATACACCATAAGTCATATCGAAGGCTAGCTTGTTTTAAAACATTTCGAAAAATGCATTTTAGAATAAATTTTTATTCATATGTATATAAAATTGGAATCCTGTACCAAGCTTTGGTAATAAGTCTAAGATCTGTAACTCAATCATATCAAAAACAATTGCACGTCATGGCCATGTTTACTAATTGCGCTATTCCATTTAAGTCGACACTTTACTCGCATGCTTCCGTACCTCTTTTCGATCCAAGAAAATTTGCTGGCCCGGAAAAAAAACAGAATGGCAACAAAAGCGAATGTCATTATCTCTGGTTCTTCCACCTGACGATTTGATAAAAGTTAATAGCCGCGTGAGACCATTCGAATCCGCCAGACAATAAAAAAAGAGACAAACTTTCCGATAATCACTTGGCCCAAGTACTCGGTATCTTTCCTCCACTTTTCGTTGATCCTTGGCCAGGTCTGGCCAAAGGTGTGCAGAACGGGGCAACCCCAATCGCCGCACCACCATCGTCAACCCGTCGTTCATTTTCCTAATTGTTTCGCCCCATCCCTTTCTGGCGCACGAGATGCAACGCAAGTATCTTATCTTCTGGAATCTGTGCATCTCTTCTTCGCAGCCGGAGGGTTCGAACATCACAACAGCAGCACACCTTGCATCAACTCGACTCGGGTGTATCGCGTCCGCGTGAATTATTGTCGCCTCTCGTTTCGGCATTTTCGTTTCGCATTTACAGTTTTCCTCGTCGTGTTATTGCTCTTTGGGCCATTACCCCGATCCCTGCGTGTACCCCCCCCGAGAACGAGTATTGTGTGTTGACTTCAGCTACTGCACGAAATGCGCGCTCTTTACTGAACACACTTTACATTTGTCGAGTGTGTTTGTGGGAAATACAATAAATGTGTAAGTGAACTGTTTCTTTGGTGAATCAGATCTGGTGGACCAAAGTGAATGCAATTAGTCTTTGTCCAAGACTTCTTTTGATTATGGAAGAATGATTTCGAAAGCATTGTTGAGTAAAAGAAAATTTGGTAATTATGCAGATTAACTACTTCACCTCCGATTTCCTTGAAATTTTAGTATGTTGTAGAATTCAGCATGCTGCGGACGATTGTGTGGGCATGTTGGGTGCAGAGAGGGGGTATTTTTAGTTTCCGGGGCCCGGGGTGAAAAAATCGTTTTTCACTCGGATTTTTTGTCACTTATCACTCGCGTCATCCTAAGACTCTCAAATTTGCAAAAAAAAAATTTTTTTTTTTAATTTTTATTTTTTTTTTAATTTTTAATCTTAATTTTTTTTCCTTATTTTCTTGTTCTAATGATTTATACTGAGTGTTTGGTGTGTTTAAAACTGATCAAAACGCTGTTGCACGCAGAGCGAGCGAAGCGAGCGTTCATGTTTGTGCGATATTGAGGGTTGCGATCCCTTAAGCGCGGAGCGAGCGTAGCGAGCGGAGCCCACGCAAGGGGATTTGCGAATATTTCAATTTTCCATGCCTCCAATATTCCAAACACTCAGTATAAATTATGAAAAAAAAAATTTAAAATAAAAAAAAATTAAAACTTAAAACAAAAATTAAAAATAAAAATTAAAAAAAATAATTTTTTTTTTGCAAATTCTTGACTTTTAGAGTGACGCGAGTGAAAAGTGACAAAAATCCGAGTGAAAAGTGATTCCCCCAGCCGGGGCCCCGGAAACTAAAAGGTTGCCACTAACACTGCTGGTTAGGGCGTTGTTACTAACAATACGGCATTCTGACGTGTTCATGATTCATATTCCATGTACTAAATTGTCCAGCTTACACAACATTAAAATAAAGGTCGAAACCTTTACCTGCTGTAAAATACTGTCACTGTTAAGGGAATCACATGCCTAAGGACACCAGAAAAGAAAAGACAATTAATGAAAACGAACTCAGGCAGGGTATAAATATGAAGCGAAATTACGACTGAGATCGACCAACTAATCCACATCTTGCTCAATATAACCCAGACGGTAAGGAAAAGATAATTGATATTCTACAAGAAACAAGAGTGATCAATCCATAGAACTTTCCCCTCTGCCAGTAGATTTGTATGTACCTAGTCTAGCCATAAATATTGTTACAAGGTTTGGCAACCCTGCAGAAAGGAACCGTTATATTGCATTTCTTAAAAATTGAGCTAATCGCTATAGTACGCTTGTGCTTGATGCATTTGTCATCATTTGAGTTTAATTTTTAGTGTAGTGAACATGGATTGGGGTGACAAAGAAAATAGAATTGCTGTGATTGCACTTCATAAAGTAGGAATGCAACCAAGTGATATTTTTAAGACTCTGCATACCCTTGGTATAAGCCGAATGTTTGTATATCGGGCTATTGAAAGATTTAATGATACGTCTGGAGTAAGTGACCGTGAAAGAAGTGGCCGTCCGCGAACTACTCGAACACCTCAAGCGGTTAAAGCCGTGCGCGAGAGAATTCGCCGTAATCCTCTTCGGAAACAAAAAATTTTATCGCGTGAGATGAAAATACCCCACAGAACAATTTCACGTATCATCAAAAGTGACTTGGGGTTGGGTGCTTATCGTAGATCTACCGGGCACTTACTAACAGATTCGTTAAAAAAAATAGAGTGGAAAAATCAAAACGATTACTTTGCCGGTACGCAAACCAAGAACACCGTAAAATTTTGTTTACAGACGAAAAAGTTTTTACTGTCGAAGAAACATTTAATAAACAAAACGATAGGGTTTATGCTCGCAGTGCCAGAGAAGCTTCTCAAGTTGCCCAAAAGGTTCAAAGAGGTCATCATCCAGCCTCAGTAATGGTTTGGTGGGGTGTTAGCTACAACGGAGTGACAAAGTTGCATTTTTGTGAGAAGGGCGTCAAAACGTCTGCCAAAATTTATCAAGAAAGTGTCCTTGAAAGTGTAGTGAAACCTCTCAACACGTCATTATTCAAAAATCAGCCTTGGAGTTTCCAGCAAGATTCTGCACCAGGTCATAAGGCGAAGTCAACCCAAAAATGGCTTGAAGAAAATGTTCCAGATTTTATTAAAGCTGAAGATTGGCCTTCCTCTAGCCCAGACGTGAATCCGCTGGATTACGAATTATGGTCTGTCTTAGAGCAAATGACGTGCTCTAAAAGACATTCTAATATCGAATCCTTAAAGAAGTCTCTTACACATGCAGTCGCCAACTTTCCGATTGAAGCCGTGCGTGCTTCCATAGATAAGTGGCCAGCTCGATTAAAGGCTTGTGTAAAGGCAAAAGGCAATCACTTCGAATAACTTGTTGCAATTTCCGTTGTTGACAATGCATTTAATAAATAAACAATGATTTCTTAACATATAACACCTCTTTTATTGAACAGTGCTTCAAAAAGTTTGTAACAGTATTTATGGCTAGACTAGGTATTGACAAATAGTATAGACTACACAGTATACATACACAAGAGAATCAATACATACAAATCTACTGGCAGAGACGGAAGTACTATGGAGTGATCACTCTTGTAGAATATCAATCCTCTTTGGTACTATCGAACAAAAATATCACTTCATGTAAGAAAAGTGTAATGAACCGGTCGGTGAGCATCCGAAGATGCCCGTGGAGACGGAGCCTAAGGTAGCATAGTGACCGTGAAGGTCGGGCCGTGCCATCTCGCGAAGAAAAAGGTCCCTCAATGAGCTAAGCAGCAGCCTATGCTTGCTGTAGCTCAGTTCGGGAGACGTGGGCCGGGTTTTCTTTGCTCGTTACATCTGTCCTTTACGTATTAATAAAAATGCATAGGCCTGGGGAAGACAACATAAACATTGCAGGCAAAAATGTGGAATATTAAAAACAAATGGAGTGTAAGGATGGAATGGTAAGCGGACGATGCAGATACCCTCGCGCTCGGATCGGGATCCGAGTGTAATGGGATCATCGGCCTCTGGTTTCGTGCCACCGGCAGATCACTACTCATTAGGTGCTGCCTTCTATCTGCCGGTGGAAGCACTATCAGAAAATGGTTCATTACAAAAGGTACGCTGGACAGCTCTATCAAAAACTTCTCTTGGCATTTGCATACAAACGATCACAGTAAATATAGGGTTTTTCATTCATTCATGGTTTTTTTTTTAATTAAAACACTTGTGGTTTAATTATGGAAATTATTTTTATTTCAAATGAAAGTACAATCCGAAGTACATTAATTATGTAATACGATATCGTTCAAATGTCCGCCGCGGAAGCTCTGGCACGAGTGAATACGCTGGACCCAATTTTCCATGATTCGAGCACACAAATCGGCCGAAATACTGGAAATTTCGCGTTCGATGTTGGCCTGCAGCTCTTTTAACGTTGCTGCCCAAAGAAAAAAGTCTGAAGGGGTTAAATCGCACGATCGAGGCGACCATTCGCGAGGACCGTTGCGTAAGGTTACTCGCTCACCGAACTTGGTCTCCGATACTCCAATATCATGGCCCTGTAGCGATTGCCGTTGACGGTTGTTGACGCGCCGTTTTCATCAAAAAAGAAAAATGCGTCGATGAAGCTGCTGGCATGAAAACCGCACCAAACATTTAACTTTTTCGGATAAAGTTGTGTCTTGTGCATCACTTCAGGCTGCTTACTCGACCAAATGCGGCAACTTTGCTTGTTGACGAAATCATCGAGCCAGAAGTGACCTTCATCCGAAAAGATGATTTTCTTGTGAAAGTCGTCGTCAGCTTGCATCTGGTCCAGAGCCCAATTAGCGAATGTGCGACGCTTAAAATGGTCGGTTGGCTTCAGCTCTTGTGTAAACGCAATCTTATACGGGCGGAGAGCCAAATCCTTCCGCAAAATTCGCCACTAACTGGTCACACTGGTGTCCAACGCCTGCGATCGGCGTGAAATCGGTCTCCTTGAGTGCTCACGCACACGAGCAATTCGTTATCGCACAGGCATTGGGACATTATGCAATGCATAAGTTGTTTCGAATTTTTGCACCAAACGTTCAATAGTTTTGCTAGACGTTTTCGTCGACCGAAAATTGGCGTAATCGCGCAACGTAGTCGCGATAAAACGTGAACTTTGATAAAAAAATTGAATAATTTGCAAACTTTGTTGAAGCGTGTATCTCTCCATGATTGAATGGCATAGGCTGACGTTTCAAAATGTGAAAGAATTGCGAAGCTAACTTCACTCCTATTCGAGAAATGTCAAAAACAAACCAAGTCTTCGAAAAAAAAATATTTATTTTCCCTATGTTTGCTAAGTTCAAAAATATGAACATTACAACCTTCCCGACGGATAGTATTGTTTATCTACCTTCTTTGCACCAGGTTCTTCGGGTAAAACCCACTATTTCAACTGCTCCTTCATCTCCAGCCGCGTTCTTTTGCGTATCTATAGAGTATAGCATAGGGTGACAAACACTCATTACACAAACAATAAACTGAACATTGCATTTGACAAATGACACAACATGTCGTCTCCACAACACCAATTAATCGCAATTTGCTGCTCAGCAATTGTGAAGCGTGTACTAAGCGTTTGCGTTTTAGGAACGCTGCAGCAGCGCGAGTTCCGGCCTGGATGACAGTGGCGCAACGATCGACATTATCACTTAGTTTATGTTTTTACTAAACTGTATTGAAATTCTCCATTTATCTCAAATTTCAGATATCTTACGACGATAAATTGACCCTGACTATATTTTTCGCGAGTAAGCCGTAGAAAAAAATCCACGGACAGTCAATCTTTTCTCACAACCTATCGACGTTATCACGCAAATACCCGTGGATTTTTTACGTGAAAAGGCTAGATTATATTTATTTTGGAAAGGTTCGACATCGGAAAACACAGGCTGAAGAAATCGCTAAAAAAAATAAGGAAACTTAAGATGGGAGGTTCCTAAATATACTATATAAAATGTGCTTCGATTGGTTCGTCAAAGCTATGAATCAGAACATTCCCATTTCTGGGCCACTAGTTAAGGTCAAGTCACAACAACCAGCCAAGTGAGTGAGAGATTCCGAATTTTCTGCAAATGAATAGTTTTCTAGCCATCAATAGCGAAAAAGGCACAATATTGCATAACTGGCGGAGCTTCAGATATATGTAAATCAAGTGGACATCGATCATTTTAAAGCAAAAATACCTCCTATGTTGCTTGGGTGCAAACCAGAAGATATTTACAACGTAGATGAGAGTAGTATAAAAAGCCAATTATAACTGAAATATTTATTTATATTCATTTTTTTCGCTGTTGGCCACGATGATGATGATGATCTTCAATAAAGCATATCAAATTCAAAATTTTGCTCGACCCCACCTACAAGCGGACACCTCCCATAGCCCACAAAAAGACTGGCGCCATGAGTGTTCGGCTATGAGAGGTTTCAATGTACTCAACGAAATATTAGAAATATGTATAATTTTTCTCGACGTGTACAAATAATTTCGTGAACAAGTCTACCTGAAACCAGTGCACAACGAAAAGTATCTCTCAAGTACAGGAAACAACGGCGCGACGCGACGTCGACGTGCGATATATACACAAACTGCCAAACGTCGACGTACTAGCACTTGACCTATCTGTTTTGTGCTGTAACGTTGTCAACACTGATTTAATCATCTTTCGATGGGAGCGATGGAAGTTTAGATATACGTACGTACTCGTGGATACACTGCGAATTGCGATATGGGATATGAGTACGCGATGCTGCTTGGCTTTTCGTTATCCGCATGTGCTTGGCATTTGTGCACACACCGTAAAAGCCACTCACAATTTTATTTTCATTAATATGTGTCAAGTCACTTAGAATACACATGAATACGTACGTATAGGCACACACCGTATGCCACCGTGTTTTCCCTATGTGCATGTGGTGTTATTGTGGCGAGAATGAGAAATCATAAATTGCCCGCCCCCTTCGTGTCTGACGAAGAGAGTTTTTACAAATCGATATAATTGCCATTATATTGAGTGCCTGAGCATTCCAGTCCGTTCTTGTGTGCCTCAAGCTCCAGGTAACGTCATGAGTTAATTATCTCGAATTTTATTGACGAGGATTACCTTTGTTTGTTTACGTGCGACGATGATGGTCAGGAAGATAGTGTTGACCGCCGCTGCGGTGTTGTTCGTTGACGGAACGTTTGTTATTGTACTCGTGGAGTTCTTGGCCGAGAGGACACCGAACTTTTTTTTTAATACCACTTTTTGGTTGTTGGAGCATGAATTACAGACATCATTGAAATTAGTTGGATTCTTTATGCTTTATTGCTACTGTGAATGCTTTTAGTCAAATGCAATCCACTTATTCGATTCATTACTGATTCAATAATATTATTCAACGGCACGGGTTTGTTTGCATCTGCTCCATTACGGGAAATTGAATTTGCTTCTGTCAAGTGTGTGCGCTCACAATGTCCTCCTGGAAAAATTCAATTAATATTGCAATCTATGGAATTGAATTGGTATCCTCGTAATACCGTACTCCATTAATTATTTTTGATAGCCTCAAAATATGTAGTCCGCAGTAATTTACATAATAGGTATGTATAGACTAGTGATGGGCACTATCGAATAACTATTGGAAAGTTATTCGATAGTTTTTACTATCGATAGTAAAAACTATCGGCCGATAGTTATTCGATAGTTTTTACTATCGGTCTCTCCTTCTCTCTAATTGCATTGACCCCTCCAGGGGCATGGGCGCGTCAACATCCTTAGCATTTCTATGCCTTGTTGACGTTTTAATCGTGTATCTACTTTTCAGAAGTGCAGTTGCTAGCATGCACCTCCTATCCTCGCCGTCTTTATACTGACAAGCTCGGAGCCTTGTGAGAGTTCTATTAGGACTCACAGGCAGATTTTGATCGCGCCGAGATTTGATTTCCGAGCTCTAGATTACTATCGTAAAGCGGTGACCGAACGATCACGGCCACCGAGCGCGACGATTACTATCGGTAGTTATTCGAAAAACTATTGGCCGATAGTCCCCATAGTAATTCGAATAACTATCGACCTATCGATACTATCGGGACTATCGGTGGATAGTTTCGATAGCCCGATAGTATGCTTTCATGAAAAGTTTATTCGACAACCCGATAGTTTGCTATTTAGGAAACGTTTAGTCGAATAAATGACTATGTACAGTGGAATTCGCTTAGTACGACTTCGTTTATAACGACCATCCGCTTTTAGCGACTTAAATGCAAACTTGAGCACTAAATAGGAAGGTACACTCGACGCCATTTTGTTGACGACGAATGGAGAGTGACAGGCATATACACATGACAGTTCCCAGCTGTCAACATTAGTGCTGTCTGCTGTAGTCAATGCAGGCAATGGAGATTACTCCATTCGATGTCAACAAAATGGCCGCGAGCGTACTCTCCTTTTTAGAGCCTTATGCAAACATAAGTTTGGTTTTCATAGAGACAACTTATAGAAGTATGTACATATATCCGTTTTATACGACTCCGGTTAAAACGACTGAGGGTATCCTCTCAAGAGCAGATCGAACAAGCGCTGATGGAATAGTTTAAGCTGCAGCGTAATCGGGGAATACCCGTAAGTGGGCCTATGCTTCAAGATAAAGCTAATTTATTTGCTCGGGTGTTGAATATTCCGAATTTCAATTGCTCGGCGAGTTGGATTAACCGTTTTAAGGTGAGACACAACATTGTCGCCGGTAAGATTTCTGGAGAATGTTTGTCTGTTCGACAGAGCGATTGGTTAGCAAAAGTGTGGCCTAGCTTGCGTGCGCAATTCAGTGATGATGAAATTTTTAATGCTGATGAGACTGACCTGTTTTATAAATTGACACTTAAAACACTAAAAATTTAAAGGCGAAAAATGCACGTCAGGAAATTTATCAAAAGAGAGATTAACTATAATGGTGGCAGCTAATATGAGTGGTACAATTAAAAAAAAAACTGTTGGTAATTGGCAAATCTCAACGCCCTAGATGTTTTAAAGGAATAAGTTCGTCGCCAGTAGATTATGAGTAGAGATGGGTATCGACCAACAAGTAATCGATTAATGAAATCGATTATAATTTTTTACGAATTAATCGATACACCGATTATTTGTGACTTGATCGATTAATCGATTAATCAAATAATAGACAATTTCAAAAAAGGTTGGGAAAAAATTAAAAACTGGGTACAATGAAAACAACGAACTCCAAGTAAAAAATAGTCCTTATTTATTCACATGAAAACAGAAGAGAAACAGAGAAATAATAATTAAGCAGTTGCCTGAAACGTTCCCAGTAGCTGCAGAAATAATAGTAATTATTGAGTTGTGAGAAGTATTGAGCTTATTTATTAATCCCAATACTTATCATCAACGTCCTTAAGGAATATAAGTGTATTGGCCATGTCGGCGGTCAGCCGGCTTCTCTGTTCCCTCAGAATTTGACCAGCTTCAGAGAAAAATTGTGGTAGATAGGTAAAAGTAGAATGAGAAAAGTAGTAGGTAAATACTATACACGCCTGTTGTAAGTGATTTTTCGCAATGAAAGAAAAATATATCGCTCTTGAAATCTGAAGTCTCAGCGAAGAAAAAAGTTCAATAATCGTTATAAAATAATCGATTAATCGATTAAATCGACCCTAATGTAATCGATTAAATAAAAATCGATTACTCGACAAAATAATCGATTATTTCGATTAATCGATTAATGGATACCCATCCCTAATTATGAGAGTAACCGCAAGGCCTGGATGACATCTGACATTTTCACTAAGTGGGTTCGCGCTTGGGATCGTGAACTTACGAAAAATAAGAAAAAACAACCCTGCTTTTGGTTGACAACTGTCCAGCGCATTCGGCGATTTCTGACCTAAGAAGCATAACCCTGGTATTTTTGCCTCCCAACACGACTTCGGTGCTGCAATCCATGGATCAAGGGATAATCCGAGCTCTGAAGTCACATTTCCGTAAAAACCTTGTCCTGAAAATTATCAACAGTCTTGGTTGAAATGTGGAATCCAGTGTCAACTTTCAGCAGCCAAAAATTACGGTACTTGATGCCATTCTAATGATTTACGATGCATGGAATAGTCTGACACAAAGGACAATTTTCAACTGTTATAAGCATGCTGGATTTATCCAAGACGTGGACTCTACTATCACCTCCAACTCCGACGACTTCGACGAAACAGATGACATACCTCTGTCAGTGTGGGCGAGAGCTATTGATACTCAGCTCGGCGACGATGATGATGAGGTGGAAGAGACTTGTTCAATTTCAAACCCCAGTGCGTCCGAAGCCTTAAAGGTTGCAGAAGTGCTGAATTTATTTGTGCAAACAAATTTCGATGATACATACTATGAAAAGTAGTATGTCTCGTCTTTACAATGCTGTGCGTGGTTCTTACTATCAAACTAAAAGAAAAAAAAGCCAACTAAAATAAAATCACGGACTTTGCACGTTTGTAAATATAATGTACTTGCATTGTGTAAAGTGGCTATAGCTAACAGTTATATTGAGTTGAATTGAATAAAATGTATTTCCTTTATAGTATATATTTGTTTTATTTCTAACAACCGTTCATAGAATAATGTGGAATGAAGTGACATGAATTATAAAATCAAAAATAATGATTAAATAATTTGTCCGTTTTGTGCGTCCTCCGGTTAGTATGACGTAATTTCGCCGGTCCCTTGACGGTCGCTCTATCCGGATTATACTGTACTTTGGTATGTTGCCTCGCTCATGATATTGAGCATGTGTTTTGAGATTTATAAGTCAATACAGGTTATGTGTATGATTGGTTACAGATTAGAACTTGAATTTAGATCTATTCCTGAATGGAACCCCTTTTTTTTCAAAAACATGGCCTATATTGCTGGAAAAGCTGGTAGGGGGTTTTTTGGGTCCCTGATTGTGAATCTGAAGTCCAAATGGCAAAAAACCAAATGGGGGGGGGGGGGGGGGGGTCCAGAATGGCCACACTTTTTTTTATAAACATGGCCAATCTTGCTTGAAAAATCTGATAGGTGGTCGATTGGATCGCAGATTTCGAATCTGAAGTCAGAATTGTAAATAATCAAAAAATAAAAGAGTTTCTGAGTGGCAACCTTTTTTTCTCAAAAACACGGCCAATTTTCCTGAAAAAAAATCGGTAGGGGTTTTTTGGGTCGCTGATTGTGAATCTGAAGTCAGAATTGAAAAAAATCAAAAACTGAAGAAGTTTCTGAGCGGCAACCCTTTTTTCCTCAAAAACAGTCAATTTTGCCGGAAAAACTGTCAGGGGGTTGATTATTTTTTTATTTATTTTATTTATTTATTTACGTTTGTTAATATAATACATACATTCAAGACAGTTATATTAAGTTAGAGTACAGACTCTTCGAGTCTTTGCTACTATGGTTTAATTGGTAGATACTTCAAATTTAGTTAGTCTAGTTACATAGTAAAATATAATAATAATTCAAGGAAAAATTTAATTTAACAAAAAACCTTGCGTGTATATGGTTCTTATACTAACTTATATCTAACTTACTGTAAGCCTACATCTAACTTATTCTAAGCCTACTACTATCTTACTATCTAAAGTTTGAGATCAGATAACAGGTGACCCAAACTAATTTTAAATCAATGCTAGTTAACTAGGGAACTAATTAGTGCATTGGAACTGGAGGAGCATCTTTCCTCAAAACTAGAAGATAATTTCCTTGCTAATTCGAAAATTGTCAAGATATTAGACTTTATATGAAGTTTGCGCGTCGAGTAGTAACGAGACTTTTTCGTGATCATTTTCAGGATCCGATTTTGAGCGATCTGAATTTTGCTTTTGTGGGTTTTGGCACATTGGCCCCAGACAGGGATACAGTAGGAGATTATTGGTTGAATAGCGATTTTGTAAATAAGCGTTTTATTCACTAGTGAGAGTTGGGAGCGTTTTTTCAGAAAAGGATAGAGTGCGTATGTTGCTTTCGAGATCTTGGATAGGATTAATTCTGCGTGTTCTTTAAAGGTCAGTTTTTTGTCCAAAGTTACTCCCAAGTAACTGATGTCGTTATCCCAAGGTATCTGCTGCCCGAGAAAGTTCAGGTTCCGAGTAGGTAATTTATTCCTGCTCCTATTCCTTGTAAAATATACAGCTTTGGTTTTAGATTGATTAATTTTAATTTTCCATCTGTGGTAATACTGGTGTAAAGCTTCCAGCTGATTTTCCAGTGCAACTGTGATATTTTCGGGATCGTCAGAGCAACAGAATATGCACATGTCGTCTGCAAATAATGATATTTCACAATCATTGGTTTTAGGAATATCGGCAGTGTAGATATTAAACAAGGTGGGACTGAGACACGATCCTTGCGGAACACCGGCACTAAGTGTGTAACTGTCTGATAGTTTATCCCCAATTTTTACAACAGAGGTGCGGCCAGATAGAAAACTACTGATAATCTTGACTAAGTAATTTGGAAACTGAAAAGTTATCAATTTGTGCACTAATCCATCGTGCCATACGGTGTCAAATGCTTTTTCGATGTCCAGCGCTACTAGACCGACTGATTTTTTGTCAGCGAATCCTTCCCTTATTTTTTTCGTTACCCTGTACACTTGATGCGTTGTGGAATGGCCCGCACGAAATCCAAACTGAAATGAAGGTATTACATTCAACGAAATTGCGGTACTATTTAGACGAGACAAGATGACCTTTTCAAAAAGTTTTCCGAAAGCAGGCAATAAGCTTATTGGTCGATAATTTGATGCGATTTTTGGGTTTTTTCCCGCTTTAGGAATTGGGTGTATTATAGCGTGCTTCCATGCATTAGGGAAGTAGTGAAGTTTCAGACAGGCGTTTATAAAAGTTAATAAGCACAATACATTTCTTGGGTAGATTTTTAAGTAGTAAGTTATTTATATTATCGTGACCAGGTGCTTTGTTATTTTTTAGGTTCTTTAAATTTTTTCTAATTTTCCTTGGTGTGCAGAGATACGTTTCTGCAATTTCAGTTGGTAGGTTAGGTAAGTTACGAATAGAATCTTCAACGATTTGTTTTATTGCGGCACTTCCCAGGTGAGCACTAGCGTTGTGTGATGCCTGAAAGTGGGCGGCTATCATTTGGGCTTTATCGCGGCTGTCAAAAATCAGACCATGAGTTCCCATTAGGGGCGGCATGTGTGAGTTTCGGTTAAACATTTTCTTTAGCTTCCAAATCTGATTATCATTCTTTTTGAAAGTAGATAAACATTTATTCCACTTATTATTTTTTGTTTGAATAAGATTCTGTCTTATTGTTTTAGTGAGTTTGTTCACAACAGTTTTTAGGTGAGGATATCGCATGCGTTGCCATTTTCTCCTGAACAGATTTCTTAATGTAATCAGGTATTTAGTTTTGGCATCCAATTTCTTCTTTACTGAGTATGAGTAGGTATATTCTTTTACTGATGATGATTCTTCCAGTGCATTTAGCAGTAAAGAATTAAAGAAATTTAATATGTCGTCCACCTGGCTTGTTTCAGTTATAGTCGACAGGTCAAGCGATCTGAGGTCTGTACTTTTCTCAAGTATGACTCTGTATTTTCGCCAGTTTGTGGTTTTATGTGAAGCACGCGTCTGGACTCTATTAGAAGTAAACGGAACATTGTTAATATCGAATAATACTGGCAGATGGGGAGAAGAAAGTGCATTCATCGTAATTGGTTGATCTACGTTTATGAAGCCGTTGCTTATTACTAGATCTAGAAACGAGGGATAATCCTGCGATGGATAGTAAGTCGGATTTGAAGGGGTGTGAATGAAAAGGTTTTCGTTACTAAGCAAATTAAATACGATTTTACCTGCAGAATTGGCTTTCACACAATTCCAATGCCTATGTTTAGCATTAAAATCTCCGCATAGTAAAGATCTGTCGCAAGAATTTACTAACTGGATCAGATCATTTTCAAACAATGTTAATTTAATTTTATTTATTTTTGAACCCGGAAAATATATACCGAAAATTGTGAAATTGTAATCTTCTAGTTTGACAGCAATACACTCCACTGAGCCTAGTACATATTCTGGCATTACATAATGCTTAATATGCGTTTTAATTAATATTGCTACGCCTCCACCCTTTTCTCCAGATCTATCATTACGATATATAATAAAATTAGAGTGTGAGAATTCATCTTTATCTTTTAACCAAGTTTCTGTAAATACTGCAATATCGATATTGTTACTATCTATGAAGTTAAAAAATTCATCGATCTTGTTTCTTATGCTCTGAGGGGGTTGATTATGTCGGACACACAATGCCATCAACAGTAGTCCAGTACATACGCCTCATTACTCCTACCAGTCCTTATGATACCCATCTGGCCTCACTTCATCGCCAAGAGTGTCCTTTTTTTAACATCGCATCTACCTACACAATGTATATGCAATCATATTCATTCATTCATGCAAGAAATGTATCCATCGTCAGCCGAATTTTCCTTGAATTCATTCGAAAAAGTTATTCGATAGCAAACTATCGGGCTATCGAAACCATCGGAATTTTCGTCCGATAGTTATTCGATAATTTTCTACTAGTTACTAGTTTTTAAAGCTATCGATAGTTACTATTTTTTAAATCTATTCATCGTTTTTACTAGTTACTAGTTTTTTTAAACTATCGAATTACTAAAAACTATCGATAGTGCCCATCACTAGCAAAGACAGGGTACGTTCTCATAACCGGGCACCATCGGGATCAACAATTTTGTCCGGTTATGGGGAGTGCCCGCTTAAGGGAACGCTAACATTTTTCAAGTGCTGTAACTTTTATAGCGACGCCATTACTGCCACGTACTCGAGGCGGCGTTCGCGTCGCTGTGATACAATCTCATGGATTTGTAATAATATACATAATAGCTGCGTTTTTGTGTACAGAGCAGTGTAGAGCCGGGTAAGCGGCAAAAAAACGATCGAGAGCAGATTAGAGTAGCAAACATGAAAACGGGGCATGTATTTGCTGGGAGTGTGTCTTGGTTTAGTTAGCATTCAAACGTCAACTCAAATTTCAACAGGAAAAACTTAAATCCTTAGATAGATAGATACAATCGGACAACTTTCCTTTAAGCAGCAAAATTATTTTGAATGTCAACTATTCTATTCCATATAAAGCATAGTACGGTACACCTATCCCCCGATTTACACAGACGATAGGTTCCGCTGAAAACTGTGTAAATCAAAATCCTAAATGTTCACAATAAAACCGTGTAAATCGAGAATAAGGTGGAGTGTGCGTGTGCATCATTTATTTTAATGTAAAATAAAAGTATTACACAAAATAACATAAAAATAATGCTATATTAATAAAATATTGGGCGTACAACTTTGCTTCCGCCGTTTGTTCCTGGAATTAAAAGCTTAATTGTCAAAAAGTACTTACAGATGTATTATTCAAAGTACTGTCCATCACTAGCGACAACTTTCGCCCGTCTCTCCGGCAATTTTCGAATTCCATCTCGGAAAAAGGAGGCGTCTTTCGACGCGATCCATGATTGGATCCATTTTTCGACTTCCTGGTACGAACGAAAATTCTGATCAGCCAGGCCGTGCGCCATGGAACGAAACAGATGGTAGTCGGAAGGAGCGATGTCTGGGGAGTACGTCGGGTGGGGCAAGATTTCCCATTTCAGGGTTTCCAAGTATGTCTTGACCACTTTTGCGACGTGCATTGTCATGCTGGGGGATTACTTTGTCTTGTCTCTCTTGGTACTGTGGTCGTTTTTCCTTTTATGCTCAACTTAAAGGCATCAATTGCGTTCGGTACCGTTCTCCTGTGATAGCTTCATTCGGTTTCAGTAGCTCGTAGTACGAATATATCACACCGAGCTGGTGCCACCAAATGCAAAGCATAACCTTGGCGCCGTGAATATTCGGTTTTGTCGTCGACGTTGAAGCATGCCCTGGCATTCCCCATTTCTGCGCTTGGAATTATCGTAACGGAGCCATTTTTCGTCGCCGGTTATGATGCGATGTAGAAATCCCTTCTGATTCTGCCTTTGAAGCAGTTGTTCGCATGCAAATAATCGCCGTTCAATATCTCTCGGTTTTAACTCGTACGGAACCCGATTTCCTTGTTTCTGAATCATGCCCATGGCATTGAGACGTTTCGAGATGGTTTGCTGAGTCACTCCCAGTGATTCAGCTAATTCTTCTTGCGTTTGGCACGAATCTTCATCGAGCAGTGCTTCCAATTCGTCGTCTTTGAAATTTTTTTCTATCCCACCACCATGCTTGTCCTCGACATTGAAATCGCCACTTTTAAAAGGTTGAAACCACACCACTCACGACATGTTCTAACACTCAGAGCAAGTTCACCGTAAGTATCTGAGAGCATTGGATGAGCCTCAGCTGCAGTTTTTTTTCAAATGGAAGCAGAAGATAAAAACTTCCCGCATATGACGAGAACTTGGCTCGAAAACAGACATTTTGAATCCGAATATTATTAAAAATGCGAACAACTTTTACTAATGCGGGAATGTCGATACGTTCACAGACGTCCAAACTCACTTTGTGACACTTTTGAACTACGTATTTTGACCAGCCCTGTCGGAAAACGGCGGAAGCAAAGTTGTTGTACACCTAATAAAAATCGCAAATGTTAGTGTTATATCTATAGTTTTCGGAGTTACTGGAATGAATACTCTTGATGGCGTATCTTCCACCATCTTCATTGGTGAGAGGGAGGGGATAAAAACCATAATCTTTAAATACATACATGTGGTCCGGATGGCGCAACGGTTAGCACGTTCGCCTTCAACGCACTGGGCCCGGTTCGATTCCGGGGATTTACGTGTCGGACTATGAGCCCACTCAGCTGTTAAATGAGTACCCATTATGGGGTAAATAACTCGGTTGAGCGTGTTGCTGATCACATACCTCTGCACAAAAAACCGTCACGATCTAGAAAATGGGATGATGCTAACTCATCTCGAGGCCGTGGTTCAAATTGGACTGTTGTGCCAGTTATTTATTTATTTATTTATTTAAATACATAATCCAGAATGCTGGCAGCTTTAACAAGACTTTTTAAAAGTAATACTTTTGTCCCGCGGTAGCCTTAGCACACATTTTTTTTAAGTATAAAATAACCAAATCTGGACTGGTAGTGAAATTTAAAATGTTTAACCTCCTGATCCAAAAGTTGGCACTCACAGTGGTGATGTTGGAAAGTTTCAATTTTTCTTTAATGCAATCAGCGTTATCAGGAAATAGCTACACTTGCTTATTACGCCGCGCAGTCCGTTTGGATATTGAATGGTACTAACCAGTCGTTCATAATCTCTTGAAGTGATGAAAATACGAAAAAAAAGCAATTGCAAAACCATCGAGTAGTTCGGCTATTGAAGGTTTAGTCTAAAGACTGGATTATAGTGTGCGCACACGGCTTCTACCGTCAAATAATATTGAACTAGTCATGGTATAATCCGCTAATTGCGGATCGGATCCGACCTGATCCGGTACGGCACATGACCTAGGTCGGCGGACCTACTCCATGTTTGTGGAATGAATTGGATTAATCCGATTCACATTTGCAATGCGGCCAGCCTTTATTTTAGAAAAGCATTTTGTATATTTTTCGCTCGTTTGGGTTTCTTTCATTGTAAAATAAAGATTAATGTACTCGTATAATCAAGATAGAAGTTGAAAGCACATTATGCATGCAGTTGCATAGTGCTGTCTGATTTTTTTTTAGAATGAATATTTTCTTCATGGTCGTACGTAAGTAATCTGGATACCATATTTTTTGAAAATTTGGCTTTATCGGGGACCGAAAAAAATATCTACTTCCAACAAGATTGGTCGTGTTTACGAAAAGAAAGTGTTGTCGTTCCGGCGTCGTTTATCGTTGGTGACTGCAATACATTGCGTCACAGTTTGATGTAGTCAAGAGGGAGTCAAATATAATAATATCCAGGCGTCCAAGGCCCGACGTCGGGCTGTCGCGCCACTATGATGATGATGATGAAGAGGGGGGTCAAAGGTTTCGTTTCCCACCCTTCCAAACCCCCATCAACGGAAATTTTGGAGCATATATTCTCAAAACTGCTTTTGGTAGTTTTACAAAATTTAAAATCTACATGATTTTTTTTCCTATTATTAAATCGATGTCTACACTAAAAGCCACCGGAAGAAATACCTTTAATCGCCTTAATCCTCCACTTCCGGTCCCTCTATCAACGGAGACTTCGAAGCATATTATTCAGTGGACTCTTCAAATCAGTTGTTCCAAATTTCAAAAACATTCGATTTTTTTCCCTATATTTAATTCGTAAGGCAAATAAAGCTCTGTGGATCTGCAGACAATATGCCCCACATAGTTTTGTAGATCTACAAAGCGATCATCACACCTATAGTAGATAACGGTGCGGTGGTCTGGTGGAGAAGAGCCATTACCTCAGCCGGCAGAACGACTCTGAATAAAATTCAGAGACTTGCCTGCAATGCCATCACTGGGGCTATGCACTCTTATCCAACAGCTGCTTTAGAAGTTTTACTCGACCTCCCGCCCATGGATGTGCACATTGAAGCGGAAGCTAGAATCGTCAGACTCAAGGCCTGCGACATAGGGATCAAGTTGACCCCAAGCCAGCTGGTTGAAAAGTGACAAGGTAATTAGCATGCCAACTGATTACCTTGTGAAAAATCTTCGCTTCAACCATTCCTTTAAATCAGTCATTTGGAACAGAGAAAGGTGGGCGGAAGGCTACAACTCTCTCCGACTCAGCACAATCAAATGGCTTACAGACGGCTCCAAAACGGAAGGGGGTTCCGGTGCAGGCATTGTCGGTCCTGAGCACAGAGCCTCCATTCCAATGGGTAAAATGCCGTCCGTGTTCCAGCGGAAATATACGCCATCGAAGTTTGTACTAGACTATGCCAAACCGCCGGTTATTTTAACAGGGACATAGCAATATTCACTGACAGTCAGTCAGCTATCAATGCGCTTACTAATTTCACTATCAATTCTAAGCTGGTATTGGCTTTTCAAGAAGTCGTCCAAAATGTGGGTTCAACGAACATACTCACACGTTATTGGGTCCCTGGTCATTCGGGCAATGAGCTGGCAGATAGGCTAGCAAACTGACCCTCCGCCGTCCCCATCTATGGCTCAGAACCGTTTTTCAGGATACTGCTACTGCAGAAACCACATAAGAGAATGGGAGAGCACACGTGCTTCATCCCAATGGGAGGCCCTCCCAGGCCTTAGGCAGGCCAAGCTGTTTATTTCCGGCCACTCACGCATTCGTAACTTGAAATTGCTGCAGTTGAGCAAGAACAGGGCCTGCATAATTTGTGGAATTTTAACGGGACACTCGCGTCTGAGGGGTCACCTTAAAACCATGCATATTGTATCAGACGCTAGCTGCCGCTTTTGCGAGGCCGATGATGAAACCTCACAGCACATCCTTTGCGAGTGCGAAAGGCTTGCTCAAAGACGTACCGAATGCTTCGGAATAACATTTCCCTTGTCGAGGACATCTCTTCTATAAAACCTTGCCAGTTCAGTCAATTTATCGAGAAGAGTCGACTGATTTGTTTGATATAGCCTCCTTCTCGATAGAAAGGGCAATAGCACAATAGACCACAAGATCGCAGTGCTTTCCTTCAATACATAACATTCGCAAATTTTCAAATCTAAGTCCTTAAAACTTATATACCGTTCGGAAGCAACAGCATGGGACAACTTTTATCAACTTTGCTGATGTACTTTTCAAAGTACCGTTATAATACTATATTATCTTTTGAATTTTCGATGAAAAATCAATTTTGAAATTTGCTTGAAGTTTGAACAGTTGTATCTTTGAAGTAACGGTGATCTTTGCAACCGGTAAAAAGTCCAGTTATACTATATGAAATTTTATATAGTTTCAGAAAGTGAAGTCAAATCTCAGATTAAATCACTGGGGGGAGTGGACAATTTTGATTTTTTTTCGACAAGTCAAGCTTTTTGACACAATTTCCAAAATTCTATAACTCTGTAACGGTTAAAGAGAGAGTGTCTATGTCATACATTCTGTCAAAAAAGTTCTGGAAATCAATCATTAAAAAAAACCTGCCCGACAGGATTGTCAATATTCTTTTTGTCGCTAAGTTAGCACAACTGTCCTCTATACTGTCACGGAGTTTGACAGTCATCTGTCATTTAGTTTGTTTACAGTACCCGATATTGTCAGTTCATCTCAAGTGTGTTTTGCGATTTTTGCAATGGATGACATTATCGAACAAAGAATTTGTCTTAAATTTTGCGTTGCAATTCCGACCACACATTAATAAAACGCATTGAAACAGGTGATGAGACATGGGCTTACGAGTTTGACATGCAAACCAGTCAACAAACTTCGGAATGGCGCCTTCCAATTGAGCCGAAACCGAACAAACCACGTCAAAGTCGATCAAAAGTCTAATGTTGACAGTTTTCTTTGATTACCGTGGTGTCGTGCACTCAAAATTCTTGCCCGAAGGTCAGACGGTTAATAAAGATTATTATTTGAGCGTTATGCGGCGATTGAGAGAGCAAATTCGTCGAAAAAGGCTTGGATTTTGCATCACGACAACGCACCATCACATAAGGCTATCATTGTGAACGAATTTCTGACCAAAAACTCAACAAATACCATTGAACAACCACCATATTCACCTGACATGGCTGCGTCAGACTTTTTTCTCTTCCTGAAACTGAAATTACAACTTACACTTTCAGTCGATAGAAGACATAAAACAGAATTCGCTGCAAGAACTGAAGTCGATTCCAAAAATTTCGTTTGAAAAATGTTTCGATGATTGGGTTACTCGTTGGCATAAGTGTATCATTTCAGAAGGGGCTTACTTTGAAGGCGATAAAATAAATTTGGATGAAAAATAAACATTTTACGAATTTCCAGAACTTTTTTGACAGAATGTAAATTTTCCTCAAAATGAACAGTACTATCAACCATTAAAGTATTTACCATTAGGAACGGTACACCCTGTGTCATCATTTTATCTTATCGGCTTACAAGTGGAATTCGCTCACAATTACCACTACGTTTACACGGGATAAAGTCTTTTTTGTGCTTGGCTAAAACGATTATCCCCGTAGGGACCTTCACCCAGAGTAGAGCGTGGCTGATGCTACAAACAACCCTCGTTCACCAGAGGGATAATATAATTTCCGAAATTCCTACCAAACCACCCCTGGCATACTTTCGGCATCAAAAACGGAAATTGATGACAACTGTCATTCATGTGAAAGATTAGCAAGAGGAGTCCACGATATTTCGGAGATTCCGCCACAGGGAAGAAATAATCTACTGCAAGCCGTAATAATTGCATCATGACGCCTTGGTGGCAGTTGCACATTTTTCCCAATTACTATAGTAATGTTACGAGATCAGGTGTATCCACTAAAATGTGCAGAGGTGGCGAGAATATAGGATAATACCGATTATGAAACCACACTGCGTTAATGAAGTGTGCTATTTTGCAAATTGCGTTTCCGCTTGTTGGAGTAGTTCCACACCTATCCGGAAGGAAAATCGCATGGTACTCGTATGTTGCAAATGTAATCATTTACGAATTCATATGCGTGTGAAGTGTAAGTGAATTTTATCTTGTTAAAGGTAACCGGTTCTATTATGGCGTCAGAGCAATGGGGTAAGTCGACAAGTACAAGATAAGCTGCTTGGATAATGAACATATCAACTGAATGAGCTGCGGAAAGAGACTAACTTTCATAATGAATTTTTGATTTCACTATTCATGATTGAATGTTATGTATATTTTGCGTGTGCAGTGTACATTTGTAGAGACTATACCCTGCGCGAGAAATTCATGAAATACGAGAATACCTAGCGAACGAAGTGGGTATTTGAATGTTTACACACATACCTTTCTTCCCGCGCTGCGACTTACGACTTACCCAGCGCCTTGTACACTTTTGCCAAAGATCGACGCCATGTGATTTTAGAATTCCCTCTTGGTCGGCCTTGGTTGGAAATGGGGTTCCATTTCATGGCATGTAAAGAAATGCAGTTACCATCCTTCCTATTCTTCATAGTAATCGGCGATGTGTATTGCAAGCAGGCCTATCCGGACTAAACAGAGGAATTCAATGGATTTTAACATATTATCTACAACATCTTGACTGCACTGACGACATGTCTACTCTCCTACAAGAACATGGATCTGTCCGCAGTGGCGTTAGATCTTGAGAGGGAGGCAAGCGAGGTTCGGCTAAAAATATTAATACTAACAAGACCAAGGTTTTTAGCCTGCCACTACGAAAAAGAAATCCTACACCTATTGCCATCAATATTTGGGCAGCCTGTGGAGAAGGTGGACAACTTCGTCTACCTGGGTAGCATTGTTGCCGAAAATGGTGGTACGAGTAGGACATCGCTCGTCGTATCAATCAGGCTAAATGTGCATACGGCATGCTGTCCAAAATCGGACAGACCAATTATCTCAGTATCAAGACCATGCTTCGCCTGCTTATAGAATTGTGTAGTCCCACTAGGACTGATAAAGGCGACGACATGACAAGCATCATATAAGTTGTATGGTGTCGATGGTCGTCGCCCGGCCACAAAAACTTGTAAGCTGCAAGTGTTCGATAACTCAACTTCGTCAAATTCTAAAAATTTTCTGGGCCGAAAAACTATCGTACGGGTCAGATGCTAATGGACGAAATTACACGCAGGCGAAAATGGCAGTGGATAGGTTAGACATTCCGGAAGGATGGTAACTGCATTGCTTAACATGCCATGAAATGGAACCCCATTTCCAACCAAGGCCGACCAAGAGGGGGTTCTAAAATCACATGGCGTCGAACTGTGGCAAAAGAGGTTTGGTCTGCCAGTTTTTGGACAGCATACCGTATGCACATTTAGCCTGGTTGATACGACGAGCGATGTCCTGCTCGTACCACCATTTTTGGCAACAATACTACCCAGGTAGACGAAGTTGTCCACCTTCTTCACAGGCTGCCCAAATGTTGATGGCAATAGGTGTAGGATTTCTTTTTTGTAGTGGCGGGCTAAAAACCTTGGTCTTGTTAGTATTAATCTCTAGCCCAACCTTGCTTGCCTCCCTCTCAAGATCTAACGCCATTGCGGACAGATCCATGACATGGCGTCAGTGTAGTCAACATGTTGTAGATAATATCTTAAAATCCATTGAATTCCTCTGTCTAGTCCGGATAGGGTGGCTTGCAATACACATCGCCGATTACTATGAGGAATAGGATCGGTGGGAGGATGCACCCCTGCCGAAGTCCCCCGGCACCTTACCTTTATGGAGAACGCGACATTTCGCGTCGTCATAGGTTGCCTTAATAATAGCCATAAGCTTCTCAGGGATGCCTCTCCGGTGCAAAGCCGCCCATATAGAATCCCGCTTCACACTATCGAAAGCCTTCTCGAAATCGATGAAAAGCAAATGAAGCGAAGAATCGTACTCAGCGCATTGCTCGATGATGATTCCCAAGGTGTTAATATGATCGACACAGGAGAATCCGGATCGAAAGTCTGCCTGCTCTTCATCAATTGTGCTTTCTAAGTGAGCCTTTAGTCTTTCCAGGACGATTTTAGCTGTTATCTTGGCAACAGCAGGAAGCACATAAATACCTCTCCAATCATTACAGTCTGTAAGGTTACTTTTCTTCGGATGTTTGATTGATGATCTAACCTTCCTTCCACTCAGTGGAAAAGGTCTCTGTATTCCACGCTTTATCAACAAGTGGATGCCGCAACTCGGCAGTTACGCTTGGCGCTGCATGATAAAGCTCGGCAGGGATACCGTCAAATCCGGCGGCCTTTCCTCGTTTCGGTATAATAATTGCAGCGACTACTTCCTTCAATACTCCGCTGCCAAGAAGCGTCGGATACAAAAGGTTTAATCCGGCGATCCGGGTTTGTGCCAAGGACGGTATCTGCGCTATTAATATACGCATTTTTTACGACATCCCAGTTGTCATTTATGTCACTATCTGGGTGACTAGTTATTGCAGCTACTTTTTGCGCAAGATGACCGTTATATTGTTCCAAGATAGCTGGATTTTTTAGTCAAGCGGTGTTGAATTTGCGGCGCCTGGATCTTTCGTCGCTAGGACGGTACACGGCTGCAATACGCAATCGAACATTAGCGATCATTAAGATAATGGGTCTCTTCCCATCCCAATATCGGCGCCCTTCTTATTTCGCACGTCCAGGAGGCAACTCTTGAATCTTTTACTAATGGCAAAGTGGTCGATCTGATTTCGTTTTATGCGCCGATCAACAGAGGACCAACTGCTTTTGTGGTGGTCCTTATGCTCAAACATAGTATATCCGGTAAAGAGACTGTGAAAGTTGCAGAACTCTGCAAATTTTTCACCGTTGTCGTTATTATCCCCAATACCGTATCTCCCCATCACATGCCTGGGCCCATAGTTATCAGCGCCACCTTTTGCATTCAAATCCCCCATAACCATTATAATGTCACTTTTAGGTGTTCTGCTCTGGACGGCGTTTACTTGTTCGTAGAAGGAGTCTTTCATCAAGACATTGTCGGGCTCAGTTGGAGCGTAACATTGTACTATTGTCAAGTACCTCATTTTGGAACGAAAACCTGACGGTTCGGTCGTTCTGTCGGAGATCCGATCCCAGGATAAGAGAGACAGTTCATGCGGATCTGATTAAGAGGAGCCCCACACCTGACTAACGAGTACAACATTACAGTGCTATCCGTTAGAGAGATAAATTCTCCGCTCTTCCACCATCTTATCTCACTAACTCCCAAGATTTTTAATTTATACCGCAGAGATTCACTCTCTAATTGAAGAAATAGTGCGTTCTGGGAACCCTCGTATCCATTGTCCAGGAGAGTACGCACATTTCAGAATCCAATCTTTGTCATTGTACGATGTCCAAAGGCCGTAAAGTCGTAACCGTTAAGTCAGTCCTTATCCGAGGCATAATTGACGTTTTGTTAGCATATGGAAGATTTCGGATAGTGCAGGTTGCTGGTATACACATCCTGTACTTTGTTGGTTTCTATGACAGGCCGGTAAAGGGAAAGGTCGTGGTATTATTCATACGCCCCACACCACAGGGGAAATATTTACCGCAACCAAACCATCGCACTGCCATTACTGGCGGCTTGACTTGGTTAGCAGTGGTCAACGACCACTGCCATTCCAGAGGGTGCCCACGAGGAGAACTATGGAAGAGAATTTTTGCCCCACTAGTGGTCATGAATCTTGTCAAGCCATCAAGGTGGGGCGGCCGGTAGCGCAGTGTGTTGAGCCATCAGTCTCATGTTTGACTACCGGCGTTTCGGGTTCAAATCCCGTCCACGACGACGTTCGTAGTCATGGATGTGCAGGAGGTGCATGCTGGCAACTGCATTCTCCGAAACCAGTTTGTGCCAACGAAACGTCAACTGGGCCACATGGAACAGTTGACGCGCTATGCCCCACAAGGAGTTAGGGCAACTCTCTACCCATTGACCTTGTAACGGACGGTTTGGTGGGCATCCGAAGATGCCCGTGGGGACGGAGCCTTAGGTAATAATGACCCTGAAGGTCGGGCTGTGCCATCTGGCGAGGAAAAAGGCCCCTCAACAAGCTAAGCAGCGGCCTATGCTTGCTGTAGCTCAGTTCGGGAGATGTGGGCGGGGTTTTCGCCGCTGTCCTTTACGTATTAACAAAAATTCATAGGCCTGAGGTTGCTTTATCAAGAAGTTTGAGTAACGATTCAAGAATTCTAAATAATTGGAAATTATTTTACGACAACAGTCAAATTGAGTCACGAAGAAGAATCAATCTCCACACAAAGGAATGATGTTAATTGCCTTAAACCCTCCAGGGGCATGGGCGTGTCAACATCTCTAGCATAGCAATGTCTTGTTGACGTTTCGGTAGCATATATCGTAAATTCCGGATAGTGCAGTTGTTGACACGCACCTCCTATCCGTATTACCGTCTTTTATTGGCAAGCTTAGATCGCTGTAGAAGTTCTAATAGTATTCACAGGTAGTTTATACTATTTTATTAACGCGCCGGGGAAATTAACCCCTGATCTTTAGATTCAAGCATATTGGGCTTACCGCGTCAAAATACTACTGTGTATAAATATAACCCGGAATTTTTAATTTAAACTGCTGTAACGGACGGTTTGGTGGGCATCCGAAGATGCCCGTGGGGACGGAGCCTTAGGTAGTATATGACCGTGAAGGTCCGGCCGTGCCATCTGGCGAAAAAAAAGGCCCCTCAACGAGCTAAGCAGTGCCCTATGCTTGCTGTAGCTCAGTTCGGGAGACGTGGGCGGGGTTTTCGCCGCTCGTTGCCCCTGTCCTTTACGTATTAACAAAAATTCATAGGCCTGGGGAAGACAACACAAACAAGGGAGGTAAAAATGGGGAATAAAAAAAAATGAGGCGATAAGGATGGAATGGTTGGCAGATGGCTCGCTTGCCCTCGCGCTCGTATTGGGGTCCAGGTGTAATAGGACCCTCGGTCTCTGGTTTCGTACCACCGACAGATCCTTACTCATCAGGTGCTGCCATAGATCTGCCGGTGGAAGCAGCACAACCAGACCAGAATATGGTTCATTACACTGCGCTGTGTACAAATATAACCCGGAATTTGTTATATTTTTTCAAATCATTATTCTTGCATTTTGAGGGCGATGGATCGCTGCCGTTCGTAAGCGCACTTTTGCGACAACAAGTTGGTGATCGCTGCCAATATCAGCACCCCGCTTCGACCTGACGTCTAACAGACAGTTCCTCCATGTCTTGGAAATGGCTATATGGTCAATCTGGTTCTCTGTTCTGCCATCCGGAGAAACCCAGGTTGTTAAATGGCATCGTTTGTGCTTGAACAAAGTACCGCCGATGACGAGCTGACGAGAGTTGCAAAACTCCACGAACATCTCGCCATTTTGATTCCTGTTGCCTAGATCATGATTGCCCATTAGGTGTTCCAAACCAAGGTTGTCAAACTCGACTTTGGCATTGAGATCCCTCATAATAATTTTTATGTCACCTTTGGGAGCCTTGTCGAAGATGTCGCCGAGTCGGTGATAGAAGGTGTCCTTAGCTGATTGATCCGCTGGTTCAGTCGGGGCGTATCACTGAATTATTGTGATGTTTCTTACCCTGGATTTAAATCTGGCTGTAATGATACGGTCGGAGATGGGCTTCCAGTCAATTAGAGATCGGCGTGCATCCCTAGTCAACAGAATTCCAACGCCTGCCATTCGAGGTGAGGTATCGTTTTAACTTCCGGAGTAGAGTAGCACTGTTTGGGAGCTTGGCGATAAAGTCGATCCCGATCCAGGCCATCTTGTTTCGCTCAGTCCTAGTATATCGATGTTGTATGCGGTCATTTCCTGTTCGACTCCAGTGAGCCTCGCACTATTGCACTCGCCCCACATCGTTCGAACGTTCCAAGAACCGATCACGGTCCGTTGTTTGTAGCCGAAAGTCGTTGCCGGTCCGTGGTATCCGAGGCTCGTTTAATGTTTCGAGGTTAAATTGATTTTAGGTACGCAGGTTACGAGTACAAGCCTATCTATCTATACACATCTTAGGGGAAGGGTTGTTTCCTTAGGTGTCCTAAACACTAACTGTGTGCCAGCTGAATATTCATCATAGTAAAGCGGCATCAGCGATGATGACGAGATGCTTTGATGAAGAGAAACTGGACATAGCTTTAATACAGGAACCCTGGATTTTACAAAACAAAATTAGGGGTTTGTCACAACAAACCGCAAATCTGTACCATGCACAGGTGGACGGTAAAATAAGGACATGCATCCTGGTGCGTCATGGAATACGTGCAGTACAAATGATGCATCTCTGCTCGCCTGATCTTACGGTAGTAATGATCGGCAGTGGTGCAGGATCATTCCTAATTGCATCAGCATATCTCCCTTATGATGCACCAGAACCACCTCCATCAGAGGAAGTAGAAAATCTGGTAAAGTATTGTAAAGAAAGAGATATGGCCCTGATCATAGGCTGTGATGCCAATGCGCACAACACTGTGTGGGGCAGCACAGATGACAATCCCAGAGGACAGCAGCTGCTAGAATTTGTGGAAAAGTACAATCTGCTGGTAGCAAACAAGGGGGTCGCTCCCACCTTCGTGGATGCACGAAGGGCTGAGGTGATCGACATTACCCTAAGCTCTGTTAATATGCTTGACAGAATTCAGAATTGGAGAGTGGTGGACAGGCTAACCATGTCTGATCACAGGGCTATCCAGTTTGAAATTCTGTATGGCAGAAAACGGAGTAGCGAACGCAAACGTATAAGAGTGCCAAAAAATACTGATCGTGTTAAGTACGAGACATATTTATTGGAACAAGTCGAGGATATTCAAGACGGAATACCTCGGAATACGGTTGAGATAGAGCGAACAGTGGAACAACTGAACTCCGCTATTAATCGCGCCTTCGAACACGCTTGTCCCTCCACAGTAGTGGACGAAAAGGACCCAACACCATGGTGGAGTAGGGAACTGGAGTCTATGAAAAAAGAGACAAGGAAAGCCTTTAACCGTTACATGAGGGAGAGAGACTCTCACTCTTGGGAACTATACAAGGATAAAAAGAGGGAGCTGAAAAGAACCTTACGTCTTCGGAAACGAAATACGTGGAGGGAATTCTGCTCTAGCATGAAGGATACGTCGGAAGTATGCAGATTACAGAAGATGATATCGAAAGACACTGCTTCGAAAATGGGGCTGATACGCAAAGTTGATGGTTCCATGGCAGAAACAGTGGAAGAAACGTTGCAGGCGCTGATGGAGGTACATTTTCCTGGAAGTTTCAAGTCAGACCAACCATGGCCTCAAACTAACATGGGAGCTGGTGGGGTAAGTCAACAAGAAGCTGAGAGGATAATAACTCCAAATGGAGTCAAAAGTGCTATAAACTCTTTTGCTCCATTTAAAACGGCTGGAATGGACGGAATATTCCCGGCACTATTACAGTGGGGCATGAGCGCTCTACTAGATAGGATCCGGAATATATTCGTCGCCTGTCTTTCAGCAGGCTACATCCCGAAGGCATGGAGGGAGGCTAAAGTGGTCTTCCTGCCTAAACCGGGAAAGAAAGACTATACAGAGGCAAAGTCCTTCAGGCCGGTTAGCCTTACATCATTCCTGCTGAAAACAATGGAAAAGGTGTTGGTGGACTACCTGGAGAACACCACGCTAATGTATAGTCCTCTGAGTAGGTGCCAACATGCTTATAGAGCAGGCAGATCTACGGAAACCGCTCTACATGAACTTGTTAGAGTTGCAGAGAGAGAGATTAACAATGGCGGGATCGCTATGTCTACTTTTATGGATATAGAGGGTGCTTTTGATAAAATCTCCTTTACCAAACTAAGGAACGCCCTGATTGAGCGGGGGGTTGATTACATTATAATTAAGTGGATCGACTCTATGCTTAAGCAGAGGGCGGTAAATCTTAGCAGTGGATGTGACAGAATACGGGGTAAGGTAGTCCGAGGATGCCCACAAGGAGGTGTTCTTTCGCCTCTACTGTGGAACATCACCGTGGACAGTCTTCTCTGGAAGCTGGACTCGATGGGCGTACACACTGTAGGATACGCCGATGACTTGGCACTCACGGTCAGTGGAAAGTTCATGGACACAATTCTAGGTTGCATGGGACAAGCTCTCAAAGTAACCGAAGAATGGTGTAATGAGCAAGAGCTAACCATAAACGCTAGTAAATCAAACACTATGATTTTTACTCGTAAGAGGAAAGACATAGAGATAACTCCCTTACGGCTTTTTGGTTCGGAAATCAAGGTGTCCAAGGAAGTGAAGCATCTAGGAGTTACCTTAGATGCGAAAGTAACTTGGAATGTTCACGTTGATGAAAAGATCCAAAAAGCAAAAAGGATTTTGCATCAATGTAAGAGAGTGTGTGCTCGTAGGTGGGGAATTTCACCTAAAGCGACACACTGGATTTACACAATGATGGTAAGACCTATTCTAGCCTACGCATCAGTGGTATGGTGGCCAAAAGCCATGCAGAATACCACAAAGCAGAAGCTAGATGGGGTACAAAGGATAGCTTGCGTAAGCATATGTGGTGCAATGCGCACCACACCAACGCGAGCAATGGAGGCATTGCTGGGACTGCCGCCGTTGGACTTATTTATAAAGAAAACGGCGGCGCTTTCGGCAATACGCATGGAAAGGGATGCCATGTGGCATCGCTTTGGAACTAGCAGCGGTCATAAGAGCATCCTAGACATTATTCATGATGAGGTCAGGGAGACTCTAATGCCGGTAGAAGGCATGAGTAGACGTAGGGTAGTTGAAAGACTACACAAGACTCACATTGCAGATGGAAACATACATAATGAGTGTATGTACAATGACATCAGCATTTTTACTGATGGCTCTTTAATGGACGGTAAAGCGGGGGCGGGGGTTTACTCTGAAGAGCTAAACCTAGCATGTGCGCTTAGTCTAGGAGAGTATGTGTCCGTATACCAGGCAGAGATGCTTGGCTTGTTGCATGCGTTGGACCACTTGCTTGAAGGTCAGGTGCGGGGGAAGAAAATCCTTATTGCACTGGACAACCAATCGGTGATCAGACGCATGCAGCAGACGAACATAAACTCTAAACTGGTACTAGAGTGTGTCCGGAAGCTCAACACGTGTGCCTCAGAAAATGAGGTTACGCTGATGTGGGTAAAAGGACACATAGGTACAACAGGAAATGAGGCGGCGGATGCCCTAGCAAAACAGGGATCTGCGGCAACTTTCATTGGCCCAGAACCCAGAGTTGCTCTGGGGAACGGCATGATTGGAGCGAAGGTTGGGAAGTGGATGGACTCCATGCATCAACAAAGATGGCAGGAGCTAGTCACTTGCAAACAAGCTCGGAATGCAATGACCAGCCCTTTAGGCAGGGAAGCGAGAAAGGTACTTAGTTATAAACGGAGTACCCTAAGCTGGATAACTGCCTTGGTCACAGGGCATGGTAATTTTAAGGCTCATCTGGCCAAGATGAAAATCGGGGAAGATGACGTTTGCAGGCTATGCCTGGAGGAGGCCGAGACGGCAGCACACATTGTGTGCGAATGTCCAGCACTGGCTAGCACGAGGTTGAGGATCACAGGCAGGCACACGATAAGTGTAGAAGCCATGAGTGAACTCAGCTTCAAACAAATGCTAGCAATAACACGGGACTCAGTGATGAAGAAAGTGGTCGACAATTATCAGTCGACATCTGGAAGTCACTGATGACCGGGAGGGGGCGAAAAGGGACCCAAACGTTAGTGGTCTGCTTCGGCTATCCCCCAGAGTATATAATAATAATAATAGGTGTCCTAAGAGTCACCGGGAGCTATTTTTTTATATAGCGCAGAGGTAGCTCTCCAATGGTGTTTTTAATTGTGCATTCTTTTGATGATCTTTCAGCTGGGTGTGACGTGTTGGTGCTCTCACAACTATGTTGCAACTCCACCGTTCGCCTATTTCCTGAGACGCCTGGTCATATTGGCCATTCAGGATGATCATCGTTATGTGCCTCTACCAAATGTTTTGCAGTGCAAAACTTGGTTGGCTTGGTTAGCCGTTCCAGACGGCGCCCACGAGAAGGACTATGGATCGTTTGCCCCCACACTAATACTAATTTACCACACAAATACTCCTTTCTCGGAACCGACCGAAGAACGTGACCGACAAACGATTTTATATCGGAATCCAACAAGCTCTTTTCACTAACGGCAGGTATTAAATTCGGGAGGGGCTAACTTCACGCGAATATGTGATACGTCTGTAAGTCAATAACCAAGGACCGACGAACGTTTTAAAGTGACCGAAGGATCTAAACTCAAAATGCCTATCGCTATAAATAATGGCACACGTGGGCCTTTCAAATTAAAGAAGAATTTCGTTAATACATCACACACAGCTTGTTTTATTCCATTTCAACATCGACTCGCCCTTATTGGAAAACCCTTTACCACCTATTAGACGACCTTTTGGTCTAATGGCTGGTCTGATAGATAGTCTAATACGTGGTCTAACGTGTAAAAAGCACCCTTACAATACACGCTTACAGCGCAATGATAGCCATGAATTTACGACACTATTCTCCATAGCAAGGGTGCATTATTTAATGTTCTTCATTCAAATTTCCGGAATGTCTCAGCAACATTGCGTGCAAGAAGTCACAACGTGTCTGGGAACTTTACGCCGACCTGTAAACGACCTGATTCAAATCCATCCACATTTTACCTTTTTCGCATAAATAAATACGACGTTCGCACGTCATCCTCAACTTGTGCATGACATATCGTATCCGAAATCTGTTCAGGAAAATGTCACATGTCCGATATGCGGTGTCCTTGCCCTATATATTCAAGTCTGGTTACATTTGGTAAGCATTTTGTCATCATCAAAAGATATCGGTCCAACGTTTACGTTACGCGAGACAACCAGTCGAAGAGAGTCATTCAGATGAAGAGAAATTCCCGCCGCACTTGCTAACGCACACAAACACATGCCAACGATGAATTTAGGGGAAATGGAACACACTTGAGTATGAGAGAATTTGAGCGGAATCACCTTCATTCACCATACGTTACAGTGCACGTGAAAAGGGTTTTTACATGACGTGCTCTACATTACGATTTGTTTACATTTCCAGGGTGGCTGACTTGGTCGTGTTCTCCAGTTTGCTGGCCGGAAGACCGTACCCATTTACGAGCCTCATAAAAATTTCCCGCGATTTGCGTCTACTCACTGGTCGGGCATTCAATTACTTGCCGCCTTCACTTTACTGCATCTCAACTCGATCTCGTCCCGCGACACCCTTTGTAACCTTTTGCGCGTGTGTGACTTCTTAAGTGTATCACACACATGTACGTGTACGTCGTCGAGCACATATTCACTCTTTTTTATCGACTTTGAAGTGATTTTCCGTGCAAAGATAATTTTCCTGACGTGCAAGAGGAGCAGTGAACGCGCGGACCGTGTGCGCCAGCATAAAAAAGCGAAAACTCCAAATCAAATCGGTCGCAAAAAAAGTGCAAATATCGCGGAAAAAGAACCGTGCGTCGCGGCTACCAGAAGAAATGTTTATGGAATCGGTGGCTCGGTGGAATCGCGGTAAATTCACGCGTGGTAGATTCGAGTGCTGAAAGGAAAACTGGAGATAAACTCGGAACGCCGTAAAACCGGTAATGGGGCAATAGACCTAGACCAGCCGACACAGTGCGACCGATTGAAATTGAAAATCTTGGCCGAAGAAGCGGGCGCTGGCGGGTCGTCGTAATGGAAATCAACGGGGGAAGCAGCAGCCAGGAGAAAAGTTCGATAACGTGAGGAATTTCGCGTCGCGATATCCGCGGTGATGAAAGTGGCAGATCGATTTACATGAATTGCTTGCGCTCCGATACGGATATTATCTGAGCGGCGTGCGAAATGCTGTTGTGATTTGTGCGCGGGGGAGTAGTGCAAGTGATTGATAGTCTGCCAAGATTGTGCGAAAGGTCGTACAAATTAAACGTGGAAAGCGACCGCTGCTGTGTATGACGATTCGGCTGTGTGTGGGCGCCGCCAGGTGCACCTGTCCAACTCATGCAGTGATATTTTTATGTGTCAACCCAACCGCAGATTGTCGAGTGATGAGAGTGGCTCCAATAAAATAAAGACTCAAATAAATAAAATAAAATGAGAGTGGCTCTGCCACAACTAATATAGCGAGATAAATGCAACTATCGGCCCCCTTGTCGCGGTGATTATACAACGTTAATGTGGATTTAATCGGTAATTAATCAGTCATTGGAATTCAATTGTATTTCCAGAATAACCCGAATCGGTATCCTGCAACAACAAATTTTGCATACAAAAGCCGACATTTTTATCAGTTCCCTTTCCGCGCATTTCCTGTACATACTACATCCTGCCTGCCTACTCGGTAAGCATCCACGACCTCAAGCTGTTACACCTATTGCCTATGCCAACCATCGGTTCATCCCCACGGAGATGCTCTCAAGTTGTCGGAAAAGCAACGAAGGAGGAAACATCCAGAGCCTTGGCGAACGGGTGGTGGTAACAGCCACGACAGACTCCGTCCGCCACCCGTTTCCAGGATTTGTGTTCGTTCGTCCTCATTCCGGTCCCGGGATCAATGTGGCACTTTCTTGTGTGATGCCCTTCTTCTGTGTGCTCATCCTGTATGTGTCCTTTGTTTTAAATTTTCGACGCGAAATTTTACGTGACCGCGCGCGTCCTGTTTACATTTCACCATGTTCCACTTCAACCCCATTCTCTCTTGGTCCTGGCACTGAAGGGAGGGGGAGATGTGCTTGTGAATTTGATGTTCGCGAACCGGGGATGTAATGCAAATTAGGAATAAGGCATGCAGTTGGATCCTCTAGTCTCTAGTGGGTGCGAATTTTAAATAATCACATCACAAAATCTTGTAGCAGAAGCCGATTAATGGATATAATGTTTATGCCAGCGACATGCATCATCCAAATATTTTATATGCTAACGAAACGTCAATAGTTGTAATAATAATTGTCTCATATCCTGGAAATCGGTCGCAGCCAGAATAATCACCCCCAAGATTCGGATAAAAAAGAGGAACATCATAGCAACATAATTCTTTTTGCCCCAGACAATGTGGAAGTGAAGATTCCTTCTGTTGTAGATAGGCAATAGATAGGTAGGTTAAGGGGCTGCTGTGTTTATACCACAGCACACATGGACCGCAACAGGGTCCGTTGTGTTACCACCGGGACTCATCACCCGACCAACCATCCTAAAATTCTAGGAGTCACGCTGGGCAGTACGGCCACATCATCATCCCATGTCTCAATCGTGTGCGTCAGGATGCGTCGTGGGGAATAAGATCCTCAAAACCTTGGCCGGTAGTACCTGGGGCAAGGACAAAAAAACTCTACTGATCACGTGTAAAACAATCAGAAGATCAGTGGCCAACTATGCGGCTCCTGTGTGGTCACAGAATCTCTGTGACACAGTGGAAAAACATTCAAGCGTGCCAAAATACCGCTCTTCGTACTGTCACCGGCTGTCTCCTGCTGTCACCCCAGGACCATCTGCATCAGGAAACCAGGATGATGCCATTTAGGGGCTACAATCAGCTACTTGCCAAGCAATACCTGGTAGGTTGTTACCGAAGTGAGCACCCAAACTTCAACATCATGAACAAGCCGCCAAGACATGTTAGGCGTGACTTGAGGGACTGTAACGGACGGTGTGGTGGGCATCCAAAGATGCCCGTGGAGACGGAGCCTAAGGTAGCATATGACCGTGAAGGTCGGGCCGTGCCATCTGGCGAAGAAAAAGGCCCCTCAACGAGCTAAGCCACGGCCTATGCTTGCTGTAGCTCAGTTCGGGAGACGTGGGCGGGATTTTCGCCGCTCGTTGCCCCTGTCCTTTATGTATTAACAAAAATTCATAGGCCTGGGGAAGACAACACAAACGGGGGAGGTAAAAGTGGGGAATGAAAAAAAAACTAGTCGATAAAGATGGAATGGTTGGCGGATGGATCAGACGCCGACGCGGTCGAATCTGGGTCCGGGTGTGATGGGATCCTCGGCCTCTGGTTTCGTTACCACCAACAGATCACTACTCATCAGGTGCTGCTTCGATCTGCCGGTGGGAGCAGCACTACCAGACCATAATATGGTTCATTACAGGTGGTTCATTACCTACTTCGAGGCCTGCCAAGAAGAAGAAGCTGAGGACAAAGTGTGCTGCTAGAAAAAAAAAACGACCTGGGCACAGGAGTCAGCCGACAACCATTGTGTAGAGGAGAAAAATTAGCAAAGAGAAAAAAATACTACATTTCCCAATTATTTAGATGATCAACAGGTTACAAACAATTCTGAGGCCAGCAGAGGCGCAACACTGCATTCCTTGTCGTAATTCACTTATAAACACTGCAAGAAAGAGAAAGAATTTTTTTTAAGTTACTTAGAAGGACAATCCTGGCAAACAAAAAGGTATCCAGGGTCCTCCGCGCTTCGTACGGTCACCGAAGAAGCTCCAAATGCCGGCAATTCGAAGCATTTATGGAGGCCTTAAATACGTAGCTAAACCACAAAAGACGAACACAAAGTCAGGATTGCCTTGTTAAACTGAATCTAAAAGGAAAAACTACTCTTATAGGAAGGATGGGGGTGCTTCAGAGGAAAGCACAGCTCCTTGAAGGGAAAATACGTGAAGTAAAGATGGCTAAGTCCTAAGACTTAGAGCAAGTAGCCTTAATGTGCTTGTGGGGATGCATAACGGTGGAAGCACCAAAAAGGAACCCAATGAGGTCCTTTTTAGTCCTGTTCTAGACCAGAAATGGACCCCACGTTGGGCGCCAAATCTGTAACGGACGGTTTAGTGGGCATCCTAAGATGCCCGTGGGGACGGAGCCTAAGGTAGCATATGACCGTGAAGGTCGGGCCGTGCCATCTGGCGAAGGAAAAGGCCCCTCAACGAGCTAAGCAACGGCCTATGCTTGCTGTAGCTCAGTTCGGGAGACGTGGGCGCGGCTTTCGCCGCTCGTTGCCCCTGTCCTTTACGTATTAACAAAAATTCATAGGTCTGGGGAAGACAGCACAAACAGGGGAGGGAATGAAAAAAAACTAGTCGATAAAGATGGAATGGTTGGCGGATGGATCAGACGCCCACGCGGTCGAATCTGGATTCGGGTGTGATGGGACCCTCGACCTCTGGTTTCGTACCACCAACAGATGACTACTCATCAGGTGCTGCTTCGATCTGCCGGTGGGAGCAGTACTACCAGACCATAATATGGTTCATTACAGGACCTAGAAAGGGATGTCCAGAGGTACAAAAGGGTGTCCTTTGATAGCGACGCACACAGGCCAGTCATCGCAGCGATACATCAGGAGGAGGTTCTTCAATCAATTGCGGGTTTTGGTCCAAATCCAGTTCTCTCGGCCATACCACCAACGATGTGTCCGGAAGAGGAAAGACTTCCAAGAGCAACGAGATCGACACTCGCCCAACTTCGGTCATTTCATGACTGAATTCCTATCTATCCCGCATTGACCAAGACGTCTCAAACATCTGTCCTGCTTGTAATGGAGCTCTCCATGACGTGGTCCACATCTTTCACTGCCCAGCTGCACCAAATAGTATAGATTCCACAGGAGTTATCACTCCATAAGTTTTGCCTCTGCCAGGAGATTTGTATGTATTGACAAATTGTATAAACATAGTATAAACTACACAGTATAGATACACAAGAGAACCAATACATACAAATCTACCGCCGGAGGCGGAGTCAGCTTTCTTGTGAAGTCTATACAATTTGTCAATACATACAAATCTCCTAGCAGAGGGGAAAGTTATATGGAGTGATAACTCTTGTAGAATTATCAATCCTCTTTGGCTGCACCAACGCACCTGACTCCCAGATCGCTGCGGGAGAAGCCCATAGAAGCAGCTAATTTTTTTCCCTCGTCACCGGGAATGACGACGAACCGTAGCAGCCAATTCTTCGTACCGGAACGAGCTACCCAACCCCCTCGATGCAAGAAAAAACTGCAATATTTGAAGCATCGCTACCACAACAACAACAACGAACCGTAAGCATGTAACATACCAAAATTCCGACCATTGCTACAGCAACAACCCAACCAACCTAGTCATTGAACCAGCCCGAACTAGCTAAGTCATATCCTCCTTCTCGCCAAAGCTGGACAAGGGCAGAAAAGATGAAAAGTTACACTCCTCTTTGTCACCGCAGCTTCTACAGAAGTCATTATAGAGGAGGCGAAGCCTCCCAGCGTGCTCCCCAATAATGCAATGCCCCGTAATGACTCCCACAGTCGCTCTGATCTGCAGCCTTTTCAGCGATAGCAGCTTAGCGGATTGACTACAGTCCAGTCTGGACCACGGCGGCTTTGTTGAAAGGCATGCGTTGTCATTTATCCATCTAGCGTTGGCCGTGCTACTCGCTACAGACTTTAGAGCCGATTTGCAGGTAACGATAGGTACAGTCGAGTCGCACGCGCTTGTGAACCACGCAGTAGCGTGAACAATGAAAATTGGATATTGACCACCTTATAGTATGACCAAGCGCAACCTTCAATATTGCGAACATCGTGGATCTCTTGTTTATTCATGTTGATTTCGATATTCGTTCATGTTGTTAGCTAAAACTCGCACCTGTGACCACAGCACGTTGTTGTTTCATGTGCAAATACCGTTTGATTTTCCACGTGTTTATCTTTTCTTTGAAGTAGCAATATATTTTCTGGTGTGTTGTGATTAGTGCTCTAACTTAAAATGCCTAAACAGAAAGGTAAATTCCTGCCACTACATGTAAAAGCAAAAATAATTGAGGAATCAGACAAGGGTATGGGTGTCACATCGCTTTCAAAAAAATATGGCGTTGCAAAGTCTACGATTTGTTCCTTCAAAAATAAAAAAAGATCAATTTGCGAACGAGTTGCGAGCAGCCTAATGCCAACAAATCATTCCACACTTAGGAAAGCTGAATATCCTGAAATGGAGAAGAAACTTTACCAGTGGTTTCTTGCCCAAAGGCAAAACAATGTCCCCATTTCAGGAGAAATGATTAAAGAAAAAGCATTAAGCTTGAAAACTTTGTTGGGCATTAGAAGCTTTAATGCCAATGAAGGATGGTTGCAACGCTTTAAAACTAGACACGGGATACGTATTTTGAAGATAACCGGAGAAAAGTTATCCACACATCCAGAGTTAGTTAATCCCTTCAGGGAAAAGCTGCGAAAGACGATTGAAGAATTAAATTTGAATGAACATCAAATTTACAATGCTGATGAGACCGGCTTATACTTCTTCTTCTACCTGAAAAAACGCATATTGGTCTTTCTGAAAAATTTGCCCCTGGTATGAAAACCGCAAAGCAACGAATTACGTTCTTAGGGTGTACAAATGCATCTGGCTGCCATAAACTAAAACCTTTAGTAATCGGGAAAGCAAGGAACCCCAGATGTTTTAAAAACTTCGCTAATCCACTCATCCATAGGCACACTAAAAACGCCTGGATGACTGCTGAAATTTTTAAGAACTGGTTTTTCCAGCAATTCGTTCCTGAGGTTAGTTCCTAAAGTGCTGTTTCTTGTCAATTGTTTTTAATTATGCATACTACTATATAATGCATTTCAGGTTCGAGTTTTTTTTTTCAAGATCAAGGACTAGAGCAGAAAGCAATATTGGTGCTAGACAATGCACCTTGTCACCCACCAGCTGATGTGTTGAAAACTTCCGATGGAATGATTTTCACGCTTTTTATGCCACCGCACGTCACACCTCTGATCCAACCGATGGATCAAAATGTCCTGAGGATTACAAAACTCTACTATCGAAAAAGTCTGCTCAGTTTTATTGTGGAGAAAGATGAGCCCATTGGGAGTTCACTAAAAAAAATAACACTAAGAGATGTTATGCTGAATTTAGAAGAAGCTTGGCGGAAATTGAGTGCAACGATCATAGCGAAATGTTGGAGGAATATTCTAGAAAAACCACCGGAAGATGAAGACGACTTACCCTTGTCTGTCTTGCAACAGAGATGGAGAGAGGACAATAACGTCTTAATGGACACAATAACTTTGCTCCAGGCGATAGCACCTGTAAATTGGTTGCTGCTTTCAAATTAGTATTAGATACTACAACATACACTTTTTTCTGATTTAGTTGGAATTGTCCTGTTCGGATATTGAAGCATGGAATGAAGACTTAGTGGATGTCCAAAATTCCCCAGAAGACGTTGATAAAGTAGTGATATCTGATACTGATACAGTGGATGATATCGTCCAATCCAATATAAGCCACGGCGAGGCGGTAAAGGCTTTGGACATTGCCATCGAATGGACCAAATCGAACGATATCATCATCAGTGACATACTAGCATTGAAGGCTGTTCAAGAGAAGGCGGTTATGTTGAACCTTTCCACCAAAAAAGCTCAAACAAAGTTAACATCATTTTTCATGTTCATTACGAACATTTCATCGCAAATATAAACATAAAAAATGTACATTACATAAATTTATGATATGTTTCTTCTTTATTAAAAGTATTCTAGTAAACAATTTTTCGATGTAAGTATCTATATATTTTGTTACAAATTATAACCTTCGCTTATGTGAACACATGCGTACGTTCGAACAACGCTGGTTTTATTCTGTTCACGTTATCGCGACTCGATTGTATATCAATGTCCCGTTGTATTTGTGCAGCCTCGCTTGAAGCACCCTGTCTGGCAAGCTTGTCCGCTGTTTGTTGAGCAACCGATCACTGAAAAGCTCAAAGATTGTCGTATGGACTGGTATTGCCATGTTCTAAGGCGTCCGCCTGAGAACCCTGTCATGAAGGCACTATCAATGAAGGTTCCATTTGCTGGACCCAAACGCCGAGGCTGACGGAAACACACGTGGATCCATCAGATGAAAAAGCAACAACAACGCGTTAATCTCGGCAATGATACGATCCAAGACCGAGCTGCCTGCAGAAGGAAGCTGAAATTATACCACCAGAATGGGCGAAGTGCCAAAACCATAGGCAGAGCAACACGAAGCGGCAGAGTGGTATGAAAGGGCAAGGAAGAAGATAGTATAGATAGATATAGCCTTCGAGGGCGCTACACTTGGTATAGCGATTTTCTAACATTTCGATGCCCTTTCTGTGGTACGAAACGTGCAAACCGAGGCGTATTTCGGCCTCGGTTTCCGCGATGACTTCCTCATTCGATCTGAATCTCTTTCCCTGGAGCCACCGCTTGATGTTTGGGAACAGATAATAGTCGCTGAATACGGTGGGTGAGCTACCAATTCGAATCGTAATTGGTCTAATTTAGCCATCACTTTCAAGGACGTATGTGACGGTGCGTTATCGTGATGGTATAGATCTTTTTTCTTCGCCATACGGGGCCGTTTTTTCTTTATTTCGTCGTTCAGTTTGTCCAATACCATGCGCATCCCAAAAAACAGGCCATAATCTTCCCGGCCTAGCGTTGGTCTTTTGGTCGGCTTTCGTGGTTTTCCAGTCACTCTGCAGACTGGCTATTGGACTATTGGCGTATGGTCTTCAAAAGACGGTGCAAAAGTGTTTTATTAGGCGTCTAGAGTCTAGTCTGACCAATCCCTCTTTAGCCATATGAATCGAATTTTTTCAAGAAGTTTGAAATTTGAATAAACAATTTTTAGGTCTTCAGCTATCAAAAAAATCCATTTGAAAAAAAAAACATTTGCTAGAGTATAAAAAGGTGCAAGAAGTGTGAAAAGATTTATCAATGTACTTGACGTTGGTAACAGGGCTGTAATAATTTAAAAAAATATATTCTTTTTTCACATCTAAAAGGTCTCGTACCACTGACCTTGCTTAGTCACGTATGCCCATAGGTACCAGATGCAATACTTGTACATATCTTGACTCTTACCAACGATGTTGTTAAATGAATGTAACTCGCCATGGTCTGTTCTCTTTTCGCTTATCATTCTTGTGCTCTCTCGCTGATGTTCTTCACAGTCTCTTTGGATATGGTGACACTCATTCCTAAAGGATTAACATGCCTTCGCCTAAATTCGCACGCCCTCAATTGACTCGTTAATTCGAAGTTGCCGTGCTCCACGAATTGATTTTTCTTGTCTTGCCTCGCATCGTAAAAGATAACTATTACCACATACTACAGTATCCTCATCATCGGATATAACAAGAGCTCTGAGCCGCGCGTTGGTTGGAGACGAAGCAACAGAAGTATCCTTCATGTTTGAAAATGTTGCTCCGCTCGCTGAATCTATAGTTTATGTGGGGGTATGGTGAGGATGAGGACATGAAATCATTTTGGACTTGTGTCCTTTGTATACGATTGTCAGTCACCCTCACCTCATTCAATTCGAAGTAGCGCGCGGTAGAACACGAACTGAGTCGATGCTGTGCAAGAATTGAGAAAACGACTTTTCGTTGCACATCCTGCCGTCGTCGTCGTCGTCGTCGTTCTTATTGGCCTGCGTCTGCTAAAAAATCAATTGATTCCCCCTTTTTCATGATAGGCAGTCACACATGCTTTATAGGAGGGAACAGTTCTTTTTTTTTTGTATGAGTAGAGGATTGTTGTTGTTGTTGCTTTTTTTATTCGCTGTCGTCGTTTTATAGTCAATTGTCTGTAGGTTCCAACTTTTTTCTCTCAGACGATTTGTTGCTGTGGTTTTATATACATGTGTCATTTTAAGTATAACTGTCGTTGATTTTTAATTGAAGACATTTGGAGTCGATACCCACCACTCGCTGTCTATTGTACTCGGTACCCCCAATTCGAGTGGCATTTTATTCTGTTTGACACAAACTTAATGCGTGAGGTTACCGACGCGATTCAATTTAATTTATTAACACAATTCAATTATATGTTTACGGAATTTTAATTGAATCGCAGCAATAAAATGATGTTCATAATAACGAACGATAAGTTTTGTTTATTTACGTTTTGTTTAGCACGATAGTAAGCTATACGAGTGGGTGTTGTTTTGGATTCTTGGGAGGTACGGCCAATATTGTTGGGATAAGATACTAAAGAATGGATTTTAGGAAATGTGGGTAGCAGATTAAAGTTTGTGTACGGGTTTTGCATTAACCAGCGATTTGTCACGTGCTGTAAACGATTGTTTCAGATTACTACCGATTAAACCACTTGCACGGGGACTTTTGCAAATCTGTAAAATATATATTTTTAATTGATCTGTCGTAATTTGTTTTTTTTTTTTTTTGTCAATTTGTAGGAATACTATCTCCTCCGGGTCCATTTTTGACACCCAGCCCATCGCCGTCGATTCCTGCTAGCCCACGACTACAGCCGTCACCATCACTATCACCATTTTCGCATGATGTTCTAATCGTAACAAACAATACAATTACCAACACGACTCAGGAGCAAGTACGTTAATGCATAATCCTTTTTGTGTATCCTATCAGAAACACTAAATTTCGTGATTCTTTTGTGTCCATTGCAGGAACGCAAGGCGGCGACGCCTAGCAGACGTCCATCCATTCATCAAATAAGTAGCGGAAGTCCTAATGCCGGAACGGTGGTGTTTCAGCCGAGCCCTTCACAATCGCCGGCAGCTGCTCAAACAGTGGTCGGAATTACAGGAAATGAATTTAACACGACACTTGTTGGATCGAATAATATTTCTTTAAATAAGGTAAGCGTCGGCCCCCAGGAGTTATTGCGCTCTTTAACTTCAATATTAATTTCCCTGCCTCATTGCAGAAATCTGGCAAACGAACCCCGCAATCATACGTAAATTACAGTCATGGAGCTACAGTCGCCTCATCGGGGCCACTCACGGCGACAGTTCTGGCAAACAGCCCGAAAGGGTCGTCGAAAAAAGTGGCAAGCATAATGCACAGTCCAATGACGAATCCTTCGAGTAGTCCAATAATTAATGAAAGTCCGATTGCAAGTCCAAGTAGTACACTTAAGCCACCAACGCCGCAACCAATGTTGCAATCTTTACCTGTGATGAATGCCGGCAATCATTTACTACAATTCATACCGGGCCCGCAACTGATCCAGGCAACTCAACAGTCTGTTGCGAATCAACAAAGATCTCAACAAGTAGTTACTTCGACGCCGGTCGGCCAAAGTCCGAATGTCGGACAAACGACGACTGGGAAAAATTCGAGGGGTCATCAGCAGATTCTTCCGAAACCACAGCACACATCAACAGTACCGACTCCGGATAAGACATCGATATCACAATCTAAAACAATGAGCCTACAGCAGCAATCCAACCAAATAACACAATCACAGCAGCACCAAACGGTGGTAACAACGAGCACTGGAAATCAGCAACAGGCCGGACAACAAATCATCTTGCCGACGGGAAACTTGAATACGCAACCTTTGCTTCTCAATCAAATGCCAGTAATTGTGCAGCAAAACACACCGCAAGGCGTTCAGCTAATACTTAGACCGCCCACGCCACAGTTGACGGCCCCGTCTCTGGTCATACACAATTCACGACCGCAATTGCAGCAGCCGCAGCCACAACAACTTTTGCGAATACTGAACACCAATGGTACGATGCAGCTAGCAGCCGCCCCAACATTCATTGTTTCATCGCAAGCGAATCTAATACAGCAGAACTTGCAAACGTTGAAAACGAACACACAAACTGGCCCAATTACCCAGCTCACTGGACTGCATACGACGCCCCGTAACAGCATAGCCGCGTTTAACAGTCAATTAATTGGTCAAAGTATGGCGCAACTTCAAAATCTCCAGCTCAATGGTAACTTAGCTCAAATTCAGATGCCAAACGGTTTAAATGGATCAATCATATCGCAACTGCCGGCTCAGTTCCAACAACTGCCGACCGGATTCAATCAGTTGAATTTGAATCAAATCAGTAGCACAAATTTGCAACAGCAGATAGCAGCTGCGGCAGCTGCAGCCGGAGCGGCTGCTTTCCAGTCCCCTCCGCCACCTCAGGTTAGTGAAATTCAAATGCCGTCTGTTGTTTCGGCGCAGAATATTCAATTCTCAACGGGCAATACGCCAGTGAATATTTCCCAATCGGTAACTCCGCAACCGCAATTGATTCAATCTGTAACGCCGGAACCGGTTCGAAACCCGACGCCTACTCTGCAAAATGTCATACCCCATCAAGGGACGACAACGGTCCTGGTGCAACCTGACAATGCTATGCCTACACACGCAATAACCGCGAATACAATATTATCAAAACCGTTAGCTATCAGTAGGACGAATAGTACCGATAGTGTGATGGCAAACGAGAGGCCATCCTCGGCTCCAGGGGCAACGACAAAACCCCCAAAGAAGCCCAAACCTCGAAAAAAGAAAGCTCAGCCAACTGCTTCCACAACGACACATACAACGATGACAGCTAGCACTGCGGCTTGCATGATCAGTCCAATGGTCACGTCGTCTACATCTTCTAAAGGCAACAAAAGGGACAATCAAAAGCAACAAATGCAGCAGCAAAATGTCCAACCGTTGCCGCAGCCAAGTGTACGTCAAGACGTATCACAAAGCCCGGTAACTAGCTCTGGGAAACTGGATCTGGCCAACGTTATGAAACTATGTGGAATAATGGAGGATGACGATTTTATGGACAATGATATGGAGCCCGCGATATCTTTTCAGCCCCAATCGGAGAATCAGGGAAAACAAGTGAATGTTGAGATCCAGCCGCCGCCACACCAAACCGTTTCAGTAGGCCCAACATCGGCGGCAAACCATAACGATATAATGATCACAATTCCTGGCCAAAGCAATGATATGCCCTTCACCTTCACTATTCCAACGAGCCACTGTGATACAGCAAACCAGATGAAGCCCATTGTTACCGTTTCGGGCAACAGCGTCGATTCTACATGCAATGCCGAGCAGAAGCCCAATTCGAACATTGATCCTCAGAATATTGTGATAAAAATTGATCAACTTGACAATGTACCGCCGTACACTATAACAATTCCTCGTGACGAGATTCAGCAAAGCATTCAGCTAGCACAACATCACAACCAGCAGGCCAACATCTCGGGTCAGTTGATTCCATCAAATCCAGTGCTGAGCCAGCAACAGCTGCCACCTCGTTCAGTATCAGTTTCACTGAGCAATTCGGGGAGCATAGCTTCTTTTTCCAGTGCATCCTGTCTGGCCACTTCAATGGCGAGTTCGCCCGCAACGTTCGTTAATTCGCACATAACACTCCAAAGTCAAATCAATGAAATTCAGAATCAGTTGATCGGTGTGACGACTTCGTCCAGTGGACCAACCGGAGCAATTCAGATGGCAACTACTCAGCCTACCGTGCAGGTTGCACCGACATCCATTACAACCCCGACGCCTATGCTATCGGCGCCAATATCGTCAAGCACGATTACTGCTCCAACTACAACAACGGCAACAGTTAAGCCGCGTCGCAAGCCGGCAGCCAAACGCAATGGCAAGAAAATTGACACCATTCCTACATCAGTTGGTAATGTTCCTAGCCAAATTGGCAACATTCAAATCTCGCAAGTTGATGCAACAAAGGTCAACGCCAATCAATCGATGCCAATTAGTAACGTAGTTGAGAATAAAATCCAAATAATGCCTATAATTGATACATCGAAAACGGCACAAAATCAATCAGGCCAGCAACAGGCAGCGCAGCAGAATATTCAACTGCAACAAGTACAACATCAAACACAACCCCAAATGATCCATCAGCAAGCGCCACAGCAACAGCAGCAACAATTTATGCCTCTGACGAGTATTCCGTCGACCCATAGCGAGCCGAACAAAATTGCTATTGATAATCGTAGCTTACATATATCAGCACAGCCGTCCGCCACTAGTGGAAACATCACTTTGCCAATCGTATCCCACCAAAATCCTCCACAAGCGGCAACAGTGTTCCCTCAGCTAACGGGTAGTCTTAGTCTTACATTTGAGGAAGATGCCGGTCGATTTATCCTTCGTCACGATCCCAATCTACCACAAGATCCACAATCTCAGATCATTTTGCAAGCGATCTTAAGCGGAGCTTTGTGTAACGTGACAGTGGTGAATGAGCCATTTGATAAAAATAAGACTCTGAAGAACAACGTCACGCTCAACTCGGCTAATGTGTCGGTATCCACGGGAGGGAGTGCCACAGGCCAGCCTTTGATACAAATGCAGCAGCAACAGCTGCTACCACAGCAGAATATGCTCCAAAAACCCGTAACTTTACCGCAAATTAACAATAACAGAAGCTCATCATCAATTCATCAACCGGTCTCGCTTCAATCGGGTCCAATATCGACACAGTCAGTGTTGTCTTCGAACAACGCGGGCCTGTCGCAGCCGTTGCTTTCCAACGAGGCGCAAAAACGCCCATCAGATATGAAAAAACCGGAGCCGCCTACTGCAATGGTAAACGCAACGCCCTCACTAATCGTGAATCCAGCTTCGCCTAAATTGGTGGCGCTGCCAAAGGTCGATGCGAATCAACAACTGTTCACATTGAACACCATCACAAACCAGATAACTCACATTAGTTCAAATCAAACGACGGCTGCTCTGGGTCCTATGGAACGGCTACTGATCGTGCCCGCCGGAATTAATGCCCAACAGCTTGCTGAATGTTTGTCACAAGGTCAAATCCACTTCAATAACATCGGACAAGCTGCTCAGGCATCTGAGCAACATAACCAACTGCAAACGCAGTCAACACCACAGCTGCAATCTCAAAATGTCCCCGTATCGACATCACAGCCTCCGAATCAAATCCAACAACAAATTGTGCGTCCTCAGCAACACCAAGTTGTTCAGCCGTTGCAGCAGAATCCACCGGCCAAGCAAGTAGCGAATGTCGCGCCGATTATCGATGCGAGTAAAGCGAAAGCCGAAGTCAAGCCCAAGAAAACGCCAAAGCCCCGGAAACCGAAGGCATGTAATGAAAACATCAGCAAGGCAGTTAAACCAATTAAAAAATTGGACTTGAATACAAAACCGTCGGCCAATCCAGTGCAAATTGTTCAACCAAACACTGCAACTAAGGATCTGCCGCATAATCAGCTGCAGCAGCAAGTGGGTCAGCAGCACATATTGCGCGGTACACCCGGCTCTAATATATCAACGTCCGTTTCGAACAATATTCATCCGTTCCAGACGACTCAGTCGGGGAGCAAATTAGTTGGCGTGACAGCACCAATGCAGCAAATATCTCAACAGCAACGAAATTCTATGAATAGCAGTAATAACCAGTGCAATACAAGCAACAGTAATAGCAATTTGGGTACAAACTTCAACAATAGTATGACCGTAAGCAATATGGTGTCCAATCAGAACACAATGCCTGTAACGAGCATTAGCAACAATCAAGCCAATATGTCGGCGATACATCCGACCAACGTGCAACTGCCGACGGTAACCGTAACGCCAAAGTCACAGCCAGAGTCACTACAACCAATGCCACCCCTAATAAGTGTGAATGCAACGGCTCCAGTTCCACGAGTACAGACGATCCAACTAACTCCCCAACAACAACAACTTCTTAAGACTGTACAAATGCAAATTCAACAGCTATCGGCGCGACTGCAAAATAAGAATCTGTTGGCCAATTTGAATATCCCCTCGGATTTTAATCCAAGCAATCCCATTTACAATAAACCGCTCCCGCAGTTGAATAACATTATCAACATGAATGACAATGAAATCCATGCGGCCTTGCAGCGACTTTTCATTGAACAGCAGAAAATATTGGCCTCGGGAAAGTTGATACCAACGATTCCGGCTCCGTCGCCGCATGCGTATATGAGCGCTACGTCTCCATCGCCTGGACCGCCACAGTCGGTTCAGCCGCCACCACCATCACCCAATCAAGGTAATTCAACATTTTTCCATTATTTTCAAATACTCCAAATTACAACATACTATTTATGACTTCCCAGCTTCTAATATCCAATCGCTGCAATTACAAAATAAAGTAATATCAACAACGTCTTCGGCGGGTGTTGTACACAGTACATCGGCTGTCATACCAAACAGTCACATGAAAACTGAAGGGCAACCAATTCCTGCGAATATAGTACAACCGAACAACCATAATACAACGGTAAATACGGCCACTAGCGGGGTGACAAATCAACAGAGGATTCACATCTATCCCATGCAGCACCAAGTGCAAATGCAGCAACAGTCACCGCACGCCACTTTTCTTCAGCATCAACAGTTGCAAACACCTCCACCGAGCAACCAATCCGATGTTCAAGCACAACATGTTCAAATGCAAATTCACCCACTACATACTCCGCAGCTGCAACAACCGCAGCAGCAACAACAACAACCGCAGCAGCAGCAACAACAACTGCAGCAACAACAACAACTGCAGCAGCAACAACAGCAGCAGCAGCAGCAACAACATCAGCAGCAACAACAACAGCATCCATCACCCCAAATTCAACCCGTGCTCCCTCAATCAACAGCAAATAATGCGCCTAGATTAATTCAATCCACGCCAATTAAACAACCACCAATGCCACAGTTTGTTCAAACTCAACTGCAAATGCCACCCCCGCACCAACATCTACAGTCGCTGCAATCACAGCAGCAGCAACAACAACAACAACAGCAGCCGAACTTGCTTTCTCCACATCAATCAGTTTCCCAAGCGAATTTGCAACGTCCTGGCCAGTATCAGCAGGTTCAACATCAGCATTCAATGCCGATACCTGGACCACTACCAGCGGTGTTGACGATAGAGAACAACCAAAAGCAAACTCATATTGAGACTACGCCACCAACAACGCCGAGTACAACTCCATTAATAATACAAACAATGCCTTCGACGCCTGTTACCGTCACCATAAAGGCAGAGAGTCCAGTTGAAGCGAAAGCGGTTGCAACTGCCGAAGCGCCTGCACCAGTTGCGAGTCCAAAGCCCAAAATACCTAGGCATTGTTTGTGAGTGTGATATTCAAAAAATGATATTTTATCGTCATGAATAGAGTATTAAAATAATTATTTGTTGTTTTGCGAACAGGTTCGAGCGGCAACTAAAAGTCGACCAAGACGGTTGCATCAATCCGGACTATATGACTCCATTCCAGAGTAAGGAGGATGCTGTGAAGCGGTTGATAAGGTAAATATATTCGCACTACATTTTTAAATGTTTGGTTTGATGAAATTATAGTGTTGTTTTTTTTAAGACGACGTTGTAAAAACGTTCTCTTAAAATGTCATTCAATTTCATTTTCGATCGTGCAGTTTTTCACTGCGTGCTTGGGTTAGGTTAGGTAAGAGAGTTGCCACTAGCGCAGCTCGCATTTGGCCTCCGATTTGGGCCCATTTGCCACCCTCCGCTGGCTAATTAGAGCTGCCTGGTGACCATTCCACTAAATTGAATCAGCTGATTTAAAGGGACGACACTTGCTACTCTTCTAGCTCTTGAAAGCTGTAAGCGCCTAAGATGTTGAGGCAAAGTATGTTCAATGGTGAGCTCTTGCATCTTCTGCAGAAATTGCTGGAGGTCAGTACCAATCTTCTCGCATGAGATGCGGTAAGGCAGTGTCCTGTGAGTAGACCTACCATCGCTCTCAGCTTATTTCTTTTGAGTTTGAGCAACATCCTGTGGGCCGATTCAGCCAAATTTAGGAATGTATTTTAGTTTGGCGGTAAATATGATTGTAACATGTAATTTGGTAGTGGTATCTTCAGAATTCGGGGGCGACCGGTAGCGCAGTGTGTTGAGGCATCAGTCTCATGTTTGACTACCGACGTTCTTGGCCATGGATGTGCAGGAAGTGCATGCTGGCAACTGCATTCTCCGAAACCAGTTTATGCCGTCGAAACGTCAACTGGACCACATGGAACAGTTGACGCGCTATGCCCCACAAGGGATTAGGGTAATTGAGAGGGGGAGAGAACTTCAGAAACAACCAGAGTCCGAAGCGTATGTACCCTAGACTTGTACAGACCTAGTGGTGATACCAAAAGTACTAATTGGCAACGACCATTTGCATTAAAAGTGAATTTCCTATATGATAAGTTTATAGGGGAAGTTGGCACTCATTCAGGAGGATGTTAACCATTCTCAAAATCAATTAACTAACCCATTCTACAAATAAATAAATAACTGGCGCAACAGTCCAATTTGAACCATGGCCTCGAGATGAGTTAGCATCATCTCATTTTCTAGATCGCGACGGTCTTGTACAGAGGTATGTGATCAGCAACACGCTCAACCGAGTTATTTACTCCATAAATGGGTACTCATTTAACAGCTGAGTGGGCTCATAGTCCGACACGTAAATCCCCTTTTTTTATCGAACACTACCGCATTCAGTAGGAATCGAACCGGGGCCCAGTGCGTAGAAGGCGAACGTGCTAACCATTGCGCCATCCGGACATTCTACAAATCTTTGTCGAATTTTTCGAGTCGCTAGCTTCATTCTATCTAAAGTTATTGCTTATTTGAAGTCTCACTTGTAGGGCTAGGTTTCTTTTGTCAAATCTTGCGCATTTTTAATTACAACCAGCAAGATCCCAGTATGTACAAACATTTGACCAAAATTTCAAGTCATTAGCTTCATTTTATCAAAAGTTATCGCTTATTTGAAGTTGGATTTGTAGGGGGGGGGGTTTCTTGGGTCAGATCTTGCCAATTTTCAATACTAGCTAAGTAGATCTTACTAACAACATTCTACCAAATTTTTAACTTGCTAGTATCATTCTATCAAAAGTTATCGTAATTAAAGGAATATTTAATTTTTGAAATTTGTAGGGGAGGTAGGCTTTCCTTTGATCTGGTTATGCCCAACTTACTAAAACTCAAGCAGCTTCTCACCTCAGGGTTACGTACCAAAAATCAGGTGTTTACGTCAATTGGTTCAAGAGTTATAGACAAAAAACTTGAAAAGTAGGGTAGTACGGGGTTCTTTGTAAGAACATTACCGTTGGTTTTCAACTGATCGATTTTATTTTTCCAGGCGAGTATAAGATTACCCTCGCGAGCAATCTACCGAAGCTAGAGCTTTTCGTGTTTATTTAATCGGGAGTTACAGATTCATTTAATCATTTTACATATGTAGGGGAGGTAGGCGTTCTCTTAGCCTGATCATGCCCATTTTCAATACCAACTAAGGAGACCCTACTAGCTTAGCGACATATACTATTGTGTACAAATATAACCCGGGATTTTGTTATAATTTTTGAAATCCTTATTTATTCTTAAACATCTACTTCGTCGCCTTCGAAGTAATCCCCCCGGCTGCAATGCACTTTTGCCAGCGAATTTTCCACTCATCAAAACACTTTGAAAAGTCCTGTTTCGGTATGGCCTTCAGCACCTTCTTCGATTCGGCTTGAATCTCTACTATCGTGTCAAAACGTTGTCCCCGGTGCGGTCTTTTCATTTTGCTGAATAGCCAGACGTCACATGGAGCTAAATCAGGCGAATACGGCGGTTGCGGAACAATATGGGTGGAATTTTTGGCGAAATGGTCACGAATAACGAGTGCAGTGTGAGATGTTGTGTTGTCATGGTGCAAAAACCAAGAGTTTTCTTTCCACAAATCCGGCCTGTTGAGGCGAATAGCTCCACCCAAACGACGCATAACACTAAAATAATATTCCTTGTTGACAGTTTAGCCCGGTGGAAGGAATTCGTAATGCTCAACACCACGATAATCGAAGAAAACCGTCAACATGACCTTAATTTTTGAGCGACTTTGGCGTGATTTTTTCGGTCTTGGCTCACCTTTGACACGATATTCACTTGATTGATCAGTTGTTTTGGGGTCGTAAGCAAAAATCCAAGTTTCATCGCCCGTAATAATGCGTTTTATCTTGTCCTGATAGTCGGAAAGCATTGTTTCACACACATCAATGCGACGCTGTTTTTCCAAAAAATCGAGGGTTTTTGGAACCAAACGAGATTTGACTTTTTTGAGGCACACAACTGACGATTTTGGAGCACCAATTCCAGTTGCGCCGCCATGTGTTGCTCCCAATTCCCAGGAAAAACGATGGGGAGTCAGAGTGTGTGACACAGACATATATCTCCTTCTTGCGTTGAAGGGGGTTGTGGTAGCTCTTGGCGCATAGAATCGGCAGCCGCAGGAACGTCATCGTCTTCCTCGGTGTTAAGAGACAGGAAAATAGCTGCTTCTACGGGGTCTCCCACAGCAACCTGGGGACCAGGTGTGTGGGTGCAGCTGGCCAGTTGAAAATGTGGTCTACATCGTGAGGTGTATCATTGCAGGCGGGAAATGTGTTTGTGACATCCCGGACAATGCGAGATAACCAGCCACCGCAACCACCAGCCTGGTCGGAAGTTTGGCAAGTGTCGCTCTCGCTGCTCTCGGAAGTATTCTCTCTTCACGAGATATGGCTGGTGGTGGTGCCGAAAGAACTCTGTTTGGACCTAGTCCTGCAATTGATGATTGCACCTCCTCATGATGTACTTACTGCTGCGATGGCTGATCTGTATGCGTCGTCGTCAAAGGGAACCCTTTTGTACCTCTGGACATCTCTTACGAGGTCCCTCAAATCACGCCTGACATGTTTTGGTGGCGGTGTCTTGTCCATGAGGTCGGTGTTGGGGTGTTCCCTCCGGTAAGTTTATATCGTCGGAGATGCTTCCTTCTGTGCGTTGTGGAAACTTCATGACAAAGTTAATATACTCTTATCACATTCGTGAAGAGGGTATAATAACTCATTTAACAGCATAGGTACGGGTGCAGTTTTGTTTTCGTATTTACTTGCCTGTAGGAGATTTCAAAGTTGACATTTTGTGAGATTCGCGGCAAGGCCGTCGAGTGAAAATCCGGGCCCGGAACTCAACTTTTATGGGGCCCCATAATATTACATAATAATGATGGAAGTTATTGCACGCATTTTTTCGTGTTTGAAAGAATTAGAAAGTTCATGCAATTTTCAATAAATATTTTGTACGCTTGTCTGGTGTTCCTATTACATACCTAAGTTTTCGTTAATATTTAGCAACTGCTCGTCAAAGTATTTACGTTTCTTATGTCTAATTATGCTATTCGATAATCGCCGTAGCTCGTCATATTTTTCTTTTTTGGCTCTGGTTGCTCGTTGAATCCATTGTCTATAGGCCTCGTTTTCCGCGTCAAGTGAACTTTTGCATTCTTTGTCGAATTTTTCGCGCTTGCCGTGCTTTATATCCCACTACCCTCTGCGACTTCTTTAATGGTGCCCTTGAGTTCTTCCCAGAACCCATGGGCGCTTGTGTTTGCTGATGTGTTGCATAGGCGATAGTCTTTCCTCAAGGGCGGCAGTATACGCGACCGCCGTAGCATCGTTCAGAAGTTTATCAACCGCAAAGATTTTGGGAGGGCTGATTCTCGATTGGTGCACTGAACAAATTCTACATCTGTAGGTCGTCTTCATCAAGTGATGATCTGACTCGCAGTTTACTCCTCGATAGGAGCAAACATCTTTTACACTAGACGCCGAACGTGAGGACGTGAGCAATTTGGTTGACGGTATGTGTGTCTGGAGATTTCCAGGTCTGCTTGTGAATGCGTCGATGTGGGAAACACATAGAGCTTACAACCAGATTTCCTGCTGCAGGCGAAGTCGATAAGTCGCTGGCCGTTGTCGTTACATTTTCCATGAAGAGTGTGGTCCCATGGTGCCAACTTTCATTTCCGACTTCCGCGTTAAAGTCTCCCAGCCGCAGTTTGACATCGTTTGTTGGAAGTGAGTCGAAGAGAGTTTCAAGGCAGGCGTAGAACTCGTCTTTTACTGCGTCTTCTTTAACTTCGGTGGGGGCGTGCACATTGATGAGTCAAAGGTTGAAGAATCGAGTCTTAATGCGAATCGCACACAGCCGTTCATTTATGGGTTTGAAGTCAGTAATGTGCGGTTTGAGGGGGTTGTTCACTATAAATGCTACTCCAAACTCCTTGCGGTTTGCCACTTGTAAAAATTGTGCGCAATTTGTTGTCATTGATCTCGTTGCCAAGCCAATTTGTTTCCTGGACTGCAGTAATGCTCAGTTTGTACTTTTCGACTTGTTGAAGGAGGGCCTTCTCGGCCCCCCGTTTGTTCAGGGAGCGTACATTCCAGGATCCGAAAAAATAATCCTTTAGTCGTTTGCGTGGTCGTCGTTGTTGATCCGTCCAATCCGAGGCTTTTGTTGTAGGTTTCTTGACGTGAGTGGTTTTTACAAGGACGAGCTATCAGCAAATCGCTTAACCTCATTCAGGGGATGGCCTCGGAGATAGCTGCTTCAGATTGTTTAATAAAGGTGCTGGAGTTCACACAAATATGTTGCATTTCCAACTACACAAATCATTCCATCCTCTAGTGTTCCACAGAACCGTGGAATTGGATCCGCGGAACCGACTCGGCCGGCCCAAGAAAGAACCGGGAATCGGTTTCAGAAGAACCGAGAATCGATTCTAGGAGAACTGACAATCGATTTCACTATAGCCAAAAATTGATTTTTAACAAACCCTTTTAAACCGACTAGATCGGACCGGATCGGAAAATTTATTGTTCTTTGGACACGCTTGCACATGCAAAGCACCGCTTTAACTCGGACCGAAAGATTATATTTATATTTATTTTGGTTATCTAATAACTCTAACTCTCTAATGTTTGCACCAGCGTAAAGGTATTGCAAAATGAAAATATTGGGCTGTGGAAAAAGTTCTGCGGTTTTTTACACTAAAAATAAGACAAAAAAATTGTATTCTTCAAAACGCATTTAATCAACCAGATATTGTCCGTTCATTTCAACAACCTTCTGCCAACGTTCTAGCAAGAGCATGATGCCACGTTCATAAAAGCGCTGTGGCTTATTGCGAAAAAATCATGGTCATATTTGATGGCTTCCACAGATTCAAAACGGTTTCCATCCAAATGATTCTGAAGAGATCGGAAAAGGTGGCAATCCCACGGCGCAAGATCCGGTAAGGCGAGTGTTGCATTACTTCCCAGTCGAAGCTCTGTAGCTTTTGTTTCGTTTCCACAGAAGTATGGGGTCTGGCGTTGTCGTGATGAAACAATTCCGGACATTTTACGGCTATTGCTCGTTGCAGCTTTTTCAGCTGAGTGCAATACTTCCTCGAATCAATAGTTAGACCGCGTGGAAGAAGTTCGTAGTAGACTACACCCTTGTAATCCAGCGAAATGCTCAGCAACATTTTTCCGCCCTTGCAACGGTTGTGGATGATTCCCCAGGCGAGCACTACGATTTTTGCCGCTCGATGTTCTTGTAAACCACCAATTTCTCATCCCCCGATACAATCTTCTTCAAAAATGGTTTCAACGAATGCCATTTCAGTAGAGATTCGCAGATCGAAATTCGGTTTAACATGGACAACTCATAGGATACCCACACGTCTGACTTTTTTACGACTCCAAGCTGCTTTAGTCATTATGCGACGGTTGAATGCGATCTCGCGAGTTGTCAAATGCCGATCGGTTTTGATGAGGTCCAGGATTACATCGTTTTCAACGATGACAGGGCGACCAGTGCGGGAGAGTCGTTTAAATCCGTATTTCCGGGACGGAAGTGAGAAAACCACTTCTGAAATTCCTCGCCGTACACAGCGCATATCTCCTGTATGGCGTCTGTCGTCTTTTTCACACCTTTGTTGTATAATAACAAAAAAAAAGCATGTCTAATATGGACCTTTCTCTCTTCCATTTAATTACTTTTTTTTCACCTATAAAACAAGTTAGATTAAACGAATAACTCAATAACCTTTTAACCTGTGGATAACGGTTCAAGATACAAATAGGACAAACAGTGTTGCCAGGCATATGAAAATTTTTAATGTTAAAAACCGAAGAACTTTTCCACCACCCCAATAATAACGCATACATATCGCCTGTGTGGAGAATTGACAATACATACAGAGTTTAAAAAAAATGCGATCGTAAAGTTCTACTGCTTTCCAAAAACGATTAGAGAAACTATATATAAGTTGATGAATAAGAAATAAAAAACGTATTATTCAACGTCCATGTTGGGAACCGGAACTAGTCCAAATACCTGGTTCTTCTGAGAACCGGACTCGGTAGAACCGGTTCTTCAAAAACCCGGAACCGCACGTCACTACGTCCTACTAAACTGGAGACGCTTAGGTGTTGGTCAGCCATTCAGGAGGCTACAGCTATCTGCCTTTCTTCAATCTATCTTATCGCCGCCCCGGCGACCAACCGATCGATTCCTCGAAAATCAAAGACAACACCAAGATAATAAATAGCTGAATAGAACAATTTATTATCCTGAAATAAGTATAATGAATGAGCTGATTTGAAGAGCTGTAACTTTACAAACCGCAATCCACAGATGCTCAAATCTCCCACTTTCGAAATTCGAGATAGGTGGACGGGTAGAACATCTGTGGATTGTGTCATAGCCGCGCTCAATTTAAATTTATTTTGTCATTACGATGTCTCGCTCGTCGACAATCTTATCGTTTAACACTTGGCCGTCCGCGGTTTGACCCACTGCCGTTACCAGTGGGCGCCCACAAGGAGGACTATGGAAAAGCAAGTAGCTCTTGAAGCAATAGTGTATTCTGTTGAATAATAAAAAAAGATCTCGTAATGGAACCGTACTGTTTTAGTGATATTTATTAACATGCCGGAAAATGAACCCCTGATTTCTAGATGCAAGCGTCGTACAATAGCGACCGAAACCTCACGGCTGCCAAGCGCTTTAGATTTTGATAATCATAGAAAATTGTAGCGTGGACACAAACTAAATTAACTATTTTCCCTATTTCAGATATCACTGCATGTACCAACAAGATGAGTCCATTCCATCTGACGAAGAGGGAGAGCTGGAGAAAATAGCCCTCAATTTTAAAGATAAATTCAGGATGATTGCCAGCAAATATCAATATCTTCTTCTGCAGGAATCAATGGTAATTGGAAATTCTATTTTTAACCAACAATAACAATTCTCATGATTTCTTTTACGCTCTAGCGCTTACATCGTACTTCAGAGCTATGTTTAGTCAATGAACTGTTTATAAACGATGCACAAAATGAGCTTAAGGAATTGCGTGAGGAGCAGTTAAATACTGTCACACTAAATAGCAATTTGTATCAAAACACATCAAACTTAATGGCAAATAATACTACTTGTAGCAATGATGGTAAATTTGTCAAAAAGGAGTCTGAATATTCAGTACAAATGTCGAAGCTAAAAAGTGAGGAATACAACTGCCAATCAGATTATCAGCAACGTCTATCACAACCTGGAAACTATCAAAGCAATATTCCCTACGGAAATAATCACGCATCATTACATGATTTACAACAGTACCGTCAGCCATCGCTTACAAACAGCTTTGCAGCAAAACTTCAAGGCACGGTCGGTAGCAACGTGAATGCTTCAATCAAAAGTGAAATTAAATCCGAACCTAGTGATTTGCTTTTCGATAAGTGTGAGAATGCAACAGGCAAACTTGCGAACCATCGAACATTGACCACAACAGCTGGTACTGTAACGACAGATGCAACGAATGATTCTACAGTGAACAGCAATAATGCACCTTTATCAACCGTTCATACGTACACTAGCAGTTATACGAAAAGCTTTAGTAGTTTTACCGTAAAAGATGAAAAGGATCGCAATATTTACAGCAATAATAGTTTAGATGTGTCGACGACAAACACGTCCTTTTCTTCTTCATCGAAGAACTCGAATTTTGTCAAGCGTGAAACGGAAGTTTATGACATTGAGTCCGAAATTGCGCCAAGCTTTATCATGAAAAAGACAGAGTCGACAGCGTCGTTAACATCAACAGCAGCTGCATCTGATGGAGCGGATAACGATAGTATGGCCAATAATGGATTTTCGATTGACTATTTTATGAATTCGAATACACAAACAGCGGCATACGGCACGGGCGCTTCTTCGTCGTCGCTACATGTGAGTGAGCCGCTCGGCGTGGAAAAGAAAGAGGAAGAGTATGCCGCCAAGGTTGAACAGTACGACGAATGGCTGTGCATACAAAAAGAACTCAATCTGATCACGGAGAAGAAAGTCCAAAGCAACATGGTTAATCACGAGCATAAATTGTCCGAAATATTCGATGCCCCCGGCAACAAGTCGGTGGAAAATCATTTGAATGATCTCTTCAATTCAAATTCGTCCGAAGCTAGTGATCATAGTAGTAGTAAAGATCATCACAACATGGCAAACAATTTGCACTTGTCCGAGTTTTTCAATCCGGACTCGATAGCGAGCAAGTCCGTTGAGAATCGTTTGGAAGCAATGTTCGGCGGATCGCCGGCCGTTGAGAAGAACGAGCAGGACACCGTTGAATCGAGACTTGATGAAATATTCAATGGATCTTCGTCACCGCAACAGCATTACTCAATGATAAGTACAACAACACAGAACAAACGCGAATGGAATAATGGTGGCGATCTGTTGGCATCAAATACGTCAACACCATCAGCGACGAGTAGCTTTAATAAACGGTCGTGCATGGTGAACACGTATCTGGAGGAGTCACATGTCACTTCCAACCATCAACGATGGATGATGGATAATAATCAGTTCGATTTCATGGCTGATTCGGCGACGACTGCTCAAAATGACGCGTCGGCGGCCCGCAGTAAACGTTCGTGGAACGGCGATATTGCGAGCAATTTGGAGCATTTGAGCAGCAATAAGAAAATGTGCTTTAATAGTAAAGTTGAGTCTGACTTGGAACATGATCTCCTAGGTTTAGGTGCCTCTGAATCAAACGATGCTATTGCCAGCGAACTGATGAGGCACAACATGAATCAACACACTGCATTGCAAGATAGTAACTCACATTTACACCAGAACATGGCTCATATGCACAACAATGTGCTGATGCAAATGCAAACATCAGGCACAGTCCATCATATGCAACAGCAATCGCAACAGCTACATGATCACCAGCAGCATCATTCGCATCAGCACCACTCGCACCATCAGCAGATCCAGTCAAATGCACCGCTCATGAATCAATCGTCGTCAATGTTCGAGAGCACCATGAATAGCAGTTCAGCGAATGCCAATATGAGCGGAAGTAGCAGCAATACGAGCATTTCGTCGAACTTTGACGAAGACATCAACAGACACGTGCAAAATGCTATCGATAGCATTTTGAACTTGCATAGTAGCGAGAACGATTCGTTGAATTTCTCGCTCGAACATTCGATGGGCTCATTCCTAACCGACAGTCCACTCGATCAAAGCGCTCATCATAATACAGCTTCGTCCAACAATAGTCACTGCCCGCTCTCATCGACGATCGGTAAGCAACGGAGGCATTTGAATAGAATGGATGATCTCGGTGACTGTTTGATTAGCGGTGCAGGAATGGGAAATCAAGCTGACAATGGCAGCATAATGGTGGAATCACCGACATCGGTTGTCATGACAGGAGCAGCTAATGCTAGCGGGAATAGCATGCCATCGACCACTATGACGGATTTTAGTTGTGTTACCGGAATTGAGGAGGCGGTTAAGTCCATTATGACGTCTTGACAGCTTCCTATGAACCTGATCGAGTTCAATACGGCAACATTGTAAGGTTAGTGCGCCGAAAATGTGTAGAGGTGTGTGGGGGTTTTATATAATAATTGGAAGGGTTGCGAGTGTCAAAAATGTTGTAATCTGAACATCCAAAGCTAAACTGTTTTATTCATTGTACAATTTGTCGTGTCCTCCTTTATGGGGTATTCATGTCGAATGCTCCACTGTTGAAGTTGCAAATATTTTGCAAATACACATAAATTAAGTCGTATTCAGTCTGCTAATTTATTTATTTCAATCCAAATCTAATTTCAATATATGAATATTGCAATTATTTGTAGGCACAAATACATAATTTATTGTAAATGTGATACTGATCGGCCTAAAGGATCGTGGTCACTAAAATCACATTCTTAATCCCCAACTCCTTTAGACGTTTTGATTGCTGAAAATGTTTTAATGCATGCCGCTGACTGCTGAACGGGGAGCTATCGATTTAAGCCGCAACATGCGAAACCTCACATTTGCACAATATCCCTATACTGCCTTGGAAATGGACGCACATGACCAATTCCAAACGTTTCCCTTACCGTAGTTCATTAATGATTTGCAGCATCTCTACACAAATATGAACATGAAAGTAGTAAAATGCAAGCAGGACAAAATGAAGACCGTTCGGTAAAATGAACATTTAGATTTTAAGTAAAATTGAAAATTAAATTTAACTGTAAGTAAAAACAACCATAGAGGTTAGTAAACAAAATATTAAACCCTTAAACATTCAATAAAAATTATATATAAAAATGAAATCACTCATACACGACACACAAAAAACAAGAAACAAGAGAAAAAATCGTGGTTCAAATTGTAAATACATAATCTTAAAGTTTAGTGATTTGTTTTCTAATGATAAGCTTTAGAATAATTTCTAAGGTAATTTCTAAGACAAGGTACTATTGTAAACGTCGATTTAAAGGTAAATACGGATTAAATTTTCAATAAAGTAAACTAGATTAAATGAAAACAATATCTATACAATGAAAAAGAAAACAAAGGGTAAAACTTAATGACAATTTTTGTCTAAAAACTCGTCAGAGATATCGTGTCGTCGATAAGAGATACATGCAAAATATTATATTATAAAACATCTCTTCTTTTTGTATATTTGAATGAGCATAAGGAAACAAACAGATGTAATAGTGGTAGTAGCAAGTATATAATAGGGATTTATTCAAACAAAAATAAGTAAAAACAAGTAATAAGAACAAGATCACATACACACACTCTTTAGCTTAAATTTTTCGGTATGATGAACGATGATCGTAATTATTATTTTATTATTTTTTTTAAACTTATTATTATGTATTGAATTTTATTGTCAATGGTATTTTTAATCGTACATAGATCAAATTGAAAATAATTTATTAAATGTTTTAAATTTAATTATAAAAAAGTAAAATATGATGATGAATGTATATGAAAAGAAAGAGAGAGTATGGAAAAATGATACAATATAAATTCGATATGAAAAATGATTTTTTTTAGCTAATTATGTATATTGATTGAAAATGGTTTAATATAAAAAAAAAGAAAAAAAAAACAAAGAGACAAAAAACACTTATAGAGAAAATTGTAAGAAACGTAAAAAGAGAGAATGTTAAATACATATTATTTATCAAAATTGAAAAAAAAGTTTTATTCCTGGTTAGTGATCTGTAACACAGTAACGAGTCGTTCTTTATGAACGACTCAACAGAATGAGCGAAAGATTCGGCACAACGACATAGCCTCCGAGTCGTTCAATTTAAGAATGACACACTGTAAAATGAATACCCAAACTAGACCCCGCATAAATACTACGCAACGCATAGAAAATCCACGCTCATTCAAAATTTCTGATTACATATATGTATTACATTCATATTTATTCACATCCCATCCTAATATCTATCTGAAACTAAAACCACCATAATCTATCTACCAAACCAATCCCATCTAAATCCATTCATAATCATCTATGCAGTATACAATTGTGTATACTCCTAAATACAATATATACACAACAACCCATGCTTATGTCGACTCCAAGCAAATCAGAAATCATTTGCTTACGTCGCACCGCTCATCCAAGTTTCCCCAAAGAGAGAGAGAGTGCGGCGAGACTTACTGGGCTGTGCTGATGAATAACACAAACATTGGTTTATTTGTGTAATTCAATATAAACTCAAATTCAGATGTTTCACTCACTTAGCGCATACACCAATTACTCAAATCCTCTGCCAAATGAGGAATTCATGGCATGGAGCTTTTAGAACAGAGTGGAATAATTTGAGTCTTCTTCAGTGCTTTGCTTCGTATCTTAAAAATGAAAACCATATGAAAAATTCTGACAAAGCAGCAGTCTAGTTTAGAAATGCTAGCCCAGCAGCTGGAGATGTTAATATCGTTGATGATTGAGGAAGTAAGTGTTAAGGTAGCCATAGACGTTCTTTTTTGGCAGTTTTAACCGCACGGGTAAAACTGTACGGGTAAACATAATCAACGACCATATCCACACACTAGGCGTTGTTTCGCTTAGTTTCTCTGAAATCGTGGCGTCCATCATCATCTGATCTGCTGTGATGGATCCTACGACACTGACCAAACCCGTCCTTTTGAACTGCGTCGTCACACACGAGCCGACTTGAACGAACACGTTTGAAAACGGACGGTTAAAATCAAGCTGCTGCAAATATTTTTGAACGCCGGCAAGAAGGACGGTTTTTGGCCGCAAACCCACCGTTTTACCTGTACAATTTTACCCGTGCGGTTAAAACTGAAAAAAGAACGACGTCTGTGGCTACCTTTAGTGACTGCATCTGGACGCGTACTTTTTCGCACATTGAAATTTGATATCTCTAATCTCTCTAATTGCCTTGACCCCTACAGGTACAGGGGCATGTGCGCGTCAACATCTCTAGCATTTCTATGCCTTGTTGACGTTTCAATAGCATATCTACTTTTCGGAAGTGCAGTTGCTAGCATGCACCTCCTATCCGCGCCGTCTTTATACTGATAAGCTCGGAGAACTGTGAGAGTTCTATTAGTACTTCATACGCAGTTTTTGATCGCGCCGAGGTTTGATCTCCGAGGTTTGATCTCCGAGCTCTAGATTGACCGAACGATCACGGCCACCGAGCGCGACAAAATTTGATATAACTGTTTAAAATTCAATTTCAAACATTCAGTTCAGTAGATAGTTCTTTAAAGTAAAAGTTTCGTGCTAAGTGTGAGAATTGTGAAGAGAGGGACCAATCCGGTGAAATCGATGAAGTGTTTTGAGTAAAAATAAAAGTAAGTAGTAGCGATGTGTAGCACAGTAGCGAGTCGTTCATTTTGAACGACTCAACAGAATGAGCGAAAGATTCGGCACAACGAAATAGCCTCCGAGTCGTTCAATTTATGAATGACACACCGTAAAATTAATTCCCAAATCTGGGGTCAAAAAAAAAAAAGATGGGTCGCCCATCCCAGACTGGCAACCCCGTTTTCATGGGGAAATAGTGGTCCGATCGGGCTGGCCGAACTAAAGGACATTGGGGGGTCGCTGACTCAGAATCTGGGGTCAAAAAAGAGAAAAAAAATTGGGGTCGTCCATCCCAGACTGGTAGCCCCGTTTTCATGGGAAATAGTGGTCCGATCTGGCTGGCTCGAACTAAATGGCATTGGGGGTCACCGACTTCCGAGTCAGGGGTAAAAAAATAAAGGAAAAAACTGAATTTTTATAAACTACGACTTTTATTGAATATTTGATTAACCAAGTTTCTGACTCTTTGCATGACTCTTTTTGAACGACTCGTTGAAAAGAGTCAGGGCTTATGTGCTGGCACAGTGAAAAGAGTCATTATGCCCATCACTATTTCGCACAAACATACGCCACTTAATAAGGGATATTTCCACGTTCAAACACAATTTTCAAATAAAATTACGAACGAGGACAGACTTTCCGGTCACTATACGCACTTTGAGGCCAACAAACAGTTATTTACAAATGGAGTGACAGAACTTGTCGAGAGCGAACTGTCAAAACTCTAGGAATCGTTGAAGGGGTAATCGGATCGGAAAAAATTCGTGATACTTTTGCCCTCCACAAAGATTCAGGGTATCGGTGTCTAAAATCGTACCGTTTTCGCAAAGTATCTATGAAACCGTGTCGACGCGCTTCCGACACGGTCCAAAATAGGAACGCAGCCAATGTATAACGACATTCTTAACCTCCCGATGCCTAAGGGCGTGACAATAATCGGGTATGCTGACGATATTGCGGTAGTTGTGGTAGCTAAGGACTCGGACTACGCAGAAATGTATGCCGGCGAGGCAATAACAACAATTAAGCTGTGGCTTGAAAAAATGGGATTTGAGCTAGCAGAGCAGAAAACGGAAGCTGTTCTAATTAGCAATCGCAGAAAGAGGAACTCTTTGAAAATCAGTGTCGGAAGTAGCATCAAAGATTAACCATAAGGAAGATACCTCACTTAGTACGATTTAATTTTTAGAACGGGATGCACTCATGCTTAATCTTTGCCAATAATTCAAAGGTAAATTCCCTTAAGAGAGATAGAGGCGGCAACACTTCAGTAATGGCAACTGCCTATAAAGTTTCAATGTGTGAGTAACATGCTTGTTAGTTGGCATTACCCCTTCGTGTACGCATATGAGAACCAACACGTATGCAACTACTAGTCAGTCGCGTTAATTTGTATGAAGTAGGGTATCTTCCTTATGGTTAATCTTTGGTAGCATCATTACTTCCAAAAAAGCTATTAGGTACCTGGGAGTAATGATCGACTCAAAACTGACCTTCGGAGAGCATCTCAAATACGTTTGTGAAAAAGCGGCTAATGCAACTGTCGCACTGGAAAGAATGATGCCTAACATAGGGGGCCCGAGACCGAGTAGAAGGCTTTTATTGTCTAGAGTCATCACCTCAATACTATTGTATGCTTCACCGGTGTGGTCTGGGGCGTTTCTTCACGCAAGTAACATTCGAAGGATAAGCTCAGTCTATCGAAGGAGTGCGTTGAGGGTTGCGCTTATCGAACGACATCCCATGAAGCTGCCTACGTAGTTGCTGGAATGATTCCAATAGATATTCTAACCGACGAAATGAGCCGGCTCTATGAAAGTCGTCATTTGGAACCAGCGGGGGTTCCGGAAGCACGGAGAGTAAGAGAAAGAAACAAGTCTCTAAGAAAATGGCAGGTACGTTGGGAGGAAGCCCAAACAGGTCGTTGGACCTACATACTCATCCCCCGAATTGAGAGTTGGATGAATAGGAAACACGGTGAGGTAAACCATTACCTGACACAATTCCTAACTGGTCACGGAGCACCGGTTCAAGATTGACGAATCGGCGGAGTGCCCGAGATGTCCTGGAATAGAGGAGGATCCTAAGCACGTGTTGTTCCACTGCCCAAGATTCGCTAGGAACCGCGAAACACTAGAAGCGGAATTGGGCGCAACAATCAGCCCGGAGAACCTTGCTCATGCTCTTGTCCACGAGCAACTGGGACGCCGTGAGTCGTGCAGTCTGCAACATTCATATGGAGCTCCGAAGGGAGGAGGAGAGGCGCAGGTCTGCGCATGTTAGCGTAGGCTAACAGCCAGTACCCTTCCCTGCGAAGTAATACCGAAAGGTGGTTCCACAGGGCAAGGGGGGAGACACAGGTGTTCGCGCAGGTTGGAAGTAAATACTGTTCACCCTGTAGGATTTAGTCAGTAAAAATCTGACATACCGATATCGGTATCTTATAGTAGAAGATTCCCCCGCCTGTATAAAAAAAAAGCATATCTACTTTTTGGAAGTGTAGTTGCTAGCATGCACCTTCTATCCGCGAAGTCTTTATACTGACAAGCTCGGAGCACTGTGAGAGTTCTATTAGTACTCACAGGCAGTTTTTGATCGCGCCGTGATTTGAACTCCGAGCTCTAGATTAGTATCGTAGAGCGGTGATCGAACGACCACGACCATCTAGCGCGATAATGATGGATCTGTGCGGAATTGCGTTAGATCTCGAGAGGGAGCAGCAAGCAAGGTTGGGCTAAAGATTAATACCAACAAGACCAAGATTCTTAGCCCGCCATTGCGAAAAAGACATCCTACACCTATTACCATCAATATTAATGGGCAGCCTGTGGAGAAGGTCGACAACTTCGTCTACCTGGGTAGCATTGTTGCCAAAAATCGTGGTACGGAGCAGGACATCGCTCGTCGTATCAACCAGGCTAAATGCACATACGGCATGCTGTTCAAAATCCGATAAAGCAGTTATGTCAGCATCAAGACCAAGCTGGGCCTGTTTCGCTCCCTAGTTTTTACAAAAACATTGATGTCGCATCCCCCATCATTCCAGCTGTAATAAGAGAGTACACTACACACGAGGTGCGCGCTTCGCTTCGCTCCATTTACTTGGTGCGTTCGTGTGGACTCCGGTTTTGGAATGTTTGATGTTCGCATAAGTCAACCGCCAAACAGAAGCAATGTGTCCCAATGAGCAGAGTTGTAGCTCAAAAACTTTGTCTCTAAAGTGCTAGTCCAATATTTGTTTGCTACGCCACCTAATGTACTCGTAGATAAACAACCATCTAGAATTCAATTGCACTATAAAAAAAAAGCCAGATACAAGAAGAAATTATGGTGCATATCCCGATCATAAAACGTTTATTTCAAAAGACTAGACATTATGTAACTTACATAATTTTAATACTAATTCTGAAAAAAAAAATGCCTTCTACATACTCGTATTTCCATCTACGAAATATACAAAATAGTTAATGCCTGATAAAAATAAATATATATAATTAATTTCATGTTATGTTACATTTATGTATATTGCTTTGAAAACAATGAGCTTATTAGATAGACTGAATAATCGATAATACAAAATGCGTTCTGGTTTAGAGTTAGTAAAGTTCGTTAGAAAAATGTCTTTTTAACATCAACTAATGATAGATTGTATGTGTCGTGCATATTATACAGTTTTTCTCTTCTTTGAACAAAAACTGACATAAAAGATTATCGTGCTATTCAGGTTTGGTAGAACGTTGAAATATCATTGTGTGTGTATTTGATGATAGTATAAAAAAATGATCAACGCATTTCCCAAAGTTTATTCTTTCTAAAAAAAATCACAAATAAATTTCCAAACAAACAGTGGTCATCACAAGGAGAAACTTAAAAGTATTCGTTTAATATTTATTTGAACAGAAACATAAATGGTTTACACAGACTACTGTTCTGAACATTGATTTTGTCTACATTTGTCCCCTAAAGTTCTGTGTTCAATGTAAAACGCTTAAGTATTACATCAAGTACGCCTTAAATGCGTATAACTAAAACATACATTTAATTTACTAATTTTTGGAATAATTTCAAAGTATTTCACTACAAAATAAATATTCAAACTTATAGGAAGAAAACCATCTACTTACATTCGTAAAAATTTACAATTAGTTGCTTCTAATTGGCAATGGATGTGCCTCGGTGTTCAAAACATACTTGTCTAAATCGATCTCATTACGATCATCACTAAATAACAAATAAAAGTACTTGAGGGTTTCACCAAGCCAAAAGCTCTCCATCATATCACGAGGTCTTGTATTCAGCACACTCTTAACATTGCCAATGGATGTGTATCCATGCTTTACTTTCGTGTATTTCTCGAATGATTGGAAAATATTCCAACCCATATCCTGATACGTTTTATTGCCCGTCAACACGTAGAAATAGTATAAGCTCTCTACAAATTCAGGTCGTAACAAATTGTGTGCATCGTTGGGCTTAACGATAATATCCGTTTCCGAGTCGTCATTGAGTTTGAAGTATGTAATTTCGGGCGCTAGACCGGTTGGTTGTTTCATGTATGTTTGATAGCATGTCTCCAATAGTTCATTTGCCAACGTGAGATGAGTCGCGGGCATTCCATTGCGTTGACCAAGCAGTAGAGTTCCTGGCAAATAACATGTTAGATGATCCATTTTTGGCTTGAAATCTTTTCCGTTTATCAACTCTCCAATGTAGGTGTGTTTTTCGACGTGTGTCTTGCGTACGAGTTGCGATTGAACGCCTTCCATGGCAAGTTGATAGTCTTCGATAAGGCTAAACGTCAAGTTAAAAGAAAAAAGATTTCAGTAAGCCCCCAGACGTGCTTTAATTCAATACTCACAAATCATTTTGTTTCTTGCCGGTTTGTAACCATTGTTTTAGAAGATATTCATAGTATGAATCTCCTCGAGCACCAAGAGATATTGTGGCGAAGTTTCTGAACGTTCCTGAGTTGGCATTGATAAAGATGGGAACTAAACCGTGGGTTTTCGGAAGGGCATGCACCTTTTCGTTCACTGATTGAATAGCCTGTCGAATAAATCAAACAGTAAATAAGTGTATAAGAATTATGAGCATAGAAATAGAAATAGAAAAAGAGGTGCGGCTACTGACCCTCATGGTGGGCACTGCGACCATAGGAGGTCTATTGTGCCATAGCCTTTAATATTATCGCAAGAGATCTTCCACCACTCTTACGAAGGCTAGTAAGTCTTTTGCAGGAGATTTCCGGATATCAGCAGAGTTTGTGACGATCCGCCCTAGTAACGCTAACCTAGCCCGCGCAATCGCTGAGCATTCACATAAAAGGTGATATGTGGTCTCAATGTCCTCCAAACAAAGACGACACTCCGTCTTTCTGGATAAGCCCATCTTATTTAAATGAGATTTAACCCAGTGATGGCCTGATAGGTAGCCAACAATTAACCTCAGATCAGCTCTACTCATGTGGGTAGTATCCCCATAGTCGAAGGGTCCCATTAACGCCTTTGATTGCCGCAGCCCTGCAAGGTCATCCCAGTAGCGCTGTCGTAGCCTGACAGACCATTCCTTTATGATAGTCCTGGCCGAAGCCAGGCCAAGGCCACAATAAGGTTCCGGTCCGATAATATTTTATTAGACGTTGAGCCTTGCCTGGCAAGTTCATCCGCCAATTCATTGCCTTCAATGCCTTGATGACCTGGCACCCAATACAAAAAGACTTGGTTGTCAGTCGCCAGACATTGAAGAAGTTCACGACAATCTTTCACCAGCCTTGAATAGAGCTTGTGTGAAGACAGAGCCTTTATGGCTGCCTGACTATCTGTGCAGATAGCATTGTGAGCGCCTCTTAGTTTTTTTCCAGAATAATCCTGGCGCAGACCTCTATGGCATGGATCTCGGCTTGAAAACGTTGGGCCACGCACCCATAGCGATTGAAATCCTGGTATTGGGCCCACAGCAAATCTAGCCTGGACATAGCATAGAATGTATGTCATGAATAAATTTTTTATTCTTTCTTCCGACAACCGAATCTGAACATTCTTAATTTTCTTAATACTTCCATATCAATAAGAATGTGAAATGGCAGCACCAAAGAAACTTAGTGAAGGGGACGAAACTCACGAAAAAAGGAGTTACTAACGCAAAATGGCCGATGCCACACAATAGCATAGAAGCAAGGTGTCCTCTAAAGGTCAACGGTTTATATATTTTAACGACTACTGCTATATGGGTTGCTTGTAATTTTTACCCGTTTGCATGACTACCTATTAAACAATAAGATTCCGAATGATATTTTAAAGGTATCTTTACTAGATACCATATATCGCCAATGATATCTTATTATGATCACAAAATATAAGAATTCCGTATTAAATGCCCAATTAGATTGATATGATTAATGAATGATATACTTCATCATTATCATCGTGGCGCGATTACCCGACGTCGGGCCTTGGCCGCCTGGATCATTGTCCTCCAATTATCTCGGTCACGTGACCGCGTCCTCCAATTTTGGGAGCCCAGCAGCTGTGCGGCGTCCACACCTACTGAGCTCTCCCAACGAGATCTCGGTCGTCCTCGCAGTCTCGCTCCGTCGACTCGTTCTGCATTCATTACTCTCTTAGGCATGCGATCATCGTCCATTCTTTGTACATGCCCTGCCCATTGAAGTCGTTGTAGTTTGACGATTTTCGAGACTTGCAGCTCATCGTACATTTCATATAACTCATGGTTGTACCGGATGCGCCATCCATCTCGATCGCAAACAGCCCCGAAAATTCGCCGTAGAACCTTACGTTCAAAAGTGTCTAGCATGTTTTCGGAGGCTTGAGTTAGGGTCCATGCTTCACAGCCATAGCATAGCACTGGTCGTATAATGGTTTTGTACACGCGGAGCTTCGTGTTTCTGTGCACATGCTTCGATTTCATTATGGGGAGAACCGAGAAAAAAGTCTTATTAGCTAACTGTATCCGTCGCTTAATTTCGTCAGTTTCGTTGGCGTCCCTTGACAAGTTGCAACCCAGGTAAATGAAGTTGTTCACGAACTCGATGTTGAGGTCCCCCACATTGATGCTCGGTTGTGCAGGTGTCCTTGTCACCGATTGCATCATTATTTTAGTTTTACCCTCGTTAATACGTAATCCAACTTCCTTTGCAGCGGTATCGAGCGTATGCAGAAGTTCTTCTGCGTCAGCCAATCTTCGGGACATGATGTTGATGTCGTCGGCGTACGCTGCTAATTGTGTCGACTTGATGAGTAGCGTCTTGCTGTTGTCCATATTCATGGCCCGAATAACGTGTTCCAGTGCTAGGTTGAAGAGCGTCGGTGCCAGTCCATCGCCCTGTTTCAAACCAGTGCGTGTTTCAAATAGATCAGTAAGTCTATTCTGGATCCTGACTTGTGAGACGGAGTTGGTCATCGTCATCTTTGTCAGTCGCACTAATTTTGCCGGTATACCAAATTGCAGCATGATGTTGTACAGTACTCCACGATCGATACTGTCGTATGCCTGCTTGAAGTCGACAAAGATTTGGTATACGTTTAGCGTTTACGTTGTATTCCCAGCACCTCTGGAGTATCAGTTTGACTGAGAAGAGCTGATCGGTTGTGGAGCGCCCAGGTCTGAAACCGCTTTGATATTCGCCAATGACTCGTTCTGCGTACGGTTTTATTCTATTTTCCAGAATTTTCGTCAAAATGATATACTTGCGATAAAAAAAATATGAGGGGAAATTATGGGACTTTTTCCATAGTCCTCCATGTGGGCGCCAAGTCTTAGCGATCAGACAGTTTGGAAAAATGCAGATAGCTGTAGCCTGAATGGCTGACGAACACTTACGCGTCTCAGATTTAGTAGGATGGAAAGACTTGCGTAGTTGGACCTGCAACATACATAGTTGTGTGAACTCCAGCACGTTTATTAAACCCTCCGAAGAAGCTATCTTCCGAGGCCATCCCCTGAATGGGGTTAAGCGATGTGCTGACAATTCGTCCTTGTAAAAACCACTCCATGTCAAGAAACCTGGAACAAAAGCCTCGGATTGGACGGATCAACAACGACGACCACGCAAACGACTAAAGGATTATTCTTTCGGATCCTGGAATGTAAGTTCCCTGAACAAACCGGGGGCCGAGAAGGCCCTCCCTCAACAGGTCGAAAAGCACAAACTGAGCATTACTGCAGTCCAGGAAACAATTTGGCTTGGCAGCGAGATCAATGACAAGAAATCGCAGACAATTTTTACAAGTGGCAAACCATCGGGCCGCAAGGAGTTTGGAGTAGCATTTATAGTGAACAATTACTTCAAACCGCATATTACTGACTTCAAACACATAAATGAACGTCTGTGTGCAATTCGCATTAAGACTCGATTCTTCAATCTCTGGCTCAACAATGTGCACGCCCCCACTGAAGTTAAAGAAGGCGCAGTAAATGACGAGTTCTACGCCCGCCTTGAGACTCTCTTCGACTCACTTTCAACAAACGACGTCAAATTGCTGCTGGGAGACTTTAACGCGAAAGTCGGAAATGAAAGTTGGCACCGGGGGACCACTGGAGGCCACAGTCTCCATGAAGAATGTAACGACAACGGCCAGCGACTTATCGACTTCGCCTGCAGCAGGAATCTAGCCGTAAGCTCTACGTGTTTCCCGCAACGACGCATTCACAAACAGACCTGGAAATCTCCAGACGCACATACCGTCAACCAAATTGATCACGTCCGCATTTGCAGGAGATGGGCGTCTAGTGTGATGGATGTCCGCTCCTATCGAGGAGCAAACTGTGACTCAGATCATCATTTGGTGAAGACGACCTATAGATGTAGAATTTCTTCAGTGCATCAATCGAGAATCAGCCCTCCCAAAATTTGTGCGGTTGATAAGCTTCTTAGCGATGCCACGGCGGTGGCGTATGCTACCGCCCTTGAGAAAAGACTATCTCCAATGCTACACAACATCGGCAAAACAGGCGTCCATGGGTTCTGGGAAGAACTCAAGGGTACCATCAGGGATATCGCAGAGAAGGCCGTGGGATATAAACCCCGGCGAGCGCGAAATGACTGGTTCGACGAAGAATGCAAAAATTCACTTGTCGCGAAAAACGAGGCCTACAGACAATGAATTCAACGAGGAACCAGAGCCAGAAGAGAAAAATAGACGAGCTGCGGCGAATATCGAATAGAATAATTAGACGTAAGAAACGTAAATACTTTGACGAGCAGTTGCTGAATATAAACGAAAACTTAGCTAATAGGATAACCAGACAAGCGTACAAACTAGTAAATATAATTAAGAACGGTTACCAAACCAGCACTAGCCTTTATAAGGACAAGGATGGAAACATCATCAGCAACGCCGATGGCATTAACAAACGATGGGCCTCTTATTTTGAAGAGCTGAACCTACCATCAACATCCCCACACAAGCTCTCGACGATATTGGTGATGTAGGCCCACCCATACAACCCCCAACAACAGTTGAGGAAGTTGATCTCGCGTTGCGGTCACTAAAACGTAACAAAGCGCCGGCCGGGCGCTGACGAGATCCCAGCTGAACTGCTAAAATTCGGTGGAACGGGTCTAGTTAATGCCATACATCAATTACTCCTACGAGTATGGGAGAACGAGATGATCCCAGACGATTGGCGCAGAAACATCATCTGTCCAATCTACAAAAAGGGAGATAAACTGCGGTGTGAGAACTACAGGGGCATATCACTAGTTTGTACGTCCTATAAAATTTTGACGAAAATTCTGGAAAATAGAATAAAACCGTGCGCAGAACGTGTCATTGGCGAATATCAAAGCGGTTTCAGACCTGGTCGCTCCACAACCGATCAGCTCTTCTCAGTCAAACTGATACTCCAGAAGTGCAGGCAATACAACGTAGACGTATACCAAACCTTTGTTGACTTCAAGTAGGCATACGACAGTATCGATCGTGGAGTACTGTACAACATCATGCTGCAATTTGGTATACCGGCCAAATTAGTGCGACTGACTAAGATGACGATGACCAACTCCGTCTCACAAGTCAGGATCTATAATAGTCTTACTGATCTATTTGAAACACGCACTGGTTTGAAACAGGGCGATAGACTGGCAACGACGCTCTTCAACGCTGTTCGGGCTATGAATGTGGACAACAGCAAGACGCTACTCATCAAGTCGACACAATTAGCAGCGTACGCCGACGACATCAACACCAGGTCCCGAAGATTGGCCGACGCAGTAGAACTTCTGCATACGCTCAATACCGCTTCAAAAGAAGTTGGACTACGTATCAACGAGGGTAAACCTGAAATAATTATGCAATTGACAAGGACACCTGCACAACCGAGCATCAATGTGGGGGCCTCAACATCGAGTTCGTGAACAACTTCATATACCTGGGTTGCAACTTGTCAAGAGACGCCAACGAAAGTGAGGAAATCAAGCGACGGATACAGTTAAAATAGCTAATAAGACTTTTTTCTCGGTTCTCCCCATAATGAAATCGAAGCATTTGCACAGAAACACGAAGCTCCGCACCATTATACGACCAGTTCTATGCTACGGCTGCGAAGCATGGACCCTAACTCAAGCCTCCGGAAACATGCTAGACACGTTTGAACGTAAGGTTCTGCGGCGAATTTTCGGGGCCGTTTGCGATCGAGATGGATGGCGCATCTGGTACAACCATGAGTTGTATGAACTGTGCGATGAGCTGGAAGCGTCGAAAATCGTTAAACTACAACGACTTCAATGGGCGGGGTATGTACAACGAATGGACGCACGACGCGACGAGTTGACGGAGCGAGACTGCGAGGACGACCGAGATCTCGTTGGGAGAGCTCAGTAGGTGTGGACGCCGCGCAACTACTGGGCTTCCAGGTCTGGGCTTCGCGGTCACGTGACCGAGACAGTTGGAGAACAATGATCCAGGCGGCCAAGGTCCGACGTCGGGCTGTCGCGCCACGATGATGATGATGATGATCTAATCTAATCAATAGTTCAGTTCTCTCATCTGCTTTTCTACTCCCCAGATTTAAGCGATCTGATCTGATCATGCTCCAATACCGACAAACGGAACTATTAAACCTATTCACTCTTCATTTTTCAACTGCTCCGACTCCGACCTGAACTTAAAGGAACCATATGATTTTAGGTTTGTTTTAATGCTCCGACACTGATCATTTTTCGATTGCGGAGTAGGTCGACCTAGTCCGATGTACGGAATAGGTTAAAAAGAGTAGGTTCGTGAATTGGCAACCATGACTAATCCACACTATATACTATTATACATGAATGAAATAATTGCCAATTTATTTTGATCGCGTAGTTCTATAAAAATTTATCTTATTTCTATCCTGGAAAAAATAATTTTTAGAGAATGTTCTCTCATTTATCTCGCAATTCTATTGCAATGAAGACATCTAATTATTGTCTCCAGAAAGATTTCTTTTCAAACGCTTTAAAATGATATTTTTATTATATCTTTTATGAGATAGTTGGCGATAATTTGCAATATCATTAGCATATTTTCAATTAGATTATCTCCAAAAATATTTACTGGGCTATGAACTAACGAAAAGCCCTTACAGGTCAAATTCGAAACAAATCAATGCCATCAATCAAAATGACATATATGTACATATAGCGCGTGCCATTGCAAACAACTCAAATATTCTAAGACAAACCAAATATTTAGTTATAAATACCTACCTCCTCATATTTTTTGTCGCCCGAGCTGCGAGATAAATCTCGGAATTCAAGTTGGATAGTTGTAACTTCACTAGTTGAACTGTCCGGTGACCACTTGGGCGAATGAGCTTTCATACTAGCCAAATTAACATCAGAGAAGGGAATTCCAGATAGCGTATCGAAACAGGGCATTAAGCGATTACCTAGATCAATCTAAGTAAAACGACAAAAATATTACACAATTGACAAATGATCAGACTATCACAACATACGGCTTTCTTTAAAAACATTCTGTCTCCACTCAAATGATATGCACTCAACAGTCCCCCCAGAACACGGATTGTCACTTCAAATAGATTTACATCCTTGTTTACGTTGAATGATAAGTGCTGATCCACCCAGTTTCTAGCCTCTTCAAATTCTGAAATCAGCAAATTTAGTAGTCGATGTGATTTATTACTAATGCGTCTAAACTCACCGTCTTGCAAGTCCATAATATATATCGTATCCAGAGCATCTACAATAGTCAATCCTAAACCAAACCAATCGTGAAATCCCGTTGAAATCGGTTTCAGATTATCATGTCCCCAAGCAAATTCTTTGTATCCCTTCCACGAGTGACGAAAAGCATCGACGACCGCCCGCTGTCGATCATTCGACGGTCCGCTAAAATCTTTCGGTGCATTATTATCGACATTTTCTTCTAATACGTTCGGCTCCCTATCCAATTCATTATTCGGTTGATTTTCATGAGATCCTTTTTCATTTTCAGAGTTGCCATTATTCTTTTCGGGTGATAATTGTTGTTGTTCAATTGGATTTTGTCCATCGTTATTGTTTTGATCTAGGCCCGAATCGATTTGCTGTTGAACGTCCTCTTCTACTTTTGGGGCTGCCGTAGGGGGTGGCAGAACTTCGTGGTTGTTATTCCGCTTAGGGTGATGAACGTTTTCATTTCGTAGTATATTATCATGCTGCAAGAAAAAATACGAATGTTAGCCGTCATATGGTTAGATGGATGACAAATATTGTAATTTTTAAGGGTGATCGTACTATATTATTTATTTATTTATTTTTCGACGTTTCTTGGACGGTTTCTGTAAAGGGAACTTTGACAGTTTATCGCTCTGATACTTCTAGTGACAGTGCTGTTATTTCCCTGTTTAGGGTCGTTAAATAACACATTTTCAATTCCGTTTTTATCTAAACTACAATCCTTCTAAAAGGATGATTCAAGTCCATCGCTTTCCTGACTATGGAAAGTATACAGGAATAAATTATTTTTTGAAGACACCGAGTAATAGGCCAGTCAAATTAAGCCAATTTTGGGGCTTTTTAATAATAATGAGGGAAATATCTGGAAATAATTTTAATCCCTTCTATAGATACTGAATACATGGAAACTGAGTTTGCACGGTCGTAGAAGGTGAGCTTAACTATTGGAGGGCGAAAATCCGAGAAATTTAAGCCCTTTTTTTAATATTATCGATATAAATCCCAATGCACTGCTCAAAGTTGATATTCGGTTCAGTAACGTAGTCAAAATCGATAGTCAAAAAATGACAATTTTCGAGGCTCCCGAGAAAAATCACACTTTTTCACGTTTCAAGCTCACAGATCTTTGCAGTGGATCCTCCAAATGAAAAAGCTTGTCTGTAAAAGTTGGGGACAATTTGATTGTGAGCCTAACGTGGCTAATATTTTTCAATTCGGGTCATTTTTAGAGTAGCTATGAGCAAAAATTCAAAAATGAATGCTCATCGATTTATGCCTTAAAAGCTCTATCTCGGTAAGTATAACACCTAGAAGTTTTATTTTAGTCTCAAATTGTAGATAAATTACTCCAGTTAAATAAAGTTTTACAAGATTTCTTGTGAGAACAATTTAGTAGATACTAAAAAGAAACAGGACAAGCCAAGCAATTAGGCACATTTTCAACATGGGGGGAAATAGAAAACTTGGATTTTTAAGCAATGTACCAACTCAAACAATATATCAAAAATCGAAACTACCCTAACTAAAGCAACCAGTGTTATAACAATTTGACTGACCAAAGTAATTTAACCTTTGCAAAATCACCGACTTTTTTTTTAAATAAAAACGCAATTACTCAAAAACTATACCCGCTAGCATACCTAGTCTAGCCATAAATACTGTTACAAACTTTTTGAAGCACTGTTCAATAAAAGAGGTGTTATATGTTAAGAAATCATTGTTTATTTATTAAATGCATTGTCAACAACGGAAATTGCAACAAGTTATTCGAAGTGATTGCCTTTTGCCTTTACACAAGACTTTAATCGAGCTGGCCACTTATCTATGGAAGCACGCACGACTTCAATCGGAAAGTTGGCGACTGCATGTGTAAGAGACTTCTTTAAGGATTCGATATTAGAATGTCTTTTAGAGCACGTCATTTGCTCTAAGACAGACCATAATTCGTAATCCAGCGGATTCAGGTCTGGGCTAGAGGAAGGCCAATCTTCAGCTTTAATAAAATCTGGAACATTTTCTTCAAGCCATTTTTGGGTTGACTTCGCCTTATGACCTGGTGCAGAATCTTGCTGGAAACTCCAAGGCTGATTTTTGAATAATGACGTGTTGAGAGGATTCACTACACTTTCAAGGACACTTTCTTGATAAATTTTGGCAGACGTTTTGACGCCCTTCTCACAAAAATGCAACTTTGTCACCCCGTTGTAGTTAACACCCCACCAAACCATTACTGAGGCTGGATGATGACCTCTTTGAACCTTTTGGGCAACTTGAGAAGCTTCTCTGGCACTGCGAGCATAAACCCTATCGTTTTGTTTATTAAATGTTTCTTCGACAGTAAAAATTTTTTCGTCCGTAAACAAAATTTTACGGTGTTCTTGGTTTGCGTACCGGCAAAGTAATCGTTTTGATTTTTCCACTCTATTTTTTTTTAACGAATCTGTTAGTAAATGCCCGGTAGATCTACGATAAGCACCCAACCCCAAGTCACTTTTGATGATACGTGAAATTGTTCTTTGGGGTATTTTCATCTCACGCGATAAAATTTTTTGTTTCCGAAGAGGATTACGGCGAATTCTCTCGCGCACGGCTTTAACCGCTTGAGGTGTTCGAGTAGTTCGCGGACGGCCACTTCTTTCACGGTCACTTACTCCAGACGTATCATTAAATCTTTCAATAGCCCGATATACAAACATTCGGCTTATACCAAGGATATGCAGAATCTTAAAAATATCACTTGGTTGCATTCCTACTTTATGAAGTGCAATCACAGAAATTCTATTTTCTTTGTCACCCCAATCCATGTTTACTACACTAAAAATTAAACTCAAATGATGACAAATGCATCAAGCACAAGCGTACTATAGCGATTAGCTCAATTTTTAAGAAATGCAATATAACGGTTCCTTTCTGCAGGGTTGCCAAACCTTGTAACAATATTTATGGCTAGACTAGGTATTCTAGTAAAGAATGAATCGCAGGTAATATCTTACCCTAAAAACAGAAAATAGCCTGTAGAAATCAGATAAACTGTTAATTAGATATGGCCTTGGAAAATAAACTAAAAAAAGTGTGAACAAATTATAAATAATAATACAATATATAGTATAATATATGTGTGAAAACTCGAGAAAAAAATTTTAAATGATACAAAGTATCTACACTGCATGCAGATACATTGGAACATGGATATGTCTTATGCCTGCCGAAAGCGTGGGACGTGTTTTGTCGAATGATTTCATCCAGTATAACTATACTGGAATCTTTATAAAACTTACGTCGATATCTTTAACACAACAGGTTCCATGCAGTCGGTAGCCAAAGACATATCCATGTTCCGATGTATCTGCATGCAGTGTAGATACTTTGTATCATTTTAAATTCGATTTTTTGGCCATAACTTCTAAACTATAAGGAATTTCGGATTTTTGACGAAATCCCCCCCACACTACACACCTCCATGCCCGTGGGCCTCGGAGCATCGATCCCCACTATTTTTATGCTCCTCAGTCTACTTTTTTTTTGTTTTTATACCCTAGTTTCTTTTGTAAATTCAAGCGTCGCTGTGATGCAATCTCATAGACTTGTATTGTACATAAAGCCAAAGACATATCCATGTTCCGATGTATCTGCATGCAGTGTAGATACTTTGTATCATTTCGGCTTCATTTCTCCTCACATCCAATAACTAAATCATACCACTGTTTTAATTTCCTCCATCGTTCGTCTGGCTTATCCAAAATACCTTTATACTATTGCAGGTACAAAAAAACAACCACCAAAACATCATATTCGTTGGATGAACCGACAATCGACCAGACGCTCGTTCCCACTCGAGCACATCTCAGCCAACACTAGAGCCACACAGCGCATTCATCCATCCACTCCACACATTCCGTGCGAGGTTGTTGGTAATTGCCAATGCTGATCGCCTGTTCACCCGTACACTATGTTATCCACTACTTAGGTCGGCATGACGCATTTAGTACCGAGATTGTAAACGCTGCCAACGCAATTTCCTCCTATTTCTTGCCGTCCACAACGTCAGCCTTTATCGCTATCAACATCTCAACATGTACACACAAGATCCCTGCAAGCGCGCCGCCCGCGCGGATCTACAAGCAAGAGCCGTGCACAATGACCACTTCACTCAAACGACATGCACAACCCACACTCATAGAATTTTCAATGGGCTTGTTTCCTCTTCTGACCCCCGAGTAGCACAGCAGATATTTCGTGTTACGGACAGATTTTTAGGATGACCCCCAGCTATAAGACATATCCATGTCAATAAGATAAACCAGCAAAATGTTGATCGTGGGCTACATATCCTTCTTATTTTTTCGAGCTATATCTAATAAACAGTTTATCTGATTTCCACAAGCTATTTTCTGTTTTTAGGGTAAGATATTACCTGCTATTCACTTTTTACTAGAATATGCTAGCGGGTATAGTTCTTGAGTAATTGCGTTTTTATTAAAAAAAAGTTGGTGACTCTGCAAAGGTTAAAATACTTTGGTCAGTCAAAATGTTATAACACTGGTTGCTTTAATTAGGGTAGTTTCGATTTTGATATATTGTTTGAGTTGGTACATTGCTTAAAAATTCGAGTTTTCTATTCCCCCCCTAACACCACGGACCCCGCAACCATGTTGAAAATGTGCCAAATTGTTTGGCTTTTCCTGTTTCTTTTTAGTACCTCCTAAAATGGTCTCACAAGAAATCTTGTAAAATTTTATTTAACTGGAGTAATTTATTTACAATTTGAGACTAAAATAAAACTTCTAGGTGTTATACTTACCGGGATAGAATCTTTAAGGCATAAATCGATGAGCATTCATTTTTGAATTTTTGCTCATAGCTACTCTAAAAATGGCCCGAATTGAAAAATATTAGCCACGTTAGACTCACAATCAAATTGTCCCCAACTTTTACGGACAAGCTTTTTCATTTGGAGGATCCGTTGCAAAGATCTGTGAGCTTGAAAAGTGAAAAAGTGTGATTTTTCTCGGGAGCCTCGAAAATTGTCATTTTTAGACTATCGATTTTGACTACGCTACTGAACCGAATTTCAGCTTTGAGCAGTGCATTGAACGCAGAATTCGACGGTCTTTAATTTACTCCTGCTAGGTTTTTCGACCCGAGGCACCGTTTGGGATTTATAACGATAATATTAAAAAAGGGCTCAAATTTCTCGGATTTTCGCCCTCCAAAAGTTAAGCTCACCTTCTACGACCGTGCAAACTCAGTTTTTATGTACTCAGTATATATGGAAGGGATTAAAATTATTTCCAGATCTTTTCCTAATTATTATTAATAATATTTAATTTGACTGGCCTATAAGGGATTTTCTATTAAATGTTACCAGAAAATAGTCCTCCCTGAAAAGTAGTGTTCGGCCGAAGCTGCGATCACATGTGATCGGAAAATGCATATTCGGTCCCACATTTGGCCTTCGGTCAAAATTTGCAGAAGCCAAAGGTTTAAGTAGCGTTCTCCATGAATGATCAATAGTCCAGGCAACGAGCGAAAATTAGAGAAAAAAATCGTGTAGTTTTGAAATTTAGCACAATTGTTGGGGACAGTACACTGAATATGTGCTCTAGAGTCCCCAATGATAGAGGGTCGGGAAGTGTAGAGGAGAGGGGATCAAAGTTTTTTTTTCAGTTTTCCTTGATTACGCTCTGAATACATGCTCACAAGTCCCAGTTGATAGGGGCTCAGATGCAGGGCCGGTCAAAGACAAACTTAAGGCACAGGCAAGGATATTTTGGCGCCCTTTACCCTGTTCTAATTTTTTTTAACAGTTTTCTGTAACTGAGAACAACGTCGCGCACATTCCGAACTAAGTTGACAAAAAATCGTCGGTTGAATTTACGGATACTGAAGTTAACGGGCTCGCGTTTTCACTTCCGCAGACAAATGTAGTTGACGAAACCGTCGTTAACATCGAGGCGGGGATCAAATTTTTAGACAACGACGCGGAAGACGAAATTAGATCGGAAGTTAGCAGAATTATGCCGGGGACACACCTATCCGATCATACTCCGATCATACAGTCGGACGAGTATATGAGAGGGAAATTATATGGGATTTCGGACGCGTTTTGGCCCGGGCTTTAGTTCACACTTTTCTGATACGCGTCCAATCATACTCCGTTCGAAACCCAATACCATTTCCTTCTCATACACTAGTTCGACTGCATGATCGGAGTATGATCGGATAGGTGTGGCCCGAGCTTTATTCGTAACAGCGTGCCGCCAAAAATAAGTCAACGTATAAAAACGGTTTTACGCGAATTACGGGAGAAGCCAGTGTATTTCCTCAAAGTTGACAAGGGAAACAACGTGGTAGTGATGGATCGAGATGCCTACGACGACACTGTGGCCAGAAAACTCTCCAATGGCAACTACTTCGAGTTAAGGAAGGACCCGTTGCCCGATTCAAAAGGGTGGATCGTGCCTTGAAGGGAGCCAGTACAGTGTTCGAAAATGCTTCGCGACTACGCATGCCGAATCCAGCGTTACTTAGAATACGATGCCAACCTAAAATCCACAAGAAAGCAGACGAGATGCGGGAAATCATCGCAGATTCCAATTCGCCGACATACAACATCGCCAAGCGGTTAATTAAGGAGTGCCAAACCCTGGGGAATGTCAGCAGCAAGCATTCGGTAAAAAACACGCACGAGCTGGTCGAGAAGTTGCAAACCATTGCGAAGTTCAAAACGAAGACGAGGTGATGGTATATTTTGATGTCAAGGCGTTATTCCCTAATACCCCAGTGAAGCAATCAATTTTCGAGTTTGAGCGATGGCTAAACCAGTTTGGAACTGTCCCGGAATGGAGGAAGAAAGTTCAAATTTATACAAATCTTGCGAGCCTTTGTATGAATGAAAACTATTTCACGTCTCGGGGTAAATTCTACAAAACTACTTCTGGGGTAGCGATGAGAAATCCCCTCACCGCTGCTCACGGAGCGGCTCATGGCATCGATCGAGGTGGAGATTGAGGCTAAGGGAGTAATACCTAAAGTTTCGTTTAGGTTAGTGGACGACTTATTCGCGGTTCTTAGAAGGGATGATATCGACCGGGTCCTTTACGTAATAAATTAGATTCATCACAGAATCGAGTTTACTATCGAGATGGAAAAAATGGGGCCATCCCATTCTTGGACCTTATGATCACGAATTACAACGGCCAGCTGGAGTTCGGGATCTACCGCAACGCAGCGGACGGTACCATCACCTCCTATCACACGTTTGTGTAGAAAATGGCGGCCTATAATTGTGTACACCGATTGGTCACGTACTGTTCACGCAGCCCATGGAAAACATTCCGAGGCGTATAAGTATCCCTAACTCCCACTTGTTTTATAAAATTAAAAACTTATTAAAGAATTTTAATTTACAGATAGTCAGATCGAGCAGGAACACCACCCTGAGGAATATGCTAGGCAGCGTGAAGGACCCATTACAACTCAAGGAGAAAAGCGGTATACATCGGATAAAGTGTAGCGATTGCGACAAAGTCTATATAGGACAGACAAAAAGGTTAGTAACGACGCGATTCAACGAACACATTAGAGAAGCCGTTAATAGCATCAGGAAAGCGAATTCATCAGTACGATCATCAGTAGCGGCTCATATCATCGAAGAAGGACACACAGTTCAGCGCGAAAACCTGGAATTATTGCTATATACGAACCGGACGAATACATTGGACCCCTGGGAGAGCTTGGAGATCATGCGAGAAGACACGAGGCGAATATCGAATACGGATCAAGGAAACTGCCCTTCAAAATTAATTAGATTAGCTGCGAAGAATTGCAAAAGAGCAGGTAGAAAAGGTCCATAAACCGATAGGAGATGCAACAAAATGAGTTTATGGCTTCATCTACCCGCCCTTAAAAGTAAAGTAATTTGTAACGTATATCACGATCTGTATCTTGCCATTATGTTTAGAAGCTTTTGTACTGAAGAAGGGGGTAAGTCGCTCCCGAAATATATACTATATATACAGTAAAAATAAAATGTGATGCATCGCTTCAAATATTGTTTGCAAGTATTTTTCGTGTATTTGGAAGCATTGTTGCACTTTTTATTAGCGCCACTTTTGTCCAAGTTGTTTCGCTTCATTTTTGACGCCGCAGGGAGAAAAGTGGTTGCGGGAACGCCACTTTTGTCCGGGCTGTTTATATGATAGTAACTGCGTTTTGGGAAAACCTTTAACGTTGCAATTTAGGTTAGATTAGGTTAGGTGCGGGGGCTGCCGTAACATGTCACAGCTCACTTAGACCACATGTGGGTTCGTTATGGTACCGCCAGAATCTCTATACCTTATTCTGAATTGTAGATGTCAATGTAGCCGGTGCTAGCAATACAACGATTGAGCTGAGTCACGCTAGCGTTCTTGAGGTCGTCTAAGTCGTGACCGCCAAAGTTCAGCAATGACATAAAAGGCAAAAAACGCTTTCCTCCTCTTCCACATCCTCACAGCTTCTACAGTAGTCATGGTGAAGAAGGCGTAACCTTCAAGCAAGCTACCTAATAGAGCAATTCCCTGTGATGACCCCCACCACCCTGGCAATGTGTAATCTACATAATAACACCAGTACAGCCGAGTGGCTAGGATCGAGTCTAGGCCAGATCGCCCTCGCCGTTTGGCATGAACTGCCACCGAGCCACATTTTGTGTTGGCTCTATCTACCGCAGTGAACTTAATTATCATTTTATATGCTGCAAAAGTTATGCATACATGCATCGTCCGAAGCTGGTTTATGCCTACGGAACGTCAGCTAAGCTACATGAAATAGTTGACGCGCTATGCCCCACTAGGGGTTAGGGTAAATGGGTAAAAGGCATTTCTATGCTTTCACGATCCTCAGCCACAATGCCGATTATTCCCTCATGCGCAAACTCATCCGCTCTGCAGTTACCTGCAAAGTGTAATGTTAAAAAATACGAACATTACCGCGACTGCAGTTGTTTTGGATGTAGTAAGAACCGATTCAAGTGAACGTATTGGAGCTGAGCTGTCGGTGAAAATAGTGAAATCTCTGGCAGTCACCACGTGACTTCCCAATCAGGTCTGAGGTTCCCAAATCGCCGAAACCTCTACCTGGAGGACGTTACAAAAGTCAGGAAGACGGAATGATAAATTAACACCAAGCCCCTCCGAGTAAATGCCGACCCCAACCTCATCGTGCGTTTTAGAGCCATCCGTGTAAATGACTATAAAGTCAGACGTTAAGGCTACATTATCAGTCTTAGATGTGTGCGCAGTGCTCTGCGCACGCCACTGGCCAGTTTCACGAAGGCGTAGGGCTGTGTTGGCCGCCAGTTATTCGCCGAAAATATCCAGCGGGAGCAAGTTGAGCAGTATGTCCAATTCAGCTGACGAAGTGGTTCTAAACGCCACTGTTTACGGCTAACGCAGTTCGTCTTTGCACCTTCCCCAGCAGGTTGCAGTAGGCAGTTACTCTGAGTGCCGTCCACCACACACTTATACACTAATATCTTTTCCAGGTTCAGAAATAATTTATTGACGACCAGAATCGAAAGAAGTGGAGACACCGCCTTAGGGAGTCCTCCTAAAAAAGCGGCCACTTACAGATGATGTGCCCAGAGTGGCGCAAATAACCCTCGATAGTAGCAACTTATTTAAAAGTTTACAGAACAACTCACCGATGGGTAGGCTGAAGAGTGCCTCAATAATCACGCTGAGTGGGACGTTATTGAATGCGCCCTGGATATCCAGGAAGACATCCGTGGTAATTTCTTTTGATCAAGAGATTTTCCAATAAGGCTGATCAGAGAGTGTAGAGCCGAATCCACGGGAGAGAGTCCCGTTGAGCAAGCTTTAGAGGGAGTTAGGTGCTTCCCAGAAAATTTTTCTGATTTATTTATTTCTTTCAGAGTTACATACATCTGAATTGCAGAATGTTTGCAACGTTTAAGATCCAGAACGCACTCAGGTCGTAACAGATGATCGAACAAAACGGTTCGCAACCACGTCAACTTCAAAGAATGTGCGAACAAAATTCTCCTCATTTCCACCACGTTTCGCGTTTTGTTCGACGTGTGTGACGAGCTCAAGTCAGTCTCACTGGAAAATCAAGCCTAATGGTCGCCACACACGATCGCGCACAACCACGGCCCATTATAGGCAGGACAGATGTTTGAGACGACCTGGTTGATGCGGGATAGATAGGAGTTCAGTCGTGAACACCAGCCTGTCGTTCTCGGAAGTCTTTCCTCTTGCGGAGATATCATTGGTGGTATGAACGAGAGAACTGAATTCGGACCTAAACCTGCGATTTACTGATGAACCTTCTCCTGATGTATCGCTGCGATGGCCAACCTGTGTGCGCCACTATCAAAGGGTACCCTTTTGTACCTCTGGACATCCCTTTCTAGGTCCCTTAAGTCGCGCCTAACATGTCTGGGCGGCGGCGTCTTGCCCATAAGGTTGGAGTTTGGGTGATCACTTCGGTAGCAACCCACCAGGTATTGCTTGACAAGGAGCGGGTTGTGGTCCCTTAAAGGCATCATCCTGGTTTCCTGTTGTAGATGGTCCTGGGGTGACATCAGGATACAGCCTACATTTTGGCACGCCTGAATCTTTTCCACTGTGTGTCACAGAGATTCTGCGACCACACAGGAGCCACATAGTTGGCCACTGATCTTCCGACTGCTTTATACGTGACCAGTAGAGTTTCCTTATCCTTGTCCCAGGTACTACCGGCCAAGGCTTTGAGGATCTTATTTCTACTACGCATCCTGTCGCACACGGTTAAGCCATGGGGTGATGATGTGGCCATGCTGTCCAGCGTGACTCCTAGGATTTTAGGATGGATGGTTTATAGTAGGAATTGTATGATTCCCAATCGAGATTTCAAACTTAAGTCTGTCTGGTGCGGGGTGTTCAATAAATTGTTTATTGAAACGACTTGCGCAGTGGGTAGGGTCACTTGTTGAATTTTCACCGAACTGACGGCGACGTTCCCTTTCTGTTTTGGCGGATTGGAAAGGTCACGGACAGTCGACCATAACTTGCTCAACACTGTGGTTAGATTGCAGTTATTCAGATGGGTGCTCCATTTCGGCAGATATGATGTTTGTCGGTTTGTTAAGCCTTATCACGATTGGTAAGTGGTCTGAAGATAGTGTTAGGACCGGCCCCTATTGTGTTTCGTTTATGAGGCTAGCACTGGCAATCGTGATGTCTGGAGAACTGGAACATGTACGGGCGATGCGAGTGGGGATGTCGTCATTTAGGGTACAGAAATCGGAGGCGTCAAGCTGTTCAGCTATTGAGATTCCTCTGGCGTCGTTGTTAAAGTTGGAGTGCCAGAGTTCATGGTGAGCATTAAAGTCACCGAGCAGGAGGCGATGTTGACCGGTAAGGTATCCTGAGGGACAACTGGATACTGGTGGGATGTAAGTATTATAAACTTCAATATCAACATTTGTAACGGACGGTTTGGTGGGCATCCGAAGATGCCCGTGGGGACGGAGCCTAAGGTAGCAAATTACCGTGAAGGTCGGGCCGTGCCATCTGGCAAAGAAAAAGGCCCCTCAACGAGCTAAGCAACGGCCTATGCTTGCTGTAGCTCAGTTCGGGAGATGTGGGCGGGGTTTTCGCCGCTCGTTGCCCCTGTCCTTTACGTATTAACAAAAATTCATAGGCCTGGGGAAGACAACACAAACAGGGGAGGTAAAAATGGGGAATAACAAAAAATAGTCGATAAGGATGGAATGGTTGTCGGACGGATCAGACGCCCACACGGTCGCACCTGAGTCCGGGTGTAATGGGACCCTCGGCCTCTGGTTTCGTACCGCCAACAGATCACTACTCATCACGTGCTGCTTTGATCTGCTGGTGGGAGCAGCACTACCAGACCATAATATGGTTCGTTACAGGTGGTTCATTACACATTACCAGATTATATGGCGATGGTCTGCACTTCCATGGTGTTATCGTTACTAATAAAATCGATTTCCCGGTAGCACGAAATGGTGAATAATGAAGGCAAGCCCTCTTCCAGCGTTGGTCAACCTGTCTTTCCTGACAATAGCGTAGTTGCCATGTGTGTCGAGGGACGAGTTGGAGTGCAGTTTCGTTTCCTGTATGGCTCCAACTTGGATGCGATGTCTGTCCATAGATGGTGCGAGTTCGGCGATTTTGTTCTGCAACCCATTGAAATTGAGTTGGATGAGTGAGAGCGTATTGGAGATGCCAGTCGGTGGATTGTGCGTAAGATTGTGTTGAGAAATCCTAGGAATTGTTAGCAGAAGTCATCGGGGATGGCTATAAACCTGTCTGAGTGCTCGAAGTTAGATGTTGAGGCGTGTTAGACGAGGTAATTGCTTGTTGTCCTCTGTTCCTACACCGACTGGCAGTAAAGGAGGAATTCTAGTGCCTGTGATGGTTGAGTCCTGAGCAGTGTTTTAGGTGGCACCACTGATTGCAGCAATTGCATTTCACCGTAGTCGCGTTTGGGTGCAGCACTCTGAGCACTCTCAGCAGATTCACGGTCTAGGGTTTCTCTCAATACCGGCGCGGACAAGTAGCACTAAGAGCAGTTGCGCCGAGATGTATTGCTCCCAGTGAACATAAAAAAAAAGACGATACGGGGCATGTAACATACAAACAAACTTTCCTTCTTACTACTTTGCCTTAACCCCTAGCGGGGCATAGCGCGTCAGCTACTCCTGCGCGCCATCGTACTCTGTTCTGGGCAATGGGGCGCAATTCCCCAGAAAAACTTACCCAGTGCCTGACACTCCTTTGCCTTAGATCGACGCCATGTGATTCGAGGACCCCCTCTTAGTCGGCCTTGGTTAGAAATGGGGTTCCATTTCATGGCATGCAAAGCAATGCAGTTATCACTCTTCCGCAATGTGTGACCTATCCACTGCCATTTTCGCCTACGTATCAATTCGTTGATTGGCATCTGACCCGTACGCCGGCTTAGATCTTCATTGGATATTGTTTCGGGCCAGAAAATTCGTAAAATTCGACGAAGACATGAGTTGACGAAAACTTGCAGTTTTCTGGTAACTCCTACCGAAACTTTCCATGTACTGCTCCCATACAAAAGCACTGACAGTACCAGGGAGCGAAACAGGCCCAGCTTGGTCTTGATGCTGAGATAACTACTCTGCCAGATTTTGGACAGCATGCCGTATGCGCGTTTAGCCTGGTTGATACGACGAGCGATGTCCTGCTCCGTACCACCATTTTCGGCAACAATGCTACCCAGGTAGACGAAGTTGTCCACCTTCTCCACAGGCTGCCCATTAATATTGATGGCAATAGGTGTCGGATTTCTTTTTCGCAACGGCGGGCTAAGAACCTTGGTCTTGTTGGTATTAATCTTTAGCCCAACCTTGCAGATCCATGATTTTGTGGGAGAGTAGGCATATGTCGTCAGCGTAGTCAAGATGTTGTAGATAAGATGTCATAGTCCATTGAATTCCTCTGTCGAGTCCGGATAGGGCTGCATGCAACACATCGCCGATCACAATGAGGAATAGGATCGGTGAGAGGGTGCACCCCTGCCGAACTCCACTGCGAATCTCAAAGTCCCCCCACACCTTATCTTTATGCAGAACGCGACATTTCGCGCCGTCATAGGTTGCCTTAATAATAGCCACAAGCTTCTCAGGGATGCCTCTCCTGCGCAAGGCCGCCCATATAGATTCCCGGTTCACACTATCGAAAGCCTTTTCGAAATCGATGAAAAGCAAGTGAAGCGGAGAATCGTACTCAGCGCATTGCTCGATGATGATTCTCAAGGTGTTAATGTGATCGACACAGGAGAATCCGGATCGAAAGTCTGCCTGCTCTTCATCAATTGTGCTTTCTAAGTGGGCCTTTAGTCTTTCCAGGACGATTTTAGCTATTATCTTGGCAACGGCAGGAAGCACACAAATGCCGCTCCAATTATTACAGTCTGTGAGTCTACCCTTCTTTGGAAGTTTGATGATCAAACCTTCCTTCCACTCAGTGGGAAAGGTCTCTGTATTCCACGCTTTATCAACATGTGGGTGCAGCAAATCGGCAGTTACGCTTGGCGCTGCTTGATAAAATTCGGCAGGGACACCGTCGAGTCCGGCGGCCTTTCCTCGTTTCAGTGCAATAATTGCAGTGACTATTTCCTCTTTAGTCGGGACAGTGGACTATATACGCACATTTTGATGGTTAGCTAAATTATCTATATGAGGGGGAACTTCACTAGAGGTTACACGGTTCAAGACCGCGGTGAAGTGTTCTTTCCACCGCCTCTTGATTTTCTTCCAAGATAAGTAGCTTTCCATCACTATCCTTCACCGGATGTTGGCAGGAGTTACGACCACCTGTAAACTCCTTGATGACACTGTATACGGCGTTTAAGTTGTTACTTCTTGCGGCTTCTTCTGCTGAGGCTAAAAGAGAATTGGCATAAACTCTTTTATCGCGTCGCACACTACGCTGAACTTTTCGAGCTTTCTGACGGTAAAGGAGTTCGATGCTGCTTCGATTGTCGCCTGATGATGCAGCCAAACGAACTTTCAGCTCCTTTCTTTCAACAATCCGCTGCCATGAAGCGTCGGACATCCAGGGCTTATTCCGGCAATCCGGGTTTGTTCCAAGGATGGTATCTGCGCTATCAATGTACGCATTTATTTATGGCATCCCAGTTTTCGTTTATGTCACTATCTGGGTGACTAGTTATCTCAGCTGCTTTTTGCGCAAGATGGTCATTATATTGTTGTAGGACAGCTGGATTTTTTAGTCGAGCGGTGTTGAATTTGCGGGGCCTGGATCTTTCGTCGCTGGGGCGGCGCACGGCTGCAATACGCAATCGAACATTAGCGATCATAAGATAATGGTCTCTTCCCACCCCAATATTGACACCCTTCTTGTTTCGCACGTCCAGGAGGCAACTCTTGAATCTTTTACTAATGACAAAATGGTCGATCTGATTTTGTGTTCTGCGCCGATCAACAGAGGACCAACTGATTTTGTGGTGGTCCTTATGCTCAAACATAGTACCACCGATGAAGAGACTGTGAAAGTTGCAGAACTCTACAAATCTTTCACCGTTGTCATTACGATCACCAAGACTGTGTCTCCCCATCACATGTCTGAGCTTATTGTCATCAGCGCCAACTTTCGCATTCAAATCACCCATAACCATTATAATGTCACCTTTAGGTGTTCTGCTCTGAACGGCGTTTAGTTCTTCGTAGAAGGAGTCTTTTGCCAAGACATTGTCGGGTTCAGTAGGGGCATAACATTGTACAATATTATTGAGATGTTCCTCATTTTAGTCCGGAACCTGGCGGTCAAGATTCTGTCAGAGACCGGTTCCCAGGATACGAGACAGTTTCGAGCGGCTCTGGTTAAAAGGAGCTCCACACCTGACTCACGACGACTACCGGTAGCTTTACCGGAGTACAACATTACAGTGCTGCCCGTTGGAGAGATGAATTCTCCGCTGTTCCACCATCTTATCTCACTAACTCCTAAGATATTTAATTTGTACCTCAGAAATTCACTCTCTAATTGAAGAAATCGTGCGTTCTGGGGACCTTCTGATCCATTGTCCAGGAGAGTACGCACATTCCAGAATCCAATCTTTGTCATTGTACGATAGCCAAAAGTCGTAACCGTTGAGTCAGTCCTTATCCGAGGCATAGTTGACGTTTCGTTAGCATATAAAGATTTCGGATAGTGCAAGTTGCTGGCATACACATCCTGTCCTTTGATTGTCGGTTTTAACGACAGGCCCTCAAAGGGAAAGGCCGTGGTATTCTTTTTTACACCCCACACCACAGGGGGACCTCAACCAAATCATCGCACCGCCATCACTGGCGGCTTGACGTTGGTTAGCAATTGTCAGTGACCACTCGTTCCAGGGGGCGCCCACGCGGAGGACTATGGAGGAGTTTTTGCCCCCAACCGGCTGCCGCAGGAAGAAAGTTCGGTCGTTGTTGTGCGCGCTCATGTGTGGCGACCTTAAGGTTTAAAATTGGATCGTTCACGGGTGTAAATTTGAGCTATAAGGGATTCTCATAGTTCAAATTCGGATAGATCGCGAATTGGAATTATATTGTATTCAGCTCTAAATTGATAAAATTCACTCTCAAGATTTGTTTTCCTCTTGACGCTCTTTCAGAGTCGGCGACCGCATGTTTCGCCTTAGCCTTTGACCGGCCCTGGTTGCAAGAACCCAAATCATCTTGGTCCATAAGTTTATTTGTTAAATTGGAATGGAACATAGCGAGTAATATTCTGTTAGACATCGTGAATTCAATTCGAAAGAAAATTGTCAAGCGAAATCCTGAACTGCGCGTTCTAATCGCCTGCAGATGAATAATTTTTTTTTCAGATTACCAAGCTATAGATGAATAGAAGGTAAAGTTTCCTAAAAGAAGTGTGTACACAAATTTCATGTTAGCTCAACTGTTTCTAGATAAAGACAACTATCCAATATCGAACATTGGCAAATAGCATTCCGGGCAAATATATAATCGATTTCGTGTGATTCTTCATACTTGTGCTGTTGCTAATTAGAAAAGCAATCACAGCGTGTGAAAGAAAATACAATTGTAATTCGCCTCCTATCCTATAAACACCACTAAAAATTCCAAGCATTTTTTCATAATTGACACAATTTGTTTTTGTGTGCTTGGCACTTACCTCGTCTTTGAACGGTGCAATGTTTATGTGGCCGAATGCATTAGCCGCTGAGTCGTCCGTGACGAGCTGCTCGCCCGGTAAAAAGAGTAGCAGCGTGACACACGCTGTAACTACTCCAATGATAATAAGGTTGCGCAGACAGCGAGGCAATTGGTTCCAGTTCTGAATGTAAAAATAAAAAATAACATTTCCAGAGAATTATTGTGCATGCCTGGAGGATGCGATGTATCGGAACGTACCCGGCGACAACTTTTTCTTGTGGTCGAGGTGGACGTTAGCCCCGATTGCAGACTATCCGATCCTGCGAGCTGGAGCGTGAGTGTGACGTGATCGCTACGTGTCTCCATCATATTGCACGATATGCTCCCAGCTCTTACATACCGAACTGAACGAAAATTCTTCTACGACACTGCACAAAAAAACTTTGGATGCTTATCAATTCGTTTTCTTGACATTAGAAGAAACGTATAAGAAGCAACGTCTACACTTTGACTATCGTACGGCGGCGAGGGAACTTTGAGCACATATGATTATTCTAGGATATGAACATTGTATTAGCCCAATTCGGTGTTAAGCTTAGCCGACAAAGATGATTTAATGGAAATTAAAACAAAACACAACCGATCGCAGTCTGCCCGCCTCCCACGACTGTCCGACGTCAAACTGACACACTTTTGACATTCACGACCCAGTTTTCATATGTGGAGAGTGGAGAGATGGCGTTAGTGCAATGGGGTGAAGCGAGTCACGTTCTAGGTTGTAAACATTTCAGGGAAAATTTAAATTATGAATTGATATAAAATAAATTTTGTTTAAATTCCTATGTAATGTATGTAATAGGCTGACTTTAAGGGGATGTCCCCATAGAGGGGAAATGAAGGTCAAAATTTTTTTTTCATCTGGTATAGGCAAGTGGGGTATCATGAGAAAGGTAACACCGAGTACATTTCATTTCCGGTATTTTCATCAAATTTGAAAAAAGGGGAAAAGAGATAGAGGGGAAAATATATGATCCGAGTTTGTCCCCCCCCCCCCCCCCCCTCGCATTTCGATACCGTTATACTTAGAAACATGAAAATTTGCAGGAAAGCGGCATTTTACTAGTATAGAAAACCGAAAATCGTAGAATTTTGATATCTCATCAAAAAAGGTTAATAATAGTACATTTCTATAGTTGCAGTTAGCATACCCCTGCAAGCCTTAGGCACACCCGAGGTCAAAAATATTGATGGCCAATGATAACCAACATCATTGGCAATAATATCTCTAGGTGTCATTAGAATCACATAATATTTAATAATAGTACATTGATTTAAAGTTAGGCATTTTGACACTATCCACACAAAAATTACACCTACCGGCCTCATAGGTGTGAGTACTACTTTCATGTTGTTTTTCGTAGTGCGAATTGCAGTTATTTAATTAATAATTTTTGAAAGGGTAAAGATTAGTTGGGGGCGCTGCGTCGTAATTGGCAAACTTTACCGGGTGGAAGGGGGAGGGGTCCAAATAGAGGTGAAATTAAGGTCAAATTTTCTTTTATCGACTGGTGTAGGCAAGTGAGGTGTCGTGAGAAAGGTAATGTTGAGTACATTCCATTTTTTCGCATTTTCTTGAAATTTGTAGAAAGGGGAATAGTGGGGGAGGAGAAAATATTAGTTCGTAATTTGCCCCCCCCCCCCCCCCCCCGTGGCATTTCAAGACTGTTAGAATTATGAAAACTTACAGGAAGGTGGGTTCCGAATAGCATATAAAATGGAAAATAATGGAATCTGTATATCTTCTCAGAATAGGTAAGTAATAGTTTATTTCTGTAGTTACAGTTAGCACACCTCTGCATGCCTTAAACACGTTCGAGGTCAAAAGTACTGATGACCAACGATAACCAACACCTTAGGCAATAATATGTTCTAAGTTTCGTTACAATCACGTAATATGAATTGGCATGTCAAATGTAAGTGGGTAAGACATTTAAATTAAGTTTTTTTTTGTCTATCTAAGTGGTATCAAGAAGAGCAAGGAGCCGATATTTATATACCAAAATAAGCGCTTGCTACAAAACCCTCGGATTGCGGGCGTAGCCCTCTATATTCCGGTTTCATTTATATATTTTATCAAAACGGGTTAAATACTGGTTCCATGAGGTAAATGAAACGGACGATTTTCTTTTTCATAACTGAATAAGCTTTAATTTGAGAGAAGTCAGATTCCCGTAGATATGATAGATACGTAGAAAAAGGGAAAACTCTACTTTAATCAAAATAGGTGTTTATTCTTTTAAGCAACTATCAGACCTACGGACATCTGACTTCACAAATTAAAGCTTATTTGGTAAACCCAAGAGAGTATTATAAATCACTGCGTAAAAGTTTGAGGGTTCCCCCCTCCTCTACAGTCATTTCCTCGTATTTGCTGTCCAATGAGAAGCTCCCGAGTACAGAGGTAAAATCTGACAGTTAAGGAAATGGCTAAAAGGTTATCCTTTGATTCAGAGTTTGCGGATTTCTGGAAACATAATAATGTGATGATTCTCAATTTAAATACTAGCTATGCGGTCTGTTGGAAGGAGTTCGTGTTAACTTGTATTGTAAAAAAATTTTTTTTTTATAAAACTAACGTATTCCTGCAAGGAAATAATTTGCCACTTGGCAATACAATCCTACATGAGGATTAGCCAACCGACCGGATACGTAGCCTCACCTGTGGACTTCTGATTATCAGCGGTGACATCGGCAACAAAGCCTGCCCTGGTCAAAGGAGGAAACAAAAAAAACCCAAAGGAGGGCAAAAGACCTCTTCCATAGTCCTCCCCGTGGGCGCCATCTGGAGCGGCTAATCAAGCCAACCAAGTTTGCAGCTCAAAACATTTGGTAGAGGCACATAATGATGATCATCCTGAATGGCCAATAACACCAGTGCGTCTCAGGAAGTAGGCGAACGGTGGAAATGCAACATACATAGTTATGAGAACACCAACACGTCACACCCAACTGAAAGATCATCAAAAGATCGCGCGATCAAGAACACCATTGGCGAGAGTGTAATGAACCATATTATGGTCTGGTAGTGCTGCTCCCACCGGCAGATCGAAACAGCACCTGATGAGTGGTGATCTGTTGGTGGTACGAAACCAGAGGCTGAGGGTCCCATTACACCCGGACCCAAGTACGACCGCGTGGGCGTCTGATCCGTCCGCCAACCATTCCATCCTTATCGACTATTTTTTTTATTCCCCATTTTTACCTCCCCTGTTTGTGTTGTCTTCCCCAGGCCTATGAATTTTTGTTAATACGTAAAGGACAGGGGCAACGAGCGGCGAAAACCCCGTCCACATCTCCCGAACTGAGCTATAGCAAGCATAGGCCGCTGCTTAGCTCGTTGAGGGGCCTTTTTCTTCGCCAGATGGCACGGCCCGACCTTCACGGTCATTATGCTACCTAAGGCTCCGTCCCCACGGGCATCTCGGATGCCCACCAAACCGTCCGTTACAAGAGCTACCTATGTGCTATATAGTAGATCGGAGAAAGAACTCGAATACATAAAAGATGTAGCGAAAAAGAAGGATACAACAAGGACAACATAAGCCGACTTTTGCGAATGGCCTTGTTTATGCCGCGGAACTATCTTCGAGGATTAACTAATTCGAACTAACTCACGACGACATAAACATGTCGCACTAGCTAGTTTTGGTACGAATTTTAGCTCCACTTGCGATACAGAACTGAACTGAAAAATTGGGACTAGGTGGTGTTGCTGTCTTCGCTAATAGTGTTGTTGTTGAAAATTATATTTTAATTGTTAGATAAATACCTCATCCTTTCCTGAAACTCTGCATTCGTTTTATCCTTTGATTGTAGCGGTAGAAACGCGTTTTTATTAGGAGGCTACCGCCTGTTGACATTTTCTTAACCAATGTCACTGAAGTCACAAACCAACAGCTGACATCTTTCATGTTTAGCACCTCTTCATATGGTCGGTATAAACACACTACGAACAAGTGCTAGCACTAAAACGATTTAGTTAAATCGCCTTTTAGTTCCACGGTATAAATGGGGCCAATGAAACAACATCGAACGAAACGGGAGCAAAAAAAAATACTACTCAACAAGCAACTCATAGCGAGAATCATATACTCACACGTGATAGCAAATATACAGAAGATTATAAAAAACACAACATAGAAGTGGTAAGTAGCAGTCGGAATCAACAACTGCTACCGAAATTAGGATCTCTAAAAGACAAACTCAATAACTGAATAAAAAGTGGCATTTACAAGCTGAGTTGCCCGGAATGCACGAAAATATGCATCGAACAAACCAACCGCTCAGTTACAATGAGAATGGTGTAATAAACCATATTCTGATCTTGCTGCTTCCACCGACAGACCGGAAGCAGCACCTGGTGAGTAGTGATCTGTCGGTGGTATGGAACGAGAATCCCATTATACCCGGACTCCGATGCGAGCGCGAGGGCATCTGAGCCGTCCGCCGACCATTCCATGCTTATCGACCCATTTTTTGTATTCCCCATTTTTCCCTCCCCTGTTTGTGTTGTCTATTCCAGGCTTGTGAATTCCTTTTTATATGTACGGACAGGGGCAACGAGCGGTGACAACCTCCCCCACGTCGCACAGGCCGCTGCTTAGCTCGTTGAGGAGCCTATTTCTTCGCACGGCCAGACTTTCACGCTCATTATGATAACGCTTGGCTCCGTCCCACGGGCATCTTAGGATGCCCCCGTCCATAACAGTGGTTCGCGACCACCACCAGATCAGTTTCATAGGAACCTGCGGAAAAAAATGTCTCTTCACCCCACATTCCTAAAAGGGTGACCTGGCTAAATGGTCGCGAACCATTTGGTTCAGCATTTGAGCTTATTTAGCTCCGGGTTCGTCATTGTGTCTCAACATTTTAACAACATTTATTTTATTTCCATTAGTAATAGCAAAACATTGTCGGGCAATAATAAGCGACTTATTCGTAGGCTATTTGCTAACTAGACTATGTGCCTGAAGCAGAGTTATGAATATGGCCGCCTAAATATTAGATAGTAGTGACGAGAAAATATAAAATTTGGAAATTACGAATGAACTGTCGTCGGAACTTGGCTCCAACTGTCAAATTAATAACAAGTATACTTATAGGCGCGTTTTAGTGGTACAATTGTACGTGGTTAAGTTGTTGTAATGGATAGAGGTACCTTGACCTGCACCGGATAGATGTTCAAAAAAACATCTCTTGTATACTTTTCATAGCCTTCAAAAATGTCCGTTCTGCAGCACTCTATATAATGAATAAGGAGTATATGAACTTGTGTGAAACTGAACCTTTGTCCCGCAGTAATCTTTTATATGTGTGGTCTCGGAGAATAAGTAGATAAGTCAATTTATACCGAAAATGAGTTAAGTGCATTAAATTACTCCTACAAGTGCTCTACGCAATGTAGAGTAGTGGGTACCTCTAAAATCCAATACTTTGTTAGTTATAGGAATGTGCATTTTTAGACATCTCGAAAAATAATGTGCGTACTTTGATAAGTGCAATTACTCAGTTTTGGAAAGAAAATCTCCATCGTGAATATTGAGGTATGTCGACTTATTTACAATATTTTATTTATTTTTATTTTATTTATTTATTTTGAATTATTTAACTGTCATTGTTGTCTATAACATAATTGCTGACATAGCGGTCCTTTTATTCGAGAATCCATAACGAGCTTGCTCTTTCATGTCCGATGAAAATTTTGTTTGGGAGTCTCCGAAATCAATCTCCCGAAATTTATTTTGCGAGCAGTCGCTTACTGATTGGTGATGGCACGGGTGGCACAATGGCAAAAGAAGCAGCTCTTTATTTAAAATATTTACGGAGGAACCCATGCCGTAAGGCAAGGAACAGCGAGTACAAAGCAAATGTTGGAAGTATTCCATACGTTGTAGATGCTAGTTGAGGGTCCTTTGATGTGTCCCTACCCCGAAATGCATGGTTTTTGGATGAGAATAACACCTTAGGGGTCATCAAGCAGCATCTGTAAAATAGTAGCTCTGCTGACGCGGAACTGCTGTGATGCAGATTTATTTGCAACACCCTTAGCATGCTACAAGGGATACAGTGTCTCACCCGTAGAAAGTATTGTAGCGATTGGGTCTTCAGTCCCAGATTCGCTCCTTCCCAAAGACCGTCAAGCGCTGCAATGTGGCTCTTGCTCCATTCAAGCATCGCTTTATTGTCACAGTTGTTGATTTTTGCGTCGTTAAACCAACCTGCGTCATCGAAAGATGGCATGTGTTGATCTTCACATACAGCTCTTTCGGTCAGTTTGTCGAAGAGCAACGTCTTGACCAGCTCCCACGTCTCCCGGCTTAACTTGCCGAGAGGCTCGCAACGGTCTTTCTTCTTCGTATTTTTGCCACTTTGCTCTTCCGCTGTAGTTGATCTCCCTTTCGCAGGTTGCCTGTGTGAGGGACATTGCTGTTTATTGGTTGAGAATTGTGGATCCTCATCCCACCGTTGTCTCTTGAAAGCTAGTTTTCTGTTTTAACTTTCCGCAATACTGTTGAAGAATTTCGGATCACCGCTGGCAAATCCGCTTCTTGTCGAGAAGCGCTTTCTGGTATTCTCAATAGTTTCTTCGAATCATGCTAGCCTTTCCAACTCTTTCGGGGTAAAATCTACTCTGGTGCCGAGGTTCCGCTTCAGCCTAATGGCTGTTTTATATTGCTTGAGGGGCCTGAGTTCTTCCTTGGTCTGCTTGGGACTTACGGTCGTACGCCGTGCAGCACCCTTGCTTGACTGAGGAGAATTAAACAGGAGCTCCTCTTCTGCTGGTGTGATGTCGAGCCCCTGTTCCGAGCGATCCTGGTCAAGCTCAGCAACGAGGGGATTGACTGCAATTGTTGTTTGTAGCCCGAACTTGGGTTTTGAACCAGTAGCATGACCGTCTGAGCCGCCTAGTTTCCACGCTGACTCGACTGTTTTTGAAAGGCCGCTGGCAACTAAGGAGGTGCGAGAACCTCCCGAGCCCTCGCCGGTAGTCGCAGCCTTGCCTCCTACCGACACTTGGGTTGTTCCGTTTTGTCATTTTCTTTCTCCATTGTTAGTATAAAGTTTTGGGCCTTCTTTAACCGTCTACCGGCCCTGAAAAGACTAGGAAACTCTAACACCACACCAAGTTTTCCACCGCTACAAGAGAGCATGTCAATAAATTTCGCAGTGTTTGGGTGTCTTAGAAGTAAGACTACTAGAAAATCGATTGGGACATTTTCGCGTAAACCTTGAAAATTAATGTTAAATATACGGTGGTCGGTGTGAATAAAATACTCGAAAGAAACCCCAACATTCTCCTAATTTGATGTTTTGAACAAAAAAAAAATATTTCATTTTGAAAACCTCTTATCCAATTTTCCTTATCTTGTTGTTCACCAACAATTATCTATTTATTCACTGAAGTTACTCAATAGTTCACGGCGTTTAACTATTACACACTAGGAAATACGAATATTCAGAATTAAAAAAAAGGTAGTTGATTATTTTTATACAAATCTTTATTTCAAAAATAAAAAAATAAAACAAAAGTAAATTTGCAAAAAAAATACTGAATTTGTATAAAAATAATCAACTTTTTTTTTTTAATTCTAAATATTCGTGTTTCCTGGTGTGTAATAGTTAAACGCCGTGAATTATTGATAACTTCAGTGAATAAACAGATAATTGTTGGTGAACAAGAAGATAAGTAAGGAAAATTGGACAAGGGGTTTTCAAAATGAAATATTTTTTTTTTTTGAAAACATCAAATTAGGAGAGTGTTGGGGTTTCTTTCGAGTAACAAAAGTTATATCACATCAACACATCGATTTACAGAAGGTCACCAAACCTTTAAAACGCCGCCCTGGAAACTAGCATTTTTTTACTTATCTACTTATTCACACCGACCACCGATATATCAACATCAGCCAAATATTCTTTTTGAAGAAAATGGAAAAGACATGTGTTTGTTTTCTCAGCTCTCATGTAGGCATGCAACATTCATGGTAAATCGTAAATGAAAAGCAGGGACCCAGTTAAAAAAAAAGACAAGGGCAACAACAGTTTTCTTACAAGTATTTATTATAAGCAGATTGTAATAAAATAGAACCAATGTTTTTTTCGTTGGTAAGTTTCTTAAAATTAAGTTGATTAGATCATTTGTCATATGTAAAATAGTTTGCAATATCTTTCGTCTCTCACATAGACTTATACGATAAAAACAGTACAATTAATTGTTATAACAACATCAGATAAAAAGCAGCATTCAAGTATCTTAAATGTACAATTTCCCAATGGACTCGCTCATTAGTCAACATTTTGCAAGCATTAGGTTTTTGTAATGTTCTTCCAGCAGTTATCACAGACCCGAACAGGCTTTCCCATTTGTCCACGTTCATTGGGCAGCGGTGCCACTTGTTCCGAGCAATTATGACAAAATATTTCGCCACAATTACGACAATGGTGCTTCCGCCGCGTCATACTAAACTCTCGACTACATCCTTTACAGTGAGTTGCACTGTTGTCCGGAGTCCATACGTTCGACGGTTCATTCTGATTGTTCGATTTTTCAATTCCTTGTACCTTTTCTTGTAATTCGGACACTTGCAATTTGCTGACACTCAACTGAATGCCCAACTCTTCGAGGGTCTTTTGAGCTTCGGACCATTGATTTCGCACCTTTTCCAATTCAATTTTTAAATGTTCCGATTTTTTGTTCTCGTCTCCAAGCTGTCGTACATACATTTGCAAATTGTTAATTTGTTCTTTAAGTTTCACTTCTTTATCCTGAAGATTGATGCGCCATTCCCGTTCCAATCGAACATCTGCTTCGGCTCGGGCCGCGCGTTCCTCGCTCATTGTAACTTGTGATGAGAGAGATTTGGTGGACTCCTGTAGAGCGGACAAATTCGATTTTTCAATAGAGTATCTAGAAAGAAAGTTCCAAACACATTTGAAGAGTAAGTAGGTGAATTGCGAATATATTAATAAAACAGTTTATTTACTATTTAAAAATAAGGTAGCGACAAAAAGACATCGTTAGAGAAAGTGGGAAGAAATCTTAGCAATAAGACGAGTCAATGTGTCAAACGGATACAGTGAGTGAGAGAGCTGACTACCTAAAAAATAACTATTTATTATTTAACTTGAATATACATATATTTGTTTTTTTTTTACCTACTTCGAGATAGGATTATAAAAATTAGCTTGTCCGAGCACTACGGCTGACATTGTAGATAGCTCGCTCGCAGTGGAGTAACCCGGGCGACCAGGATGGTTGACAAACACAACGCCACCCACAGTCTCGTCAACTCGGGTAAAAACCTCCCTCTAGGCGCGTTCTTTTGTACTCCAGTTCAGGTTGATTCGGGTCATCAACACGCAATTACAACAATGTGTTAACCTGAATTAACCTGGATAGCTCTACCCCAGTAAACAATAAGATTCTGAATGATATTTTAGAGGTATCTTTCCCTAGATATCATATATCGCAAAGGATATCTTATTATGATCGCAAAAGATAAGAATTCCGTATCAAATGTTCAGTCAGAATGATATCTTAATTGCGATAAAAATAGGATAAAGGGAAAATATCCTAATATAATTTTTAAATAGACATCGAAACGATATCTTTTCAAGGAAAATATTAAAGCCAAATAATAAACTAAAATAATTGTATTCCAATTTTTAATTGGGTACTTATTGAACTGGGCGCACTCTCCCTTAATCTGACAACCAAATCCTCTTTTTATTATGTAAATAAACCGACCGTCATCAGTAGGTTTCGAACCAGAGTCCCAGAGCGCATAATCCGAAGGAGGATTCATAACCGAACTGCAGACAACATACCTGTCTTCACCACGGACGAAGTGGCTGCAGCAATCAGGAAAGCGAACAACTCGAAAGCCTTGGGACCTGATGGAATCTCAATGGCAATGCTTAAACACTTCGACGCACCAGCTATCGAATACCTCACGGCTACATTCAATCTATCCATCACATTACTGATCGTTCCGGAACTCTGGAAGAAAGGGAGAATAGTCCCAATCCTGAAACCTGGGGAACTCGGTGAGTCCTATTGTCCCATCACACTTCTATCACCAGTTGCCAAAACGCTCAAAGCACTAATACACCCTGTTCTTGCCGCCCACATCAAGCTTGCAAACCACCAGCACGGCTTCAGAAGGATGCATGGTACGACGGCGGCCCTGGATGCCATTACAACTAGCATGCACAATGGCCTCAACCAACCTCATCCATGTCACAGAATAATTCTGGTGGCACTAGACCTATCGAAAGCCTGCGACACAGTCAGCCACTCAGTACTTCTGTTCGACCTTTTCTTTCAACGCATACTACAAAATGGATTGCCAACTATCTAGCGGGCAGGCAGTCCTACACCGAATTCAGGAGCAAGAAATCGAAGCTAAGGAAGATCAAACAAGGTGTGCCACAAGGAGGAGTTTTGTCTCCTTCCTTGTTCGACCTTTACCTATCCGGAATTCCAGCCCCACCTGAAGGAATCGAAATTATCTCCTATGCCGACGACTGCTCCATTCTGGCAACAGGGAGTGACGACATCACGGAAATGTGCGAACGATTAAATGTTTACCTGGAAGAGCTTAACTCCTTCTTCATGGGCAAGAATTTAATCGTATCCGCGCCTAAATCCTCGGCAACCTTAATCTCCACCTGGACGAAGAAAGTCAAGATGCAACTTGGGATCTCAATTGGCAACCAACTTATTCCGACCGTGAACCATCCTAAAATTCTAGGAGTAACCCTGGACAGCATGGCCACGTCATACCCCCATGCTTCAACAGTGTGTAACAAGATGCGCGGAAAGAATAAAATCCTTAAAGCATTGGTAGCATCTGGGGCAAGGATAAAGAGACCCTACTGGTCACATACAAAGCAGTCGGAAGGTCAGTAGCCAACTATGCGGCTTTTAAACTAAATTTTATATAACTAATTAACAAACACATATTAATTTACACAGAATCTCTGTGACACACATTGGAATAACATTCAGGCTTGCCAAACGCCGCCCTCCGTACTGTGACTGGCTGTCTCCTGATGTCATCCCAGGACCATCTACATCAGGAAACAAAGATGATGCCTCTAAGGGACCACAACAAACTTCTTGCGAAACAATACCTGGTGGGTTGTTACCGAAGGGAGCACCCCAACTCCGACCTCATAGACAAGACGCCGCCACCAAGGCATGTCAGGTGTGATTTGAGGGACCTCGAAAGAGACGTCCAGAGGTACAAAAGGGTCCCCTTTGACAACAACGCATACAGATCAGCCATCGCAGCAATACACTACGAGGAGGTACAAGCATCAATCGCGGAACTAGGCCCAAAAAAAGTTCTCTCGACACAACCACCAGCCATTTCTCCTGATGAGAGAACGCTTCCGAAAGCAGCGAGGACGACACTTGCCCAACTTCGGTCGGGTTGGGGTTCGCGTTTTAATTCCTACCTATCTCGCATTGACCGGGATGTCACTAACACATGCCCCGCCTGCAAGGGTGCACCTCACGATGTGGACCACATTTTCAAATGCCCAGCTGCACCCACACACCTGACCCCCAGGTCGCTGTGGGAGAACCCCGTAGAGGCAGCTATCTTCCTGTCACTTAACACCGAGGAAGACGAAGAACAACATAACATGTAACACACTCACACAACGAGCTTCTGACCATTGCTACAACCACAACAACCAGAGTCCCAAAGCTTATGGTAGAAGGTCAACATAAAAACCGTTGCGCTATCCACACTAAATACTAAAATACATGAATGAAATAATTGCCAATTTATTTTGATCGAGTAGTCCACTACAAATTTATCTTGTTTCAATCCTGGAAAAAAGATAATTTTTAGAGAAAGTTTTGCAATTCTATTGCAATGATGACATCTAATTATTATCTCCAGACAAATTTCTCCTCGAAAGCATTAAAATTATAGTTTTATTTTAACATTTATAAGATAGTTGGCGATAATTTGCGATATCATTAAGATATTTTCATTCAGATTATCTCCAAAAATGTTTACTGAAATGGGTTAAAAAACCTGCACTGGATAGATGTGTCAAAAGATGGCGCTTGCATCGCTAAATGGCGAATTTGTTATACGAAATTAGAAATTTTCGTAGTTTAATTTGATTTCTAATAATTATTATTATACTATTATTATAATTATTATATTAATAGTAAGTAATTAGTGTTTTTAATCTCCCGAGCATAGTCAAAAATTATGAAAAGCTAAATTGGCGACTTAAATATTATTGAACAATGCGCAGAGTGGAGATCCCCATTACATCTCGTGTTCATCGATTTCGAGAAGGCGTTTAACAGCGTTGACCGAGAATACATCTGGACGGCTTTACATAGGAGAGATATACCAGATAAAATCATATCCATCATCAAGGAGTCCTATAGCGGAGCCCAATGTCACGTCTTACACAAGGGTAAGCTTTCAGATCCCTTCGAGGTACATAGCGGAGTGAGACAAGGCTGCATTTTGTCACCTATATTGTTTTTGATTGCCATTAACGACGTACTCTGCAGTGCGCTTCGTGATCACCAGAGCAAAGGTATCAGATGGAACCTGATGGATTACGCTGACGATATTTGTCTTCTCTCAAATATATCGGATCATCTAGTTCAAATGACGGATGCCCTGCACCGCGAAAGTGGCAATGCGGGGCTTAAAATCAATGCTGCCAAAACTAAGTACTTGAGCTTGGATCCAGGAAGACAGAGCGAAATTTGTTTTTCGGGGCAGACGGTGGAAAAAGTGGACAATTTTTACTACCTCGGAAGCGTAGTTACAGCAGATGGTGGAGCGGATGCTGATGTACAGTCTCGCATCAATAAGGCTCGGGCAGCTTTTTTCAGTTTAACTCCTTTCTGGCAAAACAACAACATCTCCAGACGTACCAAACTCAGCATCTTCGAAACCAATATAAAATCTGTGCTTCTTTATGGCTGTTCAACTTGGAAGGTGACCAGGGCGATAACAACTAGATTGCAAACTTTCGTGAATCAGTGTCTACGGCGCATCCTGCACATACACTGGCCGGAGGTCATTTCTAACGACGACCTCCTGTTCATTACTGGTCAGGACAGGATAGGCACCTCTATAAAAAGGCGAAAGTGGCAATGGATAGGTCACACACTCCGAAAGGGGCCGGAAAACATTGCTAAACAGGCCCTCGATTGGAACCCATAGGGAACCGATGCAAGTCGCCGCGTTGGACGACCTAGAAACACCTGGAGAAGATCAGTTGAGGTCGAGGGTAAGTCATTAGGCAAATCGCGATGGCCGCGAACAGGACGAGGTGGAAAGTCGGCGTGGTTAATACCCTATGCCCCACAAGGGGTTGACAGGATCCAGAGAGAGAGAGAGAGAGAGAGAAATTGGCGACTTAACTGAGTAGTTAACCCGGATCGTTTATTTTGCGCGCCGCTAACCTTCACCCGAATTACTGTACTGGAGTAAAAAAGAACGCGTCTCCTATCTTCCCGGATGCTTCAAGAAACTATTTAAAATATTACTTCGCGGGGACATTTAATTGCTATCAATATGAGGTACATAGCCCATTCTGTCCCACTCCGTATATCGCCAAACCTCCACCATAACCTCAAAATTTTTCCATTAGCGGAAGCCGTACAAATCATCTTGGAAAGTATTTAAGTAATATTGGTTTGGGTGATGAACAATGCTAAAAGGAGAAATATGTAACCTCCTTCCGAAGTGCGCATAAGATACGTACGGATATAAGGATTTTACGTAAATTAACAAAAGATCACCTAAGAGAATTGAATGGCCTCAATTAGCTGCTTTTTGTCCACGAACGGCATTCTTCCTTTGAAGTTTTTTCGAGTCATCGCTCATCTTCATAATATTTAAGTCTGGGGGCATGGAGGTAAAATCGGCGTAGTATTCGACTTTGCAACGCATAAAAAGCCTGTTTTCAGCATTCAAAGGGCTATAACTTTCAGAAATAAAAAAAAAATAGGACAAATGAAATTAACGCAATATGATTACTATAAAATAAGGAATTTATCTTTAAAACCGGACAAGTTAAACAATGTACCAACTCAAAGAATTAATCAAAAATCGAAACTACCCTAATGGAAGCAACCAGTGTTATGACAATTTGACTGACCAAAGTAATTTAACCTTTGCAAAATCAACGACTTTTTTTTTAAATAAAAACGCAATAACTCAAAAACTATACCCGGTAGAATAGTCTAGTAAAAACTGAATCGCAGGTAATATCCTACCCTAAAAATAGAAAATAGCCCGTAAAATCAGATAACCTGTTTTAGATATGGCCTTGGAAAATAAAATAAAAAAAAAGTGGGAACAAATGAATTTTTTTTTTTAATTAAAGGACCGTAAATGACCCGAAATTTAAAAATTAGTATTACATAATGTTAACACAAATTGTTTACAACAAGACAGGAAGCTATTATTTTTAATAAAATTAATATACAATAATATATAGGTGAAAACTCGGGCAAAATAAGATAAAACAGCAAAATGTTGGCAGTGTGCAACATTTTTTCTTATTTTTTCGAGCTATATCTAGTAAACAAAGCATCTGATTTCTACGGGCTATTTTCCATTTTTAGGGTAAGATATTACCTACGATTCAGTATTTACTAGAATATACTACCGGGTATAGTTTTTGAGTTATTGCGTTTTTATTAAAAAAAAAGTCGTTGAATTTGCAAAGGTTAAATTACTTTGGTCAGTCAAATTATTATAACACTGGTTCCACTAGGAAAGTTTCGATTTTTGAGTTGGTACATTGTTTAAAAATTCGAGTTTTCTATTCCACCCCCCTAATTGTTTGGATTGTCCGGGTTCTTTTTAGTATCTGCTAAATTGGTCTTACAAGAAACCTTGCAAAACTTTATTAAACTAGAGTAATTTATCTACAATTTGAGACTAAAACAAGCTAGCTTGCCGAAGGTATGGTACCCTTCACGCGAAGGTGTTAGGGTGCATTTGCTACTTTGAAATTAGTAGTAAAACTTGTTCCGATTTCACTGTTCCTATGAGAGGTGTATGAAATAGTAAGACGATTTCAACCAAATTTAAGAATATGGTTTGGTAGTCAATATGATTGAATAATATGAAATTTCGTAAAGATATCTTCAGAAATTAAAAAGTTTTTCTAACAAAAACTTAATTTTGGAACGGTCGTTCCTATGACAGCCATGTGATAGAGTAGTCCGATTTCAACCAAATTCAGGAATGTGATTTGACTTGATTATTGTGAAATTCGAGAAAGATATCTTCAGAAATAAAAAAGTTTTTCTCACTAAGACTAATTTTTGGATCGTTCGTTCCTATGGCAGCTATAAGACGTAGTGGTCCGATTCCGTAGGTTCCGACATATTTACAGCATGCAATAGAAAAAAGGCTTTGTACAAAATTTCAGCTCGGTAGCTTTAAAACTGAGGGACTAGTTTGCTTAGAACTAGACGGACAGACGGACAAAGCTTAATCGTCTCCTCTCATCATAATGATCAAGAATATATATGGTTTGTATGGTCGGAGATGTTTCCTTCTGTGCGTTGCAAACTTCAAGACAAAGTTAATATACCCTATCACATCCGTGAAGGGTATAATAAAACTTCTAACTGTTATACTTACCAATATAGAGCTTTTAAGGCATAAATCGATGAGCAGGCATTTTTCAACTTTTGCTCATAACAACTCTAAAAATGGACCGAATTAAAAAATATTGGCCAAATTTGGCTAACAATCAAATTATCCTCAACTTTTACAAATAAGCTTTTCCATTTGGAGCATCCGTTGCAAAGATCTGTGAAAAGCGATAAAATATGATTTTTTTCCGAAGCCTAAAAAATTGTCGTTTTTTAACTATCGATTTTGACTACGCCACTAAGCCAAATTTCAACTTTGAGCAGTGCATTGAACGCAGAATTCCACGCTCTTTAATTTACTCGTGCTAGTGTTAACCATAATCGTCTTAAGACTGATGGGAACCATTTTGCGAGTTATTTCGTCGAGTTTTTACTGTACGGTTTCGAGCATAAAGTGCCATCAACAATTTTATGAACGGAAGTGCTTTCTGTATTTTCTACATAAGAGTGGAACAGTTGGATAAAATTAATGATTAAGCTATGTATACTAAGAAAACTAGAAAAATAATAAAAATTGAGATAAATTTTGATTTTAAACTAAACAATCTTAAGGAGGAAAATCTCATTAGGAGGTTCAAAAGGTTTATTGCATAAATTGTTAAATTAACAATCCAAGAATACGCTGCCAAAATTTCAAAACGGAATTCGCATTCGTTTAGATTTTATGAGCATAGAATCGAGCGCTCATCGGGTATAGTCTACAGGCTCGAGCGCGCAGCAGGTAGGGCGGAGCACTACCTCAGGTAGTCGCTTTATGTACTTACGTAACCTTGTAGCGGAACCCCACTTTTGCATCTTTGTTTTCAAATAACGGTGTAGAAGGTACTAGAAGCATCAACACAAGGGATTATTTCGGTTATATTCTGTTTTTCAAGCGCATTTTTCTCAAAATGACTTCTTTCACATTTGCGGGAAGTCTAACTCGAAATGTAATGAACCGATCATTATGAAAATTGAAACTATGATTCTTTTTAAAATTCCGAAAAACATGAACCAACATTTGGGATGATATCATATTTTTAAGGGTGTTTTTTTTTGCATAATTAGTGAACAAAAATGGTGAAAATTGAAATAATTTTTTCCAACACCAGCCGAATTTTTAATTTCCATTATTTTCACCTGCATTGAGATTCATATTTTTAGAAAATAAGTTAATAATGTAAAATTAAAACCTTTTCGATTTCGGATAAAAATTGGAATCGCTACACGTCCAGCAATTGGAGAACTCTAGTTACGACCTTCAGCGAACATCAGTGCGTAGCTTTGTTATTTTTGGCTTAAATTATTCAAAAAATTCACAAAAGTTGTTCGAAATATGAATAAAATGATGCCAAAATTTGATTGAATTCTAATTAATTCCTCCCACCAAAAACAAATTCTAAAAAACAGTGAAAATATGCCTCCTAATGTGGTTTCCCCCTTAAGGATCAAGCATGAAAACCCAGAGAGATTTTTCAAGCAATTATGGATGGATTCTTTATGATAACACAAAATAATAATTAAACGCATATTTTAACTATCCCCATCTTAAGATCATTATAGTTAGCAAAAAAACAAATCAATTAAGATTTGACAGCATCTTTAGGAATCATAGCCAAACTGAAGGAGGTATCTTAAGACATCATATGGCAATTGTCGTTAGAGCTTAACACGTCCCTTAACTGGTTTTAAGAACATATTTAACGTAAATTGTCGCTAACTCCACCGGAGAACGGTCTTTTTCAAAAATCATCAAAAACATTTCAATTTCCATAATATTGCATTTAAGTCATATAGAAACTATGTGAACAGCTAACTATAGCAGTTATCGTACCTAATTTCCTTCATTTTTCTGCAGTGTGAAAGTGAAATCAGCATAGCATAAAATCAAATAGCACAAAATTAAAACAATTGAAACACATTCAAAATTTTCGCTCATTGTTAACTTATTTTATTTTGTAGGTTATTGCAATATCTTTCATAACATAATTATTAGGGGAATCAGTAAATACGTTATTTAAAGCATTTTTCCAAATGCTGTCTTTTCATTTATTACATATTCATATGAGAATCTTATACAGGTTACGCTTATTAACTTGCCTGCAACAAATTTTGTAAATAGTCGAATGTTTATTTTGTTTACTGATTTCTAAGTCTTTTTAACATTTCAACTGCTTTATTTTTGCACTTTATAGAATTTTTGCATAACCATTCTTTTCTTAAATTGTTGTTAAATTAGAAAAATGTCCTCGTACGCATGTATATACAAAATAAAGCGTTCTCTAAGTATTCTATTTATTACGAGTATGTCGCTATTTGCAAAAATAGAATAATATCGATAGTGCATCTGTTCATTGACAGTTCAGCGCATAAAGCGGCATCATAATATTAAACAACTATATAAATATGTATTGTAATCGTTAATAATATTTTTGTGTATTTTATAGTTTTTTATTTTGGTCAGTATACAAATCGTTTGAAATTTCAAATTGTTTTTATAGAATTTTTGAGATTGTGAAACCAAATAAACTTGAATTAAATTTGGATTCCTTGAAAAAAGTAGTGAAATAAGTAATACACGAAAACCACACTAATCGACAGTTAATTTCTTGTATTGGAGAGTTCAATGAATAGTCCTGCTATTTATAAGATCTCAACTAACTGCAAGGACAAAGGACAATGTTTGACACTTTACGGTAATTCTTTCCATTTGTATATCTGGATACCAAGAACCCGCGGCGAAATTATGCATGCACCAATCTGTTAACGAAATGAAATGTGCGGTAAAGGAACGAAAAAATGAAACCGGAAAATAGAGCGCTACGCCCGAAATCCGAGGGTTTTGTAGTGTCCCATGCTAATAGGAGATGACCTGTCCTACTCTTGGAGATGCTTAACCGACATTGCAAATTGCAAGCTTGCATAAAAAATATTAAAAATAAATTGTTTGGATAATTATTGAAAGTAGAGTCAGCGATCAGCCTGATGATATTTTTATAACGGTACTTTGAACTGAAAAATGGGCAAATTTGCCCCAATATGTTGGCTTTCCAACGGTATATTTCTTTCATACGTTTGGATTTGAAAATTTTCAAATAATACGCTTTAAAGGAAAAAAAACATGGCGTAGAGATAGGATAAATTTACTTAAACCTTGACTTGACAGATAGTCCACGTTACCAACGAGAAATAGGAAAAAAGATTGTATACCTTTGAAATTTGGCACAATTAATATCGAGAGTCCTCTGGATATATGCTCCAAAGTCCCTGTTTCTAGGGGGTCCAGAAGTGTGGAGAAAGGGGGTCCAGAAGTCCTTTTTTTACAGTTTTTCTTGAATATTTCGGGTCGGTTTCTCCAGGCCATGTTTTTTTCCTTTAATGCGTATTATTCGAAAATTTTCAAACCCAAACTTATCAAAGAAATATACCGTTGGAAAGCCAACACATTGGGGCAACTTTTGTCAAATTTGTAGATTTGTCAGTTCAAAGAACCCTTGTAAAACAGTTGCATCTTTGTAGTAACGGCGAATTTCGAAACCGGGAAATTTTATGTTTTATGAAATTTTATATAATTTCAGAAAGTGAGATGAAATCTCGGATTAAATTATTGGGAGAGTGGAAAATTTTGATTTTGTTCGGAAAGTCAAGCTTTTTGATACAATTTACAAAAAATGATATCTCTGTTACGGTTGAAAACAGTCTGTCCACTTTTGTGTCAATTTTCGTTGACGTTTCGTTGGCATAAATTGATTTCGGAGAATGCAGTTGCCAGCATGCACCTCCTGCACATCCATGGCCACGAACGTCGTCGTGGATGGGATTCGAACCCGAAACGCCGGTAGTCAAACTGATCGCTCAACACACTGCGCTACCGGTTGCCCCCATTCATTTTGACTGTGATGTGTAGTTTTGAGCTTTTGAAGATTATATCTTTTTTTTGTGTGCCAAGAAGAAAAAATAATTATAAAACATACTGAAATGAGAAATTTATATGTTGAGACAATAGATTTATATAAAAAAAAATTAATCTGAATGGGTTTTCAGTCATTTTTCAAGTAATTCTTTCTCTAACATGAGGTGGTTCATTCTGACTGTGACTCACTGTATAAAATGCAACATGTCCCCTCAGAAAACCCCCCAATCAAATCCAACCACTTTGGTGGAACAAGAAGGTTGGGGAGGCTCATTGTATGGGACGGAAGCTGTTCAGTAACGCTAAACGTACGGGGCGGGATGAGGCATGGGAGGAGTACGGGAATTCTCTAAAAGTACTCAAGACAAAATTAAGGGCGGCAAAGCGGAACAGCTAAAGAGATACGTTACCAGCATGAACCTCCTGCTCCCATTTAGCCACCTACCTGCAACAAGTCGGGAGATGTTGTGGCTTATTATTACGCCCCGCACCACAAGGGGAGGACAACACAAACATCCATAGCCACGAACGCCGTGGACGGGACTTAAACCCGTAACGACCGTAGGCAGACATGAGACGAACACCTCTACGCACAGAGCTATCGGTCGCCCGACTAGGGTATGTATCTCACGCGTTTCTATCCCGACCGAAATCAGACAAGAGTAGCTACGTCCATCCCAAGGATTCAAGACCGATTAGTCTAACATCCTTTTTGGTAAAGACGATGGAGAAGTATAAATCAGACCCTGCATACCTCTGAAGAACTCGAACATGCTTATATTGTATCATATTATATAAAAGGGAAATCTGTGCAAACTGCTCTTGATGAAGAGGTTTTCACGATTGAAACATACCTTCAATATAAAGAGTTCTCTCTGGGGAGATTCCTGGACATAGCAGGGGCTTTCAACAGCGTCACAATGGAGCCTATAATGGAAGGCATCGGACATACCGAGGTGAACGTATCGAAGCTATACTATTAAATAGGTTGATAACTTTGAATGGAACGGTGCAAAAGCAAAGCAAAGTACTTAGGGATGATCCTGGATAGTATATTTAACTAGGGTCGTAACGAGAACGAATCGGGAAGGCCAAAATTGCCTTCTACACCTGTAAGAGTTTGCTGAGTAAAATGAGGGGGCTGAAACCGAGAATCACTCTCTGAGTATACACAGCCGTAGTAAGACCGATATTAATACACGGAGCTGTGGTTTAGTGGACAGCACTTAACACAAAAATAAACATAAAGAAGATGTAGACAGTGCAAAGACTATGTTGCTTGGAGTGCTTTGAGGACCGTATTTTCGCTCTCTCTGAACACTCTCCGAAACCTGCCCCGGATTAACCTATATCTGCGAAATGTGGTAGCTAGATGTGCCCTTGAACTCAGGAGGGCAGGACACTTGAGAAAGAACATATGGCCATCGCAATATTAGGTTACCACCTAATAATATAGACTACATGAAACCACAACAGGGTTTCAATAGAAACTTCGAAGTTAATATACCCGATAGATAGCATTTCCCGATATATGAGCGTGGATGTAGTAAGACTGCGATGAATCTTTTTACGGACGGCTCCAAAATGGAAGTTGGGGTTGGTGCAGCTGTCCATTCGACAGAGTTTTCATGCAATCTATCCTTCAGGCTGCCAGATGAGTGTAGCATATTCCATTTGCTTGCAATTCTGAAGGCAGTCGAAGTGCCAAACGACGGGAACCGCTAGGACTGTTGAACTCCGGTGGGTTCCCGGCCAAAGTGGGGTTTCAGGTAAGCAAATTGCGGATGAACTAGCTAAACATAGCCTCCAAGAGTTGAAGAGCTTCAGATGCCAATACAAATATTTAAGAAGAAATTGGACAATAGGATGCTAGCCAACGAAAACTGGCATAATACAAACACCAGAATATCAAAAATATTCTGGAACTCCTAGGATGGAAGGAGACCAAAAGTCTCTTGGAATTATCCAGAAGGTAGTGCGCAATACTAGTGGGCATATTAACGGGGCACCGCTTTATAGGGGAACAAGCATGCATATTAAGATTGATTACTCGCAGTGGCTGTAGTAAGTGGAAGCGGGATCCCTCGAGCTCAACAATGATCTCTTGGCAAGGACAAACATCGGAATGGAATGAGTATCGGTAGTACGTGGTATCGCTAGTGATATACCAAGTGGTCTATGCGGAGCCGTTAGGCTCAACATTCATTTTAACATTCTATTTATTCTAATTTCTGAATTACTGGTAGTTTTATTAGTCCATGAAAGACGTACTCTTTTTTTTTAGTTTCAAATCAGTGCCGTGTCCCCGTGCCGGCAGACTATCACTAGAGCAGATGGCGCAAGTACCAATTTCAATTCTTATAATCACAGGCTACAAGAGGGCACAGTTTTTGTTTCGTTAAGAAATCGCGCAATTTTGTGTAAATTTCCTTACAAGTTCCTTTTTTACCACTTTGCACCGAATGCTGAGCTCCGCGGATGTCATTGCGTTAAGTACGGTCTTTAAGTGGATGCATACAATAATTTTGCAGCGACTTCTTAGTGCAAGAAGTTCCATTTTCTACCACTTTTCCCAACTCAGTACAGTCCCGTTAGTTACGATCTTTTTATATGCCTCTGCCGCAGATTTCATCTCGTTAATATCACTTATTAGTTACAGGGTATGTGGATCAGGGTCACTGTACAATAACATACGAGTACTTTGCATATACCAATATATTGGCTTTTCTGAGTTATGTAGCAAAATTATATAAGAAAGTTACAAGGAACAGTTTGAGATCTGTCACTTTCCTACCACTCGCGACCATAACTACACTGCGCATTAAAAAAAGTGGCGCACCCAGTTTTCTTCGTGCTGAAGCCAACAAGAATGGCAGGGGTGCAGTTATTAATACTAGTAAAGGAAAAGTGAAAAGAAGCGAACGTTTGGAAGGGTAAATTTCCGATATAACGGTAAATTTGAGTCAATTTGACTAGAAACGGCCAAAATACGAAGATTCAAAATACAATAGTTGCTTTCTAGCAAAAAACGTCTATAAAGGCCGGTTGACACGTACGTATTTGGAAATCACTTGGGCGCTACTTGAATCGTGTCAACAATTCATCCAAGTCCACATTGACAGAGAGGGGATATCCAAGCTGAGTAGGATGGCGAGAAACTTTACCCGGAACCAAGTAGCACTGGACGGGAACGCATGACGTTTGTTGAATCAAGTATCAGTTGCATGTACAAATATGTATTAAAAACGCGATATTCAACCAAGCTCGTAACTTTGTGGCGTGTGTTTGGATGTCAGTTGATTTCGAAATTGGTTTGGCCTCTACTTGGAAGTTAGTCCACTTGGTCCACACACTAGTAGTCTAAGCTAACTTGAATTAAGTGGACTTGGTCAAACGTATTCTGCCCAAGTAGTACTCTAAGCAAACTAGGATAGTGCCAACCGGGCTTAACGGTTTAATCTGTTAATTTTTTTTTAATGTTTACTACTGTTTAGTTACCCAAGGACCTCCCGCAAGGCATGAGACCGCGTTTTTTTCAAATTTAATCAATGTGGGCTTGTACACTTAATAGAGAAGTATCGTACGGTACTTTGGCCAGTTGGCGACCTCTGGATGACATTTTTAAATCCAAAATGCATGGGATATGCACCAGGAGACAGGATCATTCGATAGAAAACCAGGACGATACCGGTCCAGAGGCGGCATCAATAGATGGGGACCGATTTATGCGGATATAAGGCCTCAAAAATCGTGAAAACACCCAATTTGCTAGCAAAAATGACCACAGAAGCACCCCGGGTTCCGTTTTTTTGGCTCAAGATTATCGTAAACAGTTAAGGTAATAATATCCACATTTCCCAGAAAAATACTTCACCACAAGGCGTCAAATTGCCCGACAATTGTTGGCTTCAGCACGAAGAAAACTGGGTGCGCCGGGGGCGACCGGTAGCGCAATGTGTTGAGGCATCAGTCTCATGTTTAACTACCGGCGTTTCGGGTTCGAATCCCGTCCACGACGACGTTCGTGGCCATGGATGTGCAGGAGGTGCATGCTGGCAACTGCATTCTCCGAAACCAGATTATGCCAACGAAACGTCAACTGGGCCACATGGAACAGTTGACGCGCTATGCCCCACAAGGGGTTAGGGCAATTGAGTACTCTTTTCTGATGCGCAGTGTACAATTGTGATTATTGTGGTCGGGAGATGTAAAATACAGGTACTGAAGGCCTCCCTATATCCCACGAGTTACAAGGACCTCTTTATTTCCATAACACAAACAAGAAAATGTAACCTTACCTCTTTCAACGAAATGACCTGATAAGCTAGGCTTGACGTTTGACAGACTGCGATACGAAAGGCAGGGTAAATGATACAGTGTGAAGGCAAAATTCATCACATAACGTACTAAGGGAGTAAAGCCACACTAGTATCTTGTGTATAATACTTACATCTTTTTCGAAACGTGCCGTAGTTTGAATATAATAAATTCTATGCGTAAGTTATTTTTTTCAACTACAGTTAGTGTGAGCACGTTTTTTGGTGAAATATTTACAAAACTAAAAACTGAATGGGCAAACGACGAATGGTCACTGTACAGGTTTGAAGAAATTGAATTTTTTAAAACAATAATAAATAAACAAAACAACATTTAAAAATAGAATACATAATAAAAACAGAAATCTTACTTTTTCTCTAGTTGCGATAGAGCAACGGCCATATCTTCCTTTTGCGATTCAAGCTTGCCTAATAGTTCAGTTTTGTGCTTAAGTGATGCTTCACATTCCTAGAATAATAATATTACATGATTTTCATTTGATCAGCATCATTTCTGTAAATATAATCAGCTACACAGATTTTGCTTTAACGTTAACTCTAATTATGTATAAAGTGATTAGTTTTTTTCTTTTAGATTAGTCAATCGGCTAGGAAGCAATAATTAGTAGTGTTAGTCTTTTGGCGAATAGTATTGCGTTCGAACTTAAAACATAAAATGCCAATAATGATCAGTTTCAGTTTAATTTTCACCGCGATCTTTGTTAAGTTCTTTCTCCGGTACATTATCCGATTGTTTATTATCCCTTTTGCCATCTCCATCCTGCGACGCGGATGTAATAGTTTCGACTTTTGTTGCACCTGAACTTGTACTACTTGTTGTACTTGGCGACTTTCGAATTTTATTTGCATTAAACGGTGGTATTGGATCGACTTTCAAGTGAGGTTTCTTCAAAGGGGGTCCATCACTTTTCATTTTTATCTTATCCGATTTTTGATGAATCGAGTTGACCTGTGATCTACGATTAAAATTTGATGATTTCTCCTTGACCAACACCTCTTTGATCAGGTCGTTTTGATCAATTTTAGAGTCATACTTCCTCTCCAGATTTGTTAAGATTTGACCAATTTGAGATGCTTTGGTTTGTAAGCGTGATACCATTTCGCCTTTTTGTGTTAGTTCGTCTTCACATTCCTAAAGATTAGATTGTTAATAGAAGAAAATTTGTTATTTGGTTAATGAATGGGCTTTTGATAGAGACTTATGGTGCTTTATTTTTTAGATTGGCTGTCATTTAAGTTGGAAGTTCATAACCATAATACACATTTACCGTCCCCAATTCAGGACCCATTGCCTTATCTATCCTATTAGATTAAACTAGGGGCGATGGTACCGAAGGGCCCACAAGTACTGCAATTATAGGGTGGATTGTGCTGTAGTCCAAAACATGCAGGGTTGATTGATCGTCGAGTTTGCTCAGCTGCAAAGGTTTAAATGAGGCAACGCCTCCGCCTCAGAGAAAACTTCCCCTCTCTAAGCGGCGGCGGGCGAGTGTCTCACACTCGTAGAGGATGTGCTGAGAGGCCTCATAATCGCTCTTGAAGTGACTCCTCGGATCGAGTGCGACGGGAGGAGATGATTCTCACCTTGGCTTTGCCGAAACTCAGCTCAATTCCAGAGAGCACTTGCGTGAGCGACCTGAAAGAAACAATTTCGATAAGGCCAGGGAGGTTTACCCCGTGCGTAGCGGTTTCTAAATGTTCCTAATCTCTTATGTGTAGTTTTACCATACATATCATCAGAACTGGTAAAAGGGCTTGCTTTCCTAGCTAGCTTGTAAGTAATTTCGTTACCCGAAATGCCGACATGCCCAGGGAACTAATAGATAATAACTTTATTCGCAATACTAATTCTTTGCAAAGCTTTATAGCAGTTCAACCCCAGTTTCGATGAAAAGGAGAATTTACTTAGCCCTTTGACTCGGTATATCATCTGTACGCAGTCACGTAAGTAGAGGCACTCCTCAAGGCTGTGGAACTTGGCGGTCAACAGGTTGCTCTTAAGCGTGGAGAAGTTGGGTTGCCACGTTACCGCTTATGCGGACGACATTGCCATTGCAATTTCAGGCAAATTCCCCTGTGTCCTGAGGGATATAATACAGAATGCCCTCGGCATCCCGACGAAATGGGCTGGTGAGGTTTGGGGTTAGAGCAAATCCGCAGAAAACGGAACTCGTTCTCTTCACTGGAAGATATAGTATACCTGCATTTGTACCACCACTGATGGAGGGCACAAGGAATATAATCGCGGATAAAGCCAAATTTCTTGGACTTATCTTGGATAGTAAATTATGCTGGAAGGCAAACATTCAGGAACGTGTGAGTAAGGCAACTGTGACTGTTGCCTTGGGCGCACTGTTAGACTTGATTCGTTTTGATATCTTCGCAAAACAAATGGCGGAGAACACTGCCATTCGCCATTCGAAACCGGTCAGTGAACCGCGGCAATCACAGTCCACTCAAATGTTTTGAACAACACTGGCATTCCCGTTGTGACGGACTACACCTCACCGAAATACCTTTTCGACAAGGGCTTTACTAGCCTCATCCCATCGAGGAATGCGTGGCTAGAGAACGATAATTTGGGATCTGATACCATCAGCATTTTCACTGACGGCTCTAAGACTGAAGGAGGGGTTGGGGCTGGTGTATGTTCGGAGAAGCTGCGTATTGGCTTGTCGCTCCACCTGCCAGGACACAGTTGCGTTTTTCAGGCGGAAATTTGTGCAATCTCCGAGGCGGCAACCTAGCTTGCGCGTAATATCATATCTGCTAGGGATGTTATGTTATAATATACACGGATAGTCAACCTGCGATCAAATCGCTCAGTTCCGTATTGGTTATGTCAAAGACAGTGTTAAATTGTCGCAACTCTCTCAGTGAGATGGCGAGATTTTTCAACATTACCCTCTGCTGGATACCAGGTCATAGTGGTTTTTCTGGTAATTGCAAAGCTGATGAATTAGCCCGGGCTGGAACTACCAATATGACCAGGGAATGCTTTCGTAGTACTGGGATGCCTTTAGCAGCCTGCAAACTGATCACTAAAGCGTTAGCATACGATAGGGCTAACACCAGATGGTGCAATGGCAGTATGTGTCATGCAACTAGGAAAATATGGCCGAAAATGGAGCCCGGCCGCTCTCGTAGGCTATTGCTGCTGAGCAAAAACCATTTAAGAAACGGGGTGGGGCTTATCACTCGGCACTGCCTTATTGGGGAGCATGCTAGGAGACTTCGGCTTCGACACAACTGCAGGAGCTGTGGGGACGAGGAGGAGGAGGAGAGTCCTTTTCATCTTATGTGAGCTTATCCTGCTCTGGCGAGACGCATGAAGGATATCTCTGGGTCCTACTTCTTTACTGATTTGGATGAATTAAAGGATGTTAGGGTTGATCGGCTTCATTGTCAGCTCTGGCTGGTGTAATAACTGAGGTAGGCTCGGGTTACTGTACTTAGGGGTATCACAACGGGCTCAGTGGAGTCTAAGTGCGCTTTGATCATTGTTTGGTTGAAGCAACCCATCTAACCTAACCTAACCTAGCCCTTTGACGGCTTTGACTATCAGTGAAGATTGCAATACTTCTACCACGGTTATCAGCTTCTAGTCATAAATTCGCAATAATCTCAATTGCGTAGACTTAAGCTTGGAAGACCGTAGGACACTTTCCTATAGGAGTACAGGGTGAACCAAATACAAGTTTCTTTTAAAAAATGCAATAAAATGAGCAAAATAAATTTTTTTTTCCATGTATTATGGCTTCATTAGTAAGAGCAAAAATTCCCATTATGATGAAACACAACTTCGTTCAAGTGGCTGCCTCGGCTGGCTTCGCAGTAGCGCATTCTGTCATTCCATTTTCCAAAACCATGTCGATGGTTTCGGGCTGTAGCTCACGGATTGCTTGGATGATATTGGCCTTAAGTGCTTGAATCGTTTCGGATTGTTGGCATAACATTGGTCCTTCACGGTTCCCCAGACAAAAAAGACCAAAGGGGTCAAATCGCAGCTCCGAGGCGGCCAATTGACATTGCCAAGACGGCTGATAACACGATTTGGGAATTTGGTGCGTAAAAGATCGATTGTGGCATGGGCTGTGTGGCATGGCGCGCCATCCTGAATGAACCAGAGGTCGTCCAAATACATGCCTTCAATTTCAGTAAAAAAAAGTCGGATAACATGGCTCTGTAACGTTCACCGTTGACCGAAACGTTGTTCCCAGCCTCATTTTCAAAGAAAAATGGTCCAATGATGCCACCACTCCACAATCCGCACCAAACTGTCACTCTCTGTGGATGCATTGGCTTCTCGACAATAACGTGCGGGTTTTCCGAGCCCCAGATGTGGCAATTTTGTTTGTTAACGTAGCCTCCGAGATGAAAATGCGCCTCGTCAGAAAAGATGATTTTTCGCCCAAAATCGTTGTCTAATTCAAGCTGCTCTAAGGCCCAAACTGCGAAGCGATAACGAAGCGGGTGGTCGTGCGCCTTCAATTGCTGAGTCAATTGGACCTTGTAAGCGAATAATCCGAGATCTTTGTGCAGAATTCTCCTCAGGCTAGTGCGTGAAATGTTGAGCTGTTGAGATCGATGGCGAGTTGATGTTCGTGGAGTGAGTCTCACACTCTCGGCTCCAGCAGCTACATTCTCGTCTGTGCGCACCGTACGACGACGGGGACCATGAGTGTTGTCCACTAGCATGCCAGTCTCACGAACTTTTTGCACAAACTTGCGTACAGCAGGCGCGGTGGGTGCTTCATTTCGGCCAAAACTGCTTTTCAAAAAACGCACTGTTTGGGCTACACAGCACTCTGTTTGGAAATAAGTTTTCAATATTTCCCAACGTTGTTCAAGTGTAAAGCAATGCAATGGACAGTTTATTGAGAAGATGCTTTGGATCAGGCAAGGTTTTATGTGTGATTTGCCCGTTTTGAAAGTAGCCGAATATCCCTGGGAGATAAGCCCCGTTCGGGACGTTCATGATGGTTTGTTTTTTGACACGGGAATTTGTTGCTCAGGATACTACATTCAATCGGCACAAGTGTTGAAAAGGATTTTCGTAAAAAATCACCCTGTACTCACCGTTATTTTCACAGGGATGCCATTTGCAGTATTGACTAAGCGGAGTGAATAGTAGACATACACAGCATTTTCTTGTCGTTTTTTTGCTGTTTTTCGTGATGCAGAACTCTCAAAGGCTCCGCTTACTCATTTACCATGGGGCATACCGCGTCAACTATTCTAAGTGACTTAGTTGACATTCGTTGGCATAAACCAGTTTCGGACGATGCACGTCGCCAGGACGCACCTCCTGTTCCCATTTACCGGCGACAAGTCGGGAGATGTTGTGGCTTATTATTACGCCCCGCACCACAGGAGGAAGATAAAAAACATCCATGGCCACGAACGCCGTGGAGGGACTTGAACCCGTAACGACCGTATACAGACATGAGACTGACGGCTGATCTACCGGTCGCCCCCAAAGGCTTCGCTTGGTGAAGCCAGTCTGAGTCCAGACACAAAAGACAGTGAGCTTCCATAAGGCATCTAGTGTAACGGTAAGAAGCAAGAGAAAATGCCATGACAAAGTGAAAGAGTCGATGGGATGAATCGACCAAGAGATGGTGGACTCATTGACTCATCCCGAAAAAAAATATATTTAGCGAAAACCTGCTTTTAGGTTGATAGTTTTTCTTTTAGTGGCTAGATAAGTACTTTCATTATCTGCACTTGGAGATGATAAAAATGATAATACTTTGGCAATATCATGCTGTGCTATTACTATTACACTCAACTCGTCCGTCTAATACTATTAAATAATTTACTATATGGTTCCAAAACTGAAGAAGGCACGGGGCGGCTCAACCTATAGAAAAAAACAACCAAATGACTTTTGGGTGTACTGATAACCACGAACATACGAAGTACTCTTCAGTGGATACCAGAGACGCAGATAAACTCACTACACGGAATACAATTAGCAAGGCGAGGCACAGTCGCCACAATATTGATTTACCCATTGCTGCATATAAGATAGATTTAAGGTCTGATTCGATTACCAAGAGCGACTCAAGATGGATAATACCATTTAACAAGGCGGTTGTGGACCATTGAATCTAGTCGCTCTTTTAGGGGACAAATAATCATCCAGATCAGCTGCGAACTTCTGGAGTAAGCACTAGAAAAAGAGTTTTAAAAGAAGCGTCAAACTCTGGTCTTAGGTTCGGTTAGCTTATATGGGCTGCTTTACGAAATAAAAAGCACACTTAGATCACCACCGTTTCCATTGTGATACCTCAGCAGCCTGAGACTAACGCAATCGTCAAACCAGCAAGAGCTCACAATGAAGCACAATAAAGCGATGAAGCTATCTTACTTTACCAGCATCGATGCGAAAGCATCGATAGCTCCAGCGATACCTCTAGACTTCGGAAGATTCTGTCGACAAACCCAATAACACCTTGTTATCTCTTAAAAGATGACGGCACTTGGACATCCTCAAGTCAAGAGACGATCGAAGTCCTTTTAGACATACATTTTCCGGATAGCTCTTCTGTGGTCTCGCTGGAAACTGTTTCTACAATTAATGTGGCGCCATGCGACTCCGCGTCACTTTTTTCGAAAGAAAAGATCGAATGGGCCATAACCAGCTTTGACTCCTTCAAGTCTGCTGGCCCTGATCGTATAATTCCTGCGGACCTACAGCACGTGCTGGACGTAGTATACCCTTGGCTTGACTCGATTTTTAAAGCCTGTCTTGAATTAATCTACATTCCTCGAATCTGGAGGGAGGTTAAAGTAGTCTTTATCCCGAAAGCGGGTAAAAGCTCTCACGCGAGTCCGAAAGACCTTAGGCCCATCAGCCTATCATCGACTTTGCTGAAAGTATTGGAACGTTTGATTGACATACACTTGCGGAGCACTATTCCAGCGGATCTTCTATCTACCTCCCAGCACGCTTACTGGAAGGGTAGATCCGTAGATACTGCCCTGCATTCTCTGGTGGGTCTCATCGAAAAGTCTCTTGCCTGCAAAGAGTACACGCTTGTGGCCTTCCTTGATATTGAGGGTGCCTTTAACAACGTGAAACCTGAGGCCATCACAGATGCCCTCTCAAACCTTCGGGGGGATGACTCGCTCTGCAGGCTAATATACATGATGCTTACATCACGAATTATCTCCACTAGTCTGGGCACATCATCTGCACGTAGACACGTGAACAGAGGTACTCCTCAGGGTGGTGTTCTTTCTCCCCTTCTCTGGAACTTGGCGGTCAACGGACTGCTTTTGGAACTGGAAGGGATGGGATGCAAAGTTATTGCTTATGCGGACGACATTGCTATTGCCATCTCGGGTAAATTTCCCTGTGTGCTTAGTGGTATAATGCAGAACGCCCTCTCCATCTTGGCGAACTGGGCTAGCAAGGTTGGTGTCAAAGTAAATCCGTTTAAAACGGAACTTGTCCTCTTTACTAGGAGAAACAGCCTACCTTCATTCGAGCTACCATTGATGGAGGGCGCAAGGCTTGTGCTCACTGATAAAGCCAAATTCCTTGGTCTCATCCTGGATAGGAAACTTTCCTGGAAGCTGAACATTCAGGAGCGTGTTAAAAAGGCAACTGTTGCACTATACTCGTGCAAGAGGGCTATAGGGAAGAAGTGGGGCTTACAACCGAAGGTTGTATACTGGCCCTACTTATCGGTTTTGCGTCCTATTCTACTGCATGGGGTTGTCGTCTGGTGGACGGCACTTAGGATTTTAGCTTACAGAACCCTACTGGAGAAGGTCCAAAGATTGGCATGTATTGCCATCACGGGGGCTCTGAGGACTACACCGACCGCTGCCTTGGGCGTAATGTTGAATTTGCTTCCCTTGGACATTTTTGCAGAGCAGATGGCGGCGAGCACGGCTGTTCGCGTTCGCGAAACCGGTTATTGGGCCGCGTCAACCATTGGTCACTCGTCTGTATTGAGGAACTTTGATATTCCCGAAGTGACGGACTATACCTCCCCGAAATACTTGTTCGAAAGGGGTTTTACTAGCTTGATCCCCTCCAGGACTGACTGGTCAGCTGACGCTATTCAGGAATCAGATGCTATTAGCATTTTTACTGATGGCTCTAAGACTGACGATGGAGTGGGGGCTGGCGTATACTCGGAATGGATGGGTTTTAATTTATCGTTCCGTCTCCCGGACTTTTGTAGCGTTTTTCAGGCGGAAATTACAGCAATATCTGAAGCTCTAGCCTGTTTGGCGCAAAACGTCACATCTGCTGGGAACGTTGTGATCTACACGGATAGCCAACCGGCGATCAAATCGCTTAGCTCTGCTTTGGTCAAGTCGAAGACAGTACTGAATTGTCGCAATTCCCTCTTAGAGATGGGTAGACTTTTCAACATTTCCGTGTGCTGGGTGCCTGGCCATAGTGGCTATCCTGGCAACTGTAGGGCCGACGAACTAGCTCGGGCGGGCTCGACTGATGAGACCAGCGGGTTGTTGCGTAGTACTAGCATGCCTCTAGCTGCTTGTAAACTGGCTATTAAAGATGCGGCATATGATAGGGCTAGCACCAGATGGAGCAATGGTAATACCTGTCATGTGGCTAGACAGATGTGGCCCAAACTGGATCCCAAGCGATCCTCTGGGCTGGTAATGTTAAACAGAAATCAGCTGAGAACTGTCATAGGAGTTTTAACCGGACACTGCCTAATTGGGGAGCATGCTAGAAGACTTCGTCTTCCCCACAATGACTTCTGCAGGAGCTGTGGGGACGAAGAGGAGGAGGAAACTATGTCTCACCTTCTATGTACCTGTCCCGCCCTTGCAAATTTTAGGAAGGACCTTCTTGGCTCCTACTTTTTCACCGATCTGGATGACCTGAAAGAGGTTAGTGTGGGTCGGCTTCATCGATTCATTGTGTGCTCTGGCTGGTTTGACGAGTGAGTTGGTCTCAGGTTGCTGAGTCTTAGGGGTATCACAACGGATCCAGTGGTGGTCTATGTGTGCTTTTTGCGTTATCTTTAAGCAGCCCTTTCAACCTAACCTAACCTAACCTACCTTACTTTTTTCAGAATGTCCAAATCAGTTAAAAAGTACGAACCAAAGAGGTCTTTTCTACAAATCACCAGAGCAGGACAGGTACACAGAAGGCGAGTCGTACTTTCCTCCTCTTCCAAGTCCCACAGCTCCCGCGAAATCCCTGATTGGCAATGTTCAGTTATGACTCTGTTCTTAAATAAATAACTGGTGCAACAGTCAAATTTGCACCGAGACCTCTAGATAAGTTACCATCATCCCCAGTGCTGGGGGTACCAATTAGTTTTTGCGGATAAAACAAGATTCCTGGGGTCATTTTTGGCAAAAAGTTAAGTTGGAATAATTAAAAAAGAGTTTGGTTTTTTATAAAATAACACCGTATTGACTTTGCCTTTTAATTATTTTATTGCGAAAATTAAAATAATTGGTGCGGATGCATTTCGACTAGTTCAGTCATCCTCAGCGAGTACATATGTAATCTTTTTTAATAATTCACGGACTTTGCGGTTTGATAATTTTTTATCGTTTTTAACAACAAAACTATTGTTAAGTTGGAAACCTAACATCTAAGAGCATGTGAGGAAGGCTACTACTGCTCTTTACGCGTGTTGGAAAGCGATTGATAGAAGCTGGGGTTTTCAACTAAAGGCACTGGATGTATGTATCTATTGTACGGCCAATACTTACGCATGGTATTATTGTTTGGTGGAATGCCGGCGGCTTTCCGCAGTCTGTTGAGCAAGGTTCAAAGATTAGCCAGGATGTTTATTAAAGGAGGCCTAAGAACTACTTCATCTGCTGCCTTGGACATTCTCATTTACTTGCTTCCTCTGGATGTTTTTCGTGAGCCAGTACTGCCATCCTTCGCCTGTCTTCGTGAATCAGGTCAATGGTTCTCGACAAGCACTGGCAACTTTTCATTTTTAAACTACCGCAATATTCCGGCAGCTACAGATTACTCATAACCTAAACGTGTGTTTTAAAATAACTTTGTGAGTATTATCCCTACTCGGAATCAATGAATTGAGGGGCAATTACCCGTTTTCTGACGCTTAAGGAATTTATACGGATGCTCTCAAGACTGAATAGGTGGGTGGGAGCGGGAATTTACTTCGATACACTAAACTAAAGCATATCTTTCCGTCCCCTGGATCATTGCAGGCGGAAGTTGCTGCAATTCTGCAGGCTCTTACCTGGATGGGGCGGCACGCCATAGCCTCTAAAATCATTGTAATCTACACGGATAGATAAACTGCGATAGGATCCCTGGAATCCGTCGTGCTTACATCCAATAGAGTAGCAGACTGTCGTCCGTCTTTCATCGCGATGGGGAAGTTTTTTAATATTGTCTTGTGCTGGATTACAGGCAATAGTGGCTTTGGTGGTAAAGCCACGCAAATGAACTTGCTAGGCAGGGATTTTGAGCGAGGCTCTGCAGCTGCATAATAGCATTTTTATGCCCATCAAGCCATTAAATTGTTTTTAAAATCCGAGGCTATTAGTAGGGCGAATGAATGGTTGAGCGGCAATAGAATACGACAAGGTATATGTGACTTGGGTTGCACCCCATCCGCTTATCGCATCTACTATCTCTGAAAAGATAGCACTTCAGCTCTTTCGTGGTTGTGATCACTGGTCACTGCCTTATTGTTGAGCATACATGAAACTTCGTCCTTTTTCCCAATGACTTTTGCAGAAGCTGTGGAGATAATTATAAGAAGGAGCTGCTACCACCTTCCCACTGCTTGTCCGGCTTTAGCAAGAAAGAGGAAATCTATTCTCTTATTCCTTCTGGGAATTAGAGGAACTGAAGAATGCCAGTATTGGTCATCTTCTTCTCCGCTTTATCACTAGCTCGGGCTGGTTTAAGAATTAATATGTTTACGGGTATTGGATCCCTGGGGTATCGAAATGGACCAAGTCTTACGTTCTATGTGTGTTGTGCGAGTCATGGCAGTCTGATTTACCGACCTACCTACCTAGCATCATCTCAATTACTAGATCTTGATGGTTTACACAGAGATTTGTGATCGACTACACACTCAACCGAGTTATTTACACCAAATGGGTAATGAGTGGGCTCATATTCGGACACGTAAATCCCCTTTTCTCGAAAAGATTACTGACGTCGGTAGGAATTGAACCAGGGCCCAGCGAACAGAAGGCGAATGTGCTAACCGTTGCGCCATTCAGACTACAAGTATTGTTATAGTTACGTGTAAAGGTAAAATGTATAGCATACACCTTTTTTCCCCTTACTACTACTACTCAATTGTCCTAGCCCCTTCCCAGCAAACAATTTTGTATCATTTGGAAGATAAATTGCCCAGATAATACGATGGCGATTCTTCCATGCGATAAATTTATAGATTATTTGTCGCCCTTTCAATAATTAGGGGATATCCCTCAGGCGAAAGAATGGCGATAGCATTTCAATTCGCCAATTTATCGCCAAGATGATATTTCGGCAATTCACAATAAATACGAAACGACGACTGTGTCATTCTCATTGTTTGTAGTCTAGATCAGGGGTCGGCAAACTCCGGCCCGCGGGCCAAATCTGGCCCGCCTCTGGCTTTCATCCGGCCCGCGAGTTAATATTATTTTTAACATGAAACAATTATTTAAAAAAAAATTAGCTACATAAATAGTATTAAACAAGGTTTTTCGTCAAAACGTTACTTTATTGTGTGCAAAATTTGCAATGCATCTATAACGGTGCTACCACCATACTTGCGAGTGCTGACTAATGCTCGCCGAATGGTGGACATTTGCTTGGTGATTGGTGTGCAACAAATTAGAAAACGTCACGTTTTCTGAAATATAAACCACAGGTGTGTCATATGGCATACCGATGGATGAAAAAATGGAAGAGGCGGCTGTTGCTAGAGTCTCTGGGCTGACATCAGGATCTTAATCTCTGGCCCAGTATGCTTCAATCCGAGATCCGTGCCATTGCCTGCGTTCACGTTCTTGAGCGTTGCGGTTCAACGTTCAAGAATGTGAATGCAGGCAATGAATTCCATCTCGACGCGATGGTGACGGAACTTCGTCTCTGCTTGAATGGCATCGATGCTACTAGACGCCACCTGTGCAGCAGTTGCTTTGGAGAGTAATCAGAAAGATGAGTCAACAAATATTACTAACACTACCCAGTTTCTGCTGGTTCTTCGAGTAGTCTATACTGAGTTTCATGTGACATTCAAATTAGCTACCTTGGAAAATATACAACTGTGTCTGAAACCTGGGTTAGGCGGCTATTACACTATAAAAGTTCCTTTACAAATCTTTACACTATCTTTTACAATAGATATTTTCAAAGAACTTTTATGGTGTAAAAGCCGCCTAAGAAGAGATTTGCTACATTTTTCAAGTACTTTTCTTACAAGAATGAACACCTTCCCCCTTCGGCGCTTCATATCATCCATAAAGTTCTTTTAAAATATCGTGCGTCAAAGATATTTGTAAAATAACTTTTAGCCGCCCTAGGCAAGGTGACGGCCACGACTACCACGGCACACATAGCTCATGAGATGGTTCGTTGTGAAACCCAAGATTTGGGAAACATCACTTTCAACCTTAATTACTTAAACCAGTCCGAGCTAGTGACAAAGTGATGATCCTCCAACTCGGAGAAGACGTAGGATCTAAAACTTGACATCCTCCTTCCAGCCAAAGCCGGACGAGAGCACAGGAGAATGCAGCAACTTTCCTCCTCTTTCACGTCTCCACTGCTTCTACAGAAATCATTGTAGTAAAGACGATAAGTCTCCTGGCATGATCTCCAATAAGATAGTGATAACATCCACGACCGAACTAATGTGCTGTCTTTTTAGGGATATAAGATAAGACGGGCGTCTGGAAAACAGTAAAATGGTCGGGTAGACGGAACGGCAGGCGTATGTCCAGTTAATCAGAGTAAATCATCGCTCTTACTTCCGTCCGTCTTGGAACCATTCGACGTAGAATTGCAGAGTGGTCACTGGCTGACGAGAATCAGTGACTTGATTTTCGAAGGCGGATCACCGCGTTTGCATCAATCTGCTCTCCAAAAATATGGAGAGGAACAGGTTGAGCAACATACCCTAGGCAGGGGATGGTGTGGTTCTCCTGCTGCAGTAATGAACACAATGCCTAGTCTTTGAACTTTGCTAAGCCTGCCACAGTAGGCCGCTAGTCTAAACGCCTTCCTCTCTCTCTCTGGATCCTGCCAACCCCTTGTGGGGCATAGGGCATTAACCACGCCGACTTTCCACCTCGTCCTGTTCGCCGCCATTGCCTTCAACTGTCTCCACGATTTGTCTAATGACTTACCCTCGACCTCAACTGATCTTCTCCAGGTGTTTCTAGGTCGTCCAACGCGGCGACTTGCATGGGTTCCAATCGAGGGTAAACGCCTTCTACCAGACAATAATTCCATGTGTATTGGGCGCACAACAGATACGTAAAGCTAGTGAAGGACTTCAGGTTGCAGCCCCAGCTTTCGTCTATTATTTTCTTACAGCATTAAAGGGCGTTTGTAGCGTGAAAGCGTTAGGTGGCATGGCACATAGGTAGTTGACGCGCTATGCAAACTAGTAAAGTCTATTTGGCTGCATAGCTGAGGAGCTTCCGCCAAACCTTCAATTAGCAGTGGGTTGATGACATCGGTGAACAGTTACGATTTGGATCTCCTATCCGGCCCGCTGAGCCCATAATTTCAACGATCTGGCCCTTTTCAGAAAAAGTTTGCCGACCCCTGGTCTAGATAGCGCAACGGTTAGCACTATGGACCTGCAATCATGGGAACCTGGTTCGAATCCTACAAATATCAATTGTGAAAAAGGATGAAATATGAATTTTGAGCGTCAAAGAATAAGTAAGATAAAAACAAGCATGAAGATTAATTTAATAAAAAAAGCGATAATAATTTTTGTTTTAGTTGACTCACATCGCGTCATTCTGTCAATTCGTAAATTTATCCCCGCCGCGATTCGCTTTCTTGTTGCCAACTCGTTTCGCCAAAGTTTCTCCAGGATGTTTCGCTTTCGGTAACTATTTTCTCCCGAAGGGGGTGACTCCCACGATAAGATAGCGATATCCCCGTCTATAAATTTATCTTCCAATGCGAATCGCATTCTTATCGCGGAAGATAGAAATTGTTTGCTGGGTTGTGGGGCATAGCACGTCAGCTGTTCGATCTGGCCCAGTTGGCGTTTCGTTAGCATAAACCATTTACCTTCTGCTCCCCCATTTAGCCAAGTCGGTAGATGCTGTGGCTTAATATACGCCCAGCATCACAGGGGGAAGACTCGAAACGCAGGTAGTCAGACATGAGACTGATGCGCCTCTACGCACTGAGCTACCGGTCACCCCGGTGCATTATTAATGAATAATCGTTCCTGCGGCAACCGGTTCTTCGTACCGGAACGACCCGTTTTTCAATGGCCAAGAGCTGCCAAACCCCCTCGATGCAAGAAGAACTACAGTATTCGAAACATCGCTACCACAAGAACAACATTAATGAATGTGCTTCCTCAGGTAAGTTTTGTTCAAGCGCGGCGACACACACTCGAACACGAACATGGTCACAGTGGACAATTTTCTTCTGATTTGTGTGAAGTTTCTTCATTCATTCGCTAGAGGATAACCTTTCCTCAAGCAATGCGTTAAAATTTCCTAAGATTTCCTCCGAAGCGGTATCTGAAGAGATTATACCTCTTGTCATAAAAATAAAAGGAGAGGTATGCAAAGATACATCTAAGTTAGTGGGTTTTATGCTTTTCCTCGAATCCTTTGGAGCTTTTCTACTTTTTCCTTTGATTAAAAACATAAATTAACGCAATTCGAATTTCGCTAATAACGCAAGTTCCTCTAAAAATAAAGTACCATAATGACCTCATCCCATTCGCACCATAGACTTACAACTACGAAACTTATAAAAGATAATAATAAGGTGATAAGTTAGTTGTTGTTCATAAAACCTATGTATTTTAAAGACGAACCTGCAATTTTTTGTACATCTCCAAATTAATTTGTTTAATATCTTCCAACTGGCGTCGAAGTGATACAATCGTATCCTGTTTCTCGTGAATATCCTTTTCAAGCAATTTCATTGCCATATCCGTTTCAGCTTTGAGCGAAACCTGTATTTTCAGTTCTTTTTCAAGTTCTTGTGTTTTCTTTCGTTCATCCGCCAACGTTTCGGAAAGTTCCGTTTCAGCTGTGGATAACCGATCACTACTAGATTGTGAATGATTATCAGCATTTCCCGATTGTGAAAGATTGGATTGAGCTGAACAAGGGAAAAATTCATTGATATGTGTAGAATTAAGGCCAAATTCTGAACATTTACACTAGTTTGAATAAAAAAATAAAGTAACTTGACAAACTCGGTGATTTTGAGGGTTTTAATTTGTGATTTTAAGATCTTATTAATTCCTGAATACAGAATAATGTTCAGAACTGGTTCATTATGCGTAATAATAAGCAAAATATTTCTTACAATTTCGATTAACGCTCTGTCTCAAAGCTTGGTTTTCGGCCTGTAGTGCCAATAAACTATTTCGAGCAATGGCCAAGTCTTCCTTCATCAAGGCATTTGTAGTAGTCAACGATTCCACCTTAGCTTGTAAATTTCCAACAGTCGCACTAAACAATCAAATTGGCTATCGTTAATGAAAGCATCTCCAATAATTAAATCCAATTCATTACTTTAGATGCCTGTTAAGCTCTTCAATATAGTTCTTTTGATCCAGAACCGCATTCATATTTCCGCCCGGTCCTTCAATTATACCACCTTCATCTTCGGGACTTGTTCTCGAGCTGGATCTTAGATATAATGAGAAATCAATCACACCTTGTTGTGAGTCCAAGTCTTCTTCTTTCACACATAAATTGCAGTCTATCACATTCAGTCCTACTAGGATTCCCATAATAACAACAACCTGTGAGTAAACAAATTCCAACGATAAGAAAGATAAGTTTAGTACTCGTAGCCTTAGAGGGTATGTTTGTTGCCTTATACCTCATCGCTCATCATTAAGGCATGTGGCTCATAGTATTCTGCTAGAGCTTCCTCCCGATGTTCTATGAGGGCGTGCAAGTAGTCGGCAAGTTTCTTTTGCATTAAAGCAATTCTAAGCCAAGCTCGAGCCCTTCCCATATGTGTTCTCACTGTGGGTAAATCTCTTACGCTGGTCGTTATATCTTGAGCTTCAATACAATACTTTTCCACGCTTTGTAAAATATCCCAAAGTTCTTTTTTGGGTCCGAGTAGTCCCTGAAGAAATTATATTGTTGATTATTATGTTTTTTTTTGAACGTTTAGCCGATAACATTTCACTACTCGCATTGCCAAGTATATTATAGTGTTTAGTTAAAAAGAAGCCTTTAACTAGCTTGCCGAAGGTATGATATCATTCACGTGAAGGGTATCATACCTTCAATAGACATGGTTGCGATAATTTTGATCCATTTTGCATTTGCCACTTTGAAAATAGCAGTAAAACTTGTTCCTATGGGAGGTATGTATATGAAATCGCGGGCCGATTTGAACCTAATTCAGGAATTTAGTTGGACAATTTTATTTCAATTAATTATATCTAATCTTCACATATTAGGACTCCCCACACCACCTGATGGAATCTAGATCATCGGTTACGCAGACGACTGTTCTACCCCAGCTACAGGAAACAACCTCCCCCAAAGGCGCGAAAGGATAAACAGCTATCTCAACGATGTCGGTGTTGACAAAACATTTTAACTAGGAAAAATTTAAGGTTATTAGTATTCACCACCTGGGCAAAAGATGTGAAGATGCATAACAGTTAGGCCTGTTCCTTAAACCAGTCCACCGGTTTGAAACCGATCCCGAGATTTCCAAGTACCGGCTTATGATCATAAAAACCAACTCATCACCGGTAAAAAAATCGATTCATTAAAAACCGATTCGCCGAAAAACCGACCGACTTGTTAAAAACCGACCGGCTCCGACGAGTTGAAACCCGACTCAGTAAAAAACCGATTCACCAAAAAACCGAGTATTCGAGTACTCGAAAACCGACCGGCTTAGGGTTAAAAACCGACTCATTAAAGACCGATACATCAAAAACCGATGCAAGCAAGCATTTGATATGAGTGTGATTTGGTACTGGATGTGGTATGTCCACACTTTCGGTCGTCAAAAGACATGCGTCGAAAGTTGAATAAATGTGGACGTACTCATTGAAAGATTGAATTGACATAAAATGTCGAAACTGACATTATCTGATTATCAGTTGACCTATTAGAAAAATTGGCATTATGTCTTTACATGGCGGTCGAGACTCACGTAATTTGAATAACACAGGTGTTTAGATAGGTTTCATAAGGCCGTTAGTGTTGATGTGAATGTATTACACTACTATTGAAGGCAATTGGTGCCCTTTGTTCAGGCAAAAGGACATTCTCATGAAGAGATATCTAGGCAAGATTAGAATCATATGTATATACGTAAGTGCGTGTCATGACCATGGGGCGAATGCGCTTGGCTACTTTTGATGGCATTTCGAGTCCTTTGAGTCAAATATATTGCAACAAAGTTTCTTTTGATGTTGTTGAATGCGTCTTTTGCACTTGGTAGTTGTCGAATTTTTCGCAACGTAGTCATACTCATAATACTTCTACAACAGATTCCAAGCGTTCGTTGTTGAGATTGTGTCACTTAATTTTCTCGACTGGCTTGGGGATTGCTTGCGGTCTTGTTCCTCCTTTCAAAATAAATTGTGGCAGGTGCTGGGTGACCGCAGATTCACCCAAGATCACTTTACAGTCTTTCAACCAACGTCTCATGAAATTTAGACACAGATGATACGAGGGTAAGGTGAAAAGTTCTCGGCCTGACAATGAAAGACTGCGATTTTCAGTTAAAAAATGATTTTTTTTTTTTTCATAATCTCCCTTGACTTCAAGACACTTGGTCCAGCGTTTCTGTAACATCAGCATTCTTTCCCGGAAGTGAGAGTCTGAAAGGCTGTGAAAATATTCATCTATGGCCCTCTTAACTTCTTCACTGGATGCGAAGCGCTTCCCAGAAACAAATTTCTTCAAGTTTGGGATAAGATGGAAGTCTGAGGGTGCCAAATCAGGAGAATAGGGGGATGGTCGAGCAAATCGTACTCCAAATCCCGCAGTTTTCCCATTGCCAACGCACACTTGTGTACAGGTGCGTTGTCCTGGTGAAAGATGATTTTTTTCTTTTTCAAGTCAGGCCTCTTCTCGCGAATTTTGGCATCCGGCTGGTCAAGAAGTTTGGAGTAATATTCGCCTGTTATTGTTCCGCCTTTTTCAAGGTAATCAAATAACAGGATCCCTTTCGCATCCCAAGACACGCTGGCCATCACCTTTCCGGCAGATGCGATCGACTTCGCTTTCTTTGGCGCTGAGCCACTGGCTTCCACCCACTTCTTCGACTGCTGTTTCGTTTCTGGCGTGTAGTGGTGGACCCAAGTCTCATCCATGGTGACATGGATCGATCGGATCCCGACTGAATCGGTGCAAAGATTGCTGCGAAAATCGTTTGCGCATTTACTTTTGATCGGCATTCAGCAAATGCGGCACCCATCTTGTGCTGAGCTTTCGCATCTCTAATTCTTTGTGCAAGAAGTTCCGCACCCTTTCTTCTAATATCCACACAGCCTCAGCAATATCACTCACTTTCATTCGCCTATCGTCCAACACGATAGCATGCACTTTTTCGATGGGTTCCGGTGTGGTTGCGGTTTTTGGCCGTCCTCACGTGGGTCGTCTTCGAGGGACGTGCGACCACGTTTAAATTCAGCTGCCCATTTTTTAACGGTTGACATCGAAGGAGCAGAGTCCCCGTAAACTTTTGTTAACTTCGGATTAATTTTCTTAACGGTTAATCCATCCAAACCGAAGAATTTAATGACCGCACGATATTCAAGTTTCTCCATTTTAACGAAAAACACGTAAGACGTCTACTGCAAAAATTCGTGTAAACAAACTACTTGAGAGAACAAGTTGAAACTTGTCATACGAACTAATGACACGTGCACCCAGGCAGGAAACATAAATTTTTACTGTTTGTACGGTATTTCTCTCAGGCCGAGAACTTTTCACCTTACTCTCGTAGTCTATCTGCGTCGCATGAACTCCACTGCTATATGTGATCAGGTGCCTTTGGTTCTCAATGAACCATATGTTGAGAATGACCAGACCTTGTGATCTGGATATAGTCAGGATAGCCTCACCTTCATCATTTCTGGCTGTAGATTGGCTACCCTTCCCACCATGGCAATCCTCATAATCATAGTTCATAGTCTCGGTTGCCACTCTACGAAGCTGCATCTCGAGAATTAGGAGTTCAATTCCCGTTGTGTTATAAGAGCTACCTATGGGTATTTTTAGAGCAACCACAGCGTTCCAAGCGCATCAGTAAATGACGGCATGGATAGAAGATGCATGCCACAAGACATAGTAATACAGAGATGTTGACGCGCCCAAGACCCCCTGCATGGGTCAAAAGAATTAAAAAAAAAATGATTTGATCCAAATACTCTTAAGTCCAATATAGTATGAATGGAATTTTTCTTGACTTCTTAAAAAGGGCAGGAAATATTGGAGAAGACTCTCAGAACTAGAGAGCAAACAGCAGCTGAAAAATAGCAAAAGCACAACCCGTTAACAGAAAACACGCGAGACACGGACACATAAGTTGTTGTTGTTGTAGCAATGCAGAAATTTAGTTTCAGTGTGTGTGTGTCATAAAATCAGCGCGTCCGACTCAGTTTCCTCCGTAGGAAGTTGCAGAAACGCAGCTACTTCGATGGGGTTCTCCCAGAGCGCTATAGGTGTTAGGTGTTCGGGACAAGTATTGGTTGAGGCGCGAACACCAGCCTGAACGAAGCTGTGCGAGCGTGGTCCTAGTCGCTCTAGGCAAGTTTCGTTCATCCGGTGAGATGTCTGGTGGTTGAGCGTCAAGTACTTTGTTGTTATTCAGGTTCACAATCGACGTATGTACTTCTTCCCTGTGCAGCGTAGCGATGGCAGATTTATAGCTAGCGCTATCGAAGGTGACCCTTTTAAATAGTTGGACTTCCCTTTCGAGTTCTCTTAGATTTCGTCTGATGTGTCGTAGCGGTGGTCCAGGTGGCTAAGGCCCGACGTCGGGCTGTCGCGCCACGATGATGATAATGGTCGTAGCGGTGGGGTTCTGTCCATACGGTCAAAATTCGGGTGATTATCTCGGTAACAACCAACTACCTATAGATACTGATTTGATAGTAGTATGTTGTGTTTCCTGATGGGCATAGTTTTGGTCTCTTGGTGGAGGTGGTCTTGATGAGACATCAATAAACAGCCTGTCATGGTGCGTAGGGCTGCATTTTGACAGGTCTGAATGTGTTTAAAATTGGTGTCACTAAGATTTAGTGTCCATACTGGTGCCGCATAATTTGCTACAGATCTGCCGATCGCTTTATAGGTGGTTAGTAGTGTCTCTTTGTTTTTACCCCAGGAACTACCAGCGAGAGCCTTGAGGACCTTGTTCCTGCTCCTCATCTTGTTAGTTATAGTAGATGCGTGGGCTGATGATGTTGCCATGCTGTCCAGAGTAACGCCAAGGATTTTTGGGCGGTTTGTGGTGGGTATTATGAGACCGTCTACTGAGATGTTCAGCTGCATCTTTACTTCACACATAAGTGATTGTGGGTGGTGTAACTTTAGAAAAAAAAAATAATGTTATATTATTTACAAGATGGATTCGTACAGCCTAAAGCGGAAATTCACTTTGAGTGGGCCCGTTACTGCCTAAAGCGGAAATCCTGACTAAATTCCCGCTTTAGACATTACGAACCTGCCTTATATACATCATGACATTCTTTTTTCACACCAATCCAACTTTGGCGCCACGGAAACTAAAATTTCAACTTGATTTTCCGGAAAATTGAAGAGACAAATTTTCAGTATTTTCTTTTTGTTTTGATCTTATGCTTCGAGATTTTTGTTTTGGGTATTATAAATTCAGAGATTTTGTTCTCTCCTCTATTTTGGACCTATGACTTTTTGAGCATGTATGTTTTCTGTTCTTTTTATGTATTTTACTGTTAACATTAATACATAATACTTGTATTATTTAAAAAAGTAGTGAATTAATTATCGGCTTAACATTCAGATTATAAAAACCTTTTTTGGCTTCAATCCATGACGCAGTACGTGCTCTAAAACTATGAAAAAATGTTGCAGGGGCAAATGATCGGAATCGAGCATTCGCCCAAATCGCAAGGATTGTTCAAGAAGTTCTTTAACCACAAGCTTACAAATATTCACTAAATTACTGCGTTCAATTGCTGCCGGATCGCGACCTGTAATGAAAAAGGAACAAAATTATATTTTTTTTAGTTCGTACATGTTTTTGCATCAATATATCATTGCAAGAATAAATTTGACACAAATACAAAAAATACATCAGGAATATGACATAAGCAGGCAAACTGCCAAAGTTTAGTTTTTATTTCTGTAGAGTATGCAACGAAGTCGCAATATATATTTTATATTGATAATTTTATCAGCATTTCTCTGTAAATATAGTTTGAGCCAGGGAATTGACAATGGCGAAGAAAGTGACGATGGCGAATACGAGGAATCAACTGATGACGACGAACCAGAGCAAGCGTTGCAAATTGAAGATTTTGTTGGGACTAACTTGTTTGGGGACGATGGTTCTGCAAAGAAATGCTTTTCTTTGGAAGATGTTGCATTATTGGCGGCAAGAAGAGATTTTGAGGTGAGTGACATTCTACTATATGATATTCTACTCGGGTCTTTATTGGTTATTCAAAGAAAACTAGAAGTCTTGATTGGAAACTTGAACATGTTTGATTTATCTAGTTACAGTCATGGCGGCTGTTATCGGGTGTTAATATCGCTCCTTTGTTACTACCGCTAATGATTACCTCCCATTCCCATATATGTACATTACGTCGTGTGTTACATTTAATAAGAATATTGCAGATATCAGCAAATGAAACTTGTAAAATATTGTGAAAACAACCGTTCTATGTTAGTATAAAATGGTATGGCAAAACATACAAGGTCTAGGAAAAATAGAAAATGCAAGTAGAGATAAAAGTCTATCAATTAGCTGGCAAATCACCACTAGAAAAAATTATTGTTTTGGAAAAAGTGAAGACAATTTGGAAAATTGTCAACAAGAAAAACAAAACATGCATTTCTCTGACACTAAATAGAGAGGTTCACAGCTACAGTACTAGAAATGCTGGGAACTACAGAACACCATCTGCGTATACAAACAGAATATTGAGAGATCCGATTAGATCGTCAATAGCGATATTCAATGCCCAGGAAATTTTCCCTAACATCTTAAGAATCACTAAAGCCAAAAATTAAAAAAAAAAAACACTTACAAATCAAGGATAATTGTTTAATGTAATCTAAAAACACCACGAAAATTGCATTTACCAACAAGTTTTAGTTACCACGTTGACGCGTTAATTAATAAATTAATTATCATAAATTCATATATCTTTTTGCATTCCTTAATACCAGTGTTTCTATTTCTACACTGCCTGGGATGCAAAATGAGTTTTAATTTCTAATTTCTTAAATTTTTTGTGTTTCAATTTGTTTGTTTTGGCGTCTAAACTAACCCCCATCCTAAATAACATACATATGTGTATCTTCTCCTTCCCCTCCCTGGGAAATGATGATAAAAGCTTTCTAATTAAAACCCTAGACAGACGATACGCGATAATTATCATTATCAGATAATTATGTTTGCGAAGCACGTCTGTCATGTGCTGTTTCACCTGATGATAATTGAAAGACATCATTTCGATCGTCATTAACATAACGTCATTACGACTTAATTACGTTCACTTTCAACCGCTCGCCGCGCCATTCTTTGGAAAAAATGGAAAGAACAGCTGGTTTCCAGTTGTCATTTGCAATTGTTTGCACGGCAATGTCATCCGTTCACGTCCAAAACCGCATAAATCTTGTTCTGGTTCCCGCTAGTGCTAGTCCCATTATTGGTATCGACCGTCTGGAGTGTGTTAGAAGGTGTTCTTCTTTCTTCGAGTACAAAATTACTGACCATGACCATCAACCATCCAGCAAAGAGATTATGACTACATTGAAACCACCGAATCCGCTGGACTCCACCACAGAGCCCGATGGGAACATTTTGCTGGGACGTTTGGTGGCTCCTCTGACCGAGAACTTTACCGTCAGCTACATGGTTCATGGATGGTTCATTCTTCTCCGTCTCACTAGCATTTTGCCCACATTCGATACTTTGACAGTTCGAACGTAATTATGTTTTTCACGTGTGTCACTATCAACGATAAACACGTTTGGACTTAATGATCATTGACGCAAACATGTTTAACGACGATCGTCTGTCACGGGTTTAAGACTGATTTATATGAAAGATAGCGCCAAAGGAAATTTTTATCCCTCATCCTTGTAAGAAAAAAAAAACACTCTATTTCTAATGATGCTGGTACTTAACGCGCCCAAGACGCCGCCGCTCAGTCAGCGAAAGTTGATAGAAGTTGAACTTACATTGCGAGTTGTCAATTCTCAATGGCTTGTGTTTTAGCACCATGGTCGATTATTTGCTTTGATCGATTCTTTTTTAAATCGTTTGGGAGTATATGCGTATATTTTGTCATTTAAAGTAAATTTATAAGATTTTTTTATACTATACATGTCAAATTGACATAAATATAAAATTGGATAATCGGCTAACAGCTGATATTTGTTAGCTGCGACTGATCGCCATTGTCCGTGAGGTTAGGTTCAGTTAAAGGGGCTGCCGTGATACCCACAGCACACATAGACCACCACTGGGTCCTTTGTGATATACCATCGACTCCACAACCCGAGTCCTATCTATTCATTGAACCAGCCTGAGCCGTTGATAAAGCGCTGGAGCCGGCTGATGCTAGCATCCTTAAGGTCGTCCAGATCGCCAAAATAGAAAGACCCCAACGTAATCCTTCTTCTTCTAGCCAGGGCATGACACCCACATAACAGATGAAAGGTACTCTCCTCCTCATCCTCATCCTCGCAACTCCTACCGAGGTCATTGTGTGGAAGCCCCAATCTCCTAGCATGTTCGCCGATCAGGCAGTGCCCTGTAATCACCCCCACAAGAGTCTGTAGATTACGTCTATTCAACGCCAGCAGCTCCTCAGAGCGTTTGGGATCGATCCTAGGCCAAAGTCGCCTAGTAACAGTACAAGTGCTACCATTACTCCACCTCGTGTTGGCAGCACTCAACGCGACATTGTTTATCAACAATCGTGTCAAGTATAATTCGGGCTTTACGATACCTGCAATTCAGTCTTTTGCTGATTGGCCTGTTAACAATCCAGACATCCGTAATCGTAGAAGGACTAACTGGCCTATTTTTCGGGAGGCTTTCTTGGAACACCTACCCCCTCTGTCTAGTCGGCCATCTATCGGCCAAGTAGTAAGGAAGAGTTGGATGATTTGGTGAAGGCCCTAATTGGGGCCTTTGATTTCGTAGTGTCAAGATTGTGCTTTGTCACCAAGCAAAGAGGAAAGAGCAAGGCGGTCTTGTGCAATGCAACATTTCTGAGCTCAGGGGTGTGTGTCTTTTAATAAGGCTAAGCCCACGGGTTGGAGTTGGATTCGAACTCCCATAAAAATCATCTGCAACTTTTTAAGAGGACGAGGACGAGCGAAACGCAGCTCATGGTGTAATTTTTGTGAGTGCATTGAGGGCTCTAGTGAAGCCTCCAGGCTTCGTAAGATCATGTCCACTGACTCATCCATGCCAAGCTTTCTACAAAACAGGACGGATCCTGGACGACCTCGACTAAAGATATTATCAAGCTGATGCTGATGCTTTCACAGGCAGTCTGACGGAATCATTGCCCCACAGCTCTTCTGTGGGCGAAGAACTTTTTGTGACTTTACATGCATTCTTTCAGAAGAAAAAAATCGGTGGGCTATATCAAGTTTAGAGCCGTTCACTCCAGCAGACTTGCAGCGCGCATTGGATATTGCATATCCATGATTGGAGACCATTGCAAGGGCCTCTCTGGAACTGGTCTACATTCCCCGTTTACGGCGAGAGACAGAGGTTATCATTATCCCCAAAGCGGGGAAAAGCTCACATGCGCGTCCGAATGACCGCAGACCAATTGGCATATCTCCGACTTTGCCAAAGGTTTCAGAGCGTTTGTAACCTGGGCGCCACCATTACAGCATCCTTCCTGCAATAGAAGAGCGGTCGACATTGCTTTACACTCTCTGATTAGTTGCATTGAGAGGTTTCTTGGTTGTAAAGAATACACATTGGTTGCCTTCTTGGACATCAAGCGCACATTTAATTATGTCGAAACTGCAACTATCCTCTATTCTTTCTCGGGTCTGAATGTAGATGGCTCACTATATAAGCTTATAGACCAATTACTAACATCTAGGCTGGAGTCTGATTGGCAATCCTATAAAAGGCAACTTAGCCTTTTCAAGAAAGAGTTGAGAGGCGCTAAACGTAACTCGTGGAAGAGTTTCTGCGAACGCGTGGAAGGTTGTAGCGAGGCCTCTAGACTCCGCAAAACTTTGTCGTCGAACCCACAAATGCCCACTTTTCTGCAGAGGCGGGATGGCTCTTGGACATCGTCAAGTAAAGAATCCATTGAACTTTTGCTTGACACACACTTTCCTGGCAGCACGGCGGCTAGCTCTGCTGGGGCCTTACATTCTTGCCATTCGACAGCATGTGATGTTGCGTCCATTCTGTCGAAAGAAAAGATTTTGTGGGCGATCGGCAGTTTCGAACCGTTTAAATCTGCTGGACCCAACGGCATTATACCTGCGGACTTACAGAACTCATTGGATATTGTTTATCCTTGGGTGGAGATCATCCTAACCGCATGTCTCACACTGGGCTGTGTTCCGCGCATTTGGACGGAAGCGCGCGCTAACGACCTTCGTCCTATCAGCCTTTCTTCCACCTTACTGAAATTATTGGAGCGGCTGATCGATGTCTTCGGAATACCATTCCGCCTCAGTTTCTATCTTTATCGCAACATGCTTACTCGAAGGGAAGATCAGTGGACACTGCTCTTCACTCTCTGGTTAGCTGCATTGAGAAATCCCTTGAATACAAGGAATACACCATGGTTGCGTTTTTAGACATCGAGGGAGCGTTCAATAATGTCAAACCGAGTGCAATCATCGAAGCGCTCTTCAAACTGCAGGTTGATGACTCGCTCTGCAAACTAATTAGTTTGCTGTTAAAATCTAGGATTATTCGTACCACTATGGGTACATCATCCGTCAGCAGATATGTCTGTAGGGGTAGGCCTCCTGTTGAGTCTCCATCATTGGATGGTAAGAGACTGGCCTTCAGTGATAGAGCTAAGTTCCTGGGTCTTGTCTTTGACAGGAAGTTGACGTGATAGCCCAACATACTTGAGCGGGTAAGCAAAGCCACTAATGCGCTCTACTCGAGTAGGAAGGCGATTGGTAAAAACTGGGGTCTGCAACCGAAAGGCTATATACAGCGGTTGTGCGGCCAATTTTACTGCACGGCATGTGTGTGTGGTGGACGGCACTAAGAGTGGCGTCCTATTGTCACCTGTTAAGCAAAGTGCAAAGGCTAGCAGCGATTGCCATGACGGGGGCCTTTAGAAAAACTCCGTTAGCCAGCTTGGACACGCTGCTAAACTTGCTCCCGCTTGACATATTTGGAGAACAACTGGCGGGGAACACGGCCCTGCGTCTTCGCGAAACAGGCCAATGGATTGCGTTGTGTACTGGCCACTCGGCTATCCTGGAAAACCTGGATCTCCCTCTGGAGACTGATTACACGTCTCCAAAACACGTTTCTGGTATGGGTTGATAATGTACCCTCTACCTCCAACTCCTTGGCTATCTATGTACATGGATGGCTCTAAGACCGATGACGGAGTTGGGATTGGTATATACTCGGAGGGACTGGGAATCAACTTATCCTACCGTCATCCCGACTTTTGTAGTATCCTGTAGACTGAGGTTTCGGCGATCTCGGAAGCTCTGACCTGGTTAAGGACTCATGTCGTGACTGCAAGAGACATTACTATCTATACGGACAGTCAGGCTGCGATTCGCTCGCTTGACTCTGTTCTCACCACATCGAAAACTATTCAGAAGTACCGTTCGGCTCTTATGGAGATGAGTTAATTCTTCAACATTACCCTTACCCTCTGCTGGATACCGAGCCACAGTGGCTTTGCGGGCAATTGCAGGGCGGACGATCTAGCTCATGAGGGGACTACTGGTGTCGTCGATGGGGACCAGGGTGGTAATTAAGTCCGTGGCAGTGGATAGGGCCAATACCAGGTGGCTCAGCAGTAGTACTTGCCAAACGACGAGAATGATTTGGCAGAAATTCGATGCCAGCCGCTCTGCTTCATTGCTGTCATTGAATAGAAAGCATATTAGCAGGGTGGTGGGGACTATCACAGTGCACTGCCCCATCGGCGCGCTCGCATGGAGGCTCCGCCTTCCTCATCATGACTACTGCAGGAGTTGTGAGGATGTAGATGAGGAAGAGAGAGTTTTGCACCTTCTATGTCGCTGTCCGGCACTGGCCATCAGGAGGAAGGAATTCCTGGGCTGCTGGCTTTACTATGACCTGGAAGACCTCAGGGATTTGAGCGTGTTACAGCTCAATCGTTACATTGCCAGCACAGGCTGCTTCGGAACCTAGGTTTCTTCAGCGAGGTGAATTGTTACTGTTATTGGTGGTATCACAATGGACCCATGAGAGGTCTAAGTGTCCTGTGTTGTATCATGGCAGCCCCTTAACCTAACCTAACCTAACATCTAGGCTAGGTCTCCTAGGTTTGTATTCGGAAAGAACTTTACAAGTCTGATTTCATCATGGAGTAACGGGGTAGATACTGTCCCATCAGAATGGGTTTGTATTGATTTCTATACAGATGGCTCTAAGGCTGGGGATGGAGTGGAATATACTCCAAAAGCCTAGGAGTTAACCGGATCACTGCATATAACCGCCATAAATGCTACGGATGTCAGCCGGTGTACCCAAAAAGGATCGTATAAAAAGTACCTACATATATCCGAGGCAGCTTGTTTGTTGAGCAACCGATCACTGAAAAGCTCGAAGACCGTTGTATGGAATGGTATTGCCATGTTCTAAGGTATCCACCTTAGACTCAGTCATGAAGGCACTATCAATGAATCCATACGACGATCTTTGTGCTTTTCAGTGATCGGTTGCTCAACAAACAAGTTGCCTCGGATGTAGGTACTTTTGATACGATCCTTTTTGGTTACACCAGCTGACATCCGTAGCATTTATAGTGGTTATATGGAGAGGATTTTTCCCCTATTTCTGGTGCCATCCGGCCTATACTCTATAGTCTACCTTCCATTCTCATCGTTCGTTATCTATCATACTTCTTTTGATGGAGCCTGGTCCTACCAGTGTTTTTCTGATAATATCCTTCACCGTTCCAAGGATATTTACCATTTTCTGGACCCAAGTCCCGAGGCAGACGGAAACACACGTGGATAGATCAGATGAGGAAGCAACAACAACGCATGAATCTCGGCGATGATACGATCCAAGACCGAGCGGCCTGCAGAAGGAAGCTGAGTTTATACCGCCAGAATGGGCGAAGTGCCAACACCACAGAGTGGTATGAAAGGGCAAGGAAGAGGAAGATAACCGCCATAAAATGCACGTATTATTAAAGTATGGAAGAACCGTCCATTTCGGACAGAAGCCCTTTTCTATCCAAAGTCATGATTCTTCAGTTCTTTGTGGGTATGAGCGCATTTTCTTTCCTCTGTTCCTTTTGACGAACTATTTTTGGAACATTAAATTTCTGCATTTAAATTGAGCTGCATATTTGAGAATGCGTTTGCTCGAGTCAGTTTAATGAAATAAGAAAGTAAATGCGTTATTGTCTATTCTCTTATTGATTTGATATAAAATACCAAATATCAATAGAACAAGATGTTTCAGATTTAAAATGTAACCTCAAATTAAAACATCCTATGCAGACTAGCAGACGTTCATTTTAATATACATATAGTTTCTTCTTCCAAAACTTATGGGAAAATATCTGCTCAATGACGATTCAGTGGAGGTACTGATTCAATATTTTTACGATGTTCAACGTATAATCAAGAGAATGTCTAAAGGACCGACATTGCTCATCAATCAGAAAGCATTTTGTGATACAATAGGAGGGTATGTTATGTATTTTAGTTCCAAGTCACTATGCACAAAAATTGATTGATATTATTCTTTCAGATTTATTAACGCTTTCCTAAAGCCCACCACTAAATTTTCATTCTATGCTGGTGTCATAAGTTTAAAAACTACTAAAAGTGTTTGCAATTTGCTGCAAGCATGCAAGAAAATGCTGAACACATACGGGAACGGTTGGCAATCAATTTCACCGATATCATTTCAAAGCCTCGAAAAATTCATTGAACCTTTAAATATGTCAACACTGCATGCATCGGATGAGAATGCGTGTGCTAAACTTCTTCAAGTAACGAATCATACATACGACCAGGACGATGGATACATTGTCTCTCTGCCGAAATTGGATCCTCCAGAAAATGGATACTTGACCAACATTTGGCTGCCATTTAAATGGAAACAAACTTTTAATTTACAGTCGTCCGAATCAGCTTTTATTTTAATCAGATATTTTGTGTACGTCTCACAATGCTGCCGATATAAGGAAAAGCGTCAGGATATCTTTGAATATGATTTCAAAAACTGGTTAGTGGAAAATGTTAAACCTAATATCCACGACGACGTTGTATATCCTAGTTTAGGAGCAGTGTTGAGAATTTTTAAAAGTTTGGACCATATTACTGGTCCTCCCACTGGGGTGAAAAATGATTTTACTAGGGTGAAAAAGGAAAGCACGGATAACCTTGAAAGTACTAATATCGATACTGTTACGAATACACAGAATAAAGAAAAGGATAGCAGGTCCAAGTTTTGGGCTTCATTATTTCATAGAAACAATGGAAGGACCGATAGATTGAATACTGACGAAGAGAATGATGACGAAGACTACGAAGAAGAAGATGGCGACGATGAAAGTGGAATAACACTGAAGAATATGCTCATTATAGATCTTATGATCCTACTAATGGTTCTGATACTAATTTTCCTAACAATTATGATAACGAGATATTTATGTGACTTCCGCCGACGAGGTGAATCCAACAATCGAAAAGGGGAAAAAATCAGTGAATCTACAATGAGTAAACAAATAAGTAACAGTAGAGCAGCTGGAGGTTTTAACGAGGTGGAAAGGAAAAACAAACTTTCTTCTAGTGATGATGAAGTTATTTTGAAAAGTGGCAGCTCATCGGTGATGTCGTCAAGTAAAACGAGGGCGACTGGTGGTGGGATATTAAAACCCTATCGAACTACATCAAGTAAGTGATGTTTTTACATCTATCAATATTTTATTTTTAATTATGTATATGCATAAGGCTGGACGCGACGGATGGACGGCACTATTCCATTGATCAACTTTTGATTAATGCAGTATATTCGACACACACGACGTTTGAGATTTCTCGCAAATCATGCAAATTCCATATAGACATCTCGCTTGTAACCGTTTGTGGTAAAGGGTCGGCTAGTGCATGCAAGCGAACGCTTTGAAATTTCATTGCTCTCTGCGAAGAGTTGACGCACATGATGTATGCATAGTTTGTAAGGCATATGTACGACGACGATCTCCGAAGATCTATTTCCCCGTGAACGACAGTGGTAAATGCAGACACAGAGCTCTGAAATGTTCGCCTCCTGACCGCCTCATTTTTTTTAGAAACAATTGATTGCCGTTGAATGAAATTGAAAACAAATGAGTTCAATTGAAATAATGTACGTCTGCACCAGATCCCGTGATAGTGCCCAAATGCAATTACGTCCGTCCGTGCATTGCGTCCAGCCGTCTGCATGTAATGTTTACAGTAGAAAAGTGGGCATGATCCGACCAAACGAACCCTTACCTCCTCTAGAAATGATACTTTAAATATACGATAACTTCCATGGAATGGAGCTAGCGACTTCTCTCTCTCTCTCTCAATTGCCCTAACCTCAACTGTTCCATGTGGCCCAGTTGATGTTTCGACGGCATAAACTGATTTCGGAGAATGCAGTTGCCAGCATGCACCTCCTGCACATCCATGGCCACGAACGTCTTCATGGACGGGAATCGAACCCGAAACGCCGATAATCAAACATGAGACTGATGCCGCAACACACTGCGCTACCGGTAGCTAGCGACTTGAAATAAGACATTTATTTAGTTGTGGTAAAAAAAAACTCATTCGACAAAAAATTTACCATCGTTCGTAACCTCATCGGCTAACTCCTGTTCAAACTATATAGTTAGGGAAAAACACTAATTATGCATACGGGGCGTTACCAATTTGTAGTTTTGGAATAAACACTCACTAGGTCTGCACAGGTCTAGCGTATCCAAGCTTCAGACTCTTCGTTTTCTTTTACCCTCTACTCTACAGACTACAAAGAACAAATCGTAAAAGTGCTAGCCATGTGTAATGGACAGGTGTTGGAGGACACCAAAGTGTCCATGAGGACGGAGTATAGGTTTATCGAAGTGACCATGAAGGTCCGGCAGCGCAATCGGCGGCGGCACAAGCTTACTGACGGGAGATGTGGACGAGGTTTTCGCCCTCTCGCTGCTACTTTCCATTAGCATTCTGAAAATATTCTCTACGGTATACACAGCACACACTAGGATACTAAGGTCCCTCTACCTAAAAAAAATGGAAGTAAATAAAAATAAACAATCTGATGGCAATGGCCGTCGACCGGCTCATGTACTTGACACACTGTCCCGGGTCTCGATGGAATAGACCCCGGCGTCTATACCCACCCAAACAATGAGGTACTTTGGCCAAATCATTGGTATTTCCCCAACCAACATCATACCAGTGAGCGGTTCCATATCATGCCAGTACCTGAAAAAGGATTTTGGGGGTTTTCTTCAATTAAGTGTTCAGAGAGAATTTCGGACTCGAATCTAATTATGACTCAATCGATCCTCTTCGAGCGGCCAAAATTATAACTGGTCGGAATATTCAATTCAGTGGTGATAACCCCAATCAGACGATTGGTAAGTTCATTTACCAAATCCAAACGCTGGTCATGCAAACTTTTGAAGGTAACTTCACCACCCTCCTTAAGCAGCTTCATCTGCTATTTGTTGCGTTATCATAGGAAGGCGGGGCGATTCGATTGACCAATGTTTTGCGACGCCTTACAGGATCAGTTCGGGAATACAGTATCTGATTAGGATATTTTATAATACCTATAGATCCGCAGACGAAAACAGGGGCCCACCGAGTCGTTCGACAGATTTAATGGAACTGGATGATCGTCGTGAACGGCCAATAGCAGAGCCAGATCTCCTAGAAATAGTGAGACATAATATTTGCTTGAGTCTTCGGCGACGGTTTTTACATTTTCCAATCTAATCCATATAAGTCAACTCAGGATTTATGTATATCGAGAGGAAAATTTAGAGGCGGAGCTGAAGATTCAGCCAGCTTTGGATTCATCTTTAACCGTAGAGCCGCCAATTGAGTCCGAAGATTTCTCTGAGCTTGTGAATGATGAAGAGCCGGAAGGACTGACTGATTCGAAAGTTTGCTGGAACTGTCGTAAGATTGGGCATCGATACGATGATTACCTGGCGAGGTGAACCGTATTCTGTTACGGTTGTCCGGCACCTAACATTTTCAAACCCCATTGCCCAACATGGTCGGAGCGACACCTGACAACACTTCGATCTTTCTCTCGACAGATCGAAATCCTCGACCATAATGTGTAGCGGCAGAAATGTTATCGCCGGATGCAATACCCGCAACTATTATACCTCTTCTTCAACATCTACTTCCACTGCCAAGGAAGTTCCAGACAGGCCAAAACATTACAGATTTATACCCTTATATGTCAGGTTGCAAGAATAAGAGACAACACGCCGTCGTACTTTCGATCGAAATCAAAACTCATATTTGCTTAGCGACAGTAGTTTAGCAGATCGGCTGATGCCCAGCCTAGGTCAAATCAGCTTAACATTATTACATGTGCCAATGGGCCAATGGCGTCGCCCATCTGATGTTGGATTCCCTGACCGCAGCCGACTATATTTTGGATTTCACCAAGAAAAGCGGCATGATGATGTTGCTACTGATCCGCTGCGCAGCGTCGGTAGCTCCCGTTCGGGCGAGCTCACAAGCCATGCAATTACCATTAAAGCCACTATGACCCGGTATCCACAGAACAATATCGAAAAAGCCAGCCATCTCCGCGAGACATGTTCGGTACTCCGAAATGATTTTAGACGTACAATGCCCTAAATCAAGGGATTTAACGTAAAGATAGTGATTTATATCATAGATATGACGTGAAGTCCCAGCCAAGTCACCGCCTCTTCAATCGCAAAGATCTCCGCCTGAAGAACACTGCAGTATATTAGAACCGTCTGCATATATTTGCTTCGATAAAGGCGGACCCCTTCTTCCCATTTCTCATAGAGTCTGTGGTGAAATCAGGTTTGTGTGGTTTGTTTCGCACCAGTATTTCGGTGAGATGTAATCTATTGACGCTGTGATATCCCCATCGGTCAAGATCGTTGAGTACCCGGTACCCGAGATTGTCCATCGGTAGATCTCCCGAATGCGAATGGCTGAGTTTTCCGCCATTTGCTTCCCAAGAATATCCAATGGCAACAGGTTAAGCATCATGTCCATTTTAGATTCAGTCCGCAGATGAGGTTGTACGTAGAGCTCCGCTAATCGCCAAGCAAGCCGTTCTCTGTACTTTGGCTTGTAATTTTCGATTATTTCGATATTCGATTTGCCATATCACCACTCCGTGTACCATTATGGGGCGCAGGACTGCCACATAGAGCCAATAAAAGGGTTTCAGGCCTCAATTTTTAGCTATATGCTTCGCGCAAGGAATAGAGCGCTATGGTGGCTTTGTTCATGCGCTTCTGAATGTTCGATTTCCAATTTAGCTTCCTGTCCAGTATAAGTTCAAGGAAGTTAGTACTATTGGTTAACTCAACCCTCGTTCCCTCCAAGATACGAGGCACTTTTTGAGAAATGCTACGTTTCTTTATAATTAGGATAATATTGACCTTACTGGGGTTGACGCTTAGGCCGCATCTATCAATTATCAGCCGAGATAGCACATGCTGCATTACTTGGCTAAGAGTACCCGGGAACTTTCCAGAGATGACACACGAGACATCATGAGCACAGGCTGTCACTTTACAACCCATTTCCTGCAGGTCTATGAGCAGTTTACTGACAGCAATGTTCTAAAGGAGCGGTGAGTGTACCCCGCCTTGAGGAGTATCTCTATAAACACTTTGGCAAACCGATGAGGCCCCTAGTTTAGATGATATAACCCTAGATGTTAATATAAGGTTAATGAATTGGACAATGAGTCCTATGAGAGCGCCGATGATCATCTCCGATTCGACATAGTTGAAGGCACCTTCTATGTACAGAAAGGTAGCTGAGTGATTTATCTATAAACTCACAATGGAATGTAGGATCTACCCTTGGTGTTGGCATGTTGTGATGGCGAGAATAAGTTTTCAAGGATCGTATCGTATTACGTAGGTCATCCTCAATAAGTCTCTCGAGCATTTTCCGAAATGCGGATGAAAGACTGATGGGCATTAGATCCTTGGATCTCGTATGTTAGCTGTTTCACAATGTTGACATCCATCCATACACGTGGAATATATATACAAGGTCCAGACAAGTTGAAATGTAAAGTGCGATTTACACGCTCCGCCCTATCGTAAGTTTTGGCTGAACGGCAAAACGGATCGATAAGGCGGAGCGTGTATAGTCGACAAAAAGTACGTTTTATCGAATCGAAAGTTTGAACCGAGGAGATTAAATTTCAGAAGTTATGAAAGAATTTCCATTCGACGTTTACGAGGTGATTAAATCGTCCATCCTATACAAGGAAGGGTGAACGATCATAAGGAGCGCGAATACAATCGACAACACGTACGTTTTGTCTGAAAGATACAACTTATAATAAGACGAAACGCGTAAGCCGCGCTTCACATGATGCGATCATTTTAGAACATTGTGCTTTACACATATACTATGTAGTTTCATGTCAGAATTTTCTTATAACTGAAACTGAAAAACCCATTGTCATATTTTCTAGATTCTGGGAAAAGAATGACAACTGCCACCATTGAACCTGAATTTAATCAAAATAAAGATCAGAAATCTCAAAATAATATTCAGCAACTTTGTACAATATGTCATCGTATGGTAGAAAACGCCAAAATAACAAAAAGAGGACAACAGACACTATGTATAAACTGCGCGGAGTTGCAAAAGGATTACCGAGTGAATGCTCCAGAAATTTCTCTCTCAAAAAATGCAAAATGTTCATTCAAAGAAAGAATATTGGGTTTAAAACGAAATGAGAGAAAACTGCAACCAAAATCTCAGGACGATGGCTGTTATGCCCTGAGACAGAAGTGTTCCAGCTGCAATGTATTGATTACTGGAAGTAATCCTAGTTGCAGCTATACGTCCGAGAAGTGTAGTGGATGTTGTGGTAAGTGGGTTACTGAAATGGACATATTAGCTGCGTTTTTTTCAACAGTCCAGATCAGAGCATAGCAAATATTACACGCGTATACACTAACAAAATTGTTCTATATGGAGCAGGTTGTTAGTGTAAGTGTCACCATACACTGTCGAACTCGAACCTGGTACAAATGTCCTCTGACAAACACACACACACTTCACATAGATGTGAAGAAAACCGGTCCACTTGTACTTGTACTTGTGGTGACACTAATGCGTGCGATTGCTGTTCTGCTCTTAATCTGGACTGCCAAAAAAACGCAGCTAATTATCATCATGTATCACGGCTCTGTGTCGAGCCGCCGTCACTGCAACAAAATTTTATCTAGGATCAGGGTGCTTCGGCTCTCAAAACCCACGACCTCCGCTGGTCTAGCCGGGACCTGTGCCACCGAACCGAAAGTATCCTGGTCAAAATAAAATTTTGTTGCACTGACGGCGGCTCGACACAGAGCCGTGGTTCGCAACAATGTAAAGGCACTATCATACATTCGGTACTCGGCAAGAAGTCCAAGTGGTTGGGTTGCTTGGTAGTTGCCGTTCGGCAAGTGATCGGTGCTTGTCGATCACTGGTGCGACATACACACACTGTCACACTGCAGCGTGTGGGTGTGAGGCGCTACCATATACGTATTCGGCATTCGGCGAGTGCCAAGCAAATGTTTGTCACATGCCCATTACTCACCAATGGCGAATGTATTAGGTGTACAACTTTGCTTCCGCCGTTTTCCGACACAGCCGTCTGTCAGAAAACGGCGGAAGCAAAGTTGTACACCTAATACATTCGTCTATTGAAATAAACGGCCTCTCCGGCGGCCTGTCCGGAATTCCGGATGGTATATGTTCGCCTTAAGATTTCAGAAAGTAAATAGAGGGAATTTGAGAATAAAAAGAGTATTTGTCTCGCTAAGGGGCTTGAACCTCAAACGACCGTGTTTCGAGTAGCAAAAACTGCGTTGCCGAGCTAAGCTACAGACGCATACTGAGTTGGTGTGCAGAATGGGACCAAGTGTAACAAAAAAAAACTCTGGGTTGCTTGGAAGTTGACGTTCGGAAAGTGATCGGTGCTTGTCGATTATTCACACTGGAGCGTGTGGGTATGAGGCGCTACCATATACAGTGCTGGAAGAAAAAAGCTGCTCAAACTATTTTATTCATTTTTCCGCAAAAATTCTTCGAAGTTGTTAAAGTTACGGTGTTTTATTGGCTCAAGTTATAACAAATTATGTGTATTCTTGTCTGGAAATAGTGAAAAGTTATGAAAGCAGTTAACTTAGTTGGTGATAATAGCGTAATAATCAGGAAAGTGCAGTGTGGGTGAAAAAATAGGAAAAAGTTAGTGCGACAAACAAAACCAATATTTTGGATTTGGCGCGAGAGAATTGATCTATTTGCGAAAGAAGTGAAAGACTGGATGCTCCTCAGTGTAATGTGCAATTATATTCGAAGAAGTTTCGGGAAATGGGTCTTACCGAGCGTAAGAAAGGCTTTAAACCATCAAGAAAAAACTAACCTTTTTGTAGATCGCTTTTTACTATTACAAGGCCATCCGAACTGGTTGAAAACTTCATCTGACTTTAGAAACGATCTATTGTAGTTCTAGCAACGTGTTTCAAATTTCGTCAAGTTTGTTGAGAAAAAATCTTGTAAAAGCTAGCTTACGTGCGTTAGGTAAGGTTAAGGGGCTGCCATGATGCCACACATCACACTTAGACCTCTCATGGGTCCATTGTGATACCACCAGCAACAAAACACCTCTCTAAGGAACCTAGGTTCCGAATCAGCCTGTGCTGGCAATGTAGCAATTGAGCTGTATCACACTCATATCCTTGAGGTCCTCCATGTCAAAGTAGAACCAGGAGCCCAGGAATTTCTTCCTTCTGATGGCCCGTGCCGGACAGCGGCATAGAAGGTGCAAGACACTCTCCTCCTCATCCTCATCCTCACAACTCCTGCAGTAGTCATGATGAGGAAGACGGAGCCTCCATGCGAGCTCACCAATGGGGCAGTGCCCTGTGATAGCCCCCACCACTCTACCAATGTGCTTTCTATTCAGTGCCAGCAAAGAGGCAGAGCGGCTAGAGTTGAATTTCTGCCAAAAATTTCTCGTCGTTTGGCAAGTGCGACTATTGAGCCATCTGGTATTGGCCCTATCCACTTAATTGCCACTTTGCATGATGCAATTGGCATTCTAATGTCATTGCGGTGCCCATCGACGACACCGGTTGTCCCCTCGTGCGCAAGATTGTCCGCCCTGCAGTTGCCCGCAAAGCCACTGTGACTCGGTATCCAGCAGAGGGTAATGTTGAAAAAGTAACTCATCTCCATGAGGGCCGAACGGCATTTCAGAATAGTTTTCGATGTAGTGAGAATAGAGTCAAGCGAGCGAATCGCAGCCTGACTGCCCGTATAGATAGTAATGTCTCTTTTCTGCTTATTACGCTATTATCACCCAATGAGTGAACTTCTTTCTAAACACTATTTCTAGGCAGGATACACATGGTTAGGTTAGGTTAAAGGGGCTGCTGTGATACCCACAGCACACGTAGACCACCACTGGGTCCTTTGTGATATACCACCATCGACTTCACAAACCCGAGTCCTACCTATTCATTGAACCAGCCTGAGCTGTTGATAAAGCGCTGGAGCCGGCTGATGCTAGCATCCTTAAGGTCGTCCAGATCGCCAAAATAGGAAGACCCCAACGTAATCCTTCTTATTCTAGCCAGGACATGACACCCGCATAACAGATGAAAGGTACTCTTCTCCTCATCCTCATCCTCGCAACTCCTACAGAGGTCATTGTGTGGAAGCCCCAATCTCCTAGCATGTTCGCCGATCAGGCAGTGCCCTGTAATCACCCCCACAAGAGTCTGTAGATTACGTCTATTCAACGCCAGCAGCTCCTCAGAGCGTTTGGGATCAATCCTAGGCCAAAGTTGCCTAGTAACAGTACAAGTGCTACCATTACTCCACCTCGTGTTGGCAGCAATCAACGCGACATTGTGTATCAACAATTTACAGGCTGATAAAGACCACCCTAGATGGCAGTGACTAAACCCGGTCCCCCCAATAGATCCTCTTCTAGCTAGTTCATCCGCTTTGCAATTTCCGTCGAAGCCACTATGGGCCGGAATCCAACAAAGGGAGATGTTAAAAAAATGTCCCATCTCCAGGAGACAGGTGCGGCATGCGGCAACAATCTTTGAGTTTGTGATCACAGATTCAAGGCACTTAATCGCCGGCTGACTATCCGTAAAAATGATAATATCCTTAGCAGCTATGACATTACGCCCGAGCTATATGAGAACCTCCCAAATAGCCGCAATCTCTGCCTGAAGAACGCTGCAAAAGTCAGGTAGATGTAGTGACAAGTTTAAATTCAACTTGTCCGCGTACACCCCCACTCCCACTCCTTTATCCGTCTTAGAACCATCAGTGTATAAACTTACAGCATTAGACTCCTGGAAAGTGTTGGCTTCCCACTCGACCCGTGAGGGGATTTGGCTTACAAAATTCTTACCGAACAGATACTTGGGAAGAGTGTAGTCCGTCACCGCAGGAAAATCCAAGCTGCTAAGAACAGACGAGTGTAACGTGGCTGCCACAGTCAACTGTCCAGTTTCCCGAAGACGAATGGCTACGTTCGAGGCCACCTGCTTAGCAAAAATATCTAGGGGGAGCAAATTGAGCAGGATATCAAGAGCAGCTGTTGGCGTAGTTCTAAAAGTCCCCGTGATGGTGATGCTCACCATTCTTTGGAATTTCTCCAGCATACTTCGGTAAACCGCAAAGTTGAGGGCAGTCCACCAGACAATAATACCATGCAGAAGTATAGGCCGCAGGACTGAGACATAGAGCCAGAAAATAATCTTCGGTTTCAGGCCCCACTTCCTACCTATGGCCTTCTTACACGAGTACAGTGCAACAGTCGCCTTAGCTACTCGCTCCTGGATATTGGATTTCCACCCCAGTTTCCTATCCAGAATGACGCCCAGAAACTTGGCTTTTTCAGAGAGAATAAGTCTCATTCCGTTCAGCAATGGTGGATCGAATATTGGATACAGGATACACATACTTTGTTATAACCTGAGCCAATAAAACACCATCATTCTAACTACTTCGAAGAACTTTTTTGAATGAGTGAATAAAATAGTTTGAGCAACTTTTTCCTTCCAGCACTGTACATATACGGTGAGTACCAACGAAATGTTTGTCACATGCCAACTCACCAAATGGCAAATACTTTGCACCAGACATGTACCTTAAGCCGAAATCAGCGAACATCAAGAGAATGCTTTTCATACCCATACATTGCGGGAATGAAGTGCTCAGCGCTTGCTGATTATTCTCGGTTATTCCCCGGTCGATGTATGCATTTGACAGGGAAGTTTCGACTTCGACCTGGGAAAATTTGGCTTCGGACCGTCCGCGAATATCCAGTACAACACTTGTCATAAGCATAGTACAGACAGAGACTATTTGATGTGCGTCAATGTTCGGGTTTCCTCAGATCTGTTGTGATACAATAGGCGTGTTTTTAAATAGCCGTGTAGAGCAGAACAACACCACACAATTACAGTAACTACTTGATTGATTGTTAGTGTAATTATGTGGTGTTGTGTTCTGCTCAGCTCTGCACGTCTGTTAAAAATAACACGCCTAATATTCGGCAACATTTTTGAGCTGCCCTGATACAAAGTTCGGTGTTATTAAATTTACTTCATTTATACTTAATGATAACAACTTTTCGAAAATTATTAACCACCAACATATCCTATTTTTTCAGGAATATCCTCTGGGCGGAAGAAATAGAGTAGAAACCGAATTACCCAACGTATTTTGTAAGCTCAAACTAAATATGTAAATAAGCATAGCATGACTGTCATCATTACACTATGGGCATTGGGGTGCTATCGAAATTTCAAATAACGCATAATGGTCGAGTTAAATATTTTTTTAACGCCTCGTAGGTAAATAGTTATTGAAATTAAAGAAAATTCCAAACCTAACGTTTTTCTTTCACGGCAAATTCCCATTGGTTGGGGTGAAGGCAGTATCTATCCTGTGCTGTCTTTACCATTTTCTTTATCACATTTGCAGCTGTGTCCACTGAAAGCAAGCAAGAGAAGCGACAATTCGAATATGCTCGGGCCGGATTCAAATTCGCCACCTCTGGGTTGGCAGAACGATGCTGTACCCACCGAGCTGCCACCACGGACTGTTATTACTCGTATTATTTGTGTAATTTGAAAGGTGAACTGTAAAAAAAAAGTTCTCAATTGGAGATGAATTATACAGTGGAACATGGCGTTGGTGAAGCATAAATTTAGAAACCAGGTTTCCACGGATTTCCACAAAACTATTTATTATGATTAAAAACAAAAAAATGCCACAACCAACCGCCAATCACTCACTGACCATCAGATTCAGCATCAGTATTTTACTTTTGTATTTCACTTTTTTTTATTAATTTAGCATTTTTAATAATTCAACAAGCGTTTTTAAATAAATGTTTAATTTTGGGAATCAAATTTTCAGCGTTTTATTTCTTTAGAAGCAAAGTGCCCAATTCTACTTTTAATTCACCAAATGGGATCTAATCCCAGACCATTGTGTTGCTTAAAAATTAACAATTTTCCGTTGCAAAACTTTCGTGATTTGATGTTCCTGTTTATATAAATACTCAATATCTTCCTTCACAAACGCACTTTTTTATTTTGTGCACTTGAGAATTTCAAATGAATTACCACAAAGCAGACAAGTCATTAATCGAGTCAAATAATTCTTTTTTTTTTCAGTTTGTGCTGCCCAAGGATTTGGATAGATGTTTGCTAAGTGACGAAGCAATTGAAACACTGATGCAATATTTTCATGGTGCCAATCGGATTGTGCAAGAAATGACGGAAGGCAACACTAAAATCTATGCAGAAAAAGCGTTCTACGATACTTTGGGCGGGTAGGTTAGGTTAGATGGGTTGCCTAGAAGAGAAAGGCGCACATAGACCACCACTGGGTCCGTTGTGACACCCCCTAGATACAGCATACCTGAGCTTATCTCAATCGTTAAACAAGCCAGAGCTGGAAATGAAGCGATGAAGACGACAGACACTAACTGCCTTTAAGTCGTCCAGATCGACAAAAAAGTAGGACCCAAGGATATCTCTCCTACGTTCCGCCAAAGCAGGGTAAGTACACAGAAGGTGATGACAGCTTTCCTCCTCCTCTACGTCCCCGCAGCTCCTACAGTAGTCATTGTGCGGGAGTCGAAGTCTTCTAGCATGCTCCCCGATCAAACAGTGTCCAGTGATGAGCCCCACCACATTTGTCAAATGCCGTCTGCTCAGCATCCCGTAGGATCGGATTGGATCCAGCTTAGGCCATAATTGCCTAGTTGCATGACATGTGAGTCCACTACTCCATCTGGCGCTGGCCCTGTCATACGCCACATTATGGGTAATCATTTTGCAAGCTGCTAGAGGCATCCCTGTTCTACGCCACCACTCCCTGATCTCGTTAGTCGTTCCCGCCCGAGCCAGTTCGTCAGCTTTGCAGTTCCCAGATATGGCACTATTGCCCGGTACCCAGCACAGAGTTATGTTAAAAAAGCTACCCATCACCCTGAGAGAGTCACGGCAGTCCAATACCGTCTTTGATGTAACCAGGATGGAGCTAAGCGCTTTAAGTGCCGGTTGACTGTCCGTGAAGATTACAATATCCCTAGTGGATACAACATTGTGCGCAAGCCAGACTTCTCCGAATACACTCCAGCCCCAACGCCTCCCTCAGTCTTAGATCCGTCAGTAAAAAGGCTAATGGCATTAGATTCCAAAAAAGCGCTTTCAGACCACTCATTTCTCGATGGGATCAGGCTTGTAAAGGACTTATCGAAAAGGAGTTTCAGAGAGATGTAGTCCGTCATTCCGGGAATCTCAAAGTTTATCAGCACTGCCGAGTGACCTGCGATTGATGACCGGTTTCCCGGAGGCGAACAGTCGTATTTGCTGCGAAAATGTCTAAAGAAAGTAAATTTAATAACACTTCTAAAGCAGCAGTCGGTGTTGTCCTTAGAGCCCCTGTGATGGCAACACATGCCAGTCTTTGAACCTTCTCCAACAGAGTTCTGTACGACATGATGCTAAGTGCCGTCCACCAAACGATGATCCCATGCATTAACATGGGACGCACAACTGATACATATAGCCAGTAGACCACTTTTGGATGTAAGCCCCATTTTTTGCCTATAGCCTTCCTGCACGAATATAGTGCAACAGTTGCCTTAGTCACACGCTCTTGAATGTTTGCCTTCCAGCATAGTTTTCTATCCAAGATGAGACCAAGGCATTTGGCTTTCTCAGTGAGTACAAGCCTTGTGCCCTCCATTAATGGTGGTTCAAAAGTGGGTACAGCGTGTCCCTTAGTAAAGAGAACAAGCGCAGTTTTTTGCGGATTTACTCCAACACCAACCTCGCTAGCCCAGTTCGCCAGGATAGATAGGGCATTCTGAATTAAGTCGCTCAGGACACAGAGAAACTTTCCCGAGATTGCAATAGCAATATCGTCTGCATAAGCGATAACTTTGCATCCCAAACCTTCCAGGCTTAGAAGCAGCCTATTGACCAGCAGATTACATAGAAGGGGAGAGAGAACACCACCTTGAGGGGTACCCCTGCCTACATACCTGCGTAGAGATGATGCACCAAGACTAGAGGATACCACCTCAGGTTTTACATTGTTGAAAGCCCCCTCGATATCGAGAAAGGCAACGAACGTGTACTCCTTGTATGCGAATGACCTTTCGATGTAGCCTACCAAGGAGTGCAAAGCAGTGTCCACTGATCGTCCTTTCCAATAGGCGTGCTGAGAAGTGGATAGAAGATGCGATGGAATAGTGCACCGCAAGTGTGTGTCGATCAAACACACCTTCAGCAGTGTTGATGAAAGGCTAATGGGTCGGAGGTCTTTCGGGCGCGCGTGAGAACTTTTACCCGCTTTTGGGATAAATACCACTTTAACTTCCATCCATATACATACGAGGAATATATACTAATTCTAGACAGGCTTTGAAGATCGATTCAATCCACATATATTACGTCCAGCATATGTTGCAGGTCCGCCGGAATGATACCATTAGGGCCAGCAGATTTGAAAGAGTCAAAACTGTTTATAGCCCAAGCACACACATCACATGGTGCCATATTGGTGGTGGGAGTTATCCCGAGAGATTTAGCAGGAGAGCTGCCAGGAAAATGTGAGTCAAGCAAGACCTCGATCGTCTCTTGGCTCGATGATGTCCATGTTCCATCGTCCTTCAGCAAATAACTAGGCATGGTTGGATTCGTAGAAAGGATCTTCTTAAGCCTGGAAGCATCACTGCAACTATCAATGCTATCGCAAAAATGCCTCCACGAGCTACGTTTAGCTCTTCTCAGCTCTTTCTTATCAACACCAAGATTGCCCAATCTGAGTCCTCCTTAGAGTATTTAGCCTTATTGAAGCTTCTTCTGCATGCGGCCCTAAGCTCATTGAGCTGAGCGCCCCACCACGCCGGCTTAGCCCTACCACTTTGCTTACTAGCAGGGCATGATTCAACAACAGATAACCTCAGTGCCCCCGTGAGGGTCTCTACCATTTCATCCAATTCTTGCGCAGTACATGGCTAACTTGGTAGAGGGGGTAGCATATTCACAAGATATCTCCTGTACTTGCCCCAGTCAGTTCTTTTGCGATTCACGATTACTGGGTTTGGTTCAGGTCGCTCATCCAGGCTAAACTGAAGATAGCGATGATCAGAGAATGAGTGCTCATGAGACACCCTCCAATCCCGAATCAAGTGTTGAATATCCTCAGAAACAAGAGTTATGTCTAGGACTTCCTGCCTACTTCTTCGGTTCGCAGCCAACATTACAGATAATGAGGTTTGTACTCAGCAAGTAGCTGAAAAACTCATCACCTCTTTCATTCGTGCCGGAGCTACCCCATACCACATGGTGTGCGTTACAATCAGACCCGATAACGATTCCGATTTTCTGTGAAGCGGCTGCATTTAACGCGTTTCTCAAGATGGTCGTTGGAATATCGCCATCATGTGGTAAGTACGCTGATATTAGCCAGTATCGCCGCTTCCCGAACTCTAGGCTAACAACCACACAGTCCTTGTCACTGAAGGGCGATACCAAGTATGCATTTAGGGTCTTTTTAACAAGAATACAAGATCGGGGTTTACCCTGATCCTTTACGTAAAAAGTATTATAGCTAGGAGACCTTAATCCCCTCACTACATCATGAACAATCCAGGGTTCCTGTAATAAAGCAATGTCTTCTCCCTCTTGCGCCAGACGAAGAAGAAGTGCAGCCGAAGCTGCCTTACAGTGGTGAAGATTGACCTGCACGAACTTGACCATTATTGCGGAGATTTCATTGATTCAACCATGGTAACGTTAGTTTCCCCCTCAACGTCAGATGCCGACAGGTCCGTGTCAGAATCGAACAGACCATGAAAACGCGGGATCATCAATGTATCCGCCAAGTTTGTGCAGTCAGATTCGAGCGATAAGCAGTCATCCTCAACAACACCAAACGCTAGGATTTCGCGGGGGTCTTCCAAGCACTTATCCTCCTCCATTGCAGTCGATGCAGGAGTTGTTTTGAGGGCTTTTTTAGCATCGCCCTTATAAACATTTAGTTTAATTTTCAAGAAACCATAAGCTATGACTCCGTTCGATTCATTAAGAAGCTCCACAGATTCAGCATTTATGACGAAAACCGAAGATCGAGAGTCCTCAATCGGCTCATCCAGCTTAACAATCCTCCAGTCATGAGCTGGAAGATTTGGGTTGCTGGTGCGAATACAAAAAAGGATTTACTCCTTATCGTCTAGTAGCGACGGTAGCCAAGCGCGAGCTCTGGGCCGTGAGGGTATCTCACTCCTCGATATGACCTCTAGCTTTGCGCCTGGCCAGAGTTCGCCCGGCTTACCGATGGCAATACGGAAAAGAGTTGCCGATCGCTGATCAGCAAAACTCATCAATTTAATTCTACCCTGGTACCAGCCTCGATCTTCACAAGCCGGAGGTGGCCCAGGATTTTCCTCCATCACGCTACGGAAGGTAAGAGTTAGACTGCCCTCCACCTTCTTCCAGTTTGGCGGGTAAGTTTTAAACGATAGGATATTGTTGATGGTGCCAAAAACTGTCTTTATCGGCTTTATCGGTTCATTGCCAGCTCTGGCTGGTTCAATGAATAGTAACTTCAATGGGATAGGTTTTTATCCCGGTAGGTATCACAACGCGCCCTTTGATGGCCTATGTGTGCTGCGTCATCCGCGGCAGCCACAGCCACTAATTGATACTACTTTTTAATTTCAGATATTTAAACTCCTTTTTAGTTCCACTTAGCAAGTTCTCATTCTATGCCGGTGTCATTGGCTTGAAAACAATCCAACACGTACTTGAATTATTCGAACAATGCAAAATATTTTTAAATACAAATGGTAACGGGTGGCGCGCACCCTTAACGGATTTTTCCACTATTAAAGATAATATTGAGCCAATCTACATATTCACTCAGCTTTCGGATAACACTGCAAGCGAGGACTCATGTCATAACCTCATTTTGAATAATCAAGACTTCGACAAAAATGACGAGATGCTTGTTAATCTGCCAAGATTAGATCCACAAGACAAGGGTCACTTGTCTAATGTTTGGTTACCATTCAAGACAAAAGAAACTTTCAATTTGAAATCTAGTTTGTCTGCATTCATTCTTATGAGATATTTTGTATTAGTGTCAAGATGCTATCATTTTCACGAACTTCATCAGGATGCATTTAACCAAAAATTTAAAGCCTGGATCGAGACGAACATTAGGTCTCATTTAAAAGATGAAAATTTCTATCCGGCCTTGGGAGCAGTGCTCAGAATAGTAGAAACTATCAACAAGGATACCATTACGGGAAGACCAAACACCGCGGTAAAAGAGGTTAGTAATGGTGAACAGAGCCACAATGATCTCAAATTGATGGAAAAAAGCAAGACAAGTGATGATTCCAAACTTAAACTGGTGGCTACCCGACAAGGGAAAGTTCCGAAAGCTAATTCCCTTACAAAATGGTTTGATGAAAATGACGATTCAACGGATCTTGATGGAAAGGATACAAACTTTAATTTTAAAATAAAGCGAAGAAATTATATTATTGTTGCAGTGTCAGTTTCGGTTATACTGTTGATATTCGTCTGCGTTGTAGCGATAATGACAAAAAATATGTGCGAAGTATGCAAAGGACGCATGAGAGTTAAACAACAAAAGAAATATCGCAAAAATCAAGAGCGAAACGAACGTGCAGTTGCCGGCGAAAATAGTGTAAATTTATTTTGGAAAAATCAACGCAAGAGTTTTGAAGATGACAGATTTACATGTTCGAATACTTCATCTGCGTCAAAGGTATCGCATAGTGGTTTGGAGGGATTTGAGTGTAAGTAAGTGAAGCTAGTACGTCAATCCTTTAGTATAGGCATCACTCTAACCTATGCTTTTAATCTGTACAGCATACAGCAGTAATATAACATATCATTTCAGATGATTCTAAGGAAAAACCGTCCATAATACGTTCCCCATTTTCTAAACGAGTGTCATCAAGAGACAAATCAAAGGAGAACCTAAAATCAAAAATATCTGAAGCACATCGTTCTAAATTACCCAAAGAAGTTTGCAATGATTGTGGTTTATACTTTCGAAATTCCAAAAATAAAACCTCCGAGGATACACCTTACTGCATATGTCATCAACTGAATTGCGATAACAGCGAAACAATATCCTTATACAATGCCAAGCGTCCACCTATTCCCTACAGAAAAGCATACGTACAACCAACTAGCCGAGCCTGGTCGCCTACTCAATCACCGAAACAGAAGAAACGTTCAACAGGGCTGACAAAACCATTAATACGAAATACGTCACCTCCAAAATTTAGCATTTCAAAAAAGAACAAGGTACGCACAGAATCCATGGGTATTGCAAAAGCAACAGAGAAAAAATTGCCAAAAACAGTTGGAAAATCTAAAATTGCTGATACGGGTGTGATTTTGAGAAAGGTTGGCAGCATTTCTTACTGAAAATTGTGGTTCTAAAAGTTATTGATCATGTGCTTTCTGTTCTTTAGGAACAACAGGGTCCTTCCAATCAGCTGAGAAATTTGAGAAGTACTAATCAGGATCAGCCACAAGAGTTGGCAGCACTAGCAGATTACAAAAATGTATCAGAAAATCAGCAGTCACCACGAAGTATTTTAAATTCGCCAGGACGTTTATTCAATTCACCTCCGCCAAATTCGGGTCCCAACATGAGGAAGAGAGGTGGATATACCGCACTATCGAGCAGTTGGGAAACACTGGATAGTAAAAAGTAGTAACTGTCACGAAGTGTGAGTAACGATTGATCATTATAGGCTGTCTATAATTTATCTGTGTCTTGTGTTTTGTAGTAAAAATATTTTTGCCTGGCATATCACTCTGAAAGTTTTACTCCCTGAAATCGGGTTAGGTCCAGCGTTTATAAAGGTACGCCTTTGGTTTTGAGAACCAGAATAATGGTGGAATATATGAAAGAATAACAAACGGAAACTGACGATCCTCCTTACGCCATTAAGGTTTGCTTACAAAGAAAATTATGGAAAAAAATGTGCTCTTCCGCATAAGCGTCAATTTTAGAAAAAAAAAATTCCAAAAGCATTCATGAGCTATTTCGATTGCAGCAATGGTAAAAACCTTTGAAAAGATCCGATCTTTGGGGCTATTCGATTATTGTTCTGAACTTGATCTGGACTGCAAAAAAAAAAACGCAGGTAATATATCAGAGTACTGAATGTGCAGTTACATCTGTGAATATGGTTGTTAATTGCCTTGACGATGGGCGGGTCAACATCTCTAGCATTTCTATGTCTTGTTGACATTTCGATAGCATAACTACTTTTCGTAAGTGCAGTGGCTAGCATTTACCTCCTATCAGGGACCGTCTTTATACTGACAAGTTCGGAGTATTGTGAGAGTTCTATTTTATTAGTACTCACAGGCAGTTTTTGATCACGCCGAGATTCGAACCCCGAGCTCTAGATTAGTATCGTAGACACCTGATGGAGCTGGACCAAGCTACTGCGAACACTGAATCCGCGTCACCCATCCCTGCCGTTTCAATAATGGAGCTGGACCAACCACCACCCTGCTCCATGGAGATTTTTCCGTGGGTGTGCCTTTCCTCTGAAGAAGATGGCTCAGACTAGTAGGCTGAGCATTGGCGTGGTCCAATGCAACCTTCACCACGCCAAGGCCGCCTCGGATACTCTTACAGCTAGATTCGCCAGGGAAAACCTAGGAATCGCCCTAGTTCAGGAACTGTGGCAACAAAACGGAATCGTACAAGGACTTAATGTAAGTAACTCTACTCTTATTTATGACAGGGGTGCCAGCCGACCCAGTTCGTGCATCCTTCTCGCGAATAGAATTCAGTACATTTGCCTTTGAGAGTTCACCACCGGCGATATAGTGGCAATAGCCATCAGCGTCAACCTTGGAGGTTATTTACACCAACTAGTTGTCGCATCCGCATATTTCCCTGGGGACTCTTCGGTCCCGACTGAAGAACTACAGCGACTAGTCGACTACTGTGAAATCAACGACAAAAGCCTATTGATCAGCTGTGATGCTAGCGCACATCACACGGTATGGGGAAGTACTGATATTAACAGCAGAGGTGAGTTACTTCTCGATACTATCTCTAGCCTAGATCTTAATATACTTAACAGAGAATCCAGTCCCACCTTTGTCACCAGGTCAAGGCAAGAAGTCTTGGACTTTACTTTATGCAGTTTCTCTCTATCGGAACGAATATATAACTGGCCATGTCTCGGACGAGCCTTCCCTCTCCGATCACTTGCATATTCGTTTCGATATTGCACCGGTGGCCTCGCCACCAGCTGAGATACGAATCCCACAACGCACAAACTGGCTTGGATACTCTGAGTCGCTGCGGGATAAGCTCTCTCTCATAGAGAACACAGCTTCTAACCGGCCGAGTCTTGACAGACTCACCACGAACATCACCAGGGCCATTTCGGAAGCATACGAAGAAAATTGACCTTTAAAGCCGATTAAGGACAACAAGGGGGTTCTGTGGTGGAACACAGAACTCTCCCGCCTGAGGAAAAGGACTAGAAAGCTGTCCAACAGGGCCAAGCGCACTGGAGAGTAGGCTCTATACCGCTCCACTCTTACAGAATACAGTAAGAAGGTTAGGGATGCCAAACGTCGCAGCTGGATGAATTTCTGCGAGAATGTCAACAACACCAGCAAAGCTGCTAGACTACACCGGGTCTTGGCAAAGAAAAGCCCTTGGTCACCACACTCAAAAAACCGGACGGCAGCACAACGCAAGACTCCGGGAGTACGGGAAAGCTTCTTTTGGACACACACTTCCCTGGGTGCAGAATTATCGCAGGTGATGAATATGACCTGGACTGCCAAGATGTCCAACATAGCAAGTCGTTCTGATTGGTTAACAGCTAGGAGAATTTTCACTCACGATAAAGTGAAATGGGCGATTGGAACATTTCACCCGTACAAATCACCCAGCACTGATGGAATTTTACAAAAAGGACAGGAAGAACTTACGCCATACCTGGTTAACATCTTTAGAAGCAGCTTCGCGCTGGGCCACATTCCCAATGCCTGGAGATCAGTGAGGGTGGTCTTCATTCCAAAATTGGGTAGCAGACCTATGGATGATCCTAAATCCTATCGACCTATCAGCCTGACATCATTCATGCTGAAGGGCATGGAGAAGATCCTTGACGCTTACATCAGCACATCGCTCCTTGTGAATAACCCACTTCACCCTAGACAGTTTGCCTATCAAGCCGTCAACTGAAATGGTTCTCCACAATCTCATTGTCGAAATTGAAGCGACCGACTTGGTGATTATGGTCCTTATGGTCAGGGGCAAATTTGCGGAAGTTCTGCCCGATATCATTCAAGGTGCACTACGTGTAGTTCAAGAATGGTGCGATAACAGCGGCCTACGTGTAAATTCTTCGAAAGCTGCCATAGTGTCATTCACTAAGAGAAAGAAACTCAGGACACTCAGGTGTCCGCTCATACACAACTCTCCCATAAAACTGATGTCAAACTTCAAATATTTGGGTGTTATCCTTGACATTAAGTTATCCTGGGCAGAACACCTTAAAGTGACTTCCGATAAGGCAATTAAAGCTCTGTGGATATGCAGACATGGGGGACTAAGCCTCACATAGTTTTGTGGATCTACAAAGCGATCGTCAGATTACGGTGCGGTGGTCTGGTGGAGAAAAGCCATTACCTCAGCCGGCAAAACGGTTCTGAATAAAATTCAGAGACTTGCCTGCAATGCCATTACTCGGGCCATGCGCTCTTGTCCAACAGCTGCTTTAGAAGTTTTACTCGATCTCCCGCCTATGGATGTACACATTGAAGCGGAACCTAGAATGGCAATCGTCAGACTCAAGGCATGTGACATAGGGATCAAGTTGACCCCAAGCCAACAAAGTTGGTTGAAAAGTACTTAGCATGCCAACTGATTACCTTGTGAACACTCTTCGCTTCAACCATTCCTTTAAATCAGTCATTTGGAATAGAATAGAGAAAGGTGGGCGGATGCCTACAACTCTCTCCGCCCCAGCACAATCAAATGGTTCACAGACGGCTCCAAAACGGAAGAGGGTTCCGGCGCAGGCATTGTCGGTCCTGAACACAGAGCCTCCATTCCAATGGGTAAAATGCCATCCGTGTTCCAAGCGGAAATATACGCCATCGAAGTTTGTGCTAGACTATGTCAAACCGCCGGCTATTTTAACAGGGACATAGCAATATTCACCGACAGTCAGGTAGCTTAGCTATCAAAGCGCTTACTAATATCACTATAAATTCTAAGCTGGTACTGGCTTGTCAGGTCCTCCATAATGTGGGTTCAACGAATAAACTCACACTTTACTGGTTCCCTGGTCAATCGGGTATCGAGGGCACTGAGCTAGCAGATAGGCTAGCAAACCGAGCCTCCGCCGTCCCCAACTATCAGATCAGTCAATTTATCGAGAAGAGTCGGCTGAACCTTTTCATTTATCCTGCTTCTCGATAGAAAGGGTAATAGCACAATAGACCTCAAGGTGGCAGTGCTTGTGGTTCCAATACGACCCACAGCCCACCTCCTTTATCTATCTATCTAACTTTTGAGAAGTTAGTAGTGTATGATACACTGAACGCTCTCTGTAAAGGACTCGAAAATTGTTCCTTTAGGCACTGGCAAGCAAGATATGAATCGATCTACACTCAGATCAACATAGATTTTAAGAAGGAGATACAAACCAAACCAGGAAAAAAACACAATAGTACAATATGTTGTTAAATTGGTAAGGATTTCGAAGGCAAGCATATTCTGAAGATGGAATGTATGATAATTCGGAAGCAAATATGTTTCTGTTGAAAGTACAGAAAGTTAATGTATTGTAAGGTTGTAATTAAAATGTATAATATTGTAAGGGTTGACATACTATGGTGCAGCTGGAATGTCATCATTTATAATTGAATACAAGATAAAACTTAAATCATCACAAGGACCTAAGTGTGTCTAAGTGGACTGTAGGAAAGACGACAACCTTCATACCTTAAAGCATAAATATTCATAGGCTAAGTTTATAAAACAAAGCGGAATCGCAACATGCTGTGCCAACAGTATCGAAGCAGTATTGCAGCGGTTTTTTGTATTATGAACAACAGTCGCACTATTCATCCATGAATTGTTCAATTTCATAGGTCAAAATTAACTACCGACCAAAAATCTTATGAATACGACAGCGCGAGTGCCTTTTCTAATCTGTCAGCATATGCTGGTCCCAGCCAGCGGAGAAATTTTTATGATTGAGAAAATGGCATTTGGTACAGCATGTTGTATCCATCAGGAACTCAGTGGAGAGAATTTATAAAACAAATTGGCAACACTATGCCAACCGCTTATTATGAACTTAGCCATTATCGTTCACAAAAGGTACTTTCCACTTTGGCATTACCGTATTCCATTAGCGAAACAAAAGTGACTGTGCGAAACTGTGAAGCAAGAGTTTATGTCAGGATACTCAAGAGTCAGTTGTTTAAATATCATGTTGGCATAAAGTCAGCGTGTAAACACCTAAAAATAATTATAACTGACGACTGTCACTCGAATACAGAAAAGGAATATATTGTGACAAACTCAAAAGGCAAATCAAATATCATGTCATCGACTAAAGCGGATTATGTTCTAAGCAGTATTTGGAACGCACCAAATATTATAACGTCGAATCTGTTTCAAAATTCGGGTACCGACAATTAAGTATATACAAGTGCCAAAAAAAAACTAAGCAACAAATCATACATAATATTGGTAAATCAATATTGGAATAAGCCACCTACAATAGTGAACCCAATCACGATCGTATTTATTAAAGCCATCACCATCATAAGCAAAGCTTTCTACATGTCGTCGACCATTACTTTCATCCATATTGGGGTTTTTGCCACCAAGACCTCCACTGCCGCCGGTTCCATCTTGAATCTCAAGATCTTGAAGTTCCTTCAAACACAGCCATTCGCCGTCGACCGAAACGCGAAAATTGCAAAGATAAATCGTGTCCTGTGCGCCGCCAACCATTTCATCAGGATTATTGGCATGTTGCGGCTTTGGCAGGGCTATTGTATTTGAAGTGCCGTTTGTTTGCATAATTGCTGTTCCTGACGACGTATTGTGCTTCGGTGAGCTGCCCAGACCGCGCATTATACTCAGAAAATTGAAATGCTCAGATTTATAGGTGAATCTAGAAAATGGAAACACATTCTTATTCTGCATCGAGAAAACCCACTAACTGCGACAATTCACCTCCTAATATTCACGCTAATACGTCAACGGCATAATGTCCTAATGGACTCCTTTTCTAGGGAGATTCAATTAATACGCCACGAAGTGCGATTTTTTTGGCAATTTATTTCAAAGAACGACACTTTTCTATTCACGTTTCTTTTAGCAACGTCCAATATTTGAATAATAGCAAAAGAAACTATTTTTCCAGCACAAATTTTTAGAAATTCATTTAATGTCCTTTGCTCTTATCACTGCAATGTACAACACTCTACTGAACACTTAGAAACGAGCCCGTCATTTTTGATATCGATTTTTCCCCGATGCTGGCCTCTGGCGACATTTAGACGCAGGGGGTGAAGCCTACTTAAGGGTTGGGGTGATGAGGGTTGAATTGACTCATATCGTAAAACAACAAGTGCAGGGGAAGTGCATTGTGGCCAACGTAAATGCAGGTTGGGTGTTCATACGAACTTTCATTCATTCACAGGAAAGAGAAGGTGTGTGAAATAGAAGAAGAATAATTGCAGGACGAAAATAGGAGCACCAACGACATTTTGTATGATATCAACAAGTTGTTATGTTTGTGCTAATGAGAATTAATGAAATGATGTGGAAAATTACGGTCAATAAATTGCTTATTTGGAAAATAGATGAGCGATGATTGTTAAAGTAAAGTACTCAAAGTTAAACAACACACTTTACAGTCACCGAGTTATTAATGCAACGTATGATTGCTGGATGAGGAATAAAACGTTAAAAGAAAGAAAAGGTTCCTTTTTGTTCCTAAAACTTTTTCAAGGCTCAACTCCTTTTTTTTATTTAGCCATTTTCTCGTATGGATTTCTTTACAAATTTTGTACTATAACCCAAAAGACATCTAGTTTTTACCTTGCAAAAGGTGCGGTAGGTAGTTCTGAATTTTTGCTATGTTGTATAGGTCGGTGGGTAGTAAAAAAAAATCCAAGTTTGTGTCACTCCCCCGCCATCTTGGAAAATCTGGCACTTTTATCAGTTTTTCGCCTATAACTCCGTTCCCGTCCATTTTAGCGCAAAATATGCAAGGTCCATTCTTGTAGAGCACAAAATTTCCTACAAATTTTATCTCACAAGTTTTCTTTTTCTATGATACAACCAATAGCAACGGAGCTAATCTAATTTGAAAAACACTTTTTGTCAATTGCTCCTTTGTTCCCACGAAGTGGAAAAATCATCGTTTTTTATGTATTTCATCAAATAACGGGTTAAATATTTTTTTATTTTAAACTAAATAAGCTTTAATTTGAGATAAGTCAGATGCCCTTAGATATGATAGAAGATGGGAAAAACTCCATTTTTTCTAAAAAGAAGGGTGTTCCCCTTTTCTAGGCAACAGAGACCAAATAAGGGATTTGGTCTCTATTTCTTGGGATACTATACATACCATACCACATACCAAAATGCCAGGGCCAGAGATTGGAAAGGAGTTTCTTTCAAAATTTATATCTTAATTTTTTTAGAGAACAGGAAAAAATGTATTAGAAAAAAAAAATTAAAACAATAAAGCGCGGTTCACACTATATGGCAAGTCGTCATATATTTGCTGCCATATGATTGCCATACCCGTGTTAACACCTTCCATATGTACTGCCATACGAAAAAAATTTTATCTGGCAGCTTCATGCCATATCGCGCCATATGGATATTGCCATACAGTGTGAACACCTCTTGCCAGATATCTGGCACCAATGTGCCATATCATTTTATATGATAAGCATGTCCGTCATATAGAAAGCGTATGGCACTTGCTTTTAGAAGAAAAGGTTAGTTTGCATGAGTTTGTTTATCAAAATTTCGAAAACTGAGTGCATGTAACGGTTGCCGTTACCGCGTATTATTCGTAGTTGAAGGGGAGAATACGAATATTGTGTACTCTCTACGCGCAAAAAATTTAACGTTGCATTTTACTGTGTAATTGTCTTTGCCCTTTGTTAAAATCACTCGCCTTTTGAACGTTATCGAGTGCGAAAAAGTATAAATACCTTTAAATAGTCGGCTTTCAATATATTGTAAACACTACTGCACACCTCAGGAATAACGAGCAAAATTGTATTCGTCGGTATCCTGAGCACACTCAAACTTGCGTAGCTATCACCTACGCAAAAACATGTTTGAAATTTGACTCTCTTATCTTGAAACCAATATCAAGAACACTCACCGGTTGCCAAGAATCTCAGCGTCAATGTTAACCGTTCACTTGCAGATACTGGTTCACTCATTTGTGTTTTTTTTGTGATTTTTTTTTTGTTATCAAAGGTGAGACGAGATCCAAAAGATAGTCGACGTCAATCGGTGACATGCGAACGAAATTCCGGTAAACCGCGTCGTCAAATAAGTCAATAAAGTTGAAAGGAAACGTTCCGTATCGCGTTGAGCTATCCATTTTCTCAATAAAATTCGCTCCTTTATCATTTCACTTTGATGCTTCTTTCTTCTTTTCTGTCTTAACTTTAATAGCACCAAAACACCAGCGGCCATGCCTGCTTGTGTCGACATCGTAGAAGTGACTAAACGTTTGCCATTCGTATGGTACCATACAAAAAGTTCCATACAGTGTGAACACTCGCCATATTTGCTACCATCTATCTGGCACATTCGCGTATGGCAACGAAGCTGTCATACCAAAAGCTGCCATATATTTTTGTCAGTGTGAACACCATGCCATATGTATGGCAGCAAATATATGGCAGCTTGCCATATAGTGTGCCCGAGCCTTAAAGCTAAATTCCATATACACTCCTGATCTATCCTAGTGATAGTGGTCCACTCGAAATTTGGCTATATCTCGGGAAGGACTTACGGCATATTCTCGAAATTTCATGACATTATATACAGTAGCACTGTTCATTGTATTACAAGTGATATCAAATCGAAAGTCCCGTTAGGATTTTATTGGTATTTTTTTAAAAATTACCAGAAAAAATGAAACCGGAATATAGAGGGCTACGCCCGCAATTCGAGGGTTTTGTAGCAAGCGGTGATTTTGGTATGTAAGTATCGGCTCCTTGCTCTTCTTGGTACCACATAGATGGATAATTAATTAAAATGTTTTACCCATGATATAGTATCTTACATGCCAATTCATATTACGTGATTGTTACGAAACTTAATGGAATGTGCTCAACATTGCCTTCCTTACAACACCCCACATGCCTACAACAGTCGATAAAAAAATGTGACCTTAACTTCGCCTCTATGTGTACCCCGACCCCAGGGTTGGTCAATTACAACACATCGCTTTCTCCAACGAATTATAGCATTTCTACACATTCTCACCGAATTTGATGTATGTAGCTTCAGCGGTGAGATATTCTATGGACAGACGGACAGACAGATATTTGGCCGATGTTGTAAGATTTAAGACACAAAACCCTAAAAAAAGAAATTGTATGAATAATTATTGTTAGAATTACCGCTCCAACCAATCTTTCCCTTCCAAAACTGGTTCACTAAATAACTGCAATTCGCACTACGAAAAACAACATGCAAATATGATAGTACTCGCACCTATGCACGAAGCCGGTAGGTGTATTTTTTGTATGGATAGTGCCAAAATGCCTAACTTTGAATGAATTTACTATCATTAAATAATATGTGGTTGTAATGAAACTTAAATATATCATTGCCTATGATGTTAGTTATCATTGGCCATCAATATTTTTGACCTCGCGTGTGTTTAAGGGGTGCAGGGGTGTGCTAACTGCAACTATAGAAATGTACTATTATTAACCTTTTTTGATGAGATATCAAAATTCTACGATTTTCGGTTTTCTATGCTAGTAAAATGCCGCGTTTCTGTAAATTTTCATATTTCTAAGTATATCGGTCTAGAAATGCTCCTTTCTTCAAATTTGAAAAAAATTCCAGAAATGGAATGTACTTGACGGTACCTTTCTTACGATACCCCACTTGCCTATACCAAACGAAAAAAAAAATTCGACCTTCATTTCCCCTCTATGGGGACCCCCCCCCCTAAAAGTTGACCTATTACAACGCGTCACCTTCTCCAGAGAATTATAGTACTTCTACATATTTTCACCAAATTTCACGCGGTTCGTGAGATATTTCATGGACAGACAGACAGACGGACGCATGACCGATTTCATAAAGGTTTTGTTTTTTTACAAAACCCTAACTAGGATAGGTCCACTTGACAATTTTGTTAATTAGTCGAAAAAAGGATACCTCCGAAAATACTTAGTATTTTAAACTTTGGGGTGCGTACAATTATCTCTATTAAATGCGAGTCAGGAAGAATGACTTTTAAAACAGGAGGAATTGAATATAAAAACTGTGGAAAGAAAAATAACAACAAAGACGCAATATTGCGAAACAAATTGGTATGGAATCCATCGAGTGAGAAATGCTTTTGATGTTGATCTCAAAACTCGTGAGAAAAATTGAACCGAACGCCTTTCCCGGGCTTCGATTTTTACCGGGAGAAGAAGAATTCAAAGGATATTGGCTGATTCTGCGCTATTGGCGCCATTAATTTAGGGCATGAGGATTTCGATACAAACAAACAAAACCATAAACGAGCTAGTTTTTCTGAACATAAGGTCTATGTGCAAAAGACCTTTTCCATAGTCCTCCACGTGGGAGCCCCCTGGTAACGGCAGTGTATCAAACCGCTGACGGCCAAGTCTTAGCGATAAGACATTTCGAAAAAGGCAGATAGCTGTAGCCTGAATGGCTGACCAACACCTAAGTGTCTCAGATTTATTAGGATGGAATGACTTGCGTAGTTGGACCTGCAACATAGTCGTGTGAACTAGAGCACGTTTATTAAACCATCTGAAGCAGCTATCTTCCGAGGCCATCCCCTGAATGGGGTTAAGCGATGTGCTGACAACTCGTCCTTGTAAAAACCACTCCATGTCAAGAAACCTGGAACAAAAGCCTCGGATTGGACGAATCAACAACGACGACCACGCAAACGACTAAAGGTTTATTCTTTCGGATCCTGGAATGTACGCTCCCTGAACAAACCGGGGGCCGAGAAGGCCTTCCTTCAACAGGTCGAAAAGTACAAACTGAGCATTACTGCAGTTCAGGAAACAAATTGGCTTGGCAGCGAGATCAATGACAAGAAATCGCACACAATTTTTACAAGTGGCAAACCATCGGGCCGCAAGCAGTTTGGAGTAGCATTTATAGTAAACAATCACCTCAAACCGCACATTACTGACTTCTCAAACCCATAAATGAACGGCTATGTGCGATTTGTAGTCCGGATGGCGCAACGGTTAGCACGTTCGCCTTCAACGCACTGGGCCCCGGTTCGATTCCGGGGATTTACGTGTCGGACTATGAGCCCACTCAGCTGTTAAATGAGTACCCATTATGGGGAAAATAACTCGGTTGAGCGTGTTGCTGATCACATACCTCTGCACAAAACCGTCACGATCTAGAAAATGAGATGATGCTAACTCATCTCGAGGCCGTGGTTCAAATTGGACTGTTGCGCCAGTTATTTATTTTTATTTTTATGTGCGATTCGCATTAAGTTTCGATTCTTTAATCTGTGGCTCATCAATGTGCATGCCCCTGAAGTTAAAGAAGACGCAGTAAAAGACGAGTTCTACGCCCGCCTTGAGACTCTCTTCGACTCACTTCCAACAAACGACGTCAAATTGCTGCTGGGAGACTTTAACGCGAAAGTCGGAAATGAAAGTTGGCACCGGGGGACCACTGGAGGTCACAGTCTCCATGAAGAATATAATGACAACGGCCAGCGACTTATCGACTTTACCTGCAGCAGAAATCTAGTCGTAAGCTCTACGTGTCGCATCGACGCATTCACAAACAGACCTGGAAATCTCCAGACGCACACACCGTCAATCAAATTGATCACGTCCTAATTTGCAGGAGATGGGCGTCAAGCATGATGGATGTCCGCTCCTATCGAGGAGCAAACTGCGACTCAGATCATCACTTGGTGAAGACGACCTACAGATGTAGAATTTCCTCAGTGCACCAATCGAGAATCAGCCCTCCCTAAATCATTGCGGTTGATAAGCTTCTGAGCGATGCTACGGTGGTGGCGTATGTTGCCACCCTTGTGGAAAGACTATCGCCTATGCTACACAACATCAGCAACACAGGCGTCCATGGGTTCTGGAAAGAGCTCAAGGGTACCATCAGAGATGTCGCAGAGAAGGTCGTGGGATATAAAGCCCGGCGAGCGCGAAATGACTGATTCGACGAAGAATGCAAAAATTCACTTGACGCGAAAAACGAGGCCTACAGACAATGGATTCAACGAGGAACCAGAGCTAGAAGAGAAAAATATGACGAGCTACAGCGAATATCGAATAGAATAATTAGACGTAAGAGACGTAAATACTCTGACGAGTAGTTGCTGAATATAAACGAAAACCTAGCTAATAGGAACACCAGACAAGCGTACAAACTAGTAAATACAATTAAGAACGGCTACCAACCCAGGACTAGACTTTGTAAAGACAAGGATGGAAACATCATCAGCGACACCGATGGCATTAACAAACGATGGGCCTCTTATTTTGACGAGCTTCTGAGCCTACCATCTAACATCCCCACACAAGAAACTCTCGACCATATTGTTGATCCAGGCCCAACCATACAACCCCCGACAGTAGAGGAAGTTGATCTCGCGTTGCGGTCACTAAAACGAAATAAAGCGCCGGGCGCTGACGAGATTCCAGCTGAACTGCTAAAATTCGGTGGAACGGGTCTAGCTAATGCCATACATCAATTACTCCTGCGATTATGGGAGGAGGACGAGCAGATCCCAGACGATTGGCGCAGAAGCATCATCTGTCCAATTCACAAAAAGGGAGATAAACTGCAGTGTGAGAATTTTACAGGGGCATATCACTAGTTTGTACGTCCTATAAAATTTTGACGAAAATTCTGGAAAATAGAATAAAACCGTACGCAGAACGAATCATTGGCGAATATCAAAGCGGTTTCAGACCTGGTCGCTCCACATCCGATTAGCTCTTTGCGGTCAAACTGATACTCCAGATGGGATGACAACGTAAACGTATACCAAATCTTTGTCGACTTTAAGCAGGCATACGACAGTATCGATCGTGAAATACTGTACAACATCATACTGACATTTGGTATACCGGCAAATTAGTGCGACTGACAAAGATGACGATGACCAACTCCGTCTCACAAGTCAGGATCCATAATAGACTTACTGATATATTTGAAACACGCACTGGTCTGAAACAGGGCGATGGACTGGCACCGACGCTCTTTATTCGGGCTATGAATATGGACAACAGCAAGACGCTACTCATCAAGTCAACACAATTAGCAGCGTACGCCGACGACATCAACATCATGTCCCGAAGATTGGCCGACGCAGAAGAACTTTTGCATACGCTCGATGCCGCTGCAAAAAAAGTTGGACTACGTATCAACGAGGGTAAAACTAAAATAATGATGCAGTCGACGACAAGGACACCTGCACAACCGAGCATCAATCTGGGGGACCTCAACATTGAGTTCGTGAACAACTTCATATACCTGGGTTGCAACTTGTCAAGGGACGCCAACGAAACTGACGAAATCAAGCGACGGATACAGTTAGCTAATAAGACTTTTTTCTCAGTTCTCCCCATAATGAAATCGAAGCATGTGCACAGAAACACGACGCTCCGCATGTACAAAACTATTATACGACCAGTGCTATGCTATGACTGCGAAGCATGGACCCTAACGCAAGCCTCCGAAAACATGCTAGACACTTTTGAACGTAAGGTTCTACGGCGAATTTTCGGGGCTGTTTGCGATCGAGATGGATGGCGCATCCGGTACAACCATGAGTTGTATGAAATGTACGATGAGCTGCAAGTCTCGAAAATCGTCAAACTACAACGACTTCAATGGGCAGGGCATGTACAAAGAATGGACGATGATCGCATGCCTAAGAGAGTAATGAATTCAGAACGAGTCGACGAAGCGAGACTGCGAGGACGACCGAGATCTCGCTGGGAGAGCTCAGTAGGTGTGGACGCCGCGCAGCTGCTGAGCTCCCAAAATTGGAGGACGCAGTCACGTGACCGAGATAATTGGAGGACAATGATTCAGGCGGCCAAGGCCCGACGTCGGGCTGTCGCACCACGATGATCATGATTAGTGAAATTCCCTTCATCAGAAATCGTTCTTGTAGACGATTTCAATGACCACAACGTTCAGTGGCTAAGTATCACCACCCACTGTCGATCTCGAACACGAACCTGGTACAAGTGGACCGGTTTTCTTCACTTGTGTGTGAAATGTGTGTGTGTGTCAGAGGACATTTGTACCAGGTTTGTGTTCGAGTTCGAGATCGACAGTGGGTGGTCACACTTAGACAATCCTCTGGCACAAGCTCTGGCAAAATGGTTAAGCTTTTTTTGCGATTCGTTTAACTAACATCAATTAGTGGATCTTCCAACTCGTATACCTGATAGACTCGGCGAAAGAGCCAATCTATTAGATCTATTCTTAACATCTCATCCTGATAAATACTCGGTTTCAGTTGAAAGTCCATTCGGCAGTTCAGATCATTGTTTAGTATCGGCCAGATTTCCCAACAACTTTGTCAAGTAAAAACATACTATCAGCAAAAAGACTTTTATGGCATTATGACAAAGCCGATTGGACCTCCTTAAATAAATACATTAGGGAACTTGACTGGCCCGACTGCTTCTCAACAAAAAACATCTATTTTATAAGCGAAAGCATTGTGAATATTATATGGTTTGGAATGTGTTCATTTATCGCTCATAGTTTCAAAAACCCTAAACCGATCACTACCCCCTTGTTTTATAGCCATTGCGAAGAAGCTATAGGAATAAGGAAGCGGCTTTTCGTGCCTGGCAACTATGTGGCTCTGCTCAACTCAAAAATATTTGTAAAGCCGCGCGTAACGCGAAGGGTGACAAGGGCTTTTGGTCGCTCATAAAAGCAGTGAAGACTAACTTCACGTCTTCATCAGTTCAATCTCTTTGGTATGATGAACAAGTGTACAGTGAGTCTCAGGATAATAATCTCTTTGCGAAGATCTTTGCCGCAAACTCGTGTCAACAATCAAAAGCTCAAAAGCCACCATCCATTCCACTGTGTGATTCAAGGCAAAAGCAAAAACGACGACCTTTTCATGCTCAGAAAACTGCCCTTCCATTATAGGGGAGAATTTTCCTACGTCTTTTCGCCGGACATGAAGTTTTAAAAGCTACCGCATTGCTTTCTCAAATGACTGATCTAAGTACCTAGGTACATACTAGTGATGTGTAACACAGTAACGAGCCGTTCTTTTTGAACGACTCAGCCGAATGAGCGAAAGATTCGACACAGGGACATAGTTTCCGAGTCGTTAAATTTAAGAATGACACTTTAAAATGAATACTCAAATTAAGCCCCGCATAAATACTATACAACGCATAGAAAATCCACGCTCATTCAAAATTTCTGATTAGATTTATGTATTACATTCATTCACATCCCATCCTAATATCTATCTGAAACTAAAACCACCATTATCTATCTACCAAACCAATTCCACCTAAATCCATTCATAACACAGAGACATATAGACATTTACTATACACTAAATTCTGGACGTAATTCCACCACATACGAACTAGTAAAAAGTAAACAGAGAGACACACGCCCTCCACTGCGCAACACCCGCACAGTCTATATAAAAGCACAGGAAGCACATGAGATGTCATCCCCTCTCCTGCTTCTCCTATGTGAACAATAACATTCCATTCTGTCTCTCTGCCGCGGAACACCCGCCCGGTCCATGTAGAAGCAAATGAGATGTCAAATTTCCATCCCCCTTCCTACTTCCTCACTTCTGCCGAATTACTTCATTTCTCTCGCTCTTTTTCGCTTCCTTCTTATTCTCTTTTCTGTGATTCATAATCATCTCCATGCGGTATGCAATGCACACGTTGTGTATACTTCTAAATATACACACAACAACCCATGCTGATGCTGACTGCAAGTAAATCAAAAATCATTTGCTTACGTCGCACCGTACATCCAAGTTTCAACAAATTCATAAAAGAAATCCAACATTCTAAAACAAAAGTAATCGTCTTGTATCATCATCTCAAGTTCAACTTTAGATCAAAACGATACCAAACCAACAACCAGGCCATTTCCTCTGTATACTGTGGCACGAAATGAGTTTTATTCGCAATATGAGTTTTGAGTTTTTAACTTAAGCAGCACACTTCTATATTTTACTCACTCTGTGCTGCGAGACATACTGGGCTGTGGTGATAACAACACAAACATTGATTATTTGTGTAATTCAGTATAGACTCAAAATAGGGTGTTTCACTCACGAAGCGCATACTCCAACTACTCAAATTCTCTGCCAAATAAGGAATTCATGGCATGGAGCTTTTAGAACAGAGTGGAATGATTTAACTGACTCCGAATATAGGGTCGAAAAAGAAAAAAAAATTGGGGTCGCCTACCGCAGGCTGGCAACCCCGTTTTCATGGGAAATAATGGTCCAATCTGGCTGGTTCGAACTAAAGGGCATTGGGGGGTCGCTGACTCAGAATCTGGGGTCAAAAAAGAGAAAAAAATGGGGTCGCCCATCCCAGATTGGCAACCTCGTTTTCATGGGAAATAGTGGTCCGATCTGGCTGGCTCGAACTAAAGGGCATTGGAGATCGCTGACTCAGAATCTGGGGTATAAAAAGACAAAAAAAAAATTGGGGTCGTCCATCCCAGATTGGCAGCCCCATTTTCATGGGAAATAGTGGTCCGATCTGGCTGGCTCGAACTAAAGAGCATTGGAGGTCGCTGACTCCGAATCTGAGGTCAAAAAAGAGGAAAAAAAATTTGGGGTCGTCCATCCCAGATTGGCAACCCCGTTTTCATGGGAAATAGTGGTCCGATCTTGCTGTCACGAACTAAAGGACATTGGGGGGTCGCTGACTCAGAATCTCGGGCCAACAAAGAGAAGAAAAACATTGGGGTCGCCCACCCCAGGCTGGAAACCCCGTTTTCATGGAAAATAGTGGTCCGATCTGGCTGGCTCGAACTAGAGGGCATTGGGGGGTCGCTGACTCCGAATCTGGGGTCAAAAAAGGCAAAAAAATTGGGGTTGTCCATCCCAGATTGGCAACCCCGTTTTCATGGGGAAATAGTGGTCCGATATTGCTGTCACGAACTAAAGGGCATTGGTGGGTCGCTGACTCCGAATCAGGGGTAAAAAAGGGCAAATAAAAATTGGGGTCGACCATTCCAGATTGGCAACCCCGTTTTAATGGGAAATAGTGGTCCGATCTGGCTGGCTCGAACTAAATGACATTGGAGGTCACCGACTTCGAATAAAGGGTAAAAATAAAGAAACAAACTGAATTTTTTAAAACTACGACTTTTATAAGTTTCAGACTCTTTGCGTTACTCGTTTTGAACGACTCATTGGAAAGAGTCAGAGCTTATGTGCTGGCACAGTGAAAAGAGTCATTATGTCCATCACTAGTACATACTACCAAACCCCATAATGAGGAGTATTATATGTACTGTTTGCTCAATCTCCTAGTAGTGCATAAGCGTGCCAACAACTTCTAAGCGGCTTAGATCGTTAGCGTATAATTGATTTCGGACGATTCATGCTGCTCTTACCAAATTAGCCGCATTCTGCGACAAGTCAAAAGTGGCTGTTGCTTATTGTTATCCTCCACACTACAGGGGGAAGACATCGCAAACATCCATAGCCACGGCGGGAATCAAACCCATCGAAATCGTTATGATGAGACATCAGACTGACCCCTTAATGCAGATCTACCTACTCCATGCAGAGCAATACTATAAACATTCCGACTTGTTTTAATTTATCGTAATCGTATACGCATATGACGTCCTTTTGCTGAAGCACGTTCAAATGGGGGTTTACTGTACCATCATCCACTAGCAGACTGCTTATCAAAAAACCGCTTGGTTCGCTCTATCATAACAACCGAATTTGTTATCGAAAGAATTAAGCGTATTATTAAACCTCCCGAAAAAAAACAAACAAATTAAAATTGCAGACACACAACACATTCCGCCCTAACTCAGATATGACCACCCACCGGTGTACTATGTACATACTTACATTTTTTCTTTGTATTTTGCACTGTCCCGCTGTTGGAGCTTACGCTCACTTGTGACGACATACTATCCGACCGGCGGAACGTATCACGCAACCGATTTAAGGACGTGAGGGACGGGGAATGGCTCGAAAGAATGCCGGAATCATCCTCGCTGTGATTTCGCACTAGTAAACTGCCACTACGGTCTTGGTCGCCACCGTTCATTTTCGAAACACTTTTTCGGCCGACTTACCAACTTCGCGAACAAATCACGACAGTACAAAAGCGCACACAAACAATTCGCACGAAAAAAGGAGGTGGCGAGGGAACCGATTTTACGTAACAACTACTTTCGGATGACTACTGGAGCATTTTATAGCCCATGGGATCAAGGGTACCATCGAACGGACGAAATCGCGACAAAATACTCCTTCCGTAAGTTGACAGTTCTTTGCTATGTCAACAAGTTGTTTTGACAATTGTGACCGACTGATGGTGTGGCCAGGTATGTAGTTTTTGTTTTACGATATTCTGCAGAAAATTTGTTTAGTTCGCCACGCACGGCGAACAAAATGTTTCGCGACTACCACGCCGCCACCGAACCATGTTTTTTTTTGGTCCTCCTCACATCTCCTATCCATCAAATTTAGCCCGAATATTGTAGTGATCTTCTATTGGGTCGAAAAAAAAAGTTAGAACATTCCAGTTTCGCGAATATTAGGAGAATTCTCTCTATTCGATTACAGATAACTTTAACAAAATTCGAGAAATTTCCGCATTAGAACCTGCAAATTCCCCCGGATTGGTTCTAGGTTCTTAAGGCCGGTACTCAAATCGCGTGGAATGAAAAGTACCAATTTTTCCCCGATGGAAACAGACGTGAAATTGTGTGGAACCTAAATCTCATTCCACACGATCTGTGTACTACCTTGAAGTGAAAAGTGAAGTTTGTGGATTTCACGGGGATGAAATTTTTTCTCGTACAAAATGTTCGAGAAAAAATTTCATCCCCGGTGAAATGCATACCGATGAATCTTTGTCAAACTGACGGAGTGTCATTCTAGCAAAGATTCAACCCGTTTGACAGAAAACAAGCGAACGCGACATGCGAACGTGAACAACGTGCGCTCAGCCTTATGCCGGCACCAGATTGAACGCAGAAAGCAGCAGCAGCAACAACACCAATATGCAGATCTGCCTCCGCTGCCGATGCGTTCACTCTAGGTTGCGTAAGGGTCGCCACACATGAACGACCACAACCACGACCAAACTTCCATCGAACCATAAATTTTCAGAGAACGGTGCAAATAGGGGGAATTTTCTTTCCGCACGTTCTATGAAATGGATGGTTCGATGGAAGTTCGGTCATGGTTGTGCTCGTTCATGTGTGGCGATCTGTAGGGAAATGCATGCTATCTAATTTGACAGTTCACCGCCACCGTCGCTGCTGCTGCATTCTGCGTTCAATCTGGTTCGGGCATTATGCCGGAACCAGATTAAACTCAGAAAGCAGCAACTACAACAACATGCAGATCTGCTTTCGCCGCTGCCGCTGCGTTCAATTTAGGCCGCATATGGGAAATGCGTATTTTCTTATATTATTTTTCATTTACACTATCCGCAGATTACTTCATCTGCGCCGGCTGATTTAATCTGCAACTGTCAAATACATACAATTTTAAACTCACCACACCCAGATTAAGCAGCAGATGAAGTAATCTGGGGATAGTGTAAACGTAATATAAAGGTCGCCACCCATGGACGAGCACAACCACAACCAAACTTCCATCGAACCATCAAAATATCATAGAACGGTGGAAACGAGGAGATTTTTTTTCTCTAGAGTTTGACGTGGTTCGATGCATGCTCGCGACCAAAATAATATGATAATATGTTTATACATATACTAACGACTTCAGGCTGCTGATCCATCTGAATAGCCCCCCCCCCCCCATGTATTGAATTTCGAAACATCGGCTTTTTCCTTTTCCTTTTTCCTTTAATATTACGTTTACACTATCCTCAGATTAGTTCATCTGCGCCAGCTGACTCAATCTGCAACTGTCATATACATACAATTTTAAACTCACCACACCCAGATTACGCTGCAGATGAAGTAATCTGGGGATAGTGTAAACGTAATTTAAGGAAATTTCAAAATTCATTTCACCTTATATTACGTTTACACTATACCCTGTGTTTAACTGCAAGGGGGATTGATTCTTTTTAAAAACACAACACGGTTTAATTCTAAACGGACACTGACACCCAGCGCGTTTATTTCGTATCTATATATACTTAAAACTATACAACAATCTTATGTATGGAAATTCTATCTTTTATTTACTAAATTTACGATCCTAAGATCCTTGCACGTGCACACCAATTTTATTGCCATACATAAAAATCCTAAGCCATCATATTTTTATTACTGGTGACTTTAAGACCACAGCAACGCACATAAAATTCATTCTCACGCACAAGGATCAACATTTACTTATCGGTCCTATCTTAAGGAGATACGAAGACCGTGCCACATGGATCTTATCATATGACACGATCCGTTGGTCGTCATTAAATTTAATGTACAAACAATTCTACATTCAATATGAGACGATCCCTTATTAAGTAATTCTACATCCTCCCCCTTATTGAAAACTTAGGTTTTTCAAGAATCTTGTCGAATTACAAATTGTGGGGAAGATCTAAACAGCATATTGGATCGCTGTATTACAGTAATGATTAACAATACAACAATGATTAAAATTACAATAAGAATTAAAGTATCTTTTGTTGCGATACCTTCGTCGAATAACTCGCTTATATCATAGTCGAAGGGGTACCTTGCATCTCCATTGAATTTCGGCATATCCTCAATTTTCAAATTGATCGATGATTTGAATTTTACCTGATTGAAAACTGGTAGTTTGCTCGACAGATTATATTCCGGGTTGATGAATCTTGTAGTTTCGTTAACTTCGTCAAACGCCCATAAAGACACCTCCGGTGACTCAATTTGACAACTGGGCTGCAATTGTAGCGTTCCTTGTCCATTTATTCGTATCGTAGATGAATTCTGCTCACAGTTTACGTCTAGCAATTGTTCCTCCGGAAGCGAGAACAACCAAGTATTAGCCGCGTTGATTTGCTCCCAAAATGGTTCTTGACGTGCTATCGTTACCTCACACGCTGACAAATTCCCTTTTCGTAATAGGATAGCGACCTCACAAGAGAATTTTCCTCCCACATTGAAAATGGGATGTAGTTGTGGACAAACCCATAGCTTCATCAGCTTCTTGCATCTCAGGAAGTTGTGTTGATCAGTTGAATAAAACCGATTTTTCGCCATATTAACGTACACATAGCTGTTGGCTGCTTTAATGCTGACAAAAGCTCCACTATGAGGTGTAGGATAGGAAAACACCTGATACGATTGAAACTTATCGGCAATGATAAGAGGAATTTTGACATTGACTAATAAATACTCCTCAGTCGTTCGAACAGCTACAGTAGCAATCTTCATCAGTTCCATAGAATCGCGATCTGGCAATTGTAGATTTTCAGGCAGATGATGCAGAATTGTCGACACATGCTCCTTCAAAGTGTGCATTGATAGAATACTATCCGGAATCACATTCTCCTTATTAAATATGCAATTGCGTATGCCTTCTTGGAGTTTCTCGAAAGCTTCCATCGTCATCAACGTATTCATCATCGCTGCTTGAAACACTTCCTGATTTTCCAGAAGATTAACCTCGCCACGTAAGATGTTCAGTGAACTGTTAATGCTTTGAAAGTTTTGCATTATAGTCACAATTTGTCTCTTCATAACAACCTCCGTAGCATCTTGGATGGACGTCATGTTTTTCAAAAGATCCATTACGTAGTCATCTCTAATTCGGCTTTTTCGAATCTTCTCCTCAATGATTCGCGCATGTTCAGCATCCATAACGCCAAAAACAGCATGCATGACATTTCCGATAAACTCGAGCGGCGCCCGTTTGACTCTTCCTCTTCGCGGATCATTACCCATGATGAACTCGTTGTTCGATTGCAAACCTTTCAAACGAAGCTCCACTTGTTGCATTAACGGTGCCTTAGTTCCTCCACTTCGTTGTAAACGTTCGTCCAACTCATTGAGCACTTCGACGCTTTTTTCGATGTCGTTGACCATATCGTAATAATTAACCATATTTATGTGTACAATAATATTCCAGGAGGTTCTTGTCAACCCAACAACTCCCCTGTCCTCGAAAAATATACCTGGCTTATCTTTAAAATTATTTACTATTACATGTCCAATTACATTTGGTATTAAAAGTAAATACATTAATATTGTACATAAACTATTTTTACTTTTGATTTTACTCTTACTTCTAGTTAAAATAGTCTTCTTTTCATTTTCATTTTTATTTATACAGGAGGTACTATCCATATATTTATTTTCATTTACATCTTTATTGTTTATTAAATTTTTAGTCAAACTTTCAGCAATACTTTTTTTACAATTTGTGATTTCTTTTTCATTACATTTTTTCATTTTATTTTCTTCTTTTTCTTTCAAAAGTTCCAATTCTGAAGGAAATGAACAAATTGTATGGATCGCTCTTTGCGTTTCTCCAAGAGCTGTCTTAATATTTACAATTCGTACTAGTCCGTCTTGGCCATGTTTTATTCCAACAACTCTCCCCCTTTTCCAATTTAAAGGAGGAACGTTGTCTTCTTTCAAAAGTACTAAAGTCCCTAGCTCAATATTTTCTTTGGCGGTCTTCCATTTAAAACGTTTTTGAAGCTCTTGCAAATATTCTTGGGACCATCTATCCCAAATTTCTTTGACACAATGTCGAACTTGTTTCCAACCATCTCTATAATTTTTATAAAGAGAATCTTCATCCGTCATAGCACGTATGGTAGTTCCTATTAGAAAATGAGCAGGCGTCAAAACTTGCAGATCGTTAGGATCATCAGATAGTGGAACTAGTGGCCTAGAGTTCAATATAGATTCGACTTCCGCCATAATTGTCATTAGTTGCTCGAAAGTAAAGGAATATTCGTCAATTACCCTAAAATGTTTTTTTATAGCCTTTACACAAGCTTCCCAAAGACCCCCCATATGCGGAGACCTAGCTGGAATAGTGATCCATTTTATTTCTTTCTGAGCGCAAAATTCACCTAAATTCCTTAAATGATGATTATTCCTAAATAGTTTATAGATCTCATTTAGACTGTTTTTTGCACCAATGAAATTAGTTGCATTGTCCGAATAAATTTTAGAAGGACAACCTCTGCGGCTAATAAATCTTTTTAATGAACCGATAAATGCTGTCGATGTTAAATTAGATACTACTTCTAAATGCACTGCTTTAGTTGCAAAACAAACAAATACACAAACATAAGCTTTATCGGTCCTTGCCCCCCTCAATTTATGGTGAATTGTGATTGGTCCTAAAAAGTCTATGCCTACAATTTCAAATGGACGTGTTTGTCTTACTCTGTCTGAAGGCAAATTACCCATAAATTGATGTAGTGGTCTTGGATTAACTCTAAAACATCTATAGCACGAATGGACTATATTATTTGCCAATTGTTTTCCGCGCAAAGGCCAATATTTCTGACGTGTTAAAGCTAATAAACCCTTAGCCCCTACATGCAAATGATCTCTATGAATATCAGTCATTATTAACTTTGTTACAATATTCTCATAAGGCAACAAAATAGGATGTTTTGCTTCAAACGGAAGGATGGCATTTTCAATCCTGCCTCCTACTCTGACAATTCCTAACTTATCTAAAAATGGTGATAACGTTGATAAACGGGATGAATTAGAAATCCTTTTTTCATTCTTCAGACAATTAATTTCTGATTCAAAATGTTCATTTTGAACATGTCTTATAATAATTTCCAAAGCCTTTTTCCTGTAATCCAAATTTCCTAAAATTACCTTTTTTGTTTTTATGTCAATAAATTTGAGAACTATTGCCAACACATTTCTCATAAACTTAAAATTGTTTTTATGATTAATATTAAGTATGTTAGAAGGTGTTCTGCTTATTGCAGAAAATAATCTATCATTACTGCATTCTTCTAATACAGATAAAGGTGGTTGTGCTCTATTTATACTATAATTGGACTCTTTTTTTAAAAATCTTGGACCTTCAAACCAAAGTTTATTATTTACTATTTCAGATGGATATAATCCTCGCGATACCATATCCGCTGGATTTTCCGTGGTCCTAACATATTTCCAATGTTCAATATTACTACCTCTTTGAATAGCTGCAACCCTATTGCCTTCATAGATTTTTAACTTTCCAGGGTCTAATTTAATCCAACATAAGACAATTACTGAATCAGAATAGTATTGCTTTAGATTTATAGGCAACTCTAAACTTTCTTCAACTTTTTGCATCAGCTCTGTTAAAAGCCTTGCTGCACATAATTCCAATCGAGGTATAGTAACAGTTTTGATTGGAGCTACCTTCGATTTTGCACTTAAAAGTGAAATTTTAGCTTCACCTTTTTGATTAACTGATTTGATGTAAACTACCGCCCCATATGCCTTCATTGAAGCATCACAAAAACCATGCAATTCATAATTTACTGCATCTTCACATAACATATACCTTGGAACTTTCACATTGCTCAAACTGGCTAAGTCTTCTCTATATTTTAGCCATTTTTCTTTAATTTCTACGGAAACTTCTTCATCCCAACCTAATTTGACTCTCGATAAATCTTGCAAAATTACCTTAGCTGTAACTACAACTGGATTTAATAAACCTAAAGGATCAAAAAGTCTTGCAATGTCCGATAATATTACCTTCTTCGTAATCTTGGTGGATTTGACTCCCTTCCAAGACGACTTAATAAATAGTTCATTATTATGTGGTGACCAGTATAGACCAAGTGCTTTAACACAATCATTATCTGATTCACCAACATTAATTCGAACTTCATGATGTTCAGTGGAAATACTATCTACAAGAGCAGGATGACTTGATACCCATTTTCTCAAAACCAAGCCATGTTTATTTAACAAGTCTATAACTTCGTTCTGGTTTTGCTTCAATTCATTCAAATTATTTCCTCCCGTCATCAAATCATCCATATAAAAATCTTTTTCTATTATTTTCGCGGCGTTTGGAAAATCATTTTGATATAATTTAGCAATCTGTTGCAGACACTTAACTGCCAAATAAGGAGCAGGAGAAGTTCCATATGTAACAGTTTTTAATTTAAATATCCGAAGTTCTTCATTTGGATTCCATCTCCAAATAATAAGTTGCAAATACTGATCTTCTTTAGAAATAAAAATCTGTCTATACATCTTCTCAATATCTGCCATAATGACAAATTTGTGTTTTCTGAATCGTACCAGTATATTGAACAAATCATCTTGAAGTTTAGGACCCGTAAGACATATATCATTCAAAGAAAGTCCACTAGTCGTCTTACACGATGCATCAAATACTACTCTCAATTTAGTAGTCGAACTATCAGGTCTCAATATACAATGATGAGGCATGTAATAAACATTATTTGGAAGAGAACTTTGATCAATTTCTTCCATATGACCCAAGTCCATATACTCTTTTAAAAAATTTGAATATTCCAAATGTAATTCACGATTTTTCTGGAGTTTATTTTCCAAATTATAAAATCGCTTTACTGCAATATATTTGGAATTTCCCAATTGTGTTGATGGAACTTTAAGCGGAAGACTCACAACAAATCTGCCATCTTCTCTTATCTGATGATTTTTTTCGAAATTTATCTCACATTTCTCTTCATCTTTTGTGAGAATACGGTCAGTATTTATATCTTCGCAGTCCCAAAATTTTTGAACCTTTTTATCAAGTTCCATTAAAGAGCAACTTACAACTCCACAGTAATATTTCGTTGCTTGAATCGGAGCTGGACCAATAACTGCCCAACCAAAAACAGTGTTCTCCATGTACAAATTTGTTTCAATGTAAATTTTCTTGTCATTTGTTAAAATCGAACCCATGATTTCAGCTCCTAGTAAAATATCTATTCCACTTGAGATATGAAACTTAGGATCTGCTAATGGGGTGATTTTTGGAAAACAAGATACATCAATATTTTCTCCAGGCATCTTTGGTGTTATTTGGTCTAAAACTACAGCATCAATAGTCGCATTGAAATCATTCAATGGCGACCCAATTTTTAGTAGTACTTGACCATTTATCTTCGAAACTTTTCGAGATATGCCTTCAACGACACTATCCACGTGATTCACTTCCAACCCCAATTTTTTACGCAATGAATTTGTTATAAAATTACCTTGAGAACAGTTATCGAGTACTGCCCTGGCAATAATATTTTCACCCTTATTATTTTTTACATGCACTATAGCTGTCGCTACTAATACATGTTTATTGTCATTGACATTGGTTTTCAAAGACACATTTGGTTTGGGTTTTGAAATGCTATCATCATGTAATAGTGTATGATGCATTTTTTTACACTTGAAACAATTTTGAGCATTGCAAGTTCTACTCTGATGCCCTGTCTTAAAACATTTTGAGCACAACTTGTTTTCGTACACAATTTTATTCCTTGCAGCAACATTTTGCTTTTTGAACTTTTCACAAACACTTAAATTGTGACTTTGTGCGCATTTTAGAATGCAACTTTGTTTGAATTCCTGCTTAAATTGAGGTTCCGTTGAAAACTTATTACTTTTAATGAAAGTGTTTTCAGGACCTTCTAAAGACTTAAATTGTCTTTGCAGAAATCGTAGAAGAGTCGATATTTCTGGAATTTCTGTCGAATCTTCCAGTGACTCTTCATATCTAGTTTTGGTCAGAGTGTCCAGCTTCCGTATTAGTATGAAATGAATCAATGCGTTCTTGAACTCCTTATCCGAAAGTTCTAACGCTTCCAACGCCTTTAAACTTGTAGCCACTGTATCATGCAGATTTTTAATTTCATCAGCTACATGATTCTGAATTTTAGAAGCATCCATTATCTTCTTGAAGTATTTGGACGTTATCAATCGTTTGTCCTCATACCTTTCTTCCAGAATTTTCCACGCAGCCGCAAAATTGCTTCCGCTGATACCTAAATGGTCTATTAAGCTTAATGCTTCCCCTCGTAGATAAGATTTCAAGGCTACCATTTTATGAGTATCTCCAATATTCTTAGATATGAAAACCTCATAAAATATATCCTTGAAGGAAACCCATTTTGCATAGTCACCTTCAAAAATGGGTATTTTTATCTGAGGAATGTTGTATGCCTCAGGTAAATCTTTTTCTACTTTTTTCCTTGTGCCTTCAATTATTTGAGAGCCTATCCCCATGAGGATCTCAAACTCTTGGCACAATTGGTCGTCTTCATCGAAATATTCGATAAAGTCCAACCTTGACTCACATGCCCGATCTTCTAATCTTTGTAGTCGATCAGTATCGATGTTGCCTGAGCTTACACGCTCATGACACCGTCTTAAATCTTGTAAAGTGCACAAGAATTTTCTATAAGTTGAGGAGGCTTTATTCGCCATTCCTGAACTTTTTTCCCCCTTTACTTTGAAGTGAGCCTTTGGGGTCTCATGGATCGATAATGATTCCATCTGAGCCCTTACGGCGTCAACTTCTTTTTCTCCTTCAGGAGTTTTTTCAGTTTCTTGAGGCTTTTCTATGCCTGCAAGATTAACTGACTTTTCTTCAATCAATTTATTTAAATTGATTAAAAGATTTGTACTGAGAGATTTTACATTATCAAAATACTTACTCTCAAAGTATTTTGAATAATCTCTCAGTGCGATCTTAGGAAGTAAAGTGTAGTGGTTTGATTTGAATTCTTCAAACCTTTTCTCCACTTCACTTTTTAAATCCTTCGGATCATCTATCAAAGCTTGCCTTTCTTGGACAAGCTTTGCTATATCTTGGAAGAAATTTCCAATTTCTTCTTGTCTTTTTAAAATATCCTTTGACATTTTTATTAAGACCAAGAAGATTTTCTCAGAACAGTAAAGTACTGCACTTATTTTTTTTTTTTTTTTACTGGCTTACCACTACGCAAAACGAACTTCGTTTTACGTTTTTCGGCAGAAATTCACAAGCACTACACTTCACTGTACACTTACTTTGCTTTTTCTTCTATGAATTTCACCAGTCACTTTTATCACTACAGATAATTTTATAACACTTTTACTTACGCGAAACTTTTATTACGCGCGTGCTCAAAACTAGGGGTCACCAATGTTTAACTGCAAGGGGGATTGATTCTTTTTAAAAACACAACACGGTTTAATTCTAAACGGACACTGACACCCAGCGCGTTTATTTCGTATCTATATATACTTAAAACTATACAACAATCTTATGTATGGAAATTCTATCTTTTATTTACTAAATTTACGATCCTAAGATCCTTGCACGTGCACACCAATTTTATTGCCATACATAAAAATCCTAAGCCATCATATTTTTATTACTGGTGACTTTAAGACCACAGCAACGCACATAAAATTCATTCTCACGCACAAGGATCAACATTTACTTATCGGTCCTATCTTAAGGAGATACGAAGACCGTGCCACATGGATCTTATCATATGACACGATCCGTTGGTCGTCATTAAATTTAATGTACAAACAATTCTACATTCAATATGAGACGATCCCTTATTAAGTAATTCTACACCCTGATTACTTCATCAGCGGCGTAATCTGGGTGTGGTGAGTTTAAAATTGTATGTATTTGACAGTTCCAGATTAAATCAGCCGGCGCAGATGAAGTAATCTAGGGATAGTGTAAACGTAATATTATATTACGTTTACACTATCCGCAGATTACTTCATCTGCCCCGGCTGATTTAATCTGGAACTGTCAAATACATACAATTTTAAACTCACCACACCCAGATTAAGCAGCAGATTAAGTAATCTGGGGATAGTGTAAACGTAATATTAGAAAACAGCTTATATTACGTTTACACTATCCCCAGATTACTTCATCTGCGCCAGCTGAGATAATCTGCGACTGTCAAATACATACAATTTTGAACTCACCACACCCAGATTAAGCAGCAGATGAAGTATTCTGAGGATAGTGTAAACGTAATATAAAACCACGTTTTTTTCTCTTGGCTGTCGATTTCGCTATGGGAGGCCCGACAAATTTCTTTTCTATCCTTTCGGCCATCGGGGGGCTCACGATCGGGTTGCTACTTCGTTTTCAGTGGGTTGGGAAAGCCGAGGTTGACCGTCATCAGTACCTCGGAGCTATTAGATGGGCTGACGGACAACCTGCATCCTGTTTTTTTATTCCCAATTTCATCTCCCTTTTGTTTATGAAAGGGAGTTTTTTAGGACTAGTGCCGCTGCTTAGCTCCCTGATAAAGCCTCTACTCGACAACTAACATTCACGGTCACTCGAGCTCCCTCCCCATGAACACTTTTGGGTGTCCCCATCGTCCATTACACACTTCCCGGTCGAATTCTAAACTTCCCGGTCGATGTATGAATCTGACGGAGACATTTTACATTCGACCGGTGAAAATTTGGATTTTCGACATAGTGTGGCCACGTTTATGCCGTGGAACTAAAAGGCGATTTAACTAAATCGTTTTAGTGCTTGTACTTATTCGTGGTGTGTTTATACCGACCATACGAAGAGGTACTAAACATGAAAGATGTCAGCTGTTGGTTTGTGACTGCGGTTGGTTAAGAAAATGTCAAGGGGCAGTAGCCTCCTAATAAAAACGCGTTTCTACCGCTACAATCAAAGGATGAAACGAATGCAGGGTTTCAGGAAAGGATAAGGTATTTATATAACAAATAAAATATAATTTTCAACAACAACACCATTAGCGAAGACAGCAACACCACCAAGTCCCAATTTTTCAGTCCAGTTCTGCATAGCAAGTGGAGCTAAAATTGGTACCAAAACTAGCTAGTGCGACATGTTTATGTCGTCGTGAGTTAGCTCGAATTAGTTAATCCTCGAAGATAGTTCCGCGGCATAAACAAGGCCTGTGTCAAGCATTGATGTTTGAAATTTGAAATTTACGGGAAGTGACGTACAAAAAATGCCCACTAAAATTCTCAAACTACACACAATCTACGATATTCTCAATTCCTCAATACGCCGGGGTATTTTCGCCACAATCGGAACGTATGAAATGGAACACTCATTTTGCAATTGGACAACCAGCTGTCAGAATGCCGTTCACGGAAATGTCAGAGTCATGTTTATATGCGTACTTGATTTACATAAGTAATCGCGCCTGACCGCGAGGTGTTTACATTTTTTTGTGTGTGCTTGCTGAGGAGGTCAATAGCAAGTACTTATGTTGATTTGTGTTTAAAAAGCCCATGTTACGTTTCCCTGCCATACAAACAGTTGTAACGGCCACCAAATTCATCACACGGTGAGTTATCTTGCTTGTTTATCAGTCGCGTAAAAATCGAAGAACACATCAATAAAAACCAGTTGACAAATCAAAAATAGTTCCTACTCATCGCTCTGATTGTCTGGGAATCACTATTTTGCACTCGGCTAGTTGTGCACACAATAACCGAACAGTTTGCATTGCAAAAAACATGTCAGCGGTGGCTGCCATTCTGACGATATCGCATTTCGTCTAGTCGAGGCTCTGCTCTAGGGGAAGTGGAAGCAGCACTCGAATCCCAACTATTGTCTGGTCGCGTGTGAATATGTGAATCATGGACGCTGTTGCCTCTGCCGCCGCACGCCCAGCGAGCGGAGTGCAAAACAATATGACCGACGACAATATGGTGCCCAGGCAGAGCTCTCACATGCCAGACGCAGACACTATTTTCGATTTCTTTGTCCAGCTCTAGTGGCTCAGTTGTGTGATAACATTCGCCGTGAGGCTTTTAATTGCGGTGACTCTACGATAAAAGACACAACTTAATTCGCCAATCGAGGCGACAGCCGCTGCACAATTGTTCTGATTCTACGCTCTTGTCTTATCATTTATCAGCGGCAGTCGCGGTCTTATCAGTGAACGGTGCGCTGCAAAAACATCTGTTTGACAATCATCTGGTGGCCTCCCGAAGAAGTGTTTTCTGGCCGCTTTCTACGGCTACGGCGCCGACCACGGTCACGGCGGTGCGTTGTTGTGTGCGTGTTAAAAAGTTGCGTACAGGGTGTGCGATAAGAACGGCCCAAGGTTGGCTGGTCTCCGGTGGGTGCTTCGTGCAGCAAAATACTTTCCAAAGGTATGAACGTTGTTATTGTGTTCAAATTGTTTTTCAAATCTGAATTGCGCGTAATTTTTAAGCTTTTCTAAGAATTGTGTGTCAATTTTGGGACTTGGCTACTTGCTAGCACGCTAGACTAGTGCTACTCGATGTCATGGCTGAAAATCAGACAACAACAGCTAGGGCATTGTGGGATACTGCACCCAATCGCAATCGTTTCTCTCGAATGAAATGAGTGCTAATCTGATGCTAATTGTTGTTCGATTTGAATATGTGCCAGTTTTAAGCGGTTAGGGTGCGGACTTTTCGAAATCTAATCTCATTTTCAACGGGGGTTTGTGTATGACCCACATTATCAACTCATTCTCTATAATTGCTCGTATGAAATCAACGCGCACTTATTTACATTCTTTGCACATCTCGTATCAACTCCACAAAGACGTTATCAGGAAATCGGAAGCTGGGAAAGGGGTGTAAAATCACAATTACCGTGTGTATCTTATCAGGTCTCTCGACGCTGTCACTATTCAATATACATCGCTTCTGATAAAATTGTGTTTCAATCGAATTATTTTCTTTATAGTTGCTATCATCTTTTTTGAAAAGAATTGAAAAAGTTACTGGGGAAACCCCACAAGATGCTGAGCATTAGTTGTTCGAAAATCAGTAAAAACAATTCCCACCAACAGTTCCTCTCTCTGAAAAAATTCTGTTTTAGATTAAACCTTCGTGGCTTCCTTTTTTAGGAGCTTCTCAAACCATAGTTAATGATTGCATGACTGACGAAGTTCTTAATAAAGAGTCCCCGATAGTAGCAGAAGTAAATCTGGCTTTAAACCAACTTAAGCTGAGCAAAGCGTCGATGATGACCACTCGAAGGCAGCCTCTACTGCTCTATTACTTCGCTTCGCTTGTAGTACGGACGGAGAATATCATTATTATCCAAGAACCATTGTTATAGTCCAAGAGCCAACGACCAAAAACGCCAAGTCATCTGCTCACAGTTCTAATACATATCATTAAGTACTTGACTAGACGTACAAGAAAAAGTCAGTCTGCCTATCGGGGCGTATTGCTAACAGATATAAAATTTGATCTTAATGTCAAAAAAATTCTCTCTTTCTCTCTCTCTGGATCCTGTCAACCCCTTGTGGGGCATAGGGCATTAACCACGCCGACTTTCCACCTCGTCCTGTTCGCCGCCATCGCCTTCAACTGACTACACAATTTGCATAATGACTTACCCTCGACCTCAACTGATCTTCTCCAGGTGTTTCTAGGTCGTCCAACGCGGCGACTTGCATCGGTTCCCTGTGGGTTCCAATCGAGGGCCTATTTAGCATTTCCGGCCCTTTTCGAAGTGTTTGATCTATCCATTGCCACTTTCGCCTTTTTATGGAGGTGTCTCTCCTGTCCTGGCCAGTAATGAACAGGAGGTCGTCGTTAGAAATGACCTCCGGCCAGCGTATGTGTAGGATGCGCCGTAGACACTGGTTCACGAAAGTTTGCAATCTGGTTGTTATCGCCCTGGTCACCTTCCAAGTTAAACAGTCATAAAGAAGCACAGATTTTACAATGGTTTCGAAGATCCTGAGTTTAGTACTTCTGGAGATGTTGTTTTGCCAGAAACGAGTCAAACTGAAAAAAGCTGCCCGAGCCTTATTGATGCGAGACAGTACATCAGCATCCGCTCCACCATCTGCTGCAACTATCCCTTAACACCGAGGAAGACGACAAACCATAGAATGTAACACACTCACACATTGAACTTTGACCATTGCTACTACAACAACAACCACTCGAAGGCAGCCTCTACTGCTCTATTACTTCGCCTCGCTTGTAGTTCAGACGGAGGATATCATTATGATCCAAGAACCAATGTTATAGTCTAAGAGCCGACCAAAAACGCCAATTCATTTGCTAACAGTTCTGATACATATCATCGTAAATGATTGATTAAATGTACAAGAAAAGGTTAGTCTGCCTACCGGGGCGTGTTGGTAACAGGTAGAAAATTTAATCTTAATGTCAAAAAAATTTAGGCAAGTCATTTACTCACTGTTCGTCTTCTGCATGGTAGTAGGCAATGGTCAACTCATAATGAAAAAAAAATAAGTTAGACAATTAGGGCGTTGCTAAAGCGGTGGCAGACGTTATCTAAGGTACGAAAAAATGGACCCAAGTCAAGTCATTTGTTCATACTTAATTCGAATGCCATTTTGTTAGAGACCCTCCTAAAACTGTTTAACTGGAAAAAGGCAGACAACAATTCCGTTGCTAACACCGCAGCAGACGAGTTTAAAATGTAGAAAATCTAGATGTTACGAAAAAGGTGGCATACGACATAAAAATCATATATAACTCGACCCTACTAAAGCGTATAATTTTGATTCGAATGGTATTCCTCTCAGGACACTTCCTTATGTGTCAGTACAAAAAGCCAAACCGCAATTTTGTTGCTAACACTGCGACAGGCGCGGTCAAAATGTTGAAAATTGGAAATTTGGACACATCCGTTACGCTGGCACTCCCACCACTAAGTATCGACATCAGACATAGTGTATTATTAGGTGCTAATTAGTTGCTCTATTCCCGAATTTATAGCTCCTGCCGATTGACCGAAATTGACGATTTTATGTGAGGGTGTTAGCGTGACGTCAGGCTAGCACCCCCACTTTTTTTATTCAACATCTATCGCGCCCAAATTTAATGTAAAATGAAAGCCATAATTAATTGCTAATTTGTCGCTCTATTCCGGAACGTATTGCTCCTGCCGAATTGCAAGGATAATGTTTTTTGAATGGTGGAGCTAGCGTAACGTCACGCATCACGTCTCCAAATTTAATGTAAAATGAAAGCCATAATTAATTGCTAATTTGTTGCTCTATTATCGAATCTATCTCTATCTCCTGCCGATTTTCCGAGACTCCAGCTTATACAAGGTGTCCCAAACCCCAACGTCAACCCGGAAACCGGTGATAGGCCAAGTGGTGGCAGTTATCAGAAAAGTATTAAAAAAGTCTCCGTTAATTATTTTTTGACTTTTGTACCCCTCTGTACTATCCCCACTGACACAAATCGAACAAAAACGTCATGCATATTGAAAGTTCTCCCAAATATTGGCTGGAATCCCGGCAAGTCGACAGGAGCAATGAATTCCGGAATGAAGCAACAAATTAGCAAAGATTTATTACTTTCAGTGTGCATTCAATTTTTATCAGATATGTGCTGTGGAGATAGTACAGGGGTTCCAAATGTAGTGTGCTTCCTATATATAAACTCGGATCCTGGCAGATCGGCAGGAGCAATAAATTTGGGAATAGAGCAACAAATTAACAATTAATTATAGCTTTCATTTCACATTGAATCTGGTTTCGATAAATGCCGCATTAAGAAGTGGGGGTGCTAGCGTGCCGTTACGCTAGCACCACTTTCAAAACAGGAGCAATAAATTCGGGAATATGGCAACAAATTAGCAAATAATTATCACTTTTACTGTGTATTGAATTTCAGTCCAAGATAAGCCGCATTTGGAAGTGGAGAGCAAGGGTGACGTCATACTACCACTCCATACATTATCCAGGCAAGTTGGCAGGACCAATAAATTCCGGAATGAAGCAACAAATAAGCAAATATGGGGATAGTATAGGGGGTACAAATGTTGTGTCCTTCCCACATATAAGCTGGAAGCCTGGCGAATCGGCAAGAGCAATAAATTCGGGAATAGAGCAACGAATTAGCAATTAATTATGGCTGTCATTTTACATCGAATTTAGAGACGATAAATGGCGTATTAAAAAGTGGGGGGAATTTTGGCGAATCGGCAGGAGCAATAAATTCGGGAATAGTCAAGTCATTCGCTCAATATTGATTCGAACGAGATTCAAAACAGGACCCTCCCACCTGTGTTACTTCAAAAATACAGGTGAAAATTCCGTTGCTAACATCTCGGCAGACGGGCGTAAAATGTTAAAAAGTGGAAATTTGAACGTTACAATAGCGCCGGAAGACATCTCCAAAACTTTAAATAAAACTACTCTGTTCAAATGCATCATCTTGATTCGAATAACATTCGGTTCATGACATTACCTCAAGTGTTAATGTTAAAAGGCAGACAAACATTCCGTTGTTAACACCGCGGCGGACGAGTGTAAAATATCATAAAAACCCCCTCAACGCCAGCAGGCGTTGCTACAACAACAAGTGTAAAATATTATTGATTTCGAGAAGGCTTTCGATCGTGTGAACCGGGATTCTATATGGGCGGCCTTGCACAGGAGAAGCATCCCTCAGAAGCGGATGGCTATTATTAAGGCAACCTATGACGGTGTGAAATGTCGCGTTCTGCATAAAGGTAAGGTGTCGGGGGACTTTGAAATTCGCAGTGGAGTTTGGCAGGATCCTATTCCTCATAGTGATTGGCGACGTGTTGCATGCAGTCCTACCCGAGCACGATGGACCTTAACATCTTATCTGCAACATTTTGACTACGCTGACGACATTTGCCTACACTCCCATTAAATCATGGATCTGTACGGAATGTCCTTAGATCTCGGGCTAAATATTGACACCAATGAGACCAAGGTTCCTAGCCCGCGGTTGCGAAAAAGAAGAAATCCAACTCATCCAATTGCCATCAGTATCAATCGACAGTTTGTGGTATAGGTGGATCAATTCGTCCACCTAGGTAGCATTGTTGTCGAAAATGGTGATTCGGAGCAGGACATCGCTCGACAGATAAACCAGGCTAAATGTGCATTCGGCATGCTGTCTAAAATTTGGCAATGTTATCTCAGTATTAGGACCAAGCTGGGCCTGTTTCGCTCCCTGGTACTGTCTGTGCTGTTAAAATATATGGGAGCAGCACAAAGTGTCCGTAAAGGTTACCAGAAAGCTGCAAGTTTTCGATAACTTGTGTCCTCGTCGAATTTCAAAAATTCTGGCCTGAAACAATATCAAATGAAGAGCTAAGTCGTCGTATGGGTTAGATGCCAATCGACGAACGGATACGCAGGCGAAAATGGAAGTGGGTAGGTCATAGGGGCGACCGGTAGCGCAGTGTGTTGAGGCATCAGTTTCATGTTTGACCACCGGCGTTTCGGGTTCGAATCCCGTCCACGACGACGTTCATGGCCATGGATGTGCGGGAGGTGCATGCTGGCAACTGCATTCTCCGATACCAGTTTATGCCGAGAATCGTCAAATGGGCTACCTACATGAAACAGTTGACGCGCTATGCCCCACAAGGGGTTACGGCAATTTAGAGAGAGAGGTCATACATTGCGGAAGGGTGGTAACTGCATTGCTGGACATGCCATGACAAGGAAGGGGTTTTAAAATCACATGGCGTCTATCTATAGCAAAAGGGCGTGAGACGCTGGGCAAGTCATTTGGTGAGTTGCGCTCCATTGCCCAGAACAAAGTACGATGGCGCGCAGGAGTACTTGACACGCTATGTCCCACTGGGGGTTATTATGAGGCGAATGCACTAAACTACTGTTGCATTTTGAGTCCTTTGGTGAGGGAAAAAGGACAATTTTGCGATGATACCTGGGCAATATGAGTATTATGTATATGACTGGTGGTCAAGAGACGAATGCACTAGACTAGTTGATGGCATTTTGAGTCCTTAGGTAAGGAAAAAGGACATTCTCGGTAGTGATATCACTTCACTGTCGAGAATGTCCTTTTTCCTAGGCAAGATGGGTATGATATGACTGGGGGTCAATAAATTGGTACGCTAAGTACGAAACCATAAGCCATCCACTCGTATGATTCTCATCGAGTGCAAACGAATTTCCCAATAAAATGCTTTAATGATTACACTAAGGCGTAGCGTTGTTATTCACTTGTCAGACAACCAACTAAATTTTCAAAACAATATTTTATTTACAATACATTACTTAAATGTGTCAAATCCTAAACTTTGAATTAATCGGTCAAAACCTAGATAACTTTTATTAGACGTTTAAGTTGTTGAATTGCTGATAACTGCATGAAAATTCCGATTTGGTCTACCATCTTGTATAACCTATACATGTTCATTTACATCTATTTTCTGAGAGAAATAAACAAAGATGCATAAAGCTTACACACATTTTTTTTAAATAATCATTACCAATAGAAATGATAAAGTACTAGTGAAATTTGATAAGCTTTATATGGCCTATCACCACAAGAGCTAATAATATCACACATAGGGTAGGTCGTTGAGCGTTAAGTTGGCATATTACTATTTTTTAATTTAATTTTTTTTAGCGTATAGTATAAACAAATCATTGTATATTTGCCACGTCATAATAAAAGAGACACGACTAAGCTTAGTTTTAAGTTTATGGTTGTTTGTGTTGTCTTCTCCCTGTTGTGTGGGGTAGACCTGTTCGGTCCTAAGATGTAAAGACCGGTTAGGTTTTTACGGAACCCGGTTTTCCTAGCGGTCAATGGGATCATTAGAAAAACCGGCTCATGGTTAAAAAAAACCGGACTCATTAAAAGACCGATTCACCATAAAACCGATTAAAAACCGACTTGTTAAAAACCGACCGGTTCTGACGAGTTAAAAACCGACTCCTTAAAAAAACCGAATCACCAAAAAATCAACCGAGTACTCGAGTACTCGAAACCCGACTTGTTAAAAACCGACCGGCTCACGGTCACGGTTAAAAAAACCGGGTTAAAACCCGACTAATTAAAAGACCGATTCATTAAAAACCGTAAACACCTCTATTCTGGTCCAATGTTTTCGCACAACCAGTACTTTAAGTTTTTTCTCAAAAATTTGACAAACATTTTCCTTCCTGTTTCTGATTACTACATCGCCTATTAATGTTTAAAAGTTTCAAAACTGTATATCTTTTCAACCATTTGCTGTTTTTCTATCCTGATTTGAATATTAGAATAGAATACTCCTTTAACACCTTTATTACAATATATAGAATACATGAGTCTTGACCGCTACGCAATAACATAATGCCAATTTTTCACTGATAACCATGTACACTTTCATCTTTTATTACTGTTGTTGTTGTGGTAGCGATGCTTCGAATACTGTAGTTCTTCTTGCATCGAGGCCAAACCAGCTCTTGGCCGTTGAAAAACGGGTCGTTCCGTTACGAGGAACCGGCTGCCGCAGAAACGATCTTTTATTACTCATAATCATCAGTTGCGACATTTTTTTCTCAATTAAATTCAATCTTTCAATGGGTATGTTGTTCACATCTATTTAACTTTGAACGCATGTCTCTTGACGACCAAATGTGTGGACATACCACATACCAAATCACACCCAAATCAAAAGCTAAAACCTTTTCTTGAATAATTCTGTCCTGTACTGTACACACAAAAAATACTCCATTTTCTCAACGGTTTTTAACTAATGAGTCGGTTTTTACTAGGTGTACAACTTTGCTTCCGCCGTTTTCCGACAGACGCACAGTGCGTCGTTCCATAGCCAAAAATCGAAAATTTTTTATTTTTGTCCGGCTTTGAAAGTAACCTATCTTTAAGAAAATATGTTGGAGCTCCTAAAAATAATGTTTGAAAAATTTTGCTTTTCTTTGTTTTAGTAATATTATGTGCTAAATTCGAAAAATTGAAAATATTGAAAAAAGGGTCTATGAGGTGAAAATTGCGTTTTGAGCTTCGGTGAAGTCCTGGCTACCTAAAGTTATATTTTCCCAATAGACCAGGCCCCAGGCTTACACCCAAAGACAAAAAAAAAAAAATTTAATTAAAAAATGTTAAAAAAAAAAACAGCACAATTATTTAAAATTAAAATAAAACTTTGAGTAAGGATTAAAAAAAAACGTCACAAAACGTTTTGGGTGGTTGACGGTTTCTGTCAGATGCATATATATTCTTTCATTCTAAGTAGTTTTGGTTTGCCTTTTTTTGCCTTTTTGAGCGTAATTGGCGTTTTTGTGGGATAAGTCACATTTAAAAAATCAATGAATATTTTTCAAGATTCCTTAAAATTAATAATACAGAGAAAATTGCACATTTGTTGCAAGGACTAGGTGCTTACCGTCTGAAATATAAATAAATAAATAAAAAAAAAAATTTAATAAACTATAAAAAGTTTATTTATTCTAGAAAGAAATACCCATAAAAGGGAACAAATACACAAGGCATATCGGTTCAACTGGGTTAAAGTTTTTTTTATTATATATATATTATTTCGCTTATCTACTTTAGAGTGATTTTGGGGGCGTAATTCTAATTTATATGCGTGAAAAACGCTTTCGTAACACATGTAAATATGTATATGTATGTTAAAACTACTAAAAAGTTCTAATTACGGACAAAATTTTATATTTTATAGGTAAAATAAGTATTGTGCTTAGAGTTAGACTAGCAGGACCGGAAAAAAAGTAAATAAAAGAATAATATGGATATAATGAAAGAATACACTTTAATTTTTACGCTCTAGGTGCTAAAAGCATCAGCTAACGTAACGAATGAAAATTCGAGCGGAGTAATAAAATAAATGTTGTAAAATGTCACAGCTAGTTAGAAAATTCGACACGGTTCATACATAAACTTCAAATTCCGCATCTGTGTACCTGTGCTAAATTAAATGTTAGGTTGTTAATTGCCTTGATCCTTCCAAGTAAGTAAAATATAGTAAAGTGCAATATGTGCATAGAATCTCTTTGAAAATTTAAGATATTCTGTGTTACCATTTAAAAGATATTACGTTTTGCATACTACCTATAAACAGAGCCAGAATTGAACAAATTCTCTGATCAATATCTCAAAACTGCGTCATCAGATCACATTGTAATTTGGAAATGTTAATGCTTGTAGCTTTTATTAAATGGACGTTAAATTTCATTACAATCGGTAGACTCGTTTTCAAGTTATGATTTTTTTACCACCAGCCTCCTAATTACAGCAAATTTAACTCACACTTTTCGCAATATATCAGAACTGCGACCATCTATCTTAATCAAATTTATGCAGTTAAAAGATTATGTATAGCTCCCCATTCGTGCGAAATTTTAACAAAATCGGTTGCACAGTTCTTAAGATACTGATTTTTGATCACTTCAACGCACTGTGAGACGGCTGCATCGGTGAGGGCTGGTCAAAATATGTAGTTGAAAAGTGTCACAAAGTGAGTTTGGACGTCTGTGAACGTATCGACATCCTCGCATTAGTAAAAGATTCGCGGTTCAAAATGTCTGTTTCGAGCCAAGTTCTCGTCATTTGCGGGAACTTTTGATCTTCTGCTTCCATTTGAAAAAAACTGCAGCTGAGGCTCATCGAATGCGCTCATATACTAACGGTGAGGTTGCTCTGAGTGACTGAACATGTCGTGAGTGGTTTCAACGCTCTAAAAGTGGCGATTTCAATGTCGAGGACAAGCATGGTGGTGGGAGAGAAAAAGTGTTCAAAGACGACGAATTGGAAGCACTGCTCGATGAAGATTCGTGCCAAACGCAAGAAGAATTAGCTGAATCACTGGGAGTGACTCAGCAAACCATCTCGAAACGCCTCAAGGCCATGGGCATGATTCAGAAACAAGGAAATTTGGTTCCATACGAGTTAAAACCGAGAGATATTGAACGGCGATTATTTGCATGCCAACTGCTTCGAAGGCGGAATCGGAAGCGATTTTTACATCGCATCGTAACCGGCGACGAAAAATGGGTCGGTTACGATAATCCCAAGCGTAGAAAGTCATGGGGAATGCCCGGACATGCCTCAACGTCGACGACAAAACTGAATATTCACGGCGCCAAGGTTATGCTTTACATTTGGTGGGGCCAGCTCGGTGCGATATACTACGAGCTACTGAAACTATCACAGGTACCGAACGCAGTTGATGCGTTTAAGTCGAGCATTAAAAAATGATCACAGTACCAAGAGAGACACGACAAAGTCATCCTCCAGCATGACAATACTCGGCCACACGTCGCAAAAGTGATCAAGACATACTTGGAAACCCTGAAAAGGGCAATCTTGTCCCACCCGCCGTACTCCTCAGACATCGCTCCTTCCGACTACCATCTGTTTCGTTCCATGGCGCACGGCCTGGCTGATCAGAATTTTTGTTCGTACGAGGAAGTCGAAAATGGATCCAATCATGGATCGCGTCGAAAACTTCTTTTTCCGAGATGGAATCCGAAAATTGCCGGAGAGATGGGCGAAAGTTGTCGCTAGCGATGGACAGTACTTTGAATAATAGATCTGTAAGTACTTTTTGACAATTAGCTTTTAATTCCAGGAAAAAACGACGGAATTCGGGTTTCTTAACAATAGGCCAATCGGTTTTTGAGTACTCGAGTACTCGGTCGGTTTTTTGGTGAATCGGTTTTTTAATGAGTCGGTTTTTAACTCGTTGGAGCCGGTCGGTTTTGGTCGGTTTTTGGTGAATAGGTCTTTTAATGAGTCGATTTTTAACCCGTTTTTTTTAACCATGAGCCGGTCGGTTTTAACAAGTCGGTTTTCGAGTACTCGGTCGGTTTTTTGGTGAATCGATTTTTTAATGAGTCGGTTTTTAACTCATTGGAGCCGGTCGGTTTTTTGATGAATCGGTTTTTTAATGAGTCAGTTTTTTTTAGCGGTCATGAATCGGTTTTTATGACCATCAGCCGGTTTTTTTAATGATTCGATTTTTTCAAAACCGGTACTTGGGAATCTCGGGACCGGTACTAACAGAAGACCGGTTTCAAACCGGTGGACCGGTTTTAGGAACAGGCCTAGTAGAAGGTATTACAAGTTAGCCACAACCTCTCCCGGCTTGTCGCAGCTATGCTAAATGGGCAGGAGGTGCATGCTAGCAGTATGCATCGCCCGAAACCAGTTTGTGTTAACGAAACGACTAAACTAAGCCACATGGGAGTAGATGACGCGATAGGCCCTACTAGGGGTTAGGGCAAATAGTATTAAAAACCTAGTGTCGTCTTCCCTAATTGAAAAAGAAAAGAATGTCACATTTCTTGCAGTTCGTACCTTGACTATTTCATTGATTACATTTTGGCATACAATTCCCTTATTCTGAGCCGTGCACTTAATTAGTCATTTAATCTGAAATATTGCCCAAAATATTCGCAAAATGTAACGATCCAAATATAATAGAATACGTAGCTTCTCCTACTACAAAATTATTTTATTTAAGTATATACGTATTTCGGGAGAGATTTACTCCCTTCTTCAGTACTAGCTACTAAATCATTGGCAAGGTTACATGTGCTTAAATCGGTAAAAAATTTAAAGATACAGATACAGGTAAAAAATATAAAAGTTAGATGCTACAGTTATACAATTAAATCGTAAAGGATATGAAAATACGTAACTAAGGTAAAGGTAATTAACGAAACATTAAACAGTGATTAGTGTAAAACACGGTTCTTCCGTTTTTTGGCGAGTAGTTTTATTAATTTGGATGAACAGTTTCCTTCGTCTGTGTTCATCAACTTTTTTGAATCGTTCCGCAATATTTCTAAACTCTCCCAGGCGTCCAAAGTGTGCTCATGTGCTCCTGGAACCTCGTCGTGATGAGCCGCTTCGTCTGGCCAATGTAATGTCTATCGCAATCGCCGCAACTTATTTGATATATGCCGCTTTTTTCTCTTTCCGTTAGTGGGTCTTTCTCGCTTCCCAATCGTCTTTTCAGCGTAGCGTCTCTGCTGGATCCGACAACTTTGATGTTAAACTTTTTCATAAAAGATTTTATTTTATAAAAATTACTGGACACGGGTATACTCATCCATTTTGTTTCTTCTCTGGTGCTGGCTTGTTCGAATAATGTTGTATGTTGGTTTTTCCATATTTGGTCGTCTTTTTTCCTCATTAGTTTTTTTATTGCTTCGATGCAGTACCCGTTCTTTGCTGCTGTATCGAGGATGTATGTCCTTTCTTTTTGAAAACCTGCCTTCGTTAAGGGATACGTGAATAACCGATGCACCATTGAGTTGTATGCCGCCATTTTTTGTGTTGTGGTATGCGATGAAGTTTTAACTATCGTCCTCTGAGTCGCGGTTGGTTTTCGGTATATCTCATATTCGAGCTTCCCGCTGTTGTTTTTTATTCGCAGATCTAGGAATGGTAGTGATCGCTCTTTTTCCATTTCCATTGTAAATTCGATGTTCGGGTGAATGTCGTTAATCTCGTTCAGGATGTTTTCGACCTTATCCTTTTGAACTATGGCGAAAACATCGTCGACATACCTTAGCCATACTCTCGGCATTATTCCTTTTTCCTCGATGATCGTTTCAATATAGGCCATGAACATTTCGGTCACGAGTGGTGACATTGGGTTGCCCATCGAAACTCCTTTTGTTGTTTTGTAATATTTCCCGCGGGACGTGAAGTAGCCTTCGCTCATACAAAGTGACGATAGTTTTATATAGGCTTTCACTTCCTTCCTCCATTCTGGCGTGTTTTCAAATTTGTTGAGCCAAACTTCGAGTTGATAAATGGCTTGTTTGACAGGTGTATTGGGGAATAACGCCTTAACGTCAAAAGATATTAGTACTTCGTTTTCGCTGATGTTTCCACCGTTCTGCAGCTTACTGATCAGTTCGGTCGTGTTCCTTACCGCGTGCTTACTGTACGTATCTCCAAGAGCCATAAATTCCTGGATTAACCATTTCGCGATGTTATAGGTTGGGGAATTGGAATCAGCGATTATCTCTCTCATTTCATTCCCCTCCTTATGTATTTTCGGCTGACATCTAATCCTTGGTAGCGATGGGTTTGGCATTCTTAATTTTGTGGCTTCCTTGAAGATAGTACTGGCTTCTTTTAGGGCTCGGTCCACACGCTTTATGGAATCCGGCAGTGGGTCGTTGCGTAATTCAAAAAAGTTCCCATTACTAAGTTTTGTAGCTACTGCGTTGTCGTAGTCGGTTTTGTCCATTATAACTACATTGTTGCCTTTGTCCGCTTTGAGGTAATACACGGGCTTGTCTCTTAGCTGGCGGACTGTTGTTGCAATTTCCCGATCGGCTGTTGATTTTCGTTCGTCTGTCTTGCGAATAATTTTCGATATCCCACTTCGAATTTCTTCTTTTGTCTCGTTATGAAGCCTCTTAATTCCCGCTTCAATATAGATAGACATTACATTGGCCAGACGAAGCGGCTCATCACGACGAGGTTCCAGGAGCACATGAGGGAAGTGGTAAGCGGAGAAAAACGAGGAATTAACTCGGTTCGATCAGCAGTGGCAATACATATTGTCGAAGAGGGACATTCTGTGACAAAAGAAAATCTAAAATTGTTACGACATGTAAATAAACCCTACACTTTGGACGCCTGGGAGAGTTTAGAAATATTGCGGAACGATTCAAAAAAGTTGATGAACACAGACGAAGGAAACTGTTCATCCAAATTAATAAAACTACTCGCCAAAAAACGGAAGAACCGTGTTTTACACTAATCACTGTTTAATGTTTCGTTAATTACCTTTACCTTAGTTACGTATTTTCATATCCTTTACGATTTAATTGTATAACTGTAGCATCTAACTTTTATATTTTTTACCTGTATCTGTATCTTTAAATTTTTTACCGATTTAAGCACATGTAACCTTGCCAATGATTTAGTAGCTAGTACTGAAGAAGGGAGTAAATCGCTCCCGAAATACGTATATACTTAAATAAAATAATTTTGTAGTAGGAGAAGCTACGTATTCTATTATTAGATACAAACTACAAGCATCAGAAACGATAACGATCCAAATATTTTTGACGTCATTCGAATGATAATCACTAAATTTCCGTGCATTCCTGTGAGGGTCGAGTTGAGAATGAATTATACATTAATTCGAAATCAGCTCCAGAAGAGATTTGTATGTTATTTTTGTTTATATACATAAAATTATTAGTGGATTATCAATCTGCATATATGCATATAAATCTTTTTTTTTGCTTTTAAAATTTGAAGAAAAAAACCTGTTACGCCCGCTAGACCCGTTTCTTGCGCTTTATACATGTGATAATGACACAATTTAAATTTTAACACAATTCGAAGATTTTTCCTGTATTCTGATAACTGAATTAGCATTATTTTGTTTGGTGTTGTAGAAAAAAGCGAGCAACAAATTGCTTTAAGATTATGCTATAATCTTGAAATCGGCGGCTTGAAATCGGTGGTCGTCAGTTTTGGGTAGCTGTGTTTTGAACAGTCGGGTAGAACGACAATGTATAACATTTTGAAGAAAAAATTGACGACCTCATATTCATAAAAATGCAATAAATCGCAAACTGCGCAAGGTAGAACACGTAAAAGCGGATCGCAGCTGATATTTTACTCTAATATTCGAAATTTGTCTTGTAAATGCTACGAGATTTACTACTTTACCTCAACCCCTAGTGGGACATAGCGCATCAACTACTACTGCGCGCCATCGTACTCTGTTCTGAGTAATGGAACGTACCTGCCAGCGATGCAGATTTTTTGGCCACAGATCGGCGCCATGAGTTTCTAGGACGTCTCCTTGGTCGGCCTACATTGGGAATGGTGTCCCATTTCATGGCATCTTCAGCAATGGAGTTATCACGCTTCAGCAATGTGTAACCTATCCACTGCCATTTTCGCCTGCGAATCAGTTCATCGATTGACATCTGTCCTGTACGCCGACTTGAAATTTGTTTCGGGCAGAAAATTCTTAAAATTCGACGAAGATATGACGAAAACTTGAAGCTTGCTGGTAACACTTACGGAAACTTCCCATGTGCTGCTCCCATACAACAGTAGTAACACACTGTACCACCTAGATGAATGAATTTGTCTACCTTCTCCACAGGTTGTCCATTAATATTACTGGCAATAGGATGAGTTGGATTTCTTTTTCGCGGGATAAGAACCTTGATCTTGTTGATGTTAATCTTTAGATTCATGATTTTATGGCAGAGTAGGCATATGTCGTTAGCGTAGTCGAGATGTTACAGATAAGATGTTAAGGTCTATCGAGTTGGTATGTGTGGTCCTGATAGGGCTGCGCGCAACACATTGCCAATCACTATGAGGAGTAGGATCGGTGGAAGGATGCACCCCTGCTAAACTCAACTCTGAATCTAAAAGTCCCCCCCCCCCCAACGCGATATTTTGCGTCATAGCAGGTGGCCAATTGCTCTTTTGAGGTTTTTTAGGGTCCCACAGTACCCTACAAGCGAAAACTCTTTTAAATTGCTCGGGTCTTTTAAACAAAACTTATTTTTAAGAAGATGTTCGTAGCTTGGCTTTGTGGTAGTGAAAAAAGCTCATTTCCCCACTATGAAACAATTTTCGTTACCAACTCGTCACTTTTATATTATCAGGCAACGCGACAACCTCATCTATTCCGGATATCTTTTTCTTCGGTCACCATGGAAATGCCAAAATAATTAAGTCTCCATGGCTTTAGTGACCGGAGAAAAAAAAATCCGGAATAACGCAGCAATTTTTAAAATCACTTTCCCACATACAACATTGAACTACCGTCCGTGCGATGCAAAAACGTATTACATTCGTTTGCATTTCACCTATAGTTCTCCATAAGAATTGTTGCATCCCATTTGACAATAATTACACTCTACTCATCTATGAGAAAGATTGAAGAATGCTCAGGACCAATTCATCGTGAGTTTTACACATACTATATTCACCTACAGGAGGTAGAGGAATTCTATCCCGACTGCCTGTCTATTTTCGACACAAAATATTGACAGTGTTCCTCGTGTTTTGTGCGAAGAATCCCGGAATCTTGGCAGATAGGGTATCGTGCTGCATTAATCGTCTCTCCCTGTGGCAAAAATTCGATCAAAATGATCCCTTTTCGGCTCCAAAACACGGATGCTATGATTTTTTTTTGCCCGAAATTGAGGTTTTGAATTTTTTGGCAACCAGTGTGCCGCCACTGTAAGGACTGTCTTTTTGTCGCAGGGGTGTAATGAGCCACAGATGTTTCATCGCTCAGAAAATCCTCACCTTCCAATTTAAATCGCTCAAGAAATTCGCGAGCGCTAGCGACCCGATTCAATTTGTGCTGCTCTGTCAGTTGTGTTGGGACTTATCTTGCGTACAATTTTTCGGATCCCAGCTTTTTCGTAATTGTCTCGTGTAAGAGAGACATTTCATCCACTGTCAATCGGCGGTCGTCACGAACAGTTTCTTTGGTTTTCTGCACCTCATCGAAATCTTATCGGTCACAATTGAAGGTCTTTCACTCCTTTGCTCGTCATGAATATTCATTCTTCCTTCATTAAACTCACACCACTTAAACACGTTCGTTCGGTTCATAACACCTTCGCCATAAACAGTTTTAATCCGTGCGAAAATTTTAGTCAGTGTTTTCCTTCCGCGAGAAGGAACGTTATGACAGCGCGCACCTCGCACTAGGCGGGATTTCTTATTGACATGTTTCACAGGCACCACGAGGCGAGTGTTGATACTAATGATGATCGCCGATGCTCGTTGTGTTCAGGGAAATCCCCACTACCACTCAGTGTTGCCAACTATTGAAAAGAAATCCCACGGCGCGAGAGCTCAACAGTACTCTTACTTTCTGAATATGCCTTGTAGAATCCCGGTTCACACTGCCTCCTCGAAATTAATGAAAAGCAAGTGAAGCGGAGAATCTTTCAACGCATTGCTCGATTATGATTCGCAAGGTGTTAATAGCCGTTTTCGTTTCACCCGGTATCAGTTCCATTTTGTAACGGATGGTCTGGTGGGCATTCGGAGATGCCCGTGGGGACGGAGCCTAAGTTAGCATAATGACTGTGGAGGTCGGGCCGTGTCATCTGGCGAAGAAATAGGCTCCTCAACGAGCTAAGCAGCGGCCTATGTTTTTTGTAGCTCAGTTCGGGAGACGTGGGCGGTGTTTTTGCTGTACGTTGCCCGTGTCCTTTACGTATTGATAAAAACTCATTGGCCTGGAGAATACAATACAAACATGGAAGGCTAAAATGGGAAATAATATGGTAGGGTATGATACCCTTCACGCGAAGCGTTGTGACTTATAGTGCATTTGCCACTTTGAAATAAGTAATACAACTTGTTCCGATTTCACTGTTCCTATGAGAGGTATTTGAAATAGTGAGTCGATTTTAACCAAATTTAGGAACATGGTTTGGTAATCAGTATGATTGAATAATATGAAATTTGGTGAAGATACCTTCAGAAATAAAGTTTTTCTAACAAAAACTTACTTTTGGAACTGTCGTTCCTATGACAGCTATATGATAGAGTAGTCCAATTTCAACCAAATTCGGGAATATGGTTTAACTAAAGATATTATTGATTAGTGTGAAATCTGAAAAAGATATCTTTAGAATTAAAAAACAAAATTCATAAAGATGAATTTTTGGACCGGCCGTTCCTATGGCACCTATTTGACGTAGTGGTCTGATTTCATTGATTCCGACATATGTACAGCGTGCAGTTGAAAGAAGTTTTTGTACAAAACTTCGGCTCGATAGCTTTAAAACTGAGGGACTAGTTTGCATAGAACCAGACGGACATACTGACCAAGAATAGTTTATATGGTCGGAGATGCTTCCTTCTGTGCGTTGATGACAATTTATATACCCTATCACATTCGTGAATGGTATAAAAATGAGGCGACAAGGATAGAATGGTTGGCGGACGGCGTAGATGCCCTCGTGCTTGCATCGGGGTTCGGGTGTAATGGGACCCTGGCCCTCTGGTTTCGTATCGCCAACAGATCACAACTCATCAGATGCTGCCTTCGATCTGCCGGTAGAAGAGCACTACCAGACCAGAATACGGTTCATTACAGAGCAGCTTCTACTACGAGGCCTGCAAGGAAGTAGAAGCTGAGGAAAGAAAGTGCTGCAATAAAAATATAGCAATAGAAAAATAGCAAACATGGGAGGCAAAAATGGGAATTATAAAAAATGGTACGATAAGGATGGAATGTTTGGCGGACTGCGCAAATGCACAAGCTCTCGCATTGGGGTCCGGGTGTAATGGGACCCTGGCCCTCTGGTTTCGTACCACCGACAGATCACAACTCATCAGGTGCTGCCTTCGATCTGCCGGTGGAAGCAGCACGACCAGACCAGAATATGGTTCATTACTATTTCCATACAAAACGACTAGCCGGTTTTGAGCTAGGTTATGTATGGGATCTCATCGGATCAAAATTGAAAGTGATTTGGTTGAACGTTTCTCGGTAATCGCGCCTATCCCAAATTTTCACGAGGGGAAGTGTTAATTAGTATGCATATATGTATTGTACGTATAGGCAGTAGGTTATTGCGCAGCAAATACAGCCGCTTTGCAAAAGTACGTTCTCCCTGGACACTGGCCTGCGGATGAGTCTTAAATGAAACTCTGCAGAAGGTGCGTGTTAGTGTCACCACACACTGTCGAATTCGATCTCGAACATGGTACAAGTAGACCGGTTTTCTTAACGTTTATGTATGTGTGTGTTCAGGGGACATTTGTATCAGGTTCATGATCGATTTCGACAGTGTATGGTGACACTTAGCGGCATGCATCGTCTAAAGCTATAACGAAACTTTAATTAAGCCACATGATAAGGGGATAAGGCAAACAGTAAATATTGGTAGCATTTTATGATTTTATTCCGGAAATTGTTGATGTTTATTGGCTACAAGTTACTATAATGCTAAATATCTCCATTTGATAAGATTTTTCCTGTCAATAATTAAACATAATTTAAATTTTTGGGGAATTCTCTTTTGACCGGATGTTATCACCTTATTTATCTTACCAATTTGAAATCTTAATCGTTAAATTTTGACTATGAAATTAGGGTACGTCACTATCTTTAGTGGAAGAAATCTTAATATGTGACAAAAAATGCAGACGTCATATCAGAACTTTATCTATTGATTTCAGTCTTAATACTCCGGTTTGTTATTCTACTAATATGAAACAGGTTGAGGTAGGCGGTCTTTGTTTGCCCTTCATTACGCACTGCGATTCTTTGAATAAATTCGTTTGCGTCTCGCTAGAATCCCCATGTGCTCCGACTCATTGTCATTTTGTAAGTATTTTCTGCATCTTGCAATGAGTCGAGGCAGGTGGGATTCTGGCGAGACGCAAAAGAATCTTGTCAAGAGTCCCGGAGAAAAAATGTCTGTGATTAATTCTGAACGTAGAGTTTTAAGTGTTTTACGGTTTCTAAGTGTCACCACAGACTGTCGAACTCGAACACGAGCCTGGTACAAATGTCCTCTGACACACACACACACTTCACAAAGATGCGAAGAAAACCGGTCCACTTGTACCAGGTTCGTGTTCGACAGTTTGTGGTGACACTTTTGTTTTTCAGTTTCAGTTCAAGTCTTTGAGCTCTAGCATGGGCGAGTTGATAACATTTAGTATGCATTGTCATAAGGCTGGTTTGTTTTTCAAGTTTTGATAAAAATGAACGGTTGATAACATTAACCGCGATCACAATAAGCGAGGTCCACTCTATGACTAACTGGTATACATATGGAACCAATCTATTTGGCATATACCGATCTTTTGCTCTATTAACCCTAGTTTACCACCATCATTTTCTTACAAATTTCATGTCATGGGGTGCAAACGCACCCCACGCCGCCTGTGTCCTAATTTTTGCATCTAATCCTCGACAAAAGCAAGACTGGATCCATCATAATAATCGAAACAAAGGTAGTTTTTATTTTTTTACAATTTTTTTTTAAGCCCAGAAGCCACAAATGTAAGGGCGAATTAATAGAAATCAATTGTTTTTTTTTAAATGCTTATATTGCATCTATAGTACGAGTACATATTTCATATGAATACACTAATAATTTCAAACTGCCGATTCAGCTGTAATATGTATGTCTGTGGTGGGCCGCCGAATCTGAAATTATTTAAAATAGGAAACACATAAGTACACATGCACAATTTATGTGGATGACCATGACCAGATCAATAATCACTTTTATCCATCCGTGAACCAGGTACGCACATTTTCTTGGAAATAGGAGGATTCGCCATCACTATTTCTTACGGAAGTGATACATGCCGCCAAGGGGAGGATCACCATCCCACCTGTGGATCCTCATGTAAACCACTTTACTCGCCCTGGGAGGATCGCCATCACCAGGTATGCAGACGTCAAACTAGTTCACGACACGATTCCAACAAATAAAGAATATTACACAATGTCACTGGTCATCCACCGTACAGTTCTAAACCTACCACTAGCCATGCATGGAAACCCAAATACAAAAACTACATATGTACTTAGTAAGTAAAACTTACTTGACAATCACGAAACTGGCACCACGACACTATGACGATCAGACACAAACTGAGCTTATCATAGACTTGTCGTCGATCCCTTACGCGTCTTACTACGCAATAAAATAGTGTTAACAAACGTTTTGTTACACAAATAGCCACATTTTTCCAAGAAAAGATGATCAAAGATTCTGTAGTCATATAAGATGCTTATGAGATAATTTATGGCATGATCATCACAACATGATCTCTGTCTAATGCCTTGAATGCTTAGCTGTTGTAACTTATTTTTATATTATCTTTTAAATACTACCTGTAAATTAGGTAAGGTAAGGTGTCGCTAGAGCATTATGATCGTGTTTGACAGACAAGTCGTACATGCATTTTGAAGGTGTATTAGTAAGCACTGAAACGCAGTTGCTGACATTCATTCTCAGTTAAACAAACATTTTATATCTCGTGTCAAAGATGTCGACTTTCTATCCGACAAAACAGCATTTACGGGAAGTTCAGCTGCACTACTTCCTAATGGACAAAAGCGCTGCTGAGACACATCGTTTGTTGTAAATGTTTATGGTGACAATGCCCCGTCGAGTACTTCGACAAAAGAATGGTTTCGGCGATTCAAAAATGGCGATTTTGATGCAAGAAACAAAGCACGCGAGGCAGCCCCTAAAAAGTTCAAAGATTTTAAACTGAGAGAATTACTTGATGAAGATTCGTGCCAAACGCTTGAGGAGTTGTCAGAAACATTAAATGTTGATAAATCAACAGTTAGTAAACGCTTACATGCAATGGGAATGGTGCAGAAACTAGGAAATTGGTTGCCACATCAACTGAAGGAGTGAAACATGGAGAGGCGTTTGGTTACATGTGAGATACTGCTTGAGCGGTACCGAAAAAAGAGTTTCCTGCATCGAATTGTTACTGGGGACGAAAAATGGATATACTACGACAATCCTAAATAACGTAAGCACATGGGCTATGCCAGGTGAATCGGTGCCAAAACGAAATATCCACAGTTCGAAGATTTTGTTGTCCATTTGGTGGGATCACAAAGGAGTCGTGTATCATGAACTGAAACCGTCCGAAACCATCACTGGGGATCGTTATCGACTGCAGCTTATACGTTTGAACCGAGCTTTAAAAGAAAAACGGCCAGAATGGAACGATAGACATGAAAAATTAATTCTGCTCCATGATAACGCCAGGCCCCATGTTGCAAAGCCGGTCAAAAACTACCTCGAAGGAGTGAAATGGGAAATTTTAACCCACCCGCCCTACTCTTCAGACATTGTCCCTTTGGATTTTCACTTGTTTCGGTCCATGCAGAATGCTTAGAACATAGAGGCATGGAATGAGCTTGTCCTGTATGTCTCCATAGAAACAGTGGCTCCAAAGTCGGGGTACTAAGTCGACATGCGGTCGACAGTTAGCTAACTCAGTAGACCGTTTAGTAATTATGAAATTTAAATATTGACAAGAATTGATGTTTGTTTATGCACAATTCGACAGTGAGGTCAACATTATGTCAATACCGGTGACTGTGTAGGCTGACTGTCGATAATAATCTGACAAGAATTGACCTTTATTCATACACAATTCGACAGAACAGTCAACATATGTCAATATCAAATAACAACCGAGTAGGCTGGCTATCGACTTATTCGCCAAATGTTGGAGCCAGAGACATACAGGACAAGCTCATTCCATGCCTCTATGTTCTAAGGCGGACAGCACTTTCTGGAGAAAGGTTCTCTTCTTTCGAAAACATCGAAAATTGGATCGGGTCAAAAGATCAAGAATTTTTTTTTTATAGAGGAATCCATTTATTGCCTGAAAGATGGAGTAAAGTTATCGCCTCAAATAGAGCATCTCTCTCTCTCTCGGTTCTCGGCATAATCTGGTTTCGGAGAATGCAGTTGCACATCCATGGCCACGAACGTCGTCGTGAACGGGACTCGAACCCGAAACGCCGGTAGTCAAACATGAGACTGATGCCTCAACACACTGCGCTACCGGTCGCCCCGAAAAATGGAGCATACTTTGAATGAAATCATTTTGTAAGTAATTGTTTAAATAAATATCAAATATCGAAAAAAAAGGGCGGAAACTTATTCAACTAACCAATTCTATAAAAATTTGTTGTGAATAGTATATGCAATTGCACCCCATGGTAAATTTGATGCATTTGATCAACAAAAAAATTGTGAAAAATCAAGAAAACATCCTAGAGCCTAATTAAACATAACAAACAATAGAAAAGTTCATTTCATTAAGCTACTGAAAAACTCGTATAAAAAACTCAAAACAAATAAAAGTTACGTTCTTTCAAAGTAGCTCTGGGGTGCATTTGCACCCCATATAATAAACTAGGGTTCAAATGGCTGACTTCTAATATTAAAGTTATAAGCACTAAGTTTATCAAAGATAATGTTAACGATCTGATGATTGATAGGAATATTAATAGCTTTAATAATTCTATGAATTCTTTTCTTAAAAATGCAACTTTCAATATAACAGAAAATCCTTTGTTCCTAAAAAATTGTGGAATAATGATTTAGCTAATATATTTCAAAAGTATAAATTAACTCTTATGAAAGTTAGAAGAAATCACAGTGTAGAGAATTTAGATGAGGCTAAAAAAAACAACAAAACAAAAAGATTTGGACCAATGCAGTACGAAATGTCAAGAGAAAAACCCGGAAAGAATCCATTAAAAGAATTAATACTAGCGACGACATTAATGAATAATATTTGATAACGTTAAAAAATCTATTATTAATAAATTTTATGTTGGTATATGGAAAACGGAAAAAAAATTCTTGAAAATATAACAATGAATGGTATTGAGCACTCATATTTAAACATGACTATTGAAATATATTCTGTAAACAATATGTTTAGACTGGGTGAATTGGAATCTATTTTGAGGAAAAAAAGATTCATCTGCCCCGAGAATATATGGAATTAGCTTTAAATATATTTAAACGTTATAGCCGCCATACATAATCCGATCCGTCGTCCGATCGATCGGCCGATGGATCGCCACAAAATATCTACCGATCTCCACTGCACACACACTGAGCGATTTTCGTGCGATGCGATAACGAATGACAATTCAAAAAATAGGTTATGATTCACGCCCAATCCAACCTAGATTCATTTTTGTTACCTATTTGGATGTGTGTGGTATTTTCGTATACCACATATTTGATATTTCAATTGCAGTGCCATTTAAATCATTAGAATCCTTGAAATTTCATCATTTAATAATTTGGTAATTTGACATTCACTTGCGATAATCACATACACTACCCAATCGATCGTCACCGATCGATCGCACGAAAATCGCACTAAAATATCGGCAGATCTAAATTGATCGCCCGATCAGTGCGATTTCCACATACACACGCCAATCCGTCGGCCGATATTGATTTCGAGCGACGGATCGGCCGATCGATCGGTGTGTGTATGGCACGTTTTAGACACAACTTTCTTGATATTATTAATAAATAATAATATCTGAATAGGACAGGAAACTCCGGGTTGTTGGCGAAGATTAAGATTGTTCCTATTCCAAAACCAAATAAAGATCATAATGAAATCAAGAATTTCAGACCTATATCATTGGCTGCGTTCATAAAAAAAAATCGCTGAGTCAGCACTTCACAATAGCTGACCAGCACAATAGGCGTATTCGATTCGCCCGGATCTCATTGGATCTTCATACAAATTTGCAGACCGGTCTTTAATCTGTCTGTTGGATCTCGTTGGATTTGTGCTGCTGGTTCGTGCCTTTACATCTACAAAGTTGTCGCCCTGATATCTATCTGACAGTTCTCGAACGTTAATTGGCTGTCATGGTACATATTTAAAGAGATGCGTGTGCTGTATACGTATTAAATTGTGAATTGCATGTTTAAAAAATTAACATGTCGTAAACAAGATACGTGCACAGAACACGCATTTCATTCAATTTAATAGGATTTAACCTGCGGCTGTACGCTTCGCTCGTTCTGGGTAATTGACAACTCCCATCACTTTGACGTTGCCTTCTTCTTGTTTTAGTAATACTACCAACTCTAAATCTAACAGAATCTATGAACTGACTTTTGAGATCCATGCCGTTTTATTCATTCATGATCCAGATAAGAATGACTAAGTTCACAACACACAGCGGAATCTCAACATGCTGTGGCAACAGTATCGAAGCAGTATTGCAACACGTTGTTGTGTTCTGAACTGCACTCGCATCTAGTCATCCATCAATTGTCAAATTTCAAGTTCAAAACTGACTATTGTCGAAAAATCGTATGAATATGACAGCGCGAGTGTCATTTCAGGATCGTCATCATATGCTGGTCCTAGCCAGCGGAGAAATTTTTGTGATGGAGAAAATGACATTTTTTACAGCATGTTGCGTCCATCAAAAACTCAGTGGAGAGAGTTCATAAAACAAATTGGCAACAGTATGCCAACTGTTGTGTGATATGAACTTAGCCAATGAATCGGCATGACGTCCGTCTCATTTGTCAAATGCCATGTTTAGTTTGGCATTTGACAGAAAACTCGAAATTTCTTGCTTTGATGAGTCCCAGGTGACACACAATATATGGTAGCAGCTTTCTTTCCCAAAATAAGGTTACGATAAAAACATGATTATCGACCATACACAACACAACCGAGGTTAGAATCGAAGCTTGACAATTGTCGCAAATTTATATTATTGCGCTGAGCCAGAAAAGCGAGAAAATTTTATGCTGCTCGAAAGTGAAAGCGCTTAGTTTTATGAGACACCCTTTCTCTTAACTGATCTTCTCCAGGTGTTACTAGGTCGTCCAACACGGCGACTCGCGTTGGTTCCTTGCGAGTTCCAATCTAGGGCCTGTTGAGCAATGTTGTTCGGCCCTTTTTGGAGAGTGTGACCTATCCATTGCCACTTTTCCCTGATAGCTTACCCTTGTGTCAGACGTGACATTGCGCCCCCTTTTAGGACTTCTTGATGATGGGAATTACTCGTATTTTATCGGGTATGCTTCTCCTATGTAAAGCCCTCCAGATGTACCCTGGTCAACGCTGTCAAACGCCTTCTCGAATTCGATGAACATGAGATGTAATGGGGATCTCCACTCTGCGGAATGTTCAATAATAATTCAGAGGGTGTTGATGTGGTCGCTACATGAGAAGCCGTCGCGAAAGCCGGCTTGTTCATCATTCAATGTACGGTCAACTGTTTGTTTGATTATTTTTGCCATCAGTTTGGAGACTGCTGGGAGAAAACAGATGCCAGGATGCCACGCCAATTATTGCAATCCTTCAGGTCGCCTTTTTTCGGGATCTTAATAATGGCGCCCTTTTTCCACTCTTTAGGGAGAGTTTCGGTTTCCCAGCACTCTTGAATAAGGGGGAGAAGAATATCCGCAGTAGCATTGGCATCCAGTTGGCTGGCTATTGGCGGAATATCTTCTGCTACTAATGAAGATGCATTCGGAGGTCCAAAGATGTTGTTAAGGACCTCAGTGTTCTCTCCACAGTTGGTGTTCTTCGGTTACCAGTAGAGACCCATCTTTATCTTTCATAGGATGATCTGTTGCAAAAGGTTTGCCAGTTGATGGCTTAATAAGCTTAAAAAGGGTTCCACTGTCATCGCGGTAAGCCGCTTCCTCTGCTAGTGCGTTGATGTAATTTCGCTTGTCCCGTTTTACGCTTCTTTGCACGCCTTTCTGTAGTGAACGGTATTCAGCTCTGAGTTGGTCTTTGGCTGAGCCGTCAGTAGCTGAGTTAATTTGTTCCTTAACTCTCTTGTGTGCTGAGATTAGAGACCATGTAAGAGTCGCTCCAATCGGCCCGCAACTGTTTGGCCACACGAAATAAATGAGTCCTTAGCGACTTTCCATCTATCATCAATTGTAGGATTCTCACAAGGTGATGGTGCAATAGCTCTCTCGTGCAAGGCGGTGGAATATGCACGTCGTATTAGATAGATTTTTAAGCTTTTGTACCTTTAAATGTGGCAAGATTCGTGCATTTTGAGGGCGCAGGATCGCTGCTGTTCGTAAGCGTATTTTTGAGATAAAAAAGTTGGTGGTCACTGCCAACATCAGCACCTCGCTTCGACCTGACGTCCAAGAGACAATTCCTCCATGTCTTGGAGACGGCTATATGGTGAATTTGGGTTTCTGTTCTGCCATCCGGAGAAGTCCAGGTTGTTAAGTGGCAGCGTTTGTGCTTGAACAGAGTACCGCCAATGACGAGTTGACGAGAGTTGCAAAACTCCATGAATATCTCGCCATTTTTGTTCCTGTTGCCTACTCCATGATTGCCCATTAGGTGCTCTAAACCTACGTTGTCAGACCCAACTTTGGCGTTGAGATCCTGCGTGATAATTTTAATGTCACCTTTGGGAGCCTTATCGAAGGTGTCGTAAAGCCGTTGATAAAAGTCATCCTTATCTGATTGATCCGCTAGTTCAGTCGGGGCGTAGCACTGAATTATTTTGATGTTTCTAACCCTGGATTTGAATCTGGCTGTGATAATACGGTCGGAGAGTGGATTTCAGTCAATTAGAGATACGCGTGCCTCCCTAGTCAACAGGACTTTGACGCCTGACATTCGAGGTGACGTGGCGTCTTCACTCCCAGAGTAGAGCAACACTGTTTGGGAGCTTGGTGATAAATCGTTTCCGATCCAGGCCATCTTGTTTCGCTCAGTCCTAGTATATCGATGTTATATGCAGTCATTTCCCGTTCGACATCAGTGAGCCTTGCACTCGCCCCACATCGTTCGAACGTTTCAAAAACCGATCGTGGTCCGTTGTTTGTAGCCGAAAGTCGTTGCCGGTGAATCAGTCCATGGTATCCGCGGCTCGTTTAATGTTTCGAGTGTAAATTGATTTCAGGTACGCAGGTTACAAGCCTACATACCTAATCTTAGGGGAAGGGTTGCTTCCTTAGGTGTCCTAAGAGTCGCCGGGAGCTATTTTTTATATAGTGCAGAGGTATGTAGCTCTCCAATGGTGTTTTTAATTGCGCGTTCTTTTGATGATCTTTCAGCTGGGTGTGACGTGTTGGTGTTCTTACAACTATGTTGCATCTCCATTGTTCGCCGACTTCCTGAGACGCACTGGTGTTATTGGCCATTAAGGGTGATCATCGTTATGTGCCTCTATCAAATGTTTTGCGGTGTAAAACTTGGTTGGCTTGGCTAGCCGTTCCATAGGGCGCCCACGAGGAGAACTATGGAAGAGGTCTCTTGCCTAAATCTATCACTGTGTCTCAAAATTGTTTTCACAAGAATTTCTCACAGAACTTCCATTGATCTTATTATGTAAGAGGACAATTTCGGGTTATACAGGCTCTAGCTAGACAAACAAATTATTCCTAGTTTGGTTTCCGGATTCGCGTTAAACAGGCTCCGACTTATACAGGTTTATGTCATATGAACATCATTAGTAAATGCTCGGGGCAACCGATTTTGTTCCGGGTAACCAGGTTTCCGGCTTATACAAGTTCCGGTTTGAACGGGTTTCACTGTAAGTTCTTTCGAACGATTAATCTCTTCCGATAGTAAAATTTCGTTAATTTATTACTTTGTATATTAACAGAAAAAAAATTAGCAAAATGAAAAACGATCTAATCCATGGCAGGCCTCTTGGAAAATTTAGGTACTGTATCTTCTGTTTTAATGATTTGGAGGTCTTACCTGTAGTGTTATTATTATACTCTTTTTCTTTCATGTACCCGGGCCACAAGATTTTGAATCATGTTTTTTTAGCGATACATAGTAAGATTATAGCGGTTTCTATTATGTTTGGATTGCGTGTTCTTTTCAAGACCATAGGAGACACTTCCAACTCAATGCAAATCTAATGATTCTACAAGCTTCTTCTTAAACTTGCTTACAATAGGAAGAAAACTAGTTTGGAATCGCGCGAATTATCTTTTTGTTATTTAATTGTATGGCATTTTATACACAATATAGTGGGAACGCATTGACTGCATGATAGGTTTTCAGTCGTTCGTGGAGACTCAATCGTGCATAAAGCAAGTTGATATCTTTTCTCATTAATCGTGTTTGTACGAATTGTAAAGTTATATTTAACATATTACTCGTATAGTTATAGTTAATATATCGCATTAACTTTATGCGAGAGTGTGCTGATGATGATGGTTTGCCGACATGTTCAATTGTGATGCATAATTTCGAAATGACTCACATCGCAATATGGTTCAATAACAAAATCGAAGCTCTGTGATACGATCCAGGTGATAAGGATTGTGAGAGTGAATCTGACAAAGAATTTATTTGTGTAATATATTAGTGTAGTGTGCGTTAATGATGCCTCTCACATATCAATGTGAACCTGCACATGTTACTTGAGTGAAAGTACTTCATCGTGAATTTTATAATGGATTACGAGTACGACCAGGTAATCGAATGTATTCTGTTGTTATGGGTAAAATAATTTACATTTCTCTGATGTGGGAATAGTTTTACCCCGCATTTTTACTTTATATTTGCCGGTTTTAGGCCATGAAGTTGGCTCAGCGTGTACCCATACTTCCGGACATACATATGTCTTCGTTAGGGCGATACTGGAGCCAAACAATAAACTGAAGACTAATTAATTAATATTAATTATCAATTGCAGTCGTCCCCGCTTATTCGCTACGCCAAGGTCAAATTACAGTGGTTGCTTCACGCTGAAATCTTGCGTCAGGGAACGTCGCTTGCAAAATCGAATGAACGCGGCAGCGGCATTTTGTGAAGTACTGGCGTAAACTGTCACTGTTACTACGCGAGTGGCATAGATAGCTTTCAGCGGGGGGAGGGGATATGTGGTCGGCAATAGTTTTTTTTAATATGTTCTGGGGGTCGAATTTAAAACCCTTATCTCTTGAGTGAAAATCGACGCGAAGACGTACTACAACTTTTTAGATGATAACTGAGTAAATATCAAACCATCTACTAACTTACAGCTTCTGACATTTTTCACTATATCTTCGAAATGACAGACATTTTAAAATGCCTTTGCGAATGGCACGGATTCAACATTTGTCCAACCCGAAATACATCCGAATGTCACGACTAAAATTTCCAGTGATCCGCCGCAATCTTTTGAGATATGCGTCACTTGAAAAACATTGCAAGCAGACCATGGTTGATCGAATAGCTGCACTGTTTAGCCGAATTTAAAAGTAATGAAAAGGGACTCAGCGCCATGCAGAACAAGAGAGGACTTAAAGAGTTCCCCTGGAATATGCCTCTCCGGATGTGTATCGGTTGAGAGAGCACATTACCTTCGGTCGATGACACCGACAATGTTGTTTGCCATCCCTTCATTACTTTTACCAAGAAATTGATTAGCGCAGGATCTACGCCGGTGCATGAGGCAGACTTCGATTAGACAGCTATGGGGGGTGCTGTCGAACGCTTTGGCGTAATCGATATATGTAGAAGCAATACAGATTCCTGTGCTTGCGCTTAACTTGTCCCCATCACAACCGAGTCGATCGTAAGTTGCTCCTAGCATCCCCTAGATCCGACGCGGCAGCCTCTTTGCTCCTCGGTAAGGGTGTTGTTGTGCTCGAGGTGCGTTGAGATCCTGCTACTAATAATGGCTGTGATTTATTTATACAGTGTTCGGTAAGCATGTTATAGGCCTTGTTTCAGCAGGCCTTTCCACTGTTGCCCGTTTGGGTAGCAAATAGATTACACCTGCTGTGAGGAGAGGTGGGAATTCCTCAGGCCTACTAATCAACAGATTAATCTGTCGTGCGAGCTGACCACATACACTTGGGAAGCGTTTGTACCAGAAATTCTGCAATTTATCAGGACTAGGCCCTTTCCAATTTTTGGACCGCTTAATAACTTGACGGACATCGGATTCAGTTACCTCAGCGAACGGGGGGTGGTTTCAGCAGCGATCCACCCAATATGTTGAGTGTGTTAAGTGGGAGTTTGCCAAAGTCCACCCCAATATTGTTCTGTGTCAGTCACTGTGAAGTTAATAGTGGGGCTAACCTGTTGCTCCTCGTTGGACTTGTAGAAATTCCGCTGGCTTTTCGGGAAGCTGCGATCTGAACACATGTAGTGAAACTCAGCGTGTATCGTCGGAGACGATTCGTGGTTACTGCAAGCCTCTGTTTTAGTGTGTCCAGCACCTCCACCAAAGGAGTTCCGCAAGACGTAGAATATTTCCGGAGCATCTTTTCCATATTTTGTTTAACCGCCTACACGTATTGCCAGTGCCCGGTTGAGTTAACCGGTCAATACCATGTCGTAACGAATCTCTCTTCTTCAACACGAATCTTCCAGGCTTTGTCTTGTGCCAACAACGTTAACACGGATCCTCTGACCATGCAATCTGATACTCGTAGCAGCTACTGTACCAGAATACACAAGGGATTGCAGTTCCAGTAACGTTGTATGTGAGCATAGCCTGAAGGCAATTTCGCTGTCGATGTGAGATAGAATATCAGGTACTGCAGTGGCTGTATGTAACCTGGGGATGACAGATCTGCACAAAGGATCTATTTCCTGATATTTCAAGCATGCTATTTCAAACTCGTCTTGAACTTCAGCAGAGATTTCCATTTTGCGGTGAAGTAATGTACTTTGACGGGTGTTGTAGGTACTCCTGTGCGGGGCCGAGTGACATGATGGTGGTGGCGATGCCAAATCCCACTCTTGGTTTCGAGTTGCCTCCAAAATCTCAAGAAGTATTCTTGTCTCCGGTTTTACACACCTTCGCACTATAAAGCGAATTGAATTAATTTGCTATTCGCTGTATTGACGCATACGCTAAGTGCAAAAATCGCTCAACGAACCTCTGGTGTAACAAGGGACGATACCCTGTTCTCCCTTGTAGAAGCTCGATCTCGCAGTAGGCACGGAGGATGAAAAGGTTAATTTCCTCTGGCCATTTCATCTGTTGCCTACGCGAGCCTGCAGCTATAGTCATCTGGATGCCAGGCGAAATATCAGCCACAGATGAAGGAGGGTTCCTCGATGTTGGTTTGTGCAGAAGAACCCGCGGCAGTCGGTCTCCTTAGCGACCGTGGATGACGCACGTTCGTACGCCTTACTGCTGGCGACTGTTCCTCTTGTACAGAGAGGAAGCCTTCGCCAGAGGTCGTGGTCCCCTTGACACTTGGGCAGATACTCCCGCTTGTTTTCTTCTTACCATGTTTCTTGTTTCTATGGGTTATTAGATCTCCCTAATGGGGTCACCACAGCCTTCTTAGCCGTTTTCTATAACGTTGCCCGGGTGGCACGTGGCTATATCGCTATATGTTTCAGCTCGGGCGTAAAGTTGGCTTTCTACACCCCTATATATATATAAATAAATAAATAACTGGCGCAACAGTCCAATTTGAACCACGGCCTCGAGATGAGTTAGCATCATCTCATTTTCTAGATCGTGACGGTTTTTGTGCAGAGGTATGTGATCAGCAATACGCTCAACCGAGTTATTTACCCCATAATGGGTACTCATTTAACAGCTGAGTGGGCCCATAGTCCGACACGTAAATCCCCGGAATCGAACCGGGGCCCAGTGCGTTGAAGGCGAACGTGCTAACCGTTGCGCCATCCGGACTACTATACATTCATTCATTATTCGATGAGACCAACTAAAATTTTCCTTTGGTATTAATGATACAAAACAAAAAAAACAAGCTTCGCGTGAAGGGTATCATGCCTTCCGAAGGCTAGCTTGTTTTTTTTTAAATCTAAACAACATAAATAAATGCATGCCTCCGAATTTTATTTTTAAATATTTCTATGTTAACAAAGTCCAACGTCTAATTCTAATCTAATTTTCCACTTTTTGTCTAATTATTATCAATACACCAAGTGTCTATCATAATCACTAATGACTGATCATCATCGATTGGGAAAAGATTATGCGTCAAAGATACTCGGACAAATTTAGACGATGGCTTTTGCAAACTCCGTCAGTTTTTATTGGAGTACAATAGAGATCGGTGGAATACAAAAGAAATATACGCGAAGGAAGTTTCAATTGAAGATCGCAGTCGAGCACATTCTTTACAGACGGTGGATTATTGTTGTAATTTCGATATTTTTATTGTATATTTTCAGTCTCATTGCAGTTGATTACGTAAAGATATTGATAACTAGTGTAAAGCAAATGTAAAAGTGCCTATTTTGCATGAATTGCATGTACGGTATGTGTTTCAAATGTGCTTTTGTGATTTTTTGGTTCGTATAAGAGCACGCGCCCACAGCAAACTTTTTAGTTCGCATAAAAACTAAATAAAATAAAAATAACTGGCACAACAGCAAATTGGAATGGCCTCGAGAAGAGTTAGCATCATCTCATTTTCTAGATCGTGACGGTCTTGTGCAGAGGTGTGTGATCAGTAACACGCTCAACCGAGTTATTTACCCCATAAATGGGTACTCATTTAACAGCTGAGTGGGCTCATAGTCCGGCACGTAAATCCCCTTTTTTGTCGAAAACTACCGCATTGTCCGCATTCAGTAGGAATCGTAGAAGGCGAACATGCTAACCGTTGCGCCATCCGGACTACCTATAAAAACTAAATAGTTTAGTTAGAAAAATAGAACAAACGGTGTTTTATAAGACCGCGCACACAGCAAACTAAACTATTTGGCAATAGCTGTGTACGTGGTCTTATAAACCCCAAGCTGGGCCTGTTTCGCTCCCTGGTACTGTCTGTGGGAGCAGTATGTACATGGAAAGTTTCTTCATTGAATTCTAAGAATTTTCTGACCCGAAACAATATCAAATGAAAAGCTTAGTCGGCGTACCCGTCAAATGCCAATTGACGAATTGATACGTAGGCGAAAATGGCAGTGGATAAGTCACACATTGCATTGCATTGCTTTACATACCATGAAATGGAACCCGATTTCCAACCAAGGCCGACCAAAAGGGGGCCCTAAAATCACATGGCGTTGAACTGTGGCAAAAGTGTGTAAGGCGCTGGGTATGAATAGATAAAAATATGACGAGCTACGGCGAATATCAAATAGAATAAGTAGACGTAAGAAACGTAAATACTTTGACGAGCAGTTGCTGAATCTAAACGAAAACTTAGCTAATAGGAACACCAGACAAGCGTACAAACTAGTAAAAAACTAGTAAATACAATTAAGAACGGCTACCAACCCAGAACTAGCCTTTGTAAGGACAAGGATGGAAACATCATCAGTGACACCGATGCATTAACAAACGATGGGCCTCTTATTTTGAAGAGCTTCTGAACCTACCATCTAACATCCCCACACAAGAAGCTCTCGACGATACTGTTGATCTGGGCCCACCCATACAACCCCCGACAGTATAGGAAGTTGATCTCGCGTTGCGGCCACTAAAACGAAATAAAGCGCCGCGTGCTGACGAGATTCCAGCTGAACTGCTAAAATTCGGTGGATCGAGTCTAGTTGATGCCATACATCAATTACTCATGCGAGTATGGGAGGACAAGGAGATCCCTGACGATTGGCGCAAAAGCATCATCTGTCCAATTCACAAAAAGGGAGATAAGCTGCGGTGTGAGAATTACAGGGGCATATCACTAGTTTGTACGTCCTATAAAATTTTGACGAAAATTCTGGAAAATAGAATAAAACTGTAGGCAGAACGAATCATTGACGAATATCAAAGCGGTTTCAGACCTGGTCGCTCCACAACCGATCAGCTCTTCACAGTCAAATTGATACTCCAGAGGTGCTGGGAATACAACGTAAACGTATACCAAATCTTTGTCGACTTAAAGCAGGCATACGACAGTATCCATCATGGAGTACTGTACAACATCATGCTGCAATTTGGTATACCGGCCAAATTAGTGCGACTGACTAAGATGACGATGACCAACTCCGTCTCACAAGTCAGGATCCATAATAGACTTACTGGTCTATTTGAAACACGCACTGGTCTGAAACAGGGCGATGGACTGGCACCGACGCTCTTCAACCTAGCACTGGAATACAGTAAAACCCGCTTTACTGCAAACAGAAAATGTTGTTTCAATTCGTGCACAAAAGCGGGTTTTGCACTTAAGCGGGTGTCACAAAGAAATATGTATACAAAGTTATGCTTCAAGCAAATAAATTCAATTCTTTATTATATTTTTTTTTTTAAATAAGAAATAAATAACAAAAACATTTTTTCTTCTTAACTGTGCATGCAAATGTATTTTACATTGCGTTCACACAAATATACATTCAAAAATATTACATATGTACATACATAATGTATGTAAATAATAAATAGCTCTTATTAGGTCTTATTCATTAACAAGGAAGAATTCTGAAATTCTTTTTTGCCGACATTCTTTTGATAGCTTAAATATTTTAGCTGCACTTCTATTGAATCAAGATGTTCAGTATTTTGGTTGTGGCTCTCCAAATAATTTCTAATATTTTGTAGACTACGCAAAGCTTCGGCTCGAGAAACCTGAGGCGTAATTGAAGTCTCTTCAATTTCCTCCGGAATCGAATCTTCGAAATCGTTTTGAGGTAACACTTGATCCAATATCTCATCGATACTTAAATCTCCAAAACACTCTATGCCCCGGTCAATATCTACGTATTCTGCAAATTCTACCTCGTCAATAGAACTTTCAAGTTCAAACAGTTCTTCTTCATAATCAATCGTCTCGTGTTCCCTATATTTAAAGCCACATTTCTTGAAGCAGTTTTTAATAGTTGAAGGTGTCACTAGCCACCAAGCCCTTTTGATCATTTGAATAGCACATAAAATATCAATGGATTTTGAAAAGTTTTGAAAATTCACTCCTCTCTCGAGAGCTAGAATTTGTTTTCGCACAATTCCCTGACGGTAACATGCTTTAAAACATCTTATAATTCCAGCATCCAACGGCTGTATTAATGAAGTTGTGTTAGCTGGAAAGAAAACAATCTCAATATTTCCTAATGCTACTTCATCGATAAGTTTATGACAAGCGGCATTATCCACAAAAAGTACGATTTTCCTTTTTTGTTCACTTAGTTTGTTATCAAATCGTTTCCATATTTCTGTCCACGCTGCTGAAACCATCCACGCCTTTTTATTAGAATAATAAGGAATAGGAACATGTTTTCCATGAAAACATCGAGGTTTTTTCGTACGACCTATTACGTATGATAATTTTTCCGAACCATCCATGTTCGTAACAAGAAAGAGAGTTACACGTTCTTTATGGGACTTCTCTCCTACAACGTTTTCAGATTTTGTGGCTAACGTACCCTTCTGCAAAACTTTAGAAAATAACGCAGTCTCGTCTGCATTAAATACGTTTTCTTCTCCATATTTTTCAATGTATGCTGGTAAGCATGCCCGAAAACTGTCGGCACATCGTGCATCCGCCGAAGACCTTTCACCTGAAAATTTATCAATTTTTATTACATTGGGGCCTTTATATAAGCTAATGTCAAAGTTTGTTACCTTGAAAGAGCTTGAAACTAATATACGTATTGTTTCTTTTTTTTCCAACGATCAAGCCATCCGTTTGCTGGCTCGAAGTCCAAGCTTAATTTAATTGCAAATTGTTTGACTTTTTCAAACAATATCGGTCCAGAAATCGTAGCATCTTTTGCCCTCATTTGGTCTAACCACAACTTTAAAGAGTCATCCAAGACTTTGTATTTTCCCGTCCGAAACCGCTTTTTGTTATCACTTCTGTTCGAAATTTGTGCACTCCGTAGAAGATTTTCATTTTTAATTATCCGGGAAACTGTAGCCACACTACACTCATATTTTGAAGCAAGTTCTTTGCGTGGCACAATATCTTTCTTCACTGCCTCCAGTATCTCGATTTTTTGTTTCAAATTTAACTGTTTGGATGTTTTCATCGCGACAGACAACGAAACGATTATAAAGACTGTCCTTTCGTGAATACGTTTATGACCACCGTTTTGTCATATGACAATTTGAAACGCAGTGGTGCCAGAAGCCAGAACAAATGCAAAATGTCGATGCTTGTCAAATAAAGTCTAACTATTTGCCGCTAGAAGCTACTAGCGCTATGTTCAGTTAAGCGATGTTTATGTCATGCGTTTTGCGATTATAATGCAGGAATGTTGTTGCAACTAAACGGTTTTGCATTTATCCGAGTTTGCTGTTATCAGGGTGATTTAATATGAACATGGTTATAATATGTAGAGATTATTGAAAATAAACGGGTTTTGCAATTAAGGGAGTTGCAGATAACCGGGTTTTACTACGTCATTCGGGCTATGAATATGGACAACAACAAGACGCTACTCATCAAGTTGACACAATTAGCAGCGTACGCCGACGACATGAACATCATGTCCCGAAGATTGGCCGACGCAGAAGAACTTCTGCATACGCTCGATATCGCTGCAAATGAAGTTGGACTACGTATTAACGAGGGTAAAAATAAAATAATGATGCAATCGACGACAAGGACACCTGCACAACCGAGCATCAATGTGGGGGACCTCAACATCGAGTTCGTGAACAACTTCATTTACCTGGGTTGCAACTTCTTAAGAGACGCCAACGAAACTGACGAAATCAAGCGACGGATACAGTTAGCTAATAAGACTTTTTTCTCGGTTCTTCCCATATTGAAATCGACTCATGTGCACAGAAACACGAAGCTTCGCGTGTACAAAACCATTATACGACCAGTGCTATGCTATGGCTGCGAAGCATGGACGCTAACTCAAGCCTCCGAAAACATGCTAGATACATTTGAACGTAAGGTTCTACGGCGAATTTTCGGGGCTGTTTGCGATCGAGATAGATGGCGCATTCGGTACAACCATGAGTTGTATGAAATGTACGATGAGCTGCATGTCTCGAAAATCGTCAAACTACAACGACTTCAATGGGCAGGGCATGTACAAAGAATGGACGATGATCGCATGCCTAAGAGAGTAATGAATGCAGAACGAGTCGACGGAGCGAGACTGCGAGGACGATCGAAATCTCGTTGGGAGAGCTCAGTAGGTGTGGACGCCGCGCAGCTACTGGGCTTCCAAAATTGGAGAACGCGGTCACGTGACCGAGATAATTGGAGGACAATGATCCAGGCGGCCAAGGCCCGACGTCGGGCTGTCGCGCCACGATGATGATGATCGGTGCGGAATCGCATTTGTGCATTTCAGCACAGTGCGCACCAGAAAAACTCATCTCACTCTTGCGGAATCGCATTTCTTCGGTGCGCACTGAAAAAATTCACTCTTGCGGAATTCGGTCCCTGGAGCCAAAGAAAATATTACACTAAATGACGAGCATGCTTAAATTAGGCATTTAGTGATGAGACGATTTTATTTACAATTTCCCAGGATTTCCTGAAATTACGGCGGTATACAATGTAATTAAATCAATAGGTACACTATTTGCCGAGCAGCTTGTGAAATGACGAGTTTCGCTAAAAGCCTGACATATAAAATGACACCAAAAAAACTGAGTGATGTCAATCGATTCCTGAGGTCATGAAACGTAAAGAAAACCAACTCCGAAGTATAAACTCTTTATCGAGGGAGTTTCGAATAACTGATTTCCTTTCAGAAATGAGTTCAAAATAAAATTATTTAGGCCAATATTGTAGAGTTCTCGAATTAATAAGGTGCATTGTTGATTTTTTGTGACATTTCGTTATTTTATAACTTCAGCGTTATAGAAGAAATTAAGATTTTTCCACCCTTATACAATGATAATTAATCGCCCACTCATTTTCACAAAAATTTGAAAATGTTCTTCGGTTTTTTTTTTCATTTAAAAAAAACATTATTTTAGTTTTCCATGCAATTTGATTAATTTTTCATATCTTTCCCTCTCTCTCTTTCAGATACTAGTGTCATATTGACAAAATTTTCATATTTGTGGAAATGACTTGAAACACACGATTGTGAAAAATTTAACAAATCTCTATTAATAGTACAAATAAAAATAAATTCAGTGTTTACAAACATTCAGTGATTCAGTTGGAATAATGTCCTGTACAAAGTAAACATAACACGTCCATATTAGCTCGCGTTTTCAATACTGAGTTCAAAATCTGTCTCTCTTCACTGTGATCGCTCTCGGCAACATCTAAATTAAAAGTGATAGTAAAATTTAAGTTCTAAATAGTTCATTACGGACAAAAGATAACGAGAACAAAATATTCAAACATGAATATATCCGTGCCATTTATTGACGATAACTTGGTTTATATTTATAAGGAAGTTGTTTCCACATATCTACCGGATTTCGTGAAGGAATTTCACTACATACCATGGCTGTTTTCATTGTTGGGATCAGCACTGATAGGAATCAGTGGAATACTGCCGCTAGCCATAATACCTGCTTTGGACGCTAACTCGAAAGAAGCGAAGGAGTTTAAAGATCGTAAGTTTTTTTTTGTATTATTATATTATTCAATTGATAATAATTTCATGTTCTTTTCTTTTCTTTTTGTTCGCAATAAGTCGAAAAATGTTCGTTTCTGTGATGTATTTTACTAAATATATAGCTGAAACTGAAACTAAATAAGGTCCTCTGTAGTCTGGGGCGTAAGAATAAGGCACAGCCATTACCGGATTGTCGTACAACTGCTACCAATTTGCCTTAAATTCCATTGCGGCATAGCACGTCAGCTACTCCTGCGAGCTATCGTAATCGATTCTAAGCAATGGGACGCATCTGTCCCCACGACTTACACAGCAACGCACACCTGTCGGCCAGAGGACGCCCCATGTTCGGTCTTGTTGGGAATGGGGTCCTATTTCACGGCAGCTAGCGCCTATCCGCAATGTGTGAGCTGCCATTTTCGCCTGTGTATCATTTCGTTGATTGACATATTTAACCCGTAAGGCGACTTAGCTCTTCATTTCATATTGTTTCGGACCAGAAAATTCTTAAAATTCGACGAAGGCAATAGTTGACGAAAACTTGCAGCTTGTCTGGTAACACTTACGGAAACTTTCCATACACTGCTCCCATACAACAGCACAGACAGTACCAAGGAGTGAAACAGACCCAGCCAGGTCCTAACACTGAGATAACTGCTTTGCCAGATTTTAGACAGCATGTCGAATGCGCATTTAGCCTGGTTGATACGACGAGCGATGTCCTACTCCGTACCAGCATTTTCGGCAACAATGCTATCTAGGTAGACGAATTGGTTCACCTTATCCATACACTGATGACAATAGGACGAGTTGGAATTTTTCTTCTTCCTCACAACTGCGCGGCTGGCTAAGAACCTTGTGGTCTTATAATGGATAATCTTTAACCCAATCGTGCTCGCCTCAAGATCTAGAGCCATTCCGCTCAGATCTAAGATTTTATGAGAAAGTAGGTACTCGTATAATGTCGTCAGTCTAGTCAAGATGTTGAAGATAATATGTACGAGTATAGGTCCATTCCTCTGTGTCCTCCGGATAGGGCTGCATGAGGATGCACCCCTGTTGAACTCCACTCCGAATTTCGAAGTCCTCTGACACCTTACCTTTATGGACAACGCTACATTTCGCGCCATCGTAAATCACCATAATAGCCAAAAGCTTCTCAGCTCTCTCATAGATTCCCGGTTCACACTGTCGGAAAACTTTTCGAAATCAATGAAAAGCAAGTGAAGCGGAGAATCGTACTCAGCGCATTGTTCGATGACTCTCTTCATAGGTTAGGTAAGGTTAGGTTAAAAAGGCTGTTGTGTAGAACACAGCACACATAGACCACCAATGGGTCCGTTGTGATACCTCAACGCCATAAGAGCCTAGTCGTCAAACCACCCGGATCTATCAATAAACCGATGTAGATGACCAGAACTGACGTCTTTCAAGTCATCCAGGTCAAGAAAGTAAAGGGAACCTAGAGTATCCTTTCTTCTACCGGCCAGAGCAGGGCAGGTGCACAGGATGTGAGCTATTGTCTCCTCTTCCTCCTCCTCGTCTCCACAGCTTCTGCAGTGATCATTATACGGAAACCGAATACGCTTGTCATGCTCACCTATCAAGCAATGTCCTGTAACGATCACCACAACCTTCCTTAGATGCCTTCTCTCCAGCATTTGCAGCCCTGAAGAGCGGCTAGGATTAAAGGCCGGCCAAATTTTTGCCTTGTAACATTGCATGTAGTTCCATTTAGCCATTCGATATTAGCCCGGTTTAGTGCGTTCGTCTTGATCACCTTCTTACAAGCTGCCATCGGTATGTTGACAGGGCGAAAACACTCTATATCCACATTGGTGGTACCCACCCGAGCCAGCTCGTCTGCCCGGCAGTTCCCGCTGAAACCACTATGCCCTGGTATCCAGCACAAAGTGATGTTGAAAAAGTCGCTGACTTCCTTGAGAGCAGAGCGGCACATCACCACGGTTTTCGAAGTAGAAAGTGCAGCGTTCAGGGATTTTATCGCCGCTTGACTATCGGTATAAATAGTAATAGTCCTAGACTCTCTTCATAGTTCGATGATGATTCGCAAGGTGTTTATGTGGTCGACACAGCAGAATGTGGATCGAAAGTCGGCCTGCTCTTCATCAGTTGTGCTTGCTAAGTGCTCTTTTAGTCTTCTCTGGAAATGGTGTCGGCATCGGGATGGGGGATCGGTTTTTTATACACTATATGTAATGTAATGTATGTAGCCTTCCTTGGGAAATGTAAAAACATTTGAAGGCCGTGTGTAATGGGAAAAAGGATAATCTGCAAAAGACTGCAATTAGTGCAGTGAATAATCAAGTGCGGAGCATTTATGGAACATGTGCTCCGTAAGCTAAAGGTTGTGATGGATCTAGCCTAAAACGGAGCTGACGAAGGAATCGCGCAATCTCAGACGACGATCATCAGTAAAGGTGTATTTTGCTAGACATACGGATACCACCGTCGCACATTGTTCACGATTAGCGATCAAGAGCACGGAACACTATTTGTATGTATCTTTATGATCCTCGCCTTCGATTGATGCAGAGTTGTGTCTAGCAAAACGCACCTCAAAGCGGCTATTATACAGTTAAAACAATTTGATGCATTTGACATTATTATACCCTAGACTTTATAAAGTATAGGGTATATTGTTTTTGTCACGACGAAAATATGTAACACCTTAATGGAGGCTCCGGAAGTATAGCAATGTACAATATATTTACAAATTATCAGGGTCACCTCCTGATTCAATTTAGCCATGTCTGTCTGTCTGTCCGTTCACACGATGACTTTCGAAAGAATGAAGCCAAAGACTTGAAATTTTGATAAAATATTTGTAGTAAGATCTAGTTGGTGGATATTGAAAATTTTCAAAGTCCGACCGAAGCAACCCTTACCTCCACTACAAATGAAACTTCCAAGAAGAACTTTCGATACAATGATGATCAAGATCCTACTGAATGAACGTCAACCTCTCCTATAAACGTTAATTTGAATATACATATATGTACAAAATCCGAATGGATGAACGATGAAACTTCTCATTGGATCCGAACACACAGTTCAAACTGACCGTATAGAAAACTCACTTTTAGTGCATATGGCCGTCGCCATCGCCAATAGGTACTTTTGGTATTACCACTAGTTCTGTCTAGCTCTAGGGCATATACGCTTCGCTTCGATCTGTTTTTTTTTTTACATCAAATTTGTAGCTACGATACAATGCAAATATGTAAATGTAATTATTGTCAAACTTTTGATCAAAAAATTATTGCTATTACACTATTAGTCAAAAATTTTATTTACACAAAAAGTAGTCACATATTTGACATAATGGCCCCTCTACACAGTCAAACAACTCGACCAGTTTCACAAACAATTAATTTGACTATGATACACTAGAAATCAAGAAAATGTAGTATTAAATTGTTCATCAGAAAAACAAATCTTGTTTTTATTAGGATAATTTGATAATTTTTTCAGTCGCACTCGGTGCTGACCCGGATATCAACGCGAATGATGTGTTGTACCTGCTCAAAAAACAAATAACTTAAAATTGGACAACATTCTTTATGTTATTAAACAAAACCCATTATTGCTATCTGTTGCTTTATCATGATCAATCCTTCCTTCCACTCAATGGGAGAGGTCTCTCTGTTCCACGCTTTATCATCAAGTGGGTGCAACTCGACAGGAATGCTTGGCACTGCCTGCAAATGTTCGGCAGGAATGTTGTCGAGTTCGGCAGTCTTACCTCATTTCAGTGCGACTATTTCCTCTCTGTATTGGTAGACACGGATGTGTGGCGATCGTTTAGGATTAACGATCAAACGACCAGCACGGAGCGTGTATTTTATGTAGAGGTGTTTAACTACAAGCTACTGCAGCTAGCGATGGCATCGCACGATCGTAAGCTATAAGCGATCGCATGGCAAGAGGGATTGTTGCAGTGCAACGTAGTGTATTGGTGCAATGTAGTAATTGAGCACGGCGTCTGCGATTTCTGGCTATGCAATGTAGGATTTTTGTATGTACAATACATAAGGCGAATGTTGCCCACTCCAGAATGCCAATCCCTTTTTATGGGAAATACTCATCCGATCTGGCTGGCTCGAACTGAAGGCCATTCGGGGGTTGCTGATTCCGGATCTGAAACCATAAAAAAAGTTTGAGGATGCCCACCCCACAATGGCAACCCTGTTTGATCTGGCTGGCTCGAACTACAAGGTAATTTTGGTCGCTGGCGCCGAATCTGAAAAAAAAAGAATGGGTTTACCCACCCCATAATGACAACTCTGTTTTCATGTGAAATACTTCCTTGCAAAGAAGGCTTTTTTCTGACCAAACGACTCGAAATTCCATCAGCTGTAGTCTAGAGCACTCGCTCATGTACATACAAAAATCATGCATCGCCCAGCCGCAAATCTCATACATCGCCGTGCTCCACATTGCGCCTAGTAAACACATCAACACGATCATCATGAGATTGTAATCGCTTTTACGGTCGTCGCCTGCGATCGACATACAGCCGCGTCTAGCAGAAGGGGGCTTTAATCGGGGGTAGCTGACCGTATACGCGCATTTTGATGGCCAATAGTATTTGTTGTTATTTATCTACGAAGCTTGATTTGTGTTCTTAACTGCAAAAAAAAAACTAGGGTATAATAATAGACGCTATATTAATTCGTGTCGTATAATATATGGTATAAAAAACGTACTTAGATGCCTGGCAACATTGTAGTCATATGATAATGACCGGGAGTCACCAAACCACAAATGCGGATGGTATGATAAATGTCATTCAATCTTTCGAAATAAGTCATTTGTTTTAAGACATAACCCCTTTAGATAAACCTACTATATGTTGATAATGTGCTCGTGTATACATTTCCTTATCTCTCAAATCTTCGGTATTTTTAATATTGCCGACTTTAGTGCAAAGAGACCCTGTTACCTATGGCATATGTTACTTGAAATTGTATTATTGTACTTCTAATATTTTTATCAAGTAGCAGGTATTATGTTACATCATTGTAGGTATTAGATTTGCTTTTCTAATCACAAATTTTAATTTGCTTGCGACGCATGGTTACTGTCTGAATTAGGATTTGTCGTCTATTAAGTAATTTATCGGACGATAATTCCAAACAGCTGATACGAGCTGCTGAGATTTTGACATCTGGAACTGTTTACGTTTGTACATTCAAATGAGATATGATAATTAAATTGGTCATAAAGAACAGAGTTCTAGACATTCATTCGATGAAGGAGGATTTGAAACCAACTCTGAACTGCCCGGATTAAAATGCAATAATGCTGCAAACGAATAATAATCAAAACATCCACTGACAAATGTAGTTTTGTCAATTGTCAAAGCACGAAATAAATAAATAACTGGCGCAACTGTCCAATTTGAACCACGGCCTTGAGATGAGTTAGCATCATCTCATTTTTCTAGATCGTGACGGTTTTTGTGCAGAGGTATGTGATCAGCAACACGCTCAACCGAGTTATTTACCCCATAATGGGTACTCATTTAACAGCTGAGTGGGCTCATAGTCCGACACGTAAATCCCCGGAATCGAACCGGGGCCCAGTGCGTTGAAGGCGAACGTGCTAACCGTTGCGCCATCCGGACTACGAGCACGGAATGGCGACTGTTAATTGACAGATTATTGCCTTGGCTCCATGGATTCGGCTCCTTCGCCAATGACCTCCAATTCAGGATTTGAAGACAATGGACGAGGATCAAATATGCGCAGGCAAAATGGCCTCCCCGTGAATGTCTGTCTTAACACCTACCTCACATACGCAAACTTTTGTACAAATTTTTTAACAAAAACCGCAAGCATCTCTATTCTGGTCCAATGTTTTCGTACAAACATCAGAGCTTTAAGTTTTTCTCTTTAAAAATTTAACCCTAAATCGGTCGAATGTTTTTCCGTCTTTCCGTTCGATTGTTTGTCCGTCTCTTTAGAGAATAATTTTGTAAAATTTGAAATCAATGCGTTTTATTTCCGTTGTAACTTGTTTATTTTTTCTTCTTCGGGTGTAGCCCTGGGCACACACTGTCGAACACGAACATGGTACAAGTGGACAGTTTATCCGGAGGACCTATACGTTTTATCCACGACATTGACTACGCTGACGATGAAAATTATGGATCTGAGCGGAATTGCTCTAGAGTCTAGATCTTCAGAGGGAGGCGAACACGGTTGGATTAAAGAAGAAATAATCCAAATCATCCTATTGCCATCAGTATCAATTTCCATCAGTACCAATTGCCATCAGTATCAATTGCCATCAGTATCAATGGGCGGCTGGTTGGAGAAGGTTGACGAATTCGTTTACCTAGTTAGCATTTTTGCCGAAGATGACGGTACGGAGCAAGACATCGCTCGTCGCAAGAACCAGGCTAAATGCGTTTTCGGCATGCTGTCCAAAATCTTACAAAGCATTTATCTGAATATTTTATCCTTCTTCCTTGCCCTTTTATACCACTCTGCGGCTTCGCATTGCTCTGCATGTGGTGTTGGTACTTCGCCCATCCTGGCGGTATAATTTCAGCTTCCTTCTGCAGGCAGCTCGGTCTTGGATCGTATCATCGCCGAGATTAATGCGTCGTTGTTGCTTCTTCATCTGATCGATCTGCTTGTGTTGCCGTCTGCCTCGGGTTTTGGGTTCAGCGATTGGAACATTCATTGGCACTATCAATTCATGACTGGGTTCTCAGGTGGACTCCTTAGAACATGGCAATACCAATCCATACGGCGATCTTCGAGCTTTTCGGTGATCGGCTGCTCAACAAAGAAGCTGCCTCGGATGTAGGTACTTTTGATACGATACTTTTTGGTCACACCGGCTGACATCTGTGGCATTTTCATCTCCGTCGCAGTCAATTTACTTTCGTATGCCTTGTACATAGTCCAGCACTCAGACGCATACATGAGTGCGGGACGTACGACCGTTTTGTAGAACTTGCCCTTAAGCTTTCGTGGTATCTTCTTGTCGCAGAAAACTTCAGTAAAAACCTTTGATGCAAAAGAAGAAAAAGGTGCATCCAGGATCGCATTTCTTTACTTTTGTACAGTAATGCAACGAGGAATCTATTGATAAAAAAAAATTTAAATCCATGTGCACTTAAAGGGGTAAATAAAAAAAAACACCTGACCTGTACGTTGGCGAGTGATAGTAGACCTCAAAAGCAACGCTAAATGGATGTCGAAAAAATACATGGCCATCATCAATGGAAAATACTGCTGAATCGCCGAGAAATGATATTCACCGAATTTAAGAACTTGGTAGATCGATTTGAGGCGAAGGTTACCGAGGACGTCCAGGACTTATTAGTAGAGGAAGAAGTTGGGGGAGCGCATTTCGTGAAAATGGCATCCGGAGTTGTGAAGCCAACAAGTTACCCATTTTCATCTAAAAATGTTATAGGCAGGATTAATATTATCCAAAAATTTGGAATCACATTCCTTGGCAGAAAATCCATGCACTGTGCCCCTAAAGAAGTCTTAAATTGAAACGTGATCTACAGAATTGATTATCTTCATACAGTGAGATTTATAATGGCCTTGTGATCTTTTGAGGAAGGCAGAAGATACAAATCAACCTGTCGAAGCAATGGGTTCAGCAAAACCCTCGAAAAACCCTCGTATTGATCAGTTATGAAGAAACATACTAAAACTAAACATACTAAACATGAGTGAATTAAATGAGATTACAGTAGACTCGCGAAAACAAAAACTGCGTCTAACATGAACACCCGGTTACGTGAACATTTTTTTCTTTACATTGACTACTCTAAAACGTGAACAATGCTTGAAAGCACTAAAACATGAACACATATTTCTTGGAAAATTACCGTTAAAATAACCGCTTTATGCATTTTTGCAGCATTTTTCTTCCAGAAAAAGTTACTGTTTGTAATTTGTCGCAAGTTCTTTTTGAATTTCGTCCACATGTGTAATTTGTTATTGTGAATTTTTAGTCTTTCGTTAAAAATGTCGTCGAAAAAACCAGTGGTGTTAACGTTAAAGCAAAAAGCGGATGTTACTGAAGCTTATCGACGTGAATTCAGTGTAACTAATTTAGCACGAAAATATGGCGTGGCAAAATCTAGAATTTGCAGCATCAATAAAAAACGCGAAAAAAATTTAAAATGCGTTAGTGACACGTTTTCTGGTCCTGTTAAGCGAAAAACCCTTAGAGAGTCTGAACTTCCTAGAATGGAAAAGGCCTTATAACGTTGATTCCTTGAACAATGTGAAAAAAATTACCCCGTCGATTGTGTTATGATTAAACAAAAGGCAAAAGAATTGCATTCCAAGCTTAACGAAAATCAAGGAGGGTTCAACCCAAGTGACGGTTGGCTCCAAAGGTTTAAATTGCAATATGGAGTCCGTTTTATAAAAGTGACCGGAGAAAAGCTGTCGTCACAATCAGAGCTTGTAGCTCCATTCAAAAAAACCTACAAGCAAAAAAGGAGGAGTTAAATTTAACCAAGGACCAGGTTTATAATGCGGACGAATCGGCATTGTTTTGGAAGCTGTTACCCGACAAAACCTATGTATCGTCACTTGAGAAGAGCGCCCCTGGGCGGAAATCCGAAAAGCAGAGAATAATATTTTTGGCCTGCACGAACGCAAGTGGATCGCACAAAGTTAAACTGCTCGTAATTGGGAAAGTCAAGAGTCCACGATCACATAATAACATTGAATAAATGGCTCGAAAAATGTAAGTTTTATTTTAATATGTTCGTATAACATGAACCCCCGTAAAGGCGAACAGTCGTGGTTTTTAATAGTTCACGTTTTCGCGAGTCTACTGTAGTTCTTTTTTTATTTATTTACGTTTTTTTCTTTTAATTATATCCATATGAATTTTTAATGAGTTTGTTGAAATAAAACATAAATATTTCAATTCGAAAAGAGTTTGGAACGTATTCCCCAATTTTGTACTAGCTTCTAGTCTCCGATAACACGGTTTCACACAGCACGGCATTTTGTAGGAACGTATCTTTCGTGTTATAGGAGGGCTACCTGTATGTATTGAAAAAAAGACATTCAATGGTTTTCATATTAAATTAAAATTAAATAAAATACTGTTCTAAAATTTTCTGTGTGCAGAAGTAGAATGGAAGATATAGAGCTTAAACCCCAGTCGAAGGACCGTCTACTGCGAAATCATGACCCTGTGCCCATAAAAAACGAGAAGCTCATTACATTTTGGTTGTTATCAGCTTGAATTCGTATGCTCTAACCTGGAAATCGTATATGTGTAATGAGCACCAGCTGAGGGGTCGCCGGCCGTTTCCGCGCGAGGAAGTTCCTCACAAGTGAATCGATCGAAACCACATTCGATCCGTTCACTTGTGACGAAATTTTACGCTGAGAACGGTCGACGAAAACCCCGTAAGGAACCATATTCTGGTCTGGTTGTGCTGCTTCCACCGGCAGATCTATCATCTATCTATCTATCACCTGATGAGTAAGGATCTGTCGGGGCTACGAAACTAGAGACCGAGAGTCCCATTACGCCTGGACCTCGATGCGAGCGCGAGGGAATCTGCGCCGTCCGCCAACCATTCCATCCTTATCGCCTCATTTTTTATCATTTCCCATTTTCACCTCCCCCCTGTTTGTGTTATCTCCCCAGGCAGGGCCGTCGAGAGGGGGGAGGCGGAAGGGGCGAAACGAAAATTGGAAAAAAGAAAAATAAAAACGTATCTGCGCACCGAGCTTTTTTTTCGCTCCTTGCCCTTTCATACCACTCTGAGCACTGAGCTACCGGTCGCCATATATGTGCCCCTACAAAAAAAAAGAAAGAAAAACGTACGCTTTGATCTTTTTTTTTGTTCATTGATCGCCATATGGGCCCCTACAAAAGTTGAGTACCGGGCCCGGATTTTCTCTCGACGGCCCTGTCCCCAGGCCTATGAATTTTTGTTAATACGTTAAGGACAGGGGCAAGCGCCCACGGCTCCCGAACTGAGCTACAACAAGCATAGGCTGCTTAGCTCGTTGAGGGGCTTTTTCTTCGACAGATGGCATGGCTCCACCTTCACGGTCATTATGCTACCTAAGGCTACTTTTCTTTTTTCTTTCTTGAACACTCGCAGCTACCAGAGGTTCGGATCGGCTCAATTTTCCCGCTTCTGTTTCACGATTGATGAAACCGCTCCGGGCTAAAAAATTTCGCGCAGCTCCGCTCCAACACCATAACAATTAAATAAACATTCTGATTTTTTTAGAAATATAATTTTTGTTCATTGAAAAGAAACAATTTGCTTCCACCAAAAATGTATGAATTTGATTGATAGTTTATCGTAAGTCGAACCGCGCGATAGTATATTGTTGTGATCTGTAATCTGCTATACAGGGCGTCCCGTATTGACCGCACACGGGAAGTGCCACATGCAATTTTCAACAAAAAGTAATAAGAGACATTTTGCCGAAATCTTAACCCTTTAGCTACTACAGGCATTTACATTTTTTCTAAATTGCTTAACTAGCGTTACTAAAAACACCATATCTCAAAAACCACTGAGGCTAGAACACTCAAATTAAAATTTGTATCACAGCTAATACTTCCCTCTATTACATCAAATAGATTTCATCGAAATCAGATGGAGGGTAATTATTATAGTACTTCAAAGTCAATTTTTATGTTTTTCTAAAAAAAAAAATGTTATTTTCGAACACTTTTTTCTTAAATTTTGCATACTTAATGTTTTGTCTTATATCAGCAAAAAATTCCTTATTCCCTACTGATCAAATCCCGTTATCATTGTTTTATCCTAAATTCTAAAATTCTAGTAGTTGCGGGCGTTTAAATGTAGGTAGACGGGTTTGAAGACGCCTCCTGGATTTCAAAACTCGGACTACTTAACGGAGCAGCATTCTTGCACTGACGTTTTATCCAGAGCAGCTCAGATCATATTGTTTGTGTAATTGTGTTGCATGGTCTTAACCTGCTCTGCTCTATATGGCTCTTGAAAAAAACGCGCCTATTATTTTGGACTTCAATTAAAAATTTATCCCGCATTTTCTAGATGCAATACGTTTTTCCTACACTAGAAAAAACAGTCGAATTGATGAGAGAGCTGCACTTCTTGTTATTTTCACTTGATTTTTAGGCACGAACTGCACTTCTAGGTTTTTTTTACGGGCATATGACATTTTCTCTAGATGGACTTTACTGGAAAAAATATTTGCTGTAAATTATATACATCATCCTCTCGAAAGCAACTCAAACGAGCGTAAAATTAAAAAATGCTTTTCTAAAATAAAGATCAGTCGTATTATAAATGTAAGTCCAATAAAATGTGAATAGGATTAATCCATTCCATTTCTCAAACATAGGGTAGGTCCGCCGACCTAGTTCATGTGTCGTACCGGATCAGGTCTGATCCGATCCGTAAAATTAGCGGATCATACCATGACTAAGAACTACCAAATAAAAAAGTGGAACAGAGCATTTTACAAATAAAAAGTCGCTCTACTCTGCTCCGAATCCCAGCTCGCTACTAATCAGAACGAATATTTTACAATAATGTCATTAAATGTTCCGGACTGGATTAATTAGTCTTTGATTTTCATTACTGACTCTTAAGTATTTTCTTATCAGTCTTTATCGGTAATCTACATACTTACAGGCACTTTTACCACTTAAAAACGAATTCTCATTGTCGCATGTCTATAACCACTCTTTTCTGTCAGCCGGTTGCTGATTTATTGCACATAATTTTAATCTAAAGCCTCATTCAAATAAATGACCACCAGAGTGAAATGACGAATAGATCGATCATCAGAGTCATCAAGAGCTGTCTGCTTAGTCCTTTCTGTCATTGTATTTCAATTAAATATATGATTCTTATCATTTACATGCAATCTGGCTCGTAGCGGCCTCTAATACCGCGATATTCACTTATCAGTCCGTTTGAAAGTCGTTGACTGCTGTGCAAATTAAATAAGTTTTACTCGTGTTTCGGTGAAAATATGTATGTACGTATAAAGAGTGTTTGTAAAGTTGTCTGAATGCATTTTTCGTCTGTCTGAACTTGTGCACCTATTTTCGTCTTAAATTCAATTGTTTTCAATAATATCCATTTATCATATTTAACTGCAAACAGTGCTTTTGACTCTTTAGTAATAGTCGTTCCTGTGGCAGCTGGTTCTATGCAACGGAACGACCCGTTGTTGCATCAACAACGATCAAGAGCTGCCAAAAACCCCTTCAACGCCAGATGTGCCACTACAACAACAACTATTAGTAATAGTCGAAACATACTTGCTGCTTATCTGAGTATAGGCGAAAAAAATTTGTATGGGAATTTTGCGACGAAAACTCCTCCCAAACTCTCTCAATTGTCCTAAACCCTTGTGAGCATAGCGCATCAACTGCTCCATGGGGCCCAGTTGACGTTTGGTCGGCATAAACTGGTTTCGGAGAATGCAGTTGCCAGCATGCACCTCCTGCACGTCTATGGCCACGAACGTCGTCGTGGACGGGATTTGAACCCGAAACGCTGGTAGTCAAACATGAGACTGATGCCTCAACACACTGCGCTACCGGTCGCCCCAAACTACTAAACCAATTTTAATGATTTTTACACCATTAGAAAGGTATTTTTTCTTTTAATTAAAATTCGATGATCAGTTTAGATATAATCCGCGAAAAATATTGTGAGCTTTCGTAGACTCCAAGGTTGATCCCGTGGTAGAAAGAAATTTGTGGGAAGAGGGGCAGGAGTTTTGTATGTCACTGTCGATGCTGGACAGGTAGGAGCTCAGACGAGAGCATAAGCTAGAACGAAGCCACGTAGTTCTGGTAGCTCTTTGGAGCCGGAATGCGTCTGAAGATATGATGGGTGGTTGCACATTCCATACCTTATTTGGTTTGAGTTCCGTAATCGAAGAAAGCCCATTCCTGCGGCAGCCGGTTCTTCGTACCGAAACGACCCGTTTTTCAACGGCCAAGAGCTGCCAAACCCCCTCGATGCAAGAAGAACTGCAGTATTCGAAGCATCGCTACCACAACAACAACAAGGGAATTCTTTTCAACCCTTTTATTTCCCTTTCGCGATCTCTCATGTTGCGTCTAACGTGACGTGGCGGTGGAGGTTTGTCCATAAGACTGGCTTTAGGATGATCACTCCGATAACAGCCAACCAGAGTATCATTTTGACCTCATGATGAAGATGATCCTGCGACGACATCAACGGTCCACTGTCCGGTTAAAGAGGAATCAGTCGCTGCAACTATTGCACTAAAATGAGGAAAGGCCGCCGAACTCGACGGTATCCCTGCCGAACTTTATCAAGCAGCGCCTAGCGTAACCGCCGAGTTGCTGCACACAATTGTTGATAAAGCGTGGATTACAAAGACCTTTCCCACTGAGTGGAAGGAAGGACTGATCATCAAACTTCCGAAGAAGGGTAACCTGACAGATTGTTATACTATAATTGGAGGGACATTTGTGTGTCGCGGGACTTTGAGATTCGCAGTGGAGCTAGGCATCCTCTTACCGATCCTATTCCTTATAGTGAGCAGTGATGTGTTGCATGCAACCCTATCCGGACTAGACAGAGGAATCCAGTGGACTTTAACATCGTATCTACAACATCTTTACTACGCGGACGACATATGCTTACTCTCCTATAAAATGATGGATCTGTCCGCAATGGCGTTAGATCTTGAGAACGAAGCAAGCAAGAGTAGGCTAGAGATTAATACCAACAAGACCAACGTTGTTAGTCCGCCATTGCGAAAAAGAAATCCTACACCTTGTAACGGACGGATTGGTGGGCATCCGGAGATGTCTGTAGGGACGGAGCCTTAGGTAGCATAATGACCGTGAAGGTCGGGCCGTGCCATCTGGCGAAGCAAAAAGGCCCCTCAACGAGCTAAGCAGCAGCCTATGCTTGCTGTAGCTCAGTTCGGGAGATGTGGGCGGGGTTTTCGCCGCTCGTTGCCCCTGCCCTTTATGTATTAACAAAAATTCATAGGCCTGAGGAAGACAACACAAACAGGGGAGGTAAAAATGGGGAATAAAAAAAATAGTCGATAAGGATGGAATGGTTGGCGTATGATGGATCAGACGCCCACGCGGTCGCACCAGGATCCGGGTGTAATGGGACCCTCGGCCTCTGATTTCGTACCACCAACAGATCACTACTCATCAGGTGCTGCTTCGATCTGCCGGTGGGAGCAGCACTACCAGACCATAATATGGTTCATTACAGGTGGTTCATTACAACCTATTGCCATCAATAATAATTGGCAGCCTGTGGTGAAGGACAGAGCAGGACATCATTCGTCGTATCAACCAGGCTAAATACGCATACAGCATTCTGTCCCAAAATCTAGCAGGGCAGTTTTCTCAACATCAAGACCAAGCGGGCCTGTTTCGTTCCCTGGTACTGCATGTGCTTTTGTATGGGAGCAGTACGTGGAAAGTTTCCGTAAGAGTTACCAGAAAGCTGCAAGATTTCGTCAACTCATGTCTTCGTCAAATTCTAAGAATTTTCTGGCCCGAAACAATATCAAATGAAGAGCTAAGTCGGCGTACGGGGCAAATGCCAATCGCGGAATTGATACGCAGGCGAAAATGGCAGTGGATAGGTCACACATTGCGGAAGAGTGGTAAAAGCATTGCTTTGCATGCCATAAAATGGAACCCCATTTCCAACCAAGGCCGACCAAGAGGGGGTTCTAAAATCACATGGCGTCGATCTGTGGCAAAGAAGTGTAGGGCGCTGGGTAAGTCTTTTGAGGAGTTGCGCCCCATTGCCCAGAACAGAGTACGATGACGCGCAGGTGTGGCTGACGCGCTATGCCCCACTAGGGTTCAGACAAAGTAGTAGTATGCTGACATCCAGTTTTCAAGAAATACAATATCTAATTTTCTCGTATTGTTTTTAGAATCTATTTATGCTCAAATTCCTTAATGTGCTGAATTATGGCTCTCTCCTGTCATACTGTCAACTTTTTATCTAAAACTTTCTCTTACTTCCAGCTGCCGAATCAAAATCTCTCAAGGTGCTATTAAGTTTCGCCGTCGGTGGACTGTTAGGTGATGTGTTCTTGCACTTGCTTCCAGAAGCTTGGAGTACAGATATCGGCCAATCTGGTAAATATACACTCTTTTTTTTATTTCAAACAAATTAACTTATAATAATGAAAAAACATTAATAAATTCAGATTCAAATGGTCATCCGTCGCTACGGAGCGGTCTGTGGGTTCTTTCGGGCGTCCTCATCTTCACAATAGTCGAGAAAATTTTCTCGGGCTATGCCAACGCGGACGAGGACAATCCACAGCCCAAATGTGTAGAAATCGCCAATTGCTTGATGCGAAAATCTGGAGGCAAAATTCCGAATGGACAAAAATCAACTGGATGTTCGGCGAACGGTTCGTGTGACATTGAAGATGTTCCGAATGGCTGTTATTTACGGGAACGCGAAAAGAAGGAGAAAGATCAACCACGGAAAATTGCTGGATATCTGAACTTATTGGCCAACTCGATTGATAATTTTACGCACGGTTTGGCTGTAGCAGGTTCATTTTTGGTTTCCTTCCGACACGGTGTTCTTGCAACTTTTGCAATTTTATGTGAGTTATTTTGGCCATTAATTATTGAAAGATTATCATTGACTTTGTTTTGTTTTCAGTGCATGAGATTCCACACGAGGTTGGAGATTTTGCGATTCTGTTAAGATCAGGTTTCAGTCGATGGGATGCAGCACGGGCACAATTGCTTACAGCCACTGCGGGTCTGTTGGGAGCATTAGTAGCGATTTTTGGTAGTGGTGCAACATCTGAAATAGGTGGGTGATAGTTTAATAAAACAACATGCAATAACAGTATTCGGAACATTGGGCAAAAATCGTATTGAATTAAGTGTTTCCACTTCCTTCCTTATTTGGCTCGGGTTTCTTTTTATATGAATGAATTGTGACGGCTTTACAACGGGATCTCGGAATCATAATTTTCGATCCACGACAACTGATTTTTCGGTGATAGCATTGTGACGGGTCACTTGACATCAATAATCACTCATTTTAAGGCGGTTCTAGATTAGCGGTTTTGCTCGTGATAGTATTAGTCGCCGGTTGTACTTGTTGGCGTGCCTTGGTGATACATTGGGTCGTGTGTATTATTCGACGGTTTTACTCTTAGTTGATACTGAGTCGCCATATCCACTTCAAACAATTTGTTGTTTGCACATCATTTGAAACTTTTATTTTTACATACACTTGAAAAACGCGATTTAGCGTTCGCAAATTCATTTTATTAAGGTCTGTATTACTAGACACGACTGTGCGACGATCGTTCACGACTAGCGATGAAGCGGCCAGAATGGAGCACTAGTTATCTTTATTTTATATGGAGGTGTTTTGCTACAAGCTACTGCGGGGCATCGCACGCGTTCCCACGGCAGCCGGTTCTACACATCGGTACAACCCGTTATCAACAACGACCAAGAGCTGCCACACCTCTTCCTTCGTCCAAAGGAAAGTCTGTACATGTATTCGTATCTGTCAGCATCGGTTTTTTTTATATCATTTGGGGGCAACATACATCCACGCAACCTTTCTCAGTTCTCCTTATCCGCACTGACATCGAAATCAACCCTGGCCCATGGATCTGCTGTGTCTGCAACAAATCTTTGCACACCACCTCAGTGAGATGCAATTGTTGTTATGAATGGTGCCACCTTAGGAGCTGCACCGGTCTAACACATCACAGGCAGTGGAACTCATCTTTTACCGCTGCCTAATGCAGGAATAATGGACATCAATCTCCTGCCTCGCCCAACACACAAACCTAGCTACTCAAGCCCAGTCATACGTAGGCTCGCAGTTGTCCCCCGTTACCCCGATGGACAACACCAGCATTCATTCCAGGCCATCGGTACAGGTCAATCTCACTCCGGCACCTACAATCCCAGACTTCAACGTTCTTTCAATGGTGCAACTTAACTGCAACGGACTGCGACATAAGGTCGCAGAATTAACTGGGTTTATGGAGAGGCATGGTATCATGATAGGTGCCATATAGGACACAAAGCTACCTATATACTCTAACTCGTCTCTCAACTCTGATGGAAAATACAATATTGTTCGCAAGAACCGATTGATGAACGCCGGCGGAAGACTTGCACTCTTAATTCACCGATCTGTGCCATACCGAGAATTAGCTCCACCTGTCACAATGACAATGTCCTTGAACTACAGGACATAGCTATACAATCGGGCAATGTGAAATTTTATTCCTCCTGTGTCCAGGTTCCCTCAGGTTACAGGGTCAGCCTCAGTCCTTTACTTACCCGTCAACACCGTTCCGTACCTCGTACTTGGTGAATTTAACGCACATCATGAGCTATAGCACTCCAGCCTTGATAATGACGCCAGAGGAGTCACCATAGCCGAACAATTGGACTCATCTGAATTCTGTCCATTGAATGCCAATGCTCCCACTCGTATTGTGGGATCATGCTCTAGCTCTCCTGACATCTCTATCGCTAGTTCCAGTGTCATCAACGATGCACATTGGAAGACCGTTCTTACACTGTCATCTTCCGACTTGCAACCTGCAGAACACCGCATCTTCATCAATTGCAACAAAGCTGATTGCGACGGCTTTGAAAGTTTTACCAATGCAGTTTTTGCTGTGGGAGAAAGTGGGCTCATTGCCCACATTACAAAGGCAATGAGCCCACTTTCCCTCACTAAGGGATTAGAGAGTGTCGTCGGAGCACTCTTTCTCCGACCATCGGTATCTCGAATTTAGCCTCGCCAAACGTCCTGCAGCCAAACCGCATTCTTTAAATCGTAGAAGAACCAACTGTCCTAGAGGTATCGCGACACTCTTTTGGCGGTGCTGCCCCCTCCACCAGGCCAACCCGTCAATACTTTCGAGTTGAACTTTATGGTTAACACTCTCACTGATGCAATTAAGAAGGCGGCATCTGCATCGTGTCCTGTTTCCACTCACACAGGCGAAAAGAAACCAGCTTGGTGAAATGATAGACTTTTCGTACTCAGATCTGTTTCCAGGAAAGGCTTCAATAAGGCAAAGGCGTCTTAACTAGCATCGAATTGGCGCTCCTACAAAAGACAATTGAGTTCGTACAAAACGGAGACCAAGACAGCTAAACGGGACTCATGGAGGAGCTTCTGCGAAGGCGTGGAACATGCAAGTGACGCCTCCAGGCTTTGCAAAGTTTTGTCTTCAGATCCATCCATGCCCAGCTTCCTGCAAAGATATGACGGATCGTGGACGTCATCGGGCAGGGAAAGCACCGAGCTTCTGCTGGACACGCATTTTCCTGACGGCGAAGGGGACAACTCTTGGAGGGACTCATCCAACCCCAGTACAGCACCCTGCGATTGCGAATCTATTCTATCAAGGGAAAAGATTTTGTGGGCGATTAATAGCTTCGAGCCCTTTGAATGTGGACGGAATCATCCCTGCGGACCTTGAGAACTCTGTTGATATTGTGTACCCGTGGAAAGAAGCCATCCTAATTGCATGACTAGCATTAGGTTACGTTCCGAGAAGCTGGACGAATGTGCTAGTCATTTCTATTTCTAAGGCGGGCAGAAGCTCGCATGCCCGTCCAAATGACCTCAGACCAATCAGCCTCTCTTCAACCTTGCTTAAACTCCTGGAGAGACTGATTAGCCTCCATCTACGTAACACCATCTCGCCACGCCTTCTAGCTACCTCGCAACATGCCTACTGGAAGTTTAATTGATACGGCTCTGCACTCTCTGGTTGGCTGTATTAAAAAGTCCCTGGAATGCGGGGAATATACGTTGGCTGTGTTCTTGGATATCGAGGGCGCCTTCAACAATATTAAGCCTAATAATAGGGGCACTAAGGAACCTGCAAGTCATTGGCCTGCTGCTCACATCCAGGATCATTCGCAATACTTTGGGAACGTCGTATGTCAGTAGAGGTGTCTGTAATGGCACCCCTCAACGCGGAATGCTGCCTCCTCTTCTTTGGAACTTAGCGATCAATGGGCTGCTTCTGAAACTAGAAGAAATTGGGTGCCATGTGACTGGCTACGCAGCCGATGTTGTCATTGCTAGTTCCGGTAAGTTTCCGGGAGTCCTAAGTAAGATACTCCAGAATGCCTTTTGTATTCTAACTGAATGTCGGGGTAAGCGCCAACAAAACCGAACTTGTGCTCTCCACCAGAAAGCGCAAAATTCCCCCTGTTGAACCACCCCTTTTCGATGGCAAGAGACTGGGCTTCTTCGATATTACTGTTCGTTGGACTCCGGGCCACAGTGATTTCAAGGCCAATTGCAAGGCTGATGAGCTGGCCCGTCAAGGGGCAATCAGGCACTAATACGTATTTTAACCACGTTAACCACTGCAATGATCTAATTACAGTGTGTAAAATGGCAGTCGAGTCCGCTGCGATCGGCAGGGCCAATGCTAGATGGTTTGACGGTAGCACTTGCCAAACAACGAGGATGATATGCCCTAGGATAGATCTTAATCGCTCTGCCTCACTGCTCTCATTAAACAGGAAACATATTGGCACGGTTGTGGGGGGCACTGTCCTATCGGCGAGCATGCGAGGAGGCTTCGACTTCCTCATCACGACTACTGCAGAAGTTGTCATGATGTAGATGAGGAGGAGAGTGTTGCTCATCTTCTTTGTTACCGCCCAGCCTCGGCTAATAGTAGGAGCACGTTTTTGGGACTCTCCTTTTTCCAGGACCTAGAGGGTCTCGTAAAAGTTAATGCGATTCAAATTAATCGGTTTATTGCCAGCGTCAGCTGGCTGGATACTTCGGGTTAAGAGTTTTAGGTAATAGAATCTTGGTGGTATCACAACGGACCATGAGTGGTTTATGTTTGTTGTGGTTAACTCAGGGCACCCCTGAACTTACCTACCATCACCGCCTTTATATGATTTCGTGTCGGTTAAATCCTATACCATAATTAATATAATTAACAATTTCTCAATAAATCTATGTTCTTTTTTTCTATTTGCAGAAGCCAAAACATCATGGATTATGCCATTCACTGCCGGTGGTTTCTTGCACATAGCCATGGTTACAGTATTACCAGATTTACTTAAAGAAGAAGATCCCCGGGAATCTGTTAAACAATTCGTTTCATTAATATTTGGAATACTGCTCGTGGCTGTCATGACAGTACTCTTCGAATCATAAGTATTTCGTACTGCAATTTGTTCATTTTTCTAGATTCACATATATGTAAATACTTTTGAATAATCGACTTAGCTAATCAATAATAATCAATAATTCATCAATCGCAGAACAAAGTTAAGAGAAGACTTTTACTCGAAGAGAGATTATACCAAGCAATAAGTATAACATTTGATTTAAATTCAGATGCTTAAAATTTTTTGTTTTTATTTTTTATATGAATAATACAATGCAATGCTTGGAACTGGTAACTGGTTTACTTAATTCTTTGTCAACTATTGTTATTATTGTCACAAGTCGTTACAAAACAGTTAGCGATTTGCTTTCTTTGCTACGTACAACATTTGAGATTTTCTGTAAATATGTATGCTTTGCATGAAAGCAATAATTATTATAATAGTTCTAGTATTCTACGATACTTGTCAAATCAATAAAAAAAAATATATTTTGTTATTCGTTTATAAGGAGTTAAATAAAATTTCCGTAGAAATTAATAAAAAATCCAATATTAGAATATCTTATTAGATTTAAAGCTGAAAGCTGAAATGTATTATTCGTTTAGAGCAAGAGTAGTCTAAATTGGATGTCTCAATATTGTAGAAATTGCTGAAATGAAACTAACACTAAGTACCCATGGACATTTAAAAGAGAATATTAGATTGTGATAAATGATACAACTATGTAAAATATATAAAAATATCTGATAAAAGTATGCTTATTTATGTATTTTAGTATTTGACAATGGCCGCGTTTCTTTCCACCAAAACAGTGCAGAAGATAATAATCAGAAAAGAAACGATCATCATCATGGTGGCGCGACAGCCCGACGTCGGGCCTTGGCCGCCTGAAACGATACAGAACAGAATAGTGAAAGCGCAATTCAGAGGAAAATGGAGTCTTTCTTTGTCTTGAGTTAGTTAGTCTTTAAAATTCAACTCAAATTTTAAGAGAAAACACGAATTCTAATACAAAAATCCTAAAGTTTACTTCGTTTGCAGACCATGTTTTCTTCTTCTTCCTTTAATGCGTATTATTCGAAAATTTTCAAATCTAAATGTATCAATGAAATATCTTCTACTTCTTTGCCCTTTTATACCACTCTGCAGCTTCGCGTTGTTCTGCCTGTGGTGTTGGCACTTCGCTCATTCTGGCGGTATAATCTCAGCTTCCTCCTGCAGGCCGCTCGGTCTTGGATCGTTTCATCGCCGGGATTAATGCGTTGTTGTTGCTTGTTCATCTGATGTATCCACGTGTGTTTCCGTCTGCCTCGGGGTTTGGCTCCAGCAAGTGGAGCATTGCATTGATAGTGTCTGGGCTCTCAGGTGGACACCTTAGAACATGGCAATACCAATCAATACGACGATCTTCGAGACGTTCCTATGGCAGCCGGTTATACGCACCGGACCGACCCGTTCATCAGAACGGTCAAGAGCTGCCAAACCCCCTTCAACGGCCGAAGGAAAGTAACAACAACAACGCATCGGAGCGACCCGTTCATCAGAACGGCCAAGAGCTGACACATCCCCCTCAACGCCCGAAGGAAAGTATGCTAACATACTTAAACTCTACGCGTTGCTACAACAACAACAACGATCTTCGAGCTTTTCAGTGATCGGTTGCTCAACAAACAAGCTGCCTCGGATATTGGTACTTTTGATACGATCCTTTTTGGTCACACCGGCTGACATCCGTAGCATTTTCATCTCTGTTGCAGTCATTTTACTTTCATATGTCTTATACATAGTCCAGCATTCCGACGCATACATGAGTGCGGGACGTACGACCGTTTTGTACAACTTTCCGTTAAGCTTTCGAGGCATCTTCTTATCGCAAAACTCCAGCGTTTTCTCGCCACTTCATCGAACCGACACCGATGCAATGTTTGATATCGGCATCGCAGGCAGCTTCCTTGTTGGCCATTGAGCCCAGGTAGTTGAACCTTGTATAGCACTTCAACTACTCTCCTTTAATGTAGATATATGGTATCGGTCTCTCTGGATCTGAGAAAGGACAACAAAGATACTCAGTATTTGGTATGCTAATCCTCAATCCATGATCCTTCAGTATTTTACACTACTTGGTCAGTGTAGCCTGCAAAGCAACGATGTCTTTGCTACCCAGGACAATGTTATCGGCGAAGAGAAGGGATATTTCTAGGCCGTCAGAGATGAGCGTTAATAAATAGAGCATGATGATGTTGAAGAGCAAGAGAGTCAATACAATGCCTTGGTGAACTCTGACTTTAACCGGAAACTCTTCAAACTCACCAGCTATGCATCTAACTTTAGTAGTTGCCCCATCATAAATGTCTTGCATCATCTTTACATATCCCTCGGGGACCTTAAGTGCTCTTAGGGCTACCCATATCAGATCACGAGGAACTCTGTCGAAGGCTTTTTCCGAATCGATGAACACAAAGTGCAAGTCCGTCCGTGCATCACGATGTTTTTCCATCGTAACACGCAAGCACTGAATAGCATCGACTGTGGACCGACCCTCCACAAAGCCGCATTGATTGTCATCCATCCATACAATCTCTTTCAATCGATTGCAGATAACTCGCTCGTAAGTCATTAATGTGTGAGATGTTAACTTGATTGCCCTTTAGTTGTTGAGCTTGCGTAAGTCACCCTTGTTCTTATAAAACTGGAGAAGGGAGCTTTTTCTGAAAGCGTCAGGCATCGGTTGCCCTTTTTTAATTTTGTTGAAAAGAACAGTGAGCCATCTAAGCCCGACATGATTCATCTTCGACCAAAATTCTAAGGGTATTTTGTCCGGTCCGACTGCCTTTCCGCGTTTCATTTGCATCAATGCCTTCATCACCTCCTCCACTGAAAAATCAGCGATATCAGTGATATTTGGCTCCACAGCTTGAAAAGCTTCACGTGGAAATTCTTCATTCAAAAGTTCCGCAAAGTACTCACGTTGTAAATTTAAAACACTGGGGCATCTTTTTCATAATTTTCAAATTTGTCAGTTCAAAATACCGTTGTAAAATATTCATTTTAATTTTCGAAGAAAAATCGATTTTGAAATTTCTTTAACGTTGCAAAGACAATAATTGTATCTTTGAACGATGAATTTCGCAACCGTTTTATATGGAATTTTATGTAGTTTCAGAAATCAAATATAAGATTAAATGATTGAAAAGAGTGGCAAATTTTGATTGTGTTTGACAAGTCAAGCTTTTTGACGACAATCATAAAAAAAGCGGTAACTCAGGGCAAAAATCCTTTTCCATAGTCCTCGTCGTAGGTGGCCCCCAGAGTGGCAGTGTTCGTTGATCATTGCTAACCAAATCAAGCCGCCAGTAATTGCGGTGCGATGATTTGGTTGAGGTAAACAGCCCGCCTGTGGTGTAGGGCGTAAGAATAATACCACTTTACCGACCTGTCGTACAAACCGATAAATAAAGGACAGGATGAGATATCAAAAAAAGAAACTGGATAAGCCAAACAATTAAGCGCTTTTTCGACATGGCTACGTTGTCCGCGGTGGTGGGGGGAATTAGAAAACTCGAATTTTTCAATAATATGTCAATTCATACAACACACAAAAAATTCGTAACTACGATAATTAATGTAACCTGTGTTTTAAGCTTTTCAAAATCACCGATCTTAATTTAGTAAAAACGCAATAGCTCAAAAACTAAACTAGTTTGATCATTGCAGTAAAGACCGAATCTCAGCTAACACCCTACCCTAAAAATAGAAAATAGCCAGTAGAAATCAGTTCAACTGTTTATTAAATATGGCTTTAGAAAAAAAAGTGTGAACAAACGATTTTTTTTAAATTGAACGCCTGTAACTGACCGAAATTTAAAAACGAGTATTATATAATGTCTACACAAATTATTTCCAAGAAAACAGGTATGTTTTATTTCTAATAAAGTTAATATAATACGTAGGTAAAAACTCGAGAAAAGCAAAATAAATTAGCAAAATGTTGATTGAGCGCTCCATTTTTTTTTATTTTCCAAAGTAAAATTGAATAAACAGTTATTCTGAATTCTACTGACTATTTTCTACTTTAAGGACAGGATATTGGATTCAACCTTTACTAGAATATACTACCTGGTGGAAATTTTGAGTTATTGCGTTTCTATTAACGAAAAGTCGTTCATTTTTCAAAGGTTAAATTACTTATTTCAGTCAAATTGTTATAACACTGGTTTCTTTAATTAGGTTAGTTTCGATTTTGGATATATTGTTTGAGTTGGTGCATTGTTTCGCGTTTTTTATTCCCCCACTACTGCGGACGCCGCCATATTGAGAAAATCTGAATCGTTAGGCTTGTCTCGTTTTATTTTAAATATATCCTGTATTAGTCTGATAAAAAGCTTAGCAAAACTATTTTAAACTAGAGTAAATCATATATAATTTGAGACTAAGACAAAACCTCTAGCTATTATACTTACCGAGATAGAGCTCTTTGAATTACGAGAACTTTCCTTAAAAATGAAAAAGAAAGAAAGCACATACAGGCATACTCTGATATAAGTCGTTTCGTTTGAAGTCATTTCACACTTGAGTCGCCAAATAATTTCCACCCCTCTCCGATTAACGACTATTTTACTTCACACTAATAGCCCCCATATACGATGCAATCCGTCGTCAGATCGATCTGACGATGGATCGCCACAAAATATCTGACGATCTCCGCTGCATATACACATATATACGATTTTCGTGCGATGCGATAACGGATGACAATTCAAAAAATATAGGTTATGTTTTACTCCCAATATAACCAAAATTGATTTTCGTTAACTATTTAGATTTTTAAGGCATTTTCGTATACTACATATTTGATATTTGTATTACAGATCCATTAAAATCACCAGAATCGGTCAAATTTCACAATTAAATAATTTGATAATTTGACATTTACTTGCGATAATCACATACACCGTCCAATCGATCGTCAGACCGACGGATTGCAGAAAAATCACACCAAAAAATCGGCATATAAAATTTGATCGTCAGATCGGTGAAATCGTCAATGATGGTCACATACACGGTGCAATCGATCTGACGATCAAAATATCGTCAGATCGATCTGACGATGGATTGGATCGTATATGGGGGCTATAACGTCGATCCTCGAAATTCGAAAATTTATAATTTTATCTAAGTTGCGCTATATTTTTTTGAATTGGTGTACAATTGGGCATAAAGAATGTCGGCAAAATTCGTCATATTATACGTTACACGATCCGTAGTTTTTACGGCCCTTAATGGGAAAAAAAGATTTACGTTAGAAAGTTGAAAACTTTGCATGAAAAAGTATATATTTCGTGCTTTGGCTTTACATTTACAGGTTCAGAATTAGCCGAACTTAAGGAATTATGGCCAGAGAATGTTAGCACAATTTGAACGCAATAGAATAGAGATGATTTTAATATAACAAAATTAGTATGTTATGCAGGTAAAAATAAAAAAAAAGTTTCTAAATTTTTGAGAGGTTGAATCAACAATATTCTTATTGCATCATTCTACGTGTGTTAGATGAGTTACAGCATGTGTGGTCGTGAAATATCTCAAATTGCCTTGACCCCTCCAGGGGCATGGGCGCGTCAACATCTCTAGCATTTCTATGCCTTGTTGACGTTTCAATAGCATATCTACTTTTCGAAAGTGCAGTTGCTAGCATACAACTCGTATCCGCGCTGTCTTTTATACTGACAAGCTCGGAGCACTGTGAGAGTTCTATTAGTACTCACAGGCATGACTTCCGTTATAGAGTAGCTCAAAAATTATTTTTGTTTAGCGATGAAAGATTCTTTAAAATAACTTCTCTCAAAAGCTACGACCCATTGTCGTAGAACCTTCGACAATGCACCTTCGTATCTAGTCAACTTGGAGCTGAACATCAAATTCATGTTTTTTTTACCGAACATCATCTCACTGCAACCTATGGACTAGGTAGTATTAGCTTCTTTCGAGGCTTACTACTTAAGGTAGCTATTCAATAGCGTCAATCGCGCTCGGTGGCCGGAGTTAAAATCTCGGCGCGATAAAAAAAACTACCTGTGAGTACTAATAGAACTCTCACAGTGCTCACAGATGCATGCTAGCAACTGCACTTCCGAAAAGTAGATATGCTATCGAAACGTCAACAAGGCATAGAAATGCTAGAGATGTTGACGCGCCCATGCCCCTGGAGGGGTAAAGGCAATTAACTAACTAACTACTATTCAATAGCGTACAGAACCATTTTTCGAGAATCAGCTCACCAAAAAATTGTTCGGCACGACAGTGGATGTCGACCTTTAAATAGGCAGTTTAGACATTTTATAACCGGAATTAATATAGGAGATAACGTTAATGACAATTCGAAGCTTCTACCGATGTGAATGCACTGAAAGCAGTCGAGAAAACTCATGAATCTTACAATACAAAGAAAATAAAACATTCAATGGAGGCTGGAAAAATTTGTTTGCTGAATGCGTAAATAGGCAAATAAATCCGACGGAGTGATCCGACACCATTGAAACAGACAGTTGGTCTTAGCTTCAATTTCGTCAAAATTTTGAAGAAATTGGATTAGTTCTTCTGCGGAAATTTCCCCATCGTGTGACTTTATTTGATTTACCGAAGTCACACGATGGGGAAGTTTCCGCAAAAGTACTAATCCAACTTCTCCAAATTCTTGACGAAATTGAAGCGGAAGCGGAATATAGATCCATTTTTTCCAGGATCCTTTCGCAAGCAAAAACGTCGTTATTTGCTACCATGAACTGCCTATGGTAGCAATGGAAGTGCAGACTAAATTTTGTGTATTGTTTTCCGTAATTAACAAATATACCTATACATATATGCACATGTACATATGCGTAATATTCTACATCACAGAATTTTCATTTACTTGTATTTTTTTACTGGTATGTTTATAATAAATAATATTAATAACAGAATTTTGTAATTTAATTTAAACTGATGCGTTTGCATACATATGTTACAATACTTTGTTTCGATATATGTAAGTCGTTTCAAGTTAAGTCGCTTTTTTCTGGAACGTAACCCTGTCGTATATCGGAGTACGCCTGTATTTTCACCCGATTTTTGACTCGACAGCTAGTACTCGTAAGCGGATATATTTTGAATCCATACTCAATTGCCTTAACCCCTTGTGGGGCATAGCGCGTCAACTGTTCCATGTGGCAAAGTTGACGTTTCGTTGGCATAATCTGGTTTCGGAGAATGCAGTTGCCAGCATACACCTCCTGCAGATCCATGGCCACGAACGTCGTTGTGGACGGGATTCGAACCCGAAACGCCGGCAGTCAAACATAAGACTGATGCCTCAACACACTGCGCTACCGGTCGCCCCAAATTGTCAAAAAAAAATGGCCCAGTGTTGATTAAAATCATGTTCAATCATAAAATAGAGTTTGAATATGCTGAGCTTTTATAATAACCAATAAAGTGCAGCAAAATATATTTTGATCGGTAAATATTGTTGGAAAGCTTAAATAAATTAATTACTGGCAAAATCAAATCGTATTATCTTCAATATCCACTAAATTAATGAAAAAAAAAATATCCTGACATTCCTATCAGTTGAATCCTTATCATGTTTGCCATATAACCATGAAATCCATATTATCCACATCTTTTCAAAAATTCAGAACGAAGTTGAAATAGAAAAAATGCACCTAAAATGTATATAGATGAATCCACAATTTATTACTGCTGTCCGGTTTGTTTGTATATATAGGTATACTACAAACCACTATCAAAACTTTTATAAATATTTGTATGTTAGGTACATTGAAAAAACGTTTCCATCTTGCCAATTGACTTTTTTCCATGACGTCGTAACCACTTTTTGTTTTTAGCACAAAGCAAATGTATAAAAATTAAGAGAAGGTTGCCTGTCGCTTGTGTTTGTTTTTTTAATTGAGAGTTTTATATCCAAGAAAGATTTGGCCCTCAAGATAAGGAGATGAATGTGTCCTGTCTAGATCCCTATTTCTTTAAAAAAATCTACAATTTTATCCCGAAATTAATTTTCAATAGAAGTGTTAAAATGATGCTACTTCTATCTACCACTCGCCATTCATGTGGGTGTTAGAGGGCATGAAAAACAGAATGTTATGATATTAACCTTCATAGGACCGACCTCGAAAAATCACGTTAAAGACCAAGTGGGGTGTAAATGCACCCCATCTTTTTTGCGTTATACAAAAGACAACAAATATTTTGGACAAAAGATTTTAATTCTATATTTTGAAAAATAATCTGGAGATTAAGCCAAAATTAAGAAATCGTGACATCCGTAGCTCAAAAATAACTACATACTACACTTATAACAAACGGTTCTGATTTTGGTATAATTTACATTTAGGTACTAATTGTACCGAAACTTCAAGATTACACGTACCGCTACCGCAATGAAGAAAATTAACTATAACTCGTTACAGTACGTAGCAATTAATTTGAACTTCTTTGTGCGATATAAGAAGTATATTTAAGAAACACATCACGGAGGAAATTTAATAGGAATTTTTTTCAGAAGATATCCTGCGAAATGTAAGTCTAGGGTGAAGCTGCGCCCCGCTCGGGCTTATGAAGGTTAATGTCGAATCTATAGTCTTAAATTGAATTTAAATTGGATTCATTCATATCAAAGTGCATGTGTGAGAAATGAGGGCTATTAGCTGAAATCGTTAAATAGACATTTTTGCATTTTCGCTTATACGTACTCTAGAAATCTCTCTCAATTGCCCTAACCCCTTGTGGGGCATAGCGCGTCAACTGTTCCATGTGGCCCAGTTGACGATTCTCGGCATAAACTGGTTTCGGAGAATGCAGTTGCCAGCATGCACACCTCCTGCACATCCATGGCCACGAACGTCGTCGTGGACGGGATTCGAACCCGAAACGCCGGTAGTCAAACATGAGACTGAAAAATTGAATTGAAAAATATTGACCACGTTTGACTTGAAATCAAATTATCTTCAACTCGCGCATAGAAGTTTTTCCATTTGGAGCATCCATTTCGAACATCTGTGGGCTTGAACAGTGGTAAAGTGCAATTTTTCTCCGAAGCCTCGAAAATTGTCGTTTTTTGACTAACGATTTTGACTTTACTACTGAACCGCATTTCAAAATTGAGCAGTGCATTGGACGTAGAATTCTTTAATTTACAACATTTTTTTTGATGAGATGCACCTTTTAGAAGTTATAAGTTAAGCTCACCTTCTGCGACCGTGCAAACTGCGCTTCCAAGTATTCAATATCTTTGGAGGGGATTAAAGTTATTTCCAGATCTTTCCCTAATTTTTATTAAAAAGTTCCCCAAATTGGCTTAATTTTACTGGCCTACATGTGTTGGGACGCCTAAAATATATTGTTACTACAAATTTTACTTAAATTGTCCTCAGACGGGCAAATTTTTCTACAAAAAGTGTTAAATTTACTACAATAATTTTAGCAATGTCGCAACACTGACTGAGAAACCGGTCCCATAGAGCTGTGTTTAGTATTTTTTACACTACCCAGGTACAATCAGAACAACTCAATGGCAGTGTTCTTTTAAGTTAGTTTTTTTCTCAGTAATCTTTTACTTCTTTCTCTTATCCAAGGCTTGGTATTCTGATGTGGGCGCTATGGTACAGAAGTCCACAGGTGGGGCTCCTATCGTGGACCGATGTAAATCAGTCATTTCAAATCGGCTTGTCGAAAAAAAAATCATATTCTAGAATCGCATGAAAAATTGCGTGGTGAAGATCGTTTCAAGTGGTTTTAAGACATTTCCATAGACGGCAACGCGTCTCTCCTATAACTATAACGTAAAGAAAGGGTTTCAGCACACTCCAAAAATTTCCTTCCCAGCAAATCATCAAAAATATGGATGCCGCGAACAATAATTCTAATCATCACATTTTGGACCTAGAACTTCAAACTTTATACCAAATAGCAGCACTGAAATAAATATATTTAGTGCTACATGTTGGGCATCACTGCCCCAAAGAAATCGCCGGCTGATTAGGCCAGTCGTGAACGTTGTTGACCCTTAACAGCTGTTGGAAGCGAACCAGCTGTTGCGCGCTTACCGTGTCCCGTGGTGAAATACAATTAGCGGGCTCGGCGAATTCGCTTTATCGCCTTCATGCAAGTGTGCTGTCGAGCAGAAGATCGCGGGGATCAGTGGTGGGTGGTGAGATTTGTATCAGTTTCGTCAAAGTGCTTTGCCGGTTGTGGAGTGTGTTGTTTTGCATAAAGTTTTCCAGGCACATTTTATTTGGTACGTACCTTGCATAATCTAGTTCAGTGTTGCACGGACACAGTAATTGGGTGCCAAGTGCGCGCATCAATTTAGTGAATCCTGGGGTGTGCTTGAACGGCATTTATGATCGGAGAAGAGCTGGCTGGGATGCAAGTTTACAAACAACCAATTGTTGCGGTAGGCACTCTATTATCCTTGACATCTCTCCCCTCCCAACCGTCAACGGTCAATTCTTTGAATTTTGTGTCATTGAATTTGATAGTTTTTTTTATGTTTTCGAAAGGCGGCACTTGCGAAGAAGAATACATGTCTCCAGTGGAGTTCTGTGATTACGTTTTGTTCGGTAACTGCAGGTCACGTGTCTTTTATGGCCTGAGATTACTCATATTCGATAAACCATACCACCCTAAATACAATCATTTGGCGAACATTAGAGCCTTCGTCGATTTGCCATCCTTTTAGCTCGCAACACACAACGAACCAAATACTTCCTGATCGCCATCGAATGACTTATTCTTATTGGAACGTGGGGTAATGAGGACAATTTTCAGTGGCGATCGCAAACCATTTTGTTTGCCTTGTTGACCCATTTGGAGCCATTTGTCGTTTTTTGAAAAAGAAAAAAAAATCGATGGGGCATGGACTTTCTGGTTTGTATGCACGTTTCCATATAATCCAAGGACTTAAGTTTTTCTTTTCTATCCGGAAGATTAACAATTCGAGTTTTCCCATTTCTTTATTATGTATTATCCTTTTTCTTCAATAACTATTGTGTTTGTACATGTTTACAATTTTAGGGCAAATACGACGTTTACGATGTGAGCATGAATCCCCCTATTGTAGTACTAACAATTGCCATATTCTAAAATAGTCCTCTAGTAAGGCAAAGATTCAACGATTGTGAGTAGCTGCTACCTAGAGTTATTTTGAGTCATGTGTCCTTTAGTTTCCTATATCAAATAAATGTTTGCCCTTAATTTTATTTTTCCCCATTTTAATTATTCTATTCTCTTTTAATCAGATCTGTCCATGGTTCAGTATTAAGCGCAAGGTCTTTACAGTGTCCGTCGACGGTTTGCCTAAATAACTTTTGGTACTTACTGCAATTTTGCTTATTAATTCGAAAACCTCTTATTCGTCATAATTTCGTTCGTTTCGATGTTCTTCGTCCCTGTTCTAAAGCATGGGTGATCTTTGAGATGTGTCGAGAAGGAAGTGCCAATTTTTGCAATCGATATAAAATATATACTCATATGTTGGGCTATTTCCAGACTGTTTTTAGGCATAAAAAACGGCTTTTTTTGGTTTTCAGAAAAATCCAAAATTTTTAAGGCACTTCCAACTTGACGTCAAGTTAGCGGTGAACTATCGTGGAAATATTTTTTAACAATTTTTTTATTTCACTTTTTATACCCTAGATTTTATAATGTATAGGGTATATTGTTTTTGTGACGACAAAAATATGTAACACCTTAAAGGAACCTCCGTAGGTGTGGTATGTATATATGTAAATGATCACCTCCTGTTGTTGTTGTTGTAGCAATGGTCGGAATTCGGTGTGTTTGTTACATGCCTACGGTTTCGTCTTCATCCCCGGTGTTGAGGGATAGAAAGTTAACTGCCCCTATTGGGTTCTCCCACAGCGATCTAGGAGTCAGGTGAGTGGGCGCAGCTGGGCAGTGAAAGATATGGTTTACGTCGTGAGGGGTTCCGTTACAAGCAGGACAGATGTTTGAGACGTCCTGGTCTAGGCGAGATAGGTAGGAGTTCAGTCGCGAACACCAGCCTGACCGAAGTTGGGCGAGTGTTGTTCTCGTAGCTCTCGGAAGTCTTTCCTCTTCCTGAGATATCGTTGGTGGTATGGACGAGAGCACTGGATTCGAACCTAAGCTTGCTATTGACTTGTTGACCTCTTCTCGATGTATTGCTGCGATGGCCGACCTACTTATGTGCGTTACTATCAAATGGTTCCCTTTTGTATCTCTGGACGTCTCTTTCAAGGTCCCTCAGGTCGCGCCTGACATGTCTGGGCGGCGGCGTCTTGTCCATGTGGTTGAAGTTAGGGTGATCACTACGATAGCAGCCCACCAGGTATTGCTTGGCAAGAAGCTGGTTGTGATCTCTTCAAGGCATCATCCTGGTTTCCTGATGTAGATGGTCCTGGGGTGACATCAGGAGACAGCCTGTAACAGTGCGGAGAGCGGCGTTTTGGCACGTTTGAATATTCTTCCATTGCGTGTCGCAGAGATTCTGCGACCACACAGGAGCCGCATAGTTGGCCACTGATCTTCCGACTGCTTTGTACGTGACCAGTAGAATTTCTTTGTCTTTGCCCCAGGTGCTACCGGCCAGGGCTTTGAGGATCTTATTCCTACTACGCATCCTATCGCATACAGTTGAGGTATGGGGTGATGATGTGGCCATGCTGTCCAGCGTGACTCCTAGGGTTTTAGGATGGTTTATAGTAGGAATTGGATGATTCCCAATCGTGACTTCAAGCTGCATCTTGACCTCCTTCGTCCAGGTGGTGAATAGGGTTGTCGAGGATTTGGGCGCTGAGACGGTCAGGTTCTTGTTTATGAAGAACGAGTTTAGTCGTTCAAGATAACCGTTGATGTTTCTGCATATAACCGCTATGTCATTCTCTGTTGCTAGAATGGAGCAGTCGTCAGCGTAGGAGATAATATCGATCCCTAAAGGTGGTGTTGGGAGTCCTGAGAGGTATAGATTGAACAAGGTAGGAGATAGAACTCCTCCTTGAAGAACCCCTTGTTTAATCTTCCTAAGCTTTGATTTGCTGCTTCTGAATTCTGTATAGGATTGCCTGCCAGCGAGATAATTGGCAATCCATTTCACTACTTGCGTCGGAAGCGATGAACAGTTGATGTCGGACAGAAGCGCTGAATAGCTGACAGTGCCGAAGACCTTCGACAGGTCAGTCGCCACCAGTATTGTTCTTTGACATGGACGAGCCTGGTTGAGACCATTATGGATAAGGGATGTAATGGCATCCAAGGCCGTGGTCGTATTGTAGTTAGATTGCAGTTATTCAGATGGGTGCTCCATTTTGACTTCCTTTGTTCGGCCACTTGTCTATGGATCTCGCAGTTCATCTCGTGGATTCTGGGATCGTCCGGATTTACGCTCCTGATGCGATTTCTCTCGTCTGTCAATCAGGCGGTAGTGGTTGGAAAGTTGGGCCGAATTTTCGGAATCCATCCCGCAGGAATCAACTTCGCAGTCGCTTTATTCAGGACTTTCCTTATGTTAGATTCGGCTATACGTACGTCGGTTGGCGTCGGCAGAGCGAGGAATTTAGCGTTGGTGAAATCGAGGTAAAACCGTTCCAATCGGCTTTATTGTGGTTGACAAACGTGCGGTGTTTAGCAGATATGATATTTTTCGGTTTGTCAAGCCTTATCACGATTGGTAAATGGTCTGAAGATAGTGTTAGGACCGGCTGCAATTGAGTCTCGTTTATGAGGCTTGCACTGGCGGGGAACACGTAGCGGCGATGTGAGTAGGGTTGTCGTCATTCAGAGTACAGAAATCAGAGGTGTCAAGCTGTTCTGATATTGAGGTTCCTCTGGAGTCGTTGTTAAGGTTGGAGTGCCAGAGTTCATGGTGATCATTAAAGCCACCGAGCAGGAGGCGATGTTGACCGGTATTTACATGGTATCCTGAGGGACAGCTGGATACCGGTGGAATGTAAGTGTTGTAAATTTCAATATCAGCATTACATCCCATTTTATGGCGGTGGCCTGCACGTCCATGGTGTTATCATTGCTGGTAAAATCAATTTCCCGGTATTGCACGGAATGGTGAATATTGAAGGCGTTGGTCAACATGTCTTTTCTGACAATAGCGTAGTTATCACATGTGTTGAAGGACGAATTGGAGTGCAGTTTCGTCTCCTGTATGGCTCCAACTTGGATGCGATGTCTGTCCATGAATGATCCGAGCTCGGCGATTTTATTCTGCAACCCATTGCAAAGACCTTTTCCATAGTCCTCCGCGTGGGCGCCCCCTGGTAACGGCAGTGTATCAAATCGCTGACGGCCAATGTCTTAGCGATAAGACAGTTTGGAAAAGGCAGATAGCTGTAGCCTGAATGGCTGACGAACACCTAAGCGTCTCAGGTCTAGTAGGATGGATTGACTTGCGTAGTTGGACCTGCTACATAGTTGTGTGAACTCCAGCACGTTTATTAAACCATCTGAAGCAGCTATCTCCGAGGCCATCCCCTGAATGGGGTTAAGCGATGTGCTGATAACTCGTCAAGAAACCTGGAACAAAAGCCTCGGATTGGACGGATCAACAACGACGACCACGCAAACGAATAAAGGATTATTCTTTCGGATCCTGGAATGTACGCTCCCTGAACAAACCGGGGGCCGAGAAGGCCCTCCTTCAACAGGTCGAAAAGTACAAACTGAGCATTACTGCAGTCCAGGAAACAAATTGGCTTGGCAGCGAGATTAATGACAAGAAATCGCACACAATTTTTACAAGTGGCAAACCATCGGGCCGCAAGGAGTTTGGAGTAGCATTTATAGTGAACAATCACCTCAAACCGCATATTACTGACTTCAAACCCATAAATGAACGGCTGTGTGCGATTCGCATCAAGACTCGATTCTTCAATCTCTGGCTCATCAATGTGCACGCCCCCACTGAAGTTAAAGAAGACGCAGTAAAAGATGAGTTCTACGCCCGCCTTGAAACTCTCTTCGACTCACTTCCACCAAACGATGTCAAATTGCTGCTGGGAGACTTTAACGCCAAAGTCGGAAATGAAAGTTGGCACCGGGGCACCACTGGAGGCCACAGTCTCCATGAAGAATGTAACGACAACGGCCAGTGACTTATAGACTTCGCCTGCAGCAGGAATCTAGTCGTAAGCTCTACGTGTTTCCCGCATCGACGCATTCATAAGCAGACCTGGAAGTCTCCAGACGCACATACCGTTAACCAAATTGACCACGTCCTCATTTGCAGGAGATGGGCGTCTAGTGTCATGGATGTCCGCTCCTATCGAGGAGCAAACTGCGACTCAGATCATCACTTGGTGAAGACGACCTACAGATGTAGAATTTCCTCAGTGCACCAGTCAAGAATCAGCCCTCCCAAAATCTTTGCGGTTGATAAGCTCTTGAGTGATGCTACAGCGGTGGCGTATACTACCGCCCTTGAGGAAAAACTATCACCTATGCTACACAACATCAGCAACACAGGCGTCCATGGGTTCTGGGAAGAACTCAAGGGTACCATCAAGGATGTCGCAGAGAAGGTCGTGGGATATAAAGCCCGGCGAGCGCGAAATGACTGGTTCGACGAAGAATGCAAAAATTCACTTGACGCGAAAAACGAGGCCTACAGACAATGGATTCAACGAGGAACCAGAGCCAGAAGAGAAAAATATGACGAGCTACGGCGAATATCGAATAGAATAATTAGACGTAGGAAACGTAAATACTTTGACGAGCAGTTGCTGAACATAAACGAAAACTTAGCTAATAGGAACACCAGACAAGCGTACAAACTAGTAAATACAATTAAGAACGGCTACCAACCCAGGACTAGCCTTTGTAAGGACAAGGATGGAAACATCATCAGCGACACCGATGGTATTAACAAACGATGGGCCTCTTATTTTGAAGAGCTTCTAAACCGACCATTTAACATCCCCACACAGGAAGCTCTCGACGATATTGTTGATCTAGGCCCACCCATTCAACCCCCGACAGTAGAGGAAGTTGATCTCGCGTTGCGGTCACTAAAACGAAATAAAGCGCCGGGCGCTGACGAGATTCCAGCTGAACTGCTAAGATTCGATGGAACGAGTCTAGTTGATGCCATACATCAATTACTCCTGCGAGTATGGGAGAACGAGGAGATCCCAGACGATTGGCGCAGAAGCATCATCTGTCCAATTCATAAAAAGGGAGATAAACTGCGGTGTGAGAATTACAGGGGCATCTCACTAGTTTGTACGTCCTATAAAATTTTGACGAAAATTCTGGAAAATAGAATAAAACCGTACGCAGAACGAGTCATTGGCGAATATCAAAGCGGTTTCAGACCTGGTCGCTCCACAACCGATCAGCTCTTCTCAGTCAAACTGATACTCCAGAGGTGCTGGGAATACAACGTAAACGTATACCAAATCTTTGTCGACTTCAAGCAGGCATACGACAGTATCGATCGTGGAGTACTGTACAACATCATGCTGCAATTTGGTATACCAGCAAAATTAGTGCGACAGACAAAGATGACGATGACCAACTCCGTCTCACAAGTCAGGATCCAGAATAGACTTACTGATCTATTTGAAACACGCACTGGTTTGAAACAGGGCGATGGACTGGCTCCGACGCTCTTCAACCTAGCACTGGAATACGTTATTCGCGCCATGAATTTGGACAACAGCAAGACGCTACTCATCAAGTCGACACAATTAGCAGCGTACGCCGACGACATCAACATCATGTCCCGAAGATTGGCCGACGCAGAAGAACTTCTGCATACGCTTGATACCGCTGCAAAGGAAGTTGGATTACGTATTAACGAGGGTAAAACTAAAATAATGATGCAATCGGTGACAAGGACACCTGCACAACCAAGCATCAATGTGGGGGACCTCAACATCGAGTTCGTGAACAACTTCATTTACCTGGGTTGCAACCTGTCAAGGGACGCCAACGAAACTGACGAAATCAAGCGACGGATACAGTTAGCTAATAAGACTTTTTTCTCGGTTCTCCCCATAATGAAATCGAAACATGTGCACAGAAACACGAAGCTCCGCGTGTACAAAACCATTATACGACCAGTGCTATGCTATGGCTGCGAAGCATGGACCCTAGCTCAAGCCTCCGAAAACATGCTAGACACTTTCGAACGTAAGGTTCTACGGCGAATTTTCGGGGCTGTTTGCGATCGAGATGGATGGCGCATCCGGTACAACCATGAGTTGTATGAAATGTACGATGAGCTGCAAGTCTCGAAAATCGTCAAACTACAACGACTTCAATGGGCAGGGCATGTGCAAAGAATGGACGATGATCGCATGTTTAAGAGAGTAATGAATGCAGAACGAGTCGACGGAGCGAGACTGCGAGGACGACCGAGATCTCGTTGGGAGAGCTCAGTAGGTGTGGACGCCGCGCAGCTGCTGGGCTCCCAAAATTGGAGGACGCGGTCACGTGACCGAGATAATTGGAGGACAATGATCCAGGCGGCCAGGGCCCGACGTCGGGCTGTCGCGCCACGATGATGATGATGATTGCAATTGAGTTAGACGAGTGAGAGCACGAAGATGGCAATCGGTGGTGCAGGCGTAAAATTGTTATGTTGAGGAATCCTATTGGAATTGCAGTTGCGCCGAGATGTATTGCTTCCAGTAAACATAAATGAAACCGGAATATAGAGGGCTACGCCCGCAATTCGAGGGTTTTGTAGCAAGCGCTTATTTTGGTATACTACTCGGATGGACAAAAAAAACATAATTAAAATGTCTTACCCACTTACATTTTACATGCCAATTCATATTACGTGATTGTAACGAAATTTAGAACATATTATTGCCTAAGGTGTTGGTTTTCGTTGGCCATCAGTACTTTTGATCTCGAAAGTGTTCAAGGCATGCAGGGGTGTGCGAACTGTAACTACAGAAATAAACTATTATTTACCCATTCTGAGAAGATATACAGATTAGATTATTTTCCATTTTATCTGCTATTCGGAACCCACCTTCTTGTAAGTTTTCATACTTCTAACAGTCTCGGAATGCCACGGGGGGGGGGGGGGGGCAAATTACGAACTAATATTTTCTCCTCCCCCACTATTCTCCTTTCTACAAATTTCAAGAATATGCGAAAAAATGGAATGTACTCAACATTACCTTTCTCACGACACCTCATTTGCCCATACCAGTGGATAAAAAAAAAATTTGACCTTAATTTCGCATCTATGTGGACCCCTCCCCCCTTCCACCCGGTAAAGTTGGCCAATTACGACGCAGCGCCCCCAACTAATCTTTACCCTTTCAAAAATGATTAATTAAGTAACTGCAATTCGCAGTACGAAAAACAACATGAAAGTAGTACTCACACCTATGAGGCCGGTGGGTGTAATTTTTGTGTGGATAGTGTCAAAATGCCTAATTTTAAATGAATTTACTATTATTAAATATCATGCGATTGTAATGAAACTTAAAGATATCATTGCCAATGATGTTGGTTATCATTGACCATCAATATTTTTGACCTCGGGTGTGCGTAAGGCGTGCAGGGGTATGCTAACTGCAACTATAGAAATATACTATTATTAACCTTTTTGATGAGATATCAAAATTCTACGATTTTCGGTTTTCTATACTAGTAAAATGCAGCTTTTCTGCAAATTTTCATATTTCTAAGTATAACGGTATCGAAATGCAAGGGGGGGGGGGGGGGGCAAACTCGGATAACTTATTTTCCCCTCTATCTCTTTTCCTCTTTTTTTCAAATTTGATGAAAATACCGGAAATGAAATGTACTCGGTGTTACCTTTCTCATGATACCCCACTTGCCTATACCAGATGAAAAAAAATTTTTGACCTTCATTTCCCCTCTATGGGGACATCCCCTTAAAGTCAGCCTATTACAACGAATCGCTTTCTCCGGCGAATTATAATAATTCTACATACTCCCACAAAATTTCATGTATGTAGCTTCAGCCGGTCGTGAGATATTTCATGGACAGACGGACAGACATTTGACCGATTTCATAAGGGTTTTGTTTTTAATACAAAACCCTAAAAACGATACGTGGCATGTAACATACAAACACACTTCCCTTCTTGCATTGAAGGGGTTTGACAGCTCTTGGCCGTTGTAAAACGGGTCGCTCCGGTCCGTAAAACCGGCTGCCACAGGAACGAGGGTCATCTCCTAATTCGAAATGGGCGTGATTCGGCCAAGGGAGCGTCTACCTCCCCTTCGTATGTAAAATAATTAAATGTATGTATAACTCCCGATTGTCGCGCTCGGTGGCCGTGGTGGCTCGGTCACCTCTCTACGATACTAATCTAGATCTCGGCGCGGCAAAAAACTGCCTGTGGGCACTAATAGAACTCTCATAGTGCTCCGAGCTTGTCAGTATAAAGACGGCGCGGATAGGAGGTGCATGGTAGCAACTGCACTTCCGAAAACTAGGTATCCTATCGGGACGTCAACATGTTGACGCGCCCATGCCCCTGGAGGGGTAAAGGCAATTAACATAACTCCCGATTGAGAGAGAAGCTTTGACTTTGGTCATGATTCAAGAATAGAAGGTTACGCAACGCGCAGGTCTGTTATTCAGCCATCGAACGAGAGAAAAAGCTCGTGACGTCACAGTTTCAATTTTTCATATGAGAGCGTGTATTTTGTACGAAGTTTCATGTTTTTTGAAAGAAAAATTGCTTTCAAATCTACAGTTTTATTTTAATTTTAATGAAATTTTTGATTTTGGACCTCCACAACAAGGGGAAGGTTACTGTCAGTAGGGCATTTTTAAAATCCACCCCATCCCCCTTAGCCCCTCCCCCATAAAGTAAATTTACATTTTTTTACACGATTTTATTCGTATCTTGACGAAATTTTGTATACTGCACCTCCAAGATTAGTGGTTAAGGTTCACGTAACATTTCAAAAAACCACCCTCATCCCCTTTCCCACCCCTAAAAGGGAATCTGCGAATTTATCTACAGTTTTATTCCGATATTAATGAAATTTTGTATATGAGGGGAAGGTGACTGTCTACATAAGATTTCGGGAAACCACCCCCCCCCCCCCCCCCCCCTCTCACCCCTAAAAGTAAATCGGCAAATGTATCTAGTTTTATTCTGATCTTGATGAAACTTTGCATATTTAATCTTCATGGGTAGATGAAGGTGACTGTCTACATAGGATTTCGGAAAACCACCCCCATCCCCCTTCTGATCCCTAAAAGGAAATCTGCGAATTTATCTGCAGTTTTATTGCGATCTTGGTGAAACTTTGTATACTAGGTCTTCAAGGAGAAGGTGACTTTGTACGTAGGTTTTCAAAAAACCACGTCCGTCCCCCTTTTGACCCCTAAAAGGAAAGCTGCGAATTTATCTACAGTTTTATTCCGATCTTGATGAAATTTTGTATTATAAACCCTCAAGTCTCGGGGAAAGTTGCTGTCTACATAGAATTTCGGAAAACCATGTTAAGAGCTCGCGGCCACAGCAAACTTTTTAGTTCGCAGAAAAACTAAATAGTTTAGTCAGAAAAATAGAACACACGGCGGTTTATGAGACCGCGCATACAGCAAACTAAACTATTTGGTAATCGCTGTGTGCACAGCCTCATAAAACACCGTGTGTTTTCCGAAATTCGATGTAGGCAGTCACCTTACCGTAGCGTTGAAGGTCTAATATACGATATTTGATTAAGATCAAAATGAAACTAGAAAGATTTGCAGATACCTTTTTGGTGGTGAGAAGGGGGATGGAGGTGGTTTTCTGAAAACATACATATGTAGACATTCACCTTCCCCCAGCCATGAAGGTCAAATATACAAAGCTTCATCTAGATCAGAATAACACTGTGGATAAATTCGTTGATTTCCTTTTAGGTGTGAGAAACCTATGTAGAAACTCACCTTCCTCTAGCGCTTAAGGTCTAATATACAAAGTTTCATCACGATCGGAATACCTAAAACTGCAGATACACTTGCAAATTTCGTTTTAGGGGTGAGAAGGGGGTTGGGGGAAGTTTTCCTAAGGCCGATGTAGACAGTCAACTTCCCTTTGTCTGGAAGGTCTCAAATACAAAAATTCATCAAGATCGGAATAGAACTGTAGCTAAATTCGCAGATTTCCTTTTAGGGGTGGGAAGGGGGATGAGGGTAGTTTTTTGAAAAATTAAGTGAACATTTACCTTCCCCTAGTCGTGGAGGTCAAATTCTCAAAATTTCACGAAAATCGGATTAAAACTGTAGTCCACAAGAGATGTTAGTCGATGTTTTCCACGCCTATAGCAATACTAAATGAAAAACGTTGATTTTTCCTAAGACGGGATTCTTTTTTATTTATTTGTAAATGGGGTAGTTGAATTGTACTCAAGAAGGACACAACTGGTGTCCGAAATGCGCATTTACAAATAAATAAAAAAGAATCCCGTCTTAGGAAAAATCAACGTTTTTCATTTAGTAAAACTGTAGATTTGTAAGCGAATTCTCAGTATCTGATTTCCTAACAAATTCACTGAAAGCTTTCGAAAAGTAAAACTGTGACGTCATACGCAGAGAGAACGAAAAAGTTGCACTCTTCTTTGCGTAACCTTCTATTCTTGAACCATGGACTTTGGTAGATGACTCGGTTGTAATTTTATACTCTCTTGTAAAAATGAGATCGATCAGCTGGAAAATAACGGTACATATGTACTTTACGTACAAAGTGCCCCGCATTACCCTACTTTTCATGTTTTTTCTCCATAACTTTTGAACCAATTGACGTAGAAAGCTGTTTTTGGCATGTAAACTTCAGAAAAGAAGCTGCTTCAGTTTTAGTAAGATTTTTTTTTTATGTTTATGGTAAAGCTTAGGGGACACCATTATACGCGCGAGCACAGCTTTGACGGGAAGGAAATCAGAGTAGTTGGGCTGGGATGGGTTAAGTTTGAATGAGGTATCGGTGTACGTTTCGTTTAAATTTTTCAGCTCATAACTGCAGGGGAAAACCAAAGATGGTAGATGGTTCCCCACTCGTGCGGTTCTTCTATACGAATGAGTCGTAGAATTAAACAAAATGACTACTACTGAGTTCAAGAAAATGGAGATGCGCACGGCTGGCTAGCCGGGTGCTACGCAAAGGAAGATGGGCATAATCAGACCAAAGCAACGCCTACCTCCTCTATAAATGTCAAAAAATGAAATATTTCTTGACCTACTACAACTTTCGACAGAATGAAGCCAGCGAGTTGAAAATTTAGTCGGATGTTGGTAATAAGATCTACAATAGTTAACATTGAACATGAGCAAAATCCGACCGAAGAAACCCCTACCTTGCCTACAAACGATACTTTAAATATGCGATAACTTCGCATAGAATGGAGCTAGCGACTTGGCATTTGTGTAGTGTGGGTTAGTTAGTTGTTTCTAGGAATAGGCGAGATCCTATCTCTCCTATAAAGTTGTAGTGAGAAGAGCTTACTCGTCTTAAATGGTGCCTACCTTCCCTACTAATGTTCTTTCATCGATTCACCTCAACTGACCATATAGCCTAGTCATCAGGTAGTTTTCCTAAAGCAAATTGTCGTGTAGACAAAATGAAAGATTTTGAATAGTTTAATAAATAAGATTAACGCTAAATATACATATATGACACGAGATGTCTAGACTCTAGAGACGTGCATTGTATGATGAGTATTTCCCCATGAGAACCGGGTGGCCATTCTGGGGTGGGCAACCCCAATTTTTTTTTTTGACTTCAGATTCGGAATCAGCGACCCAAAATTACCTTGTAATTCGAACCAGCCCGATCGAACGAGTATTTCCCCATGAAGGGGGGAAATGGCTCTCGAAGCCATTTTTGGCCATCCGATGGCCCATCACTGTTGACAGAAATGACGGTTACGCGGTATTGGCCACTGAACGCCATCCGCCCGTCCACACAATTGTGATGGCCGCATGCCTGCTACAGACAATGGCCCAGCCATGGCCATTCGGTGCCATCGCCACTGTGTGGATGGGCGGATGGCGTTCAGTGGCCAATGCCGCGTAACCGTCATTTCTGTCAACAGTGATGGGCCATGGGATGGCCACAAATGGTATCGAGAGCCATTTTCCTCCACACGATGGCCCATAGCGTACACAACTTTGAGCAGCTGATTTAAGTTGATAGGCCACTACACAATTACCGCAACGCTACTATCATCGACCTTCTGTCGTACGCGATCCGTTTGATTATAGCTACCGTGACGCACAGAGCGACAGCTTTCAATTTCAATGGCTCACTGTATGCAATTTCCTGATGGCCCATCGAAGACCATTGTGTGGACGGACAATATTTAAATATTTGAATTGACGTTTGGTGTGTGATGACGCCCATCAAAGTCAGCATCGCGATGGGCCATTGTCTGTAGCGGACTTTACACGTGCTTTTACGCGAGTGGCACTCGCGGTCATGATCGCATGTGTGTAGTTTCACTATAATGTGAACGTTGCGCGAGTATGTTTCAAGTGAAGATAATTGTGATGGAAAGCACTAGTTCGACCTAGCTGTTTTCATGGGGATGCTAAACTAAATGAAGCAGCGACATATGCACAAACGTTTTTATATATATTAAGATAGTAGATAGATTGATACATTAATCAACAACAATATTTTCTTTTTTTTTTCAGGTCAAATAATTGGTTTTCGATTCGTCATTAGAAACAAAAATGCCGGACAAAACTGTTTGACGTTTTATTTTATCATTTCGACGTACTATAACTGTTTATTTTTAATGAAGCTTGACGCGATATTTTAAAATAGATTTGTATAAGTTGTAACGTTGTTTAATCGTTTTTTGTTTTTTGTGTTTATTGTGCATTTTGATGTTTTATACGCGGATTAATTAATTTCGAAGACTTGATTACTTCCCACAACCGAAAAATGAATTCCAATCAGTTGCATAGAAATGAAGCGCTGTTGAGGGACGCAGATAGTACCTCCTCGGCCGACATACATGAAAATAATGCATTCGCAAGTATTCTAAATAGAACAAATTTAACTCGGTTGCATTCAAAAGATAGTGCTTGCGGCAAAAATAGCTTAAAGTCGATGTTACATCTGAAGAATTTGTCAAATGTAAAAAGGTGTGATTCCATCCCTGTTGTTTCGCCCATTTCGGAACTTGCAGCCAATTTGAATTGTACGAATCTCGGCACGCCAACGTCATCACGAAGAGAATATTCGTTCGAGGAAGAAGAGAAGGGTGAGTACTATTTTGTATATTTTATGAAATAGAGCTTCATTGCGAATATTTTCGATAACAGGGTTGTATTTCGTTACTCCTTAAGAAACATTTTTTTTTATTATATAATATGTAGTTAATAGTCGTGGTAGCTCGATAGGTAGAGCGTCGATCTATCAACTGAAAGGTGCCGGTTTCGAATCCTGGCCCATATTCCAATTGCCAATTTTATCGCTGACTGCAAATAAGATGTCAAATTTCCATCCCCCTTCCTTCATTTCTCTCGCTCTTTTTCATTTCCTTCTAATTCTCTCTTCTGTGGACACTACAGATCCCATCCAACAGAGACGTATAGAAGGAGATGAAAGCACCATTTACTGTACACTTAAATTCTGGACGTAACTCCACCACATACGAACTAGTAAGAAGTAAACAGAGAGACACACGCCTTCCACTGCGCAACACCCGCGCAGTCTATATAAAAGCACAGGAAGCACATGAGATGTCATCCCCTCTCCTACTTCTCCTATTGGAACAATAACATTGCAGTCTCTCTCTGCCGCGGAACACCCGCCCGGTCTATATAGAAGCAAAAGAGATGTCAAATTTCCATCCCCTTCCTACTTCCTCACTTGCGCCGAATTACTTCGTTTCTCTCGCTCTTTCAGTTCCTCCCATCCACTATCGTTGCGCTTTCTCGTGATTATCCTTCCTTCTCTTTGAAGAGAGAATCAGAGGAAATGAAAAAGACCGAGAAAAACGAAATAATTCGGCACAAGTGAGGAACTAGGAAGGGGGATGGAAATTTGACATCTCTTTTGCTTCTATATGGACCGGGCGGGTGTTCCGCGGCAGAGAGACAGACTGGAATGTTATTGTTCCAATAGGAGAAGTAGGAGAGGGGATGACATCTGATGTGCTTCTTGTGCTTTTATATAGACTGCGCGGGTGTTGCGCAGTGGATGGCGTGTGTCTCTCTGTTTACCTTTTACGACTGGAATTTTTTTATTTTTATTTATTTAGTTCAATTTCACATCATATTATATTTTACAGTAGTATTTCAAATTTGTACAATATGTGAAGCTCCTGATAAGCCATAAGCTTGAGTGAGGAGCATTATAACATTCATTTGGTTGGCAGTAATGTGTTAGAAATTATACAATTATACAATTATTTTGGAAAATTCTATTGGTAGGATACTTTAATATCAATGTTTATTTGAGTGAAAAAAAACTCTACTGATTAACAGAACGGAAATAAAACCTCTAGATCATCTACACTTAAACTATGAAGCCATTTTTTAATTTTTAGTTTGAATTCGAGTAGGGATTGAGACTGTTTAATGTAATCGGGTATAATATTGTAAGCTCTTGGACCGATAGAAGTTACATATCTTTGTGTTTGAGTCTTTCGGCAGAAGGGTATAGGAATATTAAGCCGATTTAAGCGAGTATTTCTTGTCGGAGCTGTGCATAATGTCCTTATGTTTTTATAAGTTCTTACTATTATGTTTTTTAGATATATGTATTTAATCTCAAGTACACCGACTAGTTTGTAAAGGTCAATTGTAGGAAAAAGTCGCGGTAGACCGTATATTAGTTTTAGTATTCTTTTCTGTGTAACTCTTAAGTGCTTCAAGTGGTGATCATAAGCTCCTCCCCAAACTGATATACAATATTGTATGGCAGATTCCACTAGAGCATGATAAAGTATTTTTAATTGCCTAATGGTTAGAGTACGCTTTAGGTAGCTTAGTAGACATACAAATTTCCTTATTTTGGAGTTTATGTATGTTATATGTGGAGACCATTTCAATTTACTGTCTAGTATAATGCCTAAGTATTTGGCCGTATATTCAACTTTAATTTTGTCACACATTCTGTTAGATTGTATGCTATCATTTTGACTGATTGGGTAACGGATACTTATTTGTTGAATATTCGGTAGTCCATTTGTTGTTAATGAAAATGGAATAGCTTTCGTTTTATTCCAATTTAGTTTTACAAGATGGGTGTCTAACCAGGTTTTTATTAATATCATGGCCTCTTCACAGGCTGATACTGTTTCATCCCATGAATCAGAAGAAATAAGCAAAATAGTTTAGTGTTGAGTATATGCGGATTGCTCCTCCATAGTTATTCTCTATGGTCTCTGTGTTCCTTCTTTTCTCTCTTCTCAGCGCTTTCCTTTGAAGAGAGAGTATCAGAGGAAGTGAAAAAGAGCGAGAGAAACGACGCAATTCGGCACAAGTGAGGAAGTAGGAAGGGGGATGAAAATTTGACATCTCTTTTGCTCTATATAGACCGGGCGGGTGTTCCGCGGCAGAGAGTCAGACTGGAATGTTATTGTTCCGATTGGAAAAGTAGGAGAGGGGATGACATCTTCAGTGCTTCCTGTGCTTTTATATAGACTGCGCGGGTGTTGCGCAGTGGAGGGCGTGTGTCTCTCTCTCTATTTTTTACGACTGGAATTGCTTCAAGTAGTTTAGTGTTGAGTATATGCGGATTGCTCCTCCATAGTTATTCTCTATGCCTCATATACTCTCTCTTCAAAGCGCTTTCTATGTACATCTTTCGCCATTCGACACAAGATGGCTCCGCAATCATTATCGAACGTGCCATGCTTTTTACGTTATCAGTTTTCAATTTTCGAAAACATCAGCTGTTGAAACGTTGTAAGGAGGCACGGAGACGTTTTATGTACAAAAACCAGATGTCAACCGTGGATAGTGATAAGAAGCAGTTAGGCACATGGGCGCAAGTAATTTGGCGCGCGCGGTCATAATCGACTTGCAGGTCATGTCTTTGATTCAAGAATTACAGGTTTTGATTGAAAGAAATTGTCATCTACTCGAAAAGGTAGCACCCAAGTATGTACATACATATACATAATTCGACTCGAATGAAACTAAGATAAGAATGCAACGTAATGTCTTTCAAGGGGTGCATTTTGATGCAGACAGGTCTGGTCACTGGCAACATTTGCACAAGAAACGGTTTTCATATAGTACATGTGTGTGTACATGTCCAATGGAAAATTGTTGGGAGGGTGGAAATGTCATAAACAACCCCGTGATTTTTAAACGGATGGATAATATTTCGGGTTCATTTTTATAAGGTCATACTAAATGTGCGGTCTTTTTGAATTGAACATCTTTGAGAATTTCCCTTAAATGCCTGGGATAAGACATAGTCGGACATATGTAAGTACAGTGGCACTACCACGGGGAGGGTTATTGGGGCTAAAGTCCCCCCCCCCCCTCAGGCACAGAAAAAAAAACACGAAATACAAAAATTGCCTTCTCTATCATGTTGAAGTGGAAGAGGTTTAATATCTGTATGAATTTATTATACTCACATATTTGATGTATGCATTTAGAACATTTACCGACGGGGGCGGTAGCTCAGTGCATAGAGGCACCAGTCTCATGCCTGACTACCGGCGTTTCGGGTTCGAATCCCATCCACGATGACGTGCGTGGCCGTAGATGTTTGTGTTGTTTTCCCCCGGGGGTGCGGGGTGTAATAATAAGCCACATCATCTCCCGACTTGTCGCAGGTAGGCGGCTGAATGGGGGAGCATGAGGTGCATGCTGGTAACTGCATTCTCTGAAACTAGTTTATGCCAACGAAACGTCAACTGGGCCACATGAAACAGTTGGTGCGCTGTGCCTCACAAATTATTAGGGCAATTGAGTAGTAGTAAAAATATTTTGCATTTCCGGAAAGAACATTTTCCATATTGTATGGTACGATTTTGTAGTCATTTTGTCCGCAGGACCTAGAACAAAGCCCCCCAAAGCATGACGCAATTTTCTCTTCTACGAGGACTCGTCCAAAAGCGCAATTTATTTCGCTGATTTCAAAAACGGTAGTTTTCTCGGATGAAAAAGAAGTTAATTTCAATGGTCCGGGCGGTTTTAACTAGGGATGGGTATCGATTAATCGAAATAATCGATTATTTTGTCGAATAATCGATTTTTATTTAATCGATTACATTAGGGTCGATTTAATCGATTATTTTATAACGATTATTGAACTTTTTTCTTCGCTGAGACTTTCAGATTTCAAGAGCGATATATTCTTCTTTCATTGCGAAAAATCACTTACAACAGTCGCGTATAGTATTTACCAACTACTTTTCTCATTCTACTTTTACCTGTCTACCACAATTTTTCTCTGAAGCTGGTAAAATTCTGAGGGAACAGAGAAGCCGGCTGACCGCCGACATGGCCAATACACTTATATTCCTTAAGGACGTTCATGATAAGTATTGGGATTAATAAATAAGCTCAATACTTCTCACATCTCAATAATTACTATTATTTCTGCAGCTACTGGGAAAGTTTCAGGCAACTGTTTCCAGTAGGTGTAATTATTATTTCTCTGTTTGATGATCTTTCTTCTCTTTTCATGTGAATAAATAAGGACTATTTTCATTGTACCCAGTTCTTAATTTTTTCCCAACCTTTTTTGAAATTGTTTATTAATTAATTAATCGATTTTTCAAGTCACAAATCATCGGTGTATCGATTAATTCGTAAAAAATTATAATCGATTTCATTAATCGATTACTTGTTGGTCGATACCCATCTCTAGTTTTAACTACAATATCCGGAATCTGCCAAAGGAATTGTGCTTTTTGATGAGGCCATAGTGTCACCATACACTATCGAACTCGAACTTGAACCTGGTACAAATGTCCTCTGACATACACACACACTTCACACAGGTGTGAAGAAAACCGGTCCACTTGTACTAGGTTCGAGTTCGACAGTGTATGGTGACACGTATAGAAGAGAAAGTTGAGTCATACATCGTACCATACAATATGAAAAATTCCCATTTGTAGGATTAAGGCACAACTTAATCGCTGATGAACTGGCTCGCGAGGGTACTACTAGCGAGGCAACTTGCAAATTGGCCTAAAGCCTGCGACGAGGGCTAACATCAGGTGTACTGATAACTCATGTAATGTAGCCAGGCAAATATGACTTAGATTGCATTCTAGTAGCTCTTCGGGGTTGCTTTTGCTGGATAGAAAGCGCATCAGCAGTGTTTTGGAAGTTATCACTGGCCATTGCCTCATTGGACAGCATGCCAGGCGACTTCGACTAGCGTACAATGATTGCTGCAGAAGCTGTGGGGACGACGATGAGGAGGAGTGCTTATTTCATTTACTCTCCGCCTGCCCGGCTCTTATCGGTAGTAGGAAATCCACCCTTGGGTCTTATTACTTTACCGATCTGGACGACCTGGAGGAGGTGAGTGTTGGTCAGATTCATAAGTTCATTGTTCGATCCGCATGGTTCGGGGATTAAGTATGGGTCGGAAGGTCTCCTTGTTAAGTCCATATTAGCGGTATCATAACGAACCAAGTGGTGGTCTATGTCTGCTCCGTATCTCAGAGTAGCCTCTGTAACCTCTAACCTAGTACTCGTGATCGTGACCGCTATATTTCTAATGCCCTTCGAAGTGCAAAATGCTGGTTGCGCCACTGCATGAGCAATACCTTCAATAACAGAACACCGTCTTCTTATTTGCAGTTAGTAAGTCAAATCATTGCTATCAAGGCAGTAATGGAATCTGTTTGATTCGTTCTTATCAATCATTATTTTTTTCAAAACATTGCGACTCCAGGTTGTTTTATCTGGAGTCGCAATGTTTAATATTAAAAGGATTGTACATACTTGTACATACATATATGAGTTGGAAGCTCGAACAAACGCTTCCCGTCTTCATTACTGCAAGTATAATCCATATATCTGTGATAACGCTTTCTCTTTTTTTTTCTGATCAAATTCTTTGCCGCAAGATTTCAAAACAGAGTTAATCTGAGTTTTATTCCCCATCAATCTTGTATCTAGTTCTAGAACCTGAATATGTATTGGACAGTTGAAGGAGTTCAGAACAAATATCCGATTACAAAGCCTGTATTGTCCATTTGCACTTGTTTGAATCGTGGCGCCATTATCAATGACCGCCGACGCCCATTAATACCTATATATACTAATCGACTGTGTATTCTTATGAACTACAGTTACAATTTACTTATGCTCGTAGGTTATACCCATTGGCGGCAAATCAATAGTGCACCTTTATCGAAACGATTAAACGGTCAAGGGTACATCAAAAGTCTCACCGAAGTATCAATAATATTGTAACCATGAAATTATAAAACTATGTACATTTTTAGTTTTTTTTTTTAGATTATAATCGCTACTGTGATAGGTTTGATGAATCTTTATTTTAGCTTCCATATCTCACAAACTGCTATGTCTGAGACCATGAACTTGGCATAGGATACCTTTTTTTAAACAAAGTGTCAGATGCATTTAAATTTGTTCGTGCTGTTGGAGCAGAAGGCTGTTAAAGTGACCAGGGCCGGTCAAAGTCTAACTTAAGGCACAGGCAAGGATATTTTGGCGCACCCCCTCCCCCTCTTCACATTTCTTCAAAACAGTTTTTCATATCGACTAGATTGATACATATCTTCAAATATTGTTAGCAAGTATTTTTCATAAACGAGTATTTAAAATCATCATCATTATCGGGCGACAGCCCGACGTCGGGCCTTGGCCGCCTGGATCGTTGTCCTCCAATTATCTCGGTTACGTGACCGCGTCCTCCAATTGGGAAGCCCAGTAGCTGCTCGGCGTCCGCATATACTGCGCTCTCACAACGAGCTGTCGGTCGTCCTCGCAGTCTCAATCCGTCGACTTGTTCTGCGTTCAGTACTCTCTTTGTCATGCGATCATCGACCATTCGTTCTACATGTCCTGCCCATTGAAGTCGTTGTAGTTTGACAATTTTCGAAACTTCTAGCTCATCGTACAGTTCATACAACTCAACATCCATCTCGATCGCAAACAGCCCCGAAAATTCGCTGCAGACCCTTACGTTAAAATGTGTCTAGCATGTTTCCGGTGGCTTGAGTTAGGGTCCATGCTCCGCAGCCATAGCATAGCACTGGTCGTATAATGGTTTTGTACACGCGGAGCTTCGTGTTTCTGTGCACATGCTTCGATTTCATTATGGGGAGAACCGAGAAAAAAGTCTTATTAGCTAACTGTATCCGTCGCTTGATTTCGTCAGTTTCGTTGGCGTCCCTTGATAAGTTGCAACCCAGGTACATATATGAAGTCGTTCATGAACTCGTGTTGAGGTCCCCCACATTGATGCTCGGTTGTGCAGGTGTCCTTGTCGTCGATTGCATCATTACTTTAGTTTTACCCTCGTTGATACGTATTCCCACTTCTTTTGCAGTAGTATCGAGCGTAGGCAGAAGTACTTCTGCGTCGGCCAATCTTCGGGACATGTGTCGACTTCATAAGTAGCGTCTTGCTGTTGTCCATATTCATAGCCCGAATAGCGTATTCCAGTGCTAGGTTAAAGAGCGTCGGTGCCAGTCCATCGCCCTGTTTCAGACCAGTGTGTGTTTCAAATAGATCAGTGTGTCTATTATGGATCCTGACCTGTAAGACGGAGTTGGTTATCGTCATCTTTGTCAGTCGCACTAATTTTGCCAGTATACCCAATTGCAGCATGATGTTGTACACTACTACACGATCGATACTGTCGTATGTTTGCTTGAAATCGACAAAGATTTGGTATACGTCTACGTTGTATTCCCACCAGCTCTGGAGTATCAGTTTGACCGTAAAGAGCTGATGGGTTGTGGAGCGACCAGGTCTGAAACCACTTTGCTATTCGCCAACGATTCGTTCTGCGTACGGTTTTCCAAAATTTTCGTCAAAATTCTATAAGACGTACAAACTAATGATATGCCCCTGTAATTCTCACACCGCAGTTTATCTCCCTTTTTGTGAGTTGGACAGATGATGCTTCTGCGCCAATCGCCTGGAATCACCTCGACCTCCCTTACTCACAGGAGTAATTGATGAATGGCATTAACTAGACCCGTTCCACCGAAGTTTAGCAGTTCAGCTGGAATCTCGTCAGCGCCCGGCGCTTTATTTCGTTTTAGTGACCGCAACGCGATATCAGCTTCCTCTACTGTCGGTGGTTGTATGGATGGGCCTAGGTCAGCCATATCGTCGAGAGCTTCTTGTGTGGGGATGTTAGATGGTAGGCTCAGAAACTCTTCAAAATTGTTAATAATTGTTAATGTTATCGGTGTCGTTGATGATGTTTCCATCCTTGTCCTTACAGTGGCTGGTTCTGGGTTGATAGCCGTTCTTAATTGAGTTTACAAGTTTATACGCTTGTCTGGTGTTCCTATTAGCTAAGTTTTCGTTAATATTCAGCGACTGCTCGTCAAAGTACAATATTTACATACGTTTCTTACGTCTAATTATTATATTCGATATTCGCCATAGCTCATCATATTTTTCTCTTTTGGCTCTGGTTCCTCGTTGAATCCATTGTCAATAGGCCTCGTTTTTCGCGTCAAGTGAGTTTTTGCATTCTTCGTCGAACTAGTAATTTCGCGCTCGCCGGTTTTTATATCCCACGACCCTTTCTGCTACCTCTTTGATGGTACCCTTGAGTTCTTCCCAGATGCCATGGACGCCTGTGTTGCTGATGTTGTGTAGCATAGGTGATAGTCTTTTCTCAAAGGCGGTAGTATACGCCACTGCCGTGGCATCGCTCAGAAGCTTATCAACCGCAAAGATTTTGGGAGGGCTGCTTCTCGATAGGTGCACTGAGGAAACTCTACATCTGTAGGTCGTCTTCACCAAGTGATGATCTGAGTCGCAGTTTGTTACTCGATAGGAGCTCTTGGAAATGAGGACGTGATCAATTTGGTTAACGGTATGTGCGTCTGGAGACTTCCAGGTCTGCTTGTGAATGCGTCGATGCGGGAAACACGTAGAGCTTACGACTAGATTCCTGCTTCAGGCGAAGTCGATAAGTCGCTGGCCGTTGTCGTTACATTCTTCATTGAGACTGTGGCCTCCAGTGGTGCCCCGGTGCCAACTTTCATTTCCGACTTTGGCGTTAAAGTCTCCCAGCAGCAATTTGACATCGTTTGTTGGAAGTGAGTCGAAGAGAGTTTCAAGGCGGGCGTAGAACTCATCTTTTACTGCGTCTTCTTTAACTTCAGTGGGGGCGTACACATTGATGAGCCAGAGATTGAAGAATCGAGTCTTGATGCGAATCGCACACAGCCGTTCATTTATGGGTTTGAAGTCAGTAATATGCGGTTTGAGGTGATTGTTCACTATAAATGCTACTCCAAACTCCTTGCGGCCCGATGGTTTACCATTTGTAAAAATTGTGTGCGATTTCTTGTCATTGATCTCGCTGCCAAGCCAATTTGTTTCCGGGACTGCAGTAATGCTCAGTTTGTACTTTTCGACCAGTTGAAGGAGGGTGTTCTCAGTCCCCGGTTTGTCCAGGGAGCGTAAATTCTAGGATCCGAAAGAATAATCCTTTAGTCGTTTGCGTGGTCGTCGTTGTTGATCCGTCCAATCCGAAGCTTTTGTTCCAGGTTTCTTGACGAGTTATCAGCACATCGCTTAACCCCATTCAAGGGATGGCCTCGGAAGATAGCTGCCTCAGATGGTTTAATAAACATGCTGGAGTTCGCACACCTATGTTGCAGGTCCAACTACACAAACCATTACATCCTACTAAACGTGAGACGCTTAGGTGTTAGCCAGCCATTCAGGCTACAGCTATCTGCCTTTTTCCAAACTGTCTTATCGCTAAGACTTGGCCGTCAGCGGTTTGACACACTGCCGTTACCAGGAGGCGCCCACAAGGAGGACTACGAGAAAGGTCTAGCTTCTATAATAAATAACCAGAGTTCGGACATAATGTAGGTTAATTTTTTTCAACAAACTGGAAGCTTTAGGAATGTAAATAATCTTCTCTGCCGACCTATATTATATATTTCATTGAGCAAATGAACTAAATCTATTTTTTAAGTACCACCAAATTGAAGTGAATGCAGCTTATTTCATATGCCACCTTAGTCATAGCAATTCCAGACTTTTTTTTATGAATAATTGAAAAACGGATTTAAATTTTATGGGTCACGGAAAAAGGTAGCCTATGTTATTTAGGTACATATGCAGCTCAGCTCATTTTCGATTTTAGAATATAGTATACACAAAAAGAGTCTTATCAAAAGCAGTTAAGTACCATTAACCCTAAAGAAATTTTCTTCTTACTTGAACCCTATCATTATTATCATTGAAGACGAAAATAGAAGAAACGTGTGCATGTAAATTGATGTTGACACAAATAATTTTGATACGAACTGATAAGAAAACTGAAAGTTCATCTACCTTTGGATAATCTTTGTTTACAAGTGACGTCCAGCAAAACTCTTTTCTAGCTCGCAACATTGGGCTAAATATTGAATGTATAAGCATAGGAGTTGACGTTACTTGAGAACCCAGGTGAAAGAAGAAAAAATCGCTACTGTATTTTTGTATTAAAAAGATACATATTGAACGTACATATTGCGTCTATGTTCGGTGAGAAACGTACACTTCGATTACTACAATATTTGGACATGTCCTAAGGGAGTAACAACGTCTGGATAGACAGACGGAACTTGATTGTGATCTACTTGATTTTAGCCAAACTCCATTAATGCCTGGTTCACTGAGCAATACACATTAAACAGTGATAATGCTAAAATTCTTTAGTGTCCTGGAGTCAAGTACATCCGATTATTATCTATCTAGTCATATTCTTTCTTTTTGGGGGTTTCTCGTATGTTTAACACAAAACAACTTCGGAGAACGTAACTTATCTCAAATTAAAGCTTTTTTAGTTTAAAGAGAAATCAATCCTAACAATTTTCCCTGTGGGACTAATATTTAACCCGTTATTTGATAAAATACACCAGAAAATTATTATTTTTGCACTTCGTGGGAGCAAAGGAGCAATTGACAAAAAGTGTTTTTCGAATTAGATTAATTCTGTCGCTATTGGTTGTAGAAAAGAAAACTTGGCAGATGAAATTTGTAGTAAATTTTATGCTCTACAAAAATGAAATTGTATTTTCCGTTAAAATGGACTGGAGCGGAGTTATAGGCGAAAACTGGTAAAAGTGCCAGTTTTTCGAAGATAGCGGGGGGAGCACAGAGGGGAGAGTTTCGCAAACTTGGATTTTTTACTACTCCACCGACCTATACAACATTTCTAAAATACAGAACTACCGCACCTTTTGCACGCCAACCCCCCTTATTTGGTCTCTATTTATTGGATTAAAAAACTCGGTTACAAAATAATTCGACTGATGAAAATATCAATTGACTTTATTTCCCTTTTGAAGAAGAAATAAGGTCCGCTCAATGCGGGGAAATTGGGCGTGCACCATTCGACAGTTTGCCGCCTTTTGCAACAACTTGGAAAAGTGAAAAAGCTTGACAAGTGGGTTCCGCATGTTCTTACCGAGCAAAACATGGCGTGTCGAATGGAGATTTCCAGTTCTATTCTCTCCCGCAACAAAAACAACTATTTCTTTAACCATTTGGATAACTTTTTGACAAGAAAACAGTTTAACAATGAAGCAGCTGTCAAAAATGCCTTCGAGAAGTTTCTTCGAACCTCACCCGCATTATTCACCAGACCTCTCGCCATTAGATTACCATCTCTAACATTTAGATCACTTTTTGACAGGATAACAGTTTAACAATGAAGTAGCTCTCAAAAATGCCTTCGAGGAGTTTCTTCGAACCAGAAACTCGGACTTCTACGAAACAGGAATAAATGCGCTTGTATCTCGTTGGGAAAAGTGTTTCGCATCCGCTTGTACCTATTTCGATTAATAACATTTTCTTTATAAAAAGTTACAGCTGTTCAAAAATTTACTACTGCTATACTACTATACATTCTGTCAAAAAAGTTCTGGAAATCAATCATTAAAAAAGCCTGCCCGACAGGATTGTCAATATTCTTTTTGTCGCTAAGTTGGCACAACTGTCCTCTATTCTGTCACGGAGTTTGACAGTCATCTGTCATTTAGTTTGTTTACAGTACTCGATATTGTCAGTTAGTTCATCTCAAGTGTGTTTTGCGATTTTTGCAATGGATGACATTATCGAACAAAGAATTTGTCTTAAATTTTGCGTTGCAATTCTGACGCCACATTCATAAAACACATTGTAACTGGTGATGAGACATGGGTTTACGAGTTTGACATGCAAACCAGTCAACAAACTTCGGAATGGCGCCTTCCAATTGAGCCGAAACCGAAAAAACCACGGCAAAAGTCAAGTCGATCAAAAGTCTAATGTTGACAGTTTTGACGTTTGTTGCATAGATATCTTTCTCTTTTCTCTGAGAAGTTCGAGATAGCAAGCAATTTGGTCTTCTAAGCCGCTATTTACTTTGGCACTTCTTTCGAAGTTCGGGTTGACCCTCTCCCAGAACACTATTGCCTCCTCAACTTTTGAAATTCCTTCCTGCAATTCTTTTGTAGTTGAAACCGTCGGTTGAACCGCATCACTCGGTATATCTTCCTGTTCTTTGAACAGTTCTCTGAACACAGAAGGTGTTCTTCGATTACCAGAAGATCTTCATCATTCGATTCCTCAAGTCAAGCAAATCTTCAACGTCTCCAGGTTCGAGCTCTAACTCTAGTTCTCTTGTCATGTTAACAATGCCCGAAGTTGCCTCATTCGCTGGACCCTCGTTAACTTTCAAATCGCTCATGAATGAATGAATCCAAAACTTTGACTTTATTTTTGATGATTGTTCCGACTGTCCTGCGAGGTAAATGTATCTTGCGGCCTATATCAGTCATGGACATTCCTTCTTCGGCGAGCTCGTTGCAAAGTTAGAACCGTGTGACTTCTTTTGACTTTCTCACTTTGGTTTGTCTCCACTGTATACATATAATCAAACAACTAATTACAACTGCATTGAACGGACACAGTTATTCGGAATTGGAAATGAAAAGTTATATGGCGAAAGAGTGGGACTTGCGGCGAATGAATGAATCATGCAGGAATTGAAAAGAGGCGAAAGAGGGGATCAGCGAAAAGCTGGGGACGCCTGTAATTTCAAAATAGCAAATGCACCGTAAATCAAAATGAAGGTATCTTCGCGTGAAGGGTGTCATACATACCTTGTTTGTTGTTTTATGTTTTTTCTTGGGGGTACTGATTACGAATTTGCGGCTTGCTACCAAAACTTTGTTGGGGAATTTAAGTTATAGCCAAAAAAGTACAACGAAAACCGTTTTTTTTTTATATTTTGTAAACTGCCAACCCTAGTAAAAACTTTGTGTGACAAAATCAGAGATCATGAACAGTTCAATAAGAAAGATTAACTCTACTTTTTCCGTATCTTTAATAGTTTTCGAGATACACTCATTTGAAAAACATATTAGAAAACGGATTTTTTTTCTTTTGTGCTTTTTTAAAAAGCGAATATCTCGAGAATTGTCGAAAATACGGAAAAAGTGATGTGAACCTTTTTTTAATATATCAGTTCAATATCTTTCATTATACTCTTCACGGATGTGATAGGGTATATTAACTTTGTCATGAAGTTTGCAACGCACAGAAGGAAGCATCTCCGATCATATAAACTATAACTATATAGGTATATATTCTTGGTCGGTATGACGAGATGAGTCGATTAAGCTTTGTCCGTCTGTCTGTCCGGTTCTATGTAAACTAGTCCCTCAGTTTTAAAGCTATCGAACTGCACAATTGCACAAAGCCTTCTTTTTATTGCAGGCAGTAAATATGTCGGAACTAACAAAATCGGACCACTACGTCATATAGCTGTCATAGGAACGACCGTTCCAAAAGCAGGTTTTTGTTAGGAAAACTTTTTTATTTCTGAAGATATCTTTACCAAATTTCATATTATTCCATTGCATTGACTGCCAAACCACGTCCCTAAATTTGAAATTGGCTTACTATTTCATATACCTCTCATAGGAACAGTGAAATCGGAACAAGTTTTATACTAATTTCAAAATGGCAAATACACCATAAGTCACAACGAAGGTGTGAAACCTTTCACGTGAAGCGTTAAGGGTATCATACCTTCGGCAAGCTAGCTGAAGGCTAGCTTGTTTTGTTTCAGAAAGTTTTTCGCTAAATTTAAAAAAAAAAGCAAAATCGGAAAAAAACGTCTTTATTTTGCTACGACTCTAAAGCCAGTACTAGTGCTGAAGAGTACCGAAAATACCGAAAAACTGCTTGCAATACCGGACCTCCGAAAAACCGAAAGCCAGTATTGAAATCTGAGTACCGAAAAGGTCTATTTGGGAGTGCATGCTTCTATTTTTAATTTAAAGAAGTATTGTTAGTTTGTCAGAAAATCTATTTTCCACAGGTGAAATGTGTCAAACGAACGCGAACAAGAAATTAAACTATACCAGGCTAAACAGCTGGTTTTCGTTGGCTGCGGCTTGTGGGCATTTGCACGGACACACGGAGACATAATAATTAAATCAACCATCCAAGAAGTCAATGTACAACAGCCTCCGGTATGTACGGCGTCTATTCATATGTTTTGTTCAAGACATCTCATCTCGATCACCCCCTTCCTTTCGTGATATTGCGCCTGATGAAAGCCATAAGGCTCTTTTCATTTTCTTATTGCAGCCGGGAGTCATCAAACTCAAGACATTCACTGCACCCTTGCAACAATGCACAATTAACAGCAAACGGCTGCTGCATTTGCCAGATTGACCGTTTTTGGCGCGTGCTCTCCCTCTTCCCTATGAATGCAAGAGGGTGTTTTTCCTAAACTTTACATCCGATCATAGAACTTCTTATTATTTATATGTGTGATTACAAAAGGGAAATGACCAAGATGTTTTCCTTCCTCAACTTGTACGATAGTCCCTCATTAGTTTGACCCGATTTGGACCGGGCACTGCAAAAGGAATTTTCTGAATAGATTTGATGTGCTGTGTATGTGTAACGTTGCTTTGTCCGCAATATGTTTGCGATTTTGTTTGGAAGGATGAGAATAAACAATGCGACTTGCTCTTGAATCGGTTTCTTGAAGAAAAATGCAATATGTTTTTAATCGGAGGGATGACAATTGCGCTTTGTCACCATTGGCACGTTTGAAACATGTGTATGGATTATTTGTTCAGATCCAGACTGATATATTTCAATCCTAATAATCACAATCAATCATATGCAATTCAGGCAGAGTAGGAGAAAGTCTGCAAAATACTAGAATATCGAACTTAGAATATCTGCATCGAACACAATTCGCCTATTCAAAGGGCAAATCTACGATGACTGCCCTATACAATGTTATGGGGGCTATCGAGAAATATTTTAATGCAAAAGAAATTGCATTATGTGCCTTCCTTGACATTGAGGATGCTTTTGATAACACCGGTTAGACTGCATATCTCGAGCCCAATAGCCAAGGGTATACCATCAACTACTATTACAGGGATAGATGGCTACCCGGGAGGGAGATCGACTCTACACTAGACAGTACTACGATAAGCGTCAAAGCTATTGCTATTAAAGGTTGTACACAAAGAGGGGGTCTTCTTACCGCTATGGTACTGTCTCTGGTGGAGTGGTGGTAGATGAACTGGTGTCCAGGCTTCATTTGCGTGGTTACTATGCAATTAGATACACAGATGACATAATCATCGTTGTTAAGGGAAAACTCAAATCCATCGTTTTTGAGGTGATGAGAACTGCGCTTGACGTGGTCTTGAAGTGGTGTTAAAAGTAAATCCTCAATAAACCACCATAGTATAATTTACTCGTAATCAAAACCTTACCTTCGGGTCGGTTTCATTAGATAGAACGGTCTTAGTGCATTCCAGGGAAGTTGAAAGTCTCGGACCTGGAATACTCACATCGAAAATCTAATTGACAAAGCCACACGTATAAAGCCCGGGCCACACCTATCCGATCATACTCCGATCATGCAGCCGAACTAGTGTATGAGAAGGAAATGGTATTGAATTTCGAACGGAGTATGGTTGGACGCGTATCAGAAAAGTGTGAACTAAACCCCGGGCCACAACGCGTCCGAAATCCCATATAATTTCCCTCTCATATACTCGTCCGACTGTATGATCGGATAGGTGTATCCCCGGCATAACGTGAGCTTGCAAAAGTTTCTTTGGACGGACATGGGGCTTGTTTCCAAAAATGTTTGTATCGCTGTCTTGCATGTTGTTGCGCTGGTATGGTGGCCTAAGGCACAACAGAGCTCAATCATGCTGAAATTCAATAAATTATAAATCTTCATTAAAGCAAAAGCAGCGCTCGACGCTCTTAGGGTACATCTAACTTCTGATGTATGCGGTAGTGACATTGGTCACATGAGCATTCTTAAACAAATTTCTGGCCTACAGATCTGTCTGAGATCAGATTATTTGAGCACGGAGACGGAGTTATGTTTTGGCAATTAATTCTTAGTCCTCATTCCAGACCGTACTCCAGGTGTATCATGTGGTACACCGATAGGTCTAAGACTGAACAGTGAGTAGATGCTGGCAGATTTGGACTCAATTCCAGGATTTCAATCGCTATAGATACCTGGCCCAGAGATCCATGCCATTGAGGTCTTTTCTAGATTGGTTGAAGAGTGTCGTGATTTTCTCCAATATCTGGGGAATCTTTCTTTATTACCCAATACAAAAATATTCAGGTCACCGTGGCATTGAAGAAAATGAAGCAGCGGATGAACTTGCCAGGCAGGGCTCATCGCTAAATTTTCTCGGACCGGAACCCTATTGTTGTTTAGGCTTGGCTTCAGCCAGGTCAATTACCAAGTACTGGTCTGAAAGGATACGACATCACTATTGGCAAAATCTTCCAGGACTGCAGCATTCGAAAAAGTTAATGAGACCCTTCAATTATGGACATATTACCCACATGAGTAGAGCCGACCTGAGGTTACTTGTGGGTTGTGGGCTACCTCTCGGGCCATTATTGGGTGAGATGCGTTCTAAGCAGTATGGGTTTTTGTCTAGTGAAACGGAATGTCTTCAGTGTTTAGAGGACGTTATGTGCCCTGCCGTTATCAGGATAACTTCTTCAAGAGACGTACTAACCTTCATACCTGTGGTGGAAGGTCTTTTGCTACAATAATTAAATAAAAAAGGCTATGGCACAATAGATCTTCTATGGTCGCAGTGTCCACCATTAGGGTCAGTAGCCTGAACCTTTCTATCTATCTATCTAGAATATTATTTTGGTTTATATTTATTATTTAGCGGATGACTTAGTGCCCTTTCAGATGTTGAAGAATCGTCTATGTTAGGCGTGTTTTCTTTTGTACTATGGTGCAGGTTAATTGGGCGTTATCCGGGTTAACCTACACACATTACACTAACAACATATCGTTGTTGTTTGTGTAATGTGTGTAAGTTAACCCGTAATTAACGCTTTCAGATCATTGATTTACCGAGTGATGGTTTTTCACATGACTGACACACTGTGCCACGTCTGTGGCTTTGACTACAATAATAAATAAAATTTTGGGAGATCGCGTGACGTGGACTCATCGACTTGTCGTGAGACAAGATTCCCAAATATTCTAGCTAGCACAATAATTTTATATCTCGGTCGAAGCTATACCTCATCATCATCATCATCATGGCGCTACAACCCGACGTGGGGCCTTGGTCGTATTGTCCTATAATAATCTCGGTCAAGTGACCGCGTCGTCCAATTCTGGAAGCTAAGCAGTTGTTCGGCGTCAACTGTGCATTCCCAACGAGCTCTCGGTCTTCCTGGGAGCCTTGCTCCGCTGATGCGTCCTTTCAGTATTTGTTGTACATTATCCTGTCCACGTTTGAAGACTTAGTAGTATGGCGATTCTCGAAACTTTCAGCTAATCGTACAGTTCGTGGTTTTACCAGGTGCGTCATCAATTTGGTTGCAGACTGCTCCGAAAATCACCGAGGGACCTTTCGTTCAAATGTGTTTAGCTTGTTTTTGGAGACTTGTGCTTAGGGTTCAGGTTTCGCATCCACAGTATTGCAGCGGACGTTTGATGGGTTTTTATATGTGAACTTTCGTATTTCTGTGCATATCTTTCGATTTAATTATTGACCCAGAGAAAAGTTTTATATGCTATGCTGAGCTATCGGTCGCTTGATTTCGTCAGTGTCACTGGGGTCCTTTGAAAGGTTGCTACCAAGGTATGTGAAGCCGTCTACGTATTCGGTGTTGAGATCCCCTGCGTTGATGTTCGGTTGTGCTGGCGTCCTTCTTTTTTAATGGATGGTTTGGTAGGCATCCATGAAGGTCGGGCCGTGCTATCTGGCGAAGAAGAATGCCCCTCAACGAGCTAAGCAGCGGCCTTTTGCTTGCTGCAGCTCAGTTCGGTAGACGTGGGCGGGGTTTTCACCGCTCGTTGCCCCTGTCCTTTACGTAATAAAAATGTATAGTCCTGGGGAAGATAACACAAACATGGGAGACGAAAATGGGGAGTGTAATGAGACCTCGGCCTCTGGTTTCGTACCACCGACAGATCAGTACTCATCAGGTGCTGCCTTCGATCTGCCCGTGGAAGCAGCACTACCAGACCAGAATATGGTTCATTACAGATGGTTCATTACACTTCTTAGGTTAGGCTAGGTACAGGGGCTGCCGTGATGTGGAATATGGAGCCTCCAGGCAAGCTCCCCTATTGGGCAGTGCCCTGTGATGGTCCCTAATTCCCTGCTAATGTGCATCATGTTCAGCGACAGCAGTATGGCGGAACGGCGGAAATCAATTTTCGGCCAAATTATCCTCGTTGTTTGGCATGTGTTACTGTGGAGTCATCTTACATTAGCCCTGTCCACAGCAGCAGTCTTAATCCCCAATTTGCACGAGGCAAATGGCACTTTTATGTCTTTGCGGCTGTCATCAACCGCACCAGTTGCCCCCTTCCGAGCCAACTCATCTGCCTTGTAGTTACCCGCAAAGCCACCATGGCTCGGGATCCAACAGAGGGTAATATTGAAGAAGCCACCCATCTCTGCAAGAGTTAAGCGACAGTTCTCTATAGTTTCAAATGTCGTCAAGACGGATTCTAGTGAGCGAATCGCCGCCTGACTGTCCGTGTAAACACTAATGTCCTTCACAGTAATGACATGACTGCCTGGCCATGAAAGAGCTTCCTACATAACCTTCGCCTGTAGGACACTGCAAAAGTCGGGGAGTCGGAGTGAGAGGTTAATACCCAGTTCCTCCGAGTATATGCCTACCCCAACCCCGTCGTTGGTCTTATAGCCATCTGTATAGATGGCCATGGGCTCGGTGGTCAAAGTCGTGTCTCCCATCCGTAGATTCCTCGACGGAATATGACTAGTGTAGTCTGCTAAGGTGGTATTTTGGAGAAATGTGCATATTACAGTAGGCCAATCATCATACACTAATACCATACAATAATACAATATAAGACAGCTGTATATATCCAATATACCACTTTCGGCTGAAGGCCCCAGTTTTTGTCTATGGCCTTCTACACGAGTAGAGTGCATTCTGCAGCACACCGCTGAGGGTATCAGGACACTTAAGCGTAACTGCAATGCCAATGTTGTCTGTATAAGCAATGACTTTACACCCAATCTTCTCTAGATCCAAAAGCAGTTCATTGACCGCTAGATTCCAGAGAAAGGGAGACAGTATTCCCCCTTTGGGGGTTCCCCTGCAGACACGCCTACGCATATATTATGTGCGTAGGGTAGTGTGAATAAACCTTGATCTTAGCAGCGTGTTAATGAGCATACAGAGCGTCTCATCAACATGCAGGCTCAGAAGTGCTTCGATGATCGTACAAGGTTTAATATTATTAAAAGCGCCCTCGATATCTAGGAAAACAACTATCGCGTAATCCTTTTGATCAAGGGATTTCTCAATAAAACCAACCAAAGAGTACAAAGCCGTATCCAATCCGCTTGCTCTGACGCAGATAAATATGGTAACGGAATGGTGTTTCGCAGATAGATATCAATTAGTCTCTCTAGAAGTTTCAGCATTATTGAAGATATACTAATGGGTCTGAGGTCATTCGGGTGCGCATGCGAACTTTTACTCGCTTTTAGGAGAAAAACATCCCCAACTTCCATCCAGATTCGGGGGACATAGACCAACTCCAGGCAGTCCTTTAGGATACCCTCTATCCAAGGATATAAAATATCCGAACATCGCTGCAAGTTCGCCGGAATGATGCCGTCGTCGGGTCCAGCAGATTTTAAATATTCTAAGCTAGAGTTTCCCCACATAATCTTCTCTCGAGAAAGGATAAACGTACTATCACATGGCGCTGATAAACAAGTGTAGCACTCCTCAAATGAGACATCAATCCAGCTAGCAGAAAAATGCATGTCAAGCGGATACTCGATAGTCTCCTTATTTGAAGACGTCCAGGATTCATCTTGCTTTTGTAAGAAGCTTGGCGTAGATGGAATTGACGCAAGCATTTTACGAAATCGCGAGGTCTCGCAGGATCCTTCTATCCTTTAGCAAAATCTTCTCCGTGAGCTGCGTCTAGCTCCTCTTTAACTCTTTCTTGAAACATCTCAGATGTTTTTTTATAGGAGCTCCAATCTCACTCTAGCCTGGAGGCTTTAGCCTTATTGAAACTCTTCCCACACGCTGCTCTGAGTTCGGGGATTTTAGTGCTCCATCAGGCTGGTTTTTTCTCACCTTCATATGCGATAGTAAAGGCAGTAAAGGCCCCTCAACAAGAGCATCACGATACAAAGGCCACTTAGTCTTTCTTCGATTAACGTTAAGTTGACTTACTGCAGGACGTTCAGCCTGGCTAAACTGAAGGTCCTTTTTCTTGATTACATCATTATTTTTGTTTTGTCCTGATTAATTCGTAGTCCAACTTCTTTTGCAGCCGTGTCAAGATTATGCAGAAGTTTTTCAGCGCCGGGCAGATTTGGAGACTTGAGACATTAATGTCGTCTGCATGCGCTATGAAATGCGTCATCTCGAAGAGCAGCGTACAGCTGGTGTCCGCATTCTTTGCCCGGATGGTGGGCATGTTCAAGTGCCAGGTTCAAGAGCGTCGGCGCCAGACCATTGCCCTGTTTCAATTCATTACGTGTTTCAGAAAGGTCAGTAAGCCTATTTTGGATCCTGACCTGTGAGATGAAGTTAGTCATCGTCTTCAGTTCGTCTAAGGGTGCGTTTATGTTTGAGCTTCGACAAGCGATAAGACCAGCGCTGATAGTGATACGTAGAAGCTGTTTATGTTGGAACAACGCATTTCCTCTCTTTTTTGCGACCTATGATAAGAACTGCTCTCAGCGACGCTCTAAACGTTTATAGCGCAGCTCCAACATAAACAGCTTTATGTAAAGGTACGAATCCATTTCCGTCAGTGCTGCTCTTATCGTTTGTCGAAGCTCCAACGTAAGCGCATCCTAATACGATATAGAGAACTTAAAATTGACCACTCGTAATTTGAGACCAAGTTTAATGGTACTACGATAAGCGCTGCTAGCGTGCTCGCTTCTCATCCTTCATCGATCTGGCTACCCCTACCACTGGCCGTACCACTGGTATTTGCCGCAGTACCTCGATGGGCAAAGCGTGGATTTACCAATCGAGGGGTCACAGGCTCGATCCCTCCTTTCATTAGATAAAAGTCAATGGAGTTAAGGCGGGACATATGTGATACTGACCATATTATCCCGTAATTTCTTCCTTTTTTCATCTGCATTTTACTAATATTATACATGGAATACTTGCGATCGAATAACTCTTTGATTGCAAGTAGGCCCCCGGCCAGCTTAAGTCTTAAGCTGGCGGACACTACCGTAACTTTTAAAAGTAAAGTGCAAGACCTTTTTTTTCGACTGTACGAAATTAGCACTAAATAGGCCCGAATTTAGTACACTTCTTTCAATTATGTCTGCTACGTTTGCTCTGCCAGCTTAAGAGAGGTGAAAATTTAAGGTGGACGGTAGGCCTCAGAGAACTACTATGTAACTGGGAGTGAGCCATTAAAACCCCCCCCCCCCCCCCCCCCCTTTGAATATCGTGTTGTTAAGGACTGGTGTTTTGTTATCAATGATTAGCTACCCAAGATTCGTATTACAAAAATATTATGGTTCGTATAACGGCTTCCTTACAGATTTAAACCCTTGGGTCTGTTCGCTTTTGGTCGCCGCTGGTATTGAAGTTTCATGTTGGCCAACGATGACGTTTTAATCAATGTGATACTGGACTCATTCTTGCTTCCTATTGCGTAATGATATGACAAGTCGATACATACTTATTATTAATACAAAACCGTCCGAAGCGTATATACCCTAGACTTGTACAGACCTAGTGGTGATACCAAAAGTACCAATTGGTAACGACCATATGCGTTAAAAGTGAGTTTCCTATATGGCCAGTTTATAGGGGAGGTTGGCAATCATTCAGGAGGATCTTGACGATTATCAAAATCAATTAACTAAGCCATTCTACAAAGATTTGTCGAATTTTTCAATTCGCTTCATTCTATCGAACGTGAAGTTTCACTTGTAGGGGAGGTAGGGGTTTCTTGGATCGGATCTTGCTCATCATTGCCACCAACAAATAAGATCATGCTACAAACATTTGAACAAAATTTCAAGTCTCTAGCTTCACTTTATCGAAAGTTATCGCTTATTTGAAGTTTCATTTGTAGGGGAGGTAGGAGTTCCTTAGGTCAGATCTAACCCATCTTGAATACCAACTAACTCAATCTCACTTCAAACATTTGACCAAAACTTCAAGTCGCTGGCTTGATTCTGTCAAAAGTTATCGCTTATTTGAAGTTGCATTTGTAGGGGAGGTAGGGGTTGCTTGGGTCGGATCTTGCCCATTTTCAATATCAACCAAATAGATCTTACTAGCAACATTCCACCAACTTTTCAATTTGCTAGTGTCATTCTATCGAAAGTTATCGTAATTAAAAGAATATTTAATTTTTTGAAATTTTGTAGGGGAGGTAGGCGTTCCTTTGATCTGATTATGCCCAACTTACTACAACTTAAGCAGCTTCCCACCCCAGGGTTACATGCCAAAAATCAGGTGTCTACGTCGATTGGTTCAAGAGTTATAGACAGAAAACCTGAAAAGTAGGGTAGTACAGGGCTCTTTGTAAGAAAATTACCGTTAGCTTCCAATTGATCGATTTTATTTTTCCAGGAGAGTTTAAGATTACCCTTACGAGCAATCTGCCAAAGCTAGAGCTTTTCATGTTTATTTAATCGGGAGTTATAGATACATTTAATTATTTTACATATGTAGGGGAGGTAGGCGTTCTCTTGGCCTGATCATGCCCATTTTCAATACCAACCAACAAGATCATACTTCCAACATCTGACCAAAATTTCAAGGCTCTAGCTTCATTCTATCGAAAGTTATCGTGCGAACGGACAGACAGACAGACAGACGGACAGACGGACAGACGGACAGACAGACAGACAGACAGACAGACAGACATGGCTAAATCGAATCAGGAGGTGACGCTGATCATTTATATATATACATTGCTATACCTCCGGAGCCTCCTTTAAGGTGTTACATATTTCCGTCGTGACAAAAACAATATACCCTATACTAAAAGTCTAGGGTATAAATACTAAAAGTCTAGGGTATAAAAACTGAAATGCCAGCTGTCTCTTTGTGTTTCTATCACCTTCAGCTATTCCTAGTGGGATAGTGGAGCCGTAGGATTGTTATTTCTAAGACACCATTTTGCGTGTTGTTTTGGGTAACCTAACGTACACAATTACATTATTCAGAGCATTATCTATGATTGATAACGACATTTACTCCTTTTCTTACTATTTCGGATTTCACCCTCGTTCAAAGTTATCAAAGCTCGCCATTCATTCGTCATTCAGATTGAAACTTCTGGAAACCTACAACACCCCTACTCTGCATGTGTCATGTAAATCCAATCCAACCCAGAGGTGCACCCCAACCTTTCCTAAACTTAGCAAGAACTAATAAAGCACCCCATTTCCAATGTACATACTCATATGTTCAGTTCTTCACCTGTGGAAATTTGTTTAAGAAAATTGTTGTGTGTTTCTTTGGTATATCTCGAGGTGGTTGATATCTTATATATACTTTTGTTTGTGCTTATCAAATCTCGGCGCATACATTCCTATCGATCCGGGGGATTCGACGACCATCCCTGCACATTTAGTAACGCATTTTTGCATCTGCTTCTCATCGTCATATATGTACTATATTTTCATTTTTAATTTTTCCTCGATCAAAGAAACAGAAAGGACCCTCAGATGAGTCTTGGACTGGCCTGATCCGTCTCAATTCGAGTACACCAAAGACTTCAACGACCCGAACGAAATGCGGACATATCCAAGGCGCTGACTTTTCTTTTTTGGTTTTTCATCTCTTCAGTGGAAAAAGGAGACGAAGAAGGAGGAAGACGAAGACGACGACATTTTCATTGAAAATGATGATCGGCTCGATTTTTCCATTAAGTGTGGTGCCGGCTTGGAAGTGATATATTCAGGAGACGGGTGGTGTTCGGCATATTTTTGAAAATTTCGTTGAGTTGCAGAAAAATTTTGTATACTAGAATGAGATTAATTTAGATCCAACGATATTTGCTTACGAATGTCTATTATAATCTCAAGCCTGCTAGAAAACATGACTTTGGCACGATTCAAATCCCAAACAAGACACCAATCTCCCCTACATCAACATCTTCCTGATTTGTCACCCTTTTTGAATCTGTGTGACCTTCGAGTCTGACGAAGGGAACTCATGCTCGTACCATGACTATTCAATAATGTCTGGATCGGGGGTTTAGAATCGAAACTCCTGATTATTAGTTATTGTTGCACTCATTGAAGATTATTGTCGAACGCGTACATTGATTTTTCGGTACATTACCCGTTTGCCATACACCGCTATACCATTTACCCTTCAACGATGAAGGCTTGAAATTAAAAGAAAAAGAGAATAGGGTCTTAAAATTATTTTGAAGAGTACGTACGTACATTTTAGGGTTCTTGAAGAAACCACCTTATTTAAACTCACACATGTAACCCAACACCCATAGGTTACTCGTCGATGCAGTTCTATGGCTTCAAGACGCCGTTATTAATTGATTGTTGATAGTAAATCAAAGAGGGTCCTTCAAGAGGTAGCCTGCTGGTTGCCGGCAACCCATATATTGTCCGAGCCATTTCCTTTCATTATATCTAAAGTGCATTTGACCGATTAATCGCATTGGTCTATCTGTTTTTATGTTACTTTCACGCCGAATGGCTTGTGAAAGGCTTTCGCGTAAACCTGGACTCTTTGTCTGAAAGGATTGGTCACTTTCGCGGCATTGAACATTTGGAAACTGAAGACTGCACAAGTCTTTGAAATGAAATTTGATATGGTGCGGTCAAAAAGCCGATTATGAGTGCCATTGTAATCCTTATAGACTCATGGTTTTATTTGTGGTCGCGGATGAATAGAAAGAATTCAAATTAAATTCAAACGATTGCACTGTACTTTCGCCAGTTCAGTCCCTTTGGAAAGCATCCTGGCAAAGTTTCCTAGGGTCACATTAAATAAGTGTTTTATTTGAAAGTTATCAGTCGAGTTTCATTCTCAATGGCAACCTCGGACCTTTCGTTGGTGTAAATATCATTTAGATTGTTTCGTAAATACTTTGACGGTTTTAATATAGTGAAAAGGTTCGCGTAATCCTCTGCGTATAATATAGGATAATGTAACAACTTGACCCCATAATTTACTTTCTCCGTATGCCGTATGGTATGTCTTTAAGATTGCTAATTTAATTTGAATTTAATGCAAATAGAAACTATAAAAGTGAAATGAGTGCAGTGTTCGTTACAATTTATTTTGTAGGCCTGACAGTATGCAAAGCAATTGTTACCGGTTTATCTTTACGCGTAAGTTCAGAATAAATGTTAATGCTGAAACGAGAAGAAAGCTGAAAGGGGTTAGGGTTTGTTTCTTAATTTATGTGCGAACTATACGCTCTATAAAAATGCGTGGATTTGAGTAGACATGTATCCCTCAGCCATTCTAACTGCATAGTTCATTTTATTGCTGAAAGGGTGCGATAGGAGCGTAATAGTCTGAAACTCGCAATTTGTCAATGTTCGTTTGAGCCGTACTAACTTCAGTAAAAAACCAAAACTCTCTAATGAAGTTCGTGTAGTCTTCTGATTCCGTATTGCGGAGAACGTTGAGTAAATGTTGATGAGTGAAGCGGTTTCTTAATTTCATACCACTCCTTGGACTAACGTCGTCTCTTCTTATTTTTTCCGCTTGAGGGCAACGAATGTTATGGCAAGAAAGGCCAAATTTGTATTGAAAACCATAGCGACACTTCACTTCACACTTTTTCAGAGTCGGAAATTCAACTGAGAATGAGTTTTGATGAAAAGCTTGAAGAGTTGATTGAAGCGTTGCTTAAAGAGTTGATTGACCGTGTAGAAGGTTCATTGAAGCGTCCGTGCTTGACGGGACTGCAACTGATTGATCCAGGGGCTTGATCGTCTAGGGGCTCTTTTACGTCTAATTATTCTATTTGACATTCATGGTAGCTCGTCATATTTTTCTTTTTTAGCTCTAGTTAGCAATGGATTCATTGTCTGTAAGCTTTGTTCTTTGCGTCAAGTGATTTTTTGGTATTCTTTTTCGAACCAGTCATTTCGCGTTCGCTGAGCTTTATTCGGGAAAAAACTATTTTTCACTGTGATAACTTGCAGCTACTCGTATATTCATGAAATTTGGCAGGAATATTGAAAACTCACTGGAGAATGGAGAAATCGCATCATAGTTATACACCAACTTTATTATGTACATATAAATATAAAATTGAGCATTTTGACTCTACTCATAATCTAGGGACGCGCGAGCGTCCCACCCGCCAAAGAAAAAAAAATCGGAAAAGTGACCAAGACTGTATTCACGCGACACAACAAGTACGGGTTTTCGGACCTCTGTTCTGTAGCTCCTGCCCCGAGTGATTGTGGGGGCTCAAATTTGGTGTGATCATTGTCTCCGGTCGTCCTACGAGGTGCTGCAAATTTTATTTCGATACGAAAAAAACACACGAGATATGATAGTTTGAGGATCGCTATTTTTCAAATTTTTCTTGTCCTTTGACAGGGCTGCAGTCTCGTAGGGAGCGTATCGAGATCTGCTTTCTTTTCTCTTGAATTGACTGTGTCCCAAGGGTGTGCTATCATTTGCTCTGATCAGTAGATAAAAAATACATCCAAAAATGTGAAATTTTATAGAGTTTCTCGCTGAAGTTCTTCCAATGATTTTGAAGGAAAAATCTATTTCATAGGAAAAATCGTCCAGGCATTACCCGTGGTCCGGTGCTGCTGGAGAGTGTGCGTCAGGACAAAAGGACTCTCTTAACCGTCAAATTAGACAAACACCAAAGCTGGTAGGTATGGGTATATTCTGAATCGTGAAATGAGGCCAGTGCACTGGAGTTCTGTTAAAGACATTTTGAGTCCTTCAGTCAGGGCTGATGGCATTTTGTGTCTTTTGGAGAGGAAAAAGAACATTCTTGGAAAAGAAGTGATATCAAGGGATGATGGGTATCATATATCTGGGGGAGATGAGGCGAATGCAGTAGACTACTGGTGCAGGCATTTTGAGTCCCTTGGAGAGGAAAAAAGGATGTTCTTCGGAATCGATATCTAGGCAAGATGAGTATCATAAGACGGGGGTGATGAGGCGAATATAGTAGGCTACAGTTGAAGGCATTTTGAGCCCTTTAGAGTACTGTTGATGGTGTTTGAGTCCTTTAGCTAGGAAAAGTAACTGCGCTATTAAATCGATGGGTGCGGGTAAAGCCCCGGGGATAGATGGAATTCCGGTGGAACTTTTTAAAGCTGATGCCAAGGCTACTACGGATATTCTTCTCCCTTTTATCCAAGAGTGTTGGGAAACCGAAACTCTCCCTAAAGAGTGGAAGAAGGGCATCATTATTAAGATCCCGAAAAAAGGCGACCTGAAGGATTGCAATAATTGGCGTGTGATCTATCTTCTCACAGCAGTCTCCAAACTGATGGCAAAAATAGTCTTAAACCGGATCAAGCATACAGTTGACCGCACACTGAACGATGAATAGGCTGGTTTCCGCGAGGGCGTTTCATATAGCGACCACATCAACAATCTCCGAATTATTATTGATCAATCCGCAGAGTGGAGATCCCCATTACATCTCATGTTCATTGATTTCGAGAAGGCGTTTGACATTCTTGACTGGGAATACATCTGGAGCGCCTTACGTTGGAGAGGCATACCAGATAAAATAATTTCCATTATCAAAGAGTCCTACCAGGGAGCCCAATGTCACGTCTTACACAAGGGTAAGCTCTCAGATCCTTTCGAGATGCATAGCGGAGTGAGTCAAGGCTGCATTTTGTCACCTATTCTGTTTTTAATTGCCAGTAATGATGTACTAAGCGGCGCGCTTCAAGAACACCAGAACAAACGTATAAGATGGAAGTTGTTCAAATACCTTCAACACCCAGACTATGCTAAGGACATTTGTCTTCTATCAAATAAATCGGATCAAGTAGCTCAAATGTCTGATGCTCTCCATTGCGAAATCCGTAATGCGGGGCTTAAAATCAACGCTGTCAAGACTAAGTACTTGAGCTTGGATCCAGGAAGGCAAAGCGGAATTTGTGTTTCGGGGCAGGCAGTCGAGAAAGTTGACAATTTCTGCTATCTCAGAAGCGTAGTTACAGCAGATGGTGGAGCGGATGCTAATGTACAGTCTCACATCAACATGGCTCGAGTAGCTTTTTTCAGTTTGACTCCTTTCTGGCAAAACTACAACATTTCCAGACACACAAAACTCCGGATCTTCAAAGCCAACGTAAAATCGGTTGTTCTAAATATATGGCTGTTCAACTTGGAAGGTGACCAATTAAATATCAACTAGATTGCAAACTGTTGTGAACCAGTGTCTACGGCGCATCCTACACATACAGCGACCTGAGGTCATTTCTAACGACGACCTCCTTACTATTACTGGTCAGGACAGGATAAACACTTCCATAAAAAGGCGAAAGTGGCAATGGATAGGTCACACTCTCCGAAAAGGGCCGGACAACATTGCTGAACAGGCCCTCGATTGGAACCCGCAGGGAACCAACGCAAGTCGCCGACCTAGTAACACCTGGATAAATTTAGCTAAGAGAAAGTGTGCCTCAATAAGCTACTCGTTTAGTGAGCTGAAAGCGATGGCGATGAACAGGACGAGGTGGAAAGTAGGCGTGGTTAATGCCCTATGCCCCACAAGGGGTTAACAGCAACCAGAGAGAGAGAGTTAGGAAAACAGCATCTTCTTAGGCATAAAATGAAGCAGAAACCAAATCTTGAAAATATCGTTCTCTACTTAGGGGAATATAGGATATAAATAACTCAACGGACATAAAGGACTGAAAGACATAATTTCATCGAAGGCAGCTCAGAGTCATGCCGGAGGCACATTTACTCAATGATGTCCACCTAAATAAAATGATCCTTGGGGCAAGATTTTTCAAAGCAAATCATGTACAACTCAAAGGCAAATGGATGAAAGTGGAATGTATTTACATGGGGCGAGCCTAAAGTGCCGATGAACTCATCGCTCTTTTTGTATCATTGAGACAGCCCAGGTCAGCCCGACACATATTCTGATCTACCGATTTTATTTCAAGTTTAAGTAAACTGCAGTTCGGCGTGGTAATGTAGAACCATGGTTCGCACAATTCCAAACCCACAGATTGGTAAAACTTATAGGGAAAAAATTATACGCAAAAAATTTCAGTTTTAAGATTCAGGTTCAGTAAAATGGAAGTTGAGAATCTGTGGAGTTAAATTTGGTATTGCAGTGAATTGTTTCGGATGTTGTTCTATGTATTCAAAACCTACACGTTGGTAATCAATGGGTGCGTTCCCAAAAGTATCGTAAATCCTCTACTTATCCATTGCCCCTTCTCCGATTCGTGATTTCTCCGGTGAACGACACGATTCCCGTGCCGCCATGAATATATTTCACACAAACACACGCCAATTAATAATGGATATTTACACTTTTAAACACAATTTCTAAATTAAATGACGAGCGAGGACAGATTTTTCAATCACTACACGCACTTTGACGGCAATAAAGAGTTGTTTGAGTTGAGTTGTTGGAGTGATAGCACTTGTCAAGAGCGATCTGTCAAAACTATAGGAATCGTTGAAGGAGTAATCGGATCGGAAAAAATTCATGATACTTTTCCATTTCTCAAAGATTCTGGTATCGGTGTCTGAAATCGTAGCGTTTTCGCAAAGTATCTATGAAACCGTGTTGACACGGTTCCGACACGGCCCAAAATAGAAACGCAGCCAATAGTACATAACGATAAATTTTAAGCAATCTAAAACGGGTTTGAAATTCATAAGCGGGTTCTTCCTCCATAAAATACAAAAAGATGTGATATCTCCCAAAAATAACTCTGTCGTAAAAAATTTCCCGCCAAAAAAAAACTCATCAGCCGCATAAAGGGTTGGTATGAACTGTATGTTAGCTACAGATATCTGAAAAGCCCTTCATAGAGATTATCGGTTATGATGAGCCTAGGAGGAAGGATATACTTTTTATTTGGATTTTATTGAGTTGGCTGCTCACATTTTAACAAATACATTTGCAGAAATGTGGAAAAATAAACTTCTTACTATATAAAAAATTCCATATTCGTCATAATTCTTTTCTCTTTATAACAGTAATTCCTTTCTTATTAGAAACTTTCAGGGGTAATTTCAATCCATTTCTATTCGTACGTTCATAAACAGGGTGATGTATAGTATGTACACAACACAGATCGATAATTACATATCATTATGTAAATGTCGCCTACCTTCTTATTAATAGACCAGGTGTTTTGTAATTCACATGTCTTGCTGTTAACCGCCCTTGATAAGCAGCGTTTCCACCCCAACACCAATAGGAAATGCGGCTGGGGTTATTGAACCGTCACATGTCCCGCGTATTTTTATTCGTTATTAAAATTACGTAAGTTAAGTTTTAGCGGTTTTTTTTTCGATATGTATAGATTATCAAATTATCGTCAAAGTGAGCAAATTTCTAACATTGGGGATATATATTTTTACCAATTCGACAATTTGCTGCTGCGTTAAACATTGAAAAGCAATTTTGGCCCGATCCTTGAGAACCAAAAACTCATATTGCACACGGGAGGGTGCACACTTAACTCTTGCCCTCACTGTTGCAGTGGCTTCTTTCCATTTTTCAAAAGAAAAAGAGTTCTACATCACATTGAGACCATATGGTAGCTTCACCCAAGCAAATGCATTCGATTGAAACCCATAAAAATGTTCAAGTCCTAAAAACAATGACCTGATTAAAAGGCAGACCGTGAAGTGTCCGCAGTGGGAAATTTTCATTTCGCTGGGCACCAGCACGAGCCATAGACCCATGCAGTGCCCTGCAGACCTTATTGAAATTTACGTCTAACCCCCTGCAAATTTGTTTTGTTATTGGAAAAACGACTGTGTAAGACAAGAAACGCGGCGTTCCGTTGTTCACATCACACGGTTCAGCTCAACAAAATTCCTTGGTACTCGCTTATATCCTTGTGAATTCACGCGGTATGTCTGGATAACTATTTTAGGTCAGTAACACATATGATGCATGCGCACATGAACATATACAATGCGCATGTGAGTGAAGGCAGGATAATATCGGTTTATGGTAATTATTAGCGTATTATAAGTCTTAGGAATTAGTTAAGGGCGTAAATATGTTGAATAAATTTAGTTGCGCAAGAATGAGCGCATGCGTAGGTACGTAGTACATGAAGAGTGTTACGATCATAGTCCTTGTGTTGGTATGTCCTTATTCAAATTTCGGTTAATTTGAGCGCGCCAAATCAACAGAAGGTGGGTGATGACATCGGAATGTAAGTGGACGGTATAAAGAATAATAAATGGAGGAGGAGATTATGATGTTTCTTACTATACTATTGCATGGAAGTTAATTACATAAATAACATGTGTCCTAGTCTTTTGACTCGTGCCAGTGAAGTTAATCTAGGGGTGAAGCAACTTTGGCGCGAAACGGTCATTGACCGTTAAAGGGAGTAACAATTATAAATTCTTCGAAATTAACGACTTCTAAAACGAATAAATTTCTCGTCCGAGAAATGAAACAAATGATATATATGAAAATAAAAATCATCTGGTATTTCGTAATAATGTTTTAGGGGCCGATTGCTCAATGTCCGATTAAAATTTATCTGAACAATAAGCTGCCATTTAGCACAATTTAATTTACTTAATGTCTGGTTAGCGTTATTATCGGATAAACGCTAACCGTCCCCTGTCCTCCAATTAATCTTTAATCAAAATAAAACACAACTCCTTGTTTCCGGTTTTTATGTAGGCATTTATCCTAAACAAAAACCCAACACTTGATACGGGATGCTGAGAGTTTGACAAGTAGAACTGTTCACTTTTGCAAATTCAAATGAAACCAATAAAAGTGGCCATAAAGAACAGAGTTCCTGGAAATCCATTCGATAGAAGAGCATGTGGAACAAACTCAGCCGCAGATGCATATGCTGAGAGACCGTACTGATATAGAATAGAATAGTGAACGGTAGAATTCCCGACGTCGGGCCCTGGCCGCCAGGGTCATCGTCCACCAATTATCTCGGTCAAGTGACCATGTCTTCCATTTTCGGATACCCAGAAGTGGCTCGGCGTCCTTATCTACTGAGCCTTTCCAACGAGCTCTCGGTTTTCCTCGCAGCCTTGCTCTATCAACGCGTCTTGCATTGAATATCTTCCTAGGCATGTGGTCATCGTCCATTCGTTGTATATGTCCCGCCCATTGTAGACGTCGTAGTTTGACTTCCAGCTCATCGTATAGTACAGCTCATGGTTGTACCCTGTACCGGATGCGCCATCCATTTCGCTCGCAAACTGCTCCAAAAATTTACTGAAGGACCTTACGTTCAAACGTGTTTCTCATGTTTTCGGAGGCTTGAGTAAATGTCCAGGTTTCGCAGCCACTGCATAGCATAGGTCGTATGATGGTTTTGTATATGCGCACTTAGTATTTCTGTGCGCATGCTTCGATTTCATTATTGTGAGGACCGAGAAGAAAGTCTTATTTGCTAGCTGTATCCGTTGCTTGATTTCGTCAGTTTCATTGGCGTCCTTTGACAGGTTGCTACCCAGGTATATGAAATTTTTGTTTTGTCTTGGTTAATGTGTAGTCCAAATTTTTTTTGGAGCCTTATCAAGATTATTTAGAAGGTCTTCTGCATCGGGCTGGTTTCGGGACATGATGTTGTTATCATCAGCGTACGCTATCAACTGCGTCGACTTGAAGAGCAGTGTGCCGCTGTGGTCCGCATTCATTACCTGGTTGGCATGTTCAAGTGCCACGTTGAAGTCCGTCGGCGCCAGCCCATTGTCCAGCTTCAAACCAGTACGTGTCTCAAAAGGATCAGTCAACCTGTTCTGGATCCTGACCTGTGAGACGGAGTTGGTCATCGTCATCTTTATTAATCGCACTAATTTTACTGGTATATCAAATCACAGCATAATGTTGTACAGTACCCCACGATCGATACTGTCGTACGCTCACTTGAAATCATCACAGATTTGGTAGACGTCAACGTTGTATTCCCAGCAGTTTTTCAGGATCTGCTTGATCGTGAAAAGTTGATCGGTTGTAGATCGGCCAAGTCTAAAACCACCTTGATATTCGCCAATGATTCGTTCAGCGTATGGCTTTATTCTCCAGAATTTTTGTCAATATTTTGTAGGATGCACAGACTAGTGAGATGCCCCTGTAATTCTCACACCGCTATTTTATAATGAACCATATTCTGGTCTGGTAGTGCTGCTTCCACCGGCAGATCTATGGCAGCACCTGATGAGTAAGGATCTGTCGGTGGTACGAAACCAGATCGGGCTGTGCCATCTGGCGAAAAAAAAGGCCCCTTAACGAACTAAGCAACGGCCTATGCTTGCTGTAGCTCAGATCGGGAGACGTGGGCGGGGTTTTCGCCGCTCGTTGCCCCTGTCCTTTACGTATTAACAAAAATTCATAGGCCTGGGGAAAACAACACAAACAGGGGAGGCAAAATATCGCGCAGATTTCCTTGCGTTCGCATCAGGGTCCAGGCGTAATGGGACTCTCGGCCTTTGGTTACGTACCACCGACAGATCCTTACTCATCAGGTGCTGCCATAGATCTACCGGTGGAAGCAGCACTACCAGACCAGAATATGGTTCAATACAATTTATCTCCCTTTTTGTGGATGGGACAGATGATGCTCCTGCGCCAATCTTCTGGGATCACCTAATCATCCCAAATTCGCAGAACAACACCTGGGATGCGTTCCACACATTTTGGATTGGGAATTTAACCGACGTATGGGAAAGTGGGAGTATTTAGCGGACAGTTTATAGCTTGAATAAGGTCATGTCCCTGTTAGTAAACAGGCAGTTTAACAGGATGTTGGGAAAACGGACCTAAGAGCTTCCGTAGGCAAGTTGACTCGAAAAATGATGAACTAAATTGCGTTAACGGGGAAAGGTTTAGTAACGCAATTGTAAATATATGTCACATTGGTTTCGGTAGCAGCTTCTAATACGCAGTAGCTTCGACTTAGAGACGATTTGTGTACGTTTACGTAAAAAAGGTTTGAAATCATAAGTCGTTGATCTTATTAGGTATTTCGACGATTTGTTGATCAACATTGCCAATAAACGTAGTTCAACCGTAACGTAAGGTATAGGTATAGCCTAAGAATGCCTGGAATTTAAATCACACAATAATTTCAGTCTACATTACGGATATTTCTAGGTATCATGTTCTAATTAAACTTAATATTGTAACTTTAACTGCGATGGAAATAAGACTTCTTTCTAAAATCAATCGTATCAACTAATCCTCATACCTTTTCCAATAAATTTCTAAACAAGGGTCAGATCAATATAATAATACCCATGTCGGAAACAAGAAAACCGGAAGCAAAAAGGATTTCTCCCAAGAATATCAGTCTAGGTATGTTGCAAATACAAAAAAAAAAAAAATCCCACGGTCAAACCACTTTCGCATAAAATCAACGACTCGCATGAGAATTTTACGATATGTGCATCTGTGAAAATCGTGTAATCCGTCAGGATATGTCCAACATATTTCGTCAAAACCGAATCTTTATGAAAATGTTAGTGGTCATTCTCATCATTTGATAATAATGATTCGTTTATGTAGCATCTTCCCCCTTGCATCATTCGAAAATGAATACAAGGACATTCCCCTAAATGCATTCCCTCTTTCTTGATATAATCTCATCTCATCTCTGCTGCAATATACGAGTATGTGGATATTAAGTAACGGTTCAACTTCTTGGAAATTAAATGTTTCCAAATTCTATTTTACGAGGGTTCACTATGTGGTATTGGTTTCGAACCGATGCACACTAATGTAGTCTCGCCGCTTCGCTACGAGATTTTCTAAGTTAAATTGTTAAAATTCTAAGGTACAACGTAGGAAAAATCTGCGACCTATCATACTAACAGGATCCTCCTGTCCAGTCATCTACCAAATGGGCATCCTACCGGATAGAGCTTTCGTTTATGCCTTAGACCAGTCGTCCTTTAAATATGATTTGATATATTCACTGTTGATTCACAATAGTCTCTTCTATGGGCTCCGCTGGCTACGCTCGATCCGTGCTTAAGAGATCACAACCCTCAGTATCGCACAAACATGAACGCTCGCTTCGCTCGGCTCCATAGATTTCCAACATTAGAAAACTATGTTTATTTATGCTTTCTCTGTTAAACATGTCTATTTATTCTTGTTCATCATCATCCGAACGACGAAATCCTCTTCCATAGGCCTCCTCGTGGGCGCACCCTGGAACGGATAGTGGTCGTTGACCATTGTTACAGGTACCTTTTGCTAGGCGCCACTCTGCGTCGATCGCAGGCGACGATTGAAAATAGTGTTCTATGGGTTGATCGCTAATCGCGAAGAATGTGCGACGATCGTGTGTGTACCAAAACGCACCTTAACTAAGCCAAGCTGCCTGTCATGGCGGTGCGATGATTTTGGTGAGGTAAACTTCCCCCCTGTGGTGTGAGGCGTAAGAATAATGCCACTGCCTTTTTCTGTGCCGGCTTGTCGTCGATACCGGCTAAAAAAGGACAGGATTTGTAGGCCAGCAACTTGCATCATCCGAAATATTCTGCCTGCTTCCGAAACGTCAACTATGCCTTGGATAAGGACTGAGTCGCCAGTTGCGACTTTTGGCTATCGTACAAAGACAACGACAAAGATTGGTTTCTGAAATGTGCGTACTCTCCTGGACAATGGATCAGAAGGTCCCCAGAGCGCACGATTTCTTCAATTAGAGGGTGAATTTAAGCGTTATAAATTACATATTTTAGGAGTTAGTGAGATAAGATGGTGGAATAGCGGTTAATTCATCTCTCTAACGCTAGCACTATATTGTTGTCTTCCGGTAAAGCTACCGGTAGTGGTCGCGAGTCAATAGGGCCAGTCTTAACCAGAACCGCACGAAGCTGTCTTTTATCCTAGCATCCTGTTTTCGACACAGTTATGACCGCCAGGCTCCGGACCAAACCCGACAATGTCTTAGCGAAAGTCTCCTTCTGCGAATAACTTCATGCCGTCCAAAGCAGAACATCCAGTCTGGGTATTCGTTATGGGAGATTTGAATGCAAAAGTGGATGCTGATAACCATGGGAAGACACTGATCGTAACGACAACGGTGAAAGATCTTTCAGAGTTATGCAAATTTCACAGTCTCTTCATCGGTGATACTATGTTTGAGCGTAAGGACCACCACAAAGTCAATTGACGAAATATGCCTTAGTCGCCACAGAACACAAAATCAGATCGGCCATTAATAAAAGATTCAAAAGTTGTCTTCTGGATGTGCGCCGATATTGGGATGGCATTATCTTATGATGCCTAGTGTTCGATTGCGTATTACCGCCGTGCGCCTTTCTGGTGTCGAAGAATCCCGGCGCCGCAAATTCACCACTGCACGACTAAAAAATCCAGCTGTCTTACAACAATTCAACGACTAAAAAAGCACCTGTGGTAACCAGTCACCCTGATAGTGACGTAAATCAAAACTGGGATCTCATAAAAAATGCGTACATCAACAGCACAGATACCATCCTTGGCACAAACCCTGGCCATTGGAGTTTGTGCCCTGGAGGAGGAAAGATTGATCATCAAACTTCCGATAAAGGGTATAGCCTTACAAACTGCAATAACTGGAGAGGTATGTATTTGCATGCTAGTAGTCCGGATGGCGCAACGGTTAGCACGTTCGTCTTCTACGCACTGGGCCCCGGTTCGATTCCTACTGAATGCGGTAGTTTTCGATAAAAAAGGGGATTTACGTGTCGGACTATGAGCCCACTCAGCTGTTAATGGCGTAAATAACTCGGTTGAGCGTGTTGCCGATCACACACCTCTGCACAAGACCGTCACGATCTAGAAAATGAGATGATGCTAACTCATCTCGAGGCCATGGTTCAAATTGGACTGTTGCGCCAGTTATTCATTTTATTTATTTGCATGCTTCCTGCCGTGTCGAAGATAATAGCTAAAATTGTCCTGTAAAGACTAAAGACTCACTTAGAAAGCACAATTGATGCAGAGTAGGCCTGCTTTCGATCCGGATTGTTCTGTGTCGATCTAACACCTTGCCAAAAAATATCATCGAGCCATGCCTTGAGTACGATTCTCCGTTTCATTTGCTTTTCCTTGATTTCGAGAAGGTTTTGGACATTGTGAATCGGGATTCTATGTTACGGCTTTGCGCGGGAGGGGCATCCCAGAGAAGGTTGTGGCTATTATCAAGGCAACCTACGATGGCCCGAAATGTGGCATTCTCCATAAAGGTAAGGTGTCGGGAGACTTTGAAGTTCGGAGTAGAGCTCGGTAGGGGTGCATTCTCTCACCGACCCTATTCATCATAGTGATCGGCGATGTGTTGCATGCAGCCCTTTCCGGACTAGACAGTATATCTCATCTTCAACATCTTGACGAAATATGCCTATTCTCCCACAAAACTATGGATCTCTGCTCAATGGCCTTAGATCTCGAGAGGGAAGCGTACACGGTTAGGCTAAAGATTAATACAAACAAGACGAAGGTTCTTAGCCCTGCCGTTGCGAAAAAGAAATTCTACACCATCAATATTAGTGGGAAGCCTGTGGAGAAGGTGGACAGTTTCGTCTACCTTTTCAGTGTTGTTGTCGAAAATGGCGATACGGAGCAAGACATCGCTCGTCGTATCAACCAGGCTGAAAGCGCAAACGGTATACTGTCCAAAATCTGGCAAGCAGTTCTCTTAGCATGATAACAAGCTGGGCCTCTTCCGCTTCCTGGTGCTATCTGTGCTTTTGTACAGGAGAAGTATCATACATGAGAAGTTTCCATAATACGAGTAGTTACCATGAAGCTGGAAGTTTTTGTCAACTCATGTCTTCGTCGAATTTTAAGAATTTTCTGGCTCGAAACAGTATCAAATGAAGAGCTAAGTTAGCGTACGAGTCAGATGCCAATCGACGAATTGATATGAAAATGGCAGTGGATAGGTGACACATTGTGGAAGAATGATAACTGCATTGCTTTACATGCCGTGAAATGGAACTCCATTCCCTATCAAAGCCGACCAAGTTGGTGTCTTAAAAACACATGGCGACGTTCTATGGGTAAAAAAGTGTAAGTCGCTGGGAAAAACGTGAAGGGTGTTACGACCCATTGCCCAGAACCGAGTACGATGGCGCGCAGAAGTGGTTGACGCGCTATTCCCCACTAGGGGTTAAGGCAAAGTATTGTAGTAGTATCATCAGGAGAACAATATACTCCAGGTTTAAGTTCATCGGAAGTGACGTAGCTAATCTGGACATTGCCAAAAGCGACAATCACAATTATCGGTTTGCCGATATGTGCATTTTGGTTATAATTATTAAAATTAAAGTACATAATAATGATAATCGCTTATTAAAACTATAAATAAAATTAAGTATTCTACTATTTTTAATTTGCCTAGGAGTTGATTCCGAATAAGCCTACATCAAAAATCAGTTCCTCTGGCTTTGCTGGTCCGGGATGTTTTTTCTTGTGAAGACCATGATTAAACGCAAAGGTCGGATTGCTCAGAAGTTTACATAACTGTCATATTCCTGACGATCGGCTTTAATTTCTAAATCGTTACTTAATTCTGCAACAGTCATTAAGTGCTGGTTATATATAAAACACGTGAACTTTTTAGGGTATTTATTTTGCGCGTACATCTTCGCAGCTTTCACACCCCACCGTATCCTGGCAAAACGCGGCAATTGTAATGTACAGGTGACCTTGTCAACATGCAACTAACCTACCCTACGTCTTCGTGGACCATCTGTGACGACTGTTCCATATTTTTTGGCTCGTGCCATTGTTCATTGATCACCCACCCCGATCATCCCTTCTTCACGTACAAACACCGAACACTCATATCTGACATTATTTTCTTATTTACATTAAACGTATTATTATATTCACGGCGCTAGGATACGGAGGAAAGGAAATACATCTGCTCGTCTTAGAAATTACGAGGTGAGTGTACCGAGGACGAAAAAAAGAGGGAATCCTTTCAGAATAAAAGAAAAATTGTAACGAAACGTTCTGTGTTAAATATCAGTGGTTTAAGAAAGTCCGCGCGTCATTGTTCCGTTTCGATACACTTCATATCCTACGCAGGCGGTCGATGTCTTTACGTTATGCGTAAGAAATGTGTACTCTTGCGTTAAAGAAAAAAAATCGGTAGCTACATGGAATCCCCTTAAGGTGGTGTCGAAGGATTATACAAATGAAAGGATATGGACACTTTAATACTTGTTCTAGGGTACTTAGGTTTGAATATGCAGGATTGAATTTCGTCGAAGACATGATGGCATGTTGGAATACATCATATTGATAGGCTTAAGATTAATCATTCCCGAATTTGATTGTACCCTCACCTTTTATGCTTCCACTTCGAACACGATTTTAACAAATAAAACGCCAGCCTTAAAGCAACTGTCGGTCATTCACTTCGTAGCTCGTGCTACGTCTATTCACTCTATTCCAGATGACAATTTTGGTGACTGCAACGTCAACGACTGTGTGCAGTTAATTGATACAAAACCCCAAGACGATAGGCCTCCTAATTTTGATTGCACCGGGTATGTGCGTTCTGGCGCTATTTTTCCCTAAAACGGAAGGAATTCATATGCCGCCTTTTAAGAGAAGAGGGAAAACATAAGGAAAAATGTCAAGACGTCAAGATTTACGCATCGTTTCTTCGATCCGTTTTATTGTATTTGTTCAAATTTTGTCAGAATTGAAATGTTTGTACGGTATCTGAAATCAAAGTGCAGGGTTGGTTTAGGCACCCCTATAAAAATGATCCCTGTTTTAGACGGGAATCTACGGCAATCGCATCCTTCTGTGTGTAGACGAACTGTGTGTGTGCGTTGCCGTGATCGACCGGTGACGATAATGACGGTGAAAAATCGCGCCGGAGGGAGTCCTTTTCTGGTTGTGAATTTTCTTTTAATTGAAAGCGTGATTTTAAGAAATGGATGTGACACCTTGCAATTCGAAGAATGAAAATCAAAGTTGCATTGTATGCATTGCAGATGCTTCGGCATAGGTCTTTAGATTTAATGTAGTTTCTAGTACAGCTAATACTATATCCTTAAATAAGAATAAGTCCATAAAAATGAGATGAATTATTTACTGGTAAAAGTTGATGTTTTACTCCCTTAAAGTTTTGCTATTTTATTTTTTTTATCACCTAGCGTATCATATTTTATTGCATAAAAAACATAATTTAATTCTATTTCCTTAATTTAGAACAGTTAGTCCTATAAATGTAACCCATAAAAATTGTAAACATTTGCAGTTAGGATAAAATAATGTTACCAAGATATTTAATAAAATCACTTTTATATGTTTGTGGAAATTAGAGAAAAATTAGATCAAATTTGAACTGTTCGTTTTAAAGCATTTAGAGTAAAGTAATAGCTGCGATTCAGTTTATATTACACTGTTTTGCCCGCCGTATTTTTTAATAATTCCGTTTAAAGCAATGTCAATTTACCGATTTCTGTTTTCAAATTAAAGTGTCTGTAGGAGCTGGAGAGTTCAACCTGTTTGTTTTTAGAGGATAGCTATAGCTATAGCTACCAACTACCCGCGTTAGACCACCTATTAGAGTACGCATTTGACCGCCCAGACCACGCACTAGACCACCCATTAGAATGTCTATTAGACTACGCATCAGACCAGCCATTAGACCACGAATTAGACCGCCCATTAGACCACACATCAGACCAGTCATTAAACCACGCATTAGACCACCCATTATACCACGCATCAGTCATCAGACCACATATCAGTGCAGACATTGCGCTCCCCTCAGACATTGCGCTCCTTCGCTAGCGAAACCTCTTCGAAAACTATTCTATCTATCCTACTCGACAGGAGTATATCCATCAACATGGAAGCTGGCACATGTCCAACCAATCCCCAAAAAAGGTGAAGCATGTGATCCCTCTAACTATCGACCAATAGCATTGACTTCGGTCCTGTCAAAAGTCTTCGAAACCCTTGTCAACAACAAACTTTTGAGCTATCTTGATTCACACCATCTCCTCAGCGATCGACAATACGGTTTCCGTTCTTCGCGCTCCACCGGAGATTTAATGACATATCTCACCGAAAGATGGAATCGATGTATTCATCAATTTAATGAAGCTAAAATCATTGCCCTCGACATTTCGAAAGCTTTTGACAGAGTTTGGCATCCGGCTCTTAGCTAAACTCCAGGCTTTTGGTCTGGACCCAAAATTAGTTATATGGATTCAAAGTTTCCTCCACGGCCGTTCGCTTCAAGTCGTCCTTGATGGAGTAAAATCGAATTGCCATACCACCAACGCAGGGGTCCCTCAAGGTACCGTCCTATCACCAACGCTTTTTCTTCTGTTCATCAACGATCTTTTAAGTGTGACATCAAACCCAATTCACAGTTTTGCAGATGACAGCACTCTTGATTCTATTTATACTTTCAACTCTGCAGCTGACTCCTGCCAAAATGCTACATCTCTCAATCGAGACAACATGTCTGACTCACTAAATAGAGATATCTAAAAAATTATTGCATGGGGGAAAGCGAATCGAGTAGAGTTTAATGCCAACAAAACTCAATGTTGTCTTATCTCCAATAAACGACGTGCCCGATCTACCGCCCAACCCATTCTTGTCGATGGTATCGGCATTACTGATTCACCCACATTGAACGTACTAGGTATAAACAACTCTAGTAAACTAAATTGGTCTGACCACATCTTTAACATTGCAAAAAATGCAATGAAGTGTCTGGGTTTCATGAATCGCTGTAAAAGATACTTTACTCCATCTGATTTGGCGCAATTTTATAAGGCCCACATAAGACCGCGACTTGAATACAATTCCCACATATGGGCAGGCGCAGGTCGAACTGCCCTATCCGCATTAGACAAAGTTCAACGGAAAGCTTTCAAGCTTATTGGCGATGAATCCATAACTTCTCATATAGAGTCGCTCGAACACCGGCGAAATGTCGGTTGCTTATCACTTTTCTATCGCTACTACAACCGCCGTTGTTCTGCCGAAATATCCAGTCCGATTCCTGAGCTTGCTCTTCCTTCGCGTAACACCCGGCTAGCCTGCCGTGCCCATCCTCATTTTCTTGAACTCAGTAGTAGTCGTACCGTTAAATTCTATGATTCATTTGTATCCAGAACAACACGAATGTGGAACAACCTACCATCTTTTGTTTTCCCCTGTAGTTATGATCTGCAAAAATTTAAACGAAACGTACATCGGAACCTCATTCAAACTCAACCCATCCCAGCCCCACTACCCTAATTTCCTTCCCGCCAAGGCTGTGCTCTCGCATCAAAGGGTATCCCCTAAGCCTTAGCATAAACATAAAAAAAAAGCTATGCGTTTTTCATAATTATATCCTAGACTTTATTTAGTCGAGTCTACGAATGAAAAATAGGAAAAATAAATCGTGAAGTTTTTATATTTTGCACAAATTTTGAGGCAACCGGTAGCGCAGAGTGTTGAGGCATCAGTCTCATGTTTGACTACCGGCGTTTCGGGTTCGAATCCTGTCCACGACGACGTTCGTGGCCATGGATGTGCAGGAGGTGCATGCTGGCAACTGCATTCTCCAAAACCAATTTATGCCGTCGACACGACAACTGGGCCACATGGAACAGTTGACTCGCTATGCCCCACAAGGGGGTTAGGGCAATTGAGAGAGAGTTGGGTACAGTCCCCTCACCTCATTATCCTACACTTCCCGACACTACATTAGGGGAACTTCGGAGCACATATTCAAAAGATTCTTCATATCAGTTGTGTCAAAATTCCAAACTACACGATTTTTTTTTCAGTTTTTATAGCGATGTCTACACTAAGAAAATTGAATATTCAAAGAACTGAAAAAATTGACTATCGTCCCCTTTATCCTACACTTCCGGACCATCTACAAACAGGGACTTGGAGCACATTTTCGTAGGACTACGAATTGTGCAAGTCACATTAATTATGCAAATTTCAAAACTACACGATTTTCTCAAGGTTTCTCGTTCGATGGATAGGCAAAAAAAAATCGAAGGTCCTAAGAAATCATCCACCTGGATTTGACCTGCCTACTTGAATTTGGTGGGGCGTTGTTGCTTGTTGACATTTTTACAGAAATAATATTTGCAGGGGAGGTAGGCGCACCTTTGAACAGATTGTCTCCATTTGCTGTGCCAATTAACTAGATTTGAATCAGAAGATTTGACCAAATTTTGTAGCCGCTAACTGTATTGTATCGGGAGTTATCGTGCCAATTTCCCTTGTGGGAAAATCAATATACCCTATGATATTTTATGGTCTGGAGCAAGGGTTCCCAAACTACCGAAAATCTGGGGCCGCGAAAAAAATTTCAAAGCACAAATTAGAAGAATCATTAATCGCAATCCCGCCATTATCTTGAATTCTCATATACAAATATTGTATTGTTATTGTACATTATATAATCGTAGTTCGGTCGAGTTTTAAATTAGTTCATTTAACATCACACATTAGTTTTCCGAATATTTTACATCCAATTTTGACTATAAAAAGTTGGCTTAGATTCAAAAATCATTTTTGATTCAAGCCCATAATGCATTGCTGAGCTAGTGTGACTCAAACTTAAGATTTGAATTTCCATTAAAATCGTTAACTGTTATTCTGAATTCTTCTAGAAGTGAATTCCCGCAATTTCAGAAATGGCGTTAAATGTTCGTTTGCCATTCAGTACCACATACTTTAGTGAAATACGAGTAACTTTTTCAGCCCATGTTGAAGATTCTTGCTTTGCGTCCAGTAGTGTCAAATATTTCACTAAGATCTAAATTGTTATGTAGCAAAAAATAAAATAAGAGAATCGGAGGCTACTAACCCAGCGGGTGGGCGCGGCAACCATAGAGAGGTCTATTGTGCCGTAGCTCATTAACAAAGGAGTTGCAGGAAACAACCTGAAATTGGCAGAGTCCTGCCCAGGGGTGACATCCTAGAACGCGCGATGCCGGGACATTCGTACCAAATGTGTTTGTCTCTGATTTGCAATTTGGCGGAGGCCAGTTCGAAACCACAATAAGGCTCTGGCCCACAAAAGCGATTGGATTATCCTTGTCTGGTGGTTTGGCGACCAACACAAGAAAATTTGGTTTTTGATTGCCAACAGTTGGAGGAGTTCGTAACACTCCTTCACCAGTCTTGAAGAAATCTTCTACGAAGAGCTTTTATAGCTGCTTGGCTACCTGAGTAGATAACATTGTGCGCGCCGCGAAGACTTTTTTGAATGGTATGAATCTCAGCTTGAAAATCGTTGGGCGAGATTCCCATTGCGATCGAAATCCTGGTGTTTGGTCCAAAGACACCTGCATCAACATCCTGCTGTTGACCCATCCGTGAATCATTCTGAACGAATTCTGAGAGCATTTAGAGTTACTGATTATTGAATGAATAAATGCAGCGCAGAAGTCTAATAATCGCAGCAAAATATATACACATCCATCTCATTAAAACTAGCGCGTCAACTGTTCCATGTGGCCCATGTGGGGGGCAAAAACTCCTCTTCCATAGTCCTCCGCGTGGGCGCCCCCTGGAACGGCAGTGGTCACTGACCATTGCCAACCAATGTCAAGCCGCCAGTGATGGCGGTGCGATGATTTGGTTGAGGTACCCCTGTGGTACCACGGCCTTTCCCTTTGAGGGCCTGTCGTTAAAACCGACAATCAAAGGACAGGATGTGTATGCCAGCAACTTGCACTATCCGAAATCTTTATATGGTAACGAAACGTCAACTATGCCTCGGATAAGGACTGACTCAACGGTTACGACTTTTAGCTATCGTACAATGACAAAGATTGGATTCTGGAATGTGCGTACTCTCCTGGACAATGGATCAGAAGGTCCCCAGAACGCACGATTTCTTCAATTAGAGAGTGAATTTCTGAGGTACAAATTAAATATCTTAGGAGTTAGTGAGATAAGATGGTGGAACAGCGGAGAATTCATCTCTCCAACGGGCAGCACTGTAATGTTGTATTCCGGTAAAGCTACCGGTAGTCGTCGTGAGTCAGGTGTGGGGCTCCTTTTAACCAGAGCCGCGCGAAACTGTCTCTTATCCTGGGAACCGGTCTCTAAAAGGGTGTTGACCGCCAGGTTCCGGACCAAAATGAGGAACATCTCAATAATACAATGTTATGCCCCTACTGAACCCGACAATGTCTTGGCAAAAGACTCCTTCTACGAAGAACTAAACGCCGTTCAGAGCAGAACACCTAAAGGTGACATTATAATGGTTATGGGTGATTTGAATGCGAAAGTTGGCGCTGATAACTATGGGCTCAGACATGTGATGGGGAGACACGGTCTTGGTGATCGTAATGACAACGGCGAAAGATTTGTAGAGTTCTGCAACTTTCACAGTCTCTTCATCGGTGGTACTATGTTTGAGCATAAGGTCCACCACAAAATCAGTTGGTCCTCTGTTGATCGGCGCAGAACACAAAATCAGATCGACCATTTTGCCATTAGTAAAAGATTCAAGAGTTGCCTCCTGGACGTGCGAAACAAGAAGGGTGCCGATATTGGGATGGGAAGAGACCATTATCTTATGATCGCTAATGTTCGATTGCGTATTGCAGCCGTGCGCCGCCCCAGCGACGAAAGATCCAGGCTCCGCAAATTCAACACCGCTCGACTAAAAAATCCAGCTGTCTTACAACAATATAATGACCATCTTGCGCAAAAAGCGGCTGAGATAACCAGTCACCCAGATAGTGACATAAACGAAAACTGGGATGCCATAAAAAATGCGTACATTGATAGCGCAAATACCATCTTTGGCCCAAACCCGGATTGCCGGAATAAGCCCTGGATGTCCGACGCTTCATGGCAGCGGATTGTTGAAAGAAAGGAGCTGAAAGTTCGATTGGCTGCAGCATCAGACGACAATCGAAGCAGCATCGAATTCCTTTACCGTCAGAAAGCTCGAGAAGTTCAGCGTAGTGTGCGACGCGATAAAAGAGTTTATGCCAATTCTCTTTTAGCGTCAGCAGAAGAAGCCGCTAGAAGTAACAACTTAAACGCCGTATACGGTGTCATCAAGGAGTTTACAGGTGGTCGTAACTCCTGCCAACATCCGGTGAAAGATAGTGATGGAAAGCTACTTATCTTGGAAGAAGATCAAATGAGGCGGTGGAAAGAACACTTCGCCGCGGTCTTGAACCGTGTAACCTCTGGTGAAGTTCCCCCTCATATAGATAATTTAGCTAACCATCAAAATGTGCGTATACGGTCCACTGCCCCGACTAAAGAGGAAATAGTCACTGCAATTATTGCACTAAAACGAGGAAAGGCCGCCGGACTTGACGGCATCCCTGCCGAACTTTATCAAGCAGCGCCAAGCGTAACTGCCGATTTGCTGCACCCACTTGTTGATAAAGCGTGGAATACAGAGACCTTTCCCACTGAGTGGAAGGAAGGTTTGATCATCAAACTTCCAAAGAAGGGTAGTCTCACAGACTGTAATAATTGGAGAGGCATTTGTGTGCTTCCTGCCGTTGCCAAGATAATAGCTAAAATCGTCCTGGAAAGACTAAAGGCCCACTTAGAAAGCACAATTGATGAAGAGCAGGCTGGTTTTCGATCCGGATTCTCCTGTGTCGATCACGTTAACACCTTGCGAATCATCATCGAGCAATGCGCTGAATACGATTCTCCGCTTCACTTGCTTTTCATCGATTTCGAAAAGGCTTTCGATAGTGTGAACCGGGATTCTATATGGGCGGCCTTGCGCAGGAGAGGCATCCCTGAGAAGCTTGTGGCTATTATTAAGGCAACCTATGACGGCGCGAAATGTCGCGTTCTGCATAAAGGTAAGGTGTCGGGGGACTTTGAGATTCGCAGTGGAGTTCGGCAGGGGTGCATCCTCTCACCGATCATATTCCTCATTGTGATCGGCGATGTGTTACATGCAGCCCTATCCGGACTCGACAGAGGAATTCAATGGACTTTGACATCTTATCTACAACATCTTGACTACGCTGACGACATATGCCTACTCTCCCACAAAATCATGGATCTGTCCGCAATGGCGTTTGATCTCGAGAGGGAGGCAAGCAAGGTTGGGCTAAAGATTAATACCAACAAGACCAAGGTGCTTAGCCCGCCGTTGCGAAAAAGAAATCCGACACCTATTGCCATCAATATTAATGGGCAGCCTGTGGAGAAGGTAGACAACTTCGTCTACCTGGGTAGCATTGTTGCCGAAAATGGTGGTACGGAGCAGGACATCGCTCGTCGTATCAACCAGGCTAAACGCGCATACGGCATGCTGTCCAAAATCTGGCAGAGCAGTTATCTCAGCATCAAGACCAAGCTGGGCCTGTTTCGCTCCCTGGTACTATCAGTGCTTTTGTATGGGAGCAGTACATGGAAAGTTTCCGTAGGAGTTACCAGAAAGCTGCAAGTTTTCGTCAACTCATGTCTTCGTCGAATTTTAAGAATTTTCTGGCCCGAAACAATATCAAATGAAGAGCTAAGTCGGCGTACGGGTCAGATGCCAATCGACGAATTGATACGCAGGCGAAAATGGCAGTGGATAGGCCACACATTGCGGAAGAGTGATAACTGCATTGCTATGCATGCCATGAAATGGAACCCCATTTCCAACCAAGGCCGACCAAGAGGGGGTCCTCGAATCACATGGCGTCGATCTGTGGCAAAGGAGTGTCAGGTACTGGGTAAGTCTTTTGGGGAGTTGCGCCCCATTGCCCAGAACAGAGTACGATGGCGCGCAGGAGTAGTTGACGCGCTATGCCCTGCTAGGGGTTAAGGCAAAGTAGTAAACATAAGACTGATGCCTCAACACACTGCGCTACCGGTCGCGCCTACTTGAAACGAATCGTAAATTTTTTTTTTTCCATGTATACATATGACGGCTAAGGTCCGACGTCGGGCTGTCGCGATAATGATGATGATATACAATATATGTATATTTTTATTGTAAGGAAAATATCATTTTTGCGAAAACTACTTAAAACCAATTTGTATTACATATATATTTAATGTCTGGGGTCGCGAAAAAATCTCGATGATAAAAAGGAGTCATACATGAATAAAGTTTAGGTAGCCCTGGTCTAGAGTATAATATACCACTTTAAAGTCGAGGGTATGATATATCACTTTGTAGGAAATTTTATGAACTTTGATCCGGTCTTGGGACATTTTCCTGTAGAATCATTAGTTTTTAAAATAATCAAGGAAACCGAAAAAAATGACTTTTGTACCCTTCTCTCCTACATTTCTGGATCTCCTATCATCCGGACTTTACAGCACAAATTCAGGGAACTGTTCTCAACAATTGTGCAAAAATATCAAAACTACACGTTTTATTTTCCTAATTAAGCTTTTTCGAACTTCCTAGTCAGGACTAATTAGCGTTACGAGCAGGAACCTCACACTACCAAATTTTAACTTTTCTAAACGTTGTAATCCGGATGGCGCAACGGTTAGCACATTCGCCTTCTATGCACTGGGCCCCGGTTCGAATTCTACTGAATGCGATAGTCTTCGATAAAAAAGGGAATTTACGTGTCGGACTATGAGCCCACTCAGCTGCTAAATGAGTACCCATCTGGGGTAAATAACTCGGTTAAGCGTGTTGCTGATCACCCGCCTCTATACAAAACACACCGTCACGATCTAGTAAATGAGATGATGCTAACGCATATCGAGGCCTTGGTCCAAAATTGTACTGTTGCGCCAGTTATTTAGCTATTTTAAACCGTGGACTTTTTTTAAACCGTGATTGAAAGTACCGTATGAGGACAATCGACAAGGACAATCACTTTCATTGTATTACGAGCGCATGGTGTTCAATAACGGAAATGGATAGACATGGCCGTGGTCGTTTGGTCACCGATCTATGATACGATACTTATCTAGAGCTCGGAGTTCAAATCTCGGTGCAATCAAAAATTGTCTGTGGGTACTAATAGAACTCTCACAGTGCTCCGAGGTCCGAGCTTGTCAGTATAAAGACGGCGCGGATAGGAGGTGCATGCTAGCAACTGCACTTCCGAAGAGTAGAGTTGTTGACGCGCCCATGTCCCTAGAGGGGTTAAGGCAATTAACATCACCTGTTTGGAATTATCGTCTGATAAATTTTTGACTGGAGGATGGATGCCGTTTAGCCGTTTATCTATATAAACCTAAATCAGACATTGTGAAAACGGCCCTTAGTATTGTTTAGAACAAAAGTCAAAGATAATACTGCATTAAAGAGGTTCTAAATGACTATCAGTTAGGATTCCTCGTTTATGCCGACATTATGATATTAGGTACTATTCAAAACTAGTACATATTATTATTGCGTTATAAACCCAGTATCAATTATGAATTAATTGTTTATGTTAGAGGTAAAATTATAAGATAACTACTAATCTTCGTCTTAGATATCATGTCCTACTATTACGTCGTTTTCTGACAATAAACCTTAAAAAAAAAATCTTCCGCCTACATGATCACTTTGACTTGAACACGTGTTTGGCACAAGACAAATTTTCGATATCATTTTTCCAGAACAATGGCAAAGAGGGCGGTTATAATAGTTTTTGTGTAAAACCTTTAAGGCAAGTGCGTTGTCATGCAAATCTCCTCTCCTGCAATGAATGCGCATTTTTTTTTACAATGTCTTCATGGCAATCATACACATATATTCATATAATGTGAGTAGATACGTATTACGCTTCGTGGAGGGAGCACCTCGGTAAATTCAATGAGCGGAAGTAAAATTGCTCATTTCCAGTTTGAAGATTTACCTAAGAATGAAAACGTCTTCCCTACCCGGAAGACTCTTCTTTTTCATTAGGGGAAAGTGACGGAAACGAAGACTGAGTGTCTCCGTAAGCGGGCATTTTCGTATTCATTGTGGTTAAATATCTCTTGCAATGTGCTTCCATCAGATATTATTATGATAATTATTAATACCTACATAGAGGGTACATAGATTTTTTTTATCCTCTCTTCCCTACCGCGCTTTTCCATAAATCTAAGTCGCACTCTTGGGCACAATATCTGTACATATTGTAGTTATAATGAATCTGTAATTTTTTCGTGTCTGTACATTCGGAATATTTGGGAAAAAAGTTATCTGGAGTATAGTTGTCAGTAACAGAATACATAAAGATGGTTTTTAAAATTTTCGTCTGTTTGTTTGGGTATCACCTGAAAATCACTAATCCGATTGAAGTACAGAAGAAGTTTGGAAAAAATAATGCTTATTTTGCAGTAATATTTAGTTTTTATTTCATTGTAATCGGTTATACCAATCAAAAGCTATCCGAATTCTAAAGTATTCAAAATATCATCATTATCATCAGAGCCATTCATACATTGTTGAAAGTCTCGAGTTTCCACCAGGGAACGGCGATTTCATTTGAATATGCAAGAAAAAGTATTAAAATTCACCTCTCTCTGTAACTCCCGATCGAAAGAATCCGAAAAACTAACAAAATTTAGGTCAAATGTTTGTGGTAGGATCTAATTGGTTGGTATTGAAAATGGGCACTATCCGACCAATGGAACACCCACCTATCTAGTGAAATAATGAAAAGTATCTCTAACACCGGATTCTCGGCATTGAACAGCAATTTCGATACAAAATGCGAAAAAAAAACCTCACCTCTCATCTCATTAGCTTAGCGTAGAAGCATTGCCATCTTAAAATACAGGCCTCCGTTCAGCTGATTTTGACGGGTGAATGACGTCATTACTTCTACGCTTTCGTCATAGAGCCTGTGAAAAAGAATCCAGTGATCGGCGACTGATGGCGACGAGTCCCCGGTTTTTGTGCGTTTCGTGTTTAGTTTTCGTTTTCCGCGTTCAGTTTTTATTTGTTGGCTAAATTTCATCTAGTGATCCGAGAAAACACGTGCGCGATGAAAATGGGTCGTGCAGTCAAAAGACGTATTTTTTCAAGCCTGAACTGTTCGACGATACTCTGAGACTAATCCCCAGGGCTGCGGCTTCGACCAAATTGCTGCAAGTGTCCAGAAAGTGTGTTTTTTCAGTCAAATTGACGTCAGTTAGAATTGACCATAATCAGCTGAGCGGAGGCCTGTATAATTAAGATGGCAATGGTCACCGATTTGTGTTTAATGACTCGTGTAGTGAAATATCGGTTGTTAATTTTTTTTTCACCATACGGTGAATATTTTTATAGTCATAATTGAAAACGATCAGAGAGCACAACCTATGGAAACAATTAAAAGTTTATGCGGGAATTTCATTGTCGGCAAAAGCGTTGCAGCGGCATCTAATGTGTCTTGTGTAATTTCATTGCCATCTTAAAATAATTATACTGGCCTCCGCTTAGCTGATCATGGTGGATTCTGACTACTATGCTGACCGCAATTTGACATCATCCATGCCTTGCCAAGGCAGTGACTACACACGACGCTGACAACGGCACAACATATGTTTACAATTGGAATTGAGTCAGATGGCATTTTTGTCGCGCACGTGTTTGTTTCTCAGATCAATAGATGAAATTTAACTAACAAATAAACACTGAACGTGGAAAAAGAAAACGAAAACTAAACACGAAACGCACAAAAACCGGGGACTCGCCGCCATCAGTCGCCGACCACTGGATTCGTTTTCACAGACACTATGACGAAAGCGCAGAAGTAAGTAATGACATCATTCACCCTTCAAAATCTGATGAGCGGAGGCCTGTATATTAAGATGGCAATGGTTCTACGCTAAGCTAATGAGACGTTCATTATACCCTAGACTTATAGTATAGGGTATATTGTTTTTGTCACGACGAAAATGTGTAACACCTTATACGAACCTCCGGAGGTATATCAATGCACATATATAAATGATCAGGGTCTCCTCCTGATTCGATTTAGCCATGTCTGTCTGTCTGTCTGACCGTTCGCACGATAACTTTCGATAGAATGAAGCTAAGGCCTTCAAATTTTGGTCAAATGTTGGCAGTATGATCTAGTTGGTATTGAAAATGGGCATGATCAGGCTAAGGAACGCCTACCTCCCCTACTTATGTAAAATACTTAAATGTATCTGTAACTCCCGATTAAATAAACATGAAAAGGTCTAGCTTTGCTAGATTGCTCGTGAAGGTAATCTTATACTCTCCTGGAAAAATAAAATCGATCAGTTGAAAACTAACGGTAATTTTCTTACAAACAGCCCCGTACTACCCTACTTTTCGGGTTTTTTGTCCATAACTCTTGAACCAATTGACGAAGACACCTGAGGTGAAAAGCTGCTTGAGTTTTAGTACGTTGGGCATAATCAGATCAAAGAAACGCTTTACCTCCCCTAAAAATTTCAAAAAATTAAATATTTCTTTAATTACGATAACTTTCGATAGAATGACACTAGCAAGTTGAAAATTTGGTGTAATGTTGCTAGTAAGATCTACTTGGTTGGAATTGAAAATGGACAACATTCGACCCAAGGAACCCCTACCTCCCGTGCAAATGAAACTTCAAATAAGCAATAACTTTTGATAGAATGAAGCCAGCAGCTTGAAATTTTGGTCAAATGTTTAAAGTAAGATTGAGTTAGTTGGTGTTAAAGATAAGATCCGACCCAAGGAATTCCTAGCTACCCTACAAATGGAACTTAAATTAAGCGATAACTTACGATGAAATATAGCTAGTGACTTGAAATTTTGGTTACATGTTTGTAGTAGGATTCAGCTGACTGGTATTGAAAATACGTAAAATCCTTGGTATCCAGTTCAACAGTTTAATAAAATGTCCACTACCTACAGCGCAACCTTCTAGTCCCTAGTCCGTCACCTCATTTTAAAAGTATATTTACAAAATATAATCCTAACCATGTCTTCTGGGGCCCAAATTTAAACACGTAACAAGCTGCCAGCATGCTGTCCACGAACGTTCCATCGAAAGAATGTTTTTAGATTTTTGGCTACTGGGGTACAAAATTCGCCAAAAGAACGAACGTCTTCCAGCAAAAACGTTCGAAGCCTGACATTGGAAGCTCGGCTTAAGTCGCTTCTAAACGATGCTACGAACACCTTCAAACGTTAGACGCTTGGTGGATTTGTATTGTAGCATTGTGTGGCGGAACATCGAGCTACGCGCTTCAAATATCAAGAATCGGACGTTCGCTCTGTTGACAATTTTTGTGTCCCGGTCAAAGCGCTTCGAAGGGTCTAACGTTTGAATCAAACAACTGCCGCATCTGAACATTGAAGCGAGCGTGGCTACAAGACACGACGCATTTGGCCAAAATTATCCCCAACAGCCAAAAATTGTGAAGTATTTTACTATAAGTCCAAGACGTTCTTTCGTTGAAATTGGTTTTCTCATATTGTTGTTTTGTTTTTCAATTTTTGGACTAATTTAATCTTCTTCCTTCATCACCTGGACAATTGGAAACTCGATTCAAACCGTCAAATACTCGAATTTGAATTGCGTCACCGTTTGAGCAGAAACATTTGTTTCTTAAATTGCCGAATCTTTTGATAAAAACGCTGGATTCAACGTTGGGTGCATCATTTGGAACCGGCTTTAAGCTGTATTCGTTGCTGTTGTTTTGCATTATAATTAAGATATGAAACCAACATAGTATACATTTTAATACATTATGTTGAGATAAGGTACTCTTTTCAAGTATCAAATGTACGAGTATTATGCACCATATTAAAAAGGGATTGTAATAAAAGGTTTGCTTTAAAAACTAGTCCAAAATTTTTAACCGTTTTTTGAATCGAATACTTAAAATTTCAAACATTCGTAATTCAGACCAATGCATATGAAAACAGCGTTCATTGCATTGGAAGTTCGTTAAATCGGTGTTCGTTATACTGGAGTATCACTGTACTCGTATAAAAGGAAACGTTCACAACCTTCTCATTTCATTTCTTAACAAATTTACCAAACATACCTCGCCCTCTCTGCAATTCCAATGAAACGTATTAATTTCACATGGTAATCTAATCCAGGAAGAAATCAAAATATTATTTATTTTGAAATTTCTTTAAGACAATCAGTTCATCCCATTGGCAAGAAACCACTACTTCCTCCAATCCTTCTAGGATTACGAATCTGTTCGTGTGCGGTTTTCCGTTACTGATTGTCTTCCTGCACTTGTTCACCGATAAGATCGTATTTTCTCATGCATGACAGTATATACGATACCGGTACCCGGTTAAAAAATATTATGATATATGATACGCGGTAGTTGTGAAGAGACTGATGTAAACCAACCAAATGGCAATCGATGAAGCCCCAAAAAATCTTTCATGTTTTAAAAAGGAACAGCTACGAATATACTCATAATACAAGAAAAAAATACCATTATCTTCGTGCACACGATTTTTAATTGGAACACAATGAAAAGAAAAAAAAAACAATGAAGTTTCTTATGGAGATGAGGATCGACGTCGAGGATAAGAAAAAAATCTGTTTTTAACAACTTTAATATCAGAAGAATAGGAAGCATCAGCATTTTTTTCAAACTATAATCCTAATTCCGATGAAATTCATCTCTGTAAGTAGTCGAATATTTTCATCACTGTTGCATACTAGATGAAAAAAAGTCTCGTTTGATGAATAGTTGTTGAGTTTTTTTTTATGGAGCCCATCGAGCCGATGTAACTGATTTCTTGAAATCATTAGTGTCTCAAAGCTCGAAATATGTTCCGGAAATACATAATATATGACATTATAGCTCTTATAAGAAACTCCATATACCATTTGCCTACAAGAATCCCGCGAAGTCGCCACACTCCATTTGCGACCCTTGCATTTGAACAATCAACCTGTTCCTGTAACAATTTACAAGTCAAGATATAAGAATTACATCAACCTGTCGTCATGCCTTCCGCCACGCAATGGCCATGACCCTTCCCGTTTTTCTTAGTTGCTTTTTAGACCCTTCAAGAAATCAATAGACTCTGAAGTAGAGTTTCCGTCATTATTAAATTCAGCAGCGACAAGAAATGTTTTAAGCATTACGCCCGTGTAGAAACGAAAAAAAAATTAAAATAAAAAAGTACGTCCTTTGCCCTAATACACGTCACTTGCAGTAGCAAACCACGTCATAATCAGTCGAGTGAAACTTTATGCTAACTACTTGGTCCTCCGCAGTTGGGGGAATACACCCGCGAAAATGAACGTTGAACTATGTCCAGCGGTTGTTTCTTGTAAGAAAATTATCAATAGGAAAATGAGGAAATGTTCTAGGATGGCCCTCTGTCTGGGCACCTGTAACGTTTGTTCGAAGCATATGCGTGATCAAAAGTTCTCCTAGGAAGTGGTGCTGTGTAAGAGTCCATAAACTGTTCAAAAAAGTAATAGTTGATAGTTTTCAAGGGGCCACTGACCTTTGCCACTTGTTATGGATAAAGGCGCGAAAATATGTACATATATTCGTGTTAAGGGTGTATTTTGATGTATATTCATTTGTGTATAGATAACATCAGGCACAAGACAAATTATTTACATAAATTCGCGCTCCTTTTTATAAGCATTTATTGAAAGAAGCAATAAATAACCAGCTCCTTTAAGCTTTCAGAGCAAAAGTAGCAGACTTAATTGAAAGAAGAGTATTCAATTCGGGCATATTTAGTGCTAAATTCTGGCTGTCAAAAAATGTCATTTTTTTTCTTCCCAAAAGTTACGGCGTTCTCTGTCAGCTTGGGACTTATGTTTAAGACCGAAAAGGTCATTTTTTTATTTAAAAACTACTTGTTGTATTTGGTGCTAATTTTGTACTGCCTTCCCACTCAAAAAATACTCGATATTTTGCGAATCAGTTATTCTAATGCTGCGTTTACACGTGAACATTGAGCAAATCATTGAACATTCGCCCGATCATTTTGCTGTGTTCTTAAACATTTGGACTAGTACACCTACAACTACCAAGTAAATTTCGTACCCGACACACACGGAAGGCATGAAGAAAGATGGGTTACTGAAAAGATACATATTTGCCCATGGACCCGTAAATAGAAAAAAATCTTCGTCTGTTTGTTGTCATTTGGTAATAATATGCGTATTGTCAATACTTAGGGGATATGTCTCAAGCGAAAGAATCGCGATAAGATTTCAATTCGCCATTCTATCGCCGCGCCGAGATGATTTTTTTTTATGTTAACACCAAAGCTTAGGGTATACCCTTTAATGCAATTGCATAGCTTTAGTAGGTGAGGAAATTAAGGTAACAGGGGAGGGATGGGTTGAGCTGGATTAGACGAAATTAAATGACGGTGGACATTTTGTTTAAATTTCTGCAGGTCGTAACTGCAGGGGAAAACAGATGGTAAAGCGTTCCACATTCGAGTTATTCTGCATACGAAAGAGTGAGTCATAAAATTTTGCAGGTCGACTGACACTAGTTTCAATGGTAAGATGGTGGGCACGACTTGACTGCCTGGTGTTGCGTACAGGAAAAGTAACATCGGCAATTAAACTACTTATTTCAGCAGAGCAGCGGCGGTTGAAGTATCGATAAAAAAGTGATAGACAACCAACGTCACGTCTCTGTTGAAGTGATTCTATCCGGGAAGTTATATCGTCGTCATCAATAAGTCTGAAAGGTTTTCGTTGAATTCTGTCCAATGCCGACAGTGTATTGCGACCCCCACCAACCCATAAATGGCAATTATATTCCAGTCTCGGTCTTATGTGACTCTTGTATATTAGCACTAAATCAGATGGCGTGAAATATTTTTTGCATCTATGTATTTAGGAAGCCCAGACATTGGAAAAAATGTGGTCAGTCCAGTTAAGCTTTTTCGAGATGGTAATACGAGTACCTAATATATTAAGCGCTGGTGAGTCAGAAATACTTACACCGTCGACGAGAATGTACTGTGAGGTGTCTGGAACATATACTTTATTGGTAATAAGACAGCTTTGGGTTTTGGAAGCATTGAACACTACGCGGTTTGCTTCGCCCCAAGCGATGATTGTTGAAATATCCGCATTTAATGAATCATACATGCGATCCCGATTAGTAGATGTTGTGCACCTACGAGATTCGGTCACGGTACTAAAAGAGTACGTGCAGTCAAGAGTGCTGTCATCAGCAAAACTGTGTATTAGGTTGGAAGTTATACCCAAAAGGTCATTGATAAACAGGAGAAAGAGGGTTGGAGACAGGACAGTGCCTTGCGGAACTTCGGCATAAATGGTATACTGATTCGGTTTAACTCCGTCAAGGACGACTTGGATCGAACGGTCATGCAGGAAACTTTCAATCCATTTGATGAGCTTGGAGTCAAGACCAAAAGCATGAAATATAGCCAGGAGTGCTGAATGCCAAACTCTGTCAAAAACTTTGGTGAGCAATGACTTTGGCCCCACCGTATTGATGGATACAGCGATTCCAACGCTAGGTGAGAAATGTCAATAAGTCCCCAGTAGAGCGAGCAGATAGAGATCCGTACTGTCGATCGCTTATAAGATGGTGTCTAGACAATTCATTAATTGACAATTAACAAGTATTTCAAAAACTTTTGGAAATATCGATGTGAGTGCAATTGGCCGGTAGTTGGAGGGATCACTGGCATCACTCTGCTTGGGTATTGGTTGTTATATTAGCACTTTTCCACTCAGATGGGAACATACCTGTGTGTAGGATAAGTGGAATAACTTGCGAAGAGGTTTTGCTAACGAGGATGCGCAATGTTTGATAACTATAGGTGATATACCATCAGGTCCCGCGGATTTGGAGATGTCGAGTCTTGAAAGAATTTTAAATACCTGTCTTGTACGAAAATATAGGGGCTTTTGCCTTGAGTCACACAATGGAATGGATGGTGGTTTTTGAGTTGTTGATTGGAGGGGCACGAGTTTGCGGCAAAGATCTCCGCAAATAGATTGGCCTTATCCTGAGACTCGCTGTACACTTGGTCATCATACAAAAGATTTGGTGCGGATGAAGACGTGAAGTTAGTTTTCACTGCTTTTACGAGCGACCAAAAGCCCGTGTCACCCTTCGTTTGGATAAATACTTTTTGCCTGATGCTTTTGTCAAAATTGTATTTGGCCATGTTGATAGTAGATTTACAGGCGTTACGCGCGGATTTATACATATTTTTGACTTCAGCAGAGCCACATAGTTGACAGGCCCGAAAAGCCGCTTCATTATTCCTAATTGCTTCTTCGCAATGGCTGTTCGCTAATTCACAATACGAGTATATGGATGTACAACTTTGCTTCCGCAGTTTTTTCCTGTAATTAAAAGCTTAATTGTCAAAACGTACTTACAGATGTATTACCTATTCAAAGTACTGTCCATCGCTAGCGACAACTCTCACCCATATCTCCGGCAATTTTCGGATTCCATCTCGGGAGAAAGGAGGCGTTTTTCGACGCGATCCATGATTGGATCCATTTTTCGACTTCCTCGTACGAACGAAAATTCTGATCAGCCAGGTCATGCGCCATGGAACGAAACAGATGGTAGTCGGAAGAAGCGATGTCTGGGGCGGGTGGGGCAAGATTTCCCATTTCAGGGTTTCCAAGTATGTCTTGACCACTTTTGCGGCATGTGGCCGAGCATTATCATGCTGGAGGATGACTGTGTCGTGTCTCTCTTGGTACTGTGGCCGTTTTTCATTTAATGCTCGACTTAAACACATTAATTGCGTTCGGTATCGATCACCTGTGATAGTTTCATTCGGTTTCAGTAGCTCGTAGTATATCACACCGTGCTGGTCCCACCAAATGCAAAGCATAACCTTGGCGCCGTGAATATTCGGTTTTGCCGTCGACGTTGAGGCATGGCCGCGCATTCCCTATGACTTTCTGCACTTGGGATTATCGTAACTGACCCATTTTTCGTCGCCGGTTACGATGCAATGTAGAAATCCCTTCCGATTCTGCCTTTGAAGCAGTTGTTCGCATGCAAATAATCGCCGTTCAATATCTCTCGGTTTTAACTCGTACGGAACCCAATTCCCTTGTTTCTGAATCATGCCCATGGCCTTGAGGCGCTTCGAGATGGCTTGCTGAGTCACTCTCAGTGATTCAGCTAATTCTTCTTGCGTTTGGCACGAATCTTCATCGAGCAGTGCTTCCAAATCGTCGTCTTTGAACATTTTTTCTCTCCCACCACCATGCTTGTCCTCGACATTGGAATCGCCACTTTTAAAACGTTGAAACCACTCACGACATGTTCTGTCACTCAGAGCAACCTCACCGTAAGTATCTGAGAGCATTGATGAGCCTCAGCTGCAGTTTTTTCAAATGGAAGCTGACGATCAAAACTTCCCGCAAATGACGATAACTTGGCTCGAAAACAGACATTTTGAATCGCGAATCTTATTAAAAATGCGGACAACTTTTATTAATGCCGGGATGTCGATACCTTCACAGACGTCCAAACTCACTTTGTGACACTTTTGAACTACGTATTTTGACCAACCCTCACCGATGCAGCCGTCTGTCGGAAAACGGTGGAACCTAATATGTTTGTTGTTGAATTTATCAACTCATCAACGGCGGATGTGTACCCGTTGGGACCCGTCGTCAGCTGACAAGTCACGTGTTGTCACAAACCCGTTTGCTGTTTACACGTCACGTGTATTAGAACCTTTAACTACGCCTTATATTGTAAAAGAAAACACTCTCACTTTACTTAAACACTGATTTTTTGTCTCAGAAGTTTCAGAATTGTCAACAAGTGCATGCAACATCGAAACCCCGCAAAATTTGGAGGATGACGAAACAGAAACGAGCATATGTTCTCCAGACGCTGAGACAATTCATCAAGAGGATTCAAGGTAAGTGTCAACCATTTCTCTTCCCTTTGTTTGTTCAATTTCTCTGCTGATTACCTGACAAATTGTCAGGGTTTTTCTTTTTGCAACACGAAAACCCGAAAACAAATTGACGCCATACGAAGCACGAAATTATAGCCACACCGACTTTGATCTGGCGGTTGATTCTGACTTTTCAACAATAATCCTGAACCTATTGTCGATAGATTTTGCACAAAGAAAGCCGCAGATTTTCTAGAAGATATTTTGACTTTCGTCCGAAATATCCTTTTGTCAGCGGCGTGTAATGTACATTGTGTCAGTTGTTCATTAACTTGATGATGTGCTCGAGCGGTTGATAAGCGAAAAGTCCTTTTGTAACGGTCATTGTTGTGTTTTTTCCTCATTTTTTACTTGCACTTGCACTGAAATCAATTACTGAATCTGTATGAGGACCGGTAAAAGATTTACGTTTCGTACAATACACTTTTCAGACAGGATATTATCTTATGTGTAATTATCGAAGGCGCTTGGCCATTGTGTACTGCATGCGGCCGAGGAAGATCTTCGGATTAGGTTTTGTTGTCGTGCGGTGCACTGGCGCCAGGTATCATAAAATTCGACCTGTTCTACTTTTTTTTCGCAAACCTGACTCGTTTAAATGGACCTGCATAAATCACATAAGCACAGGTGAGATTGCAATTCGTTACAACGTGGCATGTAAATTATTTCACGCTTTTCACAAGGAATGAGTTTTTCAAGGTAGCCGTATAAATTTTGTTTTCGATTCCATTCAATAGTGCGATTACGCCCACTGTTTTACGATCGTAGGGTAACAAGCAATTTGTACAGTGTGACTGAAGCCTTGTTCGATTTATTCCAATTTAGCGACAAAGTGTTCACTTATATTAAGTGTAACTTCTGACGGTAATAAACCTTTTGACTGTCGACTAAACCTACATATTTCAAGTTTGATTCAATTTCGAATCAATAGCTATTTATTATCCCCGTATCCTGAAATCTTTAATTTATGTTCTGTTAACGAGTTGATTGCATCTCTAAAATCTCAAAATTTCCAGAAAATTTCAACGATTTCACCAGCATCCCATGAATTGACAAAAAAATATTTGATTCCAAATAATTATATATATAATACAATAAACTCTACTTATACGGCCGTGACATAAACAACCAACATACCTTTACTACCCATTACTATTCGAGGGGAAATCAAACAACCGTTGAGACGTTGAGAACAAGCAAAAGGAAAATGGGGTGGTTGTTGCGCCCTCAAGTTTGAAGAATGGTAATTGAAGATTTGTTACCTATCATTAAAATATTTGAGAACGTTAAAGAATCTATTGATACGCAGTCGTAAAACCAGTAGTTTTAATACAGTAAGAATTTTTGATTTTGAAGAACTAAACGATGTGTAACTGAAACTTAGTTTATTTGCCCTCTTGGTGGAAAAGTTTCCCTTGGGAATTATGTTTCACGTTCTAATAAAAATGAATACTCAACTCATAGACTTGTACCTGACTCCGGTTTCGCACCCATTTATTAAACCTGAAATTACATCTTGGCACATTTCACATTTCTTGTTTCATCTTCTTATTCTTTAAAAAAAAGGCTCCATTTTTTGGCATTCATTTATTTGCGTGATCCTGTTTCTTATAAGAAAATGGAACTTCCACCTGATCACTTCATTAATTTTTGTTCTGCGCATTTAGCTAATGCGCCAACTGTTTAAATTATTAAACGGCTATTTAACACATTAGGGCAGTGATATGGATTGTGATCTAACATTGAAGCCAGTCAAATGTGAAATTTGTTGGATGATAATGGACCGCCTGCAACATGTGATCGTACCCACGTAATTCAATCTTTATTTGATGGAGGTCCACCAATCGATCATGCGTGCATGTTAACACACGAGATTTTGTGTTACATATTGCCATATGGCACATTAGAAGCGCATGCTACCAATATGCGACGTCAGAAATCAGTTTATGCTAACGAACCTTCAATTAAGCCCCATGGGAATAGTTGACACGCTATGCCCTAGTAAACAAGCGATTTAGAAAAAAAAAACACAATCTTCAATGACCAATGAAAAGTTGAGATTGAATATTTATAGTTGGAGACAAAAGACAAAGGTTCTGAAGCAAACGTCGTCCTGAAAGATGCAAAATCCTTATTAATTTATCTGAATGGAAGGGTGATTTGTTTAATTATGAGAGAACTACGTGAACAACGTTGTCTGGCTCTAGATATACTACTACTTTGCCTTAACCCCTAGCGGGGCATAGCGCGTCAACTACTCCTGCGCGCCATCGTACTCTGTTCTGGGCAATGGGGGCAACTCCCCAAAAGACTTACCCAGTACCTGACACTCCTTTGCCACAGATCGACGCCATGTGATTCGAGGACCCCCTCTTGGTCGGCCTTGGTTGGAAATGGGGTTCCATTTCATGGCATGCAAAGCAATGCAGTTATCACTCTTCCGCAATGTGTGACCTATCCACTGCCATTTTCGCCTGCGTATCAATTCGTCGATTGGCATCTGACCCGTACGCCGACTTAGCTCTTCATTTGATATTGTTTCGGGCCAGAAAATTCTTAAAATTCGACGAAGACATGAGTTGACGAAAACTTGCAGCTTTCTGGTAACTCCTACGGAAACTTTCCATGTACTGCTCCCATACAAAAGTACTGATAGTACCAGGGAGCGAAACAGGCCCAGCTTGGTCTTGATGCTGAGATAACTGCCCTGCCAGATTTTGGACAGCATGCCGTATGCGCGTTTAGCCTGGTTGATACGACGAGCGATGTCCTGCTCCGTACCACCATTTTCGGCAACAATGCTACCCAGGTAGACGAAGTTGTCCACCTTCTCCACAGGCTGCCCATTAATATTGATGGCAGTAGGTGTCGGATTTCTTTTTCGCAACGGCGGGCTAAGAACCTTGGTCTTGTTGGTATTAATCTTTAACCCAACCTTGCTTGCCTCCCTCTCGAGATCTAACGCCATTGCGGGCAGATCCATGATTTTGTGGGAGAGTAGGCATATGTCGTCAGCGTAGTCAAGATGTTGTAGATAAGATGTCAAAGTCCATTGAATTCCTCTGTCGAGTCCGGATAGGGCTGCATGCAACACATCGCCGATCACAATGAGGAATAGGATCGGTGAGAGGATGCACCCCTGCCGAACTCCACTGCGAATCTCAATGTCCCCCGACACCTTACCTTTATGCAGAACGCGACATTTCGCGCCGTCATAGGTTGCCTTAATAATAGCCACAAGCTTCTCAGGGATGCCTCTCCTGCGCAAGGCCGCCCATATAGAATCCCGGTTCACACTATCGAAAGCCTTTTCGAAATCGATGAAAAGCAAGTGAAGCGGAGAATCGTATTCAGCGCATTGCTCGATGATGATTCGCAAGGTGTTAATGTGATCGACACAGGAGAATCCGGATCGAAAGCCAGCCTGCTCTTCATCAATTGTGCTTTCTAAGTGGGCCTTTAGTCTTTCCAGGACGATTTTAGCTATTATCTTGGCAACGGCAGGAAGCACACAAATGCCTCTCCAATTATTACAGTCTGTGAGGCTACCCTTCTTTGGAAGTTTGATGATCAAACCTTCCTTCCACTCAGTGGGAAAGGTCTCTGTATTCCACGCTTTATCAACAAGTGGGTGCAGCAAATCGGCAGTTACGCTTGGGGCTGCTTGATAAAGTTCGGCAGGGATGCCGTCAAGTCCGGCGGCCTTTCCTCGTTTTAGTGCAATAATTGCAGTGACTATTTCCTCTTTAGTCGGGGCAGTGGACCGTATACGCACATTTTGATGGTTAGCTAAATTATCTATATGAGGGGGAACTTCACCAGAGGTTACACGGTTCAAGACCGCGGCGAAGTGTTCTTTCCACCGCCTCATTTGATCTTCTTCCAAGATAAGTAGCTTTCCATCACTATCTTTCACCGGATGTTGGCAGGAGTTACGACCACCTGTAAACTCCTTGATGACACCGTATACGGCGTTTAAGTTGTTACTTCTAGCGGCTTCTTCTGCTGACGCTAAAAGAGAATTGGCATAAACTCTTTTATCGCGTCGCACACTACGCTGAACTTCTCGAGCTTTCTGACGGTAAAGGAGTTCGATGCTGCTTCGATTGTCGTCTGATGCTGCAGCCAAACGAACTTTCAGCTCCTTTCTTTCAACAATCCGCTGCCATGAAGCGTCGGACATCCAGGGCTTATTCCGGCAATCCGGGTTTGGGCCAAGGAGGGTATTTGCGCTATCAATGTACGCATTTTTTATGGCATCCCAGTTTTCGTTTATGTCACTATCTGGGTGACTAGTTATCTCAGCCGCTTTTTGCGCAAGATGGTCATTATATTGTTGTAAGACAGCTGGATTTTTTAGTCGAGCGGTGTTGAATTTGCGGGGCCTGGATCTTTCGTCGCTGGGGCGGCGCACGGCTGCAATACGCAATCGAACATTAGCGATCATAAGATAATGGTCTCTTCCCATCCCAATATCGGCACCCTTCTTGTTTCGCACGTCCAGGAGGCAACTCTTGAATCTTTTACTAATGGCAAAATGGTCGATTTGATTTTGTGTTCTGCGCCGATCAACAGAGGACCAACTGATTTTGTGGTGGTCCTTATGCTCAAACATAGTACCACCGATGAAGAGACTGTGAAAGTTGCAGAACTCTACAAATCTTTCACCGTTGTCATTACGATCACCAAGACCGTGTCTCCCCATCACATGTCTGAGCCCATAGTTATCAGCGCCAACTTTCGCATTCAAATCACCCATAACCATTATAATGTCACCTTTAGGTGTTCTGCTCTGAACGGCGTTTAGTTCTTCGTAGAAGGAGTCTTTTGCCAAGACATTGTCGGGTTCAGTAGGGGCATAACATTGTATTATTGAGATGTTCCTCATTTTGGTCCGGAACCTGGCGGTCAACACCCTTTTAGAGACCGGTTCCCAGGATAAGAGACAGTTTCGCGCGGCTCTGGTTAAAAGGAGCCCCACACCTGACTCACGACGACTACCGGTAGCTTTACCGGAATACAACATTACAGTGCTGCCCGTTGGAGAGATGAATTCTCCGCTGTTCCACCATCTTATCTCACTAACTCCTAAGATATTTAATTTGTACCTCAGAAATTCACTCTCTAATTGAAGAAATCGTGCGTTCTGGGGACCTTCTGATCCATTGTCCAGGAGAGTACGCACATTCCAGAATCCAATCTTTGTCATTGTACGATAGCTAAAAGTCGTAACCGTTGAGTCAGTCCTTATCCGAGGCATAGTTGACGTTTCGTTACCATATAAAGATTTCGGATAGTGCAAGTTGCTGGCATACACATCCTGTCCTTTGATTGTCGGTTTTAACGACAGGCCCTCAAAGGGAAAGGCCGTGGTATTTTTTTTTTCACACCCCACACCCCTACCTCAACCAAATCATCGCACCGCCATCACTGGCGGCTTGACGTTGGTTGGCAATGGTCAGTGACCACTGCCGTTCCAGGGGGCGCCCACGCGGAGGACTATGGAAGAGGAGTTTTTGCCCCTAGATATAAGGTCTACCGAATTGTTCAGCCCGATGATAACATTTATGTTTCAACACGCATGACGGGTTTATTGACTGTCTCTCCACATGATTTGGTAAAAAAATTGATCCTAGTTTCAACCAAATTTGGTTTGGCGGTAAATATGGCTGATTAATATCGAAATTGGTAAATATAGTATATCTCTACTAACAATTTTTTTTTACAAAAATCTATTGGGAGTACAAATTAATTCGGTCCTTTTTTTGTGGTTAAAAATACATTTATTTCAAAGTAAAAAGAGTCAAAAGATTAATCATAGTATCGTCCATCGCTAGCTACTACTTTTTGCCACCTGTCAGGCAGTTTTCGAATTCCATCTCGAAAAAATGTCTCGTCTTTTGAGGTGATCCAAGTTAGGAGCCAATTTTCGATATCTGCGAAAGAAGTGAACCGATGACCTGCAAGATCGTGTTGCATCTGTCGGAACAACCAGAAATCAGAAGGAGCAATGTATCCCACTTGAGCGTTTCCAGATATTTTTTCACGACTTTTGCGACATGATGCCGAGCGTTGTCATGCAGAAAAATACCTTTGTCATGTCTTTGCTTGTATTCCGGTCGTTTTCTCGTAATGCACGGCTCAAACGAATCAATTGCAGTCTATACCGATCGCCCGTTTTGGTATCACCAGGTTGTAGCAGCTCATAGTACACAACACCCTTTTGGTCCCACCAGATACACAACATGACCTTCGAACCATGAATATTCGGCTTTGGTGTTGATGTTGAGGTCGATGGCAACGATCGACCGAGCATAGCGTAGTATTTTTTCTTCTTGGGGTTGTCATAGAATATCCATTTTTCATCCCCAGGAACAATTCTATGCAAAACCACTCCGAAGCGTATATACCCTAGACTTGTACAGACCCAGTGGTGATACCAAAAGTACCAATTGGCAACGACCACATGCATTAAGAATGGGTCTTCTATATGGCCAGTTCATAGGGGAGGTTGGCACTCATTCAGTAGGATCTTGACCATTCTCAAAATCAATTGACTAACTAACCCATTCTATTGTATAAACATTTGTCGAATTTTTCAAGTCGCTAGCTTCATTCTATCGAAAGTTATTGCTTATTTGAAGTTTCACTTGTAAGGGAGGTAGGGGTTCCTTGGGTGGGATCTTGCCCATCATTGCCACCAACTAATTAGATCACCCTACAAATATTTAAACAAAATTTCAAGTCTCTAACTTCACTCTATCGAAACCTATCGCTTATTTGAAGTTTCATTTGTAGGGGAAGTAGGGGTTTCGTTGGTCGGATTTTACGTATTTTCAATATTAGCCAACTGGATCCTACTACAAACATTTGACCAAAATTTCAAGTCGCTAGCTTTATTTTGTCGTAAGTTATCGCTTATTTTAAGTCTCATTTCTAGGGGAGGTAGGGGTTCCTTAGGTCGGATCTTACCCATCTTTAATGTCAACTAACTCAATCTCACTTCAAACATTTGGCCAAAATTTCAAGTCACTGACTTCATTCTATCAAAAGTTATCGCTTATTTGAAGTTTCATTTGTAGGGGAGGTAGGGGTTTCTTGGGTCGGATCTTGCTCATATTCAATACCAACTAAGTAGGTCTTACTAGCAACATTCCACCAAATTTTTAACTCGGTAGTATCATTCCATCGAAAGTTATCGTAATTAAAATAATATTTAATTTGTTGAAATTTGTAGGGGAGGTAGGTGTTCCTTTGATCTGATTATGCCCAACTTACAGAACCTTAAGCAGCTTCTTCTTACAGGGTTACATGCCAAAAATCAGGTGTCTACGTCAATTGGTTCAAGAGTTATAGGCAAAAAACCTGAAAAGTAGGGTAGTACGGGGCTCTTTGTAAGAAAATTACCGTTAGTTTTCAACTGATCGATTTTATTTTCCCAGGAGAGTATAAGATTACTTTCACTAGCAATATACCAAAGCTAGAGCTTTTCATGATTTTTTAATCGGGAGTTATAGATGCATTTAATTATTTTACATAGAGGTAGGCGTCCTCCTGGCCTGATCATGCCCAATTTCAATACCATCCAACTAGATCATATTACCAATATTTGGGCAAAATTTGAAGGGTCTAGCTTCATTCCATCGAAAGTTATCGTGCGAACGGACAGACACACAGACGGACAGATAGACAGACAGACAGACATGGCTAAATCGAATAAGGAGGTGACCCTGATCATTTATATATATACATTGCTATACCTCCGGAGCCTCCCTTAAGGTGTTACATATTTTCGTCGCGACAAAAACAATATACCCTATACTAAAAGTTTAGGGCATAAAAAACCATTTCTTTGTTGCCTTTGAATCAGCTGCTCGCAAGTGAAAAATCGCCTTTCAATGTCTCTCGATTTCAGTTCATAAGGCACCCAATTGCCTTGCTTTTGAATCATTGCCATGGATTTTAATCGTACAGAAACTGCTTGTTGAGTCACTACCAATGATTCTGCGAGCTCCTCTTGCGTTTGACTCGGATCTTCATCGAGTAATGCCTCCAAGTCTGTGTCTTCGAATTTCTTTGGCTGGCCAAAGCGAGGCTTGTCTTCAACGCTGAAATCTCCATTCTTGAAACGTCGAAACCATTCCCGACTTGATTTATCAGTTGGAGCATTGTCAGCATAAACTTCCACAAGCACTCGATGCGCTTCAGCTGCACCTTTCTTCCAATTAAAACAAAAAACTAAAACTTCCGCAAATACTGCTTAGCTAACACAAAATTGGACATATTTAACACAGTGAAAAACAAGGTTTCTTTTATGAAACTCGAAGCGATTTGAACTGAATATTATTGACAGATGTCTAATCTCTCTGAAACTACCGACATCAGCTGTTACTATCAAATATTCATAACAGCCAGAGCCACCTTTTGAAAACCGACCGAACCAATTTGTACTCCCAACACTTTTGGACCGATTATGCAGTTATGTAATGTGGTGGTCCGATTACGTTTGACATATAAACAACGTTCACTAGAAAGAAGAATTTGTGTACAGTTTTAGTTCGGTAGCTTTAAAACTGAGTAGTTGATGGAAATACAGAAGGACAGACAGACGTAAAGAAGACTCATATTGTCAAGCTGACCAGTAGGCCTGTAAAATTAAGCCAATTTGGGGGCTTTTTAATAATAATTAGGGAAAGATCTGAAGATAATTTTAATCCCTTCTATCATCATCATCGTGGCGCGGCAGCCCGACGTCGGGCCTTGGTCGCCTGGATCGTTGCCCTCCAATTATCTCGGTCACGTGACCGCGTCCTCCAATTTTGGAAGCCCCGTAGCTGCGCGGCGTCCACTCCTACTGAGCTCTCCCAACGAGGTCTCGGTCGTCTAGGCAGTCTCGCTCCGTCGACTCGTTCTGCATTCATTACTCTCTTTGGCATGCGATCATCGTCCATTCTTTGTACATACCTTTGAAGTCGTTGTAGTTTGACGATTTTCGAGACTTCCATCTCATCGTATAGTTCATACAACTCATGGTTGTACCGCAGGCGCCATCCATCTCGATCGCAAGCAGCCCCGAAAATTCTCCGTAGAACCTTACGTTCAAATGTGTCTAGCATGTTTCCGGAGGCTTGAGTTAGGGTCCATGCTTCGCAGCCATAGCATAGCACTGGTCGTATAATGGTTTTGTACACACGGAGCTTCGTGATTCTGTGCACATGCTTCGATTTCATTATGGGGAGAACCGAGAAAAAAGTCTTATTAGCTAACTGTATCCGTCGATTGATTTCGTCAGTTTCGTTGGCGTGCCTTGCCAAGTTGCAAACCAGGTATATAAAGTTGTTCACGAACTCGATGTTGAGGTCCCCCAATTGATGCTCGATTGTGCAGGTGCCCTTGTCGTCGATTGCATCATTATTTTAGTTTTACCCTCGTTAATACCTAGTCCAACTTCGTTTGCAGCGGTATCGAGCGTATGCAGAAGTTCTTCTGCGTCGGCCAATCTTCGGGACGTGATGTTGATGTCGTCGGCGTACGCTGCTGATTGTGTTAACTTGATGAGTAGCGTCTTGCTGTTGTCCATATTCGTAGCCCGAATAACGTATTCCAGTGCTAGGTTGAAGAGCGTCGGTGCCAGTCCATCGCCCTGTTTCAGACCAGTGCGTGTTTCAAATAGATCAGTAAGTCTATTATGGATCCTGACTTGTGAGACGGAGTTGGTCATCGTTATCTTTGTCAGTCGCACTAATTTGCCGGTATACCAAATGTCGGCATGATGTTATACAGTATTCCACGATCGATACTGTCGTATGCCTGCTTGAAGTCGACAAAGATTTGGTATACGTTTACGTTGTATTCCCAGCACTTCTGGAGTATCAGTTTGACCGTAAAGAGCTGATCGGTTGTGGAGCGACCAGGTCTGAAACCGCTTTGATATTCGCCAATGATTCGTTCTGCGTACGGTTTTATTCTAGTTTCCAGAATTTTCGTCAAAATTGTATAGGACGTACAAACTAGTGATATGCCTCTGTAATTCTCACACCGCAGTTTATCTCCGTTTTTGTGAATTGGGCAAATGATGCTTCTGCGCCAATCGTCTGGGATCTCCTCGTCCTCGCATACTCGCAGGAGTAATTGATGTATGGCATTAACTAGACCCGTTCCACCGAATTTTAGCAGTTCAGCTGGAATCTCGTCAGCGCCCGGCACTTGATTTCGTTTTAGTGACCGCAAGGCGAGATCAACTTCCTCTACAGTCGGGGGTTGAATGGGTGGGCCTAGATCAACAATATCGTCGAGAGCTTCCTGTGTGGGGATGTTAGATGGTCGGTTTAGAAGCTCTTCAAAATAAGAGGCCCATCGTTTGCTAATACCATCGGTGTCGCTGATGATGTATCCATCCTTGCCCTTACAAAGGCTAGTCCTGGTTTGGTAGCCGTTCTTAATTATATTTACTAGTTTGTACGCTTGTCTGGTTATCCTATTAGCTAAGTTTTCGTTAATATTCAGCGACTGCTCGTCAAAGTACAATATTTACGTTTCTTACGTCTAATTATTCTATTCGATATTCGCTGTATCTCGTCATATTTTTCTTTTCTGGCTCTGGTTCCTCGTTGAATCCACTGTGTGTAGGCCTCGTTTCTCGCGTCAAGTGAATTTTTGCATTCTTCGTCGAACCAGTCATTTCGCGCTCGCCGGGCTTTATATCCCACGACCTTCTCTGCAACATACCTGATGGTACCCTTGAGTTCTTCCCAGAACCCATGGACGCCTGTATTACTGATGTTGTGTAGCATAAGTGATAGTCTTTCCTTAAGGGTGGCAGCATACGCCACCGCCGTAGCATCGCTCAGAAGCTTATCAACCGCAAAGATTTTGGGAGAGCTGCTTCTTGATAGGTGCACTGAGGAAATTTCACATCTGCAGGTCGTCTTCACCAAGTGTTGATCTGAGTCGCAGTTTGCTCCTCGATAGGAGGAGGATATCCATCACCCTAGACGCCCGTCTCCTGCAAATGAGGACGTGATCAAATTGAGATTTCCAGGTCTGCTTGTGAATGCGTCGATGCGGGAAACACGTAGATCTTACGAGTAGTTTCCTGCTGCAGGCGAAGTCGGTAAGTCGCTGGCCGTTGTCGTTACATTTTTCAAGGAGACTGTGGCCACCAGTGGTCCACCGGTGCCAACTTTCATTTCCGACTTTCGCATTTAAGTCTCCCAGCATCAATCGTCGTCGTTTGTTGGAAGTGAGTCGAAGAGAGTCTCAAGGCGGGCGTAGAGCTCGTCCTTTACTGCGTCTTCTATAACTTCAGTGGGGCATGCACATTGATGAGCCAGAGATTGAAGAATCGAGTCTGAATGCGAATCGCACATAGCCGTTCATTTATGGGAATGAAGTCAGTAATGTGCGCCTTGAGGTGATTGTTTACTATAAATGCTACTCCAAACTCCTTGCGGCCCGATGGTTTGCCACTTGTAAAAATTCTGTGCAATTTCTTGTCATTGATCTCGCTGCGAAGCCAATTTGTTTCCTGGACTGCAGTAATGCTCAGTTTGTACTTTTCGACCTGTTGAAGGAGGGCCTTCTCGGCTCTATTTTTGTTCAGGGAGCGTACATTCCAGGATCTGAAAGAATAATCCGTTAGTCGTATGCGTGGTCGTCGTTGTTGATCCGTCCAATCCGAGGCTTTTGTTCCAGGTTTCTTGACGTTGAGTGGTTTTTACAAGGACGAGTTGTCAGCACATCGCACAACCCTATTCAGGGGATGGCGTCGGAAGATAACTGATTCAGATGGTTTAATAAACGCGCTGGACTTCACACAACTATGTTGCAGGTCCAACTACGCAAGTCATTCTATTATATTCTACTAAACTTAAGACGCTTAGGTTTTGGTCAGCCAGGCTACAGCTATCTGCCTTTTTCCAAACTGTCTTATCGCTAAGATTTGGCTGTCAGCGGTTTGTCACACTGCCGTTTCGTTACTAGTGAGCGCCCACGTGGAGGACTATGGAAAAGGTCTTTTGTCCCCCTATAGCATTGAAACTCGTAGTTACAGATATAAAAGAAAAAACTAAAAAATAAAACTCCCCTCAAGGATTTCGGGTCCACCGGGGAAGTCGAAAACTTAGTAGATTCATAATAAGGCGACAACCATATACAACATATCAAAAAATCAGTTATACATCATTTGATACGAGGTAAAATTCGAAGGCTAATGTCCCAGTATAGATAGACATTGGGGTAGTAGCCTTCGATTTTTATACCCTAGACTTATAGTATAGGGTATATTGTTTTTGTCACGACGAAAATATTTAACACTTTCAAGGAGGCTCCGGAGGTATAGTAATGTATATATGTATATAAATTATCAGGGTCACCTCCTGATTCGATTTAGCCATGTCTGCCTGTCCGTATGTCTGTCCGTTTGCACGATAACTTTCAATAGAATAAAGCTAGATACTTGGAAATTTTATTCAAATGTTTGTAGTAGTATCTAGGTTGGTAATAAAAGTGGGCAAGATCCGACCCAAGGAACCCCTACCTCCCCTACAAATGAAACTTCAAATAAGCGATAACTTTTGATGGAATGAAACCGGCGATTTTAAATTTTGGTCAAATGTTTGACGTAGGGTTGAGTTAGTTGGTGTTAAAGATCCGACCCAAGGAACCCCTACTTCCCCTTCAAATGAAATACGTAGAATCCGACCAACGAAACCCCTACTTCCCCTTCAAATGAAACTTCAAATAAGCGATAACTTTCGATGAAATGAAGCTAGTGACTTGAAATTTTGGTCAAATGTTTGTACTGGGATTAGCTGGTTATTATTAAAAATGCGCAAGATTCGACAAAAGAAACCAGTGAGACTTCAAATAAGCAATCACTTTCGATAGAATGAAGCTAGCGACTTGAAAACTACGACAAATATTCATTGAATGGGTTAGTTAATTGATAATGAGAATGGGCAAGATCCTTCTGAATGAGTGCAAACCTCCCCTATAAACTGGCCATATAGGAAACTCACTTTTAATGTATATGGTCGTTGCCAATTGGTACATTACTAGGTCTGTACAAGTCTAGGGTATAGACGCTTCGAACTCCAGGTCGAAACGAAGCCTGAAGGTCTAGGAGTTTAGAAGCAAAGAAAGAAGTGAAAGTCAATCCAATTGAATTTAAATGGATAAAGAACACAGAATCCATGACCAATGAAGCAAATGTTAAATAAAGTCAAATATTTAGATTACTCACCAAACCGGGAGTGACAAGTTTTGCCGCCCGGAACAACGGCCATCAGTCATTTTGGTAGGACCAGCAGGTTTGAGCTCATCCGCCGAGCTTTTTACAGTGGTATATTTGAGTGTGGTTGCCTGTAAACCTCGTATAATTATTCGACTTTGATTAGTGACGCCGCGGCGATGCAGTCACCGTAAAAGCTTGGTTAATGACTATCTTTTGATCCAATCGTAGTGATAAGATGTATTTTTTGCATTCCAGAAGACTAGCATTATAAACATTTTTGACTCAACTGATTCTTTGATTTGGCGTTAGTGACAACACTATTGAAGAATGCATGCATTGTATTTGTCTGCTCAAGTTGATAATTCACATAAAATATTCCCTGTGATGAACAATATCCATCTTGGCCAACTGGTATAACACCTGGCTCTTTCTTATAAACCATAAAATTGTCTATTATACCGTAAATATGTATTTATAGTACGTTTTTGTTTTCTTGGCTATATTGGCTACTGAGAAGATTCTTTTGTTCAAATTAATAATGAGTATTTCACGGCACTTGTACATTACTGTTTTTTTTTTAATCTTGTGAAAATCCTTTTAAATCCTTTTTGAAAATCATAAAATTGCTACTTGAAAGTATTTAACGAGCCAAGTCATAAAATGATGATTTTGTGTGACAAATTGTCAAGTAAAAGGAACTACGAGTACAAACTTCTTCAGTAGTTGTCACTACTGGACGCATTGTTAAAAACAATACGTTTTTGAGCGTTGTGGCGTTAAATGTGAAGTGGTGAAATTTTTCACGACTACCTATTGCGCAATAAAATTGGTCGCAATAACAGTATCCTTTCGATACCCTTTGAGTTGAGGTACAGTTTTTGTGCATATTGTTGGTATTGACAATAGCGTGACAAGTGGTCCGAAAGTACATTTTTTATGTTTAACAGCCTTTTTCATGGTGAACTTTGTTCCCTAATCACTTCTTACTTGTACATTTGTTAAGTATTACATAGAATGCTAGAACCATACATTTTCTTGTAAGAGAGCAGAATGCACATCTGATCCATAACAAATTAATGAAATTGTAGCTTCGTTATAGTAATAGTGTTTAGTTGAATTTGTTTCGCTTGCCCGTATTAGCGAGAAAAATATCATATGGTGAATATTAGAAGCATTGTGATGGGTTCACACCTTTCAGTTGTCGAGTTGGGTTATATGTATTGTAGATACATACATGTACTACACATGTACATTATTCTTAAAATCCTTTGAGTCATTTTTAGCGAAGAGGATCGAAACACAAATACGTATATATGTACATATAGTATGTACAAAGCAATGGCTGCGCTTTGGCGAGCGGATCAGGAACAGACATCTCCTCCATTTGCTTTCCCCTCTGGTCTAATATGCACGGATAACTGTCAATATTTGGATCTGAAAAGTATTCTGATCCGAAGGGGAACATCTTCAGATCCATATATTGACAGCTGTCCGTACATATTTTACCGGAAAGAAAGCATATGGAGGAGAAGTCTATTCCTGATTCGCTCGCCAAAATGCAGTTGATTGCCATAACCTTTTGTGTGGAGCATAGAGCGTGGAAGATGTCGGATGATGCAAGTTATTATTATTATTATACAACATATAGTATTTATTATCGCCTGGCTGGCGTAATATCGGCCCCTTTGGCCGGCTTTATATACCCGCAACGGATGCAAGCATCAAGTTGGCGGGTATGGTTGCCTTGGGCAGTTGTTACTCCGGCATCCTGATCCCTAATACAATAGTGGAGGGTTATCCTGCTCTACTCTGCTCTATACGAAAAAAAACGCGCCTATTATTAGTATGATGTACTAGTTACGAAGGTTTGACATAAACTAGGTTCGCATCCGGCTTCTATGTTAATCAAATTTTGAAGAGAAGGACATTCAGTCAATCAACCACCAAGATTTAACACGTTTTGTTTGCTAGCTTTTATTTCGCTCTTCTGTATCTACATTAAGTGAAACCGGAAAATAGAAGGCTATGCCCGCAATCCGAGGGTTATGTAGTGTCTCAAGCCAATAGGAGATGAACTGTCCAACTCTCGGGGATGCTTAACCATTCATGTTAAGACGACATTGCAAATTGCAAGCTTGCGTACAAAATATTAAAAATAAATTGTTTGAATAATTATAGAAAGTAGAGTCAGCGACCAGCCTACCTTTCAAAAATGGTTAACTCCAATTCGCTCTACGAAAAAACAATATGCAAGTATGTAGTACTCGTAGTACTAGTATGTAGTACAAGAGACCTGTTATGTGCATTTTTTGAATGGATGATATCAAAATGTCCAGCTTCAGACCCCCCCCCCCCTTGAGATCGATTTTCTTATTTTTTTTCTTTGCATAATATGCAAATTAAACAGATAAAATCTAGCAATTTCGATTCATTTTATTTTAAAAATTCTAAGAATATACACCGATATATTTTAATATAAGAACATACTATACATATTTAAAGTTTAAAACGTGTTAGTTTTCTTTAAATTTTTGAGGTTTCTTAAAGAATTCTTCAAGGACTTCATCTTCTGTTAACTCAATTCCAGGCTGAATATTTAATGAAACAAGACCATTAAGACGCTCCGTCCCATAGAGTTCCTCAAATATGTTTTGATTCTTCTCAGCGTGGAGAATGTCCTTTCTGGAGTAGCTGTTGTTACTGGTAATACTACCAAAACTCTTAAGATCGTGATACCGTTTTGAAATGACTTTTCATGTGTTATCTGGAAATCTGACTTGACTTGACTTGTTTACAAATTGATCTTTTTTTACATTTGTTGCTCTCAGTGATAAATTTAGAAACCAATTGAATAAGGCTGTAAGGGTCCATTAATGGGAGTGTCAAGGAAATTTGATTTGATAGCAGTCTGATGGATTTGTTACTTGAGTGGAAGAGCCGTTTTCCATGAAATTTTTATGACCGCACACTTAGAAATTTTCAATTGCCGTCTTCTTCATATTGTCACAATTGGGACCTTACGCATATAATATTTACCCTATAAGTAAAGGGATTGCTCCATAGTAAACAATGCGTGCAAACGATTTTTAAATTTGTTCATAAATAAATCCCTCCCAATAAGTATTTAATCGACAGAATTTTGAAACCCCCCCCCCCCCCCCCCCCCCTTGTCAAAATCTTGGATCCGCCACTGGACGCAGAGGTGTGCTAACTGTAACTATAGAAATATACTATTTATACCTTATTGTTAAAATATATCAGAATTCCATAATTTTAAGTTTTCTATGCTAGTTGAAAGCCGCCTTCCTGTATGTTTTTATTTTTCTAAGTGTAACGGTCTCGAAATGCAAAGGGGTGGGACAAATTATGATCTCATATTTTCCCCTCTACCTCTTTTCCTTTTTTTTTCAAATTCGATGAAAATGCCAAAAATGGAATGTACTCAATAGTACCAATCTCTTGATACCCCACTTGCCTATACCAGATGAAAAAAAAATTGACCTTCATTTCCCCTCTATGGGGACCTCCCCTTAAAGTAAGCCTATTACGACGCATCGCTTTCTCCGGCGAATTATAATAATTCTACACATTCCTCCAAAATTTGATGTATATACATATGTTTGGCCCTTCGTGAGATATTCTATGGACAGACGGACAGACAGACATTTGACCGATTTCATAAGGGTTTTGTTTTTACTACAAAACCCTAAAAACCGGTGACTGCTAACTGTCAATTGGAATATAAAATAAGTGCTCCCACCTGTTTATAAAGTAGTATTGACATACGGTAACTGCAAATATTTTATCTATAAAATTAGCATGGATGCATATCGTATTTGATCGAACTTCTAGAAAATGTTATTCTGAAGCATAGTTACGATATACAAAAATAAAATGTTACAGGCGCTCGCCTATGAATATAATATAATGGTTACTTGTACAGCAAAATGACAAAAAAGAATCCTCCCCGGCGGGGAATCGAACCCCGGTCTCCCGCGTGACAGGCGGGGATACTGACCACTATACTACCGAGGACACATATACTTGTGGCAAAGAAAAAAATGATAATGCCAGTACTGCAATAATGTTCTTTGTGCATGAAATACATATGCAGAGATTACCTACGTACAATGTTGATAACAAACATCTCATTCAATTAAATAATTTTCTAGCTCGTTGGTTATAAAAGCGGACTAGAATCTTGTTTATTTTTAGAAATAGTAGACGAGTACATGAAATTTTGTTATGATAATTATCATATTTTTGTAGGTGAGAATTGAGTAGGCTGCAGTTAATCTATCTAATATGTACATACATATATAAAAGTGAAGATTACTTTCGTATGTTTGTCGTGCTAAAACTGTTAATCCACTAGGGCGATTGCGATTGTCGCCAAATTTTGCAGGACTATATTTGGCGAGCTGGAATAGATAGAAGGTGGTTCGCGACCACATACAGTAAAACTCCGTTCAACCGAACCCAAAGGTTTGGCGTCATTTCGGCGGATAACGAAATTTTTCACAAGTTGTTTCGAGAGGCCGGGGAGAAAAACAGGCTGGTCCGTGACTCCAAAATGATACCACATACAGTAAAACCCCAATTAACCGAACCATCATCATTTCACAATACGAAATTTTACTTTCGGGAGACCGGGGAGGAAAATAAAGCGGTTCGCGATTCCAGAATGTTACAACATACAGATAACGAAACTAGACACTAGTATACTATATTTGGGAAACCGAGGATGAAAGTAGTATGGTTAGCGGCTGCATAATGTACCTGGTACAATGGACAATTTGCTTCAGATTGTGGGAAGTGTGTCTGTGTGTGTCTTCAATCAATTTTAGTTGGCTGGTTTAAGTGGCGGTAACCCTCAAAGGGGGTAACCTTAATTAGCATTGATGTGCGCCGTTTTGATGCCACAGCCTCCTTGGCAAGAAAATTGAAATTGAAATCAGTCTAGAGGGTTAACTAGGATGTTTCCTTAGATCCAACCTGTGGAGTCGAGAAAACGAAATATCTCCCCTATTCTATTAGAGGAAATTTAGGATGTATGTGTGGCTAGCTCTGGGCATTGACAAAGGAAATGTGTCGAAGTCTCCTTCTCCGCCCTGTCGTTACAGTTTCGAGAGAGCTCATTGTGGGGGCTGCTCAGTCGGCTCTCTCACTGGCCAATGAGCCGTCGTGTCCGCGATAACTCTGGACGGGTTGTATTCAGAAGGGTATTAGTTCTTTGTACCGAGCGCGCCAAAGTATGTTAGCCTCCCAGCAAAAACCGCACCCCCGGTTACGCGTAGTCCCCAAAATAGCTATGCTAAACAGCAATCCTGACGTACCCACTATTTCCACTCAGCCCATAGGATTTCTGATCTATCATTTTCGGATACTCCCATAGTGCGGAGGCTACGATTTTCATGATTGAGGTAACCCAGGTACATAGCCAACTTAGCCATTTGGAGGCTACGACTTTCATGACTTAGGTAACCTCTGTACGTAACCAATGTAGCCAGCCACATTTTTTTTTGCTGGGATAGTTTGCATATAAAGAATTATTTGGAAGTCATTCTACATTAGTCTTGGTGGCGTATGCGGTAGTGTGATGGATTCAGAAGCACAACGACCCCAGATCGAATCCCGGTCGGACCCATACAAAAATTTAATTTAAATTTAAATGTTGAATTCAAATTGGAAAATAATTTCTTACGAAAATGATCCAACCGTAAAATCAAATAGGCATACTAACCAGATGTTGCTGATTTTCTTTTATTTTTTTCACTTACGGTGAGTATGTAGGGGCCAACTTAGGATGGGTAAATGCGGTAGTAGCCTCCATTAGTAATATTGGAGGGCATCGTTGGTTGACAAAATACCTGTGCCATTGATGAATTTTGTTATTACCCTATCCTTACCATTTCGTCACTCCCATGCGGGGGCTACAATTTTAATGTTTTATCTAGACAGCTACCTACCCTATTTGGTTTGCCACACTTTTTACTGGGCTATTAAAAACTATCTGTAAAATTTTGTATTTGTAGAAAATTGTACTTTCGTCTGGGATGAAAGAAACTACTCGATTATTCCTTTTGCCTTGACAAATCTAAATTAATATAAATTAGACTCGCTGGTTTTACTTCCTAAATTGTAAAAAGACGTTCATTAAGAACATCCGCTTTTAAATCCTTTCGATTTTTATTCTTTTTCCATGAAATCGGCCTACACAATTGGTATTATACTATTTATCTCAAATACTTAGCCGTTGGTAATTTACCAAATGACTTGTCAGTAATATCTCAGCGTTGTACTATGAATTTTCAAACTACATATTTTTTAACTATTAGCACGTGCATCTTAGGAACTTCTGTAGGAATTTCAGTTCAACTAAAATATCATTAATCATAACGCTCACTTCCGTCAACGGATCCCTGTACGAACAATGCAATATTTTCCAGAAAGATGTCCCTTTTCGACGGCCTGGAAAAGCGAACTGACCTGCGGGTGTCGGCGAATTTGGTTAAAGAAATTCTGCAAGGAAACGTACGAAAGGATATTCATCAATTTTCTTTCAATAATAATTTTCATGGTCCATGAAAGAGTTTTAAATTGTTATGAAGATACATATATGATTGGTCGATGACAAAATAAATCTATAAGTTGAAACTACCATTTCATTTTTTTCGGAAATTTTTCTTTGGTTGACCGTTTGATTATGCACGTGTTTGTTCGACGTGCGATTTCTTTTTCATTAAATGACTGCACCCAATCGTTCCACTGTAGTCAATAACATTATGGTATTTTCCAAATAATTCTATTGTGGAATCAATTTTAGTCCTATATACATACATACATTTCTTAAAGTATGCGTACTTATCTATTCGTAGCTAAACCCTAAACGTATTTTATGCTACGACAACAGAAATATGCGTCTAGACTTCTCATTAAATTTTCACGAAACTTCCTAACCCCCACACACCAGACCAATCCTTTATCTCTCACCGTGCATAAACTAAGCTTTTGGTGTTATTGGAATTCTGCGGAAATTCAGATTGCGTAACCTTCTATCTATCAAAATTATCTGATTCGGACAACAATCTCTGTAATCACATTTAACAAGCCAAAAGTCCGATGGATAGCAAAAAGAGAACAACAAACAATAAATTCAATTCATTGATGAATCTGAGATTGTTATCTATGATCTAGTCTAGTGTATTAGGAAGCACTTCGTATCGATAATAGTCGAATGTCGGCACAGCACTTTCATGTCTTCCTTTTACTCAGTATCATCGAAAAATTATAAATTGAAGATGAACCTTGAAATTGGACCAAGAAATTCCGTGGTGGATTTAGGACCACAATTCCTGAATATATAGTAGTTATCAAGGCATTATTCATTGGTTTGCTGTATAGATAATAGTACTAAAAAAGGTTCTATTTACGTACTAGAAAACAAGTACAGAAATTATAATAAGGAAAATAGAATAGAGTAGCGTGGGGATTTGTGGACAAAGCCAACTGCTAATTTCTTATGTTTCTTAGTCGCTGGAAAACGCTCGTACACAAACGTACACCGGACGTCGGAATGATCTAACCAGTGCGTAGGGTAGGTTTAAAAAAATGTTAGAGACACGTGCCAGTCTTTGAACCTTTTCCAATATGATTCTATAACATGCAATGTTTAGTGCCGCCCAGCAGATGACGATCCTATGCATGAGTATGGGACGCAAGACCGAAGTATAAAGCCAAAAAACAACCTTCGACCGTAAGCCCCATTTCTTACCTGTAGCTTTTTTCCACGAGTACAAATCGACTGTTGCCTTTGTCACGCGTTTCATAATGTTAGGTTTCCAGCATAACTTTGTAATGAACCACCTGTAATGGACCATATCCTGGTAGTGCTGCTTCCACCGGCAGATCGATGGCAGCACCTGATGAGTTGTGATCTCTCGGTGGTGCGAAACCAGAGGCCGAGGGTTCCATTACACCCGGACCCCGATGTAAGCGCGAGAGCATCGGAGCCGTCCGCCAACCCTTCCATCCTTATCGCCCAATTTTTTTTATTATTCTCCATTTTTGCTTCCCTTGTTTGTGTTGCTTTCCCCAGGCCTATGAATTTTTATTAATACGTCAGCGCAACGGCGAAAACCTCGCAAGCACACAGCAAGCGTAGGCCGCTGCTTAGCTCGTTGAATGGCCTTTTTTCTTTGCCAGATGGCACGGCCCGACCTTGGCGGTCACTATGCTACCTTGAACTCTGTCCCAACGGGCTTTTTCGGGGGCCTACCAAACCGTCCATTACGACTTCTCATCCAGGATAAGCCCCAGGAATTTCGCTTTGTCAGTGCCGTGTCCCATCCATCAATGGTGGCTCAAACGAAGGTACTTTATATCGTCTAGTAAAAAGAACAAGTTCTGTTTTGGTCGGATTCACACTTACCCCAACCTCGCCAGCCCATTTCACCAAAACATTAAGAGCTTCCTGCATTAAATCACTAAGGACACAGGCGAACTTACTCGAGATGGCAATAGCAGTATCATGCGCGTATGCGGTAGTTTTACATCCCAACTTTTCTAGGTAAAGAAGCAGTCTGTTGACCGCCAGATTTCAAAGAAAAGGAGGGAGAACACCACCTTGAGGGATTCCCCTATTTGCATGTCTACGTGCAGAGGATGTGCCCAGATTTGTGCAGATAACCGTCGATGTAAGCAGAATGCAAGCTTGCAGAGTGAATCGTGTACCACCGGAGTTGAGAGTGGAACCGTGATAGATCCAGGTCTTATTTTGTTGAATGCAATCGATGCCTTCGATGTCAAGGAAGGCGACCAGTGTGTACTCTTTGTATCCCAGACTTTTCGACTTACCAGAGAATGTAGTGTCATAACAACAGATGTTCCCTTCCAGAAGGCGTGCTGAGAAGTAGGCAAGAAAAGTTTCGGAGTAGTACTACGTAGGTAAGTATCAATCAACCTCTCCAGCACCTTCAGCAGAGAAAATGATAAGCTGATGGGTCTGAGATCCTTCGGCCGTGCGTGTGAACTTTCTCCCGTTTTCGGGATGAACACCACTCCCGATCCATGAGTACACAATATCTATCATGAGCTGCAAATCTGCAGGAAAGATCCTATACTGACCCGCGGACTTGAAAGAGTCAAAACTGTTAATAGCTCCTTCGAAAGTATTGACGTAAAGTCACATGGAGCAACTTCACCTGAAGGAGCGTTACAAAGCCGAGTAAAGGAAGAGCTGTCAGGGAAATGTGTGTCGAACAAGATGTCGGTCATCTCCTGACTCGAGGACGTCTAAGTCCCGTCATTTTTCAGCAAATAATTGGACATAGTTGGGACTGTGGACAGGATCTTGCGCAGTCTAGATGCATCGGTGGATTCTTCAATGCGTTCGCAGAAGACCTTCCACGAGCTACGTTTGAATCTCCTTAGTTACCTCTTATACAACCTGAGGCTATTTTTATAGATCTGAGTTTTGCCCCGTCGATTTAACCCTATTAAAGCATTTCCCACAGGTGATCCTTAGCTCGCCAATCTGAGCATTCCACCAACTTGGTCTAGACTTACCTTTTTGCTTTCTATCTGGGCATGATTTAACGGCAGATTGGCTAAGAGCACACGTAAGGATGTCTACCATAGCATCCAACTCGCGATCTTTACGCGGTTCTCTTCTCTTTTTTTCGGTTTACAATTTTTGATTTAGGTCCGGGAACATATTGAAGATATCTGTGATCGGAGAATGAGCGATGTGGTGAGACCCTCCATTTCCGTATCAGATGCCGTAAATCCTTTGACACCAGAGTAATATCCAGAATTTCCTTTCTGCTTTTTGTGACGAAGGTGGGTTCCGAACCAATATTGCACAGAAGCAGATTTGTATCCATCAGATATTCGAACAACACCCCCCCCCCCCCCCCCCCTCTTCATTTGTGTCCGAATTACCCCACACCATATTACAATCCGACCCAATCATAACCAAAATATTCTGCGATTTGGCTGTACATAACTACGGCCTATGTTAGGTAACAAGGTGGGACATCTTCATCTGAAGGTAAATAAGCTGAAATCAGCCAATAATTCGTACATCTGGACAACCACGTGATCTTTGTGACACAAATTCGGTGCAAGGAACGCATTTAGGTTTTTTGTTCACCAGTATACACGACCGCGGACTACCGTGATCTTTATCATAAAAAAAGATCAAAACACGGAGACCCTTATGGTGTGTGTTCCAAGGTAGCGACTGAGCGACTTGCATTTGCGACTGTGAAAAACACTATCATAACGGAGCACTATTCGTGTGCAATTAATGTGAAATTACAGTCGTACAACTACAGCCTGCATTCGACAATCCCCTAAATTTAAAAAAATGCAAGAATAGTGCTCTGTTATGATAGTTTTTTTCACAGTCGTAAACGCAAATCGCTCAGTCGCGGCCTTGGAACTCACACCTTTAGGCCTCTTATTGAATCGCGCACGATCCAGGGCTCCTGTGTTAAAGCTACGTCTTCTCCCTGTGTATATGATTGTTTTCAATTTAATCAACTTCATTGATTTAATAATAAAAGAAATACCAGGATTGAAATTGTCACCATTGCTGCAGTCTATAGCCATCATTCGGGTAGGCTAATATTTGACATAAACCGGGCTAAGGACTTCGCATCGTATTTTTTCCCCTTTGGCTACTTCCACACTGAACAGACCAATCTAGTTGAAACGCTTAAAGACAGCAGACTTTAGGAGTTTTGCACCCCGAGTAGGCCGATCTAATCGATAGTCTAAGTCTGTTCTGTGTGAAAGCTGCGTCCAATGAATTTTGAGTTGGGAATTGATTGGGTCTTTCCATTATTCAACCTATTGGAAGAAAGAATCTTTGTTACGATCCCTGTTCTTGTAAAGAGAATCTAGTAGAAAAAAGACAAAACGGATTGATTATTATTATTTTGATCAATCCTTCTAATAAATTCGCAATTATGCGAGTATGTGCCAATTATGTACTTAAAACCTCCATTTCCCCCATACTCCCATACGAGTGCCACTTGAATTCCAGACTAATACAGATTACCAGTTAAATGGAGGCTGAAGACTTGCTGAAAAATCAAGAATGGACATTAATCGATCAAAATATGCGTTTAAATAGGCCGTTTACTTGTTAATTTGTGTTCACAACATGCTCATCTCTCTTTGTGAACTAGGAAAGCACAGATTAAGATTTTAATCCGCATCAAGTGAGGAATCTTTGTAAAAAAAAATAGTCTACTCCTTTTCGAGCTTATCTCCAATAAATATCGTTCAATAAATTTTCCCATCATCGATTGTACTGTAATTTTAAGGCAGTATCGAATTTATACTTGTTATCGTATCTTCTTTGAGTTTTTGTGAGTATGAGGATTTAAATCGAAAGAAGAATTCTCTATGAACAGAAAATATGCATCTGATTAACGTAGGAATCTGCTTTCATTCTATGGTTCAAGGTCGTAACAAAATTTCATATAGATCATTTTGAAAAGTGTAACCGATTTTTGGCCAGTGCCATATAACAACATAATGGACGGGCATATATGTAGTCCGATGCATGCTCAGTGTTTGTTTGTCGCGCGTTATGCTGTCTTTACACGCTAGACCAGTTACCCGCCTTAGACCACGCATTATACCGTCTATTAGACCGTGCATTATACCGTCTATTAGACCAGTGGCTCTCAATCTTTTTGATGTCGCGGAATACTGAACTTTGAATAGTTTTTTCGCGGAACCCATAAAGCTGAAGTTAAAAAACAGATAGAGAACAAGAGCGCTATGAAAACAGAAACTGGAAAGGCAAAAGGAGCTAGAATTATTAGTTTTAGAAGTTTTGTTTTTGAATGCAAATATCGATATTAATTTTTGTACATTTTTATTTTAACAATAAAAAGAAAGCAAAAATAAACAAATTCAAGTCAAGGAAGAATAAAATTTAGAACGATTATTAGTATTTTGTTTTAAGATTACACAAATTATAAATGCAATTTAATGCGAAACATGATCTTGGTGATCTTTGCAGATTTCGAAAATATTAGGACGAATGAAGGATAAAGCCACTTGCATTTTCTCTTTCAAATTTCAAAGGCTCTCGCGTTTTTTGGTTTTAATATTTACCATAGTTTCAAATCCTGCTTTACATGGATAAGATGTCGAAAATAATGTGTTCACTGCCTTTTTCGCTATCAACGGATATTCATTCATCACTAACTGAGATCCAGTGATATTTTCGGATATTTCAGGAGAGCGACTCCAGTTTTCTTCTTCGTACAAAGTAAAGCAGGAAAGTTTGGAAGAAACAAACGGTTTTCATATCCAATGGTATTGTTCCGTATTTATCAAAGGAAAATATTTTTTCAAAAATTCCGTCTATTGTGGTTAAATGCTCGATTATCAAAGCAATGATTGCCTCATTTGTTTCGTGGACAGAAGGGAATATTTCAGTGTTCCCTTCTGTCACATGTCTTTTCCAAAGTATTTTTTTTTTTCATTGACCACAATTTATCAGTGGATGAAAGAACGTTCTCATTATTTCCTTGCATGCTTATACTTACAGAATTGAAGTAAGTGAAAATATCAGCTAAAAACGCCAAACTATTGCACCAGTTGTCGTTTTCGAGATTGTAATGAACCATATTATGGTCTGGTAGTGCTGCTCCCACCGGCAGATCGAAGCAGCACCTGATGAGTAGTGATCTGTTGGTGGTACGAAACCAGAGGCCGAGGGTCCCATTACACCCGGACTCAGGTGCGACCGCGTGGGCGTCTGATCCGTCCGCCAACCATTCCATCCTTATCGACTTTTTTTCTATTCCCCATTTTTACGTCCCCTGTTTGTGTTGTCTTCCCCAGGCCTATGAATTTTCGTTAATACGCAAAGGACAGGGGCAACGAGCGGCGAAAACCCCGCCCACATCTCCCGAACTGAGCTACAGCAAGCATAGGCCGTTGCTTAGCTCGTTGAGGGGCCTTTTTCTTCGCCAGATGGCACAGCCCGACCTTTACGGTCACTATGCTACCTAGGCTCCTAGGGCTCCGGCTGCCCACCAAACTGTCCATTACAAGATATCCTTTTAGGCTGAGCGCGAGTTGGTTCACGTTCGCGTGTCGCGTTCACGTGTGTTATTTCAAACGATTTGAATTTATGGTTTGCAATCAAAGACGCGGATCTGTCAATTTGACAAATGCTCGGCTGTTCTCGTATCAACTAATTGGGTTCATTATTGTGCTTTAATACGGTTAATTAGGTAAGAATTGAGTGACAAAACAAACGACTGGAGACGTACGATGTGTATAACCACACATTTCATACTAAATTATTGCGTTAACACATAATAATGAATCCAATTTGTTGATAAGACAACAGCCGTGCATTTGTCAAATTCACAGACTCGCGTCTTTGGGTACAAACCATAGACTCAAACCGTTTGACATAAAGCAAACGTTCAGCCTAAAGGTTCCATGTGGTTCTGTTTTGAAAAATAACCTGTAATTCATTTGTAAATTGCAGGACGCGATTTAAAACTTTGCCACGTGATAACCACCGTATTCTGTATGAAGAAGCAAACACTAGTATTTTGCGTCCATTGCTGAGTATAAGTTGTTTAAAAATTCGGCTTTTCAGCAGTCTTGTTTTAATGTAATTTCCCATGAAAACTAAAATACTTAGTTCAAACCTTCACCGAGTCCTTTAGGCATTTTCTTCACTACAAGTACTTCTCGATGTAAAAGACAATGATGAAATATCCAGCTGACGTTTCGTTGCTATAAACTAGTTTCGGAAAATGCAGTTACATTTGGATATAATGAGAAAAATGTAAATAAATAAAAAAACTAATCTTTTTTAATTAAAATTCATTTATGTAGGTTTGTTCTTAACTGCTAAATACGAGGATTTTTCGATGGATCATCTCATCACTTTCTAAACACATTGCTTCGACAGGTTGATTTGTATCGTCTGCCCTTCTTTAAAGATCACAAGGTCATTATAAATCTCACTGTATGGAGATAGCATGGATATTCGGCTAAGGGAAGTGATTCCAAATTTTTGGATAATATTAATCCTTCCTGTAATATTTGTAAGCTCAAATGAGTAACTTCAGCCTTTTTCACTAAAAGCACTTCCCCAAATTCTCCGTCCACTAATAGGTCCTGAACGTCCTTGGTAGCCATATGTACAAAGCGTTTCTAGATCCAGGCGGTCAAGGCCCGACGTCGGGCTGTCGCGCCACTATGATGATGTTCCTAAATTCCCTGAAAACTATTTTCCGGCGATCCAGCAGTTTATTCCACTGATGATGGCCATGCATTTTTCCGACATCCATCTAGCGTTGTTTTTAAGATCTGCTATTGTTGGCCAACATACTGGTAAACTTTTTTTATGCTATTTACCCCTTTAAGTGCACAGGGATTTAAAGATTTTTTATCATTAGCTTCCCCGTTTCGTTACTGTACAAATGAAAAGAAATGCGGTCTTTAGATGCTTTCAACCTGGACACACTTTTCTTCTTTTTTGCGTGGATGGTTCTTCTGGACATTTTTCCACCAAAGGCGGCAGCTTCATGATCAGTCGGCTCCGCGCCATACCTCCTTAAATTCGTAGGACATGAATTCAAAAACGTTTTAAAGTCACCTATCATCCGGTTAAAAATTTATCGGAACGATAATTCAAAACAGCCGATACGGGCTGCCAAAATGTTCACAACTAGAATGGTTTACGTTTGCACATTTGCAATGAGACAATTAAATTGGCCATAAAGAACAGAGTTCGGAAAATTAATTGGATGGAAGAGGATTTGCAACCAACTAAGCCGAAAATGAGTGCTGAGAGACGCTAACAGACGTAGAATAGAATGGTGCAGACGGCAGAATTCTGCAAAGAAAATCAAAAATATCATTTTGCTGGAGCGTTGAGCATACCCTTACTGTCGCCACACACACGAGTATTCATGTTAATACATTCAACAACAACAACAAAAAATTTAAATTGTGTGAATAATTATAGATAGAATCCCCTCGCCAAGCAATCTTTACCTTTTCAAAATGATTAGCAATAATCTAATTGAGTAACTGCAATTCAAAATCGTAGGAATTCTGCTATTCTTCTGACGGATTATGATCTCATATTTTCTCCCTCCCTCTGATCCCGTTTTAAAAAATTAGTAAGAAAATAGAATATACGCTGTGTTACCTTTCACATGATACTCCACTTGTCTACAGCAGACAAAAAAATTATAAACCATCATTTCCTCTCTATAAGAGTTTTGTTTTGAATACTATTTTAATATCCTAAAAGTTGGAAAATCTGGGAATCATCTTTGGCAATAAAAAATACTGCAATCATGTTTGTTATTAATTTCAACAAATTATAAAACATATGTTCAACATGATTGAGTGACCTCCTGCCGTGTCACAAATATAGTGTGAAATATTTCTGCGAAACGTACTGCACACCACCACACCACACTTATCCTCTTCAATATTAAATATAAAGTAGTCCACGGGCCATGTGTATCTACATTGTTAGCGAATTGTACCAATATGTAATTATATACATGTCTTCAGACATCCTTAAGTTAGTTTAACCGAAAATTGCTTCATGCTACTGCTGCACACTATCGTGTTACACATTTAGGCAATTCAATTGTCACTAATTTGGTTCCACAAGTGGTCATCAGAATGTTCACACTGTTCTTCTTTCTCAATTGTCCCATAAATCAAAGGCCTCTTCAACGGCAATTTAACCTCTTTAAACACCATATTTAACATATCATATATCTACCGTTATACATTAATTTGAAATCAACAAAAAGACGACAAAAAAAAAAGATAACAAGCTTCCCGCCAAATACAAATTTGGCGCCAATTTGCCTGCTTCGTCATTATCCTCTTCAGTGGTAAATTTTCCGAAAAAAATGTGGAAAAACACATTCCATTGTGGCTATTTAGTGAATTTGGAAAAAGAAAGATCAGCGATCAGCAAGAACTCGTGCCACCCGCAATTTTTTAACAAAGCCACAGGCGACACTACCAATCAAAGTGGAATTTTTCGCATAAAGAAGGACATTTGCGGAAAGAGTTTTTGAATGTTTGAAACGTGTCCTCAAGAATAGATAGCAATCGTGAGTTGTCTGTCTTGTGTTCTGGACGTGTTCGGTGTTCGTACACAACCAGTGACAGGTAGTAGAATATCTCGTGGGATGTTCCCGAGGAGTGTACTGTTGCACATTCTAATAAGGATGCGAAATTTCACAAAGGTTCACCGGACGACTGAAAAACACTTAAAATGTGTCAGAATGTCAATCATCAAGTCTATTCATGAAGGGGTAGGTGATGGTTTATCGAAGGACTTGTTATCTGAAGCGGTATTGTTGGTCGGGAATGTATGAAAGGACATGAGTTTATATTTCAAAATAATCAAAAAACTGACCCTAGATCGAGCACCGAATGTATATTGTACATTCAATAGTCCTGCATTTTCTTCTTGTTCTCAGAACGATTTACGGATATACAGCTATGATATAGGTATGCCCAGCCCATGCTGGGTGCAATTTTGAATTATTAACTCGAAATAATCGGTCATCATAAACCATATTATCAATTGAAGGCACGGTTTCAATTCTACGTGAACTTAACAAAACCGGTACAATGAACGGTGACCATAATTCCGTCAAAGCCTTATAAATAAATCGCAGGACATCTTGAGCCAATTGTTCTGGGGTAAGCATATCTAGTGTCATCTTTCTTGAGAATAGGACCTGACTTGGTTCCTGTCTCGTGAATAGGTCACCCAATTTGATTCATGATCAGCACATTTACGGAATTTCTAAATGACTGGATAACGCTATTTTTATTCTTGAAAGTGCTGCTGTATCCTGTACGTGATTTTTCCTTCTACTTGTTGATACTGGTACGACTTTCAAGAATCCTTAAGAATTTTTCTCAAATAAACATGCCGAGGACACCACCAACAATTACGTATCTATTATACATACATACATGTTTTATTATTAAAGTCAGGTTCATGTTTATATTGCAGCTAAGGATGATCCTTCTGAGGGAGGTCCTCCGCATTTTTTCCTCTTCAATAATACATTAAACACTTCACGTTTTGTTGAAGAATTCCTCTCTGGTTGAGTGAATAGATATAGGTCCAAAACAAGGCACGGCGGTGTATCAGGTTCATAGCCACATTTCTTAGAAGATGGCCCTTTGTGAGAGGCCGGTATGGAAAATATCCGTCTTTTGTTTTTTGGCGGGAAGCGTAGAGATTTTTTCTTCCTAATCTTAATACTGATTTAAAGATATGCTGCTGATATGCGTGAAATTTTTAAGTCGGAATCGGTTTTTATTATTCCAAAGATCACATTACGCGAATAGAAATTGGCGCCAAATTATGGAATAATAGGTAAGACTACTAAGTGTACAGTGTGTCACGCAACTAACGCACACGGGGACTGTCACGTGGTTCCCCATGCGAGTTCCAGCAAAAAATACTATTTTTTTTCGGACTCTTTACACTTTAGCTGCTACAGACATTTACATTTTTTTCTGAAAATTACCTATTTCACGTTGCTAATGAAGTTGGAATATAGAGGGCTGCTCCTGCAATGCGAGGGTTTTGTAGTGAGCGCTTATTTTGGGATGTAGATATCGGCTCTTCGCTCCCCCTACGTTTAGTACAATAGTTACTGAGTAAATACAATACAATACATAAAACAGATGGGGAGACAAAAAAAAATCTACCTTTTGCGCCCCCTCACTCAGCTATGGTTACTTTAATTTGGGGAAAAAATATCAGAAATGGAATGTGCTCATTTTGCCCTTTGATATGACGGAAAGGAAAAAAATTTATTTTTTTTCCAACAGTGACCTAAAAAACAATCAGAAAGATGGCAATGACCGTCGACCGGCTCATGCAGACATGCTCTGGGTCCAGATGGTTTAGACCCTTGGTCTCTAAACCCATAACACAAAGTTCCGACCATTGGGAGCCCATGGCCGACAAGAAATCGGGGTCTTTCTTCACGTCGTCTCATCAAGAACCTGAAATTTTGAAAATGATTTAACAATTCAGTATTTAAAAAAAAAGCAAAGTAACCGGAGTTAATTGAAAAACTAATAAAATAATCGAGAAGAAGAGAACAAAATGCCAGAAAGAAAGGAAGAAAATTGCGGAACAAAAGTTAAATTATATTAAAGCTACAATAAAGTACAGAACATTCAGTCGCTACCTGAAGCGGTACGCGTTCACAAAGTCCTATCTAGGGAGCATACTAACGGCATTGGGCAGCTTAAGAAGCAGGACGGATCCTTTACTGAGGGTCCAGTTGAAACTCTTCACACCCATTTTCCGGGTTCAGTGCAAGCTGGAGCCTGTGCGTATATTCCATCGGCGGACCATCTGGTTCCGTATAGCCGGTTAAGTAGCCTATCGGAGGTCATTTTCAGAAAAGAAAAGGTCAAATGGGCCGTGGAGTCCTTTGAACCCTTCAAGGCACCTGGTGCCGATGGCATTTTTCCTTCTCTTTTGCATTACTCTCTTGATTTTATTATCACCCCATTGATTGTACTGTTTAGAGCCAGCTACTCCTTCAGCTATGTATATACCACGTTTATGGAGGGCTGTGAACGTGGTGTTTATTCCGAAAAACGGAAATAAGCCGGAAGAGCTACCGAAACCTTATAGGCCGATCAGTCTCTCATCGTTTCTCTTAAAAACGATTGAGAGGTTACTGGATCTGCATATCAGACAAAAAATGGAATACACGTCACCCTTGCATAAGTCGACTGTGGTTGCCTTACACAATCTCGTGAGTACGATTGAAAAAACCCTTAACGACAGGGAAATCGCTCTATGCGCCTTCATTGATATTGATTGTGGTTTCGACAATACTGGCTACAGTAGTATATCCAGAGCATTTGAGCTCAGGGATATACCTTCAGCCCCCATCATGTGGATCGACGCCATGCTTCGCGGGCGCGAAATCTACTCATCGTTGGGGGATACCTCAATTTGTGTTAACGCTGTTAAGGGATGCCCTCCTTGCCTGTCCTTTCCCCACTTCTCTGGTCACTTGTCGTAGATGAGCTGCTCGCTAGGCTCTGTGATTGTGATTATCATGCTATCGGATACGCCGATGATATAACCATAATTATAAGAAAAAAGTTTGATACAACCGTCACGGTGGGTGCGGCACTCGACTTAGTTCTTCGCTGGTGCATTGAAGTTGGCCTGAGCGTTAACCCACAGAAAACCGTCTTGGTTCCATTCACCCGGAAGAAAAATCTTAGTTTAAGCCCGGTTAGCCTAGGCAACACGACACTCGTGTTCTCCACCAAAGTGAAGTGTCTAGGCATCACGTTGGACTCGAGGCTCAACTGGAGCAAACACGTTGAGACTGTTATTAGCAAGGCCACTCAGATCATGTGGGGTTGCAGGTCTCTCTTTGGAAAAACCTGGGGTCTCACCCCTAAAATGACTGAGTAGTTATATTCTATGCTGGTGCGACCAGTTGTGACATATGCTGCGCTCGTATGGTGGCCCAAAACGCAGCAGTGTTGCGCCATACATTTGTGTAGCAAATTACAACGTCTTGCATGCCTTGGTATGACAGGATCCATTCGTACATGTCCCACCTCGCCCATTGAGGCGATTGTTGGACTGACTCCACTACACATTTTCATTCAGGAATCTGCGGCTCTAAGTGCACTCCGAGTGCATCTAACATATGATACTTATGTGTTCAAACAGGGGCACATGAGTATTTTGGAGCGGATTCCTGGCTTGCCGAGCTGCTCGAGATCAGATTACATGACTACGGAACTCTGCTTCGGTAGGAAATTTTCGGTCTCCATCCCTAGTCGATCGGAATGGGATATTGGCAATATCTGTACTGACCCCGGGTGTATCATGTGGTATACTGATGGGTCGAAAATGGGACAAGGTGTTGGCGCTGGGGTCTTTGGAACGAACACCAGGATCTCAATCGCTATGGGCAATTGGCCCAGTGTTTTCCAAGCTGATATCCATGCAATTGAGGTTTGCGCCATGGAAATTGTGTTCAAGAAGCTCACTGGTGCTAACATCATTATCTGCTCTGACAGTCATTCAGGTATTAAGGCTCGTTCTTCACTTAAGTTCTCATCGAAACTAGTGAAAGAGTGTTCTGATACCCTTCAATGTCTGGCAAACTCTAACCGGGTCACTCTTTGTTGGGTACCTGGTCATCGGGGCATTCATGGCAACGAAGCTGCATATGAACTTGCTAGGCAGGGCTCATCGGACAAATTGTTCGGACCTACTGCGGTTTAAGCTGGACCACAGCCAGGGCGCTGGTAAGGGATTGGTCTGCGGGCGAAAGGCTACGGCACTGGAATAATCTCCCGGGACTACGACAGTCCAAAGATCTTATCAACCCCTACGGTCTCACAGAAGCCAGCCGATTGGGCAGAGCTGACCTGAGACTGGTCGTTGGTTTCCTCACGGGACACCACTGGGTGAGATATCACTTAAACAAAATGGGCCTGTCCACTGAGACGGAATGCCGACTTTGCCTGGAGGATATTGAGTCCACCAAACACCTTCTCTGTGAATGCCCCGCGGTTGCTCGCGCCAGATTCATGTTTCTTGGAGATTCCATCGTGAGCTCCGGTGTCATTAAGAGTACTGCTACAAAGGACCTACTGACCTTTATCAGGTTGGTTGAGGGTCTTTTGGATTAGTTAAGGCTATGGCACAATTGATCTTATGGTCGCAGTGCCTACCAGCTGGGTACCTTACCCTGTCTTTATTTAATAAAAAAAATAGTACGCAAACCACTTACCCGAGATTGTAATGGATCATATTCTGGTCGTACTGCTTCCACTGACAGATTGAAGGCAGCACCTGATGAGTAGTGATCTGTCAGTGGTACGAAACCAGAATTTCGTATTTTTACCTTATCACGGCTAGCACGTTCGCCTTCTATACACTGGGCCCCGGTCTGATTCCTACTGAATATGGTAGTCTTCGATAAAAAAAAGGAATTAACGTGTCGGACTATTAACTGTTAAATGAGTACCCATTTGGGGTAAATAACTCGGTTGAGCGTGTTGTTAATCACACATCTCTACACAAAACACACCGTCACGATCTAGTAAATGAGATGATGCTAACTCATCTCCAGGCCTTGATCCGAGATTGGACTGCTGCGCCAGTTATTTTTATTATTATTTAATTCGCCTTTAGAACTTTTTTGTGGAACTGATAAAAAAAAATAACTGGCGTATCAGTCCAATTTTTAAACCAGGCCTCGAAATGAGTGAGCATCATCTAGGGACGCGCCCGCCAAAGAAAAAACCAAAAAAATGAAATCGAGAAAAAGTGACCAAGACTATTTTTACGCGACACAACAAGTACGGGTTTGCGCACCTCTGTGGCTGGTGGTCGTGGGGATTTAAATTTGGTAGGGTCGTTGTCGCAAGCCGTTTTAGGAAGTTCTTCTAATTTTACTATAAGTTGATACGATGAAAACACCCGAAATATGATATAACAGTTTGAAAATAGCTTCTTTTTTTTAAGTTTTTCTTGTTCCCGTTGTGTTGTTGTTCTTTGACAGGGCTACAGCCTCGTAGGGAGCATATCGAGATTTGCTTTCTTTTTTCATTTGCCCTGATCCGTGCAGTAGATAAAAAGATACAAAAAAAAGTGAGATTTTATAGAGTTTCTCGCTTAAGTCTTTTCTATGATTTTAAAAGAAAAATGAGTTTCTCGCCTAAGTCTTTTCATTGATTTCCAGGCATTACTCGTGGTTCACCTAAATCTGGTGCATAGCTTCCTTTGGTTATTATAAGTCCAACACGGTAATATTTTGGTGCTGCTGGAGATGTGCGTCAAGACAAAAGGACTCTCTTAATCGTGAAATGAAACAGAAATCAAAGCTGGTTGGTATGGGTATATTCTGACTCGTGGTAATGGGACCAATGCACTGGAGTTCTGTTAAAAGCGTTTTTAGTCCTTTGGACAGGACTGATAGAATTTAGCGTTTTTTTTTTTGGAGAGCAAAAAGGACATTCTCGGAAAAGAAGTGATATCAAGGGATGATGGGTATCACATGTCTGGGGAGATGAGGCGAATGCAGTAGTCTACTGTTGCAGCCGTTTTGAATCCTTTGGAGAGGAAAAAGGATGTTCTTCGCATGGAATCTATCTAGGCAAGATGCGTATCACAAGACGGGGGGTGATGAGGCGAATGCAGTAGACTACTCTTGAAGGCATTTTGAGTCCTTTGGACTGGAAAAATGACATTCTTGGCAAAGAAGCGATATTTAGGCAGGATGGGTATCATACGACTGGGGGTCGTGCTACGAATGCACTAAAGACTATTTATGGTGTTTGAGTCCTTTAGTTAGCATCTTCTTAAGCATGAAATGAAATAGAAACCAAGTCTAGAAAATATCAGTTTCGACTTAAGGGACATGTAGGATATAAATAACTCAACCGACATAAAGATCCGAAAAACGTAATTTCATCGAAAGCAACTCATAGTGATGCCGGAGGCACATTTACTCAATTATGTCCACCTAAATAATTACTTCCTTGGGTTAATACTTTTCAAAGCAAATCATGCACAACTTAAAAGCAAATGGGTGAAAGTGAAATGCATTACATGGGGCTGGCCTAAAGTGCCAATGAATTCATCGCTCTTTTTTTATCATTCAGACAGCCCAGCACGACACATATTGTGATCTACTGACTTTATTCCAAGTTTCAGTAAACTGTAGTTCGACGTGGTAATGCAGAGCCAGGGTTCGGACAATTCCAAAGCCACAGATTGGTAAAACTTACAGAGACGAAATTTGTACGCAAATAATTTGAGTTTTAAAATTCGGGTCTCGGTTCTCTAAAAATGGAAGTTGAGAATCAGCGGAGTTAAAATCTGGTATACGTTCCATAAAATTGTTCCGTGTGTTGAAATATGTATTAAAAACCTACACGTTGGTAGTCAATAGTACATAACAATAAATTTTAAGCATTCTGAAGCAATTTTGGAATTCACATTCGGGTTCCTCCTCCTTAAAATGCAAAAAGATATGATATCTCCCAAAACAAACTCTGTTGTTGGAAGTTTCCCGCAAAAAAAAACATCAGCCGCAAAAAGGGTTGATATGAACATAATTCCGCCAACGTACTCGTAGCTTTGCGCCTCGCTCTAGGCCTAGGGTATGCATATTGAACCCTGATTAAATTAGTTAATTTCTTTTAACGCTGTTTGGCGGGGAGCTTGCTTAAAATAAAAACAGACATGTAGGAAGATCTGAAGAACATGGAATGATTTTATTGAATAGAAAAAATTTAGAAAATTAAACGAAATGTGCTCAATAAAACGGAAAATGGAATTGATTAAAGAGAAGAATGGAGTAAAAACTATGTTTTAACTGTTTTTTTAGGGTTTTGTAGTAAAACAAAACCCTTATGAAATCGGTCATGCGTCCGTCTGTCTGTCTGTCTGTCCATGGAATATCTCACGAACCGCTGAGGCTACATGTATGAAATTTAGTGAAAATATGTAGAAGTACTATAATTCTCTGGAGAAAGTGATGCATCGTAATAGGTCAACTTTGAGGGGGGGTCCCCATAGAGGGGAAATGAAGGACGAAATTTTTTTTTCATTTGGTATAGGCAAGTGGGGTATCGTAAGAAAGGTACCGTCGAGTACATTCCATTTCTGGAATTTTCTTCAAATTTGAACAAAGGGGAAAAGAGGGAGAGGGGAAAATATGTGATCCAGTTTGTCCACCCCCCTTGCATTTCGAAACCGTTATACTTAGAGATGTGAAAATTTATAGAAAAGCGGCATTTTACTAACATAGAAAACTATAAATAATAGAATTCCAAAATCTCATCAAAAAAGGTTAATAATAGTACATTTTTATTTTTTCAGTTAGCACACCCCTGCACCCCTTAAGTACACCCGAGGTCAAAAATATTGATGGCTAATGATAACCAACACCATAGGCAATAATGCCTCTACGTTTCATTACAACCATGTAATATTTAACAATAGTACATTCACTTAAAGTTAGGCATTTTTACACTATTCATTCAAAAAATACACCTACCGGCTTCAAAGGTGCGGGTACTACTTGCATGTTGTTTTTCGTAGTGCGAATCGCAGTTATTGTTATTTTACATATTATGGTTAATCACATTTATGAAAGGGTAAAGATTGGTAGGGGGCGATGTGTGATAATTGGCCAACTGTAACGGCGGTGGAGGGGAGGGTGAGGGTTAAAATTAAGGTCATATTTTGTTTATCGACGACGACCCCCCCCCCCCCCCCACCCCTTGCATTTCCAGACCGTTACACTTAGAAAAATGAAAACTTCCAGGAAGGTGGGTTCCGAACAGTATATAAAATGGGAAATAATGGAATTTGTATATCTCCTCAAAATAGGTTAATAATAGTTTGTTTCCATAGTTACAGTTAGCGCATCCCTGCATCCCTTAAACACGTCCGAGATCAAAAGTACCGATGGCCAAGGATAACCAACACCATAGGCAATAATATCCGTATGTTCTAAGTTTCGTTACAATCACGTAATATGATTGGGCATATAAGATACTATATTATGGGTCAGGCATTTTATTTTTTTTATCCATCTAAGTGGTACCAAGAAGAGCAAGGAGCCGATACTTACATACCAAAATAAGTACTTGCTACAAAACCCTCGGATTGCGGGCGTAGCCCTCTATATTTCGGTTTCATTTCTTTTTGTGCAGTGGAGATCAAGTGCAGAACAACAATCATACGCATTACACTAACTACCGGCTCAATCCAGAGCAATTTTGTAAGAGTGACGCGTGCAATTCTTATTTTGTTCTAAACTGCGCTGCACACACACAATACGGATATTGGCCATTGACCACTTCTGGCCTGAAGTCGATCTCTAGTCTTTTATAAGGCAAGGAATTTTATAAAGTAATCAGGGCGAGAAGACAGTATTTGGCACCAGATCTTAAGCTCACAAAACTCCCCGCCAATCAATTTATTTTTGTCAACAAGCGCTGGTAAACTGTAAAACTCATTCGAGGAGTTTAGAATTCCCATTACGGATCCGGAGGACAATTAAACCCCATGAACTACTCGCATTATGAGCAAAGATATGCTTTGCAACGATTATGAGGTTTTAGGATTTTTCGGTCGAACTATAACTGTGTCGATAGAATCCGCAAAAAAAATGGAAACCTGAGCAGTATTAAACATTTTCTAGTTCAATACTCGATCGGATGATCTTGCATCCAAAGAAAATCGAACAAATTCAGTACAATCAGCTTATCACGGATGATAAGACCAAGACATCGTGGAACGTGGAATGCTGAAGACACAAAGTCTACCCAAACCTAGTAATAATACCTGTATAAAAGCAATGTGAGTTTCCTTCCAGCTCAAACGTTATCAGATATCACATTAAAATCATTATCTTACCTAATACCCTAGTCAATAAATGTTTCTAGATAGATATGACGGTACCACGAAAATGGATTATGGGGTTTTGTTTGGAATAGTTAGAAGGTAAACATGCTAAAAGTCACCGGACGTGGGGCTGGGGAGATACCATTTTTGGTTTTTTTTTCCTGCATTTGGCTCGAAAGTAGTCCGGATGGCGCAACGATTAGCACGTTCTCCTTCTACGCACTGGGCCCCGGTTCGATTCCTACTGAATGCGGGACTTTTCGATAAAAAAGGGGATTTACGTGTCGGACTATGAGCCCACTCAGCTGTTAAATGAGTACCCATTTATGGGGTAAATAACTCGGTTGAGCGTGTTGCTGATCACACACCTCTGCACAAAACCGTCAGGATCTAGAAAATGAGATGATGCTAACTCATCTCGAGGCCATGGCTCAAATTGGACTGTTGTGCCAGCTACTTATTTTTTTTTTCATTTATTTGGCTCGAAAACCGTTCCCCGTTGCAAAAAAACTTAAAGGAGGATAATTTTTTTTTGTATCTTTTATAATTTAAGAGATATATGCTACTCAAAGCAGCACATTTTCAAAAAAAAAAGACTATTTCGACTACAAGAAATTTTGGGAGAATTTACACCACACTCAAGGAATTTCCGCTTTAGGAAGTACAAATCACTCAGGTGTGTTCTAAGTTCTTAGCACCTAAATCGGAAATACATTTTGAAGCCGCACACAACGAATTTTGGGAATTCTATCTATATGCAATAGAGAAAATTCTCTTAAAAATCGTAAATCTGTAATGTTTCAGAACAGCTAAGCGCAACTCATGGAAGGGCTGGAAGAGTCAAGTGAGCCTCCAGGCTTCGCAAAGTTTTGTCATCGAATCCGTCTATGCTCAGCTTCCTGCAAATATGTACAATACATCTGTGAGTAGAGGTGTTTACAAAGCTACCCCCAAGACCGGGTACTGTCTGCTCTTCTCTGGAACTTAGCAGTTAATAGGTTTTTTTTTAAATTGAAGATATTGGAGGCCATGTGACTGGTTATGCCGCCTATGTTCTCATTGCTAAATAAATAACTGGCACAACAGTCCAATTTGAACCATGGCCTCGAGATGAGTTAGCATTACCTTATTTTCTAGATCGTGACGGTCTTGTGCAGAGGTGTGTGATCAGCAACACGCTCAACCGAGTTATTGGGTACTCATTTTACAGCTGAGTGGGCTCATAGTCCGACACATAAATCCCCTTTTTAATCGGTGCTAACCGTTGCGCCATCCGAACTACAGCTCTGGTAAATTTTCGGGAGCTCTAAGTGAGGTGCTGCAGAGTGCTTTATGTATTCTAACCGAATGTCGGCCGCAGGCATCTCTACGTTGGGGTGAACCCCGACAAAACGGAAATTCTTCACAAAATTTCCGCTGTTGAGCCTCCCCTACTGGATGGCAAGAGACAGGTCTTTGCTCACAGATCTACATAAGTATCTCGGACTTATCCTTGATAGGAAGCTGACGTGGAAGATTAATATTTACGAACGGGCGAACAAGCCGACTATTGCACTCTACTCGTGTAGGTAAGAACTGGGGCTTTCAACCGAAAGTGGTGTACTGGATATATAGCAATTGTGTGTCCTATTCTATTGTATAGCATATGAGTATTGGGGATGGCATCCAAAGCGGAGTCCGACTGCAACCACCTGGGGAAAGTGCAAAGACTTGCTGCGATTACCGCTACAGAGAAGAGAGAACTACTCCGTCGGCTGGCTTGGATGTTCTGCTCAACTTGCTGTGGATATTTTTGCCGAACACGGTTCTTCACCTTCGCGAAACTGGACTGAGATGTGGTCACTCCACTATTCTGTGTAATTCGGATCTTACTAGGGAGACTGATTGCACCTCTCTAAAATATGCATTTGGCAGCAACTTCATCAGCCTGACTCCCCCAAGCGATCAATGGGCAGGCAACCCACTCATTACCCGACGCCTTGGCTATCAACACGGATAGATTAGCGACTGAGCGACTTGCGTTTGCGACTGAAAAAAAACCATCAAACTTGAAAATACACAAGAATAGTGTTCCGTTATATTCTTGTGTATTTTAAAGCTTATGGGATTGTGGAATTCAGGCTGTAGTTGTACGTCTCTACTTTCATATAGAATACACACGAATAGTGCTCCGTTGCGATAAATTTTTTTTTTCACAGTCACAAACGCAAGTCGCTCAGTCGCTGCCTTAGAACTCACACCTTAAGGCCGACGATGGAGAGGGTGCGGGCATTTACCCGGAAGGGCTGAGGATTAACTTGTCGCTGTTAAATTCCTGACTATTGCATCGTCTTCCAGGTGGAGATTTCGGCTATCTCGGAAGCTGTGACCTGAATGGGGAGGTATGTCGTAACTCTTAGGTACATCACTATCTAGTTAGACAGCCAGCCACGCTAGAATACGGTCGCTGCTTCATCAAAAACTGTTGAGAATTGTCGCGCGACCTCCATGGAAATGAGCTGTTACTTCAATATTACTGCAAAGCTGATGAGTTTAACCGGCAGGCGGTAATCGGTGGCGCTGATACAAATCTTAGCTACGTTAAACCGCCTATGGCAGTTTGTAAAATGACAGTCAAGTCCTATGCAGTTATCAGTGCCAATGCAAAATGGCTCAGTGGTAGCACTTGCTAAACAGCAAGGATGAAATGGCCCAAACTACTAGATCCTAATTGTTCTGCCACAGCCACACTACTTTCATTGAATAGATAGCATATTACTAGGATAGTAGGGGTCGATGCACTGTTCTATCGACTAGCTCGCGAATAGGCTTCGTCTTCCTCATCACGACTACTGTAGAAGTTATCAGAATTTGGATGAGGATGAGAGTATTCTTCATCTTCTCTGCCACTGTTCAGTTTTGGCAAATAGGAGCTGGAAATTTCGAGTCTTTTTTTCCACGACCTAGGGGTCTCGTGTATGTTAGTGCGATTCAGATCAATTGCTTTGTTGCCAGTTCCGGCTGGTTAGGTACTTTGGGTGTAGGATAGGTTCTTGCAAATGTCACAACGGAACCAGAAGTGGTTTATATGTGCTGTGGTTTATTTGTGCAACCCATGCCTACCAACTTACCATATTTTGTATTTACTATTGTATGAATATATCGTTATTTATATGTTCTTTCATGTTATACTTTTATTTATCATAAAAACTAGAAGAGGCAATTTCGCACATTTTAGCTTCTTTCGGTTTAGACGGTCTTACTATGAAAATTTAAAAAAGGACAAAAACCATATAAACCATATGTTTGAATTTAGCCTTTTTGCAAAAAAGTGACGTCTACAACTTTAGGCAACTTTGGTGCAACGAGACCGAAGCTTCGGATCTTGCGCATTTGTAACACCAGCCAACTAGATCCTTTTTTGGAAAATGTGGGACTTCCTTAAGGATATATCTCATAAACTATCAAAGATACAAAAAAATGGCGTAGGACATTCTTATAGTAAATTTAGTGCTCTTTAATTTGGCTCCATCAAATTTTTTCCTACGAACGATTTTCGAGACTTGCAAAAAACCTAAAAATGGCACCTTCTTTGCCCGCTTCCTCTTTCACACCTCATAGTGCCGGGACTTTTTGTATTTTTACCTCCTCCTCCTAACTAGTATAAGCAAAACTCGATAGTTCACTTCTATGTTAGTGTCACCATACACTGCCGATCTCGAACTCGAACCTGGTACAAATTTCCTCTGACACACATACACAATTCACATAGGTGTGAAGAAAATCGGTCCACTTGTACTAGGTTCGTGTTCGAGTTCTAAAGTGTATGGTGACACTTATTGACATTTTTATCTAGCTTGAGCGTTAATTTACTGAATGATAGAATTATTTAAAAAAAACCTATGAATGTCAACAACAATTCCAGCGATAATCGAACATACAAATAGATGCTGGTTTCCTTCCGTTACCGCAACGATAACCAACATAAGGTGAATGTACTTGAACTCGGTATTTGCCTTAAACAAACATAAACACTTCAACTTGTTCTGTGAAAGTGCAGCGTTGATGACGTGATAGTACTCGTATGAACGAAATTGAATCCAACCATCAACTGTACAGCCGTCAAGTATTTAGCTTCATTACAAATGTACGAACAAGAAATACATATTCCCGTCGAATTACAAAAGAATTGTACGCAGAGTCCCAGTCAAGTCACTTGCATAAGTAGAATGCAATTCTGGTAAAGGAAGCCGTACTACTATTTAAAAAAATTCCAATGAATAAATTAAAATGCCTGAATATAATCGTTATCCGTACAGGGTATTGCACCGAAGTAGTATCACTCGATAAGAACTACGCCATCACCATCCTGACCGTCATCAGGTGTTAGACGTTCTCCAGATAGTTAAGATAGTTCGTACATGGAGGCATTTAAAATCTACTTCTATGGTAGTTGCTAAGGAGCTGGTTAGTCTTGACTCTTTTTACAACATTATCCACTAGTAAACATATATCGTAACGTCTACGATCATTAGAAGTTTATTATCATTTGTTCACCATAATGCCTATATATAATACGTACTATTGTTAGAAGAGGAAAAGGGTCCGATTGGTATTCAAAGTCTCAATTGATATGGAAATTTATGTGGAATTGAATGTATCGAGGAAAAGGAAAACTAATGTTTTCCTGGAATTCTTCAAACGTCTTACGCAACTTGACTGCGATATAACAATGACAAAATTAGGAATCTGTTAATCAATAGTCATTTAATATGTACAATAGCATAATACATTAACGCTCTTACAAGGATACAAATGTAGCCGGTACGTTTTTGTCGGCGGGAATTTAATAGGATGCTACTTCATACATGTATGGATGAATCTAGCGGATACAAATAAAAATTACTCGACTGACAGGTGATTATGGCCAGTTAAGAAATATTTTGAAAGTGACACGGATTACGACATTTTAAAATGCAGAGATTTGTCTAGTAGATGGAAGAGATTTTCTATTAACGAAATTGCAACTCATAATTTGCTTCCTTCGGTGCATTGTAGTTGCTGTATACGAATCAGGGATAAATTACAGAAATGGAATGCACTCATCACAACCTCACGCGGCATGAGGCAAAATTGTTTTCCATTTTTTTTCTATAGCCGCGCTTTTTTGCTCACTATTCTGGAGTAACTGTATGCGATACACTAACAATTTTTCTCAATAATCCTTGATGAACAGCTGGTGGAAGCAATTAAGGCCTAGCGCGCAACGGGTTGGGGACGCAAAGTCAAGGATCTCAACACATAAAATTTGTTTTGTGACTCCGAAGCTCTTAAGCCTAAGGCCGGCCATATACAATACGTTTACCTCAAGGTATCCCTGCACAGGCATACTTCAAGGTAAGCCTGAACGTATATGGCCGGCCTTAGACCATACGTGGTGTCCCGCTTCAAATGGTAAATACTTGAATGATGGATAGAACCGTTCATTTGTGGAAAATTGACATTTAAGTGGAACACTCGGTTTTTAATCATTACAAAGTTGTATGTTTATTTGTAAATTGTATCGAAATATTGACTTTCCGAGCAAAATAAAAATTTGCTACTCTCAAAATCATTTAATCGGAGGTTTTACGTCGCTTTCTGAAATAACATACCGTTGTGATATCACCAAACTCACCTTATTAACCTAGATCACAAAACCAGCCTGTACTGGCGGTATAGCGATTGAGCTGCATTTCGCTCATATCCTTAAGGTCCTCATGATCCTGGAAAAACAAGAACCCAGAAATTTCCTCCGTACCTCTCAGCCAAAGCCGGATAGTGACAAAGAAGTTGGAGAACGCTCTCTTCCTCTTCCACGTCCTCACAACTCCTGTAATAGTCAATACGAGGAATACGGAGCCTTCAGGAGATTTCACCGATATACTACCCTGTAATAATGTAATGTAATGTGTTTCCTGTTCAGTGACAGTAGTGTGACAGACAGTCAAGCTTCGGTCAAATCATCCTTGTCGTTTGACACATGCTGCCGTTTAACCATCTACTGTTTTCTCTGCCCACCGCAGCGGCTTCAATTGCCAATCTACACGATTAATGTCCTTGCGGTCCCCTTCAACAACATCCATTGTTCCTTCACTGCCCTGTAGTTGCCCACGACTTACAACTTTCGGCTGTAGCCCCAGTTCTTACCTGCGGCCTTCCTGCACGAGTAGAGTGCAACAGTTGGTTTGTTCCCCCGTTCTTCAATATTCTGCTTCCAACTAAACTTCTTGTATAAAATGAGACCGAGGAATTTGACTTTGTCGGTGAAGGTCAGTCTAATGCCCTCCAGTGGGGATGTTCGATAGGAGGGATCATGTGCCTTCTAGTGAAGGGCACAAGCTTTGTTTTCATCATCATCGTGGCGCGACAGCCCGAAGTCGGACCTTGGCCGTCTGGATCGTTGTCCTCCATTCGCCGTAGAACCTTACGTTCAAATGTGTCTAGCATGTTTCCGGAGGCTTGAGTTAGGGTCCATGTTTCGAAGAGATAGCATAGCACTGGTCGTATGATGGTTTTGTACACGCGGAGCTTCGTGTTTCTGTGCACATGCTTCGATTTCATTATGGGGAGAACCGAGACAAAAGTCTCATTAGCTAACTGTATCCGTCGCTTGATTTCGTCAGTTTCGTTGGCGTCTTTTGAGAAGTTGGAACCCAAGTATATGAAATCGTTTTCAAATTCGATGCTGAAGTCCGCGACGTTGATGTTCGGTTGTTCTAGCATCCTTGTTCTTGATTGCATCATTACTTTTGTTTTGTCCTGGTTAGTACCTAGTCCAACTTTTGCCGCCGTGGGAAGATTATTTAGAAGTTCTTCTGCGTCGGGCAGGTTTCGGGGCATGATGTTGATGTCGTCAGCGTACGCTTTCAACTGCGTCGACTTAAAGAGCGGTGTGCCCCTGTGATCTGCATTACCCGTATTCAAGCGCCAGGTTGAAGAGCGTCGGAACCAGCCCATCGCCTTGCTTCAGTCCAGTACGTACTTCAAAGAGATCAGTCAGTCCTGACCTGTGAGACGGAATTGGTCATCGTCGTCTTTGTTAATTTTACCGGTATACCAAATTGCAGCATGATTTTGTATAGTACTCAACTATGCTCACTTAAAATCTATAAAGATTTGGTACACGTCAACGTTGTATTCCCAGCACTGCTAAAGTATCAGTTTGGCCGTAAAGAGCTGATCGGTTGTGGAGCGACCAGGTCTGAAACCGCCTTGATATTCGTCAATGATTCGTTCTGCGTACGGCTTTATTCTATTTTCCAGGATTTTTGTCAATATTTAATAGGACGTACAGACTAGTGATATGCCCCTGTAATTCTCACACCGCAGTTTATCTTCCTTTCTGTGAATTGGACAGATGATGCTTCTACGTCAATCGTCTGGGATCACCTCGTCCTTCCATACTCGCAGGAGTAATTGTTGTATGGCATTAACTAGACCCGTTCCACTGAATTTTAGCAGTTCAGCTGGAATCTCGTCAGCGCTCGACGCTTTACTTCGTTTTAGTGACCTCAACGCGAGATCAACTTCCTCTACTGTCGGGGATTGTATGGGTGGGTCTAGATCAACAATATCGTCAAGAGCTTCTTGTGTGGGGATGTTAAATGCTTGATTCAGAAGCTCTTCAAAACAACTGTTTTAACTGGGTTAATTTCAATGCCGCAGAGATTTGAATGGAGAATGGATAGGGCATTTGGCAGCAACCCGCTGAAGACGTGAGGAAACTTACTTGCAACAGCGATGGCAACACCATCCGCATATGCAATAACTTGGCACCCAGCCTTCTCCAGGTCCAGAAGCAGTTTAGTCTTGATTCCTAGAGACGAGGAGACAATATACTACCTGGGGTGTTCCCCTATACGATCCCACCTACATACCGAAGATGCACCGAGGGTAGTATGTATACGGTTAGATGTTGTGCGACAAGAAAATGAAATCTGTTGAAGTAAGACATTTGTAATTTCGTTAAATCATAAAAGCACCTTGAGTGGCAGTACCCGTTTCGTATCTAACCAAACAGAACCTTTTTTGTGCAATTTTTTTTTAATTATTTTTAAATTAAATTAAATAATTTAATTTTATTACTACGAATCTTTGAATAGTAACAATTTCCGTTTAATGGTTATTTATAGAAATTCAAAGTTTTACTGAAAAGCATTTATGTGTCAGCATTCTGTCCTCTTTCAATTAAAGGTCGTCCTTTTTTGGCATTGAATTCCAAGGTCTTTCGAACATTTTTTTTTATTACTTGTTTCAAATAAGACATCACTCTAGATTCGAATAAAACAAATAGAGTGAGTGTGCCTTACACTCTTTATTAAAAAACAAAAAATCAATTCAAGACCGAAGGGGGTCCCAATATTGTTGTCAAAGAAATTAGATACAAAACCGTAGCGTGACACTTCCTGCGGTCAAATAACGCCTTTTCTATCGGAAGGTGCACTTTGAGTGTAGTCCACACGTGGAACATGCACTTTTGCATGATGTTCGCATTCTAAAACAGCACGACATGACATGTGCCATTCCGCACGTCTTGAAATATGTTTGTACCCAATTTCGAATTTAGGCATGTGATTTCCTTTACCCAAGACAATAACCGAGTTTTATTTCCGCAATAAAATTTCTTTCATACCTATTGCGTTGGGAGCTGCATAGATATTCTAGACAGAGAATATCCTGCGTCGCAAGACGCGGTTCGTAAAATTCACAGTCAAATAGAGTCGTCTCTTGGTTTTTACTCTAAGGTCTAAGTATTTTCTTTTTGAGATTTGTACATGCAATGCACTTTTTAATGGTTTGTTTAGAATGATGGAGTCAAGGACCTTTGAGTTTTGTGAAATCCGATTTGCGGCGTTTAACGATGCATGAGTTTTATGAAGTCACATTAGCGGTGTTTGACTGTGCATGGTGCGTTATAGATTGCCAAATCTAACTTTTTAATTAATGGTCAATAATGGAAGAGACTCAAAGATATTGCTGACTTTATAACAATATGAATCAGTTCATATAACACAATTCAGGACTTTTTAAATAGTATATTTTACACGTACTCTATGACATTAAAACAGTTTCCGATTGAGTAGGGCGTTAAGTCGTTATAGATTCTTCGCAAGAAGACAATTCAATCAAAAATTAAAGAAAAAAATTGTGTTCACAAAACTTTAATTTTTATGTTTTCAAACTTTACTAACTGAAAGCAAGTATGTATGTATATGGTATAGCACTGTTACAGTATAAATGGTTCATGGCAAACAACTCTGAAAAGAAAATCAATTTAAATTAAAGACCCAACAGCGGTCTACCATAAGGTTGTGCAGCAATCGTCAAAGACTAGCTTACTTGGGTATAACAGGATCCATACGAACTTACCCGACATCGGCCCTAGAGGCTGTTATAGGACTTACTCCGTTGCATATTCACATAAAAGGATCTGCAGCTTTTCATGCTCTCAGAGTACACCTGATATCCGATGCACATGAGAACTTAGATAGTCGTATGAGCATTCTAATACAAATCCCTGGCATGCGATCTGCGTGATATCAAATTACATGACCACGGAACCTTGTTTTGGTGTAAATGTTCGGTACTTATCCCAGTTCATATGAAATAGGAAACTGACAATTTCTGCCCAGATCCCAGTTGTTTAATGTGGTTTACAGATATATCGAAAATGGAGCAGGGAGTTGGTACTGTTGTCTTTAGACCAAACACCAGGGTCTCAATGGCTATGGGTGTTTGGCTTAGCTTCTTCCAAGCGGAAATCCATGCCATTGAGGACTGCGCTAAGAACATTCTGGTTCAGAATCTTCACCGCGTCCACATCGCTATCTACGCAGGTAGTATGCCGGCCATAAAGGCGTTGTCATCTCATAAATTTTCTTCGAGGCTTGTAAAGGAATGTTTTGATATCCTTCAATGTTTCGCGACCACCACCCGAATGACCCTTTATTGGGTTTCGTGCCATTAGGGTATTGATGGTATCGAAGCTGCGGATGAACTCGCCAGGAAGGGCTCGTCCGCAATTCTGTGGGCCGGATTCCTAGGTTGAGGCTCAACCAGGACACTTATAGACGGCAATGGTCTGACAACAAAAGACTTTAATGCATCCAGGACTGCGGCAAAATTGCTAAATCCTTTCAATCTTAACAACGCTACCCGTTTGAGTAGGGGGGACTTGAGACTGATTGCGGGTTACATTTCAGGGCACCACAGGGTGAGATCTCATCTCAACACGCAGTGTCTGTGCAGTGAGACGGGGTGTCGGTTATGTCTAGAGGAGGTGAAGTCCACTACACACCTTATCTGTAACTGTCCAGCGATTGCTCGATATAGGAGATTGATTCTTGGAGAGACAACTATAAACGCTGATACCATCAAAAGTACCCACACTAAGGACTTACTGGCCTTTATTACGTTAGTGGCGGGTCTTGAAACGGACGGTTTGGTGGGCATCCGAAGATGCCCGTGGGGACGGAGCCTAAGGTAGCTTAATTGGCCGTGAAGGTCGGGCTGTGCCATCTGGCGAAGAAAAAGGCTCTTCAACGAGCTAAGCCGCTGCTTATGCTTGCTGTAGCTCAGTTCGGGAGACGTGGGCTGGGTTTTTGCCGCTCGTTGCCCCTGTCCTTTACGTATTAACAAAAATTCATAGGCCTGGGGAAGACAACACAAACAAGGGAGGTAAAAATCGGGAATAAAAAAATTAGGCGATAAGGATGGAATTGTTGGCAGATGGCTCGCTTGCCCTCGCACTCGTAATGTGGTTCAGGTGTAATGCGACCCTCGGCCTCTGGTTCCGTACCACCGACAGATCCTTACTCATTTGGTGCTGTCATAGATCTGCCGGTGGAAGCAGCACTACCATATGGTCCATTGCAGGTGGTTCATTACAGTCTCTTGTCCTAATTAAAAAGCTAGGGCACAATAGATCGTTATTCGGTCGCAGTGCCCAAGGTACGGGTAACATGACGTAAACTTGCTAAAAAAAAATAGTGTCCTGACCCTCACGTACTCCCGAACATAGTGAGTCTGATGAGTCCTGAGCTTCAGTCATCAACAATTATCATCAAAAACCTCCTGATGAATCTGCAGATGACACGCATCGCGAATTTCAACAGCTAATTCTCCACAATGAGTGCTTCGAAGGAATTGACATTTACTCAATTTTCTTTTAAAATGACAGTTGTGATGCGTCTACGCATTGAGAATTGATTTTCACTCAAGAGGTGAGGCGTTCCTGCTCCGAGCACATATTAAAGAAATTAGTGCCGACGACATACCCTGCTCCCTCCGCTAACAGTTATCTACGCCACCGATAAACCGGGTGGAATGAAATTCCTTGTAATAAAAGATGCCCAATCGGCGCGGATAGGAGGTGCATGCTAGCAACTGCACTTCCGAAAAGTAGATATGCTATTGAAACGTCAACAAGGCATAGAAATGCTAGAGATGTTGACGCGCCCATGCCCCTAGCGGGGTCAAGGCAATTAGAGAGAGAGATTGATAAGGATATAATACACAACCGCTCATGCCAATAGAAACCTGTTCTTAACAGGTGTCTACAAGTACAGAACAATCGGCTTTTTGCTGGAGAAATGTAATCTAAATTGCTAATAGCCGAGTACCGATGGCACTGTCTAAGTACTAGTACTACGTGAATTCAATTATCAGTATTAATGACTTTTTTAGAAACCTGAGCTAACTAGCAGACTGACTTGAGTCCTGAAATAAGTCTTCCTTTTACCCTTATAGTGTTGGCACAATTTATCCGATACGCATGTGCTGGTCTTTGTTTTCCATTCAACCTGGTTTTCCGGTAAAAGTTTACCACTCAAAAAATTCTTTTAAGGTTTTTAACAGAGTTGTCTGTCTAAACTAAGTAGGACATCATTCATCAATAATATTAAACAAAAGCAGATCTCAAGGATTGGCTGTTCCCAGTGTTTTCTTCAATTGAAATAAGAACATTCTCAATCACTGAAAAACCAAAGGAGGTCTCAAAAATATTTTTCAATGAAATAGTACATACAAAACCGTAGCGTGAAACTTCCATTGGTCATATAATGCACTTCCATACCAGGCTTACTTCTTAAAAGAGATTCTAGCACGAAGGATTTCGTATCCTTGTTTGATTTCCTCAAACAGCGGGACATGTGCCCATTTCGCTTTCGACCTCATTCATAGTCTGTACAATTCGGATATTGGCATGTGATTTCCTTTTCTTTAGACAATTACAAAGTTTTATTTCCGCAATAAAATCTCATTGAAGCCCAGCGTATTGTACGCTGTTTGAACGACACGCAGGACACCTTACGACGCAATGTTTAATACTAGCGGTTTTCGAATTTCACACTGCAATAAAGATATTTGAGTTTTGAGTTGAATTATCACAAGTTAGTCTAGAAGAGGCAGCGGCAACGCAAATATGACACCAATTTGTTTAACCATTTCACAAATTTCAAAAGGACATGGAATATGTCTGACTTTAGATGACTCGAAATGAGTACGTATTCGGTTCGGTTTGACCTTTGCCATTGTTCTGTACCAATAAAGTCGGAAAGTAAATATGTATCGGAAAGAGACGCTGTGTAGTTTAAATACGTTTTATTATTTTATTTACGATGGTACACTTGTTTGTGGCTTGGATTCGTTAAAGTTATGCCGGTACTTTGATGATTAAAAGGCGGTTGTAAAATTTGAAATGATCAAATCCATAAAGTATGAAGAGAATTGGTTTCGGTATGTATATTAGTTATATTTTTATTATTCTCCATTTAACACTCGCCTTAGGAAGTGTATTTCGAGAACATACCAATGAAATTTCATTGAACGCTACCAAAAAAACCTCTGTATAAACCCTTTCGTAACATAAAAATATATTTTATTGCTGTTTTAAGGAAATACATATCTTCTTAAGAAATAATACTACAAAATAAAGGTTTGTATTATTCAGGGCGTATCCGAAATCAATGACATATTTAACGTCATTGCCTTTAGAATATAGAGCATTTTCAAATTTATCTTCTCAGAAATGGATAGAATTGTACGAGTAATGTTTCCTGTGTTTATGTACCTTGTCCCGATTTATTCCTCAAAACCCCGAAGTGGTCCCGTCTGGTCCACGCGTTCACTATATAGACTGATCAAGAAAAAGAACAATATTCGCTCCAGATACAAACGATTCGGGCCTCATTCTGACCTCTTGGCTTTTCGCAGAATCAGATCTAGGTCCAAAAAAATGATCGAAGCTGCACGTCCTGCTTATCTTGTCAGTATTGAAAGCAACGTCAATAACAGCAAGAACAAACTTTTTTGGTCCTATGTCAGAAATATGCGTTCCTCTTCTTCTAATCCTTGGTCTCTTTCTCATGAGAATTTAACTGCAAATACTCCAGAGGATATATACGAGTTGTTTGCTATATATTTTGCTTCGTCAGTCCTCGGATTTATCTACATACCTCAATTTTAAACGATCCAGGGTCAATCTCTTCCCTTCCGCCCATATCACCTTCTTATGTAGACTATCTTATCACCTCCCTTAAAGATAACTCGTCAACTGGTCCTGATGGGATACCTAATCACTTTTAAAAAAAAAACGCATAGGTCTATTTCCGTCCCTCTGGTTATTATTTTCAATAAGAGCATTCGCGAAGGAATTTTTCCGTCTAATTGGAAATTATCGTCCTATTTCCTTCTTATCTTCATGCTCCAAGATTCTGGAACGTATTGTTTTTAATTATATTTATGATTGTTTCGGTCACCTCATCTCTCCTAAATAACATGGTTTCTGCAAAAACAAATCCATAGTCACCAACTTGGTTGAGTTTGGTAATTTTGTCGCCAGATCTTTTAACAAACACCTGGATGTCAGTGACGTGCAGTGGAAATTTTTCATAGTCAAGCAGTTGGGCGCCCTAAAGCCAATTTAGCATAAACAAAAATGGACTGTATAATAGAATATGGACAGTCACAAAAACATTTATACCAAGCGGCTTTAAGCCTTAAAGAAGAAATCAGGAAAGATATAAATAAAATATTGGCACATATATTCGGAATACAAAAAAAAAATAAATAAATAAAATATTACTAATAAAAAAAATGATAAATAAATATTATGTTAATTAAGACTAAGAAAAATTGCCATTTGCCATTTATTTGTATTCCAAATCTATGCGCCGTTCTTTAAGTAAAAACTCTTTAATCACATTATCAAAAAAATCGTTTTCTCTTCGCATTTGTATAAGAAGATCCTTTTCAACCGCAATTAAAGCAAGATCCGAAAGTCGTTCTTGGGATTGGCGATTTCTCAAAAATGTGTGAATGCGCTTTAGTGTTGAAAATGACCTTTCCGCAGTTGCCACTGTGACTGGAATTGACGTTAATAATTTTGCTATTTTAAAATATGAACTTGCTTAAAACCGTTTGCGACATAAGGCCGTTTTTGAAAATAATCGAGAATTTTACTAGGATTCGCGTTTTTAAACTCATCTGAAGAATAAATAACTTTTAGCTCATTTTTCAACTTTATTCTGTCGAAAAATTGACCGTGATATTCAATAAGTGAGTCAAAATTTTATCGGGAAAATTTGACTTGAATTTAGAAAAATAATTCGGTTCAAGCAACTCTAAAAATGAAAGATCTTTAAACGAATGGAATCGATCTCGAATTTGCCCGAGAATAACATCTATAATCTCCCGAAATATCCGCCGTAAATTTTGTAAAGGATCTATCGCATTTCTACATTTCTTACGTGGTGGCTGATATTCTGCTGTAACTGTCGAATAGAAATTATCAAACTTTTTAGAAAAGTCATTTTCAAGCCAATTTTCAAATTCAATAATTTTTTGGCTTGCATATGAAATGTTTACCACTTTGCTCTGAATAATATTAAATAATATATCAGTTTTCGAAAAAATTTCAGAAAAAATTAACAGATATAATTGAAAATCTGACTCTGCGAATTTTTGTAAGTATATATCGGAAAAAGTCAAAGAATCGCCATCCCAGTGTTGAGAACCATTCGAAATTGTCTCAAAAACTGTACAAATTTCATGCTTATGTTCAAATATAACGTTAATAATACGCGAATGATAATGCCAACGCGTTTTGGAAACCGATGGTAAACGACGATTTACTATATTTGCAAAAAGGTCCGACCTTTTAGTGGATGTATTAAAAAATGATGCGATTTTATTGATGTGCGCGAAAAATAATTTAATTTCCGGAATAAACTCAACTGCTTTAGACAATACTAGATTTAGTGAATGAGCGTAACATGGAACGAAAATTGCCGATTTATGTTTTTCCCGAATTAAAGTCTGAACTCCACGAATTTGAGAACTCATTACTGCTGCGCCATCGTAACATTGTGCAATTAATTTCTTATCGATATTAAAATTTTGCAATTGTTTTAAAATGTGAGAGCTTATTGCTGTAGCTGTACGATTAGCGCTTACATCCAAAAATCCGATAAATCTTTCTTCAATCTCATTTGATATTGTATATCTAAAAATCATCGTTAATTGTTCCCGACCGCTAACATCTGGCGTTTCGTCGACCATTACAGCTACAAATGGAGCCTCCTTTATTTCCAAATTGATTTTATTTCGAACCACATTAGCTATAGCGGAAACAAGATCGTTTTGGATTCTATTAGACAAACCCGAAAACGCTGCATTTGCTTTTATAGAATCTATGTGGGACTCAATTATCGGATCGTACAAACTCAAGAAATTTACGGTTTCGATAAAATTACCACGATTATTTGAAGAAGAGTCTTCATTATTTCCGCGAAAAGGAAGCTCCTGTTTTGCCAAAAAAATTACAGTATCGATTAAACGTTTCAAAATATTACGATTACGCTCAACTTTTTCATTATGCAAACTAACAGATATTGCCACCTGGTTACTAAGCCTAAACTCTATACGCTGAGAACCAAAATTATCTAATTTAATTAACGACTGAAGATGTTTTTCGGAACTTGAATGCTTTGCTGCTGAGCCCGTAAAATTATTCAAATCAATAAATCCAGCTTTATTCCAAACAGATTTTTCATTCGTGAACAAAAGACACGGCCAGCAAAATAACTTATTTAATTTACAGCTTCCCGTTAACCAAATGTACTTTTCATACGTTTCGATATGGAATTTTCGCGTAATATTTTTTAATTTAAACTCTAAACTAAGATCTGGCTTCGGTCTATCCGATTCTATAATTTCTCTTTTCTTGGCAAAGGAAAGAGTTGAAAATCCCGCTTTTAGTACGAAATCCGTCGCGCAGCAATACTCCGACATAATGCGAAAAGAAAACTTACCACTTTTATCACAAATCAAATCAATTAAATCACTACAAACGGTCAAAAAAACTTCAAATCGCAATTTAATCAAAATCACCCGATTGCACTGATTTCCTCTTTTAAATTGCAACGGAAAATCCATTACATAACAAAAACAAAAGCTCTACTGGAAAAATCAAATTCCCATAAACATTCCCTGCATTGGCAACATTTCATTAACAAGCATCGTTGGGCTTTATCCCACACACAAAAGCAGTCGCGCCAGTGCTTGACTTGTCTCATATAAATTTGCGAACAAAACAAAAAAAAAATCGTTGCCCAATGTACTACCGAAATCCAAGATTCCCATTTTCTGGAATCAACATGTCTCTAGTATTTGGATGCACACATGGTACATGCATCTAAAGATCTAGGCACATTTTCCTATTCTAAGTTTGGTGACTATGGTGTGCAAAATGTGGGAGGTTTGAATATTATCTAAAGTAATTGAACGAATGTTTTTTAACCAAAAGAAGGCGCGGATCAGAATTTGAATGTGTAAGGGAATATTTGAATGATAATATGTATTCTTCAGCTTAAAGAAAAACATTGACTGAAATGATGATATGTGTATTGGTGTAAGCAAAGTTTATTATTGAATTGCTTATTTCGGTAAGTCAAGCAGTTTGGAATTGCTTACTATGAGTGCACGTCACTGCTGGATGTCCACGTAGTCTACACTGACTTCTCAAAAGCTTTTGACTCAGTCAATCACTGCATCTTGCTTGAAAAACTTATCGCCCTCCCTACAATTTCTCTCATTCCTTGTTTCCTGGATATCTTCGTATCTTCTAGGTCGTTCGTCTTCAGTAGTGTTTAAGAACCTTGTTTCTTCAGCCTTCTGTCCTACGTTTGGAGTGCCGGAGGGTTCCATTTTCGGTCCCTTGCTCTTCCTGTTTTTCATCAACAACCTACCCCTTCTTCTTAGCTGCCTGCTTACAGTCATCAGCGTATAGTAGCTGATGACTGTAAGCTCTTTACGTCCGTAGGTTGTCTTGAAGATTGTTTCTCTTTGTAATCTGATCTGGAGCGTTTAGCTTTTTGGTGCCGCGAGAATGATTTACACCTGAATGTCGCCAAGTGTGCTTCAATGGTGTACTCCTTGAAACCTTCACCGATCTCATTTGTTTACAAAATCGACTCCATTCCTCTTCAAAGTGTTAGCATTTTCAAGGACCTTGGTGTTGTTTTCGACTCTAAGCTTCGATGCACTGATCATTATTCCTCGGTAATCAATAAAGCATCCAAACTAGCGGGCTTTGTCTTACGTTGCTCCAGTGATTTTAACTCTCACTCGTCCGAAGCATTTTAGAATACGCGTCAGTTGTTTGGTCGCCCTCAACTTCTGTTTCCACAAATGCCTTGGAATCTGTCCAGCGTAAATTTACTAAGGCCATCTTGTTCAAATTCAATCAGCCTTATCTTCCCTATCCAGGCCGCCTTTCCTTTCTTAGCGTTCTTCCCTTAGAAAAGAGAAGAATTTTCCTAGATGAATGTTTTCTCTATAAAATATGTTGTGGGCTTCTAAGTTCGTCATTATTGAACAGCATTGTTTTTAGACAACCCTCCCATAACACGCGCTCTATTGCAGTCTTCAATCCTCCTACCGCTGAACTTTCTACGCTCATGAATTCTCCTCTTCTTAGAATCATGCGCAACTATGATAGATTGGAGCTTGGTCCTTTACCCAATTCTTTCTTTGCTTTCAAACGTATCTTACTCCTTCAACTAAGTTCATTTGAGTAACTTTTGCCCTTCTTTCTTATTCTATCTTAATTTTACTTTTTTTTTCTTTTTTTTATGATTATATATATCGTCTGAATTTCCTCTTTATATTTTTCTGAATTATCTCTAAGTTTCCATTTTCTATTTTAGTTTAATTGTTGATTGTCTGAGTTGCTTTACATTACTGTTTTATTGGGAATTGTTAATTTCTGTTCAGTAATAAATTTAAATAAATAAATAAAATGCCACCAACAAAAGTCTACTGCATTCGCCTCATTAAATGATATCTATCTTGCCCAGATATTACTTCATTACCAAGAAGGTCCTGCTGTCCTGACGCGTCACCGGGTGGTGCTTAGAATCACCTAAGCAAGCTATGTATGTATTAAATTTGGTTGATGTCGCACCACAGGAAATTCCTGGAGAAACAAAATAAAAATAGACTTAGTCGAGAAACTCTGATTTCAATATAATAGAATACAACGTTAGGCTTGTTGATAGTCGAAATTTTTTCCACCAGGCCGTGGTCATGGTAACCTAAGGAAGCCTTTTATAGCCTAATAGATACATTTTTGTACTACATAAAGCGAAAATTCATTCTGCGTCATCACTTAAGTTGATTTCCGCTTCGGGCGGTAGGTGAGGTTAGGTAGCAGGGTTGCTGATACCAGCCTCCTTAAATGACAAAGGCGATTTAGTTGTGATCACTAATGGCGATTTGACAGTTCAGCGATATTTCAACGAAGTTTTTCATGTTACTGGAAAAAAACACGATCTGACAGGATTTCATTTTGATGCCAGATGAAGTTCATGCTCAAACTGCAGACGAAGTGCGTGAATTTTTCACTGCCAATAATATTGACCCTCTTCACTACGCTACCACGGCAGCCGGTTCTACGCACCGGAGCGACCCGTTCACTAGGAACGGCCAAGGGCTGCCAAACCAATTCCACGCCAGTAGGCGTCGCTACAACAACAACAACAACCTTCCTCACTGGCCATCGTACAGCCCAGATTAGGCTGCTGTGACAAAACACAGCTCACTTAGACCTCAAATAGGTCCGTTGGGATACCACTAACACACATAAAAAAAAATAAATAACTGGCGCAACAGTCCAATTTGAACCACGGCCTCGAGATGAGTTAGCATCATCTCATTTTCTAGATCGTGACGGTTTTTGTGCAGAGGTATGTGATCAGCAACACGCTCAACCGAGTTATTTACCCCATAATGGGTACTCATTTAACAGCTGAGTGGGCTCATAGTCCGACACGTAAATCCCCGGAATCTAACCGGGGCCCAGTGCGTTGAAGGCGAACCTGCTAACCGTTGCGCCATCCGGACTACACACTAACACCCATCCTCTCTCAATATTTCTGATAGTTAGAACCATCCAGAGCCAACAATAAAACTCTGGAGTTTTCCAACATCCGCGCTTTCTAGCTCTTCCAAGTCAGTGAAGAAGTAGCCCAGATTAAAATCCCACAGAAAATCTATGGGAACACATGGGGCAACACATCAGGACCTGTTCCAACCACCGTCAGACCTTACCATAGCTGAAACAAGCAACAACGAATGGCCGAACATTTCTCAGGAGGATATCAGGTGTCTCGTAATAAGCAAGCCTAAGCGCATTCAAGCTGTTATTCGTGCTCCTGGTGGCAATACGAGCTACAAAGCAGAATAAGACCTAAAACATTAAAAAATGGATATAAAAATTATAAAATATTGAGTGATATTCGGTGTTTTTTTTGAAGAGTTTGTGATATTTGTATGAAAGTTGTATACCGTTTTTCGAAAATATTTTTTTTAAATGTTCCATACTTTTATACTTGTTATCCTCCCTACACTTATATCAAAAACGACCACCCTAGCTTCCTTATTCTTTTCAGTAGTAAGGATTGTGGATTTTTTTAAGTGGCCCCTTTCATTGTTTTGCTGTATGCAACCTCTCAACTACGTGGCATTGTTTCGTATTTCCGCGATGATTCTTCTTGCATTGCGGGATTGCGTGAGCACTCTAGTGTTTACATTTAAGCTCTGTGTTATTTGCTGCTTGGTTCAGGGTTGGTAGCGTTTCCTTCGCAGCATTAGGTGATGTTGACTGGATGCTGATACCGTCTGTTTACCCCAATATTGGATTTCTTCAATGTTTTACCGGTAGCCTTCTCTTTAATTGCCTTGACCCCTCCAGCGGCATGGGCGCGTCAACATCTCTAGCATTTCTGTGCCTTGTTGACGTTTCAATAGCATATCTACTTTTCGGAAGTGCAGTTGCTAGCATGCACCTTCTATCCGCGCCGTCTTTATACTGACAAGCTCGGAGTACTGTGAGAGTTGTATTAGTCACCACAGGCAGTTTTTGATCGCGCCGAAATTTGATCGCCGAGCTCTAGATTAGTATCGTAGAGCGGTGACCGAACGATCACGGTCACCGAGCGCGTAGCCTTTTACACAGTGAAAAAATATTTGGCTCCTTTTGGCACTAAATGCATGTGCCGTGTAATACATATTTGTATCCATTTGGTGAATTAATACTCCTAAATTACACAGCACGATTGGCGTTTAAAATATTATATAATACCTTTACTTGGTGTATTTATTTCACAGGTGGTGTAAGCGGCAATATGTTAATTATTTGACCAGTCGCATGGGCGCGTCAACATCTCTCGCATTTCTATGCCTTGTTGACGTTTCGATAGCATATCTACTTTTCGGACGTGCAGTTGCGAGGATGAACCTCCTATCCGCGCCGTCATTGCACTGACAAGTTGAAAACGCAGTGGAAGTTTTATTGGCTGCGTTCCTGCGAGCGGATCAGGGTTTGACATTTCTCAAATTCTCCTCCATTTGCTTTCCCCTCCGGTAAATTTAGTACAGACAACTCTCACTTTTGGATCTGACAATTTCCTCTCTGGATCTGAATATTTTTCCGGTCAATTTCTAAAATCAGCAATTTTGACAGTTCTCAGATGTCACCGGCGCCTCTTTCACCAAAGCAACATAGCCAGTCATCCTTTAACCAGCGTGCAGGACGTGTTGCGCAGTGTTTAGTTGTAGTTTGCTGCGCCTTTAGCCTACAAACCTATTTAAACAAACTAGTTAACAATTCCCTGAGAAATTTATTAGTAAATTGCGTTATAGTGGAGTGATTGTGCTACGAATTAGTGGATTTTGGTAGATGGCTCACGTGGTTCAGAATCGTGTAGAAGGGCAGGAGTAGCCGGTCAAAAACGATTTACATACAAACCCTGGCAGTACAATCCCTTTTGTGGATTAGCTAACCGACTGTGTTTGGAGCCTCATTCGTGGATTTCTGATTTTATCAGCGGCGACATCGAGAATAAAGCCCGCATAGTCACAGGAGAAGAGAAAAAAAAAGTAACATCTTTTTTTTGACAAGACGGTCATGTATGCCGTCTGTGGGAATATTTCTCAGATCCGAAAATTGACAGTTGTCTGTACTAAATTTACCGGAGGGGAAGGCACATAGAGGAGAAAACAGAAAAGTCAGATCCATATCAGAAGGCTTCCAGGACCGCGCCCATTTTGAGCGGTGACCGAACGAACATGGCCACCGAGCGCGTTGACACACACACAAAAGACAATATGGTTACCAAAAATAAATAACCGGAATCGAAAAAAAAACAAGCTAGCCTTCGGCTAGCTTCGCGTGAAGGGTATCATACCTTCGTTGTGTTTTGTGGTACATTTGCCTTTTTGAAATTAGTAGTAAAACTTGTTCCGATTTCACTGTTCCTATAACAGGTATATGAAATAGTGGGGCGATTTCAACCAAATTTAGGAGCGTGGCTTAGCAGTCAATACCATTGAATAATATCCGATTTCGTAAAGATTTCTTCAGAAATAAAAAAAGTTTTTATGACAAAAACTTGTTTCGGTACGGTCGTTCCTATGACAGCTATATGATAGAGTGGTCCAATTTCAACCAAATTCGGAAATATGATTTCGCTAAAAATACTATTGATTACTGTGAATTTTGGAAACAATATCTTTAGAAATAAAAAAGTTTTTCTCACAAAGTCGAATTTTTGGACCGGTCGTTCCTATGGCAGCTAAATGACGTAGTGGTCCGATTTCAACCAAATTCGGGAATATTATTTAACTATAGATACTATTGACTTTTGTGAAATTTGAAAAAGATATCTTTAGAAATAAAAAGTTTTTCTCACAAAGACGAATTTTTGGACCGGTCGTTCCTATGGCAGCTATATGACGTAGTGGTCCGATTCCGTTTGTTCCGACATATATACTGCGTGCAATAGAAAGAAGGTTCTGTACAAAATTTCAGCTCGATAGCTTTAAAACTGAGGGACTAGTTTGCATAGAAACAGACAGACAGACGGACAAAGCTTAATCGACTCGTCTCATCATACTGACCAAGAATATATATAGTTTATATGGTCGGAGATGCTTTCTTCTGTGCGTTGCAAACTTCATGACAAAGTTAATATACCCTATCACATCCGTGAAGGGGATAAAGAAACCGAAGGGAGTTATTAATTCAATGCGTGGTGTGAATATTTATATCATACATACAAGTTCTATTCCTCTCCGGAACACGCATCTGCAAATTAGTGAGCGCTTAGCACTAAGCTACCTTGCGTTATTCTGCCATTCGAGGGTTCAAATCCACCTGTGGAATTGCTTGTTGTCCGAGCTTCTTTATTGATTTAAATATTCGCTAACTTTTCACAAAGCAATTCACCCAATGTTACCATGAAACGGCAGACTCGACCTCTAATCACCTAAGTTTTCTGTATATGATCAAGCCTTTCCACGACCAACTTGCTCAAAGTGGCTGATTCTTCTTCAGAGCAGAGTGTTGCAGACTGACTACAAGCAGCTTTTGGCACACGTTTTGTTTTCACTAACGAGTGGACGACGAAGCACTATCTTTGGCTCGGCATAGATTTGCCGGCCGCAACACCTTCGCTGCAACTTTGGAATAACCGTAGTAAAGCGGTTGTCAATCTTTCCATTTCACTCTTGGAAGTATCTTTCCCCGGAAGATAAAGGGCATACTTATAGCTCCGACCTTGCATTTTGTGATCGTGCGATGTCACGCAAACCTTCATTTTGAGAAATGTTGCCAAAGAGGCACCCCCTTCCGGGGCCCTGCAGAGAGGTTGTCTATATTTCAGGGACAATTGCAGTGATTTCGCGATTCCTCCGCTATTTTTCGGCCGATTTCAATGATTTTTGGTATGCAGCCATTGACCTGCATTGAAAACAATTTGTGACACATATTTGCGTGGCGTGGCCGGCTTTACACCTACAATTTGACATGCTAGGCATGAGATGTACGCTACATTATTATAGCGTAGGGCAGAATGTTGAGATAACCATATCCACGCTCTTATTTCAACCCAATCATATTATTTTATGAAAATCTCTGATTGATATCAAAATCCAGATTTGACCTCTTCTCTTCGCATCAATTGTTGTCAGGCTTTCACTTCCTAAACACAAAAATACCACGCTAAACGAATCGTTAAGTAGTAAGTAATGCTTTAGTCATATCGTAGATGGCTTCCTTTTATACCTTAACATAATGACTCCTTCTTATGGATGATTGACATTTTACCCTTTCATTCATATAATCTTTTTTCTACTCGTTTGTTCCTGCACCATCAAATCAAAGACTATCTAGGAGCAAATCCATGATAAAACTTTAAGAAGTTATGTCGCAATAAGGAAGAGAAGTCTTGTTACCATGTTCAACGTTTCAGCTCATAAAGAAAATACAATGCAATTCAACACACACGATTATAAACATTCTGCTTTGTGTGCCTAGAATCACAAGAAACGAGAGGGTTCAATAGAATAATGCCACGCAGTTAATCCCACAAATAAGGTAAAGTGCAACCTGTGAAATACCACAAAAACCGATTACTGCATAGTCTCCAGCTCAATCCTAGCATTATAATGCCTTTGGATCCTTGCATATGACTACTGCGTTTCGTGTAAAAAGATGTAATCTGAGTTGAAATGGATTCTTATATTTCATGATGCAGGCATTGATAACAGTATGTGTCACTGTAGTACGGTAGGATCTTGGTGATAGTTGGAACTTTCAATTAGCAGTAAGCCACCATTGCACTTCTGTTTGTTTTCAGGACTGGCAGTTGAAATGAAGTTCTGAATAAAGCCAAAAACGGATCCTATACTCGTATGTCTTTCATCTGTCAAAAATTCCACGCCAACATATACTCTCATATATAGTCGTCGTATATAATATCACGAATCATTGATTCTTTGTAATCAAACACACTGTCCGCCTGTTATAAACCTCCAATCTACCTAATCACCAATGTATCTAAGAGCCTAGTCTCTATAATAGTAGAATGAGATGCCTATTAGTGCCCGAAAGGAGATAAAAATGATACCGATGATATGAAAGAATTGCTTGTATCTATCTTGCACTTATAGATTCCAATCTATGTATAGTATAGACAAAATGTAAACATAAGCCCCGCGGTAAACCTGTTTCATTTCTCCGTCCGGGGACAACATCTTGCCGAAGAAGTGATTCGAATCAAAACAAAACGCAGTCATTTACAACGAGTTTTGTGTTATGGTCTTTGAGATTCTTTCTCTCCTCTGCATTAGGTTATGTGTGTACTCGCATAGTCTGAACGTTAGTAACTTTAACGACTTTTAACGGTCGACAAAATTCAAATTTCACGAAATTTCCGTTGCGAGTTGATCTTCGATAATACGACGTACATTGAACTTATTTTATTTGCGTTTGCTTGATGAGAAGCTAAGATGAGAAAATTTTTAGAAAAAATTCGAATATTTGGGGTACTTCCCCAGCAGGAGATCCTTATGCAAACACACTCCTGATGTAATATGAAATGTGTATTTTGAAAATTATAATAAAGTAAGTATAACTCGTTTGACCATTGTTATATCTGGTGGGAACTGCTCGGGGCCACCAAGAGGAAATCCGGGCCCGGGGGACAACAATTCCGGGCCCCAAAACTAAAATATTCAAAAAAAAAATAGAGAATGGCCCACATATCTTGAGATTTCATACATGTTAGGGCCCCATACATCTCCAGGTGAGCCCCATACATTCTGGGTGCCCAAATATCGAGCGGCTTTATATATCCTGAGATTTCATACGTCCTGGGGCCCCTTATATCCCTAGTTGGCCCAATACATCTTGGTGGGTCCCATATATCTTAGGATTGCATACATTTTGGGGGCCCATACATCTCTAGGTGATCCCCATACATCTTGGAGGTCCCATATATCGAGGGACCCACACAGCTTGGGCCCCATATTTTTGGAACTCCACATTCTTGGGGCCCCAGATAGAAACTCGCTGTTTGACAACGCTAGAATGCAGCGATCATGACATATATTACTTTGAAATACATTGTGAAAATCATTATACATGAACTTTTTTAAATTTTTGCCATTAGGAAAATAAGTTTGCCGGTTTTAAGGAAATGTTCGTCAATGGTGGGGCCGATCGGGCATTTATCCAGTGGTTCAGTCCGCTCCTAGTAGTAGATTGTATATGGAAGGTGAAATTGCAACGTAATTGCAAATTACACAAAAAAAAAAGAAAAAAAAAGAGGCCCTAAGTTGACAACAATCTAAAAAATATTAGGGGCCCCAAGCCGAGTCCGGGTCGTGTGTAATGCATTGTATTGTAACTTAGGGATCCGACACTAGCGCCAAAGCGTGAAATCTATTGTAGTTTAAGGCCTCAAAACACTACAGAACTTGTAATGTATTCTAGTTCAAAGCACCATAATGAAAAAAAAAACATTCATTTTTGAAAATCATGGGCCCACTTTGAAATCACCACGTTCCCCCTTCCCTCTCGTCAGGCCTGGAACTGCTAATACATAGAGTTTCTCGGTTACAATTTGGGCCAAAAATTACGTTTCAACCGGAATCTAAAGCAAATTCACACTAATACAACGAAAGCCAATAAATCGGGGCGACCGGTAGCGCAGTGTGTTGAGGCATCAGTCTCAGGTTTGACTACCGGCGTTTCGGGTTCGAATCCCGTCCACGACGACGTTCGTGGCCATGGATTTAACGCCTTCCCACACCAAAAAACGAATGATAATACATTGCGCAACGGCGGTCGGCACTTGATGTTCACTCATGGTCGTAGCACGCGCATGAAACGTGCGTTCGCGACGAAAACTATGCCACACTATTCGTAAGCTATCACATACTCAAGCCGCGACCTTCAAAACATACAGGCGCGCCATCTACAGCGTTTGTCTCGATCATATTTGAACCGCCCTCATATTTTCTTGACAGTAACTCGCGGTTTCTATTCTGTGATCGTTATCATGTGAGGATTAAATTAAATATTGTATTGAAAAATGCAAAGGCAGATTTGTTCCAAGTGCTTCGCTAACTCCTTTAAAAGAATTCCTGAGGCGTCTGCTCTAATGAAAGATCGAAAGAAAAACCCTATAGAAATGAAAATATACAATTAAAATTATTTAAGGATTTAAGCTTTCCTTCCGGAGTTCCCATGGGCCCTCCACTTCTCTGCTCTCGTCGCGTTTAAATCTATCTCTAATCGTTTTCGCTAAGGGGGTTGAGCACATCGCGCAGCTCAACCCAAGGTCCGAGGAGGGAGCGCGAAGCCTCATCGCCATCAGGAGGCTACCGTGCTAATGGCAGGGACGTTTGTGGAGATGTCGTCGATCATGTCTCGTTTTGTATATCCGGTGAGGGACTTCGCGCATTGTTTCAGCATTCGGGCCAACGCGTGAATTTTTTTTGTAGCGATAGCAAGGCAGTATGACCTAATAAAACCCCGCACACATTACCGATAGCCGAGCTAGTATCGAGCACGCGTCATAACAGGTAATTTCTTAGAAGGTTTTGGCAGTTAGGTGTCACGGCTGGTCTGAACTACCATGCCTCGGTCTCCGTCCTCATCCTGAGCCTAGCTTAAACAAACATTTCGTTACAGTACGCTGTGTTGTATTGACCTCTTGTTGGCAAAATTGTTAAAACAGCATTCCGTTTGTCAAACCACTGGCAGCAATAGCATTAACTGGACCAGTATATACGCAATCTAGGATGATACCCGCCGTTCGTCGGAGTAGGGTAAGTGGCAAGCAATCCATCTACCACCTACGAATTCTGTTTATTATTTTTCATTTGGTACCAATTAACTAGACAATGTAAAATCCGTGAAGTAATTATTCACAAGCATGGCTCAGGTGTTCCATACTGCTGATTATCCCTTTTTGGTCAAAGCATGAAACCTATTGTTACTGACCCAAGACATTGAAAAGGATTAAGCCACAGCCAAAGATTCTTCTTTATTTCAAATACTCATTTTGAAAAGCCAATGATATTCGTCATTTTAATCAGGAGTTGGAAACTACGAGTGCATACATATTTCGAACATTTCAATTGACCAGATATCCTTTGATGGATATCCGTTATTGTATGTACGTTATTGTTATTGCAAATGTCGTCTTAAGACTAAAAAGGGTTTCATGTCTTGCAAGACGTTCGTCCGTTCTTCAAGGTACAATACAATACCGAGGGTGTATATGGGTGTAGCTGGACGGTGCGAGGTGGGCGACGGGTGACGCATCAAAAGTCTGATCTTAAGACGTGTGTATTCCATGAGAACGTACGTTACGCACACACTATCTATTGTCAACTCAAAATGACAAAAAAAAAACCATCTAGATTTAAATCTAAAAGAAAATTTATGACTAGCGCACTACTCAGTACCTCCGACCTTTTACACTTAAAAAGAATAATTATTGGAAACAGGTATTTTTTGTTTGTCTATCGTTTACTTAGATATCTTTGAATTGCTAACGAGATTTCAGGTGTTCACTGAGGTCTTTCAAAGGACTGAAGAAAAAACATGCATGTGCCGAAAGAAATAAGCTCATTCTTAGAGAGGACTTAAAAATGGTTAAAGTACGTGCGTTCTGGCTGAACGATAGATAAAGGACAATTAAAGTTGAAAGCAATAGGAACAAAATGTAGATTTTTCTATTGATTGGAAGATAAGATCATCTTTAAGAGTTCGACACAAATGAATAAGACCATTCCGGAAGATCATAGATGTTTTGTCTTTTATTTTGTCAGTTGCAAAGTTTTTTTTTCTCTTAAAGGCAACGATTATTTCTTCAGTTATGCAAATGTTTTATTTGGTTCGTAACCCGTCGTCTATATTGAGCTAAAATTTGACGAAATGTTTTTTCAGGACATGGGGAATGAAATGAGTTTTACCAGACTAGTTAAATAAAAGCGTCCATTTTTTTTGTATATCTATGCACATATGTAACATTAATAACTAACTCTCTTTCTCCTCCTGTAAACTTTCTGTCTCCTTCCCCATGTGAAGAACAAAACAAAGAACAATGTTGAAATTTATAGCGCTCGTTTCCAATACGGGCTCAACAAAATCTGGTGTTGAAAACGGATAATAACCCCTTTTGAATTAAAAAATTCTTGACCATCTGCTGTATTAGAAAATTTTGAACACCCGTCCATCGGAAACAATACCTTTTTACTACTAGAAATTATCTGGAATATTTAGATAAACCGCAACTAACCTTTGGTGTCAATTTATACTTGCGATTTGTCGCAAGAGAACATGCAGGTTTGTGACTTGTTGTTTATGTAATGCACGTTTATCTTTTTCTTTTACAGCAAATCACATTTTCTTTTACGGTACACCGCAAGTATAAATTGGCACTTAAAAAGTAACCTACCCCACAGTGCATACTGAACTTGTTTATGACTAGGGGCGCCCACAACAATAATTATTATCATAGTGAGTTATTTAGTTCCAGCTGTTTCATTGTTTTTATCCCCAAAGAATAGGTCGTATAGTCCATGGTAGTACTTGAATCTATTAATATATTCCTTCGCCCATATAAATAAACTCGTATGTAAGCATGTATGATAAATTGTGTCGTGTGCATAACCGCCAATTGAATCTCGGGAAAATTTAATAACCGACAAAATGACCATTAAACGCTAATAATGTGTCATAACAGGAACATAACGAACATCGAATTCCAACAGCAGAATGCGACTAGTGTTAAGTGCACACCATGTGGGGAGCGGGAAGTTGGCTGGCGGTGCGGGCTCCAACTTTCCAATAAAAAGAAAATTCGTTATAACCGCTATTATACCGTTAGAGATATGTCTGTGCAACAAAAAGATACATGCATGTCTAGTATATAGATACATCCACATACTTGTAGATATTGAAAGCAAAAATTTATAAGGCAAGATTGTGGCGAGCGGTGTATGAAGTCGGTAGACGGAAAATATCTTTTTTGAGCTGTTGGTCCACTTAATCAAACTTATGGACTATGGAGTCGTCATTAAAATAAGGTTAAATAAGGTCGAGGTCGAATCGACATTTTCATTAAAATAAGGAAAACCTTATTTTAATGAAAATGTCGGTTCGACCTCGACTCGAACTCTGCTCGACATCGGAGTGCACTCGACATCCAATATAAATGAATGGAAGCTATCACGCTGGACGGCTTGTCCTCAGTTTAATTGGGATTGGCACTCTGTTCGACACATTCGACCTGTTTCCAGCAGAAATGTCGAGCGAGTCTTTTCAAAAGATAATGAAACTTTTTAATTACATGTCGATGAATCGTCGTAGCGATGGGCGGGCAGCTTGCAGCTCTGCAATTGTCCGTTCCGGGTAACCGACTGTTTACAGATTGTCTCGTTTAGTTTCCGAGTTATTAGAGTGTTTTAGCAAGATGTAGAAACCGCTTGTCGTTTACGTCTTTGAGTCCCGGAAAGGTAATGCGCGTGCGCATGGAATTTGCTGTCGTTAAAAAGAAAGAAGAAGATGTCGCAAGACGACGAGCTCGCCTGTTTAACGTTTATAATTGTCGTAGACGACAAAGTTTGTACGACTTGCTAAATGACTCTATTGCTATTTAAGTGCGACGTGTTTCAGTTTTGGTGGCGATTTGCGATTTACGAGAATAAAGTCGCGACAGTATTACTCGCCGGTTTTACACACTTGGTCTGCCTTAGTGATACATTGGCAGTATGGCTCGTCAGTATTACTCGACGGTTTTACTCGCTGTTTATACCGAATCGCCATATTCCAGATTCACTTCAAAAAATTTATTTCCTACTACTTTGCATTAACCCCTAACGGGGCATAGCGCGTCAACTACTCCTGCGCGCCATCGTACTCTGTTCTGGGCAATGGGACGCAACCTAAAAGACTTACCCAGCACCTGACACTCCCATGCCACAGATCGACGCCATGTGATTCTAGGACCCCCTCTTGGTCGGCCTTGGTTGGAAATGGGGTTCCATTTCATGACATGCAAAGCAATGTATTTGTCACTTTTCCGCAATGTGTGACCTATCCACTGCCATTTTCGCCTGCGTATCTGTAATGAACCACCTGAACTGGACCATATCCTGGTAGTGCTGCTCCCACCAGCAGGTCGATGCAGCACCTGATGAGTAGTGATCTGTTGGTGGCACGAAACCGCAGGCCGAGGGTCCTATTACACCCGGACCCAGGTGCGACCGTGTGGGCGTCTGATCCGTCCATCAACCATTCCATCCTTATCGACTATTTTTTTTATTCCCCATTTTTACCTCCCCTGTTTGTGTTGTCTTCCCCAGGCCTATGAATTTTTGTTAATACGTAAAGGACAAGGGCAACGAGCGGCGAGAACCCCGCCCACATCTCCCGAACTGAGCCACAGCAAGCATAGGCCGTTGCTTAGCTCGTTGAGGGGCCTTTTTCTTCGCCAGATGGTACGGCCCGACCCTCACGGTAATATGCTACCTTAGGCTCCGTCTCCACGGTCATCTTCGGATGTCCACCAAACCGTCCGTTACAAATTTAGCCCGGCTAGCTCAGTCGGTAGAGCGTGAGACTCTTAATCTCAGGGTCGTGGGTTCGGGCCCCACGTTGGGCGCCAAATTTGTAACGGACGGTTTGGTGGGCATCCGAAGATGCCCGTACGGACGGAGCCTAAGGTAGCATGAATTTTTGTGTATTTGTATTTTACGACCCTAGAATGGGAACCCTGTTTTCATATGAAATGCTTTGTTGCAAAGAAGACCTTTTATCCGACCAAGGGACTCAAATTGCCTTCAACAGTAGTCATACATACATACGCTTTATGTACCAACATCCTGCATTACTTAGCCACAAATCATCATCGCGTTAATATTCCATATTTTACAGTCAAAAATCGCAAACGTCGTGTTCATTCACCATCACGCCTAGCAAAACGCACTTACACGATAATCATAAAAGTGTGATCGCTTTTACGAGTACAATCGTCGCATGCGATCGACGCCCAGCCGCGCCTAGCAAGACGAACCTCCAATTACATTCTTCTAAATCTAAACAGAGAAAAAAGCTGTACCTAATCCGGATACTTCATCTGTTGGATTTTTTTTCCTATCCCCAAAATATTTGTACATACATGTATACCTAAACATAAACATTGTATAATATCGTTGCCAGTCGAATTGGATTCCATACGAAACTTGTATCTGGAGATTTGATACCAAAAAGACCACATGAAAACATTCCCATGTGGCCTTTTCAGACTCAAGATATGTGTATGTAGAGTTTTTGTTGCATTTTGAGCCGTTTCTCAGCTCAGCTGAGCATCTTGAGCCATCACCAATCTATACAATGAAGAATGAACAGATAGATACACCACCGCGCCACCCACCGTTTGGGTCCAAATTGATCGGCTCAACAGTCTGTCTGTATCAGACCGACCTCCAATAATAAGTTGAGAGCTTGTTCTTGGATTTGGTATATATATAGGTATTCGTACATAGTAAAAGCGGCCGTTGGGATCCATTTACGAGAAGAAGGCCTGTCACACCAACGGTCGTAACGTACAATTTATTTTCATTTCGAATGGAGCAGGGCGGCTCTTGAACACCGCGGTGGAACCCTTCGGCACTGTATTGCTCTTCAAGATCAGATGATAGACGACGCCAATGCATGCTTCATTAAGAGCAACGATTCTGGAAGATAATCGTAGTCGTGTAGTGGAGTCTTCTTTCACTTTCCCTAACAACTCGATGATAATCACATAAAGGGATCCGTTGGTGTATTGAAAGATTCAATACATTCCGGCATTGGTTGTATTCCATGCATGGGAACTAAAATGCATACATTAGGCCGCAGAAAGGACAATATGTTATGTTTTCGGTTGCAAATTTTATCAGCAAATCGGTAATAAGCGGGAGACGGGAGAGCAGAACTAGAACTACCAGGGACAAAATACCAGGCTGAATCCTGGACGATGGATACGTCAGAATTCAAAATACAATTCCTTATTATTAGGTCCGTTCTTTTCATTCAAACAAAGAGTGAAAAGGACTGCACAGATCATACGACAAGCGAACTCAAACAGCCACCATACAGATGATTCGCTGTGTTGGGGCGAATTGCGAACCGTATATATACAGAGGTACAAGTATAGGGGCGAAATAAGTTGACTTTCAACCAATTCACCTTCAACGCTGATCCAGATATGATCCAATACGAGACCTGGATGATCGACGGTCAGTCGTTTTTCCTAGAAGATCTTCGTCGCTTTATCCTTCAGATTATCGTTAGTTTTTTTCTAGGAATATTTTCTGCTATTCCTGTAATTGAATCGGCTGTGGACTGAGCATATTTTTTTCCTGCAGATATAAAAGGTATGATCAAGAAGTAACGGAACCACTTCAACCACACTCCGATGGATCGCTGCGGCGGCCACGGGCGATTGGCAGCACTGCAAATGTCATAACCTTCCGTCTAACTGACTGTTTAAAGATAGTTTATATCTCGTTTAGTTTTCGAGTTATTGCTTTTTGAATGCGACCTGTTTTTTTTTTCTCGTGACAATTCTTGCAATGTCCTGTTTACGAGAGTAACGATGCAACGTGAGATTTGTCGTTAAATTGGGATAAATGTTCGAGGATTATTACAGGGACGAGAGTTGGGTATCAGGTATGACGTTGAGTCGAAAGTCCAGTGACCATCGTGGGTTGACAAAGGATCTCTACGCAAAAAAAATAACACGGCATCTTCTGTCAAAGTGTCAACGGATTTGTGCATTTTGAATTTTTCTCACAAGGTCAAACCGTCAAGTGTTAGTTCTACGAAGGCGTCTTGAAAAGGTTGCGCGAAAAAATGACTAATTGAGACCACATTTGTGGTGAGACAACTCATGATTCCTGGTTGGTTCGTGGTTCACCTTCACTATGGTAATGCGCCTGGCCCAACTGACACGGTAATTGGGTTCCTTTTTAACTAGACGCATGTCGTGATCAAACGGAAGATCAGAACTGATGGAACATTCCTACTTGATCGGACGAAGCATAGTGGTTCGCGTCTTTGACCAATAGTAGGATTTAATTTGAGTAAATTTCTCACGCCCTTTCGTGGGCTTCGCGACCGGAGCGGCTTAAGGGGTTACAACTCTCAGTAAACCGCCCTAGAACGCTCGCTCTATATAAACCTACTATTAGCCGAGGTGCGAACCACGATGCGCCGCCGGGTGAAATAGGAATACTATATATCCTTGAATCTTCTTTTAGTTTTTCTAATCTGCCTAAAATGGATGTCGTTAAACTACAACCATTCACTGTATTAGCAATGTGAAAACATCCTTGTTTACGAATCCGTGGCTAGATACTTATCCATTTTTTTGTACACTATGGGGGGAATGATGTCTCCACGAGTTGCACTTGCATTTTTCTTGTGCTAATGCCATTCTGCTCCAGTCTCATCACCGGATGCTGGTTCTGATTGTAATTCTATGAACGAATTGCAGCACGGTCGTAATGTTGTTGATTCTTGTATTCATTGCAAAAGTATCGGGGAGTGAAAAAAAGATTGTCTCTCTTGAAACAGCTTGCGGTTTTCTACAGACGCAAGTAGTAAAAGAAGTTTTGTGCAGATATGTACACATTGGAAAGAAATATGTATTTCTAGTTTTATGGCCAATTGTTTGGTTAACCACTGTCTTTTTTATGGTTAGAAGTCTAGGGGCATTTTAATTTTCATCTGTTGTGACATTTTGCTGTTTTGAATTTGTTTGGATTTATACACAGAATGTGAAGACAGAAAAATGCATGTGAAGTAAGTTGGTAGCGGTTGGTGTACAGATATGTTCGTACAGTGCATTTTTGTCCGAAGTTGTATGGTTACCACCACAGAAAGGACCAGAAAGCAATTCAAGCGAAAGTTATACATATTTCCCATATACGAGTATGTATGTTGCATGATCCATCATATTTTAACTTTGATTAGGTGCAAAATCGGAAATTTGTGTTTTTTTTCCGATTAGAACGTACAGTGAGTCACAGTCAAAAAGAACCACCTTAAATTAGAGAAAGAATTACTTAAAAATGACTGAAAAACCATTCAGATTAAAATTGCTTTTATGTAAATTTATTGTCTCAACATGTGAGTCTCGTATTTTGGTGTGTTTTATAATTATTTTTTCTTCTCAGTACACAAAAAATTATATGAACTTCAGAAGTTCAAAAATACACCTCATAGTCAAAATGAACCACTTAAATAAAAGTAAAAAGCATATACATGGTGCCCCACTTCAGATGCCAAATACTTTAATGGTAGATAGTACCGTTTATTTGTGGAAAATTGACACCAAAGTGGACACTCTGTTTTTAGCCGTTACAGAGTTATAGCATTTTTTGTAAATTGTGTCAAAAAGCTTGACTTTCAGAACAAAATCAAGATTTGCCACTCTCCCAGTCATTTAATCCGAGATTAACCCTCACTTTCTCCTCAATTTCATATAAAACATATAAAATTTCCGGGTTTCGAAATTCACCATTACTTCAAAAATAAAACTGTTCCAACTATCAAAATCGATTTTTCGTCGAAACATAAAATTATAATTTTACAACGGTACTTCGAACTGACAGATCTGTAAATTTGACAAAGTTTCGTCTCCACGCCATGTTTTCTTCCCTTAATGCGTATTATTCGAAAATTTCAAATTCAAACGTTTTAAAGAAATATACCGTTGGAAAGCAAACACATTGGGGCAACTTTTGTCAAGTTTACAGATTTGTCAGTTATCGATTTCGTCAGTTCGAAGCAACGAAACAGATATACATACTTTTCAATAGCATTTCTGACATAAAATGTGTACAAAACTATCTTTAATACGACCACTAGATGCATTGAATCGAAATGACCCAGCTAGGTAGGTAACTGGTTAACCAAAACATGAAAATCGTAGCCCCCGCATGGGTGTTACGAAATTGTAAGCGAGAGGGTAATAAAAAAAATAATCAATGTCACAGATATTTTGCCGACCAGCGGTGCCCCCCAATGTTAGGGTACTACCGTATTTACCTTTCCAAAGTTGGTCCCCAAATACCCACCAAAAGTAAAAAAAAAATCAGCAACAGCCGGTTGGTATGCCTATTTGATTTTACGGATGAATAATTTTCCTAAGAATTTTCTACAACTTTTTCAACATTTAAATTAGGTTTTTGGGTTTGCATGTCCGACCGGGACTCGAACTCGGGTCGTCGTGCTTCAGAGCCCATCGCGCTACCATATACGCCATCAAGACTTATATATATGTAGGTAGAATGGCTTCCAAAAAATGCTTTATAAGGAACACTGTCCCAGCGTAAAAAATGGTTAACTGAGTTGGGTATGTACCCGGCTTACCTAAATCTTAAACAGCATAGCCCCCGAAAAGCTATCTACGTTGGGTACGTACCTACAACTTTGCTTCCGCCGTTTTCCGACAGACGGCTGTATCGGTGAGGGCTGGTCAAAATACGTAGTTCGAAAGTGTCAGAAAGTGAGTTTGGACGTCTGTGTACGTATCGACATCCCCGCATTAGTAAAAGTTGTTCGCATTTTTAATAAGATTCGCGATTCGAAATGTCTGTTTTCGGGAAGTTTTGATCTTCTGCTTCCATTTGAAAAAAAAACTGCAGCTGAGGCTCATCGAATGCTCTCAGATATTTACGGTGAGGTTACTCTGAGTGACAGAACATGTCGTGAGTGGTTTCAACGTTTTAAAAGTGGCGATTTCAATGTCGAGGACAAGCATGGTGGTGGGAGAGAAACATTTTTCAAAGACGACGAATTGGAAGCACTGTTCGATGAAGATTAGTGCCAAACGCAAGAAGAATTAGCGGAATCACTGGGAGTGACTCAGCAAGCCATCTCGAAACGCCTCAAGGCCATGGGCATGATTTAGAAACAAGGAAATTGGGTTCCGTATATGTTCAAACCGAGAGATATTGAACGGCGATTATTCGCATGCGAACAACTGCTTTAAAGGCAGAATCGGAAGGGATTTCTACATCGCATCGTAACCGGCGACGAAAAATGGGCCTGTTACGATAATCCCAAGTGCAGAAAGTCATGGGGAATGCCCAGACATGCCTCAACGTCCACGGCAAAACCGAACCGGCGCCAAGGCTATGCTTTGCATTTGGTGGGACCAGCTCGGTGTGATATACTACGAGCTACTGAAACCGAATGAAACTATCACAGGAGATCGGTACCGAACGCAATTGATGCGTTTAAGTCGAGCATTAAAGGAAAAATGACCACAGTACCAAGAGAGACACGACAAAGTCATCAGCATGACAATGCTCGGCCACACGTCGCAAAAGTGGCCAAGACATACTTGGAAACCCTGAAATGGGAAATCTTGCCGCACCCGCCGTACTCCCCAGACATCGCTCCTTCCGACTACCATCTGTTTCGTTCCATGGCGCCCGGCCTGGCTGATCAGAATTTTCGTTCGTACGAGCTACGAGGAAGTCGAAAAATGGATCCAATCATGGATCGCAGCGAAAGACGCCTCCTTTTTCTGAGATGGAATCCGAAAATTGCCGGAGAGATGGGCGAAAGTTGTCGCGATGGACAGTACTTTGTAAGTACATCTGTAAGTACCTTTTGACAACTAAGCTTTTAATTCCAGGAAAAAACGGCGGAAGCAAACTTGTACACTCAATAGGTTACCTAAATCATGAAGATTGTAGCCCACGTGACATGGTCATAGCTCAAATTTTATAGATCTCTATGGGCTGAGTAAAAATGGCAGGAACGCCAGGATGACTAGTTAGCATGGCTATTTTGGGTAGTACGCGTTACGGGGGTTCGGTTTTTTGCTGGGTATGAGCATGTAAATTTTAGACATATATAGGTAGAAATTACAAAGAATTCAATAAATTTACTTTTTTTTTCATTGTTGTGATAGAGGATGAACCCTGTGTGGACTTCTGCATTTAGTATGTAATACGTACTTTAAGTGTCACAACCAAAACTGAAGACGAAAAACATAGAATCGTACTGCCTGAAGCAGAAATAACCGCCATTGATATTTCAGGCTAAAATGTTGTTGCTATTGATGTTGAACTCAGTTTCACTGGATAGCAAAAAAAATGCAGCCATATCCAAATAGGTAATATCATTTATTTCAGGAAGCCCTTTAGTTTGTTTTTAAACATTTAATTTATTTTACATATAACAAAAATACTCTTACATTACCAATTGCCACCAGCCCATCTAAAGTTGTCGAAATATACAACGCTAAATTCCTGGTATTTCAGCCGATTTGTGTGCTCGAGTCATGTAAACTTGGGTCCAACGTATTCACTCGTGTCAGCACTTCCGCGGCGGACATTTGAACGGTATCGTATTCCATAGTTAATGGCATCGATTGTACTTTCATTTTAAATAAAAATCATTTCCATAATTAACCTGTAACGGACGGTTTGGTGGGCATCCGGAGATGCCCGTGGGGACGGAGCCTTATGTAGTATAATGACCGTGAAGGTCGGGCCGTGCCATCTGGCGAAGAAAAAAGCCCCTCAACGAGCTAAGCAGAGCGGTCTATGCTTGCTGTAGCTCAGTTCGGGAGGCGTGGACGGGGTTTTCGCCGCTCGTTGCCCTTGTCCTTTACGTATTAACGAAAATTCGTAGGCCTGTGGAAGACAACACAACCAGGGGAGGTAAAAATGGGGAATAAAAAATCAATAGTCGATAAGGATGGAATGGTTGGCGGACAGATCAGACGCCCACGCGGTCGAATCTGGGTCCGGGTGTAATGGGACCCTCGGCCTCTGGTTTCGTACCACCAACAGATCACTACTCATCAGGTGCTGCTTCGATCTGCCGGTGGGAGCAGCACTACCAGACCATAATATGGTTCATTACAAACCCACAAGTCTTTTAATTGAAAAAATAAAATGCTCCGCTGTTAATGGAATCCCTACATACGTTATCGAAACGTCAACAGGGAATAATAGTTCAAGAGATGTTGACGCGCCTATGCCCCTGGATGAGTCAAGGCAATTAACAAAAATTCCCTGCAATGACTGCTGTAGAAGCAGCGTTGACGAGGAAAGACAGATGCGTTTTTATTGTTCTCTACTCCTGTCCTACTCTGACAAGATAGTGAATTTCTTGAATCTCCATTCTTCACGGTATTGGATGACTAAACTTATGTTGATAGTGGGAAATTACACTCCATCGTTTTATAGGAAGTTCTATCTAGTTGAATGATTGGCTGATAAGTCCCTATGGTGTTAACAGAACGAACCCTATTGCAGTCCCTTCATGATTTTTCATGTTTCTCTCCAATAAGGAATGTGTCCGCGCTTTCAATTTTCCACATGCCACTTTGAATGCCGAAAGTTTAATAAATGTGGAGAGCTATGGGTATGCTCTTCATATAACAAACAAAGTCTAGCCACCTCCGAACTAAATTTCTAGATCGGCCACTGAAGGTATTCCCATAAGTTGCAGCAGTAAAAAACAAACCGGAAGTTCATTGCTTACACTGCGGTCTGTTTTCTTGTGCTGCCACTTGATACTATTTTTTCCCCTGATCCTGTCCTTTCTCTCTCTCTCTCTCAATTGCCCTAACCCCCTGTCCCCCGTGGGGCATAGCGCGTCAACTGTTCCACGTGGCCCAGTTGACGTTTCTCGGCATAAACTGGTTTCGGAGAATGCAGTTGCCAGCATGCACCTCCACCTCCTGTCCTTTACGTGTTAATAAAAAATCATAGGCCTGGGGAAAACAGCACAAACTGGGGAGGCAAAAATGGGGATAAAAAAATGAAGCGATAAGGATGGAATGGTTGGCGGACGGCTTAGTTGCCCTCGCACTCGCATCGGGGTCCAGGTGTAATGGGCCCCTCGGCCTATGGTTCTGTACGACCGCTAGCGCAGTGTGTTGAGGCATCAGTCTCATGTTTGACTACCGGTGTTTCGGGTTCGAATACCGTCCACGACGACGTTCGTGGCCATTGACGTGCAGGAGGTGCATGCTGGCAACTGCATTCTCCGAAACCAGTTTATGCCGTCGAAACGTCAACCGGGCCACATGGAACAGTTGACGCGCTATGCTCCACAAGGGGTTAGGGCAATTGAGAGAGAGAGGTGCTGCCATCGATCTGCCTGTGGAAGCAGCACAACCAGACCAGAATTTGGTTCATTACAAATTCTTAACAGAGCTAAGAGGATATAGGAGTTATCTGGACAGGTTTGAACTGAGTAACGCCTGCGAATGTCGCACGTGTGTCTCGGAAGATGCTTCAACTGCTTATTAGTTTTTCTGTTGTAATTTAAAACAATACTTACGCAGCGATCTTGCCCAAGATTTTCCTCCAATTTTATACTGAGCTTGAGCACTAATCCCATATATAAGCAAACGTAACCACTGCATTCGTTTAGTACTAAGACTGATTTTTAGAATTTTCTATATAGTCTGGAATGTAATAATTCATAAATTCATTGCTCCGGAAACAGACACTTGCATTTCAATTTGCAATTTTCCATCTCCATTGAATTTAAATTGCATATTTCACACTCCAGCCCAAAGCATTACCCACTCCTCGCTCAATCTCTGTACAAAGATGGCAAAAATCAATTTAAATATAATTTTCATCGCTGCGCCACCCAACAATCACATTCAACATTTGCATGAATAACGCTGAAAAATGAAAGAAATCGTAAAGGAGTCCATTCACAATCAGTTTTACTGACGTTATTCTTACAGGACAAACTGATGCTAATCTCACAGACCATTCATTTACAGGAGTAACTGAAGATATTCCTACAGAAAAACTGACGAGGGTCTTGAGAATAAAGTGACGAGAATCTTGTAGGCAAAGCTGACGATAATCTTGGCAACAAGAGTCTATAGGAAAAACTGACGATAATCTCAAGTGTTGACGAGAAGCTGCAGGTGAAATTGATTATCTTCAGTTTTCGCTGTAGGAATATCGTCAGTTTTCCTATACATACTATACATAGATTCCACTTAATTCACTTGACATTGTCGTCGGTTTTTTCTATCCGTCAGCACTTGCGGTTATCGTCAGTTTCGCCTGAAGTTTTTCATCAGTTTACCTACAGATTCTCGTCGGAACTAGAATCGACAATTTTTCGTATAAGATTGTCGTCACTTTATCCTCCAGATTCTCGTCAGTTTTTCCGGTATAGGGATATCATCAGCTATTTGATTCCTGTACGAGAACTGTCTGTCAGACTAGCATCAGATTTTCCTGATTGTTGTCAGTTAAACTGATTGTGAATGGACTTCTTAACAGTAGACAATTGAGAGGTGTTCCTTAGTATCACCTGTTTTTGTATTGAAGGTTTCCGACAATTCTGATTGTGGCATATTTTCCCACTGAATATCAATCTTGTCATCACCTACAGTCATTATCGTAATAATAACGTAGAAAAAATGGAAAACGTAAAAAACACGTAACGTACAATACATACCGACCTTTTAGTTCCAGCAAATTACAGCATTGAAGGAGATGCACGTTCTGCCCAAGAGAGTTTACCTGTAATTACAAACAATCTTCGATGCACTTACCATACATCCGTCCATCCGTGGAGGATTGGAATTTCTACAAATCGACATATTCCCGATAGCTTCGTTCCTTTGAAATTCTAAAATGAAAGCGCAATGTTATGTCTTTATCTTTTGAGGGATACCATTGAGGATAATTTTTTTGGGGATGTTTTGTGTTACGGAAAAGATTCGGTTCAAACGATTGCTTATATATAGTAGGAACCCCAAGTTTAAGCAATAATCAACAAACCAGATACTCAATTTCAGTGGTAGTTTCCGTAAGACGATAGACCAGGATCACATATATGATATGTATAAAGAAATTGAAAGTGTTGTCTTTCCCTTATGTGGTAACCCCATCCACTTGTATCCACTTGACGTGCAGGACTTACAATGTAGGCTTTGTTTGGCTTGAACACTTGTTCACATAGACTACGGAATCACTATCTAGCCAAGGTTATTCACACCAAACAAATAGGATTGTTGTGTTTACAACGGCCATGAAAGACATCAATCTATCTACGAACGAAAGACGTTGTTATTATTGTGAGACGCTCGATCATCATCCTCCGCGTCGTCGTCATCATCATTATTGCTGATCCCGAGAAAAACCTCTTAACTAAAATGTTAACTCATAGTTGAACTCGTTATGCAACTTCGTTGTGTTCCTTTGAATATATTCCCTGAAACCTGATTATGTAATTACAATGGATGGAAACCGACCGATCACGTTTTGATTTTATTTCCCACCGGGAGGCCTATAGGCTCAGATCTTTTTTTATTTCAGCTGATGTTAAAGACATGTTCCTCATATCTATGAAAAATTACCGGGCATAAAACATTATCACTACGAGTATCTAAAGGAAGCTTCATTCTACGCAACTTCAAATTTTCTAGCAAGGGTTAAAAACATCTAAGACGGAATTCCATGGGACAGCATCTTCGATATTGATGATGAACCATGCCATTAGGATGATGGGACTGTGTGCTGCAATATAAGATCGTAAACAAAGGAATGCAATATATGCATTTATCGAGACGTAGCATTACAACAGGTAAGGAGCATGAACAAAAAAAAATCTATGTAAGACGGATCGAAACCAAGCCCACAACAAAGAAAAAACACGTTATGGGTCACGTCTTAAGTTTTGAATTGCCTTCGAAATGGAATAATCATGAAGGAAGATAAAAAGCAAAGTATCGTGTAAAGGGCGGTTCGGTTCAGTGCTTATAAACAAAGCAACAATTTCCGTTGACCAGTAGTTTCCTTGGACTAGGTACGTAATTGTGTGTAACCTGAAACGGATGACTGATTGTAAAGTCTAGAATTGATTGACATGAGGTCATTTTATTTCGGAGTCCTCCGATCATTGCAGTATGATTTCTGGTAAGCTTGATAGTAACATTCCATTTTAAAGTTTTAAAGAATTTATCTCCAAATTCTTACGTAAGTTGCGATCTTTTTCCACTTTATCCCGATAGGTTTAACACCCATTGTTAACGAGCACCCATTACACTATCAACATGACGTTTGTTGTTTAATACGTACTTGCTACGTGTATGATTGTCGATGGGGACTGATGCTAGGAAAGCTCTGTTTAGGCCGAAAGGTTTCGACTGATTCGTCGAGGTGTACTGGGGATAAAGTGATATGATTTATTTTACCTGAGTTAATGGAAAACTTCATCTTCTACCTACGACGATAGTGCAATGCCGGTCTTAAACGCAGGCTGGTATTCTGGAGTTAATGGCTGCCGGTAGGTCATCATCATCGTGACGCATCAGCCCGAAGTCGGGCCCTGACCGCCTGACTCATCGTCCTCCAATTATCTCGGTTGTTGTTGTTTTTGTGGTAGCGATGTTTCGAATACTGCAGTTCTTCTTACATCGAAGGGGTTTGGCAGCTCTTGGCCGTCGAAAAACGGGTCGTTCCGGTACGAAGAACCAGCTGCCGCAGGAACGAACGAGCCCTCGGTCTTTCTCGCTACCTTGCTCCGTCACGTCGTCCACTGAATATATTCTTAGACATGCTTTCACTGTCCATTGACGTTGTAGTCTAACGATTCTCAAAATTTCCAATTCATCGTACAGTTCGCACAGGTCATTTTTGTGCCGGATGCGCCATCCATTTTGGTTGCAAACTGCTCCGCAAATTCGCAGAAGCACCTTTCTTTCAAATGGGTTTATCATGTCCTCAGAGGATTGAGTAAGGGTCCAGGTTTCGCAGCCATCGCATAGCACAGAACTGGGAGGACTGAGAAGATAGTCTTTATTTGCTAGCTGTATCCATCGCTTGATTTCGTCAGTTTCATTGGCGTCCTTTTACAGCTTACTACCCAGGTATATGAAGTCGTTAACGAATTCGATGCTGAGGTCCCTGACGTTTCTGTTCGGTTGTTCTGGCGTCCTTCTTCTTGATTGCATCATTATTTTTGTTTTGTTCTGGTTAATGCGCAGTCCGACTTCTTTTGCAGCCGTGTCAAGATTATCTAAAAATTGTATTGCGTCTGGCAGGTTTCGGGAAATGATGTTGATGTCGTAAGCGTACGCTTATCAACTGGTCGACTTGAAGAGCAGTGTGCCACTGTTTTCCGCAATCATCACTCGAATAGCGTGTTCACGAGTCAGTCCAGTACGTGTTTCAAAAGGATCAGTCAGCCTGTTTTGGATTCTGACCTGTAAGACGGAGTTGGTCATCGCCATCTTTGTTAATCGCATAATTTTAGTGGAATACCAAATTGCAGCATGATGTTATACAGTACTCGTACATCACGATTGATACTGTCGTATGCTTGCTTTAACGTTAATATTGTATTCCCAGCACTTTTCCAGGATTTGCTTGACCGTGAAAAGCTGATCGGTTGTAGATCGGCCAGGTCTAAAACCGCCTTGATATTCGCCAATGATTCGTTCAGCGTACGACTTTATTCTATTTTCCAGAACTTTCGTCAGTATTTTGTAGGGCGTGGGGGCCAAATACCTTTTCCATAGTCCTCCAGGTGGGCGCCCCCTGGTAACGGCAGTGGCTCAAATCCCTGACGGCCAAGCCATAGCGATAAGACTGTTAGCTTTAGCCTGAATGGCTGACCAACACCTAAGCGTCTTAGGTTCAGTAGGATGGAATAGTTTAAGTAGTTCGACCTGCAACATACTTGTGCGAACTCCAGCACGTTTATTAAACCATCTGAAACAGCTATCTCCGAGATCACCTCCAGAATGGGGTTAAGCGGTGTGCTGACAACTCATCTTTGTAGAAACCACTCCACGTCAAGAAACCTGGAACAAAAGCCTCGCATTAGACGGATCAACAACGACGACCACGCGAACGAGTAACGAGTTATTCTTCCGGATCCTGGAATGTATGCACCCTGAACAAACTGGGGGCCGAAAAGACCCTCCTTCAACAGATCGAAAAGTACAAACTGAGCATTACTGAAGTTCAGGAAAAAATTGGCTTGGCAGCGAGACAATGACAAGAAATCGCACACAATTTTTATAATTGGCAAACCATCGGGCCACAAGAAGTTTGGAGTAGCATTTATAGTGAAAAATCACCTCAAGCCGCACATAACTGACTTCAAACCTATAAATGAACGGGTGTGCAATTCGCATTAAGACTCGATTCTTCAACCTCTAGCTCATCAATGTGCACGGGCACGCCCACTGAAGTTAAAGAAGACGCAATAAAAGACGAGTTTTACGCCCGCATTTAGATTATGTTATTCCAACGACGACGTGGGGGACCACTGGAAGTCACAGTCTGCTTGAAAAATGTAACGACAACGACCAGCGACTTATCGCCTGCAGCAGGGATCTAGTCCTTATTTGCAAGTGATAGGCGTCTAGTGTATTAGGTGTCCTCTCCTATCGAGGAGCAAACTGGTACTCAGATCATCACTTGGTGAAGACGACCTACAGATATAGAATTTCCTCAGTGCGCCAATCAAGAACCAGCCCTCCCAAAATCTTTGCGGTTGATAAGCTTCTGAGCGTTGCTGCTGCGGTGGAGTATACCACCGCCTATGTTACACAACATCAGCAACACAGGCGCCTATGGGTTCTGGGAAGAACTCAAGGGTGCCATCAAAGAGGTCGCAGAGAAGATTGTGGGATATAAAGCCCGGTGAGCGTGAAATGACTGGTTTGACGAAGAATGCAAAAATTCACTTGATGCGAAAACGAGGCCTATAGACAATGGATTCAACGAGCAATCACAGCCAAGAGAGAAATATATGAGGAGCTACATCGAATATTGAATAGAATTAGACGTAAGAGACGTAAATACTTTGACGAGCAGTTGCTGAATATTAATGAAAACTAGCTAACTAGCTAATAGGAACACCAGACAAGCGTACAAACTAGTAAATACAATTTAGAACGGTTATCAACCCAGGACTAGGACTGGCCTCTGTAAGAATAAGGATGGAAACATCATCAGCGACACCGATGGCATTAACAAACGATGGGCCTCTTATTTTGAAGAGCTTCTGAATCTAACATCCGCACACAAGAAGCTCTTGAGGATTTTGTTGACCTAGGTCCACCCATGCAACCACCGACAGTAGAGGAAGTTGATCTCGCGTTGCAGTCACTAAAACGAAATAAAGCGCCGGGCGCTGACGAGATTCCAACTGAACTGCTAAAATTCGGTGGAACGGGTCTAGTTAGTACCATATGTACATCAATTACTCCTGCGAGTAGGGGAGGACGTGGAGATCCTAGATGATTGGCGCAGAAGCATCATCTGCCCAGTTCACAAAAAGGGTGATAAACTGCGGTGTGAGAATTACAGGGGCATATCACTAGTCTGTACGTCCTATAAAGTTTTGACGAAAATTGTGGAAAACAGAATAAAACCGTACAGAGCGAATCATTGGCGAATATCAAGGTGGTGTCAGACCTGGTCGCCCCACAACCAGCTCATCAGCTGTCAACGGTAAAACTGATACTCCAAAAGTGCTGGAAATACAGTGTAGACGTATACCAAATTTTTGTCGACTTCAAGTAGGCATACGACAGTATCGATCGTGGAGTACATACTGGAAAACATCATGCTGCAGTTTGGTATAGTAGCAAAATTAGCGCAAATGACAAATATGACGATGGCCAACTCCGTCTCACAGGTCAGGATCCATAAAAGACTGATCTATTTGAAACACACACTGGTCTGAAGCAAGGCAATGGACTGGTGCCGGGCTCTTCAATCTAGCAGTGGAATACGCTATTCGGGCTTTGAATATGGACAACCGCGAGACACTACTCATCAAGTCGATGCAATTAGCAGCGTACGCCGACGGCATCAACATCATGTCCCGAATATTGGCCGAAGCAGAAGAACTTCTGAATACGCTCGGCACCGCTGCAAAAGATGTTGAACTACGTATCAACGAGGATAAAACTAAAATAACGATGCCATCGAGGACAAGGACGCTAGCACAACTGAGCATCAATGTGGGCGGCCTCAACATCGAGTTAGTGAACGACTTCATATACGTCAACGAAACTGACGAAATCAAGCGACGAATGTAGCTAGCTAATAAGACTTATTTCTCGGTTCTCCCCATAATGAGATCGAACCATGTGCACGGAAACAGAAAGCTCCGCGTATACAAAACCATCATACGACCAGTGCTATGCTATGGCTGGAGACATGGGCCCTAACTCAAGCCTCCGGATAAATGCTAGACACATTCGAACGCAAGGTTCTACGGCGAATTTTCGGGGATTGTTGCGATCGAGATGGATGGCGCATTCGGTACAAACATGAGTTGTATGAACTGTACGATGAGCTGGAAGTTTCGAAAATCTTCAAACTACAACGTTTTCAATGGGCAGGGCATGTACAACGAATGGACGGTGATCGCATGCCAAAGAAAGTGATGAAGGGCCGAGACTGCGAGAACGACCGAGAGCTCGTTGGGAGAGCTCAGACACCGCTCAACTACTGGGCTTCCAAGATTGGAGGACGCGGTCACATGACCGGGATAATTGGAGGACAACGATCCAGGCGGCCAAGGCCCGACGTCGGGCTGTCGCGCCACGATGATGTTGAATACCCGACTTGGAATGTTCCCGGCCACGCCTCTCTTGTACGAACCGGAGGCGTCTGATGAGACGCGCTTGGCACCAGCGGTCGAGACCGGCGAACGTGAATTTTAGACCTACTTCGGGGGTAAGTTCATTCTTAATATTTATACCCTAGACTTTTAGTATAGGGTATATTGTTTTTGTCACGACGGAAATATGTAACACCTTAAAGGTGCCGCCGGAGGTATAGCAATGTATATATATAAATGATCAGGGTCACCTACTGATTCGATTTAGCCATGTCTGTCTGTCTGTCTGTCTGTCTGTCTGTCTGTCCGTCTGTCTGTCCGTTCGCACGATAACTTTCGATAGAATAAAGCTAGAGCCTTGAAATTTTGGTCAGATGTTGGAAGTTTGATCTAGTTGGTTGGTGTTGAAAATGGGCATGATCAGGCGAGAAGAACGCCTACCTCCCCTACATATGTAAAATAATTAAATGTATTTTTAACTCCCGATTAAATAAACATGAAAAGCTTTAGCTTTGGTAGATTGCTTGTGAGGGTAGTCTTATACTTCCCTGGAAAAATTAAATCGATCAGTTGAAAACTAACGGTAATTTTCTTACAAAGAGCCCCGTACTACCCTACTTTTTAGGTTTTTTATCCATAACTCTTAAACCAATTGACGTAGATAGCTGATTTTTGGCATGTGACCCTGAGGTGAAAAGTTGCTTCAGTTCTAGTAAGTTGGGCGTAATCAAATCAAAGGAGCGCCTACCTCCGCTACAAATTTCAAAAAATTAAATATTACTTTTATTACGATAACTTTCGATAGAATGACACTAGCAAGTTGAAAATTTTTTAGAATGTTGCTAGTAAGATCTACTTGGTTGGTATTGAAAATCGGCAAGATCCGACACAAGTAACCCCTACCTCCCCTACAAATGAAACATGAAATAAGCGATAACTTTTGATAAAATGAAGCCAGCGGCTTGAAATTTTGGTCAAATGTTTGAAATGAGATTAAATTAGCTGGTGTTAAAGATGGGTTAGATCTGACCTAAGGAACGCCTACCTCCCCTACAAATGAAACTTAAAATAAGCGATAACTTACTACCAAATAAAGCTAGCGACTTGAAATTTTGGTCAAATGTTTATAGTAAGATCCAGTTGGCTAATATTGAAAATACGTAAAATCCGACCAACGAAACCCCCACTTCCCCTACAAATGAAACGTCAAAGAAGCGATAGCTTTCGATAGTGAAGCTAGAGACTTGAAATTTTGTTTAAATGTTTGTAGGGTGATCTAATTAGTTGGTGCCAATAATGGGCAAGATCTAACCCAAGGACCCCTACCTCCCCTACAAATGAAACTATTAATAAGTGATAAGTTTCAGTAAAGTTTCGACAAAAGAAACCTCTACCTCCCCTACAAGTGAGACTTCAAATAAGCAATAACTTTCGATGGAATGAAGCTAGCGACTTGAAAAATTCGACAAATATTTGTAGAATGGGTTAGTTAGTTGATTTTGAGAATGATCAAGATCCCTCTGAATGAGTGCCAACCTTCCCTATAAGCTGGCCATATAAGAAACTCACTTTTAATGCATATAGTCGTTGCCTATTGGTACTTTTGTTATCACCACTAGGTCTGTACAAGTCTAGGGTATATACGCTTCGGACTGGTTTTATTTTATTTTTATTTATAATAATAATGTTACCAATATTACTGCCTTACTATCTCAAACAAAACGAATTTATTCGAAAACATGGGCGTCAAAATAAAATAAGCGCAACGTTAATCATTAAAACAAACATTTTCTTAACCTGGCCGTATTACCGTCTTTTGATTCTTCTCCAAACACTGCAGTGTCCATATAATTCACTGGCCATCAAAAAACCTCTTGTCAACCACCACCATATCATTTTATGATCCTTCTTTGAATCTGTTTCTCATGTAACCATTTCATAATATGCGGGAGGTTATTACAATTAAACCTATTTTCGAACATGAATGCACGTTTGGAATGTGCTGAAGGCTACGGGGATTGTAAGAGCATCAACCGACTTCCTTTTTCTCATTGAATTTTCGGTTTTCATTTCACAGTTTCTTGGAGTTTCTCCAGTCTTTAAGATGAGATCCAGAAGCAAAGGTCCGTTCATTTCTCAGTTTTTTCTTCTACTTCATTCCATCATTGTTGGTGGCGGCACTTTAAACATGACCTGGTCAAATCGACAAAAATTTCACCTTACGGGCCAAAACTAAGGGGATTAGCCACAGTAACCGACTATGGGCAACAATGACGAGGACATTCGGTGGATTAAATCGGAATAATGGAGGAACCTTAAAATGTATTGTACGTAGATCAATGGAATGTCTTTCAATATGATATTTTGTTCCATCGGCGCGGAGTTGTGAACTGCCCAGGGATATTCGCTAGTCTTTTTTTTGCTGCGCGATTCGCAAGTGTGGCGCCCTGTTGATTGTAAATTTTCCAAGGACTCAGACCGTGGATAATACGTCAGATTAGTGGATAGGATTTCAATGGAAATATGGAGAAATCACAATGTAATGGGAAAATTGATATGTAGGTGATGAGATTGATTATGAGAGAATCGTCGTAACGGTTGGTATCCGTAGAAGGAGAAATTGGACACTAAGGAATGTTTGTAATTGTCTATTTTTTAAAATAAGTTCTAGAGAAGCTACCGTCACATCCGGATGTCATGTTTTAGATTTCCGTGAAATTGGGATAGTGGGATTCTGTATTGGGAATGAACATTTGAATACCATTTGTCGTTTGGTAGTTTGTATTTTTTTACAAAAATAATATTTGCTATCATTAGTCTATTCCATTGGTTTTCAGAAATTCAAAATTAAACGGAAAATTAAAAATTTTTTTTTTATGGAAACCAATTAAAAAATATATATATACAGGGTTATTGGTTAAGTCGACCTATTCCTTGTAACACGTTATAATAGGGTCAAAATGCAACAAAATGAGGCCATAAATGTTAGACCGATTTTCAATGGTCACTGAGATATTTGAATTTTTAGATTTTTTTTGAAATAACCTAGAATTTTGCCATTTAAAGTAAAGATAAAAAAAAACTACTAAGGTAATGGGTTAAAACTTATTTTTGAATTTCAGTCAACACTATAGCTGACATTTCTTAATCATTTAAAATTTTAAAAACCCATCACAATTCGAAATTTTTAATTTTAAATAAAAAAAATTTTTCTTAAATTTTTTTTAAGTTGATTTTTAATGTAGTATTACTAAAAATAATTATATGGCACGGAGTCGGCAAACCACTGAAAAAACATACTCGTATTGTCAGCTTTCCAAAAAGGTGTCAATGTCAATACAAATATTTCAAATGATTGAAAAAACTAAATTGGAATTTTTTGTGACACTTGGTTTCATTCTGCACACCAACTTAGTATGCGTCTGTAGCTTAGCTCGGTAACGCACCGGGCATTTTCGTGGTCGTCTTGCACATGGATAGCTGCAAAGATGCAAGACCTGATGAGTGCTACTATCCATACGAAACCACTAAGCTCGGAGAAATTAATTCAGAGGGAATTTGAGAATAAAAAATAGTTGGTCCCGTTGCGGGGCGCGAACCGCAGAGACCGTGTTTCGAGTAGCAAAAAATGCCCGGTGCGTTACCGAGCTAAGCTACAGACGCATACTAAGTTGGTGTGCAGAATGAAACCAAGTGTCACAAAAAATTCCAATTTAAATTGAAAATGATTCGCACTTGTACATTTGCAAGAACATTAATACATAAAGTGAAAAAACTAGCTGCAACTTGTTCGGGGACCATCAAATCACTCGTCTCGTTCATATCTGCTTACATCATATGATGCGTTTTTTTATAAGAATTCTGATAATACCATAGCTTCTGTTACATTTTTTATCAAGCGAAATGATGGTCCCCGAACAAGTTGCAGCTAGTTTTTTCAATCATTTGAAATATTTGTATTGACATTGACACCTTTTTGGAAAGCTGACAATACGAGTATGTTTTTTCAGTGGTCTGCAGACTCCGTGCCATATAATTTTTTTTGTAGTAATACTACATTAAAAATCAACTTAAAAAAAATTTAAGAAAAATTTTTTTTATTTAAAATTAAAATTTCGAATTGTGATGGGTTTTTAAAATTTTAAATGATTAAGAAATGTCAGCTATAGTGTTGACTGAAATTCAAAAATAAGTTTTAACCCATTACCTTAGTAGTTTTTTTTTATCTTTACTTTAAATGGCAAAATTCTAGGTTATTTCAAAAAAAATCTAAAAATTCAAATATCTCAGTGACCATTGAAAATCGGTCTAACATTTATGGCCTCATTTTGTTGCATTTTGACCCTATTATAACGTGTTACAAGGAATAGGTTGACTTAACCAATAACCCTGTATATTTAAATAAATTAATTTAAATCGTGTGATGGGATGTATGTTTTTGTTTGTCAGAAATTGCGAATTAAGGTTCACACGTCGCAAATTTTTGACAAATTTTTTTTCCTCACGTTTCCATTGCGGTAAATATTCGCTACAATATTTTCTCCATGTTTTTGCAGAGATGTAATTTTAACTCATATTTGCCGAAAAATAAAATAAAATCCGAGCTAGTCTTTCTGAACTCAAGTTCTACGTGTAAACATCCCATCGCGTTATGAAATGACGCCAAATTGAAAATACGGTGTTCCTACTATTTCCATTTGTATGTGCAATACATTCCTTATAGGCCTTATTATATTTGCACAATTTTCCGCAAAACGGAGCGATTGGGGTGGATCAATGGGTAGAGAGCAAGTCTTGCCGATCGAGGTGTCATTGGTTCGAAGTCTGCCTAGAACGGCGTTTTTTCAGCGTGTTCATTTTATTTTAAACATTCATCAACTAATATCATAATTTATTCTCGATTATGGCTTTTAGCTATTGTTTTTGTTTAATGGGAAAATTTGTTCTTGGAATATGGGTACTCTACGTTATATGGACCGAAACACAAGATCCGTGCACCGGCAACGCTTCCGATGGACTGTGTAGCTTCTGACGGAAGCTATTCCCTATGCACGTTGCGCAGTGTAAGGTACCTGTGTCGAATATGGCCACGTTAAGCTTTCATGCTAAATTTAACAATTATCTGACGGTTTTATTAGAGTCAACGGATGCACATTCAGTAGTATATTTAGTTATCTTTTATACTATGTGAACATCATTTCCGCTAACAATACTAATAACTTGATATATTTGAAATATTTGGTAAAGGGTAGAATAGGCTATATTTTCGGCACTGCTTGTTAATATGGCCAAAGACGTGGCCATATTTTACGTATTATACAAAAAAAGTGAAAAGAAAATATTCAAAATTCTTATAATATCTAATGACGTAATTACTATATTTATTGAATTCATAGAAAAGTTACATTGGAGAGTCAATACAAAGTAAATTGAAAATTTTAAGAACACTTCGGGCACACAAAAATGTGTCTTTATCAGCTGATGTCAATCCTGGTTGGTATAAGTGGTGGCTGAAGCACAACTTGCCAGAGCCCAATTAGCGCGAATGCGCCGTTTTGTAACCACAAACCTCGGCAAAATCGGTTGTAAGATGGTTGGGCTAACAGGGGATGGAAGGATGCCTAGATCCAATCGGAGGAGTTCAGGAAGTGTAGCAGCTCCCCGATACATCCCCCAGGTTAACGAGAAAGGCCTCGCCCAATGCTCGATGTCTGGCCCTAGCAAGGGCCGGGCATTCGCAGAGGAAGTGAGTGAGGATTTCCTTTTCATCCTCATTTCCACAGCTGCGGCAGTGCGGATTATAAGGGATGCCAAGTCTAATTGCATGTTCTCCGATAGGCCAATGTCCTGTAATGACCGCCGTGAGCCTGGCGACATCCCTACGGGACTTGGTTAATAGCTCAGGTGTTTTCCTACTGTCATAGGAGGGCCAAATCTTCCTTGATACGGCGCAGGTGGGCAGATTCCGCCATTTGGAATTCGCAACATTGAGGTAGTAAGAGGCGATCTTGCTCTTAACAGTCTTCAGCGGAATACAAACAGATTCCGCATGAGAACTTTCTAGAACGGCCCCCTCCTGACCAGCTCGTCGGCTTTTTCGTTTCCCTCAATGTCTCTATGACCAGGCACCCAGAGCAGGGTGATATTGAGCCGTCTGCCAACTCTTCCCCACACCGCTCGACCAGTTTGGAGGAAGTACTCACCGAGTTCAGTGCCATGATAGCGGCCTGGCTGTCTGAGCAAATGGCAATGTTCTGGTTATCTATGGTATATCACTGAGAGTGAGACACGCCTTCATAATTGTGAGAGTTTCCGCCTGGAAAATGCTGGCATAGTCCGGGAGGCGATAACTCTCCGAGATATTCAGTACTTCAGAAAAGATTCCTGCACCGACGCCGCAGTCCATTTTCGACCTGTCGGTGAAAACCGTGATGTCAAATTCCTTCACCGCCTCGTCCCCCCTCCATTCAGCCCTGGTGGGGAATTTGGCAGCGAAGCTTCTGTCAAACCTCAGTTTGGGCACAGTGAAGTCTGTTTTTATGTTGACCACATCTCGTGGCAACTGGTTGAGGATGTTGCTATGGCCGTACGGCTTGGCAGTCCAGGCTCCCGAGTCTCTGAGCCTGACTGCACTGCCCGCCGCCAGCTGTTTAATAAAGAGGTCTATTGGCGGAAGATGCAGGATCACGTTTAGCGCTTCCCTCGGGCAAGTTCGCATGGCACCTGTAGTGCCAAGACAAGCCGTCCTTTGCAACCTGCCAGGTTTTGTTATGTTATATCCTTTAGCAAGTGCTGGCCACCAAACTAACGACCCATATGAGAGAATCGGACGGACTACCGCTGTGTCAATCAATCAAGTGATGTTAATCCTATACCCAACGGCAAAAAAAAACCCGAATTAGGGGTTTTCCGGTAAATGAGGTAATGACCCTTTTATCCTTTTCGTAGGCGGTTGAAATTTTACACGTATAAATTAGGCACTCTACATAAGTCAGAAAATGTATAATAGCTGAATCAGTGTTATTCTGTCTTTTGTATTAACAAGTAGTCGATAAAAATGTCAAAACGTAAGCAGCTATCTATGGAGCAAAAATTGCGAATCTGCTGTTTATTCGAGCAAAACAAATCCAAATCCGAAATCGCTCGTGAAGTTGAATGCCATGGGTGGACAGTGCGAAGTGTAATAAAAAATCAGAAGGAAAGAGGCACTGTTGAGAGGAAAGCAGGCAGCGGAAGGTGGCGGGTTACTACGCCAAGAGAGGAGAGCCATTTGAAGCTCTTGTCACTTAAGGATCGCATCAAATCGGCTGCAAAATTAAGAGCTGATGTGGAACCTTCGATGAGGAAGCCTTGTAGTAAGCGAACTATCCAAAGAAGGCTAAATGAGATGGGTTTGCGCTCCCGTCGACTTGCCAAGAAGCCCCTTTTGCTAAAACGAATGAGGAAAGCTCGACCACAATGGTGCAAGGAGCGGGAAAATTGGACTTTGGAGGATTGGAAACTTGTTATTTTTTCCGATGAATCCAAATTCAATTTGATTGGGCCCGATGAATCAGCGAGAGTACGCCGTAGAGCAGGAGAGCCTTATTCTGATCGTTGCGTTCAATAAACTGTGAAGCAATCCCCCTACGTTTTGGTTTGGGGATGCATCATGTATAACCGCGTAGAGCCTCTGGTCCTTCTAGAAGGATCTGTGAATGCAGCAGCATACAAGAAAATAATAAATGAAGGTGTTGTCCCAGCAATTGGGGACCTAACAGAAAACATTCAAAATTCGATATTTTAGGATGACTCTGCTCCAACACATCGAGCTCGCTCTGTAAGTTTCTTTGACATTGAATCAAAATCCGCTGTTATCGTAACATTTATCAATAACAGATCACGCAATATAAGGCGCAACTCGGGATTGAAACCCTACCCTGGTCCGGAAATAGCCCCGAATTGAACCCCATTGAAAATCTATGGCAGAAATGGAATCGAAAATAAAGAAAAAAATTCAAGAACAATAAAACACGCACCCAAGAAGTATGGGAAAACGAAATAAATGCAGATACGTTGACCACGCTTTATGATAGTATGACCAGGTGAATAAAAACTGTCATTAAAGCAAAAGGCGGCCACATTAATTATTAACAGCTTTTACATGTATTAATTTTAATATGCTTTCATTAATTTTTGTTTATGAAAATCAAAATTTATACGCATTCACTAAATTCTCCTAAAATAAAACAATATCTCTCAAATACGTGTTCAGATAAAATTATTTACAAAGAAGTACTATTGTCCAAAAAGTCACTCTCTCTAGTATTTTCAAATCCAGTCTTAACACTGAATTTTTTTAATCGTCAAATCATCAATTCAGTATAGCAAACACAACAAGAAATACATATTTCCACAATTTGACAATAATTTTTGACATTCGGGTGAAAAAAAAAAAAAACAAATTTCGGTAAATTTGTTATTTTGGGGATTTTTTTTGTCACTGGGTGTATGATCCAGACTTAATACTTGAATCAGAAGAAGTTTAATACGATACAATTCTATCAATTAAATTTGATAAACAATACACAGTCGAACACAGCTGTGTAAACAAATAGTTGCTTATTCATTTAAACTAAAGTGGGCTTAGAAAGAGGGATTCGAGTTCTGCTTACACACGGATTTTAAGCTGAGGGTGCAATTTACCTATTTTTATTGACCATCATACTATAAAATTCAAATTATCCAACACTAAAAAACTCTAGAATTAGGAAATTTTCAGATTGGAAGTTCTTCACCATCGTCAAATTTGTGAATTAAGAAATAATTTCTTTGCATATCATCAAGCTTACTTCAGGAAATTGTATACTGATGGATATTTTCTCGATTCTTTCGTTTCAGGTAAACATATATTTTATAATTCACGCTGTTAGCTCTACCTCCTGGTGGTATCATTTGCACAAGTAAACATTTGGGTAAGTACCTCCTTATGAAGAAAAAATAAATGAGTCCAGTGTGAGGGGGATGCCTCAGAGCACACCCCGATGTCGATGAAGTAGCTGGTATCCTCCTGTAGAGTTGCGCACTCAGGAAAATGGGTATTGAGAAGCAATTTGCCTGGGGTCTCGGCATCCTCTATGAAACTACCATCTTGTCTTCTTAAAGTGTTGACTTGCCTGGTGCCCTTTTTAGCCAGAATACGATGGAGTCTGGCAGCAGTGTTGGTGTTATCGACACCTTCGCAGAACTTGATTCAACTGCGTTTCTTGGTTCTACGACAGACACCCTTGTTGTAGAGTGTGAGCGAGGCTCGGTACTGTTCCTACTTACCAGTGCGTTTCGCTTTATTGAAGAGTGTTCTAGTACTCTTGCGTAGCTCAGACAGTTCAGAGTTCTACCCTGGAATGCCGGTCCATAGAACTAGTCATGGGACAGTTTTGCTCATAGGAGAATGTGATTGCCTCCGATACAGTGGATACCAGGGTTTCTGGGTTTAGTCACCCTGAGACTCTATTGTCCACCATATTAAGTTTTTCACGCAGAGAAACCGAGTATCCTTCCCAGTCAGTGTGTTGAGGAATCCTTCTGCTTTATTGACTTGGATCGGTCACTTCATCGAGTACTTTGTCCATTATTGCGTTCCCCACGAGCGTCTCCTGATCAGGTGTTAGATCTATGGCGGGACTTTATGCCCCCCAGGGCTAACCGGTGTAACTGATCAGCTGCAAATAAAATCTTTACATGCGAAAAAGTTCAGTGGGCAATCGGAACATTCGAGCCCTACAAATCGCCTAGCACTGACGGAATATTTCCAGCCCTTCTGCAACAAGGGCAACAGTCACTTGTACCATTCCTCCTAAGCATCTTTAGGTGGAGTTTTGCTTTGGGCTACATTCCCAAAACCTGGAGATCAGTGAGAGTGGTATTCATTCCTAAAATGGGCAACAGACCCATGGATAATCTTAAATCCTACAGACCAATCAGCGCGACATCTTTTATGCTAAAGGCAATGGAAAAAATCATTGATGCTCATATCAGGAGCTCGCTCCTCGTGAGTAACCCCCTTCACCCTAGACAATTTGTCTATCAAGCCGGCAAATCCACTGAATGCGCTCTCCACAAGCTTGTTGGTGAAATTGAAGCTGCTTTGACAGCGAAAGAAACAGCTCTATGTGCGTTTCTTGATATCGAAGGCGCCTTTTACAACGCCTCCTTCGATTCCAATGACAGCGGTCTCAAAGCAAAAGGTGCCGACAGTACTACGGCAGTCTGGGTGGAACGCATGCTCTCTTCCAGAAGGGTTATCACTGAAGTTGGAGATACCTCTCTCACAGCAAATGTCATGCGAGGATGCCCCCAAGGGGGTGTTTTGTCCCCCCTGTTGTGGTGCATCGTTGTAGACACTCTCATGTGAAGATTATCCGCATTTGGATTCTCAACACAAGGATACGCGGACGACCTGGTTATTAGTGTCAGGGGTAAATTTGAAGAAGTTGTACCCGACATCATCCAGAAAGCTTTGCGTGTAGTCCAGGAATGGTGTGATACTAACGGACTTAAGGTCAGCCCATCGAAGGCTGTTATTGTTCCATTCACGAAGAAAAGAAAGCTTAGGGCAATGAAATGCCCCACTTTGTACAACTCTTCAGTACAAATGGTAATTTACGTCAAATATCTGGGAGTCACACTTGATAGCAAGCTACTCTGGGCAGAACACCTTAGAGTAACATCAGAAAAGGCCACAAAAGCCTTGTGGACCTGCCGGCAGTATGCAGGCAGGACGTGGGGCACCAAGCCCCGCATTGTCCTCTGGATTTACAAAGCTATTGTTCGGCCAATTGTTGGTTATGGAGCAGTCGTTTGGTGGAAAAGAGCGACCACCTCAGTTGGTAAGGATAAGGATACTCTCACCAAAATACAAAGGCTTGCATGCCACATAATAACGGGAACCATGCGTTCCTGTCCTACTGCGGCGCTTGAGGCTTTGCTTGACCTTCCGCCACTGCATATTCACATTGAAGCAGAGGCAAAAATTGCAATAGCAATGCTAGAAGCCTGCAATGTACAAATCAGACTGAATCCAGAACAAAGTAGCTGGCTGCTAAGTCACAATACGCTCAACATGCCATCTGATCACCAGGCTAGGGAGCTATGCTTCGAGCATTCCTTCCGGTCAATTGTTTGGAATAGAGAGCAGTTGGCGGAGTCCTTCAGCTCTTTTCATTCTGACACAATAAAATGGTTCACGGACGGGTCTAAAACGGATAAAGGATCAGGTGCGGGCATTGTCGGCCCAGGACACAGAATTTTCATCCCCATGGGAAATTTCCCCACTGTCTTCCAGGCGGAAGTGCATGCCATTGAGGTCTGTGCACGACTGTGCCAGGCCATAAGCTACACTAACAAGAACATAGGAATCTTTACCGATAGCCAGGCGGCCATAATGGCACTGACTAGTCCATCGGTTCACTCAAGGCTAGTAAAGTCTTGTCAAGATATCCTTAACATCGTCGGGCCTCCAACAACCTCACTATTTACTGGGTTCCTGGGCACTCCAATATTGTAGGTAATGAACAAGCAGACGAGCTTGCCAGACAGGCATCTGAGGCCCCTAACATTGGTCCAAACCCTTTCTGCGGTATACCTATCTGTCTTGTCAGTCAGCGGATTAGGGAATGGGAGCGCGAGAGAGCTTCCTCTCTGTGGGAAGCTCTCCCAGGTTTGAGACAATCAAAATTGTTGTTGTTGATCTACTCAGCCTGAGCAGAAACAGGGTCAGAATTATATGTGGACTTCTCACAGGTCACTCCCGTCTTCGAGGTCACCTCAAAACGATGCGCATCGTTTCGGATGCAAGCTGTCGTTTCTGTGAGGCCGACGACGAAACCCCAGAACACATCCTCTGTGAATGTGAGGCTCTAGCTTGCCGTCGAACTGTTTGCTTTGGCATTGCCTATCCTATGGCCGAGGACGTGGCCTCGATCAAGCTCGGCCATCTCAGTCGATTTATCGAGATGAGCGGATTGGATTCGCAGATTTAGTCCTGCTCTCCAGGATTCGGGTATAGCACAATAGACTTATAGTCGCAGTGCTTGTGGCTCTTTTATTGGCCACGACCCATCTATAATCTAATCTAATCCAATGGCGGGATAGTTGAATGGGAGGATCGCAACTCTTTCAGTCGATGCTTCTTTTGCGTAGGAGACTCGTGCCCGCTGCTGAGCCCCCTTGCGATTGCGGCAAGCTTTTATCCTTTGGCGCACTGCTGATATTGTCGCTACTGGCGAAAGGTTTGCGTGTCTGACTCTCAGGTTGATTGAGAATGGGGAGAGTGCTGCCAGCCTGATGTTCTAATGGTTTGGAGGGAAATATCCTGCGGAGGTTGATTGCAGGATTCCTTGAAGGTACTAACTCTGCTTCCGGCGAATGTTTTACCGGCTTATGCTTTTTATTGACTGAATCATGGTTGTCCTCTACCGACCTTTGCCTTTTATGGGGGTCACGCCTGATGCCCGATTCAGGAACAGGCTTCAATGCTAGATTCCTAGCTTCTTCTGGCGCATGCCCAAGATTGAGGTATCTAAAGTTCCTTCGGGTGGCCGCATCACATAGTCCTCTCCTGAGCGGGTCCCGAGCGCCCCCTGGAAAATCAGAGTGTTGCGTAGGTTGCCTTCGTTGCCGCGTGTTGTTTCTCTTAGCGGACATAGCGTCCGCTTTACCTTTGTTGTCAACTCCTTTCGGATTTGGTTTACCGATGTCCGAAAGAACTCGCCTGGAACAGCCACAACGGGTGTAGTTTCACCCACACATTCCTCATGTTCCTGAGCAGTAGTGTTTAAGTTACAGGAGTCTTCAGGCTCCTGCTTTGGTTTGGTCGACCGACCACGACATGACGACAGTGACAGTTGGCTCTGGGGCTCCGCATCCAAGACATTCATAACAATAAATATACTCGTAGATATTCCAGAATCATTTTCTTCTTAATTTTAAAGAACAGTGACAATTTTATATCTAATCAGTAATCACCCACACTGATCCTTCCTAATGCTACTCATACCCTTTTTCAACAACTACAGTATACCGATTTGGCGCGAAAACTAATAAAAAAGTCATTAAGAATTGATCAGCTGATTTTATCGTTTCATTCTCAAGACTTAGGAGAAAGTAATAGATGTGAAATTGATCTTTGGATAAAAGAAAATCCTTCCAATGAACTCCTTGAACCTTTTCACGCCGCGTTCGATTTTATGGTTTTAAAATCTCCCCACGTAATAAGTTATTGATATCCTACCGAAAATCGTTGATTCCCGCCAAATCATGGAAAAAACCCAGAAATATTTTGGGAATCTGTTGATACCTTTTGTCCATCACTACCACCTATGAAATGATTAGAAGAAATGACTGCACCTTGCACTTGTGTCCAACAAAAATGCACTTCTCTCTCCTCGTAAGCCATTGGTGAATTTCTTAAGAAATTCGTTATGATCTTGAGCCTGGGAAAATGATATTGCATAGTTTGGACAATTTTTCTTGTCTTCGTTCCCGGTCCCTGAACCTTCTCTTCACCCGCACTTCCTATCTAGTAGATTCGAATGGATTGGATAGTAGTAGTTACTTTATATATACTTATACACTGGAGTTTGTTTCGACGGGGCTCTAAAGAGGTTTGATTTCTTTAAGATGTCGGCTTTGTTATTGTCCAAAAAATGGGAAAAAGACATTTTTCTTCAATTCGTGTGAAGAATGCGGCAGCAAATGCAACAAGTAAAAACTTCTTGAAATGTTGTTGATGATGATGACGATGATGACTCTCATTTGTGGTCCTTCCAAGAGACATTTGAGAAATGATCTCAATAGGTCGGCACAAAAAGAAGCAATTACAAAAATGTCTTTTGTACAATTCGCCCGATTCGAAATGATTTCTGATAATGTAATATGAGGCCAGAGATCACTCTTGAGAAGAAAGTCGAGAAAGATTTATGATTCTTTGTTCGTGATGGCAATGCCTCAAATGTTGCCTAAATGGTCTACTGGGAAATTATTTTTTCAAGAGTTATAGACGAAAAGTTTGCAAACTCTTGACGAATCAGTGAAAAGAGTATCATTTTTCAATTTTGTATGGAAGTGACTCAATTGAAAATGAATGGATGACAAAAATCATTAAACAAGTACCTACTACCGCTACCGAAATTCGCCCGTAGACAATTTACATTATTTAGGTGAGAAATGATGAATGAGAAGAGTATCCGTGTAAGCGAAGGAAACGGTACCTGCAATTATAACTTTTCTATGGAGATTTTTCAAAAAGTTTTGAGAGATATAATGGATGGTTTAGCGGATGTCCGAATATACCTCAAGCCCTCATAAAGGTTCTCGGATGACGACAAGCTAGGAAAGGCTTTGGCTTAACCTTAGGTCCCACACGGCTGGAAAAACTTGCCTGAAGCTCAAGGCAGCCACGTTCGTCGTAAAGGTAGCAGAAATAGGGCCTCTCAAAGAACCAAGTACCATGTGTTTACTGTAGCTCTGTTCAAGAGAAGTATGAAATTACTCTCAGGAGAATATTCTAATGAGTATATAGAGAGAGATAATTTGAATAATGTTATTTGAGTTTATTTATTTCCTACCGGATTAAAAAAAACTCATGTGGAGTTTGACACGTTGCTGGTTGGGGGGGGGGGGGGGGGGGCTTGGTTGGTCCCGATGAACAATTAAGATGTGGCAGACTAGGTAGTTAGAACTATACTGACCTCTTGACAATCTTTGACTAACTGGCTTCCAGGCAAAGTTCAGCACATACGTCAATGGTGTAAACCTCCGCCTGACAAACGGCAGGAAGCCTTTTTTGTCACAGGCATAGATGCTCGATGGAATAGACCCAAAATGCCTGCACTTTTCTGCCTTTGAACAACCTCATGTTGTCTTGTATGAGATTGGATTGGATCTATCAGTTTCTCTGCTCCAGTTTATTAATCATCATTATCCTGGCCGGATAGTTGTCTTGTCTTGGTCACATGACCGCATCCTTCAATTTCGGAAGCCATTTCGGTCGCAAACTGGTTCGAAGGGCCTTTCTTCCTGTATTCAGCAAGTTATCGGCGGCTTGGGTTAGGGTCCATGTTATCAATTCATAGCATGGCATATACCATATGTAATGCAAGGCTTTCTTATTTCCGCGCAAATGCTTCGATTTCATTATTGGAAGAACCGAGAAAGATGTCTTATTTGCTAGCTGTATCCGTCGTCTCATTTCGTCTGTTTTACTGGCGTTCTTTGACAAGTTGCTTTCCATGTAATTGAAGTTGTGTGCGAACTCGATATTGAAGTCCCCGATGTAGTAGTAATAGTCCAACTTCTTTTGCAGTCGAGTCAAGACTATGGAGTAGTTCTTTAGCGGCTTGCAGGTTTCGAGACTTAATATCACATCTGGACACCTGTCGTCGTTTGTATACGCTATTATTTGCGTCGAGCGAAAAACTAGCGTTTTTCGGGTGCCATCGCCTAGTTTCAATCCAGTACGTATTTCGAAAAGGTCAGTCAGCCTAATTTGGATCCTGAACTATGGGTCACAGTTGATTATCGTCGTATTTGTCAGTCGTACTAGTTTCACTGGTATACTCAATTGCAGCATGATGTTGTACAGTGCAGTGTTCGATAATGTCATATGCTCGTTTAAAATCAACGAAAATTCGGTATACGTTGTCATTGTATTCCTAGCAATTTTCGAAGCTTTGCTTGCAAAAAAGCTGATCGCCAATACTCTGCTCAGCATTGGGCTTGATTATAATTTTCAGAATTCGTCTGCCTCTATGGTTTTACATCAGTTTATTATTTGCACCGAATCTGAATAAATGTTTAGACGGTGGTTCTTTTTTTCTGCTGGTGTTGAAGCTCTCATTGAAGTAGGTACTCATAGTGAACTCGAGCCAATGAATAGCTTGAGACTCAAGCTCATCCCGGCAGGAGAACTCCCGGAGAGGCCGAGGACTCGCATCTGATTGCCCAAAATAAACATCGACAATGCAAGGTTGTTGCACTACCTGCGTCTTCAAAACCCGGCCATCCCAATGCATGACTGGGAGATCCTTAAGACCGAGGAACCCCACTCAAGCAGCATCACCCTCCTCCTCCTTCTAAACGTGAAAAGCCTAAAGCCACTAGAAGCGGCTGGCCACAGGCTTCACTTTGGCATTAGAAATGCTAAGGTGAAGATTTTCCGATCCAAAGGATCCATTAGGCAAACTAAGCCTAGAGGAAGAGGAGGATGAGGAGACGCTTAGGGCAGCTTGTGTGACGGCCAGAAATGATGTGGATGTATGTGCAGATTAATCTGAATCGTCAGTTGCGCTTCGAATAATCTGCATATTCTCCTAAGAGAGAAGAGCATCGACATTGCACTGGTATAAGAACCGTGGAGAAAGGGCCTTAAGGTCAACAACGGCCAAGGTAGGCCCCGAGGTTGCTTAATGACTAAGAAGCACACAAAGGCTGTTATGTATCCCGACATGAGTTCAGCTTATCGGGCCGTTATCAAGGTGATAATAGCGGACGGAAAAGTACTCTATTTTTCTTCCACATACATGCCACACGACAGACCTGCACCTATCGAGGAACTACTTAATCTGACTACAGTAGTGGCTGACAGGAGATCCAACCTACTAGTGGGAGACGATGCCACTGCTAGACACGCCTTATGGGGAAGTTCAATGACAAATGAGAGAGATGAGTCACTTTTCGATTACATAATTAATAATAATCTCACTGTGTGTACTCGTAATAGGGGAAGAACGTCGACCTTCACCTTCCCGAGCACGAATAACTTTTAAGGGTGGGAGGAGGCCCTTGTCATTACGCTGACGACAAATAATACTGACACCTTTAGAGTCTGAAACCGCTTTGATATGGTGCTGGGAATACAACGTAAACGTATACCAAATCTTTGTCGACTTCAAGCAGGCATACGACAGTATCGATCGTGGAGTACTGTACAACATCATGCTGCAATTTGGTATACCAGCAAAATTAGTGCGACTGACAAAGATGACGATGACCAACTCCGTCTCACAAGTCAGGATCCAGAATAGACTTACTGATCTATTTGAAACACACACTGCCCAACTAACAATTTTGATCTCGTAACACACTAAGAGAGACTTATGAGTATGAAGGCGGATTGCCTTTGAGAATCATACTCCCATAATTTCACCCTTGTAGAGTACTTCAATCACCTAACGAGACTCTTAGAAGAATTAAATGGCGCACTTTACGATATCTATTGCTACCTTATAATAATACTGTAACTCTGCTCATGAGAGTTACACAAGTTTCATAAGGAAACTAATAGTCTATTTATACGAGTGCATTTTCAATCTAATAAGAAGCATAAGATTTTTGTTAGTAGAGCTATAACCTCTTGCCATTAGAGCTAAACTATCTTGATCATGGTTGTTGGAAAGAGAACGATATACAAACAAAAATGTAATCTATATTTCGAAGAGCAGAACAGATACATTCTAGGATATTTTAAATGGCACATGTATGTTACAAAGTCCGTATAATAATATTATATTAAAGAACTTTGCATTTTCTTCACACATATGAGTGAAAAAGTTGATGCGATTGAAATTTTATTGGTAATAATAGACATTTTGCTTCGATAAAATGCAAAGCGCCATAGAAATAATCGACATTTATAGAATTTTTTAGAAAAAATTTAATGTTTGAAAAATATATTAGTTGTGTTCCGCCTCAATAGTTAGCATAAAATTTGTGCAACGACATATTTATGATTTTAAAAATCACCAATCATTATTTTCCATGCGGAATCACGCTTAGTAATCATTAGTCAAAAGTCATATTTCAACTCAAAAATTCCAATCAGAGAAAAATATGGCCGCCATTGGTAGTTCTTTTTTCTTATATAGTAAAAATGAAAATCTCGATATGAAAATACTCCTCTTTTTATGAAATCAAAAAAATCCGTATAAGAGCTTAAATTTGTTTATTCCAATGACAGCAATAGATCAATACTTCCTATGAGAATATTATGAAACTAAAGATCAGATTATGAAAGTGCCAGTCTTTTAAAGATAATGAAAATCTCTTTGTAAGGAATAAACTCTTTTTCTCAGAGTTCGGATTGCATAGTGAGACTTTAGCTCTTGTTATCAAAACCGATACATGACGTAGTAAATGATCAATCATAACAATCGTTTGTCATCGTAAGACCACAGATACAAAATTTTCACACAATTTGGCATTTTAAAACTATTGAAGCAAAAGATTCTTGAGTAACAACTCGTCATAAAACCCTTTTTGAAACACACATGCATCGATGCAAGTGGGGTCTAAAAAGGGTTTTATGACGAGGTGTTTGTTCTCAACAATCTCATACGCGTAATGAGACTTGGACCTTGTACCTTTTTCTCATTGCCATAACGTAACGCAAAGACAATATTTCAAATTCATAGAAGTAGATATTTTACAAAGAAGAAAAATTTATCATTTTTTGAGAAAGGACAAAGGACGCACATATGAATGCGTTTTTTACCAAATACGTTCTGAACACCCATTAGAATGTAAAGGCCGAAATACATGGAGATGTGATCAGACGGACGTATTTATCTTTTGGGTATAACCACGGTCAGCGGCAGATGTGCATGATTTCAATTGAACTCATTTGTTTTCAATTTCATTCAACGGCAATCTATTGTTTCATCCTGCATCGCTGACGAAACTGATGATAAACTCAATGCTCATGGGGAAATAGATATTCGGAGATCATCGGCGTACATATCCAGAATAAGTTATGAATACTATTCATCGTGTTCGTCGACTTTCGCGGAGAGCAATGTCACTTGTTTACATGCAGTAGCTGTCGAAATGTCAACTACAATGACGTTTACTCAGTACCGCATGAGTGATCTAGTATTTTGGGTCTCATAAGGGTATTATGACAAGCAATTTCACACTCAAGCTCCTCGAGTTCCTACAGCGGGCTACTTATGCGAGTTAATAATAATCATTGGGCTCATAATACTCTCTGCATGAGTGATCTAGTATTATGAATCTTATAAGAGTATCATGTGAAGTAATTTTACACTCGAGCTCTTATAAGGGGCCATCTATGGGAGTGTAACTTAACTAGAGGTTAAGTCTTTTAAAAAAGGCTTAATAAGATTGCAGCGATGTTCCTATTAGAGGAGTGAAAGTTTCCCTAATTCTAGTGGAGTTAAACTCTCATCAGAATGGTGCTACGAGAGTGAATTTAAGTTTTGTCCCAAGGGTTACGTTACGAGAGTGTCAGAGAGTTTTACTAAAGTCTTATGAGGGCTTTTTGTAAGCGATAAGACTTTAACTCTTGAGAGTTTGTTAGTTGGGTGGTTTGAAACAGGGCGATGGACTGGCACCGACGCTCTTCAACCTAGCACTGGAATACGTTATTCGGGCCATGAATATGGACAACAGCAAGACGCTGCTCATCAAGTCGACACAATTAGCAGCGTACGCCGACGACATCAACATCATGTCCCGAAGATTGGCTGACGCAGAAGAACTTCTGCATACGCTCGATACCGCTGCAAAGGAAGTTGGATTACGTATTAACGAGGGTAAAACTAAAATAATGATGCAATCGGTGACAAGGACACCTGCACAACCGAGCATCAACGTGGGGGACCTCAACATCGAGTTCGTGAACAACTTCATCTACCTGGGTTGCAACCTGTCAAGAGACGCCAACGAAACTGACGAAATCAAGCGACGGATACAGTTAGCTAATAAGACTTTTTTCTTGGTTCTCCCCATAATGAAATCGAAACATGTGCACAGAAACACGAAGCTCCGCGTGTACAAAACCATTATACGACCAGTGCTATGCTATGGCTGCGAAGCATGGACCCTAACTCAAGCCTCCGAAAACATGCTAGACACTTTCGAACGTAAGGTTCTACGGCGAATTTTCGGGGCTGTTTGCGATCGAGATGGATGGCGCATCCGGTACAACCATGAGTTGTATGAAATGTACGATGAGCTGCAAGTCTCGAAAATCGTCAAACTACAACGACTTCAATGGGCAGGGCATGTACAAAGAATGGACGATGATCGCATGCCTAAGAGAGTAATGAATGCAGAACGAGTCGACGGAGCGAGACTGCGAGGACGACCGAGATCTCGTTGGGAGAGCTCAGTAGGTGTGGACGCCGCGCAGCTGCTGGGCTCCCAAAATTGGAGGACGCGGTCACGTGACCGAGATAATTGGAGGACAATGATCCAGGCGGCCAAGGCCCGACGTCGGGCTGTCGCGCCACGATGATGATGATGAATAACCTCCAAACTCTCAACGACACCCAGTCTTAGTATAGAGTCGGTGCAGGATCTGGAGTCCAAGATCGAGACTTTCGGAAAAGCGATTGATTTGGGATTCAACATTTCATGTCCAGCTGAATATGGCAAAAAATTCTTCCCCCGTGGTGGAATGAGGACCTGATCAACCTCCAGAAGTTAACCAGGGAGATCTTAATTATTTGCCACAAGCATAAGTTCTGGCAGCCGTACAAGGACTGCCTAAAAATATACAAAAAAGCCTTCAGTGATGCCAAAAAGAAATCTTGGAGGGACCACTGAGAATCCAGGAAGAAGACCTTCAGCAAGTTTCTGCAAGATCCTGTCGAAAAGCCAAAGTTGTCCGTCTTTCATCCAAAGAGCTGATGAAGCCTGGACCCAATCTGCCACTGAAACCCTCGAACTCCTAATTACAATTACAGCGAAAATTGCTGTAGGTTCACTGATAGATAAGATGATCAGCGTACCTCGTGGAAAGAAATGGCATCGGTAATCACGGTAGAGAGAACGATGTGGCCTATCAATAGCTTCTCGCCATATAAGTATCCTGGCCTGGAAGGTGTTTTCCCGGTCATGTTTCAGCAATTACAAGCCGTAGTAACCCCATGGCTAGTAAGCATATTCAGAAGCTGCATATTACTTAACCATGTACCCAAGTCGTGGAGACTGGTCACATTCATTCCGAAAGCGGGCAGATGCGGTAATGATTCTGCGAAGGACTTCCGGTCCATCAGCCTCACCTCCTTCTTAATGAAGACACTGGAACGAATCTTGGATAGCCATATACGACAGCTTTTGACCAAGTCGCCTATTTGAAAATGCCAACACGCGTATCTTCAAGGAAAATCTACGGAGACGGCTCTTCATGATAGGCATGATTAAGCATGACATATACTCCAAATAGTACACGCTGGCCGTCTTCTTGGATATTGAGGGCGCCTTTAGTAATATTACTGATGTGATTCAAAAGTCCCTCACCGAACTTGGGGTGGAGACTCACTTTAGTGGCTGGATAGTAGAGAAGCTAATAAGCAGAAAAATTTTATCGGAGCTGGGATGTTTCCAAGCGACTAGATACGTTTGCAGGGGAACTCCTCAATAGCGATGGACGGACTCTTTAGGAGGCTGGAAGTATTGCTTCCAGGATAATCGCGTACGCGGCTGACGTTATAATCCTGGTTTCGGGAAAGTTCCTTTCTGTGATAAGCGACATTAGAGTGGTGCTTTGGACATGGTAAACACCTGGACTGCCGAATGCGGCCTAACAACAAAAACTAGTCCTTTTTCCTGCAAAGACAAAAATACCGGAGTTTCAACTACCATAACTAAATGGTCACTTCTTAAAACTTCTAATGTCAAGTGTCTCGGAGTCTTTCTCGACTCCAAACTAAGTTGGAAGAAAGAAGAAGAAAGGCCAACACAGTCCTCTATGCCTGCAGGAGAACCTCCGGCAAGAGATGGGATCTTCAGTCAAAGATGGTTTTGTGGCTGGACACGGCTGTTGTGCGACCAGTTCTCGCATGTGGAGTACTGGTATGGTAGCCAGCTCTACGTGAAAATTACAACCTCACCCTCTTGAATAAGGTGCAAAGAACTGCAGGTATCGTAGTCACAGGTGCTATAGGTTTATGCCCAGCAGCCATACTCAATGTTATATTGCACCTACTCCTTCTACTCGTAGACTTACAAATATAATTCAGTGCCGCATGCAGCGCGGCCAGACTAAAGGAGTCTAGCTGGACTTTCATATGGTCATACTGATATACTGGTGTCTCTTCCTGTTGCAGTACGAGAAATGTTCCCTACGGACTTCATCGTCATCGAAGTGGATTTTGAAACATACTTTGCAACCGGGCTCCCTACGAGAACAAAATGGAAGGGGAAGTAACCGGGAAATATGACTGCAGAGTATTCACCGATGGCTCAAAAATGAATTGTGAAGTGAGGGGATCTCTGAAGATTTTCGAGTATCTATGTCCTTCCGCCTCCCAGATTCAAGTGTATTTCAAGCTGAGGTACTGACAATAAGGGAAGCGTGTAGATTGCTGGAGCGCATCACAACAACCACTAAGAGCATTGCTATTGACACAGATAGCCAAGCCGCGATTAAGGCCTTAGAATAGAGAATAGTTCACCAATGTCGCGAGGAGCTGGCTGGACTGGCCGAACTTTTCAGAATATCCCTCCTATGGGTTCCAGGACATAGGAATATAGCGGGGAACGAAAAGGCCGATCAACTGACGAGGCAAGGCTTCGCGATTCACGGGTCGAACGCGGTCACTGTTCACACACCCCTTGCTGTTGTAAAAGGAGAAATTCGTACACATTATCTGACCCAAGCCAACGATAGATGGAGTGCACTGACAACATGTGCTACATTCAAGAAACTGTGGCCTTTTAACGATGCACGTAGAACAAATGCCCTTCTGAATAGGACCCGCTGGGATGTCGCTAGGGTTACAGCGATCAATACGGGACATTGGCCGGTGAGCGAGCGCGCGGCATGGTTGGGCATTTCATACAACTATCACCGCCGGAACTCAAGAATACGTCGGTGAAGCAAACTGTAATTCACTTCTTGGGAACCTGGTTCTCCAAAAAAGGATGGGATTGTTTTTTATCTGTGGTTATCTTAATAAATTCTCTGAAAATACTTATTCCGAGCTTTTTGGATTTGTCAAACTGTAAACAGATGTAAACTGTGTCATCTTCTTGTCAAAAGTTGACCCTGATACGAATACTTTCGTCAAACCAAACTTTGTCCGAGTGCACTTTAAACGTGTCAACGCAGCTTCACGGAGTACATTGATTTGATAGGTGGGTGAACCTTAGCGATGATAGGTGATTTGTTAATGTTTAAACTTAAGTCTGATCGCTTTTTTCATAATCGTGCAAAGTGTGAACATTGGGATGTTGAAAAAAGAAAACAGCATCGCATTCCTGCAATAGAAGTATGATTTTACCATAAAAGATCCTTAACCTCACTATGTCTTGGTTGACCTTCCGCCAGAAAGTTGTCAACACTGGGAAATTGTTCCTGCTCTACAGTAATCAAAGGCGCCAGCGATGCCCTTTGATAACCGAGACTCTATTGATACGAAATCTCTCCTTGATGTGGTGCTATCCCTCTCTTGTTCTGATCAGATGCGATTGTGGCAATCACGGCATCCACTTCCAGCTTACCAATCCTTACCATCATCATTTTTACAAAATTAGCTCACAAATTACATCTTTTCACAACGAGATTGAATTTAATACCGATTCCCACTATAATCTATTGTACTAAATCAGTTTGAACAAGGAACTGGATTCCATAGGATTCAAGCGCAGCCATTTAGACTCCAATCGAGGGTTTTTTCCGACTAACTGAGACTCTTGAGACAAACAAATCTTTTTTATTGGCGCTAAGAAAATGTTGTTGCCATAATAAAATTTGCATAAAGGTTCTTGTCTAATTCTTGTCACCTACCGCATCTCATTTGGGAACAACTGAAATTGCGTTTCAGCTCAACATAATTTATGCAAATTCAAATCGAATTTCAGTCAATGCCCTGCACACGCACGTCATATCGTTCCAAGCTGTCGTATTTAAATATTCAAAAAAAAATTATTTTTTTTCCAGTAACTTGAATTCAAAAACAGTTTTGCCTGACACTGAGAAACGAAGATTGACAATCGACGAACGCATCTTATGTGCAGCAGATACAAGTCAAAATTACATGAGTGACATACTTAATGAACGGGCAATATTGTAAGAGGTCAGGTTAAACGACCCTTTCGATAGTGTTTCGAAACGATATATGCACTGGTGTCTATGGATGGGATTTACAACCGCCGGTAGTTGCTTCTCTTATGGGACAGACAGCTGATGAGTGTCGTTACCTGATCTCGGAAACACTATGAAGTGAATTCAAAAAACCATTCTTGAGCGCATTAACATATTTCGATATACCAGTTTTGTTTAAATGCGCTCTGTGGAACACGATTAACTTGTCTTTTTGCAGTCATGGGTAGTTTCTAAACAATTTAGTGTCACGAAAATTATCTGTAACGGAAAATGATTTGACCACAACATCGAAAACACAGGGGTTGAGGAAGAATATGCTGTCCACATGGTTTGATGGATTACTGCTAGAAAAAAAAGGGTGGCAAGCACTTGCAGATGAATGAAAAGAACAAGAAACCACAGAATAATGTAAATGAAACCGGAATATAGAGGGCTACGCCCGCAATTCGAGGGTTTTGTAGTACGCGCTTATTTTGGTATCAAAATACTGGCTCCCTGCTCTTCTTGGTACCACTCAGCTGAATAAAAACACCATAATTAAATGTCTTACCCATAATATATAGTATCTTACATGCCAATTCACAAAAAGACTGCATACGAGATAAACAGTCCTACTCTTCGAGATGCTTAACCATTCATGTTAAGACGACAAATTGCAAACTTGTGTAACGGCTTCGAAATTCAGGGCGGCTGGGACAAATTACGGTCTGATATTTTTTCCTCCTCCACTGTTCCCCTTTCTGCAAATCTCAAGAAAATGCCAAAAATGGAATGTACTTAACATTACCTTTCTTACGACACCCCACTTGGCTATACCAGTGGATAAAAAAAATTGTCCTTAATTTCGCCTCTATGTGGACCCCCTCTTAAATTTGGCCGATTACAACACAACGCTTTCTTCAGCAAATTATAGCATTTCTACACATTCTCGCCGAATTATGTGTGCAGCTTCAGCCGTTCGTAAGATATACTATGAACAGACGGACAGACAGGTATTTGACCGATTTTGTAAGATTTAAGACACAAAACCCTAAAAAAATTAATTGTGTCAATAGTTATTGTTAGGATCACCAATCACCAATCTTGACCCTTCCAAAGTTGGTTCATTAAATAACTGCAGTTCGCACTACGAAAAACAACATGCAAGTAGTACACGCATATCTATGCGTGAGGCCGGTAGGTGTATTTTTTGTATGGATAGTGTCAAAATGCATAACTTTAAGTCAATGTACTATTATTAAATATCATGTCATTGTAATGAAACTTAAAGGTATTATTGCCTATGATGTTGGTTATCATTAGCCATCAATATTTTTGGCCTCAGGTTTGCTTGAGGGGTGCAGGGGTGTGCTAACTGCAACTATAGAAATGTACTATTATTAACCTTTTTGGATGAGATTTAAAAATTCTATTATTTTTAGTTTTCTATGCTAGTGAAATATCGCTTTTCTGTAAATTTTCATATGTCTAGCTATAACGGTCTAGAAATGCAATTTGAAAAAAATTCCAAAAATGGAATGTGCTCGACGGTACCTTTCTTACGATACCCCATTTGCCTATACCAAACGAAAAAAAATTTCGGCCTTCATTTCCCCTCTATGGGGACCCCCCCTTAAAGTTGACCTATTACGACGCATCGCTTTCTCCAGAGAATTATAGTATTTCTACATATTTCCACCAAATTTCATGCATGTAGCTTCATCGGTTCGTGAGATATTTCATGGACAGACGGACGCATGACCGATTTCATATGGGTTTTGTTTTTATACAAAACCCTAAAAACTTCACTGCATCCGACTATACACTGAGATTGATTTTGTCGACCCAATAATCTGATACACACCCCGAAACCGCGAAACGGTTTACGGTGTGGCGCTATTGCTGTAACAATCATATGATTTTCTATGCACATTCCCGAATTTCATTCAACGGTCGATTAGGACCCGGCAGCTACCTAGGACCACGATTCTTCGAAAAATGATATCTGTAAATTTCTCACGGCCATTAACAAAAGCCGTACGAAAAATAAGAATCAAATGTTAGATATTGCTTAACTTTAATCTTGTATCACAGCCTCCGTCCTCCTCGATAGCTCAGGTATCAACTCCTCATCAATTAATTCTAGTCACCCGCGATACAATTCCCGATCGACTATCCTATGCTTAGGAAAAAAAGTGATAAATAAGGAAACACCTTTCAGGACATTATCGAGTAAAACGAGGTAAAACTCCAACACCACAATATTTACTTCTTTCAACGCAAGAAATCAAAAGAGCAGGTACGTTAACCGATATCTGATGTGTAGTATTTGTAAGATCGAAAGATCGTTAACCTCGTCCTTTTGTCGTGTTTTTGTTATTATCCTTATTGAGGGATGACATATAAAAACGCGATGGTCACAAGATCGACACGATCCAAAGAAGGTCCTCCGATGTGCACATACGATGTTCGGAATGTAACAGAAAAAAAGAAAAATTTACGCAATTCAGCGATTGTGAAGAAATGGGCTAAGTAAGGGCTGTTTTTCCCATAGGAATTCTGCAATAGTGCTCTATTGGGAATAGCACGAACAAGTTGATTACGAGAACTAAAACCGGTGTTTATGATATGATCAATAGCGAATCTATTTGGAAAGAACGATTTACGACGATGTCCATGTGGGAGTTTTGTAATGGCAAAGAATACATGAATGGTTGCCGTAAGAAACAAAATGTTTCTGGGCAGGTTGACTGACAAAGGAACGTTTTTCGGGGCAACCGAAACTGACTTTTCCACGATATATTCCATGTAATCCACAAATTGCTCGATCAGATTCTTATTCGAGTAAATATTGAAAAAAAAAGGTTGTTAACACAAGTACTCGGCACAGGCACTTTGCAATAAGTGAGACCAAAAATGTCGAGCCAACGACCAGTCGATCTCGAAGTGACCTTCTAGGTTCTTATGTTATATATATCCTTGTCATGCTTTGCATGGATGGAGGTTGTAAAAGATTTTTGTATACAAGATTCAAAACAGCAATTGGGAGTGAAATACAAGATAACAAAAGAACATGAAGGAAGACAAAGTGATTTTCTCTTATAGATTTCGGAAATCACATATGGACGGGAGTCGGATCATTCGCGCTTCCGAAAATGTACAAATCTCGGCACTGTCCTTCTAGCTCTCACCTTCGGTCGCATATTTAAATCGTCGCGTCGGTACATAAATTCACAACATAACCCCGGTAAAAAAGGATTCTCCTCAATTAGTGAATCGTTGACGATTATTATTATCTTGTTTGGTGGTTATTACTATTAGTCATAACCCCTAGTGGGTCATAGCGTCAACTATTCCCATGTGGCTTAGTTGACGGTTTCGTTAGCATAAACTGATTTCGGACGATGTGTGTTACTAGTATGTATTTCCTGCCCATTAAGCCGCATACCTTAAACAAGTTGCGAAATGTTGTGGTGGCTTACTGTTATTGTTACAGATGAAGGCAACAAATACATCGACGTGGACGGGATTCGAACCCGTGGCTTACCGTTAGCATGAGACATCAGACTGACGCCTGAACGCACTCTGCTATCGGCCTATGTGGTGACACTATGCATTAGTACGTTAAAAATTATCACTCTTCAGATGATCTCAGTATTTCTCTTTATCATCCTGTGTAGACAACATTTCGCTGTAATTGAGTATCTTCAGGTCCACAATAAATTATTATAGTGAATCAATTAGTGTTTTATCTAAAAATTAGAGTTTTATTACATACTAGGGCTCACAACACAACATTGACACTAAAATCGGTTGGTTTCGACATTTTTTCATGGTTACTCAAACCGGGAGTCTTGGGAGCACCACCGTTCATCCCAGCGACCCCGAAAATCATTGGCTTGACATTGTTCTGCACTCCAATTCAAACCCGGGTTTATTTCTGCTCCGCTTCCACTCGATCCAATGCAGTTCCGAAAAAATGTACCAATGCGTTTTCCACTTGTAAATGTCTTTGAAAGATCAGTCGTAATTTACGAATTGCTCCAGGAATCATTTGCAAAAGATATCGACTTGCTGCGCTCTTCGTTGCGCATGAAATAAATTTAGGGAAGCTCAGTGTATCAGCTCAAGTTGACTACGGTCGTTACGGGTTGAAGTCCTCCTCCTTCGTACTACTTTGCCTTAACCCCTAGCGGGGCATACTCAATTGCCCTAACCCCTTGTGGGGCATAGCGCGTCAACTGTTCCATGTGGCCCAGTTGACGTTTCGTTGGCATAATCTGGTTTCGGAGAATGCAGTTGCCAGCATACACCTCCTGCACATCCATGGCCACGAACGTCGTCGTGGACGGGATTCGAACCCGAAACGCCGGTAGTCAAACATGAGACTGATGCCTCAACACACTGCGCTACCGGTCGCCCCAACTACTACAACTACTCCTGCGCGCCATCGTACTCTGTTCTGTGCAATGGGGTGCAACTCCCCAAAAGACTTACCCAGTGCCTGACACTCCTTTGCCACAGATCGACGCAATGTGATTCGAGGACCCCCTCTGGGTCGGCCTTGGTTGGAAATGGGGTTCCACTTCATGGCATGCAAAGCAATGCAGTTATCACTCTTCCGCAATGTGTGACCTGCCATTTTCGCCTGCGTATCAATTCGTCGATTGGCATCTGACCCGTACGCCGACTGAGCTCTTCATTTGATATTGTTTCGGGCCAGAAAATTCTTAAAATTCGACGAAGACATGAGTTGACGAAATCTTGCAGCTTTCTGGTAACGTGCTATGCCCCACTAAGGGTTAGGGCAAATGAGTATGTATGAAATAATTTTGCAAAAGCTTGTAGTATTGATCGGGGACTGAAAAAGTGAACCCACTTGATAGTATATCAGATCCTGTACTTTAAACGTTGGCATGAATCTACCCTCGTTAACAACTCTTTTTGCTCTGATCCATGTCATTCGGATGCAATCTTTGTACTTCCTGATATTTCAGAGGAAATGTGTTGATAAGGGATCTCGTCCAAAATATTTTGAAAGCTCTTCTGGTGGCTCCATAATTGGGGGCAGTTGAATTTTTCCGTTCCTTTTCCAAATTTTAAAGCGTGCCATTGTAAAATATATACATATATAGATGTATAACTTTGCTTCCGCCGTTTTCCGACACAGCCATCTGTCGGAAAACGGCGGAAGCAAAGTGAGGGCTGGTCAAAATACGTAGTTCAAAAGTGTCACAAAGTGAGTTTGGACGTCTGTGAACGTATCCCCGCATTAGTTAAAGTTGTTCGCATTTTTTTAAGATTCGCGATTCAAAATGTCTGTTTTCGAGCCAAGTTCTCGTCATTTGCGGGAAGTTTTGATCCACTGCTTCCATTTGAAAAAAACTGCAGCTGAGGCTCATCGAATGCTCTCAGATACTTACGGTGAGGTTGCTCTGAGTGACAGAACATGTCGTGAGTGGTTTCAACGTTTTAAAAGTGGCAATTTCAATGCCGAGGACAAGCATGGTGGTGGGATAGAAAAAAATTTCAAAGACGACGATTTGGAAGCACTGATCGATGAAGTTTCGTGCCAAACGCAAGATGAATTAGCTGAATCACTGGGAGTGACTTAGCAAGCCATCTCGCGCCTCAAGGCCATGGGCATGATTGAGAAACAAGGGAATTGGGTTCCGTACGAGTTAAAACCGAGAGATATTGAACGGCGATTATTTGCATGCGAACAACTGCTTCAAAGGCAGAATCGGAAGGGATTTCTACATCGTATCGTAACCGGCGACGAAAAGTGGGTCCGTTATGATAATCCCAAGGGCAGAAAATCATGGGGAATGCCCGGACATGCCTCAACGTCGACGGCAAAGCCGAATATTCACGGCGCCAAGGTAATGCTTTGCATTTGGTGGGATGAGCTCGGTGTGATATACTACGAGCTACTGAAACCGAATGAAACTATCACAGGAGATCGGTACCGAACGCAATTGATGCGTTTAAGTCGAGCATTAAAGGAAAAATGACCACAGTACCAAAAGAGACAGGACAAAGTCATCCTCCAGCATTACAATGCTCGGCCGCATGTCGCAAAAGTGGTCAAGACACACTTGGAAACCCTGAAATGGGAAATCTTGCCCCACCCGCCGTACTCCCCAGACATCGCTCCTTCCGACTACCATCTGTTTCGTTTCATGGCGCACGGCCTGGCTGATCAGAACTTTCGTTTCGTTTCGTTCGAAAAATGGATCTAATCATGGATAGCGTCGAAAGACACCTCCTTTTTCCGAGATGGAATCCGAAAATTGCCGAAGAGAGTTGTCGCTAGCGATGGGCAGTACTGTAAGTACTTTTTGACAATTAAGCTTTTAATTCCCAGGAAAAACGGCGGAAGCAAAGTTGTACACCCAATACTCGTGAAAGGAACATATTACCCGCCATCGCTTTCCTTGTTAACAATCGCACCACACCTGGTGCCAATTAACGAAATTCGCACAATTTGTAAACTAGCAGTAATGTAGCATTGTGGTGGTCTCTCATTAATCTCAATAAAACCACATTGATTTGTTGATTCTGCTAGTGCAGAGCTGTTTGCAATTTGGAGTTCATTCGCTCATATACCTAGATAGGTAGCACGTGGCTAGGACAAATATAACATAGTATCATTTACCGAAATTAGATCTGCAAATAACATATACGAGTACATACTCGTACAGTACTTATATGTATATGAATTTACTTGACAATACAAATACAAATATTTACATAAACAATTTGTTTTTATTTTTTTTTATAGGAAAAAAAGGATAGCCAACACGCAAACCGCATTGATCATAGTCAAAAATTTCTCATGCTCAATTTTTTTTTTTCAATACAAACACTGCTTTAATATTAAATGTATTTATTTAGGGTAGCTTCATGGGAAACCGAATATCGAATAAACTAATTGATTTGAAAGAGTTGGCACTAATCGAATTACGACGGGGCACTGGCCGGTGGGAGTGCACGCGGCCAGATTGGGTATACCTTACAACATGTTCCGCCGCAGCTGCAGGAATGAGGAAGAGGAGGAAACTCTGATCACTTGTGCAAATGCCCGGCTCTTGCAAGAATCAGACATCAAGAACTGGGCAGCGCTTTCTTCCAAGAAATATCCGACATCTCCTCGAAGAGTATCGGGGAGATAATACGTTTTGTTAACTCTACAGGATGGACCTGAGGACGAATACCTCAGAACGTTCTTGATAGCAACGGTTTGTTCCTCTTATGAGGCATGTGACATCAAAACGGCGTACCTAACACTACTTGTGTTTTCTTTCCCTGTTGGGAGGTAACAGCCACTCTAACCAACCAACCAACCAATCGAATTCAACCACTGCCATCTAGATATACAGGGGCGACCGGTAGCGCAGTGTGTTGAGGCATCAGTCTCCTGTTTAACTACCGGCGTTTAGGGTTCGAATCCCGTCCACGACGACGTTCGTGGCCATGGATGTGCATGCCGGCAACTGCATTTTCCGAAACCAGTTTATGCCAATGAAACGTCAACTGGGTCAGATGGAACAGTTGACGCGCTATGCCCCACAAGGGGTTAGGGCAATTGAGAGAGAGATCTAGATATACATTCCAAAATTTAAAAAACAGACTGGCACGCATAGAAACTTTGACTCTTTGAATTATGTTAGTATAAAGTTATTGACAATTTTTGTAGAAAACTACACCTGCACACACCTTGCGTACAGACATACACAACAACACAGTTTCTTCGCACACATATTGTTTTCTCGGAACACTTGATGTAATTTAACTAATAAATAAAAACTTAACACTAAACAGAGAAATTGAAAACCAAACACAAAACTCACGGAACCCGGACTCACCGCCATCAGTCGCAAAACACAGAAAAAGTCTGCACAGGGACGCCGGAGCCGGGGGTCAGCGGGGGCTGCTGCCCCTTCAATACAAAACGATTTACCTTTCTATGATCCGGGCCTCGCAGAGTGCGTTCTGGATCTTAAACATTACATAAACTATGAAATTGCTAATATTCTGCAATTTAGATGCATCTATGTCAGGTAAGAGGGGAAACAAATCAGAAAAATTTTCTAATTTATTTCCTCTGTTCATATTTGACAGGCAAATCCCACCAGAAATTGAATTGATTTGAAAGCAACTTGCAACGTTTAAGGTTTTTCCAGAACACACTCATATTGTATTACATCTGGATCAGAATTGGAAGTGAATTGGATGAACGCCAACTTGTTTCCCGACAATTCGCCCTATGTACATATATTTGTATACTGTGTCCGCAATTCGCCCCCACGAGGCGAATTATCTGAACGATGGCTGTTTGAATTTTCTCGTCATAAATCCAGGCCGTTCGATTCGTTCTGGATCTTTGTTCGATTCTATTGAACACGGCTATTGTCGCTGATAGTGCTGGATGAAGATCTGGTGCAAGAAACTTATTCTGTCAGCAACTTTTACGATTGAAATATTCGGAATACTCTGCAGGCAGTGCAGTTTATTTCTGCAGTTTAAGCGAAACATACATGTTTCCTGTGAATAAAATGTCAATTTTGAGTACATGGAATAAAGAAATGAAGTGATTTTGTTGCCCAAATAAAACTTGGTTTGAAGGCTGACCACATTCTGAACCAATTAAATACCCCACTTTTCCGTGAATTCCCCTCCTGTTATGCATTGCTTCTTTGCTGGTTATTGCAGTGTTCGCGGTAAATATCTAGCTAAAATCGGTAATTCTCAACGAAAAATAAAATTTAACTAATTTTGTAAATTACGTTTCATTCAGACAAACGTAAACTATTACAGCAAAAAAAAGCTTTTGTCCCGCGGCCTCCGCTTAATTGCACTAATTTATCCATAGTAAAAGTAGTCCTGTCCTGATTTCGTAACGGTTAGCACGTTCGCTCTGTATGCACTGGGCCCCAGTTCGATTCCCACGGAATTCAATAGCCTTCGATAAAAAAGTGGATTTACGAGTCGGACTATGAGCCCACTCAGCTGTTAAATAAGTACCGATTTGGAGTAAATAACTCGGTTGAGCGTGTTGCTGATCACACGCCTCTGCAAAAAAAACACTGTCACGATCTAGTAAATGAGACGATGCTACTTCTTCTCGAAACCTTGGTCCAAAATTGAACTGTTGCGCCAGTTATTTATTTTATTTATCTATAGTAAAAAGTATCGAACAATTCAGTTCGAATCTTATTCATATGCCCTAACCCCTAGTGGAACATAGCGCCGTCAACTATTCCCTATGGCTTAGCTGACGTTTCGTTGGCATAAACCAGTTTCCGACGATGCCCGTTGGCAGCATGCTATAATCCCTAACTTAAGTCGGAAACATGTTTAGCAAACTGAAAAGTACTATTTCGCTATAGTTAAACAGCTGATTCCCGACATTGGAGTTTTTTTTGTTACAATACATACATATAATATGATAATCGTCAAGTATAAAAAATCTGTCCCAAAGATGAATGTCTTATCTGCAGAAAAGACCTTGTACCTTGTACTCGTTATCGCATGCATTGCGGTGATGCGGCGGGATCAGGAGGTGATAAAATGAATGTTTCCGCTGACAGTTTTTCTTCCGTTTACAAGATCCCATGCAAAATGTGTTATGGACTTTGTTTACATTGTAAAAGTTATGCCTAAAAATAGAGGTAGTTTTGATAAGCGATTTGCAGAATTTTGACAGTCATACTCGTATGAGTGCCGGATTTCAGAAGTTGAATGCATTGTTGTCAGGCACTTACTCAAGATTAGCTTCGCTGATATCGAATGGTAATCATAGAGTATATCCGCATGCTGATGCTCGTGTGATTGCAAATATGTTGTACAAATATATGGCGAAAAAGAAACAACAAGAAGAGTGGTTCGAAATGTACTGCATGGTTTTACGACCTGTCAAGATGTCTCGGTTTCAAATTATCATATAAATTTTGTTTAAACATTCCTAGTTGACCGAGTGGTTCGCGTCTTTGAGCAATAATGGGTTTTAAATTGGGATTACTTCGCAGTCCGCGCGCTCCGCGGCTCTCAGGGTTGCAACCCTCCGTATGCCGCCCTAGAACGCCTGCTTCGCTCGCTCTATATGCTAGAGCTAGCTAGTAAACTCGCTCAATGTAATCAGCCCTTTACTATATGTTTGAACCACCTAAATCGGACCATTGCATTAAACATACCATCATAGGAACAATTGGACAATAGTAAGTTTTTGCAAAGAAAATAGTCAGATTTACCGTCAAACTACGTATATTCCAAAATTTGGCTCTAAACGTCACTTGGCATCAGCTCACGGAGCTCCCTGCCAAACAGAGTAATAAAATTAACGATTTTAATCAGGGTTCAATATGCACATCCAAAAACGAGGAGATTCACGACAGTCTTTTCGTCGAAGCGCTGATCGTTTGACGATGATCCCGAGAACGACAAAGCCACGAACCAACTTCAATGTAGCGTAACGTTGTTTATGAACGACTCGACAAATGAATAAAAGAGTCGGCACAGTGACATAGCTGCCGCCTCTTTCAACTCTTTCAATTTAAGAATGGCACACTGTGAAACCCCATTAATATTACACAACATATACACAATCCTCGCTCATTCAGAATTTATCATTACATACATACTTACTTTAATTCACATGTAATATCCCATCCCAATGCAATACCCCCCAACCATAATCAATCATCAAGCAGTATGCATTATCGTCGTATCTATATACGCAACAACACAGCAACAGCAGTCAGCAGACTGCAAGCAAATAAAAAATAATTTACTTATGACGCACCATCTACGCAAAGTTTTCTAAATATCTTAAGCAACCCAACAAGCAGCATTTTAAAATTAAGTAATCGCCTTATGTATCATCTCCAGCTCAACTTTAAATGAAACGAAACAAAATCGAATTCCCACATCGTTCAGTGTGCCATATCGTTCAGCGTCGATACGTAAGGAATCAACGAATTCACCCCCTTTTTTATGCAATCTGTATGGTGGCTGCTTGAATTCGCTCATCGTTGACCTGTGGCGCTCCTCTCACTTTTTATCTTTGTCAGGATGAATCGAACAGGCCTAGTATGAATTTACTTCGGCTGGTTTTTCGAACACTTGGCAGGATAGACACAAACCATTGGTCTTTTAATATAGTAGAATCGTTGCTATGATATGTCCATCCATTTTTGGTAGTACATACAATTAATAAAACACAGGTATAAAATAAATGCAATAAAGCATTCATAAAGGCTATTATGTGAAAATATCACTTAATTCCATAAAATACATCCTAGTTTCGAAACACATTTTTCATTTTTTGGTCCTTTTAAAACAAATTATAGCCTATGCATTCCCTCGGGACAAAGCTAAGGCATGTGCAAAAAATGGGCTCCCGGGGTGCTCCCTATGAAACTGTAGCCCTGTCAAAGAACGACAAGAACATGAAAAATTGAAAAAATTTCGATTTTCAAACTGCTATATCCTAAGGAGACCGACAAGAATGTTCTTACTAAATTTTAACACCTAAGACCCCCGGGCCCGAACTTCAAAATGTTACAAAACGCGAAAAGACGATGTGTCGAGTAAATAGTGTTTCTTTTTCGCTTACGTTTTTCTTTTTTTGGCGAACGTAGAGATCAGAAGAGAACCAGAACTTGATTTTCCTGCTGATTTGATGAAAAATATCTAAAGGTCGTAACCGACGTTCAACCATACTTGACAAGTTTGCTAGTTATCTCAGCTGCTTTTTGCGCAAGATGGTAATTTTATTGTTGTAAGACAGCTGGATTTTTTAGTCGAGCGATGCTGAATTTACGGCGCCTGGATCTTTCGTCGCTAGGACGGCGCACGGCTGCAATACGCAGTTGAAGATTAGCGATCATCAGACAATGGTATCTTCCCATCCCAATATCGGCACCCTTCTTATTTTGCACGTCCAGGAGGCAACTCTTGAATCTTTTACTAATGGCAAAGTGGTCGATCTGATTTTGTGTTCTTCGCCGATCAACAAAGAACCAACTGATTTTCTGGTGGTCCTTAGTGTCACCATACACTGTCGAGCTCGAACTCGAGCACGAACCTAGTACAAGTGGACCGGTTTTCTTCACACCTATGTGAAGTGTATGTGTGTGTCAGAGGACATTTGTACCAGGTTCGTGCTCGAGTTCGAGCTCGAGTTCGACAGTGTATGGTGACACTTATGCTGAAACATAGTATAGTATCACCGATGAGGAGACTGTGAAAGTTGCAGAACTCTACAAATTTTTCACCTTTAGGTGTTCCGCTCTGACCGGTGTTTAGTTGTTCGTAGAAGGAGTCTTTTGCCAAGACATTGTCGGGTTCAGTTGGAGCATAACATTGTATTATTGAGATGTTTCTCATTTTGGTCCAGAACCTGGCGGTCATGATTCTGTCGAAGACCGGATCCCAGAATAAGAGACAGTTTCGTACGGCTCTGGTTAAAAGGTTCCTCACACCTGATCCGCGACCACTACCGGTAGCTCTACCGGAGTACAACATTACAGTGCTACCCATTGGAGAGATAAATTCTCCCTTGATCCACCATCTTATCTCACTAACTCCTAAGATGCTTAAGGGGCTATACAAGTGTGAACGCTGAAAATTTGGATGATTTTCGGAATTTTTTTTGCAAGAAAAGTACCCAATTCAATGTTTCGGAAAATTAAGAACATATTTGGCTATATTACATAATTTTTTTCATACAAAAGTATTGGGATCCAAGCGACTTATGCGCTGAATTCGGAAGGAAAGGATGCCAAAAGATTCAGGTAGCAACACGTCAGGGCTCCGCCTCGAGGCAGATGGAGCATTTTACACCTGCGAGCGGTTGCTCTAAAGGTGGTAACAAGCCGGAGAAATTGCCAAAAATCCTTTAGAACGATCAGCCTGACCTCTTTCCTACTTAAAACTATGGAAAGACTACTTGATGTGCATAAAAGGCACTTGATAGAATATGCGAAACCTCTACATCGAACGCAATTCGCCTATACAAAAGGCAAGTCAACGGTAACCGCCCTACATAACATTGTGGGGACACTCGAAAAATCCTTTAATGATAAGGAAATCGCATTGTGTGCTTTCCTTGATATTGAAGGAGCTTTTGGTAATACCGGTTATAATTGTATATCCAGAGCCTTGGAACTTAGGGGCATACCGAGTGCTACTGTTGCCTGGATAGACGCTATGCTACGCGGAAGAGATATCCACTCTACGCTTGGCAGCACTTCGTTATGCGTTCATGCTGTGAAGGGCTGCCCTCAAGGCGGAGTTCTCTCACCGCTGTTATGGTCTTTAGTCGTGGACGAGTTGCTTTCCAGGCTTGAAGAGAATGGTTATCAGGCAATCGGATACGCGGACGACATTACCATCATCGTCAGGGGTAAGTTCGAATCTACTCTTGCGGATGTAATGGAGTCGGCTCTCGACATTGTTCTGTACTGGTGTGCTGAAGTGGGTCTAAACGTGAACCCGCGCAAAACAGTCGTTGTGCCATTTACACGGAAACGAAACCTAACCTTGAGGCCGGTTTCACTAGGTAGGACTGCACTTGAGTACTCCACGGAAGTTAAATGTCTAGGCATCACGTTAGATTCGAAACTTAGTTGGGACACTCATATTGAAAATGTAGTGAGCAAGGCTACTCGCTCAATGTGGGCCTGTAGAAATCTCGTTGGACGGACCTGGGGGCTCACTCCAAAGATGATTGAATGGCTTTACTGCATGCTAGTGCGCCCCATTGTGACATACGCTGCGCTTGTAAGACGCTGCGCCTAAGACAGAGCAGTCTTTAACCATACTAAAGCTAAATAAACTGCAACGCCTTGCTTGCCTTGGTATTACTGGGGCTATGCGTACTAACCCAACATCTGCTCTAGAGGCGGTTATTGGATTAACTCCGCTACATATTTTTATCCAAGAATCAGCAGCTATTAATGCTTTAAGAGTATACTTATCTATTGACGTACACATAAATCTCGTCGGTGATATGAGCATTCTGAATCAAATACCTGGTATGCAGATCTGCTTTAGATCAGATTACTTGACCACGGAGGTTTGTTTCGGCAGAAAATTCTTAGCCCTCATCCCGGACCGCACGGAATGGGACAATGGCGATCCCTGCCAAGATCCTAGGTGCATTAGGTGGTTTACCGATGGGTCTAAAACCGAACAGGGAGTTGGTGCTGGAGTCTATGGGCCAAACACCAGGATTTCAATCGCAATGGGTGTTTATCCCAGCGTTTTGCAAGCCGAGATCCATGCCATTGAGGTCTGTGGCAGGGTGGCTTTAGACAAGAAGCTCCATGGTGCTCACATTGCTATCTACTCGGATAGCCAGGCGGCTATAATGGCTCCCTCTTCGCATAGGTTCTCTTCGAAGATGGTGAAGGAGTGTCATGAGCTTCTGCAGACTCTGGCTTCAAAAAACCGAGTCTCCTTGTGTTGGGTGCCAGGCCACCATGGCATCGAGGGAAATGAGTTCGCGGATGAACTTGCATGGCAGGGTTCTTCCGACCTTCTTCTTGGGCCAGAGCCCTACTGTGGTCTAAGTCTTACTTCGGCCAAAATGATAATTAGAAAATGGTCTGAGGGGATACGGCAGCAATACTGGGATTACTTGCCAGGGCTGCGTCAATCGAAGGAGCTAATAAGGCCCTTCAAATACAAAAGCATTACTTGCCTGAGTAGAGCCGACCTTAGGCTTCTTGTGGGCTACTTATAAGGTCATCACTGGGTGAGATATCACCTAAATAAAATAGGCCTATCTATCGAGACTGAATGTCGGCTCTGCATGGAAGACGACGAAACCACCATGCATATCTTGTGTGAATGCCCGGCAATAGCGCGGGCCAGGATCAAGTTTTTGGGACAGGTCACAGTGAGCCCTGCAGTTATCAGGAAAGCACCAGCAAAAGACATAATCCACTTCGTAAAGGTGGTGGAGGGTCTTTTACAATAATGTGGGCTATGGCACAATAGACCTCTCTATGGTCGCAGTGCCCACCGGATGGGTAAAGAAGCCCCAACTCATAAACATAACATAACATGCTCTTTAGAAGGCTGCCATTCGGGGAGTATTAGAGATACGTCCTTGGAATTTTTACAGGATAATCTTGAAAGTGTAAATTGTTGTTGTTGTTGGCATATTTGACGTTTCGTTAGCATATAGAATATTTTGGATAGTGCAAGTTGTTGGCATACACATCCTGTCCTTTGTTTGTCGGTTTCATCGGCAGGCCGGCAAAGAGAAAGGCCGTGGTATTGTTCTTACGCCCCACACCACAAGGGGAATGTTTGCCTCAACAAAATCATCGCACCGCTATTACGGGCGGCTTGACATTGGTTAGCAATAGTCAGTGACTACTGCCGTTCCGGGGGGCGCCCACGAGGAGGACTATGGAAGATGGTTTTTGCCGCCTGTATGTATTCTAGACATAAAGGCTTTCCACCACGGCAACGGATGAGATTTTTCATAATATGAAGTGGAACATGAAACGTTTCGTACAGAAAGTCTGCTTCAGTTTGTGGAATTCCTTCGTCGTCGTGTTTTCTATGCAGACGAGAAGAAAAGAGAATCAGCGACAAAATTATCTTGGGCAGTGAAAAAACGAGTGTTTCCTTCGTTTAGTTTGTGTCTCTAGTTTAGTTAACTTTCAAACCTCAATTCAAATATCATGAGAAAATTTAAAAAAATTGTAATACATAGTCTAATAAATTTTATTTTATCGTAGAAATTGTGGATACTGGAGCCAAAATAATATCGATGATGCCTCGCCAATCAGGTCCCGTGTCCGCCATATTTACGACATTTTGATAGGGGTTTCATTGGCGGATACCCACTGGCAACATCTATCCGATGTCTTCAATCTTACCGCTAGAGGTGGTACTTGCTCTTGCGACTCTCTTTCACTACATCTACTACATCTCTGCTACACTGTTTGAAATCAGAAATATGACCTAGCTCGCCAAAACGTGCATCATAAATTCCACCTTCCAACTCTTACGACAACACTAACTCTCACTAGTGATCACACACGTTTAATTTTACACAAAAATGTTATCCCACAGATGGTGTGATTAGGTTATATATTGTAACAACCTGTTCTCCTAGATCCAAATCTCATATTATGATCAGATCACCATCTTCATCAGTTTTGCGCATAAATTAAAAGGAAATTACCTTAGCATACGTCCAGGCCGACGCTTGTGTACTCACACATTAGGCGCGTTTTCTAAACAGCTATGTACAGCAGAGCAGGTTAAGACCACACAATTACACTAACAATTTGATCTGAGCTGCTCTGGATAGAATGTTAGTGCAAGAACTCTACTCTGTTAAATAGTCTGCGTCTTGAAATGCAGGCGGCGCTGGTGTCGAAGTTTTCGGGCAGTTTACATTTTGGGAGGCACATAAAATTCATTTCCTGTCAATGAAATGTTCCTTTTTGTGTAATTATATGGAATAGTTAACACAAAATAATTTTGCTGCTTAAAAGAAATTTGTCCGATTATATCTGTACTAAGGATTTAAGTTTCCTGAGTTGACGTTTAAATGCTAAACTAAACCAAGACACACTCCCAGCAAAGACCTGCCTCGTTTTCGTCTGCGCTACTCTAATCTACTCTATAGCGTTTTTTTACTGCTTATACGGCTCTACTCTGCTCAAACGCAAAAAAAGCAACTATTATTATTTGCCAAATATTTGTCAATCATCTTCAATTTGCCCGTGATCTGATGGAACAACTAAGAAGTGAAGTTATTTGATCTTGTAGTAAGTGATCGTCATGATTTCTCATAATCTTCACAAGCATCATCATAATCATTGGGAGATTAATCTGCACCACAATAAGTAGCAATCATTTTTGGTGAATGGTACAATATGATGAAGATGGGAATTATGATGATATTTGCAATAGTCATTGCGAATAATTGGAATCGTATCGATTTATGACAAATATTTTATATCGTTAACAATAGAATGGAAAGTGAGAAGAGACTATTATTGATATCAAATGAGCCTAAGGAGCGTTAAATCTGTGTAAATGAAATGGAATTGGTGATTTTTTAACGAACAATGAAACGGCGGTTATTTGTTGAAAACAGGTGATGGAACACTTCGAAATTTAAATGATAAATTGATATAGATTCGAGATGATGAAGAGATGAAACGTTCATCAGGATTAAAATTATGTTCGAAAGCAATTAATCGGCTTGTCTCGGTTGAGAAGTTTTGGAAAAAATAATTGATAGCGTGAAATTTGAAGTAATTAGAGACTTAATTCTTGATTCTTACAAACTGACTAGACCACCCAGCCAAATCAAAGTGTGCTCATGTAACAAAAGGCCCCTGAAATCAGCCGAGGCTCGTTTTGCTTCTATCCAATTAATCATAAATGCAGAAGTTCGACAAGTACCATTAAATACTGATTTATGATTTAACAACCCCTATCAATCACAATGTAGCATTTTGTCGATTTGTTCGAACAAAAAGATGGATCACATTAGTACGCATTGGTGTTGATAAAGTATTAAAATTTAATATTGGCCTTGTATACACCCTCAACCGTTTCACGATATTTTTATAACGCATGTACTTTTTGATTCAGTAAATACTTCCACTAACGTGGTGTTTTTAGCTATTCGCGTTCACAATCAAAAGTCCTTCTTAAATAGAATGAGCACAAACTAGAATACAGTAATTTTTTGCTAATAGACTAGGCGCTGACAGGGATCTCGGACCTCGGTTTCTCTATGGATTCTTGTCTAGGGGGTGTAGGAGACTAGGAAAGTGCAAGATGCCGGCCGGAAATCGTGGTTGTTATCCTGGGAAGGAAGTTTAAAATGATAACAGGCGTTTTAGCTGGACAAGTTCCGGAAATCTACCGTTAATCGTAGAAGGATCTACTCTGTCTCAAATCCTTCAGAACTTAGTTCTTTATAATTTTGCTTATTAGACATTTTTGCGAAGAAGCAATGGTTTCGCCGAAAAATTTGATTAAAATCCAAAGAAATTTCCTATGTTAGTGTGTAAGGGCTGGAACACAATGTGTAGCTGTTGCTTGTAGTTGGAAGTTCGAACTATGAACTTCAGCTACAACTTTCCCATATAAATGAACTTGCGTTATAACTATTGTATAAGCTGCGATTGTGTTCCATCCGCTATAGCCTCACATCCCATAGAATAGAAAAAGAGGTGCGGCTACTGATCCTCATGGTGGGCACTACGACCATAGAAGGTCTATTGTGCCATAGCCCTTAATATTATAGCAAGAGATCTTCCACCACTCTTACGAAGGGTAGTAAGCCTTTTGCAGGAAATTTCCTGATATCAGCAGAGTTTATGAAGATCCGCCCGAGTAGCGCTAACCTAGCCCGCGCAATCGCTGGGCATTCACATAAAAGGTGATATCCGTATGTGATCTCAATGTCCTCCAAACAAAGTCGACACTTCGTCTCCCTGGATAAGCCCAACTTATTTAAATGAGATCTAACCCAGTGATGGCCCGATTGGTAGCCAACAAATAACCTCAGGTCAGCTCTACTCATGTGGGTAGTATCCCTATAGTCGAAAGGTCTCATTAACTCCTTTGATTGCCGCAGCACTGGAAAGTCATCCCAATAGCGCTGTCGTAGCCTGTCAGACCATTCCTTTATGATAGTCCTGGCTGAAGCAGCGAGTACAAAATATACCCGGCAAGGGTGGGTGGGATTCATTGCGCTACGCGTTCTTCGTCGATTTTTCTTAATAAGGCACATGGAGGTTGTGTGGGAGGACCATCTGAACGTAGACTTGTGAGCAGGGATACCGCACAAGGTGCTCCGTCCCTTTCTCGGCCTCTGACTCTGTTGTCAATAGACTGCTTTAAACCCTGAAAGTATCGGGATGTAAGGTATGTGTGTTATAATGTTATAATGTTGAGTTATCTGGTAAATTTCCTGGTGTTCTTCGTGATGTATTGCAGAGTCCTCTCTGACAACACAGTTTTCTCTGATAAGCTCAAGCAACACATCGGAGCAGCTGTGGGAGTCATCACTAAGAATTGCATACTTGGAAGCAGCTGTGACGAGTGGTATGAAAGGGCAAGGGGAAAGAAGGATGCAGCTGTGACGACGAAAAAGAGGAGTGTATCTTTATCCGAATCTGCCTTGTTTTGATATGAAGGAAGAGGACATTCATTTCCTCACTGAACTAGATGACTTTACTACTGTTGATTGTGGCAAAACGCTATCCTTTTATTGGGGGTTCTTTTGGCTTCAATGATTAGGATTGTCTGATAAGGAGTCCTTGGTGGCAACCGAAAGAACACCGTCCTTGTGTGCTGTGAGCACGGCAGCCCTTGTACCTAACCTTACCTTTGTACGACGTTCAGTTCATCATGCTTCTCTTCAATAAGGACTACATCCGCGCTTTCAATACACGCATGCCTCTTGTGGACGGAGGGTTAAATAAGTCAGCCCCTCCAAGCTCGCTTTCCAGATCCGCCACTACTCTGAACCCCTGGTATACTTCTTAGTGGCTTGAAAAGCGGTGCCTTGGGAGTGGAAAGCCATGAAAGTGGACAAAAAAAGTATGGCGCTTAATTTGTTTGATGGAAATCCATTTGCTTTTATATCAGTCAGTAGTGCGGATGGCGCAACGGTTAGCACGTTCGCCTTCTACGCACTGGCCCCCGGTTCGATTCCTACTGAATGCGGTAGTTTTCGATAAAAAAGGGGATTTACGTGTCGGACTAGGAGCCCACTCAGCTGTTAAATGAGTACCCATTTATGGGATAAATAACTCAGATGAGCGTGTTTCTGACCACACACCTCTCCACAAGACATGGTTCAAAATTGGACTGTTGCGCCAGTTATTTATTTACATATTTTCTAATCTTATATCATCAATTTTACAACCTTTTAAACTTTGAGTTTTCCGGAGAAACTATCACGTTTTCGCAAATATGCTATGAAATATTTGGATAATAATTCACTCGTAATGCGTCCCTTAAATCAATTTACACACCATCGCGGATACCACGGACAGATTCACCGGCAACAACTGTTGGCTACAAGCAACGGACCGCGATCGACTTTTGGAACGTTCCAACGATATAGGGTAGTAGCGCAAGGCTCACTGAAGTCGAACGGGAAATGACCGCATATAACACATCTTTATATTAGAACTGAGCCAAACAAGATGGGTTGGATCGGGATCGACTAAATCGCCAAGTTCTCTACTCTGGAAGTGAAAACATTACCTCTACTAGAATGGCAGACGTCGCAATTCTGTTGACCAAGGATGCATGCCGATCTATAATCGATTGGAACCCAATTTCGACCATATCATTCCAGTCAGATTCAAATGCAGAGTAAGAAACATCACAATAATTCAGTGCTACGCCCCGACTGAACCAGCGGATCAATTAGCTAAGGAGGCCTTCTATCACCGACACGGCTCGACAAGGCTCTCAAGGGTGACATAAAAATTATTATGGGGGATCTCAATGCCAAAGTCGGGTCTGACAACCTTGGCTTGGAACACCTAATGGGCAATCATCGCCTATGCAACATGAACAAAAATGACGAGATGTTCCTGGAGTTTTGCAACTCTTGTCAACTCGTCATCGGCGGTACCCTGTTCAAGCACAAACGCTGATATTTCACAACCTGGATTCCTCCGGATGGCAGAATGGAAAACCAGATTGACCATATAGCCATTTCCAAGATATGGAGGAATAGTCTCTTGGACGTCAGATCGAAGCGGGGTGCTGATATTGGCAGTGATCACCAAATTGTTGCCGCAAAAATGCGCTTACGAACGGCAGCGATCCAGCGCCCTCAAAATGCAAGAATCTTGCCACGTTTTAATGTGCACAGGCTCAAAGATATATCTATGAAACGTGCATATTCAACCGCCTTGTACAAAAGAGCTAATGCACTATCACCTTCTGAGACTCCTGCAATTGATGATAGATGCAACGTTCCTAAGGACTCATTTATTTCATGTGGCGAAACTTTTGTGAGCAGATTGTAGCGCGGTAGAAGATCATTCATTATTGTCTCTACATGGTCTCTAATCGGCACGCAAAACAGTTACAGAACAAATTAACTCAGCTACTGCATTAGCGGAGAACTGTGGCTATTAAATCGATGGAAGCGGGTAAAGCCCCGGGATAGATGGAATTCCGGAGGAACTTATTAAGGCGGACATCAACGCTACTGCGGATATTCTTCTCCCCCTTATCCAAGAGTGTTGGGAAACCAAAACTCTCCCTAAAGAATGGAAGAAGGGCGTCATTATTAAGATCCCGAAGAAAGGTAACCTGAAGGATTAAAATAATTGGCGTGGAATTTGCGTCTTACCCGCAGTCTTCAAACTGATGGCAAAAATAATCTTAAACCGGATCAAGTATACAGTTGACCGCACACTGAACGATGAACAGGCTGGCTTTCGCGAGGGCTTTTCATGTAGCGACCACATCAACGCCCTCGGAATTATTATTGAACAATCCGCAGAGTCAAGATCCCCATTACATCTCAAGTTTATCGATTTCGAGAAGGTAGGGCTTTACGTAGGCGAAGTATACCAGATAAAATTATATACATCATCAAGGAGTCCTACAGGGGAGCTCAATGTCACGTCTTACATAAAGGTAGGCTATCAGATCCGGTCGAGGTACCTAGCGGAGTGAGGCAAGGCTACCGTCTGTCACTTACATTTTTTTTGATAACCATTAACTACGTACTCTGCAGTGCGCTTCGTGAACCCCAGAGCCAAGGTATCTGATGGTAGCTGTCTGAATACCTTCGACACTTGGATTACACTGACGATATTTGCCTTCTTTCAAACATATCGGATCATCTAGTTCGAATGACTGATGCTCTTCACCGCGAAAGTCGAAATAGGGGGCTTAAAATCAATGCTGCCAAAATTAAGTAGCTTGGATCCAGGAAGACAAAGCAAAATTTGTGCTTCGGGGCTGACGGTGGAAAAAGTGGACAATTTTTGCTACCTCGGAAACGTGGTTTCAGTTGGGGCGCATGCTGATGTACTGTCTCGCATCAATAAGGCTCGGGCAGCTTTTTCCAGTTTGACTCCTTTCTGGCAAAACAACAACATCTCCAATGTAAAATCTGTGCTTCTTTATGGTTGTTCAACTTGGAAAGTACCAACAAGATAACAACTAGATTGCAAACTTTCGTGAACCGTCTCCGACGGATCCTACACATACGCTGGGCGGAGGTCATTTCTAACGACGACCTCCTGTTCATTACTGGCCAGGACAGGATAGACACCTCCATAAAAAGGCGAAAGTGGCAATGGGTAGGTCACACTCTTCGAAAAGAGCCGGAAAGCATTGCTTAACAGGCCCTCGATAGGAACCCACGTAGGACGACCTGGAAACACCTGGAAAGTGTCAGTTGAGGTTGAGGGTAACTCAATAGGCAAATCGTGGAGTCAGTAAGGCGATGGCGGCGAACAGGACGAGGTGGAATGTCGGCGTGCTTAATGCCCTATGCCCCCCAAGGGGTTAACTGTAACCAGAAAGGAGACAGGAATAATTCAAAATGTTGAGCCCAAAAATGGGAGCTTTTTCATAATTTTCTTTGAGGAAAAGTTTAGTGCGGGGGTAGTTCGCAGAGCCCATACTTAAACGTTTTAACATTCTTTTATTGCGATCAAAATGGCAGTGATTATAGTAAGCGGCACACCGTCACACCGTCACACTTTATTTCAGGACTACTTGGATATATCTACACTGTTTTTTGCTAGATAAGACAAATAGATAGATAGTGGTGCTATATCTACTTTAGACGGGGTTTTAGACGTTCATATGAGTTTCAGTTCTCAATGCTTTCCCAATCCATTTTACTATTAATTTTGCTGTCTGTTCCTTATATTTTACTACCATCTTTATCTCCATCATTTTGGGTAATCGTTCTTGATTTCCTATACAAAACTGATTGAGAATGAATGGAGAACGGATAGAAAAACTCAAAATGATATAAAGGTGCTATGATCATATCTACAAAAGTTTAAGGATAATCACTTGGATACTCGTAGAATGCATTCCAATGAACAGTGGATTCAAAGAGTTGCTTATTTTTTCATACTCCATTTTGTTGGGAACATTTAACCTAAGTTTCCCCAGCACACCCGGCACAATATCTTTTTTTTTAATACAAGATATATCTCGAATATTTGGAGGTAACAATCCCGAATACTATAGTACTACCAGAATGATGACCTTGACATCACAAATAATTATTGAATCATTTATTTTCTAGTAAAAGATGATTTAACCAATTGATTAATTCCAACAGTCAAAAGCGCTTACATGAAAGAACAGCACTAAAGAATTCCAATAGTGTAACCACCACCCAACCATCAGCTCGTTTCTTGGCCTTGATTGAAACTTAATTGCAAAATAATAAATCATCGGCGTCACTGGAGATTCGATTATGATCATCCTCCTCCCCAATTCGGAACATAATAAATAGAGAAATTGAATTGAATCTCTTCTACTATTTTAAAGTCGGTTTAACGTCTTTGGGAATTCGATTATTCACGCTGAATTATTGTATAGGTATAAACATTTCGGGAATGAGAAGTTGTTACGTTGTTTACGATGATTTCTATCGACTAAATCTGTAGCTCCAGCGAATAATGGGTTCAGTAAAAATTTGTACATTTAGGAGGGGGAAATATAAAAAAAAGTCCTGGTATCCTCTTACCTAGTAGTTATAAGTAAACTGATGACATTGCATGCAGATACATCGGTACATGGATATGTCCTATGACTACCGAATGCGTGAAACATGTTTTGTCGAAGATATCGACGTTGGTTTTAGTAAGATCCCAGTGTCGTTAATTATACTGGATGGAATCATTCGACAAAACATATTTCACGCATTCGGTAGCCATAAGACATATCCATCTACCGGTGTATCTGTATGCCAGTTTACTGATAATGACCTACTACTACTACTAAGCTGTAGGCTACTTTCATCCTGAAGCTGGACCTATCAATTTCACTCATCGGCAATCAATTGTTTCCCCTTTGATCTCTCATCAAACAAAATTTTTCAAAAGTTTATTATGTTTATAGATGCGGGACGTTGCGAAGCAGGCTATTTACTGACGAGGCGAACATTTCAGAGCTTTGTGCTTCCATGTACCACCCACAAGATTATGATTGTTGAGAAACTTAATGTCGCTCATGGGGAAATAGATCTTTGGAGATCGTCGTCGAGTATATACAATAATTTGTAAACTATGCATACATCGTGTGCGTAACTTCGTCGCCGAGAGTAAAGCGGCTTTTACGCGGAACGCACGATACTCGTACACATAATACTAGCAGAAAGCACCAGTGGCGAGCGAGCTTTCTATACAAATCAATTTTACATAATTCGTCGCATATATAGGTACAAAGCTCGGTCGCCACTGTTGTATGCAACAAAAAGGAAAAAAACCAACTGAACTCCTGACCTAGCCCCTAGCCTGCAACCATTGTAGAGGAGAAAAATAGCAAAGAGAGAAAAAAAAACATCTCCCAATTATTCAAATGATCAACAGAGTTCAGAGAAACACGACGATAGCAGAGGCGCAACACTGCATTCCTTGCAATAATTCAATCATGATCTTTGAAATCCAGTATGCGGGAACAAAAGTTTTACATGACGAACGAGGTGAGATACTATTCGATTACATAATTTCGACAAATTGACTCGTCTGCAATGTGTGGGTTGTGAACCAAAAACAGGAAAGAAGTCCTTGACGTTTCATTCGTATCAGAGAATTTTCATCACTTGATGCGAGGTGGAAGGGGTCATCGGCTCATTCCTTCTCTGATCACTGCTATCTCCAATTCCGAGTCGAGGAACATCCAATGAATTGTCCAGTAATTCTAAGTAGGAGAAGGACTTGTAATGAACCATATCTTGGCAGTGGTGCTTTCACCGGTAGATCGAAGGCAGCACCTGATGAGTAGTAATTCGTCGGTCGTACGAGGGTCGAGCATTCCATTACACCTGGGCCTTGATGAAAGCGCGAGGGCATCTGCGCCGTCCGCCAAGCATTTCATCCTTATCGCGCTTTTTTGCCTCCCATGTGTGCGTTGTCTTCCCCAGGCCTATGCATTTTTAATTAATAAGTAAAGAACAGGAGTAACGAGCGGCGAAAACCCCGAAAACGTTTCCTGAACTGAGCTGCAGCAAGCGTAGGCCGCTGATTAGCTCGTTGCGGGAGCTATTTCTGCGCCAGATGGCACTGCCCGACCTTCACGATCTCCATACAACCTTAGGCTCCATCACCACGGGCTACTTTTGATGCCCACCAAACTCTCCGCGCGAAACGTGGAGCCCATTTCTGGTAAAGAACAGGACTAAAAAGGACCTCATCGGGTGCCTTTTTAGTTGTTCCACCGAATTGCATAGTCTTAGGACTTAGCCACTTTATTTCACGTATTTTCCCTTCAAGTGACGGTGCTTTCCTGTGTAGCACCCCCATCCAACCTATAGAGTAGATTATCCTTTTAGAGTCAGTTCAACAAGGCAACCTTGGTATTGGGTTTGTCTTTGGTGGTTTAGCCACGTACATAAGGCCTCCATAAATGCTTTGAACCACTGGCATTGTCGCGCTCGGTGGCCGTGATCGTTCGGTCACCGCTCTACGATACTAATCTAGAGCTCGGAGATCAAATCTCGGCGCGATCAAAAACTGCCTGTGAGTACTAATAGAACTCTCACAGTGCTCCGGGCTTGTCAGTATAAGGACAGTAAGTACAAAAGTATTTTAGATATGCTATTGAAACGTCAACAAGGCATAGAAATGCTAGAGATGTTGACGCGCCCATGTCAAGGCAATTAGAGAGAGAGATGTTCAAGTCATTGAGAAACGAGTTGAGTTTTGTAGGTAAATGTTAATCCATGCTTCTCACTATGGAAGAGCCCACTAAATAAATAACTGGCGCAACAGTCCAATTTGAACCATGGCCTGAGTTAGCATCATCCCATTTTCTAGATCGTGACGGTTTTGTGCACAGGTGTGGGATCAGCAACACGCTCAACCGAGTTATTTACCCCTTAAATGGGTACTCATTTAACAGCTGAGTGGGCTCCCAGTGCGACACGTAAATCCCTTTTTTTTATCGAAAACTACCGCATTCAGTAGGAATCGAACAAGGGCCCAGTGCATAGAAGGCGAACGTGCTAACCGTTGGCCATCCGGACTACCAGGAAGAGCCCACTACCACCATTTTTATTCGGCACTAGAGGTCATCCCACACATGGTGTGCTGGTTTCGTCACACAATGGATCACTCCTCAGGTGCTGCCTTTGATCCATTGCTCACCAGTGGAAGCACCACGACCAGGCACTCTAGCATTCCGATTCGAGTGATGACCAAATCGGGATGGGTCCCCAGGTAGAATGTTTTCGCTTTTATAGAGCGCATTCTACGCCAAGGGTATGAATCTTGTTCCATCGAAAAATTGCTGATACTAATTTTGTATCCATGTTCAAGTCATTGAGAATCGAGTTAAGTGGTGTAGGTAAATGCTAATCCATGCTTCTCGCTATGGAAGAGCCCACTACCACCATTTTTATTCGGCACTAAAGGCCATCCCACCTATGGTGTGCTGGTTTCGTTACACAATGGATCACTCTTCAGGTGCTGCCTTTGATCCATTGTGGAAGCAGCACGACCAGGCACTCTAGCATTCCGATTCGAGTGATGACCAAAATCGGAATGGATGGCCTTTAGTGCCAAATGGGCTCTTCCATAGCGAAAAGCATGGACGTTGAATCCGTTTCATTTTAAGGCGAGAACTATGATGCTATCAGCGCCAGCTGTTTTTTTTTCTTCGATACTTTCAACATGGATCAGCTTCTCTATTTTATCAAACGTATGCCAAACTAATGACATTAGTTATCTAAAGGCTAAACATCATTAAATACGAGTATGTACCAGTACTGTCCATTGATACCACCATAACCATATTCAGATTTTTTTCTCTCCTTATCACCAACTCCGAAAAATGCAAACTCTAACCATCATCTCTTACAAGTTCGTTCCACACTTTGATTATCTTTACCGGCTTTTTTCATGAATGAAATACCTTTAATCAACATGAATCATTTTTTGTTTGCCATTCAAACATTCCGCGCTGCGGATCCGGTTTTTGGGAGGAGTTCGCGAGTCCAGCATATGAAAATACGAGTATCTTCCCAGTGATATGGTGGGTATATAGGAGAGGCATATCTCGCCGAGTTCTTGATAGCAGTGCTCTTAACGCATGATCTGTAACGACTATTTTCCATTTCGCCGACGTCCCATTTTTGCGCTGCCTTGATCCGTTTTCATATTTCATTTTTTTTGTACACACGTTTTTGCACATACTGCTGAAAAAAGATTTTTTTTTCAGATTTTTTTTTTATTTAGTACTGGGCTTTTCTGAGCGGTTGTTTATCATGTGGCACATTGGGCGTTCGACGTGTTTTATGCCTGAATGTCGGCATAACGTCAAACCAGGCGCCCCAAGCAAGCGGGAGTGGTAACATTGAAGAATAACCATGAAGACGGGCGACTTCAGTCAGTCAGCAGTATTCAGTGATGAAGCAAATGATGATCTTCAACTTCATCTTATTTTGATGATCATATGGAAATAACGACCAAAAGAAAATTCTTTAATGGACGTTCTTCTTAAGCACTCCATCGATTTTTGGTAAATTGTTTGAAATGATAGGTTGGATCGATGGGTATTACCTTCTTGAATTGTTTTTTTCTTTTTGGTTTCTGTATTTGTTTGGGTGGCACGATCAGAAAGATCGTGTGTTTTATGCGATAATCATCACTCATCAACCATTTGACATGTGAAACAAACGAATTGAAGTTTTTGTATCTATGTAATTTTAAATTAGATGGTTGAGGGTGTTTGGAATTGTATGGAGGTTTTAAAAGTGTTTGTTACGTCTTTGGTAATTTTTTTAATGACTTTCGTGAGACTGTTCCGATCCTTTACCTTTACAATGCAAAGTGGGGACATGAACAAATCGAAATATATCCGTAGTTTACTGCCCGAGTTCGATGTTGTAAGTACTTGGCTTCGGTACCCGAACCGGTACCAGGTTATGTTAAATTTTGCATTTCGAGTAGCAAACTTGTATTAGGTCAGTATTACGCATCATATTTATGTCATCATATCCATTTTTACACATAATTTCATATAAAAATAATAAATATTATTGTATAATACCAGCCTTGACGTGCTCGGTGGCCGTCAGTTCTAGGTTACCACTCTACGACTCTACATCTAGAGAAACAGATTCAATCTTCGGCGCGTCACTAAAACCTACCTGTGGGTACTACTAGAACTCCCACAGCGTTCCGAGCTTGTCAGTAAAAGAAAATTCGGGTAGGATGTGCATGCTAGCAACTGGACCATCCGAAAAACATGCTACTGAAACATCAATAAGGCATAGCTATGGAGAAGATGTGACGCGTCGATGCCCCTGGGGGTCAAGGCAATAAACAACAACAGCAATACCGGCCTTAAATGTCTGCTGGTTAAGATGTAAATGTCACCAATCGCTTCAACCCGATGTCGGGCCTTGGCCGTCTGGGTTATAATCATCATCATCGTGGCGCGACAGCCCGGCATCGGGCCTTGGCCCCCTGAATCGTTGTCCTTCCAATTATCTCGGTCACTTGACCGCGTCCCCCAATCTTGGGAGCCCAGAAATTGCGCGGCGTCTGTATATACCGAGCTCTCTCAACGAGCTCTTGGTCGTCCTCGCAGTCTCGCTCCGTCGACTCGTTCTGCGTTCATTACTATCTTTGGCATGCGATCATCATCCATTCGTTGTACATGCCCTGCCCATTGAAAACGTTCTAGTTTGACGATTTTCGAAACTTCCAGCTCATCGTACAGTTCATACAACTCATTATTGTACCGTACGCGCCATTAATCTCGATCGCAGACAGCCCCAAAAATTCGCCTCAGAACCTTACATTCGAATGTGTCTAGCATGTTTCCGGAGGCTTGAGTTAGGGTCCGTGTTTCGCAGCCATAGCATAGCACTGGTCGTATAATGGTTTTGTAGACGCGGAGCTTCGTGTTTCTGTGCACATGCTTCGATTTCATTATGGGGAGAACCGAGAAAAAAATCTTATTGGCTAACTGTATCCGTCGCTTGATTTCGTCAGTTCCGATGGCGTCCTTTGACAAGTTGCAACCAGGTATATGAAGTCGTTCACGAACTCGATGTTGAGGTCCTCCACATTGATGCTCGATTGTGCAGGCGTCCTTGTCCTCGATTGCTTCATTATTTTAGTTTTACCCTCGTTGATACGTATTCCCACTTCTTTTACAGCGGTGTCGAGCGTACGCAGAAGTTCTTCTGCGTCGTCCGATCTTCGGCACATGATGTTGATGTCGTCGGCGTACGCTGCTAATTGTGTCGACTTTATGAGTAGCATCCCGCTGTTGTCCCTATGCATAATTCGAATAACGTACTCCGTGTTTCAAATAGATCAGTCTATTATGGATCCTGACCTGTGAGACGGAGTTGGTCAACGTTATCTTCGTCAGTCGCACTAATTTTGCTGGAATACCAAATTGCAGCATGATGTTATACAGTACACCATGGTCGATACTGTTGTGTGCCTGCTTGAAGTCGACAAAGATTTGATATACGTCAACGTTATATTACCAGCACTTCTGCAGTATCAGTTTGACTGTAAAGAGCTGATCGGTGTTGGACCGACCAGGTCTGAAACCGCCTTCAAAGTTGCCAATTATAGGACGTACAGACTAGCGATATGCCCCTGTAATTTTCATACCGCAGTTAATCTCCTATTTTATGAATTGGACAGATGATTCTTTTGCGCCAATTGTCTGGGATCACCACGTCCTCCCCTATACGCAGGAGTAATTACACCCGTTCCACCGAATTTCAGCAGTTTAGCTGGAATTTCGTCAGCGCCTGGCGTTTTATTTCATTTTCGTGACCGAACCGCAAGATCAACTTTTTCTACTGTGGGTGGTTGGAAGGGGGGGGGGGAGATCAACAATATCGTCAAGAGTTTCGTGTGTGGGGACGTTAGATGGTAGATTCAGAAGCTCTTCAAAATAAGAGGCCCATCGTTTGTTAATGCTATCGGTGTTGCTTATGATGTTTCCATCCTTGTAATAATTACAGAGACTAGTCGAGTTTGTACGCTTGTCTGGTGTTTGTATTAGCTAAGTTTTTGTTAATAATCAGCAACTGCTCGGCAAAGTGTTTACGTTTCTTACGTCTAATTACTCTTTTTGATATTCACCGTGTCACATTTTCTCTTTTGACTCTGGTTGCTCGTTGAATCCATTGTCTATAGGCCTCGTTTTTCGCGTCAAGTGAATTTTTGTATTCTTCGTCGAATCAGTCATTTCGTGCTCGCCGTGCTGTTTATCCCACGACCTTCTCTGCGACCTCTTTGATGGCCGCGTTGAGGTCTTCCCAGAAACCATGGACGCCTGTGTTACTGACGTTGTGTAGCATATGTGATAGTCTTTCCTCGAGGGTGGCAGTATACGCCGCCGCCATAGCATCGCTCAGATATTTATCAACCGTAAAAATTTTGGAAGAGCAATACAATACATCTGTAGGTCATCTTCACCAAGTGATGATCTGAGTCGCAGTTTGCTCCTCGATAAGAGCGGACATCTATTATACTAGACACCGTCTGGGTCGTTGTCCTCTAATTATCTCGGTAAAGTGATCGCGCCCTCCAATTTTGGAAGCCCAGAAGTTGTTCGGCGTCAGTATCTACTGAGTCTTCCCAACGACCTCTTGGTCTTCCTCGCAGCCCTGCTTCGCTGAAGCATCCTTTCATGCCCATGTATGTGATGTTGTCTGCAAATTCGATCCTGAGGTTCCCGTTGACGTTCGATTGTGCTGGCGTCCCGGCTCTTGGTTGCATCGTTATTTTTGTTTGGTCTTTGTTGATGCGTAGTCCAACTTCATTTGCAGCGGTGTCAAGAGTATGCAGAAGCTCTTGAGCGTCAGTCAGTTTTCGGGACATGAAAACGAAAATCGCACTAAAATATTTTCGTGCGATCCTGCCAATATTTTTTTAATTGTCATTCGTTATCGCATCGCACGAAAACCGTACAGTGTGTGTGTGATGGAGATCGGCAGATATTTTGTAGCGATCCATCGGCCGATCGATCGGATGACGGATCGCATAGTGTATGGCTGCTTTTATGAACTTAGCCATTATATCAATTATTGTTGAGCTGGAAAATCCTTTGCGCGTGCTTTGTAATGAACCGCCTGTAATGAACCATATTATGGTCTGGTACTCTGGTAGTGCTGCTCCCATCGGCAGATCGAAGCAGCACCTGATAAGTAGTGATCTGTTGGTGGTACGAAACCAGAGGCCGAGGGTCTCATTACACCCGGACCCAGGTGCGTGGGCGTCTGATCCGTCCGCCAACCATTCCATCCTTATCGACTAATTTTGTTTTATTCCCCATTTTTATCTCCTCTGTTTGTGTTGTCTTCCCCAGGCCTATGGATTTTTGTTAATACATAAAGGACAGGGGCAACGAGTGGCGAAAACCCCGCCCACATCTCCCGAACTGAGCTACAGTAAGCATAGGCTGCTGCATAGCTCGTTGAGGGGCCTTTTTCTTCGCCAGATGGCACGGCCCGACCTTCACGGTCATTATGCTACCTAAGGCTCCGTCTCCACGGGCATCTTCGGATGCCCACCAAACCGTCCGTTACAGCTTCTTAATCAAAACAGCAGGGCAGCTTATTGATCTTTCTATAGATGAACCCCAAACACCAGACGCGACGAAAAACTATTTACATTAGTGCGCGAATATGATAGTACGAGTACAGCATCTGCATTATTTTCCATTGCGAGAACAATCTTCAGAAATTGGCGTGCTAGTTGGCGTGTGTCTGACCGCACTATGAAAAAAACCTCTCTTTACCTTTTCTACATTACCCAATTCTACCTTTGTACACTTTTTTTGAACGAGCGTTGCAAACGATTTTTTTTATTTTCAAGTAAGACATTAGCCGCGTTCGTGAACACCGGACAGATTTCATTTTTGAATTGAACAGCCTGGGTCAATTGAGCGTATTCAAACAGACATCATTCAAATAATTCACCGCGTGTGGACGATATGCGGTCTCCGTATACAAATATACAGCACTAATTGCCCAGAAACAAGTTGACGTTCAACTAATTCGCTTTCAACTCTGATCTAGATATGATCTAATACGAAACCTGGATCATATCAATCGTTTTGTGTAAGAATGACCTTTTGTTCGGGTGAAAAGAACGCGGCTAGTATGTCGCAAATCAAAAATGAGAATCGCCTTCAGTCGTTAGCTCAAAGCTGCTCATTCACGAAACGTATAAACGCGTTACGGTGTGTTTTGCAAGGCACCACTCTGCGTCGATCACAGATGACAAAAAGATAGTGGTCCGTGCTCTATGGGTTGATCGCTAATCGCAAACAACGTACGAAATCGTTTGTTTTTATGTCAAAGATTCGATGCTCTTTGAAAGCATCTTGAATCAATGGCCATTGTCACTGCTCACTCTACTAAAACTGCACGGCGCCCGGCGTAAACATTATAGGTATTTACACGAAACGAGCATTTACGCTCTGATACGCTGTGACGCTTAACATGATACGCGCTGTCGTCCAAAAATCGTTGCCTATTTTGTTTTAAACAGACGGTGGGTATAGTAGATTTTACGCGTCTCGTGTGTGAGAGGCTTTGCTTTCATTCGGAGTACGTACATACATATATTAAAGCGCAACCTCACAATTATCCAACTCTTCGAGATCGTCTGCTGTCTTCAAAACCATTCCGCCGCTAACTTAAGACCCATCCATATAACCGCGCTCAGCATGCCTGAAGGCTGAAGCTGAATTTACTGGTCATCAGCTGATTATCATTTTTAGTGGATTACTGGCCGTGGTCATTCAAATAACCCATAGACAAAGCCCGTCTACGTTAGTGGGGCGTAAATAAAGTAATTTTGATTGGGATTTGGGAAGGTAGCCATAGGATAGGTAGGTATGGATCTCCGCTGGTGAAGATCGTTTTTAGTGCACCTTTTATGAGGAGCGAACTATTAAATAGGGACTGGCTAGAAGAATCTTCTATGCTGGCGATGTTCTAATATATTAATTCTGGATAGACATTGTTCCAGCGGTCTGCATGGATAAGCTTTGGTAGATTTTCTGAACATGTTCTTTTTTTTCGTCTTAGACACCTTTTGAATGATGCTGACTGGTGGCCGTTACGACTTCCCTTTTCTCAATAACCCTCAATGGTGTTGCTACTTATTTTTCTTTATATAAAATAGGTAGAAGATATTCGTACGACTGTCGCTACGGGTTCTGGAATAAATTCCAACTCAGTCAGTCGTTTGATCATTTCTATTCTAATTTCTGTTTTCTTCTCTTTTTATGACGGCTGGCGGCCGCGATCTTAATCGTAAATTGAATAGACGCTTGTCGCCTATGTGTGGTCGTTGATTAATCAACGATCGAAATATCGAGCAAGGGCAACTATAATACACTTTGTAACGGTCAGTTTTTGGCATTGACGCTCATAGTTTTATTTCTATACACGTATAGCCGCACGTACATAAACTTAAATATATACGTACAAGATTACACACCATGTGAAAGAGAGGTGGTTTGGCGAACAACTATTTATGATAACAATATGCACCCGCGAATATGTGATAAGCCATATTTACTACGTCGGCCGTTTGTTGTGACTTTGTGATAGGAGGGAACCTAAATATGTCTGGATGCCGTGTGTTAATGAGTTCCCAGAGTGACGGGAAGTTTTTGAGCCGTTGTTGTGGCTCATTATTCAGTCAACGGCTTTAGATTATCGGCTCATAAAATCAGTGGGCGAAAAATGTATGAGAAGAATCGTTAGACCATACTCGTACCGGAAAAATAGAGATTCGTTATGAAGATTTTGCAACAGTAACGGTCAAAGTGTACGTTAACGGTTGCATTATCAGAGGTTTTGATAAAGAACTTGACCACTAATAGGAGGCGGATCGATATGATGGCATTGTTTTGTTTTTTATGCCAACTTATCTGCTCATAAGTGGAAAATTTCAGACTTTTTTTATACCCGAGACTTATACTATAGGGTATATTGTTCTTGTCACGACGAAAATATGTAACACCTTAAAGGAGGCTCCGAAGGTATAGCAATGTATACATATATATAAATGATCAGGGTCACCTCCTGATTCGATTTAGCCATGTCTGTCTGTCCGCTCGCACAATAACTTTCGATAGAATGAAGCTAGAGGCTTGAAATTTTAGTCAAATGTTGGCAGTATGATCTTGTTGGTTGGTATTGAAAATGGGCATTATCAGGCCAAGAGAACGCCTACCCCCCTTCATATGTAAAATTCTTAAATGTATATATAACTCCCGATTAAATAAACATGAAAAGCTCTAGCTTTGGTAGATTCCTCGTGATGGTAATCTTATACTCTCCTGGAAAAATAAAATCGATCAGTTGAAAACTAACGGTAATTTTCTTACAAAGAGCCCCGTTCTACCCTACTTTTTAGGTTTTTTTGTCTATAACTCTTGAACCAATTGACGTAGACAGCTGATTTTTGGCACGTAACCCTGAGGTGAGAAGCTGCTTGAGTCTTAGTAAGTTGGGCATAATCAGATCAAAGGAACGCCTACCTCCCCTACAAATTTCAAAAAATTAAATATTCCTTTAATTACGATAATTTTTGATAGAATGACACTAGCAAGTTGAAAATTTGGTAGAATATTGTTAGTAAAATATACTTGGTTGGTATTGAAAATGGGCAAGATCCGACCCAAGGAACCCCAAATGGAACTTAAAATAAGCGATAACGTACGATAAAATAAAGCTAGCGACTTGAAATTTTGGTTACATGTTTGTAGTAGGATTCAGCTGGATGATATTGAAAATACGTAAAATCCGACCAACCAAACCCCCACTTCCCCTCTGGTTGATATTGAAAATACGTAAAAATCCGACCAACCAAACCCCTACTTCCCCTACAAATGAAACATCAAATAAGCGATAACTTTCGATAGAATGAAGCTAGAGATTTGAAATGTTGCTTAAATGTTCATAGCATGATCTAATTGGTTGGTGGCAATGATGGGCAAGATCTGACCCAAGGAACCCCCACCTCCCCTACAAATGAAATTTTAAATAAGTGATAACTTTCGATAAAATGAAGCTAATGATTTGAAATTTTGGTGAAATGTTTGTACTGGGGTCTAGTTGATTGTTATTGAAAATGCACAAGATCCGACAAGCGAAACCTCTACCTCCCCAACAAGTGAGACTTCAAATAAACGATAACTTTCGATAGAATGAAGCTAGTGACTTGAGAAATTCGGCAATATTTATAGAATGGGTTAGTTAATTGATTTCGTGAATAGTAAAGATCCTCCTGAATGAGGATCTGGCCATATAGGAACCTCACTTTTAATGCATATGGTTCTTGCCAATTGGTACTTTTGGTATCACCACTACCTATAGTTCTGTACAAGTTAAGTGTTAAATGGTAAGGCACCTCAACATATCGCAACACATTGTCAAAATCAGCTGTTGGCACGAGGATATTGTTAATTGCCTTGACCGCTACAGGGGCATGGGTGCGTCAACATCTCTTGCATGGCTACGCCATGTTGACGAGACGTCAACAGTATATAAATTTCGAATTGCTAGCATGCACCTTCTATTCGAGCCGTCTTTTACTGACAAGCTTAGAACGCCACAGACCTGTTCGGCGCTAAGATTTCAAGATCGGTTTTCGGTTTTTATGAAGACCGGTTTTCCTGATCATAAAAGAAAATCGCCTCATGGTTAAAAAAAAAAACAGTTAAGAACCGAATTAAAAACAGAGTTAAAAACCGACTCACTTAAAAACCGATTCAACAAAACGGACTCATTAAGAACCATGTACTCGAGTACACAAAACCGACTCGTTAAACACCGAGCGGCTCAAGGTTAAAAAAACCGAGTTAAAAGCCGACTCATTGCAAAACGAGGACTCATCATCATCACGGCGCAACAGCCCGACGTCGGGGGTTGGCCACCTCACCTCCAATTATCTCGATCAGGTGACCGCGTCCTCCAATCCCAGTAGTTGCGCGACGTCCGTATGTACCGAGCTCTCCCAACGAGCTCTCGGTCGTCCTCGCAGTCTGGCTCGTCCGTTCATTACTGTCTTTGGCATGCGATCATCGTTCATTCGTTGTACATGCCCTGCCCATTGAAGTCGTTGTAGTTTGACGATTTTCGAAACTTCCAGCTTGTACGATGAGCTGGAAGTTTCGAAAGTTCACACAACTCATGGTTGTACCGGATGCGCCAAAGAAAACTATACTGAAAGTGCTCGTGAATACGAAGTGAACGGCAGACTCTCAGAAAAAATTATAAGAAAAAGACCTTTATAGCTTTCTCAAATATTTTGTTTTCCCCAGGTTTATGAATTTTTATTAATACGTAAAGGACAGGGGCAACGAGCTGCGAAAACTCCGCCTACATCTCCCGAACTGAGCTACAGCAAGCATAACCCGCTGCTTAGCTCGTTGAAGAACCTTTTTCTTCGCCAGATGGCACGGCCGACGTTCATGGCCATTTCGCTACCTTAGGCTCCGTCCCCTCGGGCATTTTCGGATGCCCACCAAACGGTCCATCACCCCTCGCTTTTCAGTTTCCATTGCTACACCTTGCACAATCCTTGAATTTTTGTAATATGGTGCTGCCAAACTTAAGCATGTACAAAAAAAAATCATCAACAAGTGTTCAATCATACATTCTGAAGCCGAACATACATCATCCGGAATTCCTGTCCGGAAAAACTGATCAGGCCCGGCCTTGAGGAACTCCGGATCGTGTATGGCTGCTTCATGCCGCCTTGAGGCTGCCGGACAGGCCTTTGAGGCGGCCGGATGGATAATTGTAAATCGATCTTATCGCCATAGAATGAAAGTATCTACCTATTGGATTGAATTGTACGGTATTTTACTTTCCATAGCCAAGCTTCAGATACATTCGTCTATTCAAATAAACTCCAGTGAAAATCCATGCTAGTCACGCGGCTGGACAGACCTTTGAGGCGGCCGGATGGATAGTTGGTCACGCGGCCGGACAGTTCACCTTTAGGCGGCCTGTCCGGCCGCGTGACTAGAATGGATTTTCACTGGAGTTTATGTCAATAGACGAATGTATCTGATGCTTGGCCATGGAAAGTATGTAAAATAGCGTACAATTCAATCCAATAAATAGATACTTTCATTCTATGGTGATAAGATCGATTTCCAATTATCCATCCGCCCGCCTATCCTAGACCTATCCGGGGGCCTCAAGGCGACCTGCCCATGCCATTGACGATCCGGAATTCCTCAAGGCCAGGCCTGATCAGTTTTTCCGGAGAAAAATTCCGGAACATGTTTGGTGGAGGCCTGGCGGGAACGATTTTCCTTCCGGCCGTCTGAAAGGCCAATCCGGTCGCCTGAAGGCGGCCTGAAACGGCCATACACGATCGGGAATTCCTCAAGGCCGGGCCTGATCAGTTTTTCCGGACAGGAATTTCGGATGGTGTATGTTCGGCTTGACTGGCATGCTGTACGAAGAACCCCTTCGGCCAACCGACATGCAGAATAGTTCGTCTTGCTAGACACACGATCGTCGCACATTGTTCGTGATTAGCGATCAAGCCACAGAGATCGTATCTAGCCAGGCGAAGCTTAATGCCTGCGATGCGACGATCTTCAGCCTGCAGTGAGTCTCCTACTTTAGTGACGGATGAACCTTCTAGATTAAGACGTTTTGCCTCAGTTTCATCCAGACTGCGGTGATGGTGTCGGCTCCTTTAGTTAATACGGATTTTCGATGGAGTCGAAGGATATATTGCAAGAGTCCCTTCGATATTAAAAAACGCACGTCGATTGTTTCGTTCGGTGTCATTGCCACTATAATGTCACCTGCAAGGTTGTGTAGAGTGAGCACAGTATATTTACCGCATATTGTTAGGCAAACTACCCAGGGAAACCGATTACTGACTAAAAGTGAATCCCTGCTGTGAGTATCACAAATACTTCCGGTCGTTTCTTGCATAAAGGAAGGATGTCGCACGTCTTTAGTAGAAGCGGAATTACAAACAATTCTCTGGTTCTTTAACGGTCTTTTTATATATATCTTTTAATGATTTTCTAATCTAAAAAGTCATTTAATTTGAACGATTTGATCATTTCTTGTGGGTGAAAAGAAATATTGTTTAGATTTGTTTGTGAATACTGATCCGACGTTCAAATCTCCTTGCATCTTGGGTGTTCCAAAACAAACAACGATTTTACACTGTCAATATACAAAAAAAAAACATAATAATCTTTATTAAATTTTAGAGATATTTACTAAGATGATAAGATAAGCATCAAGTGAGTCCACACTTTGGATTCTTCTTTTCGGACAACGTGACGATCGTTTTAAATCCTCTGCGTTAGCATCTTCTAATCCAAATAATTTCTGCGAATTTTATTATCAACCTTTGACTACTAAACACAGTTCATCCCTGCTCACAAAAGATTGTGGGCATGCGAAAAGCATTCAGCCTGAAAATAAATATGAAATCGAAGTTTTTGTTTGAATACCAACAGACTCCAATTTCCATTGAAGATTGCACACGGCTAACTCGGTAAGAATCGTGGGAAGACGGAATGTACGGGTTGCTTCGTTGGTCGGCTCGTCAGTTGTAAAGTCACACTCTTTTATCAGTTTTCACCTTCATAAAATGTCTTATGATATGCTGCCAAACTCCTAACTAAAAGTATGAACGCCTAGAATGCTATTCACAAGTCGTAATTCTTATTTATGATAGATGCGGATATGATCACTTCAAGGTCTTATTTTAGATGCTTCCGAGCTCGAAAGGGTAGTCTTTTCCAACTTTCGTCTCATAATTGCTTAAGGGAGCACTTTGGAACCGGTTTCAAATTGGTGTTCAGAATAATTAACCGTCTAAGATCGTTTGCTGAAGATACATACTTAAATTCAATTCAATCAGAATACTAAGAAAAAATGTTTATTAAGAAATGAACCCACCTTAAGGTTTATTTCTGGTTATAACCTCATTTTTACCAGAGTCGTCTAACAATAGCAGCCCCCATTCGGGGTTAAGCTAAGGTGGTTTGAATGTAATCAGGTTTTCGCGAGATAATCCTCCGTTGAATGTATACAGTCAGCGTTCGAGGAATTCTTTGAAGATTGAAGATGATAGCCGCGCGTTGTTTACAAAACCACAAAGACACGAATCGTGTTACGCAAAACCGCCGTCTATTGTATCTTGTCTACAACATAATTAAATGATGCAGGCTATGCGTATCAAATATAATAATCATAGCATAGCACTCGTGACTCGTGTGAACAAATGTTTCCAGGAACACGATCTAGTGGGGTTACGCAGGTAGGCCACTTCACGGCTATCATGTAAATTCGGAAAACTAATTGTCTGTCGAACTGTCTGGACAATGGAATGTGCTGAATAAAACCAGAACGTTTTCTTCAGGTGACACTCGAATGCACCCGATGTTCGTAATCATAAAAGCATTCTGTTGTGATCTGTAGTAGTTACCCCGAAGTGGCATATAGCAAGGAACCGCGAGACTTCCTGACTATTACAAGAAGGGTTCTAATGGTCGGGTTGATGAGTATCCGAAGATGCCGTGGAGACGGAGCCTAAGGTAGCATAATGACCGTGAAGGAATGACGGATGCCCTGCACCGCGTAAGTGGCAATGCGGGGCCTAAAAATCAATGCTGCCAAAACTAAGAACTTGAGCTTGGATCCAGGAAGACAGAGCGAAATTTATGTTTCGGTGCAGACGGTGGAAAAAGTGAACAATTTTTGCTACCTCGGAAGCGTAGTTACAGCAGATGGTGGAGCGGATGCTGATGTGCTGTCTCGTATCAACAAGGCTCGAGCACTTTTTTTTCAGTTTGACTCCTTTCTGGCAAAACAACAACATCTCCAGAAGTACCAAACTCAGTTTCTTCGAAACCAATGTAAAATCTGTGCTTCTTTATGGCTGTTCAACTTGGAAGGTGACCAGGGCGATAACAACTAGATTGCAACCTTTCGTGAACCATTGTCTACAGCGCATCCTACACATACGCTGGCCGGAGGTCATTTCTAACGACGACCTCCTGTTCATTCATTACTGGCCAGGACAGTATAGACACCTCCATAAAATGGCGAAAGGGGCAATGGATAGGTCACACACTTCGAAAAAGGCCGCAAAACATTGCTAAACAGGCCCTCGATTGGAACCCACAGGGAACCGATGCAAGTCGCCGCGTTGGACGACCTAGAAACACCTGGAGAAGGTCAGATGAGGTCTAGAGTAAGTTATTAGGCAAATCGTGGAGACAGTTGAAGGCGTTGGCGGCGAACAGGACGAGGTGGAAAGTCGGTGTGGTTAATGCCATATACCCCACAAGGGGTTGACAGGGTCCAGAGAGAGAGTTGGACTTGCAATTTAGTTGTGTGAACTCCAGCACGTTCATTAAACTATCTGAAGCAGCTATCTCCGAGGCCACCCCCCATGAGTGGGATTAAGCGATATGCTAACAACGTGTCCTTGTAAAAACCACTCCTCGTCAAGAAACTTGGAACAAAAGCCTCCGATTGGACGGATCAGCAAAGACGATCACACAAACGACTAACGGATTATTCTTTCGGATTCCATCCGGCTAAGACCCAACGTCGGGCTGTCGCGCCACGATGATTATGATGATGAAGACTACCTACAGGCGAGAAGACGTCGGCGACAATACCTTTCATCATCATCATCGTGGCGCGACAGCCCGACGTCGGGCCTTGGCCGCCTGGATCATTGTCTTCCAATTATCTCGGTCACGTGACCGCGTCCTCCAATTTTGGGAGCCCAGCAGCTGTGCGGCGTCCACACCTACTGAGCTCTCCCAACGAGATCTCGGTCGTCCTCGCAGTCTCGCTCCGTCGACTCGTTCTGCATTCATTACTCTTTTAGGCATGCGATCATCGTCCATTCTTTGTACATGCCCTGCCCATTGAAGTCGTTGTAGTTTGACGATTTTCGAGACTTGCAGCTCATCGTACATTTCATACAACTCATGGTTGTACCGGATGCGCCATCCATCTCGATCGCAAACAGCCCCGAAAATTCGCCGTAGAACCTTACGTTCAAAAGTGTCTAGCATGTTTTCGGAGGCTTGAGTTAGGGTCCATGCTTCGCAGCCATAGCATAGCACTGGTCGTATAATGGTTTTGTACACGCGGAGCTTCGTGTTTCTGTGCACATGCTTCGATTTCATTATGTGGAGAACCGAGAAAAAAGTCTTATTAGCTAACTGTATCCGTCGCTTGATTTCGTCAGTTTCGTTGGCGTCCCTTGACAGGTTGCAACCCAGGTAAATGAAGTTGTTCACGAACTCGATGTTGAGGTCCCCCACATTGACGCTCGGTTGTGCAGGTGTCCTTGTCACCGATTGCATCATTATTTTAGTTTTACCCTCGTTAATACGTAATCCAACTTCCTTTGCAGCGGTATCGAGCGTATGCAGAAGTTCTTCTGCGTCAGCCAATCTTCGGGACATGATGTTGATGTCGTCGGCGTACGCTGCTAATTGTGTCGACTTGATGAGTAGCGTCTTGCTGTTGTCCATATTCATGGCCCGAATAGCGTATTCCAGTGCTAGGTTGAAGAGCGTCGGTGCCAGTCCATCGCCCTGTTTCAAGCCAGTGCGTGTTTCAAATAGACCAGTAAGTCTATTCTGGATCCTGACTTGTGAGACGGAGTTGGTCATCGTCATCTTTGTCAGTCGCACTAATTTTGCCGGTATACCAAATTGCAGCATGATGTTGTACAGTACTCCACGATCGATACTGTCGTATGCCTGCTTGAAGTCGACAAAGATTTGGTATACGTTTACGTTGTATTCCCAACACCTATGGAGTATCAGTTTGACTGAGAAGAGCTGATCGGTTGTGGAGCGCCCAGGTCTGAAACCGCTTTGATATTCGCCAATGACTCGTTCTGCGTACGGTTTTATTCTATTTTCCAGAATTTTCGTCAAAATTTTATAGGACGTACAAACTAGTGAGATGCCCCTGTAGTTCTCACACCGCAGTTTATCTCCCTTTTTATGAATTGGACAGATGATGCTTCTGCGCCAATCGTCTGGAATCTCCTCGTTCTCCCATACTCGCAGGAGTAATTGATGTATGGCATCAACTAGACTCGTTCCACCGAATTTTAGCAGTTCAGCTGGAATCTCGTCAGCGCCCGGCGCTTTATTTCGTTTTAGTGACCGCAACGCGAGATCAACTTCCTCTACTGTCGGGGGTTGAATGGGTGGGCCTAGATCAACAATATCGTCGAGAGCTTCCTGTGTGGGGATGTTAGATGGTCGGTTTAGAAGCTCTTCAAAATAAGAGGCCCATCGCTTGTTAATACCATCGGTGTCGCTGATGATGTTTCCATCCTTGTCCTTACAAAGGCTAGTTCTGGGTTGGTAGCCGTTCTTAATTGTATTTACTAGTTTGTACGCTTGTCTGGTGTTCCTATTAGCTAAGTTTTCGTTTATGTTCAGCAACTGCTCGTCAAAGTATTTACGTTTCTTACGTCTAATTATTCTATTCGATATTCGTCGTAGCTCGTCATATTTTTCTCTTCTGGCTCTGGTTGCTCGTTGAATCCATTGTCTGTAGGCCTCGTTTTTCGCGTCAAGTGAGTCTTTGCATTCTTCGTCGAACCAGTCATTTCGCGCTCGCCGGGCTTTATATCCCACGACCTTCTCTGCGACATACTTGATGGTACCCTTGAGTTCTTCCCAGAACCCATGGACGCCTGTGTTGCTGATGTTGTGTAGCATAGGTGATAGTTTTTCCTCAAGGGCGGTAGTATACGCCACCGCTGTAGCATCACTCAAAAGCTTATCAACCGCAAAGATTTTGGGAGGGCTGATTCTTGATTGGTGCACTGAGGAAATTCTACATCTGTAGGTCGTCTTCACCAAGTGATGATCTGAGTCGCAGTTTGCTCCTCGAAAGGAGCGGACATCCATGACACTAGACGCCCATCTCCTGCAAATGAGGACGTGGTCAATTTGGTTGACGGTATGTGCGTCTGGAGACTTCCAGGTCTGCTTGTGAATGCGTCGATGCGGGAAGCACGTAGAGCTTACGATTAGATTCCTGCTGCAGGCAAAGTCGATAAGTCGCTGGCCGTTATCGTTACATTCTTCATGGAGGCTGTGGCCTCCAGTGGTCCCCCGGTGCCAACTTTCATTTCCGACTTTCGCGTTAAAGTCTCCCAGCAGCAATTTGACGTCGTTTGTTGGAAGTGAGTCGAAGAGAGTTTCAAGGCGGGCGTAGAACTCGACAATACCTTTGGTTTTTTTTTAATGACATGGCCTGGAACCAAAGTTAGAGGTGAGGGTGTAGCGATGCCGTATTTTGGGAGTTGAATTTCGAAATTATCAATTCCCGAAGTACTTGAAAATGGATTATGAAATGTTCAATGCTTTCTTACAACCAACTTCAGTTAGAAGTATGTACATAGTTGCTTGTACAGAATGTCTGCAAGTTTCTCTTGCTTAGTTTTTTCGACCAATTGATTATGCCTTGCGAATAACGTGACTACTTTGGAATTTCCTGCAAAAAAAAAAGCTTTCGATGCTGGAAAAGGACACACAGTTAAAAATCTCGGTATTTTTTTTAAACCTGGTCTTGGACTACCACCATTTTTAATAATTTTAATTCTATAATCTAAACCCTTTCAAAGTTTACTTCTATTTTAAACCAAATTTGTAATAAATTCTAACACAATTCAAAGTTTACTTCTATTTTAAACCAATTTGTAATAAATTCTAATACAATTCAAACCTTTTTGTGTTCTTTTTGTTCTTGCATTAGTTTCTAATCTAAGTTTAATTAAAAGGTAAACCCCACAAAGTATATTTTTTGAGTCTCAAGTCTCACTATAACTACTCGCAGTCAGCTCAAAATATTATGCTGCGTGGCCGAGTGGTCTAGGTCGCAACTCTACAACACGGAGTTCACAGGTTCGATGCTGCGCCATGGCGAAAAAAGTTAAAGATTAGCTGGCTAACCTGCGATGGGTTTAATAAAGGATTTGGAAGTTTAGAAAATTGAAAAAAAAAAAATAATGGAGAAAAAACTTAGAGGAGTTAAAAAAACGCAGTAAAATTAATATTTTTTCATAGATTATAATATCTGTAGATTAAATTTTAAACCAACAATTTGATTAAAAAAATAATGCCAGAAAAGTTTAATAATAACCAGTGAAGTTTATGGAAGCAATTGTAATACTTTCATTTGATTAAAATCTAATACAATTTTGGTGTCGTCATATATGTAACCCCAATTAGCATTGATAATAGACCAGGATTTTTAACTGTGCACTATTATTCTGTTGGATTTTGAACGATAGATTTCTGATGGTCAACACTAGGTATTTGTTTTTCGAATATTCTTTTGTCTGTGTCTATATTTAGCAGTTATTTAAAACTGAATATCTTATCTAGTTTAGAATTGTTTAAAATTAATACTATTCTGGCTTTATTATATATTGTAGTAAACATTCACGCTTGTTTGACGCATTGTTCTGGCCAATTCAAAAACATTCCTTTGATAGAAAAATAGAATAAAATTCATAAAACCTTACGCAGAACTTCTCATAAAAAGATCGGCATTGTAACCTCAACCTGTTATATAATCGTATGGATTGCGCCTCAGGCGTTATCCATATTGAATTACAGCCACCCTATCTCTAGCCATCATTCATTTATTGTATAATATTTTTGCGCCAATCACGAAAGCCACTGCCATACGAGACCACTAAAACACTATCGTCTCCAACAAGAAATCTTAAGGTTGATACCATATATTCTTCAGCGGGGCTTGAGTGTAACGGAGAGATAAAAAAGCTTAAGAATGTTGCGTACGACATAAAAGTTCGTTTAAATTGTATGATCATTAAGGGTTTTAAACGTTTTTAACATAATTTTTTGTTAACCCCTAGATAGTCTTAACCCAAAGAATTGTAATAGAGTGGGGCAACTTAACCTCCCTGACATGCTCTTGATCAAATTTAGAAACGATATATGTAAGTCGCGTTCTTTTGTACTGCGGTCTAGGTTAATTCAGGTTTACAGAAAGCAATTGCAACAATAGGCTAACCTGGAGTAACCAGGAAAACTCGACGGATTATTAAACCTACACCGGATAGATATGTCAACAGATATCAATTGTAATAATATTTTAATTAATTTTAAGTTTTTTTGAGCATATTGTAGATACCTACAACCTAGTAGTTAACCTGGAACGTTTTTTTTTGCATGGTGCTTAACTTTAACTCTAATTAACTTACACAAGAGTACAAAAAACGCGCACATTGGGAATTCGAGGTGCGATTCCTTTTTGATTTAAGAACAGGTTCATCATGAAGTCCACATGAGTTTACGAAAAAAAAAACAAAAAGAACTGAGATTGGATTTTACAATGTCCGTTAGCACCATTTTAGAAATATCTTCCCAATTTGTGATGGTGAGAACGTGTGACGTTATGAATCTGATTTAATCAATTTACATATTACGAGAATATCCTTCCGAAGCCCGGACATTTTCTCGGTAAATCTAAGAAGCAATATCATCAACATGACCATTGAGATGGAATTTCTTCCTTACTTCAAATGGTTCCCATGCCGAAAAACTGGTTACTGGATGGGATGCCGAAGATCAGGAATTCGATCTTGAATTGTCGTGCGTTTCGATCGCTGGTTACTTTACTTCCCACTACGACCGCGCACTACTTTTTACATTTGCTTTGGTACTAGTTCCCTACGTTACGTTCGCTCGTGTCGAAGCCGAATAGCCACAGAAGAGTTCGTCTCCATGGTGTTTCGTGAGCTACTGAAAAACCAGCCTGGATCACGACTTAGCCCCTCCCCGATGGAGACCTTCATTGAAGTTACGAAAAGCGACCGTTAAAAATTTGAATATTTTCGGTTACAAAAGTTTCCCTTCCACCTTCTTAAGAATATCTTATACTCGTATATGTACAATATACATATATATATATATTTTTTTGGGACTTGGTCATGGGAATTTTTGCACTCGTTCCTTGCGTCCGTTGTGCGCTGTGATAGACTTGGGTCTGTACACATAATGTAGTACGTTATGTATGCTGATGATTATTCTTGGTTGGTTCGAAATTTTGTATATATGAAATCTCCATAGGAAGTGCGTGATAAGAGGCCCGCGGGCTATGAGTGGGCCTCACTCAACTTCTCTACTTTATATGCTACCGGCTAAATGTAAAACCTGCTTTCTTAGTTAATTTTTTATTATATATTTATAGGTAGTTATGTATGTTTTTTTATGCTAACTCCATCAATTCGATTTGATAGCTTGAGCACTTTGGGTAGGCTTTTTTTCATTAGCTTTCAATACATGATAGCAAATTGCACAATTTCTATTCAATTCCTTGACAGGCAATAAGAAGATTCGAATTAATATTTTTATCTGATGGATTATATCTACTGAAAAAGTTCGTTATGAGTTTATTTGTTGACAATTTTTTTTTCGACGTGAAGTGTAACGGCCGATTGATGGACTTTTCTTGTATTTGATGAATGTAGCCCGGAGTGGTTCTGACCTAATTTGATATCTTCACATTACAGGTATGTAATGTATACAAGAGTTTAGAGACAAAGTTGATAGCATAATCAAGCATCAGTTATACGAGTATGTACAATACAATGAAGAATAAAATAACCGTCTATGATGACTGAAATGAACAGCGATATTTGTGTGTAAGTAGATGAGTGGTAATAATATTATGTTTTATTACGACCTGAGGATTGTCTTCCCTTCGTTTCTAAAATATGACACATATTAATTCTGTAGTCGAAGGGTCAGATTTCAGGTCACCATATCATGATGAAGACATCAATGCGTTCATTCTGAAAGCCTGGATGAAAGTCATCATGACCATTGTTCTAGCCCCGGGACTAATGTCAGTGTACTTTTCAAGTACATATATGATGATACAATACATGACCACTCGCAATGTCTCTTATGTATAATTTTCACGTACAGTCGAACATGGATAGCTCGAACTTCTATAACTCGGAAACCTCCATAAGAAAAGAAAAAATCGATTCCCTTCCGCTCAAAGTCGAAAACCTCCATAAGGCGAAGAGAAACCACCATTCCACTCATCACTCCACCTTCCACATCCGACAAACCCTGGAGGGCTCACCGCATTGGAAGGCACGAAGGCCATCGAACAGAGCCTTCAGTATAAGCAATATACATTGCATTCAACAATGTCCGCATCGAATCTATTCACGACGCCTTATCAGTCTTGGGAATCGAAGCAGGGATCGGCAGCTGGATAGCAACACTGCTAAGATCTAAAATAATTCATGCGGAAGCAGCCACTTAGCCAGATTTGTATGCAGAGTGACACCTCAGGGAGGCGTCACGTCATATCTCCGCTACTCTGGCTAGTTGTCATTAATAAAATTAAAGCTAGGCTTGGCAGAGAAGGGGTTAAAGTGGTCGCGTACACGGATGATGTGGCGATCGTAGGGTCGGAGATGTGCCTCTGCATGATTAGTCAGATCGTGGCAAAACTGAACTGATGCTATTTAACACAAAAACCAAAATACCGTATTTTACACTTCCTAAACTAAACGGACAGTCATTCTAATTATCGCCCAGCGCAAAGTATTTAAGTGTCATTCTAGACAAGAAGCTCAGCTGGAAGTTAAACATTGAAGAACGGGTAAAGAAGTCGCGCTCCTTGGCCGTGCATAGCTGCGAAGCATGAACCCTAACTCAAGCCTCCGGAAACATGCTAGACACATTTGAACGTAAGGTTCTACGGCGAATTTTCGGGGCTGGTTGCGATCGAGATGGATGGCGCATCCGGTACAACCATGAGTTGTATGAACTGTACAATGAGCTGGAAGTTTCTAAAATCGTCAAATTACAACGACTACAATGGGCAGGGCATGTCTAACGAATGCACGATAATCGCATGCCAAAGAGAGTGATGAATGCAAAACGAGTTGACGGAGCGACACTGCCTAAGAACACCGAGATCTCGTTGGGAGAGCTCAGTATATGTGGGCGCCGAGCAGCTACTGGGCCTCCAATATTGGAGGACGCGGTCACGTGACCGAGATAATTGGAGGACAACGATCCAGGCGGCCAAGGCCCGACGTCGGGCTGCCGCGCCACGATGATGATGATGAATAATCGCTTCTTTTAATTAAGATTATCTAAAAAACTGTTCAAGATACGAAATAAGGTGAAAACTGTTTTTAGGAATTTTTTTAGCTAGAGTTAGTAGTTTTCGAAGTACATATATTCAAACACCTGTGTATTTTCCGAGAATCTGCCAAAAGCTTACGTTCAATTTCTTTTTTTTTTATACTTTTAGTGTAATGTCGCTGACCACTTTTGGAGCGTATTTTTACCAAATAGACCAAAGTATACGCCAGTGACGAAATTAATACGTGCTTATATGACTAACATATATCACCGTGTCGATTTCATCAATTCGATGTTATGAAACACTGACGTTTCTGATAGATGGAACTCTCTCTCAATGACCCTAACCCCTCGTGTTGCATAGCGCGTCAACTGTTCCATGTGGCCCGTTGCCAGCATTCCAGAGCCAGTATGATGAGTTCTGTTCTTGTAATTTAACTTTGGTGCAATACTATAAGAGTCCTGTGGGTGTTTTATGAGAATTAAATGACGCGCTTTCTGAGAGTAGCCAGAGTTTAACTTTCCTAATGAGAGGTACAGAGAGAAAGAGACATTAGACTTAAAATTGGCCATCTGTTAAACATTGCTAATTTTCAAGTGAAATCTTAATCTTGCACTGATATCATTCTTCTTATGAGTATTTTAGTATATTAACTCTCGTAACAGTATTATTACAAGAAATTTTTGACTTATAAGGCTCTTATTATAAAAATTATAAAAGTAAATCTCTAGTAGGAACATTTTTATGAGAGTGTAATTCTTCAAGAGTTGAACTCTTATAGAAAATTCTATGAAAATATATGATGACAAGATATGATCTTATAACAGGAGTAAAACTCTACTAGAGTAAAACTGTCATAATAATGACGCTATGATAGGTAATTTAAATCTTGTTACAAGAGTAGCGTTATAACAGTGGCGGAGTGTCTTACTAGAGTCTTATGGCAGGTTTTTTTCAGTCCACAAGAGCATAACACTTAAGAGTTTGTTTGTTGGGCATACTGCGACAAGTCGGGAGAGGGCGTGATTTATTCTTACGCTGCACGCCATAGTTGAAAAACTCAACAACACAAACAGCCATAGCCACGGCGGGATTCGAACCGGCGAAGTTAGTGAGATATCAGCCTAACGCCGCACTGAGTTATCAGTCCCCCAACTATATTTTCCTCCTGTATGATCCTACTCCAATCATTCAGTCCATTAATCTAACTACATATCATTTTATTTTGCTGAAAATTATCGTCTTTATTCAAATCTAATTCCGCTATTTTTTTTTACTGTGAAATATTCATAAAAAACATATCACTTCGTTGCCGGCATAACTTTACAATGGGCGTCATCAGTAATATTGATAACAAGCAAACACTTTTTTTTGGCGGTATATTTCCGATATTATGTACTCGTATAAAAAATCGTCTTATGTATTCAAATTAAAGTCGCGTGTCTTGCTAAAGCTTCTTATATCGCATTTCATCATACACTTTTATGTAAGAAACCATATCAATTACTTTTGCAAGAAATGACATCTGTTTCACTCATGTTTACTTCTTCAATATTCGACATTTCCTTTCAACGGAAGTGCGAGTACATTCATATTGTTGGTCGTCTACCATTGCCATTCATCTGTTCGGAATTGTACTGATAAGCGAAATTTTCTTATCTCAACTGTGAAGCGTTGCATTGATGAATATTTACGTAAATTTGCAAATGCAAATTTCGTTAAATGAAATTAGAGAAACTGGGTCAATTGCTTTAGATGACCTTCGGAAAAAGATGGATTATTTTTTTTATCATTGTACAATACATACTTACCGTATACAAATCCCATCCAAACATAATCCCATGTTTTCACTTGGCTCTTTAAGGAAAAGATTACATTGTATTTGTTGAATTATATGAATGTTTTAAAAAAAACTGTATGCGTGTGGTAATAAGGGCTAAGCGATGTGCTGACAACTCGTCCTTGTAAAAACCACTCCACGTCAAGAAACCTGGAACAAAAGTCTCGGATTGGACGGATCAACAACGACGACCACGCAACCGAATAACGGATTATTCTTTCGGATCCTGGAATGTACGCTCCCTAAACAAACCGGGGGCCAAGAAGACCCTCCTTCAACAGGTCGAAAAGTACAAACTGAGCATCACTGCAGTCCAGGAAACAAAATTTCTTGGCAGCGAGATCAATGACAAGAAATCGCACACAATTTTTAGAAGTGACAAACCATCGGGCCACAAGGAGTTTGGAGTAGCATTTATAGTGAACAATCACCTCAAGCCGCACATTACTGACTTGAAACCCATAAATGAACGACTGTGTGAGATTCGCACTAAGACTCGATTCTTCAACCTATGGCTCATCAATGTGCACGCCCCCACTAAAGTTAAAGACGCAGTAAAAGACGAGTTCTACGCCCGCCTTGAGACTCTCTTCGACTCACTTCCAACAAACGACGTCAAATTGCTGCTGGAAGACTTTAACGCGAAATTCGGAAATTAAAGTTGGCACCGGCGGACACTGGAGGTCGCAGTCTCCATGAGAAATGTAACGCCAACGGCCCGCGACTTATCCGACTTCGCCTGCAGTAGGAATCTAGCCGTAAACTCTATGTGTTTCCCGCATCGACGCATTCACAAGCAGACCTGGATATCTCCAGACGCACATACCCTCAACCAAATTGATCACATACTCATTTGGAAGAAAGGGGCGTCTAGTGTGATAGCTGTCCGTTGTCATCGAGAAGCAAAACTGCGACTCAGATCATCACATGGTGAAGACGACCTACATACATATGTAGAATTTCCTCAGTGCACAAATCGTGAATCAGCTGTCCCAAAATCTTTGCGATTGATAATCTTCTGACCGATGCTACGACGGTGGCGTATACTACCTTGAGGAAAGACTATCACCTATGCTACACAACTTCACCAACACAGGCGTCCATGGGCTCTGGGAAGAACTCAAGGGAACCGTCAGGGATGAAAAATTTAAAAAATTCACTTGACGCGAAAAACGGGGCCTATATACAATACAATGGATCCAACGGGGAACCAGAGCCAAAAGAGAAAAATATGACGAGCTACGGCGAATATCGAATAGAATAATTAGACGTAAGAAACGTAAATACTTTGACGAGCAGTTGCTGAATATTCACGAAAACTTAGCTAATAGGAGCACCAGACAAGCGTGCGAACTAGTTAATACAATTAGGAATGGCTGTCAACCCAGGACTTGTCTCTGTAAGGACAAGGATGGAATCAGCGACACCGATGGTATTAACAAACGATGGGCCTTATTTTGAAGAGCTTCTGAACTTCCCATCTGATATCCCCACACAACAAGCTCTGGACGATATTGTTGATCTAGGCCCACCCATAAGATAAGATAAAATAGTCGAGCTACTGTCCCAGCAGGAAGGCACTGCGACCATAAAAGATCTATTGTGCCGTAGCTCGCGTTGCGGTCACTAAAACGAAATAAAGCGCCGGGCGCCTGCGAGATTCCAGCTGATTTGCTAAGATTCGGTGGAACGCGTCTAGTTAATGCCATACATCAATAGCTCGTGCGAGTATGGGAGGACGAGGTGATCCCAGACGATTGGCGCAGATGAATCATCTGTGTAATTCACGAAAAGGGAGATAAACTGCGATGTTAGAATCATATGGGCATATCTCTAGTCTGTACGTCCTATAAAATTTTGACGAAAATTCTTGAAAATGGAATAAAACCGTACGCAGAACGTATCATTGGCGAATATCAAAGCGGTTTCAGACCTGGTCGCTCCACAACCGACCAGCTCTTTACGGTCAAACTGATACTCCAGAAGTGCTGGAAATGCAATGTAGACGTATACCAAATCTTTGTCGACTTCATGGATACATACGACAGTGTCAATCATGGCGAATTGTACAACATCATGTGCATCATGATGTTGTACAGTATACATTTGGTATACCAGCAAAATTTACTGAAAATGATGACCAACTCCGCTACGCTATTCGGGCTATGAACATGGACAACAGCAAGACGCTGTCATCAAGTCGACATAATTAGCAGCGTACGCCGACGACATCAACACCATGTCCCGAAGATTGGCCGACGCAGAAGAACTTCTGCATACGCTCGATACCGCTGCAAAAGAAGTTGGACTACGTATCAGCGACGGTAAAACTAAAATAATAATGCAATCGACGACAAGGATATTTGCACAATCGAGCATCAATGTGGGCGACCTCAACATCGAGTTCGTGAACGACTTCATATACCTGAGTTGCAACTTGTCAAAGAACGCCAACGAAACTGACAAAATCAACTGACGGATACAGTTAGTTAATAAGACTTTTTTCTCGGTTCTCCCCGTAATGAAATCGAAGCATGTGCACAGAAACACTAAGCTCCGCGTGTACAAAACCATTATACGACCAGTGCTATGCTATGGCCGCGAAGCATGGTCCCTAAATCAAGCCTTCGGAAACATGCTAGACACATTTGAACGTAAGGTTCTGCGGTGAATTTTCGGGGCTGTTTGCGATCGAGATTGATGGCGCATCCAGTACGACCATGAGTTGTGTGAACTGTACGATGAGCTGGAAATTTCGAAAATCGTCAAACTACAACGACTTCAATGGACAGGGCGTGTACAACGATGAACGAACGGACCGTCGTCATCGCACTCCAAAGAGGGTAATGAACGCAGAACGAGTCGACGGAGCGAGACTTCCAAGACGACCGAAATCTCGTTGGGAGAGCTCAGAATTTGCGGACGCCGCCCAGCTACTGGGCTTCCAAAATTGGAGGACGCGGTCACGTGACCGAGATGATTGGAGGATAACGATCCAGGCGGCCAAGGCCCGACGTCGGACTTTCGCGCCGCGGTGATAATGAGACCGCACAACGCTGACAGACCATCAGAGGGGATTTTAGTACATTTTCGTGTATGTATTCTCGCCTAGACAATTCTTGCTCCTGTTTCGAACCACTTGTTACTACAATTGGGGCCCCACGTCGGGCGCCAAAAATGCTTTAATCTCTGTTCATCAATATGCCACAGTTTTGTTTTCAGCAACTTGTGCTACTGTTTTGCGGACACAAGAGTCGTTGAGTTCAGGAAAAGGTTCAAGAGAAGATCATAAGGTATGTTTGTATAGGGGTGTTGTGAGAAAGAATTAGGAACCATCCGTGTTGTATACGATGTGCTAAAATTACTGTACTTGATTATGCCTAGCGATCGAAGAGAAAACAATTGATTGCCATTGAATGAAGTTGAAAACAAATGAGTTCAATTGCCCTGATGCCGTGGTAATTCCCAAATGCAATTACATCCACCTGTCTGTCACGTCCACCCGTTTGCACGTAATTTAAAGTGCTCTGAAGGCATGTACTTAAAACTAGTAATAAAATATAGCTGTTGTATTAATGTTAATTTCTTGATGTGTACTTACTATTTCATATTTTTCTTCTCATTTCAGGTAATTTATTGAAACATGGGCGTGATAATGTGAGTAGTTTGAACATTCAACAAACACATAAAAACAATATATTCTGTTAGTAGGTGCGTTTTTCTTTAACAGCAGAGCAGAGCAGATCAACACTGGATAAAAAGTTAGTGCAGGAATTCTACCCCGCGTTTGAAATACAGGATCCAGGCGGCCAAGGCCCGACTTCGGGCTGTCGCACCACGATGATGATGATGTCTGAAATACAGGCGGCGCAGGAGTCGAAGTTTTCCGAGTGTTGCTGCCAACTTCATTATAATTGAACTGTCTTATTCCATATAACCACACCATCGACTCTGTTGGCGGGTTAACCGGGTTGTTTCCTTAAATCTAGGATCCGAAGTAATGCAGGCGATCTCCGATATATCTATAAAAAACGCACTACCTAAAGCTCGGTGTCGCGCCCTGGCTAGAACTGGGCATTCGCGACGGAAGTGTGCCAAGGTCTCCTTCTCCGTCCTATGCTTACAGCTTCAGCATTGCTTGCTCTCCCACTGGCCAGTGCCGGTGCCCCGTCGTGACCACAACAACTCTGGTCACCTCTGAACGAATCCTATTCAAAAGAGTTCTGGTCTTTTGTGTATTGTAGGATGGCCATGTGGTCCTAGATGTGGCGCACGTCGTCAGTGCGCTCCATCTGTCGTCTGCCAATTTCATGCAGTAGTTGTGTATGTTCCTCTTAATAGCCTCAAGTGTCGTGTGGACTACCACCGCGTAGTATACGTCAAGAACGGAACCTAGCCTGCCATGTTGGTCGACCCGCTTGTTCCTTGCTATATTTCTGTGACTCGGAACCCAATGGAGATTCATTTTATGGATACTGGCCAGGCCGTTCAGTTCTCTAAGTGTAATAGCATTAATTTTATTGATCAAAAGTTTGGAAATAATCACATTAATTCGTATTCTATTATAGCAACCAATTTAATATCAAAAAAAAGTTGATGTCAAACGCTTCACATTTTTGACTGTGGAATGGCCGCTTTACTTACTCTACCGAATAGATGCATAAAAAATCGCACCTATTGAAGGATTACTACTCTTTTCGTTCCCTTAGTAGGTAGTAGAAGTAGTCATTAAATCTAAAGGGACAATAACTTTATATCCGTATCACACAGTAAAAAAGTAAAAGTATACCTAGTCTCGAAAATTCATTGTCACATTCCATGCAGATCAGCTGTTAAACCTGAATTCATTACGATTAGATAATTCTCCTTCAAATCCGGCTAATCCGATTCATTCATAATCAGGCGTCATTTACAATTCATGCATGCGTTCATGTTCAATTGTTTCTTGTTTTATTATTATTGGTTAGCACCTCCGGTAAATTTCATTAAGCAATAATCATTCGCCCGTATAACGTGCTTAAAATCATTTTATGAAAATGCCTTGAAGAATAGCAAATCATTATAAAAATGATCGTGCATACATTTCAGTTAATACTCGCGATATCTTCTCATATACGAGTAGTTAGATACAATTGCATACTTAGTTGTCATTCCACTTAGTGACGGTATACTTATGTACATATTTATATGGGTTTGTCGTTTTTGCTTATTCCGGGCACGATCTTTCTCAGCGTGTTCTTCAATGCCAACATTTCAGATGAATACGATGCTCCCTCGTGCCTGGGGCCAATCTGAAATGTGTGCTGCGGTGTGGTCGATCATATGTTTTATTCTTACCGCCCTGCTGACTGTAACGTTCGTTTCTTGTTGAACAGATAAGAGCCGGTGAAAAACATGTGATCGAGGAATTTGGGGCAAAAGGTTGTCAAGTAGGTAGGTGTAAGCCGTGGTCGTTTGGTCTATCAAGCCAGAGATCACGGGTTCGAGTCTTGTCCCAACCATATTTGGATTGTCGCTTTTTTCGCCGGCTGGCAGTGGAGCTGTGAATGAGTACATTCATTATCATTGCGCCGCTACAAGGCGACGTCGGGCCTAGGCCAAGTGATCGCGTCCTGTTCGGCGTCATTATCAACTGAGTCTTCCCACTGAGATTTCTGTCTTCCTCGTAGCCTTGCTCCGCTAGTGCGTCCTTTCAATATTCGTTTAGGCATGCGCTTATCGTCCATTCGATGTATTTGCTCTGCCCAATGAAGTTTTTGAAGTTTGACGATTCTCGAAACTTCCAACTCATCGTACAGTTCATATAACTCATAATTGTACCGGATGCGCCATCCATCTCGATCGCAAACAGCCCCGAAAATTCACAGCAGAATCTTGCGTTCGAATGTGTCTAGCATGTTTCCAGAGGCTTGAGTTAAGCCGAACATACACCATCCGGAATTCCTGTCCGGAAAAACTAATCAGGCCCGGCCTTGAGGAATTCCGGATCGTGTATGGTCGTTTCAGGCCACCTTCAGGCGGCCGGATTGGCCTTTCAGGCAGCTGGAAGGAAAATCGTTCCCACCAGGCCTCCACCACACACGTTCCGGCCGCCTCAAGGCGAACTGTCCGGCCGCGTGTTTCAGATAGTGTAAAACTTTGCTTCCGCCGTTTTCCGACAGACGGCTGTGTCGGAAAACGGCGGAAGCAAAGTTATACATCTAATACATTCGGCTATTGAAATAAACTCCAGTGAAAATTCATTCTGCTCATGCGGCCGGACAGTGCGCGTTGAGGCGGCCTGTCCGGAATTCCTCGCCTTAGCATAGCACTGGTGCACCGCTTGGAGAAACGTGGTTGTGGGATCGCCACGCAGGCGGTTTTGCTTGGCACTAAATATGTATGGTCGATCATGGTCGCAACAGAGGATCGAAGCAAACGGTTCGCGACCACGTAAACTTCATAGAACGTGCAGAAAAAAATTCTCCTCATTTCCACCGCGTTTGACGAACCATTTGGTTTGGCGTGTGTGTTGAGCTTAAGTCACTCTCACTGGAGAACGATGTCCAAGATTCGAAACAGAATCGTTCACGCACGTAAATTTGAACTGTAAGAATCACTTTCGATAAATCGCAAGATACTCATAAATATTCAAATGGTATATTACATTCAGCTCTAAATTAGCAAAATACACTCTAGAACTTGGCTTTCTTCTTGGCGCCGTCTTCGGTGGTCTTTCCGAGTTGGCGTTCTAGGCGACCGGCTGTTTCGCCTTAGCCGTTCACCGGCCTTGCGTGTATGTACTTTATCTTCTGGTAGTTCCTCATTATAGTTTCTAGATGTCACGATTATTTTCGATCTATCCGTAAATCAGTTTAAAGTGTTTAGCGAAAAGGTATTCTCAAAATTGTTGCTAAGATCCAGATCAGTAGTTTTAAAAGATGTCGATATCGACCCCTGGGGTCTTTTTGAACATTTAGAGGGTAGACAGTTCCAAAAAAAATTGGGAGTCGGCGTTGGGAACGGGTTTTTCGCAGTTCTCTTACTTAAAAAATAATTAATAAGCTAGGCACAATCCATGAGGAAAATGCCAATCACTTGGAAGCTCTTCATGTAAATTTTTTAACTAGGTTCGATGATATTCTTACATTACAAATACCTGGATAATTAACCTCTACATAACTAGTGCAGAACCCAACACAGTTTTGCAAGATGAGATATCCTTAAAGTTCAATTCAAGCAGGGTTATCAAAAGTTCTGGCTGCAACGAGATATTACAGCCTTGAATCCAGCTCTTTGGAGTGTTGTCCAAAAGTTTTTACTGACATTTTAATCGTCATATTTGGCAGAGACAGGTTTAAGTTTGGTTCTAACCCGCATATAAAATAGACGTCGTTTGCATGTCACCGAGTGTGAAGATCTAACGCCTGGTATGCACTGGGCCTCTTGAAGAGATTCTTTTGCGTCTCGCCAGAATCTCGGCTGCCTCGACCCATTGCAAGATGGAGAAGTATTGTACATAAAAAATTCACGGCAACAATGAGGCGATGCAGACGAGACACAAAAGAATCTATTGAAAGAATCACAGTGCGTACTAGGCGCAAGAATGCACTTCACCAGTTGGAAACTAGGCATAGATAAACTTTTAAAAAATCACCAGACTATTCAGTGCTGAATTATATTCTGGCAGCGAATTTATTTTGTAATCTTATTTTTTATTTTAATCAGACATAATCTGATTAAAATCGATCTGTCTGAACATCGAATGTATTATTTTTATTCACTTCACTTTGAATAAACATGTTATAATTTAATGTATAGTATTTATTTTGAATTTACTTTCATATTTATTTCAAAAGTCATAAAGTCATTTCCTAGTGCTTCGATATTAAAAACGTTAAACAACCTTATTTCGTTGTCATTTTGTCTTTTTCAATCATTAATTGTGTCCATTGCAAAATGACACAAAAAGAGCGATGATTAGGCCCGTCCCATGCAAGTGCATTTTAATTTTAATCCATTTGCTCATAGTTGTTGTCTATGAGTGGCTTTGGAAATTGTTGTCCTTGTCGCCCCGACCCAGGAGATACCCATATCGACCAGGCGAATGCAACAATGTCGTAGTTTCTGACCCAAGGACTCAGAAAACCATCAAGAGTAGTCTAGTCCATTCGCATCCACACCCCCAGTCATTTGATACCCATCTTGCCTAGATATCACTTCACTTGCAAGAATTTAATTTTTTTCTCAAGAATGTCCTTTTTTTGCCGAGAATGTCCTTTTATCCACACCAAAGGACTCGAGAGTGGTATCAGTTTTGACCAAAGGGCTCAAAATGCCTTCAACAGTATTCGAGTGCATTGGTCTCATCACGGGAATCAGGAGATACCCATTTTTACAAGGTTGGGTTTCCGTTTAATTTAATCATAAAGCGAGTTCTTTCTTTTTTTCTGACGCGCGCATGCAGGGGAACCAAGATATTATCGTATGGTACTTATAATAACCCAAGGAAACTACGTACAAAATTTGGTTTAAATCTAACCACGGGAAATGCCTGAAGGAAATCTTTAAAAAGACTTAGGCGAGTCACTCTATTTTAAACAGAACAGAATCTACCCTTAGTCCAGTCGATGATCAAAATTGAGGCTCCCGATTTATGCTCAGGTTGACACAAGGAATCTACATACTAAATTTGGTTAAGATCAGAATACGGGAAGTACCCGGATAAACGCACAAACGAACAAACGTACAGCCATAGATAAACAGAGCACACACACATCCATCCACATCCAGGATTCAACATTGTGACAAGTTATTAGCTTAAAAATAGCTTTCTTCGCCTGATGCGGCATGAATGTACAGTTCTTATCGATCAGGATTTTAATGGAGAAAAAACGCATGGACTGATTCCTCTGGATATTGTCGGCAAATTCATAGAGCTTCTACTGGTTTTTCTGACATTGTATTGCTCCGATTATTTTCTTCCCAAGGGGATAGATAGATACACACCTAGATATTTGACATTGTCCATCAAAACCACGGAAAAATTTAAGTAATTTGTTAAGATTCCTTTTATTTGTGAATCGACGACGATAGCCATCCCATGACAATGAATATTCCTCCAATTGCCGTGTAGGGGTTGACTCGAAGCATGGAGGAAATGTAGCTTGAAGTCACCGAATAACCGCATTCAGATAGGAACGGTTTCGTGAACTCAAGGCCCGCCAGGCATAGCCTACACCTTTCCCTTCTTGTTTGGTGTTAGGAAAATAATTAGGAGCTCAAAGCCCTCTTTTGCAAACCTCGATGATAGCTTCTGACATGAAAGCACGTTAATGCCTTCTTGACTTTCTGCGCAAGTAGTAGCTTGGACGCCACGGAGAATTCGGGCCCAAATTTTCCTCACGTAGTGATCAGTGTCATGGATCCCGGCTTGAAATAAACTGGGCCTGACACGCATGACGACTGAGCTCTGAATATTTGGTCAAAAGTCGCCAGTCCCATTTGCTAGTCTCGTTTTTGGCACATCAGTAAACTACGTTCAACACCTGAGCTCCAGGCAAATATTGCCAAATTGAAAGCTTCAAAAGTCTTTCTATATCTCTGTAGCCTTTCCCCAAAAAGTATCTGATAATAGCAATCTACAAAGGCTAAGAATTCACTAAAGATCTTTAGTAGAAATAAAAAGAGAATCTGGTCGTCTGCTCTTGTTGTGGCTACATGGCTCAAATGTATGCAATGTATAATGTTGGCGGTGGGATTTCTGAGAATTTCTCAGGAATTTAAGCCGGTTCAGATTGTCGTTACACTGATTTTCCCGCCAAAAAATCATGTTTATATATAGGAGTGATAGGATGGATTTCGAATCAGTGTCTGATTGCAGTCTGGCTCGGCAAGACAGCTGCTGCTGGGTGTGAGACGCTTGAGCTTAGGCGCTATGTTCGCGGAAGTTTTGCACACAGTTCGTCTGTTCGTATAGAATGCGGTTCCGCTTTTGGGATAAAATAGATTCAACTTCCGGAACCTGCACAAGGATCCTGTCAAGTCATCTGTTGCTGGAACTATGCTTGTTTTCTAACGGAAGACCTATGAATGTGCTCATTTTACGCTACTTTACGAATTTCAGTCGATTTATTGTCCCGGCCTGAGAAATGCAATCTCATCATGAAATCTTTTCCGGGCACTTCTCAGTATTTCGCATTTTTTCACAACATGTTGCGTTCATTATGATCTTCGCACCATATAAACTCGGTACTATTCAAAAGGAGCTGGGAGTGAGTGAAATCCACTTGAGATTCATCCGCATGCACCCACACGGAAGGAATTTAAGCATATCCCGGGCACACTTGTTTCGCATGGTTTCGATTATTCTCTTGTTGTGTTTCCTCGGTTCTTGAGTTTTTATCTTTTTGTCCGGTACTTCATGTGTTTTCTCAAGAAAGTGCAATCGCAGCAGGAAGAAGGATGACTTGTTGGTCACTGTTGTTGGCTTCGGTTATACTTAATCGCCTTCTGAATGTTGTTGTTACGTTTTTTGGGCTATTTATGAGCCACCGGTGCGCAATTCAGTCATGTAGCATGTTTTATTTTCTTCATTGGTTCACAATATGTGCAGTATCTTATTATCTTTCAGAGTAAAATGGATATATTGAGCATTGAATTGAATATTTTTATAATGGTTTTGAACTGAGTTGGTGTATGCTCATGTTGAGCCTTTCGAATGTTTTTGTTGGTTGTTTTTTTCCTCTTCTTGGTTGGAACGGGCGCAACGAACTTTTGGATAATCTGTCGGCAATCTTTGTTAATCGGAGATGGTCAGACAGATTTATGTGTGAACCAAAGATGACCAAATCGTACCACCCTTCGTGCTGAATACAAATGTGAACAAAAATGTTACATTTTAGTATAGTATGTAAAATTTTCCAGTGAGTTGAATTATGAGCCTGCTTGTCAACTTTGCATTTCAGCATTGCATATGAACATAAAAAATTGTTTGACCTTTTTTTCACGTCGACTGAGTTGTGGACTGTAATTAAGGACACGGTGAATAGAAGAGGAACGATAAAATATTTGTTGAATCCTAACATTTTCAAAGAACATTCTATGAATTAGAATAGTCCCAGGATTGTGTATGAGGCGGCACGTCCTAGATTATTAACTGTCTGCGAGTCTTATAAAGAAATTGGCCAAAACATTCAGTGATTTCAAATCAATTACCTACAAGATGGGTAATGGCCGTTATTCAAAGTTTGGCTGATATTATTCGATATAAGCTCTGCTGTGGTTGGTAACATTCAGTGCCGCGCGAAGGAAATTTGGCGCCCGGGGCGACGATTTAATATGGCGCCCCATAATTAAAAGAATATAAGAAAAAGCATAATTATTTTTTATTTTTTCTTTGTTTTTGTTTTGTATTACAAATTATTTATTAATGTTTTGAAATAACTCAAATAAGCACCTTATCTCATCAAGTACTTTACCCTTGTTTTAAAAATGTATCCCATAAAAATCAGAAGAATAGGTTGTTGGTTGTGCCACTATAAAATGCAAATTTTTTTTTTTCGAAAGTTACCGCTTATTTGCAGTTTCATTTGTAGGGGAAGTAGGGTTTTCATTGGTCGGAATTTACGTATTTTCAATATCAGCCAGCTGAATTCTACTGCAAACATTTGGCCAAAATTTCAAGTCGCTAGCTTCATTTTATCGTAAGTTGTCGCTTATTTTATGTTTAATTTGTAGGGGAGGTAGGGGTTCCTTGGGCCGAATCTGGCCCATCTTTAATACCAACTAACTCAATCCTACTTCAAACATTTTACCAACATCTCAGGTCATTGGCTTCATTCTATTGAAAGTAATCGCTTATTTGAAGATTCATTTGTAGGGGAGGTAGGGATTCTTTAAGTGGGATCTTACTCATTTTCAACACGAACCAACTAGATTCTACTACAAACATTTAACCAACCAATTTCAAGTCTCTAGCTTCATTCTATCGAAAGTTATCGTAGTTGAAGGAATATTTCATTTCTTCGAAATTTGTAGGTGAGGTAGGCGTTCCTTTGGTCTGTTTATGTCTGTCTTACCAAAACTGAAGCAACTTCTCATGTGAAGGCTATGTGCTATCAGGCGTCTACGTCAATTGGTTCAACAGTTATAGACAAAAAACGTGAAAAGTAGGATGGCACGGGGCTCTTTGTAAGAAAAGTACCGTTAGTTTCCAACTGATCGATTTTATTTTCCCAGGAGAATATTAACTGACCTTTGGAGCTATCTACCAAAGCTAGAGCTTTTCACGTTTAGTTAGTCGCGAGTTGCAGATACATTTAATTATTTTACATATGTAGGGGAGGTAGGCATTCTCTTGGCCAGATCATGCCCATTTTCAATACCAACCAACTAGATTATACTACCAACATTTGACCAAAATGTCAAGGCTCTAGCTTCATTCTATCGAAAGTTATCGTGTGAACAGACAGAGGGACAGACAGACAGACGGACAGACAGGCAGACAGACGGACAGACAGGCAGACAGACGGACAGACAGACAGACGAATAGACAGACAGACATGGCTAAATCGAATCAGGAGGCGACCCTGATCAGTTATATATACATTGCTGTACCTCCGGAGCCTCCTTTAAGGTGTTTCATATTTTCGTCGCGGCAAAAACAATATACCCTATACATACTATAATACTGTACTATGAGTCTAGGGTATAAAAATTGGATGAAATTATGTTAAAACGATTTGATCATAATAAAATAGGGAATTGATTTTTGAAACAGGATAAGTGGTGAAAAAAAAATATTTCCTGAACAAAGCAAACACTTTGATTTTACAAATTTATAACAACTAAACCGCTTTTCTGATTTCTACCAAATAATTTTGTATTTTACAACAACGTATTGGCTGTGATTGACGTTTCATTTGAGCGTTCTAGCTACCGTAGTTTTAAAGATAAAGGCTAGGTTCATAACACACAGCGGTTGGCCTACTGTTGCCAATTTGTTTAATAAATTTTCTCTGCTGAGTTTCTGATGGCCGCAACATGCTGTGTCAAATGCCATTGGCTCTGTTATGAAAATTTCTCCGCTGGCATATGCTGAAAGTTTAGAGATGACTCTCGCGCTGTCGTGTTCATACGATTTTTTGTCGGTAGTCAATTTTGAGCTATGAAATTTGATAGTTGATGGATGACTAGATGCGACTTTTGTTCATAATACAGCAAGCCGCTGCAATGCTGATTCGATACTGGTGGCACAGCATGTTACGATTCCGCTTTGTTTTGTGAACTTAGCTAATGTGTTTTAGTAATGTGAGGTAGGTAACTTTGATAAAAAATGTAAATGTAAGGTAGGTAAAGGGTTAAGAATTCCAGAAAATGTTCCCTAATAGTTTTTGCTGGAAATGACATGCGAAATCACGTGGCAGTTCGTTTATGCGCCAATTTTCGGATACCCTGTATAATGAATTCCAAACACCGGAGGTGACGAAAAATTATTTATGAAGCCTGGTACATAAATCGCCGTGGAATGAAAATTGCTATGAAATCCATGTAGGAATTTCAAACCGGTTCACCGGTGAGAAATTTGGCGTGCATTTCAGCCGAGATTTCACGGTACTTTTCATTCCACGGTGATCTGCGTTCAGGATATAGAGTGCGCATATATTATCAGTAAAGTATATGCTATAACTTCCACTGCAAGAAGTCATATAGTCTGAATGGCGCAACGGTTAGCACGTTCGCCTCCTGTATACCGGGCTTCGGTTCGAATCTCAAAGGAAGTAACATGTCGGCTTATGCTTCAAAATTCGGCTGTTGCGTCGTTTATTTTTTTTTAGGAAGCCTTAAAATGTTTGTATAATTTTTCGTACATGTAATTTTGAACAATTTTTTTTAGTAGTGTAAGGAATCTACGGTCGTACAAAACTCTGTACAAATTTTTCAAAAAAAAAAAACAAAAAATTGCGTCCAGAAATTTTAACAAAATATTGAGCACATGTGTGAAATACACATATTCTCGCACATACACTCATAAAATGTTCGTCCTTTGTACTTTAAAAAAAAAAGGGAAATTATCTTTTATTATATGTACATAATATCCATATGTTACGGGGTCAATGTGCCAATTTGTACTAATGTCTTTTTTGAAATGCTCGTTTTCGGTGCCCCCTGCTTATGGCGCCCGAGGCGGTCGCCCCCTTCACACGGCCCTGTTAACATTGTAACACCCGCAACGCAAAGTCGGGTGAAAAAATCCCAAACTTGTGAAACTTGGCATGGTTCTCGGTTGGTAACTGAAGTATATCATATTAAGTGCTCGATGGGTGGGGGGGGGGGGTCTATCGGGGCACAACCCCTTCCAAAATTCTTGGATTCCGAATAAAGATTCAACAAGGATTTCATGTTTGTCCACTTACCCGTAATATTATGTATCCAGATCAGTAGTTCTCAAAGTGATCGAGATCAACCCCCGGGATCGATTTAAACTTTCAGGGAGTCGACAGTTTAAAACGAAAAAAATTTTGGGCGGGGTTGGAAACGAAAGACCTCCTTGGTCTGTTCCTAAAACCGGTACACCGGTTTGGTACCGGTACCAATCTCGACTGTTTTTTTTTCGGTTTTTTAGCCATGAGCCGGTTTTTTTTTCAGTTTGCTTTTCATCCGGTTTTTAACCCGGTTGTTTACCCGGTTTTTGCTCGGTTTTTTACCCGGTTTTTCAGTACCAGTTCTGTGAGTACCGGTTTTTTATACCACGAGTCGGTTTTTTAGTGGTTGAAGAACAGATATTACTACTACTGGGTAATTAAAAAACAGTGGATTTGGATTGAAATTTGTAGCGAGATGAATCATTTTGAAGTTGAATGGAAAGAGAGGAATAGCGAGCGATGTTTATGAGAAGAAGTTCGATTGGAATCAGTAACTATTATTATCGGATGAGATTTGCGAGGAAGGAAGAAGATATCCAGAGGGGTTATCATCAAGCAAAGCTCATGCATACTAAAAAATAAATCTTCTTAGGTGTGTTCTTAGGCCAAATTGTGCATGTACCAAGAAAAAAAAAGGGGGATGAAGGACAAAAAGGATGTTGTTACGTACAGAGCGAGCGAAACGACGGACATTGGTCTTATACAGCGTGTCCCGTTCATGATGGTAAATATTTCAGTGGTAGATAGTACGGCTCATTTGGGGAAAATTAATGTACGACATGAACCCTCCATCTTTGACCGTTACAAAGTTAAAGCATTTTTTTAAACTGTCAAAACCCTTGACTTGTCCAACAAATTCGAAATTTGCCAACCCCCCAATTATTCGATCCGAGATTTGATCTTACTTTCTGAAACTACGTAAAATTTCATATAAACGAACTTTTTACAGGTTAAACAAAATCACCGTTATTTCAAAGATACAACCGTTCGAATTTTTAAAGAACTGTAAAGTAAATTTTTCATCAAAAATCCAATTATGTACTTCGTAACGGTACTTTGGACTGACAGATCTGTAAAGTTCACAAAAGTTGCCCCATTATGTTTCGATCGGCATAAAAATATTAAGGACTTAGATTTGAAAATTTGCGAATATAACGTTTTAAAGGTAAAAAAAAACGTATACCTCTCCGGTGTACTCTTTCGACAAAGGGTACACGAGTCTAATACCGCCGCGGCAGGAGTGGAATGTAGATAGTTGCTCTGAGTTGGAAGCCATAAGCTTCTTTACTGACGGCTCGAAAACGGAAGAGGCTGTGACCGTAGGCGTCTTCTCAGAGAAACATGGACATTCGCTTGTCACTTCTTCTTCCAGCCTTTTGTAGCGTTCTGCAGGCGGAGATCACTGCGATTGCCGAAGTTCTAACTTGGCTGGGTCGTAATATCATATCTGTAGGGAATATTACTATGTACACAGATAGTCAGATGGCGATTAAGTTCCTGGACGCAAAACTTACTGGTTCGGAAACCGTGGTGGTATGTCGCACCGCTCTTAAGGCGCTCGGCAACTTCTTCAACATCACTTTGTGATGAATTCCGACTCACAGTGGTTTCAGCGGAAACTGCAAGACAGACGAGCTGGCTCGGACAGGTACGGCCATTATGGACATGGGATGTTTTCGCAATGTCAAAATGCCGGGGGCCGGCGAGAAAGGCTATTTGAATATATTTATACTCAATTTTTTTTATTGCTCTAACCCCTTGTGGGACAGAGCGCGTCGACTGTTTTATGTGGCCCAATTGACGTTTCGATAGCATAAACTGTTTGGTAGAATGCAGTCGCCAGCATGCATCTCCTGCTTCCCCATTTAGCCAGGTGATGCTGTGGCTTATCATTGCGCCCCGCACCACAGGAGGAATACAACACAGAAGATGGGATTCGAACCTAAAACGACGGTAGTCATACATGAAAGAGACTGATGCCTCTACGCACTGAGCTACCGGTCACCCAACTATTTGAATATACGAGGGTAAGGTGAAAAGTTCTCGGCCTGGCAATGAAAGACTGCGATTTTCAATAAAAAAATGATTTTCTTTTTCTACATAATCTTCCTTGACTTCAACACACTTGGTCCAGCGTTTCTGCAACATCAGTATTCCTTCCCGGAGGTGAGAGTCTAGAAGGCTGTGAAAATATTCATCTACGGTCTTCCCAACTTCTTCACTGGATGCGAAGCGCTTCCCAGAAACAAATTTCTTCAAGTTTGGAAACAGATGGAAGTCTGAGGGTGCCAAATGAGGAGAATAGGGCGGATGATGGAGGAAATCGTACCCCAAATCCCGCAGTTTTCCCATCGCCAAAGCACACTTGTATACAGGTGGGTTGTCCTAGTGAAAGATGATTTTTTTCTCCTTCAAGCCAGGCCTCTTCTCGCATTCAGTTGGTCAAGAAGTTTGGAGTAATATTCGACTGTTACGTATTGTTCTTCCTTTTTCAAGGTAATCAATTAACAGGATCCCTTTCGCATACCAAAACACGCTAGCCTTTCCGGCAGATGCGATCGACTTCGCTTTCTTTGGCGCTGAACCACCGTCTTGCACTCACTGCTTCGACTGCTGTTTCGTTTCTGACGTGTAGTGGTGGACCCAAGTCTCATCCATGGTGACAAATCGCCGCATAAAATCGGTCGGATCCCGATTGAATCGGTGCAAAAATTGCTGCGAAAATCGTTTGCCCATTTGCTTTTGATCGGCATTCAGCAAATGCGGCAGAGCTTTCGCATCTCTACGTCTTTGTGCAAGATGTTTCGCTCCCTTTCTTCCCATATCCCCACAGCCTCAGCAATATCATTCACTTTCATTCGCCTATCGTCCAACACGATATCATGCACTTTTTCGATGGTTTCCGGTGTGGTTGCGGTTTTTGAGCGTCCTTCTCGTGGGTGGTCTTCGAGGGACTTGCGACCAGGTTTAAATTCAGCTGTCCGATTTTTAACGGTTGACATCGAAGGAGCAGACTCCCTGTAAACTTTTGTGAACTCCGGATGACCGCACGATTTTCAAGTCTCTCCATTTTAACGAAAAACACGTATGTATGTACATAAGACGTCTACTGCAAAAATTCGTGTAAACAAATTACCTGAGAGAACAAGTTGAAACTTGTCATACGAACTAATGACACGTGCACCCAGGCAGTAAATATAAATTTTCGCTGATTGTAACGGCCGAGAACTTTGCACCTTACCCTCGTATTTATGGCAAGAATCGTACCTGTGACCTATCGCTTGGTACCCTACCCTGAGTGTACAAATTTATCGATTTTTTCCAAGATTCCACCGAAAACTATTTTCAAGGACTTTTAACTCTCTCTCTGATTGACCCTCACAAATTGAATTTGTTTATATGATTTCTTGTAGAACGTAGAACTCACTATACCAAAATTGCTCGAGTTTGAATATTTGCACTTATACACTATACACTTTCATGTACAGTAACTGTGGAGACCTGTCAACCTCTTTCATATCAAGATTCGGTGCCAAAGACCTACTTTAGATGAATTCGGTATATGTACATATGTACCTATAATTATGTATGATTTGAAGTTTATCGTAGCACATCATGGTTCATGGTCCAACTTAACACCTATTTATTTATTTTGCAATTTCAAAAACCACAAACACACCCCTATAAACTACAATATGTATGAACTTATTATTAAATTTCTGATACGTCGCTTACTTCATTTACATAGAATTTGTAGTTTTCATATACGATTCAAACTCTATATTTCTTTATTCTTTGTATCGAAAACACTTATTGGCTAGACAATTTTCTATTGATAAGCCGACATAAAACCAGTAAGATTCTCTGTAAATCCTCCCCAGTTATACATACATTCTTATGTACATATTCAATATGTATACCTATACGTTCGCATTCTTCATTCTCAAGAAATCTTGTTCCAACCTCAAGAATAAAAAGCCCGGAAGATGGTCTTTTTCGAATCATTCGTTGATCTTCCAGCCGGCAGACAAGACACGATGTACCTTCTTCTTATTTGGTTCCCCCATAAAAACTAAAAAAAAAAAAATCTTTAGATTCTTTTCAAAGGAAAAGAAGTTATATTCATACAATCATCGCTCTTTATCTTAATGGTCATTTGAACCGTCATTTCATCTCAAACAAATTAGTCCCAAGTTAGAGAGTCGTTATGGAAAAAAAGCGCCATCCATCCTAACCGTCATAGACCCGCGGCTAACTAAGCTCTTCTAACGAAAGCGACAATCCCCATAACTATTTCGGCATTATCTCACATGCGTTTTTTGTTAGTTTGTTCGGTGTTTTTTTCACTTTCATTGTGCTTATGTAATCGGTGGGTAGTCCCAACCTTGCCGTGTTTCACCCGCAGTCGTTAATGGTTCGTTTTCATTCAACTTTCTGACACTGTCACTTTTTCGCGCCAATTTTATTGAGCCATGAAGAAGATATTAGCACGCAGCAGAATGGTGTTGAGGAGGGATCTGAACGTGCTTGAGGCTCCGAGCGTTTATAACATCTTGAGGCAAATGCTATTATGATAGTGAATCACACCCAACGTCTTGTACCGGCTTTTTTGACGAAAGAATGTGTGTTTTTAACACTTTAATGGTGGGCAGTTATTGAAGGACTGGCCATTTTGAATGCGAAGAAGAGTTTCGAAATGGAACTGGTCGTTTTATTCTGATTTTTGATGTCAAAGTCTCTCAGTGCACGTACCTGTAAGGCTTAAATTACACTTGCGTCTTTTCGACGCAAAGTTGACGCGTCTTTTCACTGCTTTGCTTTTGCGTCGGAATAACGCGAAACTGTGAGCTATGTATATTACACTTGCGTTTTTTCGACGCAAAGTTGATGCGTCTTTTCGCAGCTTTGTTTCTGCTTCGAAAAAACGCAAGTGTAATGTCATAAGCAGCGCGAATGTTTCACCGTCTTTTACGACAGAGCAGCGAAAAGACGCATCAACTTTTACGACAAAAAGACGCAAGTGTAGTGCATGCCATTTACTTCAATGTGTTGGCGAGCTGGTGGCGCTTCCAACAGCAGCGCCTCGGATGCAAAGTTGTAGAACATGGTGCGTCGGAAAAACGTGTCAACTTTGCGTCGAAAAAACACAACTGTAATTTAAGTTTAAGGGGTCCCACCACTTCAAAAATGATAAAAAGCATTAAAAATCAATTTATTACAATAGCTTTTTTGAACATTTTGGTGTAAATATTATAGGGGGAAATTTTTTTGAAGTGTCAAAAATAATTAATGAAGTCACGTACAAGTAAAATGCCGATATATATACGCCAATGAAGAGACTCAGGAAATCAGACGCACACACAGTTCAGACACAGTGATTTTTAATCAGAAGATCTACATAAAAAGCACAATAATGGTCGAATGGCGTTGCCTTTTGGGCAAAGGATACTCTCAAACCAAACCATCGATTCTGATTAAGTGTCCGTAGAATCGACCCGAAACAAGTTTGTTAGAGCACTCCAACGGAAAATTGCGTTTTTCCGAAAATCGAATTTTTTTACCGCAAATGTACCTTTTCTCGAGAACCAATAGTCGCAAAAGAATAAGTCAATCGTGAAATTAAAGAGGACGGTCTCAACATCATATAAAGGTGGTACGGGTTAAATCGATTTATTTTTAACCAAGTTATAAATTCGGGGCGACCGGTAGCGCTGTGTGGGCATCAGTGTGGGCATCAGTCTCATGTTTGACTACCGGCGTTTCCGGTTCGAATCCCGTCCACGACAACGTTCGTGGTCATGGATGTGCAGAAGGTGCATGCTGGTAACTGCATGCTCCGAAATCAGTTTATTCCAACGAAACGTCAACTGTGCCCTATGAAACAGTTGACGCGCTTTTCCCCACAAGGGGTTAGCGCAATTGAGTAAAGTTATCATCATCATCGTGGCGCGACAGCCCGACGTCGGGCCTTGGCCGCCTGGATCATTGTCCTCCAATTATCTCGGTCACGTGACCGCGTCCTCCAATTTTGGGAGCCCAGCAGCTGCGCGGCGTCCACACCTACTGAGCTCTCCCAACGAGATCTCGGTCGTCCTCGCAGTCTCGCTCCGTCGACTCGTTCTGCATTCATTACTCTCTTACGCATGCGATCATCGTCCATTCTTTGTACATGCGCTGCCCATTGAAGTCGTTGTAGTTTGACGATTTTCGAGATTTGCAGCTCATCGTACATTTATACAACTCATGGTTGTACCGGATGCGCCATCCACCTCGATCGCAAACAGCCCCGAAAATTCGCCGTAGAACCTTACATTCGAAAGTGTCTAGCATGTTTTCGGAGGCTTGAGTTAGGGTCCATGCTTCGCAGCCATAGCATAGCACTGGTCGTATAATGGTTTTGTACACGCGGAGCTTCGTGTTTCTGTGCACATGTTTCGATTTCATTATGGGGAGAACCGAGAAAAAAGTCGTATTAGCTAACTGTATCCGTCGCTTGATTTCGTCAGTTTCGTTGGCGTCCCTTGACAGGTTGCAACCCAGGTAGATGAAGTTGTTCACGAACTCGATGTTGAGGTCCCCCACGTTGATGCTCGGTTGTGCAGGTGTCCTTGTCACCGATTGCATCATTATTTTAGTTTTACCCTCGTTAATACGGAATCCAACTTCCTTTGCAGCGGTATCGATCGTATGCAGAAATTCTTCTGCGTCAGCCAATCTTCGGGACATGATGTTGATGTCGTCGGCGTACGCTGCTAATTGTGTCGACTTGATGAGCAGCGTCTTGCTGTTGTCCATATTCATGGCCCGAATAACGTATTCCAGTGCTAGGTTGAAGAGCGTCGGTGCCAGTCCATCGCCCTGTTTCAAACCAGTGCGTGTTTCAAATAGATCAGTAAGTCTATCCTGGATCCTGACTTGTGAGACGGAGTTGGTCATCGTCATCTTTGTCAGTCGCACTAATTTTGCTGGTATACCAAATTGCAGCATGATGTTGTACAGTACTCCACGATCGATACTGTCGTATGCCTGCTTGAAGTCGACAAAGATTTGGTATACGTTTACGTTATATTCCCAGCACCTCTGGAGTATCAGTTTGACTGAGAAGAGCTGATCGGTTGTGGAGCGACCAGGTCTGAAACCGCTTTGATATTCGCCAATGACTCGTTCTGCGTACGGTTTTATTCTATTTTCCAGAATTTTCGTCAAAATTTTATAGGACGTACAAACTAGTGATATGCCCCTGTAATTCTCACACCGCAATTTATCTCCCTTTTTATGGATTGGACAGATGATGCTTCTGCGCCAATCGTCTGGGATCTCCTCGTTCTCCCATACTCGCAGGAGTAATTGATGTATGGCATCAACTAGACTCGTTCCACCGAATCTTAGCAGTTCAGCTGGGATCTCGTCAGCGCCCGGCGCTTTATTTCGTTTTAGTGACCGCAACGCGAGATCAACTTCCTCTACTGTCGGGGGTTGAATGGGTGGGCCTAGATCAACAATATCATCGAGAGCTTCCTGTGTGGGGATGTTAGATGGTCGGTTTAGAAGCTCTTCAAAATAAGAGGCCCATCGTTTGTTAATATCATCGGTGTCGCTGATGATGTTTCCATCCTTGTCCTTACAAAGGCTAGTCCTGGGTTGGTAGCCGTTCTTAATTGTATTTACTAGTTTGTACGCTTGTCTGGTGTTCCTATTAGCTAAGTTTTCGTTTATGTTCAGCAACTGCTCGTCAAAGTATTTACGTTTCTTACGTCTAATTATTCTATTCGATATTCGCCGTAGCTCGTCATATTTTTCTCTTCTGGCTCTGGTTCCTCGTTGAATCCATTGTCTGTAGGCCTCGTTTTTCGCGTCAAGTGAATTTTTGCATTCTTCGTCGAACCAGTCATTTCGCGCTCGCCGGTTTTTATATCCCACGACCTTCTCTGCGACATCCTTGATGCTACCCTTGAGTTCTTCCCAGAACCCATGGACGCCTGTGTTGCTGATGTTGTGTAGCATAGGTGATAGTTTTTCCTCAAGGGCGGTAGTATACGCCACCGCTGTAGCATCACTCAAGAGCTTATCAACCGCAAAGATTTTGGGAGGGCTGATTCTTGACTGGTGCACTGAGGAGATTCTACATCTGTAGGTCGTCTTCACCAAGTGATGATCTGAGTCGCAGTTTGTTCCTCGATAGGAGCGGACATCCATCACACTAGACGCCCATCTCCTGCAAATGAGGACGTGGTCAATTTGGTTGACGGTATGTGCGTCTGGAGACTTCCAGGTCTGCTTGTGAATGCGTCGATGCGGGAAACACGTAGAGCTTACGACTAGATTCCTGCTGCAGGCGAAGTCGATAAGTCGCTGGCCGTTATCGTTACATTCTTCATGGAGGCTGTGGCCTCCAGAGGTCCCCCGATGTCAACTTTCATTCCCGACTTTCGCGTTAAAGTCTCCCAGCAGCAATTTGACGTCGTTTGTTGGAAGTGAGTCGAAGAGAGTTTCAAGGCGGGCGTAGAACTCGTCTTTTACTGCGTCTTCTTTAACTTCAGTGGGGGCATGCACATTGATGAGCCAGAGATTGAAGAATCGAGTCTTGATGCGAATCGCACACAGTCGTTCATTTATGGGTTTGAAGTCAGTTGTCCACTATAAATGCTACTCCAAACTCCTTGCGGCCCGATGGTTTGCCACTTGTAAAGTTATAAATTATCGAATATAAAATAATGCAACAAAAAGAATATCTTCATTGCCTCGAATGTAATTAATTCATTTTTGGTTGTGAATTTCTGAAAACACCTTTAAATGTGGACAAGACCAATATTAACAAGAGGAAAAATACGCGGTCCATTTTTGGTGGGAAGTTTTTGAGAAAATTTAACATGAAATATGGTACCTCCACCCAGAAGTGGTGGGTCCCCTTAAGTCGATTGCGATGTTTTCCGGGCAAAAGTCTGGGCGATCATAGATCACGGCATGGGCGTGGCTAGGGTGGGACAGGGATGTATATAGACACAAAAAAACATTATATATGTGTATATAAGTACATAATCTAAATTGAATAAGTTTTATTCCTAAATTTGAACTACTGGATGCTAAATCTATAGCTATACTTGATTAAATACATTCTAGATTTCTTCTAGATTCTAGTAGTCTCTTCTATGTTATTTGTAAACAATGTTATTAAGGTTTTAAGTAGAATCCATGTGTCTCAGTATACGCAAAAATCGCCAATGGCGACGCTTTTATTCGACGGTAATCTTCAACTTGTCTTTGCTATTTTCGGCGACTTTTGATCACTTTGACAATTTATGAAAATATTTTTCAAGGTTTAAAATTACTTAAGCGGCCATTCCACAATTAAAAAATTTGACAAGGTTGACATCAACTTTTTTTGATATCAAATTAGTTACTAGGCCTGTTCGGTACTCAAATTTCAGTACCGGGTTTTCGGTTTTTCTTAGTACCGGTTTTGCAGCGGTTTCCCGGTATTTTCGGTACTCGTTTCAGTGCCAGTTTTTTCGAGTACCGATATTTTACCCGTTTTTTACTCTTTTTTTACCGGTTTTTTTTTACCACGTTTTTTGAGTACCGGTTAGTTAAACTATGAGTCGGCTTTTTTCAGTATAGGGTTTTTAATAGTTTGGAGTACCGGTGTTCAAAAAGCCGATACCAATACCGCGTAGTAAAAAACATTGTATGAATTTGGGTTTTGATTTGTAACGACATGTGGCCAAAAATGTTGGCCAAAAGTAGAAAGCACTAAGATATTAAGTTGAAAATTTGTACTCGTGGGTTTTGGGGGTCGCTGATTGCGAATCTGAAATCAAATTGTATGAAACGAAACAGGGGGTCCAGAATGGCAACACTGTTTCCTATAAATACACTTGCGAGCAAAAATACCGAATCAAACCGAAAGCACGTGTATTTGTATGTATACGGATATTTTTAAAAGTACGTTATGTATCCCTACAAATCGTATGTCATTTGAAAGTTTGAGATCTTAGCTTTACAATGATACCTTTTTTATCACCATTTAATGAGTGTTTTATGAATGAACGCTACCTGGAGCTAAAAAGTCGGGAAATTGAACATTTATGAATGGGTTACTACAAGGCAAACTAACCCTATAAATGCATCCGCAAAGGGTTTCCAATGGTCAGTTGAATCTGGAAGGTCCATTGAATAAGTTTAAAGCAATAAAAGTCACAATTTTGTCATTCATGAGTACCACGCCTCAGCAGGCGCCTCAAGTTGTCGCCCTATTTTCGGAAGGGCTTACTCAGAGAACAGTCGCTCGTCACCTAGGAATGAGTCAGTCTACTGTGTCAAGAGTGTTTCGGGGGAAGGTAGCTACAATCAGAGACCCCGACCCGGCCGCTCTAAGTGCACTTCCGATAGAGACGATCGTTTTATTGTGACAAGTATGCTACGAAATCGGCACCTCACGGGAGTTGTCGTGCAGCAGAATCTGAGGGACGTTTGCGGAGTAGCTGTAAGCGAGTGGACAGTGAGGAGACGACTAAAGGAAGCCAATTTAACTCCAAGACGGCTCGCCACAGGCCCAAAATTGACCCCACATCACCGACAATCGCGACTCACGTTTGTCAGGAATCACTTAAATTGGACCCTCGAGCAATGGCGGTCCGCATTGTTCACGGACGAGACCAGAGTGTGTCTACATGGCAGTGACAGAAGGTCGAGTATACAGGCGTCCAGGTGAGCGATTTGCGCAATGCTGTATCACAGAAACGGTAGCATACGGGGGCGGTTCGTGTATGGTGTGGGTATCTCTGTGGATTCAAAAACGGAAATTGTATTCGTGCCCTCTAGAGGCCGAGGAGGAGGACTGACACCCGAACGGTATATTACCGGTATTCTACGTGGTCATGGTGTTCCCTACGCAGCATCTATTGGCGACAACTTTACTTTAATGCACGACAATGCACGATGTCACACATCGCGTCAAGCACAACAGTTCCTGAACGAAGCTAATCTTGCGACAATTGACTGGCCTGCACGCAGTCCAGACCTAAATCCCATTGAGCACTTGTGGGACGAACTCAAAGGAAGAGTCCGACACAGAGATCCCGCGCCTTCGACTATCGACGAATTGAAGGAGGCCTTAATAGAGGAATGGAGCGAAATTCCTCAAGATACCATTAAAAAATTAATAATGTCAATTAAAAATTGATTACAAGCTGTGATTAGAGCAAGAGGTGGTAATACCAGATATTAATAAATAAATAATTTTGTTATTTTTTCAAAATTTTTTGTTTTATTTAACAAAAATCTGACCACACTCCATTTTCTAACATCCTCATTTTTCCTACTTTTTGAGTTCAAGCCCCACTCTTTTAAAATCTATCTTCAAATATTGTTAAAAATGGTATTAATGTAAAGCTAAGATTTCAAGTTTTCAAATGATATACGATTTGTAGGGATACATAATGTACTATTCAAAATATGCATACAAATACACGTGCTTTCGGTTTGATTCAGTATTTTTGCTCGCAAGTGTATATTGCATCTGTCGCTCAGTAGATACTGTATCTGTTGGTCAGTTGGTACTGTATCTGTTCTTTGTAGATACTGTATATGTTAGTTAGTAGATAGAAAATGAGAGATCAGTTTTGATCCAGGTCTTGTATGGGATCACATCTGGATCAGAGTTGAAAGTGAATTAGCTGAATTAAACTTCTTTCTCCGCCATCCGCCTCTCTACTTTTCTATACTGAACCCATAATTCGCCTCCATGCGGCGAAGTGTCTGTATGATGGCTGTTTAAGTTTGCTCGTCGCAGATCCGTGTCGTTTTTTTTTCATCTGAGACGGAAATCAAAATGAATCGAAAATGAATAATTATACCAATTGCAAAGAATATCTTCCATGTTATTCACACCATAGGTGCAATTTCAAAGTTTTTAAGTATACTCGTAAAAGTGGAGTATGTCATTGCTAACTTAGTCTATCTGACTAAGCCAGCAATAAACTCCACTAAAAAAATTATTCGGCTTTCTAGCCAATACCACTGTCGACTAGTTTCGTCCACAGGATTGATTGTACTCGTCAGGAGCTACCTTAATCAATCGGGGAGGTAGCTCGACTAGTGCAAGTGGTATGTATTTCAACCAAAGTCGGAATACGCCAGTTGTTGCAATGCTACACTATAAATAGTGTGCACTAGAATACAATCAATCGTGTGGACGAAACTAGTCGACAGTGGTATTGGCTAGAAAGCCAAATAATTTTTTGAGTGTAGTTTATTGCTGGCTTAGTCAGATAGACTAAGTTAGCAATGACATACTCCACTTTTATACTTAAAAACTTTGAAATTGCGCCTATGGCGTGAATAACATGGAAGATTTTCTTTGCATAAAGTTCACACCCGTGTCGTGTAGTGCACACTATTTATAGTGTAGCATTGCAGCAGCTGAGGATTTTTGGGTGGTTAGTCGTGAGTGGTATTGGCTAGAAAGCCGAATAATTTTTTGAGTGGAGTTTATTGCTGGCTTAGTTAGATAGACTAAGTTAGCAATGACATACTCCACTTTTATACTTAAAAATTATACCAATTGTACGTTTCGGGTACATACCATACATTGCCTTGGTTCAAGATTCACAACGTTGCAATTACGTTTCAAGTATTTAGCAATTCAAATGCATTTCAAATGATAAAAGGGGAAATCAACCAGAACAATTTTCTGATTTATTTAACTACTTGATATTTTACGCCATTTCCACCTGAAATTAAACTGAGTTCAAAGCAACTTGAAACGTTTAGGGTTTTCACGGAACGCACCCATTCAAAATATTGATCATACGGCAGAGATTAATAAGATTTTTTTCGTAGTAAAATTTTACGATTTAAAATCAATTGCCTACCTAATTTATACATCGATAAGCAAACTATGCGAAAATATGGGTTGTTAAATAATATACCTACATCTCTATACTATTATATCTATCTAATATACCTACATAGCTCAAACAATTACATTTTAATCAATCAGATTTACATTTGATTGCATTTCGATCTAACACCTCACAAAAAAATATCCATTTGTCCTTATTTCATTATTTTCTGACCTGGTGTCATAAAATCAAAAACAAACCAAAAAAACTCAAACAACAACTCAACTCAAATTACCCATCGTCTATCTGCTGGCAATTTGTGTGAAACGCAAGACGATTGAAATAGGCTCGTAACACATACATTTTCTCCCAATGGTTGGCCCTCGTTTGAAAACATACCTCCTTATGAAATGGTACATTTCCATTTTATTCGGCGAACATTTTCGCCTGTTCCCATTCATTATGGGAACAGCTCCGAACATATTCGCCGAATACACCTTTTGTCGTCTTAATGCTTTTTCCATAAGACGCGCAGGAACATTTTCCTGAAAAAGTTCTCGGGAACATTGCCTGATCCGATCGGCGAATATAATGCTATTGTTATTGTATTCACGTTCAAATTCGGCGAGATGTTCACGTGTAAACGCAGGATTAAAGAACGAAGTTTTCAAACAATTTTTTTCCACTAGGTTTTAAATGTTGTAATAAGCAGTCGTTGCTCTTTAATTAGATTCAGACGTAAAGGATCGGCATCAAATGGCAGCTTTTGTATTGCCATATCAATTCGCTCACCAGCCTATTTTTTTTTAAACAGCATCTCTTGTGGTTATCCGGTTAAAGAGCAGTTCTTCTAGATAGTCGTTCCGCGCATCATGTGTTAAGAATATTTTTTTATAGCATTCCCAAACCTCCAAAAATAGCATATAGCTAAATAATATAAATTCTGCATATTTTCCACTCCTCTTTTTTTATCTTATTCTCGTTTTATTCGCTTCGTTCGGCAGGAATTGACAACGATGACGTCTTCAGTTCTATGGAACCCAACGTTGTGGTCGTTATTTTTCTGTTGGATTTAAGTGCAGAATTTCTAACTGAAATTGCATACCAGTGATTCTATAAATTTGCATAAAATTTTTTGGGACCTGTTTTGTTGATAAAAAGTTTAGATAACTGACTGATAACTATAGATAACTGGATAAAAACGGACACTATTGGTTCATTAGTTATTTTTTTATGAACCCTTGGGGTTATTTCTGCTTCTTTTGTTATGCTAATTATGAGACGGTAATATGTATATCAGGGAGGTACGTGCTCGGAACGATCATTGCTCAACGGTGACCGATGAGCTTAAAACTTATTGTTCCGATTACGACTTTTAGCGCAGCCGCTCGAAGGAAAAACACACACAACGTGCTCAGAGATGATCGCTAAGTGGTTATCGTTAATAAACCTCGTATATCAAAATACCACCTATGCGTAGGTGGTATCCTAATATATTCGGTACATCATTTAGTGGTAGTACCACTACCACCACTATCTCTATTGGAGCAGCTGATCGATGTCCATCTTCGGAACACCATTTCGCCCAGTTCCTATCTTTATCTCAACATACCTACTGGAAAGGAAGGTCAGTGGATACTGCTCTTTACTCTTTATTTAGTTGCATTGTGAAATCCCTTGAACACAAGAAATTCACCATAGTTGCGTTTTTAGACATCCAAGGAGCGTTCAATAATGTTAAACCTAGTGCAATCATCGAAGCGCTCTTGAAACTTGTTGTTGTTGTTGATGACTCGCTTTGGAAACTCATTAGTTTGCTGTTAACATCTAGGAATAGATATATCTGCAGGGGCACTGCCCAATGCGGGATACTGCCCCCGCTTCTTTAAACCTTGCGGTCAATAGACTGCTTCTGAGACTGGAAGAGCTTGGATTCAATGTGACAGCTTACACAGAAGACGATGTTGCTATTGCTGCTCCCCAAGCCAGCGACGAGATCGAGTAGGGTTTTTGGTGCCTAAATGCCGAAAGACCAGGGCCGGTCAAAGGCTATGGCGAAGCAGGCGGTCGCTGGGGGCGCCGACTCTGAAAGTGCGCCGAAAAGGGTGCCAAACCCAAAGCCAGGTTTGAGAGTGAATTTTTGTCAATTTAGAGCTGAGTTTAATATAATTCCTTAAAGTTATAATTATTTCACGATTTACACAATTGCATGTGATTCTCACCATTAAAATTTACGCGCGCCAACATTCATTTCGAATCTTGAGCTTCAGTGAGAGTGACTTATCGATAGAAATGTAGTACCAAGCAAAAACAAGCAAAAACGTCCAGACAATAGTGGCGCTTTAAAAGTCACTTTCACAACCGTTCCTGTCCAAGCCCAATGTTTTGAAAAAAAAAAACATCGAGGCAGGGTAAGAGGGCGCCAAGATTTCCCTGCCTGCACCTTAAGACTTTGACCGGCCCTGCCAAATACCCGTATTCATCTCGTCTCCTATGAGGGTTCGAGTAGGATTTTTAGTGCATTGTTGTTGTTCAGTACGTCCCCCAGTCAGTGACCAAATCGGTACGGTTTTCTAGTCACTAAATGGTCAAAAACCGGCATCCATCTCGTCCCTTTGAGGGAACGGGACTGAAATGTATTTTTGGGGGCATTTGTCGTCAAAAGTGGTATTTCTTGAGTGAAGCTTCGGAATGCATTTCCGCTTTAGGTGGTAAGATCGTAGGATCTCCGGGGATTTGTAGTTCCTAAATCGATAATTTTTTCCACCTAAAGCGGAAATACACTCTGAGGCCGCACTCAAAGAATTTCCGGCCTTAGGAACTACAAATCCCCGTATGGGGATCCTACGTTCTTACCACCGGAAATGAACTTTGCGGTCGCACTCAAGGAATTTCCAGTTTAGGAACTACAAATCCTCGTGTGTGGGTTTTAGGTCCTTACTACCTGAACCGGAAAGGGACTGTAAACCCATATCCAAGGATTTTTTGCTTTAGGGACCACAAATTCACCGTGAGTGTATCATTAGAATGGATTCATACAGAATGAGCTAGTAGCGAACTGAAAACGGCTCTGTTGCCATTTTAGACGACAAATGTTCCCAAAAAGAGTTTCGGTCCATTCCCCTCAATATGGGAATATGGCAGGAATATGGGTTTTTGACCATTGACTAGAAAACCGTATCGATTTGGTCACTGACTGGGGGACGTACTGAACATGGTTTTATTGCCATTTAGACAACAAAAGCACTAAAAACCCTACTCTATCTCGTCCTTTTTGAGGAGACGTGATCGATATGGGTTTTTGGTCATTTAGGCACTAAAATCCCTACTCGATCTCGTCACTGGCTTTTAGACGAACTGAACACGGTTTTCTAAATACGCTGCCGTACCGACCGGTAGCGCAGTGTGTTGAGGCATCAGTCTGATGTTTGACTACCGGCGTTTCGGGTTCGAATCCCATCCACGACAACGTTCGTGGCCATGGATGTGCAGGAGGTGCATGCTGGCAACTGCATTCTCTGAAACCAATTTATGCCAACGAAATGTCAACTGGGCCACATGGAACAGTTGACGCGCTATGCCCCACAAGGGGTCAGGGCAATTGAGTAGGTGTCCTGGATGGTCGATTCAGGATAAGTTCGACTTGAGGCGTGAACACCAGCCTGAACGGAGTTGAGTGATTGTGGTCCTCGTCGCTCTAAGTAATCTGCGTTCGTCTAGTGATTGAGCCATGAGTACAAGATTGGGTTAGAGACCCGCTAGCGACGTGAGTACTTCCTCTCTGTGCATCGTAGCAATGACTGATTTATAGTTGGTATTATCAATAGTAACTTTCTTAAATCTTTGGAGTTACCTCTGAGGTCCCTCAGGTTGCGCCTAATGTGTTGTGGCGTTGAGGCTTTGTCTAATAGATCAAAACTTGGGTGGTCACCTCGATGACAACCAACTAGATATTTCGTTGAAAGCTGATTATTGTGGCTTTTTGTGGGTAGAGTTTTGATTTCTTGGTGGAGATGATCTTGGTGCGACATCAGGAAGTTACCTGTAGGGGTGCGAAGGTCCGCGTTCTGACAGGACTGAATGTTTTTCCAGCAGAACCTGTGCCTGTCCATACAGGGGCCGCATCATTAGCCACAGAGCAACCAGTTGCTTTGTAGGTGACGAGTATTATCCACATATATTTATCACAGGAAGTTTCTGCTAAAGCTTTAAGGATGTCGGCCAACTTCTCCGGTTTGCAGTTAAGTCCGGCTGGTACGATATAACATAAACACCGGATACAAGTTGGGTGACACAATGAACCTATCCTTGGTCTAAGTCTGCTGTCGAAACACGGCAGCCCCCAACCTAACATACGTATTTACTAAACGGATAGTTCGGATTATTCAAAACTCTATTTTCTACAACATCATAATCCTTTTCGATTACACCTCTTAATCATTGCCATCACGACATGTACCTTGTCTTATATTTAATCGCGGAAGGAAGCGACAATTAATCAGTATTACATCTTGGAACTCGACCGATTTTTTCATTCAATCCTTCTCCATCTCCTGATTGTATGACTATAAGCAACCTCTGTAAATAGTCCATAAAGCCCATTGATGTTTCACTGATTGCCGCCACTTTTCGACCGTTATCACCGACCAACCATTCATTTCACACTGTTCTCATCGTCGTCGTTCACAGTGAATATTCCCATTCAATCTCATATCAATGGGACTCTTCCAAGAAATCCTTTCTACTATGGTCCATCCGAAAAAAGACCTGTCTCTTAGTGCTCTTCAATTGCATCCATCCTTCTTTCGTTTTTATCTTGAATTAGAGACTTATCAAGATATATCCTTTTGGTTGGCCCGGTCGGGGCATGTACAGCGACACTGAATCGACGTCTGTACGTACCACATTCGTACGTACGAGTATGCTTTTATTCCAAGTACTCGTGTGCGGAGAAAATGACTTGTTATGAAAAATGAATTTCACCTGAATTTTGACAGGATCCGACACAAAAAAGAGGAAAATTTGGCGGTATCAAACAATACTCACTGAGCTCGGAATGTGGTGAGAGACGCACGAACTTCCCACTTCCCAGAGTAGCCTCGAAACCTCTGGTTCCGAAATTCTATTGACAATAATGTGGGAGGCCAGTTGCACTACTGTGTGCTCCTTTTTCCTGTTTATGTATGAAGTATCTGAGAAATTAGTTCGATGGCCGTTAAGGGAACGGCTACGGACATGAGTTCCTTTTATTTTCGCATGTAGATTCCCAAAAAAATACAGTTGGTCGCTGAAAAAACAGGAGACCATATCGGTTGGATATAAATTCACAGACGGTGGATTTCGTTTTTTTCTCTGAAGACACAGGACAGTGGAATGGATCCATTCTTCAAGAGCCAGTGTACGACATGTTCGTATTTGACTGACACATCTCATAGGTAAAAGGCGATAATCCTTCAGTATTATCCCACGTTGTTGTTTGGCAGCATCCTTATTGGCTTTTTAGGGTCTGTCCTTTTTTCGCAAACAAAGCGTCTAGGCCATATCTCTGTGGCATACTTTATAGTCAATTATGCGATTCAAATGAAATGCTACAATGACCTAATTGATACAAAAATATTCCGGCTTCCTGGGAATATAGTGCCTGTGGCTCAATGAACGCACGAAAAAAAGGAACTCAAAGCCTCTCAGAGGGTGGCATTTGTAACGATGCCGCAAAAATATCTTCCTTGAGCATCCGATTGTACTTACACTTGTAAGTACACTTGAAGTTGTTTTGCGAAAATATTTATAGGTCAGGTTTTTGGGATTTTCTATAAAAGGATTTCTTTTAGAAAAAAGAAAGGAAAATATTGAGAATGAAGAACACGTATGTTCGTGGTTTACAATAAGAATCCGTCAATTCAGAAATAGTCTAATGAAAAAGAAGAATTGAACCGTATTTGTGGCAATAGCTTCCTTGTACCTTCATTCATAACAAAGATTTATTTCATTGATTAATTTTATGAAGGTCGCTATGAGGATCTATTGCGCTTGTTATAATCGTGCCGTGAGCATATGGTTGTGTCATGGGAATCTTTCTCTGTTATTAGCAAATTGGAATCTTTCGTAGAATATGTGAAAGTTGGTCTCAAACCGTATTGATACGAAAAAGTTAGAAGAAATTCGAAGTTATTACTCGAGAGGTTGCTCGAAATCGAGATGTTTCACTCCATATTTGACAGTGACATAGTGGAAACAAGAGTGACAGAGTTCTTTTATTTAGAAATTCTCTTCAGTTATTTGTAGTTTTACAGTCTTACCATTGAACGCTACACTATTCATCTACGCGTAGAAAGTATTAGGTGTACAACTTTGCTTCCGCCCTTTTCGACAGACGGCTTCATCGGTGAGGGCTGGTCAAAATACGTACATAGTTCAAAAGTGTTACAAAGTGAGTTTGGACGTCTGTGAGCGTATGGACATCCCCGCATTAGTAAAAGTTGTTCGCATTTTTAATAAGATTCGCGATTCAAAATCTCTGTTTTCGAGCCAAGTTCTCGTCATTTGCGATACTTACGGTGAGCTTGCTCTGAGTGACAGAACATGTCGTGAGTGATTTCAACGTTTTAAAAGTGGCAATTTCAATGTCGAGGACAAGCATGGTGGTGGGAGAGAAAAAAATTTCAAAGACGACGAATTGGAAGCAATGCTCGATCAAGATTCGTGCCAAAGGCAAGAAAAATTAGCTGAATTACTAGGAGTGACTCAGCAAGCCATCTCTAAACGCCTCAAGGCCATGGGCATGATTTAGAAACAAGGAAATTGGGTTCCGTATCCGTACGAGTTCAAACCGAGAGATATTGAACGGCGATTATTTGCATGCAAACAACTGCTTCAAAGGCAGAATCGGAAGGGATTTCTACATCGCATCGTAACCGGCGACAAAAAATGGGTCCGTTACGATAATCCCAAGTGCAGAAAGTCATGGGGAATGCCCGGACATGCCTCAACGTCGACGGCAAAACCGAATATTCAGGGCGCCTATGTTATAGGTTAGGTTAGATTAAGGGGCTGCCACGCTACACACAGCACACTTAGGCCTCCAAAGGCCTGTTGTGATACCACCCGGAAAAGAAAAACCGTCTCCTTAAGAGGGCTGCGTATCAAACCAGCCCGTGCTACTGATATAGCGATTTAACCGGAAGGCGCATGTATTCTTAAGGTCATCCAAATCATGGAAGATCCGCGAACCCAGAAAGTAGCCCCTCCTACCAGCCAGGGCCGGACAATGGCAGAGAAAGTGGAGGATGGTCTCCTCCTCCTCCTCATCTCCACAACTCCTGCAAAAATCATGATGGTTATGATTTGCATTTGGTGGGACCAGCTCGGTGTGATATACTCCGAGCTACTGAAACCGAATGAAACTATCACAGGAGATCGTTACCGAACGCAATTGATGCGTTTAAGTCGAGCATTAAAGGAAAAACAACCACAGTACCAAGTGAAACACGACAAAGTCATCCTCCAGCATGACAATGCTCGGCCACACGTCGCAAAAGTGGTCAAGACATACTTGGAAACCCTGACATGGGAAATCTTGCCACCACCCGCCGTACTCTCCAGACATCGCTCCTTCCGACTACCATCTGTTTCATTCCATGGCGCACGGCCTGGCTGATCAGAATTTTCGTTCGTACGAGGAAGTCGAAAAATGGATCCAATCATGGATCGCGTCGAAAGACGCCTCCTTTTTCCGAGATGGAATCCGAAAATTGTCGGAGAGATGGGCAAAATTTATCGTTAGCGATGGACAGTACTTTCAATAATACATCTGTAAGTACTTTTTGACAATTAAGCTTTTAATTCCAGGAAAAAACGGCGGAAGCAAAGTTGTACATGCAATATAAGTATAAACAAATTATTAATTGACAGAATCAGGTCTGGAGTAGTCCCCCAGTTTTAAAGCTATCGAGCTGGAATGTTGTACAAAGGGTGAGAGTATTTTACCTTCGGCAAGGTAGCTGAAGTTTAGCTTGTTTTTTTTTGGCTTGAACTTTTCGAATCCATTCATTCAAAGGAAGATCGTCTTCGTCTATTTTCGATATTCTGAACATTTGGGTGACTGGCACAGTTGTCTTCAATTAGTAAGGTCTTCCTGCTTTGGCTTCTCAGCTGCTTGTCCCAGGATCTCAACTCATTCTTGAAAATCTCCTACGTTATCCAAGGTCGCTGTTTGGGGTGTAATCCACAGGCAATGTTTTAACATGTTTCATACATCTCGGATTTTTAAATTTTCCGATAAAGAGCATTTTTCGTTTTTCGGTTTTAGATAAGTTCGCACACACAAAGATAGTAATTCTTTCCCGCCTGTGCACTTTTCCCCACGAAACCTGAGAGTCTTATTTGTCAACATTTTGTAGAAACGGCCCGTCTCGTCTGCGTTGAATATGTCTTCATCTTTATAACCCTCTCGAATTTAAGGCCATTCGTCACGAATCCAATCCGCAGCACCAACCGAGTTTGCGTCTGCTGCTTCTCCATTAATTTGTCCAAATCCAGTACTATGACGGTTTTTGAATCTTTGAATCCAACCCGAAGAGCACCTAAACTCCATATCATTATTAAGCCGAGCAAATTGTTCGGCTTTTTGCCGCAAAATTGCCCCTGAAATCGAATTGTGGATGCTTCTTTGATGTGCAGACCACTTTAACAAGCTTCTGTCAACATCTTGCTGTACGGAGTTCCAAATTTTCTTTTGATTTTTCGCAGAAGAGTGACTACTCGCAGCTTTAATTTTGTTCTGGTTTCGCCATATTTTTGAAACGATTGTTTTCTTCAAGCTGTTCGAAGCACGTATACACAGTTGAAAATCTCGGACTTTTTTTTAAACCTTGTCCAGCATTTAATAATTTTAATTCTGCAATCTAAACTCTTTCAAAGTTTACTTCTATTTTAAACCATTTGTAATAAATTCTAATACAATTCAAACGTTTTTGTGTTCTTTTTGTTCTCACATTAGTTTCTAATCCAATTGTAATAATTAAAATGTAAACCCCACAAAGTAAATTTTTTGAGTCTCAAGTCTCAGCATAACTACTCCCAGTCAACTATAAATTATGCCGCGTGGCCGAGTGGTCTAGGTCGAAACTTTACAACACGGAGTTCACAGGTTCGATGCTGCGCCACGGTGAAAAAAAGTTAAAGATTAACTGGCTAACCTGCAATGGACTTAACAAAGGATTTGGAAGCTTAGAAAACTGAAAAAACGAATGGAGAAAAAACTTAGAGGTTTTAAAAAACGCAGTAAATAATAATATCTGTAGATTAAATTTTAAACCAACAATTTGATAAAAAACAGAATGCCTGCAAAGAATAATAATATTAATATTTAAACCATTGAAGTTTACGGAGGTAATTGAAATACTTAACTTTTATGAAAATCTAATACAATTTCGGTGTCGTCATATTTGTACATATGTTAACCGAATCTGCTTTAATAATAGATCAGGATTTTTAACTGTGTAGCTGATTGTTTTTTTCCGCTTTCAATTTCTCAAATAACGTCTAATTTATTCAAAATCGTTAGCGCTTCCCGAGTTTTCTCTCCCATTTTTATATTCTAGACTTTTAGTATAGGGTATATTGTTTTTGTCACGACGGAAATATGTAACACCTTAAAGGAGGCTCCGGAGGTATGGCAATATATATATATAAATGATCAGGGTCACCTCCTGATTCGATTAAGCCATGTCTGTCCGTTCGCACGATAACTTCCGATAGAATGAAGCTAGAGCCTTGAAATTTTGGTCAAATATTGGAAGTATGGTCTGGTTGGTTGGTATTGAAAATGGGCGTGATCAGGCCAAGAGAACGCCTACCTCCCCTACATATGTAAAATAATTAAATGTATCTATAACTCCTGATTAAATAAACATGAAAAGCTCTAGCTTTGGTAGATTGCTCGTGAGGATAATCTTCAACTCTCCTGGAAAAATAAAATCAATCAGTTTAAAACTAACGGTAATTTTCTTACAAAGAGCCCCGTACTACCCTACTTTTCAGGTTTTTTGTCTATAACTCTTGAACCAATTGATGTAGACACTTGATTTTTGGCATTTACAAATTTCGAAAAATTAAATATTCCTTTAATTACGATAACTTTCGATAGAATGACACTAGCGAGTTGAAAATTTGTTAGAATGTTGTTAGTAAGATCTACTACTTTGGTGTTGAAAATGGGCAAGATCCGACTCAAGCAACCCCTACCTCCCCTACAAATGCAACTTCAAATAAGCGATAACTTTTGACAGAATCAAGCCAGCGACTTGACGTTTTGGTCAAATGTTTGAAGTGAGATTGGGCTAGATCTGACCTAAGGAACCCCTACCTCCCCTAGAAATGAAACTTAAAATAAGCGATAACTTACGACAAAATAATGCTAGCGACTTAAAATTTTGATCAAATGTTTGCAATAGGATCCTGTTGGCTAATATTGAAAATACGTAAAATCCGACTAACGAAACCCCTACTTCCCCTACAAATGAAACTTCCAATAAGCGATAACTTTCGATAGAGTGAAGCTAGAGACTTGAAATTTTGTTCAAATGTTTGTAGCATGATATTATTTGTTGGTGGCAATGATGAGCAAGATCCGACCCAAGGAACCCCTACCTCCCCTACAAGTGAAACTTCAAATAAGCAATAACTTTCGATAGAATGAAGCTAGCGACTTGAAAATTCGACAAATATTTGTAGAATGGGTTAGTTCATTGATTTTGATAATGGTCAAGATCCTCCTGAATGATTGACAACCTCTTCTATAAACTGGTCATATAGGAAACTCACTTTTAATGCATATGGTCGTTACCAATTGGTACTTTTGGTATCACCACTAGGTCTGTACAAGTCTAGGGTATATACGCTGGACTGGCCTGGTTAAAATTCACGAACTTGATCCCGACCCTACACCGAACTCAACAATTCAACAACTGACAAATAAAATCTCATTGGGATTCCCCGCAAATCATCATTTAAACAATTCTAGGAATGCACTTTGCATGAATACTGGCTTTAACCTTTGATTTATGTGTTTGTAGGAGAAGAGATTAAATATTTTGTATGTTAGAATTAAAATTCAATAGAAAAAGTACGTTATAACCAATATGTACGCTATAAAAGTGTACGTTATATCCGGACAAAAATGTAGGTATCTCGATAAATTGTACATGAGGATTGAATAAAAGTACGTTATAAAAGTACATTTTATAAGCGGTGTACACTATATAATACAAGTTTCACCCGAGCCGCAGTCCATCTCATGCCAACCTCATTCCTGGACTCATTGTTCATGACATCCTAATCTGCGCTGCATTCGTTAGATATGCAATGCAAAACCTAATGAACCTAGATAACGTATCTCATATTCAAATAGAATATCTGAAACTTTTCCTAAGATTACGATCTACTTGTGCGTATTGCAATTTTATGGGGAATCCAAAATACAGCACAACTGGAATTGTTTCCTCACATTCCGTGCAACGAACGGAAAGCTATTTTTGAAAAGATTTAGTTGCCAACTTTTTACTGACCAGATCTATTTGAACAGCCGCCTAAGAATCACACTGTTCTAGCACCTTGGACCTTGAAATATAAAACAAGTTATGATATCACCTTCTTGGAAGACATTCTACACGATCTGGTCGCAACTAAAAAAAAAATCTGTTTAAAGGTACTTCCATTAAAAGATTTATTTTGGCTTTGATAACTTAAGAAATCAAATAAAATTCGGCATGAACAATTTTTAATTAACATTAATGATTGCATATCGGTCATATATTTTTTTGAGGTGTATGTAGGACATAAGAAATCGACAGCATGTTTATTAAAGTGACAATTATCATGCATTTTCTCAGGAATTAAGGAATGTGTGGGATTAAAGCGCTTGCTTGGGTCGTAGGTGGTTTTTAAACCGATCGGGCTCCTTTTACTTATGATATTCGCATCTGAGGGTCGCGTGCTAAAAGCTAGCACATTTCGTGAATTTGTTGAAAATATGGGGTAGATCGAGGCAAATTTTAACAAAAGCTCTCCCCCAGGGCGTTGTCGCTGGTGTCTACTTGGAGAGGCTGGGTATAAGCCTGTCATTCCATCTTCTGGCGATTTCTGAAGCCTTAGCATGGTTGGAATGTTATGTGATATCTGTAGGGGATATCACTATCTATACCGCGCTATGTCCCGCATGGGGTTAGAGCAATTGAGTCTACCTATACCTTCATCCATTAGAATTTTAGAATTTTGTGATTGAACTATTATTTTTACGTTTTTCATATTATACATTAATAAGAGTGCTTAAATTTTCGCTGAAAAAAGATTTTGTACTTTTTTATATTACTTTACTTTGCTTAACTTTTTTATTTACTATTTTATAAATACATATGCCGTTATGTTTATGGTGTTCCATGCTATAAAAAATTTATAAATTAATATATAAATAAGGACAGGGTAAAATACCCATCTGGTAAGCAATTCGACCATGATATCTATTGTGCCATAGCCTTTACTAATCCAAAAGACCCCTAAATCTTTGAATGCCAATAAGTCCTTTGTAGTTTCCCTCTAAATGACAGCGGAGCTAGCTATTGAATCTCCAAATGCGCCAACCTGGAGAGAGCAATCGCCGGACATACGCAGAGAACGTGTTTCGTGGACTCAATATCCTTTAGGCAAAGCCGGCATTATGTCTCAGTGGACATACCCATTCTATTAAGCTGATGTCTCACCCAGTGCTGTCTCGTGAAGTAACCGACGATTAACCTCAAGTCCGCTCTGCCTAGACGGCTAGCTTCTGTGGGACTGTAGGGGTCAATGAGATCTTCGGATTGCCATAATCCTGGGAGATTATTCCAGTACCACAAATTTTTCATCCGCAGACCATTACCTCACCATACCCCTGGCTGCGGCCCTTCTCAGACCGCAGTAGCGATCAGGCCCGAAAAACTTATCTGATGAGCCTTGTCTAGCAAGTTCATCTGCACTAGGTATGTCTAAAGCCGGTCGGTTAAACTGAACGATTGGTACTTTGGAAAAAATCAACTCGGTTATTTCGGTTTTTTTTTTCGCGGTTTATACCCGGTCGGTTTTTCCTCCATCGGGTTAAAAATCGGAATGAAATTTCTTCTTGCTCTTTGATATTTTATTAAATCGATTTCACAATTTCTGATTTCACTGCCTCCATGTCCATGCCATTCGTATTCAGTCTATATGTCTCTCACATTTTGCTGTTTGTTCGGTTGGTTCCTGCTGGGTGGAATTCTGTGTTTCATTTGTTACAACGATTCATACAATTATTTCCGTACACAGTACGCATATTAGCGAATTCAACTTTTATAAATGCTCCGAATATACTTCATATCTGGAACTGAGATATTGTAGATTTACTTTTAAATTTTATTCGAGTTTTAACCCCATTTGAAGAGCCAACAAGAGAAATTTGCGGTAGTGATTACCTAACGGGCTGTTTATTGATACCAATGGTCGGGGCTCTGAAAGCGGATTTGGAGTTGCGTCTGCTTTCCCCTCCGGTTGAATATGTGCCGTCAACTGTCAATATTTGGGATCTGAAAATATTCCCCTCTTAATCTAAAAAGTATTTTATTTTGATTCAAAAATTGGTAGTCACATATTTTACCGAAGACGAAAGCATATGGAGGAGAAACTGATAAGGTATTTTCCAGATCCGGTTTGCTGGACCGCGAAAAATGCTAAAAGGCATTAAGTCAGCCTTAAGGGACATTGGAATCGTTGAAAATGATGCTGCAAAATTGTTGCATAAAAAACTAGTCGAAACTTTACATAAACAAAGTCAACACTCTCCGAAATAATCCTATTTTATGCCACCTTTCGCTTGGGCGCAAATGTGTGTCCACCTTAACAGATAGTTCAAATGAAAGCACCAAAACGATATGGTTAAACCTCTGCAAAAAAAAAAATTTAAAAAATCGTTCCGACATCTTCAACCTTTCTCGCTGAATTAATTTTGTATTTACAGCAACCGTTAATGAGCTTGGATCCAGGAAGACAGAGCGAAATTTGTGTTTCGGGGCAGACGGTGGAAAAAGTGAACAATTTTTGCTACCTCGGAACCGTAGTTACAGCAGATGGTGGGGCGGATGCTGATGTATAGTCTCGCATCAATAAGGCTCGGGCAGCTTTTTTCAATTTAACTCCTTTCTGGCAAAACAACAACATCTCCAGACGTATTAAACTCAAGATCTTCGAAACCAATATAAAATCTGTGCTTCTTTATGGCTGTTCAACTTGGAAGGTGACCAGGAAGATAACAACTAGATTGCAAACTTTCGTGAACCAGTGTCTACGGCGCATCCTGCACATACGCTGGCCGGAGGTCATTTCTAACAACGATCTCCTGTACATTACTGGCCAGGACAGGATAGGCACCTCTATAAAAAGGCGAAAGTGGCAATGGATAGGTCACACACTTCGAAAGGGGCCGGAAAACACTGCAAAACAGGCCCTCGATTGGAACCCACAGGGAACCGATGCAAGTTGCCGCGTTGGACGACTTAGAAACAACTGGAGAAGATCAGTTGAGGACGAGGGTAAGTCATTAGGCAAATCGTGGGGAGAATTGAAGGCGATGGCGGCAAACAGGACGAGGTGAAAAGTCGGCGTGGTTAATGCCCTATGCCCCACAAGGGGTTGACAGGATCCAGAGAGAGGTTAATGTCAAGGGCAGAAAACCCCAAAACATTCTGGCTCTAAAGTCGAAGTTGTTTTCCAACTCTCGCGGAAGTTGCACTGAAACATTTTATTGCAATTAAGACATTAGGGCTTTTCCTTATATTGTAAATTTTGTTAATTTTTTTTTCTGCAGCATACAGTTGTTCCGGGGACCGTGCCTCCTTCTTTAATGCTAAAACCTAACCATACTAGCGCAGCATATGTCACGACTGGTCGTACCAGTATTAAATACATCCATCAGTTATTTTATGAGTGAGACCCCAGGTTTTTCCAAAGAGCGACCTGCAAGCTCGCATGATCCTTCCTAATAACAGTCTGGACGTGTTTCCTTCAGTTGAGCCTCCAGTTGAACGTGAGGCCTAGACACTTTACTTCGGTGTAGAACTAATGTACTATTCTGCCTAGCCCATGCTGACCGAGCTTCAACTAAGATTTTTCTTCCGAGTGAGTCATGTTATACTTTTAAAAGAAAAGATACAATTACGCAGATTTTAACTTCTTTTCGATTTACACGGTTTTACTATGGAAATTTGAGATTTCCATTTACACGATTTTCTGTGGAACTTATCTTCGGTGTAAATCGGGGGATAGGTGTTTACCGAATATTTGAACCAAATTTCAAGCCCCACACCAGGAGGCAACCCTGATTATTTCTTATATTCATGTTTATTGCTTTACTCATTCTTTTTTTTCCTTCTCCTTTGAACACACGTGCATAAACCCTGATATAAGTTCGGTGAGCTGAACCGCACAGGCTTTACCCATTCTTGAAGGTGTTTTACTTTACTTGTCACAAACACAATATAGCCTTCATCGTTTTTGGTATTTGGTATAAAGAGATATTTACCCACTTCAAAATCAAATGAAGACAACTGGTCCAACCGGAATTTTGGCGGGAAAATGTTCTACTGACTTGGAGACTGACAATGAAGTGAACTTCTTGCCTGCGTGCACCGTACCATTTAATCTGGAGGAGAGAATCCCCTGAATGAATGAATTTTGGGTGCAATAATAATTATCTGTTAATCTCTTGCGGATTTGACATACATACTAATGGAGTCTTCGTTCTATTTCTTTTCTATAAAAAAGGCTACAAATTAGCATTTATTATGGTTGCAAACAAATTTATTGCTATTTTGGTTACATTTTCATCCTAAGCTGTTGCTGTTTTAAGAATGATAAATAGTGCATTTGCATATTTCACATCAAATGCAAATTCCAGTGATTTACTTTTGGGTAAGAACAAAGCGCATTAGTCTCTGACCGATTTGTAATGAGTGAATCCACATCTATGGGGACCGATTCAGTGCGGTGAGGCGTCAGTCTCATGTCTGACTACGGTAGTTATGGGCTCAAGTCCCGTCCACGGCGTTCGTAGCCATGGGTGTTTGTGTTGTCTTCCCCTGTGGTGCGGGGCGTAATAATAAGCCACAACATCCCCCGACTTATCGCAGGTGGGTGGCTAAATGGAAGCAGGAGGAGCATGCTGGCAACGTGGATCGTCTGAAACTGGTTTATGTCAACGAAACGTAAACTAGGCCACATGGAATAGTTAACGCGCTATACCCCCCCTAGGGGTTAGGGCAAATGTGGTCATCTATATTAGACTTCAGATAGATCGACCGTAATTAGTCATGATATGATCCGCTAATTTTACGGATCAGGTGCATCTGTTACACCTGATACGGTACAAAATCGGACTTAGGTCCAAAAACCTGGGTCGGCGGACTTGAATCTGACTTGATCTGATTCACATGTGGGATCACTTTCACATGCACTATGATCGATATTTACTCTATAAAGAAAAATAGAAAATCATTGTTTAAGGTACGATTTGCTAGGTGGCGACTGGGCGATTTGCGATTGCGACTCGAGACCAATCGATTCATTATTATTCAATGATGATCTGTGGACCCGATTTGGTAGGTGGGATGTAATAAGCTTGGCGTTTGCGATTGTGACTGGGCAATGCTGTGAAATGTTCTGTATTTGCACCCAATGGTGTTGAAAATCTATCTTTTTGTGGTAAATAATCTTTTGTTGGAAAGTATCTTGTTTTGGGAAATATCTTTTTCTCGCAACACGTTTGTGATTTGTATGGATGTGAAATGAAGGATTTTTGTATGAAAAGAAAACTCGTATGTTTCGCAAGATGTGGCTACGCAATCATGGATTTTTATATGAACGTGAAGCGAATGAACGGAAAGAGACCAATGTACTGTAGATGACATATCGAGTCCTTCGGCGGCAAAAAAGACATTCGAGAAAGCACATGATAACCATAGACCACAAAACTCAATACGCTTTTTAAAGTACCCCAAAGCGTATTGCCTATCATTCCGATTCATAAAACACCCATGTTGCTCATATTTCACTTCTTTGCCGAAAATGTCCTTTTCATAATCGAAGAACTCGAAATGCCATCTACACTACGCCTGGACATTCGCCTCATCACCCCAATTCCGCAGAGCCCCATATTGCCTAGGTTCCACTTCATGTCTAAGAAGGTCCGTTTTTCCTGACCAAAGGAATTAAAATGCATTTTCCATCCTTCCTCCATCTTATCCATCCCACCACTCCATTGTCCTAACCTCCCTACTCAACTCCTCTATTAAACTTCTCATATTGATGCGGAAGATTATATTCTTTCAAAACCTGTGTATCGTCTAAAACCCACACCCAGATCCCAGACCTATTCCTGGCAATCTGTTCTTTTCTTTCCAAACCTTTATGTTTCTATTATCTACCTATCCCTAGTATATAATGGACGGTTTGGTGGACATCCGGAGATGCCCGTGGGGACGGAGTCTAAGATAGTGTAATGACCGTGAAGGTCGGGTCGGGCCATCTGACGAAGAAAAAGACCCCTCAACGAGCTAAGCAGCCGCCTATGCTTGCTGTAGCTCAGTTCGGGAGGTGTGGGCGGGGTTTTTCGCCGCTCGTTGCCCCTGTCTTTTACGTATTAATAAAAATTCATAGGTCTGGGGAAGACAACGTAAACATGGGAGGCAAAAATGGGGAATGAAAAAAATGAGGCCTTATAGATGAAATGGTTGGCGGGCGGCTCACTGGCCCTCGCGCTTGCATCGGGGTCCAGGTGTAAAGGGGACCTTCGGCCTCTGGTTTCGTACCACCGACAGATCATTACTCATCAGGTGCTGCCATCGATCTGCCGGTGAAAGCGGCTCCACCAGAATATGGTCCATTACGGGTTATTCACTCACTACAAGTCTTCTATCCAGATCTTCAGACTTATCCAGACGAGCCCTATTCAGCCTGCGGAACTATTCAGACCGGCGGACCTATACGGATCAGTGGAACTATTTGGGTGAGTGGACCTACTCGGATTATTGGAACTATTCGGATCAGCGGACCTACCCGGATCAACGGAACTATTCGTATCGGCAACCTACTCGGATCATTGCAACTATTCGTATCAGCGGATCAGTGGAACTGTTCGTATCAGCGGACCTACCCAGAACAGTGGAACTATTCGGATCAGCGGACCTACTCGTATCATTGGAACTATTCGGATCAGCGAACCTACTCGGATCATTGCAACTATTCGAATCAGCGGATCAGTGGAACTGTTCGTATCAGCGGACCTACCCGGAACAGTGGAACTATTCGGATCAGCAGACCTACTCGGATCATTGGAACTATTCGGATCTAAATATTTTTTAAATCGGACCTACTAGACCTAGGCCTGGGTGTGCGACCTAGGTTCAAAAGAGTAGATCCGATTTTGAACAACCATGACCAAGAGATATGAATAGGTTGTTGTGATGTGATGTCTCGTCAAGATTTCCGGAAAGATTTAAACATCAATTATCAATGATGAATTATGTGATTAGGCTATAGTGACACAAAAGAGTGATGGCATCTATCGGCATATTAGGCCCGTCCCATGCAAATAAATTTTAATTTTGCTCTATTTGCTTTCAAGTTGTCTATGATTTACTTTGAAAAATATTTAAAAACGGTTTCAGAAATTTAACGCTCAACTACACTTTGTACGTAATTACACTCGAAATAATTCCCAAGCTTTCGATATTTTGTTATACCCTTCACGAATGTGATAGGGTATATTAACTTTGTCATGAACTTTGCAACGCACAGAAAAAGCATCTCCGACCATATAAACTATAAATATTTCTTGGTCAGTATGACGAGATGAGTCGATTAAGCTTTGTCCGTCTGTCTGTCCGTCTGTTTCTATGCAAACTAATCTCTCAGTTTTGAAGCTATTAAGGTAAAATTCTGTACACAGCCTTCTTTCTATTGCACGCTGTATATATGTCGGAACCAATGGAATCGGACCATTGAGTTATATAGCTTCCATTGGAACGACCGGTCCAAAAATTTGTGTTAGTGAGAAAAACTTTTTTGTTTCTTCAGATATCGTAACTAAATTTCATATTTTTCAATGGTATCTACTACCCAACTATATTTCCGATATTCGTTGAAATTGGACTACTATATCGTATAGCTGTCATAGGAACGACCGGTCCAAAAGTAAGTTTTTATTAGTAAATTTTTTTCATTTCAAAGATATCTTTACAAAATTTCACAACAATTGCGCATACTTACCGCCAAGCCACATCCCTAAATTTGGTGAAATCGGCCCACTATTTCATATACTTCTTATAGGAACAGTGGAATCGGAACAAGTTTTACTGCTAATTTCAAAGTGGTAAATGCAGAATGGATCAAATTGATGTTAAGGAACCACTCAAGGTATGATACCCTAGGGTATCATGCCTTCGGCAAGCTAGCCGAAAGAGAAATACCATAAAACTCGAATATAAATGTTGTTCATCCGTAACTTCTAAAGTATTATACGACCCTGCGAAACGTGGACACTGATCGAAAGGAGTATCCTATGACGTATTTCCGGTGCAGTTTTTGACCGAAATGGATGGCGAATCTTGTACAACAATGAGTTGTACGACCTTTATGACGAACTGAAAGTTTCGGGAATCATCAAACAACAACGACTGAAATTGGCATGTCATATACAACGTATGGACGACAGTCGAATGCCTAAGTGCGTGCATAAAGAACATGTTCCGCTAGAATACGACTGAGAGAAAGACCGAGAGCTCGGTTGGAAAGCTCAGTCGATGTGGACGCCGAGCAACTGCTGGGCTTGCGAAATTGGAGGACGCGGTCTTTGGACCAAGACAATTGGAAGATGACGATCCAGACCCCCAAGGCCGAACGCAATGTAGCGCCACTACGATGATGATAACTTCTGAAGTGTTACAGAGTGACTAGGTCGGAGAAGAAAGAAGATTTATTGCTTTCTCTTCCACGAAAGTGCATATACATTTTCTCATCAACACAACTTTTCATTACACTGTCGTTACACATTAAATGACATTAATTCAATATTCACCCCGCATAATGTACTCGCTGCAACAAAACTTAAATTAATGCGATGCCTGTCCCCAGAGCTAAGTGATCATTTTAATTGTCCATCAACAATCAAACAATTGCACGACCTACACAATTTTATAGTAGTCTGTTAGTTTTTCTTTTACACATTGTCTTGGACACATCTATTTACAGTAATCCCTTGCCAACGTCATTATAAAGATCTCCAACATCCTGTCGTGGTCGTCAACGGCATCGTTGCATTCTGATTGACGATGGTGTTTGGGGTTGGTTGGCCGTTTCATGCAGCGCCAATATCCAACTCTGAAGAACAGTGCCTAAGGTCAGGAATGCTTGGTTTGATCCACCGAAACGGATTGCTACAATATCTGAATTGTATGCGTGTATTATTGTTGAGCTGCATCCTCCCCATGGACACTTTGTTTTATTAAAGAGTACACAAATTGGTTTCAATTAGATCCTATTACGCGAAATCGTCTGGTATACACCGAACTGTCGATGATTGGAAGATGCTCCATGAATGCATGTTGCCTTGTTATGTCTTCTTTCTTTGTGGACAGTGGAGGAATAAAGAAGCGAAGTGTTTGGATAAGGTGGAAAATTGATATAAAAATACCCACAAAGAAATCATTTGATGGGCTGTGTTGGAGCGTACTACAGGGTGGGTTGAAGCTTGTCTCGAGGTGCTTTAAGGACTGCGCGTCATGCATTTGCGTCACATCTAGACTAGTGATGGGCATAATTACTCTTTTCACTGTGCCAGCACATTCTCGTAAGCTCCGACTCTTTCCAATGAGTCAAAAAGAGTCATACAAAGAGTCTGAAACTTGGTTAGTAACATATTCAATAAAAGTTGTAGTTTTTAAAAATTAAGTTTTTTCCTTTATTTTTTACCCCCGATTCAAAGTCGGTGACCCTCAATGCCATTTATTTCGAGCCAGCCAGATCGGACCACTATTCCCCATGAAAACGGGGCTGCCAGTCTGGGATGGAAGCCCCCATTTTTTTTTTTTTTGCCTTTTCTGACTCCAGATTCTGAATCAGCGACCCCCCAATGCCCCTTAGTTCGAACTAGCCAGATCGGACCACAATTTCCCATGAAAACGGGGTTGTCAGCCTGGGGTGGCCGACCCCAATTTAATTTCTCGTTTTTGACCCTATATTCGGAGTCACTCAAATCATTCCACTCTGTTCTAAAAGCTCCATGCCATGAATTCCTCATTTGGCAAAGAATTTGAGTAATTGGAGTATACGCTTCGTGAGTGAAACATTTGAATTTGAGTCTATACTGAATTGCACAAATAATTAATGTTTGTGTTATTATCACCACAGTCCAGCATGTCTCACAGCACAGAGTGAGTGAAATATGGAAGTGTGGTGTTTGTCTTAAAAACTCAAAACTCACATTGCGAATAACTCATTTCGTGCCACAGTATACAGAGGAAATTGCCTGGTTGTTGGTTTGGTATCGTTTTCATCTAAAGTTGAACTTGAGATCATCATCTCAAATTTAACTTTAGATGACTAGACGATTACTTTTGTTTTAGAATGTTGGGCTTGTTTTATGTATAGTATTTGGGGAAACTTAGATGTGCGGTGCAACGTAAGCAAATTATTTTTGATTTGCTTGCAGTCAGCATGGGTTGTTGTGTGTATTTAGAAGTATACACAATGCGTGCATTGCATACTGCATAGAGATGATTATGAATGGATTTAGATGGGATTGGTTTGGTAGATAGATAGTGGTGGTTTTAGTTTCAGATAGATACTAGGATGGGATGTAAATGAATATGAATGTAATACATATAGTATATGTAATCAGAAATTTTGAATGAGCGTGGATATGCATTGCGTAGTATTTATGCCGGGTTTAATTTGAGTATTAATTTTACAGTGTGTCATTCTTAAATTGAACGACTCGGAGGCTATGTCGTGCCGAATCTTTCGCTCATTCTCTTGAGTCGTTCAAAAAGAACGACACGTTACTGTGTTACACATCACTAAACTAGACCTCCACGTTCGAGTTTTCAAATAAAATCACGCCTTCACGTTTTATACTAATCGAATTTGCACACATTCGTGGTCATCTTGCATACAGTCAGTTGCTAAGATGCAAAGCCGAAGGTGTGCTTCTGTTTGTACGAAAGAAATTGAACTTGTCCCGAAGGGGTTTGGGGGGGGGGGGGGCGAACCTTTAGCTCACAGTGCTTCGAGTGGCAACAAAAATCATGACGTGTTTTCAAGTTAAGCTACAGACGCATACTAAGTTGGTATGCAGAATGAAACCAAGTAAACAAAACTTCCAATTTTCACTGAAAAATAATTCGCACTTTGCAGGAAACATGAATATATAGTACATAGTACTTTAAGAACGTAATTTTTATTAATTTCCCTTAACATCATTGATGCTCTACAGCCCGACGTTCACGCACAGTTCACGATACTCTTCGTCACTGGACTAAATGCATCTAGCCGTAATGAAGACGTGCGCTATTCTATTCTGTCAGGGATATTATTCGTTAAATAGATTTAAGCGTGAACTCTACGGTATAAAGTCGAATACTTGCAGTGAAGAGAAGCGGTACAGAAAAAACAGTCCCCAATACTGAACTCATCCGAAAAACCCTGGAAAACTCACATGGAGTCCACACAGTCAACATAACTCTCTCCTACTCAATTGCCCTAACCCCTTGTGGGGCATAGTTCCATGTGGCCCAGTTGACATTTCGTTGACATAAACTAGGTTCGGAGAATGCAGTTGCCAACATGCACCCCCGGTCCCCCATTTAGCCGCCTAGTCGTAAGATGCTGTGGCTTATTACTACACCCCGCACCACAGGGGGAAGACAACACAAACGTCCATGTCCACAAACATCGTCGTGTACGGGAGTCGAACCCGAAACGCCGGTAGTCAGACATGAGACTGATGCCTCTACGCACTGAGCTACCGGTCGCCCAACAGCATAACTCTCTCACTACAGAGAAAATACAATACATCATGGGGCGACCGGTAGCGCAGTGTGTTGAGGCATCAGTCTCATGTTTGACTACCGGCGTTTCGGGTTCGAATCCCGTCCACGACGACGTTCGTGGCCATGGATGTGCAGGAGGTGTATGCTGGCAACTGCATTCTCCGAAACCAGATTATGCCAACGAAACGTCAACTGGGCCACATGGAACAGTTGACGCGCTATGCCCCACAAGGGGTTAGGGCAATTGAGTATAGGATACACTTTGTCCATGGAGTGTGACACTTGAGATCCTTTCCTAATTCGCAGCATTCAGACCATGCTTTGAAGAGCTGTTATTTTTACTGGATTCCTGGTTACATCGGCATTGTCAAGTATGAGCTGGCTGGTTCGAAACCCGTCTGCGGGATCCAACTATGTACCACAATAAAAAGCTTTGGGGATTCCAAGCGCAATGTGGCCGCCGCCTGTTGGGAAAATCTCTCATTCCTGCGGTAGGCCAAACTGTTCATCCGGGGCTAGTCGAGTAACAGATCTTCTGATCTGTAGTGGGCGCTGGAAATTTCGCTTATGACCGGAGGTGGATCTGTGTTGGGTCGGTTTGCAGTAAAACTATATAGTATTTTAGTTCAACAAGTATCGCTGGTCAGGCTCAGTTTAGCCCGAAGCACGATTCCCTTTTGCCCAGTAGATAATGGAGTCATTACCTACATGACTTAAACTTTTTCTATTTGTTGCTAGATATGTTCCCAGTTACTCGTGAGACACCTATGAAAAAGCAGATGTTAATTTCCTTGACCCTTCAGGGGCATGGGCGCGTCAACATCTCTAGCATTTCTATGGCTTGTTGACGCTTCGATAGCAAATCTACTTCTCGGAAGTGCAGTTGCTAGCATCCACCTCCTAGCTGCGCCGTCTTTATACTGACAAGCTCGAAGTACTGTGGGAGTTCTATCAATACAGGCAGTTTTTGATCGCGCCGAGATTCGAACTCTGAGCTGTAGATTAGTATCGTAGACCAGTGACCGAGCGACCACTGAGCGCGACAAATCAAATAAATTCTCCGACAACGATGGCGGAAAATTCTTCCACTGCTCCACCAGCAGCTCAAAGACAGGATGAGTGTGTGGCCCAAGTTAAACCCCTCGAAAATGTCTCAGATGCGATGAGCGAAGTTCGAGAGGCTCTGCCAGCAGCCTTCCAGGAGAGGAATCAGTGGAGTTGCCTCAAGGAGGCATGTGTGCTACCTCAACTTAGCCCATGAATCCGCTACAGCCAGAGAACTTGAGCTCAAGGACTTGAGCGCAGGGTAGCCCTTCAGGCAGAATACTTCAAAGCCCTACGGCCCACAGGCTGTTGCACAGCACTTGTCCCGTAACTCCCGAATGACAACAACCTGAGAGTCATGTCCGATGAAAGACGACAACAACGACAAAAACAATCCAAGATCCATGCACAGAAGAGGAAAACAGCCGGGAATTCAGAACTGGTGACCATTGCGTCCGAAAGTGATACTTCTAAGCCCTCGCAACTGCATCGGGGCTCTACGGGATACTCCTTATTATTGACTTTCCCGATCCGGAAAGTATGGCCTCCACCCCACCTTACCAGCTTACAATCTTCATCAATTCCTTTAAGCTTGACGGACAGAGTTTAGGCTTGGGCTGTAGCACAATAGAGCATTTGAAATCTGAGCTTGTTGACCTCACTAGCACGATAAAATAAAGTCATGAAACTGTTCCTTCTATTGCTTTAAGAAATGCGCAAGCTGAATCATGACCCACCCTATACCTGACCATCTTCCCCCATCACAACCAGTAGGGGGCATTAACATGATGTTGGTTGTCTTTCATTATGAGGACCAATGCGTAAATGTATCTTTTTTTTGCCTTGGTCGCATTACACGCTCGATGTCATCTGTGGACGCACTCCTGCAACTTCAACTATTTATTTTTCTTGAAAGACAATTTTTTCTATAATTAAAGAAGGTCTCGCCACTTCCGCTTATGTCGCGAGATCAACATCAACCGAAAAAATTGCATCCATATTTCAAGTTTGTCGGATAATTGTATTTTGATAAGGTTTCATGGAATGCGGGTTCGGATTGGGACATTGAAAAGGGACAACTTTTCTTGATACCTTGAAGTCTGGGGAAATGTATTTTAATTCGATTCAAATTAAAGCGGAGATTGAACGGTTCGGTGACAAAAAGAAAAAACAAATTTTTTGAGCTAAAAGGAATGCTGAAAATTATAATTGGAAAATTGGCAAGTGCCGTTAGCGGATTTCGAAAATATGTGAAGAAGATTCTGAACGAAGATGAAGGTACTCTTCAGCAGAATTGGTATTTTGTTTCATTCACTAATTTAACTCTTATTTGGTCAGAAATATAATACATCAGGCAGCATTTAGAAGGCGCAATTTTACAGGGGATTAGAGCAGCGCATCGCTGTTTGCCTTTATCGACAGCGTGTGCCCATGGTCAAACCGCTTGTGAAATCGCGCCTTCTAAATGCTGCTTGTTTTTTTTTCTACAAATATGTTTTCGCATTATTATGCTTTTGGAACATAACATGTAATCACTTTCCCTCTCAATTATTTTCTATTGACAGATCTCCTAACTTAACAGCATCTTCAAAAATTACTATCTATTACAACAAAAAAAATGTCCTTGCGATGACGCCTTTTTGACGATTGACCAGTCTGTTGCCGTCCATTCTTCATAATAATACTTTCTCAGCCTTGTACGTCTTTCAAACATACGCAACTGCCACAAAAGATAATGAAATTTACGTCTGGGGCAAGTGAGCAAAACTCAGTGAAAACTCTCGTGATTTATCGTGAGAATCTGTTGCAGGTTTTAGTTTCCTTCTTATTTTGCAAAACCCACAAAAAAAGGATCATCTTTGGTCATGGACATTATCATGATGGTCGTCGCCGTCCTTTCGAGGTCCAAAATATTGTCTTTCTTTTCAATTGCGAATGGATAGACGAAGCCATTGACCAAGTGCGCATGTAGAGGATCGAAAAAAACATCGAGCAGACCTGTAAAGAATAGAGGAACCTCTTGAGATAATGAAAAGGATCCAGACGGAACAAAACCTGGAAACATATGATCAGCAGGCTCTGTTTTTTTTACGGGAACAGCCACTTGGAAATTAGGCAAAAAAAAACAACAGACTGAGGCGAATTGAGAAAATCTTCAAAACGATGATGAAAAGCATTAGACAGGGAGTAATATTTGGCAATATCCGATCAAAAAGTGAGTCACTAGAATGGTGGAATCATAATCTTGGTCCATATCTTGACACGAGAAATGGTGAGTGGAGCAATTATTGTTCGATTAAGAAATTGGTGTAGCAAATTCAGAGTAGAGTGCGTTAAATGCTATAATATGCTTCCCGGCTATCCAAGTGAAAAATGATTTAAAGTAATTATTCGATTTAATTTAGACAAAATTTGAAACGGGCCGCCCTCTAAACGCCGAAATACATGTAGGCGGACGGACGGCAATTTTCGATTAATCATCTTTTTGATCAATTATTCTCATTCGCAGTCGATTCTGCACACAGTGTATGATCTTTTTCCCAAATTATGCAAATTACATAGCATCTCCCTTGCAACCATTTGTAGAAAGGAGCTGGCTAATGCTTGCAAACAAAAGCTTGCAAATTTCATTGCTCTCCGCGAAAAGTCGACGAACACGAGTTTTTATATTAAAGAAGATAATCTCCGAAGGCCTATTTTCCCATGAGCAACAGTAGTTTCCCATCAGTGGGTGGTAAATGCAAGCACAAAGTTCTCAAATGCTCGCTTCGTGAGGAAGTAGCATACCTCGCAACGTCCCGCATCAATAAACATAATTAAATAATTCGATTTTAAGTGATGGCAAATTCTCACACTTTGAAAAATATTAAAAACAAACTTCATTCTATTACATCAAGAGCAACCATTGGACCTATCAAATGCATCTGTGATAGAAGAAACTAATTGATTCCGAGTAGTTTCCTAATATTTCGACAAAAATCACTTTTCCAATTGCAATTGGAGTCCGAAGCGTACATACCCTAAACTTCTACAGACCTAGTGGCTACAAAAATTACCAATTGGCAACGACCGTATGCATTAAAAGCGAGTTTCCTATATGGCCAGTTTATAGGGGAGGTTGGCGCTCATTCACGAGGATCTTGACCATTCTGAAAATCAATTAAAATAATTATTAATTAATTAATTAACCCATTCTATAAATATTTGTCGAATTTTCCAAGTCGCTAGCTTTATTCTATCGAAAGTTATTGCTTATTTGAAGTCTCACTTGTAGGTAGAGGTTTCTTTTGTCGAATCTTGCGTATTTTTAATAACAACTAACTAGATCCTAGTGCAAACATTTGATTAAAATTTCAAGTCATTAGCTTCATTTTATCGAAAGTTATCGCTTATTTGAAGTTTCATTTGTAGGGGAGGTAGGGGTTCCTTGTGTCGAATCTGGCCCATCTTTAATACCAACTAACTAAATTTCACTTCAAACATTTGATGAAAATTTTAAGTCGCTGGCTTCATTCTATCAAAAGTTATCACTTATTTGAAGCTTCATTTGTAGGGAGGCAGGGGTTCCTTGGATCGGAGCTTGCCTATTTTCATTACCAACTATCTAGATCTTACTACTAACATTCTACCAAAATTTCAACTCGCTAGCGTCATTCTATCGAAAAGTTTAGTACGTAATAAAATGAATATTTAATTTTTTTTAAATTTCACTTCACGAGCAATCTACCAAAACTAGAGCTTTTCATGTTTATTTAGTCGGGAGTTATAGATACATTTATTTATTTTACATATGTATGGGGGGTTAGCGTTCTCTTGGCCTGATCATGCCCATTTTCAATACCAACTAACTACATAGATCATACTGCGAACATTTGACCAAAATTTCAAAGCTCTAGCTTCATTCTATCAAAAGTTATCGTGCGAACGGGCAGACAGACAGACGGATAGACAGACAGACGGATAGACAGACAGACATGGCTAAATCGAATCAGAAGGCGACCCTGATCCTTTTTATACATTGCTCTGCCCCCGGAGCCTCCTTTAAGGTGTTACATATTTTCTGCGTGACAAAAGCAATGTACTATTTTGCCTTAACCCCTAGCGGGGCATAGCGCGTCAACTACTCCTGCGCGCCATCGTACTCTGTTCTGGGCAATGGGACGCAACTCCCCAAAAGACTTACCCAGTGCCTGACACTCCTTTGCCACAGATCGATGCCATGTGGTTCGAGGACCCCCTCTTGGTCGGCCTTGGTTAGAAATGGGGTTCCACTTCATGGCATGCAAAGCAATGCAGTTATCACTTTTCCGCAATGTGTGACCTATCCACTGCCATTTTCGCCTGCGTATCAATTCGTCGATTGGCATCTGACCCGTACGCCGACTTAGCTCTTCATTTGATATTGTTTCGGGCCAGAAAATTATTAAAATTCGACGAAGACATGAGTTGACGAAAACTTGCAGTTTTCTGGTAACTCCTACGGAAACTTTCCATGTACTGCTCCCATACAAAAGCACAGACAGTACCAGGGAGCGAAACAGGCCCAGTTTGGTCTTGATGCTGAGATAACTGCTCCGCCAGATTTTGGACAGCATGCCGTATGCGCGTTTAGCCTGGTTGATACGACGAGCGATGTCCTGCTCCGTACCACCATTTTCGGCAACAATGCTACCTAGGTAGACGAAGTTGTCCACCTTCTCCACAGGCTGCCCATTAATACTGATGGCAATAGGTGTCGGATTTCTTTTTCGCAACGGCGGGCTAGGAACCTTGGTCTTGTTGGTATTAATCTTTAGCCCAACCTTGCTTGCCTGCTTCTCGAGATCTAACGCCATTGCGGACAGATCCATGATTTTGTGGGAGAGTAGGCTTATGTCGTCAGCGTAGTCAAGATGTTGTAGATAAGATGTCAAAGTCCATTGAATTCCTCTGTCGAGTCCGGATAGGGCTGCATGCAACACATCGCCGATCACTATGAGGAATAGGATCGGTGAGAGGATGCACCCCTGCCGAACTCCACTGCGAATCTCAAAGTCCCCCGACACCTTACCTTTATGCAAAACGCGACATTTCGCGCCGTCATAGGTTGCCTTAATAATAGCCACAAGCTTCTCAGGGACGCCTCTCCTGCGCAAGGCCGCCCATATAGAATCCCGGTTCACACTATCGTAAGCCTTTTCGAAATCGATGAAAAGCAAGTGAAGCGGAGAATCGTATTCAGCGCATTGCTCGATGATGATTCGCAAGGTGTTAATGTGATCGACACAGGAGAATCCGGATCGAAAACCAGCCTGCTTTCTAAGTGGGCCTTTAGTCTTTCCAGGACGATTTTAGCTATTATCTTGGCAACGGCAGGAAGCACACAAATGCCTCTCCAATTATTACAGTCCGTGAGGCTACCCTTCTTTGGAAGTTTGATGATCAAACCTTCCTTCCACTCAGTGGGAAAGGTCTCTGTATTCCACGCTTTATCAACAAGTGGGTGCAGCAAATCGGCAGTTACGCTTGGCGCTGCTTGATAAAGTTCGGCAGGGATACCGTCGAGTCCGGCGGCCTTTCCTCGTTTTAGTGCAATAATTGCAGTGACTATTTCCTCTTTAGTCGGGGCAGTGGACCGTATACGCACATTTTGATGGTTAGCTAAATTATCTATTGTACATAAGGGGGAACTTCACCAGAGGTTACACGGTTCAAGACCGCGGCGAAGTGTTCTTTCCACCGCCTCATTTGATCTTCCTCCAAGATAAGTAGCTTTCCATCACTATCTTTCACTGGATGTTGGCAGGAATTACGACCACCTGTAAACTCCTTGATGACACCGTATACGGCGTTTAAGTTGTTACTTCTTGCGGCTTCTTCTGCTGAGGCTAAAAGAGAATTGGCATAAACTCTTTTATCGCGTCGCACACTACGCTGAACTTCTCGAGCTTTCTGACGGTAAAGGAGTTCGATGCTGCTTCGATTGTCGTCTGATGCTGCAGCCAAACGAACTTTCAAGTCCTTTCTTTCAACAATCCGCTGCCATGAAGCGTCGGACATCCAGGGCTTATTCCGGCAATCCGGGTTTGGGCCAAGGATTGTATTTGCGCTATCAATGTACGTATTTTTTATGGCATCCCAGTTTTCGTTTATGTCACTATCTGAGTGACTAGTTATCTCAGTTGCTTTTTGCGCAAGATGGTCATTATATTGTTGTAAGACAGCTGGATTTTTTAATCGAGCGGTGTTGAATTTGCGGCGCCTGGATCTTTCGTCGCTGGGGCGGCGCACGGCTGCAATACGCAATCGAACATTAGCGATCATAAGATAATGGTCTCTTCCCATCCCAATATCGGCACCCTTCTTGTTTCGCACGTCCAGGAGGCAACTCTTGAATCTTTTACTAATGGCAAAATGGTCGATCTGATTTTGTGTTCTGTCCCGATCAACAGAGGACCAACTGATTTTGTGGTGGTCCTTATGCTCAAACATAGTACCACCGATGAAGAGACTGTGAAAGTTGCCGAACTCTACAAATCTTTCACCGTTGTCATTACGATCACCAAGACCGTGTCTCCCCATCACATGTCTGAGCCCATAGTTATCAGTGCCAACCTTTGCATTCAAATCACCCATAACCATTATAATGTCACCTTTAGGTGTTCTGCTCTGAACGGCGTTTAGTTCTTCGTAGAAGGAGTCTTTTGCCAAGACATTGTCGGGTTCAGTAGGGGCATAACATTGTATAATTGAGATGTTCCTCATTTTGGTCCGGAACCTGGCGGTCAAGACTCTGTCAGAGACCGGCTCCCAGGATAAGAGACAGTTTCGCGCGGCTCTAGTTAAAAGGAGCCCCACACCTGACTCACGACGACTACCGGTAGCTTTACCGGAGTACAACATTACAGTGCTGCCCGTTGGAGAGATAAATTCTCCGCTATTCCACCATCTTATCTCACTAACTCCTAAGATATTTAATTTGTACCTCAGAAATTCACTCTCTAATTGAAGAAATCGTGCGCTCTGGGGACCTTCTGATCCATTGTCCAGTAGAGTACGCACATTCCAGAATCCAATCTTTGTCATTGTACGATAGCCAAAAGTGGTAACCATTGAGTCAGTGTTTATCCGAGGCATAGTTGACGTTTCGTTAGCATATAAAGATTTCGGATAGTGCAAGTTGCTGGCATACACATCCTGTCCTTTGATTGTCGGTTTTAACGACAGGCCCTCAAAGGGAAAGGCCGTGGTATTTTTTTTACACCCCACACCACAGGAGGCCTCAACCAAATCATCGCACCGCCATCACTGGCGGCTTGACGTTGGTTGGCAATGGTCAGTGAACACTGCCTTTCCAGGGGGCGCCCACGCGGAGGACTATGGAAGAGGAGTTTTGAGTACCCCCTTGTGAGGACAGCCTTAGTCAAGAAGGTGTATACTAGCAACTGCACCATCCGAAATTGATATGCTACCGAAACGTCAACAAGGCATTTGCTGATAATGACGCGCCATCATCGTCGTTCGTCATTAATAGTCAACAATTTACTCAAACTTTGCAACATTTAGGTGAACAACGTAAACGGCTTCCCAAATTAACACAGCACTATCGAAGACTTTGCACAATAACTTTGGTGGCTTTTGTATAAATAATTAATAGAATTGCAACTTCCTTGCATATTTGTTACTTTGCCACAAACAATCCCAATCCCACACACAATGAACACAAATGATCTTTGCCTGTATGTCATGCATCGTTCCGGTCAAAAACAAAATGTGGGGGGTTGATTTTAATTTGCGATACTCCTACTCTGAATCCGCGAACCAATTCGCCCCGCAGGCTCCTTGAAAGAATTTTCTTTCGTTTTAATGCTCTCCCATCCATAGGTTGAATGTGCAATTTTTATTTGGACGTTTTGGCCGTTAACCGATTCTGTTTTGATTCATGAATTTTATGCTCGGTCTCGATCCCAACATAACAATTCTGCGGGCGAATATGCTGGAACCATAGTTGTTTGTTTATAGATAGAAGTACCAAGAACACAGCGTATACGTGGATGTGGCAGAAGAAGAGGAAGATTTTACGGACGGTATATTTCGACGTGGTCGCGTCTAGATCGTGTGCATATTTCTGTAGCTTGAATACTTTCGTACGCTGAAATATAATCGGATCCTTTGTGCACTCGCTCTTCCTCTAATCGACCGGTGAGGTTGAACGATACAATTTGATTTCTTGGTACATTGAATCCGGTACTGATGTGGTCCAGGTCCACGTCCACGATGCACTGATTGTGATGGGAGAAGGTTGGAAGGCAACATGCATTCAGCCAGATCTCAAGTATTGTGGGTGAAGCGCGGCAGTAAACTCAAAGACCATTCACTTGTCCTTATATAGAACAAGGAGATCCAGACGAGAGGTTCGCCTCAAAAATAACTGCATGGGAATTCATGATTCTTACCTACGATGCATTCGGTGTGATGAAGCACCATATGCAATGCTGAGACACGAAGAATAACATTGCATTAAAGTGTTTAAGTTTTGACCTTAAAGCTGAATGCAACTGCCTCTCTACTGTATTGGACATCTTTAGTTTCATTTGGTATTAAATTATGTATCGTGGCCTTGTTCTTCTGTTCTATGCAACGAATGGCATTCATGATGAGATTATTAGTTCTTCTGTACAGTAAAAAAAATTTGGTCTATTTTAACACCTGTTGCTGAATAATGCCCTTTTTCCATCCATTCGGTGAATTAACACTCCGGAAATACACCGCACGATAGGTGTTTCAAAAATAATACCTTTACCTGGTGTAAAACACAATGTGGTTACATAAAATACATAACCAAAAGCAAAAATTAATTATTACTCCAAGGGTGATCTGTAAATGTATGTCATATTAGCTGCTTTCGATTCGCCGGATCTCAGATCATTTTCATACAACGCGACAGACCGGTTTAAATCCAGGTCACGTATGGCATTTCATCGGATCAAAATTGAAAGCAAATTGGTTGAACGTCAACTTATTTCGCCTCCATCTAAATGTATACTGAGTCCGCAATTCGCCCCACGGTCACGACGGCGAAGCATCTGTATGGTGGCTCTGTTTAAGTTCGCTCGTCGCAGGGCCGTGACGTTTTTTTTTCGGTCTGAGACCAATATTCAGTGAAACGAAAGCGGTTATTATCTCCATTCTCGTCAGTCTGATGTATTCTTCATCCAATCATGGGTTCACATGTTCGATAGCCATGAAGTCTCGATCACCACTCTACAACGCTTTATCTGCCTGTGTGAATTATTGGAACTCCCACAGTGCTTCAAGCTCGTCAGTAAAAGACGGCTGGGATAGGAGGTGACTTTGCACCATCCGAAATATACAGGGTGGCGCAAAACTACCGTTATGGTTTGAATGTTTAATAACTTTTTTATTTAATGGTTAATTATTATAATTTTTTTTTGTTATACAGTATATTAATGGGGAATAATTTTGGCTTAAGTATGAAAAATTATATCCCGCAAGTGGTGGCCATTTTCGGCTTCGCACATTCGTGCTCTTTCCAGTACATTTTCCATAACTTTTTGTAAAATTTCGGGTGTTATGGCTCGAATTTCATTGCGAATGTTTTGTTTTAGCTCTGGTATGGTCGCTGGCTTATTTACGTATACCCTTTCTTTCAAATAACCCCAAAGAAAACAGTCTGGCGCTGTTAAATCCGGTGAACGTGGGGGGCCAATTGAAATCGCTTCTGCGCGAAATAATGCGTTCGCCAAAGAGGTCCCGTAACAGAGCTATTGTATCCCTTGCAGTGTGGGCTGTGGCTCCATCTTGTTGGAACCACAACTGTGGATGGTTTTCTACAGCTGGCCTCAAAAAATTGTCCAGCATCGTTCGATATTCAGCACCATTAACCGTAACTGCGGCGCCATGTGCATTTTCAAAGAAATATGGACCAATGATCCTTTCAGACGATACGCCGCACCAAACAGTACACTTAAGTGGGTGTAATTGTTGCTGATGAACTGTTCTTGGATTTTCCGTAGACCATATCCTGCAATTTTGCTTGTTTACGAAACCATTCAATTGGAAATGGGCATCATCGCTCATTATCAAATTGTGAATGAAATGCTTTTTGTCGGAACGAAATGGCATAATCAAGCCGTTGTTGGTAGTCTATCGGCTTCAATTCTTGCACAAGCTGAACCTTATACGGGAACACGTGCAATGTAGCCAAAATCCTCTGAAGGGACCTCCGCGATAGCCCCAGTTGTGCCGAACGTCTTCTTGTCGATGTTTCTCCACTGTCCTGCACACTATCCACAACACGTTGGATATTTTCTTCCGTGTGGGCCGTACGAGGTCTTCCGGTACATGGAATGTGTCCTACTGTACCATATTGTTGAAAATTTGCAACCAGGCGGTTTATTGTTGGTGCTGAAGGTCCAGTACGCACATTAAAAAAACGACGATAAGCACGCTGCGTCAACAATTGACCGTTGATTTTCAAAATAAAATTCAACAATTTTTGATCGCTGCTGTGCTGTGTACTGTTCCATTTCAAATTCCCTTAGTTTTCTTCACAAAATTCTGAAATAAAAATAAAAAATAAAAATTAAATTAAAAAGTTATTAAGCATTTGAACCATAACGGTAGTTTTGCACCACCCTGTATATGCTATTGTAAAACGTCAACAAGGCATAGTAATGTATAACAGATGCTGACGCGCCAACGCCCCGGAGGAGTCAGTGCAATTAACCACAATCATGGGTTCAAATCCCGCCGTGACAATGGTTGGTCTTCGAGCTTTTTGCCGATTGAATAAAAACATCCAGTAATTCACCGTATAGATAATTTGTTTAAATCGTTTTGATGAATAATTTTTCATCCGTTCGGGATATCTTGAAATTCACCTATAGGTGTAAAAATATTATCCGTACAAAACGTATTTCATTTACATCGAAAAAATCCTTCATAATGACACACCGGATCGGTGAATTTTTCCTTTTTAGGGTTTTGTAGTAAAAACAAAACCCTTATGAAATCAGTCAAATGTCTGCCTGTCCGTCAGTCCATGGAATATCTCACGAACGGCTGAAGGAAGCTACATACATGAAATTTTGTAGGAATGTGTAGAATTACTATAATTTGCCGGAGAAAGCGAATCGTCGTAATAGGTCAACTTTAAGGAGAGGTCCCCATAGAGGGGAAATGAAGGTCGAAATTTTTTTTTGGTTGGTGGCAATGATGGGCAAGATCTGACCCAACCTCCCCTACAAATGAAACTTCAAACAGGCGATAACTTTCGATAAAATGAAGCTAATGACTTGGAATTTTGGTCAAATGTTTGTACTGGGATCTAGTTGGTTGTTATTAAAAATGCGCAAGATTAGACAAAAGGAACCTACCCCTACAAGTGAGACTTCAAATAAGTAATAACTTTGGATAGAATGAAGCTAGCGACTTGAAGAATTCGAAAAATATTTGTAGAATGGGTTAGTTAATTGATTTTGAGAATGGTCAAGATCCTCCTGAATGAGTGCCAACCTCCCCTATAAACTGGTCATGTAGGAAACTCAATTTTAATGCAAATGGTCGTTGCCAACTGGTACTTTTGGTATGACCACTAGGTCTGTACAAGTCTAGGGTATACCTAGTCTAGCCATAAATATTGTTACAAGGTTTGGCAACCCTGCAGAAAGGAACCGTTATATTGCATTTCTTAAAAATTGAGCTAATCGCTATAGTACGCTTGTGCTTGATGCATTTGTCATCATTTGAGTTTAATTTTTAGTGTAGTGAACATGGATTGGGGTGACAAAGAAAATAGAATTGCTGTGATTGCACTTCATAAAGTAGGAATGCAACCAAGTGATATTTTTAAGACTCTGCATACCCTTGGTATAAGCCGAATGTTTGTATATCGGGCTTTTGAAAGATTTAATGACGTCTGGAGTAAGTGACCGTGCAAGAAGTGGCCGTCCGCGAACTACTCGAACACCTCAAGCGGTTAAAGCCGTGCGCGAGAGAATTCGCCGTAATCCTCTTCGGAAACAAAAAATTTTATCGCGTGAGATGAAAATACCGCAAAGAACAATTTCACGTATCATGAAAAGTGACTTGGGGTTGGGTGCTTATCGTAGATCTACCGGGCATTTACTAACAGATTCGTTAAAAAAAATAGAGTGGAAAAATCAAAACGATTACTTTGCCGGTACGCAAACCAAGAACACCGTAAAATTTTGTTTACGGACGAAAAAAATTTTACTGTCGAAGAAACATTGAATAAACAAAACGATAGGGTTTTATGCTCGCAGTGCCAGAGAAGCTTCTCAAGTTGCCCAAAAGGTTCAAAGAGGTCATCATCCAGCCTCAGTAATGGTTTGGTGGGGTGTTAGCTACAACGGGGTGACAAAGTTGCATTTTTGTGAGAAGGGCGTCAAAACGTCTGCCAAAATTTATCAAGAAAGTGTAGTGAAACTTCTCAACACGTCATTATTCAAAAATCAGCCTTGGAGTTTCCAGCAAGATTCTGCACCAGGTCATAAGGCGAAGTCAACCCAAAAATGGCTTGAAGAAAATGTTCCAGATTTTATTAAAGCTGAAGATTGGCCTTTCTCTAGCCCAGACCTGAATCCGCTGGATTACGAATTATGGTCTGTCTTAGAGCAAATGACGTGCTCTAAAAGACATTCTAATATCGAATCCTTAAAGAAGTCTCTTACACATGCAGTCGCCAACTTTCCGATTGAAGTCGTGCGTGCTTCCATAGATAAGTGGCCAGCTCGATTAAAGGCTTGTGTAAAGGCAAAAGGCAATCACTTCGAATAACTTGTTGCAATTTCCGTTGTTGACAATGCATTTAATAAATAAACAATGATTTCTGAACATATAACACCTCTTTTATTGAACAGTGCTTCAAAAAGTTTGTAACAGTATTTATGGCTAGACTAGGTATACGCTTCGGACTCCAGGCCGAAGTGAAGCTATGAAGTAATCAAAATTTTGGCTTTCCATAAATGCGGAGTTACGTATATGTAGTAAGTCGGTCATACATAAGTATGTCGTGTTTAAAATTTGTTGGATCTATACAAAAATACTAAAATCTTGAAAATCCCGAAATCTGTAGATAATTTTTCTCTTCGCACATGAAATAGAACATGTAACCTAGTTAACGCACCCAAACAATTTGTATCGTCCTTTACCTAAATGCCGATTACCTGTCTTTCATATAAAAACATCGTAGCTCACAGCGCAACTCAACTATTACAATGAACTTAATCCAATTTAGATTGCCTACAAGCTAATTACGTGACTAATAACAACTTGTTACATACATTTCTCAGCCATACCAAATAATGTTCTCTCTTTAGTGGTCTTCCTCCTTTCCTCATTAACACGCCGCTCTAATCGATTTTGCGGCCTTCTTTTTTTATCTTTTTCTCTGAATGTAACACAACATTTTTACAGTCTCCACATACAAACGCCAACATAATTGTCAACACAAAACCTCGAAATGGTTTGAATGGAGGCGAATCCTTCCTCCGGTTCATCTGGCATCGTTTGTCCAAAGATGCTGGACCCAGAATGTACACATTTATACACTAAAGTATGTATGGATGTACATATCACTTTGATTCTTGTCTTCCATATACGAGTATGTATGTACATATGTATAAATTTTCTTAAATGGCTTGTGAGAAATTTTCGTTTTCGTACCGTCTTTTCGTCCGTGGCGGTGGCGGCGCGGTATTCATGACGGGACGGTTAAGGTCGTCGTCATTGTATCGCTTTCTTCTTTGGTACCCCGTCGGAATGCGGTCCAGCAAGTCCTTTTTGGTCAATGGTTAATCCAATTCGCATGTCTGCCGTGTATCCAATACTAGGGTAAACGATGTGCATATACTGGAGACTGTTGCGGGAATACGCAAAGGGAGTAAGTGATCTTACGAATTTTTAAGGGAGAGTTCATTTTGAATACTAGACGTGGCCTATGATTCAAAATCGAAATATATTTCTAAAGAGGAATAGGTTAATAATATATTTCATGCGAGGCTACGTGCAACATCGACCAATCAAAAAGATATTTGAACTTTATTATCATGACCCGACGTTCCCCTAAAGATTCCCCGAACTCAGACGAACGTTAATGTTTCATCTTCAATTATCTGAAGCATGAAAAAGTCACGGCGGCAAAGGTAAAACAATGAAGATAACGAAGCTTCAGGCTCCTTTACGAATCTTAATGTCCCGGCACCACAAACATATGATAAGGAAAGCGGACTCATCATCAGCCACATCGTCGTTTCGTTAGTATACCAGGAACATTGCTGATGAATGAAAAGTGTTAAATGACGCTCCGACAAGGCTGATTAAGTGGAGCGGAAGAATTTAATGGTGATGCACTATCCGAGACCAAAGGGTCTTATCAGTAAAATTTACTTTGCAACTTACCCGTCTAGATTGACCTCGGCCGAAAGGAAATTCTTTTAGTAATGATGTGGCCCCACCATCAGAACCGCAACGGAACGAAAGATGCAGATTTTTCTCTAAATCATTGGAAGCCGCTATGTCGTCGTTATTGTGCGGTCGGATGTCTTGTGACACGATGTGACATATGGGCCCTTTAAATTGCCCAAATAAAAGCATTGTATCCGGTGACTCCACGGAATTGTATGTGATAAAAAGTATTTTGTGTTATCATTATCAATGTAGTAGCGGATGTCACAGAACACAGAAAGACTTATGCGCTGAGAGATTTTTTGATTGTTTTCTAGATATTGTGTAAGATTTGAAGGAAATTGAAAGCTATTTAAAAATGTCAAAAATATGTATTTAATAATGAAAATTATACATCAAATAAGAATACTTAACATTGGACTTAGGTTATGTTATGTAGTAGGGTTGCTGTAAGAGCAAACTTAGACCTGAAGAAAACATTGTGATACCCAAGAAAAAAGATATTGAAAACAGCCGGACTCACTCACGAAACGGAGGATTAGTCCCACCTCTACCTCTGCAAACTCCCCGAGATGGCCATAGAAATATTTACCAAAAGTTGATTTCATCAACCTTGCTAGGGCAGGGCATTCGCAGAGCAGATGGAAAATATTTTCCTCCTCTTCCTGCAGTAATCATTGAAAGGAAGCGGAAGCCTCGTAGCATGTTCGCCGATAATGCAGAGTCCCGTAACGGAGCCAACCACCACGCTGAGCTGATATTTGGTCAGCGAGAGCAGTTTAGCCGTTCGGCTGATATCCAGCCTAGGCCAAATAAGCTTGGCATTATCACATGTAACGCTATTAGTCCATTTAAGGCTAGATTCCCTGACTGCAGCTGACCTTAAATTGGATTTTACCAGGTAGATCGGTCTGGCCATATTGCAACTAACTTGTCGTGAGACATCGGTAGCTCCCCTCCGGGCGAGCTCGTCAGTCCTGCAGTTACCACTAAAGCGATGGTGGCCAGCTATCCAGCAAACCGTAATATCAAAAAAGTCGCCAGCCTCCGCTACCCGCTCTCTGCACTTCGATAGGATTTTCGCCGTGCAAATCCTGTATACGAGTAATTTTACTGCATCTCGGCTATTCGTAAAGATAGTAATTTTTGGTCGTGGAGCTTGCGTGAAGACTCAGCCAAGTCACCGCTTCCTTAATCGCAAAAATTTCTACCTGGAAGACGCTACAGTATACCGGTAACCGGGAAGAAAGATGAAAATCGAGCTCCTCTCGAGTGTACTTCAGCACCTATGCCTTCGGCAGTCTTAGAACCATCCGTGTAAATTTTTAGTGTGTGCGTTAGAGGCTGACCCCTCATCTCCCACAGACTCCGTGGTGGAATCAAGTTTGTGTAGTTCTTACCGAACCAACGCTCCGGTGAGGTGTATTTTATTGACTCAGGAATATCTCCATCGAGAGAGTAGAGTGACCGATATTCAAAGTTGCCCACTGGTAGGTCTCTCTTATTCTTATGGCTGAGTTTACCGCCATTAGCTTGCCCTGAATATCTAACGGCAGTAGGTTGAGCGTCATATCCAAAGTTGCGTGTGGGGTTGTACGCAAAGCTCCGTTGATCGCCAGGCAAACCATTCTCTGTACCTTGGCTACCAATTGCAGATTAGCTACTGTCTATAGGACATTCCACCAAATCACCACTCCATGCAGCAATATGGCGCGCAGCGCCGCCACATAGAGCCAGTACAGTGCCTTGGGTTTCAGGCCTCAGGTTTTACCTATAGCCTTTCTTCAACAATATGGGGCAATGGTAGCTTTGTTGATGCGCTTCTGGATGTTTAACCTGCAATTCAGCTTCTTATCTAAAATGAGACCAAGGAAGTTTGCATTCTCCGTATTGGACTTAATTACTTATCAGCCTTGGTCTGTCTAGTAGGTAAATGTGGACGAATGTTATAATGAACAAATCGCCTCAATGCATCCCCATCCCCAACCGTAATCCACAGTACCGCCACATAAGGTTAGGTAAGGTAAAAGGGATGCCGCTAGCGCAGCTCGCATTAGGCCTCGGATTTAGGCCCATTTGCCACTCTCCGCTGACTAACTAGAGCTGCCAGATGACCACTCCCCTAAATTGAATCAGCTGTTTAACGAGGCGGCACTGGCCACCTCTGTGTAAGCACCTAAGATGTTGACGCGTTTTCAATTTAGCGCTGGACACTCACACAAAGTATGCTTGATGGTGTCCTCTTCCATCTCGCATCCTCTGCATAAATTGCTGTAGGTCAGTCCCAATCTTGTTGCGTGATATGCGGTGTGGCAGTGTCCTGGATCGACAGCCGCTCTCAGCCTATTACTTTTTCGTTTGAGTATTGTCCTGCTCTTGCTCATCAAGTGATGGCCACAAGGTCGTGGCTACCTCACAATCCATTCTGTTTGGCCAGTCTGAGTGTAGTTAAGTCCATATGGCTTTTGTTTGTGACCGGGGCATAGGTCAGTTTATCGGCTTTCTCGTTGCCTTCAACACCACTCCCCACCCACACAATCCTTATAGGAGTATGTTAAGCCTTTCTGTCGATAGCTCCTCTGCCTACGTTTACAGTTCTTGAGGAGCATCTGTATGACGCTATAACCAGAATGGCCGTCCTACTGTTGACGCAAATCGTTGTCATCCTCCTTGAATGGACTCTACCGCCATGTGTATAGCATGTAATTCTGACTGGAATACGGTCGCATGGTTCGCCAATCTGAACCACTGGCTCAGGCCCGGATCCGCCGAGTAGACGCCTGAGCCTACTCCAGTCTTAGTCTCTGAATCATCCATATAAATCAGGACGCCACCGTTATGGATTCGAACCCGAAACGCTGGTAATCAGACATGACACTGATGCTTCTACGCACTAAGCTACCGATCGCACCTCAGTGTCAGAGGACTTTGGGATCCGGTGGAGTTCGGCAGGGGTGCATCCTCTCACCGATCCTATACCTCATAGTGATTGGCGATGTGTTGCATGCATGTGTGACCTATCCACTGCCATTTTCGCCTGGATATCAATTCGTCGATTGGCATCTGACCAGTACGCCGACTTATCTCTTCGTTTGATATTGTTTCGGTCAAAAAATTCTTAGAATTCGACGAAGACATGAGTTGACGAAAACTTGCTGGCTACTTTCGGGTAACTTACGGAAACTTTTCATGTACTGTTTCCATAAAAAAGCACAGACAGTACTAGGGAGCGAAACAGGCCCAGCTTTGTCTTGATGCTGAGATAACTGTTTTACCGGATTTTGGACAGCACGCCGTATGCGCATTTAGCCTGGTTGATACGACGAGCGTTGTCTTGCTCCGTACCACCATTTTCGACAACAATGCTACCCAGGTAGACGAAGCTGTCCACCTTCTCCACAGGCTGCCCATTAATATTGATGGCAATAGGTATCTGATTTTTTTTCGCAGTGGCGGGCTAAGAACCTTGGTCTTATTGGTATTAATCTTTAGCCCAACGTTACTTGCCTCCTCCTCAAGCCAGAGAATTCTTAGAATTCGGCGAAGACATGAGTTGAGTCGGCGTGCAGTCACTGATACGCAGGCGAAACTGGCAGTTGATAGGTCGCACATTGTGGAAGGCTGATTGATAACTGCTTTGCTGGACATGCCATCAAGTCGCACCCCATTTCCAATGAAGGCTGAACAAGGAGCGTCTTTGAAAGTCATGACGCCGATCTCTAGCCAATGAATGCGAGTTTCTGGGTAAGTCTGCGAGTTTCTGGGTAGGTTGTGGGGGCAGTTGCTTCCAACTAGGGGTTAAGGCAAAGTAGTAATGTCAAAAACAACATTATCTCGCGGGTCGGATGAAAACTAGATGATTTCGGACCGCGGGCCGAAGTTTGCCGACCCCTGGTCCAATTAGTGTTTAAAAACAGTGAAAAGGGGGAAGTTTCGCCTCAATAAAATAAAACGTGTGTGTGTATGGCAAATAATGGTCGTCATTCAATAAAAAAAAGTAGTCCGGATGGCGCAACGGTTAGCACGTTCGCCTTCTACGCACTGGCCCCGGGTTCGATTCCTACTGAATGCGGTAATTTTCGATAAAAAAGGGGATTTACGTGTCAGACTAAGAGCCCACTCAGCTGTTAAATGAGTGCCCATTTATGGGGTAAATAACTCGGTTGAGCGTGTTGTGATCACACACCTCTGCACAAGACATACCGTCACGATCTAGAAAATGAGATAATGCTAACTTATCTCGAGGCCACGGTTCAAATTGGACTGTTGCGCCAGTTATTTATTTATTTATTCAATAAAATGCATTGGTCGCATTTTGGCGAGACTAGATCAGCTATAACTGATCTAGCAAATGTCAGCAGCGGAGATGTAGAGCATACACAAAGCTCTAAGTGAAGTGGAAGAAAAGATACATTATCTGCACCCAACTTATGCCGAAGCCTCTACATAGGACGAGAGCAGATTTGCAACCGACCGATTTTCGTTATCCCTGTTACCTACCAATTGAGCTAGATCGATAGAGACAGAGTGGCCGGTCTCTCTCAATTACAATATATTTCTCATCTTATGTAGAGATGATTTTGGTCTGGGGTAAATGAATCAGAAATTTTTCCCGGTCGGTCAAATTCCCCTTTAGAGAGCGGCTCAGATACAGCGACACTTTCTCTCCCACTTATGGATACATAATATTTACATCTCTGTTACTCATTGTAATTTATTAGATCAGAGTCAGTGCTCGCCAAAACGCGGACATGGCCTCTTTTTCCTTAGCAATGACAGTTTCCTTAGAGTAGGTACGACGGATTTCCACCACTCCTCGCACAGTTCGCCTTTTGTCTTGTCCATGGTAGAGTTATGTCGAATCCACAGTTTTTCTAATGATAGCGTACTTGATTTGATGAGTTCCTTTAATTCTGCGGCTCACTCCCTGGAGAACGTCATCGTGGTGGATGAAACATTTCCATTGATCGTTTTCAAATCCTGTCAAAGTTGGAAATGCAGTTTCGAAACACTTGTTCGTCTGATTCGCCTATTTGGAATATTTGTCGGTATGACGGAAATGGACAACCTGCATCGCCACCACGACTATTGATTGCGAAATCCGGAAGAGGTAGCCTAATATATTGTTAAGTACTTGTACCATGACCACAGCCATCATTGTTACCTAGCTATTCATAATTAACCCACAATTATCGAATCTCCGGTCAATACGACGCTTCTTACGAGAATATACCACCTAGAAAGACCACCACGATTTTGTGGTCCTTGATCAGCTGTTCTCGTCCCACCCTTGAGAACCTGAATATTGTGCACAATCTGAAAAAAAGTGGCATAGACACCTCTTTTATTGTGCACAATTGCGAAGGCGAAACACTTAGATCGATGGTGTGAAAAAAGTGATTTTGTTTTCAGCGAGACCAACAAAAAAAAGAAGAAGAGAGGATCTATTAGAAATACATGTTTTGTGATAACAAAAAACCGAACAGGTAATTTTACCTGACTTTGCAATCAGCTGACTGGTTTGGTCTGCCTCTTGAAATTCCAAGCTCCTTCGTCCCGTTCCGTGTGTGTGTGTGCTAAATGATCTTGTCAACTATATTTCTCGTTCTCACGATCAGTGACCGGCCGGCCGGTGCGGCACAAGTTAGGCACACAGAGAACCTGTTTCACCTTCAAAGGCATTTTAACGTTCCTTGCACTAACCAACGAGAATAAATAATAATGAAGGTAGCCGATAAAGAAGAATTAAAAAAAAGAAAGACTTTGTGGAATTTTTTCTTCGTTAATTTGCGAAGACTTACAACCAGAATCAGCACTTGCATCCCTAACCATTCTACGAAGAAAATCGATCTGGAAAGGGCATGGATCCGAGCCCAACGTACTACATAGGAACAATATGATGGGATCAATATCTGGATGTCTTGTGGAAATTCAATATGCGGTATAGATGGGAAAATCAGTTAAGAAAATGCCCATAGAACGAAGTTGATCATGGGCGTATGTCAACGGGTGTCAATGTGAAATGATTCTCAATAAAAGCTTAATAGGGGATGTTGTTACAAGACAGGTTGTTGCCACACTAAGTCCGAAGGGATTACCTGCAGCGATCGTGTAATTATCGCGATAACTTGTACGGATTCATTTGCTTTGTGGCAGTTCTTAAAGAGTGTATTGGTGTACTCGTAAGTAAGTAAGTTTTGGCACATTCAGAGTATACATATATCTATGAATTGAATTCTCAAATCTGTTCATTTGTCATTTTTTTTAGCGACAATTCTCAATCCCAAAATAGTCTATAGACATTCATTCAGAAAATCGTTAAAAACCGGAATTCAATGTCGCAAATGTGATATGTGAATCGCATGCAGATTTGCGTAAGTTCGATGAAACTTATGACTGGAACGTCAAACAAGTCTTTTTATTCTTGTTAAAAAAAAAACAATTCCCATATGCTGAGATACAAGTGTTTGGTTCTTGCGTTTTAAAACGATTTGTGGTGTTGGTGGTCGATTGGTGGTGGCGGCGGTGGATGCTGGTGGATATTATGGTTTGTTCCAACGTCTACCACGCAACCTTCATTGAAATCTGTGTTCTATCTTTGAGGCTGCGACGACTTTGTCGAATTCCAACAAGAGAGTAAAGAATAGTACGGACAACAATAACAACACAAATAATTCAGGGGTAGTACCACATTCTCTCGGTTAATAAAAACATGTGTGATGCCAATAATTTTTGTGCTGTGGAATACTCGATTAGGAAAAGAATCTTTTGATAGATCCAGAAAAAAGTGTGTGACCTCGAAACGCACATTGACTCGTTTGGGGAGCCAAATTTGACCACGGTGGTCGGTGATGTGTCCAAAATCATAAAGAGACCGATAGCTTGATGTTAATGATGATATATGGATGTTGGTATCCGATGACAAGAAAAAAGCTTGCTGATGATATTGCAATTTTAATTTCAATCAATAAAAACAATGCAGTTACAAATATGCCGTGATTTTTATATTGTAGACGGAAGAAATTGTAGATTTGTACATGAAATGCTGCTTCATTTTGCATATATTAATGGCCACGCTGTAATATCAGCATACGGTACACTGTTGCTCTGCATACTAGCGATTTTAAACATGTTTGGCATATCTGGTTACATGTACCACCTCTGTTAGGAAACTAGTCATGGTATGACCTGCTCCTCTTGCGGATCAGGTCGACCTACTCCAAATCCGACAACGGAGTAGGTTCAAGAAACTAGTTTTGCAGACCAACTCCGTATATGAAACGAATATGTCGTCCGTCATGGAGTTGAAGATAGAGTGAAAGAACAGCAGAGTGGGTGAACTAGGTTCGTCGAAGTCTGAGTCGTAATTGTAAATAAGAGAATGGAGATTAGACGACATATCTAAATATCGCTATATTGCAGTGTGAAGTGTGTGCAGCGAATAAAATGGATTGTAATTTAAATTGGATTTTATTGATATCAGATGGAGTGGAGCTTTTATGGCCGGTTTACATTCTCGCTGAGTGGACGAGGCGAGTATATTCGGCGAGAATGCCCGAAGCAAGTAGCCTGGGCGAGGTGCGCGTTCACATTCTCACCCGAGTACGAGTCACGAGCACTGTTCTATTAGGCAATGACGCGCTCCAATAGGGAAATAATGTGCGCACTTGTGAAGAGCGTTTACTTTAATTTAATTTTTACCAACCACATGTTTCATGTAATTTTCTCCGACGACCGTTTGCGCGCATTCAGGTTAAGCGAAACCGCTCACGCTCAGCTTTTTGCAGACTGATTGGCCCTTTCTTCGAAAAAAGGATTGACGTTCAGAATCTCTTTTCTTTGCTACTTTGACTTCAGATTCGCAATCAGCGGCCCAATCAAGCCCATACCAGTTTTCTTCCAGAAATATCGGCCGTGTTTATAAAAAAAGTGTTTCCATTCGGGATCCCCCATTTGTCTATTTTTTTTCATTTTGGCATCAGATTTGCAATCAGCGACCCAAAGAACCTCCTACCAGCTTTTTCCAGGAAGATTAGCCGTGTTTTTGAGGAAAAAAAAGAGTTACCGGTACCGCTCGGAAACTCATTTATTTTTAGATTTTTTGCAATTCTGACTTCAGACTCGCAATCAGCGACCCCATCGACTTCCTACCAGTTTTTTCCAGAAAGATTGGCCGTGTTTATAAAAAAAGCGTTGTCATTCCGTATCCCCCCATCTGTTTTTTTTAAATTTGGAATTCAGATTCGCAATCAGCGTCCCAAACAAAACCCCAATCTATCATCGGCTTCGACCACCCACACCACAATGAAAGACGAAAAGCTTCACTCCACCCAACATCAATAAAATCCAATTGAAAATTTACTCCATTTCATTCTACACCGCAATATAGCGTAGCGACATCGTATATACATATGGCACACCATCTAATCGATTCTATAGTTCAGTTCTCTCATCTACTTTTCTATTTCCCCCAGATTTAAACGATCTGATCTGATTATGCTCCGATACCGACAGACAGAACTACTAAACCTATTCACTTTTCAACTGCTCCGACTCCGACCTGATCTTACTGATCATTTTTCGACCTGACCATTTTTCGATTGTGGAGTAGGTCGACCTAGCCCGTTGTACGGAGTAGATTAAAAAGAGTTCGTTTTCATGCTCCGATACTGTTCATTTTTCGACCTGATCATTTTCGATTGCGGATAGGTCGACCTAATTCGGTGTACGGAGTAGGTTAAAAAGAGTAGGCTCGTGAATTGGCAACCATGACTATGGGAAACCCTTTAGACACTGTCAAAATGGATACTGAGCTTGTTGCCCCCACAATGCCTTGATGTGAATGTGAAGTCGAGACAATTCAAGAAAGTTGCCGTAGCATATGGGTCGGTATAGCTCCCGGTTTTTTCTACGCCAAATACGCTAGTACAGGGGTTCTCTATCTTTCTACTCTCGCGACCCCCCTTAGAGATAAAAAATCGCACGCGACCCCCCGGTTCTGAAATTTTTAACACCGTTCGCAACGGCGACGTCGTGTCTATAACGTGTCAAAATAGTCTTGTTCTTATATGTGGTGTTTAGGGGACATTAAGTATACCTAACTTCTTAGGAAATTCGAAGTTAACTTAATGAAGTATCTAAAAAAAATGACTATTTTGATTTTTAGAAAATATTTTGAATTTTAGAATCTTCACCGTACATGGCGTGTAGGGTTTTAGAGAAAGCGTCTCAAAAATTGGAAAATTTTCTATGAGAAATGAAAAATCTTGAGTTTGCTGGCGTATATTGAAACATAGTAGAAATGAGTTTGCATGTAATTTAATTAGCTTTAATTTCAGATACATTGAACGTCGTCTGTAAGTACAGTAGTTATGCAGCAAGAAAAGACAAAACTAATTGAATTTCAAATCACTAGCTTCATTTTATCGAAAGTTATGGCTTATTTTAAGTTTCGTTTGCATGGGAGGTAGGCGTTCTTTCTTTTGGATCTGGCCCATCTTTAATACCAACTAACCAAATCTTCCTTCAAACATTTGACCAAAATTTCAAGTCGCTGGCTTCATTCTATCAAAAGTTATAGCTTATTTAAAAGTTTCATTTGTAGGGGTGGTAGGGGTTGCTTGGGTCGGATCGTGCCGATTTTCAATACAAACCAACTAGATCATACTTCCAACATTTGACCAAAATTTCAAGTCTCTGGCTTCATTCTATCGAAAGTTATCGTGCGAACGGACAGACAGACAGATAGACAGGCATGGCTAAACCGAATCAGGAGGTAACCCTGAGCATTTATAAATATTCATTGCTATACCTCCGGAGCCTAATTTAAGGTGTTACATATTTTCGTCGTGACAAAAACAATAAACTTATAAAGTCTAGGGTATAATAATTATAAAACATATTGCAATAAGAGACTTTATGTTGAAACAATAAATTTACTTAAAAACAATTTTAATTTGAATGGGTTTTTCAGTCATTTCTTAAGCAATTCTTTCTGTAACACAAGGTGGTTCATTTTGACTGTTACTCACTGTATATACAAGGTGGCGCAAAAGTAATCATCCGATGTTTTTTGGCTGTAATTTTTTTTCTACGAATGAAAAACTTTGGTTCTGCTTGTGGATTATGTTTATTTGATATCTTAAATTGTTTTTCCATCCAGTCGAGAAAACGATATCAGTCAGGTGGCCGCCGCCAGAATTGATGACACGTTTATTGGCCCATTTTATGGCATTTCCCATTACTTTTGCCAGAACTTACGGCGATAGGTTCTCTCATTCTTGGTGGATATTCTCTTTGAGGGCTTCGAGAGTTTGGGGCTTTTTGACTTCAAAAAAATCTACAAAAAAAGTCTGGGGCGGGTAGATCGGGTGATTTTGCGGGCCATTGCAAATTGCCAAAACGAGAGATTAGACGACCCGGGAATGCATCCTTCAGAATTTCGGTGGTGGCTCGTGCAATATGCGCCGTTGCTCCATTCTATTGGAACCACATGTCCTCCTGTCCCAATTCATCCAATTAAGGAAGGAAAAGGTCGTTGATCATAGCTCTGTGGCGCTCGCCGTTCACAGTAATCGTTTCGCCCGCGACGTTCTTGACAAAAAAAAGGTCCCATGACTCCTAGAGTGTAAACAGCACATCATTCAGTAGCTTTGAGCGTAATGGCTCTTCGTGGGTCATATGCGGATTTTCGGTGCCCCAGAAAGGATAATTATGCTTATTCACGTATCTGAAGAGTTGAAAATGGGCCTCATCGCCAATGATGATTTTCGATGGAAAATCGTCCTCCTCGTGGTCGAGATGCAGAATGGCTTGCGCGTAGATTAGACGCGTTTGGCGGTCAATAGCTGAGAACTGATGCACTGTCTGCACTTTCTACGGGAACATCTTCAGATCTTTCACTAAAATTCGCTGTATAGTAAAGACCGCCGGCTAATGCTCATTTGCGTGGTACGTCGCGTCGTCTGGTCGATATTCCTCTTCGACTTCTTCGGCTACAGCGGCGATATTCGCAGAAAAACGGCTGCTCGGGGGCCAGCCACGCCTGGTAACATCTCGTGTTGTCCCAGTCTCTTCAAGAGGAGCGGCTAAATGCCGCAGTGTTTGTCCAGTTGGTTTTGGACGGCTGGGAAATCTGCGCCAATACAATTGACGAATTATTCCGCAAAATAATTGAAACAATTATTCCACGTTCTTGAGGAGTATAGCGTTCCATGGCTTATCAGCGTGTATTCGCCATCTGTTTACTTGAAAATTGTTAAAGCAGAATTGACATTTGCCGCCAATTGCAAAATTGATAGTATCTTCCGCTAGGGTGGCACAAAATTAATCACCCCAACGGAAGATACTATAATTTTTGCAACTGGCGGTAAATGTCAATTCCGCTTTAACATTTGTATCTGTATATAAAATGAATTTGCATAAAATCGAAAAGTTGTCAATCGAATGAAGGAAACGGAATCTGTCATTGCTTGAACCGCGGTAAAGTTTTGTATTTCATAAAATTTTGCGGTCGCGTAAAACGGCAAAACGTGCCCGCACATTAACTCTATCCGATACATATTGCATGTGCTTAAACTCATCTTGCGCAACCGTAAAAATAATAAGTTATCATTAGGCGTGTTTTTTTAGATCCATATAGAGCAGAGCAGGTTAAGACCATACAATTACACTAACAATTTCACCTTTGCTGCTCTGGATAAAACGTCAGTGCGAGAATGCTGCTCGGTTAAGTAGTCAGCGTTTTTAAATGCAGGCGGCGCAGGTGTCGAAGTTTTCGGGCAGTTACAGTTTGGGAAGCACATAAAGTTCATTTCTTATCAATTTTGCTGCCGAAAAGAAATTTGTCCGATTATATACATATGTATGTACCAAGGATTTAAGTTTTCTCTTAAAATTTGAGTTGACGTTTGAATTCTAACTAAACCTAGTAGTAGTAATAAGACACACTCCCATCAAAGACATGCCCCGTTTTCGTGTTCGCTACCCTAATTTGCTCTCGATCGTTTTTTCCCGCTTAGCCTGCTCTACTCGACTCTGTACGAAAAAACGCACTTATTGTAATTCAAGCTTCAATTCAATTGGCAGGACCAAGAAGTGCCCGTCTCTAGACAAGTCCGCGTTGATAGCTTGGTGCTCTCGGTGCTCAAGCACTTTTGTGTTTTAGCTTTATGCAGAGAAGAGAGAGAAATAAGGAAATTAAATTACTCGAGAGAAACGACGCAACTTTTCGGCAGCATTGTTTTCGCCTGGTTCTTCTACTACATGGACCGGGTAGGTGTTCCGGGGAAATGAGATGGAATTGGGGAATGTGAGTTTGACAGGTTGGTTCGGGACTATATATACCGCGCGGATGCTCCTGGGTACAGGGCGCGTGTCTCTCTGTTTACTTTTCAGCAGACGGAATGAGGTAAAATTGGTTCAGGGAATTTAGTGTACATAGATTGTGATTATCCTGGCTTATCTCTCTCTTCTCTGGCTTTATGCTGATAATTCTGGGTGGAGTTCATTGTTAAATGGGCTTGTTGACTGGTTAGCAATGGTACACTCCACTAATATTCCTTAAAAAAAATAGAAACATGCGCTTATGCGTGAAAATGGGTTGGCTTTCACACAGTAAAAATTCACACTCGTGTCGTATAAAGCAGACTATTTATACCGAGAGCATTAGACGAAGTGGCGTATTCTGACGAGAGTTGGAATTCACACTTTGGGCTTGTTCGAGCTTCCTCCCCGATAGACTTAAGTAGCTCCTGGAGAGTATAGTCTATCGGGTGACGAAACTATTTTAGCTAAAGCATTTTTTGCTTTATGCTGATAATTTTTGGGCGGGGATCTTTGCTTATGGTCTTGTTGACTGTTTGACAATGGCACCCTTCACTTTTATTCGTTGGTACTCTAGGGTTCATTTACTCCTTGCAGAGTTAGTTGACGTTTCGTTAGCATATATCTGTTTTCGGACGGTGCACGTTGCTAGCATACACCTCACGAATTCTAATGATAATAATTTTATTCTTATCGGAATAAAATCTCCGCGTCGCGCCATCTTAAATTGTTGTTAAAAAAAAAATAATGAAATTCCGGAATAAATAAATTTGGGTTTGAGTACCTAATACATCACCATGAGAATACGTAACAATGTGGCATAGGATGCAACTGTGCCTCTAACGTACATATCAAACTACTTCACAAATTATCTGAACCTGAAAAAACAGTAATTCTTTCATAAACTACTTAAATTTTCCCACACAAAACTTATTTAGTCAACGGTGATGAAATTCAAGTAGAAAATAAACATACCAATCCTGTGATTAACGGTCAGTCGAAAGATTTTTCTTTTTCAATTCGGACTTAGACCTGTTAAGGTTCTACCTAAGAAAGGACCTCCGTAGAATGCCAAGTATCGAATAACCGAGGAAAAGCAATGCGGTTTAGTCCTACGTGCTCAAGCGTCCTTTCTTTTCGCTCGTTATGAGCCCACTTGATTTCGATGTCCTGTTAGGTGCAGTATTATATTTCCTTAACTTTTTTTTCCTCGGACTGGCAGAAAGGAAAGAATCTTTCTCCGTTTTGTCTTCTGGTCAAGTACTTCCTTGTGGACAGTTAGACTATCGGTAAAGTAACATAAATGCAGGATGGTCCCCGCCCGGTGTCTGTCTGCAAATTTCAACAAGTGGTCAAATAGGAAAACTATGGGAAAATGACATGGAAAGTTGAAATATTCACACGGATCTGTTTTTAAGTAAACGGTTCATTTGTCAAGTGCAAGAAGCCGGATATTTGAGCCGGGTACAAACAAAAGCTGATAAAAATTAACTTACACATTGCCCAAAAACTTTGAATATAAATTTTACGGCAAAATATCCTTTACCTGACATCAAAGGTCGTAGTCAGTAGTCATCACTCAATCAATTTCAAAGCAACAAAAATTCTTAAGTATGTTTGAATCTGAGATACGAGTACGAGATTCGTGGTAGAAGTAGAAGCTTCGCCGCATATGCAAATTTCATCGTGTGATTAGAGTGGGCAGGTAAATGGGATACCTGTCCGATATTGAAATGGAATGAAGCAATGACCATTTCCTCTGGGCAAACAGAAGAAGTGAAGCACTTGAAAACACTAACAAAGGCCATGCGCATTTGCAAGCGTAAGCAAAATGTTTGCACGTCCTTCTTCAGATTTAGGTTCATTTGTTTCTTTGTAATCGTTTGCTGAAGATATGTGATGATGACTATGTGGCGGAGATACACGAGGTTAAATGTTAATTAATGCCAGGGGTATTTCGGCTAGTGAAGTGCTGTGGAAACAACGATTTATTGTTATATTTGACGTTATGTAGATAAATAATAATTTTCGGAATTCTTAGACTTGTAAGCACACATCCTTGTGGTATCCTTACATTTTCCGTGTTTTCTTCATTGATTTTTTTAAGTAAGAGTTTGGATAGTTCAAAAAACTTCCTTTTGTAAATAAACTGAAAATTAAATTTCTTTTCAAGGTAAACAAAATTACCCGATGATCCGCAATGTCGGTAATTATGACGTTTAGACCGGGTGTATGTCGTAGGCTTTTAGCGAAATTCGTCATTTCGTAAAATCGACCAGCAAATACTGTAGAACTTTAAACGCATCGTTTGCCGACGGTATTCAAATTCAATGTAGTGCCGGCAAATATTGTAACATTGCCATTGCACTATAAGCCGGAATTTTGAGAAACTACTTGTCTATCAAATTGTTATTATTTGATTAAAACTTGGAAAAAACAGAATGTCATGATGTTGTATGTAAGGTAGCTTTGTACTGCCTAAAGCGGAAATTCCCGCCTTAGACAGTACGAACATACCTTGCATGCATCACACCTGGTGGCAGCAAATGTGACACTAAATGACGAGCATGCTTAAAAGTTCTGATACACGGGACGCGTATACGCGATCGCGTGATTTTTACCCGAGTAGTGCTTACACGTAAGTCGGATTTACGCGGACGAAACGTCAGAAACGGGTATCGAAGCGAATTTTACTGACGCGGAAATAATGCGCACGTCGTTGGGTTTACACGAGGTGCGTTTACGATTCGACAACATACTCGTATGTGCGAGTACTGAAATCATCTTCTTTCATGTGTTTGTTTTTGGATTCATCGACTCATCAACGGCGGATGAGTACGCGTCGGGACCCGTCTCAGCTAACAAGTTACGCGTTGTCGTAAACCCGTTTGGTGTTTACACGGTACGGATATCGTATATTTGGCGAGCCCGACGCGTTTACGCATCTCGTGTATTAGAACCTTAAATTAGGCATTTAGTGGAGAGACATGACAGTGTAATCAAATCAATACACTGTTTGCTGAGCAGTTCGTGAAATGACTGGTTTCGCTTAAAGCCTACGACATATTCATTAATATTTGTCGTCAACTATTAGTGTTTCCGCCACGAACATTAAATTCAAATTACTTTCATTTCGCTGAGAATTGCCTCATCATGTAGCTTACTTTATATCTCTATCAATCACGTAGCAACAGATAAAAGTCACTTATTCGCATCTTAGCTCCTATTCGCCTTACTGGGCTAGTTCTAACGCAACCGCACATGCTAGAGGATAGAGTGGTCGTCTGCCTAGAACGTTACGAACATGTTATGGTAAACACAGTCATATTGTTAATAACTTCTTGAAGTTATCGCGACATTTGAGATATCTTTTTTAGAATTCCCCGAGTTATAGTATCTTCTAGCATAATGCAGTGACTTTCGTTGTTCGAACACTGCAGGTTTTCTCATGTTCGCGCCACACGATGCAACGAACAAGCATGATCACGATTGAACATGTCTCGAAAGATTCCTGAGAATCACAGCGAAAGAGGAAAGGAAGAAAATAATTGGAAGTTCAGGGTTAGATAGAGTGGTCCATGTTCGGGCGGTTTTTGTAAAATTCCTTCAAGGCCGCTTCGTTGACTGATCCAAATTTATAGGCCCTATTAAAGTGTAATGTCTCCGGATAAATTTATTAAATGAGGTCTCCCGACAACGTGAGGATTTCTGATTGACTTCTCGGGAAGAAGACAATATTTAGGGTAAGTCGGGGAGAGACGCCGCTGTTTTTAAGGCATATTTATTTATTTGTAAAAGAAAGGCGCCACTGTTAAGGAAAGTATTATAAAACGATATTTGGGATATCTTATTTTATCAGCTAAGCCTTAAATGCGATAAAAAATAATGTACACCTTCAAAAAAAATATTTTGTAATCCCATTCAATTCGGCATCTCTCCCCGACATTCCAGTATAGAAGCCGCAGCTTATCGGGGAGAGATGCCCCTTGCTAAGTTTATGGAAAAAAACACTAAAAATTTGCAAAAACTGACTTTATTTTAAATGGAATTGAAAAATACATCATGTAGAAAAGTAATTTTAGTTTTTGTTTCTTTCCCTTATAACTAATCGGCCGCAGTCGACGCATTTCCCATTGTAAAGGGAGCAGGACTCGTGAAACCACTTTTTGCACATCATACACTCCACCCAGTCATCTTTCTTTTTAGTTCCGTAATAGTTTTCGAAACATTCACAACAGCGGTTGAGATTGGCATTAGCTCCACTATGATTTTTCTTTGGTTGTTTGTTACTTATCTTTTGCCGCTTTGCATTATTTTTAGCTTCTTTCAGCTTTTTCTCTTTAATATTATTTCTGTCAGTAAGGACGCATGCCAGCTGCCTTCTGGCATGAGCCTTCTTTTCATGTAGTTTCGGTACTGGAGAAATCTGTGATAAAACTTTTCCGGGAGTAAGATCTAAATCATTCTCTGATTCGTTAGATGATGTGCAATATACAGTAGCAGATCCTCTCTTTTCTGAAACAATTGGACACTTTTGGGAAGTACCTCCCGAAGTAGATGGCATTGCTTCGTTGAATGATGTGGAACGCTTTTGGAAAGTAGTTCCCGAAGTAGATAGCATTGCAGCGGTATTGCCTGAATCATTCTCCAGGTGGGTCTCTATTGAGTGCTCTTTTCCTCTGTCAGAAATGGCGTAAAAATGATCGGGAATTCGATTGGGGTTCAGTGGATATATTCCTGTAGAGTTAAACCCACTAACAGCAATATCCACTGAAGCAGCTTTACGCCAAGCTGCTCCAATAAGTGTCCCCATTTGATATCGAGTGATGCGTCGTTGTGAGTTGTGTTTCATCCAACTGGCAGCTTCAGTCTTAAAATAATTTTTAAACGGCCCAAAGAAACACCTGTCTAGCGGTTGCAAAGCATGAGTGCAATGGCTTGGCAAACAAAGAAGGATGACCCCATTTTCGTAGGCTGTTTCGAGCAATAGGGGCGAGCTGCAGTGACTGGCGTGTCCATCCAGAATTAAAATTACTTTTCCTGGTGGTTTTTGAGGTAAAAAATGTTCTGTAAACCATCTGATAAACAACTCAGTGCTTATGTAGGCAGATTTCGGATTCATGTACACACGAGATCCAGGAGGAAGGCCATCTTCGAATTCCTTTTTTTTTATTCACTCCTTTGAAGATTAAGACAGGCGGTAAAAACTGACCGGCAGCATTACAGCACCCTACGACTGTCACAGTTTCCCCCTTTTCACCAGATGTCAACACATGAACGCCTATCGACCCTTTTTGTTTTTTAACTGCGTCTGGTTTATTGTTAGCCTGTACACCACTTTCATCCATATTGAATATGTTACTAGGCTCATCGAAGAGGTCATTCTCTTGAACGACTTTCTCTAGCAATGCGAAGAAGGCATCTACACTCTCTCGGTTCATTCCTTGAGCCCTAGCAACCGACAAGCCTTCTGCTTGGCGAATACTCAGTTCTTTATTCCGCCTTAAAAAGGAATTTAACCAATCATATCCAGCAGTTTGTTTATCTTTATTAAATTTGTGAGCAACTCCAAGTTCTTCGACAAACCGATAAGCAATTTTACGAACAGTTGTTCTGTCTGGTGCGAAACCTGCAGCCGAAAGCTTGTTAATGTGAGCGACAAGTTTTTTTTCGTTGGTTTCTCCAAATAAACCTATAACAAAATACACATCCATTTATATTTAATTAATACCTACTAATTATATGAATTGATTATTACTTGCTGGACCCTGTGAGCCTTTTCTCGAATTTCCTGAATTCAACCTTCGTTTTAGCGTTCGTGCCGGTATTTGATAGATGCGCTCGGCTTCTCTAAATTTTATTTCTCCGCGCCATAGCTTTTGTAATGCTTCCTTCAAATTTTCTTCGCTCCACTGAGCCCTTTTTACGTTTCCTTTTCTTTTATAATGCGTCGGCATATTGCAAAAAGACACTCCTTGAAAAAAAATGGATAGTGATCTTCATTTATCAACATTTTTTCATGCGGCATCTCTACCAAAATCGATTGCGGCATCTAAACCAAAACTCAGGGTGAGATGCCGTATAGGATAAATCTTAGTTCGTTTTTGAAAGTTGGGTGTATTGCTTTCTAAACACTAATCAAGAGCCTTAGGAAGCTCCACAATCAAAGTAACATAGCTATTTAATGCTAATATGCATGTTACTACAAATTTGTCCAAACCCATCAAAAACTTTGTCTGGAAAAATCAGGTACTTACTTGACAAAATCGGTCAAAACTTATATTCAACACTCAACGTCTACATTTATCCACATGCAAACATGTACTAACAAATGGATGATGCAATAAGCATCACTGTTTCAATTTTCCTAAAGTGGAATTTGGTTTAATGACTAATGCGGCATCTCTCCTGGTGCGGCATCTCTCCCGGATTTACCCTATCCTCTTGAGGAGCCGACCGGGGGAGATGTAAATAATAATGTTCAGCAGTTAGATTTTATTTGAATATTTTTGTCTGAGACTTAAAACAGGATAGAGTGGAATTAATGATCAACAAGTGATAATCCTTGGTGATCAAAGTATCTGTTCATATTTTATCCTATAAAAAAAGTTCTTCTTATACTGTAGTGATAGTTGATAAACGAAACCGGTATTAGGTAGTTATCAGGTGAATCAGAACCGACTGCGTAAAATGCCCATAGTCGTGTTTCCTTGTGCAATGGAGTAGGACAAGTACACATATTATAGGGTGGGGCACAAAAACCAAGTGTTTTTTAAAATAACAATAAACCGTAAGTTTCTGCTTAAAAAAATATTTATAGAACAGCATTCGTACGACCACAGCGTTTTATAAAATTCATGAACGGAAAATTACATCTGGCAGGTGATGTCCGTTTTAATTGATGCATTGTTGAAGTCGTTCAAGAAAATTGGCCTCCACTCTTTCCAGCAGGTCTCTATTCATTCAAGTGATTTGTTGACGGATTGCATCCTTCAATTCATCTAACTTACGAGGTTTTCCCTCTTAGTGTACGTCTACATATGCCATTTTTTCGACGTCGTACTTGCGTCACGCCATTACACCTTTTAACGTGCTAGAATCAGCACAAAGAAAGCAGTGGGGCCGTTTACTCCGTTGCATCATTCTTAGAAGCCGTCAGTGCGTTGGCCGTTGGATTTGTCCACGTAAAGTACGGACGTTGCTGCGTCAAAGGAATTTCTGGACATACGGTAGTAACTGAAGAATTTATCTTCATATTTGCGAAACTCCCGAAAAAATTTGTGAACCGATTTGATTTTAGGCTGTCTAAAAAACGGACGTCCAACGGGGTCTATTAACGTGACGCAAATACGCGCGTAGAGAGAAATAGGCATGTATAGACGGAGACTTATACGCGTGACTTGAGGGTCTCCCATTGAAAATAAAACGCATTAGAACAGGCCGATCGAGCAGGCCATGAAACGTCCAAAAATTTCGAAATGAAACGGATAGGAAAAGGCGGCGAAGAACAACCTTAGACGCTCCGGTGTGTACCCTGGCCCAACCTTGTTGAAACCACAAATGCTTGTCTGGGGTTGGATGCTGATATCGCCCGAAACGGGTTTATGCTGACGAAATGTCAGCTAAGCCACATGGAATAGTTGACGCGCTATGCCCCACTAGGAGTTAGGAGAAACTATTATAGTATGCCTCTTCTTTGTAATTCTGGGATTAAGAAGGTGTTCACCATATTAATGTAACGCTTAGGCGTTACAGTAAGCCTTTTCAATTTCAATTTCAATCTTTATTCAACCATTAATATTTAAGCTATGCTATGGCTGCGAAGTATGGATGCTATGCTATGGCTGCGAAGCATGGACCCTAACTCAAGCCTCCGGAAACATGCTAGACACATTTCAACGTAAGGTTCTGCGGCGAATTTTCGGGGCTGTTTGCGATCGAGATGGATGGTGCATCCGGTACAACCATGAGTTGTATGAACTGTACGATGAGCTGGAAGTTTCGAAAATCGTCAAACTACAACGACTTCAATGGGCAGGGCATGTCCAACGAATGGACGATGATCGCATGCCAAAGACAGTAATGAACGCAAAACGAGTCGACGGAGCGAGACTGAGAGGACGACCGGGATCTCGTTGGGAGATCTCAATATATGTGGACGTCGCGCAACTACTGGGCTTCCAAGATTGGAGGACGCGGTCACGTGACCGAGACAATTGGAGGACAACGATCCAGGCGGCCAAGGCCCTGTCGCGCCACGATGATGATGATAATATTTAATTGTATTGCGTGTACAGCTTTGCTTCCGCCGTTTGTTCCTGGAATTAAAAGCTTAATTGTCAAAAAGTACTTACAGATGTATTACTCAAAGTATTGACCGTCGCTAGCGACAACTTTTGCCCATCTCTCCGGCAATTTTCGGAATCCATCTCGGAAAAAGAAGGCGTCTTTCGACGCGATCCATGATTGGATCCGTTTTTCGACTTCCTCGTACGAACGAAAATTCTGATCAGCCAAGCCGTGCAGCGTGCACCATGGAACGAAACAGATGGTAGTCGGAAGGAGCGATGTCTGGGGAGTACGGCGGGTGGGGCAAGATTTCCCATTTCAGGGTTTCCAAGTATGTCTTGACCACTTTTGCGACGTGTGGCCGAGCATTGTCATGCAGGAGGATGACTTTGTCGTGTCTCTCTTGGCATTGTGGTCGTTTTTCCTTTAATGCTTGCATCAATTGCGTTCGGTACCGATCTCCTGTGATAGTTTCATTCGGTTTCAGTAGCTCGTAGTATATCACACCGAGCTGGTCCCACCAAATGCAAAGCATAACTTTGGCGCCGTGAATATTCGGTTTTGCCGTCGACGTTGAGGCATGTCCGGGCATTCCCCATAACTTTCTGCGCTTGGGATTATCGTAACGGACCCACTTTTCGTCGCTGGTTACGATGCGATGTAGAAATCCCTTCCGATTCTGCCTTGTTTTTGTGCAAATAATCGCCGTTCAACATCTCTCGATTTTTAACTCGTACGGAACCAAATTTCCTTGTTTCTGAATCATGCTCATGGCCTTGAGGCGTTTCGAGATGGCTTGCTGAGTCACTACCAGTGATTCACCTAATTCTTCTTGCGTTTGGCACGAATCTTCATCGAGCAGTGCCTCCAATTCGTCGTCTTTGAGAATTTTTTCTCTCCCACCACCATGCTTGTCTTCGACATCGAAATCGCCACTTTTAAAACGTTGAAACCACTCACGACATGTTCCATCACTCAGAGCAACCTCACCGTAAGTGGATGTTCACACTGCGTGCGATGCCGAGCCGAGCCGAGCCGGGTCGAGCGATGCGATGTGGTGGGTGTTCACATTGCACGCCGAGCGATGCCGAGCCGAACGATGGCTTGCGATGCAAAGATGATCCGAGCGATGGCTTGCGATGCAAAGATGATCCGGGATGTTCACTGCACGCAATGATGGACAGTAGAGACCAGTTTAGTTCAAGGAATAGAATCTGTTCGACATCATGTCGTTTGTGCTTGACCCAGTAAATTTATTTCTGTTTGAAAACAGTGCTCTAGAAATGGGAGGGCGTCGCCATTGGGTGCATCCCATTAATGAAGAAAGGCCCAGTGTTGGTGAATTTCATCATCTCTTCCGCGACCTCAGACGAGAGGTTTCACAAGCGGATTGAGCAGCGGCGCACCGCTGTGTATAAACGCAAAAATCGGCAGCCGCGGCGGCTTTAGGACGATGAATGTATAAACCGCTCGACTCGCCGTTGTGGCCACTGCCGCGGTTTGTGGAGCGGCGAGATTGCATTTGAATTCAAACCGCTTGTGGAACCACGCCTTCTAAACGCGACCTTATTACGGTGATAATAACCTTTCATTTGAGCCATACTGAATCAAAACCGGAGTCCAAAGCGTATATACCCTAGACTTGTACAGACCTAGTTGTGATACCAAAACTTCCAACTGGCAACGGCCATATGCATTAAAAGTGAATTTCCCATATGGTCAGTTTGAGCTGTGGGCGTGGATCCAATGAAAAGTTTCATCGTTCATCCATTCGAATTTTGGATATTTACATTTGAACTAACGTTTGCAGTAAAGGTTGCCGTTCATTCAATAGGATCTTGCCCATTCTCAAAATCAACTAACCAACCCACACTAAAAATATTTGTCGCATTTTGCAAGTCGCTAGCATCATTGTATCGAAAGTTATCGCTCATTTTGAAATTTCATCTGTAGGGGTTCCTTCGGTCGGATCTTACCCATTTTCAATACCAACCAACAAGATCATGTTACAAACATTTGACCAAAATTTCAAGTTTCTAACTTCATTCTATCGAAAGTTATCGTGCAAACGGACAGACAGACAGACAGATATGGCTAAATCGAATCAGGAGATGACCCTCATAATTTCCATGTATACACTGCCACACCGCCGCGCCTAAAAGTCTAGGGTATAAAAGCATACATGCATTTTTTTCAGTGTGATCTTACATCAAATATTACTTTACAGCTCGTACTTGCACCATACTGGCTCCAAAAAGCTTCACATCGCAAAGCATCGCAAAGCCCATAAACTCCATTGCAAGGCCCATTAAATTCCATCGCAAAAAATCAGCAGCCGGTACTCGCACGAAAAAGCAAAGAAGTTTGTGAAAACATCGGGCCATCGCTCGGCTCGTCATTGCATCGCGCGCAGTGTGAAAAGTCTTCAATTTTAAATGGAATCACGCTTTGAGTGTACACACTGCGCGCGATGCAATGATGAGCCGAGCGATGGCCCGATGTTTTCACAAACTTCTTTGCTTTTTCGTGCGAGTACCGGCTGCTGATTTTTGGCGATGGAATTTAATGGGCTTTGCGATGGAGTTTATGGGCCTTGCGATGCTTTGCGATGTGAAGCTTTTTGAAGCCAGTATGGTGCAAGTACGAGCTGTAAAGTAGTATTTGATGTAAGATCACACTGAAAAAATGCATGTATGTCTGCTTTTATACCCTAGACTTTTTGGCGCGGCGGTGTGGCAGTGTATACATGGAAATTATGAGGGTCATCTTCTGATTCGATTCAGCCATATCTGTCTGTCTGTCTGTCCGTTTGCACGATAACTTTCGATAGAATGAAGTTAGAAACTTGAAATTTTGGTCAAATGTTTGTAGAATGATCTTGTTGGTTGGTATTGAAAATGGGCAAGATCCAACCGAAGGAACCCCTACAGATGAAATTTCAAAATGAGCGATAACTTTCGATACAATGATGCTAGCGACTTGCAAAATGCGACAAATATTTATAGTGTGGGTTGTTTAGTTGATTTTGGGAATGGGCAAGATCCTATTGAATGAACGGCAACCTTTACTGTAAACGTTAGTTCAAATGTAAATATCCAAAATTCGAATGGATGAACGATGAAACTTTTCATTGGATCCATGCCCACAGCTCAAACTGACCATATGGAAAATTCACTTTTAATGCATATGGCCGTTGCCAGTTGGAAGTTTTGGTATCACAACTAGGTCTGTACAAGTCTAGGGTATATACGCTTTGGATTCCGGTTTTGATTCAGTATGGCTCAAATGAAAGGTTATTATCACCGTAATAAGGTCGCGTTTAGAAGGCGTGGTTTCACAAACGGTTTGAATTCAAATGCAATCTCGCCGCTCCACAAACCGCGGCGGTGGCCGCAACGGCGAGTCGAGCGGTTTATACATTCATCGTCCTAAAGCCGCCGCGGCTGCCGATTTTTGCGTTTATACACAGCGGTGCGCCGCTGCTCAATCCGCTTGTGAAACCTCTCGTCTGAGGTCGCGGAAGAGATGATGAAATTCACCAACACTGGGCCTTTCTTCATTAATGGGATGCACCCAATGGCGACGCCGTTCCATTTTTAGAGCACTGTTTTGAAATAAATTTACTGGGTCAAGCATACAAACGACATGATGTCGAACAGATTCTATTCCTTGAACTAAATTGGTCTCTACTCTCCATCATTGCGTGCAGTGAACATCCCGGATCATCTTTGCATCGCAAGCCATCGCTCGGATCATCTTTGCATCGCAAGCCATCGTTCGGCTCGGCATCGCACGGCGTGCAATGTGAACACCCACCTCATCGCATCGCTCGACCCGGCTCGGCATCGCACGCAGTGTGAACATCCACTAAGTATCTGAGAGCATTCGATGAGCCTCAGCTGCAGTTTTTTCAAATGGAAGCAGAAGATCAAAACTTCCCGCAAATGACGAGAACTTGGCTCGAAAACAGACATTTTGAATCGCGAATCTTATTAAAAATGCGAACAACTTTTACTAATGCGAGGATGTCGATACGTTCACAGACCAAACTCACTTTGTGACACTTTTGAACTACGTATCTTGACCAGCCCTCACCGATGCAGCCGTCTGTCGGAAAACGGCGGAAGCAAAGTTGTACACTAAATATTATATTAATTTTATTAAAAATAAAAAAAGTTCTGTTTTGTTGTAATCAATTTGTGTTAACATTATATACTACTAATTTTTAAATTACGAGTCTTTACAGTCCTTTTCTGAAAAAAAAAATCATTTGTGCACACTTTTATATCTTATTTCCCAAAGCAATATCTAGTAAACAGTTTATCTGATTTTTACGGGCTATTTTCCGTTTTTAGGGTAGGATATTAGCAATTCAGCTTTTACGAGAATATACTGGTAGCTGGTATAATTTTTGAGTTATTGGGTTTTATTAAAAAAATGTCGTTGATTTTGAAAAGGTTAAATTACTTTGGTCGGTCAAATTGTTATGACACTGGTTGCTTTAATTAGGGTAGTTTCAATTTTTGATATTTTATTTATTTCGTACATTGCTTAAAAATTTGAGTTTTCGATTTTCTCGCACCACTGCGGACGGGCCAGCATGTTGAAAAGGCGCCAAATTGTTTGGCTTGTCCAGTTTCTTTTTAGTATCTCCTAAATTGGTCTTGCAAGAAATCTTCCAAAACTTTTGAAACTAGCGTAATTTATCTACAATTTGAGACTAGAATAAAACTTCTTGCTGATATATGTATAATACTTACCGAGATAGAGCATTTTACTCTAAAATGGGCCTAATTGAAAATTTTTGACCCTATTAGGCATGCAATCAAATTATTTGCAACTTTTACATAAAGTTTTTCCATTTGGAGCATCTGTTTCAAAGATCTGTGAGCTTGAAAAGTGATAAAGTCTGACTTCTCTCCGAAGCCTCAAAAATTGTCGTTGTTCGACTATCGATTTTAGCTACGCCACTGAACGGAATTTCAACTTTGATCAATGCATGGGATGCAGAATTCAACGCTCTTTAATTTAGTCCTACTAGTTTGTTCTAGTTGTCCGAGGCACCGTTTACGAGTTATAAGGATAATATTAAAAACAAAGGGCTCAAATTTCTCGGACTTTCGCCCACCAAAAATTAAGCTCACCTTCTGCGACCGTGCAAACTCAGTTTCCACGTATTCATTCAGTATCTACAGAAGGGATTAAAATTATTTCCAGATCTTTCCCTAATTTTTAGTATTAATATTTAATTTTACTGGCCTATTAAGACCAATAATGTTCACCAAAACTTGTCCACCCTTGAGTAGTCAACTTACGGAAATTCCATTGTAAATTATTTTAAGATCAAAATAATAATTTTGCTTAAAAAAATCACATTTTCTCAGGGGGCCCCTTTTCCTTCGAACACAATATATTTGGTGGTAGTTACTCCTCTGGTTCCTTGCCTGCGTACAAGTTATTTTTTTTTTTATTATTGAATGGAATGATAACAGCTCCAGGCAGCTCATTTTCGTAAACCATTCTTGTACTGGACATAATGCCCCTTTGATGATATCAGTTAGAATTTTTTCCATTTTTCCCTTAACCGTAATCATACCAGGTTGTCGATCTATCTTTGAGTTGGAAACCCAATTGAGGATGGTCTTTGCAATAAGCTGTTCACAGCAATTCTTTTGTCGCGACGGAAATCGAATCCATATGCTGTTTACTACAAAATTGTTAGTGTTGCTGTTCCAGCCTTCTGTATTCCAGGTACACTCAATTTTCCTCGTACATACATTGATCAACAGGAACCATGCGTGATTATGACTATACAACGCTTGCTTTGAGCCCACACCAATTTGAATAAACGGTTTAAAACAATCCCCCAGTATGTGGTAATAATAAATTAATAGATTCTTTTCACCACCGCCCTAGTTAGATATTCCATTTCAACTTTTTACTATTAGCAACAAAGGAAACATAAATCTCTCTCCACTAGCTTCAACTTCGTTAGCGACTACACTCCACAAAGGGTTGACCCTTACGAACATTCGTATCTAGTTAAGTCTATCGATCAGAGAAAACCACAACGACCGCCCCCGCTAAGATGATTTTCATTTTCACATTTAGGTGATTTACTTGCCAGACACGTTTAATAGTTACCTACGTTTTTAATTTTGAATTTAATCAGCGGGTGGTGCATAAAAGACATAGTGCGTCGAAATATGGGAAACGCAATGCCATGGTACTTACCACTAATCCTTTTTCAAATTGTCTGGACTTTTTTTCTTCGGCAAACCTTCAAGTTATACGAAGACATACTCGTACACTCCCTTTTTCGGCATGAAAAGTACAAAGTACAATGAATTTTAAAATGGATCAATTTTTGGTTGCGTGTTTTCCATGCGTTGCGCACCTTAATAATCAGCTCATTATTAAATTACGTTAAGATTGCATTTTCCTGGACTACTTTTGTGTGGATGCCGACGCGACGTTGAGAAGGAAATAATCAGAAAAAACGGATACGATAAGTGGATGCAACAAAGTATGATTGAAATGATTGAATTTATTCACGGTATGTTTATTTTAACCCCCCTGCTTTATCCGGAAGTTACCAAAAGTACATAATTTAAATCGTATTAGTTGATTGAGTTCACTAAATCGTTCATAATTTATAAGGTCTAGGGTATAAGTACATCCACATCCTGAAATTTATTAACAAAAGTGTCTACAGTTTATGCATACTTGAAACTAAAGTTAAATTTCAGTTCGTTCAAAATTAAGCTGTGGTAACTTGATGGCTAGAAAGTTGAGCTATCGAGCGAAATGTTGACGATTCGAACTCTGCTCTTGAATTGCCCGTCGACTCGATTTGATTCAAATTAATTATTAAAATGAAAGTCAAACTTAGAACTTGAACTTGATACCGCCCTGATACCAACGAACTTTTGATAAACGTGGGGAAGGTGACTGTCTACACCCGATTCCGGGAAACCATCCGCAACCACATTCCCACCACTAAAAGGAAATCTGTAAATTTACCTTCGGTTTTATTCCAGTCTTGATGAAATTTCGTATATTACAACTTCAAGGCTTGGGGAAGGTGACTGTCTGCATATGATTTCGGAAAACCTCTCCCATCCTCCTTCTTACCCCGAAAAAAAATTGGCGATTTCATTTTCGGGTGACAAGGGGCTGTTTTTTTAAATCTTTTGTAAACATCAAGCTTCCCCTGTCCTTAAAGGTGTAATATACAAAATTTCATCAAGATCGGAATAAAACTTTAGATACGAATACATTTGCAAATTTCCTTTTAGTGGTGAGAAGGGGGTTGGGGGTGGTTTTCCGAAATCCGATGTGGACAGTCACCTTCCTCTTGCCTTGAAGGTCAAATGTAAAAAATTTCATCGAGATCGGAATAAAACTACATATATTTGCAGATTTATTCTTAGGGGTGGCAAAGGGGATGGGGCGGCTTTTTGAAATCATATGTAGTGTTGGAGTTCCAATATAAAATATTTCATCAAAATTGGAATAAAACTGTTGACAAATTTACAAATTCCGAGAAAGAGGATGGGGTGGCTTTCCGAAATCCTATGGAGACAACAACTTTCCTCTACACATTAAGGTCTAATATACAAAGTTTCTTCAAGATTGGAATAAAACTGAAGATACATTTGCAGATTTTCTTTTAGTGGTAGGAAGGGGGTGGGTACCTTCGCCTTACCTAGAAGGTCTCATATACAAAATTTCGTCAAGATAGGAATAAAACCGTATATGAAAATTCAAATTGTGTTTAGGTGAGCTGGAAAGAGGGATGGGGGTGGATTTTCAAAATGCCCTATAAATAGTAACCTTCCCCTTTTTGTGGAGGTCCAAAATTAAAAATTTCATCAAAATCCAAATAAATCTGTAGAGTTGAAAGCAGTTTTTCTTTCAAAAACCATGAAACTTCGTACAAAATGCAGGCGCGCATATGAAAAATTGAAACTTTGACGTCATGAGCTTTCTCTCTTCTTCGGTGGTTGAATAACAGACCTGCGCATTGCGTAACCCTCTATTCTTGAATCATGGGGTGAATACAAAGAATATAATCTTTCATCAGGCGCTCCAAACGGGAGAGCTGGAAGAGACATTATGCGAGCATTCAGTAGCTACCTAAAGCGGCACGCATCGCACAAAGCCCTGTCTAAGTGTCACCATACACTGTCGAACTCGAGCTCGAACTCGAACCTAGTACAAGTGGACCGGTTTTCTTCACACCTATGTGAAGTGTATGTGTGTGTCAGAGGACATTTGTACCAGGTTCGTGCTCGAGTTCGAGTTCGACAGTGTATGGTGACACTAAGGAGCACACAAACGGTATCGGATAGCTTCAGAAGCAGGACGGGTCCTTCACTAAAAGTCCCGCGTGGAAACTCTGGAGCTCCTTCGAAACACCCACTTTCCGGGCTCAGTCCCGACTAAACCCTGTGTATCTTTTCCATCTGCTGACTATCGGGTCCCATTTAGCCGGTTATTTAGCCTCTCGGGGGTCATTTTCGACAAAGAAAAGGTCAAATGAGCCGTGAAGTCCTTTGAACCCTTTAAGGCACCTGGTGACGATAGTATTTTTCTTGCTCTATTGCAATACAGCCTTGATTTTATTATCACCTCTTGATTGTCCTGTTTAGAGCCAGCTACTCCTTGAGCTATATTCCACGTTTATGGAGAGCGATGAATGTGATTTTCATTTCGAAAAAAGAAACAAGCCAGAGGAGCGACCGAAATTTTACGGGCCCATAAGCCTCTCATCGTTTCTCCTGAAAACTACTGAGAGGTTATTAGATCTGTATATCCGGCAAAAAATGGAATGTATTGTACTTCACCTGTGCAGCGTACTCAGTTCGCTCGCTTATGTGAAAGCTAAGTCGACCGTAGTTGCCTTACACAATCTAGTAGGAACGATTGCAAAAACCTTTAACAACAGGGAAATCGCTTTATGCGCCTTTATGGACATGAATTGTGCTTTTGACAATACTGGCTTAGTATACCCAGAGCACTTGAGCTCAGGGATATACCTACGGAAACAACCATGTGGATCGAAGCCATACTTCGTGGGCGTGAAATCTGCTCATCTTTGGGTGGCACCTCAACTTGTGTTAACGCTATTAAGGGATGCCTTCAGAGTGGTGTTATTTGCCCACTTATCTGGTCACTTGTCGTTGATGAGTTACTCGCTAAGCTCTGTGATTGTGGTTATCATTTTATCGGTTACGACGATTATATAACCATAATCATAAAGTGAAAGTTTGATTCAACCGTCACGATACAATCGTCACGGAAGTAATGAGTGCTGCACTTGATTTAGTTCTTCGCTAATGCGCTGAAGTTGGCCTAAGCGTTAACCCTCAGAAAACTATCTTAGTTCCATTCACTCGGAGAAAGAATCTCAGTTTAAACTCGATCAGTCTAGTCGGGACGGTACTGGAATTTTCCACCGAAGTTAAGTGTCTAGGCATTAACTGGAGCAAACATGTCGATATGTTATTAAGAAGGCCACTCGGATCATGTGTGCTTGCAGGTCTCACTTTGGAAAAATATGGGGTCTCACTCCTAAGATTACTTACTGGTTGTATCTGATGCTGGTACGACCAGTTGTCACATATGCCGATGCAGCATACAGTTGTGTAGCAAATTAAAACGTCTTGCATGGCTTGCGTGTGTCAGGATCTATCCCCAAGCAGCACAAATGCTAAGAAATGCTATAAAAATTTATAATAGTGTTTTTTAAACGTTTGTTAAATGGTAAATTTACCGTTTTTGCCTGGTTTATAACCATATGGTTTATAACCATATGGTTTATAACCATATGGTTATAAATCAGGCAAAAACCCGCCTGGTAAATTTACCATTTGACAAACGTTTAAACGTTGCCCAGAACAGAGTACGATGGCGCGCAGGAGTAGTTGACGCGCTATGCCCCGCTAGGGGTTAAGGCAAAGTAGTACATAAGTAGTCTGGACCAGATTCCTTGCATGCCGATCTGTCCGAGATCAGATTACATGACTACAGGACTCTGCTTCGGTGGAAAAATTGTCCATCTCCATCCTTAGTCGATCGGAATGGGATCTTGGCAATCCTTGTCCTGATCCCAGGCGCATCATGTGGTTTACCGACGGGTCTAAAATGAAACAAGCTGCTAGTGCTGGGATTTTTGGTCCGAACACCAGGATCTCAATCGCTATGAGCACTTAGCCCAGCGTTTTCCAAGCTGAGATCCATGCTATTGAGGCCTGCGCCAGAGAAATTTTCCACAAGAAATTCAATTGTTCCAATATCGGTATCTGCACTGACAGTCAGACAGCGATTAAGGCTCTTTGTTCACATAAGTTCTCATTGAAATTAGTGAAAGAGTGTTTTGATACCTTCAATTTCTCACAAATACCAATTGAGTCACTCTGTGTTGGATACAAGAGCATTGGGACACTCAAGGCAACGAAGATGGAGATGAACTTGCTAGACTAGGGAGCGTTTGTCGAACCCGAACACTACTGCGGTCTGAGCTGGGGCACAGCCAGACAGCAGATTATGGTCTGCGGACGAAAGGCTACAGCGCTGGAATAATCGCCCAGGACTGCGGCAATCCAAAGATCTTCTCGACCCGTATGGTCTCAAAGAAGCAGAGCGGACTTGAGGTTGGTCATTGGTTACCCTATGGGACACAAAACGGATCTGTCTGAGACGTAGTGCTGACTTTGCCTGAAGGAAAATGAGTCCACCAAACGCCTTATCTGTGAATGCCGGGCAATTGTTCACTCGAGGTTTATGCATTTTGGCGATTGCATTGACAGCTCCGCTGTCGTTAAAATTGCGTCTACACAGGAGAATCTACTGGCTTTCATTAGGTGTTACCACAATTGAAAAACGACCACAAGCACTGCGACAAGCAAACTATTGTGCTATGCTCTGATCCGACCGGTAGCCCAGTGTGTTAAGGCATCAGTCTCATGTTTGACTACCGGCGTTTCGGTTTCGAATCCCGTCCACGACGACGTTCGTGGCCATGGATATGCAGGAGTTGCATCCTGGCAACTGCATTCTCCGAAACCAGTTTATTCCGACGAAACGTCAACTGGGTTCCATGGAAGAGTTGACGCGCTATGCCCCACAAGGGGTTAAGGCAATTGAGTATGCTCTGATCCTAGAGAGCAGGACTAAATCTGTTGATCTGATCCAACCTGCTTCTTTGAATAAATCGACTGATATGGCTAGATTTAATCGAGACTATATCCTAGGTCATAATGTAGGCAATGGCGCAACATTCTTTTCGACGGCGATCAAGAGATTCACGTGCGCAGAGGATGTGTTGTGGGGTTTCATCGTCGGACTTACAAAAATGACAGCTTGCAATACTAAAGATACACATAGTTTTGAGGATAACACGAAGACGGGGGTGACCTGTGGGAAAGTCCGTGAATAATTCCGACCCTTTTTCTGTTCAAATCGAGCAGATCAAGAGAACGGCTACGAGAGTAGCCCGCGATAAACAATTTAAATTGTCTCATACCAGGGAGAGCTTATCACAGCAAGGATGATGTATTTTTCAAGTGAAAATATCTCGAAAACTTTTAAAGATACGGGAAAAGGTGCGTTAACCTTTTTTATTTATCTGTTCCATATCTTTCATTTTGTCACAAAAAGTTTTTTTTTGCTAAGGTCAACCGTTTTCAAAATATTTTTAAAAAAACCCACAAAAAATATGTTTTTGTTGTTGTTTTTTGGCTTGAACTCAAATCCCGCAACAAAAATTGGTAGCAAACAAGCAGATTCGTAATCAGAACCCCAAAAAACATGAACGAAAAAAAAAATCAAAACTATATCATAATTTGTTTTAGAAAAATTACTTGATGAGGCTATTTCTCAAGCGAGAGAGTTCGGTGTTCAACCACGGAACTCCCCTGCTGTCCCCAGTAATCGTGAGATTACTATTTTCTTCGTAAGAATTCAGGACTGCGGGGGTAACATCCATGGTTAGTCTTTCAAGATTGAGGCCCCGGAAGCCGATTTCTCATAGCTCCTCACCGTATTTAGGCCATTCCGTTCGTTGTGGGATACATCTTTCAGCTATCACTGAAGTTTGTGCTACGATATCAAACCTAATATGCATGTGGTGTGACAATGAGCGTGCATCGGAGACATTACAGCGGCGTATCCAGATTGGTAAGTAGTAGTTGCCAAAAGTGAGATCGAGTACCTCCTGCCTTGCCCTAGTGATAAAAGTTGGGCACTAAACCATGTTAAAGATTTCGAGGTCAAGGGTGTTGTTAAGTTCACCCCTGTTAATCGTATCAGCACTTCCTTATAATAGGCGCGTTTTTTTTCACGATCCATATAGAGCAGAGCAGGTTAAGACCACACAATTACACTAACAATTTGATCTGAGTTGCTCTCGATAGAACGTTAGTGCAGGACTTCTACTCTGTTAAATAGTTCCACATTTGAAATGCAGGCGGCGCAGGTGTCGAAATTTTAGAACAGTTTACATTTTGGGAAGCACATACAGTTTGTTTCCTGCCAATAAAATGTTCGTTTTGTGTAATTACATGGAATAGTAAACATACAAAATAATTTTGCTGCCTAAAGGAAATTTGTCCGATGGTATATGTACTAAGGATTTAAGTTTTTTCTTGAAATTTGAGTTGACATTTGAAATCTAACTAAACCAAGATATACTCCCAGCCAAGACATGCCCCGATTTTGTGTTGTTTACGCTAAATTGCTCTCGATCGTTTTATCGTCGCTTAACCTGCTCTACTCTGCTCTGTACGAAAAACGCACCTAATGTTATAAGCATTTGCATCGCAGTCAATTAAAAGACTTTTTGATCTGCAGCACTCCGCCAGCCTTTGTATCTCTGCCGACGGGATATTAGAGTCTCCGGGGAAGTAGGCGGACGCGATGACAAGCTATTGTGTGTTACCTCGCCTAACGCTTTTTATAGTATTCGATGTTCTTCGCGGGAAGAAATAAAAATTCGCATCATAGGTACAACGTACGGGTTAAATTTGTACATTTTCTTTCTTTTGCTTCATTCATGGAAATATTAGCATGCGCTTGTATATTCAATGAAAGAAAATCACACTTTCGATGTGTTTTCTTGCCATCTTCTTGGAACATATATTTTTTTTTTCCAAAAATTAATTCTCGAAAGCAGGCGACTGTAACCGCTTGCATAATATCAAATTCTGCAACAATTCGCCTGACGGCGACTGTTTGACTGATGGCCAATGAATAAATTCTTGTCGATTTTGTAACGAAATTGAATTAAGATATTTTCGGGAATTTAAAAAACGTAGGCATATCTACCTATATATTTGAGGGTTGAAATCGGGTATTCTCACAGGAATGATGGGAGTTTTATTGGTCCGGATAAAGTCTGATTAGTATTCATGTCGTTAATGTCGCTTCGTTATGGGCTCATATGTATACGACGGGATGTGATAAAACTAAATTAGTATGCTTAAAAGGACATATCAGATGTACAGTACAGTCGAAACTCGATAACTCGAATTTGAAGGGAAGGCGGCTTTACTTCGACTTATCAAAATTTCGAGATATCAAAATTCGAGTTATCCAGTTGCAGTTTAAGTAAATTCGAGATATCGAGGTTATTTTAGTTTTTGATCCTTAACACTTAATTTTTATTTTAGGGTACTCCCTGTCCATGAAATCGCAGTTTATTAAAACAACAGTAGTCAATAATACACTTTTACATATTTATTTAAAGTATGAAATTTGTATTTGAACACAAAACATAAAGTAAACAAATTCAATATAGATATATGTAAATGAACTTTTACTTAAAAAAAAAGTACAAAACAAAATAACTTGGAGAGTTTATAAATTGTACATTCGAAAGAAAAACATAAACTATGCATTTTGCATAAAAAAGTCAGTCACTTTTTTTGAATTAAATTAGTGTTTTTTGAATCTATAGTTTTTTCGATCACATGAAGCGCTGAGAAACAATCTGATGACGCATTTTCCGTTTGCTCTACAAACAACCGAACAATTTCTGATGCGCGTCGTGCCTCTTTTACACTTATTGCTTGGTGAACATTTTCTTCTTCTTTCTCCTTGTCATCAATAACCAGGTCTGTAGTTTTTTCAGCCATACATTCGTCAAGGATGTCATCATCTGTTAAGTTCCTGCATACTTGGACGTCGTCGTCTACAATGCTAAACTCATTGAATGTAACCTCTGCAGGTATTTCCAATCTTGTAAGAAGGGGATTCCAAAGTTCTTCATCGGCTTCTTCATTGACAACATTGGTGATAGAACTTGGTAAATCCGTTGAATAAAAGCCTGCATTTTCAAAGCAATTCATAATTGTTTGCTTTTGAACGTTTCTCCAAGCTTTGTCTGTTAATCTGAGAGCATCCAAAATGGTAATCTTGGAGATTGATTTTTTTTCTTCTAGTTCAAAGATTATTTTTTTTACGATTTCCTTTCTATAAAAAACTTTAAAGTTTTGTATAATGCCCAAATCCAGAGGCTGCAGCTTAGAGGTTGTATTGGGCGGAAGAAATTGCACTTTTATCGACGATAGATGTGGAATGTTGTTGTGCGCTGGACAATTGTCAATAATTAGCAAAATTTTCCTCTTTTGTTTTTTCATAACATTATCCAACTTTATCAGCCAATCAGCGAATAATTCTGATGTCATCCAGGCTCGTAAAGTTGCTGTATAATCGACAGGTAAGGATTTGATTCCTGAGAAACATCGCGGTTTCTTCGACTTTCCAATAATCAAAGGGGTTAATTTTTCATTGCCCTCCATATTAACAGCTAACAAAAGAGTCAATCTCTCTGCTGTGTTTTCCTCCGTGACATTTTTCGTTTTTAAATGTTAATGTTTTTTGCGGCAGACATTTAAAAAATAAAGCTGTCTCATCAGCGTTAAATATATCTTTCGGAGAATAATCCTTTATAATTGATGACAATTTTGATTTCCAAGAATCACATGCTTCCTCGCTGACTGCATTACTTTCTCCGCAAACCACCTTACATGCGATTTCATATCGTTTTAGGGTTTTGTATTAAAAACAAAACCCTTATGAAATCGGTCGAATGTCTGTCTGTCCGTCTGTCCATGGAATATCTCACGAACGGCTGAAGCTACATACATGAAATTTTGTAGGAATGTGTAGAATTACTATAATTCGCCGGAGAAAGCGAATCGTCGTAATAGCTCAACTTTAAGGGGAGGTCCCCATAGAGGGGAAATGAAGGTCGAAATTTTTTTTTCGTTTGGTACAGGCAAGTGGGGTATCATAAGAAAGGTACCGTCGAGTACATTCCATTTTTGGATTTTTTTTTTCAAATTTGAAGAAACGGGAAAAGAGGGAGAGGGGAAAATATGTCATCCGAGTTTGTCCCCCCCCCTTGCATTTCGAGACCGTTATACTTAGAAATATGAAAATTTACAGAAAAGCGCCATTTTACTAGCATAGAAAACCTAGATTTCTAGAATTTTGAAATTTCATCAGAAAAGGTTAATAATAGTACATTTCTATAGTTGCAGTTAGCACACCCCTGCACCCCTTACGCGCACCCGAGGTCAAAAATATTGATGGCCAATGATAACCAACACCATAGGCAATAATACCTCCTAGTTTCATAACAATCACATAAAGCGTGGAATACAGAGACCTTTCCCACTGAGTGGAAGGAAGGTTTGATCATCAAACTTCCAAAGAAGGGTAGCCTCACAGACTGTAATAATTGGAGAGGCATTTGTGTGCTTCCTGCCGTTGCCAAGATAACAGCTAAAATCGTCCTGGAAAGACTAAAGGCCCACTTAGAAAGCACAATTGATGAAGAGCAGGCTGGCTTTCGATCCGGATTCTCCTGTGTCGATCACATTAACACCTTGCGAATCATCATCGAGCAATGCGCTGAATACGATTCTCCGCTTCACTTGCTTTTCATCGATTTCGAAAAGGCTTTCGATAGTGTGAACCGGGATTCTATATGGGCGGCCTTGCGCAGGAGAGGCATCCCTGAGAAGCTTGTGGCTATTATTAAGGCAACCTATGACGGCGCGAAATGTCGCGTTCTGCATAAAGGTAAGGTGTCGGGGGACTTTGAGATTCGCAGTGGAGTTCGGCAGGGGTGCATCCTCTCACCGATCCTATTCCTCATTGTGATCGGCGATGTGTTGCATGCAGCCCTATCCGGACTCGACAGAGGAATTCAATGGACTTTGACATCTTATCTACAACATCTTGACTACGCTGACGACATATGCCTACTCTCCCACAAAATCATGGATCTGTCCGCAATGGCGTTAGATCTCGAGAGGGAGGCAAGCAAGGTTGGGCTAAAGATTAATACCAACAAGACCAAGGTTCTTAGCCCGCCGTTGCGAAAAAGAAATCCGACACCTATTGCCATCAATATTAATGGGCAGCCTGTGGAGAAGGTGGACAACTTCGTCTACCTGGGTAGCATTGTTGCCGAAAATGGTGGTACGGAGCAGGACATCGCTCGTCGTATCAACCAGGCTAAACGTGCATACGGCATGCTGTCCAAAATCTGGCAGGGCAGTTATCTCAGCATCAAGACCAAGCTGGGCCTGTTTCGCTCCCTGGTACTATCAGTACTTTTGTATGGGAGCAGTACATGGAAAGTTTCCGTAGGAGTTACCAGAAAGCTGCAAGTTTTCGTCAACTCATGTCTTCGTCGAATTTTAAGAATTTTCTGGCCCGAAACAATATCAAATGAAGAGCTAAGTCGGCGTACGGGTCAGATGCCAATCGACGAATTGATACGCAGGCGAAAATGGCAGTGGATAGGTCACACATTGCGGAAGAGTGATAACTGCATTGCTTTGCATGCCATGAAATGGAACCCCATTTCCAACCAAGGCCGACCAAGAGGGGGTCCTCGAATCACATGGCGTCGATCTGTGGCAAAGGAGTGTCAGGTACTGGGTAAGTCTTTTGGGGAGTTGCGCCCCATTGCCCAGAACAGAGTACGATGGCGCGCAGGAGTAGTTGACGCGCTATGCCCCGCTAGGGGTTAAGGCAAAGTAGTATAACAATCACATAATATTTAATAATAGTACATTCATTTAAATTTTGAGATTTTGATGCCATTCATACAAAAAATGCACATAACCGGCTACATATCCGTACTAGTACTGCATACTTGAATATTGTTTTTCGTAAAGTGAATTGGAGTTAACCATTTCTGAAAGGGTGGAGATTGGTGGTATAGGAGTGGTAGGGGAGAGAAGTTTAAGGGGGAGGTAGGTGGGTTGCTGCTTTAAGGGGAGGTTCCCATAGAGGGGAAATTAAGGTCAACATTTTTTTTCATCTGATATGGGCAAGTGGGGTATCATGAGAAAGGTACTACAGAGTACATTCCATTTTTGGCGACTTCATAAAATTCGAAGAGAGGGAAAAAGAGGCAGAGGGGAAAACATAAGATCATATTGTAATTTGTCCCACCCCCCTTACCATTTCCAGACCGTTACACTTAGAAATATGAAATCATACAGGAAGATGGCTTTCAACTAGCACAGAAAACAAAAAAATAATGGAATTTTAATATCTTCTCAAAATAGGTTAATAATAAAATAAATAACTGGCGCAACAGTCCAATTTGAACCACGGCCTCGAGATGAGTTAGCATCATCTCATTTTCTAGATCGTGACGGTTTTTTGTGCAGAGGTATGTGATCAGCAACACGCTCAACCGAGTTATTTACCCCATAATGGGTACTCATTTAACAGCTGAGTGGGCTCATAGTCCGACACGTAAATCCCCGGAATCGAACCGGGGCCCAGTGCGTTGAAGGCGAACGTGCTAACCGTTGCGCCATCCGGACTACAATAGGTTAATAATAGTATATTTCTATAGTTACAGTTAGCACACCCCTGCATTTCTCAAACTCATCCGAGGTCGACAATATTGATGGCCGACGATAATCAACACCATGTGCAATAATATCTCCAAATTTCGTAATAATCACGTAAAATTTAATAGTAGTACACTCATTTAGATTTGGTCATTTTGATATCATCCATACAAAAAATGCACATAACAGGTCTCTTGTACTCCATACTAGTACTACGAGTACATCATACTTGCATATTGTTTTCCGTAGAGCGAATTGGAGTTAACCATTTTCAAAAGGGTAATGATTGGTAGGAGAGGAGGGAGGAGGGGAAGGGGGGGGGGGGGGGGGGGGGGTATGCTGGTCGCTGACTCTATTCTCTATAATTATTCAAACAATTTATTCTCAATATTTTTTATGCAAACTTACAATTCGCAATATTGTCTTAACATGAATGGTTAAGCATCTCCTAGAGTAGGACAGTTCATCTCCTATTGGCATGGGACACTACAAAACCCTCGGATTGCGGGCGTAGCCCACTATTTTCCGGTTTCATTTAAAGTTACCTAGCCACCCAGAACTTGCTTTAAAATCGTGATGACCTAGTGATTTCGCAAACTGGTGAGCTTTTTCTTGGATCAAGGGACCGCTTGGAGGATTTTTTTTGTTTCGGCAATTCAGAAACCATTTAAAGGTGCAGTTTTCAACTTCCGGGTACTCAGTCATCCTTTCTCTTTTTCTATCCTTCCCAGTCGACGACATAATCTTATCTCTGTTTTTTAAAATTGTTGAAAGAGTAGTCACTAGTCACTGGTATCCCAAATTCCGCGGCCACTTCCTTTTTTTTTCTGCCACCCGTTTCAACCGCCTTGATGACCTCTCTTTTTTTCTGTAATGTGAGAGTTTCTAATTTCCTCTTCGTGCCTGACATCGTCCCAAAGCTGATCTGAAAGTGAGATTAGTCGAATGAAAACAAAATACAGCCGAGTAAATTTTCCACTCAATACTAACCAAATCACACACGTTACCGAAACTCCAATTTTCAACGCAAACAGAAGAACTTGTGTACCCAAACAACCGTTAGTTTTCTTTCCTAGAATGCAGAAGAGTAGAAAACTTCGTCTTATCAAGTTTCAATATGCAACACTTCGACTAATAGAGTCTCACAGTTTTGGATGGAAAATTCTGTTTCAAGTTTTAATCGGAAAATTCGACTTATAGAGTTTCCACATAAAACACTTCGACTTATAGAGTCTTTTACGATTTTGAATAGAAAATTTCGCTTCGAGTTATAGAGTTTTCTATTCGAGTTAACAAGTTTATTGTTGATTGTTTTATATGTAATTGTGTTGGGAACGGGGATTGTCTTCGAGTTATCGGGTATTTCGAGTTAACGAGTTTCGAGTTATCGAGTTTCGACTGTATTTGAAAATACTCGCCTAAAAAATTTGGAAACTTTATAAAATGATTGAATCCAAATTTTACATGTATGTATGAATGTACGTTGTACGTGTATGAATATATCAAATTAAAATTAAATTAAATTGATCGTATGTAAACAACTCGGAAAAAGTTGCACGAAATCCAACTCACGGTGAATGAAATAATCTTACGAAATGTATAACTTGCAGATAAAATACCATCTCCGTCATCGCGATCATTTTAATTTTAATCTTCGCAAAGAGTACTCGCCAAGCACATGTTAGGATAAGTACGTTAAAGTAAAAGTGCTGTGATTACCCTTGATATATAGTAATTAGCCGTTTTTTCCAGTTCAGTATGCGACCTCCAGATGCGGTATCTTTGTGCATATCTAAGAAACGTTTATCACATTACGGACGAAATTACCTCCTGCATCGAAAAAATTGTGCTGCAAGAATGAATTAAATCTTTTTCTGCAACTCTGTTAACGTTCTCTCTTTTTGAGATAATTTGCCCGGATTATTATTATTTTATGCACTGGCGAAAGTGTTAAATGTTGGAAATAAATACATTGAATTGTTCCCATATGAGAAATATTAACACAGTAAGTATTAGAGAAAATAATAGGAAAAAGATGTTTACATAGAGTGTCCCATTTTGATCGAAAACGCTCTTCACCACACGGTTCCTTATGCAATTCTAAGCAAAACATACAATTTTTTTTTTCGATTTCCAAACTCTTTAGCTGCTACAGGCGTTTTAAGTTTTGTGAAAATCGCCGACTTCAGATTTCTACAAACGCAATATGTAATTCAAAAATTACTACACGTAGAAAATTGCAATAATAGGCGTGTTTTTGTGTAACCATGTAGGGTCCCTGCCCTGGTTGTGCTCTAGAGTAGCATCCAGGTTAAATTACGAATCGTCAAGTTGTCTATCCTGATGTCCAGTGGTGCGCCTCATATGTGGTGAAAATAAATTACAAATTCGATTGAAATATCAGATTGATTATCGAATCGTTTCTTTATTGCGACGGCGGACATTTGTAAACTCGGCGTACCGCTCTAACATAACAAACATCATTCAAATGAGTTATTTACCAGTGACAGACACAAGTGCAACTCTATCCAAATGGGTCACAGATTCGATCCCCAGCAAATGCTTATCTTTTTTTCCTTTTTATTTTTTTCTGTTGATATTTTTAGTAATCCTATTGAAAATATATTTTTTAATAATAGGCATGGGCCCATCAGAGCAAGACGTAATATTAGTTTACCAATGAACTTGGCTGATTGACGAAAACACAAGCGTACCAACATCAACATATTAGATTCCACACAAGACTAAGGCCATCTATGTGTCATGCATGTGGAAGCTATTAAGGGGTTATCGAGTGTATTGTAGCCACCCTACTAGCTATCAAGGTTAATGTTGTTGGTGTAATGCGTGTGTTATTTTACCCTACACCGTATAAATTCCCAAAAAAACACGCCTAATAACTGAACCGCAGCCCTATTTCTCTCTTTTATTACAATAGAAATATTAGGTGAAATTATTGTTTTCATTATGATCATCATCGTCGCGCAACAGCCCGACGTCGGGCCTTGGCCGCTTGGATCGTTGTCCTCCAATTGTCTCGGTCACGTGGCCGCGTCCTCCAATCTTGGAAGCCCAGTAGTTGCGTGGCGTCCACATATACCGAGCTCTCCCAACGAGATATCGGTCGTCTAGGCAGTCTCGCTCCGTCAACTCGTTTTGCATTCATCACTCTCTTTTTCATGCGATCATCATCCATTCGTTGGACATGCCCTGCCCATTGAAGTCGTTGTAGTTTGACGATTTTCGAAACTCCCAGCTCATCGTACAGTTCATACAACTCATGGTTGTACCGGATGCGCCATCCATCACGTCGCAAATAGCCCCGAAAATTCGCCGTAGAACCTTACGTTGAAATGTGTCTAGCATGTTTCCGGAGGCTTGAGTTAGGGTCCATGCTTCGCGGCCATAACATAGCACTGGCCGTATAATGGGTTTGTACATGTGGAGCTTCGTGTTTCTGTGCACATGCTTCGATTTCATTACGGGGAGAACCGAGAAAAAAGTCTTATTAGCTAACTGTATCCGTCGCTTGATTTCGTCAATTTCGTTGGCGTCTCCTAACAAGTTGCAACCCAGGTATATGAAGTTGTTCACGAGCTCGATGTTGAGGTCCCCCACATTGATGCTCGGTTGTGTAGGTGTCCTTGTCGTCGATTGCATCATGGTTTTAGTTTTACCCTCGTTGATATGTAGTCTAACTTCTTTTGCAGCGGTATCGAGCATATGCAGAAGTTCTTCTGCGTCGGCCAATCTTCGACACATGATGTTGATGTCGTCGGCGTACGCTGCTAATTGTGTCGACTTGACGAGTAGCGTCTTACTGTTGTCCATATTCATGGCCCGAATAATGTATTCCAGTGCTAAGTTGAATTGCGTCGGTGCCAGTCCATCGCCCTGCTTCAGACCAGTGCGTGTTTCAAATAGATCAGTGAGTCTATTCTGGATCCTGACTTGTGAGACGGAGCTGGTCATCGTCATCTTTGACGGTCGCACTAATTTATCCGGTATTCCAAATTGCAGCATGATGTTGTACAGTTCTTCACGATCGATACTGTCGTATGCCTGCTTGGAGTCGACCAACATTTGGTATACGTTTACGTTGTATTTCCAGCACTTCTGGAGTATCAGTTTGACTGTAAAGGGCTGATCGGTTGTGAAGCGAGTAGGTCTGAAACCGCCTAGATATTCGCCAATGATTCGTTCTGCGTACGGCTTTATTCTATTTCCAGAATGTTGGTCAAAATTTTATACAAACTAATGATATGCCCCTGTAGAGGATTGCACTGATGATGCTTCTGCGCCAATCATCTGGGATCTCCTCGTCCTCCCATACTCGCAGGAGTAAATTATGTATGGCATTAGCTAGACCCGTTCCACCGAATTTTAGTAGTTCAGCTGGAATCTCGTCAGCGCCCGGCGCTTTATTTCGTTTTAGTGACCGCAACGCGAGATCAACTTCCTCTACTGTCGGGAGTTGTATGGGTGGGCCTAGATCAACAATATCGTTGAGAGCTTCTTGTGTGGGGATGTTAGATGGTAGGTTCAGAAGCTCATCGTTTGTTAATGCCATCGGTGTCGCTGATGATGTTTCCATCCTTGTCCTTACAAAGTCTAGTCCTGGGTTGGTAGCCGTTCTTAATTGTATTTACTAGTTTGTACGCTTCTCTGGTGTTCCCATTAGCTAAGTTTTCGTTTATGTTCAGCAACTGTTCGTCAAAGTATTTACGTTTCTTACATCTAATTATTCTATTTGATATTCGCCGTAGCTCGTCATATTTTTTCTCTTCTGGCTCTGGTTCCTCGTATTTTTCGTCGAACCAGTCATTTCGCGCTCGCCGGGCTTTATATCTCATGACCTTCTCTGCGATATCCATAATGGTACCCTTGATTTCTTCCCAGAACCCATGGACGCCTGTGTTGCTGACGTTGTGTAGCATAGGCGATAGTTTTCCTCAAGGACGGTAGTATATGCCACCGTCGTAGCATCGCTCAGAAGCTTATCAACCGCAAAGATTTTGGGAGGGTTGACTCTCAATTGGTGCACTGAGGAAATTCTACATATGCAGGTCGTCTTCACTTCAGCAAGTGATGATCTGAGTCGCAGGTTGCTCCTCGATAGGAGCGGACATCCATCACACTAGACGCCTATCTCCTGTAAATGAGGACGTGATCAATTTGGTTGACGGTATGTGCGTCTGGAGATTTCCAGGTCTAGGTACTTGTGAATGTATCGATGCGGGAAACACGTAGAGCTTACGATTAGATTCCTGCTGCAGGGGAAGTCGATAAATTGCTGGCCGTTGTCGTTACATTTTTCATGGAGACTGTGGCCTCCAGTGGTCCCCCGGTGCCGACTTTCATTTCCGACTTTCGCGTTTAAGTCTCCAAGCAGCAATTTGATGTTGTTTGTTGGAAGTGAGTCGAAGAGAGTTTCAAGGCGGGCGTAGGACTCGTCTTTTACTGCGTCTTCTTTAACTTCATTGGGGCATGCACATTGATGAGCTGGAGATTGAAGAATCGAGTCTTAATGCGAATCGCACATAGCCGTTCATTTATGGGTTTGAAGTCAGTAATGTGCGGCTTGAGGTGATTGTTTACTATAAATGCTACTCCAAACTCCTTGTGGCCCGATGGTTTGCCACTTGTAAAAATTGTGTGCGATTTCTTGTCATTGATCTTGCTGCCAAGCCAATTTGTTTCCTGGACTGCAGTAATGCTCAGTTTATACTTTTCGACCTGTTGAAGGAGGGCCTTCTCGACCCCCGGTTAGTTCAGGAAGCGTACATTCCAGGATCCGAAAGAATAATCCTTTAGTCGTTTTGCGTGGTCGTCTTTGTTGATCCGTCCAATCCGAGGCTTTTGTTCCAGGTTTCTTGACGTGGAGTGGTTTTTAGAGGGTCGAGTTTTCAGCACATTGCTTAACTCCATTCAGGGGATGGCCTCGGAAGAAAGCTGCTTCAGATGGTTTAATGAACGTGCTGGAGTTCACACAACTATGTTGCAGGTCCAAATACGCAAGTCATTTCATCCTACTAATCCTGAGACGCTTAGGTGTTGGTCAGCCATTCAGGCTACAGCTATCTGCCCTTTTCCAAACTGTCTTATCGCTAAGAGTTGGCCGTCAGCGGTTTGAAACACTGCCGTTACCAGTGGGGCCCACGTGGAGGACTATAGAAAAGGTCTTTTGCCCTCAATATTACAGTTGGCAGATGAATACGGCTCTTCTCAAAACTGTCGAAGGCTCGTTTTAGGTGGCAGACACTTAATTCATAAACCTTTCCACAGTCCATTAAGTTTCTCTTTTGATTTCCTATTTGATTGATACAGACAGATCTTTAAAAGAAATTAAAAGGAATAAAGCACTCATCTATTCATCAAATGTTGAATGATATAAAAAAAGCTGCGCAGTTCATAAAAATTAATATATTAAAATTATTCAGTTTTAACAATAGGACTTAATTTATACATATGTATTTGCGTAAATTTCTGTGTTTGGCGTGGTTCTTCCTACGAAATTTTACTTTTGAAGGAATGTCAATACGATCTTGTAAATTCGGCTTTCGTGAGATTGTTGCTCACTTTTCATACACCTGTTTAGCAATGTTCGCACCGGAGCAAATCACATAATTTAATGATTTTTACGATTGTCCCTAACATAAACAAAATACAATACTTAACCGAATTAAGTAATTTTCTGTCGGGTGCACATTGATTTAAACTCTAATAATATAATTAAGTACATAATTATTAAATTAGAAGAACTCGGAATATGTAAGTATGTATAATAAACGTCAGTCGATCAAATGGAAATCCAGTAGTAGATTAAATTGTGAGTTTTTTTTAAATTTTGTTAGTTGAACATGTACTCGTATATTGCAACGTATATGTAACCCTTGATAGTACATATAATAAATAATTATATGATAAAATCGTAAAACCTTTTTTTTTAACCAATAAAACTTATATTCATATTCTTCATTATGGTAAAAAGCAACATGAATTAATTGACAGAACAAGAAAAGAAATCGATTTAATCAGCCACGTCTAATTTATTCGGCTATTATCCTGGAAACTTGATCTAATGCGTAAATACGTAGTGTGAAAAAAGAATAGGTATGTCTGATATGCGCCGATCGGACTGGTTTCTCTTTAATGATATGCCAGGCCGAATTTTATGTTGTCTCACGAGAATAAATAAGTTTATTAGAAGAGAAAAAGAAAAAAAAACATTTGAAATATGTTTTCAAAATGCGTTTTAACATGCAAAGGACAATGACATTTCGATAAGTCTATTACGTACTTGTAAATGACGCACGGCATAAATGAAATTCTAAGATTTTTGTTTGATTTTGGATATCTTGCATGCTAATTTGTTAGTGATGATTTGAATAATGAAATCCAGAGTATTGGAACTATTTTAAGCACTGCCTTTAAAGTCTGGTATACCCGACACAAAGGTCACAACAATTGTTGTGAATGGATATCGTTAATTTTTTTTCGATCTATTTATTGTCCAGTTATTAAGGCATATCCAACTTTTGAAAATTGGAAGGGGCACCGAAATTAGCCATGGCGAAAGTGGTCATCTGAAATAATCCATACGGATACTTACATTTTGAACCGAAAGTGTCCATCGCAAAATCAACGAAATGAACCATGCATGGACAATATCGGTTTCAAATCGAAGTAAGACATGCGAAAAAAAGAAATGGAAAAGGCCCCTCAATGAGCTAAGTAGCGGCCTATGCTTGCTGTAGCTTAGTTCGGGAGACGTGGGCGGGGTTCTCGCTACTCGCTTCTTCTTCGAAGCCTGCAAAGAAGTATACGGTGCGACGCATTTTGTTTTTTCATTTACAATATTTGTGGGTTAATTATGGAAATGATTTTAATTTCAAATGAAAGTACAATCGATGCCATTAGTTATAAAATACGATATCGTTCAAATGTTCGCCGCGGAAGCGTTGGCACGAGTGAATACGCTGGACCCAATTTTCCACGACTCGAGCACACAAATCAACCGAAATACCAGGAATTTCGCGTTCGATGTTGGCCTGCAGCTCTTCTAACGTTGCTGGCTTATTGGCATGGACCAGCGATTTAATGTAACTCCAAAGAAAGAAGTCCACAAGGGGTTAAATCGGGCGAACGAGGCGGCTATTCGCGAGGACCGTTGCGTGAGAAAACTCGCTCGCCAAACTTGGCCTTCAATAATTCGATTGTGTCGTACGCTGTATGGCACGTTGCGCTGTCCTGTTGAAACCACATATCGTCCAAGTCCATAGCGTCGAGCTGGTCCCAAAAATACTCCGATATCATGGGCCTGTAGCGATCGCCGTTGGCGGTTGTTGGCGCGCCATTTTCATCAGAAAAGAAAAATGGGCCGATTATTATATTAAATGGCAGAGACTGACGTTTCAAAATGTGAACGAACTGCGAACCCATCTTCACTCCTGTTCGAGAAATGTCAAAAACAAAATGCGTCGTCCCTATTGAGAAACCCCGTAGAAACTGTGGACTGAGTGTGTTACGAAAAGGAAAAAAACGAACTGCGCTCCTGAGCCGGCAACCATTGTAGAGGAGAAAAATAGAAAAAAGAAAAGAAGAACAAAAAGAAAATACCGCATCATCCAGACGATCAACAGGTTACAGACAATCCTAAGGCCAGCAGAAGCGCAACACTGCATTCCTTGCAATAATTCACTCATAAGCTCTGTAAGCTGCTGAGCACACGAATAATACAAAAATGCAATACTAGATAATCAAAAATTTTAAACTGACGTGAAAGGACAATCCAGGCAGAAATGTACCCAGGGTTCCTCCGCGCTTTGTCCAGACACCAAAGATGCCCAAAATGCCGGCAATTCAACGCTTATATGGAGGCTTTAGGTACGTGGCTGAACCACAAAAGACAAACAAAACACCAGGAATACCTTGTTGAACTGAAACTAAAAGGATAAACTACTCTATAGGAAGGATGGGGATGCTACAGAGGACAGCACAGCTGCATGAGGGGAGAATAGGTTAAGTAAAAATGGCTAAGTCCTAAGACTTAGAGCAAGTAGCTTTAATGTGCTTGTGGGGATAACAATCGGTGGAAGGACTAAAAGGGAGCCAGATGAGGTCCCTTTTTAGTTCTGTTCTCTACTATAAATGGACCCCACGTTGGGCGCCAAATATGTAATGGATGGTTTGGTGCACATCTGAAGATGCCCGTTGGGACGGAGCCTAAGGTAGCATAATGACCGTGCAGGTTGGGCCGTGCCATCTGGCGAAGAAAAGGGCCTCTCAACGAGCTAAGCATAGGTCTATGCTTGCTGTAGCTGAGTTCGGGAGACGTGGGCGGGGTTTTCGCCGCTCGTTGGCCCTGCCCTTTATATATTAAAAAAATTCATACATACAAACACAAACAGGGGCGCTAAAAATGGGGAATAAAAAAAAATGAGGTGATAAGGATGGAATGGTTGGCGGCCGGCTCACTTGCCCTCTCTCTCGCATCAGGGTTCGGATGTAATGGGCCCCTTGGCCTCTGGTTTCGTACCACCGACAGATCCTTACTCATCAGGTGCTGCGATCGATCTGCCGGTGGAAGCAGCACAACCAGACCAGAATATGGTTCATTACAAGTGGGCACTAAATCCGAACGTGTTCGTCGACTGCATCACCGCAATTCAATTTGGTGAATACTTCTTGTGCAGTTGCTTGAGGCAATGGTACATTAGGATGCGGTAGATGTGTAGAGTCCAAAATATCCTATATTGTGGTAATGTTTTATGCCTTTCGGCTTATTTGTTTTTTTGCCAAAAAAAAAAACATTCCTAAAAAATGCGCTATAAAAAATTAATTTATACATTTTTAAGCTAATGAACTGAAAAAAAATTGATGAAATTGGGAAATTTGATTTTAGGCCGATGTCCGCAACCTCGATCCACAATCTCCCAGGCTCAGACGAAATTTCAGCTGAACCACAAAAGTCCTGTGGAATGAGCCTATTAAATGCCATTCATCAACTACTTCTGCGAATCTGGGACGACGAGGTGAGCTCAGAAAATTAGAGGAGCACGAGCAACATTTACCCCATTAAATAATAAAATTGTGGTGCGAGAATTACAGAGGCATCTCACTTCTCTGTATGTCTTACAAAATAGTGACGAAAATTCTGGAAGAAAATAAAACCGTACGCCCAGTGGATTATTGACGTGGGGGCTTTAGACCTGGCCGATTTACGACCGATCGGCTTTTCACGGTCATTCAATTCCTGGAAAAGTGCTAGGAATACAACGTCGACATGTACCAAACCTTTGTCCATTTTAACCAAGCATACGACAGTATTGACCGTGGTGTACTGTATACTAACAGAACTACTTCATAATCTTGATACAACTGCCAAAAGGGACATTAAAGAGGACCAAACGAAAATTATGATGCAATGAAGAAGAAGGACGCCAGCACAACCGAACATCAACATCGGGGACCTTAGCATCGAGTTCGTCGACGAACTCACATACTTAGGTAGCAAGTTGTCAAAGTTAAACTTTAGTACAGCGGCTTTTGCGAAAAATCATCAGTTTTTTCTTCATTAATATAATTGTTGGGTCTTGGAACTCACAAATAAGTCGGGGAGCTTTGACTTTATAACGGGATCCTTGGGTAAACGTCAAAAGCCGTTATTCTTTAAAAATCGTAGTTGTTTTGCACTTATTCCTTAAAAATGAGTTTATTGGGGCTTGAAACTAACAAATAAGTCGGGAACCCTTGACTTGCCAAGCATGCACCTCCTGCTCCCCCATTTAGCCGCTTACCTGCGACAAGTCGGGAGATGCAGCAGCTTATTACGCCCCGCACCACAGTAGGAAGTCAACACAAACATCCATGGCCACCAACGTCGCCACACACAAGGGATTTGTAGTTTCTAAAGCGAAAATTCCTTGAGTGCGCCTTTAGATGGCATTTCTGCTTTAGGTTTAGGTATAAGTTTCGTTATAAACTCCTGGCTCCCCCGACTTATTTGTAAGTTTCACGTCCCAATAAACCATATCTCAACGAAAAAATACAACAAAGCATGATATTTAAAGAATGACGGTTTTCACCATTTTTTATGATCCTCTTACAAATTCAATGCTCCCTTAACTTGTAAGTTTCAAGCCCCAATAAATCTACTTTTAAGAAAAAAATTAAAAATTCACGATTTTCACAAAATCGCTGTTCTTGCCGTTTTTTTCAATGATCCAGCTCCCGCGACTTTTTTGTTAATTTCAAGCCCCAATAATCGAATTTTTCAAGGAAAAAATGTAAAAACTACGATTTTGATAAATAACGGCTTTTGGCGTTTTTTAACGATCACTCGTCTTATTTGTGAGTTTTATGACCCGATAAACCTATTTTAAATAATAAAATTTTTTGTCATTTTTCGCAAAAGCCGCTGAACTAAATTTTTGCCGCTGCGAAGCCTGGGCGCTAACTCAAGCCTCGCTAACTCGAGCCTCCAAAAACATGATAAACACATTTGCATTTGGCCTTAATGGGAGAATTCTCTCTATTGCATTTAGTGAGAATCCTTAATTGCGACATTTCCGCTTTAGGGTAGTCCATTGTCGCTTTAGGTGGTAAGAACCTAGAACCCACGCAGGGAAATGTGTAGGCCCTAAAGCGGAAATATCTGGAGTTTAGTGGAAATTCTCCATAATGAAATAGAAAGAATTCTCCAATTAATGCCGAATTCATAACGTTCCACACATTTGAACGAATGGCCCCTCAGCGAATTTTCGAGGCAGTTTGCGACTGAAATGGATGGCGCATCCGGTACAACTATGAGCTGTACGAATTGTACCATGAGCTGGAAGTTTCGAGAATCGTCAAACTGCAACGATTTCAATGGGCAGGGTTTGTACAATGAATGGACGATAACTGCATGCCGAAACGAATATTGAAAGGATAGGTTAGGTTAGGTTAAGGGGCTGCCGCGCTACACACAGCACACTTAGGCCTCCAAAGGCCCGTTGTGATACCACCCCGAAAAGAAAAACCGTCTCCTTAAAAGGGCTGCGTATCAAACCAGCCCGTGCTACTGATATAGCGATTTAACCGGAAGGCACATGTAGCCCCTCCTACCAGCCAGGGCCGGACAATGACAGAGAAAGTGGAGGATGGTCTCCTCCTCATCTCCACAACTCCTGCAAAAATCATGATGGGGGATGTTGGGCCTCCTGGCATGCTCCCCGATTGCGCAGTGTCCGGTAATAACTCCAACAACTCTGCCAACGTGCCTCCTATTCATCGAAAGCAGAGCGGCCAGAATCCAATATCGGCCAAATCGACCTTGTCGGATTGCATGTTGCCCCGTTGAGCCATCTTGTATTGGCCCTGTTGACAGCAGTGACCTTAATCGCCGATTTACACATAGCAAAAGGCATTGCTATGTCCTCCTCCCCCCCCCCCGGTTCTGCCCTCCCGAGCCAGAACATCCGCCGCCGCAGTTCCCCTCGAAACCACTATGGCTCGGTATCCAACACAGGGTGATGTTAAAGAAGCCACCCTCCTCTTCCAGAGCTGCGCGGCAGCTCTTAACGGTTTTAGAAGTCATCGAGACGGACTCGAGTGAGCGAATAGCCGCCTGACTATCCGTATAAATAACGATGTCCCTCGCAGTGATGACAGAACTGCTTAGACAGGACAAAGCTAACGAGATCGCCGAGATTTCCGCCTGTAGGATACTGCAGAAATCAGGAAGACGAGCTGACAGGGTGATTCCCAGCTCTTCGGAAAATACACCAACCCCGACCCCTTCGTCGGTCTTGGAGCCATCCGTATAGATTGCCATAAGATCCGAGGTCGAGGGCATATGTTCCATCCACTGGCTCCTCGTCGGAATCACACTAGTGAAGTTTCTGCCGAAATGGTAACCAGGGGGTATATAGTCCGTCTCCGTAGGGAGACTCAGGTCGCTCAGTATAGTGGAGTGCCCCTTATTTCGCGCCCGCCACTGTCCCGCCTCGCGAAGGCGCAGAGCCGTGCTAGCCGCCAGTTGTTCTCCCTGAATATCCAGCGGAAGCAAGCCGAGTATCATATCGAGTCCGGCTGACGGGGTGGTCTTAAAGGCCCCCGTGATGGCCATCGTGGCCAGCCTTTGAACCTTCTCTAACAGACCACAGTAGGCCGCTGTTCTACGTGCTGTCCACCATACACAGATACCGTACAACAATATGGGACGTACGACAGCTGTGTATATCCAGTGTACCGCTTTCGACTGAAGACCCCAGTTCTTACCTCTTTTTCTCCTGCACGAGTACAGCGCAACAGTGGCCTATTGAAAGGATGCATCAGCGGAACGAGGCTGCGTGGAAGACTGAGAGCTCGTTGGGAAGACCCAGCAGGGCTTTCGAAAGTGGGAGACGAGGTCTCTTGATCGAGATATTTGGGGGACAAGAATTCTCATGGCCAAGGTCGCACCGCCACAATGTTGATGGTGGAGGTAGAACAGTTTTGTAGTTAGAACATTAGAAAATAAATCCGTTTGAATAAAAGTATAGATGAAATTTAGCAGTAGAACAGATAAGATAAGAACATTTCGTAGAGGTTTGCTATCTTATCGTTACATATTACACTGCGATTTCGATTTAATGTCAACAGACAGATTCTTTTGAAACTGTCTATGTTCAATTATTAGCATAGGAAGCAGATGGGAAACATATGCAGCCACTCAATGTTGATTTACATTCCTACTAAACATTACGCATAAAAGTGACAGTACGAGCGACATTCCTACTCGATTGTGTAACTTTCGTCGTAAAGTACCCCCCTTCGTCAATTACACAACCGGTATGTATTCTTGTACATATGTTGGATGTTAGTTCTGGTCTTATAGAAAGTGAAATTTTCTTGGCTCGTTAGCTTTTTTTTTTTAAATCCGTCACATCGTTAAACAGCCCATTAATAGTCGAATACTGTGTTCGATTCTTTGAATATTTCGTCACATTTTACATATCACGTGCTGTAAATGTCTGTGGATATACATACATACCGTGTACATACTAAAAAAAACTGATCGATTAAGTTAGTCTAGAGTGCCTGATCACGTGTTATACCCATTGTTTGAAGAAGGCAATTTATCTTTTCAGGTAGAAGATCAGTTGTCTTATAAAAATACAATCGTAGATTCTGATCCATTGAATAAAACGAAAATTCTAAGAAAACTGAAAAGTACTCGTGGTACCACGAGTAATCAAATATTCATTGCTAGAGGGTCTTCCTTTCCTGTCCAACAGATGAGATTCTAGCAAACCTGATCGAGAGTTCTTCAATCTATCAAAAAGTGCGTTAACAATTAATGCGTTCGGTCCATGATCATCAAATGATCTCATCGTTCTAAATTCACAAAAGGAACGCTGTTATGTTACCACGAAAGTTACTACACTACCAGACCAGATCCTGGATAAACTGGAATTCTGGAGAACTTTCTCACACTTTGCCCAATAATTACATCCAATCAATGAATGATCTTATCACACGCTAAACCGGCACGATCGGCATATAAACATCAATGATTGAATTCATCTTCTAGCTCTCAGCTGGGATTCGTTTCTTGCTGACTAATACCAGAACAACATTTTTTGAATATCAAATGAGCCAGCCTACGACCAGGGGCAATGCTACCGCCACCACCATCACCACCCTCTTTCTGCTAGACGAAGCTAGCCATAAATTCCAATCAACTTGAAAGAGCTCCTCGTATCTCTGAAGATATTGTGCAGACTTCTAATTCGCGAACTCAATAAGATTGCGCTCTGGAAAGCGGCAAGGGTATTTCGAGCAAGCAACTATGCTGCGAGGTGGAGACGAATCGCAGAACCCCTGGACGCAGTCATCGCAAGAGTTGTTATTATGTTTGTGATCATTTTTGCTAATCTACCATTTCCTGCCTAGTTATCATATTCCAATTGAAAATTGTTGAAGAGGTGCAGGCGCCCGTTTTCAAGTAATGTATGGGTGCGCTTAAATCGTGTCGAGCGATAATGGGGATATTTAAATTTCTAGTAATGTAATCGACAATTGATAAAAATTAAAATGAATGAAATGGCTATGTACATACCTATATATTCGAATCACCCTGGACTGGACTGCTTTGAATTGTACGAGTATATGATGGTGATATGAGAATCAATATTTGATCAAAGCGGTAGGTGATCTCATATCAAATGCGGGCAATATTTGTACTATATCCACAGTCAAGACCGCGGAATAATTTTATGAATGAATTGAGCTATGCAGGTAGGTGTGCGTATACATATTGTCAAATGTATCTTATATTCCTTTTCGAAACGACTATCAATGATGGTTATACTTCCATTGACTCATATGCACGTCTTATAAATCAACAGATTCTTATCAGGCTCTAATTTAATCATAATATATCCATATCGTTACAATTGCTCTGGTTTATGTTGGTCGGGTTTTCGCGAGCCTGGTATTTTATCACTGATTAAGTGGTTTTTTCTTGGGGGGAGACCTTTTCCATAGTCCTCCACGTGGGCGCCCCCTGGACGGCCAAGTCTTAGCGATAAGACAGTTTGGAAAAAGGCAGATAGCTGTAGCCTCAATGGTTGACCAACACCTAAGCGTCTCAGGTTTAGCCATTCCATCCTAGGCTTGCGTAGTTGAACCTACAACACAGTTGTGTGAACTCCAGCACGTTTATTAAACCATCTGAAGCAGCTATTTTCCGAGGCCATCCCCTGAATGGGGTTAAGCGATGTGCTGAAAGCTCGTCCTTGTAAAAACCACTCCACGTCAAGATACCTGAAACAAAAGCCTCTGATTGAACGAATCGACAACGACGACCACGCAAACGACTAACGGATTATTCTTTCGGATCCTGGAATGTACGCTCCCTGAACAAACCGGGGGCCGAGAAGGTCCTCCTTCAACAGGTCGAAAAGTATAAACTGAGCATTACTGCAGTCCAGGAAACAAATTGGCTTGGCAGCGAGATCAATGACAAGAAATCGCACACAATTTTTACAAGTGGCAAACCATCGGGCCACAAGGAGTTTGGAGTAGCATTTATACTCAATTACCCTAACCCCTTGTGGGGCATAGCGCGTCAACTGTTCCATGTCGTCCAGTTGACGTTTCGTTGGCATAAATTGGTTTCGGAGAATGCAGTTGCCAGTATGCACCTCCTGCACATCCATGGCCACGAACGTCGTCGTGGACGGGACTCGAACCCGAAACGCCGGTAGTCAAACATGAGACTGATGCCTCAACACACTGCGCTACCGGTAGCCCCCAGCACTTATAGTAAACAGTCACCTCAAGCCGCACATTACTGACTTCAAACCCATAAATGGACGGCTGTGTGCGATTCGCATTAAGACTCGATTCTACAATCTCTGGCTCATCAATGTGCACGCCCCCACTGAGGATAAAGAAGACGCAGTAAAAGACGAGTTCTACGCCCACCTTGAGACTCTTTTCGACTTACTTCCGACAAACGACGTCAAATTGCTGCTGGTAAATTTTAACGCGAATGTCGGAAATGAAAGTTGGCATCGGGGGACCACTGGAGGCCACAGTCTCCATGAAAAATGTAACGACAACGGCCAGCGACTTATCGACTTCGCCTCCAGCAGGAATCTAATCGTAAGCTCTACGTGTTTCCCGCATCGACGCATTCACAAGCAGACCTGGAAATCTCCAGACGCACATACCATCAACCAAATTGATCACGTCCTCATTTGCAGGAGATGGGCGTCTAGTGTGATGGATGTCCGCTCCTATCGAGGAGCAAACTGCGACTCAGATCATCACTTGGTGAAGACGACCTACAGATGTAGAATTTCCTCAGTGCACCAATCGAGAATCAGCACTCCCAAAATCGTCGCGGTTGATAAGCTTTTGAGTGATGCTACAGCGGTGGCATATACTACCGCTCTTGAGGAAAGACTATCGCCTATGCTACACAACATCAGCTACACAGGCATCCATGGGTTCTGGAAAGAACTAAAGGGTTCCATCAGGGATGTCGCAGAGAAATTCGTGGGATATAAAGCCCGGCGAGCGCGAAATGACTGGTTCGACGAAGAATGCAAAAATTCACTTGACGCGAAAAACGAGGCCTGCAGAATGGATTCAACAAGGGACCAGAGCCAAAATGGAAAAATATGACGAGCTACGGCGAATATCGAATAGAATAATTATAAGTAAGAAACGTAAATACTTTGACGAGCAGTTGCTGAATATAAACAAAAACTCTACTAATAGGAACACCAGACAAGCGTACAAACTAGTAAATAGAATTAAGAACGGCTACCAACCCAGGACTAGCCTTTGTAAGGACAAGGATGGAAACATCATCAACGACACCGATAGCATTAACAATTATTAACAATTTTGAAGAGTTTCTGAACCTACGATCTAACATCCCCATACGAAAAGCTCTCGACGATATTGTTGATCTAGGCCCACCCATACAACTCCCGACAGTAGAGGAAGTTGATCTCGCGTTGCGATCACTAAAACCAAATAAAGCGCCGGGCGTTGACGAGATTCCAGCTGAACTGCTAAAATTCGGAGGAACGGGTCTAGTTGATGCCATACATCAATTACTCCTGCGAGTATGGGAGGACGAGGAGATCCCAGACGATTGGCGCAGAAGCATCATCTGTCCAATTCACAAAAATGGCGATACACTGCGGTGTGAGAATTACACGGGCGTATCAGCAGTTTGTACGTCCTATAAAATTTTGACGAAAATTATAGAAAATAGAATAAAACCTTACGCAGAACGAATCATTGGCGAATATCAAAGCGGTTTCTTACCTGGTCCCTCCACAACCGATCAGCTCTTTACGGTCAAACTGATACTCCAGAAGTGCTGGGAATACAACGTAAATGTATCCAAATCTTTGTCGACTTGTAGTGAGCCACCTGCAATGGACCATATGGTAGTGCTGCTTCCACCGGCGGATCTATGGCAGCACCTGATGAGTAAGGATCTGTCGGTGGTACGAAACCAGAGGCCGAGGGTCCCATTACGTCTGGACCCTGATGCGAACGCGAGGAAATCTGCGCCGTTCGCCAACCATTCCATCCTTATCGCCTCATTTTTTTTATCATTCCCCATTTTTACCTCCCCTTTTTTTGTTGTTTTCCCCAGGCCTATGAATTTTTGTTAATACGTAAAGGACAGGGGCAACGAGCGGCGAAAACCCCGCCCACATCGCCCGAACTGAGCTACAGCAAGCATAGGCCGCTGCTTAGCTCGTTGAGGAGCCTTTTTCTTCGCTAGATGGCACAGTCCGACCTTCACGGTCAATTATGCTACCTTAGACTCCGTCCCCACGGGCATCTTCGGATATCCACCAAACCATGGACGGTTGGACAGACTTTAAACAAAAAGAAGTTGGACTACGTATCAACAAGGGTAAAACTATAATAATGATGCAATCAACGACAAGGACACCTGCACAACCGAGCATCAATGTGGGGGACCTCAACATCGAGTTCGTGAACAACTTCATATACCTGGGTTGCAACTTGTTAAGAGACGCCAACGAAACTGACGAAATCAAGCGACGGATACACTTAGCTTTCTCGGTTCTTCCCATAATGAAATCGAAGTATGTGCACAGAAACAAGAAGCTCCGCGTGTACAAAACCATTATACGACCAGTGCTATGCTATAACTGCGAAGCATGGTTGCTAACTCAGGCCTCTGGAAACATGCTAGATACATTTGAACGTAAGGTTCTACGGCGAATTTTCGGGGCTGTTTGCGATCGAGATGGATGGCGCATCCGGTACAAGCATGAGTTGTAGGAACTGGACGATGAGCTGGAAGTTTCGAAAATCGTCAAACTACAACGACTTCAATGGGCAGGGCATGTACAAAGAATGGACGATGATCGCATGCCAAAAAGAGTAATGAATGCAGAACGAGTCGACGAAGCGAGACTGCCTAGACGACCGAGATCTCGTTGGGAGAGCTCTGTAGGTGTGGACGCTGCGCAGCTACAGGGCTTCCGAATTTGGAGGACGCGGTCACGTGACCGAGATAATTGGAGGACAACGATCCAGACGGCCAAGGCCCGACGTCGGGCTGTCGCGCCACAATGATGATGAAGAGATTTATGAGAACACTAAAACGCTATCTATTTACAGGATCGTGGGAATAATTTCCATGAGAATTAATTCTCATTCCAATTTAGATTATTCTCGAAAATGAAATCAGTCTCATGATACCATTCTCATAAGACATCGACACGTAATAACATGGGTTCGATCCCCGCTGCGTCAATAAAAACTAAGTGGGGGTATTATTGGCACTCCCACAGCGCTCCAAGCTCGTCAGTATAAGATGGCTCAGATAGGAGGTCCATGCTAGCAACATCCGAAATCTCTATGCTATTGAAACGTCAACAAGGCATAGTTATGCAAGAGTTGTAGACTCGCCGTTGCCCCTAGAGGGGTAAAGGCAATTAACAACCTACAAAGGGGCTGTATAGTGCCTATTGTCAATATCTCCGTGTAACAAGTGGGATTCCATTATTCAGAAGAGCTTAAATGTGTTCGCAATGATGCTTTTGAATTTAATTAAATTTTTATTACTAAAAATCGCAAAAGTCAATTTATGGGAAAAATTTAGATTGAATTACACTCCATTATGCGGATAAGCTCAAAACCCATTGGCAGACCAGAAAAATGCAATAAAACATCTTGTGACCGATCAAGTTCTTATGGAGTACTATGTAGCAAAGATGGCGTGAAACAGAAAAATAAAGTGTCTTCTTAGAGCATATTCAGTTTATAATCACGCTCAAGAACCTCCCACGTTTGCATTAGATACAAAATCGTATAACAAATAAAAAACATTTACCCAACTTTATACCCTGTCGGACGCCTACATAGACGTTACAAATCCCCAAAAATTCATATTGCGTGGGCCATTGGGGCAGAAATCTATTAATCAGAGAAAACATGCATAGAACCAGAAATCTCATTACAGCAGTGTATAGTATAGTGTGTACAATATATCTGACAAAAAAAGGAGCGTAGAAAAAAATGTACAATGGCGTAGATGACTTGAGTAGACAGGGTTGGTAGATAGATAATTGATCGACTTCGATGATGATTTTGACATGGCTCGATTTATGAAGTCTATTTAAAATATGGCAAAATATATAATTTATTTATTTAATTTAAACTAGAAGAATATACATATGTTTCACCCTAAAAATAAAATTTGGGAACGCCATTGTGCAAGCGGTTTCAGTTTGTCCAGTATCACTCTGACAGGGCCGGATATTACGTAAAAGAATCTAAAAAATACAAATCGATATGAATGTAAATAGCAATAGGCCTCCTTGGAGACATTTACGTATCTCACACGGTTTTCATAACGAGTTCTCTAGCCAGTTGTTAAATGGCGGATAGTTATCCCTGTCTACTGTAAATTAACATCTAAAAGGCCTATAAAATGCGGATTAAAAAAAAGAACTAAATGCAAAAGCGACGGATCTCTTATAATTAGATTGTTTCCGAAGCATGTTTTTGTAAACACGTATACAAATGGTATAGGAAAGCGGGAAAAAGATTCCTGGCAAGCTGACAATTTTGTAATATATTCCATTTATGTAAATTTGTCATATTTAAATGAAAATAATAATAAATATGCATATTCGTAGCACTAATTCTGTGAGGATAATAAATATACGTAAACAAGAATAAAAGTTGAATGATTTACATTTACAAGGATACACACAGTAGTATTGGCCACGTAATGAATTTGAAATAGAAAAACTAATGAGGCAAAATCATTCAGGTGATTGACTCTAACTTGAGTTAATCGTCAGCAACCAAAAGTCAAAACAAATTAAGGAGGTAAGCCCATTTGAAATTGTCAAAAACGTTATTTTTTGTGTCAGAAGAAAATAATGTAAGTCTACCCGCACATTTTCATGTTAAAAGATTGTAATTCTGATAAGTGGAAGTATTTAACTTAGATTTTGAAAATTAAGACTTCTTATTTTCTGGAGCGATATTAGATGTGTTGTTTTTTGTACTGCTGTACTCAATTGCCCTAACCCCTTGTGGGGCATAGCGCGTCAACTGTTCCATGTGGCCCAGTTGACGTTTCGTTGGCATAATCTGGTTTCGGAGAATGCAGTTGCCAGCATACACCTCCTGCACATCCATGGCCACGAACGTCGTCGTGGACGGGATTCGAACCCGAAACGCCGGTTGGGGGTTATCCGGGTTAACTTACACACATTACACAAACAACATACCCTTGTATGTTGGTAAGTATAAAGTATGAACCACTGGTTTACGAGTGTAGTACACCTCAATCGCTATATCGCCAGCACAGGCTGGTTTGACACCTTATCTATATGTGCTGTGCGGTGACATGTCTGCCCCTTACGTAACCTAAGGTTTCATTTGATATATTGTATATGATTAATTTTTTTTAATAAAATATAATTTGCTTTATTCACAATTTTTCCCAGAATTTTCCGTTGAAATGAAAACGGAATGCAAGTATTTTGTTTCATGTCAAAATACCAGTGACGTGCACTCGTAGTAAGCGATTCCAAACTGCTTGACTTACCGAAATAAGCAATTCAATAATAAACTTTGCTTACACCAATACACATATCATCATTTCAGTCAATGTTTTTCTTTAAGCTGAAGAATACATATTATCATTCAAATATTCCTTTACACATTCAAATTCTGATCCGCGCCTTCTTTTGGTTAAAAAACATTCGTTCAATTACTTTAGATAATATTCAAACCTCCCACATTTTGCACACCATAGACACCAAACTTAGAATAGGAAAATGTGCCTAGATCCTTAGATGCATGTACCATGTGTGCATCCAAATACTAGAGACATGTTGATTCCAGAAAATGGGAATCTTGGATTTCGGTAGTACATTGGGCAACGATTTTTTTTTGTTTTGTTCGCAAATTTATATGAGACAAGTCAAGCACTGGCGCGACTGCTTTTGTGTGTGGGATAAAGCCCAATGATGCTTGTTAATGAAATGTTGCCAATGCAGGGAATGTTTATGGGAATTTGATTTTTCCAGTAGAGCTTTTGTTTTTGTTATGTAATGGATTTTCCGTTGCAATTTAAAAGAGGAAATCAGTGCAATCGGGTGATTTTGATTAAATTGTGATTTGAAGTTTTTTTGACCGTTTGTAGTGATTGAATTGATTTGTGATAAAAGTGGTAAGTTTTCTTTTCGCATTATGTCGGAGTATTGCTGCGCGACGGATTTCGTACTAAAAGCGGGATTTTCAACTCTTTCCTTTGCCAAGAAAAGAGAAATTATAGAATCGGATAGACCGAAGCCAGATCTTAGTTTAGAGTTTAAATTAAAAAATATTACGCGAAAATTCCATATCGAAACGTATGAAAAGTACATTTGGTTAACGGGAAGCTGTAAATTAAATAAGTTATTTTGCTGGCCGTGTCTTTTGTTCACGAATGAAAAATCTGTTTGGAATAAAGCTGGATTTAGTGATTTGAATAATTTTACGGGCTCAGCAGCAAAGCATTCAAGTTCCGAAAAACATCTTCAGTCGTTAATTAAATTAGATAATTTTGGTTCTCAGCGTATAGAGTTTATGCTTAGTAACCAGGTGGCAATATCTGTTAGTTTGCATAATGAAAAAGTTGAGCGTAATCGTAATATTTTGAAACGTTTAATCGATACTGTAATTTTTTTTGCAAAACAGGAGCTTCCTTTTCGCGGAAATAATGAAGACTCTTCTTCAAATAATCGTGGTAATTTTATCGAAACCGTAAATTTCTTGAGTTTGTACGATCCGATAATTGAGTCCCACATAGATTCTATAAAAGCAAATGCAGCGTTTTCGGGTTTGTCTAATAGAATCCAAAACGATCTTGTTTCCGCTTTAGCTAATGTGGTTCGAAATAAAATCAATTTGGAAATAAAGGAGGCTCCATTTGTAGCTGTAATGGTCGACGAAACGCCAGATGTTAGCGGTCGGGAACAATTAACGATGATTTTTAGATATACAATATCAAATGAGATTGAAGAAAGATTTATCGGATTTTTGGATGTAAGCGCTAATCGTACAGCTACAGCAATAAGCTCTCACATTTTAAAACAATTGCAAAATTTTAATATCGATAAGAAATTAATTGCACAATGTTACGATGGCGCAGCAGTAATGAGTTCTCAAATTCGTGGAGTTCAGACTTTAATTCGGGAAAAACATAAATCGGCAATTTTCGTTCCATGTTACGCTCATTCACTAAATCTAGTATTGTCTAAAGCAGTTGAGTTTATTCCGGAAATTAAATTATTTTTCGCGCACATCAATAAAATCGCATCATTTTTTAATACATCCACTAAAAGGTCGGACCTTTTTGCAAATATATTTTAGTAAATCGTCGTTTACCATCGGTTTCCAAAACGCGTTGGCATTATCATTCGCGTATTATTAACGTTATATTTGAACATAAGCATGAAATTTGTACAGTTTTTGAGACAATTTCGAATGGTTCTCAACACTGGGATGGCGATTCCTTGACTTTTTCCGATATATACTTACAAAAATTCGCAGAGTCAGATTTTCAATTATATCTGTTAATTTTTTCTGAAATTTTTTCGAAAACTGATATATTATTTAATATTATTCAGAGCAAAGTGGTAAATATTTCATATGCAAGCCAAAAAATTATTGAATTTGAAAATTGGCTTGAAAATGACTTTTCTAAAAAGTTTGATAATTTCTATTCGACAGTTACAGCAGAATATCAGCCACCACGTAAGAAATGTAGAAATGCGATAGATCCTTTACAAAATTTACGGCGGATATTTCGGGAGATTATAGATGTTATTCTCGGGCAAATTCGAGATCGATTCCATTCGTTTAAAGATCTTTCATTTTTAGAGTTGCTTGAACCGAATTATTTTTCTAAATTCAAGTCAAATTTTCCCGATAAAAATTTTGACTCACTTATTGAATATCACGGTCAATTTTTCGACAGAATAAAGTTGAAAAATGAGCTAAAAGTTATTTATTCTTCAGATGAGTTTAAAAACGCGAATCCTAGTAAAATTCTCGATTATTTTCAAAAACGGCCTTATGTCGCAAACGGTTTTAAGCAAGTTCATATTTTAGCAAAATTATTAACGTCAATTCCAGTCACAGTGGCAACTGCGGAAAGGTCATTTTCAACACTAAAGCGCGTTCACACATTTTTGAGAAATCGCCAATCCCAAGAACGACTTTCGGATCTTGCTTTAATTGCGGTTGAAAAGGATCTTCTTATACAAATGCGAAGAGAAAACGATTTTTTTGATAATGTGATTAAAGAGTTTTTACTTAAAGAACGGCGCATAGATTTGGAATACAAATAAATGGCAATGGCGAAAGAATATTTATTTATTTCAAATACCCCTGAATTTTTCTTAGTCTTAATTAACATAATATTTATTTATCATTTTTTTTATTAGTAATATTTTATTTATTTATTTTTTTTTTTTGTATTCCGAATATATGTGCCAATATTTTATTTATATCTTTCCTGATTTCTTCTTTAAGGCTTAAAGCCGCTTGGTATAAATGTTTTTGTGACTGTCCATATTCTATTATACAGTCCATTTTTGTTTATGCTAAATTGGCTTTAGGGCGCCCAACTGCTTGACTATGAAAAATTTTCACTGCACGTCACTGCAAAATACATAATATGTCGAGGGGTGTACATGCTATAAGCAACCAGAATATTTAAGCTTAATAATTTTTACTGATTTTCAACCCTTATACGTTATTGGTGGTACGTCATCAGTGCTTTAAATTACAAGCTGTAGGCACCATTTAAGTTTGACAAACTTAAATCAACAGTGACAGTAAAACCACTCTCTAAAACGATAAACATAAAAAAAAACGATTTTCAACATTTTATAAAGTTTTTATAGTTCACTTTACTTAAGTTGCCAAGGCATTTTGTAAAATCCACGAAATAAGGAATTTACGTTATTGCCTACCTTTCAAAGATAAATTGTTAAGATAATCTGTAAAACCATTTATTTTCGCGCGCTTACTTTACCAAATCACGGTTATCTCGTGTAATCTAATCCAACTTACATATGGGATAAACTGGCTACATACATATAGGTACATGCAAGAATTCCTCAGTCAAGTGTGTCGCACGGATGAAAAGTATCTCCACTAAGAAATCCAAACATATTATTTATTTTGTGACTTGCTGTGTTCTTAGAAGAGATGGTTATAACGAATTACACCTTGATCACGATCATTGCTTTTTTTTCCTCGCCATTCATCCTGAATATTGTTTGTTTGGCGTACACACATAATGTGTTCAACATTAATTTTTGAGTAAAAATAAATAGAAATTATTCATTAAAAATAATATTAACAACTTTTAAATTGTTGAACGGAAAGTTTGAAAAACTAATAAAAGGTTTTGTATAATATTTATGAGCGAAAATATAAACACTTATTAATTTTCTGACTTCAAACCCATAAATGAACGGCTGTGTGCGATTCGCATCAAGACTCGATTCTTCAATCTCTGGCTCATCAATGTGCACGCCCCCACTGAAGTTAAAGAAGACGCAGTAAAAGACGAGTTCTACGTCCGCCTTGAGACTCTCTTCGACTCACTTCCAAAAAACGACGTCAAACTGCTGCTGGGAGACTTTAACGCGAAAGTCGGAAATGAAAGTTGGCACCGGGGACCACTGGAGGCCACAGTCTCCATGAAAAATGTAACGACAACGGCCAGCGACTTATTGGCTTCGCCTGCAGCAAGAGGAATCTAGTCGTAAACTCTACGTGTTTCCCGCATCGACGCATTCACAAGCAGACCTGGAAATCTCCAGACGAACATACCGTTAACCAAATTGACCACGTCCTCATTTGCAGGAGATGGGCGTCTAGTGTGATTTATGTCCGCTCCTATCGAGAAGTAAACTGCGACTCAGATCATCACTTGGTGAAGACGACCTACATATGTAGGATTTCCTCAGTGCACCAATCGAGAATCAGCCCTCCCAAAATCTTTGCGGTTGATAATCTTCTGAGTGATGCTACAGCGGTGGCGTATACTACCGCCCTTGAGGAAAGACTATCGCCTATGCTACACAACACAGGCGTCCATGGGTTCTGGGAAGAACTCAAGGGTACCATCAAGGATGTCGCTGAGAAGGTCGTGGGATATAAAGCCCGGCGAGCGCGAAATGACTGGTTCGACGAAGAATGCAAAAATTCACTTGACGCGAAAAACGTGGCCTGCAGACAATGAATTCAACGAGGGACCAGAGCCAAAAGGGAAAAATATGACGAGCTACGGCAAATATCGAATAGAATAATTAACCGTAAGAAAAGTAAATACTTTGACGAGCAGTTGCTGAATATAAACAAAAACTCTACTAATAGGAACACCAGACAAGCGTACAAACTAGTAAATATAATTAAGAACGGCTACCAACCCAGGATTAGCCTTTGTAAGGACAAGGATGGAAATATCATCAGCGACACCGATGGTATTAACAAGCGATGGGCCTCTTATTTTGAAGAGCTTCTAAACCGACCATCTAACACAGGAAGCTCTCGACGATATTGTTGATCTAGGCCCACCCATTCAACCCCCGACAGTAGAGGAAGTTGATCTCGCGTTGCGGTCACTAAAACGAAATAAAGCGCCGGGCGCTGCCGAGATTCCAGCTGAACTGCTAAAATTCGGTGGAACGAGTCTAGTTGATGCCATACATCAATTACTCCTGCGAGTATGGGAGGACGAGGAGATCCCAGACGATTGGCGTAGAAGCATCATCTGTCCAATTCACAAAAAGGGAGACAAACTGCGGTGTGAGAATTACAGGGGCATATCACTAGTTTGTACGTCCTATAAAATTTTGACGAAAATTCTGGAAAGTAGAATAAAACCGTACGCAGAACGAGTCATTGGCGAATATCAAAGCGGTTTCAGACCTGGTCGCTCCACAACCGATCAGCTCTTCTCAGTCAAACTGATACTCCAGAGGTGCTGGGAATACAACGTAAACGTATACCAAATCTTTGTCGACTTCAAGCAGGCATACGACAGTATCGATCGTGGAGTACTGTACAACATCATGCTGCAATTTGGTATACCGGCAAAATTAGTGCGACTGACAAAGATGACGATGACCAACTCCGTCTCTCACAAGTCAGGATCCAGAATAGACTTACTGATCTATTTGAAACACGCACTGGTTTGAAACAGGGCGATGGACTGGCACCGACGCTCTTCAACTTAGCACTGGAATACGTTATTCGGGCCATGAATATGGACAACAGCAAGACGCTACTCATCAAGTCGACACAATTGGCAGCGTACGCCGACGACATCAACATCATGTCCCGAAGATTGGCCGAAGCAGAAGAACTTCTGCATATGCTCGATACCGCTGCAAAGGAAGTTGGAATACGTATTAACGAGGGTAAAACTAAAATAATGATGCAATCGGCGACAAGGACACCTGCACAACCGAGCATCAATGTGGGGGACCTCAACATCGAGCTGGTGGACAACTTCATTTACCTGGGTTGCAACTTGTCAAGGGACGCCAACGAAACTGACGAAATCAAGCGACGGATACAGTTAGCTAATAAGACTTTTTTCTCGGTTCTCCCCATAATGAAATCGAAGCATGTGCACAGAAACACGAAGCTCCGCGTGTACAAAACCATTATACGACCAGTGCTATGCTATGGCTGCGAAGCATGGACCCTAACTCAAGCCTCCGGAAACATGCTAGACAAGACACTTTTGAACGTAGGGTTCTACGGCGAATTTTCGGGGCTGTTTCCGATCGAGATGGATGGCGCATCCGGTACAACCATGAGTTGTATGAAATGTACGATGAGCTGCAAGTCTCGAAAATCGTCAAACTACAACGATTTCAATGGGCAGGGCATGTACAAAGAATGGACGATTATCGCATGCCTAAGAGAGTAATGAATGCAGAACGAGGCGACGGAGCGAGACTGCGAGGACGACCGAGATCTCGTTGGGAGAGCTCAGTAGGTTTGGACGCTGCGCAGCTGCTAGGCTTCCAAAATTGGAGGACGCGGTCACGTGACCGAGATAATTGGAGGACAATGATCCAGACGGCCAAGGCCCGACGTCGGGCTGTCGCGTAACGATGATGATGTTGAATTTTTTTGTCTATATCTCTTAAACAAATGCACAACAAAGAGTGGATTTTTGACAGACGATCTTAAGCGTAGGTCTGATATATTGTTTTTAAAAAGAGCTCACTCTCAAAAAAAAAAGTCAGTTAAAGTCGTATAGGGTTTCCAAGCTTCGGCACGCTTAATTCTTTTTTTCTTGTTTTTGAGTAAATTTTGTTTCTCCTGACCATCTCCTTTCCACTTGTTGCTCTGAACTCAGACTCCTCAGAATATTATCGAATACGCACTGTTATTCGGTAGATTCTATTCAACGTAGGATGCGCTTGAACATGCGAGTCAAAAATAAAAACCAAAATGATAAAGTATACTTTCTAACACGCTGTAATTCACTTTATTGGTTCATGATTAAAGAAAAATTTCTGTCAATGTTACACTGTTTCGTTCCTGTTGCTGTAGTACCTCCCAGTTAACTGATATTGGTATAAGTGATAGCGAAGCAAAATTGTCTTGACCGCTTTCTCTTTCGCTGATTGAAAGAATAATATACTATTGCGAGGACTCTGTATGTCTAGCATCCTTGGATGGGCGATAAATTAAACACTCATCTCTTAAACAACTGGTTTCAATTGGTCAGGAAGACGACGTGCCTTTTTCATTAAGCACAAAACCCCAGAGCATCATATTTCGTCCAATTAACATTTATTTGCTGAAAGAATTAGACGTTCAATTAACATTAACTTGTTCATTACTTAAAAATGGAAGTAAAGAAAAAGGTTGATGAGAATATTTACATACTTCGAAATACGACATTCCATACATAATTCCTTGTGTTTATATAGTGATGTTTATAGGTTTTGTTGATTTTGATGGTTTTTAAAATAATTTGTTTGTGTATATTTAGAATTTGTAATTAAATATATATTTTATGATCCGGAGTGAATAGCACATATTAGGTGCGTTTATTTTGTACAGTGGGGAGTAGAGCAGGATAAGCGTAAAAAACGCTATAGAGCAGATCAGAGCAGCGAAGACGAAAACGGGCATGTCTTTGCTGGGATTGTGTCTTGGTTAAATTTAGCATGCAAACGTCAATTGAAATTTCACAGGAAACTTAAATCATTAGTACAGATACAATCGGGCAAATTTTCTTTATGCAGCAGAACTATTTTGCATGTTCACTATTCCATATAATTACACAAAATTAATATTTTATTGACAGGAAATGAATTTTATGTGCTTCCCAAACTGTAAACTGCCCGAAAACTTCGACACCTGCACTGCCTGTATTTCAAAACGTGAAAATTTTAACGGAGCAACTTTCTTGCACTAACCTTCTATCCACAGCAGATCAGATCAAATTGTTAGTGCAACTGTGTGGTGTTAAACTGCTCTGCTCTGAATGGCAGTTAAAAAACGCGCCTATTAAGTCCTCTGTTTCGGCAAGTGGCCTTGGACCGGAAATCTACAAATATTGCGGTCATATCATGGCCTAGGCAACACATCAGAACTGTGGTGGGAGTCATCACTGGGCATTGTACTCGTACACTGGAGGAGCCGGCCTCTCCTATAATGATTTCTATGGAAGCTGCGATGATGAGGACGAAGATGAGTGCATTTTTCAACTCGTCTGTTGCTGTTCTGCTTTTGCTAGAAGTAGGAAAGAATTTCTTAGATATTCTCTATATTCTATTCTGATGATCCTAAATATACAAGTAAAAATAAAAAAAGATAGATATGAAATAAAATATTAAAAACCCGCGAAAAATCGAGAGAAACATTACACTTACGCCTCAACGCACTGAGCTACCGGCCACCCCTTCCCCTTCTTTTTTAATGCGGAAATATTATCATTCCAATGAATATTGCTGATTAACCTAATGTTTTTTCTTATTTCTTTGCAGGTAACGTGGTCCTTTTAAAGAACTAAACAAGAAACAGGTTTGCAATGTAACAAGCGTGGATTAAACATTAGAGGGATTTACTCTCCTGTGCTGTTGGGCTTAGTGTGTTAAAATCGCGAATGAAGACCGGAGGACGAGGGTTGGAATAGCGGTGAAGGCCGTACGTACACCTAAAGTGACGAAAACCCTCTTCGATGACCAACTCTGCTGGCGGGAGTGGCGGGGTGATTCAACATGGCAATCATCGGCCTCCTTCATTCACGTACAAAGAAGGAGTCACACGTCTGCCCGGTGAACAAAGAAAAACAGCGAAATGAACTACAGGCAATAAAGATAAAAGAGAAATCTACTGGTGACGATGGACGTCAAACTCCCAGAACACGAAAAAAAAAGATACAAAGTCCCGTGAAGTGACGCAGGGCTGCGTCAGCCAAATTACCAACTTTCACAGGACTGAAGATATAATGAAAACGGGAATACCGTCCAATCAGGACAGGTCCTTTTCCCTCTCAGGTGCAGAGCCTTAAGGTGTTGAACGGTTCACGCTACGGGCCCCAGATGGTATGGGCCCGGCGCGTCTACACCCTCCCTGCCTAGGTATTTCTGGCGTATGTTGTGAATCCCCCCATATATAAAAATTCGAAGTTTAAGTCCTCATAATGCAGATTAAGGACTGTAGGAGTAATTCAATTGATTTGAAGAAGTGCATTTGGGATTTATACATCTTAAAATACTATAAATTGATTTATTAAGTATTATATTTCTTAAAATTGCTTTTAGTTTTTAGGGTTTTGTAGTAAAAACAAAACCCTTATGAAATCGGTCAAACGTCCGCCTGTCTGTCTGTCCGTCTGTCAATGAAATATCTCACGAACCGCTGAAGCTACATGCATGAAATTTGATAGAAATATGTAGAAGTATTATAATTTTCTGGAGAAAGCGATGCGTCGTATTTGACCAACTTTAAGGGAGGGGGGGGAGTCTCCATATAGGGGAAATTAAGGTCAATTTTTTTTTCGGAGCCCAAGAGCTTCCTCTGGACCCTCCGTGAAGGATCCTGTCCTGTTTCTTAAGCAATCCGATACCATCAGTGCGCTTCTTAGACAGGGCTTTGTGGATGCGGATGGGTGCCAGCTTAACGGACGTGCTAATATCACGTACTATGTGCAGAAAGCTGGATACTTTGTATTACAATTTTAAAATCCATGAAGAACAATTTCTTACGACACTTAAAAACCCACTTGTACGCGAATCCTGTCCTTCCAACTAACTTTGCTGGTACAAAAGTGCCAATGCCTGCTGGATATCAACAAATATTTGATGAAGATCTCGGGTATATTCCTGACATTTTCCAAAAATGTTTTATTGTCGAGAAGAGGTTGTGGATCCTTCAGGCTTAAAACCTCTCTAATATTCACTATTTACTCCTTTATCGGCCTATTCCAAACTAAATTTATATCGAAATTGAATATTAAGTACATTTCACTTAGCACACATCTAAAATTTTCCCAGTATTTGGTAAAAATCAACCTGTGTATGGAATTATGTGTATTTAGTGAAAAGGGTTTTTTGATAATTTTTTTGTCAACAAAACTTACGCATCTTATCTTTAGTTAGAATGGAAAAGAGTCGTTACAAACTCATCAGATTCCCACGATTTCCCTAACATCTGCCACCACATGCATGTTCACTGTAGATTTTGTCAATTCGCAATAAAATTTTAAGATTTGAATTCAATATCTACAATTCAATTTATAGGCAAAAAATCTTTAACGCACTTGACTTTCTAGGAGAGTTATCCGTTTTTTTCTAGTTACTGTCATGCATGTCAAAATAAAAAAGATTTAAAATTTAGAATTTTGTTGCCTTCTCAAATATTGGACTATCAGTAAAATCTCAAGAATAATATTTGAATATTATTTGAACATTCATTTTTCGCTAGTTGTAGGCTCTCTTGAAAGATAGAAAAAAACATAGCGCGATTTTGAACAGGGACCCGAAAGTAGTGATAGGCCATTTAAAAATTGAATTTGAAAGAACAGGAAACCGAACATGGGTTCTTGGTCAACAATTTGTTAAGCGCAACAAAGTAACAAATAGTCAGTCATAAGTACGATCAACATAATGATCGCGGTCCTGAAAGCCGATCCAGATTTGGATCTGGAACTGACTTTCTCCTCCATATGTTTTCCCCTTCGGTAAATATTGTATATACCACCAACTGTCAATTTTTGGATCCGAAAAGAATCCCCTCCGGATCTGAAAACTATTCAGATCCAAAAAATGGCAAATAATGGCACATATTTTACCGGAGGGGAAAGCATAGGGAGGAAAAATCGAAAAAGTCAGTTCCAGATCCAAATCTGGATTGCCTTTCAGAACCGCGACCAAAGTTGGTCGCTGGACATTTGCACGTGTATATGTCGAGGCCGACTGCCACTAAATGTGTGACGAGCTTACATCTTTGTATCTTCCTTTTTTTATTGCCGTTGTCAATTTGGAATTTCTTAAGCAAATGTTTGAGTTGTTAATATTGTCAGAAAATAGCTAACTTGTCAAGGTAGAAATCTTATGGTGATTTGTTGTATCTTTAGCCGAAAAAGTAATGTGAATCCGTCCAAAGTACGTCTTCCTAACGCCCTATGATAAGATGCGAGAAGTTCAGTAATTAATTAGCGATAAATACATACTCGTAAATTAACTGGGAGTTGATTGGCACTGTAATGAGGTGATACATACTCGAGTACCAATCTTTGATACCCTAGACCTTATAAGGTACAGGGTATATTGCTTTTGTCACGACGAAAATATGTAACACCTTAAAGGAAGCTCCGTAGGTATGGTAATCTATGTATGTATATACAATGATCTCTCAATTGCTCTAACCCCTTGTGGGGCATAGCGCGTCAACTGTTCCATGTGGCCCAGTTAACGTTTCGACGGCGTAAACTTGTTTCGTAGAATGCAGTTGCCAGCGTGCACCTCCTGCACATCCATGGCCACGAACGTCATCGAGGACGGGACTCGAACCTGGAACACCGGTAGTCAAACATGAGACTGATAACTCTACACACTACGCTACCGGTCGCTACGATGATGGTCACCTCCTGATTCGATTTACATAGCCATGTCTGCTTGTCTGTCCGTTCGCACGATCCATAGAATGAAGCTAGAAGCTTGAAATTTTCGTCAAATGTTCGTAGTATGATCTATAGTTGGTTGGTATGATCTATAGTTCGTTGGTATTGAAAATGGGTGTGATCCCACCAAGGGAGCGCCTGCCTCCCCTACATATTCAAAATATTTACATGTATCTATAACTCCCGATTGAATAAACGTGAAAATCTCTTTAGCAGATGACTCGAGATGGTGATTTTGTGCTCTCCTGTAAAAATGAGATTGATCAGTTGGAAAATAATGGTACTTTTCTTACGTAAATTTTAAATGAGAAGCTGCTTCAGTTTCAGTAAGAGGGGCATAATCAGGCCAAAGGAATGCCTACCTCCCCTACAAATGTCAAAAAATTAAATATTCCTTTAACTACGATAACTTTCGACAGGATAAAGCTAGCGAGCTGAGAATTTGGTCGGATGTTAACAGTAAGATCTAGTTAGTAGGGTACTGAAAATGGGCAAAATCGAACCAAAGGAACCCCTACCTCCCCTACAAATGAAACTTAAAATAAGCGATAACTTCCGATAAAATGAAGCTAGTGGCCTTGAAGTTTTTGTAGTACGATCTAGTTTGTTGATTTCGAGATTGGACAAGATCCTACAGAATGAATACCAACCTCCCCTATACAGGTGAGTTCAAATACACATATATAACATCCGAATGGATGAATGATGAAACTTCTCATTGAATCCACAAACACAGGTTTGAACAGGTCTAGGGTATATACGCTTCGGACCCGAGGTTCTTTCTGCAAAAGAGTGAACGATTGACGTAGTGGGTTTGGTATCGATTTGTAGCCTGAAGGGGAATTGAAAAATATCCAATTTGAAATATTAACAGCATGTGCTGTATAGATGAACCCCCAAGTATTTGAATTGAAAGGGAAGCGTCAGGTGACAAGACAAACTAGTTAATAATAATAATGTATTTTATCCTAAACTGTCTACAAGAATGTTTGTCGCTCCTCAACGCCTTTCTTTTAACAACAATTCATCAAAATACCTTCTGGGGCTTTATTCCAATTCTCAGTGTCTACATAGTGGATTACGTTCCGCTTCGTCACACGCATTCATAACACCAATACACCAACGTTCCTGTTAAAGACAAAAACCCAATCCAACCTAGAAGATTCGTATTGGGTGGAAGCGAGAATTCTGTCGAGGAAATATCGATTGCAAGTCGCCATATTGAACAAATAATTTACTTTTATTCTGTATGTTCTGATGCAAAGAAACACGATTTGGAGCTCTCCAATCCTCACCCCTCACATCCCATAGGTTTTCAAGAAAGGCCTTGCGTAATTCGCAATGTCTGGTCTTAGCAGGGCCTCGACAGTGCGAATTATAGGGAATACCTAGCCTGATTGCATGACCCCCGATAGGCCAATGTCTCATAATAATCGCCGTGAGCCTGGCGACATCTCTACATGAGTTGGTCATAAGCTTAGATGTTTTCCTCCTGTCATAGGAGGTCCATATCTTCCTTGATACGGCGCAGGTGGACTGATTCCGCCATTTGGGATTCGTAACATTAAGGTAGTGAGAGGAGATACTGCGCTTAACAGCCATCAGCGGAATGTAAACAGGTTCTGCATGGGAGCTCTCTAGGACGACTCTACTAGCCAGCTCGTCGGCCTTTTCGTTGCCCTCAATGTTTTTTCTGGCCAGAAACCCAGAGCAGGATAATAATGCTCGCCGCCTGACAAGGCATGTTAACTTCCCCCCATCACTCGACAAGCTTGGAAGATGTACTTACTGAGCTTAGTACTTTGATAGGAACTTGGCTATCTGAGCAAATGGCGATGTTGTGGTTATCGGTTATACGGATACCTATGAGAGTGGGACACGCCTTCATAATTGCGAGCATTTTCGCCAGAAAAATGCTGGTATGATCTGGGAGATATTCAGTGCGTCAGAAAATATCCCTGGGACAAGAGTCCAAAATCGTGATGTAAAAGTCCTTCCCCACTTCGTCTAGCCTCCATTTAGTTCTTGTGGGGATTTTGTTAGAGAAGTTTCCTAAATATCAGTTTGGGCACGATGAAGTCGGTTTTTATCCTGGCCACATCTTGTGGCAACTGATTTAGAATGTCGCCATGGCCGTATGGCTTGGCAGTCCAGCCTCCCGACTCCTTGAGCCCTGTTATGCTGCCCGTCGCCAGTTGTTTGATAAGAAGGTCGATAGGTAGAAGGTGCAATATCGTTTATAGCGCTTCCATGGTACTCGCTGTACCAAAACATGCCATTCTTTGCAACCTGCCAAGTTTTGCTATACGTTGTATTCTTTAGCAAGCGGTAGCCACCACTTGGGCGACCGGTAGCTCAGTGCGTAGAGGCATAAGCCTCATGTCTGACTACCAGCGTTTCGTGTTCGAATCCCGTCCACGACAACGTTCGTGGCTATGGATGTTTGTGTTATCTTCTTCTTGCACCACATAGTGGTGCGGAGCAAAATAATAAGAAGGCTAGAACATATTCGGCGCCCAACGTGGGGTCAGTATGGTTTTATCTAGCCAATGAAATCGAAGTGAACAATCGAATGGGTGTGTTAGCCACGAGATACAAGAGCCGACAACTTTTTATACCTTACCTTAAGGATACCTTATGATATGATTGTAGCGTATTGTTCAGTTAGGAAGGAGATTTCGCGCCCTTCATAAATGAACAGTCTGCTTATATATTAGAGCCTGCTGCAAAGTGCTAACCATATGGTGATGATACATTTTATCAATGGCATGATGAATGCCTTAATAAGTCTCACTGCTTACCCGATAGATAAAGGCAGCACCATCCATCGTATGAACAAAATTAGGGGACCAAAGGTGGGATGGCGTTTATGCCAAATAAAATGCTGGTAGTGGGCTCACCTATAGCTTGGACTAGCAGTGGCCTACTCCACTCAACTCAATTCTCAAAACTTGAACATAGATACAAGGTTAGTGTCAGTCATATTTGCATTGGAATAGGAAGTCACTCAAATATTTTCAAATTATTCTTACCCTCGCTACCCCTCCTACTCGCTCCACGACAAAAAACGGCTAATCCCAGACCTGTTTTAAGTGCTCCAGGTTTGTTATCTTCTTAAACTCATCGACGTTTTTTTTTCAGCTTCAGTCAACAAGAATATCATCAATGATGTTCTGATGACTTTGTTGATGACACTCATCGAATATTTCATCAGCTTATCGTTATTAATAAGTGCTTCAAAGATATATTGAAAAACGTCATCAGCTGACTCACTGGTTTGATATTTACTCAATTTAATAGGCCTTTGCGTTAATATTCACTCAAGAAGAAGGGGTCCAAATTCTTCCCCGAGCACATTCAATATAAAAAATTTTTTTTTATTGCCAACAACATATCTCCTCCCCCCGCTGAAAGCTATCAACACCTCTGATTTACACGAAGCTTAATATCGCATACGATTATAGAAGAAATCGCTAGTTATAGTTCAAATCAACTGCTGGTCGTTACATTTTTCCCACCCCTTAATAAATAACGGGGATTTCCATCAAATATCCGACGCGTGTCGAGCAACCAGAAACCTTTCATTAGTGTCTTCTTCCTAGTAAACAATGTGAAAAAAATAATAATATTGAAGCATATTCCGCTATCGCGCACAGCTCCTGTCAAGGTGATACTGTTGCGTATATTCTCGTATAGAGAAAAAAACTTCATTTTGGATACGTGTAAGTTTAATTATGGGGCGTGTGAGAATATTCCAATACTAGTAAAACCACGATGCACGTCCCTAATTTTCTTCTGTTTGCTTACAGAATCTTCCATACTCCAAGGAAGCCAGCATCCATCCATAAGGCATGAGAGCATCTTGGGTGAGGCGTGTGAAGAATTCCCGCGCTTCCTTCTCTTGTTTGTACTGTATTTCGGTGATAAAATAATGTAAATTATCCCGTTTGTTCATCCGCGTTCCACGAAGATGTGACGGCACCGCATTTAACATCTATCCATGGATGCCCATGGATACGTACCGCACTATTTGCCAAGAGATCTTCTCAGTTTCTAATGGAAACATATTTAACAATGCCATACTATTGTGTACTGTTTAAATATGGGTTTTACGAAGAATGAACCCAACTGACCTCAAGGGCGTTTGTAACTTGGGAAACCATAGATTGTATACATTCCAACGAATGTATGAGTCTAAGTACGTTGCGTTGATGGTACCAGAAGGGGATGTGTACATTATCATATGTGGAAAAGGGCCGTACAGTGCGAGGTAATAGTGATTTTCCAAGTAATCTAAAAATAACATTAAACTGCAAACCACGATTCGTCGCCAGGTGAAATATGAGAATATCCACTGATATTTCACCTGGCGACGGATCGTGGTTCGCGTCTTGGCTAATATTGGCTTTGCCGCTGTAGCATATAGAGCGAGCGTTCTGTGGCCTTGTATTGAGGGTGACAACCCCTTAAGCCCACACAACGGGAGTGCGAAACCAATACAGTTGAGTCGTATTATATGATGGACACAAGTCATCAGCTGATAAGCAAAAATCTAAGCCTTGAAGAAACAATGATTATTCCCGAATTTTGGAAAAAAAAGAAAGGGTGATCCAAATGGGTGATATTCCAAAATCCGGGAAGAAACCGACACTAGTGCGAATCGTGCTATTACACTTCTATCTCCTGTGGCCAAGACTCTCAAAGCATTACTCCATCCTAAATATAATTGTCAACCATATTCAACTAGCCGATCACCAACATGGCTTTCGAAGGTTGTACACCACCACGGTGGCTCTGGATGCCATCATATCAGGAATACATAATGTGTGACGTTAGACCTGCCAAATGCCTTTGACATTGTCAGCCACTCGCTAGTTCCGTCTGACATTTGCAGGACATCGCTTCCGTCTCAAATAATTAAGAAGATCGCCAACTATCTGCCTGCACATAGTACACAGAATTTAGAACTGGGAAACCAAAACTAAAATGAATTTAACAGGGTAGTAGAAGTCTTATTTCCCACCCTGTTTAACCAGTACATGCCAGGACTTTTTTTAATAAAGAGGGGGGCATCTCATTGTTCAGGAGACACTACCGGCATTTAGTGTCAATTGTACGGCAGCGAAATAGGACTTTCATCGTCAATGTGCAACTACTTACCCGGTAAAACCTTCAAACCTCTCCACCATTCTCGCTATGGAACTACCTCTCGGTATTGCGTCGCATTAATCCATTGCGTCCTTTTTCATATTTGCTCCTCTTTCCCCAGTTACCTATGGATGTCGTCGCATATTGTGCGAGTTACGGCCTCCCAATTGAATTCAGATCATATCATGTGCTTCACTATGTTATGTGGGTTGAGGTCACTGCCAAGTTCGAGCTCCGCTATTCCTGGGCCACTATACTTCCTATATCCACCATGTCCAGTAGGAGACTAGGTTAATGAGTGATTCACCCCTCTATGTTTGCGGTTCAGCCACAACTTGATTTGCGTGATGAGTATATGTGCCCAGTTTGCATTTAGGCTTTCAACCCACCGCTTTTGACATTTCCTCAGAGACTTTCTCGTTTTTGCACGCATTAGATACGTCCGGTGGCTCCAAACATCGGCCTTTGTCCAATCAATCCATTTCGTCTGCTAGAATATTTAAGAGGATCATACCTGCTATAATGTAGGCAGCCTCACCAGATGTTGTTCGGAATGCAAAGCACACTCTTAGTGCGTTTCTTCGATAAATAGAGTTGATTCTTCGATTGTTGCTGGAGTGACGAAGTGCGTCGATTCAAACTGGTGACGCATACAAAAGCATAGAGGCGTTCACTCTAGTCTAGACAATAAAAGTCGCCTACTTGGTCGTGGTCCTCCCACTTGGCATAATCCTTGCCAAAGCCACAGTAGCCGCCTTCTCACATATGTACGTGCCTGAGGTACTCTCCTAATGTTAGCTTCGCGTCAATCATCACCACAGGTACCAAATTGCTGGCTTAGAAATGATGACTTTGATACGGCTTCCCTCTAGCTGTTGTCCTACTTTTTTCAGCCACAATTTAATAGTTGTGATTGCTTCTATGACGTACAATTCTGCGAATACCGGATCCTTGTCCACCACAACCATAGCTATGTCATCTGCGAGCCCGACTATCGTCGCGTCAAACATTCAGGCACACCTATCCTCTGCAAAGAAAAATAAATGCATTTTCAGTTTGCCGAATCCAGTGTCACAACCGCGCAACATTTGCCATCACGAAGTGCCTGCCTCCCTAGGTCTGTCACTGTCAAAATGGCATTGGCCGTGGAGCGCGCCCTTCGAAAACCAAACTGTCGGTCCGACAGGGCTCCCTTTTCCTCTACGACGGCAGCTAATTTGCTAAAAATTATTCTTTCCAGCACCTTCCCTCAGTGTCTAGCAGGCAAATTGAACCATATGAATTTGCCTCGCCCGGCGGTTTATTCGGTTTTGGTAGCAGAACCAATCTGTGCCTTTTCCAAATAACAGGGAAAACTAGCTCCTGCAAACATTCAAAAACACTGACGAGACTTTCCCAGAAACCGTGTGAGCTGCTACTTTCAATCCATCGGGCCATCAGGGCATAGTGCTTTATTGTTACCTATTCTGGAAACGATTGCCAAAATCTCTCTGCCAGTTAATGCCTGTATTTCCTGGCTTTCAACGCTTTCTAACGCATGCTGGGGGGAAAAAGTGAAACTTCCTGATCTGGTAGAAGAGGGCACTTTACTTGGTGTGTTTGATAACTGTTCAGCTTTTTCATAACTAGTCCATAGGCCGTACTCTAGGGATTAATATCTGCGTCCTCGCAAAGTTGTTTGAAACAGTTTCGAACCCGAAACACCGGTAGTCAAACATGAGAATGATGCCTCTCCGCACTGCGCTACCAGTCGCCCCGCTGAAGTCCGCGTGAAGTTCTGTATTCTTGTGCCAAGTTGTCGGATTCGGGTGTCTCTCTTGATATATCTACCCTCAGGTTTTCGATTTCTTCATTCCATTCTTCGGTTCATTGGTAGTTTCCTTGTTTGTGGTATTCTACTGGCAATGGTGATGGTCGCTGTGGGTATTGTCCTCGCTCACGCCCCATCCCACTGTCGATGCCAAGGAGCTACTGACAAAGTTTGATAATGGAGCCTGTACTTCCTCTTCTAAATGCATTACTACCGCCTGTATTCATAAGGACGACGTCTAGCTGTGAGAAAGCTTCAAGGAGTAGCCGTCGCCTAGCGATTGTAGCTCGACTTGCCCATTCAGTCGGCAACGCATTGAAATCTCCCGCGATTATTGCGGGATTGTGCGTGCTGGTATCGCGTATTAGTTGAGTTAGCAGCCGATCGGTTTAGTTTTGGATGGGGCGTAGCCGCTGTAGATGTTGATGCCGTTAATTTGAGCTCTCACGCAGACGATCGCCACGTTAACGCCATTTTCTCTTAATGTCTGTGACAGCAGATCTTGTGCCGCCTGACAGTGATTTAAGTTGATCTGGACGAGCTTCATTTACGAGATTGCTGAAGAGCCTTCTTTTATGCGGGGCACTTAAAACTTCCAGTGGAATATTTGTTGTCCATTTCCTTATTCTCACAACATAGCATGCATTTCACCTCCTTGTCGCGTGTTTTCGATTTGTGGCCTTTTCCGCCGCATGCCCCACACATATTCGTTCTGTCTTGTTTGTTATTGCACTCTTTCGCGAAGTGGCCAAAAGGATATCACCTGAAGCAGCTTTCAATGCATATTTGTTCCCTTTCTCCAACTTTAACTTTTTTTTTACATGCCTGGACTCCCATCAAAACATGTCAATGACATCACCAAATGTGCGAAAAAAAACCTATATCTTGACAAACTTAATGCCTTCTGTGCTAATGAAAACCTCACTCTGTCAGCTCCGAAGTCTTTCGCTACATTACCCGCTACCCTACTAGCGACATTCAAATCAATCGGGAGATCAGCGTCCAACTATACGGCTCCTATCTGATCGGAAAGCCTGGGCGACACTTAGTGGAGAAATATACAGACCTGTCAGAATGGTGCTTTTCGGACTGTTACAGGCTGTTTCCTAATGTCATTGCAAGATCATGTTCACCAAGAAAGTAGAATGCTACCCTGAAGAAGCTGCAACACTCTTCTCACTAAGCAGTACTTAGTTGGCTGTTATCGAAACAACCATCCCAACTCTAACCTTATGGACAAAACACCACCATCGCGTCATGGGAGACCCAATACGCGATACCTCGAAAGGGAAGTTCAAAGGCTCGAAAGAGTTCCCTTCGATAACGCCAGCTACAAGTCGGCCGTCTCAACACTGCATAAGGAGGAGGTGCTTTATTCGATAGCGGACTCATGGTACAACAAACAACCTGCCATATCTTCAAACGAAACTCGGCTACCTGAGGCAACTAGAGCTACGTTTGCTCAACTTCGTTCTGGCTGGTGCTCACATCTGAACTCCTACCTGTCTCCCATCGACAACAACATCCAGAATTACTGTCTAGCTTGTGGCCTCACTCCGCATGATGTTGAGAACATTTTCAGTTGCCCAGCGGCTCCCAGGCGCCTGGCACCTACTGCGTTATGGGGAAAACCCATAGATATATATTAAACAGATATGAAATAGGCACAGAGTGGGGGTAAAAATTTGAATATCGAGTTATGGCTGACATATTCGCGTCTGCGCAGTGAAACTCGAACAACACGTATTAATATTTGGCCCAGAGGCCCAAGGAGCGAGGGGCCAAATGCTTCGTAAATGTCAAAATTGTGGCCGATGGCGTAACGACATTTACCGAACGTATAGCGACCGCGTGCAAATGGGTAGCAGTGCGCATGTGCGAGTTGGCTCGAAAATAACCCGAAGCACAGAGTGGGGATAGTACTATTACAGATCTGTTCAATTTATATCTATGGGAAAAGCTGCTTTTCTGCATCTGGACATAGAGAAAACCAACAAGGACATCCACGAAACATTGCTACAACAACATCAAGAAACGATGATCTCGCACGTTTCGATCCATCTGCGTGCTGAACCACAAATATACCATTACTTCATCCACATACTGTTCATCCGCTTATATCAATTCTTTACAAGATATACTCATATGATAATACACCTTTGTCTGATGACTGTTGAGTATTACACACTTGAACATGCTGGAAGGAAGCTACCGTGTCCTTAAAAACAAACGAATAGAAATTTTTCTTCCTGTTCCTGTCTTTCCCGATCGACATGCATATTTAAAGATCACAAACCCGGAAGGACATTATGCAAAATAGAGCGTACAAACGCAAAATACCGGTAGCAACATTGTTGCTTGGCGAGGCAGGTGAGATAGGGACTCAACCACCGATAAATAGTCGAAATTATGAATTCCATGCGTCAATACAACTAGGACCATGGAAAACCAAGTCAATTGTGATATATGGTTTTATTTTAATGGACTTTTTAACATGATGATGAGAGAACAGACACTTAACGAATTGGCCGGCCAATAGAAATTCGAACTCGTTCTCGAACTCAAAGGGATCATTTCAATGGGTATAGTACGCCGCACCCTTATTAAATTCAGCGAATTATGCGGCGTAGTTAGTGCTATAACAGGTGGTGTCCTATTCATTAAACTGGACTTCCGGGTATAAGAAGCACGTTGAAAGGATTTAAGCTGTTCATATTGTCTTGATAGACAACGGTTGGTACCGTATTCGTATTTTAAATGAGGTCAATAATCTTACTGTGATGATGGAATTAAAGATATCATGAAGAGATTCTTATGGGTCGCACATTCAAAACATATACGATAGTATTGTCTGTAGACTCGCATCGAACTTTCTTTTGTATAACTTTTAATGCCTCTCTCTGTCTTTTTAATGTGATTACCGAGCATATTCTTGCTCTTTACAAATGATAAAAGCATATTTAGAATAAAATCTGGTCAGATAAAAAGATCTCCCTTTACAATACATTTCAAATGTGACGTAATTTGAGATGATCTGTACAGATTGTCCGTTTTTTTTTCAAACGTAGTACTTCACTTAGAGCCGGTTTCTCAATGTCCGACTAAACTGCCGATTAACTAATGGGGACACCAGTTTTTCGAAGCGGTAAGCTGCCGGTTAAATATTTTCATTTTCTTATACGCTGATCAAATTTCCAGGTAAAAGCATGGCAATTACGCTCAGAGGCAACATGATTACAAAATCAACTGTTTCTTGTGTGCATTTGACATAAATAGCCAAAGTATGGCAACGCTGTGTTGTAGCGAAAACAGCTGTATGTGTTATTGCTGCCAGATCTTAATATTGTATTATTTGTTTTAGAAATTATTTCTCTGTAATCTACGATTACGTATGCAGTTTTCTCATCTCATCATTTTCACATTCGTCGCAAAAAGGAAAAAATGCCTTGTAAGTGTCAGCAGCTGAATGTTCCTCAAATGGTTTTGCCATACTTTGCTTCGTTCAGCTGTTCGACACTGTGAAAGGCAGATTGTGTTAACCGGCTGTTTATCGTTACGTTAAACATTTATCGGATATTGGAAAACCAGGCCTGGGTCCAGTAAACCGAAGCCATATAAGAGGGTTACCCTACATAAGGTCCGGTTGTTCTGGATTGTTGATAGCTACAGACGCATACTGAGTTGGTGTGCAGAATGAAACCAAGTGTCACAAAAATTCCAATTTCATTGCAAAATATAATTCGCACTTGCACATTGCAAGCACATTGAATACATGCAGCAATCGTAAAAATCCTCAGAGTAGAGAAATATAGAATTTAGTCTACAAATTCCATTATATTCCTTTTTTATGAACAACAAAATAATAAATTACACGGAAACTTTTGTCTCATTGGGAAAAATATTGGATCATGTACAACTTTGCTTCCGCCGTTTTCCGACAGACGGCTGCATCGGTCAGGGCTGGTCAAAATACGTAGTTCAAAAGTGTCACAAAGTGAGTTTGGACGTCTGTGAACGTATCGACATCCCCGCATTAGTAAAAGTTGTTCGCATTTTTAATAAGATTCGCGATTCAAAATGTCTGTTTTCGAGCCAAGTTCTCGTCATTTGCGGGAAGTTTTGATCTTCTGCTTCCATTTGAAAAAAAAAAGCAGCTGAGGCTCATCGAATGCTCTCATATAGTTACGGTGAGGTTGCTCTGAGTGACAGAACATGTCGTGAGTGGTTTCAACGTTTTAAAAGTGACGATTTCACTGTAGAGGACAAGCATGGTGGTGGGAGAGAAAAAATTTTCAAAGACGACGAATTGGAAGCACTGCTCGATGAAGATTCGTGCCACACGCAAGAAGAATTAGCTGAATCACTGGGAGTGACTCAGCAAGCCATCTCGAAACGCCTCAAGGCTATGGGCACGATTCAGAAACAAGGAAATTGGGTTCCGTACGAGTTAAAATCGAGAGATATTGAATGGCGTATATTTGCATACGAACAACTGCTTCAAAGGCAGAATCGGAAGGGATTTCTACATCGCATCGACGAAAAATGAGTCCGTTACGATATTCCCAAGCGCAGAAAGTCATGGGGAATGCCCGGACATGCCTCAACGTCGACGGCAAAACCGAATATTCACGGCGCCAAGGTTATGCTTTGCATTTGGTGGGACCAGCTCGGTGTGATATACTACGAGCTACTGAAACCGAATGAAACTATCACAGGAGATCGGTACCGAACGCAATTGATGCGTTTAAGTCGAGCATTAAAGGAAAAACGACCACAGTACCAAGAGAGACACGACAAAGTCATCCTCCAGCATGACAACGCTCGGCCACACGTCGCAAAAGTGGTCAAGACATACTTGGAAACCCTGACATGGGAAATCTTGCCCCACCCGCCGTACTCCCCAGACATCGCTCCTTCCGACTAAAATCTCATCTGTTTCATTCCATGGCGCACGACCTGGCTGATCAGAATTTTCGTTCGTACGAGGAAGTCGAAAAATGGATCCAATCATGGATCGCATCGAAAGACGCCTCTCTTTTCCGAGATGGAATCCGAAAATTACCGGAGAGATGGGCAGAAGTTGTGGCTAACGATGGACAGTACTTTGAATAATACTTCTGTAAGTACTTTTTGACAATTAAGCTTTTAATTCCAGGAAAAAACGGCGGGAGCAAAGCTGTACACCCAATATATGTCTATTTCCCAAAGACGATATTGGCTACATTGAGGATTTCAAACGCTTCGATTATGATTGTGTAATCCAGAAATTCAGATTGATATAAACTATGAAGAGGAGCATCAAAGTTGCGTCAATGTTGCGTCAACGTTGCGTTAGCATTGTGTCAACTTTGCGTCAGCCTTGCGACAGCGTTGCTTCAGTGTTGCATCAGCGTTGCGTCAATGTGCCGTCTGCATTGCGTCAATGTGGCGTCAGCGTTGCGTCAACTTTGCGTCAAAATTGCATATCAGTATTAAAAAAAAAACAAATATCGCCTTTCTTTCAGGTCGCTTTGATATTGCCTCGATATCGCGCTGGGATATCATTACCAAACAGTTAAAAACGACTTCAACAGAACTCGTTGGCGTTAGTTCGTCCATCACCCTGATCCAAACGACACTCATTTTCTAAAAGCCACTTCATCGGTCTTCGATAGAATCATGACCGCCAGGTTCCGGACTAAACTGAGGCACGTCTGAATAATATATAATACAACTGAACCCGACAATGTCTTGGCGAACGACTCCTTCTAGGAACAACTAAACGCCGTTCAGAGCAGAACACCTAAAGGTGAGATTATAATGGCTATGGGGGATTTAATTGAAAAGTTGGCGCTGATAACTCTAGGCTCAGGCATGTGATGAAGAGACACGGTCTGGGGTATCGTAACGACAACGGTGAGTGATTTGTTGAGTCCTGCAACTTCCACAGTCTCGTCATCGCTGGTACTATATTTGAGCATAAAAGGACCAACACAAAATCAGTTGGTCGTCTGTTGATCGGCACAGAACACAAAATCAGATCGATCACTTTGCCATTAAGATTCAAGAGTTGTTTCCTGGACGTGCGAAATAGGAAGGGCGACGATATTGGGATGGGAAGAGACCATTATTTTCTGATCGTTAATGTTCGATTGCGTATTGCACCCGCGCGCCGTCCTAGCGACGACCGCTTGACTTAACGCAATCCAGCTGTGTTCCAACAATATAACGACCATCTTGTGCAAAAAAACAGCTGAGATAGTTAGTCACCCAGATAGTGATATAATATAAATGAAAACTAGAATGTCAAAAAAATGCATACATTGATAGCGCAGATACCATCCTTGACACAAAACCGGATTGCCGAAATAAGCTCTACATGTCCGACGCTTCATGGCAGCGGATTGTTGAAAGAAAAGAGCTGAAGGTTAGTTTGGCTGCAGCATGGAGCTCCTTTACCGTTAGAAAGCTCGAGAAGTTCAGCGTAGTGTGCGACGCGACTAAAGAATTAATCCGAATTCTCTTTTAGCCTCAGCAGAAGAAGCCGCAAGAACGAACAACATCAACGCCGTATACGGTGTCATCAAGGAGGTTACAGGTGGTCGTAACTTCTACCAATATCCGGTAAAGGATCTTGGAGGAAGTTCAAATGAGGCGGTGGAAGAAATATTTCGCCGCGATCTTGAACCGTGTAACCTCTAGTGTAACCTCCCTCATGCGCATACGGTCCACGGCCCGGACTAAAGAGGGACTAGTCGCTGCAATGATTGCACTAAAACGATGAAAGGCCGACAGGACTCGACAGTATCCCTGCCGGACTTTATCAAACTGCGACAATCGTAGCTGCCGAGTTACTGCACATCAAACTTCCGAAGAAGGGTGGCCTTATAGACTGGAATAATTGGAGAGGTGTGTTTGTGTGCTTCCTGTCGTTTGCAAGATAATAGCTTAAATCGTCCTGTATAGACTAAAAGCTCATCTAGAAACACAATTGATGAAGAGCAGGCTGGCTTTCGGATCCGGATTCTCCTGGTCTATCACATTTTGCAAATCATCATGGAGCAATGCGCTGAGTACGATTCTCCGCTTCACTTGCTTTTCATCAGCTTCGGGAAGGCTTTCGATAGCGTGAACCGGGATTCTATCTGGGCGGCCTTGTGCAGAAGAGGCATCCCTGAGAAGCTTGTGGCTATAATTAAGGCAACCTATGACGGCGCGAAATATGGCGTTCTGCATAAAGGTAAGGTAAGGTGTTGGGGGACTTTGAAATTCACAGTAGAGTTCGACAGGGGTGCGTCCTCTAGCTTTACTACTACTCAGTTGCCCTAACCCCTTGTGAGGCATAGCGCATCAACTATTTCATGTGGCCCAGTTGACGTTTCGTTGGCATAAACTAATTTTGGATAAGTTAAGTTGCAGTTGCCAATATGCACCTGCTACTCCTCCATTTAACCGCCTACCTGCGGCAAGTCGGGAGATGCTGTGGCTTATTATTACTCCCGCACCACAGGGGGAAGAAAACACAAACAGTCATTGCCACGTACGTCGTCTTGGACGGGATGGGAACCCGAAAGGCCGGTAATCAGACATGAGGCTGATGCCCCTACGCACTGAGCTACCGGTCGCCCAATCCTATTTGTATTAGTGATCGGCGATGTGTGGCATGCAGGCCTACCCGGACTAGCCAGAGGAATTCAATGGACTTTAACATCATATCTACAACATCTTGACTTTACTGACGACATATTCCTACTCTCCCACAAAATCATGGATCTGTCCGCAATGGCGTTAGATCTTAAGAGGAAGGCAAGCAAGGTTGGGCTAAAGATTAATGCCATCAAGATCTAGGTTCTTAGCCCGCCATTGCGAAAAATAAACTCTACACCATCAATATTAATGGGCAGCCTGTGGAGAAGATGGACAACTTCATCTGCTTGTGTGCTACCCAGGGGTGTTGCCGAAAATGGTAGTACGGAGCAGGATATCGCTCGTTATATCAACCAGGCTAAATCGCATACGGCATGCTGTCCAAAATCTGGCAGAGCAGTTATCTCACTATCAAGACCAAGCTGGACCTGTTTTGCTCCCTGGGTACTGTCTGTGTGTAGGGGAGCAGTACATGGAAAGTTTCCCTAAGAGTTACCAGAAAGCTGCAAGTTTACGTCCACTCAAGTTTTCGTCGAATATCAAATGAAGAGCTAAGTCGGCCCGCGGGTCAAATGTCAATCAACGAATTGATACGCTGGCGAAAATGGCACTGGATAGGTCACACATTGCGGAAGGATGATAACTGCATTGGTTTACATGCCATGAAATGGAGCCTCATTTATAGCCAAAGCCGACTGAGAGCGGGTCCCAAAATCACATGGCGTCGATATGTGGCAAAAGAGTGTAATTCGCTGGCTAGGAACAGGAACAGAGTACGATGGCGCGCAGGAGTGGTTGACTCGCTATGCCCCACTAGGGTTAAGGCAAGGTAGTAGTAGCAATAAATTATCTATAATTTGAGACTAGAACGGAACTTCTAGATTTTATGCTTACCGAGATGGAGCTAGTAGGCTGAAATCGCTAAACAGACTTTTCTGCATTTTAGCTGACAACCAGACTAAAAATGGGATGAATTGAAGAATAATGACCATCAAATGATGTATCTTCAGCTTTATGAATGCTTGCCGGTTTTCACCGCTGCGCTGCTGATGCAAGTTTCGCATTCAATGCAAATTGCAACACGCAACTTGCCGGCTCGAAATTTTGCATCCGTAAATCTGGGGCCACATTATATATACAGAATTTCGTATCGGCAAGCTGCATGCTGCAACTTGCATTGAATGCGAAATTCGTACCCATGTCTTCTTGGCCGGCCAATATAAGGCGATGCAACATCGACTTGGTCGTTCCCGGTCACGCCTTTCCCACAGGTGCGATGCGTGAAACAGAGGCATCTGATGAGACCCGCTTCGGGCCAGCGGTCGAAACCGGCGAAAATACATTTTTGGGCCTCCTTTCATAATTCTCAACATAATTCTCAACAAATTTAATCATGTAGTCCCACTTCTTCCAGATAAGAGCGACGGCATGATAAGTGCCATGTTGTTATGGATGTCGAGGACCATCGCCTGAAGAACTTACTTGCACGACTGACCCATTTTCCGGAGAGGTATTCCGAAACATGTGTGGTGAAGGACTGATTTGTTTTGCCGGATCAATTTTTGATTTGGCATGCGGCCAACTGAACAGGCCACTGATCCGTCCAATTTGTACATGCACGATCTGGAAATCCGGAAAGCCAGGACTGATTAGTTTTTCCGGAGAGGAGTTCCGGATCGTCTATGACCAGCTAAACTCATCTCGAGGCTTTGGTCCATGATTTGGGCTATTGCGCAAGTTATTTATTTATTAGAAAACACTTCAGCGCAGATATGCAAACATTATTATGTTCCGACTCTGCAGAAAGTTGAAAGAAATTGGCAATACCCGCCTACCTACGACAAGTTGGCAGATTTGGGGCTTATTATTAGGCCCCGCACCACAGGACGAAGACAACACAGGAGGAAGACAACACAAACATCCGTGGCCACGAACGCCGTAGACTTGACTTGAACCCGTAACAACCGTAGTCCGACATGAGACTGACGCCTCTGACGCACTGAGCTACCGGTCGGCCAAAAAAATTATTGATTTACTAGGTATGTCAACAAAAAACAAGAATATAAGAACACGCTTTTTAAAATATCACACAATTTTGTTGCCTAGATAAAATGTATCGTTCAACCGATTTTCATTCAGTCTAGTGGACCAAAAAAAACACTTAATAGTTCAAAGCAATCCAAAATAATGCAACACGTTCACTTTAAATATTACTTCTTCATTTCTGACATAAGGAACAGCCTCCTAAATAAGAATTCAACAGGATTCAGCCCTTTACAGCTCATAAATTTCATGAAGAAGAGGTGACATGAAAATCGAATTAATAACGGGTTCAGTTTCAAATTGCCTGAACATCCTTCATTCCTTCCAAGGATGCAATTAATTTTTCACTTCCTCGGTGGTGCACTCTTAGAAGGAAAGGCATTCCTACAATTAGAGCATCTCTTCAGAATATATCACTTCAAATTATTCGATTTTTTTCTCAAAAATTCCCATATGTGTCACTGCAATGCAGTCTGCAGTCGTAATACATTCACATTCCGTTCTTTTGCCATTGATTCAATCCTTCCGCGGATGATAAAAAGAAAAACAAGTTTTTTTTTCCACGTGGATTTCCTCGGCACCCCATACAGAAGGGCTGAAGACGTACATCTTAGCAGCAGAAGATGCACAGGACACAGAATGAAAAAAAATTAGAGTTCCTCGGTTAAGTTACACCGCAAAAAAAAAGTGTCGTTGAGGTTTGCTTTTCTTCACACCATCCTTTGGAGATTAAGCTACCCGAAGTAAAATGGGAGGAAAAAAAACGGGTTCATGGGTAGAAAAAAAGTGAGTGCAACCCTGTAATTTTTTTATTTCATTGAAATTTTTTTCTCATTGTTTCTCGGACAGATTTTTGTGGGGTTTTATTATTTATAACATAATTGAAGGATATATTTTTTTTACGAAATTGCCGTTGGGTGAAACCGATATGAAAGCAAGAAACGGAAAAAAGTGAAAGTACGATTACATACGGCGACGTATAAACTATTTTTTTTTGTGCAATTTATCGGGGTTAGGTGTAATAACAAAACGGTTTGATTAGGATTTGGTAAAAGGGTGTTGTTGAATTAGAATGCAGAAGAATGTAAGTACATTTTACAAAAAAAAAATTATGAACGCGTAGTTTTTTGTAATTTTTAACGATTTTTTCTATATAATCTGTAACAGCCAGGCGTTGCATGCGTCAGTGAAGAGGACTTTTATTGTATTTTATTTACATATCAATATACTATACGAAACAAAAAATGAATAGAGCTGATAAAAAAAAATTAAGATTTTTTTTTTCAAAGATTATTATTTATGAAAGGTTTTAGGAAAAATAAAATAACGGTTTTTTCAAGGACGCAAGTGGCCCAATATACTGAACTTGAGTGTTAACTCCAAAATCGAACACCCAATCCAGGATCTAATGTGACTGTGCTATCTCTAGCTTACTTGCGAGGCAAAAATCATCTTTCATCCTGCCTGCCTACTTGTCGCACCATTATACAGGATGAACGTGATAAGGAAGTTCAAGTTATTGGCCCGAGAAATAAAAAATTTAGCAATGACATTTCAGAAAAAGTTCCTTCTTTCCTTCTTTCTTTCTTAGCGGCCCCCGACGGTTTTCTGTCTTTTCTTCAACTATCTTTGCACTGTTTATGAACGATCTTCTAAGGCTAAGTTCTAATGCATTTCATAGTTTTGCTCACGGTAGCGTCCTTAATTTTACATACATATTCGTTTGATTCTATTACTGACTCCCGCGGGAGCACTATATAAAGTTACTCACTAAATCTATTCTTGATAAAGTAATCAGTGGCGTAACTATCGGTGTTCGGTATGTTCCATGGAATACGGCCCCCCCCCCCCAAGCCATGGGGGCCCCGAAACAGGACCAAGCTGCAAAAGTTGAAGAGCAGAAGAAAAAACTGCCAAAAATTTATTTTTTGTTCATGGTAACAAGTAGCGAAAATGCGAATAATAAGGATGAAAGTAACATAAAACAAAGCAATTTGTAAAATTTCGTAGTTATGTTCCTTTCAGGACTGAGCAGCTGGAATTTGGTTTCTGCTCGTGTCATAGTTCAATTCAAAAATAACAATCGTTTCCCCGTTTTTTTCGGGATTCATCAGTCTATGAAATTTTCTCAGCGAGCCAAGACAAGGATGATGTATTGCCAGGGAACAAATATCACCACTTCCGATCCTCTCCCCACCCCCTCTAGTGAGTTAATATAAGTGCTTCACACCATCTCCACCTCCACGGTCGAGTTTTCAAGTCAAAATCACTATACGAGTACTTTCAGAATTCTCACACTTTTGTGGTCGTCTGGCACACGGATAGCTGCAAAGATGCAAGACCTGATAAATGCTTCTATCCGTGCGAAACCACTAAACTTGGAGAAATTAAACAGAGAAAATTTGAAAACAAAAGGTAACTGGTCCCGTTGCGAGGCTTGAACCGCAGACGACCGTGTTTCGTATAGCAGAAAAAGCGTTACCGAGCTAAGCTACAGACTCATACTAAGTTGATGTGCAGAATGAAGCCAAGTGTCACACAAAATTCCAATTTATTACGTCGCTACGCAGGCTATGGACTTGATTCGAATTGAAAATTCTTAGTAGCTGTATTGTGAAAATGGATAACCTAGAATGCGTAATTCAGCAATTCGGATTCATAAACCATGAATGTACCGTAGACTTTATTGCACTGCTACTGTGTGTTAGTGTCACCATACACTGTCGAACACGAACCTGATACAAATATCCTCTGAATAGCTTAAGACACACACACACACTTCACATAAACGTGAAGAAAACTGGTCCGCTTGTACCATTTGAGATCGAGTTCGACAGTGTATGGTGAAACTTACGTTAAATAACTGTTAACATATTGTTAATGGACTGTTAACATTTTGCCACCATACTGTCAATGCACTGTTAATGCGCTAGCTAGATGTTGATCGCCGTAGACATCTAGTAATCATATTTTTCCCTAGTTACAGTTACCACAACCTTGCATCCCTTAAACACAGTTTTGTAAAAATCACGTAATATTTATTAATAATAGGTACATTCATTTAAAGTTGCGCACACTATACTACCACTATTTGGTTTAACCATTAGGGGGCATAGTGCGTCAACTATTCTCATCTGCCTTAGTTAACGTTTCGTTAGCATTAACTGGTTTCGGACGATGCATGTTGCTAGCATGTACCTCCTGCCCATTTAGGCGCATACCTGCGACAAATCGGGAAGGTTTGTGGTTAATTGTTAAGCCCCACAATATTAGCCCAGGGTACGAGCGAAAAATAGGAAAATATGTAAATCGTGTAGTTTTGAAATTTGGCACAATTTTTGGGGACAGTCCCCAAGAGATTGCTACAAGCTCGCATGATTCGTGTGACTATGCTGATTAGTACTTGACATTGATTCAATTCAGACAAATTATGTTGTTAATATATTACAATATATATAAAAAATAAAAAATAAAAAAAATATTATAAATTTGACTCTTTCTTAATTGGTTCATGTCAAAAATAATATTCACTCGCGGGGCGGATAAAAGTCGGAGGCGGGGCCGGAGTCTGCCGACCCCTGGTCTAGACCATGAAATAGTATGTGGTATATTTACTCACAAGGGAACACCGCACGCTAACTCCCGATAGAATACAACATCAAAATCTTGTAAAATATTCCTATTAACATCTAGTGGTTTTGTACCGGAAATGGGGACGATCCGACCAAAGGTACACCTACTCATACCTCCCCTCCAAATATAATTTCCACAAACATACCAATAACACAGCACCAAATAAAGGCAGGCAGGTCAAATTCGGGTGGATCATTGCTGTGACCTCTGTAAAAATTAGTTGAATCGGGTGAAAGCCAAGGCTACCTTCTATACGAAGTGCCCCAAACCACCCTACTTTTTTTTTTATTTTTTTAAGTTTTGACATCTAACTAAAAATAGGAAAAAAAATTATGAAGCTTTGTAATTTGACTCAATTGATGAGAACAATGCTCTGAATACATACTCAAAAGTCCCCGTTGATAGGGAAGTGTCGGAAAAGAGGGACCAAAAGCCCTTTCTTCAAGTTTTCCTCTAATATTTGGGCTAAAATCGAACAAAAAATATGGAAAAAAATCATGTAGTTTTAATACTTGACATAATTAATACAAACAGTCCTCTGAATATATACTTCGAAGTTCCCGTTGATAGGGTCCGGAAGTGTCGGAAAAGGTAGGTCAAGAGCCCTTTCTTCAAGTTATCCTCGTATATTTTGACTTTTTTTTTCTCTAAAATCAAACAAAAAATAGTATGCGTCTGTAGCTTAGTTCAATAGCTGGTGGGCAGAATATAACTGTCACAAAAATTCCGGCGGCCAAGGCCCGACGTCGGGCTGTCGCGCCACGATGATGATGATGACAAAAATTCCAATTTCACTGAATAATATAATTCGCACTTGCCCATTACAAGAGCATTGAATTATAGTACTATTGGAACTTTAAATTTGCAATCATGAAAATCATTTTTCGTATACAAGAAATATAGTGATCGATTTATCAGTTCTCCCGCTTGCATTCCAGTAATAACATCGATGCGCTTTTTTACCCACGGGATTGATCTTACAGTTTTTAGCCTGTGACTGTTTCATCCATTATTATTAATAACCGATGATGTATTTCATGATTTCGTGAATTTCCATGCAAACAAACTGTTGAATAAAAGAAACTGTTGTAAACTCGTCGAAAGTATTTCACCAAAGAGCGAAAGTAATTTTCCAATTAATTATTCCAATCCAATAAAAGTACATATTCAAAAAAAACGAAACCCTTCTATCGTTTCCCCCCATTGACAAATTATCCCTGAATCATAAAATCGAAATTCCAAAAAATCAATTAAATAGCTCTATCAAAATGTAAAATTGCATTAAAGCATTATGCATAATTTTCTAATTCAACTTTTTTTTTGCATTCATCCGTTCAATCCCAGCCGTGCACCCTGCACGATTAAAATAACTATTTTTGCTCAAACCTTCACGTTGCATTCAAAAGAGCGTACATCTGAAAATTGGCGAAAAGGAAAACATTGAGAATCGTGGCTGGCTTCTTTCTTGTTCACCTAATAAAATCAATTTCATTCAATTAGCATCAAAAAGGACTCTATGAAATGGCAATTTATCATCATTGATCCGACGACGCCGAATATTTGACTATAATAAATGTCACGGAATCGCATCATTAATTCCAAAAATTTATTTCAAAGGATATGCGCCAGTCAATGTATGGTAACGATGAAGGGTAAAATCAAAGAAAAGACGATGCAAAAATATGTTGCCAAGATGCATCTAATGGAGTGTGTATTGTTTGCAATTTCACCGGAGCGAATCAAAAGAATGATGGGAAAAACTATTGAAGAAATGAAGAAAAGAATGACGCAATTTCGATCGTTCGGGGCTTGGATCGCGCCAAAGGATCCCTCTGTCTTTATGGTATATCAAATCGTCCCGATAGCGAAAACCATAAATAAAAATTTCCCGTCCGTATCTACCTCCGACGAAAGACTTCACCCAAACCTTTTTTCTTAAAAATGTATCTTGCAAAACTGTCTATCGGGACATGACATACCGATGCAATGTTCCGTATCCCAGATAAATTTGTGTGCGGAAATTTATTTCGCACGGGCATCAAATTGGGAAACGGATCTCTGGTAGGGTGAAAGTCGGAACTATCTTCTCATGCAGCAAAGATGATGCGTGTGTTTCGCAACGAAGACATTTGACGAAAAGAATAGAAAAAAATAAATCTGTATATCGGATATGCTCTTATTATTACACATCAAGATCGGGAGACAGTCATTTTCGCTTGGACCCTTTTTTGATTTTTTTTCTTGCCCATGTTGTATAAAACCCTAAACGGGACCATATGAAAACGGGCAAAGGCCAGTGAACCTTTCAGAGGATAGTACACGAAGATACGATGAAAACAGCGGACGACCTACCTAAGTCCAAATGAGAGACAAGAAAAACTCACTTTCTCATAACCTTTTTCCCGATCTCCCTATGATGATGCGTTTCTGTCATAAAGATCCCAAACAGGAGTTCTCAGATTGGCCTCATTAAATACAAGCATTAAAACACATTTCCATGCATTGACAGATTTTCATGTTTGAGGGAAAAAAAGTTGTCGGAAAACTGACGCTACTAATTAGAAATTCCTGCGGACGAAGACAAAAATATGTAAATGATTGAGCAGAAGGTGAAAGAAAAGGAATTGTCTCCATTACGGATGCAACGGGATGTTATGATGGATTAGGGAAATTCTTTCACCTTTCACATTTCGGCTACATTGATAAAATAACGGAAAAATTATACAGGATAGTTTGGATAAAAAAAAAATCAGAAAACTTTTCAGATCCTGAGGGGAACATTTTCAGATCCGAAAATTGACAGTTGTCTGTACAAATTTTACGGGAGCGGAAAGCATATGGAGGAGAATTCGAGAAATGTCAAATCCCGATTCGTTCCCAGTAACGCATCAGTACATCAGAAAAATTAATCAATTTCCAAATATCATCTTCAGTGCATATTCATGAAATTGCTTCTAAGTAAATCTGTTACGATCATATTTTTCTGCGAATCTTCAATATGTGAACAAACGCTCGCTGCTACAATCTGTATCTGACATGATTATTAGATAAATAAGTAGTGCTTTATGTACAGATTTCATCATCATCATCGTGGCGCGACAGCCCGACGTCGGGGCTTGGCCGCCTGGATCATTGTCCTCCAATTATCTCGGTCACGTGACCGCGTCCTCCAATTTTGGAAGCCCAGCAGCTGCGCGGCGTCTACACCTACTGAGCTATCCCAACGAGATCTCAGTCGTCCTCGCAGTCTCGCTCCGTCGACTCGTTCTGTCTTCATTACTCTCTTAGGCATGCGATCATCGTCCATTCTTTGTACATGCCCTGCCCATTGAAGTTGTTGTAGTTTGACGATTTTCGAGACTTGCAGCTCATCGTACATTTCATACAACTCATGGTTGTACCGGATGCGCCATCCATCTCGATCGCAAACAGCCCCGAAAATTCGCCGTAGAACCTTACGTTCAAAAGTGTCTAGTATGTTTTCGGATGCTTGAGTTAGGGTCCATGCTTCGCAGCTATAGCATAGCACTGGTCGTATAATGGTTTTGTACACGCGGAGCTTCGTGTTTCTGTGCACATGCTTCGATTTCATTATGGGCAGAACCGAGAAAAAAGTCTTACTAGCTAAGTGTATCCGTCGCTTGATTTCGTCAGTTTCGTTGGCGTCTCTTAACAAGTTGCAACCCAGGTATATGAAGTTGTTCACGAACTCGATGTTGAGGTCCTCCACATTGATGCTCGGTTGTGCAGGTGTCCTTGTCGTCGATTGCATCATTATTTTAGTTTTACCCTCGTTAATACGTAATCCAACTTCCTTTGCAGCGGTATCGAGCATATGCAGAAGTTCTTCTGTGGCGGCCAATCTTCGGGACATGATGTACAGATTTACATTTGGAGTAATGGGCAAGTATATTTACATTGTACACCAAATCGTACATGCTTTTGCTTCCCATTTTAAAGGAAACGAGACTAAAGGTCTTTTAAATCTTCTCTCTGCCGTCGCGAGAGAAAAAAAATCGTACGCGACCCGTCAATCCGACAGCTACTGACACTTGCTGTCCTTCTGTCAAATTCAAGTATTCTTTATCTTCCAACTATATACTTTCCCACAATTTTGTGAAAAAAAATCTGGTGCAAAGTTTCCCCGACAGCTACAATCGCTGCGAGCCAGTCGAGTGCTCGTCAACAAGCCTCTTCTGTTCATCATCGTGGCATAGCATAACAGCCCGACATCGGGTTCTGGCCGCCTGGATCGTTGTCCTCGAATCTCTCGGTCACGTGACCGCGTCCTCCAATCTTGGAAGAGGACGAAGAGAAGAACCCACCAGTTGCTCGGCGTCAGCATATACTGAGCTCTCCCTGGAGAGGACTGAGAAAAAAGTCTTCTTTGCGTCAGTTTCGTCCTTCGAAAGGCTGCTAGACAAGTATGTGAATTTGTCTACGAATTCGATGCTGAGGTCCCCTACGATGAGGATTGATTGTGCTGGTTCTTGATTGCATCATTATTTTAGTTTTATCCTGGTTCTTGATTGCATCATTATTTTTGTTTTGTCCTTGTTGATACGTAGTCCAACTTCCTTCCAGCGGTGTCAAGAGTATGAAGAAGTATTTCAGCATCGGTCAGTTTTCGGGACATGATGTTGATGTCTGCGTACGCTATCGAATGTGTCGATTTGATGAGTAGCGTTCCGCTGGTGTCCGTATCCATTACCCGAATGGCGTATTCAAGTTCTAGGCTGAAGAGCGTCGGCGCCAGTCCATCGCCCTGCTTAAAACCAGTGCTTATTTCAAAAGGATCAGTCAAAACCTCTCCTGGATCCTGACCTGAGCGACGGAGTTGGTCATCGTCATCTTTGTTAGTCGTACTAGTTTTGCTGGTATACCAAATTACAGCATGATTTTGTACAGTACACCACGATCGACACTGTCGTATACTTACTGAAATTCGTCAAAAATTTGGTACACTTCAACGTTGTATTCCCAGGACTTTTGTAGGATTAGCTTAACCGTAAAACGCTGTTCAGTTGTGGAGCGACCAGATCTGAAACCGACTTGATACTCGCCAATGATTCGTTGGGCGTACGGTTTAATTCTATTCTCCAGAATTTTCATCAGTGTGTTGTAGAACGCAGAGACTAGTGAAATGCCTCTGTATTTCTCACACCGCAATTTGTCTTCCTTTTGGTGAATGGGACAGATGATGCTCCTGCGCCGATCGTCTGGGAACACTTCGTCCTACCAGATTCGCAGAAGTAATTGGTGGTTATTGATGAATGGCATTTAATACACCGTTCCACCGGATTTTAGCAGCTCAGCTGAAATCTCGTCAGCGCCCGGCGTTTTATTTGGTTTGAGTGACCGTAAGAAAAGATGAACTTCGTCTACTGTCGAAGGTTATGTAGTGGTGCCATGATCAATGATAATGCCTTCGATTGGAGGTGCGTTCCGCTGCACCCCCCACTAACGCAAATTACGAAGACGACTATTGTATAGTTATGTGCTAGTTATATGCCGCATTTAGAAGTTTTGTGCTCGTCGAAAAAAAAAATACTGACACTTCAAAATGTGGGGTGTAGAGGAACGTTCCGCTACCCCCCCCCCCCCCCCCCTCACTAGAAATAATGAACTAATCTTATTCAAACCCATGTCAGAGTTACGTGGTAGTTATAGGTATGTGCTAGCTACGTACCGCATTTAAAAGTTTTGTGCTCATCAATTTAAAAAATTATTAGCGGTTCAAAATGGGGGGTGTAAAAGAACGTTCCGCTGCAAATCTGTAAACAGTCAATTACACGGAATGTTATGACAACTGCCTGCAGTGCTGCCAACCGCCCGTCGCTACAACGATCCATCGACATGTATAGTAATTAAAAAAGTTTCAGTATTTTTTTAACAGGTCTCGTATGTCTCTAGAATGTTGACGATTGCGTTTGGCTATCTACTTTTTTATGGATGAGTTGAAAGCAAGCAGCCTTTACTATGGGCACAATTATTACAGACTCTGACCATCGAGACAAGACAAGAGACAGTACATACTCTCGATTCTATTTAATTCTATGTCGACGGCCAGGCTACCATAAAATGTTCAATTTGTTCTAATAAACATCTAACTAATGATGCATTTCAGCCAAATAGTAAGCCAATGAAAATACTCGCTTTCACACCAGACAGACCGATCTAATCGCAAACAGCAGACTTCGGGGCTTTCAAACCGAACAGACCGGTCTAGTCGATAGGTCTAAGGCTATAGCACGCAGACATTCGGCCTAATATACTGAAACTCTGCCTGATCGAGTATAGTAGTATTTTAGATCGCAGTCTACTGGGTGTGGATGTTACCATGTACTATAACGTCGCATTGAGTAGATCGGTTTATTCGGTATGAAAGCGGCCTATTACTTCAATAAAAAGTTTTAACTTAATAGGCGTACAAAGGCATGGCAGTTGTGAAACCCCCTGGGGGATATTTGATGGTACGAGTATTCTACAATAATGAAAACAACTTAACAACCATCTTTGTTTTGCTTCTGGACGACGAACAGTAATATTACTTACTTCATCCATCTACTTACAACCCCATCAACAAGTAAATTTTATTCTTATCACTTTCGGTATGTTTATTCAGCGAGCTCTTTACTCCTTGGACTGAATTGCAAAGAACAAGCACAAGAGAAAACATTTTTTTGTGTATTCCAGATATTTAAACAAAACCTCTCTGGATCAAAACCAGTACGTCCAAAAACGTTTACGCATTCCCAATTAATCGAAATCGGCGGCCGTTACAAACTCTTTAAAACTGGATAATCCTTCTCAATAATTCGATATTGGATCATTTCAACCCCCGAGAGCCACCATATGTAGAGCACCCTTATGAAATTCACTTATTTAGCCTTGCGCACAATACTGGATATGTCAAGTTGCAACCTTATACGTATGCGCTGATATCGATTTATAACGGCCTTCCGAAAGAGTGCATAATATATCTACGTAAAGCATAGACGTAGGGTGTAGTGCTACGTGTTGGAAAAGGGTCCTTTGAATTTATGGGGAGAAATCGCGTGTGCGTATCGTTAAAACTATAGCGCACATTTAAGGAAGCGTGAGTATCTAACAGATGCACTGTGCAAGGGAGAATACGAGGGTGGAATAGAGCCTGCTGGTTCCATACACCACGCCTGTTATCGTATGCGTCATGCAAGGTATTAGCGCGCACTCAACACAAAAGTCATATGTATGTATTATGGTAAAAGCAGATGCATATTGATTAAGATTGGACAAATTTTTGGAATTAATTGGGAGGCGATAAAAGTAGAATGATGTATCGGTTACTCGAATTTGAGCTGTTTTATACACGTGGAGCCTGATATACATACCTATGAAATTTGGCAAATGATTTGTCTATCGGCTGTAAAGATGTCTTAAGGGCGAATGACACTACAACGACGATTGATCACTTAATTTTCTATATTTATTCTATATACTTATGACTTCCTAGCTTAAGTTTACCTATACATTCACAATTTTTAAAAAAACTCATTTTAGTTTTTGGAGAAAAATAAGAAGCATATACAGGGTGTCCCAAACCCCAACGTCAACCCGGAAACCGGTGATAGGCCAAGTGGTGGCAGTTATCAGAAAAGTATTAAAAAAAAGTCTGCGTTAATTATTTTTTGACTTATAGACATTCAAAAAATAATTGGAAAAATTCATACCCTGTGATGATTTTTTAAGTACTGTTATTACAAATTTTAATTTTTTCTTATTTTTTTTATGAAGCAACCCTGGCTAACTGTTCTATAAATCACAATCTTAAAGTAAAAAATTACTGTATTGGTTTTAAATAAAATATGACTTTTTTCCCCAATTTTGTACTCAAAATTATCACTTATCCCAAATTCAACTGACTGCACTGTAAAAAAAATATACCACGCGGTTTTGGCAAATAACTGTAGAAGATGGCGCATTTTGTCCAGATTTCAAAATGGTTCGATACTTCCTATATTATCTCTTAATTGAGGTGAAAAGAAGTGATAATCTCATTTAGGCAAAAGTGTAATTTATTGAACAAAAAAATCAATTTACAATTAAACGTTAGAACTTCAATTTACAACAAATGTTCAAAATGTTTGCCTTCAGCTGCAATGCAAGCACGACATCTTCTTAAAAAGGATCGAGTTATAAGCCGGGCGAATCTTCCGGAACTAATGGCTTCAGCGGCTTCCGCAATTTTTCGGCGGAGTTCCTCCAAATTTTCTATTTCTTTCGTGTAAACCTTTCCTTTTACCGCTCCCCAGTAAAAAAAATCGAGGGGATTTAGGTCAGGTGAACGTGCCGGCCACGAAATTGTACCAGACCGCCCTATCCACCTCTCGAGATATTCTCGATCGAGGAACTCTCTTACTGTACGGGCATAATGCGCTGGGCAGCCATCGTGCTGATACCACATATTTGCAAAAGTACTGAGTGGCACGTCTTCCAATAAATTGGGTAAATGATTCTTGAAATCTTGGGGCTGATACCTTGGGAAGTGTGCAGCCACCCCAGTCAAGAGGCTCATTGTCGATTTCTAACTACTTCTGGACCTGTGAGAAAACACGTACAAATCAAGTTCAATCTTCAATTGGGTACCAAAGCAATCAAAGAGCAAATATGCACCAAGCTAAATGGTACTCAAAGACTATTGTACCTGGTGGTAGGTACGCAGAGAGTGAAATCTGATTGAATTCTGGTTGGGAGGCAATCTTGCAAGGTTGAAGTTTGTTTTTGCCGCAGCCTTTGCTAACAAATTGTATCTCAGATCGGCAGGGTTCTGAGTTTTGTGCAGTCCTCCATAAAGAGCAATTGCGATACGCTCGCCCGCATCTGCAATATCATCCGGGTTGGCGTTGCCGTCCAAGAAAATGCCAGCTTTTTGTGATGAACGTTTCGATGTTTTGGAAACGTGGTGACAATTTTTGTTTTTCCTTGCCCAGAGAATGGAGAAGTGAAGTCGCATACTGAAGGCGTGGAAGACAAGCAGGAGTTGAGGATTAATATAGTTATATTTTAAAGAGGTGCTGGTAAAGGTCACATCACGTTTGCCTCGACCACATTTCGTAAAAAATATACCGACAATGCCTGCAAGGCTAGAAAGTCCACATCCTCACCAACAATTACGACATCGTGAGTAGTGGATAAAGAAATCGCTGTTATTATGATCAGTCTGTCGGCAACTTCCGTAGCCTGCAATGTTGGAATATGGTGTTTCCCCATTTGTGTCTTCAAGAAGTCGATGAATCGAATTTTCGATTCGATTCTTCAATGAAATACTCGACGCCCCTCCTCGCCTTTACTGTCACCACTTCACCCTCATTCAAACTCTCGCGACTAATGAAACACAAACTTGCAAAAGACCCGGGCTCCGACATTTTTATCTGAAGGCACTAGATACCTGCACGTAACTGGCCACACTCACCGCTATAATTGATCATCCAAATGAAGGTTGGAGATTTGTTTCAAATTAAAAAGCGATTAGCCAATTTTAGCTTTAGAGTTTTAGCGTTAGCGAGAGCTGGAAACGGCTTCGAGTGTGAGGTTCTTCTATTCTGATTTCAGCGAACCCTTAAATTGCTCAAATAGTAAGGAAAGGGGGGGGGGCTCACTCACACTCCGTGGAGACGGTGGAAGGGGGTTTTTAAACAATAAACTAAGCCTTCAGAAGCATAAATGGTACTGAAAATGATAAAATTTTGCTAAAAATATTGTAATTGGAAAAATTTACCAATTTTTGAAAAGATATATCTCCTAAACTACTGGTTCTACAATAACGGCTCTAGTCACGAAAAACCAGTCCTTCCGGGTCAAAACTGATAAAAGGTTGAAAATTTCGAGGTTCTCTTCATTTTTGACAATGACGCGGTCGTCTGCCGAGCTGGAAAACTTGGATTTACCGTTCCCTTTGCATCATAAGCAACACATCAAATGAAACCGGAATATAGAGGGCTACGCCCGCAATCCGAGGGTTTTGTAGCAAGCGCTTATTTCGGTATGTAAATATGGGCTCCCTGCTCTTCTTAGTGCCACTCAGATGAATAAAAATACTATAATTCAAATGTACCCATGATATAGTATCTTACATACCAATTAATAAAAAAAAGACTCCATCTGTCACCTCTCAAAGTAATAGTTTTAATACGAGAAGCTGTGCTGTAGATAGAAATGTATGTATACGAGATAAACTGTCCTACTTTTCGAGATGCTTAACCATTCAAGTTAAGACGACATTGCAAATTGCAAACTTTCATAAAAAAAATACAAAAAATAGAGTCAGCGAGCAGGCTACCCACCTGGCCACGAACGTAGTCGTGGACGGGATTCGAACCCGAAACGCCGGTAGTCAAACATGAGACTGATGCCTCACTCAACACACTGCACTACCGGTCGCCAATATTTTCTCCTCCCCCACTGTTTCCCTTCCGAAAAATTTCATGAAAATTCCAAAAATGGAATGTACTCAACATTACCTTTCTCACGACACCCCCTTGCCTACAACGTAGTAATTAAAAGTAATACGGATAGTAATAGTCTAGTACAATAACCAGTCAGACTGACTTTCAATTATTAAGATTAGACCACGAGATCCCTGATGTAACATGGCGCAGCCGGTTAAAGGAAAACCAAAATAAGGCAAGCAAGAACATTAAACACAGGAGAATTTCTCAACAAACTTAGTACAGGGAGAAGAAATAGCAGAAAAAAAAAACGAAAACATAAGAACATAGGGACCGTCTGACAGGTAACATAACTTATTAAATAAATTAAATCGAAAAATAGAAATGGATACGGCATTCAGGCCCACCGGGTCCGATGAATTTTAATGCGAATTTGAGAACAGAGTTGCGAAAGTTCAAAAGGGCGTTTTAAATCTTTGTGTTGGCGTCGAGAGGTACTGGTACTCCACTGAGTGACGATGTCAAGATCGCAATGTTGTTAAATTTGATGGGCGAGAAGGGCATAGAAGTCTTTGAGACTTTCAAATTGACCCCAACCGAGGTGTTTCAAAAAGTGACCGATTCTTTCAACGATTATTGCGACCCGAAAACGTATGTAATATATGAAAGATTCAAATTTTACTCAAGACACCAACAATCCAATGAACCATTTGATAACTTTCTGACGGATGTCACCAAACAGGCCCAAAAGTGTAATTTTGATTACGAATCGGAGCCAATAGTAGATCAAATGTTCAGGGATCGTCTTGTTCTCGGTATTAATAATACTGATTTACAAGAAAAGTTATTACGGATGGAGGATATATCTTTAAAAAAGTAATTGAACAATGTCGAGTTGCAGAAGTTACGCATCGACAAGCAATTGACGTGCGACGCATACAAGGAGAAACAACAAAAGTGACTCAATTAAAAATTTAGTAAAGATAATTGTAATAAGTCAAATTCAGGTAAAAAGACAACTAATGAAAAAGGTAAACATAAAACTGATAAGAGTAAAGGTGTTTGGTAGACTCGATGTCTCGCTGGTTATGTTACATATGGTAACAACGTAGTAATTAAAAGTAATAGTAATAGTCTAGTCTCTAGTACAATAACCAGACAGACTAACTTTCAATTATTATAGATTAGAACACGAGATCCCTGATGTAACATCAGTGGATAAAAAAACAATTTGACCTTAATTTCGCCTCTATGTGAACCCCCCTTAAAGTTGGCCAATTACAAATCATCACTTTCTCCAGCGAATTGTAGCATTGCTATATATTCTCACCGAATTGGTCGTGTGTAGCCGTTCGTGAGATATTCTATGAACAGACGGACAGACAGACATTTGATCGATTTTGTAAGATTTAAGACACAAAATCCTAAAAAAAAACAAATTGTATGAATAATTATTGTTAGAATCACCACCCCAACCAATCTTTACTCTTCCAAAATTGGTTCATTAAATAACTGCAATTCGCGCTACGAAAAACAATATGCAAGTATAGTACTCGACCCTATGCATGAGGCCGGTAGCTGTATTTTTGTATGGATAGTATCAAAATGCCTAACTTTAAATGAATGTACTATTATTAAATATTATGTGATTGCAATGAAACTTAAAGATATTATTACCTATGATGTTGGTTATCATTGGCTATCAATATTTTTGACCTAGGGTGTGCTTAAGGAATGCAGGGGTGTGCTAACTGTAACTATAGAAATGTACTATTAATAACCTTTTTTGATGAGATTTTAAAATTCCATTATTTTTATTTTTATATGCTAGTGTAATCCCGCTTTTCTGTAAATTTTCATATTTCTAAATATAACGGTCTCGAAATGCAACAAACTCGGATCAAATATTTTCCCCTCTCCCTCTTTTCTTCAATTTCGAAGAAAATTCCAAAAATAGAATGTTCTCAACGGTCCCTTTTTTACGATACCCCACTTTGAAAAAAAAATCGACCTTCATTTCCCCTCTATGGGGACCCCCACCCCTCTTAAAGTTGACCTATTACGACGCATCGCTTATAGTACTTCTACATATTTCCACCAAATTTCCTGCATTTTTCTGCATGCAACAAGTAATCAGTTAAACACCCACTAAAAATCAAAATATCAACAGAAAACAATGATGGCTCTACATTCCAATTCTTTTCTTATACATCGAACAAAACAACACTCGAAACAAGTGGTCCACAAATTAAATTGAATCAAGTTATTCATCAGTTGTTCCATATGTAGACGCCAATTTATTTCAGATGATTAGAGAAAGATTGCCGCACCACTTAGCCGCAACATCATAACCCGCCGAGCACTCATCAAACATAAAAAGCGGACATTCTAAAAGTGGATCAAGGCTTCAAAATTTATTTGGTCCAGAATTAGTCACATTTTTAACCATAACAGACACTTATGCTGACTATACCAGTGGAGAATGAGTAATCAATTATGTTCCCAATGGATTCAACCAACAGTTCGTAAATTAGTCAAGGGATGCTACCAACAGATTGCCCTCCCAGTATGATTACTCGTGACTGGCTGGCTTCAAAGCGCAATTTTAACCACTTAGCGTCTGTTAAAAAGTATCTTTTTAATTACCCGAATAAAATTGACATCGTGAAAATATTTATGTAAATGAGTATGTCTACGTCTAGTAGACACGATAATCAAACCTAGCATAATACGACTAATATAAAGGAGTATGTGGTTACTAGATTAGTGATCATGATCATGGATATTGAGGGAGTTTACGTTCCCACGTTTAGTGGTTTCAAAATAATAACAGATACATAGGAAAATTTTATTATTAATAGAAGTTCATATAGAGAAGTGTGTGACGAAATTTAAGAATTAATGTATCTTACAAAAAATGCTAGTGCATATTTAATTATTTATTATTATTTAATTGAAGGATAATATTCGTCAGAAGAACCCAGGAAAGTATCCTAATATTATAAAGTGAAAAGCATTTGATTCTGGTTCGAGTGAACTACTCACCGGTAGGTGTACATATACTCGTATGTATGCACATAACATGTGTTGACTAAATCAATTGGTAGATACATATTTAAAACAAGCTAGCCGGAGGTATCATACCTTCGTTATGACTTATGGTGCATTTGCCACTTTGAAATGTTAGTAAAAATTGTTTCGATTTCACTATTCCTATGAGAGGTATATGAAATAGTGGGCCGATTTCAACCAAATTTAGGAACTTGGTTTGAACAGTTAATATGATTAAATAGCCGGTGAAGCTGTTACAATGAATGCAGATGTAGCGCTATCGCGCTATACTAACGGATTTTTTATGGCCTCAATTGGAAGCTTTGGACGTGGACCAAATGTGGTTCCAACAGGATGGTGCCATTTGTCACACAGCCGGTGAAACAATCACTCTGCTACGGCAAAAGTTCGATGTTCGGATTATCTGCTGAAATGGTGAATCGATTGGCCAATCTTGTGATTTAACACCGTTAGACTTTTTTCTGTGCGGAAATTTGAAAGTGAAGGTGTACGCCAACAAACTATCAACGATTCCAGAGCTGAAGCATGAGATAATCCGTCACTTTAACAAAATTGAGCCCCATCGCCAATTATGCCTGAATGTCATGCAAAATATAGACGAATGGAGGTCTGCCACAATAGCCGCGGTGAAAATTCGAAAAGATGAAATCACTCTGCGTGTATGTATTACTTCCATTAGGGGTTAGTTACAATTGCAACTAATTATTTGATTCTTTTCTGATGTTGTCATAGTGCACAGACCCGATAGCCTCCTGTGTTTATTCACAACTTCACATTATGCACGTATAGCGATGCGCGAGGCTTGGTCATTAGTGCAACACAAGGACCGTTTTCATTGAATTGCAAAACTACCCTCATATCTAGTATTACAATATCTCTTGGTCATATATTTCCATCTATCGTAGTTTTGATTCACTCTTACGACCCTCTTCCTATCCTTTTTCACTCCAATAGTATATTCACCCCGTCCGAAGAGGGTCGGCCCGTTGATAACAGTAACCGAATCAATGCTGGTGTTCACAACGAAATGTGTACAGTGCATGCGCATCACTTGTTATCATCAAGGTCCAGGTGCAGCTACCACTCATGGTATCCAACAATTGTCCCATCAATTCGTGAAGGACGAAATTATATAGGGGCTGAATAGGACGCAGACTCTATCCCTCTGAGTTGCGCGTATTCCTGTTTTATTGCACTCCCAAATACGAGTATGCATTTGCTCGTATATCCCTTTTGACGAGACATACCAGTTCATTGACGCTGGAAAAAGCGCGACTATGTTCCTTTCAGAGTATACTTTAAGGCACATATTCGCGTCCTATGATATATGGCAAAGGACACGTGCCATTTCGAACGCATGCTTTTCCCTTCGTACAGAACTACGTGTATGCTTGCATATATCAATGCACCCTGGTACGATCCAATAAGCCAGCATTGTTTTGTTTTGTGCCGTTTGGAGAGTTCACCCCCAGAATAATTTTGAACTTTGGAAATTTTGCAGATGTACTGAGTTTCACTCGAACGACTACTTTAGAGTCCCATCAAAGCATAGTGGGTTATGGTTGGGCGCAGTCGAGATTCATACGGTCCGATTAAAGAATAAGTCCTGATGGGTGAAATAGTCCTTCATGCGCAATTTCACATGTATAGGCGAATAAAAAATGCAATTTTTGATGATGGTATATTGTTATACTGCTGCCTTGGCAATGTGGGTAGTTTATTAAAAACTATAACATGTTTTTATTTAACTGGGTGGTTGAAAAATAGTCGTAGTCTTTAGTTGACATCGGCGCCAGATTTGAATATCCATAGTAAAATAGAGGCCACCTTGCAAAATATGATAGAGAGATGCCTTTTAGTACGAATATTGGAGGGGCCTATACTTTCATTTTAAAAGATGGAGCCACCTTGGACTCCGCGGCAGAGCGGCTGTGCAGGCGACAAACTGGAAAATTTGAGCCCCTTTTTAATATTCTTCTCATAACTTCTAAACGGTGCCTCGGACCAAAAAACTTAATAGTATTTAAATTAAAGAGCGTCAAATTTTACATCCAATGCATTGCTCTGAAGTGCATGACGAATATGAAAGTGCTTGCTTGGAATATCAGGAAATAGATCCCTTGCACAGATCTGGCATCCCCAGGTTACATTCATTCGCTGAAACACCTGATATTCTTTCTCAAATCAACATCAGGTACGACGTTACTGGAACTGCAAACTCTTGCGTATGGCGCTGCAGTGGCGGCTATCCGATTCCATGGTCAGACGATCCGTGATAACGTTGTCGGCATGAAAGAAAAACAAGACCCAGCCTGAAAGATTCGTCTTGAGTGGAAGAGAGATTCCTTACGACACACAGTTAAAAATCTCGGTATTTTTTTAAAACCTGGTCTTGGACTACCACCATTTTTAATAATTTTAATTCTATAATCTAAAGTTTACTTCTATTTTAAACCAAATTCGTAATAAATTCTAATACAATTCAAAGTTTACTTCCATTTTAAAACAATTTGTAATAAATTCTAATACAATTCAAACCTTTTTGTGTTGTTTTTGTTCTCGCATTATTTTCTAATCTAAGTTTAATTAAAAGGTAAACCCCACAAAGTATATTTTTTGAGTCTCAAGTCTCACTATAACTACTCGCAGTCAGCTCAAAATATTGTGCTGCGTGGCCGAGTGGTCTAGGTCGCAACTCTACAACACGGAGTTCACAGGTTCGATGCTGCGTCATGGCGAAAAAAGTTAAAGATTAGCTGGCTAGCCTGCGATGGGCTTAATAAAGGATTTGGAAGTTTAGAAAATTGAAAAAAAAAAATAATGGAGAAAAAACTTAGAGGAGTTAAAAAAACGCAGTAAAATTAATATTTTTTCATAGATTATAATATCTGTAGATTAAATTTTAAACCAACAATTTGATTAAAAAAATAATGCCAGAAAAGTTTAATATTTAAACCAATGAAGTTTACGGAAGCAATTGTAATACTTTCATTTTATTAAAATCTAATACAATTTTGGGGTAACCTTTTAGTTTCCGGGGCCCCGGCTGGAGAAATCACTTTTCACTCGGATTTTTGTCACTTTTCACTCGCGTCACTCTAAAAGTCAAGAATTTGCAAAAAAAAAATTTTTTTTAAATTTTTTTTAAATTTTTGTTTTATATTAATAATTAAGTTAGGTTTAATTAAGTTTTAATTTTTTCCTTTTTTTAGTTTTTTTTTTCATAATTTATACTGAGTGTTTGGAATATTGGAGGCATGGAAAATTGAAATATTCGCGTGGGCTGCGCTCGCTACGCTCGCTTCGCGCTTAAGGGATCGCAACCCTCAGTATCGCACAAACATGAACGCTCGCTTCGCTCGCTCTACGTGCAACAGCGTTTTTATCAGTTTTAAACACACCAAACACTCAGTATAAATCATTAGAACAAGAAAATAAGGAAGCAAAAAAATAAAACATTAAGATTAAAAATTAAAAAATTAAAAAAAAATTAAAAAAATTTTTTTTTTTTTGCAAATTTGAGAGTCTAAGAGTGACGCGAGTGATAAGTGACAAAAAATCCGAGTGAAAAACGATTTTTTCACCCGGGCCCCGGAAACTAAAAATATCCCCAAATTCCGAATGTTACACCTAAAATCGGCAGTAGAGCGATGTGTTTACCCCGCAACATCTAAAGGAGAGGTTTTGTCGACATTTCCGACCAATACCATAGGCAGGTTGAATCGCTTCGTGCTTATTTTTACGACATTTACTACATCGAGTCCTCTGCATGATGCTGTCTGCAAGGCAGACGACGGTTTCACTCTCCTCTACTTGAAGGATCAATCTTTTGCTCCTTTGAGGCTGATGAAGTTGAACCAAGTGCGAATCGATGAATAGAGGGAGTTCATACTCTTTCACTTTACTCATGATCTCTCTTAGTGTGTGGATGTGATCTATAGTGCTAAAGCCACCCCTGAAGCCAGCCTGTTCTCGTAGCTGTTCTGCATCTAGGGCTGATTGTATTCTGTTATTGATGATTTTACTGAATTCTTTGTAGAACGCAGCGAGCAGACTTATCGGTCTATAGTTTTTAATGTCTTCCTAGCTACCCTTTTTGTAGATCAGAATTAAATTGGCGCTGTTCCACTGGTCAGGAATTTGTCTGGTTCTGATACAGCTTGTGAATACATACGTCGGCCAGAATCTTCCATGTTCTTCTGCCGGAATATTTTAGCAATTCCGTTGTGATGCCATAATTACCAGATGTTTTACCAATTTCCATTCGTTTAAGCGCCGATTCCACTTTGTCGATGAAAAACTTCTGGGTCATCTTTTTCAGGTGCTACTGGTGTAGTCGCTGTATTGTATGGCTTGATTCGGTGGCTTTGTAGAGATCTTGATAGAAGTTGGTTATAATCTCTAGTATTCTTTTCCTATCGGTTACCCTTCGCCTTCTTGAGGCTTCTCTTACTTTCGATGGCGTTCTCTACAAATTTTTCGGTATATTTCCTAACATCTTCTGTTATTTTCTTTCTGATTGTTTTGTTCGTTTCGGTGTATTCAATTCTTTGGGTGTTCGAGGATAATTTCATTTTCCTGCGTTTTCTGAGTAGAGTCTTTGTTTCGTTTGAGAGGTTGCAGTGTCTATTGTCTACGCTTGGCCTACCTATTTCTTCAGCACATTTCAAAACGGCGTTTGCGAGATACGTTGCGTCCTTATTACGCATTTCAGAATCCAGCATTTCTTGGTAGAGGCTGGCGTTGTCTCTGATGTTGTCAGTGTTAATACCTGGTCTTGTTGGTTTTCTAACTAATCTGAGCCTTTCTGCTTTTAGGTTTAGGGTAATCTTTGCTCTAGCCAGACGATGATCATCTTGAAGTTATTAATTATTGATACATCCTTAACTGTTCTTATTCTGTCGATTAGGATCAGGTCAATTTCGTTCTTGGTGGTTGCATTTGGGGATTGCTAAGTCCATTTTTTATTCCGGTTTTTCTTGAAGAGTTTGCTATGTTGGGCGAATTGGACTAGGCTTTCTACTCTTTCGTTCCTTATGCGCAAACCGAATTTTCCTACCAGGATTTCGTGGTCCTTCTTCTTTGGGTCTTGCAGCCGAAAGCGGTATATTGAATATGCACAGCTGTTGTACGTCCTATATTATTTTACGGTATCAGTCTGCGGTAGACAGCACTTAGAGTAGTGACCTACTGTGGTCTCCTGGGGAAGGTACAAAGGCTAGCTGCGTTGGTTGTAATTGGGGCTTTTAGAACCACTCCGTCAGCCGGCCTATAAATGATATTCGCCTTACTTCCGTTAGATATTATAGGCGAACAACTTGCAGCAAACACGGCCTTGCGTCGAGGCTGGACAATTGCGTGCACTGAGTGCGGGACATTCTACTATACTGAACACCCTGGATCTCCCTATGGAGATGGACTACATTTCTCCAAAATATCCTTTTGGCAGAAACTTCACTAGTCTGATTCCGTTGAGGATTCTATGGGGAAACGTCCTTAAAAACAGAACCCGTGGTCATCTATATGGATGACATTTGGACCGACGAATGCGTCGAGCTTGGCATTTACTCGGAGGTACTGGGAACTGATTTTTCACTCCGTCTTCCGGACTATTGCAGCGTCCTGCAGGCGGAGGTCTCAGCGATCTCGCAAACCCTGTCTTGGCTGGCCAGTCATGTCATTACTGTGAGGGACATCATCATTTATACTGACAGTCAAGCGGCGATTCACTCCCTCGACGACATCTGAACTAAAACCATTGAGAACTGCCGCTTAGCTCCCACAGAGATGGGTGGCTTTTGTAATATCACAAGGACATCAAAATACCATTTACCTTGTGCAAATGATCGATTAAGACCGTTGCTGTGGACAGGACTAATATAAGATGGCTCAGCGACAACACATGCAAAACAACGAGGATGATTTGGCCGATATTCGACCCCAATCGCTCTGCCACGCTGTTCCACCTTTTCTGTCATTGTCCGGCCTTGGCTGGCAGGAGAAAGACATTTCTGGGCTCTCGGGTTTTCTATGATGTGAATGACCTTAGGAATATGACCGCCATAAGGCTCAATCGTTACATCGCCATTGCAGGCTGGTTTTATACGTAGGTTTCATTGGAGGTAACTTTTTGGTGGTACCACAACGGGCCCAGTGGTGGTCTAAGTGCGTCGTCATACAACATGGCAGCCCCTACACCTAACCTAGGGCAGGGCAAAGCATATTTTTTGAATGACCTGGTATGCGTAGACAAGATTTATTCAAGAGATTTATACTCAATTGACCCTCTCTAAACAAAATTGTGTAGGCCATTTGCATGACGTCATTTTTAAACATAATAGTATGCAACGTATTTTAATCCGCAAAAAAGATTTTTGTATATCTGAAACATAATATGCTGTTTTTTTTTATTTCATAGTTCGGAAACCTTCATGAAAAACTCTATATACTGAAGATCCATTGGGACATACTCAAAAGGATTTTATATAAAAGTTCGACAATCCTAATAAAATACGTGAATTCTACGTAGTCATACATCTACGAGTACATAATACCCAAAATACACCAATCTTTAAGTCATTTTGTCATTTTCATAAGTCAATTTCAATGCCTAATTCATGATCTAATCTCAAGCTAATTACATCGAACATCTGCTCCATGTGGCATGCGCCACACTCTACATCTTCCGCTGGAAATCCTTAACCCTTTTTACCGCAAAAACTAATCTAATCAATTTAACAGTTAAAAAACGTCTAACGGCTACGAAACCGAAAACTAATTTCTTGATCTAAAAACCAAACAGAAGGATCGAAGGGATACCAAAAGAAAAGTGAAATCAAAAACTTCAAAAAAGGAAAGGATTCGTTTTGCACCGAAACAAAAAAAAACAACAATCTTCACCAAAATCTTCAAGGGATTTGATAATCCCTACCGTGAAAAAAGAAAATAAATAGAAAAAGGGATCCTATCCGTCAATGTGCACGGCAAAGGGCACAGGTGAAATTAACGGTTTTCCGGATGCCCAGGTATACCGCCGTGCGACTCACGATGAAAATCCTCTGAAAAGATACAGTGAATAGAATGTAGGCACAGGACAAAATATTTAATAGGGTCTTTTGATTAGCGAATTTTTCACGCAAATTTTCCCGCGTCAACGAATGTACGTATGTATCTCTCTCCATTATGATTTCCTGCAGTACTTTTGCTGGACAATTAAAGAGATCGAACGTATTGTCCAAAAGATTGAAGATTCTGATGTATGACACAATTTTGATAAAAACTTTTGCATATATCATGCATACGAGGAACAATAGACACAATCAAATGTCCTTCAAGCAGATGCTACTTCCTCATCATCTTAAGGATAATTTTTTTCACCGACCGTGTCTGGGCAAATGGTACATCGACTAAGGGGTGCGTACACTCAGTTCACTGTCGAAGATACTGCTTGTTTGCGATTTGATCCTATTTTTGCAGGATCACTATGATTCAAGGTGCAAATTGCCACGGGGTTCGTGTTTGACAAGCAAGCCTTTTCATAGTGAGGGTCTTATTTATAGCTTGCACTGTAAAGGTGGCGTACGGTTTTCTTTCAATTGAAGACTTTTCAAGGAAATTTTCTTAATGTATCTACATTATGAAGGGGGAGATTGAAAAAGACACGAATCTATTAAGGACCAAGAAAAATTATCGCGAAGTTGATGAAGCAGACAGCAGCAGCTGGATTCTCTTTCGTGGCAGTATACAGAGAGAACATCCAAACAACAGTGTACTGTAATTTATTATCCTGCCAGTGTGTCTTAAGCGATTCGGAAGTAAAATGTATCTTTGGAATTTGTGGTATATCCGATAGAAATTGGGAATCTCCCTAATGTAGAGACGTTTGTTTGGGCGTTGGATTGGATGCACGAGAGATGCAACTGCGGTAAGTGTATTGACCTTTAGACGGATGAGGATTAAGTCGAGCTCAGAATGACGGCTTCGACGAATGAAAGTATGTACGTGATTTTTAGAAACTTAATTATACATTGAACGGAAGCTGAACGAAATGTCTGTTAAGGGGCTTCAGTACTAAATTTAGAATATGAAGAGGAGGGGTCTAAACTAAGAACATCAATTAAAATGTTTCTAACGGTCGCGTGAATGATTTTGAACCCTTTCGGGTGTATACGTCTCGCAACACATTCATGAAATAAACAGATGAACACGTTTCAAAAATGAATGGAGACAGATGATAGCATCGACTGCTTAATGTTATAGATTTCAATAATAGATTTCAATAAATTGGATAATGTTGTCGAGTGGGCTCTTTCATTCTTTAAAATGACTAAATTTTGTATTGTGATGCCTTTCTTGCCTTCTGAATATGGTGCGATGTGTAAAAGCTTACTTGTTAGGTATTTATTAGCTGGTAATTTAATTATGCAGATTATCTACGTCAACTCTGATTTTCATGAAATTTTATATATTGTTCTCCTGATGAGGATCAGGAATATTTACACATGTTGGGCGCGGAAACTATTTCTTCACATAATTTTTTAATGTTGAAAATGTAGGGAAACACTTTTACTACACTACTTCGTTCAATGAAAATGACATCATCGCGTAAAGAATTTGCAATTTGCATCGTGAATATTTTACAGCGAGCGTTCATATTTGTGCGATACTGAGGGTTGTGATCCCTTAAGCACGAGTAAGCGTTGCGACCAGAGCCCAGACAAGAGACTATTATCAATTAACAGTCTTCTTGTATGGGCTCCGCGCTTAAGGAATCACAACCCTCAGTATCGCGCAAACATGAACGCTCGTTCTGAGCGCAACGTATTTACCATACATCATATTTGCCATACATTATTTTTTTAATTTTTCCAAGCTCGAAAAGTATGTGAAGATATGCTTTCCGCAGACAGCATGTACATATATACATACATTCGTACACAGCATGCCGAACTCTACAACATACTAAAACAACTCGATGGACATATATGATAGTTTCTCAATGACGATGTGTTTAAAGTTAGTAAAGAACCATATTCTGGTCGTGCTGCTTCCACCGACAGATTGAAAGCAGCACATGATGAGTAGTGATCTGTTGGCGGTACGAAACCAGAAGGCCGAGGGTCCTTCTCATGCTTGACTACCTGCTTTTCGACGACGTCCACGACGACGTTCGTGGCCGTGCATGTTTGTGTTGTCTTCCCCCTGCGGTGCGGGGCGTAATAATAAGCCACAGCAACTCCCGATTTGTTGAAGGTAGGCGGCTAAATGGAGGTGCATGCTGGCAACTACATTCTCCGAAACTAATTTATGTCAACGAAACGTCAACTGGGCCACATGGAACAGTTGACGCGCTATGCCCCACAATAGGTTAGAGTTAGAGTAATTGAGCAGCCTTGCGCATCTTTGAGAAATTGATAGCTATTATTGAGGCGACGTAAGATGGGACGAGGTGTCACGTGCCTGTATAAAGGTAAGATGTCGGAGGACTTTGACATCCGGAGTGGAGTTCGGCAGGGATGCATCCTCTCACCGATGCTATTCCTCTTAATGATCGGTGCAAAGTTTCAGAAAGTAGTTAGGCTAAAAACAGACGGACCGACGACAATGCTAAATGAACGCACCTCATCGTGCTGACCAAGAATATCACGAGTATATACGAGCACTTTATATGGTTGCAAACTTCATGACAAAGTTAATATGTATACCAATACCCTTTCCTGCGAAGAGTATGCAAACACTACTAAAAATATGTAAGTAGTACTCGCACCTATAAATAAAGCGGCTCATGCACAGGCCAACGGTTGAACCACGGTCGGTGTTATATTTATTGACCATTTGTTTTATTTTCTCTGTTCGGGCGAACTTCTTTCTCTGTGGAACGACTCATCACTGCTGCTGAGAGACTGTGGAATCTGTAACAGAATTTCTGAACCATTAACTTTGCTCGCGATCAAGGGATATTGGCTAACCCTTATGGTGGACACACACTTGCGTCCAAATTCCAAATTGTCCCGCATCCAATCCAAAATCCGCAGTGTGTGGGGTTTAAGTTGACAGCTCAGGAATCTACCGTAATCCAAGTTGGATATTCAACTTGCCCAAAATTCATCAGCCAGAACCCAACTGCCGCGACGTTTGTGCGCAAAATCCGAACATAACGGAGTGTTTTGTGTTGTCAGTGTTAATGAGCAACAAAGGAGACGTTTTTACGTGTTGGCCGCCGCCAAGTTATTATGCAAAACTTTCGCAATGCAGTTGACCATGCGTAAAATTAAATCGGATAAGTGAAAACTGAATTCGTCATCGAACTTGACTTTTAAGATGACGTCTGGCTCGCGATGATTTAGATTGCAGTGTAAGTCCCCAAAATTTGGAATTCGGAGTGCGTCAATTTTATCACGCGACCAAATGCACGCTAATGCGTGTCCACCTTTAAACCAACAGAATGTGAAACGCCAACTACATCATACACTAAGCAACTTCGATTTCTGGCTAAGAAAGGCACGAACTAAGTTAACACTCTAAGGCCGTGTTCAGACGGGTCGCCTCATAATCGGCTCGTCTGCGATTCGAGCTCCACTTCCAAAGCAAATCGATTCGCTTACGTGCCGACCTATGGACCACCCATGTGCGGACCTCCACTTTCTAAGCAAATGTTGCTTAGTAAGTGGAGTTCAAATTGCAGACGAACCGATTGCGAGACGAATATGAGACGACCCGTCTGAGCGCGGCCTAAGAATACAGGATGGCAGTATTACAGAGAGTATTTGCAGACTGCTTCAGGATACTCACTTTCTGGGGTGCGAAGCACTTACAGACGATACCAGAACCTCAGCTGATCGGAAGGCGTGGTTCCAAGCCGACTGTTCAAGCTGGAAAACCGCAATAAATATATTCACGTAATAAAAAGTAAAATGGGCCATCGAATACTTCGAGCCCTATAAATTAGCCAGCACTGATGGAATCTTCCCAGCTTTGTTGTAGAGAGGAAAAGAAATTTTAACTCCGCTCCTCCTCATTATATCAAGTAGCATTTTTGCTCTTGGATACATTTAAAATTCCTTGAGATCAGTTAAAGTAAAATTGTTTTCGTCCTAAAAATGGGCAACCGACCCAAAGATGATCCCAAATCAGTCAGTCAGACCAATAACTCTGACATGCTCAAGTCCATGGAAAAAATCCATTATCCTCTATCATATCCACATTAGGAACACTCTCCTTGCCAAATAATTTCCACTGCAGTATAAGAGGCTGCTCGCAAGGTGGCGCACTTACTCCTACTCTATGGTGCATCGTACTTGATAGCTGAACGTTAAACCCATAATTGATTATGGAGCTGTCATCTGGTGGAAGAAATCGTGTACCAAAGAGGGCAAAGTTACACTGGAAAAAATTCAAAGGATAGCCTGCATCACTGTGACGGGTGCTATTTGCTGCCCTACTGCCGCCCTTGAGGCACGACTCCATCTCTGTCCGCTCGATATCCATCTAAAAGCGGAGGTTAAACTTGCAATAGCGAGGCTTTAAGCCAATCATACCTCTTTTAAACTCAATTCAGAGAAGAATAAATGGCTCCTTGATGTCAATGAGCTGAGTATGCCATCTGATCACTTAATAAGGGAGTTACACTCCAACTGACTCCTGTCTACCGATATTTGAAATAGAGAGGAATGGAATCTGAGGCACTCGTCACTCCTTCCGAATACCGCCAGATGGTTTACTGATGGCTCCAAAACTAATGAGGGTGCTGGGCATGGGAATTTTAGGATCCTGTACAAGACTATTAATCCCTTCCAAGCCGAAATCCATGTAATTCGGATCTGTGCCAGTGCACGTTACCGTGGAAGAAGCATTGCAATCTTCACGGATAGCCAGGCTACTGTCAAAGCTCTCAATAAGCCCGTACTGATGTCGAAATCAGTACTTGAATGCTATTATGTTGTGCAGAGACTAAGTTTCCATAACAAAGTGACCATATACCGGCCATGCCAGTTTCTCAGGTCATGAGATTGCCGACGAGTTGGCTAGGAAAGTATCTGCAACCACGTTGGGCCAGAGCGCTTTTGTGATATCCCCTATGCAGGGTTAAAAGCCATATTAGGGAACAGGAGCGTATAGATACCGGCGCGTACTGGGAGAGTCTCCCTGGCCTAAGACAGTCTAAGCTGTTAATTCCAGGCTATTGGCGCAAGCGCACCCTAGAACTGCTGAATCTAAGCGGGAACAGGGTAGGAATCATTTCCGGCCTTCTCACAGGGCACTCGGCCCTGAGCTACCACATGTAAAATACAAAATGGACATTGCCTCTGATGCCAACTGTCGCTTTTGCGAGGCCCATGATGAGACATCCTAGCACATCCTCTGCGCGTATAAGGCTCTTTTCCATCGTCGCCTAGAATGCCTCAGTGATCCCTTCCCTAAGGTGGACGAAATTGCTTCACTTGAACTCAGACAGTTAAGCAGCTTTGTTGGCTGGATCAAACTTGATCACCACCTTTAGAGCTGCACTAGACCATGTGGGCTATTGCACAGTAGACCTCTCTTGGTCGGACCGCATCGCCCACCGCCCCTCTCTCTTATCTTTACTTCGATTTAATTTATTCCACGCGCCATTCACATTTTGATTTTAGATTGTAGTGCAACTAACTACGATGTAGAGCAACCAATTTGTATGAAACTCACTCACTGCGTTCTATTTTCGAAATGAGGAGCTGATCAATAATTGCTTGCCGGTAGGAGTATTTTTTCTATGACTACCGTCAAAATGCTCAACGTTGAAGGAATGTAGCTGGGTCTCTGTTAACAGTCCAGATCAGAGCAGAATAAATTGTTCTGGATAGAGCTGGTTGTTAGTGTAATGCGTGCGATTGTTGTTCTGCACTTGATCTGGACTGGCAAAAAAACACAGCTATTATAAAATATTATGTGACTATTATGAAACTTAGTAGTCCGGATGGCGCAACGGTTACCACGTTCGCCTTCTATGCACTGGGCCCCAGTTCGATTTCTACCGAATGCGGTAGTCTTCGATGAAAAAGAGGATTTACGTGTCGGACTATGAGCTGTTAAATGAGTACCCAGTTGGGCTAGATAACTCTGTTGAGCGTGTTGCTGATCACACACCTCTACACAAAACAAATCGTCGCGATCTAGTAAATGAGATGATGCTAACTCATCTCGAAGCCTTGGTCCAAAATTTGACTGTTGCGCCAGTTATTTTTTTTTATTACGAATCTTAGAGAGTAGTATTTTTGACCTCGGATCTGTTTAAGGGATGAGTATACTAACTGTAATTATAGAAGTATACCATTATTAACCTGTTTAGGGAAGATATCACTTCCATTATTTTCCATTTTCTATGCTAATCGAATAGCACCTTCCTGTGAGTTTTTATACTTTTATGTTTAAGGGTCTCTAAGTACTCCAAGTTACCTTTAATATGATACCACCCTACTTGCCTATGCCAAACAAAGAAAGTTGACCTTCATTTCCCCTCTTTCCTTAGTTGACCTATTACAACGATTTGCTTTCTCAGGAGAATTATAATATTTCCTCATATTCCCACCATATTTCATGTATGTAACTTCAGCAGTTTGTGAGATATTCTATAGACCGACGGACAAGCGGACATACAGACAGGCGGACAGTCGCCCACCTTTTTATAAGAATTTTGTTTTTATCACAAACCCCTAAAAATAATAATTGTAGATTTTGATATCGATGTTGGAAAAAAATCGATAGCAATCCGGTATACCTACCGGTACGAAAAACAAGCCTAATAAGAGCGATGGCATCGCATGCCACAAGGGGATGAACGACTTTTCGATAAAAGCCACTGTCAACCGGAGTTGAAGCCATCAATAGGCTTGGTCGCAAAATTCCTTGATTTCCGGGAAAGAAGTGCCAGATTATGAGAGAGGTTTGGGAAATTAATCTTGTTCGTAAAACATCACTCACTCATCACTCCTTTTAATCCAAAACGGTTGAGTTATATCGCTAGTTACCGCTTCACATTAGTCTGGAATCACCAGGTAAATTATTGAGTTAGTTCGTTAAATTGGATGCATATTTCTCAGAAAGTTGCTAGCGATTGTTTCTAAGGATAATTAAACCAAAACACACGAAAAAATAAATTTCGGTCATCAGCCATCCTTTATCTAGTTCGTGATAATAGTTGTGAGGTCTTCTTCCCATGAAACCCCCATGTACTTCGTCAGTAATATCGTGTTCCCGAAAACTAAAACCTGATTCCAAACGACCCAAAAATCATTTTCTAATGCATAATAATTTCCACATCCATGTCTTGAACTATTGCCTAGTTATGCAAATACATTATAAATAACCCAGAGAACCCACTGATACGAGGAAGACATTCGCGCCAGTATGTACCTCTTTGCAGGTAAGAAAACAATTGTCAATTTTAAATTTGTCTTCTGACATATTTATATCCAAATCTCGTTTTCGACCCTCTGGATTCATTTCATTCCTTCCTCAGTTGGGAATCTAAACTACTCTTAGTTATATTCTTAAACTTTTTATCCGCTCCTTGGAAAAAAAAGGTTTTCTCGATCTACCGAAACATACATTTCGGGTTGACACGAAGAAGATAAGTTATGGTGAGAAGATATGGATAAACTGCATGCGAACAACGGACCCTTCAAACGAAAATTCAATCCCTAATGTCGATTTCATAATCGAATATGAGGTCAACGAACGAAATGCTTGTATAGAAATAGAAGGTGTCGGCCAGAGCGATATTCGATATAAGGGAAAGATACCCGACAATTGATTAGCGTTTATTGAAAATGATCCATCAATGAATCTTTTCCTCGATACTGATTGTATAAAATAGGTGAAAATATGTAATTACTTTCGCCGTTTTCACAATGTCTGGCTAAAGTTTATTCTATAGATAAACGTTAAACGGCACACATCCTCGAGTTAAAAATTGATGGGACGATAATTTCAAACAGCTGATCGGGCTGCTGAAATTTTAACGGCTAGAATTGTTTTCGTTTGCAAATTTAAATGAGACAATTATTCTGGTCACTAGTCCGGATGGCGCAACGGTTAGCACGTTCGCCTTCTACGCACTGGGCCCCGGTTCGATTTCTACTGAATGCGGTAGTTTTCGATAAAAAAAAGGGGATTAACGTGTCGGACTATGAGCCCACTCAGTTGGTAAATGAGTACCCATTTATGGGGTAAATAACTCGGTTGAGCGTGTTGCTGATCAGGATCACACACCTCTGCACAAGACATAGAAAATAAGATGATGCTAACTCATCTCGAGGCCATGGTTCAAAATTGGACTGTTGCGCCAGTTATTTATTTTTTATCCTGGTCACTGGTTCGATGGAAGAGGATTTGAAACCAACTCAGCAGCAAATTAATGCTGAGAGACAGTACAGACGTACAATAGAATAAAACAGGCGGCGGAATTCCGCCAAGAAAATCTGCTGATTATCTACTGCATGGGCTGATTTTTCCACTGCATTATCATATTTTGAGCGTTGCATACGCTAAGGTTTAATTTAGTGTCCCTTATATCTAACTGGCAGTTTAACCAGACATTGAGAAAACGGGCCTACAACGAATTTGACAAAGATACTTCATTGTTGAATCGTGTTTCAAATGACATAGGCCCGATTTCTCAATGTCTAGGTAAAGTTTATCCTAACGGTAAACGTGAAACGCCACCTATCCTCCAGTTAAAAATTTATCGGACAATAATTCCAAACAGCTGCTGAGATTTTGACAGCTAGAACTGTTTAAAAAGAACAGAGTTTTGGAAATTGATGGAAGAGGAAACCAAGTCAGCCGCAAATTAATGCTGAGAGATAGTACAGACGTACAATAGAATAGAACATACGGCAGAATTTCGCCAAGAAAATTAGCTGATTTTTTGACTGCATTATCATATTTTGAGCGTTGCGTACGCTTAAGGTGTAGGTCTTCGATAGACGGGGTCTCAGATAGCTAACTGGGAGTTTTACTAGACATTGAGGAAACGGCCCATACTCGTATATTTACCACTTTGCAGCGCGGTAAGTATTAATGTGTTTGTAGCAGTCATATCAGTTCCTGTGCAGCCATCAGTCCAGCTATCAGCCGAGCTATCACCCCCGGATCCAGTTCAGCTATCTGCTCTGCCATCCGTTCTCCATCAAATCCTGCTCAAAGCTTATGCAAAATGGATGGCGAACTGATAGCTCAATTGCTATGTGGGGTGTCTTCTCTAATTCTTATTCTGCTTCCGGGTAAAGAGGCAGACCTACTTTAGTCACTGCCAAAACTACTATGTAATTCGTTAAAGAGAAATGTAAATAAAATCAAAGTCATTGTCTATTGTTTATTAAGTACAAACTGTGATGATCTTTTAGTTTACTCAGAAGGGGGTCAGTAAGATTACAGTTAACGGATATATCTTAATTCTAAAAAATAATCCAGCCATCGATGGGATACAATGAAAGTTATCCGAAAGGAGTAGAGATGTATACAATAAAAGTAGAAACGCACCGAAGAAATAAAATGATGGTTGTTTTTTTCGGAATGAAATTTATTCAAATAAATATAAATTATAAAAAAATAACCCCAAGTGGATAGAACTATATTCGTATATAGGCGTTGCACCATTACATATTCAAAAGAAGTCAATTTGAACACAGTATTTTGTTTATTTTTCAATTCACGTAAAAGATATATAAATAAACTTATAGACAGAAATAAACAATCCCAGTAATTTTTCTTGTTCTCGTTGTTCTTTGACAGGTCTGCTTTCTTTTCTCACGAATTGACTGTGTCCCAATGGTGTGCATAGGCTATCATTTGCTCTTGTCCGTGCAGTAGATAAAAAGATACATCCAAAAATGTGAAATTTTATAGAGTTTCCCATTTAAGTTTTTTCAATGATTTCAAAGAAAAAAATCTTACAGGCATTATCCATCCGTGGTTCAACTAAATTTGGTATATAGCTTCCTTTGGATATTATAAGTACCACACGGCTATATTTTGTTGCTGTTGAAGATGTGAAATTTCACTTTCATTCTTTTCGTATTACTTAGATTAAGGATAATGTCGCAAATACTTCCTTAGAAGGCATTCAGAATAATTAGGATTATTTAGGAGGTTCCTCAGTCGAAAATTAAGAAATTTTTGGATTCCACGAGATGGTCGTAAATTCGGCCATCTAAACGGGAAATCGGGGAGACTTTACAAGGACTAGTTAGCTTCTAGTGTCGTTTATCTAACAAAAAGAAAAAATCCACGGTAGAATTTATTGTTGGAGTTCCAGACGTAATTTACTCCGTTGGGTATTTAAATACCCAACAGGCTTTGGTATGAACAAAATTTACAATACATGAAATCTGAAGAAATAAGTGTCTTTTACGTATAAAGCTCAAATGTACAATATAATAATGACTTTTTTATCTAAATACTAAATAATAAGTATATTATTATTATTATACCAACAATATAAGAAGACAGTATTTGGCTGTTTTTCACCTTTTCCATATCCTTCCTATATCCCATTGTATACCATTATGGTAGTCCAAATGCACTGAAATCATGCAGATTATGAACCCGTTAAAGCCTGTTGGGTATTTAAATACACATCTCATATCTCCGTTCGTCCTGCACATACCGATCTGAAATTTTGCAAATTTATTATTATAACTAATATTAGCTTTCTCCTCTCCCTCTTTTCTCCTTTCTTCAAATTTGAAAAATGGAATGTTCTTGACGGTACCTTTCTTACGATACCCCACTTGCCTATACCAAACGAAAAAAAAACTTTCGACCTTCTTTTCCCCTCTATGGGGACTCCGCTTAAAGTTGACCTATTACATCTCTTTCGAATTATAGTAATTCTACACATTCCTACAAAATTTCATGTATGTAGCTTAAGCCGTTCGTGAGATATTCTATGGACAGATGGACAGACAGACATTTGACCGATTTCATAAGGGTTTTGTTTTTATTACAAAACCCTAAAAAAGGAAAGTGGTATTATTATGGAGTAGAACATATTGGCTGGGTTTTTTTGTACAGTGGAGACAATCGTACGGGTTACACTAATGCTCTATCCAGAGCAATTTTGTAAGTGTTACGCGTTCAATTGTTGTTCTACTCTGAACTGCGCTGCACACACAACACGATTCTTGTCCATTGATCACTCTGGCCTGAAGTGCATTTCTAGTCTTTTATAAAGTGGGGAGCTTTATAAAGAGATCCGGGCGAGAAGACCGTACTCGGCATCTGAGCTTTAGCTCACGAAGCTCCCCGCCAATCAGCGTTACAAGAAATTAACTAATTTATTCAGGGTTCAATCATAGAGAATACCTATGGAGGAGCAATCCGCATATACTCAACACGAAACTATTTGAAGCAATTCCAGTCGTAAACCAGGCCGAAGCTTTGCTTCGGCCCGGAGTCCGAAGCGTATATACCCTAGACTTGTACAGACCTAGTGGTGACACCAAAAGTAATAATTGGCAACGACCATGCATTAAAAGTGAGTTTCCTATATAGCCAGTTTATAGGGGAGGTTGGCACTCATTCAGGGAGATCTTGACCATTCTCAAAATGAATTAACTAACCCATTCTACAAATATTTGTCGAATTTTTCAAGTCGCTAGCTTCATTCCATCGAAAGTTATTGCTTATTTGAAGTCTCACTTGTAGGGGAGGTAAGGGTTCCTTGGGTCGGATCTTGCCCATCATTGCCACCAACCAATTAGATCACCCTATAAACATACGAACAAAATTTTAAGTCTCTAGCTTCACTCTATCGACAGATATCGCTTATTTGAAGTTTCGTTTGTAGGGGAAGTAGGGGTTTCGTTGGTCGGATCTTACGCATTTTCAATATTAGCCGACTGGATCCTAATACAAACATTTGGGCAAAATTTCAAGTCGCTAGCTTTATTTTGTCGTAAGCTATCGCTTGTTTTAAGTGTCATCTCTAGGGGAGGTATGGGTCCCTTAGGTCGGATCTAACCCGTCTTTAATGCTAACTAACTCAATCTCATTTCAAACATTTGACAAAAATTTCAAGCTGCTGGCTTCATTGTATCAAAAGTAATCGCTTATTCAAAGTTTCATTTGAAGGGGTTCCTTGGGTCGGATCTTGCCCATTTTCAGTGCTAACTAATAAAACCTTACTACCAACATTCTACCAAATTTTCAACTTGCTAGTGTCATTCTATCGAAAGTTGTCGTAATTAAATGAATATTTAATTTTTTGAATTTTGTAGGGGAGGTAGGCGTTCCCTTGATCTGATTATTCCCAACTTCCCAAAACCTAAGCAGCTTCTCACCCCAGGGTTACATGCCAAAAATCAGATGTCTACGTCAATTGGTTCAAGAGTTATGGACAAAAAACCTGAAAAGTAGGGTAGTACGGGGCTCTTTGTAAGAAAATTACCGTTAGTTTTCAACTGATCGATTTTATTTTTCCAGGGGAGTATAAAATTACCATCACGAGCAATCTACCAAAGCTAGAGGTTTTCATGTTTATTTAATCGGGAGTTATAAATACATTTAATTATTTTACATATGTAGGGGAGGTAGGCGTTCTCTTGGCCTGATCATGCCCATTTTCAATACCAACCAACTAGATCATACTTCCAACATCTAGTCAAAATTTCAAGGCTCTAGCTTCATTCTTTCGAAAGTTATCGTGCGAACGGACAGACAGACGGACAGACGGACAGACAGACAGACAGACATGGCTAAATCGAATCAGGAGGTGACCCTGATCATTTATATATATACATTGCTATACCTCCGGAGCCTCCTTTAAGGTGTTACATATTTCCGTCGTGACAAAAACAATATATCCTATACTAAAAGTCTAGGGTATAAAAAGAGAGAGAGCGACACATGCCCTCCACTGCGCAACACCCGCGCAGTCTATATAAAAGCACAGGAAGCACGGAAGATGTCATCCCCTCTCCTACTTTTCCAATTGGAACAATAACATTCCATTCTGTCTCTCTGCCGCGGAACACCCGCCCGGTCCATATAGAGCAAAAGAGATGTCAAATTTCCATCCCCCTTCCTACTTCCTCACTTGTGCCGAATTGCTTCGTTTCTCTTGCTCTTTTTCACTTCCTCATATACTCTCTCTTCAAAGGGTTCAATATGCATACCCTAGAGCGAGGCGTACTTTGTACTTTGGCGGAATTATGCTCATATCAATCCTTTTTGCGGCTGATGGGTTTTTCCTTGGCAAGAAGCTTTTTACAACAGAGTTGTTTTTGGGATTCAACTTACTGCGAATGTTTTTTCATTTTTAAATAAACCGACTATGCGGTACTCCCATATTTAATGAGAAGAAAAATATTTTCAATCGCCATTACGATATTCGATAATCGATCAAATATATTTATTTGACTCACAAATTTGTTAATTTGATTCGTAAAATTGTAAATTTCATTTCAAAGATCATTTTTTTTCATCCACAGAAATATTTATTTGGTTCGCAAAAATGCGAACTTGTTTCGCCAATTTATTAATTTGATTTGTAAACTTTCCAATTTCATTCAAAAATTTGTCAATCTGGTCTGTAAATATATATATAATTTGAAGGGAAAAAGGTATATCGGATACGTTCTTGATGTATACACAGTTAAAAATCTCGGTATTTTTTTTAAACCTGGTCTTGGACTACCACCATTTTTAATAATTTTAATTCTATAATCTAAACCCTTTCAAAGTTTACTTCTATTTTAAACCAAATTTGTAATAAATTCTAATACAATTCAAAGTTTACTTCTATTTTAAACCAATTTGTAATAAATTCTAATACAATTCAAACCTTTTTGTGTTCTTTTTGTTCTCGCATTAGTTTCTAATCTAAGTTTAATTAAAAGGTAAACCCCACAAAGTATATTTTTTGAGTCTCAAGTCTCACTATAACTACTCGCAGTCAGCTCAAAATATTATGCTGCGTGGCCGAGTGGTCTAGGTCACAACTCTACAACACGGAGTTCACAGGTTCGATGCTGCGCCATGGCGAAAAAAGTTAAAGATTAGCTGGCTAACCTGCGATGGGCTTAATAAAGGATTTGGAAGTTTAGAAAATTGAAAAAAAAAATAATGGAGAAAAAACTTAGAGGAGTTAAAAAAACGCAGTAAAATTAATATTTTTTCATAGATTATAATATCTGTAGATTAAATTTTAAACCAACAATTTGATTAAAAAAATAACGCCAGAAAAGTTTAATATTTAAACCAGTGAAGTTTACGGAAGCAATTGTAATACTTTCATTTTATTAAAATCTAATACAATTTTGGTGTCGTCATATATGTAACCCGAATTAGCATTGATAATAGACCAGGATTTTTAACTGTGTAGACCTTGTTAAAACATGGCATTTACACAAGAGTACCTGAATAAGATTTTTTTCATCGCATAGGAATCGTTGCCTTGTCTCGCCAGATGATCATAGCCCTCTTGTCTTCCGTTAAGTTCTTTTGTTGCTGGAAACCATATGAAATACCGGACAATTCGGCTAGTCACTAATTCTATCAGAAGTTGTACGTGGAATTCGCCATCTACAATTTTGCAATTATTACAAGGACACTCCATTATTGGAAAAATAAAAGAGAAGCTACAACAAATCCTTTTATTTGTCAGTTTGCCAACCGACCGCAAACAGAATGTGAAAACAAAAACAATCCATCTATTACACAAATAATATCATTATTTCGACATTATGAGAATAGAAAAGGACTTGGTATGCTCCTATTGTTTCGTATAATTATCTGTAAAAAGGCTTTCCTGAGCGATAGGTATAAATGTTCACACGGGACGTGAGTGGTACTGAACATCATCAACATCCTTAAATAAGGCACATGCTATCTGGGGCGTGAACTCTTAATATCCGCTATATTTAATACACATAGGTTAGTCGTGAGCATATTTCATCAGGTAGTATGCACTTTACAATGTAGGTGGTAATTAGAGACGGACCTAACCTTAATGGTACCTGTTTTTTTTTTTTTTGTGAATGAACTTGATTTAAAATTATTTTCCGAATCACAGGTTTTCTCGTTTTCTTTTTCGGAATACCTAATCACTTCTCTGGGGAAAATCAAGAATAGAGTATTTTTCAGGTCACTCAATTTTAATTATGTCTTTGTTATTATTTTTCCAATATTTATTTTTTTATTTTTTTTTATCCATGATCGTGGTGATTAACAATCGGCCAATGTTTTCACGGTAAAATAAGATTTTGAAATCTATTGTATAATGGACGCAATCTAGAACTCATTTTGCTATCAAAAATATTGATCGGAAGGGTCGAAAATAAGAAAGGAGGGGGGGGGGGTGCAAATTTTATTTTATAGACTATGTTGGGTGTCATATCAAGGGGGTATAATGAAATACTTCCCTTTTCTTCTAAAAATTGTTTCCCCAATTTGAAGTAGCTACAACAGAATGAGGGACGAAATAGGCGATACAAATGCTAAAAACTACATAGCACTACATTGGATAATAATATCGTTACATAGTCTCAGATTGCTGCTTTGATTTTTGTCTAACTTTATGTTTTTGGGGATCCTGAAAACGAATCGAAAATGCTGATATTGGCAGCGATCACCAACTTGTTGTCGCAAAAGTAGGCTTACGAACGGAAGCGATCCATCGCCCTCAAAATGCAAGAACCTTGCCACGTTTTAATGTGTAAAAGTTTAAAGATCTATCTATAAGACGTGCTTATTCCACCGCCTTGCACGAAAGAGCTAATGCACCACCATCTTATGAGACTCCTACAATTGATGATAGATGGAACGTCGCTAAGGACTCATTTATTTCGTACGGTGAAACTTTTGCGGGCAGTTTGGAGCGGGGTAGAAGGCCATTCATTAGTGACTCTACACGGTCTCTAATCTCGGCACGCAAGAGAATTAAAGAACAAATCAACTCAGCTACTGACGACTCAGTCAAAGATAAACTTAGAGCTGAATACCGTTCTCTTCAGAAAGGCGTGCAAAGAAGCGTAAGATGGGACAAACGCAACAACGTCAATGTATTAGCGGAGAAGGCAGAGGAAGCGGCTTACGGTGGTGACAGTGGGACCCTTTACAAATTTATCAAGCCATTAACTGGCAAATCTTTGGCAATTGAACATCCCGTGAAAGATAAAGACGGGTCCCTACTGGTCACTGATGAAGACCAACTGGTTGAAGTTAAGGTCATTTTTATTTCGAAGGCTGATAAAAACTTGCATGCGCGTCCCAACGATTTTAGACGTATCAGTGAATCCTCGAATCTACTAAAGATATTGGAGAGGCTGATTGATGTTTATTTACGCTTTAATATTCCACCAAAACTTCTATCAACGTCTCAACATGCTTACTGGAAGGTCGGTGGACACTACGCTGTACTCTTTGGTAAGCTGTATCGAGTGGTCTCTCGGTCACAAAGAATTCACCATGGTCGTCTTTCTAGGCATCGAGGGTGCTTTCAACAATATTTTGCCTGAGGCTGTTACTGACGCACTTGAGCACCTCTTGTCAAGATTATAAACCTGCTGTTTACATCGAGGGTTGTTCACACTAGTCTGGGTTCACCTTCGGAACGTAAATGTGCCATGAGAGGCACTCCGTAAGGTGGTGTTCTATCTCCACTTCTTTAGAACCTTGTGGTCAATAAACTGCTTTTGGATCTGGTAGGACTGGCATGTAGAGTTATTGCTTACGCGGATGATATCGCTATTGCCATCTCGGGCAAGTTCCCTGGTGTCCTCAGTGAGGTGTTACGGAACGATCTCTCTCGTTCTTTTCACTAGGTACTAGATACATCCTATCTCACCCCTTGTGCTGGGAGGAACCAAATTGGCCTTTGCTGATAGAGCTGAGCTGAATTACCGGAGCTATGTATTTTTGAAAAAAAAAAGTTAGGTTGGAGACCTAATACATATACAGGAGCGTGTGAAGAAGGCGACTGTTGCTCTTTACGCTTGTAAAAAAGCGTTTGGCAGTAGTTGGGGCCTTCAACCTAAAGTTGTCTACTGGCTCTACGTATCTATTATAGGCCCTGTTATTTTGCATGGTATTATTGTTTAGTGTAATGCCCTTAGCACGGCGGCTTTGTGTAGCTTGCTGAATAAGGTCCAAAGACTAACCGGCTTGCCCGCTAGTGGAGCTCTGAGAACTACTCCTTCTGTCGCGTTGGATATTATGCTTAACCTGCTTCCTTTCGGAAAGAACTTTGTTTGCATGATCCCCACTCGCAATCAGCGGATTAACAGCGAGTACCCGTCGACGGGCTCTATTGGCATGTGTACGGATAGCTCAAAGACTGACGGCGGGGTGGGAGCGAGCGTTTACTCCGACCGACTTAACATAAGCCTATCTTTCCGTTTCCCGGATCATTGTTGTGTTTTCTAGGCGGGGTTACGTCGATTTTAAAAGCTCTAACCTGGATGAGGCGGCACGATGGAGTTCCTAAAGATATCACAATCTATACTGATAGCCAAGCCGCATTACTATTCCTAGAATCCGTCCTGTTGATGTCTAAGATAGTTACTGAGTACCGTTCGTCCCTCACTGAGGCGAGTAAGCTTTATAATATTGTCCTAAGCTTGTCTTCGGGCCATAGTGGTTTTAGTAGCAACTGTCACGCCGATGAACTTGCTAGGCAAGAGACTAGGGGCATGGCTCTGCATCTGCAACAACATGAAATAAAATATCAATTCATGTAAACTGTACTTAAAATCTGAAGCTATAACACATGTAATGCAATTAGATTAATTTGGCCTATCTTATACCCTTAACGCTCATCCCAACTCATATCGTTGAAAAGGCAACATATCAGCTCTGTCGTGGGAGTGATTACTGGTCACTGCCTTATTGGAAAGCATGCTAGGAGGCTTCGCCTTCCTTTTAACGACGTTTGTAGAAGCTGTGAAGATGTTGATGAGGAGGAAAGTTGCTTACATCTGCTCTATTCTTGCCCGGCTTTGGCTAGAAAGAGGAGATCAACTCTCGGCTTGCCTTTTTTCTCAGAACTGGAGGATCTGGAGAATGCCAGTATTGGCTTCCTCTTTCGGTTTATGACCAGCGCAGGCTGCTTTAATAATTATTTACAGTTTTGGATTAATTAAAACCTTGTGGTATCACATTGGACCAGCTTATGGTCTAAGTGTGCTGTGCTTTTCATGACAGCCAGATTACCTACCTACCTTCCTACGAGTATAGCCGATCATCACTGGGTGATATAGCCCGGTCTAGCGAGACTGAATGTCGTTTTTGTATGGAAGACAATGAAATTGCTGGCGTGGGCCAGGATCAAGTTCTTTGGACAAGTCACAGTGAGCCCTGCAGTTATCAGGAAAGCTCCCTCAAAAATCGCAATGCCCTTCGTAAAGATTATTGCAAAATACCCTCCTTTTGCAATAGTATGGGCTATGGCACAATAGACCTCTCTATGGTCTCACTCAACGTATGGGTAAAAAGGATTTTAGCATACCACCGATTTTCGCACGCGCATCCCGCGTCTCAATATTCGCTTAACCTTGAGTGCATGAACAAATCGGGAGACTCGAAGATTTATTGCTAAAAGCTTGTAAGCGTATTTTTACATAGCCTTTTATCTTGTAGATATTGTTGTTCAATCAAACTCACACATAGAGCGAAGAAAGCTAACTATGTATCTTTGAATATATAGCCATGGAATGAGCTTGTCCTGTATGTCTCCATAGAAACAGTGGCTCCAAAATCTGGGTACTAAGTCGACATGTAGTCGACAGTCAGCTAACTCAGTAGATCGTTTAGAAATTATGAAATTTAAATACAGTACAACCTCGTTAGTCCGGAGCCTCGAAACTTCGGATCCTCAGTTTTCCGGATCACACACAAATATGTATTAAGCACTCTGTAGTCCGGATTTTCAGTGCCTTTGTAATCCGGATTTCATTTTTTCTGTTAAATATTTTCAATTTACTCAAAGGAGAAGGAAATAACGGGAAAAATACATTCTTGCATATACATATGTACAAAAAATACAGTATCGTTTCAACAAAGGCAGACTAGACTTGTAAAAATCGCTTAGTTCGTGTGTGGTATATTGAGAATTCTTACAGTGCGGTATGGCTCCAGTAAAAAAACGCAGCCACAAGTCGCTGACATTTAAGATCAAATATGAAATACTCGTAGTATCCGTAGTCCGGATGGCGCAATGGTTAGCACGTTCGCCTTCAACGCACTGGGCCCCGGTTCGATTCCGGGGATTTACGTGTCGGACTATGAGCCCACTCAGCTGTTAAATGAGTACCCATTATGGGGTAAATAACTCGGTTGAGCGTGTTGCTGATCACATACCTCTGTACAAAAAACCGTCACGATCTAGAAAATGAGATGATGCTAACTCATCTCGAGGCCGTAGTTCAAATTGGACTGTTGCGCCAGTTATTTATTTTTTATTATGAAATACTCGACAAGCTTGAGAGGGGTTGGTCAGGAAGACAATTAGCATTGCAATATGGTGTTGGTACATCCACCATATCTGACATTAAAAAACAGAAGGATAAAATTCGAAGGTAAGATGACAAAAAATAACAGATGGATCGATACTATCCAAATTCATTTTATCCAGCTTTATACTATCAACGGAATCAGGATCGGAGAAGCGAAAGACCCTGCGATTTGGCGAATATCCTGAAATGGAAAATAAGCTGTATTCGTGGTTCCTTCAGCAAAGAAGCAGACATGCTCCAATTTCAAGGGAATTGATTTGCGAAAAAGCAAGGTTTATTTTTAAACAGCTTTACAATAACGACAATTTTAACGCCAGTAATTGTTGGTACGGTAATTTTAAAAGCCGTTTTGGTATCAGGTTACTAAAAATTACGGGTGAAAAACTCTCCAGTGCTGCTGATTCCGTAGATCCCTTTTTAAAATCGTTTCACGAAAAAATTGAAGAGATGAATCTTACTCCAGATCAAATCTACAATGCGGACGAGTCCAGCCTGTTTTGGAAAATGTTACCCGATAAGACGCTCGTACACGCAAAAGAAGCCACGGCGCCGGGAAGAAAACTAAGTAAGGAGCGACTAACTTTTTTGGTGTGTGCGAATGCGTCGGGAAGGCACAAATTGAAAATTCTTGTGATAGGAAAATCCCGTAACCCACGATCACTGAAGAAATTGATCCTTCCTGTGGAGTATAAATCAACCTCAAAGGCGTGGATGACATCCTCATTGTTTAAGGAGTGGTTCAATGAGTCCTTTATTCCTCAAGTCAAGTCTTTTCTTATCCAAAATGGCTTTCCGTCCAAGGCCCTTCTGTTAATTGACAATGCTCCATGCCATTCCAGTCAAGAAGAATTACGGTCTGCTGATAATAATTTGGTGGTAATGTTTCTGCCTCCGAATTGCACCGGTTTAATTCAACCTATGGATCAGAATCCAATTCGAGTGACAAAAATGTTTTACAAAAAAAGCTTATTCGCGCAAGTTATTTCCAATTCAGAAGACATAAACAAAAACCTTAAAAATGTCTCATTGAAACACGCCATAGATTTTTTAGCGAGCGCTTGGTCGAAAGTCGACGAAACAACATTGCAAAAATCTTGGAGCGCCTATAAATTTCGGGATGAATGGAACGATGAAGATCTTTTACCTCTGACGGAGTATGGCCGGAGGTTGGCATCAAATGCACAGCGATCTGAGAACGATGACTTCAAAGATATCAGGGAAATGCTAAACCTTATCAACGATAGTATTGTCGATGACGATATTGTTATGTGGATAAATGAAGGAGACGAAAATATTGAATACTTTATCGATGAGGAAGAAAATGACATTGAGGAATTAGCGGAAGGAACGGAACAAAACAAAATTAGGAACGAAGCAGCGATTTCCGCTTTTGAGCTCGGAATTAAGTGGGCGGAACAAAATGTTTTTCTAACAGATATTAGCTCTTCGACAACTAAAAGAAAGTGCAATTATCAACAACATAAAAACTGCAAAACAAACTAAACTTACTGATTTCCTTCGGAAATCATATCATACTGTAATGATTTTGATAATCTGTATGTAAATGCATACAGCATGAATAATTTTGTCCTGTGAAAATTGTTATGTTTTTTTTTTTATCTTTGTAATTGGGAATGTAAGAAATTATTTACGTTATAATATACATGACTAACATTCAAACATCCAGTTTTTATTGCTTTTTTGGTGTGCCTCACTAGTTCGCATTCCTCGCTAGTTCGGATAGGCCCATGTTTTAATTAGTCCGGATTAGCGAGGATATACTGTATTGACAAAAATTGACGTTTGTTTATGCACAATTCGACAGCGCGGTCAACATTATGTCAATACCGAAACGCCAACTGAGTAGGCTGACTATCGATAATCTGACAAGAACTGACTTTTATTCATGAACAATTCGACAGAACAGTCAACATATGTCAATATCAAACAACAACCGAGTAGGCTGACTGTCGACTTATTCGCCAAATGTTGGAGCCAGAAACATACAATACAAGCTCATTCCATGGCTCTATGTTCTAAGCTATGTATGTATTGTGTAAAAGGTTTTCCTTTGTTTTACTAGAATTCTCGTGTTCAAAAGTGATTTTTGTATTAAAATTTCGAAATAACTTTTTATCGCCATAGTCGACACTGTAAAACCTGTCGTGGAAATTTAAAATAAAGGAGAGTCAAATTCAAACGTGAAAGATATCCTATTGAATCAAACCTGTATCCTTGCACTTGTACCAACAGGTTATGACAATACTGCTAAGAAAATGGGTATTTGTACATATTTATTTTGAGCTACAATACATAAGCACCCACACCAAATATTAACATTACTGGAAATATTGAATTTTCTAGTTTTTGGCGCCAAAAGATCAAGTCAAGTATCGGTAATCAACCGACAAATTATGTATGTACATACATATGTTGTATCCACATCCACAGCCTTATATCAAAAATATGTGAGGGGCCCGAACATACATGTGTATGTTAACATACATTTACGCGACGAGACCCTTCACAATCAGCTGTTTTGAGGATTTCACAAGGTCGCGGAATTTATATATTTTCCCTATACATACATATATTAGTGCACGTCATTTTTTGTTTTGTGTAAACCACACATATTTCGGTTGATCTCTCTGCGTGTGTGTAGGATTACTTTAACGCCGCAATCATATATAGAAAACTCATATTCCATTCAAATGGACATAATGTACACATCGTATGAAACGTCTTGGGCGATTTCTGAAGAAAATTTACAGTAAATTGTAAAATTATTTGTACATATTTTATATATGATCTTGAATTATGAATTCCACAGGAAATGGTGAGTGCCATGACACAACATGCGATCTTCAAACAAAATACGATTTTTTCGTAGCCACGAGTTGCTAGGGAATAATTTTTTTCGTTAAAAGCTCTCAGATCCATGAATTAACGGTATCTGAAAGGATGTATAAGATTTATAGGTTAATCTACAATTCTATCAGGAGGTTATTGCATCCACCGTACCGTAAGGACAATTCGAACTAAAACTGGCGACTCAATTCGGTGTCAAAATAAAAGCCGTGCGACAAAATTTAGAAAAAGCACATAAAATAAATAACTGGCGCAACAGTCCAATTTGAACCACGGCCTCGAGATGAGTTAGCTTCATCTCATTTTCTAGATCGTGACGGTTTTTGTGCAGAGGTATGTGATCAGCAACACGCTCAACCGAGTTATTTACCCCATAAATGGGTACTCACAACAGCTGAGTGGGCTCATAGTCCGACACGTAAATCCCCGGAATCGAACCGGGGCCAGTGCGTTGAAGGCGAACGTGCTAACCGTTGCGCCATCCGGACTACAAAAAAAAGCACATCGAAATAGTAATTATCAATTCTTACTGGGTACTTAAACATACTCTATACAAATAACAAAATCACAAAAAAAAACTGGTACAATATTTCCTCCCAGTCACTGTCATCATCCCGCCAATAGTCCGTTCAATATAAAAAAAGAAATGAGAGCCTCAACTGAAACTACCCACAAAGAAAAATAGTCTTCTTGACCCCTAAAATCGAAACCCGATGTTATATCTCTTTCAAGTTTATTGCATTGACACGTCGTCGTTCGTTGTAGTGGTCGTTTTCAAGACTGTTGGATTCCCGCCCTTTTGACATGACTGACAATCTGGATCTGCTATCGTTCGTACTTAGACCCCTGCCTAGATCCGATCAAATCTCCACTGACTCTTTCCTTTTTGCTTAACAGTTTCGTCCTGGTCCTTGATGTCGTATGTCTTGACGTCAATCTCCCTAGTTAACTTCTTTTTGGAATCGGTTTTTTTGCGAACGAATATCTTACGGCTCAGCTGATCGCGAGCCATGCAGGGTTCAAACTGCATACACACAGAAATAGAATCATATAGGTTCCAGACATCATACTGTTTCTTATACATGTCCATGCCCAGGAGACTATTGTCCGTCTCGGCAAGGATCAGTCATGAAACGTGCCTTCTTATTCCCGTGCCTCTCGATTCTTTGCGGATATTGCCAAAGAGGGATGATGATCACGATGGTTTAAATGGTTTTTGTTGTCATCTTCAGAGGGAAAACCTGATTGACTTTTTTCGGATGTGTGTATGGAAAATGTTTACCGAAGATATGAATGTTTGTTTCAGGTAAATATACGACCGAGAGGCAAAAAAAGGTGTAGATATAAACACTTGTAGAGACCTACGGAAATGTGTATGTGAACAGGATTAAACGGCAAATCTTGCTTTCCTCTTTTTACCTTAGACTTTGGAATTGGTATGTGTTCTGTACATATGTACCCATAAATCTTATTGGAATGCGTTTTTTCCGGTAAGACTTGAAATTTTTGGCGCGATACCACACTTGTTCTTGTAACGGATTATCGGATCAGGAGTGGTGTTTCGGTTCTCCTTGGGATTTTCTAGATCAATTCGAGAGGCTAGAGATGGTCTATTCAGTGACGACACAATCCGCAAATATCTTGAATTCGAAGGAAAGAGGGGGCCCTTAAAAATACAAATTTTCCCAGACAAAACTATAGATTTATTTTGATCTTACAATTACATAATCTTTAAAAAAGTTCTTTCGAGTTTTTGTATTTGCTAATGCCTTTACCAAATAATGGATATCAACTTTTTAGGCTACATCGTTTTCAATTAAAATTAAGCTAAAGTGCTCAATGTTTGTTTGTTTTTTTTTTTTTTGAAGGAAAGGGCCGGTAGCTTAATGCTCAATTAAAACTTATCATAACAATAAACTGCCAGTTCACACAGTTTGATTTTTTCAATATCTGGTTAGCGTTATTGATCGGACAAACGCTAAAGGTGGACATTCACGGAGAGGCCACAGAGCTAAATGACTTCGCTTGAAGCCAAAACTCACCGTGTGTGGGGGTCAACTGATGGCTCTGCAATCCAACTGACGTTTGCGGAATCCATGTTGGATATTCATTTCGCCCAACATCCATAGGTCAAAGCCTCCGAACACTCGAATACCCCGCTACCCGATGGGTTGCATTCAAACTGAACTGTGTCAAAATTTGTTTATGTTTTGTACATCACTTTTCATCATTTCGTTCGAAATGTCTGGATTATAAGCCAATTATGCTGCAAACGAATAATAATCAAAACATTCGCTGAGAGACGTAGTTTTGTCAATTGTCAAAGCACGGTATGACGATAGCTAATTGACATATTATTGGCTGGGCTCAATGGATTCGGCTCTTTCGTGAATGACCCCCAATTATGGACTTGAAGTTTTGACAAGGACGAATTGTCAGCACATCGCTTAAGGTGTGAGTTCCAAGGCAGCGACTGAGCGATTTACGTTTGCGACTGTGAAAAAAAAAACTATGATTACGGAGCACTATTCTTGTGTATTTTAAAGTTTAGGGGATCGTCGAATGCAGGTTGTAGTTGTACGACTGTACTTCCACATAAAACAGACACGAATAGTGTTCCGTTATGATAGTTTTTTTTTCACAGTCGCAAACGCAAGTCGCTCAGTCGCTGCCTTGGAACTCACACTTTTAACCCGCTTCAGAGGATGGCCTCGGAAATAGCTGCTTCAAATTGTTTAATAAACGTGCTAGAGTTCACACAACTACGTTGCAGGTTCAACTGCACAAATCATTCCATCCTACTAAACCTGAGACGCTTAGGTGTTGGTCAGCCATTCAGGCTACAGCTATCTGCTTTTTTCCAAACTGTCTTATCGCTATGACTTGGCCGTCAGCGGTTTGACATACTGCCGTTACCAGGGGACGCCCACGAGGAGGACTATGGAAAAGGTCTTTCGCCCCGAAATCAAAACCATATTTACCTCAAAAGTTTTTTTTTTATAGAATGTAGATGATTCCATTAAAATTAAAAAAAAAATCTTCACCATGGATTTACTTCGATAAATTTGAATTGTTAAGATTTCGGCAGAAGTTTTTTGCCGCCCGGTTAGAGATAAGGATCAATCTCCATCGTATATGTCAGTGCTTTCTGATTTTGTGCAAATTGTCCATGCTTCTAATAAACTTTGGCAAATACTGCCTTCGTGCCCTATATCGTCGCAATATCTTCCCACAAGATTCGTCGATTTCCTGCTGCTTATTGTCCGCTACCAATATACTTTTCAATTTGCATCTAAATGATTTTTTTCGCAATCATATTTATACGAAGTTCAATTGATTTTAATGCAAGTGTTGTTTTTTAAATTTCCAAAATCAAGCTTTCAAATAAAAAATGATTCATTTCTTCAAAAACATCTTTTAATATAAAATATCTGATGCATGGATAATGTTAATGGATATTGAATTGGTTAATGCTTTTAGCAGTAAATTTTCGAAGCAAATTGGGTTAAGCATTTTAATTTGTTCAATTTATACAATATCTGCTTTTTTTAATCCCTTGAAAATTGAATATTCAAAACTGCTATGCATTCTTTAGCGTTTAAAAATATATGTCAATGCTGACCTTCGGAATGTGGAGCACAACGCGTCAACCACTCCTACTCAATTGCTCTAACCAGGGCCGTCGAGAGGGGGGTGCGGAAGGGGCGAAACGCCCCGGGCCCGTAATGTTAAAGGAACCCGAAAATTTGAATTTGAAAAAAAAAAAAATCGAGTCATTCATTGTTCAAGAATGGAGCAAGAATAATTCTTCTAATTGAGCGCATGAAAATTTCAATTTCTTTCTTTCCGTGTTAAATTTTCGATTTGTCCCGGTGCAGATTCGGTCGCTACTCTGTCCGCGCTCGGCTTGATCCAATTGCAAAGATAGTAACACCAGTGATCTGGGTCGATGCAGATACGAGGGCCAGGTCTCGGAATGGCGTTGAGTGGACTGAGTGACTATGAAAATAAAAACATTTTGCTCGTGGCAGAACTTGAACCCGCCACCGCTTGAATAAGAGATAAACTCTCTACTCGTAGTCTTGTATGTTAAAATGATCACTACCCAGCTTGTTTTATATGTTGTTTTATTTTTATATTAGATATATCATTATAATTGGCGACGTTTCGCTATTATTATAGCATTTTCAAGCCTTATATTCTATTGTCTAATTCTCCTGTTTTATGCACTTAATCCTCCTCGTTGAAAAATCTTATGAGCAATAATTGTAGATTGTAGATTGCTCATAAGATTTTTGGTTACGACTTTTGGCTATCGTACAATGACAAAGATTGGATTCTGGAATGTGCGTATTCTCCTGGACCACGGATCAGAAGTACCCCAGAACGCACGATTTCTTCATTTAGAGAGAGTGAATTTCTGAGGTACAAATTAAACATCTTAGGTGTTAGTGAGAAAAGATTGTGGAACAGCGAAGAATTTATCTTTCCAACGGGCAGCACTGTAATGTTGTACTCCGGTAAAGCTACCGGTAGTCGTGAGTCAGGTGTGGGGTTCCTTTTAACCAGAGCCGCGCGAAACTGTCTCTTGTCCTGGGAGCCGGTCTCTGACAGAATCTTGACCGCCAGGTTCCGGACCAAAATGAGGAACATCTCAATAATATTTACAATGTTATGCCCCTACTGAATTCGACAATGTCTTGGAAAAGACTCCTTCTATGAAGAACTAAACGCCGGCCGTTCAGAGCAGAACACCTAAAGGTGACATTATAATGGTTATGGGTGATTTGAATGCGAAAGTTGGCGCTGATAGCTATGGGCTCAGACATGTGATGGGGAGACACGGTCTTCGTGATCGTAATGACAATGGCGAAAGATTTGTAGAGCTCTGCAACTTTCACAGTCTTTTCATCGGCGGTACTATGTTTGAGCATAAGGACCACCACAAAATCAGTTGGTCCTCTGTTGATCGGTGCAGAATACAAAATCAGATCGACCATTTTGCCATTAGTAAAAGATGCAAGAGTTGCCTCCTGGACGTGCGAAACAAGAAGGGTGCCGATATTGGGATGGGAAGAGACCACTAATGTTCGATTGCGTATTGCAGCCGAGCGTCGCCCTAGCGACGAAAGATCCAGGGGCCGCAAATTCAACACCGCTCGATTAAAAACTCCTGCTGTCTTACAACACGGATTGCCGAAATAAGCCCTGGATGTCCGACGCTTCATGGCAGCGGTTTGTTGAAAGAAAGGATTTGAAGATTTCTTTGGCTGCAGCATCAAACGAAAATCGAAGCAGCATCGAACTCCTTTACCGTCAGAAAGCTCGAGAAGTTTAATGTAGAGTGCGATAAATCCGACACCTATTGCCATCAATATTAATGGGCAGCCTGTGGAGAAGGTGGACAACTTCGTCTACCTGGGTAGCATTGTTGCCGAAAATGGTGATACGGAGCAGGACATCGCTCGTCGTATCAACCAGGCTAAACGCGCATACGGCATGCTGTCCAAAATCTGGCAGAGCAGTTATCTCAGCATCAAGACCAAGCTGGGCCTGTTTCGCTCCCTGGTACTGTGAGTGCTTTTGTATGGGAGCAGTACATGGAGTTTCCGTAGGAGTTACCAGAAAGCTGCAAGTTTTCGTCAGCTCATTTCTTCGTCGAATTTTAAGAATATTCTGGTCCGAAACAATATCAAATGAAGAGATAAGTCGGCGTATGGGTCAGAGGCCAATCATGTCACACATGATTGCGGAAGAGTGATAACTGCATTGCTTTGCTTGCCATGAAATGGAACCCCATTTCGAACCAAGGCCGACCAAGAGGGGGTCCTCGAATCACATGGCGTCGATCTGTGGCAAAGGAGTGTCAGGCACTGGGTAAGTCTTTTGGGGAGTTGCGCCCCATTGCCCAGAACAGAGTACGATGGCGCGCAGGAATAGTTGACGCGCTATGCCCCACTAGGGGTTAAGGCAAAGTAGTAGTATATTAGTATCCTAGTGCGGTGACTGAACGACCACGGCCACCGAGCACGACTTTTTGATATCTGTGGCTTCGGAAATAAGGAAACGTAATGGGCGACCATTCAATTTATATCATTTGGTTCAATTAGTCCGTCGCAATAAGTTGAAAGTTGGAAAAGAAATGAAATGGAATCTACTTGACGACCCCTTTGAAATGATACCCCACATGCCTATCCCTAATAAAAAAAACGATCCTTTTTCGTCCTTTTAGGACCCTTCCTATCAATATTTTTTGTTGGAAAATGAGTTTTAGGCTCTCTGACCACTACGCACAAAAAAAAACCTTTGGCCTTATGTTATTTTTTCTAGTATACATCGAATTTAGTTGCAAACATCGAAAACGTAATGGATGACCATCGAATTTGTCCATTTTGGCCCAAGCACTCTGTCGTAGTTACTCGAAATTCGTCCCCTTTGATATAATACCCCACATGCATATCCCCTATTAACAAAAATTATCCTTTTTCGTCCTTTTTGGGACCCTCCCGTTCAAAGTGAATTTTAAACTCTCCGACCACTATAGATTACCACCAATAAAACAGAATTGGCTTGGGTTAATTAGCTCTAGCTGGAGCTAGAATATGGGTAATTTGATCGGACGACTTCACGGACACGCTTCACAACGGTCAGATTTAGGGCAAAGCCGTCTATTCCGATTTATTTTTTATTTTAACATTGCTTATTTTGACATGTCTAAATGTGTGAAATATACCCTTTTCTTGAACCCAAACTAATAATAATTAATAATAATAATGAAAACTGCCTTTACAACTTCTCTACGTGGGTACACATGTTAATCGTATTTCCTTAGAGATCTCGTGTTCTGATACCAATGATCCAAAAATCTTGCCTAAAAAAATCATCTGCATGACACATCAGTTTGTTACCATTGTTTTAACTTCACAACACGAAACGACAATTCAAAAAAAAAAAACTGACACAGTTTCCGAAAAGAAATGTGTCGCCATACAATATTGCGAATAAAAGACAAAACAATTTTCATAGCGCCATGTGTGGCGTTTCGCTTAAAACACATGAATGTACACTGTACATACATATTAATTTGAACCATATGATAGCCAATCTTTGAAGTTTGAACTGTCAAGACGTCTAAACTAGCACCACTAGTGTATGATAAATATATTTATGTATGTATATGTATGTATATTTTATACTCTCATGAATGGCCAATTTAGTATATTTTCTGTTTTCTATGAATAATTAAATTTTCCAAATGCGACCAGCCAATTCTCGCCTGAAGAGTTAAAGAATCAAACCAGCTGATTAAAAAAATATACTTATCATAGCATTCATCTGCTGAGAGAATTGAAATTCAAGTTTTTTTTTGTTTCTCAATTATTGTATTTCGGCTGCGATCAGTAACCTCGGAAAACAAACAGAAACGCACTGGTAATCAATTTCGTATTTGAAATATAAAAATTATTGGTTTGTAGGGGATGTTGGGAATATGTGGGTATCAGTTAATTTTATTTCCTACAGGAGCTATTTGGTACTATGCTTTTAAACGGTTTTTAATTACAAAAAAAAATATAATAATTACCATGTAATAACATGAATTTAACATTTTTATATTTTTTTGTTTCCTGCTTTTTTTCTTAAACCAGAACACTATCAATAATATAGACCAGGTGACGAGGTCCAATTTACTCGATTCGTCCTCGAAAAACTGGATTTTTCCTCCTGAGTAATAATAGTTAAATTTAACTCCATGAAAGGTGAGACGCCACGTTATGGACCAGTTGTCATGCGGTGAATGAAACGATTACAGCCGCGCGGCAATAGCAGACTAAAGACCGTTTTCTCAATGTGTAGTTAAAGTTTATCCTATCGATAAACGCCAAGGCGTTGCTAGACTTCATCGTGTTCTGGCCAAAAAAGAAATAAATCAAGTCAACACTCTGCATAGACAAGATGGCAGTATTACAGAGGATGCCGAGAGCACATGCAAATTGCTTCTGGATACTTATTTTTCTGGGTGCAAGAGTGTTAGGGAGGTTACTAGCTACATGCTACACAGTTGAGTCGGGGATGCGGTACGAAGCGAACCGCTGAGACTGGAGCACTGCCAAAGATATCTTCACCTACAATAAAGTCAAATGACTCACTGATTCATTTGAGTGAGTCATTCAAATCGGTTAGCAGAGATGGAATCTTCCCGCTCTGTAGGGAGGAATATATTGATCCCCTACCTCCTGAATATTTTCAGAGGAAGTTTTGCTCTTGGTTATATCCCAGATTCTTGAAGATCGATCGGTTAAAGTAGTCTTCATTCCAAAAATGGGGAATCGTCCCAAGGATGACCCTAAACCCTATAGACCAATCAGCTTGACTTCCTTCATGCTTAAGCCAATGTAGAAAATTCTTGATTCGTTCATCAGAAGCGCACTCCTTATGAAATTCCCGCTGCACTGTAAGCAGTTTGCTTACCAATCAGGAAAGTCAACTGAAACTGCTCTACACTATCTAGGGAGAGAAATTGAGTCTGCCATAGCAGCTAAGGAGATGGCAGTAAGGTACACACCTTTCTTGATATTGAAGGAGCTGTAACGGACGGTTTGGTGGGCATGCGGGCTGTGCCATCTGGCGAAAAAAAAGGCCCTTCAACGAGCTGAGCAGTGGTCTATGCTTGCTGTAGCTCAGTTCGGGAGACGTGGGCGTGTCTTTTATGTATTAATAAAAATTCATAGGCCTGGGAGAGACAACACAAACGTGGGAGACAAAAATAGGGAATAATAAAAAAAATGGGGCGATAAGAATGGAATGGTTGACGGACGACGGAGATGCTCTCGCGCTCGCTTCGGGGTCCGGGTGTAATGGGACTTTCGGCCTCGGGTTTCGTACCACCGACAGATCACTACTCATCATGTGCTGCCTTCGATCTGCCGGTGGAAGCAGCACTATCAGACCAAAATATAGTTCATTACAGAGCTTTCGATAATACATCTTTCTCTTCTATTGATTCTGAGTGCAGAGCAAAGGGAGGAGATAACACAACTTCATTATGGGTGAAAAGGATGTTATCATCTAGAAGGGTCATCACGTAGATCGGAGACTGCACTTTAACAGTACATATATGTCGGTAGAGGATGTCCGCAAGAAGGGGTACTATCTATCCCTTCTTTGGTGCATCGTAGTAGAGAGCCTACTGTGCAAACTTTCTACTACAGGATTTTCTACACAAGGGTATGCTGAGGACTTGGTAATAACTGTCAGAGAAAGTTCGAAAAAGACCTAACAGAAATTCTCCAGTCAGCGCTGAATACAGCACAAAATATTGATGCAATAATCCAGCCAAGGCAGTTATCGTCTCTTTTCAAGGAGAAGAAACATCAGATCAATTAAAAATCCTACTATTTATAACTCCCCAGTGCTTTTGGCGGATATCGTCAAATACGAGTATTTCGGTGTTACTCTATTTTAGATAAGAAGCTACTGTGGTCGGCACACCTGAGGATAATCTCGGACAAAGCCACCGAAGCTGTATGGATCTGTAGGCAGTTTGTAGGTAAGACTTGGGGGACGAGCCCTCGAATAGTCCTGTGGATCTATAAGGCAATTGTAAGACCCACAATTGAATATGGGGCTATCATCTAGTGGCTACCACCAAGGAAGGAATTACTATACATATTAGGATAGATTCAAAGACTGGCATGTCTCACAATAACTGGGGCTATTCGCAGCTGCCTGACGGCTGCTCTTGAAGCGTTGTTAGATCTCCCGCCGCTCTATATTCATCTAAAGGCAGAGGCAAAATCAGCTGTAGCTAGACTTAAAGCTAATCAGACTAACCTCAAATTTATCATAATTCGGAGCAGGAACACTGGCTCCATGAGGATGATGTATTAGGCTTCCCATCAGACCACTCAATAAGGGAATTCCGCTTTAATCACCTCTTCTCTACACTATCTATTGTAGAGAGGAATAGAAAGTGAAGCACTCGACCTTTTCTTCCTGCACTGTGAAGTGGTTTACGGATGGCTCTAATGGCGCACACGGCAAACTTTTTAGTTCGCAGAAAAACTAAATAGTTTAGTCAGAAAAAAAGAACATACCGCGCACAAAGCAGACTAAACTATTTAGTTATCTCTGTGTGCGCGATCTCGTGTGTTCTATTTTTCTGACTAAAATATTTAGTTTTTCTTCGAACTAAAAAGTTTGCCGTGTGCGCGAGCTCTAAAACTGAAGAAGGCTCAGGGCGGGTATCGTAGGCCCCTCAATTAGAGTGTCTACTCCTATGGGAAAGTACACCAAGCTAAAATTCACGCGGTTGAAGTATGTGCGAACTTATGTCTAGAAGCTGGCTACCGTGACAGTAGTATTGCAATCTTCACTGATATATAGTGGTATCCCAACTACACATAAGAGAGCAGGAACAGTTAGAAACCGCTGCGCATTGGGAAAACCTCCGTGGCCTGAGACAATCGAAATTGTTTATTTCAGCATACTCACGCAAGCTTTCCCTGGAATTGATGTGCCTTGGCAGAAGCAGAGTGAGAATCATTTGCGGTCTCCTCTCAGGTCACTCGACCCTGAGGAGTTACTTACACAGAGTGGAGTTTGTCTTTAACCCCAACTGTCGTTTTCGCGAGAGCGATGTGTGAGACCTCTCAGTACAACCTCTATGAGTGTGAGGCAGTCGCCCGTCGACGCTTGGAGAGTCTCGTTGAGGCATTCAATTGCCGCTCTAGATGTTCAGGGCTATAGCAGTATAGACCCTATGGTCGCAGTGCTCGTTGGTCCTTCGGGCCCACCGCCCACAACTTAATCTTAATATTTTGAGGGTTGCATCAATCATCGGATGACTGCCCTTCCTCGACTTCCCTACTCCCCAGATGCTCACTGCGATATTTACCTGTTTTCAAAATTAAAACCAGTCCGAAGCGTATATACCCTAGACTTGTACAGACCTAGTGGTGATACCAAAAGTACCAATTGACAACGACCATATGCATTAAAAGTGAGTTTCCTATATGGCCAGTTTATAGGGGAGGTTGACATACATTCATGAGGATCTTGGCCATTCTAAAAATCAATTAACTAACCCATTCTACAAATATTTGTCGAATTTTTCAAGTCGCTAGCTTTATTCTATCGAAAGTTATTGCTTATTTGAAGCCTCACTTGTAGGGGTGGTAGAAGTTCATTGAATCGGATCTTGCCCATCATAGCCACCAACCAATTAGATCACCCTACAAACATTAAAAAAAAAAGATGTCAGGTGTCTATCTTTAGTTATCGCTTATTTGAAGTTTCATTTGTAGGGGAAGCAGGGGTTTCATTGGTCAGATTTGACGTATTTTCAGTATTAGCCAACTGGATCCTACTACAAATATTTGACCAAAATTTCAAGTCGCTAGCTTTATTTTGTCGTAAGTTATCGCTTATTTAAAATTTTATTTCTAGGGGAGGTATGGGTTAATTAGGTCTGATCTAACCCATCCTTAATGCCAACTAACTCAATCTCACTTCAAACATTCGACCAAAATTTCAAGTCGCTGGCTTCATTCTCTCAAAAGTTATCGCTTATTTGAAGTTTCATTTGTAGGGGAGGTAGGGGTTCCTTAGGTCGGATATTGCCCATTTTCAATACCAACTAACAGGATGTTACTACCAACGTTCTGCCAAATTTTTAACTCGCTAGTGTCATTCTATCGAAAGTTATCGTAATTAAAGTAATATTTAATTTTTTAAATTTTGTAGGGGAGGTAGGCGTTCCTTTGATCTGATTATGTCCAACTTACTAAAACCCAAGCAGCTTCTCACCTCAGGGTTACATACCAAAAATCACATGTCGACGTCAATTTGTTCAAGAGTTATGGACAAAAAGCCTGAAAAGTAGGGTAGTACGGGGTTCTTTGTAAGAAAATTACCGTTAGTTTTCAACTGATCGATTTTATTTTTTCAAGAGAGTATAAGATCACCCTCACGAGCAATCTACCAAATCTAGAGCTTTTCATGTTTATTTAATCGGGAGTTATGGATACATTTAAGTATTTTACATATGTAGGGGAGGTAGGCGTTCTCTTGGCCTGATCATGCCCATTTTCAATACCAACCAACTAGATCATACTTCCAACATCTGACCAAAATTTCAAGGCTCTAGCTTCATTCTATCGAAAGTTATCGTGCGAACGGACAGACAGACAGACAGACAGACATGGCTAAATCGAATCAGGAGGTGACCCTGATCATTTATATATATATACATTGCTATACCTCCGGAGCCTCCTTTAAGGTGTTACATATTTCCGTCGTGACAAAAACAATATACCCTATACTAAAAGTCTAGGGTATAAAAATTTGTGCTAAAAGAGTGCCTTTCAAGAAAATTCGCCACAGACCACAGCTTAAATTACTTTGGTCAGTCAAATTGTTTTAATTTTTTGGTTGCTTTAATAGTTTCGATTTTTTATATATTGTTTGAGTTGGTACATTGTTTAAAGATTCGAGTTTTCTATTTCTCCTCCAACACCACGGACCCCGCCACCATGTTGACAATGTGCCTTATTGTTTGGCTTGTTCTGTCTACTATGTTCTACTGTTCTAAGATACTAAAAAGAATCTCCTAAATTGGTCTCACACGAAACTTTGCAAAAGTTTATTAAACTAGAGTAATTTATCTACAATTTGAGACTAAAATAAAACTTCTAGCTGTTATACTTACAGAGATAGATCTTTTAAGGCATAAATCGATGAGCAGGCATTTTTAATTTTTGCTCTTGTGAACCGAACTGAAAAATAATGGCCACGTTAGGCTTACAATCAAATTATCCTCAACTTTTACAGATAAGCTTTTCCATTGGGAGCATCTGGTGCAAACATCTGTGAGCTTGAAAAGTGATAAAGTGTGATTTTTCTCCGAAGCCTCGAAAATTGTCGTTTTTTGACTATCGATTTTGACTACGCTACTCAAGCAAATTCCAACTTTGAGCAGTGCATTGAACGCAGACTTTAACTGTCTTTAATTGAACCATGCAAGTTTTTTCGATCCGATGTACCAATTATGAGTTATAAGGATAATATTAAAAAAAGGGCTAAAATTTCTCGGATTTTCGCCCACGAAAAGTTAAGCTCACCTTCTACGACCGTGGAAACTCAGTTTCCATGTATTCAGTATCTATAGAAGGTATTAAAATTATTTTCAGATGTTTCCCTAATTATTATTAATAAAATTTAATTTTACTGGCCTATATAACGAATATGATTATGAAATTTTCATGAAAATCGATCGAGTCGTTTGACCGCAAAAAACGAACAAACACACACTCAATTTTTATATAAATAGAAAAGAAACAAACAAGGACTTCAGATTTGTTCGTTTGAAACCGGAATATATTTACATAAAATAGTATGTAGCTTCTTTCAGATATTTACCTTAATAAAATGTTGAAGGAATGGTGTTGTTTTTTGTGCCTGTTGTTTCAAGTACAATCTCGCAAAATGTCACCACTTGGGAACATCTATTTAATTCTCATTTCACGAAATTTACGCTAATCCTTTGAAACCTAGTTGCTGTACCTTCTTAGACAAGGCACGTTTCCTAAATGGTGTCACTGTTTGGTTTATGATCTGTAATCACTGTTATGCCTTAAAAGTACATCATAATATCCATTGAGGTAATTGAAAGTCGTTTACGCCTCTTTTTTTACGTGTGTCTCATTTTGAGGCCAGTAAATTATCTCGTGACAATGAAAATAATGATATTAAAATAGTCTCTCGTGTTTTCCAATATACTCCATGTTTAATTCCCCGATTCCTGCGGTGTGTAAAACAAAATACTAACAGATAATTTGCTGTAAACATGTATTATTTCCTTTAGTTCTAAAATCTATAACAAACAGAAGACGTAGCATTCCTAAGTGGGAAAAATAAACTTGACTTAACAAAAATATGCGTGTTTGTAGCTTTCTGATGGTTCAACCTCATTCCTTTGATTATAGCTTGTAACATTGGCTGCGTTTTTACGAGCGGATCAGGATTTGACATTTCTCGATTTCTCCTCCATATGCTTCCCCCTTCAGTCAAATTTTTACAGACAAATGTCAATTTCCGGTTCTGAAAATGTTCCCCTCCGGATCCAAAAGTATTCTGATCCAGAGGGGATCATTTTCAGATCCAAATATGCCCTTGTGGGGCATAGCGCGTCAATTGTTCCATCTGGCTCAGTTGACGTTTCGTTGGCATAAACTTTTTTCGGAGAATGCAGTTGAAAGCATGCACCTCCTGCTCCCCCATTTAGCTGCCTACCTACCGAGATGCTGCGGCTTTTTATTACGTCCGTGCCACAGGGGGAAAACAACACCAACATCCATGGCCACGAACGTCGTCGTGGATGGGATTCGAACCCGAAACGCCGGTAGTCAGACATGAGACTGATGCCTCTACGCACTGAGCTACCGGCCGCCCACTATATGCCCGTCCATTAAATGAATATATAGGACGGGCCAAAAAGTCGGGTTTCCTCTCTTTTCGTATTACAATGTTTTCTCGAACTTTTACGTACGTAACATACTAAACGGTCTACAACTTAATAATGAGACTTTTTTTAGAGATGGCAACACCGATAAACCAATGGTAGTCCATCTTTGACATACATACCATTTGAAGTTTGTATTCATAAGCTGTCAATGTCAGTATAAACATTTCGTGTTGATTGTTGACAACGTATTTTACCGGACCATGGAAAGTTTCGAAAATTCACGAAAAAAACAACATTTGCGGGAAGTTTTATTTTGCTAAGAAGACTGCAGCTCAGAGTCATAAATTGCTCGTGGAAGTTTACGGTGACGATGCTTTTTCGCGTGCACAGTGTTTTCGGTGGTTTCATCGGTTCAAAAATGATAATTTCGACATTACCGACGAAGAGCGACCTGGCCAGCCAAAAAAGTTTGAAGATGAAGAATTGACGAAATTACTCGAAGAACATTCGTGCCAAACTCAAAAAGAGTTGGCAATTTCGTTGGAAGTTAGTTATATGAATAAATCTATGAATAAATGCCCAAAATTCCAAAAAAAGTCTCATTATTAAGTTGTAGACCAAATAATTTTCTTTCAAAAATTAAATATTTATCTTATTGTGATGAAATTGTGTTGCTATTCCAAAGGTCGTTTTTAGATAAAGGGGCGGCGAAACGCATCAATAAACGCAACAAAAGCCTGTTGTTCTTATAAAAAAGGGAGATTTGAAAAAAAAAAGTAGATTTTAAAACTAGAAATTGGCCAGTGTTTATGTTGATTATACCGAAACTAATAATTAAATTGACGAATTTTTAATACTGCTTTTTTAACTAAAACACAAAAAGCTTAAGTAGAAGTAATGTCAGTCACAACCACAAGACACAAAAACCGAAATCTCCTTAGACCTTACCATAGACCATAAGCTATTTGAAGGATATCCTAAGTGCCTTTTCACACGAAGAGCCGCAGTGCTGGTTCACTTCTGACAAAAACTCTTATCGGATGAACACTATAAAGACTTCAGGAACATGCATAGCGAAATTAGAGGGTCTTTTTCCGTAGTTTCTCCATAGCGGGTTTGTCTCAACAGGGGCTTAGAAAGGGGAATATTGTGGGTGCGGCGAGATTTGATTTAATTGACCTAGCCTTTTATTCAGAAGATCTGCCTATCAAATGACTACATTTTGGTCTCAAAGGCTGGAAAATAATTAAAATTATGAAAAATATTCATCAAATAATGAGGTCATCTCAGCAGTACTGGCTGAAGACATCAGCGCGAACCACTACTTAGAAGGCATAAGTAGATAGGACTATTTTTAGACCAAGTAAACCTAGCTAAAAAAGGGTGACGTTGAAAAATTAAACGGAAATTGCATGGTATTGTTTCACAATGTTTTGAACGGACTTTCAACACAGTCTTATTTTCTTAATATTATAGCTGAATACCTCGTACCAGCCTAGATATGTAAAGAATCCAGAAAACTCTTTACAGATGGCGCTTGTTTCAATAACGTTATCTTGCCTTCCAGCTATTGGCTCAACAATTTATAAATCGTGCCAAGCTAGGATCAAATGAAAGTGGTCCGGCTGCACCCAGTGCTTTTAGTGTTGAATAAATAAAATAAAGGATTTTTACTATCTAAAGCGGCTCATAAATAGGCCAACGGTTTAACGAAGGTCGGTGTCAAATTTGTTGACCATTTATTGTCCAACTATTATACATCATACACAAGCCAACTTCAATTTGATTTGTGTCATGCGTCATTCACATTTTGATTGTCGTGCAACTACCATGTAGACCGACCAATTTGTATGAAACTCACTCACTGGGTTCTACTTTCGGACTCGGAATGAGGAGTTGAGTAATAATCGCTCAACTGTACCAAAAACGTGTAACGGACGGTTTGGTGGGCATCCGAAGATGCCCGTGGGGACGGAGCCTTAGGTAGCATAATGACCGTGAAGGTCGGGCCGTGACATCTGGCGAAGAAAAAGGCCCCTCAACGAGCTAAGCAGCGGCCTATGCTTGATGTAGCTCAGTTCGGGAGATGTGGGCGGGGTTTTCGCCGCTCGTTGCCCCTGTCCTTTACGTATTAACAGAAATTCATAGGCCTGGGGAAGACCACACAAACAGGGGAGGTAAAAATGGGGGAAAAAAAATAGTCTATAGGGATGGAATGGTTGGCGGACGGATCGCACGTTGGGCGCCAAATATATAACGGACGGTTTGGTGGGCATCCGAAGATGCCCGTGGGGACGGAGCCTTGGGTAGCATAATGACCGTGAAGGTCGGGCCGTGACATCTGGCGAAGAAAAAGGCCCCTCAACGAGCTAAGCAGCGGCCTATGCTTGATGTAGCTCAGTTCGGGAGATGTGGGCGGGGTTTTCGCCGCTCGTTGCCCCTGTCCTTTACGTATTAACAGAAATTCATAGGCCTGGGGAAGACAACACAAACAGGGGAGGTAAAAATCATCATCATCGTGGCGCGACAGCCCGACGTCGGGCCTTGGCCGCCTGGATCATTGTCCTCCAATTATCTCGGTCACGTGACCGCGTCCTCCAATTCTGGGAGCCCAGCAGCTGCGCGGCGTCCACACCTACTGAGCTCTCCCAACGAGATCTCGGTCGTCCTCGCAGTCTCGCTCCGTCGACTCGTTCTGCATTCATTACTCTCTTAGGCATGCGATCATCGTCCATTCTTTGTACATGCCCTGCCCATTGAAGTCGTTGTAGTTTGACGATTTTCGAGACTTGCAGCTCATCGTACATTTCATACAACTCATGGTTGTACCGGATGCACCATCCATCGCGATCGCAAACAGCCCCGAAAATTCGCCGTAGAACCTTACGTTCAAAAGTGTCTTGTCTAGCATGTTTCCGGAGGCTTGAGTTAGGGTCCATGCTTCGCAGCCATAGCATAGCACTGGTCGTATAATGGTTTTGTACACGCGGAGCTTCGTGTTTCTGTGCACATGTTTCGATTTCATTATGGGGAGAACCGAGAAAAAAGTCTTATTAGCTAACTGTATCCGTCGCTTGATTTCGTCAGTTTCGTTGGCGTCCCTTGACAGGTTGCAACCCAGGTAGATGAAGTTGTTCACGAACTCCATGTTGAGGTCCCCCACGTTGATGCTCGGTTGTGCAGGTGTCCTTGTCACCGATTGCATCATTATTTTAGTTTTACCCTCGTTAATACGTAATCCAACTTCCTTTGCAGCGGTATCGAGCGTATGCAGAAGTTCTTCTGCGTCAGCCAATCTTCGGGACATGATGTTGATGTCGTCGGCGTACGCTGCTAATTGTGTCGACTTGATGAGCAGCGTCTTGCTGTTGTCCATATTCATGGCCCGAATAACGTATTCCAGTGCTAGGTTGAAGAGCGTCGGTGCCAGTCCATCGCCCTGTTTCAAACCAGTGCGTGTTTCAAATAGATCAGTAAGTCTATTCTGGATCCTGACTTGTTAGACGGAGTTGGTCATCGTCATCTTTGTCAGTCGCACTAATTTGGCCGGTATACCAAATTGCAGCATGATGTTGTACAGTACTCCACGATCGATACTGTCGTATGCCTGCTTGAAGTCGACAAAGATTTGGTATACGTTTACGTTGTATTCCCAGCACCTCTGGAGTATCAGTTTGACTGAGAAGAGCTGATCGGTTGTGGAGCGACCAGGTCTGAAACCGCTTTGATATTCGCCAATGACTCGTTCTGCGTACGGTTTTATTCTATTTTCCAGAATTTTCGTCAAAATTTTATAGGACGTACAAACTAGTGAGATGCCCCTGTAATTCTCACACCGCAATTTATCTCCCTTTTTATGGATTGGACAGATGATGCTTCTGCGCCAATCGTCTGGGATCTCCTCGTTCTCCCATACTCGCAGGAGTAATTGATGTATGGCATCAACTAGACTCGTTCCACCGAATCTTAGCAGTTCAGCTGGGATCTCGTCAGCGCCCGGCGCTTTATTTCGTTTTAGTGACCGCAACGCGAGATCAACTTCCTCTACTGTCGGGGGTTGAATGGGTGGGCCTAGATCAACAATATCATCGAGAGCTTCCTGTGTGGGGATGTTAGATGGTCGGTTTAGAAGCTCTTCAAAATAAGAGGCCCATCGTTTGTTAATACCATCGGTGTCGCTGATGATGTTTCCATCCTTGTCCTTACAAAGCTAGTCCTGGGTTGGTAGCCGTTCTTAATTGTATTTACTAGTTTGTACGCTTGTCTGGTGTTCCTATTAGCTAAGTTTTCGTTTATGTTCAGCAACTGCTCGCCATGGTATTTACGTTTCTTACGTCTAATTATTCTATTCGATATTCGCCGTAGCTCGTCATATTTTTCTCTTCTGGCTCTGGTTCCTCGTTGAATCCATTGTCTGTAGGCCTCGTTTTTCGCGTCAAGTGAATTTTTGCATTCTTCGTCGAACCAGTCATTTCGCGCTCGCCGGGCTTTATATCCCACGACCTTCTCTGCGACATCCTTGATGGTACCCTTGAGTTCTTCCCAGAACCCATGGACGCCTGTGTTGCTGATGTTGTGTAGCATAGGTGATAGTTTTTCCTCAAGGGCGGTAGTATACGCCACCGCTGTAGCATCACTCAAGAGCTTATCAACCGCATAGATTTTGGGAGGGCTGATTCTTGACTGGTGCACTGAGGAAATTCTACATCTGTAGGTCGTCTTCACCAAGTGATGATCTGAGTCGCAGTTTGCTCCTCGATAGGAGCGGACATCCATGACACTAGACGCCCATCTCCTGCAAATGAGGACGTGGTCAATTTGGTTGACGGTATGTGCGTCTGGAGACTTCCAGGTCTGCTTGTGAATGCGTCGATGCGGGAAACACGTAGAGCTTACGACTAGATTCCTGCTGCAGGCGAAGTCGATAAGTCGCTGGCCGTTATCGTTACATTCTTCATGGAGGCTGTGGCCTCCAGAGGTCCCCCGATGCCAACTTTCATTCCCGACTTTCGCGTTAAAGTCTCCCAGCAGCAATTTGACGTCGTTTGTTGGAAGTGAGTCGAAGAGAGTTTCAAGGCGGGCGTAGAACTCGTCTTTTACTGCGTCTTCTTTAACTTCAGTGGGGGCATGCACATTGATGAGCCAGAGATTGAAGAATCGAGTCTTGATGCGAATCGCACACAGCCGTTCATTTATGGGTTTGAAGTCAGTAATATGCGGTTTGAGGTGATTGTTCACTATAAATGCTACTCCAAACTCCTTGCGGCCCGATGGTTTGCCACTTGTAAAAATTGTGTGCGATTTCTTGTCATTAATCTCGCTGCCAAGCCAATTTGTTTCCTGGACTGCAGTAATGCTCAGTTTGTACTTTTCGGCCTGTTGAAGGAGGGCCTTGTCGGCCCCCGGTTTGTTCAGGGAGCGTACATTCCAGGATCCGAAAGAATAATCCTTTATTCGTTTGCGTGGTCGTCGTTGTTGATCCGTCCAATCCGAGGCTTTTGTTCCAGGTTTCTTGACATGGAGTGGTTTTTACAAGGACGAGTTGTCAGCACGTCGCTTAACCCCCTTCGGGGGATGGCCTCGGAGATAGCTGCTTCAGATGGTTTAATAAACGTGCTGGAGCCCACACAACTATGTAGCAGGTCCAACTACGCAAGTCATTCCATCCTACTAGACCTGAGACGCTTAGGTGTTTGTCAGCCATTCAGGCTACAGCTATCTGCCTTTTCCAAACTGTCTTATCGCTAAGACATTGGCCGTCAGCGAATTGATACACTGCCGTTACCAGGGGGCGCCCACGTGGAGGACTATGGAAAAGGTCTTTGCCCCCTTTGGAGGTAAAAATGGGGAAAAAAAATAGTCGATAGGGATGGAATGGTTGGCGGACGGATCGAACGCCCACGGGATCGCACCTGGATCCGGGTGTAATGGGACCCTCGGCCTCTGGTTTCGTACCACCAACAGATCACTACTCATCAGGTGCTGCTTCGATCTGCTGGTGGGAGCAGCACTACCAGGATATGATCCATTGCAGGTGGTTCATTACAAACGTTAAAAACGTTGTTTAATTGTTGCATATTTAATCCGGCGACGTTAAATTTCTCAACAGTTGCTCGATCTCAACAACTTAGCCATATACAGGACAATTATTGGTCAACTATGAAATAGTTTAACGATTATTGCTCAACCATTGGCCTGTGTATGAGCCGCTTAACTAAATCAAAGACCTTTGAAGTGCAGGTGAAGCTAGTCGCAAAAACTCAATGAGAAAACAAATAGAGGTAATTGAAAAGATGGGTTGTTTGAAAGTACTGTATTCGTGGCACAATTTCTTAAATTTCACAAAAATTAGTAGACTCTTTTTTTAAAACAAGAAGTTTTTAAATGCATTGAAAAGAATATGATGTAAACAGAATATGTTGAAAACAGTATCTCGGCTATCAGAAACCGAGTCTCGCAGAGGACACGTAGACTGGTAAGTAAATAAGTAAATATCTCGAAAGAAAGATGTATGTATACCCTATCAGCTATATTAATTAAATTACACAAAGCTTATGCGGCGAAGTTTGGTGGCGCTAATGGGGGGAAATTACGCAATTACGCTTGATGATGGCTACTATCTAACCAAATCCAAGGGAAAATCGAGTCCTCAAAACTCAAACAAAAATATGTTAGATCCCCACTTTATTCTCAAATTTTATTGTTAGAATTAACAAAATTTCTCCTGAACAGAAACGTGGTCTTCAAGCATTTAAACTAAACATGCGGAACTATAAAAGCTTGTTAATTGCTTTCACCCTGCAAGGGGCATAGGCCCGTCAACATCTCTTGCATGACTATGCCTTGTTGACGTTTCAATAGCATATACAATAGATTTCATATGGTGCAGTTGCTAGCATGCACCTCCTATCCGTGCCGTCTTTTATTGACGAGCTTGGAGCGCTGTGGGAGTTCTAATAATACGCAAAGGCAAAGTTTTTATTGACGCACCGGGGATAGAACCCATGCTCTCTAGATAAACCTCATGAGTTCGGCTACTAGTCTTTAAATTTCACGGTTCATTTCGTGAATTCTGGGATCGTCTGGGTTTGTCCTCCTGATGTTACCTCTCTCGTCTGCCAGCCTGGCGGCTGAGGTAGGAAAGTTGGGAATTTTCGGAATGCGTCCTGCAGGAATGAATTTCGCAGCCGCTTTATTAAGGAGTTTCCTGACATTTGACTCGGCTTTACGTACTATACGTCGGTGGGAGTTGGCAAGGCGAGGAATTTAGCACTGGTATATTGGGTGAAGCTATTCCAGTCGGCCTTGTTGTGGTTGACAAAAGTGCGATGTTCGACAGATACCTACGATATCTGTCGGTTTGTCAAGCCTTATCACGATTGGTAGATGGTCCGATGATACTGTAAGGACCGGCTCCCATTGTGTTGTGCAGTGTTTGACGTGCTAGAGGTTGGTCTCTTGGTAAATTGGACCCCTAGAACTTATAAACTTTTTTAAGAGTCAGTCATCAAGAACATCATCACAAGCCTTCCGATAACAAGTACATATTTCACCTGGCTACTCGTTATCAATGACTGCCTCGAATTATATTCAACTAGCTTATTGGTTGCATGGTTTGATATTTACTCAATTTTTGTTATAGGATTACAGTTGTAGAGTAAGACCGATGCATCGATTTTCACTCAAGAAGAGACGGTTCGATTCCTGCCCCAAGCATATGCAACAAAATACTGCATATGTCATATCCCCTCCCTCTGCTAGAAGCCATCTACTTCACTGCCCCAGGTGACCGCCTGTTTCGCCTCAGCCTTTGACCGGTCCATAGTCCATAGGCCCATTTTCTCAATGTTGAGATAAACTGCCAGTTAGTTCTCCGGGACACTAAATTAAATCTAATTTGCGTCAAAATTCCAAATTTTCCCCCGTCATATCTAAAATTTGTCGGGTCTATGTATTCGACGGGAAAACATTACTGAAAATTTGGTAGCTTTTTATTGTCGCGCTCAGTTGCCCTGGTCGTTCGGTCACCGCTCTACGATACTAATCTAGAGGAAGTTCAAATCTCGGCGCGATCAAAAAACTGCCTGTGGGTACTAGTAGAACGCTCACAGAGCTCCGAGCTTGTCAGTATAAAGACGGCGCGGATAGAAGGTGCATGATAGCAACTACACTTCCGAAAAGTAGATCTGCTTAGAATTACATAATATTTCTCGCGGCATTGGTTTTCCAATGTTGTAATCTATTGTTTTGTTCAGAATATACTAAGTTTCATTCTTTAATTTGATTCGGCTAAATCGTTAGTTCGATTCGGAAAGTCTTTTATTTCATTCGAAATATCGTTAATTCGATTCGTGAAGTCGTTGATTTCATTCGAAAGGTCGATATTTTGATTCAAAGAATCGTAATTTCATTCAGAAAGTCATTATTTTGATTCGGAAATTCGTTAATTTGTTGGAAAAATGCTATACATATATGCAAAATGGAGGGAGGATCGCTTTTCTTGCGAAAGATTGTTAACCACCCTTGTCGGCACCTATCCTTTATGACCAGTTCAATTGTCTCAATTGAATGTGCAAACGTACACAGTTCTAGCTGTCAAAATTTCAGCATCATGTATCACCTGTTCCGAATTATTGGCCCGTTTTCTCAATGTCCAGTTAAAATTTAAACTCGAGATAAAATTTGTTGTTGTTGTTTTCCCTGTAAAATTTGACAGATGGGTACGTTCAATGTCTGTTTAACTGGAGTTTAAATTTTAATCAGACATTGAGAAAACGGGCCATTGTCTGTTAAATTTTTTAACTGGGGGATGGATGGCGTTTTGCGTTTATCTATAGAATAAACTTTGACCAGATATTGTGAAAACGGTCCTTAGTCTTTTCAAGTTTAACGAGGATGTTGCATAAGATTACATATATTATACGATTTTACTGCTTTTAAAACTAAACGCACGTTTCCCCTAAGATCTGACAGTCTCTTTAAATTTCTGTTAGGCCCCGACTGGTCGGCATATCGATTAATTTAAATTTTTCGTACACACAATTCCAAATTCCAATTGGATTTTGAACGTGTTCTCCTTTTGGTCGCGATTGTTTTTTTATCATTATTTTGTTTCTTCTCTTTTTTTAATTTATTTTACTGATGAACTGATGATTATATATGTTTGCGCCTATAACTACCTAGAACCAGCGGAGACGGGACTCTAAGTAGTTTAGTTTCGCTCAATTGCTGGGGTTATGTCGTTGTTTCTATGCCGACAATACTGAAATGGTCTTAGCAATATCCTGCGGCAATTTGCACGTTAAGATAATGCTTTAACATAAGAGATTGAGGGAGAAAGATGCGAGCCTGTCGTATGAGTTTTATTACAATTTTTATGCCAAAGGCTGGTTGTGGAAGTCGCATAAGTGATATGGGAATGCTGCCAGCTCGTTTCTGGAATGCAACGATCTTTTGCAAAGGCGTATGACGACTGTCGTTACCAAAATACCGGCTTCTTCCTCTCCATCCGAATCAGCTGGCTGGGCCGAGAGATCGAATGGCACTGATTTTAGTGCACTTGTTCCCTTGGCTGTATTTGCGATGCTCGATTATATAACTGACATTTTTGTGTTATATACTCGCACATAATGTAAATGGTTGGAGAAGATCCTTTGATAAGACGAGTGGAAGTGGTCGAATTGCCTTTTTTGGTCCATGAAACGGACATTGATTTGGACCCTTTCCCGGGATATCCCATCTTCCCACCCCGTTGACAGTCGACGGCTTCTCCTTTAGCACGAGTCCTTTCTGGTACTAACACATGATCGTCGCACGATCATATGTTTGCCGTTCACATTTGGAAATGTCCATTCAGGTAAATTACCTTGCCTCTCTGATCCTTATGCATTCTCACTCAACTCATACATACATTCAGTATAATCAACCTTTTGATTGTCGCCTTGGCTGAGGTTTGCCGGGATCTTATGTGAAGAGCCTGAGGAAAGATCGTTGTGTAGTTGTGTTTTCGTCTCGTTTCTTCGATCATCTGTGAAGATGAAATTCTTTTGATTTGCCATACGCCTGGGCACGGCCGGAGCGGTGCGGCGGTTCTGTACGGTCTCAAGCACAACCGCACATATACATACATACCTCTCATCTTTCTTGCACGCATCTACCGTATAAAGATACAAACAGCTCGGGGTATGTACCCCGATCATATGTAGCGTGCGTGTGTATGGGGTCTCGTCGTGTGTACATTTAACTTTTAGAAACCGGCCGGGACAGGCTCTGTGCTCTGTATATGTCTATATACAGATATGTAAACGGCGGGTATGTTGCATTAACCATATTATACCAAAGGGGGCGATCAACGATTTTTCTCTCGTCCGAACTCTGAAACTCGAAACTGATAAAAAGCCTCTACGGAATATTTTCCGTAGTCATTTGAGTTCAGACCACGTTGTGGGGTGCATATTCATCCAGAAGAAACACCGCATATCGTGCATTCGGATACCGGTTAAATTCCTGAAAATCTGAAAAATCAAGAAAAATTATAATTGATTTTTTTGGATGCAACTGCAACAATACACACAGATTTATCAAACGGATTTACTTGCCGACGTAGCAAAACAAAAACGGATAAAGTGTCGTCATCATCGATCCGATTCGTGAAAGTGTGCAACGGAAATTTATTCAAAAAAAAATCTAATAAAAATGATTACAATTGCAGTGACTAGTGTTGAATGCAATCAAAGTACTGACAAAATGCTGACTATTGGATAATCTCTTTGGACATTCTGCGCCTGTGCTTAAATCGTCGCGATTCCCTTTCCTTTGTTTCGAAATTTCCCTCCCCGGCCGCAGGACACTGATCCAAAAAAATAGATGTGTGCGACTATCTTTTTGGGGCAAAATAGTCGTTACAAAGAGTGATAGTGAAAAGAAAAAAGTTTTCTCCTGTTTTCTATTCTTCTGCGATCGCAAATCAAATTAATTAGTCAAAATGTTGTGGGAATCAATCGTTGAAGAAACATGCGACGTTATGGAGTGCACAAGGTAATTAAAAGAAGTTTTTAATTCTTAGTTGCCCGTTTTTTCTGGATTATTTGTGGCTGAGTGCAAAGTGATTGATTGATCTGCTGTGAATACTTCGTTTCTTATGTATGTACCTGAAGAATGTTTTGTGCAAATTAGCACTGGAGGGACTCTTTTTTTTCAGCAAAGTTGAGTTTAAAATTTAAAAGAGAATCCAATTGGGATTGTAGATTTGTCCAAGCATTTGGGCTTATTATCCGTGATCGGCACGATTTTAGTATCTGAGGCCCCAAATTTTAACGACGAGTCGTTCACGCTAAATTTGAAATGTGAGTGTCCTGCAAACATAAAGTTGATTATGATGTATCAGAGTAGGTGTCTACTGCTTTAAGCGGGAATTGAGTCCAAGTACAATTTTAGCACTGGATTATTCTATACAAAAAAGTTCAATTTTCAAGGTAAATATGTATGTATCTCCAAAACGGTTACGAATTCGCGTAGTGGAACTTCAATCTCGTTCAAATTTGGGGCCTGGGATACTAAAATCGTCCCTGATTCATTCGACATAAATTTTGTCTACGATCAGGTCACGAACCAGTACCATTTTCAAGACAAATTTTCGTTTTTTCAACACAAATTCAGGATTCATCAAATGAAGTCTCTAACAAATCAAATTAACGCTTCATCAAATCAAATTAACGATCTTACAATTGAAATTTAAATTTGTAAGATCGTTAATTTGATTTTTCAAGTGCTAATTTCATTTTTAAGAGCATTAATTTGATTTGTTAAAAAATTTAATTTTATGAATCGTGAATTTTTGTTGAAAAGGGTTCGGGTAACTTCGTATTGTGATTTTATCCCGTACTCAGTGATTTTATTCGAAAGCTAAAATCCAGTTCTGGGATAAAGGATCAGTAGCTAAAACAGTTCGCATTTAACCGTCGATTTTCCCAACTATTATTTTTCTATTCTAGAAATATAAATAAGTGGACACGAGCGAGCAGCTGATTCTCTTATCTAATCCATTTATCTGCTTAATTAACGCCGACTAAGTGTTTTTCTGCCTGTTTACTTCAACTCTTGTACAACTCGTGTTTTGAGTTTTCCCCAAGAAACATATCACAACAAAACTACAAGCAGTCACTCTTATGAAAAACTGAGCTACTTCTAATCGTTCCATTCAGCTGAAAAGCAAAAGTCTTTCAATTCTTTGGAGCCGGCCCCGTTTCTCTGCAACGCCGACAACATATCAACTTTTGTAAATTATCTCAATCGCCATCCGGATTTACTGATTAACCATTATGTATTACATATACACATGCTGTGGGTCTCTTGAAAAATTTCTATATTGTTCAGTTAAGCATAGGCAACTATATGTAACTAAACAGGCATCTCGCATTGTTTATGTCGGTCAACGAAAAGAGCCAAGAAGTGTTCTTGAGAGGCAAAAGAACAAAACTCGAAGAATACCAACGGAAAACTGGCTTCATTTGATCCGAGTCTTCCCTCGTAACGACCATACCCCCGTCATAAAATCTGGCCGCTCTATTGATCAAAGATACTCGTACACAGCTAGCTTGGCTAACCGGCTTAACATGCATGATCGGATCAACCAGACCTGGTCGTTCCAATCCACACTAAATGTGCTGTAATAAAAAAAAACCGAGCTGGCAGAATACCCATGGTTAACTCTTTTAATTTTTTTTCGTGAGGCTAAAATTCCTCATTCGTCTCAGGTGATGAGAGGGAGGTTTTGGTTTGGACCGATCGTGAAGATCACCCAGAATAGATTGAAAAGTGAGAGTAGACGGGCTCCATTCAAAGATACCGAAGCTTCAAATTCTGGCTCTCGTAAGCTAACATACTCATACTCTCTCTCTCTCTGGTACAGGCGGTGCAATAAAAGCACAGACCTGCTGTAGTAGGTATGGTTATAAGCTTAGGCTCTGCGGGTATTGTATAAAGCAGATCGCCATGAACTTCTGCCTCTCAGCGAGCAATTGTGTTAAAGCTGAACTGATTTGGTATGTAGACGACGATAGTCTGGCGGCAGCTCATGAAAATGAAATCAACGTCGCATTCATAGAGGTGAAATAAAAGTGAAATGATAGCAGTTAGGTATCTTAGAAGAACCCACCTAGAGACCTCTTTATAACTGATATTCATAACTCCTTCTTTTACCGTGTAGAATTAAGTTTTCTGTGTGATTTTTGGATTTGCTTTTTTGATGACCTTTTTCAGAAAGATCTGTTTCAAGTTTCACGCACCACACTCGCGGGTGCTAAAGGTCAAGAACCTTGGTAGAAAAATCCAAACAAATATTGGGACTGTTTTTGTGATGATAATAGATTTTCGAGATCACTGTGGTCAAAAATGACACGCTTCGTGTATTGTGGGACGATTTCACATCCATTCAACTTCCTGATAAGACTCGACCCAAATTTGCGTTAAGAGTTTTTAATAAGCAATTTAGCATGTTTAGATGTTTCTGTGTGCTAAATTTTCAGAAGACGCTTTTCGCCAATATAAAGTTCATGCAGGTCATCTCGAATATTTTGAATGGGAATTGTCGTGTTATTGTCGTCTGTCTTCGAGCTGATTGAAATAATGATGAATGGGATCAGCTGAATGGAAGATTCTTGTTATTGTTTTCGCTTGTTTTTTTTACATGTACATGGGCTACGTTTTTAGGATATGATTTGGGCGAATTTCGGTTAGTTCGTTGCACTACAACTGCGGGCAGTGGAGTCCTTTTGGGTGCGTTTTGTCGAGCTCTTGTTAAATTTCAGGGATCTGACTCCATCTTCTCGATTTGCTTTCTCCTCCGGTAAAATGTATACCGCGAACTGTCAATTTTTGGATCTGAAAATATTCCTCTCCGCTCCGGATCAGAATACTCTTCAGAGGGGAACATTTTCATATCCAATTAGAATCCGAAGCGTATATACCCTAGACTTTTGCAGACCTAGTGGTGACACCTAAACTTCAAATATGCAACAGCCATATGCATTGAAACGGTATTTATTTCCTATATAGTCGGTTCGAGCAGAAGTAGGAAAGTTGGGCGCCATTTGAGACGAGTGTGTCCTTTTTACCCCAACTTTATATGGGAGAGATAGGATCTTGCCCATTCCCAAAATAAACTAACTAACCCACACTACAAATATTTGACCAAAATTTTAAGTCGCTAGTTCCATTTGATGGGAAGTTGCCATACATTCGAGTTATAATTTGTAGGGGAGGTAGGCGTCTTTTTGGCCCAATCATGCCCATTTTCAATACCAGTCAACTGGATCCTTTTAGAAACATTTGGCCAAAATTTCAACTTGCTAGATTTATTCTGTCGGAAGTTATCGCCTATTCGAAGTATCATTTGTAGGGGAGGTAGGGGTTGCTGTTTTCGGACCTCTCCTATTTTCAGTCATCCTGCCAAATTCAAAAGTCGAAGGCTATCGTATTTAATTTATTATTTCATTGACATTTGTAGGGGACTTAGTCCGATTATGACCATCTTACTAAAATTGAAGCAGATTCTCATCTGAAGGTCACGTCTACGTCAATTGGTTCAAGAGTTATGGACAAAAAACGTGAAAAGTAGGGTAGTACGGGGCTCTTTGGAAGAAAGGTACCGTTAGTTTTCAACTGATTGATTTCGTTTTTCCAGGAGAGAATGAAATTATCCTCTCGAGCTATCTACCAAAGCTAGAGCTTTTCACGTTTATTCAATCGGGAGTTATAGATACATTTAATTATTTTACAGTTGAAGGGGAGGTAGGCGTTCTCTTGGCCAAATCATGCCAATTTTCAATACCAACCACTTAGATCACACTGCCAACATTTGACCAAAATATAAAGCTTCAATCTATCGAAAATTATCGTGCGAACGGACAGACAGACAGACATGGCTAAATCAAATCTGAAGGTGACCCTGATCACCTGATGATATGCATCGCTATACCTCCGAAGCCTCCTTTGAGGTGTTATAGTTTCGTCGTGTCAAAAACAATAGGCGCGTTTTTTAACAGCCATACAGAGCAGAACAGGCTAAGACCACACAATTACACTGACAAGCTGCTCTGGATAAAAGGTTAGTGCGAGAATGCTGCTCCGTTCGTGTCGAAGCTTTCGAGCAGTTAACAGTTTGGGAAGCACATAAAATTCATTTCCGGTCAATAATATTCGTTTTGTGTAAATATATGGAATAGTAAATGTACAAAATCATTTTGGTGCCTAAAGGAAATTAGTCCGATTGTTTCCTATTGAAATTTGAGTTGACGTTTGAATGCTAAACTAAACCAAGACACACTCCCAGCAAAGACATGCACCATTTTCGTCTTCGCTACTCTAATCTGCTCTCGATCGTTTTTTTTGCCACTTATCCCGCTCTGTACAAAAAGAAACGCGCCTAGTCTATGTAGAGTATAAAAATTGCCAGTTCCCGGTACATATTTTACCGGAGGAGAAATTTATAGTAGAAAAGTCAGATCCATGAAATTTAAACAGAGTTCGCCAAAACGCACCCATTATCCGCTTTCTCCGCCGAAATAAATGAATAGCGCAGCTGCCGTCACTTGAATTATCTCCTCTCATTTTCTCCAACTTACAAGTACTTCGATACAAATTTATTGTTTTATCAATTAACAAAAAAAAAAACACAGTATCGAAATTTAAATTGTTTCGAAAGTCTTCTTCCAATTTAACATTCATGCATGAGGTCACACTTTCCGGAGCAATGGTTTCCTTTTTTTCATGTTTTGTCGTCGTCTTTCCCGCCTCAACTATACTTCGTCTTCGGTACGTGGTCTTCCTTCACACAATTCAAGCACCTTGAACATTTTCTTATGCACTCACTACACACAATACAGTGTCGCGGAGGGTATAAAAATACTTCATGCACTCTCTCGTATATGTCTGACGGTGTTAAGGTTCTTGTCCTAGGCAAAGACCATTATACCGAATGTACAGATGTACAAAATAAGCCGATCAATCGTCACAGGACGACCATGATGACATCACAGTAACAACAACAACAATAATAATCGAAGAATTTATAATATGTCTTGTGCCTGTTTTTTGGCGGCAAATGTACACACTCGGTGTACGGCACATGTGACTAGGAGCGACATGTATTCGTCTCGGCCAGAAACAACAAGAATCCTAAATGAAGGAAGAATGTAAAAATTTTAACAAAAACAACAACAACTAGAATTCAAACATCTGAAATACAGGTTTTCTAAGAGGGTCGAATATCCTATGTGTGTGACGCGATCGTGGAGAGCGAATCAGTGACGGAGGTGTGAAAAGTCGACTTAATTTAATCCTTTTTTTTTGCAAATTTATAAAAGGACCTTGGCATCTTGACTTATTGAATGCAATGCAATCGTTAAAAGTTTTCTTCTATTGGGGCGCCTCGAGATAATTGTCTGCTGAATGCACGACCCCAACACTGTACTACCACTGGATCTTATCACATTCAGTGGAAACATTACGCGTTCCCTTCGACAAAAAAAAAACTAATGAGCGCTTACATGTGCGAGGGTCCTCCCCTGCGCTTCCTACTATTAATATCACACTGCATTGCAGGGTCTGGGTTATTTCATCGCATTGGTATCGAACTCGAGACCATGCGACAAACAGAGATAAAATATTATTGGCACACATCATTTCAATGGTCTTCCTCCTTCTGTCCTCCTCCCATACCGCGTGATCCTCTGTTTTATCGTAGTCCTATACACCTCATGGGCTCGACATGTAGAGTGCATGTACTTGAATTGGAATAGGTTCTATTTTTTTCATATGTGAGCGCAGCGTCCCTCATCGGAACAACAGACTGCGTCCAGACTCCTGGTGGTGGCGGCGCGGCTGTATTTTGATGAGGCTCATATATATGAAGCGAAGCCAAGCCACACGGGAGGATTCGAAACAGACGGGTGTATATTTCAGGGGGTGCATCAGTCTGATAGTGAACACCTAGCGTGATGCCGGGAAAAAGGAAGTTATTGTCCTTTCGATAGTGAGTGCATGGTGTTGTTGACTTAATGAAGCCCAGTGTCCAAGTATTGGCGACCGGTGTATTGAACCTTTCTCTAATTGATTTGTGCTGTATAGAAAAAAAGACAAATAAAATGTGTGGCTGTGTGGTGTTTATCATGCGATCTTTATCATCAAATTTGTACCGAATTATGTAATAAAATAAGTGATAAATTTTGTGCTAATCAATTGGCTAATCAATTTTCTGTTTTTTTTTTTTTCTCGTTGTAGCCTCATCTCCAATAATTTCACACTGGGTACATCTCGATCGCGGTCACATCGCCGCGTCGGCGATACAGTGCGATCACGTTTCGCACAGCGTCGTTTAGACGATATTCTGGAAGCAAGCGCCAGCAATTTTGACGAAAGTAATATGTACGATAAAAATGACGACATGATGCCAATCGATGAAATGTCCTTCTACGGCCATAGTCCACGATCAAGGAGTCCGCAACCATGTCCGCCCAGTCCAACTATGGATATGGCCTATTTGCCAGCCGAAGGTAGCCCACAACGTTTCACAGTCGTACATGATACAGTGACCCTAGTTGACAATGATCGGCTCAATAGCGACGCTTCGTCGAGTGGGTTCCAGAAATTCCACTTCACCGAACCGCGTCTCCCGAAAACCACATTCGACGACAAATTCACGCATGGTCTGCAAGATGCAGAGCACAAAATCCGCAAATCGCCCAAGAACAACTTCAGAATATTCAACAGTCTTAGCTCAACCTCAACCGAATCTATGGACGATGAATATATGGAGCTTTTTGACATGGAACCGCTTCAGGATGAATCGAATTTCCCCACGAATTTGAATTCATTGATCAGTGGCGATATTAAGAATGTTAAAACCACACCGGAAATGAAGCGACCGGTCGTTCGACGATGCTTGAGTCTGGTGGACTCCAATGAAAAATTGCGTGCCCGTAGTATCTTGTTCGAGCCAAAAACACCTGAATTAATCAAGCATGTCGATGAGAACTCGCCCCTATCAACGCTTAGCGGTGAACGTTGCTTCAAGCGACCAGAGCCCCCGGGCACTAGTCCGATTCAAAGCAAACGCTACAAATTGGATATTGACGACAAGGAAAATTCGATTATTAACTCGAAACAATTTCTTCAAGAGACGGCCCGTCCCATTCTGCGAAAGTCAATTTCAATGAACGATACGATGATCATGAATGCCCTGGCACGATCATCGTCGGAACCCGATCTTATTGGCGACTTTAGCAAGCCATTCGTGTTGCCATTGATGGAGGGACGACATCGCGACTTGAAATCGATCTCGTGCGATACAATGGCCCGGCTAATTCGGGGAGAGTTTAAGGACTGTGTGGCATCGTTCAAGATTATCGATTGCCGGTATCCGTACGAATTCGATGGCGGACATATACGTGGAGCGCACAATATCTACACCCATGATCAAATTCTCGAGGAATTGGTCAATTGTAAGACTGAAGCACCGACTGTACAAGCTGATGGACCAAAGAGAAATATTTTAGTATTTCATTGCGAATTTTCATCGGAACGTGGACCAAAATTGTAAGTACCTATCATCCATCCGATTTCATAAAAAAAAAATTCATCTCTCACTTCCATGTGCTTCTCCAACGGAGCTAATATCGAAACCGATCGTAACTAATAAACATCTCTCTCTCTTGTCTTATTCCAGATCGCGTTTCTTGCGCAATAACGATCGGCAACGCAATACCAACTCCTATCCAGCTCTACACTATCCTGAAATTTATCTCCTACACGGAGGCTACAAAGACTTTTTCAATAGTTTTTCCGAATTATGCGATCCAGTTGCGTATAGACCTATGCTTCATCCGTCCTATTCGGATGATTACAAACACTGCCGAGCAAAGTCCAAGACCTGGAGTGGCGACATTAAGTCGTCCGCATCATCCAATCGTCTCATGAAGTCACGATCGCGATTGGTTTTGTAAGTCAGCGAGGCTGTAAGAAAAACACAACGATCGCCTGCTAAAATTAAACTTGGCTGGCTTACATTGTAAGAAAAGAGAGTAATATATTTTATATATATATAAAAAAACGTATAGCTAAGGAAACGTGTAAAAAGGAGTTCAAAACATACAAAAACAACAAAAAATACACTGAAATTATATAGTATAAGTAAATTATTAGCAAAAAGACTATAAATTTAATCCCAATACTGTGCATTATGTAGCAAAAAGACAATATGTCAAAAACACTAATTTAAAAGAATCCCATTGAAAAAGAAAAACAAATGCTCATTAACTTATTTTTTTTTTCTATGAAAAATAAACGAAAGGAATTTGAAATATATATTCGGATTCCTTCTCTCCATTCAAACAATAAACAAAATATGCCATATATACACACCACCCTCGTAATATACCAAAAATATGACCAATAAAATTACAAAACAACAAAAAATCCAAAACGCTTAAGAAATTTCTGAAATACGCTTCATACAAGTTAACGGGCATTTATGTATCATACATTCACAAGAAAATAAAAAAAAAAAAATAAATAAAAAAAAATCAACATCATTATATCTACTTAGTATTAGAAAAAAGCAAACGAAAAAAAGAATTGCGCTTAAGATTTAGTTCTAGACCAGATCTTATTTTCAAGATCTTAAAAAACGAATCGCTTATATTTGTATATTTCATGATTATTATTTTTTTAGATATTAAATTAATTTAAACGACATACAAAACAAAAAACAACTACTGTCTTCTAGCCTTTTGATATTTTTGTATATTTATGAAAAGTAAAAAAATGGTAGTTTAGATACATTCAAATACTACATCAAGAATCAATCAAGAATTGAAATTAATACAAAAACCATCTGAATTCAAATATCTCAAAGAAGAAAAAATATTAGCAAGTTACAACTAATCAAAAGGCGGTCGGTCGGTACGTGTGTGTGTAATCTGTGATTTTTTTTAGTCCACCGAATTGATCTACTCTTTAAATGTAAATAAAAGACATTTTATTATATAATTGCTAGCATTTTAAGAAACACATGTATATATGTTAACACAATACTATGAAATGATTATGATTGCAAAAAGAAATAAAATAAAAGACATTGTAACAAATCTGAAGCTGAATCCAACATCCACTTAATCGAATTCTCATTCGCCATGTATATAAACGTTCTGTCTAAAATACATCCTCATTCTGTCTACTTATTGGTTCATAACTAGGAAAGTCCTTTATGCTTTTGTTTTCTTTTTTTGGCAATATACATAATAATTTATAAAACAAAATCTGTTGTTTCTCACTACGATTGATTGCAAGTAGAAATATTCAAAAATAAATAAATAAATGAAAATAATTTCTGAAACAGTTCTTTTTGTTGTACGCAGGAGCTTCCTGCACTTATTCAATAGCACGGAATTCATTAGTTGCATGTAGTTTGGAATTGCTGCAACGAAAAAAATGTGGTGTAATCAGTACCGAAATTGTGTTCTTTTTTTTTTAAATTGATGTTTTTTTTTTCAAAATTTTATTCGAAAAATTATACAGAGTTGACAAAAGTGAAGTTTTCTATATATTTGTCGAAAATTGTATTTTATTTTATTTATTATTTTATATACAAACATTTTTTTTTGTGGAAATTTATTAAATTCATATTTTAGATCGTTTTTTTTTCGTTTAGGTAGTTGAATTATAATTTTGTAAAACGCTGGTTTCTATAAAAAAAAAAATTTGAATACGAAGACATGCATAAATTAATTTGTAAGAGCGTGTGTGTTTGCAATAGATTTACATGATAGTAAACATTTACAACCAATTGGACTGCCCGTGCACAAGTTAAATTTTCACACTTCATTGGAATGGAAACAGAAAAACCAAAATATTTTTGGGAAATGTTGTGAAAATCTGACTAAGCATTAATCTAACTGTAATTTTAGATAAGTTGAATAAATATAAAATAAAATATTTCCAGTATATACGAGTAAAATCGTGTAATCATAAGGTAGCCTTTAATTTTAAGACGCAAGTTATTTATATTACAAATACAACACTTCAATGCATATGTGTAATTACATAATAAACAAATGACACAAAAAAAATATTCGAATGATTTTGTAAATTTAATTGTAAAGTTAGTGCTCTCATATTGTTGTTAAGGGGCTATGACAGTGTGAACGCTGAAAATTTGGGTGATTATCGGGAATTTTTTTTGGAAGAAAAGTACTCAACTAAATGTTTCGGAAAATGTAGAACATATTTGCCTATATTTGACCTCATCATCATCGTGGCGCGACAGCCCAACGTCGGGCCTTGGCCGCCTGGATCGTTGTTCTTCAATTATCTCGGTCACGTGACCGCGTCCTCCAATCTTGGAAGCCTAGTAGCTCGTCCACATATACTGAGCTCTCCCAACGAGATCTCGGTCGTCTAGGCAGTCTCGCTCCGTCAACTCGTTTTGCATTCATCACTCTCTTTGGCATGCGATCATCGTCCATTCGTTGAACATGCCCTACCAATTGAAGTCGTTGTATGATAGTTTCACGATTTTCGAAACTTCCAGCGCATCGTACAGTTCATACAACTCATGGTTGTACCAGATGCGCCATCCATCTCGATCGCAAACGGCCCCGAAAATTCGCCGTAGAACCTTACGTTCAAATGTGTTTAGTATGTTTCCGGAGGCTTAAATTAGGGTCCATGCTTCGCAGCCGTAGCATATCACTGGTCGTATCATGGTTTTGTACACGCGGAGCTTCGTGTTTCTGTGCACATGCTTCGATTTCATTATGGGGGAACCGAGAAAAAAGTCTTATTAGCTAACTGTATCCGTCGCTTGATTTCGTCAATTTCGTTGGCGTCTCTTGACAAGTTACAACCCAGGTATATGAAGTTGTTCACGAACTCGATGTTGAGGTCCCCCACATTGATGCTCGGTTGTGCAGGTGTCCTTGTCGTCGATTGCATCATTATTTTAGTTTTACCCTCGTTGATACGTAGTCCAACTTCTTTTGCAGCGGTATCGTCGGCCAATCTTCGGGACATGATGTTGATGTCGTCGGCGTACGCTGCTAATTGTGTCGACTTGATGAGTCGCGTATTGCTGTTGTCCATATTCATAGCCCGAATAGCGTATTCCAGTGCTAGGTTGAAGAGCGTCGGTGCCAGTCCATCGCCCTGTTTCCGACCAGTGCGTGTTTCAAATAGATCAGTAAGTCTATTCTGGATCCTGACTTGTGAGACGGAGTTGGTCATCGTCACCTTTGTGAGTCGCACTAATTTGGCCGGTATACCAAATTGCAGCATGATGTTGTACAGTACTCCACGATCGATACTGTCGAATGCCTATTTAAAGTCGACAAAGATTTGGTATACGTTTACGTTATATTCCCAGCACTTCTGGAGTATCAGTTTGACCGTAAAGGGCTGATCGGTTGTGAAGCGACCAGGTCTGAAACCGCTTTGATATTCGCCAATGATTCGTTCTGCGTATGGTTTTATTCTATTTTCCAGAATTTCCGTCAAAATTTTATAGGACGTACAAACTAGTGAGATGCCCCTGTAATTCTCACACCGCAATTTATCTCCCTTTTTATGGATTGGACAGATGATGCTTCTGCGCCAATCGTCTGGGATCACCTCGTTCTCCCATACTCGCAGGAGTAATTGATGTATGGCATCAACTAGACTCGTTCCACCGAATCTTAGCAGTTCAGCTGGGATCTCGTCAGCGCCCGGCGCTTTATTTCGTTTTAGTGACCGCAACGCGAGGTCAACTTTCTCTACTGTCGGGGGTTGAATGGGTGGGCCTAGATCAACAATATCGTCGAGAGCTTCCTGTGTGAGGATGTTAGATGGTCGGTTTAGAAGCTCTTCAAAATAAGAGGCCCATCGTTTGTTAATACCATCGGTGTCGCTGATGATGTTTCCATCCTTGTCCTTACAAAGGCTAGTCCTGGGTTGGTAGCCGTTCTTGATTGTATTTACTAGTTTGTACGCTTGTCTGGTGTTCCTATTAGCTAAGTTTTCGTTTATGTTCAGCAACTGCTCGTCAAAGTATTTACGTTTCTTACGTCTAATTATTCTATTCGATATTCGCCGTAGCTCGTCATATTTTTCTCTTCTGGCTCTGGTTCCTCGTTGAATCCATTGTCTGTAGGCCTCGTTTTTCGCGTCAAGTGAATTTTTGCATTCTTCGTCGAACCAGTCATTTCGCGCTCGCCGGGCTTTATATCCCACGACCTTCTCTGCGACATCCTTGATGGTACCCTTGAGTTCTTCCCAGAACCCATGGACGCCTGTGTTGCTGATGTTGTGTAGCATAGGTGATAGTTGTTCCTCAAGGGCGGTAGTATACGCCACCGCTGTAGCATCACTCAAGAGCTTATCAACCGCAAAGATTTTGGGAGGGCTGATTCTTGACTGGTGCACTGAGGAGATTCTACATCTGTAGGTCGTCTTCACCAAGTGATGATCTGAGTCGCAGTTTGCTCCTCGATAGGAGCGGACATCCATGACACTAGACGCCCATCTCCTGCAAATGAGGACGTGGTCAATTTGGTTGACGGTATGTGCGTCTGGAGACTTCCAGGTCTGCTTGTGAATGCGTCGATGCGGGAAACACGTAGAGCTTACGACTAGATTCCTGCTGCAGGCGAAGTCGATAAGTCGCTGGCCGTTATCGTTACATTCTTCATGGAGGCTGTGGCCTCCAGAGGTCCCCCGATGCCAACTTTCATTCCCGACTTTCGCGTTAAAGTCTCCCAGCAGCAATTTGACGTCGTTTGTTGGAAGTGAGTCGAAGAGAGTTTCAAGGCGGGCGTAGAACTCGTCTTTTACTGCGTCTTCTTTAACTTCAGTGGGGGCATGCACATTGATGAGCCAGAGATTGAAGAATCGAGTCTTGATGCGAATCGCACACAGCCGTTCATTTATGGGTTTGAAGTCAGTAATATGCGGTTTGAGGTGATTGTCCACTATAAATGCTACTCCAAACTCCTTGCGGCCCGATGGTTTGCCACTTGTAAAAATTGTGTGCGATTTCTTGTCATTAATCTCGCTGCCAAGCCAATTTGTTTCCTGGACTGCAGTAATGCTCAGTTTGTACTTTTCGACCTGTTGAAGGAGGGCCTTCTCGGCCCCCGGTTTGTTCAGGGAGCGTACATTCCAGGATCCGAAAGAATAATCCTTTATTCGTTTGCGTGGTCGTCGTTGTTGATCCGTCCAATCCGAGGCTTTTGTTCCAGGTTTCTTGACATGGAGTGGTTTTTACAAGGACGAGTTGTCAGCACGTCGCTTAACCCCATTCGGGGGATGGCCTCGGAGATAGCTGCTTTAGATGGTTTAATAAACGTGCTGGAGCCCACACAACTATGTAGCAGGTCCAACTACGCAAGTCATTCCATCCTACTAGACCTGAGACGCTTAGGTGTTTGTCAGCCATTCAGGCTACAGCTATCTGCCTTTTCCAAACTGTCTTAGCGCTAAGACATTGGCCGTCAGCGAATTGATACACTGCCGTTACCAGGGGGCGCCCACGCGGAGGACTATGAAAAAGGTGTTTGCCCCCCAACCGAGTTATTTACCCCATAAATGGGTACTCATTTAACAGCTGAGTGGGCTCATAGTCCGACACGTAAATCCCCTTTTTTATCGAAAACTACCGCATTCAGTAGGAATCGAACGGGGGCCCAGTGCGTAGAAAGCGAACGTGCTAACCGTTGCGCCATCCGGACATTGCGGACAAATCCATGATTTTGTGGGAGAGTAGGCATATGTCATCAGCGTAGTCAAGATGTTGTAGATAAGATGTCAAAGTCCATTGAATTCCTATGTCTAGTACGGATAGGGCTGCAATACAACACATCGTCGATCACTATGAGGAATAGGATTGGTGAGAGGATGCACCCCTGCCGAACTTCACTGCGAATCTCAAAGTCCCCCGACTCCTTACCTTTATGCAGAACGCGACATTTCGCCCCGTCATAGGTTGCCTTAATAATAGCCACAAGCTTCTTAGAGATGCCTCTCCTGCGCAAGGCCGCCCATATAGAATCCCGATTTACACTATCGGAATCCTTCTCGAAATCCTTGAAAAGCAAGTAAAGCGGAGAATCGTTCTCAGCGTATTGCTCGATGATGATTCGCAAGGTGTTAATATGATCGACACACATTGTGCTTTCAAAGTGTGCTTTCCAGGCATTATCTTGGCAACGGCAGGAAGCACTCAAATGCCTCTCCAATGATTACAGTCTGTGAGGCTACCCTTCTTCGGAAGTTTGATGATCAAACCTTCCTTCCACTCAGTGGGAAAGGTCTCTGTACTCCACGCTTTATCAACAAGTGGGTGTAATGAACCACCTGTAACGAACCATATTATGGTCTGGTAGTGCTGCTCCCACCAGTAGATCGAAGCAGCACCTGATGAGTAGTGATCTGTTGGTGGTACGAAACCAGAGGCCGAGGGTCCCATTACACCCGGACCCAGGTGCAACCATGTGGACGTCTGATCCGTCCGTCAACCATTCCATCCTTATCGACTATTTTTTTTATTTCCTATTTTTACCGCCTCTGTTTGTGTTGTCTTCCCCAGGCCTATGAATTTTTGTTAATACGTAAAGGACAGGGGCAACGAACGGCGAAAACCCAGCCCACATCTTCCGAACTGAGCTACAGCAAGCATAGGCCGCTGCTTAGCTCGTTGAGGGGCCTATTTCTTCGCCAGATGACATAGCCCGACCTACACGGTCATATGCTACCTTAGGCTCCGTCCTCACGGGCATCTTCGGATGCCCACCAAACCGTCCGTTGCATGGGTGCAGCAAATCGGCAGTTACGCTTGGCCCTGCTTGATAAATTTCGGGAAGGATACCGTGGAGTCCGGCGGCCTTTCCTTGTTTTAGTGCAATAATTGCAGTGACTATTTCCTCTTTAGTCGGGGCAGTGGACCGTATTTGCACGTTTCGATGGTTAGCTAAATTATCAATATGAGGGGGAACTTCATCAGAGGTTACACGGTTCAAGACTGCGGCAAAGTGTTCTTTCCACCGCCTCATTTGATCTTCTTCCAAGATAAGTAGCTTTCCATTACTATCCTTAACCGGATGCTGACAGGAGTTACGACCACCTGTAAACTCCTTGATGACACTGTATACGGCGTTTAAGTTGTTACTTCTTGCGGCTTCCTCTGCTGAGGCTAAAAGCGAATTCGCATAAACTCTTTTATCGCTTCGTACACTACGCTGAACTTCTCGAGCTTTCTGACGGTAAAGGAGTTCGATGCTGCTTCGATTGTCGTCTGATGCTGCAGCCAAACGAACCTTTAGTTCTTTTCTTTCAACAATCCGCTGCCATGAAGCATCGGACATCCAGGGCTTATTCTGGCAATCCGGGTTTGGGCCAAGGATGGTATTTACGCTATCAATGTACGCATTTTTTATGGCATCCCAGTTTTCGTTTATGTCACTATCTGGGTGACTAGTTATCTCAGCTGCTTTCTGCGCAAGATGGTCATTATATTGTTGTAAGACAGCTGGATCGAGCGGTGTTGAATTTGCGGCGCCTGGATCTTTCTTCGCTAGGACGGCGCACGGCTGCAATACGCATTCGAACATTAGCGATCATAAGATAATGGTCACTTCCCATCCCAATATCGGCACCCTTCTTGTTTCGCACGTCCAGGAGACAACTCTTGAATCTGTTACTAATGGCAAAGTGGCCGATCTGATTTTGCGCTCTGCGCCGATCAACACCAACTGATTTTGTGTGTCCTTTTGCTCAAACAAGAGACCGGATCCCAGGATAAGAAACAGTTTCGTGCGGCTCTGGTTAAAAGGATCCCCACACCTCACTCACGACCACTACCGGTAGCTCTACCGGAGTACAACATTACGGTGCTACTCATTTGAGAGATAAATTCTCCGCTGTTCCACCATCTTATCTCACTTAGGCGGCTATTACACTATAAAAGTTTTTTTTACAAATATCTTTGAAGCACGATATTTTAAATGAACTTTTATGAATGAAATTAGCCGCCCAAGCGGGAAGGTGTGCAAGCTTGTAAGAAAAGTACTTGAAACAAGCAATGTTCGTGTCGCAAATCTTTTGTTAGGCGGCTATTACGCTAGAAAAGTGGCTTGAAAATATCTTTTATAAAAGATATTTGTAAAATAACTTTTATAGTGTAATAGCCGCCTAACTCCTAAGATGTTTAATTTATACCTCAGAAATTCACTCTCTAATTGAAGAAATCGTGCGTTCTGGGACCTTAGGATGCATTGTCCAGGAGAGTAAGCACATTCCAGAATCCAATCTTTGTCATTGTACGATAGCCAAAAGTCGTAACCGTTAAGTCAGTCCTTATCCGAGGCATAGTTGACGTTTCGTTAGCATATAGAATATTTCGGATAGTGCAAGTTGCTGGTATACACATCCTGTCCTTTGCCGGTTTTAACGACAGCCCTCCATAGAGGGAGATCTACTTCCTCTATGGTATTATTTTTACTCCCCACACCACAGGGGAAAGGTTTACCTCAAGCAAATCATCGCACCGCCATCACTGGCGGCCTATCATTGGTTAGCAATGGTCAGTAACCACTGCCGTTCCAGGGGGCGCCCACGCGGAGGACTATGGAAGAGTAATTTTTACCCCTTGGCGATGGATCGCCACAAAATGTTTGATGATCGCCGCTGCACACACACTTTACGATTTTCGTGTGATGCGATGACGAAAGACAATTCCAAAAATAGGTTATGATTCACTCCCAATCCAACCTACATTAATTTTTGTGAACTATTTGGATTTGTGTGGCATTTAAATATACTACATATTTTATATTTGCATTACAGAGCCATTGAAAACAGCAGAATGCGTCAAATTTCATAATTGAATAATTTCATGATTTGATTCACTTGCGATAATCACATACACCGTCCAATCGATCGTCAGACCGACGGATTGCAGTAAAAGCGCGTTGACATGATCAAACTACGGTTTGACAAACCACCTATTTGAACGTGTGAACCCGTTGTCAAACTGGTTTGAAGTCTTGTGCTCCTGTCAAACCGTAGTTGGACGGTGCTCAACTTTTCATCAAATGCTAGTTTGTCAAACCGTAGTTTGATCATGTCAACGCGCATACACAGGGCGACCCATCGGTCGATTCATCGGCCGATATCGATATCGTGCGAGAGCCACCATATACGCAGCGATCGATCGGTCGATCCGTCGCCCGATATCGGTCGATCCGTCGCCCGATATCGGTCGATGGATCGGCCAGTGTATGTGCTTATCGTTGATGATCTTTTTTCACAGTTCCATTTAATTTTAATCAGCTGATATTTTGTGGCGATTCATCGGCCGATCGAACGGGCAACGGATCGCTCCGTGTATGTGGAATATAAGACTCCGTTACCCGTTATAGCCGCCATACATTATCCGATCCGTCGTCCAATCGATCGGCCGATGGATCGCCACAAAATATCTGCCGATCTCCACTGCACACACACTGAGCGATTTTCGTGCGATGCGATAACGAATGACAATTCAAAAAATAGGTTATGATTCACTCCCAATCCAACCTAGATTCATTTTTGTTAGCTATTCGGATGTGTGTGGTATTTTCGTATACCACATATTTGATATTTCAATTGCAGTGCCATTTAAATCATAAGAATCCTTGAAATTTCATAATTTAATAATTTGGTAATTTGACATTCACTTGCGGTAATCACATACACTATCCAATCGATCGTCACCGATCGATCGCACGAAGATCGCACAAAAATATCGGCAGATCAAAATCGATCAACCGATCGGTGCGATTTCCACATACACAGGCCGATCCATCGGCCGATATCGATTTCGGGCGACGGATCGGCCGATCGATCGGTGTGTGTATGGCACGTTTTAGATGGACGGAATATTTTCAGATTAAATACGCGAGATAGAAAAACACTCCGGTCACATGAAACTCAAAGTACAGAGAGCCTTTATCATAGTGTGCGTTCAGAAGGAACTGAGCAACTTCCGCTCAGCGAACATGTTCAGAACGAGCGGGTTCAGAAGCGACTGAGCAACTTCCGCTCGGGTGATCATCTCAGAGGAACTTCTGGAGTGGCCCATAGGCTCAATTTATGGGACGAGAGAAGAGCGCGTTTAATTTTTCATGGGAGAGAGAAAGAACGGGACTTTTAATGCCAACCACCAATAGGACGCGGAAATTTGACAGCTATATATACAGCGGGGAGTCAGAAACGAAAACAAACATTTCAATATCGGTTTTCTGACAGAAAACTCACAAAAACAAGTAACGCGCACATCACATCTAAATATTTAATGTTTTACCTATAAGCAGACACCCCCGTCTTAGGGATTCGCTGGTTATTTTTGCAGTCACCGACGAGGCATTTCAATTTACCACAACTCACTACCGCACCAATTTGTCCTACCGGAAATTTCACTAGTGTCTTCTCTACATAATCGCGGCTCTTTACACTCAAAAACCGGCTCCAAACTTTCGCGAATTCAACCGTATTTCCTTTTTGCCACTTTTAGAACAAAGCGTTTGACAGCCATATGCACAACGTGATCTTAAAACCGTTAACTTTACTCTCCCAGCTCTCGACTTTTTCAAGAAGAAGATCGTCCCATTTTCAAGCTGTCAATTTGTATGGTTTGACAGGCATATACCCATTCCTGTGTTAGTTATATATTCAAATGTGATCATGATCAAATTTCACCGAGCAAGAAATATTTCTGCTCACTGATCAGTGCTCAGTGCTCAGGTTCTTCTTCTTCTTTTTCAACCTCACGCTCAAGTTGCGACTTTCGAATTTTGACAGTTATCAAGTTGGTTGTTGTGTTTTCGCCGCTTTCGGCTTCTAGTTCTTTGGTTTTCGGATGCTTTTGATTTTGTTTTCTCGTTGTTCGTGATTTTTGTAAAGGACAGCGTGGGATTCATGTATGTTCCACTTTTCGGCACTTGACGTCTGAAATTGTCATCGTCAGCTCTCAGCTGGTCGATTTTTCAGCTGGTGAAGTAGCGTTCAGCAGGTGCAGACTCCAAACCGAGCAGCTCCGGAGCTGCTCGCGAGCAGTTGCGGAGCTGCTCGCGAGCGGTTTCCGCTCTTTTGCCACCTTCTGAACGCACTCATAGTGTGCGTTCAGAAGGAACTGAGCAACTTCCACTCAGCGAACATGTTCAGAACGAGCGGGTTCAGAAGTAACTGAGCAACTTCTGCTCGGGTGAGCATGATCAAATTTCACCGAGCAAGAAATATTTCTGCTCACTGATCAGTGCTCAGTGCTCAGGTTCTTCTTCTTCTTTTTCAACCTCACGCTCATGTTGCCAGTTTCGAGTTTTGACAGTTATCAAATTGGTTGTTGTGTTTTCGCCGTTTTCGGCTTCTAGTTCTTTGGTTTTCGGGTGCTTTTGAATTTGTTTCTTCGTTGTTCAGTTGCAGAGCTGCTCGCGAGCGGTTTCTGCTCTTTTGCCACCTTCTGAATGCACTCATAGATATATATTGAACAGATCGGTAACAGTACTATCCCCAATCTGTGCTTCAGGTTATTTTCGAACCAACTCGCGCATGCGCACTGGTACACCCATTTGCACGCAGTCGCTATACTTCGGTAAATGTCGTTACGCCATCGGCCACTCAGCCACAATTTTGACATTTACGAAGCATTTGGCCCCTCGCTCCTCGGGCCCCTGGGCCAAATGTTAATACGTGTTGTGCGTGTTTCACTGCGCAGACGCGAATATGTCAACTATAACTCGATATTCAAATTTTTACCAACTCTCTGTGCCAATTTTCTATCTGTTCAATATACATCTTTGGCCTTTAGGCCCTAACCAGATTGAACGCAGAATGCAGCAGTAGCGGCAGAACCAACAACAGGTAGATCTGTTGCGGTGACATAGCGGCGATGACAGATCTACCTGTTGTTAGCCTGGCCTTAGGAGATTTTAAGTAGCGTTTACACTTGCCAGTAGAGCGTGCAAGTACGTACATTTTACAGGCATTGCAAGTAACTTGCAAGCTGTCACTTGCGTATGTGTAAACACCCGTGCCTGTGAACTGCCAGGCCAGTAAACCCGCACGGCGCCTTGCAAGTAGCTGGCCTCCCGGGCCAATTGATTTCCTACAGGCATTCCAGTAGACTTGCGAACATATGTTTGCTGTCATTGGTACGCCAAAAACGATCAAAGATCAACGTCGCCTGCAACTGAATGTCGCAATGGTAAATACGTGATAATTAAATTCACACTCAAGAAAAAATCCCAGCCAACTTGCAAGTTGAATTGTGTGTGTAAACACCTACTGGCACACGTCATGCAAGCAGCTACACGCAAGGCACTTGTCGACAAGTCTACAAGCATGCCGGTGCACTGGCAAATGTAAACGAGCCATTAGCCTCCATATACGATGCAATCCGATCAATTTAACGATAATGTGTGCGTTCAGAAGGAACTGAGCAACTTCCGCTCGGCGAACATGTTCAGAACGAGCGGGTTCAGAAGTGACTGAGCAACTTCCGCTCGGGTGATCATGATCAAATTTCACCGAGCAAGAAATATTTCTGCTCACTGATCAGTGCTCAGTGCTCAGGTTCTTCTTCTTCTTTTTCAACCTCACGCTCAAGTTGCGACTTTCGAATTTTGACAGTTATCAAGTTGGTTGTTGTGTTTTCGCCGCTTTCGGCTTCTAGTTCTTTGGTTTTCGGGTGCTTTTGATTTTGTTTTCTCGTTGTTCGTGATTTTTGTAAAGGACAGCGTGGGATTCATGTATGTTCCACTTTTCGGCACTTGACGTCTGAAATTGAGTGCGTTCAGAAGGTGGCAAAAGAGCAGAAACCGCTCGCGAGCAGCTCCGCAACTGCTCGCGAGCAGCTCCGGAGCTGCTCGGTTTGGAGTCTGCACCTTCTGAACGCTACTTCACCAGCTGAAAAATCGACCAGCTGAAAGCTGACGATGACAATTTTAGACTTCAAGTGCCGAAAAGTGGAAAATACATGAATCCCACGCTGTCCATTACAAAAATCACGAACAACGTGAAAACAAATTCAGAAGCACCCGAAAACCAAAGAACTAGAAGCCGAAAACGGCGAAAACACAACAACCAATTTGATAACTGTCAAAACTCGGAAACTCGCAACATGAGCGTGAGGTTGAAAAAGAAGAAGAAGAACCTGAGCACTGAGCACTGATCAGTGAGCAGAAATATTTCTTGCTCGGTGAAATTTGATCATGATCACCCGAGCGGAAGTTGCTCAGTCACTTCTGAACCCGCTCGTTCTGAACATGTTCGCTGAGCGGAAGTTGCTCAGTTCCTTCTGAACGCATACAATGTCATCGTCAGCTCTCAGCTGGTCGATTTTTCAGCTGGTGAAGTAGCGTTCAGCAGGTGCAGACTCCAAACCGAGCAGCTCCGGAGCTGCTCGCGAGCAGTTGCGGAGCTGCTCGCGAGCGGTTTCCGCTCTTTTGCCACCTTCTGAACGCACTCAATGTGGCCGTCAGATCGATCGCACAGTGTATGTGACTATCGTCCACTATTTTTTTAACAGTTCAGTTCAATTTCGATCGTCAGATATTTTGTGGCGATCCATCGTCAGATCGATCTAACGATGGATCGCACCGTCTATGGCGGGTCTAACTATAACAGGCTGAACAGCTGATTTTCGTTGACTGCGAGTTGTGGACGTAATTCGCGCACAGTATAATTTCGGCATTATGAATAAGGCCCTAACCAGATTGAACGCAGAATGCAGCAGCAGCGGCAGAAGCAACAACAACAACACGTAGATCTGTCGCGATGACACAGCGGCGATGACAGATCGTTTCTAGGACAAATTACCATCCAGCAATAATCGATCGCTTCTCAGTGCTAACGCAGCGATGGCGTTTTATGAATGCAGCCTACGGCTCGGATAGGAGGTGCATGCAAGGAACTGAACCACAGAGAATAACTATGGAGGAGCAATCCACATATACTCAACACTAAACTACTTGAAGCAATTCCAGTCGTAAAAAGTAGAGAGAGAGACACACGCCCTCCACTGCGCAACACCCGCGCAGTCTATATAAAAGCACAGGAAGCACGTAAGATGTCATCCCCTCTCCTACTTTTCCAATCGGAACAATAACATTCCAGTCTGTCTCTCTGCCGCGGAACACCCGCCCGGTCTATATAGAGCAAAAGAGATGTCAAATTTTCATCCCCCTTCCTACTTCCTCACTTGTGCCGAATTGCGTCGTTTCTCTCGCTCTTTTTCACTTCCTCTTATACTCTCTCTTCAAAGAACTGAACTAACTGGGCTCTAAATGCTACCGAAACCTCAACAAGGTATACTTCCGCAAGCAATGTCAACGCGCCCATGTCCCTGGAGGGGTCAAGGCAATTAACAATCACTACGTTTAGACCGCGGGACTATCTTCGAGATCTAACTAAATCGATCTAACTCTCGACGATATAAACGTATCGATTTAGTTAGTTTTGGACTTGGCTTATCTCTACTTGCGATGCGGAACTGGACTAAAAAAATTGGGACTATGTCGCTGTCATCGCTAATGTTGATTCGGTGGTTGACGTTTCCTTTGTTGTCGTTTTTTTTTTGCTCGGCGTTTGCTTTGTTGGAAATTTCAGGGAAGCAGTGCCTGATCACGGGCAAGAAAAAGTCTTTTTCTGTCGTAAAATTTATATTTGTAAAATTTATCTGTGCTGTCAACGGAGAATGAAGAAGAAGAATTACCTCTCCGTATGGTCGGTATAAACACTCCACCAACAAGTACTAACACTAAAATGATTTAGTTAAATCGACTTTTAGTTCCACGGTCTAAACGTGGCCAATTAAATTGATGGTTCGAAGGACCAATAGTTGATACGATACTTTTCTGTTTCCACAACAATCGCATCAGCAACAAGTCGTCGTTTATTAATGCTGCTACCTAAAGCGTATCACAATCCTATCCAAAGAAGCTTGTGTGCGTAACCACTCTTTAATTTCGCGCAAACAATTTTAGGTCGGTATCCGACAGCTCTTTTCTTGTCTAAAGTGAGGTTAGTTCGGTGCTTCGAGCAAACATCTTTCAAGTCGTTGTTTTCTCTGATTTTCGTCGGATTTTGTTTGTGTCGCGCGACTTTTCCCAGCTTAACTGCATCATCTTGTACCGTAGAAGGAAAAAACAGCAACGATGGCAACGGCTAAACCGTGGAATCCCATGGAGGAGGCGTATAAAAACAAAAATTTCAACAAGTACACCCAGGGCCCGGGTGCGGATCTAGATGAAAATTTGCAACCGGGTGCAATGGCTTCCAGTGGTGGAGGCGCCTGCCAGAGGCAGCCGGAGCGGTTCCAGATATGTTTGAAGAACGTGCCCAGCGAAATGTCGGAAAAGGCCATTTTTAATTTGTGCGCAAATTATGCTCATCCTACATTTGTGAAACGCTCGCCGAAGACTCCTTACGTGTTTGTGACTTTCCCGACCCTCAGGTAAGAAAAACTCAAGTTTGCTCCTTCGTGATGGTTGTCCAGTTCTTATCTTTTAGTTGCTTTTATTGAGTAGCCATATGTCCATGCGAATCGAGTGTGTTAGGCGCGTTTTTTGTAACAGCTACTAGAGCAGAGCAGGTGAATGCCATACAATTACACTAATAATTTAATCTGAGTTGCTCGGGATGGAAGGTTAGTGCAAGAATTCTACTCTGTTAAGTAGTCTGAGTTTTGAAATGCAGGCGGTGCAGGTGTCCAAGTTTTCTGGTAGTTTACAATTTGGGAAGCACATACAGTTGATTTCCTGTCAATAAAATGGGGGCGACAGTATCTGAGGCGCCAAATTTCAATGATGTCTTTCAGTCAAATTTGGTCTGAAATGAACGAATCTGAAGTCCTTTTCTGCAAACTCATGACCGTTTTGGAGATATTAACCTTTAAAGCTGGAACTTTTGTATGGGGAAATTCAGTGCCAGAATTGTATATTGAATAATAGTTACGAACCTACTATGATGATCATCATCGTGGCGCGACAACCCGACGTCGGGCCTTGCCCGCATGGATCGTTGTTCTCCAATTATGTCGGTCACGTGGTCGCGTCCTCCAATCTTGGAAGCCCAGTAGCTGCTCGGCGTCCGCATATACTGAGTTCTCCCAACGAGATCTCGGTCGTCTAGGCAGTCTCGTTCGGTCGACTCATTCTGTATTCATCACTCTCTTTGGCATGCGATCATCGTCTATTCGTTGTGCATGCCAGCATCGAGCGTATGCAGAAGTTCTTCTGCGTCAGCCAAGGTTAGGTTAGGTAAAGGGGCTGCCGGGTGCTCACCCAGCACACTTAATCCATCATTTGTACCGTTGTGTTACCACCAAAGTAGCCTGTTGTAACCTAGGCGTTAAACCAGCCTGAGCTGGTGATAAAGCAGTAGTAGAGCTGTATGACACTCGTGTTTTTAATGTCGTCCAGGTCCAGGAAAAACCAAGAGCCAAGGAATTTCTTCCGCCTCGCAGCCAAGGCCGGACAGTGACAGAGAAGATGCAGAACGCTTTCCTCCTCATCCACATCCTCACAGCTCCTGCAATAGTCGTTATGAGGAATACGGAGCCTCCAGGCGAGCTCACCAATGGGACAGTGTCCTGTAATAACCCCCACAACCATGCCAATGTGCTTCCTATTCAATGAACGCACTGCGGCAGAGCGGTCAGGGTCAAGTTTCGGCCAAATCAATTTCGCCGTCTGGCACGTGTCGCCGTTTAGCCATCTAATGTTCGCTCTGTCAATTGCGACGGCTTTAATTATAATTTTGCACGATGCGATTGGCATTCTAATGTTTAAACGGTCTCCGTCGAGAGCGCCGGTAGTCCCTTCTTTAGCCAGTTCATCCGAGACGCAGTTACCCACGAAGTCGCTATGGCTCGGTATCCAACAGAGCGTAATGTTGAAAAATGCACCCATCTCTTTAAGAATCTCGACCGACACTTTGCGATGGTTTGCGATGCAGTCAGGACGGATTCGAGTGATCGAATTGCAGCCTGACTATTCGTGTGGATCGTAACGTCTCTCATGGTCACTACATGATTTCCTAGCCAGGTCAATTCGAAAATTGTAGTAACCTCTGCCTGCAGGACACTGCAGAAATCTGGAAGGCGGAGTGACAGGTTAATCCCCAGTCCCTCCGAATAGATGCCCGCCCCAACACCGCCAACGACCCTAGAGCCATCCGTGTAGATGACTATGGAGTCGGTGGTCAGGGGCGCGCTATTAGCCCATTGACCCCTCGACGGAATCAAACTGGTGTAGTTTCGGCCAAAAAGGTATTTCGGAGAGATATAGTCAGTCTCCGTGGGGAGACTGGGAGACTCAAATTATCCAGTGCAGTTGAGTGTCCGCATCTCAGCGTGCGCCACTGGCCAGTCTCACGGAGACGCAGGGCCGTGTTTGCCGCCAGTTGTTCACCACAAATATCCAACGGGAGCAAGCCGAGCACCCCGTCCAGCCCGGTTGACGGAGTGGTCCTGAAGGCCCCCCGTCATGGCCATCGCAGCTAGTCTTTGTACCTTGTTCAGTAATTTAATATAAGCCCCTACTCGAAGTGCTGTCCACCACACACTAATTGCGTACAGTAGTATGGGACGTACGACAGCAGTATATAGCCAATATACAGCTTTAGGCTGCAGGCCCCAGAAGTGAAGAGCACAAGCTCCGTCTTGGCAGGGTTAATTCCAACTCCACAAAAGTTTGCCCATTCTGATAGAATGGTCAAGGCATTCTGCAACAACCCACTGAGGACATCAGGAAACTTTCCTGTGACGGCAATGGCAACGTCATCTGCATACGCAATGACTTTACACTCAATTTCTTCCAGCCTCAAGAGCAGTTTGTTGATCCCTATGACCCAAAGGAGGGAGACAATATCCCTCCTTGGGAGGTTCCTCTGAAGACACTCCTGCATACCGACGATGCACCGAAGGTAGAGTGTATACGCCTAGAAGTTAGTAACATATTAATGAGTTTGCAGAGCGACTCATCAACCTGGAGACCTTGGAGTGCCTCAATGATCGCACTAGGTCTGATATTGTTGAAAGCCCCCTCGATGTCCAGGAATACAACCATCGTGTATTCCTTTTGGTCGAGAGATTTCTCAATGTAACTGACCAAAGAGTGCAGAGCCGTGTCCACTGACTTACCCTTCCAATAGGCATGTTGCGATGTGGATAGAAGAAGTGGCGGAATGGATATCCACCAGTCTCTCTAGTAGTTTCAACATGGTAGAAGAAAGACTAATGGGACGCAGGTCGTTTGGTCGCGCATGCGAGCTTCTTCCCGCTTTCAGGATAAAAACCACCCGCACCTCCCTCCAGATGCGAGGAACGTACACTAGCGTCAGACAGGCCGTCAGGATACACTCTATCCATGGGTATACTATATTCAAGCACTGCTGCAAATCCGCCGGAATGATGCCATCAGGCCCAGCTGATTTAAAGGGTTCAAAGCTGGAAATCGCCCACATTATCTTATTGCGCGACACGTAGAGGAGTCTCCAGGTGAGGCAGCAGCCGAGCTTCCAGGGAAATGTGTATCAAGCAGACACTCGATGGTTTCTTTACTTGAAGACGTCCATGATCCGTCTTCCTTTTGTAGAAAACTTGGCATTGATGGATTGGAAGCCAAAATTTTCCTAAGCCTTTCCGTCAGCCAATCTTCGGGACATGATGTTGATGTCGTCGGTGTACGCTGCTACATAATTGTGTCGACTTGATGAGTAGCGTCTTGCTGTTATCCATATTCATAGCCCGAACAGCGTGTTCCAGTGCTTAGGTTGAAGAGCGTCGGTGCCAGTCCATCGCCCTGTTTCAGACCAGTGCGTGTTTTAAATAGATCAGTAAGTCTATTGTGGATGCTGACTTGTGAGACGGAGCTAGTCATCGTCATCTTTGTCAGTCGCACTAATTTGGTCGGTGTATCCATTTTCAGCAGAGTTCCCGAAGAATCCAGTATTCAATTCAACGCGTGAAGTTTGTTGAGTTGAATAACGTTCGGGTTGCCGTCAGTAATAAAAGCCGTGGTTTTTAATTATTTTAAAGTGAAATAGATTTGACACAAAATGATTTGTGGAAAAATGAAAATGTTTTGAGGTTTCTGGAACTATTGTACATTGCGGACAGACCCATGATTTTGTGGGAGAGTAGGCATATGTCGTCAGCGTAATCACGATGTTGTAGATAAGATGTCAAAGTCCATTGAATTCCTCTGTCGAGTTCGGATAGGGCTGCATGCAACACGTCGCCGATCACTATGAGGAATAGGATCGGTGAGAGGATGCACCCCTGCCGAACTCCACTGCGAATCTCAAAGTCCCCCGACACCTTACCTTTATGCAAAACGCGACATTTCGCGCCGTCATAGGTTGCCTTATTAATAGCCACAAGCTTCTCAGGGATGCCTCTCCTACGTAAGGCCGCCCATATAGAATGCCGGTTTACACTATCGAAAACCTTTTCGAAATCGATGAAAAGCAAGTGAAGCGGAGAATTGTATTCAGCGCATTGCTCAATGATGATTCGCACGGTGTTAATGTGATCGACACTGGAGAATCCGCATCGAAACCCAGCCTACTCTTCATCAATTGTGCTTTCTAAGTGGGCCTTTAGTCTTTGCAGGACGATTTTAGCTATTATCTTGGCAACGGCACAAAGCACACAAATGCCTCTCCAATTATTACAGTCTGTGAGGCTACCCTTCTTTGGAAGTTTGATGATCAAACCTTCCTTCCACTCAGTGGGAAAGGTCTCTGTATTCTACGCTTTATCAACAAGTGGGTGAAGCAAATCGGCAGTTACGCTTGGCGCTGCTTGATAAAGTTCGGCAGGGACACCGTCGAGTCCGGCGGCCTTTCCTCGTTTCAGTGCAATAATTGCAGTGACTATTTCCTCTTTAGTCGGGGCAGTGGACCGTATACGCACATTTTGATGGTTAGCTAAATTATCTATATGAGGGGGAACTTCACCAGAGGTTACACGGTTCAAGACCGCGGCGAAGTGTTCTTTCCACCGCCTCATTTGATCTTCTTCCAAGATAAGTAGCTTTCCATCACTATACGGCGTGAGTTGTTACTTCTTGCGGCTTCTTCTGCTGAGGCTAAAAGAGAAGTCGCATAAACTCTTTTATCGCTTCGCACACTACGCTGAACTTCTCGAGCTTTCTGACGGTAAAGGAGTTCGATGCTGCTTCGATTGTCGTCTGATGCTGCAGCCAAACGAACTTTCAGCTCCTTTCTTTCAACAATCCGCTGCCATGAAGTGTCGGACATCCAGGGCTTATTCCGGCAATCCGGGTTTGTGCCAAGGATATGGTATCTGCGCTATCAATGTACGCATTTTTTATGGCATCCCAGTTTTCGTTTATGTCACTATCTGGGTGACTAGTTATCTCAGCTGCTTTTTGCGCAAGATTGTCATTATATTGTTGTTAGACAGCTGGATTTTTTAATCGAGCGGTGTTGAATTTGCGGCGCCTGAATCTTTCGTCGCAGGGGCGGCGCACGGCTGCAATACGCAATCGAACATTAGCGATCATAACATAATGGTCTCTTCCCATCCCAATATCGGCACCCTTCTTGTTTCGCACGTCCAGGAGGCAACTTCTGAATGTTTTACTAATGGCAACATGGTCGATCTGATTTTGCGTTCTGCGCCGATCAACAGAGGACCAACTGATTTTGTGGTGGTCCTTATGCTCAAACATAGTACCACCGATGAAGAGACTGTGAAAGTTGCAGAACTCTACAAATCTTTCACCGTTGTCATTACGATCGCCAAGACCGTGTCTTCCCATCACATGTCTGAGCCCATAGTTATCAGCGCCAACCTTCGCATTCAAATCACCCATAACCATTATAATGTCACCTTTAGGTGTTCTGCTCTGAACGGCGTTTAGTTCTTCGTAGAAGGAGTCTTTTGCCAAGACATTGTCGGGTTCAGTAGGGGCATAACATTGTATAATTGAGATGTTCCTCATTTTGGTCCGGAACCTGGCAGTCAAGATTCTGTCAGAGACCGGCTCCCAGGATAAGAGACAGTTTCGCGCGGCTCTGGTTAAAAGGAGCCCCACACCTGACTCACGACGACTACCGGTAGCTTTACCGGAGTACAACATTACAGTGCTGCCCGTTGGAGAGATAAATTCTCCGCTGTTCCACCATCTTATCTCACTAACTCCTAAGATATTCAATTTGTACCTCAGAAATTCACTCTCTAATTGAAGAAATCGTGCGTTCTGGGGACCTTCTGATCCATTGTCCAGGAGAGTACGCACATTCCAGAATCCAATCTTTGTCATTGTACGATAGCCAAAAGTCGTAACCGTTGAGTCAGTCCTTATCCGAGGCATAGTTGACGTTTCGTTAGCATATAAAGATTTCGGATAGTGCAAGTTGCTTGCATACACATCCTGTCCTTTGATTGTCGGTTTTAACGACAGGCCCTCAAAGGGAAAGGTCGTGGTATTCTTTTTTACACCCCACACCACAGGGGGACCTCAACCAAATCATCGCACCGCCATCACTGGCGGCTTGACGTTGGTTGACAATGGTCAGTGACCACTGCCGTTCCAAGGGGCGCCCACGCGGAAGACTATGGAAGAGGAGTTTTTGCCCCCCAGTGACATCTTGCGTATGTAAAATATGTACTATGGACGAGTGGTACCGTTGCGGCGAAAAGGACAACTATGAATCGACAATTAATAGTTTTACCAAGAATTCGTACAAACTATCTCATAGTTAAATAATTTTCGAAGAAATTCTACTTACAGTGTTCTATTGCGATGAATTACTCTCATCCACCATCGTGTACGGCAACGTGTTTTTTTTTACTTTTTCCCGAAGAACTTTCAGATAATCGGCAACACTTATCAAGTCAGAGCAGATGCCGCCACAATTGAAAAAACTTGCGCTTCGTCCATTCTGTCGTAAACAGCAGTTATCGTGATGAACTTTTTGCCTTACGAAGAAATCGCTCGCCAGTGCTACTCGCGAGTATTACTCGCGATGCATGCGCGCGAATGTGTAGTGGTCAATTGCTTCGACGAACATGACTAGGCACTTTTGCTACGCGCTCTACTCGAGTGGCACTCGCGGTCATGCTCGCATATGTGTAGTTTCACCATAAGCATTCTGTTGGAAGTAATGAAACGAATTGATAAGATCGTTTTTTATGGGCCATCGAATGGTGTGTTTTACTTTGGCGTATATTATCCTTTTTGGATTTTTCGCAAACCATCATCAAAACCCGCAGACAGCTAATTCGAACAAACTGAAATTTTCATCTAAATCGGCCAAGTAGCTTAGGCACCATTTCGGTACTCACCAAAAAATGGATTGATTTTTATATATTAGATTTACATATTCTTTATTATTTTTCACTCTGCAGCGATATGGAACGCGCTCTGGAAGGAATTCGACGCGATAACCCTCAAGGAATAACTGCTGATATGTCCAAACAGACCGCGGCGAGCATTAACAACCCCAATTCATCAAATGCAGGTAGTGATCGGAAAAGCGACAGAGATAAACATTCGGATGCAGGTTCTTCGGGTCCTGATATGAGCAAAAGGTAAATTAAAGTAGTTATAGTTATGCCGAAGCTGGGAGCAAGTTAGATTCGGTAACATATTGTCTCCTTTTCCACTTAGGACCATCAAAGGTCCATTCACCAAACCCGAAAGAAAACCGCTCGTGGAACGTAAACCTTTCGTATCGGAAAAGGATTACGAAAATTCCAATTTGAAAATTGTCGATCCGGACAGGGAGTTTTTAGTAGAACGAGATATGCATGATCGCGATCGTAATAATCCAAACAAGGATAACGATAACGAACAGGGTGGACGAAAAATGTACACCGGTAGGGCATATTACAAGTAAGTCCACTAAATATATGCAAAGCGGATAGAGTCAAGATGGCTTCTATTGCATTATATTTCATGTATGCGTTCCACTTTTCAAAATTTCATAGCAAAATTGTTCATGATCAGATAATTCAAATGTTGAAAATATTCAAAATGTTTGGTATTAGGATAGCTTCGAAATGATTCTTTTGAAAATAAATTGTAGTGAAATATTTTAAATGGGGATCATTTGTGACTCTGCCGGCGTTTTGATTATACCACGGTTTCAAAATGACTTTTACATAATATTTAAGTTGAACTCCATCTATTTAATTGAAGGATTCTATAAATTTTATTTCTGATTTTTCGGATATCTATTCAGACAGGCGATGTTGGGTTCAATTCGACAAATTTCTAGAAAAACTGTCAAAACTGAATTATCCTCCACTGTTCCGAAACAGTGATCAAAATTGTTTCAATATTATTTCTGAACATTTGTTTACGATCTGGACTAGACTTTAGATACGACATTTTGAACTCGAGTCCCATTTTCCCAATATTTCTGCTCAGCGCCGTCGAGAGAAAATCCCGGCTCGGGGCTTCACTCATATACAGAATATCCCATCTTTTTTATATTTTAATATACAGGGTGTCCCGTCCTGTTCATGATGGTAAATATTTCAATAGTAGATAGTATGGCTCATTTGGGGAAAATTAATGTACGACATGAACCCTACATCTTTAACCGTTACAGAATTATAGCATGTTTTTAAAAAACTGTCAAAACCCTTGACTTGGCTAACAAATTCTAAATTTGCCAAGCCCCCAATTATTCGATCTGAGAATTCAATTTACTTTCTGAAACTACATAAAATTTCAAGTAAACGAACTTTTTACCGGTTATAAAAATCACCGTTATTTCAAAGATACAACTGTTACAACTGACAAATCTGTAAAGTTCACAAAAATTGCCCCATTATATTATGTTTCGATCGGCATATAAATATTAAGGATTTAGATTGGAAAATTTGCGAATGCGACGTTTTGAAGGTAAAAAAAATGTGATTTTCATGTAAAACACGTTTACGTTTATTTTCAAAATTTTTTTACTTATATTACATTCTTTAGTTAACAAAATAGCAGGAAAGAAGCAAAACTATTGACAAAAGGTGTTCGTTCCTGCGGCAGCCGGTTCTTCGTACCGGAACGACCCGTTTTTCAACGGCCAAGAGCTGCCAAACACCCTCGATGCAAGAAGAATTGCAGTATTTGAAGCATCGCTACCACAACAACAACAAAAGGTGTTCCAAAGGAATTTAAATCAAATCCAAAGAGAAAACTACAAATAGTTTTCGAAATGGCCTCCTTCGTGTTGGATACAAACTTGATATCTTCTGGCAACTGATGCGATAGCCCTACCTCTTCTCTCAAATCGTTGCATGCCGTTTCAATTTTCCGAATCAGGTGTAATGGGTTCGTTATAAACCTCATTTTTCAAACTTCCTCATACATAAAAGTCATCATCATCATCGTGGCGCGACAGCCCGACGTCGGGCCTTGGCCATCTGGATCGTGGTCCTCCAATTGTCTCGGTCACGTGACCGCGTCCTTTAATCTTGGAAGCCCAGTAGTTGTGCGGCGTCCACATATACTGAGCTCTCCCAACGAGATCTCCGTCGTCCTCGCAGTCTCACTTCATCGACTCGTTTTGCGTTCATTACTCTCTTTGGCATGCGATCATCGTCCATTCGTTGTACATGCCCTGCCCATTGAAGTCGTTTTAGTTTGACGATTTTCGAAACTTCCAGGTCATCGTACAGTTCATACAACTCATGGTTGCACCGGATGTGCCATCCATCTCGATCGCAAACAGCCCCGAAAATTCGCCGTGGAACCATCAAATGTGTCTAGCATGTTTCCGTGGGCTTGAGTTAGGGTCCATGTTTCGCAGCCATAGCATAGCACTGGTCGTATAACGGTTTTGTACACGCGGAGCTTCGTGTTTCTGTGCACATGCTTCGATTTTATTATGGGGAGAACCGAGAAAAAACCTAGCTAACTGTATCCGTCGCTTGATTTCGTCAGTTTCGTTGGCGTCCCTTCACAAGTTGCAACCCAGGTGTATGAAGTCGTTCACAAACTCGATGTTGAGGTCCCCCACATTGATGCTTGATTGTGCAAGTGTCCTTGTCGTGGATTGCATCATTATTTTAGTTTTACCCTCGTTGATACGTAGTCCAACTTCTTTTGCAGCGGTATCGAGGGTATGCGGAAATTCTTCTGCGTCGGCCAATCTTGGGGACATGATATTGATGTCGTCGGCGTACGCTGCTAATTGTGTTGACTTGATGAGTAGCGTATTGCTGTTGTCCAGATTCATAGTCCGAATGGCGTATTCCAGTGCCAGGTTGAAAAGCGTCGGCGCGAGTTCAGTGCATGTTTCAGATTGATCAGTAATTCTATTATGGATCCTGTGAGACGGAGTTTGTGATCGTCATCTTTGTCAGTCGCACTAATTTTGCTGGTACACCAAATTGCAGCATGATGTTGTACAGTACTCCACGATCGATACTGTCGTATGCCTGCTTAAGCTTAATTGTCAAAAAGTACTTACAGATGTATTATTCAAAGTACTGTCCATCGCCAGCGACAACTTTCGCCCATCTCTCCGGCAATTTTCGGACTCCATCTCGGAAAAAGGAGGCGTCGACGTGATCCCTGATTGGATCCATTTTTCGACTTCCTCGTACGAACGAAAATTCTGATCAGGCCGTGCGCCATGGAACGAAACAGATGGTAGTCGGAAGGAGCGATGTCTGGGGAGTACGGCGGGTGGCGCAAGATTGTCATGTTGGACGATGACTTTGTCGTGTCGCTCTTGGTACTTTGGTCGTTTTTCCTTTAATGCTCGACTTAATCGCATCAATTGCGTACGGTACCGATCTCCTGTGGTAGTTTCATTCGGTTTCAGTAGCTCGTAGTATATCACACCGAGCTGGTCCCACCAAATGCAAAGCATAACCTTGGCGCCGTGAATATTCGGTTTTGCCGGCGACGTTGAGGCATGTCCGGGCATTCCCCATGACTTTCTGCACTTGGGATTATCGTACCGGCCCCTTTTTGTCGCCGGTTACGATGCGATGTAGGCATCCCTTCCGATTCTGCCTTTGAAGCAGTTGTTCGCATACAAATAATCGCCGTTCAATATCTCTCGGTTTTAACTCGTACGGAACCCAATTTCCTTGTTTCTGAATCGTGCCCATAGCCTTGAGGCGTTTCGAGATGGCTTGCTGAGTCACTCCCAGTGATTCAGCTAATTCTTCTTGCGTTTGGCACGAATCTTCATCGAGCAGTGCTTCCAATTTGTCGTCTTTGAAATTTTTTTCTCCGCCACCACCATGCTTGTCCTCGACATTGAAATCGCCACTTTTAAAACGTTGAAACCACTCGCAACATGTTCTGTCACTCAGAGCAACCTCACCGTAAGTATCTGAAAGCATTCGGTGAGACTCAGCTGCAGTTTTTTTTTTTTCAAATGGAAGTAGAATATCAAAACTTCCCGCAAATGACGAGAACTTGGCTCGAAAACAGACATTTTGAATCACGAATCTTATTGAAAATGCGAACAACTTTTACTAATGCGGGGATGTCGATACGTTCACAGACGTCCAAACTCACTTTTTGTCACTTTTGAACTACGTATTTTGACCAGCCCTCACCGATGCATCCATCTGTCGGAAAACGGCAGAAGCAAAGTGGTATACCTAAATAAACGTTAAAATTGGGAAACTTGAATATCGTTCGGTCATAAAATTCTTCGTTTTGGGTGAATTAAGCACTAAGGAAATTGATCCGAAGTTAACGAAAGTTTACGGGGACTCTGCTCCTTCGATGTCAACCGTTAAAAAATGGGCAGCTGAACTTAAAGGTGGTCGCACGTCCTTCGTAGACGATCCACGTGAAGGACGGCCACAAACCGCAACCACACCGGAAACCATCGAAAAAGTACATGATATCGTGTTGGAAGATAGTCGAATGAAAGTGAGTGATATTGCTGAGTCTGTGGGGATATCGGAAGAAAGGGTGCGAAAGATCTTGCACAAAGAATTAGAGTTTGCACAAAGCTCTACGTAAGATGGTGCCGCATTTTCTGGATTCCGATCAAAAGCAAATGCGCAAACAATTTTCGCAGCAATCTTTGCGCCGATTCAATCTGGATCCGACAGATTTTTCGTGGCGATTTGTTACCATGGATGAGACTTGGGTCCACCACTATACGCCAGAAACGAAACAGCAGGCGAAGCAGTAGGTGGAAGCCAGTGGTTCAGCGCCAAAGAATGTGAAGTCGATCGCATGTGCCGGAAAGGTCATGGCCAGCGTGTTTTGGGATGCGAAAGGGATCCTGTTAAAAAGTCACAAAACAAGTCAAATTCACCACGATCAGCTGAGCGGAGGCCTGTCTATCTAGATGGCGGTGATATTGCCTGCGTTCACGTTTGCAACGTTTTAATTGCGGTAAAAATGTTCCCTCCACTCAACCATAAACTCTTTACCCGAACGACTTGTTTTGTAGTTGTCATGTATTAAACAGCTGACAGCCGATTCGCTATTGAGTTTCAAACAAAACTTCAATTAAATTCGCGACGGTTTCAGGAAAAATGAAAAGCACTGCAAAATCGCCACAAATTTGTGTTGCTTCGGTGTAAATAAGCACATAAGACGCCATGTACAAATCAAGAACCCGAAAACGAAAATCCACACCATCTCACAGTCACATGCAATACGTCAACTAAGAACTGTCAAATACGCTAATACCCCTTACCCCCCATTAAACGGAAATCAACCAGGAAAAATTTCTGGTTAATTTCCCCCATGTGGTAGATTAAACGCAAACTGGAACGGACCGTCCACGAGCAAAATCAGTCGAACTGTTTGCATTTGTGTTTAAAACGTTGCGCGACCTGAACCCACTCATTACCAACGCCATCTAGATAGACAGGCCTCCGCTCAGCTGATCGTGGTGAATTAGACTTCATTTGTGGCGTCAATTTTACGTCATTGGGCGCATTCGGGAGTCACGGTTGCTAGCTAGCTTTAAGTGCTGCCTCGTGATTTGTATTCCGAATGGTGCGCTAAACCACTGCTAAACTTAGCGCAAATAGCTAGGCGCTAACACTTTTAGGCAGCACAAAATTCGTTCGCTGTCTTGGCTTAGCGGAGATTTGACAGTTCGAACGAACTGCCTGCATTCACAAATCATACCGCTACCCGAGCGCTCCCATTTTTGTTGTTGTAATTCAGTGCAAAATTGGGACAAAAACAGGAGCGCTCAAGTTGCGCTACCGATTTGTGAATGCAGGCATGTCAATTTACAACAGGTGAGCCAGCATACCATTCGGGCGTCACAAGAAAAATTGGTTTGTGCTGCTTAGGAATTCGCTATTTCTATGCAGCGCATTACGCTGTTTTCCGTGACGCCCGAATGCGCCCATTAATTCACTGCCAAAGCAGTGACTGCACACGACGATGTCCCCGGCACGACTTATGTTTACAATTGGAATTGCGTCAGGCGGCATTTTAGTCCTCTAAAAACACACTTTATGCACACTTGCAGCAATTTGGTCGAAGCGGCAGCCCCGGGGATCAGTCGGAGAGCATCGTGGAACATTGAGTGCATTCACGACGCTCGTTTTATCCGGATCGCTACGGAGCGCTCCGTAGCGCTACAACCCCTCCCGGTCGTGATTGCAACCGCTCCTTCCATCCGCTCTGGAGCGGTTACTTCCCCTTGGTAGCAGAAATTGTTTACGCTCTCTGGGCATGTAGCGCTACATTTGACAATTCGCAGCTGGTATGTGCGTTGTGACGTTTGTGTACATCAAAAGCGCAAATAGAATCCCCGTCTATGTAAATTCACTGCCTTCTCGTCTTTGATTTGATATTTCCTTGTTTCGTGATGTGCCAAAGAAATGTTTTACGATGGAAAATTGGCAATTGTCAAATATTTGCGGTGTCACCTGTTTGTCAGACATTTCATATGTAGCGGTTCAATCACGAAAGAAATGTTGACAGGTAGCGTCTCCTCAAATGTGTAGTGGAGGGGATGTAGCGTTCCGTAGCGAAAATTTTTCACATGAATGCAGCCATTACACACTTGACAAAATACATCTTTTGACCGCACGACAAACTTTCATCGCGCACGTGTTTGTTTTCCCGGAACACTAGATGAAATTTTACTAACAAATAAACACTGAACGCGGAAAACGAAAACTAAACACGGAACGCACAAAAACCGGGGACTTGCTGCCATCAGTCGCCGACCACTGTTCGATACAGTTTGATTATGAAAACAAAGACATTTCTTTCTGGAACACAGTAATTTTTGCCGATGAGAGTAAATTTAATATTTCTGCATCAGACGGTAAGGCATATGTGTGGCGTCAGCCAAATACTGAGCTCCAAACAAAAAATTTACAAACTGTATCCGGACTGTTTGATTTTTCTTATTAATAAACGGCTTGTTTCTTGCTGTTCGCCCATGAAAATTAGCATCTCTAAGTACTCTGCGTATAGTTTCTTGATGACATTTTTGCCAAGAAACATTTCAACATCCTTGGCCACAGCTGGAGCACTTAACATGGGATCTTCTTTAATTTTTCGCAAAATTTACCTTTCATCGTGTTCAGTGAACATTTTATTTGGAGCCTTTCTTCCTTTGTTGTGTACACGATTTTCTCGAACAAAACGCTGAATAATATATTGAACCGTAGATGAACTTAAATCAACAATTTCTGCAATTTGAGTTGATTTGATTTTTGAGTTGTCCCACTTTGAAAGTGTTTAATAACTAACTCGCGTATCTCTATTGAAGTTCGTCGACCCATCTTGCAAAATCACACAATTATAACTGATTTTAATATTTTTGAGTAGACTCACTCTTCCTACAGTCATCATTGTTTATGTTTTGATGTACCGTTAGTTATTAGAATCCAATATTTCCAAGAAAAATAAGAATGAAAATAATCACACGAAATAAGCTGTGACATAATAATTATGTACATGTATAGTTTTTTTCAATAAATCGTTCTATGTTGAAGTTTGTGTAAATTTTTTTGATGGTTTATATTGGAGACTAAATTATCTACAAAACTGCATCATTTGTTTGTTGAGTTCAGAATAAAATATACCAATTTTATGCTTGGTTTTTCAAAAATGTTGGTGACACGAAATAAGCTGTGAGCCACTGTATGTAAGCACACATTTTATACCAAATTATGAGCGTTAACACACAATAATGGACCCAATTTGTTGATACGACAACTGCCGAGGATTTGTCAAATTGATAGATTCGCGTCTTTGGTTGCATAGACGCGACCCGTTTGACATAAAACACGTGAACGCGACACGCGAATGTGAACCAACGTGCGCTCAGACTTATATTACGTTTACAGTATCCCCAGATTACTTCATCGGGTGTGGTGAGTTCAAAATTGTATGTATTTGACAGTCGCAGATTATCTCAGCTGGCGCAGATGAAGTAATCTGCGGATAGTGTAAACGTAATATTATAGCCGCCATGCATTAAGGCCGGGCCACATATTTCATGCACCCATCCGATTTTTCCCCAAGAATCGGATCGGTGCGTGATCGGAAAGCGGTGAACACACATATCCGACACATATCCGACTCCACTCAGATTTGCGGCTCTATCTTGATACAATGCTCACTCGCCATTCAAAGCTTAAACCAAAAATGCAATCGAAAGTGCAAAACAGTCCCATACGAAACTGAAACACAAAGGGAAATACACAAATACGCATCGATCGACACATCATGCAGTCGGAAAACGAATAGTCTACAGCTACACAATCGGAGCATGATCGGATACTGGATCGGAGTCTGGTGGGAGTATGATTGGTCGCGTGTCGGAAATATGTGAACTAACGCATCTGAAATCCCATGTCATTTCCCTCTCATATACTCGTCCGAATGTATGATCGGAGTATGATCGGATGGGTGCATGAAATATGTGGCCCGGCCTTTATCCGATCCGTCGTCCGATCGATCGGCCGATGGATCGCCACAAAATATCTGCCGATCTCCACTGCACACACACTACGATTTTCGTGCGATGCGATGAGTATGGTAATTTCGTATGCCACATATTTGATATTTCAATTAAAGAGTCATTTAAATCATTAGAATCCTTTAAATTTCATCATTTAATAATTTGGTAATTTGACATTCACTTGCGATAATCAAATACACTATCCAATCGATCGTCTCCGATAGATCGCACTAAAATATCGGCAGATCAAAATTGATCGGTGCGATTTCCACATACACAGGCCGATCCGTCGCCCGATATCATTGCCATCTAAAAATACAGGCCTCCGCTCAGCTGATCGTGTACGTCATTAATTCCTTCGGCAGCTATTACACTATAAAAGTTCTTTTCCAAATATCTTTTATGAAAGCTATTTTCAAAGAACTTTTATAGTGTAATAGCCGCCTAAGAAAAGATTTGCGACATGGACGTTGCTTGTTTCAACTACTTTTCTAATATGCTTGCACACCTTCCCCCTTTAACGGTTAATATCATTCATAAAAGTTCTTTTGAAATATCGTTCGTCAAATATATTTGTAAAAGAACTTTTATAGTGTAATAGCCGCCTTCGCCAAGGCAGTGACTGCACACGATGATGTCCCCGACACGACATGTGTTTACAATTGGAATTGCGTCAGACGGCATTTTTGTCCTCTAAAAACACACTTTCTGGACATCTGTAGCAATTTGGTCGAAGCCGCAGCCCCGAGGATCAGTCGCAGAGTGAACGTGAAACAGTTCACACCTGAAAAAATGCATCTTTTGACCGCACGACACTTTCATCGCGCACGTGTCTTTTCTCGGATCACTAGATGAAATTTAACTAGATTACTAGATAGGAAGGTACAGCAACGCCATCTAGATAGACAGGTCTGCGCTCAGCTGGTTTTGACGGCTAAATTACGCAATTATTTCCTGTGATGACGCCATCGTATCCACAATCCAGTGGTCGGCGACTGATGGCGGCAAGTCCCCGGTATTTGTGCGTTCCGTGTTTAGTTTTCCGCGTTCAGTGTTTATTTGTTAGTAAAATTTCATCTAGTGATCCGGGAAAACAAACACGTGCACGATGAAAGTGTATCGTGCGGTCAAAAGATGTCTTTTGTCAACTCTGAACTGTTCCACGATGCTCTGCGACTGATCCCCGAGGCTGCGGCTTCGACCAAATTGGTGCAAGTGTCCAGAAAGTGTGTTTTAAGAGGACTAAAATGCCGTCAGGCGCAATTCCAATTGTAAACATATATCGTGCCGGGGACATTGTCGTGTTAGTCACTGCCTTGGCGAAGGAAATAATGACGTACGTGATCAGCTGAGCGCAGGCCTGTCTATCTAGATGGCGTTGGTGGCAGGCATGTACACATGACAGTTCCCAGCTGTCAACATTAGTGCTGTCTGCTGTAGTCAATCTCCATTCGATGTCAACAAAATGGCCGCGCGAGCGTACTCTCCTTTTTAGACCCTTAATTTAATTAAGGCACTAACCAGATTGAACGCAGGCACTTAAAACCGTTAACTTTACTCTGATTGCCCCATTTTCAAGCTGTCAATTTGTATGGTTTGACAGGCATATAACCCCCCCCTGTTGTTTGTTCTATGCTTAAAAGCGCGTTGACATGATCAAATTGCGGTTTGACAAACCACCTATTTGAACGTGTGAACCCGTTGTCAAACTGGTTTGAAGTCTTGTGCTCCTGTCAAACCGTAGTTTGATCATGTCAACGCGCTCTAAAGTGTCAGCAATCGTGAAGCGCTGACTCGTCATTTTTTTTTTGTTAAGAGCGCGTTGACATGATCAAACTACGATTTGACAAACTAGCATTTGATGAAAAGTTGAGCACCGTCCAACTAGGGTTTGACAGAAGTACAAGACATCAAACCAGTTTGACAAGGGGTTGACACGTTCAAGTAGGTGGTTTGTCAAACCGTAGTTTGATCGTGTCAACGCGCTTTAAGGCAGCCAATAAAGCCGGGTGCACACCGGAGGAACTAGTTTCTTAAACTCGTAAGGCAGCCAATAAAGCCGGGTGCACACCGGAGGAACTAGTTTCTTAAAACTCGTTACATAAAACTGGTTTTATGAAACTTGTTTCATGTTTTGATGCACACACAGAAAACCAGAAAACAGTGTGCACCGCGCCTTAAAAACCACGATTATCAACCATACACAACACAACCGGGGTTAGAATCGCAATTGTTGCAAATGTCAGATATTACGCTGAGCCGGAAAAGCGAGAAAATTCTGTGCTGGCCAAAAGTGAAACCGCTTGGTGCCAGCGCTTAGCTCAGCGGAAGCGTTTCTACTGCAAATTACCACGTGTTGCTAATCGCTTCTTATGCCTGCTACAGACAATGGCCCAGCCCCGGCCATTCGGGGCCATCGCCACTGTGTGGACGGGCCGATGGCGTACAGTGGCCAATACCGCGTAACCGTCATTTCTGTCAAGAGCGATGGGCCATCGGATGGGCACAAATGGCTTCGAGAGCCATTTTCCTCCACGCGATGGCCCATCGCGTACACAACTTTGGACAGCTGATTTAAGTTGACAGGCCACTACACAATTACCGCAATGCTAACTAGATGCTACTATCATCGACCGTCTGTCGTACGCGATCCGTTTGATTATGCTGTGTTTTGCTAGACAGCGGCTGGGCGATTTGCGTCTGCGGCTCGAGAGCAATTGATTCATCATTCAATGTCGGGGTTTTGTATGAAAATAGTACTAGTATGTTGGGGGGCAGGTTGTCTATGCAATCACGGATTTTTGTATGTTCGTGAGGAGAATGGATGGAAAGAGACGAATGTACTGTAGATGTAGAGTCCTTCGGTGGCAGCAAGGACATTCGAGAAAGGATGTTTTTGGCAGTGAAGCGATATATGGGGAATATGGGTGTCATATGAACCGGGATGAAGAGGCGAGTGTCCAGGAATAGTGTAGATGGCATTTCGGATCCTTCGGTGGCGACAAGGACACCCGAAAAAGGATATTTTTCGCAGTGAAGCGAAATACGGTCAATATGGGTGTCATATGAATCGGGGTGGACACCCGAATATCCAGGAGTAGTGCGGATGGCATTTCGAGTCCTTCGCTGGCAAAAAGGACATTCAAGAAAGTCAATTGAAATATGCGCAATATGGGTGTCATATGAACCGGGGTGAAGAGGCGAATACCCAGGAGTACTATAGATGGCATTCCGGATCGTTCGGTGGCGACAAGGACACTCGAAAAACGATATTTTTCGCAGTGAAGTGAAATACGGTCAATATGGGTGTCATATGAATCGGGGTGGACACCCGAATATCCAGGAGTAGTTCGGATGGCATTTCGAGTCCTTCGCTGGCGAAAAGGACATTCAAGAAAGTCAATTGAAAAATGGGCAATATGGGTGTCATATGAACCGGGGTGAAGAGGCGAATGCCTAGGAGTACTATGGATGGCATTCCGGATCCTTCGGTGGCGACAAGGACATTCGAAAAAGGATATTTTTGCTGGTAAGGCGAAATATGGGCAATATGGGTGTCGTATGAATCGAGGTGAAAAGACGAATGTCCAGGAATAGTGTAGATGACATTTCAACTCCTTCGGTGGCGAAAAGGACATTCACGAAAGTCAAGTGAAAAATGGGCAATATGGGTGTCATATGAACCGGGGTGAAGAGGCGTAGATGTAGACAGCATTTCGAGTCCTTCGTCTACTTGCGCAGCATTTACTCGAAAATGGTGGTGCGGACCAGAACAACGCTCGTTATATCAACCAGGCTAAATGCGCATACGGCATGCTGTCGAAAATCTGGCAGAGTAGTTGTATCAGCATCAAGCTGATAATTTTTCGCTCTCGGGTACTGTCTGTAGTTTTGTATGGGTGCAGTACATGGAAAATTTCCGTAGGAGTTACCAGAAAGCTGCACTCCTGCGCGCCATCGTACTCTGTTCTGGGGAATAGGGTGAAGTTTATAACAGACTTACCCAGCGCGCTACACTCCGTTGCCACAGTTCGTCGCCATGTGATTCTAGGACCCCCTCTTGGTCGGCCTTGGTTGGAAACGGGGTTCTATTTCATGACATGCAAAGCAGTGCATTTATCACTCTTCCGCAATGTGTGATTACCCACTGCTATTTTCGCCTGCATATCAATTCGTCGATTGGCATCTGCCCCGTACGCCAACTTAGCTCTTCATTTGATATTGTTTCCGGCCAGAAAATTCTTATAATTCGACGAAGACATGAGTTGACGAATACTTGCAGCTTTCTGGTAACTCTTACTGGAACTCTTCATGTACCGCTACCATACACAAGCGCAGAAATTACCAGGGAGCGAAACAGGCCCAGCTTGGTCTTGGTGCTGAGATAGCTCCTTTGCTAGATTTTAGAGAGCATGCCGTATGCGCATTTAGCCTAGTTGATAGAACGAGCGTTGTTCTGGTCCGCACCACCATTTTCGAGTAAATGCTGTGCAAGTAGACGAAGGACTCGAAATGCTATCTGCATCTACGCCTCTTCACCCCGGTTCATATGACACCCATATTGCCCATTTTTCACTTGACTTTCGTGAATGTCCTTTTCGCCACCGAAGGAGTTGAAATGTCATCTACACTACTCCTGGACATTCGTCTTTTCACCCCGATTCATACGACACCCATATTGCCCATATTTCGCCTTACCAGCAAAAATATCCTTTTTCGAATGTCCTTGTCGCCACCGAAGGACTCTAAGTGCCATTTATAGTGTTCCCGGACATTCGCCTCTTCACCCCGGTTCATATGACACCCATATTGCCCATATTTCATTCGACTTTCGTGAATGTCCTTTTCGCTCTAAAGGACTCGAAATGCCATCTGCACTACTTCTGGATATTCGGGTGTCCAAACCGATTCATATGACACCCATATTGACCGTATTTCGCTTCACTGCGAAAAATATCCTTTTTCGGGTGTCCTTGTCGCCACCGGAGGATCCGAAATGCCATCTACACTATTCCTGGACACTCGCCTCTTCATCCCGGTTCATATGACACCCATATTCCCCATATATCGCTTCACTGCCAAAAATATCCTTTCTCGAATGTCCTTGCTGCCACCGAAGGACTCTACATCTACAGTACATTCGTCTCTTTCCATCCATTCTCCTCACGTATTGTACATACAAAAATCCTTGATTGCACAGACAACCTGCCCGACATACTAGTACTATTTTCATACAAAACCCCGACATTGAATGATGAATCAATTGCTCTCGAGCCGCAGACGCAAATCGCCCAGCCGCTGTCTAGCAAAACACAGCATTATAGCTACCGTGACGCATAGAGTGACAGCTTTCACTATACGCAATTTCCTGATGGCCCATCGAAGACCATTGTGTGGACGGGCAATATTTGAAAATATTTGAATTGACATTTGGTGTGCGATGGCGGCCATCAAAGTCAACATCGCGATGTGCCATTATCTGTAGCAGGCAATGAGTGCGTTCAGAAGGTGGCAAAAGAGCAGAAACCGCTCGCGAACATCTCTGCAACTGCTCGCGAACAGCTCCGGAGCTGCTCGGTTTGGAGTCTGCACCTGCTGAACGCTACTTCACCAGCTGACAAATCGACCAGCTGAAAGCTGACGATGCCAATTTTAGACGTCAAGTGCCGAAAAGTGGAAAATACATGAATCCCACGCTGTCCATTACAAAAATCACGAACAACGAAGAAACAAATTCAAAAGCACCCGAAAACCAAAGAACTAGAAGCCGAAAACGGCGAAAACACAACAACCAATTTGATAACTGTCAAAACTCGAAACTCGCAACATGAGCGTGAGGTTGAAAAAGAAGAAGAAGAACCTGAGCACTGAGCACTGATCAGTGAGCAGAAATATTTCTTGCTCGGTGAAATTTGATCATGCTCACCCGAGCAGAAGTTGCTCAGTCACTTCTGAACCCGCTCGTTCTGAACATGTTCGCTGAGCGGAAGTTGCTCAGTTCCTTCTGAACGCACACATTAGTGCTGATGTAGCGGTGGCGTTTTATGTACGCAGCCAATGTGCTGGTCAGCAATTGTGAAGCGCTGGCTCAGCAATTGTGAAGCGCTGGCTCAGCAATTGTGAAGCGCTGGCTCAGCAATTGTGAAGCGCTGGCTCAGCGATTTTTTTTTGTAAGCAGCCGATAAATCGATCTCTGAACGTTTCGACGGACAACTGAAGCAGGTGAACTGTGGTATCATTTAAATTCAGACATCCAAGCTAACGGTTCTCCTAGTTTTTAAATTGCTTGTTACGCGACACCCAACCTGTGTCTTGAGTTGTATGAACGGTATTATTTTCCCGTTGGTCACACTTCACAATTGTTGTGCGTAGTTTTCTCGTGGTCGTTGCGACAACCAGCTGCGGATCTACGTAGCACGAGATGTGATTTATTGTTTTGAATCGAAAGGTGTAATTTTTGTTCTCTTACAACGTGGCACCGGTTTATTAAATCAACAAGTTTGAATTGTCACTTCATTATAAGTTCATTAAAATTTCTAAGCTCGGCTGGTAATTTTTTACGAATTGTCACCGAGGTGGAGAGCAGACATTTAGTGTTCGCATCAAAAGTGGATTGTTGATGAAAAGTAATATTTTTTGTGCAGTACATTCTGAATTTATTGTACTATATTACAAGTTAAACAATAGTGAAGCTGTTCTGTATTTGAATACATATTGTACATACGTATCTTGTGCGAAATTCACTACTTTTGAGACACAACATACACACTATCACTATGCCGTAAGATTTTCGAAATATTTTCATTGTTCTACTAAAATATCAGTTTCCGACTCGAGCCAATGTGACATTTGACTTTATTTTTCTATTCCCAGAGATTCAAAGGAAACTAGCGACAATTTGAAACGGCTAGCTATAAATTCGAAAGGAAACTATAATGCCGAAAAGGTATGTACATTCTCTAGCGCTATAGATACTGGTTTTTGATTTTATCACATTTCTCACATAATCAGGATGAATTTTTAAAGGGCTCGTCGCAGTTCGAAAAAATTGCTTCAGAAGTACAGTATTGTACACTCTGTAGAAATTTAGCGGAGAAAGTATGTCAACGATGTGGGGACTACTATTGCTCGATCGAATGTCAACGCAAGGATTGGGGCAGACATCGCCTCATTTGTTTTCCGATGCCGTAAGTAAAACATAATTGGGATACATAGAATTCCTAACAAATCCGTTCTTTTTTTTTTGTGTCAGAGAACTTATTGCGCCCGTGCATGTCCCTCATGCTAGCTGTTCGGCCAGTGTACACTCCGAAGATCTTTCGTCAGTGCCGAATTTAAACAATTCTTTTGAAGCTAATAAGAAGGTTAATACACCAAGGCAGCATAATCGCGGCGGTGAAAATAGACAAGAGTATCCATCGAAGACACAACAACACGGCGGCGACAATAGACGCGGTGCCTATCAACAAGATGATGGACCTAAGAACCGATATCAAAATGATCAACAAGATAATCGTAAAAATGATTGGAATCAAAAGAATAACGATCAGTTTGGAAATCGTAGAAACGATTATAATCAAAAGGACAAGAATCATCAAGACAGCCGTAAGAATGACTGGAATGAAAAGAATAAGGATCAACCGCATGATAATCGTAGAAATGATTATAATCAAAAGGACAAGAGTCAGCAAGGCAATCGTGGAAATGATTGGAGTCAGAAAGATCGGGAATCCAATATGGGAGGCGGCGCGAAAAAAGACTTTGGACAACGAGGCGATAGAGACACCAACAAAGGTAATACATCATTATTTGAAAATAACAAACAGGCTGGCAACAACCAACAACCTCAAGGCGAGGCATCTTCAAAGCCATCAAGTCAACCACCTATCGTGATGCCTCGAGCGGATTATCCACCAAGCGGATCTATTGTAGCAATTACAGCTGTAATTCGTCCAAATAAAGTCTACATTCGTTCTATGGCGTCCGAAGATAATGTAGAATATGTGAAAACGATCAACTTCGTAAATAATCAGGCGAAAAATGCAAAACCATTGCTTCAAATTCCAAAGAAAGGAGACTTCGCAATAACCGATTTTCAAGGCGACGGTTTTTATCGGGCGTTGGTCTTAAATCCAGAGAGCGAGGACAAAATCATGGTCGCTTTTGTCGATTTTGGAAATGTCGATTTCAAAAAGTTGTCCGAATTAAAAGTAATTCCCGATGAGCTTATTCCCTTAAAACGACAGGCGCTTAATGTTGTGCTTAAAGGAGTCGAAGATTTTGAACCAACGGCCGAGATTCAAGCATATATGGATTCATTTGTTGACGCTGTTGATAAAGACTTGCGATTGATTTATGAGAAGAAGGGTGATAAAGGTCCTTTGGAAGTGGAACTGGTGGAAGTGGCCTCTAACGAAAATTTTAATAAATCCATAAATGAATTGAGACAGATCAAACCGGCTACTCTCACTGATGAGCCAGTATTCACAGGGGTAATTTACTGTTTTGATATTGCTTATGTATAATGAAATAATTGTTCATGATTTTTTCCAGGATATCAAAACCAAAGCTTTGCCTGCAGGTAATGACACAGCGTTAATTGTATTAGATACGTCGCTCATTCAGATGGGTACTATATCCTGCGTTCTGGAAAGTGATCTGGGAGAAATTGACAAGATGACCGCCATATTCGCCGACTATGCAAAAGATACGAAAGGACCTTACACTCCAAGGTATTTATTTTTAGTTTGTTATTTGGGATGTTTTGGTGAGTGTAAAATATGGTGGGTTCGTGAGAATATAACATGAATTCATGTTAATATGACGGTTTTCGTGAGGAGTGATCTAGTATGTATGTATACAGGGTTTCCATATAATGCCGCACACGCAATTTACCCAGCGATTCTTCATGTGATTCTAAGCAGAAATTTTCAGGTTTATTTTTTAATTTTCTTAACTCTTTAGCTGCTACAGGCATTTGAATTAAAAAAATCATCGAGTTCACTTTACTCCAAACGCAATAACTCAAGAACTACGCAAGGTAGATGTTATGAAGATTAAATCGCAGCTAATACTTCACTCTAAAATCTGAAATAAAGTATGACCCAATAACCTATCTTCGAAAATAATTTTTTTTCCACTTTTCGTAAAAGCCGGTAAACTAAAGTTTTATCCTGCCACCGATCGGTATGTTTTGCCGTGGGGACTGCCTCAATCTTGAACTAAACATTCTTCAAGATTCGCTTGTTATTGTTGTAGCAATGCAGAATTTAGTTTCAGTGTGTGTGTGTCATAAAATCAGCGCGTCCGACTCAGTTTCTTCCGTAGGAAGTTGCAGAAACGCAGCTACTTCGATGGGTTCTCCCAGAGCGCTTTAGGTGTTAGGTGCGTCGGTGCTGCGGGGCAGTCGAAGATGTGCCCAACATCGTGGGGAGAACTGTTGCATGCCGGACAAGAGTTTTGGATGCTGTGGTCGATTCTGGACAAGTATGAGTTGAGGCGCGAACACCATCCTGAACGAAGCTGTGCGAGCGTGGTCCTAGTCACTCTAGGCAGGTTTCGTTCGTCCGGTGAGATGTCTGGTGGTTGAGCGTCAAGTACTTTGTTGTTATTCACGTCCACAATCGACGTATGTACTTCCTCCCTGTGCAGCGTAGCGATGGCAGATTATAAATCTGCTATAAGCTGGCGCTATCGAAGGGGACCCTTTTAAATCGTTAGACTTCCCTTCAAGTTCTCTTAGATTTCGCCTGATGTGTCGTGGCGGTGGGGTTTTGTCCATACGGTCAAAGTTCGGGTGATTATCTCGGTAGCAACCAACTAGATACTGCTATAGTAGTATGTTGTGTTTCCTGATGGCCATAGCTTTGGTCTCTTGGTGGAGGTGGTCTTGATGAGACATCAACAGACAGCATGTGATGGTGCGTAGGGCTGCATTTTGACAGGTCTGAATGGGTTTCCAATTGGTGTCACTAAGATTTAGTGTCCATACTTGTGCCGCATAATTTGTTACAGATCTGCCGATCGCTTTATAGGTGGTTAGTAGTGGCTCTTTGTCTTTACCCCAGGAACTACCAGCGAGAGCCTTGAGGACCTTGTTCCTGCTCCTAATCTTGTTGGTTACAGTAGATGCGTGGGCTAATGATGTTGCCATGCTGTCCAGAGTAACGCCAAGGATTTTAGGGGCGGTTTGTGGTGGGTATTATGAGACCGCCTACTGAGATGTTCAGCTGCATCTTTACTTCTTTGGTCCAGGATGTGAATAATGTTGCGGTGGATTTTTGAGCTGATAGCTTCAAATTCTTGCTGACGAAGAAGGTGTTAAATTCGTTTAGGTAGTCATTTATCCTAGCACACATTTGGGTAATGTCGTCTCCTGTTGCTAGTATAGTGCAGTCGTCGGCATAGCTCACAATCTGGATTCCTGTTGGAGGTGAGGGAATTCCAGTGAGGTAGAGATTAAACAAGGTCGGTGACATTACTCCTCCTTGAGGAACGCCTTGTTTAACCCTTCTGAGCTTTGATTTGCTACCTCTGAATTCGGTGTAAGATTGTCGACCAGCAAGGTAATTTGCGATCCATTTCACAATTGGTTTCGAAAGCAACGTGTTGTTAATGTCAGACAGAAGTAGGGAGTGGTTGACTGTATGGAAGGCCTTCGATAGGTCAAGTGCTACCATAATGGCTCTGTGACATGTACGGTCCTCGTTGAGTTCGTTGTGGATGCTTGAAGTTATGACATCCAAGGCCGTGGTTGTGCTTCGCATTTTTCGGAAACCATGTTGGTGGTCAGCTAGCCGAATATGGATCGCAAATGTGGGAAGTAAGACAGCTTCAAGAGTTTTTGCAATTGGAGACAAAAGCGTGATGGGACGGTAGGAGTCGCCTTGCGTATGCTTTTTCCTGGGTTTTAGTATTGGAATCACCCTACCTTTCTTCCACATCTCGGGAACAACAGACGATGCCACGGAGAGGTTGAAGGCTTCCGTAATGTAGTCAATTGTAGGCATGTCGAGGTGCTTCAGCATGACCATCGATACGCCATCAGATCCTAGGGCTTTGGAGTTCTTGGCATTTTTTATGGCTGAAGCAACTTCGTTCGATGAGATTTGAAGTGTATGGTCTATGATATGTTCAATGAATTGTCTATTAAATAAGCTAGCGCACTGTGCAAAATTATTTGTTGTATTGCCACCGAATTCAATAGCAGCCAGTCCTCTCTGACTTGTTGGGTTGGTGAGGGCTCTTACCGTAGACCATAGCTTACCAACTCCAGTTATTAGGTTGCAATTGTTTAGATGTTCATTCCACTTTTGTCTTCTATGTTCCACAACATGGTGTTGAATTTGTAGGTTCAGATCTTTGATCCTGGGTCAGGGTTTGAGCTGCGAATTCTGTCGCGTTCATCCGCCAATCTTGCTGCTGAGGTGGGAAAATTTGGGTCGTATGGTTGGAATACGACCAGACGGAATGAATCTAGCTGCTGCCTTCACAATAATACGCCTTAGGTTGGCCTCAGCTACTCGGAACATCAGAGGGTTGGTAAGGCTAAAAAAGCCGAGTTCGTGAATTCTTTGAAGCGTTCCCAGTTAGCCTTGTTATGCTTGATGAAGGTGCGGTGGTCGGTATGGATCACATCGGATGGTTTGTCAAGCTTGATTACTATTGGCAAGTGGTCAGATGACAACTCTCACGCTGTCCCATTGGGCGATGTTGATGAGGCCCGCACTTGCAATTGATATTTCGGGGGAGTTGGAACAGGTTCCAGTCAAGCGAGTGGGAATATCATCATTCAGAGCACAGAAATCTTATGCATCCACTTGTTCCGCTATGACAACTCCTCTGGCGTCGCTTTCGAGGTTAGAATGCCATAACTCGTGATGAGCATTGAGATCTCCCAGTAGGAAGCGGTATTGGCCAGATAGGAAAGGGCTTAAGTTTACACTGAAGCTCGGGGGACAACTTGGTGGTATGTAGAAATTAAATATTTCTATGTCCACATTTCCAGATTTGATTGCGATGGCCTGTACTTCCATTGTGTTGTCGACGGCTGGGACGACAATCTCACGGTATAGCATAGATCGATGAACAAGGATAGCAAGCCCCCCTCCAGCACTGGTTAGCCTATTCTTTCTTACCATGTTAAAATTGCCATAGGAGTTTAGGGATGAGCTGCGATTTAATTTTGTCTCCTGTATAACGCCAATTAGGATGCGATGTCTATCCATCAACGCGGTGAGCTCTGCAATTTTACGCTGGAGCCCATTGATATTCAGCTGGACAATGGATAGGCTGTTGAAGTTGGCGACTGGTGGAGCGGGAGTCAGATTGTGTTGACTCGGGATACGTCGTGTAGGATTGTTCGCAGGTGTGACCGGAGACAGATGGGTGCTAGGTTGTGTATTCGCCGTAACTGAGGGTGAATCATTTGAGGTGGATGATTGTTGTCCTCTGTTCCTGCATTAGCTGTAAATGTTGCATTCCATTGTCTACGGTGACTTAAACCGTAGCAACCCCTAAGATAGCACCACTCGTCGCAGCAGTTACATCTAACTGAGGTTGCATTTGCGTGCAGCGTTCTGTTGCAGACGCAGCAGATCCATGGACCAGGATTGAGTTCGATGCCGGCGCGGTGGAGGAGTATTGAGAGCACCTGCGCCGAGATGTGAAGCTCCCAGGTTACATAGAAAACGGACACGTTGAAGATATGACACACACTTGATTCGCTTGCGTTTGTTCTGCATGTGAAGTGTGCACTGCAAGATGCTGTGTTTTTGTTTAATAATTGTCGATAGTATAGATCAGGGATCGGCAAACTTTTTCTAGAAAGGGCCAGGTCGTTGGAATTTTGGGCTGAGCGGGCCGGATAGGAGACCCAAATTGTAACTGTTGACCGGTGTGGTCAACCCACTGCTAATTGAAGGTTTAACGGAAGCGCTTAAATTATCGTGTCAAATAGACTTTACTATTTTAATTTGCCATAAAAGCTAGTTTGACACAGCGCGTCAACTAAAATACCTTTACGCGTTATATGGTATCCTGTAAGAAAGCAATAAGCAGAAGATTGGGCATGCAATTTAAAGTCCTTTACTGGCTTTACGTTGGTTGGTTTAGGTGGCGGTAGAGCCCCCAAAAGGGGAATACCCAATTAGCGCTGGTGCGCGCCGTTTTGATGCCACAAACCTCGTAAGAAGAAAACTGATGCTATTAAGTCTATCAGAGTGGTCGGGTGGGGTATTTCCTTAAATCCATCCTGTGGAATTTAGGAAATTGAAGTATCTAGCCAGTTCCCAAAGAGGAGATCTCGGTTATATCTGTAAGAAAGGCACTGCCCAAAGAACAGTGCCACGCCCTAGCCAGTGCCGGACATTTACAAAGAAAGTGTAAAAGAGTCTCCTTCTCCCCACTGTCCTTGCAACTACGACAGCACTCGTTGTCGGGAATACCAAGTCTGGCTGCGTGCTCTCCCACAGGCCAGTGATCCGTTGTAACGGCGAAAATCCTGGCCACCTCTGGACGGGTCCTTATCAGAAGGCCATTTGTTCTTTGTGTATTATAGGATGGCCATATTTTCCTAGAGGTGATGCACGTCCTTAATGCGCTCCATTTATTGTTAGCTAAGTTAATGTATGATTTATGTACTTCTCTCTTAGTGGCACTAAGTGGCGCACTGATAGCCACTGCATATCGTCTGTCAAGGGCGGAGCCCAACCGCGCCAGGTGATCGGCCTGCTCATTTCCCACTATACTCCTATTGTGGGGAGGTCGAGGTGGGCATGTTAGAGAAGAAAGAAATAATTATAATTTTTGTTGGCAAGAGGTGAGGGCCGGCACAACTAGATGCCACTGGCCAATGCCACTAAAGGCAATACCTTCGGGTGCCGCCAGATAGGCACTCCTTTGGTGGTCTCGGTGCCGAGATGGATAGGCACTCGAGGTAAAAGGTGTCGCCAGGAATAGGCACTCTAGTAATAACACACTTGTCAAGTATGCTATAACGACTGTGTATTTTACTCAATAGTTAACAAGTATTTATACTTAATTTATGCTTACTTGCTAAGTTCTTATCGATTACTCATTATTCATTATTGATTAGTTCCCATAGGAAAAAGTGCAATTGATTGCTCCACTTTTCCTATGGTCAACAACTCTGCCATTACTCACCTGTATTCCATATGTTTTGATGATTCAAAAATATTTCCATGTGAGCACGCGACTTGTACTTCCATCAACAATGTATGATCAAATTACAAGTGCATGTAGCTTACTGGAATTATCGCAATGTTTTTGTTTTGGGTAATACGTAATATCGTGGCACAGATAAAGGCAAGGTCGTTTGTTGACGTAATTATAAAATTGAAGTGATGATGGGTTGTGTCACATAAGATACACCACACTATGACCGCGAACCCAGAGGAGGGTGGTTCTGTTCCGGGTGGCCAGAGAGTTCAGCTCTTGACGGCATTGTTTTACTATTTTTGATGACACTGTCGCCGCCTCGAGGGCCATAATGGCAGCCTGGCTGTCCGTAAAAATTGCGATATCTTTTGTGGTAACCTTGATGCGCCTCAACATCCGGCAGGCCTCCCTAATTGCTAGCACTTCCGCCTGAAATACACTAGCAAAATCAGGGAGGCGGAGCGACTTAGAGACTGCGAGGTCTTCAGCGAAGAACCCTGCACCGACTCCACAAGGTATTTTCGAGCGATCGGTAAAAATCCTCAGCACATATCCCGACATCACATCTTCGTCACACCATTCCGCTCTAGTTGGATATCCAGTAGCGAAGTGTTTCGCGAAGTCTGTTTCGGGTACGATGTAGTCCCTTGGTAGCGTATTGGTCCACCGCACCCTCCAGGGAGGACAGAATGTTGCTATGGTTATGGTTTCGCTGTCCAGTACGCAGACACGCTACACGCGGCGTTGAACCTTATTTGTAGGTCGAGGGGGAGTAAGGGTAAACTAACATTAAGTGCATCACCTGGGCAAGACCTTAGAGCTCCCGTGACTCCGATGGATGCAGTCCTCTGCACCTTGCACAGCAGATCAATATTATATTTCTAACGCACCACTGGCCACCAGACCCGTATGTGAGTATCGGTCGTACTACCGCTGTGAGCAGCCACAAGAACATCGCGCAATGCCAGATGATGCAACTGCCAACGCTATGTCACTTCGTGAACGAATCGTTGCCAATATCAAGGAAATGAGGAACGTTTTGCCAGTTCCCCCAGGCGCATCAAGAAAGAAAATGGCACCTTGTCCATCATCGATCGCTTTCACCAGTCTATCGTATGTACTTTTCTGCTGTGGATTCAACAATGGAACATTGCTTTGCGCTGCTTGACTTAATGCATCTCGATCGTAAACACGTTCTCGCTGCAATTCCCGGTTGAATGCGTCGCGCATTGGACGATTGGGGACCGGCATTCCTAATTTGTTCAACAAATTTCTGCAGAGCAGTAAGCATATATCCTCTATCAAAATGAGCGCCTCGTTATGAATGGCGTCGCTCATTTGAAGTTGAATATCGGCTCTTGAAATGCGAACTCTCTGCAAAATATCGTCTGACATTTAGTCTTTGAATTTGTTACACAAATCGTATGGATTCGATGGGAAACATGTCGATATGATGATGGCAAACAGTGTCCGAATTTGATTAGCGGGCGCAGCAGCAACAGCGAGTGTGCAATCCCAAGGAGTGTCATTTTCCAGCAAATGCAATTGTTAGCAGGCATCTCGATATGTAGAGCACAACACACCATCGACTGTCCGCAACGATTGAAATGATGTTGGTCCACGAACATTGACCAATAACAGACGCAAATAAAAGCATTCATCTTGGTTCGGGTGCACAATGTAAATGCGCCCAAGAGCATCACTTAAACATACATTGGGATATGAAGCAACAGGTTGTCCTTGTTTTCGGCGTTGAAATTTCTTGGACGAAGCGTTCCAAGTGAAATACCGAGGCATTTCAGAGTAAAGTAATGTACGTGCGAATGGATCGCTTGCGCATGTCGCGAAGAGGTTGTTGTAGTAGCGACGCGTTGATATCTGATGAATGTGTGTGTCATAAAGCTTGGTTGTCCATGTTTTCTTCAATGTCCAGGTGTAGAAACGCAGCTGCTTCAATAGGATTATCCCATAGCGCAGTAGATGTTATGCGCGTCGGAGCTGCAGGACAGTTAAATATGTGCTCAACATCATGTGGAGTGAGGCCACAGGCTGGACAGGAGTTCTGTATTTCGTTATCAATGCGGGATAGGTACGAGTTCAGACGTGAGCACCAGCCAGAACGAAGTTGTGCGAGTGTAGTCCTGGTTACTCTAGGAAGTCGAAGTTCGTCTGAAGATATAGCAGGTGGTTGCGCATTTAGTACCCTGTTTGGTGTCATGTCCGCGATTGAGGATAGCACTTCTTCACTATGCAGTGTTGTGATGGCCGATCTGTAGCTGGTGTTATCGAAGGGGACTCTTTTAAACCTTTGGATCTCCCGCTCGCGATCCCTCATATTACGTCTTACATGACGTGGCGGAGGGCTTCTGTCCATAAGGTTAGAGTTAGGATGGTCACTCCGATAACAGCCAACCAGATACTGCTTCGTTAGAAGTGTGTTGTGGCTTCTTAGCGGCATCATTTTGGTTTCCTGGTGAAGGTGGTCCTGCGACGACATCAGTAGGCAGCCTGTGACAGTTCTGAGAGCTGCATTTTGGCAGGTCTGGACGTTCCTCCATTGAGTGTCACATAAGTTTTCCGACCAGATGGGAGCCGCATAATTGGCCACAGATCTCCCGATAGACTTGTAAGTCGTTAGTAGGGTCTCCTTGTCTTTCCCCCAGGAACTGCCAGCAAGAGCTTTGAGGACTTTGTTCCTGCCTCTCATCTTGTCACAAATGGTTGACGCATGGGCTGAGAAGGTAACCATGCTGTCAAGGGTGACACCGAGGATTTTAGGGTGGTTAATGGTGGGGATAGTTTGACCGTCTACTACAATATCCAGTTGTTGTCTCACTTCTTTGGTCCATGTGGTAAACAGAGTAGCGGTAGACTTCGGCGCAGACAGAGTGAGATTTTTGTTGACGAAGAAGGTGTTAAGTTCGTCAAGATACCCATTTATCTGTTCGCACATTTGAGTGATATCGTTGCCGGTTGCTAGAATCGTGCAGTCATCGGCATAACTGACAATTTCGAGTCCGTCAGGTGGCGTAGGGAGTCCTGACATGTAAAGGTTAAACAGGGTCGGAGATAAGACTCCTCCTTGGGGAACACCCTGTTTAATTCGTCTTAGTTTAGATTTCCCGGATCTAAATTCTGTGTAGGACTGTCTGCCGGCAAGATAGTTGGCGATCCACTTTACAATATGCGACGGAAGCGATGTACCGCATATGTCAGACAGGAGAAACGAGTGGCTGACAGTGTCAAATGCCTTTGACAAGTTTAATGCCACCAGAATCGTTCGTTGACAAGGACGTGCTTGAGGCCATTGAGTATTTTCGATGTAATGACATCTAAAGCCGTCGTGATGCTGTGCATCCTTCTAAAGCCATGTTGGTGGTTGGCCATCTGAGTATGAGTCACAATTATAGGGTGGAGCAGCGCTTCTAAGATCTTGGCTACATGAGACAAAAGTGTAATGGGACGGTATGATTCGCCCAGTGTTGGTTTTTTTTCCCGGTTTTAGAATAGGGATCACTCTTCCTTTCTTCCAATATTCGAGGATGATAGACGATGAGAAGGAGAGATTGATCGTGGCCGTTATGTATTCAATTGCTCTTGTGTCAAGATGTTTGAGCATGACCATCGATATACCGTCTGGTCCAAGGGCTTTGGAACTCTTCGCTCTTTTTATAGCTGCTACAACTTCCTGAGATGTAAATTGAAGTTGCTGGTCAGCTGGGCGGTTACGAATGCTCCTAGTAAAATAACAATGCGCTTAAGTCTATCAGGAGGTGGATGTTCGATAAACTGTTTGTTAAAGTTGTTGGCGCATTTTGTTGGGTCGTTAACCGTAATGTTGCCAAATTGGATAGCAACATGCCCTTTGTGTTTGGTTGGGTTTGTAAGGGCCCTAACCGTTGACCAGAGCTTATTGACACCCGTTGCAATTGTCAAGGTGGGAGTTCCATTTCCTTCTCCTGTGATCTGCTACCTGTTTAAAGATATCAAGGTTTAGTTCCTTGATCCTTGGATCGTCCGGGTTAATGCTGCGTATGCGGTCTCTATCATCTGCCAATCTAGCTGCTGAAGTCGAGAAATTTGGTCGAATTTTGGGTATCCGACCTGCTGGGATGAACTTCATAATCGCTTCCTGCAGTATGTGCCTTACATTTCGTTGAGCCGTGCGCACGTCAGTTGGAGTTGGTAAGGCAGCGAAGGCTGTGTTGGTGTAGGACTTGAAGCCATCCCAATCCGCTTTATTGTGGTTGATGAACGTGCGATGATCAGCAACCTGAGTACTTGATGGTTTGTCCAATTTTATTAGGATTGGCAGATGATCCGAGGATAGCGTCAGGACTGGTTCCCATTGAGCATCATTAATAAGTCCAGCGCTAGCAATTGAGATATCGGGTGAGCTGGAACATGTTCCAGCAATACGAGTAGTATCGTCGTTGAGTGGACAGAAGTCTGATGCGTCAAGTTTTTCGGCTATGGCAACCCCTCTGGCATCGTTGTCGAGGTTAGAGTGCCATAGTTCGTGATGGGCGTTGAAGTCACCAAGTAGGAGACGATATTGGCCAGCTAGCAGTGGTGTGATATTGACATTGTATCCCGAGGGACAACTGGATACAGGTGGAATGTAAACGTTGTAGATTTCAATATCAATGTTGCCCGACTGAATGGCAATGGCCTGTGCCTCCAAGATGTTGTCGGTGACTGTGACGTCGATTTCACGATATGGTACTGATTGATGGATCAGAAATGCTATTTCACCTCCAGCATTTGATACTCTATCCTTCCTGATGACGTTGTAATTGCCATAGGAGTTGAGGGACGAATTGGTGTTAAGCTTTGTCTCCTGTATAGCTCCAAACATGACGCGGTGTCTATCCATGAAGTCCGATAATTCTGCAATTTTCCGCTGTAACCCATTGCAGTTAAGTTGCACAATTGATATGGTGTTGAGATTCGCAACAGCTGGCGCAGGTGTCAGGTTGTGTTGCAATGGAATTCTGTTGGTAATGTGGTTCACTGGAGTTGAGGGGGAGGGCTGGGAACTTGTGTTCGCACTAACTGGTGGTGTTATGTTAGGTGTTTGTGATGAAGTTGATGCTTGCTGCCCTCTGAATCTACATTGGCTCGCAGTGAAGGAGGAGTTCCATTGTCGGTGGTGTTTCAGCCCGGAACAATTTGTAAGGTGACACCAGTTGTTGCAGCGAGTACATCTTACTGTGATAGCGTTGGGGTGCAGCGTTCTATTACAGACGCAGCAGATCCAAGGGCCTGGACCTGGGTTGAGCTCGATTCCGGCGCGTTGAAGAAGTATTGAGAGCAGTAGCGCCGGCATGTGTTGCTCCCAATTTCCAGAAAAAATGAATAGTCAAGTTGTGTGACACACACATAGATCTTCCTTCTTGCATCGAAGGGGTTGTGGCAGCTCTTGGCCGTGTGACGTGGTTGTTCCAGGTAACACGGGTCGCTCCGGTGCGTAGAACCGGCTGCCGCAGGAACGGGAAGAGGTCTCTCCGCTCGCTGTGCTGCGTTTGTTGCTGTGAAATATACTCGCTGCCCATTCTCGAGGTGCACGGCCAAGTGTAGCACAGTGTGGGATGTCGTTCGTGTATGTTGAAGGAGAAGATGCACCAAAGAGCTTCATTGCAGTTCACGTAACGTCCCATTTGATATCGCAATACTTCATCATTAGCATCTGGAGTAGCCACACCAAAAACTGCCATGTCGCTACCTTTGGTCACATACTTGGTCGTCCTTTTTTTTCGTGTTTATTGTCCGTTGCGATCCAAGTTGGGCTTAAACGAACAGATAAAAAAAAATTTGAGTAAAAATCGGACGAATGGGTGTTTTCATGTGCGACAACAGGTTGTCCTCGATTTTTTCCTATGTATATACAAATAGGAGGGAGCATCGCAAACACAAACAAAAAAAATTTGAGCCAAATTGGAGATGAAAAAATGTCTCCATACAAAATGTATGGGAAACGGAATTTTCCAATTTTCTCAATTTCCCGGGAAAATTTCCAATTTTGGGCTCCGCTAGTATCTAAGTTAGGCGTAAAGGAGCACAACAAAAAAAATTTGAGCCAAATCGGAGAAAGGGTACATACGTAGACGACTTATTTTTATATATAAGATTAAGTTTCCAGGTTTTTTTAAGGGTACACAGACTAGTTACATACGTCTGTGGTTTTCGCACCATAATTTATCTCTCTTCTTGTGTATAGGAGATATCTTACGAGGGCGGTTCATTAAGTACCCGTGTTTGAAGACAGGACGTTCCTGAGTGAAGTTAGTTTTATCATCGTGTACTGCCATCTATTAGACGACGCTAATACAAATTTCAGACTGCTTGATAGGTTAGTTTCGATTTGGCAGCCATCCGAGTGAGACGTGTCTCGTGATTTTCGCTAAGATGGAAAAAGAGCAGTATCGTTCGGTAATTCACTTTTTGTTTTTGGATGGGTAAAAATGCGAGGAAATAAAAGCAAAGTTGGATGCTGTTTATGGGGACACGTCGCCATCTATGACCACAGTTAGATATTGGTTCAACGAATTTAAACGTGGGCGAACATCCGTTTTTGATGAGGAGCGACCAGGACGCCTGGCAGACGTGGTTATCGAGGAAATCATTGAAAAAGTCCACGACATGATTCTCGCTGATCGACGAACGAAAGTGCGCGAAGTAGCAGAGGCCGTAGGTGTGTCGACCGGAACGGCAATTTTTACATGATAAGTTGGCGATGATGGCCGGCTCGATGGGTGCCGCGATTGCTCACGCTGGAGAACAAGCGGATACGGCTGCTAACTTCGAGTTTGGGGCAATTTAAGCGAGATCCGAAGGACTTTTTGCGTCGAGTTGTCACCGTTGATGAAACCTGGATTCATCATTACACACCAGAAACTAAGCAACAATCAAAACAATGGATTTCTCCCGGTGAATCTGCACCCAAGAAGGCGAAGACGGTCCTATCGGCAGGTAAAGTCATGTCGACGATTTTTTGGGATGCGAAGGGCGTCATCCTCATGGATTTTTTAGAAAAAGGAAGAACGATCACTGGACAATACTACAGTGAGTTATTGGACCGCTTCGACAAAAAATTAAAGGAGACACGGCCGCATTTGGCGAAAAAAAAGGTGTTGTTTCATCACGATAACGCACCAGCGCATTCATCTGGTGTTGTCGCCGCCAAACTGCATGAATTGCGTTATGAATCGCTGCCGCATCCCTCGTATTCACCCGATCTGGCTCCCTGCGACTTTTTCTTGTTCCCCAACCTGAAGAAATGGCTCGCGGGAAAAAAATTTAGCTCACACGAGGAAGTCATCGCCGAGACAGAGGCGTATTTTGGAGAGTTCGACAAATCCTATTTTTTGGAGGGGTTATAAAAATGGCCGGAACGTTGGGAGAAGTGTATCCTTCTAAAAGGGGACTACGTTGAGAAATAAAAAACATTTTTTTGAAAAAATTGTGTCTTCATTTCTAACACGGGTACTTTTTGAAACGCCCTCGTACTTTGGAATCTTATCCTCCCATATTCGTAGAAACAGTTGACGTGCGGCTTTTAATTGTCGAAATTTCGTCTGGGCCCGACGCACAGTGTCGCGAATGTGTGAAAAAGTGGACAAAAATCAATATCTTGAGAACGGATGTTCAGATTTTAATGAAATTTGGTAGACATATTAAGTGTTTGGTTATCTTTGTTAGGGATAAATTTCAATTTGATTCAATAAACGGTTTCGGAGATATAGGCAATAGTGTGAGTGTGTGGGTGTTAGACGTGAAAGTTAAATTAATATCTTTAGAACGTGTGGATCGATTTTAATGAAATTTGATGTACATAATAAGCAGTTCATTGTCTTAGCCATTTGGTAATTTCAACTTGATCAGAAGGTGCACTTAGCAGATTCAGGCAATAAAGGAGCAAATATTTGGAGAAAGTGGACATAATTGAATACATTGGGTCGAGTAAGATAAACATATCGTCATGTTAATGTATCCAGGAGAAACGCATATTGTCCTTAGGCAAAAGGTCGCTATTTATTGAATAAAAACAATATAAAAATATATGAATCCATTTTATTAAAATGTTAACAAATATTAGCTAACTAGAAAAATAGGCACTAGACAACTGTTACGTAGTTAGCTTGAATCGTCGTCATCGCTGTTCCCTAAATGAAGGACATTGACATCAAAACCTGGAACTGAATATGTTGAAGATTGCTGTCTATTTTGCAAATAGAACTGTACGTGATTGTCGATGGTGACTTTTTTGTTCGACGATGTTCTCCTTTCTGACGCAAGGAAAGGATCTGAAGATAGGAGGAGTGTCTTCATTAGATCGCTGTTGCCACCGATTCTGGAAGACTTACGGGTATGAGATAACCGATTCTTCCTAATTTGTTTATGGGTTGCTTCTAATGCTTTTTCGGAAAGACTACCTATCGGTAAATAGAAGGAATCGATTATCTCACACCCGTGTGTCAGCACTTTATGAACACTGTTGGGCATATAGTACCAAGGATACAGTTTCAAATATACTGCCCTTGTATTTGCCAACAGTGTTTTGAATTTGTCGACCTCTATGTTTTCACCGCTAGCAAGCACTCGCAATATAATTGAGAACTTGGTTATCAATTCCTTGCTAGCTCCTGTAATTCTGGAACTGACTTCTGGATAAGCGAAAAAGCGTCTTGCCGTGTTTCCATCGTTAGTAGAGCCAAAACCGGGCTTTGGATAATCGACCAAAAGTCCCATTTCCGCTCTGAATTCTGCTTGTATCCTCTTCTTGTTAACCTCTACCACGGCCTTATTATCGCCTCGAACTTGCCACGTCTTTACTGGTAGCCGGTATGCTATGTGCAACAAACATTCAAAAAAACGGATCCAACAGTGTAGCGTTGACAGTCCAAAACGATAATGCTCCGCGTTAGCTGGTCGAGTTACTACATCCTGCGAATTCATTTGTTTTGGAGTTGCTCCACAAATTATACAATTGGATGTAGCGTTTGTGTCGGAGAGTATGTTTGCGGTACTGCCGTCTATCATCGTAAACAGCATTTCCGATTTTACGACGAACTGTTGGTCACTCCATGACGTTACATCAAAGGATTCTACACTGCTTATTTTATTTCTCATCGCATTTTCTTCCCTCCGAACAAGTCTCGCGTTTTCTTTTTGGTATAAAAACTTTATTGGCCGACAATAAAGAGTTGACCCTGGTCGTGGATTCGTCCAAACTTCTGCTCCTGTGCTGGTGACAACCAATTTTAATGGGACCATAGCCATTAAAAACATGTATTCATCGGTGCTTCCAGAATCTTCGAATATTTGCTTGTACTGACTATGACCGCCACTGCCATCAAAGCCCCATTTGCAAGTAAGTTGGAGCTGACTTGAGTTGACTAACTCCAAGTTAGCTAGTCTTAAAATACTCCGCGTTGTAGCGCGAAGGAGCTGCAAAATGTCCACTTCTGCCGAAGACTCTGAAGCATTTATTTGCATTTCTAAAAATGCATTTTTCGCCAAATTGACTGCATATTCGGTGGGGAAAAAGTCCTTGTGAATAGCATTGACAACCGAGCGTAGCAGTCTGTACTTCCTTACAGACAGATCGATATCAAGCCATAGTGCTATCGTCTTAGTGGTGCTAAGAGAATGTTGTGAAATGATTTGCGCTGCGTGCTGTAGTTCATCCATAGTCCTCGTTGCGCACAGCTCCTTTACTCGTCGCTTTTTCGTTTTGGAGGAAGCTTCTTCAAACGATATTCTCGGTCGTCCCCGTAGTCGACTAGTTCCTTGTTGGTTAAAAGTGACCTCCGGTGTTGGTTGTTTTGGTGACTTGTTTGCCGGAATTAAATTCTTCTCTAGCCACTGGGCATTACGGGTCAGGAATGACGGGCGATAGCGTCTAGCATCACTCCACTTTTTCTCAAAAGTCCTGCAAAATGTCCTACTTAACTCCATAATTTGCTCCTTGCATTTTGTTTTGGATACATTCACATCCCACATTTGGCAAATTGTTTCGAAAACGCTATTTTTTCGATCTTCCTTTTTCTTGCTGATGCACATCATAGCAAGGTCGTAATTTTTTATTGATGCTGGAAAAAAGCAGAAAAAAAACCCAAATTATCACTTTGACCAAAATATACCTCGTTAGTATAAAAATACCTTACCTTGATTTGTAAAATCCATGTTTCACTTCTAAAAAACTATTGCTTCTAAGGTTTTAATTGATGTCAAAAATAAGTAAATGAATGAATGAACGGTATGAATGAATGCAGCTTATAAGGATAAGAACTTACATTATTCAACTTTAAAAAAAAAGTTAAATCATAAAACCACCTTTACATCATTATATAATTCGAAAGATATGAATGGAAATTCGTCATTATTAAGTAATTAAGGAAAACTCATAAAAGTGTAACTTCGCCCAAGAAGGCATTCTAAGGCAGGTAGATATTTCTATAAGTGTTTACCATCAATATAATATCAACTACCCGCAACACTTTGCATTGTTTTTTATGGCTGGCCGTAGTTCTTAGAGTGATTTCTTTTCAGACAAAAAATCTAATTATGCTTGAAACTCCAGCTGAATGAACGCAGGCAGTATTTAAAATGAAATTGTTTATTTGTATCATAAAAAGCAGCTAACCACCCAAATGGATTTACATACCTTATTTTTTTTTAACCTTCCTTAGAGTTCTTTTGAAATTATTCTTATTTCTAGAGTTTATGAATATATTATTATTATTATTTTTTACTTTTTTTTGTTGCACTATAAAGTTACTATTTAATCTATCAAAATATTATTAGATTTGTTATAATTTTGCTATAATTGTCACTTTTTGGAGGTCTGAAAATATAATAACCATCGCATTTATTGCGACTTTATCCTGAACAAGCTAGCCTTCGCATGAAGGGTATCATACCTTTGTAGTAAAACTTGTTCCGATTTTATTGTTCCTATGTGAGGTATATGAAATAGTGGGCCGATTTCGACCGAATTTAGGTGTGTGATTTAATAGTCAATATAATTGAATAATATGAAATTTGGTAAAGATATCTTCAAAAATAAAAAAGTTTTTCTAACAAAAACTTGGTTTTGGAACGGTCGTTCCTATGACAGCTATATGATAGAGTAGTCCAATTTCAACCAAATTCGGGGATGTGATTTGGCTAATTATACTATTGATTACTATGAAATTTGAAAAAGATATATTTAGAAATAAAAAAGTTTTTCTCACTAAAACGAATTTTTGGACCGGTCGTTCCTATGGCAGCTATATGACATAGTGGTCCGATTCCATTCGTTCCGACATATTTACAGCGTGCAATAGAAAGAAGGCTCTGAACAAAATTTCAGTTCGATAGCTTTAAAACTGAGGGACTAGTTTGCATACAGCCAGACAGACAGACAGACAAAGCTTAACCGACTCGTCTCATCATACTGACTAAGAATATATATAGTTTATATGGTCGGAGATGCTTCCTTCTGTGCGTTGCAAACTTCATGACAATGTTAATATACCCTTTCACATATATGTGAAGGGTATAAAAAGGTGAATTACGTCCAAAAAGGCAGCTAAAGGCAAGCAAACTCTAGATCACTTGAAAGTATATATATGTAGCTTACCAAAAATTCTTATCCTGGAAATACCTTTTTGGGCGCATTTTTCTAATCCTTGCTTAAAGTTTATTTTTCGAATTAGATTAATTATGTTATTTATTTAATACTATTAACATTTTTTTTATAATTTTTTTGTCTTAAACTAAAAGTCTACAGTCCAATCTAACCGACAAATAAAAATATGATTAACCAGCACTTGTATTATGACCAACAGGCGAATCGCAACTTATACATCACATTTCCAAAGTTTCCCATTGGTCAACTTTGGCCCATAATATTATTAACAAAACAAACAAACACCAACTTAGGAATACATTTTTCGGAAGCTCTAATATGTTCTTTAAGGGATAGGATACTTTCAAACTCAATTAAAACAAAAAAAAAGTCTTGTGATTTTTCGATTTTTGTCCATTTCGCGACACTGTGCGACGCGGCGATTTGTTTAGCTTAATTGTTTTAGAGCGATTTCTACCGTAGGGGGGGCCCGTTATTGGTACCTTGGCCAGTCATACCGTTATCAAATATGGGTTCTTTTGTTGGGTCATTGGTTGTTGGGTTAAGAAGCTTTTCAGAATAGGACGTATCGTTGATTGATACTATCGATGTTGCTAGTGATGTGTCCATCTTTGTATATGCAGAGGCTAGTCCTGGGTCGAAACTTTGTAATGTTTACGTAAAATCTGATATTGAATCTCATATGAAATGGTGATCTTTTACATTGTCCCCTATTCCATTTTACAGAGTACAAGAGATATGCTTGGTGTTATACGATGACGGATGCTGGTATCGAGCAGAATGTATCGAAGTGGTCGGCGACCAAAATCCTACGGTAGTTTTCACTGATTTCGGTAATGTAGCCACTGTTCATATCGATAAGATTCGAAAGTATCCCAGAAGTTTGATAGTTCCTTGTGTGACTATTACTTGTCTTTTGAGCGGTAAGTAGAAACTTGGACAGTGTACTAAGCAGTTTTATTTACGTGCAAATTTATTTACAGGCGTTCCCGAAGAAATAAACCAACCATTAGCTGATCGTCTGAAAGAGCTCATTCCTGCAAATGATAAAATCATTGCAAACAAGGTTGAAGTTATCGACGAACAGACAAGTTTAATCTACCTGAATGACGTAATAAAAAAATTGACAGATGAAAAGCTTATTTGAGGTTGAAGTTGGCATCTGACATCCGTGAATTATAATGTTTTAAGAATTATTTTTCTATATATAGACATAATACAAACATAATCTCAGTGAGTAAGTATATTTAGAAAGCTGAACGATTAAAATTCATGGACAATTTTATAAATTTATCGGAATGGACATTAGCCATCTTCAATATTTACTATTTTATGACGATTTGAATTATTATTATCTAGAGAGCTATATTTACCTTATTTTTAAGAATCAAGCATTTTGAAAGTGATTTATTAAGAGTTTTTAGGCGTAATGTATTTTTGTTTGCTAGAAATCTGACGCAGTCTAAAAACTCACTTGAAAATTTCTTCAAAGCAAAAACAAATGAATACTGTTTTGTTTATATGTACCTAATATATAGTTTTCCCATAAAATATTAATCATGTGGTATTTTTTACTACTGAAATATCTGATAATTGCATTTTTCATTTGAGACTGGTTTTCATTTGAGACTGGAACATAATTTCCTCCTTATACAGTTCGATTGCGTCAATATTTACGCTTTTTTGATGTTCAATCGATATCAATCGTGTAAAGGCACAATTTTTTTAAGTCAATCTATGCCAATTTGGTTGACCCCTAGATTGTCCCCAATTTCCGTCAACCGAAATTTACGCGATTACATCAATCATGCAAACGAACCTTTTTGAAACACAAGTGTCAATCGACAGCTCAATTGCGTCAACTAGTGGTTGACGTCTCGAGCATCAACCATCATCATCATCGTGGCGCGACAGCCCGACTTAAGGTCTATGTTCCTCGGGGGCGACCAATGCGACGATAGCCCTGCGACGAAAGCTAATCGACGATCGTGCACGGAGTGTGTTCCTCGAAGCGATGATTAAGTACAAGAATGAGACGTATTCACCCTAGCGGGGAATAGTGTGTGCACTAGCAAACGGACGAAATTCCAAATTAATTGAAATTGACACTGCGAATACACAGCATAAAATAATTGTATACATCGGCGAACACCATTGCATACTTCACTAAATTTGTAAATGCATATCTAAATCATCAGAATCATAAAATCATCAAGACATATTCAATCTAATTTTCCTCGAAAATCGTTTATGCGCGCTTCTTAAAAAAATACAGAAGTGCATTTAATTAATATATGTATCTTTAGATGAACCTGAAACTGAAGGCGCGACGAAAATTATCTACAAAAGGACGGGAATGTGTTTTCTGCAACACATGCATTATTTCCCACTGCGACATAAATTTTCAGAAGTTGACCGAGTCGCGACTTCTCTGCTATATGCAACTCAAGTCCACGGCGTATACGACAGTGACTCGCCTTATATACAAAACAAGTACCCCCCCAAACAGCCGACCCCGCGCACGCACAAGCTATCGTCAAAACATACAATTTTCTCGCCATGCACAACGGCCAAATCAGCCAAACGACATGCACGACAGCGATTGCGACACCCAAATATGATGGCGACGATATCCTACCCCCTGCGATGCGACTGATGAAGCCAAGCGATCCTCGTTCGCGTGCAGTCGTTTGGAGGAACACAGCTCCATAGACAATACACACAAATAATGCTCAGCGCTGATCGCTGAGCTGGGATAGCTGCGCTGTCGTCGCATAGATCGCCCCGAGGAACATGAACCTTTAGGGCCTTGGTCGCCTGGATCGTTGTCCTCCAATTATCTCGGTCATGTGACCGCGTCCTCCAATCTTGGAAGCCCAGTAGCTGCTCGGTGTCCACATATACTGAGCTCTCCCAACGAGATCTCGGTCGTCTAGGCAGTCTCGCTCCGTCAACTTGTTTTGCATTCATCACTCTCTTTGGCATGCGATCATCGTCCATTCGTTGGACATGCCCTGCCCATTGAAGTTGTTGTACTCGTAGTTTGACGATTTTCGAAACTTCCAGCTCATCGTACAGCTCATACAACTCATGGTTGTACCGGATGCGCCATCCATTTCGATCGCAAACAGCCCCCAAAATTCGCCGTAGAACCATCAAATGTGTCTAGCATGTTTCCGGAGTCTTGAGTTAGGGTCCATGCTTCGCAGCCGTAGCATAGCACTGGTCGTATAATGGTTTTGTACATGCGGAGCTTCGTGTTTCTGTGCACATGCTTCGATTTCATTATGGGGAGAACCGAGAAAAAAGTCTTATTAGCTAACTGTATCCGTCGCTTGATTTCGTCAGTTTCGTTGGCGTCCCTTGACAAGTTGCAAGGTATATGAAGTTGTTGACGAACTCGATGTTGAGGTCCCCGACATTGATGCTCGGTTGTGCAGGTGTCCTTGTCGTCGATTGCATCATTATTTTAGTTTTACCCTCGTTGATACGTAGTCCAACTTCTTTTGCAGCGATATCGAGCGTATGCAGAAGTTCCTCTGCCGCAGCAAATCTTCGGGACATGATGTTGATGTCGTCGGCGTACGCTGCTAATTGTGTCGACTTGATGAGTAGCGTCTTGCTGTTGTCCGTATTCATAGCCCGAATAGCGTATTCCAGTTGCTAGGTTGAAGAGCGTCGGTGCCAGTCCATCGCCCTGTTTCAGACCAGTGCGTGTTTCAAATAGATCAGTAAGACTATTCTGGATCCTAACTTGTGAGACGGAGTTGGTCATCGTCATCTTTGTTAGTCGCACTAATTGACCCGGTATACCAAATTGCATCATGATGTTGTACAGTACTCCACGATCGATGCTGTCGTATGCCTGCTTGGACTCGACAAAGATTTGGTATACGTTTACGTTGTACTCCCAGCACTTCTGGAGTATCAGTTTGACTGTAAAGAGCTGATCGGTTGTGGAGCGACCAGGTCTGAAACCGCTTTGATATTCGCCAATGATTTGTTCTGCGAACGGTTTTATTCTATTTTCCAGAATTTTCGTCAAAATTTTATAGGACGTGCAAACTAGTGATATGCCCCTGTAGTTCTCACACCGCAGTTTATCTCCCTTTATGTGGATTGGACAGATGATTTTGCACCAATCGTCTGGGATCTCCTAGTCTCCCCATACTCGCAGGAGTAATTGATGTATGTCATTAGCTAGACCCGTTCCACCGAATTTTAGCAGTTCAGCTGGAATCTCGTCAGCGCCCGGCGCTTTATTTCGTTTTAGTGACCGCAACGCGAGATCAACTTCTCTACTGTCGGGGGTTGTATGGGTGGGCATAGATCAACAATATCGTCGAGAGCTTCTTGTGTGGGGATGTTGGGTGGTAGGTTCAGAAGCTCTTCAAAATAAGAGGCCCATCGTTTGTTGATGCCATCGGTGTCGCTGATGATGTTTCCATCCTTGTCCTTACAAAGGCTAGTCCTGGGTTGGTAGCCGTTCTTAATTGTATTTACTAGTTTGTACGCTTGTCTGGTGTTCCTATTAGCTAAGTTTTCATTAATATTTAGCAACTGTATTTACGTTTCTTACGTATAATTATTCTATTCGATATTCGCCGTAACTCGTCATATTTTTCTCTTATGGCTCTGGTTCCTCGTTGAGTCCATTGTCTGTAGGCCTCGTTTTTCGCGTCAAGTGAATTTTTGCATTCTTCGTCGGAACATGTAGTTTCGCGCTCGCCGGGCTTTCTATCCCATGACCTTCTTTGCGACATCCCTGATGGTACCCCTGAGTTCTTCCCAGAACTCATGGACGCCTGGGTTGCTGATGTTGTGTATGTGTAGCATAGGCGACAGTCTTTCCTCAAGGGCGGTAGTATACGCCACCGCCATAGCATCCCTCAGAAGCTTATCAACCGCATAGATTTTGGGAGGGCTGTTTCTCAATTGGTGCACTGAGGAAATTCTACATCTGTAGGTCGTTTTCACCAAGTGATGATCTGAGTCGCAGTTTGCTCCTCGATAGGAGCGGAGATCCATCACACTAGACGCCCATCTCATGCAAATAAGGACGTGTTCAATTTGGTTGACGGTATATGCGCCTGGGGATTTCCAGGTGTGCTTGTGAATGCGTCGATGCGGGAAACACGTAGAGCTTACGATTAGATTCCTGCTGCAGGCGAAGTCGATAAGTTGCTGGCCGTTGTTACATTTTTCATGGAGACTGTGGCCTCCAGTGGTCCCCCGGTCCCAACTTTCATTTCCGACTTTCGCGTTAAAGTCTCCCAGCAGCAATTTGACGTCGTTTGTTGGAAGTGAGTCGAATAGAGTCTCAAGGCGGGCGTAGAACTCGTCTTTTACTGCGTCTTCTTTAACTTCAGTGGGGGCGTGCACATTGATGAGCCAGAGATTGAAGAATCGAGTCTTAATGCGAATCGCACACAGCCGTTCATTTATGGGTTTGAAGTCAGTAATATGCGGCTTGAGGTTTTTTTTCAGGTTTCTTGACGTGGAGTGGTTTTTACTAGGACGAGTTGTCAGCACATCGCTTAACACCATTCAGGGGATGGCCTCGGAAGATAGCTGCTTCAGATGGTTTAATAAACGTGCTGGAGTTTACACAACTATGTTGCAGGTCCAACTACGCAAGTCACTTCATCCTACTAAACCTGAGACGCTTAGGTGTTGGTCAGCCATTCAGGCTACAGCTATCTGTCTTTTTCCAAACTGTCTTATCGCTAAGACTTGGCCGTTAGCGGTTTGCGTGAGAGTTAAAGCTCATAAATTTAAATTGCCTTAGACAACAGCGTATTTTCTCTTTTTGTACTTTATTTGTAATAACATTGCATTACGCACTAGTACCCAGCAAGACATTTGTCTCCGATTCCAGTGGAATCGAAAAGTCTTCGATTCCTTACCGGTTCTATTCATCGATTTGTCTCCGAAGCTGGAAAAATTCAAATGTTTTCGATTCTGGTAATCGATTAGCCTGAAATTTGAATTCATTTGAAAGTATCTGGCATTTGGCGACGCATGTTGTCATATATGAAATACGAAATATGTTGTTTTTTTTCTGTAAGCCTTGAATACAATCCGCTGTTAAATTAAAAATGTCGTGAAATCAATAAAAAAAGAGAGATTTCACGACACTTTTAGTTTCTGGATGAATTGTATATCAGGCTTAAATAGATTCAACTCATTTATACAGTCATCGATCCGAATTCGATCTCAATGTCGATTCCTCGTTGGCTACAGTCATCGGTCCTGAATCGATTCCAGTCATCGATCCGGATTCGATTCCACATTGACTACAGTCATCGAACACAATTCGACCCCAGTATCGATTCTACGTTGACTCCAGTCATCGATTCTCCATCGACTGCCGTCATCGATTTTGGATCGTTTCCTGTCCTCATTTTCGGTATCGCAAAAGCGGCCATGCCCATACAAATGTCTCCGACGTGTCCTCGATAAAGTCATCGATTCCTTAGTAGACAGTCTTCGATCCAGGATCGATCAAGTGTCGATTCTTGTCCGACTGGGTATGCATCAAATCTTAAGTAAAAATCCGCTTAACTTATAAAATATACAAAATTTAAATTTTTAAAAAAAAAAAAACCTTTAAAATGCGCTGTAAAAATACGCTTCGTACATTTTTTAGTCGAGTGAAGCCTCTTTTCCAAAGAGGTCAATATAACAACTAAATAGAAAAAAAACAATTTGATGAAATTCGGAAATTGGATTTTTGGACGATGTCCAGAGCCATATACTAACTCGATCCACCGTGGGGCGCGCTTGAGGAGGATTATGGAAGAGGATTTTTGCCCCCAATTTGCACCTGGATAATCTTATTTTTATGTTTTATAAAATGTTTTTTTTTTGACTGTTTCTATAATACTTATTAAAGATTCGTTTTGCTAGGCACACGATTGTCGCACATTATTCCCGATTATTGGTGAACAAACCATAGAGCATGGAGAATGATTTGTGTGTATTTTTTCGATCGTCACCTGCGATCGGCACAGGGTCGTGTCTGGCAGGACGAAGCTTAAGGTGCGTTTTGCTAGACATGCGATCGTTGCATATTGTTCGCGATTAGCGATCAAGCCCTAGAGCATGGAACACTATTTGTATGTACATATCTTTTTGATCTTCGCCTGCGATCGACGCAGAGTGGTGCCTAGCAAAATGCAGCTAAGCAATTCTGTATGGTTCGCTCAGCGATCGTCATTGAGCACTAGTTTTGTGTACATATTTTATTTTGAAATGAAGTTCTGTTTCTCCGTGCGACTTCGGCTAGAGTCGATTATTTCTAAAATATAATCGCATTGGTGAATCCGAGGTACACGTATCTTCGAGGTAAGAAATATATGCAATAAACTATGACTACACCTATACATACTCGTATAATAACCCAATGCCCTATATTTCCATATCTTTATCATATGGTGATAGTGCCCGTAAGTTCGTGTCATCTAAGCTAACCATAAAAGCAGTAAGATCGTGCAAAACGTGAATTCATATTTTCAGATAAGCGTGAACGCGCCAATTTTCGAAGTCTACGACATTGAAATGAGCAAATTTTGGAACAATAGCACTGCCATAACAATCGCGGCATTTTATAGTACAAGTGATATTAATTATTATTTTCAACATTAAGAAAACATCTCGCAACATTTGACGAAAATCAACAGATTGTTTAAACAACTGGGAAGGAGAGCGCTTCGATGATCTGACAAGATGAAGTCACGTATTGAATTTTGCGTGGAGATTCTTGAGTACAGCGACACAGGAAGGTCGCATCATGTTCATTTATTTGTTACTAATAGTATGCACTATATCGCGAGTGTTATCAAAGCCGATTGTGGATGGCGTTGAGATAGATAGTGGTGGTAAATGCAAACGTTTTGGTTTAATGTCGGTAGATATTTTCAAGTTGTGAAAAATTTCACAGAAATCAAGGAATATCAGTACATGAGCTCCCTACAGGATTGGAAACGGACTTCTATAAATGATAGCTTTTCACACTTTTGCGGAGGTGCTATTATTCACCCCAATTGGATTTTGACGGCAGCTCACTGTGTTGATGCCAAGTAAGTTATATTAAATATTTATTTATAAATAATGTGATTATTTTGAAAACAAATACATTGAACTTTTTATTATTAGGAGATGTGTTCACTTAAATTTATATTTTAAATAGATGTACTCGTACGTCTTAGTGATTGGCTTGGCTATTGCGAATATGTAATAACTTCTCTTTTCTACAAATGTCTTTTCGAGTATATGACACCTCTGTTCTGTGATATGTCTGTAGGTTGTGTTGTAGTTCCTCGATCTCAATCCAATAATTCTGTAATAATTGTTAAGAGCCCGTTAAGTTAGAAAAGGCTGACGATATTTGCAGCTACTTGTAATGGAGCTCAATTCGGCGTAAGAAACTGGCCACATTTTTTTTCAGTGCAATTAAAATAAATAGAAATCCAAAATTTTCAGGACCTTTAACTAGTGACGTGTATTTTTTTGTAACATAACCAATGACGTGTGGTCCCACAGGCCGCTAACTTTAAATTATAACCGTGATTAAGAATCGTGGAAAATTTGGTTAACCTTGCTACTAGTTCTTGTCGCGCTCGGTGGCCGTGATCGTTCGGTCACCGCTCTACGATACTAATCTAGAGCGATCAAAAAATTACCTGTGAGTACTAACAGAACTTTCACAGTGCTCCGGGCTTGTTAGCATAAAGACGGCGCGAATACGTAGGAGGTGCATGCTAGCAACTGCACTTCCGAAAAGTAGATATGCTATTGAAACGTCAACAAGGCATAGAAATGCTAGAGATGTTGACGCGCCCATGCCCCAGGAGGGGTCAAGGCAATTAGAGAGCTACTAGTTCTTAGTGTGCCTATATTTGGATAACAAATTAAGAAAAACTACATAATCTTAGTAATCATTATTTGTCTTTTATTTATAGGTGGGTTTGACAAAGATTTTGTCGTTTTCGATGTGAGATCTTTTTTTCTCCACATCATATATTTTTTTTTATCAAAATAAAACATATCTTTAGCTTCAAAGATCACTTGTCAAAAAAAAATTTACATATTTCGCTAGTGAGCAATGATTGAGTACATTGAAAATGCATTAATTTTATTGTTAATGTTAAAATAGAATTACATCTCGCTTTCTCAAATTAAAGCTCTCAGTTATCAACAATTTCGTTCTTAAGGTCCGTTTTGCTAGACACTCTGCGTCGATCGCAGGCGATGATAAAAAAGATACACTCAAATAGTGCTCCCATGTTTTATGGCTGGATCGCTAATCGCGAACAATGTGCGATGATCTTGTGCCAAGCAAAACGCACTTTAACGGTCTTTATTGTGGCTGTCGTCGCGATCAAGTGATCAGCACGGAGCACTATTTGTGTGTATTTTGTATGGAGGAGTTTTGCAACAAGCTACTGTGGCTAGCGACGGCATCGCACGATCGTAAGGTAAGAGGGATTATAGCTATGCAATGGAGTGTATTGACCCGAGGATGATTGAGCACGGCACGGCGTCTGCGATTTCTAGCTGTGCTTTGCAATATTTTTGTATGTATATGATGAATGGTGCGCACCCCAGAATGGCAACCTTGCTTTCATGGGAAATACTCTTCCGATCTGGCTGGTTCAAACTACAAGTTAATTTTGGGTCCCTGATAGTCATGGCATGACCTGCTCCTCTTGCGGATCAGGCCGACCTACTCCGAGTCTGACAACGGTGTAGGTTCAAGAAACTAGGTTCGCAGACCTACTCCGAATATGAAACGAATATGTCGTTCGTCATGGAGTTGCAGATGGAGTGAAAGAACAGAAGAGTGGGCGAACTTGGTTCGTCGAAGACTGAGTCGTAATTGTAAATAAGAGAATGGAGAACTGAACTACTGATTAGATTAGAAGACATATCTACATATCGCTATACTGCAGTGTAGAATGAAATGGATTGTATTTTCAATTGGATTTTATTGATATCAGGTGGAGTGGAGTTTTCAGACTTTTGTTGCGCTGTTATCTACGGTGGCTTAGGTTAGAGGCAGATAAGAGATTGCACTTACTTATTGATTTACCTTATGCTTCGTTTACACTTGAACGCCAACACCACAGACAGAGCAACGCGAAGCCGCAGAGTAGTATGAAAGGGCAAGGAAGAAGAAGACACTTGAACGCTGAACTAAACACCGAATATTGAAAAATTGCATTGAAAAGCACCAACAACAAAAAGATACCTTTTCTGTTCTTACATGACCTACATTAATTCACGAGCATTTGAGTAGGCCTGTTCCTAAAACCGGTCCACCGGTTTAAAACCGGTCTTCTGTTAGTACAGGTGCCGAGATTCCCAAGTACCAGTTTAAAAAAACCGAATCATTAAAAAAACGGCTTATGGTCATAAAAACCGATTCACCAAAAAACCGATTCACCAAAAAACCGATTCATCAAAAAGCCGATTCACCAAAAAACCTTCGCTCGCTCTGGGTGCAACAGTCTCTTGTGAAAATAGCCATGTACAAACTCAATTTCGTTTTAAACCTAAAACTGGCCTTGAAATCTTATGCGCTGACATTTGAGTCGTTCCCATCTCTTGCATTTATTAATTATAGTAGTACCTATTATTATTATATTCTGGGGGATAGCCGAAGCAGACCAGTAACGTTTGGGTCCCTTTTCGCCCCCTCCCGGTCATCAGTGGCTTCCAGATGTCGACCTCTTTCTTCATCACTGAGTCCCGTGTTATTGCTAGCATTTGTTTAAGGCTGAGTTCACTCATGGCTTCCCCACTTATCGTGTGCTTGCCTGTGATCCTCAACCTCGTGCTAGCCAGTGTTGGACATTCGCACACAATGTGTGCGGCCGTCTCGGCATAGCCTGCAAACGTCATCTTCCCCGATTTTCATCTTGGCCAGATGAGCCTTAAAATTACCATGCCCTGTGACCAAGGCAGTTATCCAGCTTAGGGTACTCCGTTTGTAACTGAGTACCTTTCTCGCTTCCCTGCCTAAAGGGCTGGTCATTGCATTCCGAGCTTGTTTGCAAGTGACTAGCTCCTGCCATCTTTGTTGATGCATAGAGTCCATCCACTCCCCAACCTTCGCTCCAATCATGCCGTTCCCCAGAGCAACTCTGGGTTCTGGGCCAATGAAAGTTGCCGCAGATCCCTGTTTTGCTAGGGCATCCGCCACCTCATTTCCTGTTGTACCTATGTGTCCTTTTACCCACATCAGCGTAACCTCATTTTCTGAGGCACACGTGTTGAGCTTCCGGACACACTCTAGTACCAGTTTAGAGTTTATGTTCGTCTGCTGCATGCGTCTGATCACCGATTGGTTGTCCAGTGCAATAAAGATTTTCTTCCCCCACACCTGACCTTCAAGCAGGTGGTCCAACGCATGCAACAAGCCAAGCATCTCTGCCTGGTATACGGACACATACTCTCCTAGACTAAGCGCACATGCTAGGTATAGCTCTTCAGAGTAAACCCCCGCCCCCGCTTTATCGTCCATTAAAGAGCCATTAGTAAAAATGCTGATGTCATTGTACATACACTCATTGTGTATGTTTCCATCTGCAATCCAATTGAAAATTTACTCCACTTCATTCTACACCACAATATAGCAGTGACGTGCACTCGTAGTAAGCAATTCCAAACTGCTTGACTTACCGAAATAAGCAATTCAATAATAAACTTTGCTTACACCAATACACATATCATCATTTCAGTCAATGTTTTTCTTTAAGCTGAAGAATACATATTATCATTCAAATATTCCTTTACACATTCAAATTCTGATCCGCGCTTTCTTTTGGTTAAAAAACATTTGTTCAATTACTTTAGATAATATTCAAACCTCCCACATTTTGCACACCATAGACACCAAACTTAGAATAGGAAAATGTGCCTAGATCTTTAGATGCATGTACCATGTGTGCATCCAAATACTAGAGACATGTTGATTCCAGAAAATGGGAATCTTGGATTTCGGTAGTACATTGGGCAACGATTTTTTTTTGTTTTGTTCGCAAATTTATATGAGACAAGTCAAGCACTGGCGCGACTGCTTTTGTGTGTGGGATAAAGCCCAATGATGCTTGTTAATGAAATGTTGCCAATGCAGGGAATGTTTATGGGAATTTGATTTTTCCAGTAGAGCTTTTGTTTTTGTTATGTAATGGATTTTCCGTTGCAATTTAAAAGAGGAAATCAGTGCAATCGGGTGATTTTGATTAAATTGTGATTTGAAGTTTTTTTGACCGTTTGTAGTGATTTAATTGATTTGATTTGTGATAAAAGTGGTAAGTTTTCTTTTCGCATTATGTCGGAGTATTGCTGCGCGACGGATTTCGTACTAAAAGCGGGATTTTCAACTCTTTCCTTTGCCAAGAAAAGAGAAATTATAGAATCGGATAGACCGAAGCCAGATCTTAGTTTAGAGTTTAAATTAAAAAATATTACGCGAAAATTCCATATCGAAACGTATGAAAAGTACATTTGGTTAACGGGAAGCTGTAAATTAAATAAGTTAAAATATTTTGCTGGCCGTGTCTTTTGTTCACGAATGAAAAATCTGTTTGGAATAAAGCTGGATTTAGTGATTTGAATAATTTTACGGGCTCAGCAGCAAAGCATTCAAGTTCCGAAAAACATCTTCAGTCGTTAATTAAATTAGATAATTTTGGTTCTCAGCGTATAGAGTTTATGCTTAGTAACCAGGTGGCAATATCTGTTAGTTTGCATAATGAAAAAGTTGAGCGTAATCGTAATATTTTGAAACGTTTAATCGATACTGTAATTTTTTTGGCAAAACAGGAGCTTCCTTTTCGCGGAAATAATGAAGACTCTTCTTCAAATAATCGTGGTAATTTTATCAAAACCGTAAATTTCTTGAGTTTGTACGATCCGATAATTGAGTCCCACATAGATTCTATAAAAGCAAATGCAGCGTTTTCGGGTTTGTCTAATAGAATCCAAAACGATCTTGTTTCCGCTATAGCTAATGTGGTTCGAAATAAAATCAATTTGGAAATAAAGGAGGCTCCATTTGTAGCTGTAATGGTCGACGAAACGCCAGATGTTAGCGGTCGGGAACAATTAACGATGATTTTTAGATATACAATATCAAATGAGATTGAAGAAAGATTTATCGGATTTTTGGATGTAAGCGCTAATCGTACAGCTACAGCAATAAGCTCTCACGTTTTAAAACAATTGCAAAATTTTAATATCGATAAGAAATTAATTGCACAATGTTACGATGGCGCAGCAGTAATGAGTTCTCAAATTCGTGGAGTTCAGACTTTAATTCGGGAAAAACATAAATCGGCAATTTTCGTTCCATGTTACGCTCATTCACTAAATCTAGTATTGTCTAAAGCAGTTGAGTTTATTCCGGAAATTAAATTATTTTTCGCGCACATCAATAAAATCGCATCATTTTTTAATACATCCACTAAAAGGTCGGACCTTTTTGCAAATATAAAATAGTAAATCGTCGTTTACCATCGGTTTCCAAAACGCGTTGGCATTATCATTCGCGTATTATTAACGTTATATTTGAACATAAGCATGAAATTTGTACAGTTTTTGAGACAATTTCGAATGGTTCTCAACACTGGGATGGCGATTCCTTGACTTTTTCCGATATATACTTACAAAAATTCGCAGAGTCAGATTTTCAATTATATCTGTTAATTTTTTCTGAAATTTTTTCGAAAACTGATATATTATTTAATATTATTCAGAGCAAAGTGGTAAATATTTCATATGCAAGCCAAAAAATTATTGAATTTGAAAATTGGCTTGAAAATGACTTTTCTAAAAAGTTTGATAATTTCTATTCGACAGTTACAGCAGAATATCAGCCACCACGTAAGAAATGTAGAAATGCGATAGATCCTTTACAAAATTTACGGCGGATATTTCGGGAGATTATAGATGTTATTCTCGGGCAAATTCGAGATCGATTCCATTCGTTTAAAGATCTTTCATTTTTAGAGTTGCTTGAACCGAATTATTTTTCTAAATTCAAGTCAAATTTTCCCGATAAAAATTTTGACTCACTTATTGAATATCACGGTCAATTTTTCGACAGAATAAAGTTGAAAAATGAGCTAAAAGTTATTTATTCTTCAGATGAGTTTAAAAACGCGAATCCTAGTAAAATTCTCGATTATTTTCAAAAACGGCCTTATGTCGCAAACGGTTTTAAGCAAGTTCATATTTTAGCAAAATTATTAACGTCAATTCCAGTCACAGTGGCAACTGCGGAAAGGTCATTTTCAACACTAAAGCGCGTTCACACATTTTTGAGAAATCGCCAATCCCAAGAACGACTTTCGGATCTTGCTTTAATTGCGGTTGAAAAGGATCTTCTTATACAAATGCGAAGAGAAAACGATTTTTTTGATAATGTGATTAAAGAGTTTTTACTTAAAGAACGGCGCATAGATTTGGAATACAAATAAATGGCAATGGCGAAAGAATATTTATTTATTTCAAATACCCCTGAATTTTTCTTAGTCTTAATTAACATAATATTTATTTATCATTTTTTTTATTAGTAATATTTTATTTATTTATTTTTTTTTGTATTCCGAATATATGTGCCAATATTTTATTTATATCTTTCCTGATTTCTTCTTTAAGGCTTAAAGCCGCTTGGTATAGATGTTTTTGTGACTGTCCATATTCTATTATACAGTCCATTTTTGTTTATGCTAAATTGGCTTTAGGGCGCCCAACTGCTTGACTATGAAAAATTTCCACTGCACGTCACTGCAATATAGCGTAGCGACTTCGTATACATGTTGTAATGAACCACCTGTAACGAACCATATTATGGTCTGGTAGTGCTGCTCCCACCAGCAGATCGAAGCAGCACCTGATGAGTAGTGTGGGCGTCTGATCCGTCCGTCAACCATTCCATCCTTATCGACTATTTTTTTTATTCCCCATTTTTACCTCCCCTGTTTGTGTTGTCTTCCCCAGGCCTATGGATTTTTGTTAATACGTAAAGGACAGGGGCAACGAGCGGCGAAAACCCCGCCCACATCTCCCGAACTGAGTTACAGCAAGCATAGGTCGCTGCTTGGCTCGTTGAGGGGCCTTTTTCTTCGCCAGATGGCATAGCCCGACCTACACGGTCATATGCTACCTTAGGCTCCGTCCCCACGGGCATCTTCAGATGCCCACCAAACCGTCCGTTACAATGTCACATCATCTTATCTAATCAATAGTTCAGTTCTATCACCTACTTTTCTATTCCCCCCAGATTTAAAGGATCTGATCTGAGCATGCTCCGATACCGACAGACGGAGCTATTAAACCTACTCCTTGTTAATTTTTCAACTGCTCCGACTTCGACCTGAACTTAAAGGAACCATATGATCTGGGTTCGTTTTCATGCTCCGACCTGATCATTTTTCGATTTTGGAGTAGGTCGACCTATTTCGGTGTACGGAGTAGGTTAAAAAGAGTAGGTTCGTGAATTGGCAACCATGACTAGTCCCTGATTCCGAATCTGAAGTAAAAAAAGTGGGGTTGTCCACCTCAGAATGGCAACTCTGCTTTCATGGGGAATACTTCGTTACAAAGAAGGCCTTTTGTTCTGACCAAAGGACTCAAAATGTCTTCAACAGTAGTATAGTGCATTCGCCTGAACACCTCCAGTCATATTATACCCATCAACACTCAACACTCATATACCACTTCATAGCCAAGAATGTCCTTTTTTCCTCACCAAAAGACTCAAAATGCCATCAACATTAGTCTGTCTGGTGCATTCGCCTTTTGGCTTACATTCGCCTAATGTACATACATACAAAAATTTTGCATTGCCCAGCCACAAATCGCAGACGCCGCCGCGCTCAATCATCATTGCGCTAATACACTACTATACACTTCACTTCCACAAATCGCAAACGCCGTGCTCCATCATCATCATGCCTAGCCAAACGCACGCGATCATCATAAAACTGTAACTGCTTCTACGATCATCGCCTGCGATCGACGCACTGCCGCGTCTAGCAATACCGACCTTTATCATTTTCAACGCGCACAAAAAACTCCAAAGACCTCTCGCGACCCAATGCAGAAACCGGGGACAAAGCAATTGTATAATATCGATGCCCAAAACCTAAAGCCTGCTACTAACAATGGCCCATCGCTGTCAGCGCTGCTAGCAATTGGCTTGTAATGATGGCTTTCACAGTAATTTTCTGCCAGTCGCTATCGCCACTAGGCCGTCCGCACACGGGTCGTCGCGTACTCGTCTCGTAATCGGCTCGTCTGCGATTCGAACTCCACTTCCAAAGCAAATGTATGGAGTTCCGCACACGGGTCGTTCATTGGTCGGCACGTAATCGAATCGATGTACTCGTCTGTGCGTCTCGAACCATGCGAACTGCTTGGAACGAGAAAAGTCGTCGACGCCGGACACCAGGAAAAAATATATGGATGCATTTATTCAATTGAAAAATATTTTCAAAGAAATTGTGGTGTATTCGTATATGGGTGTCGGGTTTTTCAAGTGCGAAAGCAGCGCTAGTGAAAGTATTTTAACCCATGGTGAGGCGAAAAGGACTTTTATGAGCATGAAGCGGGATATGGGCGATATGGGTGTCGCGTGATTCGAGTTGGAAGGAGAAGTGCACAGGAGTGCTAGTGAAAGCATTTTAACCCCTTGATGAGGCGAAAATGACCTTTTTGGGTATTAAGCGGGAAATGGGCGATATGGGTGTCGCGTGATTTCTGTACATGAAGTGGAATATTGGCGATGCGTGACTCGAGGTGAAAGGAGAAGTGCACAGGAGTGCTAGTGAAACCATTTTAGCCCGCTGATGTGGCAAAAAGGCCCTTTTTGGGCATGAAGCGGGATATGGGCAATATGGTTGTCGCGTGATTCCAAGTGAAAAGAGAAGTGCACAGGAGTACTGGTGAAAGCATTTTAACCCTTTGGTGAGGCGAAAAGGACATTTTTGGGCATTAACCGGGAAATGAGCGACATGGTTGGTCGCGTGATTCGGAGTGAAAGGAGGAGTGCACAGGAGTGTCAGTGAAAGCATTTTAACACTTTGGCATGGCGAAATGGACCTTCTTGTACATAAAGCGGAAAATGGGCAATATGGTTGTCACCTGAGTCGATGTGAAAGGAGTAAAGCAGTCAAGTGCTGGTTTAAGCATTTTAATCCTTTGGTGTCGCTAAATGGACATTTTTGTAAATAAAGCGGAACATGGTTGCCGCGTGATTCGAGGTGAAATTAGAAGGGCACAGGAGTGCTGGTGAAAGCATTTTAACCCTTTGGAGAGGCGAGAAGGAGACTTTTGTACTTAAAGCGGAACATGGGCATTATGGTTGTCGCGTGATTCGAGGTGAAAGGAGAAGTACAAAAGAGGGCTAGTGAAAGCATGTTAACCCGCTGGTGTGGCGAAATTGACTGTTTTGTACATTAAGCGGGATATGGGCGATATGAGTATCACGTGATTCGGCGTGAAAGGAGGAGTTTACAGGAGTGCTGGTGTAAGTATTTTAACCCTTTGGTGGGGTGAAAATTACCTTTTCGGACATGAACTAATAAAAGCTTGTGATCCAAATACGTTTTGCGATGACGGCATGCAGTGTTTCTACACGCTATATAATCGGGTAAAATATTTTTTTGTCATAACACAGCGTTTTTGTTTTCAGCAAAATTACCCTGCCCGTGGCGCCAAGTGGTTTTTGCGGTTTTATATTATTCAGGAATTTGGCAGTTTTTTTGACGTGGCTACTTCTATGGGAAGTGTGTCGGTGGACGGAAGTTGAGTTGAAAACGAATTGAATTGAATTAAACGCTTTGGTGTTGACGCAAGCATACTTTTGGACATGGAGTGAAATCTAGGAAATACGGATGTCTATGAATTGAAGTGATGAAGCCAATACTCTGGTTCACGGCGTTTTTAATCCTACAAGTGTTGAGATAAACTCATTCTTGGACATGAAGTGATATCTAGGAAATACAGGTGTCGTCTGAATGGAGTTGGTGACGCCAATTATGTGGAATGATGTTGAAGGCGCTTTTAACTCTATGGTGGTGAAATGAATACATTCTGGGACATGAAGTCAAATCTAGGAAATACGGGTGTCGTCTGAATCGGGAAGAGGAGGCCAATGCAATGGAGTGTTGTTGTAGGAGCTTTTAACTCTATGGTGCTGAGACGAACATATTCTTGAACATGTATTGAAATTTAAGAAAACGGGTGTTGTCTGAATAGGGTTGATGACGTTAATGCAGTGTAATATTGTTGATGGTCTTTTTAACACTTTTGTGTTGATATCAGATATCAAAGCGATATTGAGGCTACACTGAAGCGATATAAAATCGATGATATCGAAGCGTCGTAAAAGCGATATCACAGCGATGTTGAAGCGATCTCGAGGCGGAAAAACAAAAAAACGTCGACACTATATAGGGGAAACCAATTACCAATTTTCCCGGTTAATTTCCGCTATTCCTTTTTTATTCGAATCTAAACTCCTGAATCAAACAACAATTGTGTAACTCAGAAATTCAAATATCCAATGTATGAAATCCTGAACGCAACCAATATCTTCTTTTTAACACAGATATATACATGATCCAGTATTTTTCTCAATAAAGGAAAAGTTTCCGTATAATTTTTTTCTTTCTTGAAAACAATTTGACGTTGTCGCGCAAACATTTAGGCAGTGCACTATCCGTTGATGTTTTGTTAAATCATCACCGTATACGAGATATTCGCGTGCCATCATGCACTATTTCGTTTTCGAAAGTGTGCAAATGCAGTATTTCATATGGACAATTTCGGCATGCAGTATATTTCGGTGACCCGTCTGATTCAATGCTTAGCTTAGCGGCCATTCATTTGAAAGGTTCAAGCGATATTAACCCTCAATATACATAGACCGAACCTCTAACGCTCGCTCCGCTTGCTCAAACAGCGGTATTAAAAAGGGTTAGCCCTTCCCTCCTTGCCTTTCTCCATAACACTCAGACTTTGCGACTATCAACACTTATTACTTATTCTTCTTCTTTCTTCTTAGAAAACTCTTCGATCCGAGTTCGAGTTGTGGTTGCACTAATTCACACCAAATTTACAGTCAAAATAATTTGACATCTTTTAATTCCACTGTCTGAGCGCTACGGACACAGTAATCTTGCCGAAATCGAATACCCTATGTTAAAAAAAAATATTTTGCTCGATTATATAGCGTGTAGAAACACCGTATTTTTCCATCGCAAAGCATATTAGGGTCACAAATTTTTACTGCTCCATGTATGAAAAGATTTATTTCTCAATTTCAAAGGGTTAAAATTGTTTCACGCGGCACCCATATTCCGCCTGATGTACATGTACATTTCACGCCACGCTGAAGGGTTAAAATGCTTTAACGAGCATTCTGCATCGTCTGCATTCTTCCTTTCACATCGACTCAGGTGATAACCGTATTGCCCATGTTCCGCTTCATGTACAAGAAGGTCCATTTCGCCACGCCAAAGGGTTAAAATGCTTTCACCAACTTGTTTTTCACATTAAATAACGCGATACCCATATCACCCATATCCTGCTTTATGCCCAAAAGGACTTTTTCTCCACACCAAAGGGTTAACATGCTTTCGCCAACACTTCAATACACTTCTCCTTTCACCTCAAATCACGCGACAACCATGCCCATGCTCCGCTTTATGTACGAGAGGGTCCTTTTCGCCTCCCCAAAGGGTTAAAATGCTTTCACCAGCACTCCCGTGCACTTCTCCTTTCACCTCGAATCATGCGAAAACCATATTACCCATGCTCCGCTTCATGTACAAAAGAGTCCTTTTCGCCCACCAAAGGATTAAAATGCTTCACCAGCACTCCTGTGTTCTTCTCCTTTCACCGACAACCATGTTCCGCTTCATGCACAAGAAGGTCCATTTCGCCACACTAAAGGGTTAAAATGCTTTCATCGACACTCCTGTGCACTTCTCCTTTTACCTTGAATACCGCGACAACCATGTTCCGCTCCTTGTACAAAAAGTCTATTTCGTCATGCCAACGGTTTAAAATGCTTTCATCGACACTCTTGCGCACTCCTTTCACCTCGAATCACACAACATCCATATCGCCCCACCGATACTCCTGTGCACTCCTTCTTTCACCTCGAATCACGCAACTCCCATATCGCCCGTGTTCCGCTCGATGTATTTTACAAAAAGGTCTATTTCGCCACGCCAACGGGTTAAAATGCTTTCACTGAAACTCCTGTGCACTCCTCCTTTCACCTCGAATCACGCGACATCCATATCGCCCATATTCTACTTCATGTACAAAAAAGTCCGTTTCGCCAAACCAAAGGGTTAAAATATTTTCACTGACACTCCTCTGCATTCCTCCTTTCACATAGTGGCGACATATTGCCCAAATACCCCCAATTCCAAAATCATATTCGTGCTAGTAAGAATCCGTAATACCACCCATGCCCAATACCGGATCGCGTCGCAGACGCGCCGAATTGCAATCGACTCGTGTGCGGTGCAAGGCGTCGCTCGTCGTGTGCGATTTTAGACGAGCAGAGTTCGAATCGCAGACGTGCCGAAAATCAGACGACCCGTGTGCGGAGGCACTAAGCAGTATACGCGTACGTAGATACACGATGGCAATGGCTTCCAATCCAACTGCCGGTCATGACCCATTGTATGTAACAGCCATTAAAGCTACCGAGAGGCCTAGTCTACCCTCCTCGTTGGAAAGTGTAACTTTCCACGAACTGTGATTTGTGAGCAGCCTCACAGGCCGCACGTCACTGGTTAAAGGTTAACACTTTTTCATTATTTCAATTGTATTAAATCTACCACCTACTGTTTGTCCTTGCAATTTATTATGACCTACACAAATTAATATAAAACATGCATGATACCTCATCCCATAGTCTTCTTCTTTTATCGTAATTTCCCTACAGCCAAGAATGTGCTCTTGCATCCAAGGAGTATTCTGGCAACACCATAGAAAAAATAGAAAGAAAGATTTCCACTTATAAGCAATACACTATTTTTTCCGAAACTTTTCGGGTGCTGGATTCAGGGGGACTCGGAGCGGTACATTTTTCCCCGCTCCCGCTCCGCTTTGGGCTACAAATTTTCGCTTCGCTCCGTTCCCGCTCCATATAACAATTAAACAAACATTCTAATGTTTTTTTTATGTATAGTTTTTTGTCCATTGAAAACAATTTGCTTCCATCGAAAATGTATGAACCATAATCGTTCGATTGATAGTTTATGATGCAACAATCTGATCTGCCATATTAATCCAATAAATAGAGACCAAATAAGGGGGGTTAGCGTGCAAAAGGTGCGGTAGTTCTGAATTTTTGATATGTTGTATAGGTTGGTAGGGTAGTAAAAAATCCAAGTTTGCGTTACTCTCCCCCCTGTGCTCCCCCCGCTATCTTGGAAAAACTGGCACTTTTATCAGTTTTTCGCCTATAACTCCGTTCCAGCCCATTTTAACGCAAAATTTAAGTAACCCATTTTTGTAGAGCACAAAATTTACTACAAATTTCATCTGACAAGTTTTTTCTACAACTAATAGCAACGGAGCTAATCTAATTTGAAAAACACTTCTTGTCAATTGTTCCATTGTCCCCACGAAGTGGAAAAATAATCATTTTTTGGTGTATTTCATCAAATAACGGGTTAAATATTAGTCCCACATGGAAAATGATGAAGATCGATTTTTCTTTAAACTAAATAAGCTTTAATTTGAGATTAGTCAAATGTCCGTAAGTATGACAGTTATGTAGAAAAGGGGAAAAACCACATATTTTTAAGAATCACTGCGTTCACATTTTGGGGCGCTTCGGTTATTCAGCAATTGAAATGCATGTAAACGGAAAAAATCACTGATTTTTCTGTTTACATGCATTCAGAATGCTGAATAACCGCAATGCTCAAAAACGTGAACGCAGGCAATAATGACGTTTTTCCCCTTTTCTACGTAACTGTCATAGCTATGGGCATTTGACTTATCTCAAATTAAAGCTTAGTTAGTTTAAAGAAAAATCGATTCTAATAATTTTCCTTGTGGGACTAATATTTAACCCGTTATTTGATGAAATGTACCAAAAAATTATTATTTTTCCACTTCGTGGAAACAATGGAGCAATTGACAAGAAGTGTTTTTCAAATTACTTGTAGATTAGTTCCGTCGCTATTGGTTGTAGAAAAAAACTTGTCAGATGAAATTTGTAGTAAATTTTGTGCTCTAAAAAAATGTGATATTTAAATTTTTGCGTTAAAATGGACTGGAACGGAGTTATGGGCGAAAAACTGATAAAAGTGCCAGTTTTTCCAAGATAGCGGGGGAGCACAGGGGGGGGGGGGGGGGGGGGGGGAGTGACGCAAACTTGGATTTTTTACTACCCCACCGACCTATACAACATATCAAAAATTCAGAACTACCGCACCTTTTGCAAGGTAAAAACTTTCTGTTCATTGGACTATATATGTAAGTAAAAAGTGTTTTAAGGACGACAAAACATCTTCTATTAAATAATATCGACAGGAATCAAATTTGTATCAAAAATCTTTTTTTCATTATGAAGAACGACATGATATTATGCTTTCAAGACAATTTAAAGATTCGGTTTACACTGCTGGCCAAATCATACTTGATCTAACAGATTTATTTATCAGAAACACTACATTTGTATATTACTGACAATTTCATATCAATTGATATTGCTAGTTTAGTTTAGTTTGTTGTCAAGTGTGAACCTTATCTAAAACATATGCCATCCTCGGCTGTTTTTGTTGGTCCAATTTTGGACCACTCTTTTGAATATTTCGGGCTTTATCTAACCAACAACGGCGTATCATGATTGTCTTGTGAATTTAGTTCATAGCCTTAGTTCCGTCTTCCAAATAAGAGAGAGCCTCAAAATTAAACACATTTTCAACCATTTTAGTTCATCTAACATTAAATTCACACTTGCGGCCAAATCAATTGACCTGATCGATTTATTGCTGAAGTGATTTAGATAGATCAACTAGTTTTCCAGCTAGTAAGAACCTTACATAATACAAATAATGTTGATAATTTACCAAAGAAAAACAAACCATAAAAACGGTAACAAATGACACTACGGTGTGAAAGTTATTCCCACTTAATCATCTCAAAAACTTCCCTTATATGAAATCTACCAAATTTAAAAAGTGAAGCGGAGCGTTTTACAATAAAAAGTCGCTCCACTCCACTTAGTTCCAAATTGAAGAAAAAAAACCTCCGCTCCACCGCTCCGGAATTTAAGGCCGCTCCGAGTCCAAATCCTTGAGTGCAATATATTGATTGGTTGATTTTTATTTTGAATTCAGTGCCCCAGGTTGACAAAATCTTTGCATTTGAATGGATTATATTACAATATATTCCATACCTTTTGCCGGCCGGGGCGGCATTTATCTCCTTCCATAGCTATGTTCTTTGTTAAGAGTTTCCACAGTATTAAGGAGAAGTTGAGGTCGACACTTCTCTAGAGCTCACATATAGGGCCAACCCTCTTTTGACCCCATATCCCATATTTTCCTCCACCGGCACACTATCATCCTAAGATAAACCAACCAACCATTTGCATTTTTTGTTAATTTTTTGTTTGCTGTTTGACTGACCATTGTTATTCGGCTCATATATTCATTCCAATATATTGTATTTTAGGATTCCCGGAAAGATGGCTGTTGTAATTGGAGCAAAATCAGTCGATTTGAAAAACGAATTGCGTTATAATGTGACACAAATCGAATTTCATGGATATAATAAGTATTGCTGGATTCCATTTAAAATCAATGAAATTAACAAAACTTTTTTTTTAAAGATACGCTTTGCGAAATGATATAGCCCTTGTTAAAATTAACTTGGAAAATTCGATCCTAAAAGCCCTTCCACTGTATAAAGGTCCATTGCCTTATGGAGGTAAGTGAATATAAATGTGTCTGTGGCACAGACGTAATAGAATTTTGCGTTTGTTTCGTTTGACTACTTTGAGACACGCATAGGTACAATTTTACAACATGCAATAATTGTTTTTATCTTATATTTACTCAGCAGGGCTATATACCTATACATTTTAAATTTCATTCCCTATCACTACCCCTAAGCTCGCCACCCACTATCGAGTACAACCACAAACGAGCTGCTCGTGAACATTATGCACAATCAACAACAACCACGATCGATCCTAAACCGAACTAAGTTATTCGGTCCGGTCGTTTGTTTGGGGTTACAAATTTTAGACTTGCCCAATATGCTCAATTCAGGATCCAGTTCATAGACAATCAAGCTTTATACAACATGTATGGTACTTTATGAGGTACAATACTCCTACGTTATTTGACTCGCCCATCCCTATAGGCAATTTGTTTTGCTTTTTTATCGTGTACAATGGACATACATAAAGCATACATAAGCACAAAAATTAAAGTAACAGTAATTGAAGTGGTCTTCTCGGCTATTCAAACATATACTAATTGGTTCAAGGTCCGTTTTGCTAGACACCACTCTGCGTCGATCGCAGGCGATGATCAATAATCGCAAACGGTGTGTGACGATCGTGTGCTTAGCAAAACGCACCTTTAATCCCTCCAGTGTAAAATGGGCGCGTCAACATCTCTTGCAATGCCTTCTTGACATTTCGTTAGCATAAAAATGAGTGCTTTTGCTAGCATACACTCCTATTTGTATGTCCGTCTTTTACTGACCCACTTGGAATGCTGTAGGAGTTCTAGTAGTACCCACAGGTAGTTTTTTTATTTTATTATAGCGCCGGCGAAATGAACCCATGTCTAGATGCAGCAACCCAGTCGGACATTTGTCTCCGATCCCAGTGGAATCGCAAAGTCTTCGATTCCTTACCGATTCCATTCATCGGTTTGTCTCCGAAGCTGGACAAATTCAAATGTTTTCAATTATGTATCGAGTTAGCCTGAAATTTGAATTGATTTGAAAGTATCTGCCATTTGGCTACGCATGTTGTCATACACTTGTATGAAATATGGAATACGGAATACGTTGTTTTTTTTCTGTAAGCCTTGAATACAATCCGCCGTTAAATTAAAAGGGCCGTGAAATCAATACAAAAAGATTTCACGACACTTTTAGTTTCTGGACGAATTGTATTTATCAGGCTTAAATAGATTCAACCCATTTATACAGTCATCGATCTCAGTGTCGATTCCTCGTTGGCTACAGTCATCGGTCCGGAATCGATTCCAGTCACCGATCCGGATTCGATTCCACATTGGCTACAATCATCGATCCCAATTCGACCCCAGTATCGATTATACGTTGATTCCAGTCATCGATTCTCCATCGACTACTGTCATCGATTTCGGACCGATTCCTATCCTCATTTTGGGTATCGCAAAAGCGGCCATGCCCATACAAATATCTCCGACGTGTCTCCGATAAAGTCATCGATTCCTTAGTAGACAGTCATCGATCCAGGACCGGTCCAGTATCGATTCTTGTCCGACTGGGAAGCATCTTAGAATGACAACCGAGACCTCATGAGTCTCATGACTACCGAGCGCGTTGTATCCAAACATCCACTCCCGAAATTTGTGTGATAGTAAATAAATGTAACAATATAAGTTGCGTTGAAACACCAGGCTCGTTCAGAGTTCACTTCACATATTTTGATTGATTACGAATGCATACATAAAATTAAACGGCCATCATTTTCTCATATAAATAATATTTATTACTAGCTGCGAGCTCTAGCTCTTCCGTAAAGCTAAGTGTCACCATACAATGTCGAACTCGAGCTCGAACCTGGTGCAAGTGGACCGGTTTTCTTCACATCTATGTGAAGTGTGTGTGTGTGTCAGAGGACATTTGTACCAGGTTCGAGTTCGAGCTCGAGTTCGACAGTGTATGGTGACACTAAGAGTTTTCATGATCTGTTAATCGTGCCATACACTGAAGAAATCAGATCTCTTGCCGTGCTTTAACTACACAACATAAATTATTACACAGAATAGCCTGTACACGAACTGCTTTGATGATTTAAATTACATTTTTAAACTTTCAAATCCTTTTGATCGGTAGAACAGATTACATTATCATCGTGGCGCTACAACCCGACGTCGGCTTTAGCCACCTGGGTCATCGTCTTCCAATTATCTCGGTCAATCGACCGAGTCCTCCAATTTCGGAAGCCCAGCAGTTCGGCGTCAGCATCTATTGAGTCTTTCCAATGAGCTCTCGGTCTTTCTGGTAGCCTTGCTCACTGATGCGTCCTTTCAGTATTTTCTTAGGCAATGAATGCCTCATAACCGTATCGTCGAAGAAGAGGTATTGAAGACGAAACCTACAGCTCATCGTACAGTTCGTACAGCTCATGGTTGTACCGGATGCGCCATCGACAAACTGCTCCGGAAATTCGCCGAAGGACCTTCCGTTCAAATGTGTTTAACATATTTTCGTAGGCTTGAGTTAGGGTCCAGGTTTTGCAGCCATAGCATAGTACAGGTCGTATGGTGGTTTTGTATAAGCGGCCAGGTCTAAAACCGCCTTGACTCGTTCAAAGTACGATTTTATTCTAAAATATTTTCCAGAATTTTGGTCAGTATTTTGTAGGACGTACAGACTAGTGAAATGCCTCTGTAATTCTCCCACCGCAGTTTATCCCCCTTTTTGTGAATGGGGGAAATCATACTCCTGCGCTAATCTTCTGGGATCACCTCGTCTTTCCAGATTCGCAGAAGTAGTTAATGTATGGCATTTAATAGACCCATTGAATTTTAGCAGTTCACTTCGAATCGCGGCGCTTTTTTAGGTTTGAGTGATTTCAGGGCGAGTGCAACTTCTTCTACGATCGGGGGTTGTATTTTGAGCCATGGTCTATCATATCGTCATCGATTGGGACTTCTTGTATGGGGTCGTTAGATGTAGGATTAAGAAGCTCTTCAAAATAGGACGTCTATCGTTTGCATGTTATTGGTGCCGCTGATGATCCTTGTCCTTACAGTGGCTACTCCTGGGTTGATAGCCATTCTTAATCGTGTTCACTAGTCTGAACGCTTGTCTGGTGTTTGTATTCGCTAGGTTATTATTAATGTTCAGCAACTGCTCATCAAAGAATTTTCGTTTCTTACGACTAATTATTCTATTTGATAATCGCCATAGCTCGTCATACTTTTCTCTCTTGGCTCTATTTGGACGTTGGATATATTGTCTGTAAGCTTTGTTCTTTGCGTCTAAAGATTTTTGGTATTCTTCGTCGAACGAGAGATTTTGCGCTCCCTGGGCTTTATGCCTCACGACCTTCTTTGCGACTTCTTTGATGGTATTTTTCAGTTCTTCCCAAAACTCGTGGGCGCCCGTATTGCCGATGTTTATGTAGCATATGCGTTAGCTTTTCCTTGAGGGCGGCCATATATACCTGCGCCATGGCAACGCTCGAGAGTTTGTCGACCGCAAAAATTTTGGAAGGACAGATTCTTGATTGGTGAGAGGAGATTCTACACCGATAAGTTGTCTTTACCAAGTGATGGTCGGAACTACTCGTATAATTTGCTCCTCGGCATGGTCGGACATCTATTACACTGGATCTGTCTATCTATATATCTCTTGACTCCATTAGTCGGTGAACATTATCACTATATTCCTCGTAGAAGCTGTGTCCTCCTGTGGTTCCCCGATGCCAACTCTCGTATCCAACTTTCGCATTAAAATCTCTGGGCAGATTTTGAAGTCGTTTGTTCGTCGTCGAACAATGTTTCCAGACGGGCGTAAAATTCATCTTTCACTGCATCTTCCTTCACTTCAGTGGGGGGCGTGCATATTGATGAGCCAAAGGTTAGGTTAGGTAGAGTGGCAGCCTAGACGACTTCGCATAGACCGCTGAGGTCCATAGCGATACCACATATAACAGCTACTGATCCCGTGGCGTTGCTGGCCCCTACCAGAAGATCGTCGTTGAGCTTGAAGGAACCTGACTCGTTGGCGAAGCTCAAGAGGCTTCTCCAGCTGAGTCCTGCGACTCCTTCAAGATCGTTGAAGAAGTGAGCTCCTAGGCACTTTAATCTCCTTCTAGCGAGTGCAAGACAATCGCATAGGAGGTGCTTTAGAGTTTCTTTCGTGTTTGGTATTTGGCAATTCCTGCAGCCATCGCTGGTTATTAGGTTTAGTCTGTGGGCATGTTCCCCTATCAGGCAGTGACCCGTTAGTATGCCCACTAATAGTGCACACTGACTTCTGGGCCAAAGGTTAAGAAATCGAGTCTTAATGCGAATCGCACACAACCTTTCACTGATAGATTTGGAGTCAATAACGTGGTTTGAGGTGTTTGTTCACGATTAATACAACTCCAAACTCTTTGTGTCCAGATGGTTTACCACTATTGAAAATTGTGTGCCACTTCTTGTCATTGATCTCGCTGCAAAGCCAATTCGTTTCCTGGACTGCGGTGATGCTTAGTTGGTGATTCTCGACCTGTTGTTTATGGAGCGTACATTCGAGGTTCCGAAATAATAATTCGTTAAACGTTTGCGTTTTCGTCGTTGTTGATCCGTCCCATCCCAGGCTTTTTTCCAGGTTTGTTGACATGAAGTAGTTTTTACAAGGATAGGTTATTTGCCTATTGCCCTATTCAGGGGTGGTCTCGGAGATAGCTGCTTCAGGTGGTTCATAACGTGCCAGAGTTCACACAACTATGTTGCAGGTCTGGCTACGTGATTCATAATACCCTTATAAGCTGAGACGTTTGGTGTAACTCAGCTAATCAGGCTACAGCTATCCTTCCCTCCTCCTTTCAGAACCATGGCTTGGGACAGGTTTCGGCGGAGTTAGGACCGATTACAATTAAATGAAAGTTAACTGGGGTATAGTGGCACTAATAGAATACGTTAACACCGTTTTTGGAATTTTTGTCTGTTTGTCTTTGCACGCATCACATGAAAACCGTAAATCTCAATTAACTTTACTTAATTTGCAGTAACTTTTAGTTTTTATTACATTAGATAAACGGACACAAATTCCAAAAAACGATCTTAAGGTATTCTATTAGTGTCAACTATACCCCAGTTAACATTTGCAAATATTTTGAATGTACAGATTAACAAACTTTAGAGATTTATTCTATGTATAAATAATACGTATCACATTATTTTCCAGAAAAGTGTAAAATCATCGGCTATGGTGCTAAAGAGTATTCAGGGAAGACGCCAAATCCATTGAGTATGACGTACGTCAAATTGATCACAAACAGCCAGTGCACACGTATTTTAGGATACATAATGGGACCGAAAACGGAAAATGTTTGCGCCTTAGGTGTCGGAGGAGCGGATGCTTGCCAAGTATGCTTCATCAAATGCAAACAGTCAAATTCAAATTATAATCCAAAATATGCTCTTAACAAAAAATAGGGCGACTCTGGAGGACCAATAATTTGCGAGAAGGACAACAAAGAATATGTCGTGGGTATTACGTCAAGCGGATCTGGCTGTGGAATTCCGGGTGTTCCAAGTTTATATACTCTTGTTGCACCTTACGCGGAATGGATAGATTATGTGATAAAAAACTTGTGAATTGCAAATAATTTATTCTATCAAATAAAATATTAAAAAGATCTAGTCTATACTTCAAACGAGTTACATGGAAGTTTCTCATGATATGTGTCTGATGTAGTTTTCCAATTTGAAGAAAGCCTCAAAACTGGGACGTTATAGTAAGTGATTTAAAATTATTTATCTAAAGTTACAGCTATCAGCTTAAAGTAGAATTTAAAGAACAATACTTAGTACTAGTTTAACATCAATAATTACTGTTCATTGTTTGGCTGTCTTATTTTCTACTTCGTCTTTGACATGATCAACTAAATTACGTTTACCCGTTTCGGGTAATGTGAGCATCAACACTCCTGCTATCAATATTGAGCCTCCGCATATCGTTGTTGGAATGTACCAGCCCAAAATTCCCTGAAAGAAAGTGAATATTAGTTGGCTTTGATAAAATAAGATATACGAATATCAAAAATAATAATAATAATTAATACAAGTACAAGACGCATTATAGGAAGCTCGATTTCATTTCCGACCATACGAGTATGTACATAATAGTATTTACGAGCTACATAGTAAGTGTTTCTTTAGTATATCGAAGTGGAAAAGAACAGAGGTTTCCCCAGGTTAAATGTGAAACTGGCTTGTGAGCGTGCCCAAGTTAAATGGAAGTTCAGTATATTTAAGTGAACAGTATAACGAGTATAGGATAATTTTGTTCTGTTCAATAAGTTGAATAGGTACTGCCTCCACACGAGAGTGAGACTTTTATGTTTCAGTTATATTGTCCGCGAAAAACGTCCAGAAATCGCAGCTAACGGAAATCAGCTGTTCAACTGGGAAAAATAGATTTTCTAGCAAACTTGCAGCATTTTTTTTTGTAATTAAACTTAGAAACATGCACTTCCAAGAGCAGTAACTTAGAGCAAAACAAATAATCGCGCACAGTGCTAAAACACAAGCATATGAGAATTCACACTGGCGTGTTGATTCCGATAAAATTGAACTCGTCTCAACTTTCGCAACGTGAGCGACGTCTTGCTAGTGCAGAGTATACTGAAATATGCACATTGGTTCAACTATATTTGACAGCAGAAGTCGTCTTCGTTGCACACACTTAAACAGAAGCTTTAGTCTCTACCAGAAGCGATACGCCATTACAAGGTTCAATCTAAGGACTCCACGTATGCGGTCGGCCTTATAAAACACACTTTGGTTCTTTTATACTGAGGACCTAAATGAAACTCTTAAGGCTTCTCTACATACACATTCTCCCCAGTCTCCGTCCTGCCTTGGATGTAAGTAAGTAGGGTTACCAGACGTCTTTTTTTAAGAGGACATGTCCTTTTTTGAGTAAATAAATCGTGTCCTCTTCCTTTTTCAAAATATATCGATTTGTCCTCTTTTATCATGATATTTCATAAATCGTTTAAGAATAAAAGCCATAGCAATTTAAATTCAGTTTACTCCCTCCAGTGTAATCAACGCTTTTGATTAGGAGAGACGATTGCTAGTTATACATATATTACTGACTTGTAATAGCATTGGCCACCGCTCCGGCATAATGCAAAAAGGACGTCAAAATTTATTGACTATCCACCATTCTGACGAAGGCTAGTAAATCATTATCAGGAGTTTCCTGATATCATACCCATAGGATTCATAGCGCCCGAGGAAAGTATTCCTAGCCCGCCCAATTGCTGGGCGTTATTTTCAAGGTTTGAGTGTAACTCGTGATGAACGTTAAAGTCTCCCAGCAGGATGCGGTATTGGCTAGACAAGAAGGGACTTAGGTTTACGTTGAATCCTGACGGATAACTTGATACTGGTGGTATATAGAAGTTAAATATCTCAATGTCCACTTTTCCTGATTTTACTGCGATGGCCTGTCTTCCAACTGCTGGGACGATAATCTCGCTACATGGCATATGTATATCGATGAACGAGGATGGCAAGGCCACTTCCAGCATTGGTTAGCCTGTCCTTCCGTATGATGTTAAAGTTACCATAGGAGTTGATTGGTCTCCTGGATAGCGCCAATTTGGATGACAACATGAACGCGGTTAGTTCTGCTATTTTACGCTGCAACCCGTTGAGTTTAAGCTGAACAATCGATAGACTGTTGAAGTTAGCGACGGGTGGGGCAGGAGTCAAGTTGTGTTGACTCGGTATAAGTCGTGCGGGATTGTTGTTCGCAGGAGTAACCGAAAACAGCCGGGAGCTTGATTGCGCACTCGCCGGGGCGAGGGATAGATGTTGGGGAGTTGTTCGAGGTGGATGCTTGTTGTCCTCTATTTCTATAGAGACCAGCTGTAAATGTTGAATTTCACTGTTTATGGTGACTTAAATCGGAGCAGCCCTTCAGATGGCACCACTCGTCGCAGCAGTTACATCTTAGTGAGGTTGCATTTGGGTGCAGCGTTCTGTTGCAGGAGCAGTAAATCCTTGGACCAGGGTTGAGTTCGATGCCGGCGCAGTGTAGGAGGGTTGAGTGGAGTCTTGAGGGGTTTGGTAGCCCTTGGCCGTTGCAAAATATAATAGTTGCGCTTGATTAGCCGATTTACGCCAAAACGTCTCAGATTAGTAGGGCTCCACCAATATAAGTCAGACCTGGGCCCTATCATGTAATTCGATTTGAATCGAATTGCTTTCGAAAGGAAGAAAGGTACCCTGTTACTCGAAAACCAATTTCCCAATTTCAAAAACCATCGAGTATTCGCTTCGAATGGAAAATTTCGTATTGAATACTCGATGATTATTGAAATGTAGAAATTCGTTTTCGAGTTACAGGTTTCCGTTTTCTTCTTTTCGAAAGCAATTCGATTCAAATCCGATTACATGATAGGCCCCTTGTTTTTATGTCTCAACTTCCTACATATAAAGACGACATCCCCTCTTGTTAGTCAAATTTATTTTGCTGAGTGATGTGATGAGTGATGGCCCGTAATGTTTTAATAAAGCTCCATCAGCTTCTACGATTGCCGCAGCCATGAAAGGTTTTCCCCAATTCCCCGTAACTAGTATGTCGACTTTATTTAAAGTAAAGTGTATTTCAATAAATTCCCTAGTTTTGATAAACTATTCTATTGTATAACCCAAACTCTCCATAACTCGTGGAGAATGGTGATTCGAGTTATGGAATTTTGACTGCATATGGTGTACAACTTTGCTTCCGCCGTTTTCTGACAGACAGCTGCATCGGTGAGGGCTGGTCAAAATACGTAGTTCAAAAGTGTCACAAAGTGAGTTTGGACGTCTGTGAGTATATCGACATCCCCGCATTAGTAAAAGTTGTTCGCATTTTTAATAAGACTCGCGATTCAAAATGTCTGTTTTCGAGCCAAGTTCTCGTCATTTCCGGGAAGTTTAGATCTTCTGCTTCCATTTGAAAAAAAAACTGCAGCTGAGGCTCATCGAATGCTCTCAGATACTTACGGTGAAGTTGCTCTGAGTGACAGAACATGTCGTGAGTGGTTTTAACGTTATAAAAGTGGCGATCTCAATGTCTAGGACAAGCATGGCGGTGGGAGAGAAAAAATTGTCAAAGACGACGAATTGGAAGCACTGTTGGATGAAGATTTGTGCCAAACGCAAGAAGAATTAGCTGAATCACTGGGAGTGACTCAGCAAGCCATCTCGAAACGCCTTAAGGCCATGGGCATGATTCAGAAACAAGGAAATTGGGCTCCGTACGAATTAAATCCGAGATATTGAACGGCGATTATTTGCATGCGAACAACTGCTTCAAAGGCGGAATCGGAAGGGATTTCTAGATCGCATAGTAACCGGCAACGAAAAATGGGTCCGTTACGATAATCCCAAGCGCAGAAAGTCATGGGGAATGCCCGGACATGCCTCAACGTCGACGGTAAAACCGAATATTCACGGCGCCAAGGTTATGCTTTGCGTTTGATGGGACCAGCTCGGTGTAATATACTACGAGCTACTGAAACCGAATGAAACTATCACAGGAGATTGGTACCGAACGCAATTGATGCATTTAAGCTGAGCATTAAAGGAAAAACGACCACAGTACCAAGAGAGACACGAAAAAGTCATCCTCTAACATGACAATGCTCGGCCACATGTCGCAAAAGTGGTCAAGACATACTTGGAAACCCTGGAATGGGAAATCTTGCCCCACCCGCCGTACTCCCCAGACATCGCTCCTTCCGACTACCATCTGTTTCGTTCCATGGCGCACGGCCTGGCTGATCAGAATTTTCGTTCGTACGAGGAAGTCGAAAAATGGATCCAATCATGGATCGCGTCGAAAGACGTCTCCTTTTTCCGAGATGGAATCCGAAAATTGCCGGAGAGATGTGCGAAAGTTGTCGCTAGCGACAGTCTTTGAATAATACATCGGTAAGTACTTTTTGATAATTAAGCTTTTAATTCCAGGAAAAAAACGGCGGAAGCAAAGTTATACACCCAATAGATTATATGGTCGGAGTTGCTTCCTTTGCGATGCAAACTTCATGACAAAGTTAATATGTATACCCTATCACATTCATGAAGGGTATACAAATTTAAAAAGTACTTTTAGGCCCCAGGTTAATTCTCCTATCTCCTAGATTTTTTTTCTCAATGACGCATATCATCGACCACTGCGATCTGCGTTATGAAATCTTAAGATAAAATCATTTTTATTGCATACATATTTCGAATTTCCTTACTCCCTGAATCAAATCCGGGCTGCGCTCATGGTTAAGGATTAAGTTATAAGTTTTTGTAATACAGTAAAACCCATCTAATCCGACACTCGCTAATCCGACTCCGGGTAATTCGACCGAATTTTAGTCCCATGAGGAAATTCGCTAGTCCGACCCCACTAGTCTTTGGATAATCCAACCCTCTCGCAGCCTCGTCTTAAAATTTCCGGGAAACTGGACTATCGATTAATTTTACAGAGTCTTCAGCGAAGGCGCGGCACACCGCATCAGCTATTCAGGATATTCACTCGTGAAAATATTGGCGCCAAATTATCATTTTCTACTGAATATCGATATTCATATTCATGCCAAAGCCCTGGAATGTAAATTACATCAGAAAAAATATATATCTTTCAATATCAATCGTTCCATTGTGCTAATTTTTATAATATACAGGGTGTCCCGCGTTGGGTGGGCAATACTGATAGGGGTTATTCTTCAGTTTGGGGAAAAATGGTACCGATTGAATTGCCATATATTTAACCGTTACCGAGATATAACTATTTTTATGATTGTCATCAAAAACCGCGACTTGCTAAACAAAATGAAAATTTGCCACTTCCCCAATCATCAAATCCAAGATTTGACTTTACTTTTTAAAACTACATAAAATGGCCCCGAGGGGGTCAGATTAGCGAGCTTCTACTGTAAATAAAATACAGAAAAACGAACAAATGCACGCCGTATCTAAGATAATGTTTAATGATAACAGAAACAAAATTAGAATTACACAACTGCTGTAATTCTAATTTTCTTACTGTTATCAAATTTACGAATAAATAAAATTTAAACTTGCACGTGGCTTTTCATCGATAATAATAAATTGCAACAACGATAATAAAAAAAATAATTGTTATAAATCAAACTTGCACAACAATAAATTGCACTTACCAACACATCAACGATATATGGAGCTGTTATCGATCCCACATGCGCCATTGTGGAGCACGTTCCCAATGCTGAGTTGCGGATTTCTGTTGGGAATAGTTCCGCTGTATGCAGTGTGACTATTGAATAAACAGCACTGATTCCAAATCGACCAAACATGGCGAAGAAAACGAGCCAGCTCACTTCCTCTGCGAACGAATTTAAATAAATCGTAAATTATGTCACTAAATAAAAATATCCAATAAAACACACTTTAATGATACTTTTGCCGACAATGAAAGTGTAATTGCTTATCAAATCATCCATTGTTGGATAATGATGAGATGACACCATAAAAGCCAACTGAACTGCTTGCAACAATAAACCCCAAATTGTAGTTATTGTGCGCTTATTACTGCACTTAACGATCGTATCAAAAGACAAATATTTATTAGCTACCTTTTGGAATGGCCAGTACAATCAGCAGCGATATTCCAGCAAGTGTGAATAGCGAGAAAGCAGCGGTTCTTCGTCCCAAAAATCGTAGCAATATCATTGGCACTAGGTAGCATGGCAAATCTACGCAGCCGGTTATAAGGACATACACGTAGCGATTGGCAGCGAGGTTGTTAGCGTTGAGCGCTGCAATAAATCGATAATGAATTGAAAATAATATGAAAAATGTCAGTTAGCGTCATGTATAGATACAAACCTGTGACGTAGTAACAAAGTGACACTACACACCACATAAAGTAGCAGGTAAAAGCCATGCGGCGTATCTGCGATTGCCCATAGAGATTTTTCAGCTCAGTGACCGAGCCTAGTAGTTTGGCACTTAATGATGGTTTCTGCGATTCCTGAAATGAATTAAAAGAAGGAAATTGTATTAAAGACATCGGATTCAGGACGCCAACAAATCAGTTTTAAAAGTACCACGACCATTCAAAACCAGAAAGTCTTCATCTACGATATATCAAATATGTATACACTCGCGGCCACTTGAATAGGGACAGCCACTTTACCTCCAGTACTTAAAGTCAGAGAGCAAAACTTAGTATCCGTTAAGAACGTTTACTCTGTTGCTTATACTTTCTGAGAAGAATTTGGGAGCTTTGATTAATAATAGTTATTTTTCGTTAACATTGTGTTGATGCACTTGCTTTCCGTTCAAAATTGGGCCACTTGAATAGGAACACTAGCAAAATTCTGCTTTTACACCAAAAAAAGGACACTTATAGTATGGAATTTTTTTCTTAATGAATTCTCCCTGCAGTATTGAAAACTGCATAAAAAATATTATTCTACTTAGATACACATAAGAATTTTACGTTATTTAACAAAAGGTCACCCAGAGTGACATGGATGGCCTTAATTAGCTGTTTTTTGTCGTCAAACTGCACTCTTCCTTCGACCTTTTTTCGAGTAAGTTATCCTCAAACATTTTTCATAATATTTAAGTGTGAGAACACGGAGTTCGTGTCATAAAATCCAAATTTTGAGCTTGGGTACACATTTTTATCAGTCATGCTGTATGAATGGAAGAATAATCCTACTGCTATATCCATCTAAGTAGACCAAAAATATTCTGGAATTATGGAAAAAGTATTTTTCGTAAAGTATGCTACTATTTCATCGCCATTTCGTACGCAGGACCTACGATGAACCCCCTCCCCCCAAAGCATGAGACAACTTTCTCATCTGTGAGGACTCTTCAAAAAGCGAAATTTCTTTCGCAGATTTCGGAAATGTTTTTTTTTTTCGGGTGAAAAACAAGTTAACTTCAATGATTCGGGCGGACTTAACTACCATATCTGCGATCTGCCCAAGGAATTGTGGTTTTTGACGAGTCTCCTCAGAGGAGAAAGTTGACGTCATACTTGGGCTAGCTTTGTCCTAGGAGTTGCGTACAAAATGACGATAAAATTGTACCATAAAATTGGGCAAATACGTTTCATAACGGATACTAAGTTTTGCTCTCTGACCTTAGGTACTATAGATTTTGAATAAAACAATTCTTGAAACGGCTGTCCTTATTCAAGTTGCCGGGAGTGTATGTATGGTCTTGCGAACTTACAGCTTCAATTTGTTTTTCACTAGGAATGGTGTCCAGCTGAAGATTTTCTTTCTTTTTGAATACAATTTTGTAAGCTTCGCCAACGCGATTTTTTGATAGAAGCCATCGAGGGGATTCAAACATTAGACTGAAAATTAGAAAAAAAATCAAATATCAATTGACTTTGTTCATTAACACATTTATCTACAAAAGACATTACTAGCAATTAAGGATTAATAGAAATCCGGGAACCGTCAATGCCAACTGTAAGTATCGCCAGGGTTGAATTAAGTAACCAGCCAGTGCCAAAAAGAGCATCCCAACAGGATATGATGCACTAAATGCGATACTCATCCACGATCGATGTCCAACGCCAATGTTTTCGCTCACTGCAATGTTGATTTAGAAATTAAAAAAATAAGATTGATTTGATTACAACTTACATAAAGCAAAAGCGGGATAAAAAATTCCCGATGCTGACGCTCCCAATCCAAATCTTCCAACGAGGAACAACGTGTACCACGGAGATACCGTTGCAATAACACTGCTAATTATATACATCGCAGAAGCGATTACGAAAGTAGTTTTCCTTCCAAATCTGAAACCAAATAAATTTTTAAAATCGCAAAATACGATTAATCTAAGCGCTCGTGCTCACGGCAGACTTCTTAGTTCAAAGAAAAACTAAATAGTTTAGTCAGAAAAATAGAACACACGGTGTTTTATGAGACCACGCACACAATCTCATAAACCACCGTGTTATATTTTTCAGACTTAAACTATTTAGTTTTTCTGCGAACTAAAAAGTTTGCTGTGAGCGCGAGCTCTAAAACACATACTTATCTGATAGGATTCCGAACGTTGATGCACCTATGAATTTTCCAACAGACGTTGCAACTTGTGCGGTTGTTCGGGAGACAGCTTTTTCACACACCAAATTCCACTTGAATTAGTCGAAGCAATAAATTATCTTCATATTAACATACTAAACATTGAGTAGATAAATTCAGATATAAAATAGTAGGAATTTACCTCCGGAACAATTGACGTATCAGGATTTTCGAATTCATAGAATCCGCCGACATCTTCCGTCCGACAAGATACTGCTCTGGGTTGAGGCTGAGACTGGGTGTATTCATAGGCTTCCGCAAATGTCATTCGACTGAGCTGGTTATAATCCCAGTTATAAACTGTACAACCCTTAGAATCCAGTCCACCGGATGAAATGTTCTTCATATCATCAATGGTCCAATTAGAGTCACGAAGGGCAGGAATTGTACACCACATGTCGTTTGAGATATGTGCCAGAAGGACGTATGACGACACGTGGAAACCATTCAGAATATTTGGTGTGAAGCACAGGAAGAATAGAGTCCTAGAAAGTAATATATAGCCATTAGATGTTTATTTAGAAGGAACATTCAAAAATTGGAATTATTGAAACAATTACTTTGAAGGTCTTTATTTGTAGTATAAACTTGCTTTAAAAATTCTTTAAAGTTTCTTGGTTGTTTATCCAAGCAGCTATAAAGCTTATATGAAACGAATATGAAGCTGAAGGTTAAATTAGGTTGGGTTGCAGCCTAACGGTTGTGCATAGACCACTTGTGTCCTAAAGCGATACCGTGTATTTCCGATAATGAATCGGAGTGATGAGCCGAATGCTCTGGAGTACTTTTCCAGGCAGATTTCTGTGGCCAGGACAACGATGTTTTTGGGAGTGCAATATGAGTCGGGGTGACGAGACGAAATATAAAATAAAAGTAGGCAATACTCATTATGTTCCGATGTTAGTCCTTGCCTGTGATTTGATGTGCCAACTAGTTCCGAACTTTCGTCGGCAACTCTTTCTCCCAAAAAGACAAATTGTCATCAATTTTGTTAACTAGTCAGCTCAAAGGTTGACTCGTCAAGATGCGTTTTGCTAGGCCCCACTCTACGTCGATCGCAGACGATTAAAAAGATGCATACAAATAGTGCTCCGTGCTCTATGGGTTGACCACTAGTCGCGAACAATATGCGACGATCGTGTGTCTAGCTCAACACACCTTAAATCTATGATACTCGTTCATCAGACGAGCTTGAGCTGGCGGCTGATCAACTTAACGGAGTATTGACTTCATCCTACAGGGACAGTACCATCGTACGTAATATCAGGGCAGGACGCTAAGTACCCCACCCCGGTGGAACTAGGAACTCGCCTGCAAATTTCTTCAAGTTAGGAAGAAATTTAACAGTGAAAGTGTCGACAACACAAACAAGGCAGCGAGATTGGATCGTGTCTTGGCTAAAAAGGGCTCTGATCAGGCCAGCACTCTTAGGGGAGCGGACGGTAGTACTATATGTTATGTATAATCCTAAATACTGATTTTAAACTTTAAACTCAAACTCATTTAAAATTAAAACACAAAAACTTAGCTAGAAGAAAAGTACTCGTAATCAGTCCGATACATGGAAACTACTTTATTTCATGACATTTTATTTGTGGTGTTATTTCTTTTTTGCAGCCATTCACCCATGATGACATCAACCAGATGACTGGTGCATGACTACTTAAGTCTTTTTTTGTATCCTAGGTCAATGTAAATTTACAGTAGAACTACCAAATGCGAGCGTATGTCAATGAAAATTAACTGTGAAATTGAATGTACGCACGCCACAAGTCACAAGATAGAAACCGAAATTTTGTTTAGACTTTATGGAGGCTTTTTATACCCTTCACGGATGTGATAGGGCATATTAACTTTGCTATGAAGTTTGCAACGCACAGAAGGAAGCATCTCCGATCATATAAACTATATATATCCTTGGCCAGTATGATGAAACGATTACGTTTCAATTAGTCAGTGATAATTTATAGTACAAGATTAAAATAGCCAAAAATTATCAAAGCAGCCTGAATATCTCCGGTGCCAAATTAGGGGTCAGTGTGATTTTATCAAGTACTAGTTAATTTAATAGATAAAATCACACTGACCCCACATTGGGCGCCGAATATTTTCAAGATTTTTCGACTAATTATTTTCTGCTGACTTAGTGTGAAGACACACCGCATCAGACAAAACGTTTTTGTCTCATAAGACAAGAAAACGTTTTTCATTGCAGCACACACCAAGCGGAACACAGTGAAACAAAACAAAATGTTTTTTTTGTCTTGTTTCATTTGGTGTGTGTTGAAATCAGACAAAATTGAATTTGCAACTTGCTTTAGTGGTGTTCAACATGTGATCGGATTCAGATCGTTAGCCCGTCCATACACTGTCGAACACGAACTCGAACATGGTACCAATGTCGTCTGAATGGCTCGATACACACACACAATTCACACAAATCTGAAGAAAATTGTCAGCTTTTGCCATGTTCGTGTTCGAGTTCGGGTTCGACAGTGTGTGACCGGGCTTAAATTGAATTTTACTGCATGTAAAAACATTATGCAGTCGCTAACCATCTTACTATCATGCCCGCCATCCCAAATATACTCGTATCAAATTTTGTTATCCAAAATGACGCCACGCCGACCTCTTGGTTCAGTTAATCGGGGTTTTACTGTATGTGGCATCATTTTGGAGTAGCGAACCACCTTATTTTCCTCCCCGGCCTCCCGAAAGTACTTATAAAAAATTTCGTTATACAAAATGACGCCGCACCCTCGGGTTCCGTTTTACGGGGTTTTTCTGTGTGAGGTCGCGAACCACCTAACTATCTAGTCCAGCTCGTCAAATATACTCCTGCAAAATTTGGCGACAATCGCCCCAGTTTTGTCTAAAAGTGTTTGCAGGACAAACATACAAAAATAATCTTCACTTTTATATATTCTCATTATTGAAGTTTGTGAGCAAAATGAAGCAAATAACAGAGAGTCGTGGGTGCATCCATACAATCAAAAACGAGATGCAGAGGGTGTCATTAGAAACTTAATTGTTGGCCGCCTAGCGGCAATGAAACATGTCTTTCTGTTTTGTCTTGTCTTTTTGTTTCGTTTCATGCGGTGTGTGTTGCGCCTATTGCAATGTATGCAATTATCGGCAACGACGTTTGTCTGAAACAAGTTTGTTTGATTCGGTGTATGTTGATCATATCCAAAGACATGTATTATCGACAACCAGTCATAAAACGCATCGAGATAAAAACGTTTGTTTTGTTTGGTTTCCTTTGGTGTGTGCTGCCTGATAAGAAGCAATGGTCGGTTATTTCTTGAGACAAAACAAATCGTTTTGTCTTAAACGTGCCATACACGCACCGATCGATCGGCCGATCCATTGCCCGATATCGATATCGGCCGATGGATCGGCCTGTGTATGCGCTTATCGTTGACGATTTTTTTGACAGTTCCGTATAATTTTTGATCAGCTGACATTTTGTGGCGATCCATCGGCCGATCGATCGGGCGACGGATCGGATAATGTATGGCGGCTATTACGCAGTGTGTTTTCAGCCTTACCGAAGCCGAATAGACTATCAAAAAAGCGCGTGGTACAATTAATCACACGACAAAAAAAAATGAAACCTTTTTAGGCCTTACCTTGGGGATACTTTATAATTTAAAAAAAATTATCGCATTATTTAATTAAGTAGGAGATTTAGCGTCCCTACATAATGAAATTCTCTTCATCTGCACAGTCTGCACATATAGGCCGGTTGACACGTTCAAAGTGCACTTTGGCAAAGTATGACTTGGCCAGAATATCCACCATTGTGAATTACCACTTTGCCACTTGCAAAAAACGCTGGATTTAGCATTTCTAGGGAATTTATACCAAAACACATTGTTCAGACCACCGTAAATTGAATAAAAAACACCAACAACTCACTATTTCCCGCCCCAACAACTTTTTTCTGTGAACTTGTCGATTTACAGTCAATTCTTTGATGGAAAGTTGAGCACCATCCTACTTTGCTTTGATAGGACGCTAGAGACTTCAAAGCACTTTGAAGGGGGTTGACACGTTCAAAGTAACCTCAAAGTAGGTTGTCAACGTACTTTGCCAAAGTGTACTTTGAACGTGTCAACCGGCCCTAAGTGCTGATCATATGATGGTGGGGCATATTATCAATGATCTCATGATAAGTTCCAGATTGAATGTCACTTATGTACTTTTGCATTACAAAATTACAATATATTTGGCTGTCCCCGCTTCTCCTCCACGACGAAAATTGCTCAATTTATGTCTTATCTGACGTGGGGTTGTTCCCTTGTTCAATCTAATCAACATTTTTATCTTCAGTCATCAAGAACATCAAGAAAACTTTCCAAAGAATTAGTCGATGGTACTAATCGAGCATTCGTTTTCGATGAGTGCTTCGAAAAAAAATAACTCATTGGTATATGGTTTGATATTTACTTACAATAAAGGGTTCTCTCTCTCTCTCTGGTTCCTATTAACCCCTTGTGGGGCATAGGGCATTAACCACGCCGACTTTCCATCTCCTCCTGTTCGCCGCCATCGCCTTCAACTGTCTCCACGATTTGCCTATTGACTTACCCTCGACCTCAACTGATCTTCTCCAGGTATTTCTAGCACGTCCAACGCGGCGACTTGCATCGGTTTCCTGTGGGTTCCAATCGAGAGCCTGTTTAGCAATGTTTTCCGGCCCTTTCCGAAGTGTGTGACCTATCCATTGCCACTTTCGCCTTTTTATGTCTATCCTGTCCTGGCCAGTAATGAACAGGAGGTCGTCGTTAGAAATGACCTCCGGCCAGCGTATGTGTAGAATTCGCCGTAGAAGCTTGTTCACGAAAGTTTGCAATCTAGTTGTTATCGCCTTGGACACCTTCCAAGTTGAACAGCCATATAGAAGAAAAAGCCACAGATTTTACATACATTGGTTTCGAAGATCCTAAGTTTGGTGCGTCTGGAGATGTTGTTTTGCCAGAAAAGAGTTAAATTGAAAAAAGCTGCCCAAGCCTTATTGATGCGAGACAGTCCATCAGCATCCGCTGTAACTACTCAGCCGAGGTAGCAAAAATTGTCCACTTTTTCCACCGTCTGCCCCGAAACACAAATTTCGCTATGTCTTCCTGGATCCAAGCTCAAGTACTTAATTTTACCAGCATTGATTTTAAACCTCGTATTGCGACCTTCGCGGTGCAGAGCATCCGTCATTGGAACTAGATGATCCGAACTATTTGAAAGAAGACAAATATCGTCAGCTTAATCCAGGTGTTGAAGGTATTCAAAGAGTTTCCATCTACTATAATACTTTTGCTCTCGTGTTCATGAAGCCCGCTGCAGAATATCCGTACGTCGTTAACGGCAATAAAAAAAAAAATAGGTGACAAAATGCAGCCTTTCCTCACTCCGCCATGTACCTTGAAGGGATCTGAGAGCTTACCTTTATGTAAGACGTGACATTGGGCTCCTTGATAATGGATATAATTTTATCTGGAATACCTGTCAAACGCCTTCTCGAAATCTATGAACAAGAAATGTAATGGGGATCTCCACTCTCCGGATTGTTCAATAATAATTCGGAAGGTGTTGATGTGGTCGCTACATGAAAAGCCCTCGCGAAAACCAGCCTGTTCATCGTTCAGTGTGCGGTCGACTGTATGCTTGATCCGGTTTGGGACTATTCTTGCCATCAGTTTGGAGACTGCGGGGAGGAGGCAAAGTCCACGCCAATTACTACAATCCTTCAGGTTACCTTCCTTCGGGATCTTAATAATGCCGCCCTTCTTCCATTCTTTCGGTTTCCCAACACTCTTGGATAAGGGGGAGAAGAATATCCGCAGTAGCGTTGGTACAGTGTCACCAGGGTAGGCCGCTTCTTCTGCCTTCTCCGCTAATGCATTGATGTTGTTGCGTTTGTCCCGTCTTACGCTCCTTTGCACGCCTTTCTGAAGAGAACGGTATTCAGCTCTGAGTTGGTCTTTGGCTGATTTTTCAGTAGATGAGTTAATATGTTCTTTAACTCTTCTGCGTGCCGAAATTAGAAACCATGTAGTGTCACTGATGAATGGTCATCTACCGCGCTCCAATCTGCCCACAAAAGTTAGTAGTAGAGGTTAGTAGTAGATAGTAGAGGGTTAGTGCTTCGAAATTGAAGTAACTCATTGGTATATGGTTTGATATTTACTTACAGTAGAGGGTTGATTATCACTCATTTTCACTCAAGAGATGAAAAGCTCAAATCTAGCCCCGAGCGGATATTGATCAAAAAAATAGTGCCGATGACATGTCCCCTCCCCCGCAAAAAGCTATCTACGACATTGCGGGGCCGCAGGTTGGATATCCTTGCTCTAGAGCTTCTACTTCATACCCATTTCGGGGATCAGACTTTTCAGACTACACTCCAATGCTGACAACTGTTAAGTATCAGCGCTCGACTGAGCAGTGAAACAGCCTATCAGGAATGATCTTTGATAAGGATAGGCTTAAATGGACAGTGGAAGAGACTTTTAAGGATCCTGGAGCGGATGGCATTTGTCCTGCTCTGTGTTCGAATAATTTATTGTAGGTACGGTTTTTAAATCCAATTTTCTGCCAGAAGCAATTGGATCAGAAGGAAAGTGCGATTTTAAAACGAAGACAACTAATGAAGCAGCAAGTGATTACTTAGGCGGCTATTAGACTATAAAAGTTATTTTACAAATATCTTTTATGAACGATATTTTAAATTTTATGGATGATATTAGCCGCCTAGGGGGGACGGTGCCGAAGCTTGTAAGAAAAGTACTTGAAACAAGCAACTTTCATGTCGCAAATCTTTTCTTAGGCGGTTATTACACTATAAAAGTTCTTATAATACTATACTCGTATATCATTTATAAAAGATATTTGTAAAAGAACTTTTATAGTGTAATAGCCGCGTAAGATATGATACTTTTTCCAAATTAGTGAAAACATTTTTCGGATGTAAGTTGTGTCTTTCTGCAGTAAAACTCACCTGAAGTTGAGGTGTACTTGAAAACAACAATTCCGAGATGTAAGAAAAAAAAACTATCTAGTCTTAAGGAAAATAATAAAACTTTTGTTTTCTGTTTAGTTTCGTATCAAAGTATGACTGATCCGAAAAAAAATACATAAGTTTTTTCTCAATGTAGTCCGGATGGCGCAATGGTTAGCATGTTCGCCTTCTATGCACTGGGCCTCGGTTCGATTCCTACTGAATACAGTAGTCTTCGATAAAAAAGGGGATTTATGTACGTCTCAGACTATGAGCCCACTCAGCTGTTAAATGAGTTCCCATTTGGGGTAAATAACTCGGTTGAGCGTGTTGCTGGATCACACACCTCGGCACAAAGCACACCGTTACGATCTAGTAAATGAGATGATGCTAACTCATCTCGAGGCCTTGGTCCAAAATTGGATTTTTGCGCCAGTTATTTATTTTTATTTTTCTCAATTCCGGTTTATGTTTTTTGGGGTCATGAATCCGAATTTGAAGTTTGCCCCTGAAAAAAGTTCGCCATCATTGAGAAAATTAAAAAAAAGGCCAAGTATTTGCACATTTAGAGTTTTTATTTATCGTATAACACAAATACCGGGCATTTATCGTAGAAATGATGAAATGAAATATTTTTGACTTTATTTTTTTAATAAACAAAAATAAAGCCAAAAATATTTTTTACCAAAAAGACAAAAACAAATAATTTGTTCTGTCAACAAATGTTTGGGCGCTAGAACGGGTTGAATTGTTATTTACATACTTGGCAATCTTAACAATTCCAACCCTTCATCGCTAGGGAGATTGGGTTCGTTAAAACAATGCCATTGCTGGCTGTGATTTTGGATCGGTAAAATTTAAGAGGGGTTACCTCTGTGAACCGTTCAAGGCTTTTTTTAGACGCTAGACCAACTATCTGCGTTAAACCAGTCATTAGACCACGCATTAGATCGCCTATTGGACCACGCAATAGACCAGCCATTAGACCACGCATTAGGTCACCCAATAGACCGCCTATTAGACCACGGATTAGATCGCCTATTGGACCACGCGTTAGACCAGCCATTAAACCACCCATTAGACCACGCATCAAACTAGCCATTTGGCTACGCATCAGACCAGCCAGTAGATAGACCACACATTAGACCAGTCATTAGACCACGTATCAGAGAAGCTATTCGTTTTTCATAATTATACCCTAGACCTTATTAGCGTCAAGTATATTACGAGTAGGAACCTCACACTACCAAATTTTCGCATCAACTTTTTTAAACCATGAATAAAAATGCAGTATGAGGACAATCGACAAGGAGAATCATTTTCACGTTATACTTAACTCGATTACTCAAACCGTAAGTCGAAAGCAACAATCTAGGCTAGGCAATCTATTTATGTATCTGAAATGCGTGTTGCAGTACACCAAACGCGCCCTGAATTACGGGAGCATGGTGTTCAACAATGAATGGAAATGGATAGGGGAGGAGACTTCGTAGATCTATCTAAAATGGATGCTATACTACTGTGTACAAATATAATACAAATATACCTATATACAATATAATAATAGAATAATAATAGAATTTTTAATTTAAACTGCGTGGGCATTTCGTTGGGCACAAATCTTTTTATTTTTGAGAAGGTAGGACTGTTACTGCCATCTGTGTCAAATTTTAGGTTAATATCTTGATTAGTTGAAGAGTGACGCTCGTTTTCGTAAACAACCAAATTTGACATTTTCGATTTTTACCATGTCAGAAAATATTCAACAAAGAAGTTCGATTAAATTTTGTGTTAGAAATGATATTTCTGCTGCGGAAACGCTCAGAATGTTACAAAAAGCCTTCGGTGAACAGGCTATGTCTAAAACACAAGTATACGGATGGTATAAAATGTTCAAAGAGGGTCGTGAAGGCGTTGAAGACGAACCACATCAAAGACGACCAAGAACATCAACTGGCGAACAGCACGTCGCGAAAATTAAGGAATTGGTGCTCCAAAATCGTCGATTGACAACTGCTTGCTGATATCGTTGGCATTTCAATTGGATCAATCAACACCATTTTGAAGGAAGTTTTGTGCCTCAAAAAAGTCAAATCTCGTTTAGTTCCAAAAACCTTCAATTTTTTGGAGAAACAGCGTCGCAATGATGTGTGTGAAACAATTCTTTATTAAAAGTGGGTTCCTATATGACCAGTTTATAGGGGAGGTTGGCACTCATTCAGGAAGATGTTGACCATTCTTAAAATAAAATCAATTAACTAACCCATTCTACAAATATTTGTCGAGTTTTTCAAGTCATTAGTTCCATTTTATCGAAATTTATCGCTTAGTTGAAGTTTCATTTGTAGGGGAGGTAGGAGTTCCTTGGGTCAGATCTTGCCCATCACTTGCCACCAACTAATTAGATTATGCTATGAATATTTAAGCAAAATTTCAAATCTCTAGCTTCATTCTATTGAAAGTTATCGCTTATTTGAACTGTACTGTACTGGTTTGGTTGGTCGGATTTTACGTATTTTCAATATCAGCCAGCTGAATCCTACTATAAACATGTAACCAAAACCGCAAGTCGCTAGCGTTATTTTATCGTAAGTTATCGCTTATTTTAAGTTCCATTTGTAGGGGAGTTAGGGGTTCCTTGGGTTGGGTCTAGCCTGTCTTTAATACCAACTAACTCAATCTTACTTTAAACATTTGACCAAATTTCAAGTTGCTGGCTTCATTCTTTCAAAAGTTATCGCTTATTTGAACTGTACTGTACTGGTTTGGTTGGTCGGATTTTACGTATTTTCAATATCAGCCAGCTGAATCCTACTATAAACATGTAACCAAAACCGCAAGTCGCTAGCGTTATTTTATCGTAAGTTATCGCTTATTTGAAGTTTTATTTGTAGGGGAGGTAGGGGTTCCTTGGGTCGGATCTTGCCCATTTTCAATACCAACTAACTACAAACTCAAGCAGCTTCTCACTTCAGGGTTACATGCCAAAAATCAGGTGTCTACGTCAATTGGTTCAAGAGTTATAGACAAAAAACCTGAAAAGTAGGGTAGTACGGGGCTCTTTGTAAGAAAATTACCGTTAGTTTTCAACTGATCGATTTTATTTTCCCAGGAGAGTATAAGATTACCCTCACGAGCAATCTGCCAAAGCTGGAGGTTTTCATGTTTATTTAATCGGGAGTTTTAGATACATTTAATTATTTTACATATGTAGGGGAGGTAGGACTTCTCCTGGCCCGATCATGCCCATTTTCAATACCAACCAACTAGAGCATACTGACAACATTTGACCAATTTTACAATTTCAAGGCTCTAGCTTCATTCTATCGAAAGTTATCGTGCGAACGGACAGACAGACAGACGGACAGACAGAAAGACAGACATGGCTAAATTAAATCAGAAGGTGACCCTGATCATTTATATATATACATTGTTATACCTCCGGAGCCTCCTTTAAGGTGTTACATATTTTCGTCGTGACAAAAACAATATACCCTATACTAACTATAAGTCTAGGGTATAATAATGAACTCAATTTGTTGATACGACAATAGCCGAGCATTTTGTCATAATGACAGATTCGCGTCTTTGGTTGGAAACCATAGACTCAAACCATTTGACATAAAACACGTGAACGCGACACGCGAACGTGTGCCAACGTGCGCGCAGCCTTAGGCCTAGGAACTCACACCTTAAGGAACAAAGTAGGAAAATACGTCATGCTACTATTCCCGCGTCTTTCTTTAGATTGATTGAATTAAACCATGTGGGAAACAACAGCTCAGTTTTTCATGGTTTTTATTTTGACATGTTACGTTGTTACATGCAGAGAAAATTTATAAATTAGACTGAAGAATGCTGTTCTATGTGTATAACATACATACTTAAGACACCAAATACATACCAGTGAACTTCCAGCTCAAGAAAATTTTTTTAATTTTCTTCTTGTGAAAAACGCAGCATTTAATGTGTCGTCGCTAGTGTGCATGGGGTTCCAACACAACTCCAAAGTATGCCCACGTTTTTGCATTAAATGAAATTTTCGAGTTTTCTATTATGTACTCGTATGTATTTATTTTTAGAATCTTTGTTTTATAGAACATCTGCTAAAAATACGAGCATATCAGAGTCTGGTGATTTTACTTGCGTGACATTGCGTTGATCTGTATTCATTTGATGCACATGAATGAATTAATACGAGTACGAGTATATAATTATGTTTACTTCCCTAACATAACGCCTGCCGGCAAGAATAGTGACACAACTAAAAAATTTCATTTTTTTTATTATTGCACCAATAGTCATTAAAAACTTCAAATTTTAAATAGAAATGGTAGTGCTGCTTCCACCGGCAGATCGAAGGCCGTACCTGATGAGTAGTGATCTATCGGTGGTACGAAATCAGAGGTCGAGGGTCCCATTACACCCGGACTCCGGTGCGAGCGCGAGGGTATCTACGCCGTCCGCCAACAATTCCATCCTTATCGCACCTTTTTTTATTTTTCCCCATTTTTGCCTCGCATGTTTGTGTTGTCTTCCCCAGGCTTATGAATTTTTATTAATACGTAAAGGGGACAGGAGCAACGAGCGGCGAAAACCCCGCCCACGTCTCCCGAACCGAGCTACAGCAAGCATAGACCGCTGCTTAGCTCACTGAGCCTTTTTCTTCGCCAGATGGCCCGACCTTCACGGTCATTATGGCAACGTTAGGCTCCGTCCCCACGGGTATCTTCGGATACCCACCAAACCGTCCATTACAAAGTGTCATAAAAATATTTGCAATAGTTTCCGCTAGAGAGCAAAATGTGTCAGTATGGTTTTCGTGCTTTATATTGTATTGTAGAAACAGCTGCGGAAGAATACCATCACATTGATTGCGTCAATATTTATTGCTACAGCTGGTGTATTTGTATTTTTTCATCCACATAAACGGTCATAATGTCGACTTTGCGTTTCGGAGTAATACAAGCTTTTTTAATATGTCCAACTTTCAGAACATCGTAATATTTTGAGTTGTGACCACGTTTCAATTAGTATTATTTTATATTGGGTCACGAAAAAAGTCAGAACTTACTAAATGTATTATTTTTCTTGAACCTTAGAGGACAGGCCTTTTTTTAAATAAGCTAATAGTAATTACGAATCCATTAAATTCTTGTTTAACTAAGAAAAATTACTTCTTATTTAAACTTGAACCTGTTTTTTTTACTATAGAAATTTTCCGAATTTAATTTCGCTCTCCTGTAAAATACGATATTTTTGAGTTGTGCCACTATTCTTTCCGGCAGGCGATAAACTCTTCTTTCATTTGTTTTTATTCAGCTAGAGAAGCGATTTTGAGGCCTTTTAAAGAGTTTGGAAGGCATTTTCAACTTTAATGGAGTTTTCCGGAGAAAATACAACTTTTCCGCAAATATGTCTTAAAATTATAAAGTACATATTAAGAATTCAGTGATTTCATGGTGAGTAGAGCTTTCTACAATGAACGGTTATTGAGTTGTCGTGTTCAGTGGGCACGCCTCTCATCGTTCTTCTCGTCTCCCTCTTTCCCTTAATATTTTTCTCCTAATATCTCCTGAATAGGAATCAAAAGAAAAACCGCGGTCCGTAAGATTTGCATTCTCAACTTTACATACACCTTTGCCTATAAGGAGCTACAGCTTTATTTTAGTGTGTTGGAAAATACTATTCAAATTTATCGAATTTTCAGGGGAAACCATCGCTTTTTCGCAAAAATGTCTACTTGGTGAAATTGCAAACGATCAAATTTGATACTAAGTAGATCCTTCTATGATTAACGGTAGTCCAGCTACGAGCGATTTACGAAACGTTTCCAGCTTAACTGCCTGATATTTGTTCCCTCCCCCTCCCAGAATAACGACCACAATTTCTAGCCGGTACTTTGCACTTTGCCAGTCTCCTACCCCGGAACAACAAACCATAGCGAAAGTCCACCAATTTTGCATACTCAATCCCTGCAAGCTCGTAGTCTAGTAATATAATAGCAAATGGATGAAAGCAGGCGCAAAAAAAAATGCCTGTGCACGTCTGAAAAGTAAATATGCTATCGAAACGTCAAAAAGGGGTAGAAATGCAAGATATGTTGACGCGCTCACGCCTCTGGAGGGGTAAAGGCAATTAACAGACTGATCACTACTTTCAGTAGTCCGGATAGCGCAACGGTTAGCACGTTCGCCTTCTACGCACTGGGCCCCGGTTCGATTCCTACTGAATGCGGTAGTTTTCGATGAAAAGGGGGATTTAAGTGTCTGACTATGAGCCCACTCAGCTGTTAAATGAGTACCCATTTATGGGGTAAATAACTCGGTTGAGCGTGTTGCTGATCACACAACTCTGCATAAGACATACCGTCACAATCTAGAAAATGAGATGATGCTAACTCATCTCGAGGCCATGGTTCAAATTGGACTGTTGCGCCAGTTATTTATTTTATTTTCTTATGATCAGCTTCATGTAGAGTATTGTCTAGACCAGCGGTTCTCAATCTTTCTGCCGTCGCGACCCCCTTAGAGATAAAAAAAATCGTTCAACCCGGCCGATTAGAGATTTAAAATACCTAAAAAGTGGTGATAAAATTTTATGGATTTGGTCTTTCATTTTGTCTTTAGCTGAGTAAGGCGTTTTAACAATAAGAAATTTTTTTTCGTGATTTTAGCCATTACATTACACTAGAATTACTTTTAGTGTAATGTTTCTCCGAACAGTAGTATTTTTATTCCCAAACATTGTTTTTTTCTTTTTATGTGGTGTTGAGGGAACATTTAGTACACTAAGGTCCTAACAAATACGAAGTTAACTGCAAACAGTATCTAAAAAAAATTTTTTTTCGGTTTTTAGAAAATATGTTGAATTTCCTAATATAAAAAGCATATCTGTACGTGACGTGCAGGTTTTTCAGAGAAAGCGCCTAAAAAATTGGAATTTTTTTTTATAAAATAGAAATTTTGGATTTTGGTTACCAATTTAGTAAAATAAGTTTACAGGTAATTTATTAATTAGTTTAATATCGAGATACACTGCACGTCAGTAGCAACAAAAGTTACCTAGAAAATTACAAAATTATTTGAGTCTGTGCAAAACCAGTGAAACGATTGCTCAAGTACTCTACTGAAAAAATACCTTCTCGTTTTTCAAGAACATTAAATTTGCTAGCTCTGTACGTTCGAAAGTTTCCAAGAAAAATTTCCAAAAATAAAAAAAACTGAGATTTTTTATTGTGAAAGAAAGTATAAGTAAGTTGTGAACCTTTTTTCATAGTATTTGTAAGGATCTTTTATTTGGTCGAAGATGGTTCTTTACTAGAGTTATTAGTTTTCAAAATATTTTCTAAAGACCAAAAAAAAGTCAAGTCGTTGTTTATCTTCTTCGTTTAATTTTGAATTTTTGAAAAAGCTTCGCGACCCCTCGGAAATAGGTTCGTGAACCCTCGGAGGTCGTGAGCCACACTTTGAGAACCAACGCTCTAGACCTTCATGAACACTGTACGGCATGGGAAAATATATTAGTCCAGTAGTTTCTTTTCAATGCAGTAATAATTGAAAATTCAATTTAATGTTTTGGCCGTTTGGAACTAAAAGGAGTTTCCTCGTTTTCTTCTTTCCCTTCGAGCATCACGCCCACCAGCAGATCGAAGCAGCACCTGATGAGTAGTGATCTGTTGGTGGTACGAAACCAGAGGCCGAGTGTCCCATTACACCCGGACCCAGATTCGACCGCGTGGGCGTCTGATCCGTCCGCCAACCATTCCATCCTTATCGGCGAAAACCCCGTCCACGTCTCCCGAACTGAGCTACAGCAAGCATAGGCCGCTGCTTAGCTCGTTCAGGGGCCTTTTTCTTCGCCAGATGACACGGCCCGACCTTCACGGTCACTATGCTACCTTGGGCTCCGTCCCCACGGGCATCTTCGGATGCCCACCAAACCGTCCATTACATATGTAGGTGCGGAAAGAATGGTAGGTGGCTGCGTCTATGGTAGGTGGCAGTCTGGCAAGTTGAAACCTGGGCGTGGCGACAGATTTTACAAAAAATTGATAGCGGAAGTCGTCCAGCGAATATGTGAGCATGTTCCCACTATACAGTGCCACCGGGAACTTTTCGCATGCCGCAAAAATTTGGGAGGCGGTGGCATCAGGCTGTTTAAACACAGCTACTGTGACAAGTAGGGCAGTGTTCCTCTTGTACAGGCTGCAAACCTTCTTCTTTCCTTGTCCGAAGGGTGTTGAAGTGGTGTCGCACCCACTAACTGCTTGAAGGAATATACATATAATATACCTATATATCCCGTAGGTCGAATTTGCATGAAGCTGTTGAATATACATAATACGCAGGGCGCATTGCCTTGCCCACTCTTTCTGGAAATAGATGTTGCTGTGGGAAGATGCTAGTGCAGCCAACAACACAAGAATATGAACACCATCTCCAGTGAAGACAACACTGCCAAATTCAGAAGCCTTTGATATTGCTCTGTTAAAGATGCGTTTCGCTAGACACATGCTCGTCGCACATTGTTCACGATCAAGCCATAGAGCACGGAGCACTATTTGCACGTATCTTTTTGATCGACGCCTGCCATCGACGCAGAGTGGTGCCTAGCAAAACGCACCTTAACAATCAAAACATCGGCTTCTTCTATAGCCTGTTTCGCTTCAACAGCTTTAGCTGCCATTTCAGTCATCAGCATTGAACTTAACTTTGCTTTGTTTGAATCGTTTGATAAAAAATTTTCTTGGATTCCGGGATTAGGAGGTAGGTACCATAACTGCATTAAATATAGTAAAATGAAACATAAAAATATAAAACAATATGAAAACCAACTTTTTTCCAGTTTTTCTTTTACATTTTGAAGGATTTTGAGAGTTTCTTTCAAAGCGCTGTATCTTTGTATGGAGCTAGTGAAAAAATTAGTTTGACCAGTGTAAATTATAGGAAATTTAACGCCCTACAAAGTGAATACTTGTTCGATGAATTCGATGAGACACTACTGGACACCCACAAACAACATCTTCAAAAAGATATTCGTTGACTCTACATCTCCAGTTAAGATTGCCGTCAGTTTTTCCTACACATTTCTTTCAGTTCTACATCTCCAATTAAAATTGCTATCAGTTTTTCCTACTGATCCTTGTCAGTTCTATAATACATATATATATACATATACATACAATACATCACGATAGCCGTGCGATGGCGTGGCGATAAGGAACTGTGAATGAGTAGCCAATCATCAGACCATGGACTAATCACAGGTAATTGTCAAGTCGAGGCCTGATATGTTAATGGTGCTGTGAGATTATGATGGGGCATCGAAATTAGCCAAGGCGAAGCGAAAGTGGCCATCCGAAATAATCTATATGGATACTTACGTTTGAAGCCGAAATGTCCATCGGAAAATAAACGAAAGAATCCATGCATGGACAATATCGGTTTCAAATCAAAATAAGGCATGCGAAAAAAAAAACAAAATAGCCATGCAGTGTCCAGAGAGACCGAAGCGGGCGTTCATCTTTGTACGATACTGAGGGTTGTGATCCCTTAAGTGCGGAGTGACCGTAGTGGGCAGAGCCATCACAGGAGACTGTCATACCCAGAGCGAGCGAAACGGGTGTTTGTGTGATATCAAAGGTTGTGATCCCTTAAGCGCGGAGCGAAAAAAGCCGCTGATTCACAATCGGAGTCCACACAAGAGACGGTTGCATTCAAAATGAGCGAACCGAGCGTTTTTGTTTGTGTGATACTGAGGGTTGTGATTCCCTCGCGGAGCCTACACAAGAGACTGTTGATTCATAACATGAACAATTTCGGTTTGAAACGAGCTCCGCCTCTAGGGGTTATTACCCCCCCCCCCCCCCCCCCCCCTTTATATATAGCCCTAGGTCACTCGTTTCACTCCTTCTACATGTACTAGCATATCTGGATCAGGATTTTTTTTGTTTATGAAGTATATCGGTTTCAAATCGAAATAAGATATGCGAAGGAAGGCGAAAATAGCCATGTACATACTGACTTTCGTTTTTAAATGAAATTGAACATTGAATGCGAATCGAAAGTGGGCAGTTTTGGATTCAGCCGAAATTATCCATTAATGGCTAATTTCATGGTGCCGATTATGATCTCCCGTTTTTTCTCATCATAAGATCAGTTAAACTATAGGTCAGTGGCCCCCTTAACTTTAAAAATCCTATTCCTAACAAGATCTGTAAAGAATTGTATACTACTTTGCCTTAATCCCTAGAAGGACATAGCGCATTAGAAGAAGTATTATATGCTAATAGTAATTTGCATAAATACATACATAAAACACAAATTATCATGATGTAAATTTACTTGCGCATTTAATACTTCATTGTCAACTTGAACTTGTCAGCGGATTGTCAGCGTTCAAATAGTTTAATTAAACACAATCAACGTCTCTGAAAGTAATTAGAAAGCATGAAAAAGCGGAAAATGTAGGTGAAAATAACAATTTCTTAACTACGAGTAGTAGTGCAGATAGAATATGCTAGATGATAACCGACGAGTTTACATGCCATCCGAATTTTAATAAATTTTAACTTAAGGCCAATTGAAACATGCCCCTGAAAAAATAAAGAAATTGTTCACAATCTTCTTCTATCTAATATGTAAAAGTGAAGATTATTTTTGTATGTTTGTCGTGCAAAAGCTTTTAAACCACTAGGGCAATTGTCGCCAAATTTTGAAGTATATTTGACGAGCTGGAATCGATAGTAAGGTGGTTCGCAACACATACAGTAAAATCCCGTTTAACCGAACCTAAGGGTGCGGCGTCATTTTGGATAAAGGAATTTTTCATAAATACTTTCGACAGGCCGAGGAGGCAAATAAGGTGGTTCGCGACTCCAAAATGATACCACATACAGTAAAATCCCGATTAACCGAGCCAAAGAGGGTGGCTACATTCTAGAAAACGGAATTTTGAACAAGTACTTTCGGGAGACCGGGAAGAAAAATAGGGTGGTCCACAACTCTGAAATGTTACAACATACAGTAAAACCCCGATTAACTGAATCAAGAGGGCGGCGTGGCGTCATTTCGGATAACGAAATTTGACACGAGTATATTTGGGAAGGCGAGAATGAAAGTCAGATGGTTCGCGACCGCATTACGTTTTTACATCAGTGAAATTCCATTTAAGGCCCGCCACACAAGGTCGATCCGGAACTCGAACATGAACATGGTACAAGTGGACAATTTTCGTCAGATTTGTGTGAATGTGAAGTGTGTGTGTGTGTGTATTGATTGATAATAAATAATTGTAAGTCAATTTTTCCATAAATTTAAACAAGTGTTTAATATCAATATTGTTCGAACAGGTTAAGCCTTGGAAATGCTTGTTTAAAGAAACAACGATACAAGTCTTTATTCGTCAAGTTGGATGCCGGAAGAGTGATGAAATCAAATATACACAACTGTAATTCACCAGTGATAACAACAACTGTACAACAAATGTAGTGTTTTAATACTAGATATCGCTACGCTCACCATTTTGACCATTTTGGACATTTTTTCACGGCCACTAACTAACTGCTCAAACTATTTTATTACCTTTTTCGCAAAAAAATTTCTGTAGTACCAGGGTAAGGTGAAAAGTTCTCAGCCTGACAATGAAAGACTGTGATTTTCAGTTAAAAAATAATTTTATTTTTCTACATAATCTCCCTTGACTTCAACACACTTCCAGCGTCCTGCGTTTCTGAAACATCAGTATTCCTTCCCGGAAATGAGAGTCTGGAAGGCATTGAAAATATTCAACTACGGCCTTTCAACTTCTTCACTGGATGCGAAGCGCTTCCCAGAATCAAATTTCTTCAAGTTTCGGAGCAGATGGAAGTCTGAGGGTGCCAAATAAGGAGAATAGGGGGGATGGTCGAGCAAATCGTACCCCAAATCCCGCAGTTTTCCCATCGCCAAGGCACACTCGTGTACAGGTGCGTTGTTTTGGTGAAAGATGATTTTTTTCATCTTCAAGCCAGGCCTCTCCACGCGATTTTCTTTTATCCAGCTGGTCAAGAAGTTTGAAGTTATATTCGTTTGTTATTGTTTTGCCTTTTTCAAGGTAATCAATTAACAGGCTCCCTTTCGTATCCCAAAACACGCTGGGCATTACCTTTCCGGCAGATGGGACCGACTTCGCTTTCTTTGGCGCTGAACCACCGGCTTCCACCCACTGCTGTTTCGTTTCTGGCGTGTAGTGGTGGACCCAAGTCTCATCCATGATGACAAATCGCCGCACAAAATCGGTCGGATCCCGATTGAAACGGTGCAAAGATTGCTGCGAAAATTGTTTGCGCATTTGCTTTTGATCGGCATTCAGCAAATACGGTACCTATCGTGCGCAGAGCTTTCGCATCTCTAATTTTTAGTGCAAGATGTTCCGCACCCTTTCTTCCGATATCTCCACAGTCTCAGCAATATCACTCACTTTCTTTCGCCTATCGTCCAATACGATATCATGCACTTTTTCGATGGTTTTCGGTGTGGTTGCGGTTTTTGGCCGTCCTTCACGTGGGTCGACTTCGAGGGACGTGCGACCACGTTTAAATTCAGCTGGCCATTTTTAACGGTTGACATCGAAGGAGCAGATTCCCCGTAAACTTTTGTTAACTTCGGATGAATTTCCTTAGGGGTTAATACATCCAAAACGAAGAATTTTATGACCGCACGATATTCAAGTTTCTCCATTTTAATGAAAAACTGTAGCGGACGGTTTGGTGGGCATCCGAAGATGCCCGTGGGGACGAAGCCTATAAGGTAGCATATTACCGTGATGGCTGAATTATAGTTTGCGCGAACAACGCGGCTTCCGCTGCCAAATAAAGTTGAACCAATGTATTTCATATGGCGATAAGTATACTGTGCGCGAACAACACGTCGCTCACGTCGCGAAAGTTGAGTCGAGTTCAACTTTGTCGCAATCAACGAGCCGCGAAATATCAATTCACAATAGGCATGTGGTTTAAAACTGTGGGTGATCATTTGTTTTGTTGTAAGTTACTGTTATGCGCTTGGAAGTGCATGTTTCTATTCTTAATTCAAAAAAGTGTTTCAAGTTTGTTAGGAAGCCAGTTTTTCACAGCTCAAATGTGTCAAAAGAACGCGAACAAGAGATTTCACTATAACTGGCTGAACAGCTGATTTTCGTTGACTGCGACTTGAGGACGTATTGTAATTCGCGTACAGTATAATTCCGAGGTCAAGGTCGGGCCGTGCCATCTGGCGAAGAAAAAGGCCCCTCAACGAGCTAAGCAACGGCCTATGCTTGCTGTAGCTCAGTTCGGGAGATGTGGACGGGGTTTTCGCCGCTCGTTGCCCCTGTCCTTTACGTATTAACAAATATTCATAGGCCTGGGGAAGACAACACAAACAGAGGAGGTAAAAATGGGAAATGAAAAAAAAATAGTCGATAAGGATGGAATGGTTGGCGGGCGGATCAGACGCCCACACGGTCGCACCTGGGTCCGGATGTAATGGGACCCTCGGCCTTTGGTTTCGTACCACCAACAGATCACTACTCATCAGGTGCTGCTTCGATCTGCTGGTGGGAGCAGCACTACCAGACCATAATATGGTTCGTTACAGGTGGTTCATTACAAAACACGGATGACGTCTGCTGCAAAAATTCGTGTAAACAAACTACTCAAACTTGAGAGAACAAGTTGAAACTTGTCATACGAACTAATGACACGTGTACCCACTATGTAGATCGTTTCTTACCGTTACAAAGCCATCCGAGCTGGGTGATAACTTCATCTGACTTTAGAAACGGCATAGTTTCAACAACGTGTTGCAAATCTTATCAAGTTTATTGTGAAGAAAGCTTGTAAAAGCAGGCTTATGTGCGTGGGAACCAGTCCATAAGCCAGACTATCCGATAAAAAATCGAGCTAAAATGTTTGAATTGGGCCCAGGAGCATGTGATATGAACATGTTGGCGACTGATGAATTTGCGTGCGGCGGAAACCTCGAGAAACGCTCAGCGGTAAATACCTATACATTCGAAGGTTCCCTCCGAAATCTGAAGGGTTTAAGGTATAGGGTTTTTTTTTCGGTCACGAAGGTGGTGGAAAATGCTTTCCCGACTCAAAAGTAGCAGCAGCAGTTTACTTGCAAATACTGAAAAATGAATTGGAGCCTTGTGCGTTAGGCATTCATAGCCATTGGCTTTCCTCAAATTTTCCGCCGCCAACATGTTGCTTAAATTTCAACTATCCCGGAATAATTGCAGTGTTCTCCATCTTCCAAATCTATGAGACATGCTGCTGAGCCCATTTCTAACGTTTTAGCCTAATGTTTTAACGGAAAGTCTGGCTTACCGACTGGCTTCCACGTAAGTAAGCCAGCTTTCCCAAGAATTTTTCTCATCAAACTTGTTGATATTTGCATACCCGTTGCTAAAACTAGATCGTTCCTTAGTCACATGAAGTTTTGAATCAGTTCGGATGGCTTTGTAACGGTAAGAATGGGGTCACAACTGGGGTGGTTTTTTTCTTGATCGTCCAAAGCCTTTCTCTCGCTCTGTGGCGCCCATTTCCCGTAACTTTTCCTAGTAGCATTTCACAGTACACTGCGCAACATCCATTCTTGCACTTATTATACAAATATTTAGACTTTCTCGCGCCAAAATTAAAATATTGCTTTTGTTTCCGCACTAACTTCTCCCTATTTTTCACTCAAACCGCACTTTTCTGCTTATTACGCTATTATTACCAAATGAGTCAACTTCTCTCAAAACTTTTCACTATTTCTAAACAGGATACACATACTTTGATATAACCTGAGCCAATAAAACACCATCGCTCTAATTACTTCAAAGAATTTTAAAGGGATAAAGGAAATAAAATAGTTTGAGGAATTTTTTTCTCAGCACTGTATACTTATGTATGTATTTTTCAAAGAAAGTAACTTTTCTTCGACTGGCACGAGATTTTGCAATCGGCCATGGGGAGGCATGTGGTGAAAAAGGTTGGGTACCACTGGTCTAGATGGTGTCAATGTCATCGCCAATGTTGACGTTTTAATTTTTGCCGTTGGTTTTGTTTTGTGTTTGTTTCATATGTTATCCCGGCCATACACTCTCGAACACGAACTTGAACACGAACATGTGTGTGCAGTGTGTGGCCGGGTTTATATACCACTCCACTCCACTTTCGATTCATTCTTTGTTTCTAGCGGTATAAAAGCACTTTTATTAAGAAGATAGTGGCTTTTAACATTTCTAATATACATTTCAAACCGAATTGACACACCAAAATCTGACATTTCTCATATTTAATACTGGTCGCCATGGTCGGTATAAATACACCATGAACTGGTACTAACCCTAATACGGCCTAGTTAATACTCCTGTTAGTTCCGCGATATAAACGTTCATCATTTATTTATTTTCTATTTAAATTTTGCTAACACAGTTGGCGGCTTTCTCATTTCAACCAATCTATAAAAGAGTCTAGCCAAATGTTAGCACAAAAGCATTTTAAAATACGGATGAACTCTTCAGTTGTTCATATAAAAACAAAAAAAAATGTAGGAATTGCGCGTTGGTCTCTAATACCTTACATACAGGTTTTTGTTTCGGCAGCAGGTAAAAACCAAACTTCAAATGTTCATGGCCTAGGTCTACGAATATAGGTGAGCAATATACGCAACCGGTTCGTAGGTTTGATTTGAATTTTTTGGGGATTAATACAATTGATATACGAGTATGTATGTTTATGATTCTGCGAAGTATTTTTACTTCACCATCAGTGTTGCCATTTGGGTTTCGATCAGCAGGTTCATCATCATCAATGTGGCGTGACGGTCCGTCGTCGGACCTTGGCCGTCTGGATAGTGTTCCTTCAATTGTCCCGGTTAAAAAATCACGTCCACTAATTTCGAAATACCAGTAGTTGTTCTGCATCCGCATCAACTCCGGCCCAAAGCCGGCTTGATACTCGCCAATTATCTCCTCAGCAAAGGGGCTTATTCTGTTTTCCAGAATTTTCGTCGGTATTTTATAGGACGTACGGACTAGTGAGATTCCTCTATAGTTTTCACGCCGAAGTTTATCCTCCTTCTTGTATCTGCGGAGGATATAATGCTCCTGCGCAAATCCTCTAGAATGACTTCGCCCGCCAGATTCACAGAAGCCGTTTATGAATGCCTTTTGACAAGCTCCCTCTACCAAATTTAAGTAGTTCAGCTGGGATCTCAACTGCACTCGGCGCTTTGTTCAGCTTCAATGTCTTTAGAGCGAGATCTACTACTTCTACTGTCGGGGGCTGTGTATGTATTTGAGCTTTTGTCAGGTATGTTATCAACGATTATGGCCCGTTTTCTCAATGTCTGGTTAAACTATCAGCTATCCGTGAAACTAAATTTAACCTTAGCGTATGCAACGCTCAAAATATGATCATGCAGTAGAGCTCAGGTAATGCAATACAAAATCAGCTGATTTTCTTGGCGAAACTCTGCCGCCTGTTCTATTTTACGTCTGTGCCGTCTCTCAGCACTAATTTGCGGTTGACTTGTTTTCAAATCCTCTTCGAATGAATTTCCAGAACGTTTGTGACCAGTTTAATTCTCATTTGAATGTGCAAATATAACCAGTTCTAGCTGTCAAAATCTCAGCAGCCCGTATCAGCTATTTGGAATTGTCGTCCGATAAATTCTTAACAGGCGGATGAGTGGCGTTTAGCGTTTATCTTCAACTTTAAACATACATACATTGTGAAAACGGCCCTATGACTTTTTGTTCTGGGAAGTAAGTTGTGGGGTTAAGGAGCTCTCCAAAATAGGACGCTCATCACTTGTTCTATCGATGTCTCTGAAGTGTTTCCATCATTATCTTTACAGAGGCTTGTCCTGGGTTGGAAATCAACTTTAATGCTTTTAACTAGTCTAAAGGCTTGTCTAGTCTTCTTAGTAGCTAGATTATTATCCGGATCTTTGAAACCAACATAAAATCAGTGCTTTTATATGGCTGTTCAACTTGGAAGGTGACCAATGAGATAACAACTAGATTGCAAACTTTTGTAAACCAGTGTTTACGCTGGCTGGAGGTCAGTTCTAACGACAACCTGCTTACTATTACTGGTCAGGACAGGACAGACACTTCCATTAAAAGGCGAAAATGGCAATGGATAGGTCACACTCTCCGAAAAGCGCCGCACAGCACAGGATAGGCACTTCCATTAAAAGGAGCAAGTGGCAATGGATAGGTCATACTCTCCGAAAAGGGCCTAACAACATTGCTCAACAGGCTCTGGATTGGAACCCGCAGGGAACCAACGCAAGTCGCCATGTTGGACGACCTAATAACACCTGGTTTGTTAATAGAGAGCGTGCCTCAATAGGCAAGTCGTAGAGTGAGCTGAAAGCGATGGCGGTGAACAGGACGAGGTGGAAAGTAGGCGTGGTTAATGCCGTATGTCCCACAAGCGGTTAACAGGAACCAGAGAGAGTGAGATTATTATCTATGTTCAGGAACTTCTCGTAAAAAAAACGTTAACTCCTTCCCTTGGCCGAGGATATATTTTCTATAAAACCTTGCCAGATCAGTCAATTTAGCGAGAAGAGTCGTCTGAATCTTTTGATTTAGCCCAACTTCTCGATAGAGATAGAAAGAGTAATAGCACAATAGACCCCATGGTCGCAGGGCTTGTGGTTCCAATACTACCCACCTCCTTTATCTATCTATCTATCTATCTATCTGTGCCCTCCAGTGATTCCACGATGCCATATCTCATTTCCTACTTTTGCATTCAAGTGTCCCAGCAATATCTTGACGTTGCGTCGTTCGGAGGCAGTGAGTCAAATAGCATAGCAGATGGACATAGAATTCCTCTTTTACTGATCTTCTGGCTCTACGTATCAGTCATTTCATTAGATTAGATTAGATGGAGGGTGCTTGGCCCGAACGGCTACCAAGCACTGTGACCCGAAGGTCTATTGTGCTACACACTGGTGTGTATCCAGATTTGTGACGAATTGTCGATGCGAATCATTCCAACAAATCTGTTCAACTGCTCAAGTTTCAGTGGGGAAATCGTTTCCGCTTCAGGGAATGCGTCGCCAAAGCGTCACAATCATAGAGAATGTGCTGGGATGTCTCACTATCACAGAAGCGACAGATTGAGTCGGAGGTAATCCCCATTCTGTATAATTGACCCCTTAAGGTAGAATAACCCGTAAGAAGCCCACAGCTAATGCTCACCCGGTTTCTGCGTAATCTTAGCAGCTCGATGGCAGAATTGCGTGAGTGGCCAGCTATAAAAAGCTTGGTCCGTCTGAGACCCGGGGTGTTGTCCCCGTTATGGTTATTTATTAAGTATCAGTCATACGTCCCATATTAATACATGAAGTCATAGTTTGGTGAAAGGCGATGAACAAGGCGTCTTACTCTTTTGGATAAGTTCAAAGATTATCTTGTATTACAACTACTGGTGCTGTCAAGACCACACCAAGTGCTGCGCTTGGCATGCTACTTAATTAAAATATGCTTCCCGTGGACATCTTTTCTGAGCAGATAGCTGCGTTTACGACCATGCATTCCTGGACGCTGCACTTTCTACATACATATTTCCAAAACCGTCGTGTAGTGCCGCACTGCTCTCAAGGTGCTCAGTGATTTTTTTTCAACATCGCTCTTGCTCTTGGCTTGTGCGAGGTTCGACCTTTGTGGATATATTTTAAAAATGTATATGGCAGCATGCAAGAAGCTAGTGATGTCTAACGCCCTGAACCGTACCAGCCATCATATTACGAGACAGGCAGATTTAATCGTTCCTGCGGCAGCCGGTTCTTCGTACCGGATCGACCCATTTTTCTACGGCCAAGAGCTGCCAAATTCCCTTTGATGCAAGAAGAACTGCAGTATTTGAAGCATCGCTACCACAACAACAACAACAGATTTCCCGGACCTTCAATCTCAAGTGCTCCTCAGAGTTATGAACAGAAGTCACTCAGGAAGGTCATTGGAATTGTTATGGGACATTGCCCGATGTGTGATCATGCTACACGCCTTCGGCTTCCACACAATGATACATAATTGCAAAGGCTGACATAATGAGGAGGAGGACAAAACAATCCATCACTTCCTCTGGCCACGCCCAGCTCTGGTTAGGAGAAGGAGGGACACTCTGGGATCTCTCCGGTTTATTAATTTGGATGACTTGAAGGACATAACTGCAAGTGATATGTTATGCTTCGTTTACACGCGAGCATTTCCCTGAACGTGGACGTGAATACAATAACCACAACATGATGTTCGCGGCTCGGGTCAAGCAATGTTCCCATCCATCCATTTCCCGAACATTTTTCACAAAAATGTTTCCACGTGTCTTATGGAAAAAGCATTAATAGCCCAGGTGACGAGTGCCAATATTTGGTGAAGGCAAAAATCATTTTTCTGAGAAATGAGCTTATTTTTTCCTCGTGGGACTAGTATTTTACCCGATATTTGAAGAAATACATCACAAAAACGATGATTTTCCATTTCGTGCAAACAAACGAGCATTTAACAAAGAGTTTTTTCAGTGTTTTTTAAGTTAGATTATCTGGAAAACTATTGAAGTTACGGAAAAGGTGGTTACAACATTTTGTATGATTTTTTTTGTGTTCTTTAACTTTGTCTTAGCCATTTTTTTTAAAGAACGCCATAATTCGTGGCTCAAAGCATTTCATTGTACATAATATAACAATTGTTAGGGGGGTCTCCCTCCATAGAAGGCAAAAATGAACATTTTTTTTCTTTTGATCGGGTATAGGCATGTGGGGCACAGTTAGCGCATTTCATTTCTGGTATTTTTTTTTCACCCAATTTGAAGTAACCATAGCGGAGTGAGGGGTCGCAAAAGGTAGATTTGGGATGATGGTATTTTGTGGTAATACAGAAAATATCTATGTTATACATATACCTACATATTAATCTATACAGTACAGCTTCCCGTTTTACAATTCTTACTTTGAAAGGTGTGAGATGGTTTCCAAATAAATGCAGTTTCTTAAAGAATTGGCATGTAGGATACTAAATTATGGGTATGACATTTTAATTTTGGTGTTTTTTTTTCCATCTAAGTACCACTCAGAAGAGTGAGGAGCCGATATTTACATCCCAAAATAAGCGCTCACTACAAAACCCTCGGTCTGCGTGCGCAGCCCTCTATATTCCGGTTTCATTCAATATTCAAAATAGCTAAAAAATTTACCAACTGTTTTTCTAAATAACATCAATTTTGATTGATTGATTGTAAATCATCGATCGGTTGATAATTGATCTTCGCAAGGGTTAAATATCTCCTTTGGATGAGGATGCCAACCGCTATTCACCATACACAGCCGAATACGTTTTTCGAAGATTTTTGTTTTCAGAGTTCTATTAATCATCTGTGAAGGCATGGTAGCATCTTTCTTCGGACAAATGGTCTCAATGGCATTTTTGGTAGATGTCGATGGCTGTAAACCTCGAATCAGTTGAAGAATCAATTTTTTTTCTGTCGCGCCTTGAACTTTATTTTTATTTTCAATAGTTCTGTCTCCAAAACCGGCAACACTCACTCACTAGTGATATTACCTTCTAATTGGTCTAAACATGATGTCATAATAGTAACGAAAATTAAACGTAGTTATTTAGTATTCTATAGGTAGGTATGTGCAGGGAAACCTGTGTCGTACCAATGATTTTTTGAGTATTCTATTGACGTTGAGCCAAACAAATTATGGTCGCTTTTTTTTGAATTAGAATGTTGAATAATGACATTGTATGTAATGTATATATTGTATATTTTTACGAGTATTAGTTTTTTTTTTTGTAAGAATTTCATTTAGAATATTAGAATTCAAATTAGACCATCGGAAATGACATAATATATCGTATGAATATGAATGAAAATACAAATTCATTTATTATTTTTATTGTAAATATATACCTTTGAAACACGTTGTGCCCGAATGATCTCCGGCGATAAATTTTGGACAATGACGAATTGGACATATACACATTAATGTGAACGTCATTCCAACTGTCACTGCGAAATCTAGAACTGATTTTTTATTTTTTGTTTTATCGTTTAGCCACGAATATATCGCTTAGCAACGGGTGAATATTATTTTTATCGCATAACAGCAAAGATACAAAAAGAACAGGATTAGAATATACATACATACATAAATACATGTGACAACAACAAAAAGTGGGCGAATTGCGGGGGTAGTTAATTGTCAATGCCTAGTAAAAAGTGGATCGCTAAATGTCAAATATTGAAAGATTTTCCGATTTTCATCGTGACTGATTGATATTTCATGTTTTCTTGTAAGAGTGAGTGCCATTTAAATGCAATTTGCCGTGTAAATTATGCTAAACCGTCTCCAAAAAATACAATATTCATTTGCTGTACTCTTTGACGAAAATTCTGGAAAATAGAATAAAACCGTACGCAGAACGAGTCATTGGCGAATATCAAAGCGGTTTCAGACCTGGTCGCTCCACAACCGATCAGCTCTTCTCAGTCAAACTGATACTCCAGAGGTGCTGGGAATACAACGTAAACGTATACCAAATCTTTGTCGACTTCAAGCAGGCATACGACAGTATCGATCGTGGAGTACTGTACAACATCATGCTGCAATTTGGTATACCGGCAAAATTAGTGCGACTGACAAAGATGACGATGACCAACTCCGTCTCACAAGTCAGGATCCAGAATAGACTTACTGATCTATTTGAAACACGCACTGGTTTGAAACAGGGCGATGGACTGGTACCGACGCTCTTCAACCTAGCATTGGAATACGTTGTTCGGGCCATGAATATGGACAACAGCAAGACGCTACTCATCAAGTCGACACAATTAGCAGCGTACGCCGACGACATCAACATCATGTCCCGAAGATTGGTGGACGCAGAAGAACTTCTGCATACGCTTGATACCGCTGCAAAGGAAGTTGGATTACGTATTAACGAGGGTAAAACTAAAATAATGATGCAATCGGTGACAAGGACACCTGCACAACCGAGCATCAATGTGGGGGACCTCAACATCGAGTTCGTGAACAACTTCATTTACCTGGGTTGCAACCTGTCAAGGGACGCCAACGAAACTGACGAAATCAAGCGACGGATACAGTTAGCTAATAAGACTTTTTTCTCGGTTCTCCCCATAATGAAATCGAAGCATGTGCACAGAAACATGAAGCTCCGCGTGTACAAAACCATTATACGACCAGTGCTATGCTATGGCTGCGAAGCATGGACCCTAACTCAAGCCTCCGAAAACATGCTAGACACTTTTGAACGTAAGGTTCTACGGCGAATTTTCGGGGCTGTTTGCGATCGAGATGGATGGCGCATCCGGCACAACCATGAGTTCTATGAAATGTACGATGAGTTGCAAGTCTCGAAAATCGTCAAACTACAACGACTTCAATGGGCAGGGCATGTACAAAGAATGGACGATGATCGCATGCCTAAGAGAGTAATGAATGCAAAACGAGTCGATGGAGCGAGACTGCGAGGACGACCGAGATCTCGTTGGGAGAGCTCAGTAAGTGTGGACGCCGCGCAGCTGCTGGGCTCCCAAAATTGGAGGACGCGGTCACGTGACCGAGATAATTGGAGGACAATGATCCAGGCGGCCAAGGCCCGACGTCGGGCTGTCGCGCCACGATGATGATGATGATTTGCTGTACTCAACACCTGTAACGAAAAAAATTGTTCTTATGTCCCAATAAGATATTGCCTAGTCTAAGCATAACAACGAGTGAATATTATTACTACTCAATGGCAATTTGTCGGAAAGGTGCCACTGCATACACAAAGAAGGAATTACATTTGCTCTGCCAATTGAAATTCGTGAATTATCACTAGGAAGATGTCAGAATTCTCATACGCAAGGAAACACATGAACTCGAATTATCATTCGAATGGGAATGACAATTTCCGTGCATCGTGCGTCAAAGGTATTAGGCCTGATGCATATTGCTCTCAACCCCCGCACGACCCACGGCCAACCCAGAACACCCACAAGTGATTCTGTCACCGCATTTTGAAGCCAACACAACCCAGTCCTTATCGCGTGTCTGGCAACGTAGCCAACGACAACGTTGAACAGCTGATTTCATCTCCGTCGTGTATAAAACCAGATTTTTTCCCACCAAGGAAATTCATTTTTCATTATCGAATTCCATCTTGTCACGAAACATAAACAAAGTAACAGGTGCGAAGGTATTCAAAACAATCGACCGACGCACGCACACGAAACTATCCGACGAAGACAAACAATCCCACGTATGGGTGACGTCTGCGAGGGCTAGCAATAGCAATGGACTAGTTTCAATATGCGGTAGTATATGGACAAGAGTGAAACACAAAATGACCCGCCCGTGGCTTAGGTCGTCATATCTTAGGCTATTAATTTTAAGTTGACATTTTTTACCTCACTGAGGCCACCCCTGAATACGGTTTAGCGGTGGCCGACAACCTATCCTTGTAAAAACTACTCCATATAAAGAAACCTGGAAAACAATCCTCGGATTGGATGGATCAACAAAGAGGACCACGCAAGCGTTTAACTGATTATTCTTTCGGGTCCTGGAATGTACGCTCCCTGCGCAAACCGGGGCCGAGAGGGCCTTCCTACAACATGTCGAGAAATACAATCAACTAACCGGATACAAGGAGTTAGGAGTTGCGTTCATCGTGATCACTTCGAACCGTAAGTTATTGACTTCAAACCATCATCATCAATGGAAGGTTGTGTGCGATTCGCATTAAGACTCGATTTTTCAACCTCTGGCTCATCAACGTGCACGCCCCCACTGAAGTCAAGGAAGTAGCAGTGAAAAACGAGTTTTACGACCACCTGGAGACTTTGTTCGACTCACTTCCAATGCGAAAGTTGGGAACGATAGTTGGCATCGGGGAACCACAGGTGGAAACAGCCTCCACAAGGAATGCAATAACAACGGTCAGCGACTAATCGACTTCGCGTGCAGTAGGAACCTTGTCGAAAGCTCAACATGTTTTACGCACCGACGCATTAATAAAGAAACCTGGAAATCTGGCCGTCATATGAGGACGTGGTCAATCGGCCAAGTCCTCATATGCAAAAGATGGGCTTCAAGTGTGATGGATGTCCAGTCATGCCGGAGAGTAAACCATCACTTGGTAAAGACAAACTATCGGTGTAGGATCTCTTCTATGCACCAATCAAGAATCAGCCCTCCCGAAATCTTTGCAATTAACAAACTCGTGAACGATGCTACGGACGGCGCAGGCATATACAGTCGCCCTTGGAGAAAAACTGATACGTATGCTACACAGCACCAGTTTTGGGAAGAACTAAAAAGCCCTATCAAGTAGGCTGCAGAGAATGTCCAAAAACACTTGACGCAAAGAACGAAGCTTACAGACAATGCATCCAACGTCCAACTAGAGCTAAGAGACAAAAATATGACAAACTACGGCGAATATCAAATAGAATTACTAGACGTAAGAAACGAAAATTCTTTGACAAACAGTTGCTGAAGATTAATGATAATCTAGCTAATAGAAACACGTACAGACTAGTAAACACGATTAAGAATGGCTATCAACCCAGGACTAGCCTCTGTAAGGACAAGGACGGAAACATCATCGGCGACACCGCTAGCTTCAATAAACGATGGGCGTCCAATTTCCAAGAGCTTCTTAATCCCGCATTCCACGTATGGGCACGTGGAAGCCCCAATCGTTGACGATAGCAGCAAAGAACTGGGAATGCAACGTTGACGTGTACCAAATCTTTAGGAGTGTTTTTGCGTAACCGAGTACGGTCCCTGCCTTGGTTGCGCAAGAAACGCTCTAGGGTAGCAACTAGGTTAAATTACGAATCGTCAAGTTGTTTACCCTGATGTCAAGTGGTGCGCCTCATATGTGGTGAAAATAAATTACAAATTCGAATGAAGTATCAGTTTGATAATCGGATCGTTTATTTATTGCTACGGCGCACGTTTATAAACTCGGCGTACCGCTCTAACTTAATAAACATCATTCAAACGAGTTATTTACCAGTGACAGCCACAAGTGCAACTCTATCCAAATGGGTCGCGGGTTCGATCCCCAGCAATTCTAATCTTTTTTCCCTTTTATTTTTTTTTTTCTATTAATATTTTTAATTAATTTTAATATTGAGGCGATCGGTAGCGCAGTGTGTTGAGGCGTCAGTTTCATGTTTGACTACCGGCGTTTCGGGTTAGAATCCCGTCCACGACGACGTTCGTGGCCATGAATGTGCAGGAGGTGCATGCTGGCAACTGCATTCTCCGAAATCAGTTTATGCCGAGAAACGTCAACTGGGCCACTTGGCTAGCACGTGGAAGCCCCAATCGTTGACGATAGCAGCAAAGAACTGGGAATGCAACGTTGACGTGTACCAAATCTTTAGGAGTGTTTTTGCGTAACCGAGTAGGGTCCCTGCCTTGGTTGCGCAAGAAACGCTCTAGGGTAGCAACTAGGTTAAATTACGAATCGTCAAGTTGTTTACCCTGATGTCAAGTGGTGCGCCTCATATGCGGTGAAAATAAATTACAAATTCGAATGAAGTATCAGTTTGATAATCGGATCGTTTATTTATTGCTACGGCGCACGTTTATAAACTCGGCGTACCGCTCTAACTTAATAAACATCATTCAAACGAGTTATTTACCAGTGACAGCCACAAGTGCAGCTCTATCCAAATGGGTCGCGGGTTCGATCCCCAGCAATTCTAATCTTTTTTCCCTTTTATTTTTTTTTCTTTTAATATTTTTAATTAATTTTAATACTGAGGCGATCGGTAGCGCAGTGTGTTGAGTCTCATGTTTGACTACCGGTGTTTCGGGTTAGAATCCCGTCCACGACGACGTTCGTGGCCATGAATGTGCAGGAGGTGCATGCTCGCAACTGCATTCTCCGAAATCAGTTTATGCCGAGAAACGTCAACTGGGCCACTTGGCCACAGTTGACATGCTATGCCCCACAAGGGGTTAGGGCAATTGAGAGATGGGCCCATCAAAGCAAGACGTTCTATTAGTTTATCAATGAATTTGGCTGATTGACAAAAACAAAAGCGTACCAACATCAATATATCATATTAAATTTCACACGACACTAAGGCCATCTACCTATATGTGTCATACATGTGGAAGTTATTGAGGGGTTATCGAGTGTAGGGTAGTCACCCTACCAAGCTATCCAGGTTAATTTTGTTGGTGTAACGCGTGTGTAATTTCACCCTACACCCGATAAATTCCCAAAAACACGCCTATTGTTAATTTTAAGCAAGCATACGACAGTATCGATCGTGGAGTACTGTAAAACATCGTGCTGCAATTTGGTATACCAGTAAAATTAGTACGATTAACAAAGATGACGATGACCAACTCCGTACTATGGGTGAGGATCCAAAACAGGCCGACTGATGTCTTTGAAATACGTACTGCACTGAAGCAAGGCGATGGACTGTCTCCGACGCTCTTCAACCTGGCACTTGAATTTGCCATCCGGGTAATGAATGCGGACAACAGCGGCATACTACTATTCAAGTCGTCGCAGTTGATAGAGTACGCTGACGACATCAACATCAAGTTCCAAAACCTGCCCGACCCAGAAGAACTGCTAAATAATCTTGACACGGCTGCAAAAGAATATAGACTACGCATTAACCAGGACAAGACAAAAATAATGATGCAATCAAGAACAAGGACGCCGGAGCAATCGAAATCAACGTCGGGGACCTCAGCATCGAATTCGTAGACGACTTCATATAATATGAAGTAGTAATCTGTCAAAGGACGCCAATGAAACTGACGAAATCAAGCGACGGATATAGCTAGCAACAAATAAGACTTTCTTCTCGGTAAAGAAATCGATGCATGGGCACAGAAATACTAAGTTCCGCAAATAGAGCCATATATAACACTCAAAATACGACAATGCAGTTCAAAAAAAGGGGAGGAAGTCCCTATATTTTTTTTGGAATTTTGGGTGTTGTATTTGGTTTGGATTTAGGCTTTTGATAAATAATTTCCCGTTAGCTAACAGGCAGTTTAACAAGATATTAAGGCCTGGGGGAGAAAACATTTCCCATTTCCAGGAGTTTTTTTTTTTTTCAGAAACTTCTAAACATACAAAGCTTATTTTGGTATAAAACGTTAGCAAATTTAATTTACTTTAAAATCAAATTATTAAATTTTTTATTTTTTGTCAATAAAAAAATTTCTCATGTATTAAATGCAGCTTATTTGCACCGACTGTGATATGTTCCATTTTGAAGAAAAACAATTTTCCTTATAGTCGATGATGTATTTATTTTCCTATATACGTATTTCGGCAGCTACTTGCTGCCTTCTTCAGTAGAATAGATATAATTTCTTTGGGATCTTTGATTTATACTTTTTTACATAGTTGTTTTTTAGTGCAATACCCAAACTCTTACTTTTATGGCTAATCAATAATTTACATTTCCAGAGAAACCAAGATCGACGTAAAAAACATGTAACAACATGTAACACCTCCTCACGCCAGTACCAAGAAGAGGCAATTCAGTTTAATAACCCATTAATTAAACTAAACCACCCCTTCCGGGTATTAGCGTGAAGAGGTATGAGTGTGCGTTACCCAAATCGGTGTTCAATCTTATTTCGGAGTTTTCTTTTGTGATGAAATAGCTTTCATATGGGTCTATTTTGCTGGCCTTGACCTCTTTGATTGGTTTTACTTGTCCCATTTGGTGTCCTTCTTCGATGATGTGTCGTGCTACCAAAGATCTTATTTGGTTTTTGTTTTTGTTTTTGCGTTTCGCTACCTCCGCCTCGCAAAAATGATCCTTCGATCGGGTGGTGACTAGGCGTTTTGTTTGTCCTATATATGTTTTGTCGCAGTCTTGGCATGATATTCGGTAAATGCCACTTTTTTCATTATCCTTTTTCTTGTCTTTCTCTGTGTTGAGGCGCGACTTGATGGAGTGTTGTTTGCTCGAGCAACCTCAACACAGAGAAAGACAAGAAAAAGGATAATGAAAAAAGTGGCATTTACCGAATATCATGCCAAGACTGCGACAAAACATATATAGGACAAACAAAATGCCTAGTCACCACCCGATCGAAGGAGCATTTTAGCGAGGCGGAGGTAGCGAAGCGCAAAAACAAAAACCAAATAAGATCTTTGGTAGCACGACACATCATCGAAGAAGGACACCAAATGGGACAAGCAAAACCAATCAAAGAGGTCAAGGCCAGCAAATTAGACCCATATGAAAACTATTTCATCACAAAAGAAAACCCCGAAATAAGATTGAACACCGATTTGGGTAACGCACACTCATACCTCTTCACGCTAATACCCGGAAGGGGTGGTTTAGTTTAATTCATGGGTTATTAAACTGAATTGCCTCTTCTTGGTACTGGCGTGAAGAGGTGTTAAAATACATGTTGTTACATGTTTTTTACGTCAATCTTGGTTTCTCTGGAAATGTAAATTATTGATTAGCCATAAAAGTAAGAGTTTGGGTATTGCACTAAAAAACAACTATGTAAAAAAGTATAAATTAAAGATCCCAAAGAAATTATATCTATTCTACTGAAGAAGGCAGCGAGTAGCTGCCGAAATACGTATATAGGAAAATAAATACATCATCGACTATAAGGAAAATTGTTTTTCTTCAAAATGGAAAATTTCTCAGTCAAATTTTTGTTGACAAGCCTCGGATTCCTGTTCGGCACCCCTAAAAACTTTGGGACGCCTTTAACAACCTTTCTGGTATCGAATTTTTGGACTCCCTCCGAAACACAATCTTAGCTACGTCACTGAATGGGCGGAAATCCGCAACGCACGGTTCATAGCCGAATGCTTAAGAAGGTATTGAAAGGAAGCATCAACGGAACAGGACTGTGAGGAATACCGAAAGATCGATGGGAAGGCTGAGTCGATGTGGACGCCGAGTGACTGCTAGGTTTTGTAAACTATAAGACGCTGCTATTGATAGTTGGAGGAAAATTATCGAGCAGGTCAATCAATGTTCGATAGTGAGATGTTGAGTTGCCACCATGACAATGTAATTTAATAAAAATGTGATATTGTTAATCCGTTTATCGCCCAAGTCTATCAAAATGCTAGATATAGTATTTTCAATCTGCCGATAATTTCGCAATTCATTAACGATACGTAATATTATTCATATAAATAGAAAAAATACAGTAGCGGAAATTAGAATAGGTTGACCCTTATTTTTTGTTATTGTTAAAAATCTTAACCCTTCCAGGGGCATAGGCGCGTCAAAATTTTTAGCATAGCAATGCTTTGTTGATATTTTGGTAGCATATAAATTTCGGATGGCGTAGTTGCCAGCATTCATCTTCGATCCGTATAGCAGCCTTTCACTAACAAGCTTGGAACGCTGTGGGAGTGCTAATAGTACCCAGAGATAGTTTTTTATTTTATTAACGCGCCGGATAAATAAACCCCGTGTGAGACACACGGCTACCGAGCGAAACACAATAAAGTATTGAAAATAAGAAACAACTTTGATTCATAGATCATTAAACAGTTTTTTTTTTAAGTGAACCTTTTAAATGTTCTCCCCACATCGTAATTTTTGTGAATAATTTATACTGAGCTTGAATTTATATAATGTACAATAATAAATCTAGCTTGAGGCAATATTTTATAACAAAAGAGTTAGAGGAAGAGATTAGAGGTTAGAGGAACCTATTCAAATTTTAATTTTAAAAAGGGGTCACATAAATTGCTGATAATACGTCGCAAATAGAGAACGGTAATTGATCATTGTGGCCTCCAAACATGCAAACCATGTTTTGTACTCTTCTTTGGTGAAAAATGTCAAATGTTCGTCAAATTATAAAATTCTATTATTTGCATAGATTATTTTGATACGTCAGTTACACACAAAGTAACCCACTTCGATCTTCTTTTTCTTATTCTTATTCAAAGCAAAACACACTAATAATTTTTTTAATTAGCTGCGCAGTTTTTATACCCTTCACGGATGTGATAGGGTATATTAACTTTGTCATGAAGTTTGCAACGCACAGAAAGAAGCATCTCCGACCATATAAACTATATTCTAGGTCAGTATGATGAGACGAGTCGATTAAGCTTTGTCCGTCTGTCTGTCTGTCCGTCTGGATCTATGCAATCTAGTCCCTCAGTTTTGAAGCTATCGAGCTGAAATTTTGTACACAGCCTTCTTTTTATTGCACACTGTAAATATGTCGGAACCAGTGGAGGCGAACCACTACGTCATATAGCTGCCATAGGAACGATCGGTCCAAAAATTGGTCTTAGTGAGAAAATTTTTTTTATTTCTAAAGATATCTTTCGAAAATTCTTTTCGTTGCATGCTATAAATACGAGTATGCCGGAATCAACAGAATCGGACCACTACGTCGTATAGCTGACATAGGAACAACCGGTCTAAAAATTCGTCTTTGTAAGAAAAACTTTTTTATTTCAAAAGATATCTTATTCAAATTTCTCACCAATCAAAAGTATTTTTATTCAAATCACATTCCTGAATTTGGTTGAAATCGGACTATTCTATCATATAGCTGTCATAGGAACGACCGTTCCAAAAGCAAGTTTTTGTTAGAGAAACTTTTCTGTGTCTGAAGATATTTTTACGGAATTTCATATTATTCAAACATATTGGCTGCCAAATCACGTTCGTAAATTTGGTTAAAATCGGCCCACTATTTCATATACCTCTCATATGAACAGTGAAATCGGGACAAGACTTACTACTAATTTCAAAGTGGCGGATGCACCATAAGTCACAACGCTTCGCGTGAAGGGTATCATACCTTCGGCAAGCTAGCCAAAGGCTAGTTTGTTTAAATATAAAGAGGGCAACGTGAAAATGATATTTTTTTTTTGGATGGAAGTACTGGTATTTTATTAAATTTTTCTTTTTTTTATATATATAGCAAATCGCCGCGTTATAATGATCAAATGGTGTTAACATTATTTTGTTCAAATTTTTCCTAACATTCCGAAGATTTGCACAAGCAATTATTTTCAAATTTTCTGTTCTGTAAGCAGCGATTGAACATTTTATAAATGGATTTTAAGTACTTTGGGAACATTTTTATGAATTGAAGTCTTTAATGGCAGGCGCATGATAGCAACTGTACCATCCGAAAAATATGCTACCAAAACGTCAACAAAGCATAGCTTTGCAAGAGATGTAGACGCACCCACACTCCTGGAGGGGTCAAGGCAATTAACAGTCTTTAATTACGTAATTCCATGTTCCACAGGGCATAGGGCCAAGTATTAGCTACGATTCGGAATTTATTGCAATGATCTACCTTGTATAGTTTTTAAGTTATTGCATTTTTAGTAAAGTGAGCACGGCGATTTTTTGTTCTGAAATTCAAATGCCTGTAGCAGCGAAAGGGTTAAGAAATCGAAAAAAAAACGTCTTTATTAATTTTGATTAGAGATTTGTGAGGTGAAGTCGATGGGTAGCATTTTCTGGATACCCTGTATAAGTACAATAGATATTTAAAAACGAAAGTGGAATTGATTACATTCAGATACCCGATAAAGATGGTTATGGTTACTATTGCATTGGACTATTTGTAGACCTTGTACATTGACTTGATATGTTTTATTTTATTGCACGAAAATAAATCAATGTTACGATGTATTCATAGTAACTGCCAATATCCGATCATTGTTTATTATCAATGTGAAACATGTTCAGGTCAAATTTCGCGGAGACGCGTGATTGTTCACTGACAGTCTGTCGCTCTGTTGTAGCTCATCTCCGGAAGTTCAGTGTGTTATTTATACAATGTCAAATTGTATGTGATTAAAATTATTACACAATATGTGATCGATGCAAAATAATAGAAATCGTAATTACATACATATCAGATAATTTATATATTTACTTTGATGTTAGCACTTTTCCACCGTACGCATGTTTATGTTACGAATCTGGATTCCATATAATATACAATACAGTAGAGTCCGCATATAACGAACCTCAAGGGACCGGCTGATTTATCCGGAGTTCGCTATAATCGGAACATATAAGGGAAATACATATAGCATTCGTATTTGATATTTAAATGTTGTATTTCATCAAAAGATACAAAAGTAGAAGAACTATGACGAAATTATTTTTATTTTAAACATAGTCATATCAATATTCATACGCATGTACATAATGGAAGTATTTTAAGAAAAAAAGTTCAAAATTGTCGATTGGTTATTTCTGGAAGTTAAATATGATTCATTTATGTGTGACTCAACTCGCGCAAAACTATTAAGTATATCGATTGGTGCATTTCGAAGTTGAAAAAAATTGCGAATCTGACCCATCTTGTGAATTACATCGATAATCGGCGGAGCTGAATGTATCGTGTTGTGATATTCTACAGGATCTTCATCGTCGTCGTCACTTTCTGCCGATGAAACACTTGACAAAATTTGCTCATCGGTTAGATGTTCGGTGCTAATAAGATCCTCGTCAACTCGGATGTACTCACTGAACTCTACGTCTATGCCAGGCATGATCGTTTCCCTACTTTGTCTCAGCAACTCAGCAAGTGAAATGTCGTCTTCTGCATGAAATCCGTCAGAATTGTATTCCTCCAAAAATCCGGGCATGAGCGTAACAGTTCGCGATTGTTCGTGTCGAAACTTTTTTCCATGCCATGTGAAGAAAATTTATTGAATCTAAAAGGGTAACAGCAAACTTGTCTTTGCCGTCGTCAATAGCATTAATCCACTTCGCTAGAAAAATGCGCCTGTAATTGCTTTTCAAGCTATGAATCACCCCCTGATCCATTGGTTGTAACTTCGCACAAGTGTTAGGTGGCATGAAAACCAATTTAATGCACCTTAAATTTTTCAGATCGGGGTGAGCAGGGCAATTATCCAGTAATAATAGAATTTTCCGATTTATTCTGGATAACTCTTTATCCCACTGCCTCAAATGATTCGCAAAAATATCAGCCGTCATCCAGGCTCTAGAATTGGGTTCATAGTCGACGGGTAGATTCCTATTTTTGAAGCATCTGGGATTTTTAGATTTGCCAATGACAAGCAATTTTCTTTTTTCAATTCCCAATAGATTTGCTGCAACAAGAACCGTTATTCGCTCTTTTGAAAACTTTCCACCGGAGCAGGATTCTCCTTTAAATTTTAGTGTCTTGTTTGGCGTGAACTTATAAAATAAACCGGTTTCATCTGCGTTGAAAATGTCACAGCTTCTATAATTTTCTTCAAGCCCGTGGCATTTGTTTTGTCGCCAGTCATCCTTATCTACCGCTGCAGATTCTCCGATTAATTTTCCGGAAACGATACCATGGCGGTTTTTAAATCGTTCAATCCAGCTCTTGCTACAAGAAAATTCGTCATTATCTTCAAGTTTTTCTCCGAACTCGTTCGCTTTCGATTGTAAGGCAGCGCCTGTTATAGGGACATTCGAATTTCGCCGTTGCGAAAACCATTTTATAAGTCCTTGATCCAGCTGATCATGTTTGGACTTCTTTAATTTCTTCGTATCCGAATTCCTGTTCTCGAAACTACGTATGATGGTTTCACGATTTTTCCATATTGTAGCTATTGTTGACTTAATTGCATTTTCTTGCATAAATAACTTTGTTTAATACCACTTTCAATTTGCTTCACAATATCAAACTTCTCTTTTAATGATATGCCTTTGCGCGTTTGTTTTAAAATACACCACCAGCAGATGACATCTTGCTAATAACAATCACAGTAAATGACTGAAGAAAAACATATACAAAACGCACCCCGGCGAATACCCCAATTATACGTATAAAAGTTCGTTATAAGCGGAACGTTGGACCTTTTTTTGTAGGATTTGGTTCGCTATATCCGGATAGTTCGTTAAAAGCGGGTTCGTTATATCCGGTAGGAAATGTACTGAATTTATATATTTTTCGTTCGATCATTTGAAATTGGATCGTTATAACCGGAAGTTCGTTATAACCGGGTTCGTTATAAGCGAACTCTACTGTAATTAGGTTAACAAAATATGTTCATGGTTGTATAATTTCTTCAAACCCTGTGCAAAAATGCAACAAATCAATTAAAACAACTTCACTGATGGTGGCGGAAGTTCGAAGGATTGAGCGTCGATATACCAAGTAAGTGGGCGCAGGTTCAATTCTTCCCACGAATACTCGAACAGTTGCTTTTCTTTCCGGCCTCCAGTCGACTCATTGGATGAGTTCCTAAAAAACAACCGCAATCACGATTTCGATTTAGTAAGTGACAGAGATGTAAAGTTTTGTGTATCCGTAATAGCCCCCATATACGACGAAAACCGTCGTCAGATCGATCTGACGATATTGTGATCGTCAGATCGATCGCACAGTGACTATCGTTGACGATTTTTTTGACAGTTCCATATAATTTCGGTCGTCAGATATTTTGTGGCGATATTTTCGGTCGTCAGATCGATCTGACGATGGATCACACAGTCTATAGTGGGTCTATGTGGAAGAGAGTCGTACTATCTGAACCCGAATTATGCCGGAGCACATAAAAAACCCGACAGCAGTATGACAACCGGTCTATTTTCGTTATCGCTATCCCTTACCACAGTCAAACATTATCATTTAATTGAAAGAGATAGATAGGCTAATGTGCGCAGTTGTGAAAAACAGCAAATCAGTTGGATTTCCTTTACCGTCCATGCCATCCCATCAAAAAATCGTACCCCCCAGTATATTGGTTTACACATTTGGTGTATAAATAGGCAGGGTATTTCGAATTTAGTTCAACACCCACCCTGCCGCTTCTTATGATATTTTCAAAAAATTCTTCAATTTGTCAAGTTAAATTTCCACAGTAATAGTTTCATCGTCGTACTATATGGGTGATCATGTAAGAAATAATGAGAATGTATAGGTATTTTATTGTATTTGAAATCGCGACTTTAGCCACGGTAAACACGGGAGTGTTTACTTGGTTAGAAACATTGCGAGTAACTGTGTGAAATACTTGCAACCTTCCTGCTCCTTTCTTGAACTATCATGACCTTCTTTAATTGTTTCTTTTCATACAATTCCGTACCTCCCATGCCGGGGATATAATTTTTCATTTTCGCCTACCCATGTAGGGTAAGCACGGGGACTACTTGGTAACCCAGCAAAAAGTGTGGCTAACCAAGTAGGGTAGGTAACTGCTTAATCAAGACATGAAAATCGTAGCCCGTACGAAATGTTGAGGACAGGATAATAAAATTTTAAGTATCAATGTAATGGTATTTTGCCAACCAACGGTGCTACCCAATGTTACTAACGTAGGCTTCTACCGTAATTACCTTTCCTAAGTTGGTCCCCTAAATACCCACCAAAAGTAAAAATAAAATTCAGCAACAGCCGGTTAGTATGACTATTTTATTTTACGTTTGGATAATTTTCCTAAGAATTTTTTTACGACTTTTCTAACATTTTTAATAAATTTTTGCGTTTGCATGTCCGACCGAACTCGGGTCGTTATGCTTCAGAACCCATCGCGCTACCACATACGCCATCGAGACTAATATAGAATGGCTTCCAAATAATGCTTTATAAGCAACACTGTCCCAGAATAAAAAGTGGTTAACTAACTTGGGTACGTACATACCTGGGTTATCTAAATAATGAACATCGTAGCCCCCGAATACGTTCATTCTATTGAAAGTTATCGTGCGACAGACAGGCATGGCTAAATCGGATCAGGAGATGACCCTTATCATACATTGCTATACCTCCGGAGCCTCATTAAGGTACGTATAATCGTCGTGACAAAAACAATAAATACCCTATACCAACGCCATCTAGATAGAGAGGCCTGCGCTCAGCTGGTCGTGTACGTCATTATTTCCTTCGCCAAGGCAGTGACTGCACACGACGATGTCCCCGGCACGACATATGTTTACAATTGGAATTGCGTCAGACGGCATTTTAGCACTGCCATCTTTACTCTCAGGCCGGAGTGTCAGCTGATTGTCAAAGCACTAACGACATGACAAGCAGTCAACGAAGTGTGAACGCGTGCGGTCGCCCGGTGAAATATCGCGATAATTGTGTGTAAAAGTGAGTTTAGTGCCGGAATTTTAAGTGTAACTAAAAGAAGTGGCTATCAGTGTCGTGCGAAAGTGAAAAAAAACGCGAAGTGCCGGGAAATATCGAGTAAAATAGTGTATTGAAAAGTGCGAGGTTAGGAAAGTGCGACACGGGAAATTTCGCATTTTTCGTTTATTTTCCGGCAATTCGGCAAGCGTGAATGGTACAGCACTACCCTGGGACGAATCCTCGGGCCGGTGAGTTTAGCGGAAACTCACGGAAGTGCCCCAAAAAGTGAATTCAAAGTGGTTGTCAAATGACAACATTACAGGTGATTTCCGGCCTTTTCATCGGAATTCATAGGGTAAGTATGCGTTTTTTGTTGTGGTAGAATTTAAGTGGATTGATGCGCCCCAAAGTGTGGATTTTGACCACGATGTTGACAAACCGGACGAAAGTTTCACTGCTAGGCATCTAGTCCTGTCAGCTGCAGTGAAACTTTCGTCTGGCTCGTCAACAACGCGTTTAAGACCCGTATTTTGGGGCGCATCACATTCACTAAAATTTTTGCACAACAAAAAACGTATAATTACCCTATGAATTCCGATGAAAAGGCCGGAAATCACCTGTAATGTTGTCATTTGACAACCACTTTGAATTCACTTTTTGGAGCACTTCCGGGAGTTTCCGCTGAGCTCACCGGCCCAAGGATTCGTCCCAGGGTAGTGCTGCACCATTCACACTAGCCAAATTACCGGAAAATTAACGAAAAATGCGAAATTTTTCGTGTCGCACTTTCATAACCACACTCATGTCTCGCGCACTTTCGAGCAGTTCATTTTGGTCGGAAGTTTGCGGCACCTTGCGTTTTTTTTCACTTCCAAATATCAGTGGCAAGCACTACTTTCAACTGCACTTAAAATCGCGACACTAAAATCACTTTTACGCACGAAAATCGCCAAATTTCAAGAGGTCGACTGCACGCGTTCTTCAGTTTGCTTACATATGGTTCACTGCTTGTCATGACGTCATTGCTTTGACACTCCGGCCTGAGAGTTAAGATGGCGGTGATTTTAGTCCTCTAAAAACACACTTTCTGAACACTTGCAGCTATTTGGTCGAAGCCGCAGCCCCGGGGATCAGTCGCAGAGTATCGTGGAACAGTTCACACTTGAAAAAATACATCTTTTGACCGCACGACACACTTTCATCGCGCACGTGTTTGTTTTCTCGAATCACTAGATGAAATTTTACTAACAAATAAACACTGAACGCGAAAACGAAAACTAAACACGGAACGCACAAATAACGGGGTCTCGCCGCCAGCAGTCGCCGACCACTGGATTGCGGATACGATGGCGTCATCAAAGGAAATAATTGTGTAACTTAGCCGTCAAAATCAGCTGAGCGCAGACTTGTATAGCTAGATGGCGTTGCCTATACTTATCAAGTCTCTCTCTAATTGCCTTGACCCCTCCAGGGGCATGGGCGCGTCAACATCTCTAGCATTTCTATGCCTTGTTGACGTTTCAATAGCATACGTATATCTAATTTTCGGAAGTGCAGTTGCTAGCATGCACCTCCTATCCGCGCCGTCTTTATACTGACAAGCTCGGAGCACTATAAGAGTTCTATTAGTACTCACAGGCAGTTTCTGATCGCGCCGAGATTTGATCTCCGAACTCTAGATTAGTATCGTAGAACGGTGACCGAACGATCACGGCCACCGAACGCGACAGTCTTATAAAGTCTAGGGTATAAAAATGCAATAAATTATGGCTCCCTTTGAACAATCAACCTATGCCTTTTTTCTACCCTAGTCTTTACTTCTCCATCATCGACTTGGAATGCTCATTTCCTCCGTACTGTCAAAAGTTGAGTTTGCACGAAAAATTTTCGCCCTCCCAGTACTAACATATTGCATTCGAAAGAAAAAGTCTCCGCATCATTATGAGCAATTTTCACGCGAAAACAACTACTTTGCACTTTATTTCGCTTGAAAACCGATCTTTTGAATGTCGTGAAGAGCGTAATGTGCTGTATGCAAGTCTACACTGTTAATTTTTTGTGGGAGAGAAATGTAAGTGCAATATTTTCGCACGAAGAGGTTAGCACCAGCCTTTACACCAAGAAATCTAGTAGGCGATGTAAAATTATGTAAAAGAAAGAAAAGGTCGTACAGTACTTGAAAAATGAATAGAAGTCGGAACAAATTGTTATTTTGAACTAAACATTCTTGAAGGTCAACTTACAGTATTAGTTTCACGATTTTACGCTGAGATCTTCCGTCTGGGAACGCCGATTGCAAAAACTAATGAACGCGGCAGCGGCATTTTGTGGAGTACTGGCGTATACTATCACTCAGCTGTGCATTATGTATTGTCAAAATCCCCGATCGTCTACGAACCAAATGGAAACGGAATCTGTCATTGCTTGAACCGCGGCAGAGTTTTGTGTTTCAAACAATTTTGCAGCCGCGTAAAGCGTCAAAAACGCGCATATATTAGCTCTATCCAATACATATTGCATGTGTTTAAACTTTTTTTGTGCAACCGCAAAAATCGTGAGGTTACCATTGCCTGCGTTCACGTCCCGCAATGTTGTAATTGCGGTAAAGATTTCCCCTCCACGTAAACGTCAACTCTTCACCCGAACGATTTGTTTGTTGTCATGTAATAAACAGCTGACAGCCGATTCGCTATTGAATTTCAAACAAAACTTCAATTAAATTCAAATCAGTAGCCATACTAACACGACGGTTTCAGGAAAAATAAAAAACACTGCGAAATCCCCTCAAATTTGTGTTGCTTCGGTGTAAATAAGCACATAAGACGCCATGTAAAAATCAAATTATGCAGAGAGGATTACTATTATATTATTTCATTAGCATCACACATACATAAATTCACGACAAAATTGAAAAGCAAACTTTGAAACCGAAAACGAAAATCCACACCATCTGACAGTCACATGGAATATGTCAACTATGGACTGTCAAATACGCTAATACCCCTTGCCAAACAGTTGACAGGGGAAATCGACCAAGAAAAATTTCTGGTTAATTTCCCCAGCTGTCTGGTTGATCAAACGCAAACCGAAACGGAGCGTCCGCGAACAAAATCAGTCGAACTGTTTGCAAACGCAATTACAACGTTGCGGGACGTGAAAGCAGGCATTGTAACTTAAGCTTACGGAGGAATCACAAAGACACTAAAGAACTTTTTAATCAATTGTGGACGGATTCTTTATGCTTTCTTTGTCTGATAACACAAAATATTAATTAAAATTTTAATTAAATAGAAATTCAAATTTTCATTATAGTTACATAGTTAGTACGAAAAGTCCATTAAGATTTGATAGCATCTGGAGAAATCATAGCCAAATTGAACGAGGAGTCTCCAGACACCATATAACAATATTTCAGTTAAAGCTTTAGATTGAGGAGACAGTGGATTATCAGTGAGTGCGTCGTCGTTGAAGAGGTTCAGTGTACATAACTTACTCGTATTTGTTGGTTGATTAACAAATCTATTTGAAGTAAACTGTCTTGTGTGACCAGTAACCTTCTAAAGCATGCTATCAAATAAATACAATTATATTGATGTTCCAGACAATTATCAAGTGGGCTTGTTGACCTTACAATTAATCATAACGGACTTGAATATCGAGAATCTATTCTGCATATAAACACCGATATATGACATAAATGGAACTATACAGTGAAATTGTAGACCCGTTCATATGTGAAAAATTTATAAGTGCTCCTCTTATTACAATGTATTATTTCGAGTATGTTGATAATTAAAATCTGTATGCCAACTTTGTAAACCTATACATAAAATACATTGAAGAAAGGAATACAATACAAAACTATGATATTGCTGAGGTTTATATCGTAACATCTCTAGCCGAAACTTTGTTAATTGCCTTGATCCTTGGTATGGGTGCGTTAACGTCTCTTAGAGTACGTTTATGTTAGAGCTTCGAGAAACGATAACAGCGGCGCTGACAGTGAAGCGAAGCTGTTTATGTTGGAACAACGCATTCACTCTCTCTTTTCAGACCTATGAAAAGAACTGCTCTCAGCGACGCTCTAAACGGCTCCAACATAAACAGCTCTATGTACAATAAAAGCACGAATTCATTTCCATCGCTTCACTATCAGCGCTGCTCTTATTGTTTGTCGAAGCTCGAACATAAACTTATCCTTACATAGCTATACCTTGTTGACGTTTCGATAGCATACAAATTTCGGATGGTGCAGTTACCTGCATGCACCTCCTATCCGAGTCGTCTTTAACTGACAAACTGGGAGCGCTGTGAGAGTTTTAATAGCACCCACAGGTAAGTTTAATAACGCGTCGGGGATTCTGTAGATGCAGCATCGCAGAGTGACGACCGAGGGAGGCCTCGCGGCTACCACAGAGGTACCCAGCAAAAAACCGTACTCCTTGCTAATGCGTACTACCCAAAATACGAGTAGATATGCTAAATAGCCGTCCTGGCGTAACCGCCATTTTTACTCAGCCCATAGGATTTGCAAGAGATCAATGCCCCTCGTCATCCGATTTTAATGGTTTAGGTAACCCAGGCACGTACCCAACGACGGGGGCTACGATGTTGTTGATTTAGATAACCCATTTACGTACCCAACTTAGTTAACCACTTTTTATGCTGTGACAGTGTTAACTTTGCAAGTGGAAAAATAATTTGAAAAATCAAAATTAAAATTGCCCAAAAGTGATGGACAAGAAAGCATTATCAGTGGGGAGAGCATATCTTAAAGGAATGTAATTAAAATAGATCCTCAGTAGTAAGCTGAGCCAGTCAGTCAATCCAACGAAACAGAAATCTGAGAATTTTAATTCTAGTGAATCGCATATAGAGGGAAAACCCCAACATTTTAATTAGATTTCACCCATTCCCAGAGCCACCAAACGATGGTTGTATTTTACTGGAATTTGCTGGACAAGCCCTCGCGTTGAAATAGCGGAAGGGAAAGAGGTAAACATTTTCTTTTGTTCAAGTGTGCGCATAAGAGGTGTCCTAAGAAAGTGAATTTTTCAATGCATGAATATAAACAAAATGCATTTTTAAAAAAATTAAAGGAAAATGTTAAGAATATGAAATCCACTGCAGAGTTAATAACAGCTCGAATTGAATGTAGGAAAGCATGAAACAAAATTTATATTGTACGAGTACGTTACTCTTCTTTTAAGTAACTTGTTCTTCATTTCTCCGAACGTTATACTACTATAAGAGGAAGTTAGACTTGAGTCTATTAAAGGGTAACATTAATTTTGGAAACGAGGCGGTAAGAACAGAAGAGTCAGATACTAGAACATAAAGAATTTTGTCTAGTCACCCTGAGCTCTACAAGTCCATTATGACCGGGTTACACTGTATGTACATACATTGAACATAAATATCCTGCAGTACACATATGATTAGGTTTTACCAGCATTCCGACCAGGGTCAAGGTCAAGCCGTGGAACAATTTCACTCACGTAATTTTTACGTAAACGCGACTAGTATTTATACGTTTGTCTATTTGTCCGTCTGTCTGTGCGGCGGGGGTCATTTTATACTCTCTTGGAAAAATAAAATCGATCAGTTGGAAACTAACGGTACTTTTCTTACAAAGAGCCCCGTACTGCCCTACTTTTCTCATTTTTTGTCTAAAACTCTTGAAACAGATGAGCCTAATCAGACCAAAGGAACGCCTACCTCCCCTAGAAATGTAAAAAAATGAAATATTCATTTAATTACGATACCTTTCGACAGAATGACACTAGCGGGCTGAAAATTTGGTAGGATGTTGTTAGTAAGATTTAGTTAGTTGGTATTGAAAATACGCAATATCCAACAAAAACAGCCCCTACCTCCTCTACAAATGATATTTTGAATAGGCGATATCTTTAGATAGAATAACGGTAGGAAGATGAAATCTTGGCAAAATGTTTAAAAAAAAACCCAGTTGGTTGGTATTCAAAATGAGCACGATCGGGTAAATAAAAAACACCTACCTCCACTACAAATTTTATCTCAAATATATGGTAACATTCCATAGAATGCAACTAGCGATTTTAAATTTTGGACAAATCGTATCTCCCCTATATAGTTGTGGTAAAAAGGACACACTCGTCTCAAACGGCGCTCACCTCCCCTGCAAATGTTCTTTCATCGTAGCTTCATCGGCTAATTTCTGACCATACAGGAAATATTGTACAATTTCAATGCATATGGCTGTTGCATATTTTAAGTTTGGTGACACCACTAGGTCTGAACAAGTCTAGAGTATATATGCTTTGGACTGAAGCGAAGCGAAGCTTCGGTCTCGTTTTTCATGTGTTTGCTGTTGGATTCGTCGACTCATCAACGTCGGTACCCGTTATCAGCTAACAAGTTACGCGTTGTCGTAAACCCGTTTGCTGTTTACACGCGACGGATATCGTGGATTTGACGCGCCCGACGGGTTTGCGCGTCGCGTGTATTAGAAACTTTAGGCGGACAGCCAGCACTGATAAGGCAGATAGTACAGTTTATTTGTGTAGAAATGGTTCCAAAAGAATTGGTATATCTTTAACCGTTACGAGGTTATCGTTCTTTTTGTGATTGTCATCAAAACTTGCCAAACAAAATAAAATTTGCCATTCTTCCAATCATTTAATCCGAGATTTGACCTCACTTTCTGAAAATACATAAAATTTCATATAAAACGACTTGCGAAATTCACCGTTATTTCGAAGATACAACTGTTCAAACCTCATTCGAAAATTTTCAAATTCAAATGTATCACAGAAATATACCGTTGAAAAACCTGGGACAACTTTTGTCAAAAATGCAGATTTGTTCAAAGTACATACCGTTGTTCAGTATTAATTTGAATTTTCAATGAAAAATCGGTTTTAAAATTGCTTTAAGGTTTGAACAATTGTATCTTTGGAGTAACCGTGAGCTGCAGAATTGGGAAAACATGGTTTTACATGAAATTTTATGTTTTTCAGAAAATGAGGTCAAATCTCGCATTAAATGATTGGAAGAGTGGGGAAATTTAATTTGATTTGGCAAGTCAAGCCTTTTTGATGACAATCACAAAAAAAAACGATAGCCCCGTAACGGTTAAATATATGTATATCAATTCCTTTGGTACCATTCTTCCACAAACAAACTGTACTATCCACCCTATCAGTATTGTCCACCCATCGCGGGACACCCTGTATACTACATAATATGTTTCTATGTGCATGGTCAAGGAGATGCGATAACCTGAAATTCACAGTTTACATTTGGGGTTCTTTGAATTTCTGTAAACCTAGTAAGAATTGATAATTATTGTTTGTATTTTTTCTTTAATTGATACATTTCTATCTATAATTTGTTGCTATGACTGATACATGAATGAAACATGAATGACACAAGATAAGATTATACGCTCCAAAGCAGAACACAGCAGATCAGAGGAGCAAAAAAAAATACGATGCAGAACATATCAGAGTAGCGAACAGGGAATTCATAGAAAAATGGAGAATTTCCTTGGTTCGGGGTGTGTCTGTGTTTGGTTAGCCTTCAAACCTCAACTCAAATCTCAAAACTTAAATTCTAATTATTGTATATCCTCAGTGCAAATACAATCTAACAATCTTTAATTAGGGCAGCAGAATCATTTTATTTGTTTGCTATTCCATGTAACTACACAAAATCAACATTTTATTGACAGGAAATAAACTGGATATGATCGACATAAATTGTATTAGGTTGGTGCAGATGAAATGTCGGATTTTGCAAAGACATGAATTTGGCTGCGATTTGTATGTATCAAACTGCCACCAGGCGGCCCTAGTGATATGATATATTGAAGTATAAGTACTGCTACCTTGGCTTATGGAGTCATTTCGGTTTTGTACTTCATGGTGATCGGTGAAAAAAAAGAAAAAGAACATGGAAGCGAGTGAAAAACGACTATTTTTCAAATTTTTTTTTTTTTACAAATTTAATCAGAGCACAACGCAACGGAAGCAACGAGGAATATCAACAGGGCATTTGGACCTGATACGGTTAACGAACGAGCCACTCAGCAGTGATTCGAAAAATTTCGATTCGGAGATATGAACCTTCGAAATGAGTCACGTGGAAACCGAGGACCATCGATCGATAACGACGAGCACGCAGCTAGTGGAGTCTGACCCCCGCCAAAGTATAAGGGAGCTTGCGGAGAAATTGGGCGTGCACCATTCGATAGTTTGCCGCCACTTGCAACAACTTGGAAAAGTGAAAAAGCTTGACAAGTGGGTTGCGCATGCTCTTACCAAAGAATAGAGATTACTGCTAAGAAGAAGTGGGACTCCATACAAATTAAGAGTGCCTGCCTGGTAGTTGCATATGTGTTGGATTCCATCAGTACACGAAGGGGTAATGCGGAATAGCAAGTATGTTACTCAAACGATGAAACGTTCTAGACAGTTGGCATTTGAAGACATTTTTAAAATGTTGCCGTCCCTATCCCTCTAAAGGCAACTTTCATTTGATTATTTGCGTATCAATTGGCACTGCGCTTTTGCTTAAATCGTATGAAGTTCCATCCCCCTCCTCTTACCGAGTAAAACATGACGTGTCGAATGGAAATTTCCAGTTCTCTTCTCTCCCGCAACAGAAACGAACCGTTCTTGTACCGAATTGTGACCTGCCATGAAAAGTGGATACTATACGATAATCGTCGCCGATCAGCCCAATGGCTAGATGCCGATGAGGCTCCAAGACACATGCCGAAACCAAACCTTCATCCAAAGAAAATAATGGTGACTGTTGGGTGGTCTGCAGCTGGATGTATGCACTATTCGTTCCTGCAACCTGGCGAAACCATCAATGCTGAGAAATACTGCGCTCAACTGGACGAAATGCATCAGAAATTGACAGTTCAACGACCTAGGCTAGTCAACAGGGATGGAGTTATACTGCTTCATGACGACGCACGACCTCATGTATAGTATCGAGAACAACGATCCAAAAATTGAACGAGTTGCGCTATGAGACTCTTCCTCATCCGCCATATTCACCAGCCCTCTCGCCAGCAGATTACCATTTCTTTAAACATTTGGATCACTTTTTGCCGGGAAAACAGTTTAACAATGAAGCAGCTGTCAAAAATGCCTTCGAGGAGTTTCTTCGAACCAGAAACTCGGACTTCTACGAAACAGGAATAAATGCGCTTGTATCTTGTTGGGAAAAGTATTGTATTTTGCATCCGCTGGTACGTATTTCCCTTTATAAAACGTACAGCTGTTCAAAAATTTACTACTGAATCCGACATTTCATCTACACCAACCTAATATAAGTAAACTATTGTACATGGTCGCAGCGAACTCCGAAAATGTATTTCAACATACGAATTCGCCTAAAGAGTTGATTTCGCCAGCTGTTCATCCAGCATAATGCTTCTAGTACACGTGACGCGTATACGCGATCGCGTGATTTTTGACCCGAGTCGCGTAAACGCGTAAACGTAAACGTAGTGTTTACACGTTAAGGCCGGTACTAAGATCGCGTGCAATGAAAAGTGCCGTGAAATCCCATTCAAAATGACAAAATTTTTCGCCGATGAAAACAGACGTGAAATTGTGTGAAAGGTAAAATTTCATTTCACGCGATCTTGAGTGAAATATCAAGTGTGTGGATTTCACGAAGATGAATTTTTTTCTCGTACCAAATGTACGAGATTGCATCGTATATGGGGGCTATTAGGCAGGCCGCACATTGCGTCGTAGGCAGGGCAGCCCGTGCAGCGCGTACATGGCATTGTTGTTGTAAATTGTGATTTTGTCAATTCTTACAACACCACTCTCCCAATCATCCAATCCGAGATTTGACCTAGCTTTCTGAAACTACATAAAATTTCATATAAAACATGGAAAATTTCCCGGTTTCGAAATTCACCGTTACTTCAAAGATACGAATACGAGTACAACTGTTCAAACTCTGAAGATCGATTTTTCATCGATAATTCAAATGATAATTTTACAACGGTACTTTCAACTGACAAATCTGCAAATTTGACAAAAGCTGCTCCAATGTGTCGGCTTTCAAATGGTATATTTCTTTGATGAGCTTAGGTTTGAAATTTTTTTTAAAAATACGCATTAAAAGAAAAAAATATGGTCTGGAGATGAAACAAATTTACTGCTACCAAAGAAAAATGGGAAAAAGGACCGTATGGTTTTGTAATTTGGAACTATTAATATGGAGAATCCTCTGAATATATGCTCCAAAGTCTCTATTGATAGGGTGCCCGGAAGGAAAAGGGGAAAGGACGCCAAAGGTATTTTTTCACAGTTTTCCTTGAATTTTGAAAATTATGAGTTTTAAGAAATAAGTTCTAAAGGCGAATTTTCTCTCTAATTGCCTTGACCCCTCCAGGGGCATGAGCGCGTCAACGTCTCTAGCATTTCTATGTCTTGACGTTTCAATAGCATATCTACTTTTCGGAAGTGCAGTTGCTAGCATGCACCCCCTATCCGCGCCGTCTTTATACTGACAAGCTCGGAGCACTGTGAGAGTTCTATTAGTACTCACGGGCAGTTTTTGATCGCGACAAGATTTTATCTCCGAGCTCTAGATTAGTATCGTAGAGCGGCGACCGAACGATCACGGCCGAATTAAATCACATAAAATTTTATACAAAGTGATATATCATACATCCGACCAAAGAGATTATACATCCGACCATAAAATATTATATTATACCCTAGACCATAAACCAAGGAAGGTTCATTTTTACTGTGAGGTGTATTTTTTAAGTTTATATCGTTTTTTTGTGTACTAATAGTACTGGAGCCCGTTGCAAGGAAGCCTTCGTCATCTGTAACCGGCTAGAATTTACACCAGTTGTAAAACATAGTACGAAGGCTACGAAAACGTACGTCAGCCCAGTCCTGCCCGGGTCCGTGACCCATGCTTACCATCTCAAAAACGGTCAACACGGTCAGCTTAGGTTACGGACCCGGGCAGGACTGGGCTGACGTACGTTTTCGTAGTCTTCGTACTATGTTTTACTGTTAACTGGTGTAAAATCCAGCCGGTTACAGAAGCCGAAGGCTTTCTAGCAGCGAACTTTTAGGCTATAAGCAGAAAAAATAATTGTAAGAACAGAAAGAATGCAATCATGCATTGTTTCTGGTGCTATTGTCAAAACAACCATTTTCTGTTGACGATTCTGTTGTAATTTTATCGCTATAGCAACAGGAACAGAATTATGTCACAAATGTACTGAATTCTGTTCCTGTTCCTGGTTCTGGTGTATTCGACATAGCCGCTTCAGCGGTACGAGAGAGTCCCACATTTTCCATAAATTTGTAAAAATACTGGCGCCAATCATACAATTGCCGTTTAATGTTTTGCTTATATTCTACTAAGCTGATAAGGAAAAAAAAAGATGAAAATGATTATTGCAAGATCAGTCAGACTCAAATGATTTTAATTGTTCTCGGAGAACTATTAATCCAGGCGAACTGTACTTTAAGAGTGCGTGCCAGGCACTGTCCGATTTTTTTTTAGAAATCGATAGAGGCTAAAGCCCCATTATCCAAGCTGCGGAATTAATAGTAGTCTATTCCGCAAGACGCAATAGACTACTTTCAGCCTGGGGATACCGCTGCGTCTTGCGGGATAGACTGCCTAGAAAGCAGTATGTTTCGCAACATGCAGCGATATCTTCATGCTTCGAAAGGCAGTCTATTCCGCAGCGGATTTCCGCTCAACTCATCAGGTGCTGCCTTGATTCATCGGGGAAGCAGTGACATTCATTCAGTCACTTATCATGTGATTAGTAATTAGCAACAGGCCCGGCTCTAATACATGCGCAGACAGTGTATTTGAAGAGGGTGTCATTATAAAGGAGCGCAAAATCTTTTTCTTAATTAAACAATACGCTACATTTTAAAAATCATAAGGTATCCTTAAGGTGAGGTCTAAAATGGTTTCGGTTCTTGTGTCTCGTGACTAACGGTAACGGGCGTCTATTCAATGGTTCACTTCGATTTAATTGACTAGATAAAATCGCACTGACCCCATGTTGAGCGCTGAATATTTTCAAGCCTTTACTCTCCAATTTTCCACTATTTTCCATTGCGAATTTTTACTATCATAGAATAAAAAAAAATTCAGGTAACTTTAAGGTAGCGTATGGTAACCTTAATGCCGATTAAAATTCAGATATGTTTAGAGTTTTGTGTCTTGTGACTACCAGTATTCTGATTGATCATTTTGTTTCATTGACTTGATCAAATCACCCACCCACATTGGACGAAATATATTTGCAGGCTTCATCGACGATTTTCTACTGTAATTATCACTTATTTAGGACAGAAAACAGCTTAAGATAGCCTTAAGATATCCTTCAAGTAGCTTACGTTTTATGATAAAACCGAAATCTCTTTAGGATTTCGTGTCTTTTGATTGATGACATTACTTCTAGTTAAAATAAATAACTGGCGCAACAGTCCAATTTGAACCATGGCCTCAAGATGAGTTAGCATCATCTCATTTTCTAGATCGTGACGGTATGTCTTGTGCAGAGGTGTGTGATCAGCAACACGCTCAACCGAGTTATTTACCCCATAAATGGGTACTCATTTAACAGCTGAGTGGGCTCATAGTCCGACACGTAAATCCCCTTTTTTATCGAAAACTACCGCATTCAGTAGGAATCGAACCGGGGCCCAGTGCGTAGAAGGCGAACGTGCTAACCGTTGCGCCATCCGGACTACACTTCTAGTTAAGCTTTGGGATTTTAGTTCAAAAAGCAAATTTTCCAGACAATGTTTAGATTTTCTTAAGATTTCTGAAATGATTCTTTCATAGGAGCAGATTTTTAGTAAGTATAAGCAATATGTCAATTATACATATTTTTTTCTTATAAATTTATCCACAGAAAAATACCCACCTCCACGTTGTTCATTCACGTAAATCGTGGGTGATATACATACTCGTACATACTTTAAAAATGTTGCAGTGTTATTAGTATTATTATATTCTGGGGGATAGCCGAAGCAGACCACTAACGTTTGGGTCCCTTTTCGCCCCCACCCGGTTATCAGTGGCTTCCAGATGTCGACTGATAGTTGTCGACCTCTTTCTTCATCACTGAGTCCCGTGTTATTGCTAGCATTTGTTTAAGGCTGAGTTCACTCATGGCTTCCACACTTATCGTGTGCTTACCTGTGATCCTCAACCTCGTGCTAGCCAGTGCTGGACATTCGCACACAATGTGTGCTGCCGTCTCGGCCTCCTCCAGACATAGCCGGCAAACGTCATCTTCCCCGATTTTCATCTTGGCCAGATGAACCTTAAAATTAACATGCCCTGTGACCAAGGCAGTTATCCAACTTAGGGTACTCCGTTTATAACTGAGTATCTTTCTCGCTTCCCTGCCTAAAGGGCTGGTCATTGCATTCCGAGCTTGTTTGCAAGTGACTAGCTCCTGCCATCTTTGTTGATGCATGGAGTCCATCCACTCCCCAACCTTCGCTCCAATCATGCCGTTCCCCAGAGCAACTCTGGGTTCTGAGCCAATGAAAGTTGCCGCAGAGCTCTGTTTTACTAGGGCATCCGCCGCCTCATTTCCTGTTGTACCTATGTGTCCTTTTACCCACATCAGCGTAACCTCATTTATTGAGGCACACGTGTTGAGCTTCCGGACACACTCTAGCACCAGTTTAGAGTTTATGTTCGTCTGCTGCATGCGTCTGATCACCGATTGATTGTCCAGTGCAATAAGGATTTTCTTCCCCCACACCTGACCTTCAAGCAGGTGGTCCAACGCATGCAACAAGCCAAGCATCTCTGCTGGTATACGGACACATACTCTCCTAGACTAAGCGCACATGCTAGGTTTAGGTCTTCAGAGTAAATCCCCGCCCCCGCTTTACCGTCCATTAAAGAGCCATCAGTAAAAATGCTGATGTCATTGTATATACACTCATTGTGTATGTTTCCATCTGCAATGTGAGTCTTGTGTAGTCTTTCAACTACCCTACGTCTACTCATGCCTTCTACCGTCATTAGAGTCTCCCTGATCTCATCATGAATAATGTCTAGGATGCTCTTATGACCGCTGCTAGTTCCAAAGCGATGCCACATGGAGTCCCTTTCCATGCGTATTGCCGAAAGCGCCGCCGTTTTCTTTATAAATAAGTTCAACGGCGGCGGTCCCAGCAATGCCTCCATTGCTCGCGTTGGTGTGGTGCACATTGCAGCACATATGCTTACGCAAGCTATCCTTTGTACCCCATCCAGCTTCTGCTTTGTGGTATTATGCATGGCGTTTGGCCACCATACCACTGATGCGTAGGCTAGAATGGGTCTTACCATCATTGTGTAAATCCAGTGTGTCGCTTTAGGTGAAATTCCCTACCTACGAGCATACACTCTCTTACATTGATGCAAAATCCTTTTCGCTTTTTGGATCTTTTCATCAACGTGAACATTCCAAGTTAGTTTCGCATCTAAGGTAACTCCTAGATGCTTCACTTCCTTGGAAACCTTAATTTCCGAACCAAAAAGCCGTAAGGGAGTTATCTCTATGTCTTTCCTCTTACGAGTAAAAATCATAGTGTTTGATTTACTAGCGTTTATGGTTAGCTCTTGCTCATTACACCATTCTTCGGTTACTTTCAGAGCTTGTCCCATGCAACCTAGAATTGTGTCCATGAACTTTCCACTGACCGTAAGTGCCAAGTCATCGGCGTATCCTACAGTGTGTACGCCCATCGAGTCCAGCTTCCAGAGAAGACTGTCCACGGTGATGTTCCACAATAGAGGCGAAAGAACACCTCCTTGTGGGCATCCTCGGACTACCTCACCCCGTATTCTGTCACATCCACTGCTAAGATTTACCGCCCTCTGCTTAAGCATAGAGTCGATCCACTTAATTATAATGTAATCAACCCCCCGCTCAGTGAGGGCGTTCCTTAGTTTGGTAAAGGAGATTTTATCAAAAGCACCCTCTATATCCATAAAAGTAGACATAGCGATCCCGCCATTGTTAATCTCTCTCTTTGCAACTCTAACAAGTTCGTGTAGAGCGGTTTCCGTAGATCTGCCTGCCCTATAAACATGTTGGCACCTACTCAGAGGACTATACATTAGCGTGGTGTTCTCCATGTAGTCCACCAACACTTTTTCCATTGTTTTCAACAGGAATGATGTAAGGCTAACCGGCCTGAAGGACTTTGCCTCTGTATAGTCTTTCTTTCCCGGTTTAGGCAGGAAGACCACCTTAGCCTCCCTCCATGCCTTCGGGATGTAGCCTGCTGAAAGACAGGCGACGAATATATTCCGGATCCTATCTAATAGAGCGCCCATGCCCCACTGTAATAGTGCCGGGAATATTCCGTCCATTCCAGCCGTTTTAAATGGTGCAAAAGAGTTTATAGCACTTTGAACTCCATTTGGAGATATTATCCTCTCAGCTTCTTGTTGACTTACCCCACCAGTTCCCTTGTTAGTTTGGGCCCATGGTTGGTTTGACTTGAAACTTCCAGGAAAATGTACCTCCATCAGCGCCTGCAACGTTTCGTCCACTGTTTCTGTCATGGAACCATCAACTTTGCGTATCAGCCCCATTTTCGAAGCAGTGTCTTTCGATATCATCTTCTGTAATCTGCATACTTCCGACGAATCCTTCATGCTAGAGCAGAATTCCCTCCACGTATTTCGTTTCCGAAGACGTAAGGTTCTTTTCAGCTCCCTCTTTTTATCCTTGTATAGTTCCCAAGAGTGAGAGTCTCTCTCCCTCATGTAATGTTGCAGTGTTGATATTTTCTATTTTTTTTTAGAGATTTCAACTAGATTCAGAAGTCGTCCGGAATTCTTAATATTTCAAAAATTTTAAGTACCAACTACTTATAATTTTTTCGTTTTTGAATGTCTACTATACTTTTCCACAAATATTACGAGCAATTTCCATTTATGTAAAAACTCATTAGTGGAAAAGGGGAATTTACCCCTCAACTCCCCCCCCCCCCTCTTATGTACGCCACTGCCAAGATTGTGCGCAAGTTAACACCATAGGGTTAAAAATGCCTTGAACCAACACCAACACTCCAGTACATTGTCCCATTCAGACGATACCCGTACTTCCTAGATTTCACTTCATGTCCAAGAATGCGTTCATGTCAACACTATAGGGTTAAATGTACGTCGTTGGCGTCGGTAATCGAACCCGTGTCCAGTTGCTTACAAGTCCGGCTCGATAACCGCTACTACTACTAAGTGTCTGTCAAATTCTTTTCGTGTTGTATATATGTATGTCATACAACACGTATAGTATAAATGTATGAGATTGTGTCGAAGTGACGCGAGTGCCACCTCTGGTATGTGGCAGTAAAGCCAAATTAATTTTTTTCTATTCATTACCAATCAAAGCATATTTGTTACTAGTATGTATACGAGATGGGGATGGGGGAGCGGCAGAGGACAGCAGCGTGTCAACATTTGCCCTAAAATACCTCCGAAGGGGAGGCAAAAATCACTTTTCTGGTTTTTTTTAACTAATGCGAGCGACACATGAACTCGTCAGAGAGTCTTTGATCCATGCAGATATGATATAAAATCGTTTCCTTTAATCGGACCTTAAATAGGTATTGATGGATCACAGTAGTTCAACTTCACAAAGTGTGTATGCAGAAATTAATTGTTTACTGAATATTATTTTGCATGAAATAATAGAGTAAGTAAAAGGCCACATACAGTGAGGAATTTATCGGCCATCGATCGAGCGAAGGATCTTCATAAAATATCGGCCGATCAAACTTTTATGGGACTGTCAAAAAGTTAGCTACGATAAACATATACACTGTGCAATCCATCGGGTGATCACGATATCGGTGGATAAATTGCTTAGTGTATGTGGCCTTTAACTTACTTAAAATCTAGGTTTTTATATAAAGACAAAAAAAAAAAAGAAATATTTCTAGTGTTTTTTTTTCGTAATTTTGACTTTATTTATCTCACAATATGTAGAGATAGTGTATAGAAGGGCAGGATAGCTGAGTAAGATAAGTAAACAATGGTCAAGTTCATAACACAACACCGGTTGGCCTATTGTTGCCAATTTGTTTTATGAATTCTCTCCACTGACTTACTGATGGACACAACGTGCTGTGCCAAATGCTATTTCCGCTGGCTGGGACCAGCATATGCTGGCAGTTTACAAATAACACTCGCTCTGTCGTATTCATACAGTTTTTTGTCGGTAATTAATTTTGAACTATGAAATTTGACAATTGATGGATGACTAGGTGTGACTGTTTTTCATAATACAACATCGTCATTATCGTGGCGCGACAGCCCGACGTCGGGCCTGGGACGCCTGGATCATTGTCCTCCAATTATCTCGGTCACGTGACCGCGTCCTCCAATTTTGGAAGCCCAGCAGCTGCTCGGCGTCCGCATATACTGAGCTCTCCCAACGAGCTCTCGGTCGTCTGCGCAGCCTCGTTCCGTCGGCTCGTTCTGCGTTCATAATACAACCAGCTACTGCAATGCTGCTTCGATACTGCTGGCACTATTGTCAAATTCCATAGCTCAAAATTGACTACCGGCAAAAAATTGTATGAGTACGACAGCGCAAGTGTCATTTCTAAACTGTCAGCATATGCTGATCCCAGCCAGTGGAGAAATTTTTGTGATGGAGAAAATGGTATTTGGCACAGCATGTTGTGTCCATCAGATACTCAGTGGAGAGAATTCATAAAATAAATTGGCAACAGTAGGCCAACCGCTGTGTGTTACGAACTTAGCGAATTTCATTATTTTTTCGGGTATATCCGTAATTGAAATGTAATTTATAACACATTTCTCACGTCCATTCCAAAGCGTAAATAAAGCACCAACCACAAACAAACATCGATATTAGAAAATGTCGGCCTAAATACGCCAGCAATTAATAGCAAATCCTAGAAAAAAAAGTAGAAAAATGTGATGTTTTAAGTTTTTTTATTTGAAAAATATTCAACCGCTTGACAGGCATTTTTTCGCAACAGACTGGGTGTGAATGGACAGGTGTGAATCGGGACGCTGTCTAAAATGAAAGTGATTGATATGCTCATGGCGACCTTCAAACATTCTTTTGATGTCGACAGGCTACATTAAACGACGGTTTTTGTCGTTTAAACCGTTGCGTTCGTACGTGACATACATCCGAGCTAGTCTTTGTGAACTAGAGTTCTATGTGTTAACATCCCATCGCGTTATGAAATGACGTCAAATTAAAAATACGGTGTTCTTACTATTTACATTTGTATACTAGTCAAAACAAAATAAGGGCCACCAACACTTTTCTGATTATTTTTCTGTGGAAGAGGAGAATCGAGATCCCGTTATTCAAATTTAATAAAAGAATATGTTTCTCAATAAATTTAATCAAATTTAATCCAATTCAAATAAAAAATCTCGATTTTTCGGTTTTTTTCTTTTTTTTATACATTTTTAAAGCAGTTAAGACTTATTCTTGAGTCTTCTTAATTATATGCTTAAGACGCCAGATGAGCTGCTTCTTTTTTTTTTTTGCTTAATATCTGGTATGTCCTCCTGTTTTCGAAATGCATTCTCGGAGCCTGGATGGCATGCTCCCAATAAGATGGTTTCCTCTGGAATCTCCTCCCAGCATCTTTTAAGCAGCTGAATCAGCTGTTGCTGGTTGTGGACTTCTTCTTCAGCTGCTCGGACACGACGTTTTAATTGGTCCCAAAGGTGTTCAATGGGATTTAGGTCTGGGCTGTTGGCAGGCCACGCTATGACCTCAATGTTAGCCTCCTCCAAAACAGAGATGGTCGCCCGGGCTGTGTGCGGCCGTGCATTATCCTGCATGAGTCTGAAATCGTGCAGTACTCGTTGTGCAAATGGGATGACATGAGGTCTGACAATCCGTTCAATGTAACTCTGAGATGTTACAGTACCCTCATTAAGAAAAACAAGGTCAGTTTTACCTTGCAAGCTGATGCCACCCCAGATCATCACACTGGGACCACCGAATCTGTCACGTTCGTGTAAGCAAGGATCACAGAATCTTTCCCCGTTTCTTCTCCACACTCTCATACGTCGATCATCACTGTTAAACTTCACTTTACACTCATCCGTGAAAAGCACTTTACGCCATTCTTCCAAGCCCCATTCAAGATGTTGACGTGCAAATCTTAAACAGTTTGCACGATGAGTTCTAGTCAGCCTTATGGTAGCTACAAGCCTCCGTGATCGTTGCTAGTGTTCGTGTAAACGATTCCTGATAGTCTGATCGCTGACAAGGGTACCAGTTGCCCGGAGGAAGCGGTTTTGCAATGCGTCCGCAGTCACATTCCGATCACGTCGCGCAGATAGTCGTATGTAACGGTCATCCTCGGCGGTGGTAGCTCGAACTCTGCCCGATCCACTACGGCGGGACACACTTCCTGTCTCCTGATACCGGTTCCAAAGGTTTTGGATAGCCCTTCGCGAGCATCCGAACTGTAAACCCACGGTACGTTGAGATTGACCGCCTTCCAACATCATTACGGCTCTTGTAGCAGAATCCCTATCTAAATGTCGACGATTTGCTGGCATTTTAATCATAAATGATTTAAATACACGTTATTATTCCAAAAATCACCGTAAGAGTCAAGCAACTTATCACAAACTAATCCGAAATCGAAATAAAAAAATAACAAAAATCACCCACTTAATGGTCTGCGAGCAATAAACAATGTTTGAACACACTGCAATGACTAACATCTCCTAATACTTCACTGTTATCGTTAATAGAACACGTGAGAACATAACGGCATTAATAAATATTAGTTCTCGATACTAAAATCGTCAAGAAATGTTCTTGAAGTCAAAATATGCAAGTGGCCCTTATTTTGTTTTGACGAGTATATGTGCAACAAATTCATTATATAGGCCTTATTATATTCGCACAATTATCCGAAAAAGGGAGCGATTGGCAGGGATCAATGGGTAGAGAGCAAGTCTTACCGATCAAGGGGTCGTTGGTTCGAAGCCTGCATGGGACGGCTTTTTTTCAGCGTGTTCATTTTATTTTAGATATTCATCAACTAATATTATAATTTATATTCGGTTATGGCGTTTAGCTATCGTTTGTTTAATGGCAAAAATTGATTTCTGGAATATGCGTATTCTGCGTAATATGGCCGGAAACATAAGATCCGTGCACCGGCAACGATCCCGATGGGAAATGTAAGTAGCTTCTGACGGAGACTATTTCCACGCCTACACATTAAAGTTGTAGAATTCACATAAGCACATGATTTTCTCGATGGACGATGGTTAGCTGAGATCAATATGGGAAAATAAAATAATATACAAGAACTCAAGATTGACCTCAGACAGTAACAAATTCAATTTTACTTGGCCATAATTAAAATAGGCCAGTAAAATGAAGCCAATTTAGGGGTTTTTAATAAAAATTAGGGAAATAATGTTAATCCTTTCTATAGATACTGAATACATGGGAACTGAGTTGGCACGGTCGTAGGAGGTGAGCTTAACTTTTAGTGGGCGACATAGAGAATAACTATGGAGGAGCAATCCGCATATACTCAACACTAAACTACTTGAAGCAATTCCAGTCGTAAAAAGTAAACAGAGAGACTCACGCCCTCCACTGCGCAACACCCGCGCAGTCTATATAAAAGCACAGGAAGCACGTAAGATGTCATCCCCTCTCCTACTTTTCCAACTGGAACAATAACATTCCAGTCTGTCTCTCTGCCGCGGAACACCCGCCCGGTCCATATAGAGCAAATGTCAAATTTCCATCCCCCTTCCTACTTCCTCACTTGTGCCGAATTGCTTCGTTTCTCTCGCTCTTTTTCATTCCCTCATATACTCTCTCTTCAAAGGTGGGCGAAAATCCGAGAAATTTGAGCACTTTTTTTAATATTATAATTATCCTTATAACTCGTAAATGCCTCGGATCTAAATAAAAACTTACAAGAGTAAATTAAAGAGCGTTGAATTCGTGCGTTCGTTTAATGCACTGTTCAACGTTGAAATTCGGTTCAGTAGCATCATCACAATCGATAGTAAGAAAACAACAAGTTCGAGGCTTCGGAGAAAAATCACACTTTATCACTTTGCAAGCTCACAGATGTTTGCAACGGATGCTCCAAATGGAAAAGCTTATTTACAAAAGTTGAAGGCAATTCGATTGCAAGCCTAAAGTGGTCAATATTTTCAATTTGGCCCATTTTTAAGAGTGGTTATGAGCAAAAATTCAAAAATGCCTGCTCTGCGATTTATGCCTGAAAAGCTCTACCTCGGTAAGTATAACAGCTAGAAGTTTTATTTTAGTTTCAAATTGTAGATAATGTTTCTTGTAGGACCAATTTAGGAGATACTAAAAAGAAACTGGTGAAGCCAAACAATTATTCGCCTTTTCAACATGGTGGCGGACGTCCGCAGTGGTGTTAATCAATGTACCAACTCAACAATATATCAAAAATCGAAACTACCCTAATTAAAGTAACCAGTGTTACAACAATTTGACAGACCAATACATTCTAGTAAGGACTGAATCGCAGGTTATATCCTACCCTAAAAATAGAAAATGGCCCGTAGAAATCAGATGCTTTGATTACTAGATATAGCTCGAAAAAAATGGAGCGCACAATCAACATTTTGCTGTTTTATCTTATTTTTTTCAAGTTACAAGTTTAGTTAGTTACCCATATATTTTAATATCATATAATAATTTTATTAAAAATAAAAAAATTTCCGTTTTGTTGTAAACAATTTGTGTTATCATTATATACTACTAATTTTTGAATCGGCCACATCTTTGTCGGTGTTTTACGACGTAGGAAAGTCAACGATTTCGGACATTAAAAAACAATCCGACACTACGATGGCTGTATGATAAGTACCCGTGTTTACCGACTGATGGCAACACTGACGCAAAATGTTTATGCCATCATGTAGCGCCATCTTTACAGTGACGACTGTGAAAATTTCAGACAGATTTATCGAGTAGTTTTTTTTTGACAGCTGTTGAAATTCATCAAGTTCGTGTTTATTTGCAATCATGGAGAAAGAGCAATATCGATCAGCGATTCGATTTCTTTTTTGGATGGGAAGACGTATGAGGAAATCAAAGTGAAGTTGCATGCCGTTTATAAGGACCATAAGGACCTTCGATGACTACCATCAGATATTGGTTTAATCAATTCAAGCGTGGCCGAACATCCATTTTTGATGAAGAGCGCCCAGGCCGTCCGATTGAGGTGACTACGGAGGATATGGTCAATAAAATCCATGATATTGTGTTAGCAGATCGTCGGATGAAGGTCAGAGAGATTGCTGACACGTCTCAATTGAACGCATACAAAATATCCTTCACGAAAAATTGGGCATGAGAAAGCTATCGGCGAGATGGGTGCCGCGTTTGCTAACAGTGGAGCAAAAACGGAATCGCATGACAACTTCGAAGCAAATTTCAGACAGATTTATCGAGTAGTTTTTTTTTTTGACAGCTGTTAAAATTCATCAAGTTCGTGTTTATTTGCAATCATGGAGAAAGAGCAATATCGATCAGCGATTCGATTTCTTTTTTGGATGGGAAGACGTATGAGGAAATCAAAGTGAAGTTGCATGCCGTTTATAAGGACTATGCACCTTCGATGACTACCATCAGATATTGGTTTAATCAATTCAAGCGTGGCCGAACATCCGTTTTTGATGAAGAGCGCCCAGGCCCAGTGGAGCAAACACGGAATCGCATGACAACTTCGAAGCACTGTTTGGACATGTTTAAGCGCAATCCGAAAGAATTTTTACGGCGTTTCGTGACTGTTGACGAAACATGGATCCATCACTACACGCCCGAAACAAAAGAACAGTCAAAACAGTGGATTTCACCCGGCGAAACTGCTCCAAAGAAGGCGAAAACGGTTCCATCGGCCGGAAAAGTCATGGCCACCGTTTTTTGGGAGGCATCATCTTCACCGACTATTTGGAGAAAGGAAGGACAATCACGGGGCAGTACTATGCTGATTTATTGGATCGATTCAATGGTGAATTGATAAAAAAAACGGTCTCACTTGGCGAAAAAAAGTCCTTTTTCACCATTGCAACGCACCTGCTCACTCGTCCGCATTCGCATAGCAAAACTGGTCGAATTGCGCTACGAATTGCTGCCTCACCCACCATATTCCTCTGATTTGGCCGCCTGTGACTTTTTCCTCTTTCTAAACTTGAAGAAATCGTTGGCAGGAAAGAAATTCGGATCGAATGAGGAGGCAATCGACACAACAGAGGCCTGTTTTGCGGAGTTCGATAAATCATATTTTTTGGATGGCTTGAAAAAGTAAGAATATCGCTGGACTAAATGTATCGAGCTGAAAGGAGATTATATTGAGAAATAAATAAAAAAAAATTTTTGTAATGCGTTTTCTTGCCTAACACGGGTACTTATTATACACCCCTCGTATTTTGACGTTCGCGAGCAAACTCGATTACGATGAAGGAAGCTCAAAGCGCAAGACAACGAAGAAATCCGGAAATAACTATTTGGATGAGGCACTTTTCACTTGGTTTGCGCAAAAACGTTTTTCTGGGCAACCTATCAGCGGTCCTTTGTTATGTGAGAAAGTGTTCAACAAAAAATTAGGGGGTGACTCTAAGTTTTCTGCAAGTCAAGGATCGTTGGCAAAATTTAAATTTCAACATGGCATCCGTCAGCTTCATATTCAGTGTGAAAAGCTTAGTGCTGACTGTTTATCTGCCGCTGCATACACGACAAAGTAATACACAATGGATAATTTATTGAATTTTTATAATTTTTTTCATGATTTTTTTACAGTTTTTATTTACATATATATTCAACCTTGATTAAGCGAACTTTTAGATTATCCGAATCGCCCGCCCCTGGGATTAATTAGTTCGGATAATCGAGGTTCTACTGTATTCAGTACCCAAAGAAGGGATTAACATTATTTTCAGATCTTTTCCTAATTTTTATACCCTACACTTTATAAGTATAGTATAGGGTATATTATCTTTGTTACGACGAAAATATGTAACCCCTTAAAGGAAGCTCTGGAAGTATAGCAATGTTTATATATAAATGATCAGGGTCACTTCCTGATTTGATTTAGCCATGTCTGTCTGTCTGTCCGTTCACACGATAAATTTCGATAGAATGAAGCTAGAGAAATGAAATGAAATTTCGGTCAAATGCTGGCAATATGATCTAGTTAGGTTGGTATTGAAAATGGGCATGATCAGGCCAAGAGAGTTTCTACCTCCCCTACATAGGTAAAATAATTAAATGTATCTAAAACTCCCGACTAAATAAACATGAAAAACTCTTATACTTTCCTGGAAAAATATAATCGATCAGTTGAAAATTAACGGTACTTTTCTTACAAAGAGCCCCGAACTACCATACTTTTCAAGTTTGTTGTCTACGTATAACTCTTGAACCAATTGACTTAGACACTAGATTTTTGGCAAGTAACACTGAGGTAAGAAGCTGCTTGAGTTTTAGTAAGTTGGGCATAATCAGATCAAAAAAACGCCTACCTCCCCCAGTGACGTGCAGTGGAAATTTTTCATAGTCAAGCAGTTGGGCGCCCTAAAGCCAATTTAGCATAAACAAAAATGGACTGTATAATAGAATATGGACAGTCACAAAAACATTTATACCAAGCGGCTTTAAGCCTTAAAGAAGAAATCAGGAAAGATATAAATAAAATATTGGCACATATATTCGGAATACAAAAAAAAAAAATAAATAAATAAAATATTACTAATAAAAAAAATGATAAATAAATATTATGTTAATTAAGACTAAGAAAAATTCAGGGGTATTTGAAATAAATAAATATTCTTTCGCCATTGCCATTTATTTGTATTCCAAATCTATGCGCCGTTCTTTAAGTAAAAACTCTTTAATCACATTATCAAAAAAATCGTTTTCTCTTCGCATTTGTATAAGAAGATCCTTTTCAACCGCAATTAAAGCAAGATCCGAAAGTCGTTCTTGGGATTGGCGATTTCTCAAAAATGTGTGAACGCGCTTTAGTGTTGAAAATGACCTTTCCGCAGTTGCCACTGTGACTGGAATTGACGTTAATAATTTTGCTAAAATATGAACTTGCTTAAAACCGTTTGCGACATAAGGCCGTTTTTGAAAATAATCGAGAATTTTACTAGGATTCGCGTTTTTAAACTCATCTGAAGAATAAATAACTTTTAGCTCATTTTTCAACTTTATTCTGTCGAAAAATTGACCGTGATATTCAATAAGTGAGTCAAGAAAAATAATTCGGTTCAAGCAACTCTAAAAATGAAAGATCTTTAAACGAATGGAATCGATCTCGAATTTGCCCGAGAATAACATCTATAATCTCCCGAAATATCCGCCGTAAATTTTGTAAAGGATCTATCGCATTTCTACATTTCTTACGTGGTGGCTGATATTCTGCTGTAACTGTCGAATAGAAATTATCAAACTTTTTAGAAAAGTCATTTTCAAGCCAATTTTCAAATTCAATAATTTTTTGGCTTGCATATGAAATGTTTACCACTTTGCTCTGAATAATATTAAATAATATATCAGTTTTCGAAAAAATTTCAGAAAAAATTAACAGATATAATTGAAAATCTGACTCTGCGAATTTTTGTAAGTATATATCGGAAAAAGTCAAGGAATCGCCATCCTAGTGTTGAGAACCATTCGAAATTGTCTCAAAAACTGTACAAATTTCATGCTTATGTTCAAATATAACGTTAATAATACGCGAATGATAATGCCAACGCGTTTTGGAAACCGATGGTAAACGACGATTTACTATTTTATATTTGCAAAAAGGTCCGACCTTTTAGTGGATGTATTAAAAAATGATGCGATTTTATTGATATGCGCGAAAAATAATTTAATTTCCGGAATAAACTCAACTGCTTTAGACAATACTAGATTTAGTGAATGAGCGTAACATGGAACGAAAATTGCCGATTTATGTTTTTCCCGAATTAAAGTCTGAACTCCACGAATTTGAGAACTCATTACTGCTGCGCCATCGTAACATTGTGCAATTAATTTCTTATCGATATTAAAATTTTGCAATTGTTTTAAAATGTGAGAGCTTATTGCTGTAGCTGTACGATTAGCGCTTACATCCAAAAATCCGATAAATCTTTCTTCAATCTCATTTGATATGTATATCTAAAAATCATCGTTAATTGTTCCCGACCGCTAACATCTGGCGTTTCGTCGACCATTACAGCTACAAATGGAGACTCCTTTATTTCCAAATTGATTTTATTTCGAACCACATTAGCTATAGCGGAAGCAAGATCGTTTTGGATTCTATTAGACAAACCCGAAAACGCTGCATTTGCTTTTATAGAATCTATGTGGGACTCAATTATCGGATCGTACAAACTCAAGAAATTTACGGTTTCGATAAAATTACCACGATTATTTGAAGAAGAGTCTTCATTATTTCCGCGAAAAGGAAGCTCCTGTTTTGCAAAAAAAATTACAGTATCGATTAAACGTTTCAAAATATTACGATTACGCTCAACTTTTTCATTATGCAAACTAACAGATATTGCCACCTGGTTACTAAGCATAAACTCTATACGCTGAGAACCAAAATTATCTAATTTAATTAACGACTGAAGATGTTTTTCGGAACTTGAATGCTTTGCTGCTGAGCCCGTAAAATTATTCAAATCACTAAATCCAGCTTTATTCCAAACAGATTTTTCATTCGTGAACAAAAGACACGGCCAGCAAAATAACTTATTTAATTTACAGCTTCCCGTTAACCAAATGTACTTTTCATACGTTTCGATATGGAATTTTCGCGTAATATTTTTTAATTTAAACTCTAAACTAAGATCTGGCTTCGGTCTATCCGATTCTATAATTTCTCTTTTCTTGGCAAAGGAAAGAGTTGAAAATCCCGCTTTTAGTACGAAATCCGTCGCGCAGCAATACTCCGACATAATGCGAAAAGAAAACTTACCACTTTTATCACAAATCAATTCAATCACTACAAACGGTCAAAAAAACTTCAAATCACAATTTAATCAAAATCACCCGATTGCACTGATTTCCTCTTTTAAATTGCAACGGAAAATCCATTACATAACAAAAACAAAAGCTCTACTGGAAAAATCAAATTCCCATAAACATTCCCTGCATTGGCAACATTTCATTAACAAGCATCATTGGGCTTTATCCCACACACAAAAGCAGTCGCGCCAGTGCTTGACTTGTCTCATATAAATTTGCGAACAAAACAAAAAAAAATCGTTGCCCAATGTACTACCGAAATCCAAGATTCCCATTTTCTGGAATCAACATGTCTCTAGTATTTGGATGCACACATGGTACATGCATCTAAAGATCTAGGCACATTTTCCTATTCTAAGTTTGGTGTCTATGGTGTGCAAAATGTGAACGAATGTTTTTTAACCAAAAGAAGGCGCGGATCAGAATTTGAATGTGTAAAGGAATATTTGAATGATAATATGTATTCTTCAGCTTAAAGAAAAATATTGACTGAGATGATGATATGTGTATTGGTGTAAGCAAAGTTTATTATTGAATTGCTTATTTCGGTAAGTCAAGCAGTTTGGAATTGCTTACTACGAGTGCACGTCACTGACCTCCCCTACAAATTTCAAAAAAATTAAATATTGCTTTAACTACGATAACTTTCGATAGAATGACACTAGCGAAAATTTGGTAGAATACTGGTAATAAGATATAGTTAGTTGGTATTGAAAACGGGCAAGATCCGACCGAAGGAATCTCTACCTCCCCTACAAATGAAACTTCAAATAAGCGATAACTTTTGATAGAATGAAGCCAGCGACTTGAAATTTTGGTCAAATGTTTGTACTAGGATCTAGTTGGTTGTTATTGAAAATGCGCAAGATCCGACAAAGGAAACCTCTACCTCCCCTACATGTGAGACTTGAAATAAGCGATAACATTCGGTAGAATGAAGCTAGCGACTTGAAAAATTCGACAAATATTTGTAGTGTGGGTTAATTAGTTGATTTTGAGAATGGTCAAGCTCCTTCTGAATAATCGCCTCCCCTATAAACTGGCCATATAGGAAACTCACTTTTAATGCACATGGTCGTTGCCAACTGGTACCTTTGGTATCACCACTAGGTCTGTACAAGTCTAGGGTATATACGCTTCGAACTCCGGTCTTGTTAGTATGTACATATTAACATTTAATTTTACCGACCTATTTGAGAATACCTGGTCTATAAGACATGCAAAAAAAAAAATATATTCACCTCAAAAAAGTTTTGCATGGAATACTTTTCTTCAGATTTTCGCGTGAAAAACAAAAAACAACTACATATTTATCACTTTCAGCCCTCTACTTTATTTTATTCGCGCAAACTAAGCATTACACATGCGTTCGTTAGGCCAAGACACACACTTTGTTTTTGGAAATTTAAATAAACAAAATGAACAGAAACGGGAAAAACTGTTTTTAAATGTTTCATTTTTCTTTCGCATGAGAGCTGTCTATTTGCTTTGTATACACATTGAGTAGGTTCAGAAGATGCATACTGATGCGGAACAATAGCAGAACTGCCTAGTAATTCATTTCGCGCCTTCTGAATGACATAAACCATCTGTGAAATTTTTATCTAGACTCTTTCCGAACTTTACACAATTATTATTGTGTGTTTACAAAAGTCAATTCAATTCCCTTAAACTGTCAAAATTATTGCCGTGACATGCTCGACAAATTGAGCAGAAATATTTTCTGCTCGGTGGAATCGGAACTTGTTCAGTTAGGCAGGAGAAGTTTACCCCATCGTCGCACTCGGTGGCCGCGATCGTTCGGTCACCACTCTACGATACTAATCTAGAGCTCAGAGATCAAATCTCGGCGCAATCAAAAACTGGCTGTGAGTACTAATAGAACTCTCACAGTGCTCCGAGCTTGACAGTATAAAGACGGTGCGAATAGGAGGTGCATGCTAGCAACTGCACTTCCGAAAAAGCATAGAAATGCTAGAGATGTTGACGCGCCCATGCCTCTGGAGGGGTCAAGGCAATTAGAGAGTGGGAACGGTTGCGCCTTCTGAACTCAACCATTATGAATCCAAGACTGATCAACATTTTTATTATCATCGACTACTTTCCCGAATCCACTCTCATTTCCGAATTCTAATTAATGCTACAATAGCTGCGTTTTCTTTTTTCGACAGTCCAGATCAGAGCAAAACGACAATTGTACGCGTTACACTAACAAAATTGTTCTGGATAGAGCTGGTTGTTAGTGTAATGCGTGTTATAGTTGTTCTGCACTTGATCTGGACTTCGAAAAAAAACGCAACTAATATTCTACCTTGTGTGTTTTTCTTTCTAGTGCTGAAATCCATAACTGAGCGTGGGGTAGAGTGGGTGTTTATGGTTCCTTTAGAAGTCTTCACACCACTCGGAAGCGTTTCGGTGGCTTTGGATAAACCTCAGGGATCGTACGCATTTAACAAAATAAAAATATAGGAATATAGGAGTAAAAAATAGGAATGATATTGGAGATATTTGGATGTTTGCATGAACGTTTTACAAATCGCAAGTATTCTAAACGTTTGAAATTGGACAGATACGCCTAATTGTGACTGAGAAATAAAGTTCAGCCTTTATTTTTATTGATACCATATCTACATGTTTTTTTTTTCTAAAAAGCTCGGACAGTCCTATTCGTTCAATTTCAAGTCATCCATCTGTTTCCATAATTTTAAACGGAATTTGGTTTATTTATTTGTCACTGTTTTGAAAGAATCAATTTCTGATATTTTTTTATTTGATAGCCGCTTTAGACGTTCCATTTGCTAGAACAGTCAATAATCACAACTTAAACTCCGCCTAGTTTTCAAATTCGAATGTAAACGTTAATTCCTTTCCATTTCGTGCCCATTTCCTCAAATGTTTTATTTTTATCAAGAATTAAACTTATCAAAGTCGGGATGAACCTATTCCAATTTCGGCCTTTTAAAATCACTCATCGCTTTACTTACAACGAAAATGATCCAAAAGAATAATGAAAATACAAAATACCAAATACCGTTACGAAAGGGTTCTTCGATGTTTCCTTTAAATCAATCTTGAGTTAAATATCTTCACTAAGTTACGGTGTTAAATATCATTTTTGAGGCCACACGAGAGTGAACCTATTTTACGAGGGTGAATCAAATATAAGCAATATTTTTTTTAAATATATTTATTTAATATTATAATACACAAACCATAGCTTCAGCATTTCTCAATGTAGTCTCCTATGCTGTCTACACACTTCTGCCACCGATTTGGAAGCTTGAATATTGCTTGTTCATGAAAAGTTTGAGGGCGAGTTATCAACCAATTGCGCACGTGCTGCTCGATTTCGTGATTACTTTTAAATAGTTTTTTTCCTAGTGATTCTTTCAGGGGCACGAGCAAAAACTAGTCACAAGGGGACAATTCTGGACTATAAGGAGAGTGTTCGAGGCATTCTCAGCCCATTTCTTGCAATTTATTCCTTGTCAACAACGCGGTGTGAGGCCTGGCATTGTTAAGGAAGGAAGGATGGCATCTCTAATGGGTGTACCTCGCCTTTTGTTTCGTACCCCTAGTCCACACTCATAGACAAGTTCCGCAACTCGTGTCTATAGACAGGGTTTAGCGATTTTTAAGAGACAAATCGGGAACAATTCTAGTGTTCTGCAACTGCATGTACATGTCTATGAGTTGTCTATCGTGAGTCTATGAGTTCTCATCAAGAATGGAAAACTTGAGACATTTTGTGCAACATTTCGTCGTGTTCGCAAGAGCATATAGCGTGCGGTCAGATAATTATCGTTTATATGAGTATTTTTGAAATGTGGACAACAGAGAAAACATATCAACTCTTTTATATTTTCTAAATTTAATAAATGTTTTCACTAAAATTATCACTTTTTTATTATTTGTACTTACCTGCACGAAGTTTTTTAACGAAGATATTATGGCTTCACAAACTTCCGGGACAAACGATGATATCGTCTGCTTGGAAACCCTGAATGTATACATAAGGCTAGTAAATGAATCACCACTCGCCAGATAACGAAGCGTTATCACCTGAGGGCATGGGGAATGCTTTCTCTAAATCTTGTGTCTTGTATTGAAATTTTACTTCAAACCATTTGTAGCAATACCTCAAAATCCGTAGCGGTTAATGTGGAAAAATTTTGGAAGCCTAAGCCATCTTCCAATTTCAGCTTTTCTAATAGATTAAACCCGAATTTAGGACCATCTACAAACAAGGTCCGTATAAACAAACGTTTGCGGGCTTTCTTCCCTTTTTCATTAGCAAAGATAAAGGCTACACAAGCAGCAATTCCACAGGTCGCTATTTTAGTTGCCATGTCTCTCAGAAACTAAATGTAGATGTGGACGAGCAACAAAGTCCATAAAAATATTCCGAATTGTTCGCGATTGTCTAAATACAAAATCCTCGATTTGTCTATAGACAATCGCACGATTTTGTCTATGAGTGTAGACTAGGGGTTAGGCGGTTTTTGCGGACTGTAACAACTGGCAATAGTAAGCCGCATTCACTATTCGTTGATCGTGAAGAAAGTCAATGAGTAAAAGTCCCCTTGAGTCGAAAAAACCGTTGGCAGAACCTTTGCGGCTGAGAGACGAGGTTTGGCCTTTACTGAGCAGCCTTCATCCTTCATTCACTATTCCTTACTTGCCTTTTTCGTTTCGGGAGTGTAATGATGGACCCACGTCTCATCACATGTGACGATGCGCCTCTAAAAATCCTCCTCTTCTTGTCGAAACCGATTCAGAAGTCTCTCTTATGAGGATGCGTTGCGCAACAAACAGAAGTACCCCCTGCTCGGTCATGGCTGTACTGACGACAGAACAGAGCGCGGTGGCTATCCAAGCTGGTTCCCCCACTCCATATAAAACTAACAACAGTCGCTCACTGCTACGTCCACCACAGAACTGCATGCTAGCAACAATAGCAAAATTACTATTTGATTCACCCTCGTAATTCCCACTGTATATAATCAAGTCCGTATAGCCAGAGTACAGAAATGGCATTGCTAGATGCACTAGAATCCAAAATTTATTGTGAATCTCCTGTATTTCTACGCCTTGTTAACGTTTCAATAGCATATCTACTTTTCGGAGGTGCAATTGCTAGTTGCATGCACTTCCTATCCGCGCCGTCTTTATGCTGACAAGCTCGGAGTACTGCGAGAGTTCTATTAGTACTCACAGGCAGTTTTTGATCGCGCCGAGATTTGATCTCCGAGCTCTAGATTAGTATCGTAGAACGGTGACCAAACGATCACGGCCACCGAGAGCGGGTTTATCTACAATACATACATATTAAAGCGGAATGTATCCCTTCAAATAAGACCTAGGATGCTCGCTCTCACCGGCTTTAAAAACTATCGACTTGACACTAATCTCAATCACTTCGAACATTTTTTATCGCGCTCACTCACCCTTGGAGTAGGGCAGGCGGGGGAAGGGCTGTGAGAATACCACCATTCATCTCAGCCACCCCGAAAGCCACTGTTTCGACACCAATCTCGGTCATTCTGGACAATTTTTTGGTCACACTAACTGAAAAACAATTTTTAAACATTTTACGGTTATTTTAAGATATCCCGTTAGGAAATACTGCCTTAGCCTGGCATTACATTTTGGGTTTTTTTCTGCAGGAAGAGCGATCCAGCAAAAAACGCATTTTCCTACAAGAAGAGGAACGCGTACATTTAAATGGAACGCTTTACACTTATGCCTTACGACAACGCTGCAGTTTGCAGGAATCGTTGTGCAGCAGCAAGTCCAACGCAGCGGGAACACTTCTCCCGCAAAAAAAAACGCCAGTGAGAAGATGAACACACGGTGGTATATGAAACGCATTACACCTTCCGTTTTTTGGTTCAACGATAAACTAGAAACGCATGCACCCAGTGACGAAATCATCCATTGAGGATTAGCTGAAATTCTACCTACTATATTGCCACAAAAATAAGACCATCCTCACTGGGATATATTTATTTCTTCCACAAGCTTTTCCCGCAGAAAAACGCAATGTGTAATTATAGGGTCCTCTTCTTGTACGACAATGCGTTTTTTGTGGGATTGCTCTTCCTGCAGAAAAACGCAAAGTGTAATGCCAGGCTTATCCGACTTGTTCCACGCCACAATAAACGTATTGCAAAAAAAAAAACTTTTTTGAACCATTTTTCGCGACGGCCGCTAAAGTAAAGTTTTACCCTTTCCGCTTTAGGTAGTTACGAACCAAACATGATACATCATTTAATTTTTTATATTTTCAGGCCACTCGTATTTCAGATTTAGCGTGAATGAGCCGCCGATAAAATTTGACGCCTACGATATTGAAGTCGTGTCCTAAAGATGAATTGAAACAGATAGCAGAAGTTGATTTCTCTACTTTATATTCGCATCCTTTAGAATATTTATATTGAAAAAGCAATTACCAAACCCATTTGTTCGTGGTCTCCAACTTTTCCAACTCATTTGTAACCGTCTCCTTCAACGATTTATCATTCATTAGCTTGCAATCCGGTTCACTAGCAGTAGTCATTTTTACTTGGAACTTTTCACAGTTTTCACAAATTTCTTTTCACAAATTCCAGAAATAATAATTTTATTCTTTACAGCACCAAAAGATATTTTCTCCTTTGTATGTGTATCAAAACTATTTTTGAATCGTTTCCACTTATAATCACAATCTTAGGGCCGCGGACGCACGCACAGAATTACCACCGAAAATATCTTTACAATGCACGCACTAAACTTTTTTTCTCGTTAAAAATAACGGACCCGTGTGTTGGACACTTTCTGGCAGAATACCAACATTAGACTGCGAGCGTACATTTAAAAGATTTGGAAACCGCGACGCGACTGGATAGATAAATACATTCTACGAGCAACTTCTGGTCTGGCAGCTCGGGAAGCACAGTGTAAAGTTGGAGCTAATCTAGCGATTTGGTTTATTGTATTCTCGATCCTATGTACTGTACGCAGTCGAGAGAACGAATATCTATAGATGCGATAGTGAACACTCTGTCAAGAAAATATACTTTCACCTATCGTTCATCTCTAGCAAGGGAGTTAGGCCCAGCCGATTTTGTATTTCAACTGCACTACCGCTGTTGTTAGCATCAGATATTAAAAATGTTAAGGTGCGTTTTGCTAGGCACTCGATCATGGCACATTGTTCACGATTAGCAAATAAGCCATAGAGCACGAAGCACTGTTTGTATGCATCGCCTCAGAGTGGTGTCTAACAAAACAGACCTTAAGCCTTTTATTCTGTCAAATATGATGCCAAGTTATTTGTATACCCTGCAGCTCCCAACTGTTTCGAAATTTCATCTTGTTGTAAATATTTATCTTAGGGCAACTAAAATATGCTCTAAAAACATGATTTTAGGCGCCTAAAATAGAAAAATATACCCTTAAACACAGCCGTACGAAGAGAGGGGCTGGATGCCATTAGTAAGGGGCCCCATTAGTAGGGGGCGCCGATAGCGACAGCTTTTAGATTGGTTATTAGTCCAGTAATATAGAACTGATGTTAGGAAAAATATGGTGAATTTTTGTGTGGACAATTCTATTAATGTCCCAAAATAAAAACCCCAAAAATACCAATTTTTGATATAAGGGGTTCAGTAGGGTGAAATGCCGCTTTTCGCGATTTTCGCAAAATCTGTCCATTTTTCGAAAAAAAAAGGACCAAATTTCAATCTCAATTCCCCTAACCCCTTGTGGGGCATAGCATAGCGTCAACTGTTCCATGTGACCCTGTTGATGTTTCGACGGCATAAACTGGTTTCGGAGAATGCAGTTGCCAGCATGCACCTCCTGCACATCCATGGCCACGAACGTCGTCGTGGACGGGATTCGAACCCGAAACGCCTGGATTATTGTCCTCCAATTATCTCGGTCACGTGACCGCGTCCTCCAATTTTGGAAGCCCAGCAGCTTCGCGGCGTCCACACCTACTGAGATCTCGGTCGTCCTCGCAGTCTCGCTCCGTCGACTCGTTCTGCATTCATTACTCTCTTTGGCATGCGATCATAATCCATTCGTTGTACATGCCCTGCCTATTGAAGTCGTTGTAGTTTGACGATTTTCGAAACTTCCAGCTCATCGTACAGTTCATACAACTCATGGTTGTACCGGATGCACCATCCATCTCGATCGCAAACAGCCCCGAAAATTCGCCGTAGAACCTTACGTTCAAATGTATCTAGCATGTTTCCGGAGGCTTGAGTTAGGGTAGAGCACTAAATAGGAAGGTACACTCGACGCCATTTTGTGGACGACGAATGGAGAGTGACAGGCATTAACACATGACAGTTCCCAGCTGTCAACATTAGTGCTGTCTGCTGTAGTCAATCTCCATTCGATGTCAACAAAATGGCCGCGCGAGCGTACTCTCCTTTTTAGAGCCTTAGTTAGGGTCCATTCTTCGCAGCCATAGCATACTCGTAGCACTGGTAATGGTTTTGTACACGCGGAGCTTCGTGTTTCTGTGCACATGCTTCGATTTCATTATGAGGAGAACCGAGAAAAAAGTCTTATTAGCTAACTATCCGTCGCTTGATTTCGTCAGTTTCGTTGGCGTCTTTTGACAAGTTGCGACCCAGGTAAATGAAGTTGTTCACGAACTCGATGTTGAGGTCCCCCACAGTGATGCCCGGTTGTGCAGGTGTCCTTGTCGTCGATTGCATCATTATTTTACTTTTACCCTCGTTGATATGTAGTCCAACTTCTTTTGCAGCGGTATCGAGCGTAAGCAGAAGTTCTTCTGCGTCGGCCAATCTTCGGGACATAATGTTGATGTCGTCGGCGTACGCTGCTAATTGTGTCGACTTGATGAGTAGCGTCTTGCTGTTGTCCAAATTCATAGCCTGAATAGCATATTCCAGTGCTAGGTTGAAAAGCGTCGGTGGCAATCCATCGCCCTGTTTCAGACCAGTGCGTGTTTCAAATAGATCTGTAAGTCTATTGTGGATCCTGACTTGTGAGACGGAGTTGGTCATCGTCATCTTAGTCAGTCGTACTAATTTTGTTGGTATACCAAATTGCAGCATGATGTTCTACAGTACACCACGATCGATACTGTCGTATGCCTGCTTGAAGTCGACAAAGATTTGGTATAAGGTTACATTGTATTCCCAGCACTTCTGAAGTATCAGTTTGACCGTAAAGAACTGATCGGTTGTGGAGCGACCATGTCTGATACGGCTTTCATATTCGCCAATGATTTGTTCTGCGTACGGTTTTATTCTACAATATTTTCCAGAATTTTCGTCAAAATTTTATAGGACGTACAAACTAGTGATATGCCCCTGTAATTCTCACACCGCAGTTTATCTCCCGTTTTGTGAATTGGACAGATGATGCTTCTGTTCCAATCGTCTGGGATCTCCTCGTCCTCCCATACTCGTAGGAGTAATTGATGTATGGCATTAACTAGACCCGTTCCACCGAATTTTAGCAGTTCAGCTGGAATCTCGTCAGCGCCCAGCACTTTATTTCGTTACTTGCGGGGGGTTCTATGGGTGGGCCTGGATCAACAATTTGGTCGAGAGCTCCTTGTGTGGGGATGTTAGATGCTAGTGTAGTGATGTAATATGCAATGTAACACTACAAACCCTCAATTTTTCCTTTGGATCAAACTCATAAACCATTTCCTTATGTCTAGACGTTTGAATGACCCAAAAGATCGTGTGAACTGGTGGTCATTGCAACATGTCACTTGACACCTTCAATGCACTATGCATACATGGGTAATGTCCACGAAACATACATACATGTCATCATGTTCATGACATAGGACTATTTATGTGTCTATGAGTTGACCCAATATTGATGCTAGGGCAATTAACTCTGCGAGTTTACGACCTAGGATAGGGTCCATGGATTGAACTAGGATTAAGATAGGATAATAAACTATGCCTAATCAATGGGCAAATCTGATCAAAAGATCGTATGCCTAATTAATGGGCATTCGATCATAGCGGTCACAATGCATCCAAGAGTCGTGCCGACCATATATTAATCCTTTTCTTTTCCCTCTCTCTCTCTCTCATCTCACGTTTCCATAATGATGGACTACAGTACAATAAAGTATCATGCCAAAATGCATTGATGAGGAAAAGGACATGTTCCACAGAAGCTCTTCAAAATAAGAGGCCCATCGTTTGTTAATGCCATCGGTGTCGCTGATGATGTTTCCATCCTTGTCCTTACAAAGGCTAGTCCTGGGTTGGTAGCCGTTCTCAATTGTATTTACTAGTTTGTACGCTTGTCTGGTGTTCCTATTAGCTAAGTTTTCGTTTATATTCAGCAACTGCTCGTCAAAGTATTTACGTTTCTTACGTATTATTCTTTTCGATATTCGCCGTAGCTCGTCATATTTTTCTCTCCTGGCTCCGGGTCCTCGTTGGATCCATTGCCTGTAAGCCTCGTTTCTCGCGTCAAGTGAATTTTTGCATTCTTCGTCGAACTAGTCATTTTGCGCTCGCCGGACTTTATATCCCACGACTTTCACTGCGACATCCCTGATGGTACCCTTGAGTTCTTCCCAGAACCCATGGACGCCTGTGTTGCTGATGTTGCGTAGCATAGGCGATAGCCTTTCCTCAAGGGCGGTAGTAAACGCCACCGCCGATGCGGGAAACACGTAGAACTTACGATTAGATTCCTTCTGCAGGCGAAGTCGATAAGTTGCTGGCCGTTGTCGTTACATTCTTCATTGAGACTGTAGCCTCCAGTGGTCCCCCGGTGCCAACTTGCATTTCCGACTTTCGCGTTAAAGTCTCCCAGCAGCAATTTGACGTCGTTTGTTGGAAGTGAGTCGAAGAGAGTCTCAAGGCGGGCCTAGAACTCGTCTTTACAAAGTCTTCTTTAACTTCGGTGGGGGCGTGCACACTGATGAGCCAGAGATTGAAGAATCGAGTCTTGATGCGAATCGCACACAGCCGTTCATTTATGGGTTTGAAGTCAGTAATATGCGGTTTGAGGTGATTGTTCACTATAAATGCTACTCCAAACTCCTTGCGGCCCAATGGTTTGCCACTTGTAAAAATTGTGTGCGATTTCTTGTCATTGATCTCGCTGCCAAGCCTATTTGTTTCCTGGACGGCAGTAATGTTCATTTTGTACTGTTCGACCTGTTGAAGGAGGGCCTTCTCGGCCTCCGGTTTGTTCAGCGTACATTCCAGGATCCGAAAGAATAATCCTTTAGTCGTTTGCTTAGTGGTCGTTGTTGATCTGTCCAATCCGAGGCTTTTGTTCCAGGTTTCTTGACGTGGAGTTGTTTTTACAAGGACGAGTTGTCAGCACATCGCTTAACCCCATTCAGGGGATGGCCTCGGAAGATAGCTGCTTCAGATGGTTTAATAAACGTGCTGGAGTTCACACAACTATGTTGCAGGTCCAACTACGCAAGTCATTCCATCCTACTAAACCTGAGACGCTTAGGTGTTGGTCAGCCATTCAGGCTACAGCTATCTGCCTTTTTCCAAACTATCTTATCGCTAAGACTTGGCCGTCAGCGGTTTGACACACTGCCGTTACCAGGAGGCGCCCACGTGGAGGACTATGGAAAAGGTCTTTTGCCCCTTATTAACTTGCATTATTGCAACAAATTACAAAAAATTTACTCAAATTTTCGAAGCTCCCCTGCTGGTTTGACCGTAATGTAGTTTTGTATATATGTTAAATTATTAGATCGGTGGAACCTAATTACTCTAATCATTAGGTAGTGTGCCTAAAGCAAAATGTGGTGTAGTTTTGATTTTTTTTTTCTTTTTTTCATTTTTGGGGTGCTGATTATGAATTTGAGGTTTGTTACGAAAATTTTGTTGTGGAATTTGACTCTATACCCAAAAAAACGTCTATTGTTTTTTTTTAATTTTCAAAACGGTTAGCCATATCAAAACATTTTCTGAGGTAAAATTATCTTGAGCAGTTCAGTAAAAAGGATTAACTGCACTTTTTCCGTATCTTTAATAGTTTTCGAGATATTCTCACTTGAAAAAAGACTATTTTTCACGCTTCTTTTTGTTATCTTTTGTTCCCACAAAAAGAAATATTATCGCGTTTCTGATGTATCTATCTACGAGGCAAATTAAAAAGGATGATTTTTTGGATAACTCAACAAGCTTGCATTTGTAATAAGTGAGATACGCGTAGAAAAAACAGTTACCCAGATGCCAAGAAGTATGAAAAAAATAGTATTTTTTCAAGTGAGAAAAAAAAAGGTTGTTTTTGCCGTTATCTAGGTAACTATTTTTACTACGTGTATCTCACTTGCCTCAAATAAAAGCTCGTTAAGTTATCAACTAATTTATCGCTCTTCACTTTCTATCCTATGAAGAAAATATTTTCCGTTATTTGGCAAAATACATTAAAAAAAACCAATGATTTTTTTTACTATTTAAAGGCTGGTATTCAGATCACGTGAAATGGAAAAATTGACAGCAGCACTTTTCATCGGCGAAATGGCTCGTGTGAAAAAAGTGCGTGGAACATATCATTTTTTCACTTTTCATCCGATCTGTGTACCGGTGAAATGAAATATTAGCACCGCAAGAAACATTTACACCGATTACTTTGTTCACTAATCTAGCGCTCAACTATAAATAACACCGGGAAAACACAACACAACCTGAATGACACCGACAGAGACAGCTGAGCTGTCAGTGAAAATTTTTCTCGTACATTTGGCACGAGAAAAAATTTCATCCTCGTGAAATCCACAAACTTGACTTTTCACTTCAAGGTAGTACACAGATCGCGTGGAATGAAATTTAGGTTCCACACAATTTCACGTCTGTTTTCATCGGGGAAAAATGTTGCGATTTTGTATGGGATTTCACGGGACTTTTCATTCCACGCGATTTGAGTACCGGCCTTATGCTAGAAATATATCTATAGGGCCATTGAAAACAGCGTTGCCATTTAAAACGTATTCTGGAGTCGTTCAACGCGGTTCGTTAGTTAAATCTTTAAACGCGTTTTTCTCGAAATGAGATTTTTCAAATTTGCTGCCATCGTAATTTAAAGAGCAATTATCCGATTGACTTGAAACTTATACTGAGTACTACTGAATATATATACTCTACAATGACGTAGGATATTTTTGATTGGATGAAAATTGGCGATTTGGCACTGAAAAAAACGACCATTTTATAGACAAGAAAACAGACTTTTTTTCTGATAACTGCGCTATTTTTTCCTTTTTCGGTTTTAGCTAGTCAATCGACCGGAGTCAGGGCAGCAGTGGAGGAACGCATAACTCGCTTGGATCCCAATACTTTTCTATGAAAAAAATTATGTATTGTAATATAGGCCAAATATAGCAAAATATGTTCTACATTTTCCGAAACATTTAGTTGAGTACTCTTCTTCCAAAAAATTCCCGAAAATCACCCAAATTTTCAGGGTTCACACTGGTATATACCTTAATCGTTTTCAAAATATTTAAAAAAAAGGGGATATTTTTTTTGTATTTTTGTTAACTTTAAACACACCTAGGAAATATCGTTCGAAGCTTAAGCTTTTTGTAACGAAAATCCCCTTGGTGTAATAGCCGCCATACATTATCCGATCCGTCGTCCGATCGATCGGCCGATGGATCGCCACAAAATATCTGCCGATCTCCACTGCACACACACTGAGCGATTTTCGTGCGATGCGATAACGAATGACAATTAAAAAAATAGGTTATGATTCACTCCCAATCCAACCTAGATTCATTTTTGTTAACTATTTGGATGTGTGTGGTATTTTCGTATACCACATATTTGATATTTCAATTGCAATGCCATTTAAATCATTAGAATCTTTGAAATTTCATCATTTAATAATTTGGTAATTTGACATTCACTTGCGATAATCACATACACTACCCAATCGATCGTCACCGATATTGATTTCGGGCGACGGATCGGCCGATCGATCGGTGTGTGTATGGCACGTTTAAGAAAGCACACTTACCCAAGACATAGGCGACGCTGCTGCTGCTGCTGCCGCTGCTTTGCTTCTGCCGCCAATAAAATTTCGGCTTAAAGGTGTGTGTGGCCAGACGCGCCTGTGCCAGGCGACGCGACGATCGTAAAAGCGATTCCAGTTTTATGATGATCGTGTGGATGCGTTTTGCCAGGCGCGATGAGATAGAATGTGGTGCGGCGGCGTCTGGGATTTGTGGCTGTGCAGTGCAGGATTTTTGAGCTCATTTAAGGGAGGAAGCCACATTAGGAGGTTAAAAAAAAAAACAAATTTTTTTATTACATAAATTGTTAGCTTAACAATCCAAGAATACGCTGTCAAAATTTCAAAGCTAAATTCAGATTCGTTTAGATTTTATGAGCATAGAACGCTTATCGGGTATAGTCTACTGGCTCGAGCGCACTCTAGGGGGTAGGCGGAAGCACTACCTCAGGTAGTCGCTTTATGTAAAATACTTACGTAGCCTTGTAGCGGAACCCCACTTTTGCATCTTTGTTTTCAAATAACGGTATAGGAGGTACTAGAAGCATCAACAAAAGGGATTATTTCGGTTATATTCTGTTTATTTTCAAACGCGTTTTTCTCAAAATGACTTTTTTCCCACATTTGCGGGAAGTGTAACTGAAAAAGTAATGAACCGATCATTATGAAAATTGAAAGTATGATTCTTTATAAAATTACGAAGAATATGCACAAACATTTGGGATGATACCGGGCAACCGGTAGAGGAGTGTGTTGAGGCATCAGTCTCATGTTTGACTACCGGCGTTTCGGGTTCAAGTCCCATAGGAAATACTTTGTTGCAAAGGACTCAATATACACACAAAAAAATTTCTATCTGTAGGAGATATAGAAAAACGGAGCTATAAAATTTACAGGATTTGGCCGTAAGAGACATATTACTTCATATGAAGCTATATTATGTCTACTATTTGAAGTTTTATTATGTCTGTCAGAGTCCAAATTTAGCTATACCAAAATGGCTTATTGTATCAGTGAGAGCTATATTTGAGTCTATCACACGTATATACTAAAAATGTATATATCTATATATTATAGCTGTAGGAGGTACATAAGGTATAAGGTACATGACGTATAAGCGAAAAATCGAAAAAAGGGACTTTTGGGGGCTCCTCTCCACAAGCAAAGCCCCGAATCCAGTTGTTCCACTTATTGACTTTCCGCCTAAGCCCGTGTATTTCAATTTCCTTGACTAGCCCAATTGTATAGACACTGAAATTTTAGCCACATCAAATTACTATTACTATTAATCCTTACCTCAGCACTTTTGATGAAGGATTTGCTAAGAATAACAAACGATGGGGCTAGAGCATCCCCACTATCTAAAAAGCACCAGCAATAATAATAATCATTAATATCAAGTACTAATCACAATATAGTTATTCGCAATTAAAAGAAAACCGTTGTAAATGCAAAATTATGCAATGTGAAACGATTTGCAACTTATCGCGTACCCGTACCTGTGCATAAAACCGCAATTTCGGTATTCGCTGTCATCTTATTGCTGGGATACGGCGAACTGATTCTATTCAGCTAAGCACTTTACATGTCACAGCAAAGATATAGCTGAGATAGATATAATATAGATAAAATTTAGCCAGATCAGGGCAATTCTTTGTTACCTGATTTCTGTTTTAGCTACTTTTTTGCTGTTTCGGATATTTTAATAGCTGCCACGACAATAACATTACTGCATGAGCTACTATTAAATTCATCTAGGCGCTGGAGTAATATTTTTGCTCTCTTTGCAAATTTATGTTTAAAACAGAGTTATTTGACTGAAACAACATTATTTTATTAATATCAGGTAGAAATGTAGCTTTCGCTGCTATTTTCATTGAATTTTTTTTTTTCAGTGTACTATAAATGATGGCATATTGAGTCCTTTGGCAGAAAATATGCCATATTGAGTCCTTTGAAACAAAGTATTTCCTATGAAAACAGGACTGTCATTCTAGGGTGGGCAACCCGAAATTTTGTTCTTTGACTTCTAATTCGGAAACAGCTCATTTACAAAAATCCTGAATTGCACTCTCACTTTTTGTTAAGCCGTTTCTAAACGATGCGTCCAACGTTTGATCCAACGTTGGATCCGACGTTTCAATCTTCTCAATGACAACGACAATTCGATCGTTTGATTCAAACGTTTGACGGTTTGACCGTGTTGCCAATTGATAAATTGAAATTAATTATTTAGGTGATTGCGAAAGAAGAGATAGCATCTGTTGCTGCCGCCATGGGGGTATTGTCTTGCCCCAATTTTTTACTTAAAAAAGAAAGAAAATGGTTCGCTGACTCTTGGAACATACAAGACGTAAAAGAAAGTGGTGGATATCTCTAAATAGTTAAGTCTATTCGTCGTGCCTTTCTTGAAATGTTTCTGCTCAACGGTTCGGCAATTGTTTGATTCAAACGTTGGAACTCCTTTGATTCGGACAAAAAATTCGCCAAAAGAACGCCTTCCAATGTTAAAGTTTACTACTTTGCCTTAACCCCTAGCGGGGCATAGCGCGTCAACTACTCCTGCGCGCCATCGTACTCTGTTCTGGGCAATGGGGCGCAACTCCCCAAAAGACTTACCCAGTACCTGACACTCCTTTGCCACAGATCGACGCCATGTGATTCGAGGACCCCCTCTTGGTCGGCCTTGGTTGGAAATGGGGTTCCATTTCATGGCATGCATAGCAATGCAGTTATCACTCTTCCGCAATGTGTGACCTATCCACTGCCATTTTCGCCTGCGTATCAATTCGTCGATTGGCATCTGACCCGTACGCCGACTTAGCTCTTCATTTGATATTGTTTCGGGCCAGAAAATTCTTAAAATTCGACGAAGACATGAGTTGACGAAAACTTGCAGCTTTCTGGTAACTCCTACGGAAACTTTCCATGTACTGCTCCCATACAAAAGCACTGATAGTACCAGGGAGCGAAACAGGCCCAGCTTGGTTTTAATGCTGAGATAACTGCCCTGCCAGATTTTGGACAGCATGCCGTATGCGCGTTTAGCCTGGTTGATACGACGAGCGATGTCCTGCTCCGTACCACCATTTTCGGCAACAATGCTACCCAGGTAGACGAAGTTGTCCACCTTCTCCACAGGCTGCCCATTAATATTGATGGCAACAGGTGTCGGATTTCTTTTTCGCAACGGCGGGCTAAGAACCTTGGTCTTGTTGGTATTAATCTTTAGCCCAACCTTGCTTGCCTCCCTCTCGAGATCTAACGCCATTGCGGACAGATCCATGATTTTGTGGGAGAGTAGGCATATGTCGTCAGCGTAGTCAAGATGTTGTAGATAAGATGTCAAAGTCCATTGAATTCCTCTGCCGAGTCCGGATAGGGCTGCATGCAACACATCGCCGATCACAATGAGGAATAGGATCGGTGAGAGGATGCACCCCTGCCGAACTCCACTGCGAATCTCAAAGTCCCCCGACACCTTACCTTTATGCAGAACGCGACATTTCGCGCCGTCATAGGTTGCCTTAATAATAGCCACAAGCTTCTCAGGGATGCCTCTCCTGCGCAAGGCCGCCCATATAGAATCCCGGTTCACACTATCGAAAGCCTTTTCGAAATCGATGAAAAGCAAGTGAAGCGGAGAATCGTATTCGGCGCATTGCTCGATGATGATTCGCAAGGTGTTAATGTGATCGACACAGGAGAATCCGGATCGAAAGCCAGCCTGCTCTTCATCAATTGTGCTTTCTAAGTGGGCCTTTAGTCTTTCCAGGACGATTTTAGCTATTATCTTGGCAACGGCAGGAAGCACACAAATGCCTCTCCAATTATTACAGTCTGTGAGGCTACCCTTCTTTGGAAGTTTGATGATCAAACCTTCCTTCCACTCAGTGGGAAAGGTCTCTGTATTCCACGCTTTATCAACAAGTGGGTGCAGCAAATCGGCAGTTACGCTTGGCGCTGCTTGATAAAGTTCGGCAGGGATGCAGTCAAGTCCGGCGGCCTTTCCTCGTTTTAGTGCAATAATTGCAGTGACTATTTCCTCTTTAGTCGGGGCAGTGGACCGTATACGCACATTTTGATGGTTAGCTAAATTATCTATATGAGGGGGAACTTCACCAGAGGTTACACGGTTCAAGACCGCGGCGAAGTGTTCTTTCCATCGCCTCATTTGATCTTCTTCCAAGATAAGTAGCTTTCCATCACTATCTTTCACCGGATGTTGGCAGGAGTTACGACCACCTGTAAACTCCTTGATGACACCGTATACGGCGTTTAAGTTGTTACTTCTAGCGGCTTCTTCTGCTGACGCTAAAAGAGAATTGGCATAAACTCTTTTATCGCGTCGCACACTACGCTGAACTTCTCGAGCTTTCTGACGGTAAAGGAGTTCGATGCTGCTTCGATTGTCGTCTGATGCTGCAGCCAAACGAACTTTCAGCTCCTTTCTTTCAACAATCCGCTGCCATGAAGCGTCGGACATCCAGGGCTTATTCCGGCAATCCGGGTTTGGGCCAAGGATGGTATTTGCGCTATCAATGTACGCATTTTTTATGGCATCCCAGTTTTCGTTTATGTCACTATCTGGGTGACTAGTTATCTCAGCCGCTTTTTGCGCAAGATGGTCATTATATTGTTGTAAGACAGCTGGATTTTTTAGTCGAGCGGTGTTGAATTTGCGGGGCCTGGATCTTTCGTCGCTGGGGCGGCGCACGGCTGCAATACGCAATCGAACATTAGCGATCATAAGATAATGGTCTCTTCCCATCCCAATATCGGCACCCTTCTTGTTTCGCACGTCCAGGAGGCAACTCTTGAATCTTTTACTAATGGCAAAATGGTCGATCTGATTTTGTGTTCTGCGCCGATCAACAGAGGACCAACTGATTTTGTGGTGGTCCTTATGCTCAAACATAGTACCACCGATGAAGAGACTGTGAAAGTTGCAGAACTCTACAAATCTTTCACCGTTGTCATTACGATCACCAAGACCGTGTCTCCCCATCACATGTCTGAGCCCATAGTTATCAGCGCCAACTTTCGCATTCAAATCACCCATAACCATTACAATGTCACCTTTAGGTGTTCTGCTCTGAACGGCGTTTAGTTCTTCGTAGAAGGAGTCTTTTGCGAAGACATTGTCGGGTTTAGTAGGGGCATAACATTGTATTATTGAGATGTTCCTCATTTTGGTCCGGAACCTGGCGGTCAAGACTCTGTCAGAGACCGGTTCCCAGGATAAGAGACAGTTTCGCGCGGCTCTGGTTAAAAGGAGCCCCACACCTGACTCACGGCGACTACCGGTAGCTTTACCGGAGTACAACATTACAGTGCTGCCCGTTGGAGAGATGAATTCTCCGCTGTTCCACCATCTTATCTCACTAACTCCTAAGATATTTAATTTGTACCTCAGAAATTCACTCTCTAATTGAAGAAATCGTGCGTTCTGGGGACCTTCTGATCCATTGTCCAGGAGAGTACGCACATTCCAGAATCCAATCTTTGTCATTGAACGATAGCTAAAAGTCGTAACCGTTGAGTCAGTACTTATCCGAGGCATAGTTGACGTTTCGTTAGCATATAAAGATTTCGGATAGTGCAAGTTGCTGGCATACACATCCTGTCCTTTGATTGTCGGTTTTAACGACAGGCCCTCAAAGGGAAAGGCCGTGGTATTTTTTTCACACCCCACACCACAGGGGTACCTCAACCAAATCATCGCACCGCCATCACTGGCGGCTTGACGTTGGTTAGCAATGGTCAGTGACCACTGCCGTTCCAGGGGGCGCCCACGCGGAGGACTATGGAAGAGGAGTTTTTGCCCCCCAACGTTGGAAGGTGTTCGTAGCACTGTTTAGAAGCGGCTTTGGCATGGCTAATGCCAATATGCTGGAAGAAAAAATAAATACTCGTAGATAAAAAAACACCATAATGCAGCATGCAACTTGGCTTCACTGTTGAGCCACTCGCGTGTTTGCGTTTTTCTTACGGTGATAGTCAATAGTTGCCCGAATTTCCGTAAGGATAGAAATTGTCAACAGATGATACAGATAAGGTAAGAATGCTAGCCATATGACACAGATAATTTTATGCGGAAAACTTAGAGTCTACTTGTGGCGCAAGCTTCTTTTCGCGACCGTAATTCATGGTAGGTAAGCAATGCATTGACAGTGGGATAAAGATTCTTGCTCACGAGACTTGACGCATTGTATTCAGACGAACTGGCTGCGATGTCAGCGGAACAGAATTCATCAACCTTGGCTACATTAGCGGTAAAGATAAGGCTTCTCAATAAACTTTGTACTATTTTTTGCCTTTACCCTTAGTATTGGGCATATAGCGCTTCTATTAGTGGATGCTTTGTTGCCGTATAACGGCCTGGTCTGCGGGGGGAGGCAGATTAACTGCCAAGCTCACAGACAAGTCTATATAGCACCTCCACGTGGTACCCGTTGAAAACTTCGCTAATTGCGAAGGCCGAGCTATGGGCCTGGTTGCGTGTATTATCACATTACCGTCGTTCTGTGGTACGAAAGCAAACATCACACTCTCTGCCAGGCTAGCTCTTGTCTTCTATGGTTTTGGTAAGGCGGCTACGGAGTGCCAAATATGTCCTGAATCCCCGGGGTGCTATACCACCGTGCCCATCGGGGGAAGGTGACCAGGGACTCAAATGGTCATCACTAACGGAGCTGGTTACTACCTGTACAATCACCAGTTTTATAGGTCGTGTAAACGGTTTCCACGGCCGTACCTGGAAGAGGGTCGCCTATGAGACTCGCCGCATAGATGTCACGGGTGATTAGTCAAAGGCTGGAGCTGGTGTCTGAGGTGAAAGTCCACCTGCGGGGTTCCGGATCCAACACTTCATTTTGCTCATTCCTTGAATCTAGTGAACCGCGGTCTACAGAGTAGCGACCTGTTAGACTAGGGACGAAACCTTGATTGATCTGCAACAAGTGCAGCGCAGCGTGAAAGCCTACGGGACTTCCGGGAGGTCGCAACGGAGTCTGATTCACGGTCCAAAGAGAGGAAAGGACGGCTAGAGCGTTACGATGTTCCAATAGGTGTAGGGAGTAGCTGGAGGCGAAGTGCTGGCAATTGCCTCGGCTAAGGTCCGAGAACGGGAAACCCAATCCTGAATCCAAAAAATATTAGTAATGGATCTAATGCAAGACGAACAAAAAAAAATCCAAACTTCCAGCCAGCACCCCTGGCAGGAAGTCATCCAAAAAGAACCCCTTGCAAAAGAGCTCTAAAATCACGCGGTTACCGGTACAGGGCCAGATGAACGAGAGTTCGCTGACCCTGGAGGTGAACCAGAGCTCCATTCTGATGGTTACTGTGAGTCCAATGGACGTAGCGGTTCTATCTAACAGCGCTGTTGCGGAACCTCGGAACCGCGAACTGCCGCAAGTGGTGGCTAAGCCCACTAAAGGCCAGAAACGGAGCAAACTACGCACTAGACAGAGAAAAGCGAAGAGTGCGGTCAAGGAAGCGGTGAAATCGGACTCTAAGGGGAAACGGCGATCGGAGGAGAAATTCTCCACAGGAATAAGACGACCAAAAAGCGGCGACAGGGACCCGTCCCTTTAGGTATGTGGCGGCGAGTCACCTCAAGCTGGCTGTCGTCAATAAACTTGAGCAGCTCAAATGGCGCCTCGGTGATGACGTAGATAAAGTCTTCAAAGGCATCTCCCTAGAACTGCTACAGTTCGCCACGTCACCGCATTTGGGATCGCCCCGCTTTGAAGGCAGCCACATTGATCGCGGCCTCATAGTGATGACCTACAGCGACGTTTTCTCTGCGGATTGGCTGCGATCCACCGCAATGTTTGCAATATTTATCCACACAAAGTGCACATAAACACGAAATCTTAAAATTTTTGCATAGAAATTTGCTAGTCTGTGGTTTACTTTAGGTATGAAGGATCACGTTCTTCAGATGACTTCCATTGTTTTGCAAAGACGAGTCCTTTCTACAGTATGCTCCATGACTTTCACTAGTACGGCTGGCAGCATGGTTTTTATTTCCTCTCTGGTACTCCCCGTCAATTCCTCTACAGTCCGAGGTTTCGGACTGAATTGTACCTTTAACTTCAAACCCCGTCGTTACTTTTGACTCACCCTGTGGGTATCACATTGCCTGCATTCATGTGAAAAATTTTCGCTACAGAACGCTACATCCCCTCCACTACACATTTGAGGAGACGCTACCTGTCAACATTTCTTTCGTGATTGAACCGCTACATATGAAATGTCTGACAAACAGGTGACAACGCAAATATTTGACAATTGCCAATTTTCCATCGCAAAACATTTCTTTGGCACATCACGAAACAAGGAAATATCAAATCGAAGACGAGAAGACAGTGAATTTACATAGACGGGGATTCTATTTGCGCTTTTGACGTACACAAACGTCACAACACACATACCAGCTGCGAATTGTCAAATGTAGCGCTACATGTCCAGAGAGCGTAAAAAATTTCTGCTACCAAGGGGAAGTAACCGCTCCGGAGCGGATGGAAGGAGCGGTTGCAATCACGACCGGGAGGGGTTGTAGCGCTACGGAGCGCTCCGTAGCGCTCCGTAGCGATCCGGATAAAACGAGCGTGGTGAATGCACTCATTCTGAATTCTAATATGATCTGCAACAATTCATCTTTCAGCCACGTCACATTGAAGATACAATGCGTTATGTGCATGGATCTCAGGTCAGGCGACCTGTTGAAGAGAATAAACTTCATTTTTAAATTGCTCTTAAATTTGCGTGGCGCAGAAGTACTCAGTCAGATAATTATTAAAAGCTTTTTATAATTCAAACATAGCGCTGCATCTGATGCTTTTTTCATGCAACAGGATAAGTTAACTTAATTCATGGAGCAAGGAAACTATCAAGGTTAAATTTTTAAATGTCATGTCACTCTGATTGGCTTTCCAAATTCACTACGTTTAGACCGCGGGACTATCTTCGAGATCTAACTAAATCGATCTAACTCTCGACGATATAAACGTATCGATTTAGTTAGTTTTGGACTTGACTTATCTCTACTTGCGATGCGGAACTGGAATAAAAAAATTGGGACTATGTCGCTGTCATCGCTAATGTTGACGTTGTTGTCGTTTTTTTTGTTCGGCATTTGTTTTGTTTGCAATTTCAGGAAAGCAGTGCGTGATCACGGGCAAGAAAAAGCCTTTTTCTGTCGTAAAATTTATATCTATCAAATTTATCTGTGCTGTCAACGGAGAAAGAATAAGAAGAAGTACCTCTCCGTATAGTCGGTATAAACACTCCACCAACAAGTGCTAACACTAAAATGATTTAGTTAAATCGACTTTTAGTTCCACGGTCTAAACGTGGCCATTGACGGTTGCTTTCGTTCGTTGGTTCCTTTCTATTCATTTGACAAGAAATTATGAATATCACCACCTTAATTACGAATGAACTGTACGGATTGATTAATGCATCATCGTTGGAAATTGGGACCAATTGTCAAATTAACAACAAGCATACCAATGGGCGCGTTTTTTCGTACATTTATACAATCTATCGAGTGCTGGTCAGCCACCCCACTGACCCGTACAGGGTTACGCTAATCCACACCGGATGGAAGGTTAAAAAAAACGCACCCATAGTAGACAAGACAGGAAGTAAATTACGCGAAAGATGTTTCGCTACCGAGCGAACACTCTATGAAGCGCCCAATGCGAGGTGAGCAAAGAAGTTCGGAAAAGGGCAATTTGATTTTATGTCAAAATAATGTACACTTAATTCAATTACGGCGCATCATTGAGTTGTTGGATGGCTGCATTGCATTTAGTTTTAAGTGGTTCTTTGTCGAGATTTGGTTTAAGATGGGAAGAAGACGCAATATAAATATTTGACAAAAGAAACATAATTTATTGAAATTAAAGTGTTTACTACTAATGTGTGGATGATGGAACTTACCAGATAATAAATGTTTCTTTCATAACATTACACTATACATAAGTACGTACTTATAATAGAGTTGTTTTGAAAATTAGAAAACGGGTACTGCTTTTTGTAGAAGTTATTTTTCTTAGGCGGAACCTCGGGCCCCCTCCCGAGAATAGCACGGGGACGGGGACGGACGACGGAGCCCGAACCTAAACGAAAGTAGTCCCAAAAAGGCAAAGGCTTCTTGAACGACTTAGGTGGAACTTAGAGGCTGCGGGAGACGCCGCGGTTTAGAAATTGACATTGCCTGCATTCACAAGTTGGTAATGCTACTAGAGCGCTCCCATTTCTGCCCCAATTTTCCACAGAATCACAACAACAAAAATGGGAGCGCTCCGGTAGCGCTGGTAGCTCCGGTATACTGAGGGCTGCAATCCCTTAGGACGCTCGTAAGGGGAGTGAGAAATCCACTCAAATTAAAACCCACTATTGGCCATAGACGCGAACCACTATGCTTCGCCCGGTCAAGTAGGAATGTTCCACTTTGTATATTTACACTACACACAACTATTCTGTGGCTTTTGACTATATTTGTTATACTTTGTTGCCGCGATCTCAGAAATGAAATAAAAAAAACAATAAATCCGTTATAAAATATGTATATATTTATTTTGATGTGATATGGTATTTATATAAATATAGAAGAAGTACATTAGAAAAAACCCATTCCTGATGGGATATTTCTAATAGTTTTGACGTTTCAGATTTTTCCAATTTACCTGATGCTATAGAAATTTTTATGCAGTGGTTGCTAAACGTAAAGTTGCATTTTGTATAAGGCAAACACATAGGTACGTTTGCGCACCTGCCTTAACGGCAAATCTACGTATATCGACAAAACAGAGCAGATTAGAGCAGGTTAAGCGGCTAAAAAAGGCGATCATCGTCCATTGGTTGTACATGCCCTGCCTATTGAAGTCGTTGCAGTTTAACGATTTTCGAAACTTCCAGCTCATCGTACAGTTCATACAATTCATGGTTATACCGGATGCACCATCCATCTCGATCGCAAACAACCGCGAAAATTCGTCGCAGAACCTTGCGTTTGAATGTGTCTAGCATGTTTCCGGAGGATGTTAGTTAGGGTCCATGTTTCGCAGCCATAGCATAGCACTAGTCTTAGTCTTATGATGGGTTTGTTTGTATACGCGGAGCTTCGTTTTTCTGTATACATGCTTCAATTTCATTACGGGGAGAACCGAGAAAAAAGTCTTATTAACTAACTGTATCCGTCGCTTGATTTCGTCAGTTTCGTTGGCGTCCTTTGACAAGTTATATGAAGTCGTTCACGAACTTGATGTTGAGATGCCTCACTTTGATGCTCGGTTGTGCAGGTGTCCTTGTCGTCGATTGCATCATTATTTTAGTTTTACCCTCGTTGATACGTAGTCCAACTTCTTTTGCAGCGGTGTATGTGTGCAGTGTATGCAGAAGTTCTTCTGCGTCGGCCAATTTTCGGGACATGATGTTGATGTCGTTGGCGTACGCTACGCTAATTGCGTCGACTTGATGATTAGCGTCCTGCTGGGGTTCATATTGGCTGCATTCATGTGAAAAATTTTCGCTACGGAACGCTACTTCCCCTCCACTACACATTTGAGGAGACGCTACCTGTCAACATTTCTTTCGTGATTGAATCGCTACATATGAAATGTCTGACTAACAAATGACACCGCAAATATTTGACAATTGCCAATTTTCCATCGCAAAACATTTCTTTGGCACATCACGAAACAAGGAAATATCAAATCAAAGACGAGAAGACAGTGAATTTACATAGACGGGGATTCTATTTGCGCTTTTGATGTACACAAACGTCACAACGCACATACCAGCTGCGAATTGTCAAATGTAGCGCTACATGCCCAGAGAGCGTAAAAAATTTCTGCTACCAAGGGGAAGTAGTCGCTCCGGAGCGGATGGAAGGAGCGGTTGCAATCACGACCGGGAGGGGTTGTAGCGCTACGGAGCGCTCCGTAGCGATCCGGATGAAACGAGTGTCGTCAATGCACTCATTCATAGCCCAAATATCGTGCTAGGCTGAAGAGCGTCAGCGCCAGTCCACCGTCCTGCTTCAGACCAGTGCATGTTTCAAATAAATCAGTAAGTCTATTACGGATCCTGACCTGTGAGACGGAGTTGGTCATCGTCATCTTTGTCAGTCGCGCTAATTTTGCTGGTATACCAAATTGCAGCATGATGTTCTACAGTACACCACGATCGATACTGTCGTATGCCTGCTTGAAGTCGACAAAGATTTGGTATACGTCTACGTTGTATTCCCAGCACTACTGAAGTATCAGTTTGACCGTAAAGAGCTGATCGGTTGTGGAGCGACCCGGTTTGAAACCGTCTTGATGTTCGCCAATGATTCGGTCTGCGTACGGTTTTATTCTATTTTCCAGAATTTTCGTCAATATTTTATAGGACGTACAGACTAGTGATATGCCCCTGTAATTCTCACACCGCAGTTTATCTCCCTTTTCGTGAATTGGACAGATGACACTTCAGCGCCAATCGTCTGGGATAACCTCGTTCTCCCATATTCGCAGGGGTAATTAATGTATGGCATTAAGGGCCCACTACAAGCTTCTTGCTAAACAGTATGTGGTGGGTTGTTACCGGAGGGAGCATCCAAACTTCAATCTCATGGACAAGACGCCGCCTAGACATGTTGGGCGTGACTTAAGGAAGGGACATAGAAAGACATGTCCTGAGGTACGAATGAGTACCATTTGAAAGCGACGCAAACAGATCAGCCATCGTAGCGATACATCAGAAGGAGGTACATTTATCGGTCGCGGGTTTAGCTCCAAATCCAGTACTCTCGTCCACACCACCAACAAAATCTCCGGAAGAGGAAAGGCTTCCAAGAGCAACGAGAACGACCCTCGCCCAACTTCGGTCAGGCTGATGTTCACGACTGAATTCTTATTTATCCCGCATTGACCGGGACGTCTCAAACATCTGTTCTGCTTGCAATGGAGCACCTCATGATGTGGACCACATCTTCCATTGCCTTACTGCACCCACGCACCTTAACTCCCAGATCTCTGTGGGAGAAGCAGCTAATTTATTATCCCTTAACACCGGGGATGACGATGAACCGGAAGCATGTAACACACCTATGCACCGAAATTCCGACCATTGCTACAACAACAACTTAGTGTCACCATACACTGTCGATCTCGGACATGGTACAAGTGGACCGGGTTTCTTCCGGTTTATGTGAAGTGTGTATGTGTATCTTGAGCTATTCAGAGAAAATTTGTGCCAGGTTCGTGTTCGACAGTGTATGGTGGCACTTAGACTTAGTACCCATGAACAAATTTATTTATTTCTCGACAACATAAACGGAATTCGGTTTTTGCACTAACGCAATGTGACAATTGTTTGATTCCAGCTATTGAGAAAAATTGGAAACAAACTATTATTTGTACACGGAGTCAGATTGAAATTTATTACCCACTCGGACTAAACACGTTTCGTAGCCCCTGCCACTATGCGTTTAGGAACCAACCAAACCAAAGCAGAATACCCAAGACACAGCCGATGCCACTGCTACTGCCGCTGCGAATGCTTCTGCTGAAAATGTAATGCCCATAATCGTCATCATCATCGAATCCACAAACCGAAAACTAGTGATGACCGGAACCTTTAGACAATGCATACAGTAATGTCTTAAAAAATCAACCAGGTCCAAAACAAGTCTGATTTTAAAAATATTTTTTTTTCCATCAGAGTATAAATTTCTCAATTTTCTTGAAGTGAAGCAACATGCAGAAATTTGACACATTTTACTCGGTAATTCGAATATGATGACATACTTAGTCCAAGGCATGATCACACAATCACAGGTCACATCAGTATTAACTTCGTCGGAAAAATGACATACGTAGACGTACACTAAAGAACGGAGGTCGCTGTGGGCTCGGGGCTCGTCAAGCAACTGTGTTGAACCAAAAATCAAAAATCCTCCGACTTATCCAACACACACACACCCATATCTCAGACCGCTTAATCAAAGCCCTCACATCCCGAAATTCCACCTTCCCAACATCGTTGCTATGGCAGCCGGTTCTTCGTACCGGAACGACCCGTTTCAACATGGCCAAGAGCTGCAACAACCCCTTCAGTGGAAGAAGGAAGATATATGTGAGTGTGATGTTTCTGACTATGGTTTTTTTTTGGAAATTGGGAGCAACACTTCACTGCGCAACTGCATCGCGCCGGAATTGAGCTTAACCCTGGTCCCAGGATCTGGATCTGCTGCGTATGCAATAAAACACTGCATCCTAACGTCACTTCAGTGAGATGTACATGTTGCAACAATTGCCAGTTATTGTGCAATCCCAGATGTCCCCTTGACTCCAGTAAGCTGTACTTCCACCTCTGGTTGGTTCGTTTAGATGGCGGTAGAGCCCCCAAAAGGGGAATACCCGATTAGCGCTGGTGGGCGCCGTTTTGATGTCACAAACCTCACAAGAGGAAAACTGATGCTATTAAGACTATCAGCGGGGTCAGGCGGGGTATTTCCTTAAATTCACTCTGTGGATTTTAGGAATCGAAGTATCTTGCCAGTTCCCAAAGAGGAGATCTCGGTTATGTCTGTAAGAAAGGCACTGCCCAAAGAATAGTGCCGCGCACTAGCCAGTGCCGGACGTCTACAAAGGAAGTGTAAAAGAGTCTTCTTCTCCCCACTGTCCTTGCAACTACGACAGTACTCGTTGTAGGGAATACCAAGGTTGACTGCGTGCTCTCCCACAGGCCAGTGACCCGTTGCAACGGCGACAATCCTGACCACCTCTGGACGGGTCCTTATCAGAAGGCCATTTGTTCTTTGGGTATGGCCATATTTTCCTAGAGGTGATGAACGTCCTTGATGCACCCCATCTATTGTTTGCTAAGTTAATGTAGGATTTATGTACTTCTGTCTTAGTTGACTTTTGATCGACTTTGACGTGTTTTTTTTCGGTTTCGGCTCAGTCGGAAGGCGCCATTCTGAAGTTTGTTGACTGGTTTGCATGTCAAACTCGTAAACTCATCACCAGTTACAATGCGTTTTATGAATGTGGGGTCGGAATTGACAAATTTAATTTCAGACAAATTCTTTGTTCGATAATGTCGTTCATTGCAAAAATCGTAAAACACACTTGAGATGAACTGACAATGCCTGCGTTCACATTTTTGAGCGTTTCGGTTATTCAGCAATTGAAATGCATGTAAACGGAAAAAATCACTGATTTGTCTGTTTACATGCATTTGAATTGCTGAATAACCGAAACGCTCAAGAACGTGAACGCAGGCAATGGGCGCGGTCCTGGAAGCCTTCTGATATGGATCTGACTTTTCTGTTTTCTCCTCTATGTGCTTCCCCCTCCAGCAAATTTAGTACAGACAACTGTCAATTTTTGGATCTGAGAAATATTCCCACAGACGGCATACACGACCGTCTTGTCAAAAAAGATCTGTCAAGTTTTTAGTTTCAAAATGGAAAATTTAATTATTGCGGAATTATTGGATGATTTCGGTGATATCCAAATTGTAAATAGTGTGCAAAGCATACTAAATATAGTGCGCGTTGCCATGGATAACAACATGACAAACGATTGGAGTTTGTTGGACGGGATTGAGCGCGAAAACCGACCCAGAAATGCAAACTATTTCGAACAAACAGTTCCCCGATACGGCGACTTCCTATTCAAGGAGCGGGTTTGTAGGCTAAAGGCGCAGCAAACTACCACTAAACACTTCGCAACACGTCCTGCACGCTAGCTAACGGATGACTGGCTATGTTGCTTTGTTGACAGAGGCGCCGGTGACATCTGAGAACTGTCAAAATTGCTGATTTTAGAAATTGACCGGAAAAATATTCAGATCCAGAGGGGAAATTGTCAGATCCAAAAGCGACAGTTGTCTGTACTAAATTTACCGGAGGGGAAAGCAAACGGAGGAGAATTTGAGAATTGTCAAACCCTGATCCGCTCGCAGGAACGCAGCCAATATCGAGTACTGTAAACAAACTAAATGACAGATAAATGTCAAACTCTGTGACAGTATAGAGCCAACTTAGCGACAAAAAGAATATTGACAATCCTGTCGGGCAGGTTTTTTTAATGATTGATTCCCGGCACTTTTTTGGCAGAATGTACACTAGCAAAATCAGGGAGGCGCAACGACTTACAGACTGCGAGGTCTTTAGCGAAGAGCCCTGCACCAATGCCACAAGGCATTTTCGAGCCATCGGTAAAAATCCTTAGGTCATATCCCGACATCACATCTTCGTCACACCATTCCGCTCTAGCAGAGATAAACATTATATTATTATTTAATCTGTGGTCTGACTTACATTGTGCATCGCTCCCAACGTAAATAACGAAATGGATTGCCAATTATCTTTCGGGTAGGCAGTCCTACACCGAATTTAGGAGCAAGACATCAAAACTAAGGAAGATCAAACAAGGTGTGCCACAAGGAGTCATGTCTCCCTCCTTGTTCAACCTTTATTTATCTGGAATCCCAACATCACCTGAAGGAATCGAAATTATTTCCAATGTCGATGACTCAATTGCCAATCACCCTATTCCGACCGTGAACCATCCTAAAATTATGGGAGTAATCATGGACAGCATGGCCACGTCCCCCATGCTTCAACTTGTGCGACAGGATGCGCGGTAGGAATAAAATCCTTAAAACCTTGGCCGATATCACCGAGTGCTAAGATAAAGAAACCCTACTGGTCACATACAAAGCAGTCGGAAGATCAGCAGCAACTATGCGGCTCCTGTGTGATCACGCCGCTCTCCGTACTGTGACTGGTTGTCTCCTGATGTATCCCAGGACCATCTGCATCAGGAAACTAAGACGATGCCTCTAAGAGACCACAAGCTTCTTGCGAAATAAAATCTGGTGGGTTGTTACCGGATGGAACACCCCAACACCGACATGTTAGGCGTGATCTGAGGGATCTCGAAAGAGATGTCCAGAGGTACAAAAGGGTTCCCTTTGACAACGACGCATACAGATCACATCAGCCATCAGCAATATATCATGAGGAGGTGCAATCGTCAATTGCAGGACTAGGTCCAAACGTAGTTCTCTCGGCACAACCACCAGCCATTTCTCCCGGAGAGAGAATACTTCCGAGCAGCGAGAGCGACATTTGCTCAACTTCGATCTTAGTGGAAATAGTCAGAGCTTATGTGCACTAGTATGCTAGCAACTGCACCATCCGAAATTTATATGCTACAACAAAACGTCAATAAAGCATTGTCAGAGATGTTGACGCGCCCATGGGTTATTACAATTAGTAATATGATGCACTCACCTTCGCATCGCATCGCTATTTCTGCCCGGTGCCGCAGCGACGAAAAATCGCATCGGTCTTGAATATCAAATAATGCGAGTAGTGGTCTCTCATTCAGTCATTGGAGAAGTTGATAAACGCCTTTAAATGAAAGTCCTTCTTCGCCGAATCATTGTAGCGATGGATGGTGACCAGTGGCGAAATACACAAAAAACAAGTCAAGCGGAAATTATAAAAAAAAAAAACAGCTTACAAATTTTAGTATTACTAGTTTTTTTTTTATTTTATTTATTTATCGGTTTTAGCTTATTTACAATAAAAAATACAATTTTAGTAGAATACACAATTCTTTTTATTCGGATTTAGTAAGGCTTTTCGTATTTGTATTTTTTTTTTTCAAAAATAAAATTTCAAAATTATGTATCAATTACATTAACACCATTCGCAAAACGATTGTATAAATATTGCAAAAAAACAATTTCTCCATAACAGTGTTTATAGTTTTGACACAAAGGCACTGACATTTGTCATCGTACGCAGGGCCGTCGAGAAAAAGGGGAGGGGCGGCAGGAGCGAATCGCCCTGGGCTCGTGATTTTAAAGAGACCCGGAAATTTGAAACACGAACAGAAAAAAATAGGTCAGTTAAAAAAAAAAGATTCAAATCAGACGTTTCTCAAGAATGGAAGAAGAATAATTCTTCGAACTACAAAAACCGGGCCGATCAACTGGCGCGGCTGGGCTCTGCCCGTGACAGATCCTACGCAGTGACCATCAATGCACCACTTAATACTACTAAGAGAGAAGTACATAAATTCTATATAAACTTAGCAAACAATAGATGGGGCGCACTAAAGACGTGCATGACCCCTGGGAAAATATGGCCATCCTACAATACACAAAGAACTAATGGAGGACCCGTCCAGAGGTGACCAGGATTGTCGCGATCACGACGGGTCACTGCCTAGTGGGGGAGCACGCAGCCAGACTTGGTATTCCCTACAACGAGTGCTGTCGTGGTTGCAAGGAGACTGCGGAGAAGGCGACTCTGGTACATCTTTTTTCGTAAATGTCCTGCACTAGCTAGGACGCGACACCGAGCTTTGGATAGTGTCTTTCTTACAGACATAACCGAGATCTCTCTCAAGATATAGGCGAGATATTTCATTTCCCAAATTCCATAGGGCGGATCTAACGAAGTGCCCCGGTTAACCCCTTAGACAGGCTTAATTTCGGCGGTTTTCCTCTTACGAGGCTTGTGGCATCAAAATGGCGCACACCAGCGCTAATTGGATGTTCCCCCTTTTGGGGATTATGCCACCACTTCAGCCCACCACCAACAAAAACCGGTAGTTTCGAGAGGGCAGATAAAATAAATACGACATGTTTTTTCACAACAGTTTTTCATTTCCTACGTTTTCAATTTTCCATTTGTACCGGTGCAGGGATCCCTACCCGGCCCGGGCTCTGGTTGATCCGGTTGGGTTGGTGGAAATGTGAGTGCCAGGTCTCGGTGGGGCGTTGGATAGACTGCCACACAGTTACATATTATGCAAATTGCTCACCCTATGACAGATAAAAGAAAGCATTTTGCTTGTGGCAGAACTTGAACCCGCCACCGCTCGAACAAGAGACCAACTTTCTACTCATCATGTAAAAAACTCATCAGCTATTTAGCTGATGATGAGTTTATCAATTACTTTCATTAAATATTTCATCAGCTACGGGTTGATAAATTCATCAATGATACTCTTGTGGCACGCCATCAGTGGTTGTTGTTGTAGCAACGTCTGCTGGCGTTGAGGGGGTTTGGCAGCCCTTGGTCGTTTCTGATGAACGGGTCACTCCGGTGCGTAGAACCGGCTGCCATGGGAGCGCGCCATCAGTGGTCATGTAATTCAACAAAGGTACATAAGCGAAACAAGTGGGCGTGTAAATGTCTTGTCTACCAATATCTTTAGATAATTGTGCTTCCCCAGCTACTCCTCCTCGAAAACTGTCGTGTGGCTTTTAGGCAAGGGATATTAATTTTAATTAATTAATTAATGCAGTAGAAGTAAAATTTAAGAAACAAATTTTTTAAAACAATTTATAAGTATTATTATCTTCAAGAAGTATGGGACATTCTGTATACGCGCCAATAGTTGTTGGGCCCCGGGCCCGGATTTTCTCTCAACGGCCCTGACTGTACGCACATATATAATGCTAGATAGTTGTGCGCCGTGTGCGTGCGTGTTAAATTTCAGTTCTCTTTGAATTTTAAAAAAGTAAAAGATTAAAAAAAAAATTAAAAAGATTATTGAACAAATGCGAATCGCAGAAGAATGTTAATTTTTCAGTTTGTCTGATGTTAAAAATACTTTTTAATGTGCGTACCGGTTTGCAATGTATTATCTTAAATATCTTCTTTGAAGTTTTTCGTTCGATTGTGTTTCCGCGTTAGCTTATTATCCTATACGATACACTTTTACAAATATAACTTTTTAAAAAATAAAAATTAAATACATGTATATAACACAACATTAAAATATGCGTAAAATTTTCATTACTACCCTGTAATGAATCTCGTAAGTATTGTAAATCATTTTTAGACAATTGTTTTGTTTATTATGATCCGTTATAATTGTGCAATATGTTGTCATTGGTAGTGCTGTTGGCTTTTCGCTCCTCTAAAAGTTAAGGCAACATTTGGCTTTGCTACTGGAAGCACCTTTATTTTGTCGTTCCACTGACAGTCACGTCTATCAAGCAACAAAAGAAACATTTCGCAGACAAACATGTGTGACATTAAGTATGTATAAAAATATCTGTACTTTTGTTTAGTATTTGTAATATATGTGTCCCAGCAATTGGCAGGAGATATTTGAAAATTAGAGCGAGAAATTACCAGGTCGTTTCATTATATATTATCTTTTTAAATACACAATAACGTTTACTTATAGAATTGTCGGTAAATTCTCCTTCTTGCCTATCATATAATTTTATCATCAAATAACAACAACTCCTTCCGTCGGACTTTAAAATAAAACTTAAATATGTACAGTTGAAGAGTTAAATAATTGTAAAAATACGAAATTTGAAGTTGATTATTCTAGGGGATCAAACCCAACCGCCTGTCAGTTTGTGGAACAATTCTTCATTCAATGTTTGATTCGTTTCCTTCGAACGCATCGACATGAAAATGTAGCCACCGATAAATTCATGTACGACCTTACAGTCGGCTGATAGACAAGAGAATATGATATTGCAATCTTGAAATTGGATCATCATGCATTTGATTCCCCAGTTAACGTTCCATGCCTGCGGAAGCAAAGAAATTTCAAATTATCTAAATTCTAAATGGATTTCAATAACAACAAGATTAAAACTTACCTTCATTGTATTGTATCGCCATGTTTTAAGATGATCGCCGGAATTCAATTCCATTCGCATGATTCGATTGTGTGCAACGCCCAACAGTTCCTCTTTCTTGTGACCGTCGAATTTGATAACAAAGAATGTGACACCAAAGTCGGGAAGGCTTTGCCAAGCTTGAATATATTTCATTTTTGCTTCCATCAGGGTCAGATTTTGCACATTAGCATGTGCCTCTAACATTCGCTGCGAACCCTTCGATCGTAGTTTCTTCGCGTAGCGCGGTGGCATAAAATCGTTTGGATCGATTGATGCCGGATTTATTCTCACGGCTGGTTCGTGTGCTGGCTTTTGCATGTTCAAGAATTGTTTCACATTTGAGACTTCAACCTCGTATGAGCTGTCGGCCAGTGATCGTCCCTTCGAGGCTAGACGACAAGCAGCAATCCACTTGGCGTACTGGTTTTCATTCTCACATTTGATCCACATTTCGCTGTACGACTCATTTGAATCTTCTGGAGGCACTTCCAATTTAATGCAGAATTTACCACTAGCGATATTCACTTCAGGTGTAACCTCGCAGCCGCGAAGGTTTATGGAAATTGCTGGTGATCCACGTCGCGTATCATCTTGACTCTTGAACAAATACAAGTGAAGATCGCGGTATGTGAAAAAGTATCGTTTGTAGCCCTTAAGGGTGAAGCGCTTCGGTCTGAAATAAAAATCAATTTATCGTGATAAGCAACACATCCTAGTAGGCAAAGAGGTAGGGCTAAGTCGTGGTGGGGCGCTAAGCTTAAAGAGCCACCTGCAGAAGAAGCTTCAATAAGTCAAAATACTCTAAGAAGGAGAACTAAGATTTTGCAATCTACAAAGGCAATCTTGGTATATGTAAGAAAGAGCTGAGAAGGGCAGAAGGTAACTTGTGGATGCATTTTTGCAGTGATGCTTCCAGCCTTAAGAAGACCCTTTCTACAAATCCAACCATGCCTAGTTATCTGCTGAAGGACGATGGAACATGGCCATCGTCGAGCCAATAGATGATCGAGGTCTTCCTTGACTCACATTTTCCTGGCAGTCCTTCTGTTCAATCTCTCGGGATAACTCCCACCACCAATATGGCACCATGTAATTTCAAGCCAATTCTTTTCAAAGAAAAGATTGTATGGGTTATAAACAGTTTTGACTCTTTCAAATCTGCTGGCCCTGATGGTGTCATTCCGGCGGACCTACAACATATACTGGACGTAGTATACGCGTGAATTGAATCGATTTTCAAAGCCTGTCTAGAATTAGTATATTTTCCTCGTATATGTAATGAACCACCTGGAATGGACCATATCCTGGTAGTGCTGCTCCCACCGGCAGATCGAAGCAGCACCTGATGAGTAGTGATCTGTTGGTGGTACGAAACCAGCGGCCGAGGGTCCCATTACACCTGGACCCAGATGCGACCGCGTGGGCGTCTGATCCGTCCGGAAACCATTCCATCCTTATCGACTATTTTGTTTATTTCCTATTTTTACATCCCCTGTTTGTGTTGTCTTCCCCAGGCCTATGAATTTTTGTTAATACGTAAAGGACAGGGGCAACGAGCGACGAAACCCCGCCCACATCTCCCGAACTGAGCTACAGCAAGCATAGGCCGCAGCTTAGCTCGTTGAGGGGCCTTTTTGCTTCGCCAGATGGCACGGCCCGACCTTCACGGTCATTATGCTACCTAAGGCTCCGTCCCCACAGGGGCATCTCCGGATGCCCACCGGACCGTCCGTTACATATATGGATTGAAGTTAAAGCGGCCTTTATCCCAAAAGCGGGTAAACGTTCTCACGCACGCCCGAAAGATCTCCGACCCATTAGCCTATCATCAACATTGCTGAAAATGTTGGAGCGTTTCATCGACACACTCTTGCGGTGCACTATTCCATCGCATCTTCTATCTACTTCCCAGCACGCCTATTGAAAAGGACGATCAGTGGACACTGCTTTGCACTCCTTGGTAGGCTACATCGAAAGGTCCCTCGCGTACAAGGAGTATACGTTGGTTGCCTTTCTCGATATCGAGGGGACTTTCAACAATGTAAAACCTAAGTCTATTATCGATTCCCTCTTAAAATTGTGCAGGGATGACTCACTTTGAAAGTGAATTCACCCAATGCCTGCGTCTCGAGTGGTTTAGTCTCGGTGCATCATCTCTACGCAGGTATGTATGCAGGGGTACCCCTCAAGGTGGTGTTCTCTCCCCCTTCTATGGAATGTGGTGGTCAATAGGCTGCTTCTAAGCCAGGAAGGTTTGGAATGCAAAGTTGTCGCTTATGCAGACGATATTGCTATTGCAATCTCGGGAAAGTTTCCCTGTGTTCTGAGCGATTTAATGCAGAATGCCCTATATCTATCCTGGCGAACTGGGCTGGCGAGGTTGGTGTTGGAGTAAATCTGCAAAAAACTGAACTTGTTCTCTTTACTAAGGGACACGCTGTACCCTCTTTTGAACCACCATTAATGGAGGGCACAAGGCTTGTACTCACTGATAAAGCCAAATTCCTTGGTCTCATCCTGGATAGAAAACTATCCTGGAAGGCAAACATTAAGGAACGTGTGACTAAGGCAACCGTTGCCCTATCAGGGGTTGGAATTAATTCGTAGCGTTTTACAAAATGTGGCGTTACTCAAGTATCCGTAGTCACATAAACAAAAGCAAATATTCTCCATAAAGCTACTGTCATGGCGCATCTAGTCCACTGAACGACATTTCTTTATCGAGTTTATAAAATTTTCTTGTGCGTCATCATCATCAAACATGTCAACGTTCGTGCCCGAAAATCTGTTTTTGTGAGGAGTGTTGCTTCATTACTTCCACAGGAAGAAAAGTGACGCGGAAAGTCATCGCATTTTAGTAGACGTTTATAGTGAATATGCTCTAGCTGAGCAAACGTGCAGAAAGTGGTTCGCTCGATTCAAAAATGGAAATTTTGACTTGGAAGACAAGGAGCGTCCCGGACAGCCGAAAAAGTTTGAAGATGAAGAATTGGTGACAATACTCGATGAAGACCCGTGTCAAATGCTTGCACAGTTATCAGAATCGCCTGGAGTTGACTTATGACGGTTGGAAAACGCCTCAAAGCCCTTGGAATGATACAAAAGCAAGGAACGTGGGTCCCACATGAGTTGAAGCCAAGGGACGTCGAACGGCGTTTAGTCATCTGTGAGCAACTGCTTCAACGGCAGGCAAGGAAGGGATTTTTGCATCGAATCGTCACTGGCGACGAAAAGTGGGTGAGTTATGACAATCCTAAGCGCAAAAAGTCATGGGGAATGCCCGGACATGCCTCAACGTCGACGACAAAATCGAATATTCACGGCGCCAAGGTTATGCTTTGCATTTGGTGGGACTAGCTCGGTGTGATATACTAGGAGCTACTGAAACCGAATGAAACTATCACAGGAGATCGGTACCGAACGCAATTGATGCGTTTAAGTCGAGCATTAAAGGAAAAACGAACACAGTGCCAAGAGAGACACGACAAAGTCATCCTCCAGCATGACAATGCTCGGCCACACATCGCAAAAGTGGTCAAGACATACTTGGAAACCCTGAAATGGGAAATCTTGCCCCACCATCTGTTTCGTTCCACGGCGCACGGCCTGGCTGATCAGAATTTTCTTTCGTACGAGAAAGTCGAAAGTCGAAAAGTCGCGTCGAAAGACGCCTCCTTTTTCAGAGATGGAATCCGAAAATTGCCGGAGAGATGGGCGAAAGTTGTCGCTAACGATGGACGGTACTTTGAATAATACCACTGTAATAATATTTTCAGAATAAACCATCAAACTTGGCAAAAAAATGCTACGAATTACTTCCAACCCCTAATATACCTATATTCGTGCAAGAAGACTATAGGCAAAAAATGGGGCTTACATCCAAAAGTGGTTTACTGGCTCTATGTGTCAGTACTGCGTCCCATGTTACTGCATGGGATTATCGTCTGATGGACGGCACTTAGCATCGTGTCGTACAGAACTCTGTTGGAGAAGGTCCAAAGACTGGCATGTGTTGTCATCACAGGAGCTCTAAGGACAACACCGATTGCTGCTTTAGGAGTGTTATTAAATTTACTTCCCTTGGACATTTTCGCTGAGCAGATAGCGGCGAATACGGCTGTTCGCCTCCGGAAAACCGGTCAATGGACCGCGTCAATCGTAGGTCACTCGGCAATACTGAGAGACATTGACATTCCCGGAATGACGGACTACATCTCTCCGAAGCTCCTATTCGACAAGTGCTTTACAAGCCTGATCCCATCGAGAAATGAGTGATCTAAAAGTGCTTTTTTGGGATCTAATGCCATTAGCCTTTTTACTGGCGATTCTAAGACTGAGGAAGGCGTTGGAGCGGGAGTGTATTCGGAGAAATTGAATATTGGTTTATCGTTCCGCCTTCCGGAATATAGTAGCGTTTTTCAGGTGGAGGTTGTAGCAATTTCCGAGGCGTTCGTTTGGCTTGCGCATAATGTTGTATTTACTAGGGATATTGTAATCTCCACGGACAGTCAACCGGCAATTAAAGCGCTGAGCTTTGTCCTGGTTACATCAAAGACGGTATTGGACTGTCGCGACTCTCTCAGGGTGATGGGTAGTTTTTTCAAGATATGTCTGTGCTGGATACCGGGCCATAGTGGTATATTTGGGAATTGTAAAGCTCGGGCGGGAACGACTAACGAGATCAGGGAGTGGTGGCGTAGAAAAGGGATGCGTCTAGCAGCTTGCAAAATGATTACCCAGAATGTGGCGTTTGACAGAGCCAGCGCCAGATGGAGTAGTGGATCCGCATGTCATGCAACTAGGCAATTATCCCATCCCATCCGATCCTACGGGATGCTTATGCTGAGCAGACGGAATTTATGAAATATGGTGGGGCTTATCACTGGACACTGCTTGATCGGGGAGCATGCTACAAGACTCCGACTCCCGCACAATGATTACTGTAGGAGCTGTATGGACGTAGAGGAGGAGGAAAACTGCCATCACCTTCTGTGCACTTGCCCTGCTTTGGCGGAACGTAGGAGAGACATCCTTGGGTCCTACTTTTTCGTCGATCTGGACGACGTAGCAGTTAGTGTATGTCATCTTCATCGCTTCATTTCCAACTCTGACTGGTTTAACGATTGAGATAAGCTCAGGTATGCTGTATCTAGAGGATATCACAACGGACCCAGTGATGGTCTATATGCGCCTTGCTTTTCAAGGCAACCCATCTAATCTAACCTAACCTAAGTGAAGTTCAAACTTTTCAACTTACTTCAAGAAAAACATGTAATCTGTAAGCTCCGGTATTTGGGTGATATCGTGTGCGGGATTGTGTGCATTTGGTCCTTCCAAAGTGATCTGTAATTCGCTTAGAGCTGCATCGATATCATCGTCAGTTCCATTGTCTGTTCTTGATGTGTCGATGCCAGAGTCCGGTTGCTGTTTTTCACTCTGTGTGTTAATTTGGAACTGAAATCATAGATCCATATTAAAATATATTCAACCCTAAAATGCTGTGCAGTTGCATTGGAAGTGAATAAACGTACCTGTAGAGCAGCAAACATAATGGCTTCCTCTTCAGTGCAATCGATCTCTTCGTTCAGCAACGCCCACTTTGATTGTTCGTACAATTGATTGATTCGAACTTGATCGTACTTTGGATTTAAATCGAAAAATGTGTAGTATTTGAAGCGTAGGCATAGCGTATCAAAGTCACGAATGCCCTGTTCCATTATTGACAAAGACGAGTCGAGCCAACCGACATTCATTCGTGCTCGTTCCAATAGAGTTTTTGGCCGTACAAGTCTTGAACGGACATCCGGACTTGGGTGTGGACTGCTTGCAAGACTTTCGCTGAAATCGCCAAGACTAGATGAAGAATCATTGAAAGTTGTGTAGCCGTTGGAGCTGTGCTTCCAGGTCTGAAACAAAATTATAATATTATAAAGCGTTAATTATTACAAAACGGTGATGAGGTAAATTTCCAGTAGCATTAGAGTTGGTGCTGATCGTTCGTCCTTGTGCGATTGTGCTGACGTGATGCTCGACACTTTACAAAATCAGGAAGCAACATCGCAATACACTAAGGTCACAGGTTTGAAATTTTGTTTTCTTTTGTTTAAAAATTGGGTTACGGACTCAACCAAATGGACAATGAAGAGCGAGATGCAGCTCTAAAAACATCAGCCTACGCAACCCCTGGGCTGTCTGTTAGCACAGAGGTGGTTGCGGCCATTATTGATGGACCGTTACGACGCAATCCTTCCGAATCGTCTCTGAACTGTCTCCCTGGAAATAGCACTCCAATATTGAACGTCATTGCCAATGGTGAAAAGAAGCCGTTCTGAGGAGCAATCCCCAGCGATTAATAAGCCCAAAAAGCCTAAGACTCTAGCTGAATCTACCAAAGCTTCAAATAGTTGTGCCATTCACTACGGTAATCACGTAAGTGATGGCTAATTAGCCAAAACCAGCCCTGCGATGTAATACCTGAAGGAAGTTCCGTAGGGGCATGATATGTGATGGTTTTTACTGGGTAATTAGTCGCTACCTACCAAAGTCCCATGTCATTGCCAACCGTGGGTAGAATCGCACTATCGCTGACGCTCACAATGTCTCGTGATAAATAAGATTTTATCCCTTTTCTTTATGAAAAAAAAGCCAAGGCACCAGCCCTACCAGCATTAACTTCAATTTCCGTTTGGAGAAGCGTAGCATACGCCAGGCTAGCTAGCGAATGCACTATGCAGAGGAAACATGTATGTAGAGTACCAACCACAGTACACCAATACATTGCAATATTCCAGCAAGGACCAGCAACAAAGGACACTTTGAGCATAATAGCCACAGTAAACCTTCGTCGTCCGATGCGGTTTCGTCGGGAGAAACAGCAGTAGTCCATAGCGACCGTAGTCCTTAGTCCGAATGCACTCAAATGAAGAATCGCTACCAAAGGACACTTTTTGATATGAGCACGATTGCGAAGAACGAAGAAGCAGGTACGATTTATGAGCGGGCGCGGAAGACAGGTCCAGACACTAGGCACTCGTCGACGAATACGAAAGACATCTGAAAGAAAGACGGCAACACAGGAATCGTAAGGGACATTAAAGAGAAATCGGTCTCAAGATGAGACCGGTCATGCTGAAAAGCGGAAAAAAACAGCGGGAAGCGAACCATCCATCAAGCAGCACGAAAAATCAACTCGACCTTTCAGCCAGGTGTTGAAGGATTATGTACTTATCGGTGCGTGGAACGAGCTCTCCCAGGACGGCAAGCTCGCGACGCGGCGGAGCACTAGAGTGGGATAAATGCCCTACTACCTAATATGGCAGGCGAAGCAAGACATCAGCCTCGCTTCGATAGCAGCTTTATCATTCGGGGCATCCGGGTGATCAGGTGCGAGGACAAGGGGTCTCTAGATTGCGGGGCTGTGTTGATTCCGGTAAAGGAAATTCCAGAGAGGGCTAGCATCTGGTTACGCAAGGTGAGCATAGACAATGCAGAGTTGCTACACTGTCTGCATCTGCAAAACCCAAAAGCCCCAATACAGAACTGAGAGATCCTCAAAGAGGAGGAACCCCATTCCAATAGAACTTCCGCCTTCTCATCAGCGAAGAAAGCCTGGCGCCGCTCGAAGCGTCCGGATACGGACTTAAACTTTGGCATCATTAATACTAAAATTGAGGTGGTTCGTTCCCAATCAGAAGCAGCTGATCCGATGTTGGACGCAAAGATCATGCAAGGAGGGCTGAGCATCGAGGAGGACGAAGAAGGTCCACCCCGCATAAAAAGCGAAACACCCAGGACGATGAGCGATACGGAAACCGACGAGACAGATGTTATCGGTGGTGCAGGTTAATAATCTGCTCTTTAGGGAGAAGAGCATCGACATCGGACTCGTTCAGTAACCATGGACAAGGAACCTAAAGGTCAAGGGCTTCGACTTAAAAAATTACAACACTAACCAAGATAGGCCTAGGAGCTGCATCATAACCAAGAAGCTCATCAAAGCTTTTCATGTGACGGGGTTGGGGCGACCGGTAACTCAGTTCGTAGAGGCATCAGTCTCATGTCTGACTACTTGCGTTTCTAATTCGAGTCCCGTCCACGACGACGTTCGTGGCCATGGATCTTTGCGTTGTCTTCCTCCTGTGGTGCGGGGCGTAATAATGAACCACAGCATCTCCCGACTTGTCGGAGGTGCATGCTGGCAACTGCATTCTCCGAAACTAGTTTATGCCAACGAAACGTCAACTGGGCTACATGGAATCCTGGCTTTAGTGTGAATCCGGTAAAACCGATCTTGCGCAAAAAAATGGATCACGATCAATTTAGATGAGCCCACACTCTATCTATACTCTTTGGCAGGAAATTAAGGCGAGCCTTAATACTAGGGCGTACAGCTTCCTTCACGATCACTCCTGGTCGTTTCTCATCCATTACAACCACTAGCCACCAAGTTAAAATATGTGATAACAGTATACTTACTCCTGTTGGCGAGCTGATTGGTGTACTTTGTTGTGTAGGCTTCCTTGGTGTGTGAACTGGTGCGCATGAGAATCCATTCTGTGGTTTATCCAAACTTCCGCAACTACCATTGAATGAATTGATCGGAATGAATGAATTCGTATCGGGTGCTGGTTCAAGGTACGTATGGCCATTCTGTTCTACGATCGGTATCCCCTTTTTCGGAAACTGAGAATAGTTCTTCTTCAGATGTTCACTCTCCAATGGCTTGCACAGCGACAGTTCTTCTGGATGACGGATCCCCAAATCCTTGCATAGATTAACAACAGCTCCAAATGTCTTGATGGAGTAATCAACGCGACAATCCAAATAACGTAAATCAGGAAGCTACAAAGAGAAAACAGATTTTTATATTAGTGAATTGAGTTCATTAAGAATACAAGGGTGTGAAAAATTATTTGGTCTCTGATTCAGACTGGCACCTTATTGAGGTAATGCAAATATCAGCACATTATAACCAGACATTACATGAAATTCCAACTACCGTGATCATTGGAAATATGCTGACATGATCAAATGCTGACAATACTGGCGGCGACCAAGAATGCAAACATATAATACAGCATAACAACAAGAGTCATAAACATTACAAGAAGCTTGAAGACATTAAACTTGCCCAACAGCTCTAAACATTCCACGAACTTTAATCGGGATTTTGGTATTCAAACCATGACTTACGTGACCACATAATGGACGACACATACATCTTATGTGGAGCGAGCTCTTTTTCATGCCCAGCGGTGCCTAAATTGTCCGCGCTGTCCACCTTGTTCGGAGTTGAATCGCCCCGAGGAATACGATGATCTACTGCGCTGGGCCTCTCTAGGTTTCTAATTTCCAACACAAAGTGCCCCACGCTTTTGTTCGTACATATTCTTGAATATGAACCACATAGATATCTGGATTTGTGGGTAATTAGCAGAACATACATGGCGTACAATCTAATTTAATAGACCATTTGTTTCGCCAGCACTTAGTTCACCTGGCTACATATGCGACATTTACATGTATTAAAAAGGTGTTTCACCTGTTCCTCGCTTGTCGCAAGACCCATTATAATGTCGTTAGGCGTACGTTGAAGTGGAGCTTATGTGGGGGTTCTGTTCTGACGAGTGTGACCTTTGTGCGTGATTAATGCCCAACTGACGTGATTTTTTTTTTATTGCGATGTCATTCTTGGATATCATTAAAATCTAAATTTTCAGAATGTCAGAAATATGAGACGTTTCTCTTATGAGTTAAAGAAAACAAAGCGCTTTCTTAAAAGTGGCAATAATCAACATAAATTTCTGAGAATTGCCAGAGATGACATTGGACGCTAATTTCATGAGCATTCAGAAAGTGATAATAGCAATTATTCTGATTTTACTTTATCAGCTAAAAATGCGGAATACAGCGACTATTCCCTTTTGTGGTGTAGAAATAAAAAATAATTTAGCGTTACTTAATTTATTACAGAATCCAAAAAAAAAACATATCCAAGCCAAAAGCATTGAATTCAGTAACCAAAAACTCCCAAAATTGGTGTAAACTAGATATGTATTAGAATTCTGTACAGTCATGCCACGCTAACCTACTATCGCAAACGCAAAAGGGGCGCAAGTTATGTGTGGAAAATCCCAGGAGTCAAATTGAAACGTTCCGTTCATACTAAATCAAATTTTCTAATGCCCGCTGCAGACAATGGCCCATTGCGATGGTGACTTTTATGACCGAAATCATACACCAAATGTCAATTCAAATATTGTCTGTCCACACAATTGTCTTCGATGGGGCCTCAGGAAATTGCGCAAAGAAATTGAAAGCTGTCGCTCTGTGCGTCACGGCAGTTGTAATCTAACGGACCACGTAGTTAGTAGTTAACTGCATTCGCCTCATCACCCACAATTATGTGATACCCATCCTTCCTAGACACCGCGTCAATAGTATTCTACATTCGCCTCATCACCCCCCCCCCCCCCCCCCCCCCCCCCCTTCTTATGATACTTATCTTACGAAGAACATCCTTTTTCCTCTCCAAAGAACCCAAAATGCCTGCAAGATGAGTCTACCGCATTCGCCTCATCTCCCAATAATATGATACCCATCATGCCTTGATATCACTTTTTTCCAAGAATGTCCTTTTTCCTCTCCAATAGAAGCAAAATACCATCAGTCCTGATCGAAGGACTCAAAATGCCTTTAACAGAACTCCAATGCATTGGTCTCATTACCACGATTACCCATACCGACCAGCTGTAATGGACGGTCTGGTGGGCATCCGAAGATGCCCGTGGGGACGGAGCCTAAGGTGGCATGTTGACCGTGTTGGTCGGGCCTTGTCATTTGACGAAGAAATAGGCCCCTCAACGAGCTAAGCAGCGGCCTATGCTTGCTGTAGCTCAGTTCGGGAGACGTAAGCGGGGTTTTCGCCGCTCGTTGCCCCTGTCCTTACGTATTAATACAATTCATAGGCCTGGGGAAAACAACACAAACAAATGGGCAAACAAAATTGGACAGAGAATAAAACCAGGGCGATAAGGAAGGAATGGTTGTCGGATGGCTCAGGTGCTCTCTCGCACGCAACTGGGTCCGGGTCTTATTGGACCCTCGGCCTTCTTCACCCACTCTACCATGAGGTCCCATGGCCGACAAGGAAAACGTGTGGGGACCTCCCAACTTAAGGTGTGCGCGACCGCTAAATTTAAAATTTGAAACAATTTTTCACAAATGTATTTTATTTATTTTGGAAAAACCATAAATAAATATTTTTGCGAAAAATATTTCAAACAAAACGTACCAGTCACGCACAAAAATATGATCCATTATACAGCTTTGGTTTTTATTTCATTTCATGATTAAAAGAGTCCTTTTGTCCTGACGCACACCTCCAGCAACACCAAAATACAACCGTGTGGTACTTATAATAACCAAAGGAAGCTATGTACCAAATTTACTTGAACCACGGGTAAAGCCTGGAAGTTTTTTTCTCTGAAATCATTAAAAAGACTTAAGCTGGACTGGATCATATCGTCTACATGATTCCAGTCCAGTAGTCCGGCGAGTGTGTTGTTGATTCGGTAACTATAGTAACAATGATTTCTGGGCGAGCTGGAACCAAAAAGTAGACCGACAATCCAGTCACTGGACTGGATTGCTGGGTTGGATTGCTGTCCAGTGCCGGTTCACATTATTCCAGTAGCAGTCCAGCGCTGGACTGGATTACTGGATTGGATTGGTTAATGGAATAATGTGAACCGGGCATTAAGCGAGAAATTCTATAAAATCTCACATTTTTTAATGTCTTTTTATATACTGCATGGATCAGAGTAAATAATAGCCTACGCACACCATTGGAGCACAGTCAATGCGTGAGAAAAGAAAGCAGATCTCTATACGCTCCCTAAGAGGCTGTAGCCCTGTCGAAGAACAACGAGAACAACAAAATTGAAAAATAGCGATTTTCAAACTTTCGTATCTCGGGTGTTTTGCGTCGTATTGACATCAAACACACTTCGTAAGACGATCGAAGACAATGACCATAACAAATTTGGACCCTCACGATCACCCGTGGCCGGAGCTACAGAGGTCCGAAACCCCGTACTTGTTGTGTCGCGTAAACACTGCGATGAAAAGTGGATACTATACGATAATCGTCGCCGATCGGCCCACTGGCTAGATGCCGATGAGGCTCCAAGACACATGCCGAAACCAAGCTTTCATCCAAAGAAAATAATTGTGACTGTTTGGTGGTCTGTAGCTGGATTTACCCACTATTCGTTCCTGCAACCTGGCGAAACCATTCATGCTGAGGAATACTGCGCTCAATTGGACGAAATGCATCCGAAATTGACAGTTCAACGACCTAGGCTAGTCAACAGGGATGGAGTTATACTGCTTCATGACAACGCACGACCGCATGTATCGAGAACAACGATCCAAAAATTGAACGAGTTGCGCTATGAGACTCATCCGCACCCGCCATATTCACCAGACCTCTCCCCAACAGATTAAAATTTCTTTAAACATTTGGATCACTTTTTGACAGGAAAATAGTTTAACATTGAAGCAGCTGTCAAAAATACCTTCGACGAGTTTCTTCGAACCAGAAACTCGGTCTTCGACGAAACAGGAATAAATACGGTTGTATCTCGTTGGAAACAGTGTTTCGCATCCGCTGATACCTATTTCGATTAATAAAATTATCTTTTTAAAAAGTTACAGCTGTTCAAAAATGTACTACTGAATCCGACGTTTCATCTTCACCAACCTAATAACTTTACAGTTAATGATAAGCTTGTTCTTACACTCTGTTACGATTTCTTAGTGATCAGTTCGAGCTGCAGTGGTCCCTACCCTACTGGGGAAGAAACTTGGACAGGCTTCTCACGCTTAGTGTGGGCCACAGTCTCGAACACGAACTCAAATAACATTAAATAAATGAGTTTGTATTTTTACCTAATTAATTCTGGTGTAACGACTATTTGTTGGAATATTTTATCTAATTTGGGAGGAATTTCATGATTTTTGGTTGTTTTCGCTTAATGTTATCGTCCGTTTATTGTTATCATTTTCGCTCAGTCCAAACGTGATCGCAATAAGCAGGGCCCACTGTATATGTAGAATGGTGTGGCGTATCATTCATGCAAAAATATCGATTTTTCGACTTTTTCTTTTTTCACTCCTTCAATTTTTCTTCTCTTTTTTTTTGTACATTTTTCCCTAGAATTTTTTCTGAACCGATTGCCATTATTTTTGCCATATTAAGGTTAAAATCGCTAAATAGGCATTTTTGCATTTTTTCTCAGAATCACACTAAAAATAGGCCGAATTGAAAAATATTGGCCGCGTTATATTTGAAATCAAATTATCTTCAATTTTTGATTTTATAAGTTTTTTTTTTTCATTTGGAGCATCCGTTTCAAAGATATGTGAGCTTGAAAACTGATATGTGTAGTGTGATTTTACTCCAGAGCCTCAAAAATTGACGTTTTTCGACTATGGGTTTTGACTATACCACTGAACCGAATTTCGACTTTAAGCAGTGCATTTTATGCAGAATTCGATGCTCTTTAATTAACATCCTATAAAATTTTTCGATCGAAGCACCGTTTAGCGGAGTTAAAATGACTCCATCTCTTAAAGTAAATATATAAGGCCCACCAACATTTATACCAAATGGCATTTCTCCATCATATTTTGCAAGGTTGCATTACATTTTGGCGCTTAGCGTCCGGTATTGGATAATCGTGTCGAGTTAATTTTTAGGGTTTTGTAGTAAAAACAAAACCCTTATGAAATCAGTCAAATGTCTGTTTGTCCGTCTGTCCATAGAATATCTCGCGAAATTTGGTGGGAATAGGATGCGTCGTAATAGGCCAATTTTAATGAGGGGTCGAGGAAAAATGAAGGTCAAAATTTTCTTTTCGTTTGGTATGGGCAAGTGGGGTATCAAAGGTACCGTTGTGTACATTCTAGTTTTGGCATTTTCTTTAAATTTCAAGAAAGGAGAAAAGAGGGAGAGGGGAAAATATGAGATCATAGTTTGTCGCACCCCCCTTGCATTTCCAGCCCGTTACACTTAGAAATACATAAGAAAACTTACAGGAAAGTCCAGCCCACATTAAGGCGAAATTGAGGCCAATTTTTTTTTATCGAATGGTATAGGCAACTGGGATGTCGTGATCATGAGAAAGGTAATGTTGAGTACATTTCATTTTTGACATTTTCCTTAAATTTGAAGAAAGGAGAACCATACGGGAGGAGAAAATATGAGATCATAATTTATCCCTTGCATTTCGAAACGTTTGATGATGGCTTTCGACTAGCATAGAAAATGGAAAATAATGGAATTTGGATATCTTCTTAAAATAGGATAATATTAGTATATTTCTATGGCTGCGGTTAGCACACTCCTGCATCCCTTGAACACGTCTAAGGTCAAAGGTACTGATGGCCCCAAAGCCATTAATCTTCGTATGTTTCGTAAAAATTACGTAATATTTAATAATAATACACTCATTTAAAGTTGAGCATTTTGAAAATATCCTTCAAAATAAAACACCTACCGGCCTCATGTATAAGTGCGAGTACTACATATTTGCATGTTGTTTATTGTTTTTCGTAGAGCGAATTGTAGTTTAACCATTTCTGAAAGGGTAAAGATTGGTGGGAAAGGAGCGAGAGGTGGGCTGGTCGCTGACTCTACCTTCAATAATTATTCACACAATAGATGCGTTTTTTGAACAACGGATTAGGGAGCAAAAAAAAAAACCATCGAGAGCAGCCATCCAGGTTAATCTTTTAAATGTCACGTCATGCCAATCAGAGTAGTTGAATTGGCTTTCAAAATTGATCGTAGTGACAAGCAATTATGATTATAGCCGCCTAAATATTAGATAGTAGTGACGAGAAAGTATAAAATGTAGAAATTACGAATGAACTGCCGTCGGAACTCCGCACCAATTGTTAAATTAACGACGAGCATACCTATAGGCGTATTTGGCTGGTACAATTGTACAATCTATCAAGTGCAAGTTAGCCACCCCACTAGCTCCTAGAGGGTTAAGTTTTTGTTGTAATGCATGGAAATATCCTAGCCTGCACCGTATAGATTATCAAAAAACACACCTAATTTATTTTTTGGTATTTTTTTTATGGAGGCTTGTAATTTGCAACATCGTTTTGACATGAATGGTTAATCATCTCCAAGAGTAGGACAGTTCATCTCCTATTGGCATCATCATCATCGTGGCGCGACAGCCCGACGTCGGGCCTTGGCCGCCTGGATCATTGTCCTCCAATTATCTCGGTCACGTGACCGCGTCCTCCAATTTTGGGAGCCCAGCAGCTGCGCGGCGTCCACACCTACTGAGCTCTCCCAACGAGATCTCGGTCGTCCTCGCAGTCTCGCTCCGTCGACTCGTTCTGCATTCATTACTCTCTTAGGCATGCGATCATCGTCCATTCTTTGTACATGCCCTGCCCATTGAAGTCGTTGTAGTTTGACGATTTTCGAGACTTGCAGCTCATCGTACATTTCATACAACTCATGGTTGTACCGGATGCGCCATCCATCTCGATCGCAAACAGCCCCGGAAATTCGCCGTAGAACCTTACGTTCGAAAGTGTCTAGCATGTTTTCGGAGGCTTGAGTTAGGGTCCATGCTTCGCAGCCATAGCATAGCACTGGTCGTATAATGGTTTTGTACACGCGGAGCTTCGTGTTTCTGTGCACATGTTTCGATTTCATTATGGGGAGAACCGAGAAAAAAGTCTTATTAGCTAACTGTATCCGTCGCTTGATTTCGTCAGTTTCGTTGGCGTCCCTTGACAGGTTGCAACCCAGGTAGATGAAGTTGTTCACGAACTCGATGTTGAGGTCCCCCACGTTGATGCTCGGTTGTGCAGGTGTCCTTGTCACCGATTGCATCATTATTTTAGTTTTACCCTCGTTAATACGTAATCCAACTTCCTTTGCAGCGGTATCGAGCGTATGCAGAAGTTCTTCTGCGTCAGCCAATCTTCGGGACATGATGTTGATGTCGTCGGCGTACGCTGCTAATTGTGTCGACTTGATGAGTAGCGTCTTGCTGTTGTCCATATTCATGGCCCGAATAACGTATTCCAGTGCTAGGTTGAAGAGCGTCGGTGCCAGTCCATCGCCCTGTTCCAAACCAGTGCGTGTTTCAAATAGATCAGTAAGTCTATTCTGGATCCTGACTTGTGAGACGGAGTTGGTCATCGTCATCTTTGTCAGTCGCACTAATTTTGCTGGTATACCAAATTGCAGCATGATGTTGTACAGTACTCCACGATCGATACTGTCGTATGCCTGCTTGAAGTCGACAAAGATCTGGTATACGTTTACGTTGTATTCCCAGCACCTCTGGAGTATCAATTTGACTGAGAAGAGCTGATCGGTTGTGGAGCGACCAGGTCTGAAACCGCTTTGATATTCGCCAATGACTCGTTCTGCGTACGGTTTTATTCTATTTTCCAGAATTTTCGTCAAAATTTTATAGGACGTACAAACTAGTGAGATGCCCCTGTAATTCTCACACCGCAATTTATCTCCCTTTTTATGAATTGGACAGATGATGCTTCTGCGCCAATCGTCTGGGATCACCTCGTTCTCCCATACTCGCAGGAGTAATTGATGTATGGCATCAACTAGACTCGTTCCACCGAATCTTAGCAGTTCAGCTGGGATCTCGTCAGCGCCCGGCGCTTTATTTCGTTTTAGTGACCGCAACGCGAGATCAACTTCCTCTACTGTCGGGGATTGAATGGGTGGGCCTAGATCAACAATATCATCGAGAGCTTCCTGTGTGGGGATGTTAGATGGTCGGTTTAGAAGCTCTTCAAAATAAGAGGCCCATCGTTTGTTAATACCATCGGTGTCGCTGATGATGTTTCCATCCTTGTCCTTACAAAGGCTAGTCCTGGGTTGGTAGCCGTTCTTAATTGTATTTACTAGTTTGTACGCTTGTCTGGTGTTCCTATTAGCTAAGTTTTCGTTTATGTTCAGCAACTGCTCGTCAAAGTATTTACGTTTCTTACGTCTAATTATTCTATTCGATATTCGCCGTAGCTCGTCATATTTTTCTCTTCTGGCTCTGGTTCCTCGTTGAATCCATTGTCTGTAGGCCTCGTTTTTCGCGTCAAGTGAATTTTTGCATTCTTCGTCGAACCAGTCATTTCGCGCTCGCCGGGCTTTATATCCCACGACCTTCTCTGCGACATCCTTGATGGTACCCTTGAGTTCTTCCCAGAACCCATGGACGCCTGTGTTGCTGATGTTGTGTAGCATAGGTGATAGTTTTTCCTCAAGGGCGGTAGTATACGCCACCGCTGTAGCATCACTCAAGAGCTTATCAACCGCAAAGATTTTGGGAGGGCTGATTCTTGACTGGTGCACTGAGGAGATTCTACATCTGTAGGTCGTCTTCACCAAGTGATGATCTGAGTCGCAGTTTGCTCCTCGATAGGAGCGGACATCCATGACACTAGGCGCCCATCTCCTGCAAATGAGGACGTGGTCAATTTGGTTGACGGTATGTGCGTCTGGAGACTTCCAGGTCTGCTTGTGAATGCGTCGATGCGGGAAACACGTAGAGCTTACGACTAGATTCCTGCTGCAGGCGAAGTCGATAAGTCGCTGGCCGTTATCGTTACATTCTTCATGGAGGCTGTGGCCTCCAGAGGTCCCCCGATGCCAACTTTCATTCCCGACTTTCGCGTTAAAGTCTCCCAGCAGCAATTTGACGTCGTTTGTTGGAAGTGAGTCGAAGAGAGTTTCAAGGCGGGCGTAGAACTCGTCTTTTACTGCGTCTTCTTTAACTTTAGTGGGGGCATGCACATTGATGAGCCAGAGATTGAAGAATCGAGTCTTGATGCGAATCGCACACAGCCGTTCATTTATGGGTTTGAAGTCAGTAATATGCGGTTTGAGGTGATTGTCCACTATAAATGCTACTCCAAACTCCTTGCGGCCCGATGGTTTGCCACTTGTAAAAATTGTGTGCGATTTCTTGTCATTAATCTCGCTGCCAAGCCAATTTGTTTCCTGGACTGCAGTAATGCTCAGATTGTACTTTTCGACCTGTTGAAGGAGGGCCTTCTCGGCCCCCGGTTTGTTCAGGGAGCGTACATTCCAGGATCCGAAAGAATAATCCTTTATTCGTTTGCGTGGTCGTCGTTGTTGATCCGTCCAATCCGAGGCTTTTGTTCCAGGTTTCTTGACATGGAGTAGTTTTTACAAGGACGAGTTGTCAGCACGTCGCTTAACCCCATTCAGGGGATGGCCTCGGAGATAGCTGCTTCAGATGGTTTAATAAACGTGCTGGAGCCCACACAACTATGTAGCAGGTCCAACTACGCAAGTCATTCCATCCTACTAGACCTGAGACGCTTAGGTGTTTGTCAGCCATTCAGGCTACAGCTATCTGCCTTTTCCAAACTGTCTTATCGCTAAGACATTGGCCGTCAGCGAATTGATACACTGCCGTTACCAGGGGGCGCCCACGCGGAGGACTATGGAAAAGGTCTTTGCCCCCCTCATATTGGCATGCGACACTACAAAACCCTCGGATTGCGGGCGAAGCCCTCTATTTTCCGGTTTCATTTCAGGTTGTTATCGAAAAATGTTCTTTTGATAATTTGCGTAAAATTGCACCGTTATCGATCCATGTATTTGCGAAAAAAAAAACTGATTGGCAAATCGGTTTTTTTCAATTTAGCGCATTGTAGTTTTTTACATTTACAGCCAAGCCCCTTTTGACGATGCCACGCCTGGAGTAATAGATCTAAAGTAATATGTGTGACTGTATGTGTGTGTGTGCGTTTCTGATTGATTGCATTGGCAATCATTATACTTAGTGCGATCATACTTACTTGTACTCGTAATATTTTGTGCATTGGCGTGAAATGTAGCAAGCAATCAGCATGCACTCCAACTTGATCGAGTGTTGACCTGGTTCGTGAGAGCCATATGTTTTTGGCAGGCCACCAAAGTGCGTGGTCCGACCAATCTTTCGGGTTTTCTGCAAGTAGAGTGAAGAAAATCGCAAAATGTTAAATTAGTGCACAACAACAACCGGCTTGCTTTCTTAATTAAATGAGTTCAATTTTAGTATGCATGGCAGAACAGGCAGGAATTGTGTTGAATGGAATAAAATGTACGAATATAAAATAAAATAATATGAATGTACCTAAATGTGTGTAGTCACACGTCGGATTCACTTCCCAATGAATATTCAAACAAAATGCATGATTCCGTGAGCAGTTGAGGGGGGGGGGATGAATAAAGTGTAGCCGTTTCCGAATTGAATAAATCCAGAAAAGCATGTACATTGCCGTGGCCGTACGCGCAGAAGATTGTCTTTAATGGCCTTCAATCAATTTGTCATTTATATTCCAGTGACGCAAGTGCAACGCTTCGGACTTGATTGAAATTATCAATTGGAAATGGAAATTGCTTTTCATATTGTGCTCGTACGCGAGTATTAAATATTTTTTATTTTCCTTTTCGTTATTTATAGTGCCAGCTAGCAGTAGCATCTGCCAGCTAATGAGATTGTTCTATTCTTTTCATGCTTGCACGCCTTCTACTTTATACTCCCTCCTACTTTTCTTGTCTTTGACGTTTTGTGAGCTGCCAGTTTTCTGTGCGATGAATAAACGGAAGAAGTTGTGACAGAAACGATAATAGGTGAATATATATTATACTTTTAATTCTACCTCAAGCAGTGAGGAAGCTAACAGACCGGTGGCGCCTAGAAGCCATTCATTGCTTATTGTAACCCGAAACGAGTTTTGAATGTTTTCTTATTTTTTTAACGGAGGCCTGTTTTTTTTAATTATTCAGTAGTCAATACACTCGGTATGATTATAAGCAAATAAGTTAAATATAAAACGATGATTAACACTTATCTTGTTTAACACTCGCATGAGTCCCACTCCAACAATGTAGTTGGATATCTGAGCACCCGTGTGCTCACTTGGATTAAGTACGAAATTACATAGAAATTGTTGATGAAAAGTCATATTTGAAACACAATAAGCATTAAAGGCGATTTGCTTATAGTGCTTTACTAATTAAAAATAATTACTAAGTCAAGTATAAAAAGTTTCCTAGATAAAAAAAAAAATAAAAAAAATAGTTGGTTCGTACGTTGCTTGGCCCGACCACTGCCTCACAACAATAAAATTTACTGATTGTTTTGGTGCGCAGATCAAAAATAGGACGATTGCACACGCAGCAGCTTTTTCGAGTCCTTCGTCGGTGCTTTTCAGGTACATTACTACACACGTAACAGTACCCTGTAAATTTGTGCTGTCCGTCTTGCTCGATGTTATTTGCAGTTGCAGTTGCACGGTAAGGTGGAAGAGGTGGGGCCGGTACAAAATGGGATTATCTCTTTTCAAAAAGAAGATAAGGCGATCCAAATGTGACTCATGGAGAAAATTCTGCGAGAAGACTGAGGGATGTAGAGAGGCTGCCAGACTTAAGAAGATACTTACAGTAACTCCACGTTTGCCCTCCTTCCTACGTAAGGAAAATGAGGACTGTGGGCAGACGATCGAAACGAGTGCCTGAACATGCTACTAGAAGCCCACTTTCCGGAATCAGCTAACCAAGCACACTTGGATGAACAACCGATCATAGCCCATCTGACGTCCGAACAACTGATAATGGAAGTAACAGACGAGGTAAAAACTGAGTGGGCAATACGCACATTCAAAACCTTCAAAGTTGCAGGGATCGATGAAATTTCGCCAGTTATGCTCCAAATAACAGACAGGTCCATCATCCCAAACTGGCATCGCATTTATAACGCTTGCTTACGATTTGGGACAATACCCGGACAATGGACTAAAGCACGAGAGATCCTTATTCCGGAACTAGGCAGGTTACTAGTCAATTGCACTAACCCCTTGTGGGGCATAGCGTGTCAACTGTCCCATGTGCCCCAGTTGACGTTTCGTTGGCATAAAGTAGTTTCGGAAAATGCAGTTGCCAGCATGCCTCCTGCACATCCATGGCCGTCGTGGACGGGATTCGTACCCGAAACGCCGGTAGTCAAACATAAGACCTCACATTCAGAAATGAATAGATGTCGGGGAAATCTATGTGCCTGTGCATGCACATCTTTCGGACAGATAAGTGAAAACGGCGCTATACAAGGTAGTCGGGACAATAGAAAAGTCCTTACAACAGAAGGAATTAATGCTAGCAGGGGGCTTTCAACAATGTCACTGTTACGAGTATTATTAATGCTATGATCCGTTACAGGGTTGACCTAACACTAACGGCTTGAGCGTCAGATGTGCTCAGGAACAAAAAAATCGAGGCAACCTTTTTGGGGTCCAAAAAGACAAGACAGTTACACCGCAAGGAGGGATATTATCCCCTCTCTTCTGGATTCTGCAGGTCAAATAAATACTAGAGAGGTTAAGAGCCAGCGGTTTTAAGGTGGTGGCATATGCCGATGACATTGTGGTGCTTGTGAGAGGTAAGCCCCTCCAACTTTGTCGAACCTTATGCAATCGGCGCTGGACCAGATCCAAATCTGGGTCGAGGTAGCTGGTCTTAAGGCTAACCCGATAAAAACCGGATTAATACCTTTTACAAGCAAACATAACGTGCCGAAAATTGTGACACCCACCCTCAACGGAGAAACACTACATCTTGTTGACAGTGTTACATATTTGGGCCTAATACTAGACAGGAAACTGTTCTGGGGAGATAACGTGAAGCACTGACTTGGTAAGGTCCGCGCAGCCCTCTTCGACCGACACGACTTACTCCAGTACATGGGGCCTCAAACCTCACACGGCCTATTACATATTTACATGTGTAGTGAGACCTACACTTGTGTGTGGAGCGGTCGTTTGGTGGAGAACAAAACCAATGTGAAGAAACTAACGGGATGGCGGCGAATCGTCTGCATAAATATTACGGCTGGGCTTTAAATGATACTGGGACCTATGCCCTTCAACCGGCTCATCTGGAGAAATGCATGCTTAGCAGCAATACGCGCTAGAAGTTCTGGCATGTGGTACGATTCAATAAAAGGCCACTCTATAATCCTGACAACATATCATAGACAATACGGTCACGAACTTGAGGATACGGATCACATGACCAAACAAACATACCCCAAACCGAATTTCGAAATGAACTTCCGCACAAGGAGAGACTGGGAGAGGAGAAAATCCACTGACATTGGAGTAGGCTCAGGCGTCTACTCTGCGAATCTGGGCCTGAGCCAATGGTTCAGACTGGCGAGCCATACGATCGTATTCCACTCGGAGTTGCATGCTATACGGAAGGCGGACAACTTCGTCTACCTGGGCAGCATTGTTGCCGAAAATGGTGGTACGGAGCAGGACATCGCTCGTCGTATCAACCAGGCTAAACGCGCATACGGCATGCTGTCCAAAATCTGGCAGAACAGTTATCTCAGCATCAAGACCAAGCTAGGCCTGTTTTGCTCCCTGGTACTGTCAGTGCTTTTGTATGGGAGCAGTACATGGAAAGTTTCCGTAGGAGTTACCAGAAAGCTGCAAAAAAAAAATACCTGCGGCTCTACTGTAAACGGTGATAGGCTGACACTTCTTGTCAATTTCGCTGCCGCCACGGTCTGAATTAGGGTTGGCATCACGTTCTCATACATTTTGGAGTGAGTGGCCTTGATTTTGTCAGAAAATGGAAATACGTATGTATATGGAAAACGGATTTGGGGACTGATTTCGCATGAAATCACGGAAGTGGACCGAGTGATTTGGCTCAGTGTGAATACAACATAAGAAAAATGGTGACGAAATCTAATTTTCCCTTAATTAGATGATTACATCCATCCGTTCTGAATCACCGGCTTGACATTGACCTTATTTCCCTGCACTACAAATATGCATGACAGTCTCATGTACATATAAGAATTTTTTGTATACACACGTACGGCGTATACTTACGAAACAATACCCAAGCTTGAATGAAATGAAACAATAAACATTTGTAGCCCGTGATTAATTGGCTATGATGGCATTGTGACGTGCTAAAAGATATTGGATTTCAATTTAAACTGAAAGTTCATCGCTATTTGCAGACCATATATACATACATAGATTGCTAATTAGAAACTCCAGTATGGCGTTTACAAAGAATTTATATGATGTATTTAGCATTATTCCTGGCAGTCGATTATCTTATCAGATGAGCTACATATTTAGTAGATACTCGTAGTTTTATACATTGCAAAGCTTCACACGATAAGAGCAAAGCTAAAATGAAATGTTTTGAAGTAAGCTGGAAACGAGATAAGCTAAGTACGCCCACTGGAGTGGCGTTTATTGTTGAGCAGATATCGAGTGTTATTGACGTTCGATAAAGTATGATACATAAATGTACTACAAATTAAGTATTTGCCGGGAAATTGTACGCAATGTTGTGATACTGTACGATCTACAACGCAATTTCGTTGAATTTTCTAATCTGTGTACTTATAGAAAACGTATAACGAGAAAAAATGTAGCGAGTCGAATCTCCAAGAATACGTTAAGTCCTTACGAGATGAGACATGTGTTGATGATGTTGACTAAAATCGAAAATTTATTACCATATCACCATTATTTAATCTATACCTATATACAAGCGTTTTTCTACCCGAAACATTTGCGGCCAACCACTCAGTAATCTATACATGAAATAAATCTGTAAATTTTGTCTGTCTGTACCTTTTAAATATTTGCAGAAAAAGTTACCTGGTGTATAATTGACACTAATAGAATACAATAAAATCTTTGTTGAAATTTTTGTCGGTTTGTACGTGCACGCATCACATGAAAACCGTTAATTCGATTGAAGTGCAGTTTTCAGATAAGAATAGTGCTTAATTTACAGTAACATTTAGTTTGTATTTCAATGTAATGCTGATATGACACTAGAATAAAAATTTGCATTGAAAACTTAACTCTTTCTATCTCAATTTAACAATTATGTATTCAACCAAACGATATGCAGACTTGCACTTATACAAATGGCCAAATAACGTGTAACGGACGGTTTGGTGGGCATCCGAAGATGCCTGTGGGGACGGAGCCTAAGGTAGCATATTATCGTGAAGGTCGGGCCTTGCCATCTGGCGAAGAAAAAGGCCCCTCAACGAGCTAAGCAACGGCCTATGCTTGCTGTAGCTCAGTTCGGGAGATGTGGGCGGGGTTTTCGCCGCTCGTTGCCCCTGTCCTTTACGTATTAACAAAAATTCATAGGCCTGGGGAAGACAACACAAACAGGGGAGGTTAAAATGGGGTATAAAAAAAAAATAGTCTATAAGGATGGAATGGTTGGCGGACGGATCAGACGCCCACACGGTCGCACCTGGGTCCGGGTGTAATGGGACCCTCGGCCTCTGGTTTCGTACCACCAACAGATCACTACTCATCAGGTGCTGCTTCGATCTGCTGGTGGGAGCAGCACTACCAGACCATAATATGGTTCGTTACAGGTGGTTCATTACAAACGGTAAACGAGCAAATCATGGCCAAGCGCATTGGACGAAACTGTATAGAACACATGTAGCTTTCAAGCAAAATTGGTTAAATGGGGCAGAATACATATTGGATTTTGCCAATAGCATATACAATATATTACCGACATGTTGTAAATTTACAACACTGGGATATAAAGGGTTAAACATTGTGAAAGGAAGAAAGTAATGTGCAAGCGAGACGACAATATCAAATTGCTTATAAACAGTATAAAAACATAGTCAACTGTCAAACGAAACTGCTATTTTGACAGCTGTCAGTTCCAAGTGAGCAACATTGGCTAAGTTCATAACACACAGGGGAATCGAAACATGCTGTGGCAACAGTATCGAAGCAGCTTTGCAACAGGTTGATGTGTTCTGAACTGCACTCGCATCTAGTCATTCATCAATTGTCAAATTTCCAGTTCAAAACTGGCTACTGACGAAAAATCGTATGAATACGACAGCGCGAGTGTCATTTCAGAATTGTCATTATATGCTGGTCCTAGCCAGCGGAGAAATTTTTGTGATGGAGAAAATGACATTTTTCACAGCATGTTGTGTCCATCAAAAACTCAGTGGAGAGAGTTTATAAAACAAATTGGCAACAGTATGCCAACGGTTGTGTGTTATGAACTTAACCATTGTATTTTCTAAATATAATGACAGTTGGCAACTTACTGGAAAAATTGTATCGACACTATCCTTCTCTAATTCTCACTTTCACTATCATTTTTTGATCGGGATTATTTCAGTAAGTAATTTAATCAGCTTTAATTTAAGATATCTGAGACGTCCGGAACTAAGTTTCAAACAAGTTGGCGCAGTCAATAAATAGTGCACCAACTTGCTCTGAAACTTAGTTTTGTCATTTTCTCGGTAATTATTGATGCTACGGACATCTCAAATTAAAGCTAATTAAATTACTTACTGAAAAAACCCCAATTAGTAAAATGATATCAATGCGGTGATCGAAGGAAAAAGTTCCAAAGCTTAGAAATTTTGCACAACTGATCGTGTTACTTAAAGAATACCATACTAAAAAATCCTGGATGTTGAGGGTGAGAGCAGTGCAGACCCAACTTATTCTTACTACTTTGTCGCAACAGACTGACTTTAGTACATTACTCTATAATGGCCAATAATTTACACGTGCGTCAAATTAAAAATTAAGCCACATTATGAAGACGTTTGATCGACTATTAGATGCATTCTACTACAACTTTGAAGATATTTTTATAATCTTTCATATTGATAGCAGTTTTGGTTTACTCAACCATACTCCATGTCAAATTAAGTGAAATCGAATTAGACGAAATTTATGAAACTCTGCCCCATTAAATCATATCCACAGAGATAAGCTGTGTGGCGGAAATTGAACCTGGTCGTATCAGCTCAGATGATGTTGTTAAGTGCCATGACCCTTCCATGGACGCGTCAACATCTCTTGCATTTTAATGCCTTGTTGAAGTTTCGATGGTATGTCTGCTTTTCGGAGGTACAGTTGCTATCCGCGTCGTCTTTATAGCTTATACTGATGAGCTCGGAGCGCAGTGGGAGTTCTATTAGTACCCATATATAGTTTTTGTACGCGCCGAAGATCGAACCTTCATTCTCTAGAGATCATACTACATTGTTCAAAAAGTCCCGGGAAAAATACGAAAACACAAACTTTTTGATACAAATCGATTTTATTCTTCAACATAGTTCCCTTCGAGGGAGATACACTTCATCCAACGATCCTCCAACATTTCGATACCTTTTTTATAGTAGTCGACGTCAAGGCTCTCAAAATAGGCATCAGTTTCGAGCTCGACCTCCTCATTTGAGTAAAATCTCTTTCCCCGGAGCCATCTTTTCAAGTTTGGAAACAGATAATAGTCGCTGGAGGCCAAGTCTGGAGAATACGGTGGGTGGGGCAGTAATTCGTATCGCAATTCGCTCAATTTTGCCATTGCTTTGAGCGATGAATAAGCCGGTGCATTGTCGTGGTGAAACAGCACTTTTTTCTTGGCCATATGCGGCCGTTTTGTCTTCATTTTATTCAAACGGTCCAATAACGTAATAGTTTAATAGTTTTTTTTTTATTTTTTAATAGTTTGCGTTTTGGGCGCTTCGGACGACTCTCACCCGGTTGTAACCATGTTGCCGACAGTTTATTGGACTACGGTGTGTAGTGGTGGATCCATGTTTCATCCATTGTTGCGAATCGACCCAAAAACTCGGATTAAGTCGAAACAGCTCCAAATTGGCCTCCGAATCACCGACACGATGTTGCTTTTGATCAATTGTCAATAACCGCGGCACCCATCGCGCGCACAGCTTTTTCATTTCCAAATGCTCATGCAAAATATTCAAAATACTGCCGATCGACAACTTCAATATGTCTTCTAGCTCTCTCACTTTCACTTTGCGGTCTTCCGAAACGATCAGATGGATTTTCTGGAGTGGTAGACTCATTTCATCGGCCCGAACGTGGTGCATCGCTGGTGCTCGTGCGACCCAATTTAAATTCAGCAAACCATCTGTAAACAGTTGTTTTCGACGGAGCAGATGTGCTGTGATTGTTTTGGAGCCATTCCAATGTTTGCTTCTCGTTTTTTCCGATCACAAAGCAATGTTTTATCAAAATTCACTTTTTTCCATTGTTTACGAAATACCAAAAGTAGCGGCACTCATACAGCGATAGCTTCCAAACTACTAAATGAAATGTCATGAAATTTTGACATTCTTCATTAAAAAGTTGGCACTTCCGAAAAAGGATATCGTTTTGAGAGTGGTAACGCCATCCCACACCCAAATTCCCGGGACTTTTTGAACCATGTAGTAGAGCGGTGGCCGAACGAGAATAATACCATGTAATCAAGTCCACACGCGAATGTTCTATGGGTCTCATCTTATATTCGATGTTCACTGGTTCCTCCAACCAGCGTTTATATAAAAACATAGGCAAACCGATAGATTTTTGGGCATGAAAATGAGTGACGATCGAAAAAAATTAAGTGGTTCGGAGTACAGAAAAAGGGCGGCGGAAAGAATTGAAAAAAATCTTGGTAAAAACTAAAGAGCAGGAGGCATTTTTAATCAGCCAATTTTAAATGCGGATCCCAGTGGTAAAAGCCTCTACATGTTTCTACGGGCATGTTGCTAGCATACAGCGCCCCGTTCATTTTCGTTGCCTTCGACGACAAGCCCGGAGAGATTCTGGCTTATTCTACGCCCCACACGTTAATGTTATTTTTTATATAATACATAAACAAAGGCCGATAAAAAATTTAAAAATGATTTATAGAGTCCATAGCGTTTCTCATCTCGGGCTCTAAATTTCCACTCAAAACAGATGCCACAGCAGCAACACCGGACATATCTTCAATGGTCTGTACCCATGATACATGGGCCTGCACAATGACTCTGTGCATTGTATGTGATTATAACTCTTCATTCGGGAAATTCGGGAAGCACTTTCCAAACACCTTACCTGATGTGTTGGAATATAGGTAGTGAAAAAATTGGAGCAGCAGATTTTTGAAGGACTTGTTTACATATTTTTTTGTTAAATTACACCCGATATGTAAATCTGCATTACAGAGTAAATTTACTATTATAATAGAAGGAAATAAAGTTTCCTCTTATTATAAGGGTAAACATTTTTAGGGTTTTGTAGTAAAACAAAACCCTTATGAAATCGGTCAAATGTCTGTCTGTCCGTCTGTCCGTCTGTCCATGGAATATCTCACGAACGGCTGAAGCTACATACATGAAATTTTGTAGGAATGTGTAGAATTACTATAATTCGCCGGAGAAAGCGAATCGTCGTAATAGGTCAACTTTAAGGGGAGGTCCCCATAGAGGGGAAATGAAGGTCGAAATTTTTTTTTCGTTTGGTACAGGCAAGTGGGGTATCATAAGAAAGGTACTGTCGAGTACATTCCATTTTTGAAATTTTTTTTAAATTTGAAGAAACGGGAAAAGAGGGAGAGGGGAAAATATGTCATCCGAGTTTGTCCCCCCCCCTTGCATTTCGAGACCGTTATACTTAGAAATATGAAAATTTACAGAAAAGCGCCATTTTACTAGTGTAGAAAACCTAGATTTCTAGAATTTTGAAATTTCATCAGAAAAGGTTAATAATAGTACATTTCTATAGTTTCAGTTAGCACAACCCTGCACCCCTTACACGTACCCGAGGTCAAAAATATTGATGGCCAATGATAACCAACATCATAGGCAATAATATCTCTAAGTTTCATTATAATCACATAATATTTAATAATAGTACATTCATTTAAAGTTCGGCATTTTGACATTATCCACACAAAAAATACACCTACCGGCCTCATAGGTGTGAGTACTATTATACTTTCATGTTGTTTTTCGTAGTGCGAATTGCAGTTATTTAATTAATCATTTTTGAAAGGGTAAAGATTTGTTTGGGGCGCTGTGTCTTAATTGGCCAACTTTACCGGGTGGAAGGGGAGGGGGGGGGGGGGCGTTTCTACATAGAGGCGAAATTAAGGTCAAATTTTTTTATCGACTGGTATAAGCAAATGAGGTGTCGTGAGAAAGGTAATGTTGAGTACATTCCATTTTTTCGCATTTTCTCGAAATTTATAGAAAGGGGAACCGTGGGGGAGGAGAAAATATTAGTTCGTAATTTGACCCCCCCTTGCCTGCATTTTGAGACCGTTATACAATACTTAGAATTATGAAAACTTACAGGAAGTGGGTTTCGAAAAACATATAAAATGGAAAATAGTGGAATTTGAATATCTTCTCAGAATAGGGCAATAATAGTTTATTATACCCTAGACTTTTAGTATAGGGTATATTGTTTTTGTCACGACGGAAATATGTAACACCTTAAAGGAGGCTCCGGAGGTATAGCAATGTATATATATAAATGATCAGGGTCACCTCCTGATTCGATTAAGCCATGTCTGTCTGTCTGTCTGTCTGTCTGTCTGTCTGTCCGTTCGCACGATAACTTTCGATAGAATGAAGCTAGAGCCTTGAAATTTTGGTCAAATGTTGGTAGTGTAATTTAGTTGGATGGTATTGAAAATGGGCATGATCAAGCCAAGAGAACGCCTACCTCCCCTACATATGTAAAATACTTAAATGTATCTGTAACTCCCGACTAAATAAATATGAAAAGCTATAGCTTTGGTAGATTACTCGTGAGGGTAATCTTATAAACTCCTGGGAAAATAAAATCGATCAGTTGAAAACTAACGGTAATTTTCTTACAAAGAGCCCCGTACTACCCTACTTTTCGGGTTTTTTGTCTATAACTCTTGAACCAATTGACGTAGACGCCTGATTTTTGGCATGTAACCCTGGGGTGAGAAGATGCTTGAGTTCTAGTAAGTTGGGCATAATCGGATCAAAGGAATGCCTACCTCCCCTACAAATTTAAAAAAATTCAATATTCCTTTAATTACGATAACTTTCGATAGAATGACACTAGCGAGTTGAAAGTTTGACAAAATGTTGTTAGTAGGATCTACTTGGTTGGTAGTGAAAATGGGTAAGATCCGACTCAAGCAACCCCTACCTCCCCTACAAATTAAACTTCAAATAAGCGATAATTTTTGATAGAATGATACTACCGAGTAAAAAATTTGGTGGAATGTTGCTAGTAAGACCTACGTAGTTAGTGTTGAATATGGGCAAGATCCAGCCCAAGGAACCCCCACCTGCCCTACATATGAAACTTCAAATAAGCGATAACTTTTGATGGAATGAAGCCAGTGACTTGAAATTTTGGTCAAATGTTCGAAGTGAGATTGAGTTAGTTGGCATTAAGGCTGGGTAACATCCGACCAACGAAACCCCTACTTCCCCTACAAACAAAACTTTAAATAAGCGATAACTTTCGATAGAGTGAAGTTAGAGACTTGAAATTTTGTTTAAATGGTTGTAGGGTGATCTAATTGGTTGGTGGCAATGATCAGCAAGATCCGACCTAAGGAACCCTTACCTCCTCAACAAGTGAAACTTCAAATAAGCAATACCTTCCGATAGAATGAAGCTAGCGACTTGAAAAATTCGACAAATATTGTAGAATGGGTTAGTTAGTTAATTGATTTTGAGAATGGTCAGGATCCTAATGAATGAGTGCCAACCTCTCCCATGAACTGGCCATATAGGAGACACATTCTTAATGCATATGGTCGTTGCCAATTGGTACTTTTGGTATCTCCACTAGGTCTGTAGAAGTCTAGGGTATATACGCTTCGGACTCCGGGCCAAAGCGAAGCTTCGGCCTGGTTTGCATAGTTACAGTTAGCACACCCTTGCACGCCTTAAACACGTTCGAGTTCAAAAGTACTGATGGCCAAACATAACCAACACCTTAAGCAAGCAATAATATGTTCTAAGTTTCGTTACAATCACGTAATATGAATTAGCATGTAAAATGTAAGTGGGTAAACATTTTAATTACGCTTTTTCTATCCTTCTGAGTGATATCAAGAAGAGCAAGGAGCCGATATTTATATACCAAAATAAGCGCTTGCTACAAAACCCTCGGATTGCGGGCGTAGCCCTCTATATTCCGGTTTCATTTAGAGTGTACATTTGTGACGTCGAATCGATTTTCTTATTTATCACAGAGAGTTTTACTAACCTTATTATTAACAGGGTTAAAGACGACTTCCTACGGTATGGAAAAACATCCAGAAACTGTTTTTGGATGTTTAAAGCCAAAGCATGTACAGAAAGTGTGTTTTAGCGCCTTTATTTGTGACTGTGCCGAGGTATAAAGTACATAGGAATATGTACAATCGCGTGGTTTTTTTTAAGTATTTTTTCTATGCAAATTGCTCATCGCGAAACCAAAACATTTTCCCTTTTGCTCATATAATTATAGTTACAGCATTTTTTTCTTAAACTATAAGGAGGCGTTTACAGTCCACTGTAATTTTTAACATAAGGCCCATATGCCCATTTTTCACGTTTACATTATTTCGAATGAGCTAAATAGAATAGATAAAATGCGAGCATTCTCCTAAAGAAATATTTTATTTAATACCTAAGTAAAGTAGTTAAAATTGCTTATGCAAATAATAAAATTGCAGAGTTTACAAGTTGGTTTGACAATGGTTTTTACACGGTAGTTGTTAGATCCATACAACCCGATTTTCTAACACCTCGCTACTTTAACTTTAGGGGAATTTCGGGAAATAATCGACGCTGTACTTTCACAAGTTCCCGAAAGATTTAAAAACTCAAAGAATTAACCGTTTTAGAACTTTCAGAGTCCAGTAATTTTTTGTAATTTTCTAACGCTTGACCAACTGAAATAGTTACGGTACGTCACTGAATATACAGACAAAGAAACTTATACATACACATGTATGTTTTTAGCTTACACTAGTGTGATTCAGTCCGTAGGATCAAATACATTCATACTTATTTTATATATAATTATTTAATTCGATTTTAATCAACAGCAGCATAAATTAATATAAAGACATTTCCTACAAAACCCTAGTAATTCCATTATATTTTTGGCGAAATCGGAGATTATTGCACAATATAAAATAAAGCCTACGTAAACATTTCCATTAGCATTTGGACCATTATAGTTACATTAAAATAAAATATTTATCGGTGTTGTTTATAATGTAACACATGAATAAAAACTTGTTCATGAAAACAAACTACTAGATAAATATAGAACATGACAAGGTCGTCGTCGGGTATGAAAAAATATATGGCTACGAGATGCTTTAATTATAATGAACGACTCTCAGGAATTTTATCTTTGCAGATGATAAATACGTACGTACGAGTATATGTATAAGGGTGGGGCAAAAGAACTTTTCCATAGTCTTCCTCGTAGGCGCCCCTGGTAACCGTAGTGGGTCAAACTGCTAACGGCCAAGTCTTAGCGATAAAAGAGTTTGGAAAAAAGCAGCTGTAGCCTGAATGGCTGACCAACTCCTAAGCGTCTCAGGTTTAGTAGGATGGAATGACTTGCGTAATCGTAACTCCGAGGCCACCCTCTGAATGGGGTTAAGCGATGTTCTGACAACAACTCGTCCTTGTGAAAACGACTCCACGTCAAGAAACTTGGAACAAAAGCCTCGGATTGGACGGATGAACAACGACGAACACGCAAATGATTAACGGATTATTCTCTCGGATCCTTGGAATGTACGCTACCTGAACAAACCGGGGGCCGAGAAAGTACACACTGAGCATTACTGCAGTCCAGGAAACAAATTGGCTTAAGAGCGAGACCAATAACAAGAAATCGCATACAATTTTCACAAGTGGCAAACCATCGGGCCACAAGGAGTTTGGAGAAGCATTTACAGTGAACAATCACCTCAAGCCGCACATTATTGACTTCAAACCCGTAAATGAATGGATGTGTGCGATACGCATTACGACTCGGTTCTTCAACCTCTGGCTCATCAATCTGCACGCCCCTATTGAAGGTAAAGAAGACGCAGTAAAAGACGAGTTCTACGCCCGCCTTGAGACTCTCTTCGAGTCACTTCCAACAAACGACGTCAAAACGCTGCTGGGAGACTTTAACGCGAAAGTCGGAAATGAAAGTTGCCACCGGAGGGCCAATAGAGGATACAGACTCCATAAAAAATGTAGCGACAACTGCCAGCGACTTACCGACTTCGCCTGCAACAGGAATCTAGTCGTAAGCTCTACGTGTTTCCCGCATCGATGCATTCACGAGCAGACCTGTAAATCTCCACACGCACATACCGTCGACCAAATTGATCACGTCCTGATTTGCAAGAGATGGAGGACCGAAGAGCAAACTGCGACTCAGATCATCACTTGGTGAAGACGATTACTCTCTCAATTGCCCTAACCCCTTGTGGGGAATAGCGCGTCAACTGTTCCATATGGCACAGTTGACGTTTCGACGGCATAAACTGGTTTCGGAAAATGCAGTTGCTAGCATGCACCTCCTGCACATCCATGGCCACGAACGTCGTCGTGGACGGGATTCGGACTCGAAACGCCGGCAGTCAAACATGAGACTGATGCCTCAACACACTGCGCTACCGGTCGCCCCAACCAGGACTAGCCTCTGTAAGGACAAGGATGGAAACATCATCAGCGACACCGATAGCATTAACAAACAATGGGCCTCTTATTTTGAAGAGCTTCTGAATCTAACGTCTAACATCATATACCTGGGTTGCAACTTGTCAAGGGACGGCAAAGAAACTGACGAAATCAAGCGACGGATACAGCTAGCTAATAAGACTTTTTTCTCGGTTCTCCCCATAATGAAATCGAAGCATGTGCACAGAAACACAAAGCTTCGCATGTACAAAACCATCATACGATCAGTGCTATGCCATGGCTGCGAAACCTGGACCCTAACTCAAGCCTCCAGAAATATGCTAGACACATTCGAACGCAAGGTTCTGCGGCGAATTTTCGGGGCCGTTTGCGATCGAGATGGATGGCGCATCCGTTACAACCATGAGTTGTATGAACTGTACGATGAGCTGGAAGTTTCGAAAATCGTCAAACTACAACGACTTCATTGGGCAGGGCATGTACAACGAGAGTCATGAACGGACGACGAGTCGACGGAGCGAGGCTGCGAGGACGACCGAGAGCTCGGTATATTGGAGATAATTGGGGGACAACGATCCAGGCGGCCAAGGCCCGATGTCGGGCTGTCGCGCCACGATGATGATGAATTAATGAATTATTAGAATTAACAAATTAGTCTGACAAAAGATTTAGGAAAACGTTTTTTTTTTAAATATCTACCAATTGAGACTAAAACAAACCTTTAGCTGTTATATTTACCGAGATAGAGCTATAAAGGCTGAAATCACTAAGCAAGCATTTCTGTATTTTCGCTCGCAACTACACTAAAAACGGAACGATTTGGAAAGCATGGGGCACGTTAAACTGAAAATTGAAATATATTCAACTTTTATTTAATGAGGATTTTCATTTGGAGTATCCGTTTCAAAGATCTTGAATAGTGGTAAAGTGTATACTATTTTTTCAAGCCTCAAAAATTGACGTTTTTTTACTATCAAGTTTAACTGTAATACTGAACCGAATTTGACGCTCTTTAATTTACATCCTATAACGTTTTTCGATGCGAGGCACCGTTTAGAAATTATGAGGAGAATATTAAAAAAAAGGGTCAAATTTTTCGGTTTTTAGCCTACACAGCCGCTCTGGAGAGTGTTCCAAAGGGCTCTATTTATTTTCTTAAGATGAATGTGCAGACCATGAACAGTTGTACCAAATGGCATTTTTCAACCATATTTTGCAAAGTAAAATCGCTTACTATACCAACTATTTATCTGTTGGGTTGCATCATCATTATTACTGTTGTCGCTAAAAATGATGATGATAAGATGAGTAAATGGAAAAAACCACAGAAAAAAATTACAATATTTCTTACAGGTTCGAAACTCTTTTATTCAACGTCTGAAAACAACGATTTTTTTAAATTTTGTCACTACAGGAAATAATAGTTTATTTTAGAGTCGCTTTCTTTTCTTTCAGTAAACAATCTGTAACCATGAATTGCAGACATACTAGAACATTTAGCCATGTACATATCTTCACCGCAAGATTCCAGTTAATTCGAATTGAGACGTCGTGTCCTGCATCAACACACTACATACGAGTACGTACAGTGGCGGACAAAAGTCTACGGCAACACCTTATATTGAGGTTCTGGTTAATTGGAAGCTTTAATCAAAAATCCATTGATGCACATTTTTTCAGTAACGTAAATACATTTATAAAAAAATAAAAACAAAAACTTTTCAAAACAAACTTAAAGAGAAATTCATAAAAACATAAAAAATTGAATGGACAAAAGTCTACGGCAGTCAGTGCTGGCTGACTTATACACAAAAAATTTCCAACTAAACCTAACTGTATTTCTTCGAAATGTGTTTATTTGATCTTACTGCCATTCAGTACATGTGCGGCTGCAACTCTACTATAGGTTTATCGCTAGTTTCGAACTGTAAGGGCCGCAAAATGTCATCGCGAAAAGAAATTTCTAGTGATGTCCGAAATTTGATCGTCCAGTATAAAAAAACTGCTCGGAAATTGCGAAATAACTGAAACTAAAACGAAGTTCTGTTTATACCTTTATCAAAAAATTTTAAAGCAGTGGTTCCATTGAAAATAAGCCGCGAACTGGCCGACCGAAAAAGCTTTCACGCAGAGACATTAGTTCAATTTGAAAAGAAGTGAACAAAAATCCAAAAATAAGTGCTCCAGATTTGGCGAAACAAGTAGCTGCGGTAAGGAAAAAGGATGTCCATGCAAGAACAATCTCGAGAGCATTAAATTTTAATGGGTTTCAAAGCAGAACTTCACGTAAAAAAACCATTAATATCCGCAAAAACCCGGTTTCTGCGGCTAGAGTTCGCCAAGGCCCATATCAACAAGGACAATGATTTTTGGAATGGAGTAATTTTTACCGATGAGTTTAAATACAACATGTTCGGGTGTGATGGTCGCATTAAAATATGGAGAAAAAAGAATACGGCATTAGAGACCAAAAATTTGATTCCTACTGTCAAGCACGGTGGAGGTAATGGTATGGTTTGGGGAGCCATAGCTGCATCTGAGGTCGGCAGATTGGCTTTTGTTGAAACTACTATGGACCGCTATGTTTACAAGAACCTGTTGGGACAACATTTAAGGGCATCAATTGAGAAGTTATGCCTTGGAGGGAGCTGGATTTTCCAAAAGGACAATGATCCGAAGCACACAGCACTTCTCGTCAAGAACTGGTTGTTGTACTACGCTCCCAGGCAGCTGAATACGCCTCCCCAAAGTTCGGATTTAAACCCAATAGAACATGTATGGGAGCTTCTGGAGTAGAAAATTCGGAAATGTTGCATAAAAAATAAAAATTTGTTGAAGGAAGCGCTCATTACAGAATGGGAGAAAATTACATCCGCAGAAACTGGTAATTTAGTCGGATCTATGCCCCGAAGACTGCAAGCAGTAATTGATGCTAAAGGGGGTCCAAGCAAGTATTAAGCCAGCAAATAATTTTAAAAATTCCGAAACGTTTAGTTGGAAATTTTTATTGTATAAGTCAGCCAGCACTGACTGCCGTAGACTTTTGTCCATTCAATTTTTTATGTTTTTATGAATTTCTCTTTAAGTTTGTTTTGAAAAGTTTTTGTTTTTGTTTTTTATAAATGTATTTACGTTACTGAAAAAATGTGCATCAATGGATTTTTGATTAAAGCTTCCAATTAACCAGAACCTCAATATAAGGTGTTGCCGTAGACTTTTGTCCGCCACTGTACACTTTCCTAACAAAATATGAAACTGCACTGGCTGCACAGGTTAAGTGACATCAATTATGCATTCAGTGCCCGTGAGAGAATGACTGACGATGTTAATGTTAGTCATCCAAACATTCAGTAATTCAGCTTTGTACTTTCGACCATCATAAATGGACCTTCTATTGACAGCTTTTCCAATCTCCACTCGCCGGCAGGTCAAGCAAATTAAGACACTTCAACTACGCCATAGATCATCATCGACGCCATCCATCTGTTATGCACAAGTGTTAGATTTCTCATTATCGTAACCAAAGATACTTTGTGGTTCGTGTAGGCTTCGTACGGACGTTAGAGAAATTGGATCTGATGGGCATACCAATTTTCAATTCTAGTTAGCCGATACATGGTAACCGTGATGCTACTACTGACTGTGCTACTATTTACCATCTACAGCTATAAGTGGGCCCTTCTAATGTATGCACATTTTTGAGTCCGTGGAATTGATTGATATTCGTTGATTGCTCAATTGAATGAATAAATTTATTTATGCGGTTGAGTTCTCGTGTGAAGACAACCGATTTGGTCATTTATTAGATTGAAAGATATTAATTTTATGTCGAAATATCTTATTTGTTATGACACCCTATGACACTTGATAGATATGGACAATTAAATCAATTAGGATATGGGGAGACGATTGATAATCATTCTTTGTTGCGAAGACCTTTTGAAATATGCCGCTGTGATTATCGCGTGAAGAATAAATGAAGAGTAATATTTCCAACTCAAACCAGCACCTAGAGAACGAAATTATGCGTCATTATAAATAAGTTGACATAGCAGTATCACCGTCACTCCTTATACCAATAACTAGGTGTCTAGGACCCTACCTACAAACATTTTTCATAATTGAACCATGAGCTTAAACTAGGTTGCATTGGGTGGATTCAGTAGTTATCCAAAATCACACTCTGCTCACGAGCGTTTTTGCAACCGGTCGGTTATGCAGTGCCTGCTGAAAACCACTCTTGTTGTCACACACTTTATAATGAAAGTCAAGGAGACAGAAGAAGCAGAGCGTGAGCGGTGAGTAGAAATATTTTTTGCTCGGTGATCATTTGATCATGACCACCTAAGCAGAAGTTGCTCGGTAACTTCTGAACCCATCCATTCAAAAGCAGGACATACGAGGGTTGTTTATTAAGTACCCGATATTGACCACAAGTGGCATTGGTTGGTTGGTTAGGGTGGCTGTTACTTCCCTGTAGGGAAAGAAAACACAAGTAGCACTAGGTGCGCCGTTTTGATGCCACACGCCTCATAAGAGGAATAAACCGTTGCTATTAAGAACGTTCTGAGGTATTCGTCCTCAGACCCATCCTGTGGAATTAAGAAAATGTATTATCTCTCCGATACTCTTCGAGGAAATGTCGGATATACTCGTATCTTGGAAGAAAGCACTGCCCAGTTCTTGATGTCTGATTCTTGCAAGAGCCAGGCATTTGCACAAGAAATGGATCAGAGTTTCCTCCTCCTTCTCATTCCTGCAGCTTTGGCAGAACATGTTGTAAGGTATACCCAAACTGGCCGCGTGCACTCCCACCGGCCAATGCCCCGTCGTGACCGCTGTAACTTTTGCGACATCCGAACGGGTTCTCATCAGAAGAGCATTAGATTTACGTGCATCATATGATGGTCATAGTTTCTTAGACGTGCCACACGTTGTCAGTGCGCCCCATCTTCCACTAGCCCATGTCATGAGTGTATGAATCTCCTTTTTTACGACACTAAACGGCAGGTGGACAGTCACTGCGTAGGAATCGTGTAGTGCAGAGCCCTGTCTCGCCAGTTGATCGGCCCCCTCGTTCCCCTCTATGTTCCTATGTCCTGGAACTTATAGAAGAGAAACTCTGAAGAGGTCCGCCAGTCCAGCCAATTCACTGCGGCATTGTTTGACTATTTTCGATGAGATTGTTATTGATTCCAGAGCCTTAATCGCGGCCTGGCTGTCTGAGAAGATGGCGACATTCCTAGTGGTTCCTGTGCTGTGCTTCAACATCCTACACGCTTCCCTTATTGCCAGCACTTCAATATTGCCAGCACTTGAAATACGCTTGCATAGTCTGGGAGGTGAAAAGATATTGATGCACTGAGAACGTCAGAAAAGATCCCCGCACCGACTCCACAATCCATTTTAGAGCCATCAGTGAAAATTTTGTAGTCGTATCTTCCGTATTCTTCCTCTCCCTCACTCCGTTCCTCTCTCGTCGGGAACCTTGTTACGAGGTGCTTTTCAAAGTTTACTTCGGTGACGATATAGTCTGTTGGCAACATATCTCGAACTCCGACAGGTATAGACTCCAGTATATTGCTATGCCCAAGCCCATATGGTTTGGACGTCCAACATCCAGACTTTCCCTCAAATTTTCCGCCCGACACAAAATCTTCCGCCGCCAACATGTTGCTTAGATTTCAACTATCCCTTAATAATTGAAGTATTCTATATCTTTCAAATCTATGCGATATGCTCCTGAGCCCATTTCAAGCGTTTTAGCCTAATGTTTTAACGAAAAGTCTGGCTTCCACGTACGTAAACCAGCTTTCACAAGCCTTTTTCTCATCAAACTTGTTAAGATTTGCATACCCGTTTCTAAAACTAGATCGTTCCCAAGGCCAGATGAAGTTTAGAATCAGGTCGAATGGCTTTGTAATGGTAAGAATGGGGTCGTTTTTTTCTTGGTCGTCCAAAGCCTTTCTTTCGCTCGGTGGCACCCATTTCCCGGAACCTCTTCGATTTCCATTTTACAGCACACTGCGCAACATCCATTCTTTCACTTATTTTAGAAATATTTCGATTTTTTCGCGCCAAAATCTTCTGTTTCCGCACAAACTTTTTCCTATTTTTCTGCGGTTTTCTGCTTATTACGCTATTATCACCAAATTAATAAACTTCTTTCAAAACTTTTGTCTATTTCTAGACAGAATACACATAATTTGTTACACCTGAGCCAATAAAACACCATCACTCTAACTACTTTGAAGCATTTTTACGAAAAAGACAATAAAGTAGCAATAAAAGTAAGCAACTTTTTTTCCAGCCCTGTACTTTTATACCCTTCACGGATGTGATAGGGTATATTAACTTTGTCATGATGTTTGCAACGCTTAGAAGGAAGCATCTCCGACTATACATATAAACTACAGTGAAAACTCGCCTCGCGGACACCCCTCTTGAGCGACACCCCTCTTGGGCGGACATTTTTTCAAAACGCAGCTTTTAAAATGACTTTTCCATACAAAGTAACCCCTCTTGGGCGGACCCCCTCTAACACGGACGCGGACAACACATTTCCATGAAATCAGTCAAAATACCCCTCTTGGCCGGACATGGACTCCTCTTGAACGGACAAAATTTGGTATTGCCCCTCTTGGCCGGACACGGACTCTTCTTGAACGGACAAAATTTGGTATGTACATACCATATTGGGAATCAAATGGGGGATTTCCCGTATATGGTATTTGTGCTGTGTTCGTTTATCTTGTTTCAGTCAGGTTTTCGAAAACTAGTTCAAAAGTTATCACAACGGTCCGAAGAATACTCTCTTTGAAAGAAAAAATCGAAATTATTAATGCAAGTGAGAAAGAAAATCTACCGGTGCGTGAATTAGCAAATAGGTAATGTACCTATATTAAAAGACGTTATTATAAACAAAATCACGAGTGAGCATTTTTGAATTTAAAGGTTTAAAATTGGAAAAACACAAGCTGCACTCATCGTTCGCCAAAAAGAGGAAATCCGTTCAAGCTGGATGGCCGGTGGAAACATCAATCGAAAAAGAAGCTTTCTAAATACAGATGGTACCAAAATTGATTCCATGTGCTTTGAGTGGTTTTCGAAATTGAGAAATCAGAAAATTCCCGTATCTGGGCCAATCATCCAAGCAAAGGCTAAGGAAATTGCTGACAAAATCGGGATACATGATTTTGCGGCATCTAATGGATGGTTGCAAAGGTGGCGTAAGAGGCACAACATTACTTTTCGGTGTGTGACTGGCGAAGCGGCCGCAGTAAACCCTATGGACGTGGAGCAATTTTTGGAGAAGCTGCCATCAATGCTGATAGACTACAGTCCGAATGACATCTTCAATGCCGATGAGACGGGTCTGTTCTTTAGAGCTTTGCCGAACAAAACATTTGCACTCAAGAATGAAACGTGTCACGGTGGAAAATTTTCCAAAGACAGACTTACAGTCCTTTTTTGCGTAAATATGGCAGGAGAAAAAGAGAAGCCACTGGTTATTGGAAAAGCCGCACGTCCCAGAGCATTTCAGTCTGCTGATATTAAACGGCTTCCAATAGATTGGCAGTCAAACAAAAAGGCGTGGATGACACGCGAAATAATGGCGGAGTGGCTCATGGACTTTGATCGCAGGATTGGCCAGCAAAACAGAAAAATAATATTGTTCTTAGACAACGCCACGTCCCACCCCCGTGACTTACGACTCGAACATATAAAAATTATATTCCTTCCCAGTAACACTACATCAGTTTGCCAGCCTTTAGACCAAGGTGTTATCCGAAACTTTAAAGTCCACTATCGCAGCCATCTTGTCAAACATAGTTTGGCAAATATCGAGACGTGTTTGACAATGACATCATTAAATGTCTTGGAGGGCATTCATTTTATCCAAGCGGCCTGGATTAATGTTCAACCAGAGGTCATAAAAAACTGCTTCAAAAAAGCGGGCTTTAACAAAAACTCCGAGATTGAACCACCTGATTTCGACGCTGAGGACGACTTGCCCCTGGCAACGTTGGCTTCGATATTGCAACTCCCTGGATGTTTTGGTGAATGTTCTACGAATTGTGACGAATTTCTGACAATAGATGCAAATTTGTTAACAGAAAATCCAGAAATTGATTATGGCGATATTGAGGTTGTCGAAGAAATTCATGATAGTAATGATAGTGTCCCAGAAATTACAACAGAAGAATACCAAGAGGTAGATTCAGTACGAACAGCGTTGATTCATATTGGTCATTTGAAGCGATTTTGCAAAGATGACTTCATCGCTTTTGAGCACCTTAAAAATTTGGAAAGTCATATGCAAGATAGATTATTAAAAGAAAATCAACAAAAACTTCGCCAATCGTCAATTTCAGATTTCTTCCAGGTTGTTCCATAATAATTTTTGTATTTTTTTACATTTTTGAAATATGCGTGTACAATATTTATTTTATGATAGTTACATACGTACATGTCTAATGAATAACGTGAATTATCAATGTTTCTTTTTGTTTCTTAAATGCAAACATATAATAAATATTCAAAATTTGTATATTTGGTATCATTGAAATACAAAAAAAAAAAAAAACATCCACATCCCCCCTATTGAGCGGACACCTCTATTGGGCGGACAAAACCTGGCTGACGGTGAGTGTCCGCCCAAGAGAGTTTTCACTGTATATATATTCTTGGCCAGTATGATGAGACGAATCAACTAAGCTTTGTCCGTCTGGTTCTATGTAAACTCTCAGTTTTAAAGCTATCGAGCTGAAATTTTGTACAAAGCCTTCTTTCTATTGCACGCTGTAAATATGTCGGAACCAACGGAATCGGACCACTACGTCATATAGCTGCGACCGGTCCAAAAATTAGTCTTTGTGAGAAAAACTTTTTTTATTTCACAAGCTGTCGTTTTCAAATTTCACACTAATCAATCGAATCTCCAATCAAATTTTTATTTCCGAATTTCCGACTACTCTATCATATAGTTGTCATAGGAATGACCGTTCCAAAAGCAGGTTTTTGTAAGGAAAACTTTTTATTCCTGAAAATACTATATCTTTACCAAATTTCATATTATTCCATCATATGAAATTGGCTCACTATTTCATATACCTCTCATAGGAACAGTGAAATCGGAACAAGTTTTACTACTAATTTCAACAAATGCACCATAAGTCGCAACGAAGATATGATACCACGCGAAGGTAAAGTATTATTTTTTAAATACCTATTGTGCGGTCTATTCCAGGAGTATTATTTACCGAATGGATAGAAAAAGTGCATTATCCAGCAACTTGTGTTAAAAGGAGCCAAATATTTTTTACTGTGTTGCTACAAGCAACAACACCTGCCTTCAGTTCTGCTGCAAACGGTCGGCTCGAACGCGAACCGATTGCGAGTCGGAGTTTATGCGCATTCGACATCTAACGTAAATGAATACACGGGTCGACTCGAAATCGAAGCGGCTGTAACTCGAAGCATGCAAACTATTTTTACAACTGAAATGCGGTTAGGCAAAAACATGTTTAATGTCTACTGTTCACGTACTAAAATTCATGATATTTTTTTTCAATGGTACTTTGTACTAAAAAAGTTTAGTTCTGATAAGTAAAATAAAGATATTCAGTTAGACTTCAAAATTGCAATTAAATAGTTTTGTTTTTGAGTGTATCAACAACAGACCGCTTTCACCACGGATATGATAATCGTTTAATGTTTTATTTGTTCTCTAAGCCTAGTTTTGCAAAACTAAAAGTTATCATGAATGCCGCCATGATAACTACCATTCCTGTGCAGATTTGCGCATCGGCCAGTCTCCCTTATTTTGCATTCAATATAAAACTACGGTAGAAAAAGTAATTTAATTAACATAAAGGTACACAAAACATTATCTTCGTGACATATTATTATTTCCCATAGTGTTGCTAGTGAGTGAAGATAATATTAACTACACTTACAGGAAGCTGCTAGTGGTTTGTCCGATAAACTTTTAACCTCGAACTAGAAACAGAAGAAAATGCATACAATGCTCACTAAGAGTGGACGTAGTGTAGTCAAGTGTGGGAAATCTGTATGCATTTCCAAAATGTTCATTAGGCAAAATGCGGTAGTTTCTTTCAATTCCTTAGTTCGCTTAGTTTTTTTTTTTGCAAATAAGCCATAAAATGTAAAAAATACGGAGTGGTTCACTGAAATATGATTGGTTTCGAGGTGAGTTTAAAATTTAAAAATATTAAAATATAATAAAGTAAAATATTGACAATTGACAATTCAGGGTTTGCTGCAAAAAGCAGGTAGCTCCATTTCGGTTGAATTTTGTGGCAAATTTTCAAAAAACGTCTGGAAAATCGAAATTGAGAGTTATGCAAAAGTTCTAAATTTTATAAATTCGCACACTTGTCCCAGCATATCATGATCATAATTTCACTCAAAAATATATTGTCCAGCGATTTTTCAAACTTTTTTGCGACTTGCCAAAAAAATTCACAAAAATCAAGCTAAATCCGTTTTGTAGTAAACCCCTAAATTGCGTATTGATTACAGATTCATCGTTTTGACATGGCTATGTCTATTGTCGGAGGTCAGACTAAATTTGGCGTCACACGTTATGGCACCCTCTACGCGTCACGTCAAATAATACAATAAAATTGATAAGTCCCCCAATACGCTTAATTGTAACAGAATTTGCACTTGAATTTGATCTTGAATGTTGGTTTTAGCCTGCTGATTACTACCCTAAAATCTTCTTTCACTATTATGTTTAGTATCGTTTTCTTGCTGCTTAAGCCGGGGTTTCCTAGACAAACGGTGTCGTCAGTTGACGACCGTCACGTAGCGTTGATTCACTTCACGAAAACGTTCGCTATGTAAACTAAATGTGCTGGTTTCCAAAATAGCGTTGAATGTGAACGTAACGTTAACTAGCGGTGGTGGCAACACCTGATGGTCGTCAGGTAACGTTGGTGCCAATACGTGACGACCTCACAGCTACCTGACGGCCGTCACCCGTTGGCACCACCGCTAGCCAACGGGTGACGGCCGTCAGGTAGCGGTGAGGTCATTTGCTGACGGCCGTCAAAACGTTGTTTCCGCCATAACGTTGAGAAAACATTGAGTTGAACTGTTGTACAAATGAAATTTTATTTTTAAATACATAATGGGCGAAGAAAATAGAAGATACAATGAAATGGACGTCTTTTACGCCACCGTCACTTGACGGCCGTCTTTCACGCCACCGTCAAATGACGCCCGTTCATTTATGGCTGTTTTTTAAGTCACCGCCAACTGACGGCCACCAGCTGACGGCATCGTTTCTCTAGGAAACCCCGACTTTACTCTGTTTTCTAATGTACGAGGTTCATAGACAACGATCTCACCAAAAGTTTGAAATGGCGTTCACACTGCCAGCGATACCGAGCTGAGGAATGTTTTCTGGTTCGAAGTGGTCATCGCAAGACAATGGGAACTGTCCAGTGTTGAATCGCGAGAACGACGTGACTGCGAGCGATGCCGTACCATGACTGGCGATGCCGAGCGATAAGCATCATATGATCTACTACTACTTTCCGATTTGGTGCAAGTACAAGTGGAATAATATCGAATTTCATTGTATGGAGTGTGAGCCTCCCCATCCGATCACAACGTTGTTAAAATATCATCATCGGGTTGTATAGCAGGTCAGTGTGATTACGCCGTAAGGGGAGCGCGTGTGTGTCCCTTACGCATCCAAACGCCAACAATGTTATTGCTATTTGCCCTAACTCCTTGTGGGGTATAGACGTGTCCACTACTCCTGACGCTGACTTTTCGTTAGTACTAACTGGTTACGGACAATGCATATTACTAGCATACACTTCCTGGTCATTTAACCGCAATTCTGCAAATCAGGAATGGTTGTGGCTTATTGTTATGCCTCACACCACAGAGTCAGAAGTCAACAAAAACATCCATAGGCACGGGCCTGATTCGAACCCGCGACATGTTTGATGAAACATGTTAGGTGGGACTAAAAAGACCGCAGTACGTGATATGTACTATATTCGCCTTCTGAAATGATACACTTATGCCAACGAGTAACCCAATCATCGAAACATTTTTTAAACGCATTTTTTTGGAATCGACTTCAGTTCTTGCAGCGAATTCTGTTTTATGTCTTCTATCGACTGAAAGTGTAAGTTGTAATTTCAGTTTCAGGAAGAGAAAAAAGTCTGACGCAGCCATGCCAGGTGAATACGGTGGTTGTTCAATGGTATTTGTTGAGTTTTTGGTCAGAAATTCGTTCACAATGATAGCCTTATGTGATGGTGCGTTGTCGTGATGCAAAATCCAAGCCTTTATCGACGAATTTGCTCTCTCAATAACGCTCAAATAATATTCTTATTAATCGTCTGACCTTCGGGCAAGAATTCTGAGTGCACGACACTAATCAAAGAAAACTGTCAACATTAGACTTTTGATCGACTTTGACGTGTTTTTTTCGGTTTCTGCTCAGTTGGAAGGCGCCATTCCGAAGTTTGGTTTGTATGTCAAACTCATAAACCCATGTCTCATCACCAGTTACAATGCGTTTTATGAATGTGGGGTCGGAATTGCAACGCAAAATTTAAGACAAATACTTTGTTCGATAATGTCATCCATTGCAAAAATCGCAAAACACACTTGAGATGAACTGACAATATCGAGTACTGTAAACAAACTAAATGACAGATAACTGTCAAACTCCGTGATAGTATAGAGGACAGTTGTGCCAACTTAGCGACAAAAAGAATATTGACAATCCTGTCGGACAGATTTCCAGGACTTTTTTGACAGAATGTATGAACAGTTTGGTGTGTTGGGTATATGAATCGTAGTCCAATAAAATTAGATTTGAGCTAAAGAAAAATTTAACTAAGGCCATTATTTTTTGTAATATGAGGACACCCGTTTCATAAAACGTGACAATACGAAAATTGTCGAAAAATGACAAAGTAGTCGAATTTTTATATGGAGAAAAAGTAGTCAAGAAACGCGACAATTTGATTTTCCGGAGAAAAATTCGACTACTTTGTCATTTCTTGACAAATGTCAATTTGTCAAGTTTTGTGAAATAGGGCTCTGGTGCTCGAGGAGTCTAAAACTAAATTTGCTTCAAAATATATTGATCGGAAGAGCCCTACATGGACGATAAAGGGGGATCAAATTTTGTTTCGCCGACATGTTGGGTGTCATATCAAAGGAAATAAATAATGAGTATTTTCGATTTCTGGTATTTTTGCCCCAATTTGAACTACAATAGCTTCGAGTGAGTGAGGCGCGAAATCGGCAAAAATGATATAAATTGCATGCATTTGACAAGGCATATAATATCATCAAATGTGAAACGCTTGATATGAAACTTGGTCGAAGCATCTTAAACTCAGTTTTTAGAACCTCCGACCACTATAGATAAAAAAAATTGCCTTAGCGTTTCCTTGAAAATTTTTATTATGCTATCTGTGAATCCCGAAAAAAAAAGCGACGTGAATGATTGCAATAATTGACGTGGGATCTGTCTTCTCCCAGCAGTCTCCAAACTGATGGCAAAAATAATCTTGAACCGGATCAAACAGACAGTTGACCGCACATTGAATGATGAGCAAGCCGGCTTTCGCGTGGGTTTCTCATGTAGCGACCACATCAACACCCTTCGAATTATTATTGAACAATCCGCAGAGTGGAGATCCCCATTACATCTCATGTTCATCGATTCCGAGAAGGCGTTTGACAGCGTTGACCGGGAATACATCTGGAGGGCTTTACGTAGGAGGCATACCAGATAAAATAACTTCCATCATCAAGGAGTCCTATAGCGGAGCCCAATGTCACGTCTTACACAAGGGTAAGCTATAAGATTCTTTCGAGGTACATAGAGGTGAAACAAGGCTGCGTTTTGTCACTTATACTGTTTTTAATTGCCATTAATGATGTATTAAGCGGCGCGCTTCAAGAACAATAGAACAAAGGTATAAGATACAAAGGTAAAAGATGGAAGTTGTTCAAATACCTTCAACACCTAGACTATGCTGACGATATTTGTCTTCTATCAAATAAATCGGATCAAGTAGCTCAAATGTCTGATGCTCTGCATTGCGAAAGCCGCAATGCGGGGCTTAAACTCAAAGACTAAGTACTTCAGCTTGGATCTAAAAAGGCAAAGCGAAATTTGTTTTGGGGCAGGCAATCAAACAAGTTGACAATTTCTGCTACCTCGGAAACGTAGTTACAGCAGATGGTGGAGCGGATACTGATATACAGTCTCGCATAAACAAGGCTTGAGCAGCTTTTTTTCAGTTTGACTCCTTTCTGGCAAAACAACATTTCCAGACGCACCAATCTCCGGATCTTCGAAACCAATGTAAAATCCGTGCTTCTACCATATATGGCTGTTTAACTTGGAAGGTGACCAACAAAGATAACAACTAGATTGCAAACTTTTGTGAACCAGTGTCTACGGCACATCCTACACATACGGTGGCCCGAGGTCATTCTAACGACGACCTCCTTACTATTACTGGTCAGGACCAGAATAGACACTTCCATTTAAAGGCGAAAGTGGCAATGGATAGGCCACACTCTTCGAAAAGGGCCGAACAAAAATGCTGAACAGGCCCTCGATTGGAACCCACAACCCCGTGTTGGACGACCTAGTAACATCTGGAGAAGATCAGTTAAGAGAGAGGATGCCTCAATAGGGAAGTCGCGGAGTAAGCTGAAAGCGATGGTGATGAACAGGACAAAGTAGAAAGTAGGCGCGGTTAATGCCCTATGCCACACAACGGGTTAACTGGAACCAAAGAGAGAGAGAGAGAGAGATCTGTGGATGCGTATTGTCACCCCTAATCAATAAGTTCCTAGAGCGCGGCAAATATTGTATGTCCACTACATACCTGACTCTCTATGTATACTCCCAGCCACGAAATTTTAATCCATCGTGAAAATGAACTGAGATTTTGCCCCGTCAATTGAGCAACGAGCGGCAAAATCTCCGCCCACTTTTTTTTAGCTGGGCTATAGCAAGCTCGCACATTTGCATTTGAAGCAGCTGGGTCTCCACAATCATTTTAGAAAACTTTGGTTCCATGCTCATGTGTTCCACGTGAATGATATTATACTTTAAAAGTCCATGCAAGGCACTTTTTAATTTTTTTTTTTTAGAAATCGATACAGAAGCGACGTGCTGACAACTCGTCCTTGTAAAAACCACTCCATGTCAAGAAACCTGGAACAAAAGCCTCGGATTGGACGGATCAACAACGACGACCACGCAAACGAATAAAGGATTATTCTTTCGGATCCTGGAATGTACGCTCCCTGAACAAACCGGGGGCCGAGAAGGCCCTCCTTCAACAGGTCGAAAAGTACAAACTGAGCATTACTGCAGTCCAGGAAACAAATTGGCTTGGCAGCGAGATTAATGACAAGAAATCGCACACAATTTTTACAAGTGGCAAACCATCGGGCCGCAAGGAGTTTGGAGTAGCATTTATAGTGGACAATCACCTCAAACCGCATATTACTGACTTCAAACCCATAAATGAACGGCTGTGTGCGATTCGCATCAAGACTCGATTCTTCAATCTCTGGCTCATCAATGTGCATGCCCCGACTGAAGTTAAAGAAGACGCAGTAAAAGACGAGTTCTACGCCCGCCTTGAAACTCTGTTCGACTCACTTCCAACAAACGACGTCAAATTGCTGCTGGGAGACTTTAACGCGAAAGTCGGGAATGAAAGTTGGCATCGGGGGACCTCTGGAGGCCACAGCCTCCATGAAAAATGTAACGATAACGGCCAGCGACTTATCGACTTCGCCTGCAGCAGGAATCTAGTCGTAAGCTCTACGTGTTTCCCGCATCGACGCATTCACAAGCAGACCTGGAAGTCTCCAGACGCACATACCGTCAACCAAATTGACCACGTCCTCATTTGCAGGAGATGGGCGTCTAGTGTCATGGATGTCCGCTCCTATCGAGGAGCAAACTGCGACTCAGATCATCACTTGGTGAAGACGACCTACAGATGTAGAATCTCCTCAGTGCACCAGTCAAGAATCAGCCCTCCCAAAATCTTTGCGGTTGATAAGCTCTTGAGTGATGCTACAGCGGTGGCGTATACTACCGCCCTTGAGGAAAAACTATCACCTATGCTACACAACATCAGCAACACAGGCGTCCATGGGTTCTGGGAAGAACTAAAGGGTACCATCAAGGATGTCGCAGAGAAGGTCGTGGGATATAAAGCCCGGCGAGCGCGAAATGACTGGTTCGACGAAGAATGCAAAAATTCACTTGACGCGAAAAACGAGGCCTACAGACAATGGATTCAACGAGGAACCAGAGCCAGAAGAGAAAAATATGACGAGCTACGGCGAATATCGAATAGAATAATTAGACGTAAGAAACGTAAATACTTTGACGAGCAGTTGCTGAACATAAACGAAAACTTAGCTAATAGGAACACCAGACAAGCGTACAAACTAGTAAATACAATTAAGAACGGCTACCAACCCAGGACTAGCCTTTGTAAGGACAAGGATGGAAACATCATCAGCGACACCGATGGTATTAACAAACGATGGGCCTCTTATTTTGAAGAGCTTCTAAACCGACCATCTAACATCCCCACACAGGAAGCTCTTGATGATATTGTTGATCTAGGCCCACCCATTCAACCCCCGACAGTAGAGGAAGTTGGTCTCGCGTTGCGGTCACTAAAACGAAATAAAGCGCCGGGCGCTGACGAGATCCCAGCTGAACTGCTAAGATTCGGTGGAACGAGTCTAGTTGATGCCAAACATCAATTACTCCTGCGAGTATGGAAGAACGAGGAGATCCCAGACGATTGGCGCAGAAGCATCATCTGTCCAATCCATAAAAAGGGAGATAAATTGCGGTGTGAGAATTACAGGGGCATCTCACTAGTTTGTACGTCCTATAAAATTTTGACGAAAATTCTGGAAAATAGAATAAAACCGTACGCAGAACGAGTCATTGGCGAATATCAAAGCGGTTTCAGACCTGGTCGCTCCACAACCGATCAGCTCTTCTCAGTCAAACTGATACTCCAGAGGTGCTGGGAATACAACGTAAACGTATACCAAATCTTTGTCGACTTCAAGCAGGCATACGACAGTTTCGATCGTGGAGTACTGTACAACATCATGCTGCAATTTGGTATACCGGCAAAATTAGTGCGACTGACAAAGATGACGATGACCAACTCCGTCTCACAAGTCAGGATCCAGAATAGACTTACTGATCTATTTGAAACACGCACTGGTTTGAAACAGGGCGATGGACTGGCACCGACGCTCTTCAACCTAGCACTGGAATACGTTATTCGGGCCATGAATATGGACAACAGCAAGACGCTACTCATCAAGTCGACACAATTAGCAGCGTACGCCGACGACATCAACATCATGTCCCGAAGATTGGCTGACGCAGAAGAACTTCTGCATACGCTCGATACCGCTGCAAAGGAAGTTGGATTACGTATTAACGAGGGTAAAACTAAAATAATGATGCAATCGGTGACAAGGACACCTGCACAACCGAGCATCAACGTGGGGGACCTCAACATCGAGTTCGTGAACAACTTCATCTACCTGGGTTGCAACCTGTCAAGGGACGCCAACGAAACTGACGAAATCAAGCGACGGATACAGTTAGCTAATAAGACTTTTTTTCTCGGTTCTCCCCATAATGAAATCGAAAAATGTGCACAGAAACACGAAGCTCCGCGTGTACAAAACCATTATACGACCAGTGCTATGCTATGGCTGCGAAGCATGGACCCTAACTCAAGCCTCCGAAAACTTGCTAGACACATTTGAACGTAAGGTTCTACGGCGAATTTTCGGGGCTGTTTGCGATCGAGATGGATGGCGCATCCGGTACAACCATGAGTTGTATGAAATGTACGATGACCTGCAAGTCTCGAAAATCGTCAAACTACAACGACTTCAATGGGCAGGGCATGTACAAAGAATGGACGATGATCGCATGCCTAAGAGAGTAATGAATGCAGAACGAGTCGACGGAGCGAGACTGCGAGGACGACCGAGATCTCGTTGGGAGAGCTCAGTAGGTGTGGACGCCGCGCAGCTGCTGGGCTCCCAAAATTGGAGGACGCGGTCACGTGACCGAGATAATTGGAGGACAATGATCCAGGCGGCCAAGGCCCGACGTCGGGCTGTCGCGCCACGATGATGATGATGGATGATGATGATGATACAGAAGCTTAAATTCAAGTTTGCACCACTGCGCCGATCCGGCGTCGGTGACTCGCCGGACCCGCCACCTTAACAACCATAAGCCAGCAGCTCTTGCGCTAAGCGAGACCAAGGTCGTTTCTGATGCTGACTTAAATCAATATCACGTCCTAGTGTACTCAAACTTCTTGCAATGTGCAAGCGCGAATCACTTTTCAGTGAAAATTGGAATAAGTTACTTGGTTTCATTCTGCATGCGAACTTAGTATGCGTCTGTAGCTTAGCTTGGCAACGCACCATGCATTTTTATTGCTACTTGATTCACTCTATTTAATTTTTCCAAACTTAGTTGTTTCGTACGGATAGAAACTACTTGCGCAAGACGACCAAGCCACCAATTCCAATTTTTACGTTCTAAGCCATATTTTCAGGTGATGCAAATTTGGAAGCATTCTGGCTAAGTCTATCGATTTAAAAAAAAACTCAGACAGTGTCTGATAAGAAACATGACGTATGCACTTTGTATAATGCGTGCTAATTACGCTAATCTATGCCGGCTAAAGTCGCGAAAAAAAAACATAATATACGAATATAAACTTCTTATTGAAAATTTTGATATTTTCCATGTATCTGTAGTTGTGACTCGAAAGGATTTCGATTGAATCGAAAACTATTTAAAACTGTCCTAATCAGTGGATATTATAAAGAAACATTTTAACAAATTTGGAATATTCCTGTTTCGCAAAAACTAGGAGAATTCTCTCTATTTGATTAGAGAGAACTTTCACAAAACTCGAGAAATTTCCGCTTAAGAACCTGCAAATTCCCTCGTAAGGACTCTAGGTTCTTACCACGTAAAGTGGAAATGAACTACCTAAAGCGGAAATCTCGCAATTAAGAAATTTTAAAAATTTTCCCTAAATGTAATAGAGAGAATTCTCCTAATATTCATGAAACAGGCTTTCCAATATCAATTAAACAAAATGAACATGTCCAAAAGAAGTAAAGGGGAAAATAGCAATCAACGGAAAGGAATGCAGCAAAAACGATCTTTTACCAACCACTCAAAAGATGCCAACTCCCAATTCCACCCAATGATCCCATCAATTTATTATTTAACGCTTGCGATTAAATTAGCACCAGTATGAGATCATACGTTTTATTTCGATTGCACTTGAAAATAATCTGAATTTATAGCACACACACACTCAAGTGGAATATATGCTGCTCCAATTAACTTAAATATAAAAAATAAGCCTTCCATGTGCTTATATATGTATGTATGTATACATTCGAGTATGTATTTTAATTTAATTTCGCTCAATTAAAATTGGTTTGTGTTCAATATTATCACCATTATCTTGCAGTCGTTTCTCCCGGGGTACATTTGCAAATCAGCAATGAATGTCAACGACAAGGATAAATTCGGGGAAAACAACATTACGTATTTGTTTAAATTCTCAAAAATAAAAGAAAAAAACTTGTGGGTTTCATAATGCTGAAATAAACTGACAGCAAGAATAAAACGTCGGGTTGGATACTTGAGTCACAAGCAAAATTATAAAGACGACAACGACGACGCGCCACTCAACGAATTATTATTAGTTGTTATTTTGATATTCGTTTTGAAAAAGAAAATTTGGACGGCGTTCAAAGGATTTTATGAAAGAAAAAAAGCAAGAGAATGGGTAATGTGTAAAATTTCAATTTGGCAAAGGTTAAATTGCATATATAGGTACGCCAAAAACACTTCAGTATAGTCAAATTAGACTTTGAGGTGGAAATCATTTTCCTTTCGTGAAAGTTGTATCAAAATGTCGGAAATATTCCCCCGAACAACATACATATGAATGAAACCGGAAAATAGAGGGCTACGCCCGCAATCCGAGGGTTTTGTAGTGTCCCATGCCAATAGGAGATGAACTGTCCTACTCTTGGAGATGCTGAACAATTCATGTTAAGACGATATTGCAAATTGCAAATTTGCTTGCGTAAAAAATATTGAAAATAAATTGTTCGAATAACTATAGAAACTAGAGTCAGCGACAGCATACCTCCCCCCCCCCCCCTCCTATCCCTCCTCTCCCACCAATCTTTACCCTTTTTAAATTGGTTAACTCCAATGCGCTCTACGAAAAACAATATGCAAGTATGTTGTACTCAACTCATAGTACTAGTATGAAGTACAAGAGACCTGTTATGCGCATTTTTTATATGGATGATATCAAAATGACCAAATTTAAATGAATGTACTACTATTAAATATTACGTGATTATTACGAATAAAAAAATAATTAACTGGCGCAACAGTCCAATTTGAACCACGGCCTCGAGATGAGTTAGCATCATCTCATTTTCTAGATCGTGACGGTTTTTTGTGCAGAGGTATGTGATCAGCAACACGCTCAACCGAGTTATTTACCCCATAATGGGTACTCATTTAACAGCTGAGTGGGCTCATAGTCCGACACGTAAATCCCCGGAATCGAACCGGGGCCCAGTGCGTTGAAGGCGAACGTGCTAACCGTTGCGCCATTATTACGAAACTTGCAGATATTATCGTCCATGGTGTTGATTATCGTTGGCCATCAATATTTTCGACCTCGGATGAGTTTGAGAAATGCAGGGGTGTCCTAACTGTAACTATAGAAATATACTATTATTAACCTGTTTTGAGAAGATATCAAAATTCCATATTTTTTTTTTGTTTTCTGTGCTAATTGAAAGCCACCTTCCTGTATGGTTTCATATTTCTAAGTGTAACGGTCTCGAAATGGTAAGGGGATGGGACAAATTATGATTTTATATTTTCCCCTCTACCTCTTTTTCCCTTTTTTCAAATTTGATTAAAACGCCAAAAATGGAATGTACTCGGTAGTAACTTTCTCATGATAACACACTTACCTATACCAGATGAAAAAAAAATGTTGACCTTCATTCCCCCTCTGTGGGGACCTCCCCTTAAAGCAGCAAGCAGCCTACCTCCCCCCTCCACTTCTCTCCCCTTCCATTCGTATCCCACCAATCTTCCAGTAATGGTTAACTCCAATTCACTTTACGAAAAACAATAAACAATATTCAAGTATGCAGTACTTGTGGTACTAGTACGTAGCAGAGGCCGGTTATGTGCATTTTTTGTATGCATGGTGTCGAAATGTCAAAATTTAAATGAATGTATACTATTATGTACTATTATTAAATATTATGTGATTGTAATGAAACTTGGAGGTGGTATTGCCTATGATGTTGGTTATGATTGGCCATCAATATTTTTGACCTCTGGTGTGCTTAAGGGGTGCAGGGGTGTGCTAACTACAACTATAGAAATGTACTATTATTAACCTTTTCTGATGAGGTTTCAAAATTCTATTATTTTTAGTTTTCTACGTTAGTAAAGTGCCGCTTTTCTGTATAACGGTCTCGAAATGCAAAGGAGGGGGGACAAACTCGGATCACATATTTTCCCCTCTCCCTCGTTTCTCCTTTTTTTCAAATTTGAAGAAAATTTCAAACATTTAATGTACTCGACGGTACGTTTCTTACGATACCCCACTTGCCTATACCAAACGAAAAAAAATGTTCGACCTTCATTTCCTCTCTATGGGGACCCCCCCTTAAAGTTGACCTATTACGACGCATCGCTTTCTCCAGCGAATTATAGTAATTCTACACATTAATACAAAATTTCATGTATGTAGCTTCAGCCGTTCGTGAGATATTCTATGGACAGACGGACAAACAGACATTTGACCGATTTCATAAGGGTTTTGTTTTTACTACAAAACCCTAAAAAGTGTCACCCATTACGTTATCAGCAAATTATATATTGTAATTTAATTAAAAACAAGTCATTAAATGACGTCATAATGCCTAAATCATTCATAATTCCCTCTGCATTCATCCAATCGACGAAAATAGAATGCCATTTTGTAGTGGGAAGAATTCCAAGCAAATACGTAGTAGCTGTTATTCCCTACGGGGGGCAAAAGACCTTTTCCATAGTCCTCCTCGTGGGCGTCCCCTGGTAACGGCAGTGTGTGACGGGCAAGTCTTAGCGATAAGACAGTTTAGAAAAAGGCAGATAGCTGTAGCCTGAATGGCTGACCAACTCCTAAGCGTCTCAGGTTTGGTAGGATGGAATGATTTGTGTAGTTGAACCTGCAACATAGTTGTGTGAACTCCAGCACGTTTATTAAATCATCTGAAGCAGTTATCTCCGAGGCTATCCCCTGAATGGGGTTAAGCGATGTGCTGACAACTCGTCCTCGTAAAAACCACTCCACGTCAAGAAAACGGAACAAAAGTCTCGGATTGGACGGATCAACAACGACGACCACGCAAACCACTAAAGGATTATTCTTTCGGATCCTGGAATGTACGCTCCCTGAACAAACCGGGGGCCGAGAAGGCCCTCCTTCAACAGGTCGAAAAGTACTAACTGAGCATTACTGCAGTCCAGGAAACAAATTGGCTTGGCAGCGAGATTAATGACAAGAAACAGCACTTAATTTTTATAAGTGACGAACCATCAGGCCGCACGGAGTTTGGAGAATCATTTATAGTGAACAATCACCTCAAGCCGCACATTACTGATTTCAAATCCATAAATGAACGATTATACGGTTGTGTGCGATTCGCATTAAGACTCGATTCTCCCATCTCTGGCTCATCAATGAGCACGCCCCCACTGAAGTTAAAGAAGACGCAGTAAAAGACGAGTTCTACGCCCGCCTTGAGACTCACTTTAACTCACTTCCAACAAACGACGTCAAACCGCTGCTGGGGGACTTTAACGCGAAAGTCGGAAGTGAAAGTTGGCTCCGGAGGACCACTGGAGGCCACAGTCTCTATGACGAATGTAACGACAACGGCCAGCGACTTATCGACTTCGCCTACGATAAGAATCTAGTCGTAAGCTCTACGTGTTTCCCGCATCAACGCATTCACAAGCAGACCTGGAAATCTCTACATACACATACCGTCAACCAAATTGATCACGTCCTCATTTGCAACAGATGGGCGTCTAGTGTGATAGATGCCCGCTCCTATCGAGGAGTGGAGCAGAACAGCAACTCAGATCATCACCGACGACGACCTACAGATGTAGAATTTCCTCAGTGCACCAATCGAGAATCTTTGAGGTTGGTGGCTTCTAAGCGATCCTACGGCGGTGCCGTATACTGCCGCCCTTGAGGAAAGGCTATCACCTATGCTACACAACATCAGTAACACAGGCGTCCACGTGTTCTGGGAAGAAGCCAAGGGTACCATCAAAGAGACAAGGTCGTGGGATATAAAGCCCGGCGAGCGCGAAATGACTGGCTCGACGAAGAATGTAAAAATTCACTTCACGCAAAAAACGATGGATTCAACGAGGAACCAGAACCAGAAGAGAACCACCATATGCATTAAGAATGGGTCTCCTATATGGCCAGTTCATAGGAGAGGTTGGCACTCATTCATTAGGATCTAGAACATTCTCAAAATCAATTAACTAACTAACCCATTCTACAATATTTGTCGAATTTTTCAAGTCGCTAGCTTCATTCTATCGGAAGGTATTGCTTATTTGAAGTTTCACTTGTAGAGGAGGTAAGTGTTCCTTAGGTCGGATCTTGCTCATCATTGCCACCAACCAATTAGATCACCCTACAACCATTTAAACAAAATTTCAAGTCTCTAACTTCACTCTATCGAAATTTATCGCTTATTTAAAGTTTCGTTTGTAGGGGAAGTAGGGGTTTCGTTGGTCGGATGTTACCCAGCTTTAATGCCAACTAACTCAATCTCACTTCGAACAGTTGACCAAAATTTCAAGTCACTGGCTTCATTCCATCAAAAGTTATCGCTTATTTGAAGTTTCATATGTAGGGGAGGTGGGGGTTCCTTGGGTTGGATCTTGCCCATATTCAACACCAACTACGTAGGTCTTACTAGCAACATTCCACCAAATTTTTAACTCGGTAGTATCATTCTATCAAAAGTTATCGCTTATTTGAAGTTTCATTTGTAGGGGAGGTAGGGGTTACTTGAGTCGGATCTTACCCATTTTCAATACCAACCAAGTAGATCCTACTAACAACATTTTGTCAAATTTTCAACTCGCTAGTGTCATTCTATCGAAAGTTATCGTAATTAAAGGAATATTGAATTTTTTTTAAATTTGTAGGGGAGGTAGGCGTTTCTTTGATCCGATTATGCCCAACTTACTAGAACTCAAGCATCTTCTCACCCCAGGGTTACATGCTAAAAATCAGGCGTCTACGTCAATTGGTTCAAGAGTTATAGACAAAAAACCCGAAAAGTAGGGTAGTACGGGGCTCTTTGTAAGAAAATTACCGTTAGTTTTCAACTGATCGATTTTATTTTCCCAGGAGTTTATAAGATTACCCTCACGAGTAATCTACTTGTACCAAAGCTAGAGCTTTTCATATTTATTTAGTCGGGAGTTAGAGATACATTTAAGTATTTTACATATGTAGGGGAGGTAGGCGTTCTCTTGGCTTGATCATGCCCATTTTCAATACCATCCAATTAGATTACACTACCAACATTTGACCAAAATTTCAAGGCTCTAGCTTCATTCTATCGAAAGTTATCGTGCGAACGGACAGACAGACAGACAGACAGACAGACATGGCTTAATCGAATCAGGAGGTGACCCTGATCATTTATATATATATACATTGCTATACCTCCGGAGCCTCCTTTAAGGTGTTACATATTTCCGTCGTGACAAAAACAATATACCCTATACTAAAAGTCTAGGGTATAAAAAATATAGGTATAACGAGCTACGGCGAATATCGAAAAGAATAATACAATACGTAAGAAACGTAAATACTTTGACGAGCAGTGGCTGAATATGAACGAAAACTTAGCTAATAGGCACACCAGACAAGCGTACAAACTAGTAAATACAATTAAGAACGGCTATCAACCAAGGACTAGCCTCTGTAAGGACAAGGATGAAAACATCATCAGCGACACTGATAGCATCAACAAACGATGGGCCTCTTTTTTGAGCCTGAACCATCTAAGATCCTCACACAAGAAGCTCTCGACGATGTTGTTGATCTGGGCCCATCCATAAAACTAAAAAATGGCCGAAACTTCTTCGGTTTTTGGGGTGCCACAGAAAATGCACAAGGAGGAGGAGGTCAAAAACTGGATTCTGAACTACGGGACCGACCTAGGTAACCTATAAAAAAAATTTGAACTACTGAACCTTTCGCTAGATAATGTTTCTATTCCCTGGACTATACTCGTATAAGTAGAAGTCTGATACTGAATAGTGAAATCACCTTAACTTCATTATAAGTTCTGGGACGTCATCTGGCGTTATCTGATTCTAATTTTTTTTAATTAGTTGTTTAATTTACTAGTTTACCCGTTTAAACGTATTTGTTTTTATTACCAATAGTTTACAACCCTGTTGTAAAATTTCGCTGGGTTTTACAGTTAAATTGATAATGTTAGCTCAGTCTTAGCGAAGGAAAAATCAACTAAAGTTTCGGTTGCTTGACAGCAAACAATCACTACGTACATACATATTTTTCAAGCTAAATACTGCTTGAGTGACAAATTCTGTATTTCATAGAAAAGTTTGTTCAGTCGAAATCGGCTAAAAGTAAATTCTTATCACAATGGCATAATTTCATATCTTACTTGCTTCTACCAAGTGGATGGGTAATAAAAATAACTATGCTCAAGTTGAACTATTAACATACAATATAAATTAGCACTGATAAACAATTCCCAGGTGATGGTTTCTCAAGATAATTTTTATAAGCGCTTATCTATAAATTTGCCGGGAAATTGCGTTTCAAATAAAATCTACAATGATTACTCGTAAATACGTGATGAATATTTATGCATAAAACCCAAAGTTTTACTAGGAGGTTCATGTTCATTGCGACAGATAGCTACTAGTGGCATTAAACACTTTTTACCGTACCAATGAACTGAATAAATGAACTAGTTTATTTAGGTTTAGGTTAGATTTAGTTAAATAGTTTCTCCTTGTAGTATATAAAAAAAGATACAAAGTATCTACACTGCATGCAGATACATCGGAACATGGATATGTCTATGACTACCGACTGCGTGGAACCTGTTGTGTTGAAGATATCGACGTAAGTTTTATAAAGATCCCAGTATAGTTATACTGGATGAAATCATTCGAAAAAACACGTCCCACGCTTTCGGTAGGCATAAGACATATCCATGTACCCATGTATCTGGTGGCAGTGTAGATACTCGTCATAAATTCTGCTTTGCTTTGTCCGGCCCGCTCGGGTTCCTTTCTCACGCGGGATCGTTTCGTTTTCGTTTGCATCGCGTGTGTGCAATATTCACCTCCTCTCGTGCACCCTGTTCCATCTACCCGTTCGGTACAGTTTGCAGACTGCAGCCTATCGACATTTCTCTGAGTAAGTTTCTGCTAATCGCAATCACGCTTCCCACCATCTTTTCCCAATCGGACGTGTATTGTGTTTGTGTATCTATTGCAAAATCGCTCCCACACTATCCGCCTCATCCCGCCCCTTTAATCAACAGTCCGGGTCTGGCACACACAATCCGTTTCTCAAGTAACGCGTGCGACTCTATGCGATTGTGTCCAGCAAACAGAAAGGGAAACTAACAAAAGTAAACAAAACATTCCAACACACGCACAAAGAGAATGCAGAAGAAAAATTTTGGAATTTTTGCAGAAGGGGGGGGGGGGGGGGGGGGCAATTGTCACGATGAGCTGCCCGGAACTACATATAACATCCTGTGACGAATATTTCTCTATTTCGGGGCTTGGGAGATTTTAACTCGCGCAGTACGAATCCGCCATTTTGTTTTATGATATGTTTATTGCACGTGTGGTGGGGGCCCACATTGTGGGCCAGTCAGACCTCAAATCGCCGCCATTGCAAATGCACAACCACAGTTGCTGGATCACCCGATTTGGATACAATGAATTTCATCCGCGATGGCTCTCGCTCTCTATCTTCGGGGGGGGCGGGAACTATGTAATGTACACACTCTCAAATTGCGTCTGCGCATGTCCAAATGTTAGTCGAACTGACTACTTGCTACTTTTTCTGGGACCCTATTGATTCAGATATGTAGTACAACGCGCGCTATTTTATTTGTTTGGATTCCAGCCATTTTAAACATTTTGGAATTTTTGCGGAAGGGTGGCATTTGATCTTCTGCAGACCTCTGAATGTACATATCATAACATATAACATCCTGCGACGAATATTTCTTTATTTCGGGGCTTGAGAGATTCTAACTCGCCTAGTATAAATCCGCCATTTTGTTCTATATGTTTATTACACGTGTGGTGGGGACCCACATTGTGGACCAGTCAGACTTCAAATCGCCGCCATTGCAAATGCACAAACACAGTCGCTGGATTACCCGATTTGGCTCGAATGAACTTCATCCGCTCCCGCTCATCTTCGGGGGGCGGGAACTATGTACTATGTACACTCTCTCAAATTACGTCTGCGCATATCCAAATGTTAATCGAACTGAATACTTGCTACTTTTTCTGGGACTCTAGTGATTCAGATAGTACAACTCGGGCTATTTTATTAAATGAATGAATCGGAATTGGCAGAAGTTGAAGGTCATTGAAAGTCCTTGGACGTCCTTGACCTAAATAATGAGTAAAAATGGAATCTCATTCATTGTGACCTCAGATTGGGTCTATACATGTGCATGTCGGGAGTGCACAATTTGTTTAATGAAATGGTGAGAATGAGAATGATATGAATGAATGAGAGGAGGAGGTCCGCTGCCCTGAGCGCTGCAATTTCGCATACATTCAGAGACCATAAATTGCGTGTGAGCATGTCGACCGAGGAGAGCAGACGACTTCTTGCGACGTGTTCTGGGGGCCTAGTCAAGTTAGGTAGTACGGAGCGTACTCTATATTTTTGAGGATTTTGAATGTATGGTATGGTGTGTATGCAGGAGTTTTGATTATGGCGTCGCGTTGACTGAGAGCGTGGGACAGAGAGCGCCTGTTCACCCGTACACTATGTTATTTCTTGCCGTCCACAACGTCAACCTTTATCGCTATCAAATCAACATCCCAACATGTACACACAGGATCCCCGCAAGCGCGCCGCCCGCGCAGATCTACAAGCAACAGCCATGCACAATGACCACTTCACTCAAACGACATGCACAACCAGAAAAGAAAAATTTTCAATGGGCTTGTTTGCTCTTCTGACCCCCGAGTAGAAAAACAGAAATTTCGTGTGACGGACAGATTTTTAGGATGACCCCCAGCTATAAGACATATTCATGTCAAAAAGTCAAATGACTTTAATAATATAATATATAATTAATTAAATTTAATAAGCTTGTTTATAATATGTAATTATTATAATAAACTAGTGCTCGATTGATGATAATGACTGGACTACACAACAAAATTATTATATTATGCAGAATAAGCTTCCCTTCTTCTTCCGAATATGTACCGTCACCATATTGGTTGATAAATGCATGGGTATGACAATGCGCCATATGTATGAACTTTTTAGACATGCCCTAATTTCATCAGCTCATCGGGGTACTATTTGCAAAGTCGCCACAGAAAAATATTGTAATACTGCCCATGGCCTGTGGCTCGGAATCCAACAGACATCAAAGACACTAAATTGGAGTAAATATCTTCATTCTCAAAGTTATTTAACCGTCCGTTTCCTGGTGCCGAAATTTAGGCTGTCCGCGTCCATTAGAGGGATGTCCATCGTAGAGAGCGTCTGTATGCATTGATTTCCTATACCTTCTGTCCGGGACTTTTCAAAATCGTGCGTAATGACAGGTGTCCGCTAGAGAGAGGTGCCCGTTAGCAAAGGTTTCACTGTAATGATTCTTTGAATACCTTAAAATTCGGATACCTTTTGATCGGGTTAGCGATTTTGATGTGATGCCCGAACAGACAAACAAAGAAAAATTTCAAAAACCATCTTTACTTTACTTTAACTTTTTTCAAATATAAAACTTACGGATTTATTATATGTACAGAGATAGAAAGATATACTCGTAGATGTTAGTCAAAACAAGCTTCTATAACAAGATATCCAGTGCTGTGCCCAAGTCATTTCATTCTCTTTTCCCGAAAATTCTTGGAAGTACAATAGTTAGAGTGCGAATGTTTAATTGGCTAAGGTAATAAAAAATTATGTACGAGTATATCCTGCCAAGAAATAGGGAAATCTTTTTGGAAGAAATTAATTCAGTTGGCGATAATACCGTAATAAGCAACAACTTGCATTTCAGGTGACAAAAGGAAAAGTTAATGCGGAAAAAAAGCTATATTTTGGTTTTGGTGCGAGAAAATCTTACTACTAAGGCGGCTTTCACACGTAACGCACAATACACGAGATTTAAGCAGAAAGCACCAGTGGCGAGCGAGCTTAGCTTAATATGCGAGTGCAATTTTAAATTAATCGTCGCACATACAAAGCTCGCTCGCCACTGGTGCTTTCGGCTAGAATCTCATGTACCGTGCGTTCCGTGTGAAAGCCGCTTTACGTAGTAAATGAAATACTGGATATTCCTAAGCGTACTACGCAATGATACTTGAAGAATTTCCGGGAAATGGGCACCGCCAAACAAAGGGTCTGGACTGTCAAGAAAAACTGCTCCAGCGGTAAATCCTTCTTACCTTTACAAAGCTGTCGGAACCGCTTCAAAACTTCATCCGACATTGGAAAATGGTAAGCAAATCTCATTAAGCGTTGTGAGAGAAAGGCCTACCTGCATTGAAACCAGTCCACAAGCAAGAGTTTCCGTTAAAAGTCAGGCTAAAAACGTGTGCAATGGACTCATGAGCATGTCACATGGACTCAGGAGATGTGAAAGATTATCATCATTATGACTTCACGGTTTCACACGGTTCGTGGACATCCGCTAGCAAGGAAAGATAGTTCTCCTAATGATTCGGTGTAGCATATGTCGATGACTGATATTGTTCCTTGCGACTCCACTAATATTCTATCAAGGGAATTCTATCAAAGGAATAGGTTCATGCATACTAGAAGGGGAGGTACACTCTATTGTAAGCTATATTGTCGAGCCTGAGTCTATATTGATCCATACATCTACGATTCCATCTGCACACTTATTAGTATATTATTAACATAGCTATACATACTAGGTTGGGTACATCGTCCGGTGGGGTGCGCTCTCCCTTTCTTTGGAACCTGGTTGTCAATAGACTGTTTTTAAACCTCGAAGGGCTGGGTTGTAAGATATGTGCTTATGCGGATCACACTGCCATATCGGGCAAATTTTCTGGCGTTCTCAGTGAGATTTGAATGCCCTCTCACAACTAAGCGTATGAGGTGACCACAGCGGTCTGACCGTAAAGCCGAACAAAACGGAACTTGTGCTCTTCACAAGGAAATACAATATGTATACCTAAAGTAGAGCCTCCGATGATAAAAGGGATGAGGCTGGTTTTCATTGATAGGGCAAGATTCTTATGACTTTTCCTTGATAAGAAACTATTGTAGGATGGAAGCCTAACATAAAGGAACGTGTAAATAAGGCCACTATCACACTATAATCCTGTAAGAGAGCTATAGGCAGGAGATTTGGCCTGCAGCCGAAAGCGCTGTATTGGCTCTATGTAGGTGTTCTGCGTGCCATTCTACTGTATGAGGTAGTTGTATGTTGAGTTTTTATGAGGACAGAGAACCACTGTCATTTGCTGGGGAAGGTGCAAAGATTGGCCAGTGTGGCTATTTGTGGGGCTCTTTGAACCACTCCACCAGCTAAAGCAGCAACTTGCTCAATCTGCTTCCTCTGGACATGTAAGGTGAACAGATGGTTTCAATTGCGACTCCGCCTTCGCAATACTAGTTAGCGGATTACCTTTGACACTCTGCACGTGACTGTTCTAAACAACCTAGATTTTCCAGCAACCACTAATTGCACTGACTTGGCGGGGGAGGCATGTTATATCCGCTAGAGACATAACTATTTTCACAGAGAGCCAAGCTGTTTTAAAACTTGGTATAACGATGTCAAAAACAGTGGCGGAATGTCGTCAATCTCTTACAGAGATGGATAATTATTTTGTGCTGGATTTCACGGGTAACTGCAGAGCAGGCGATCTCGCTAGAGTGACGAGGCATCAAAACTTCGTCGGAATATTGATATGCCCATCGCGGGTTGTAGGCTAGCACTGGAGTGTGAGATGAGGCGATTCGTAACGCTAATAAAAGATGGAGAGACGGAAGCACATGTCATACCATAAGGCTTTTATAGATTCGAGTCGCTCTGCAAGACTTCTGTAAAAAAAAAAAACAGCACATCAGTTCGGTGATGGGAGTCTTTGGCCATAATTAATGAAAATCCAGGAGGCTTGGACTGCCCTATAATGACTTCTGCAAAAACTGCGGCGATGAGGACGAGGTGGAGTGCACTGTCCATCTTCTCTGCACCAGTCCTGCGATACCAAGTAGGCGGAAGGAAATTTTTGGTTTATATTTCTCCACCGAACTGGAAGACCTAGGCAACATCGATGTTGGGAAATTTCATCGTTTCATTGCAAGCTCCGGCTGCTTTAATGATTTGGATAGTTAGAAGTAGGGCTGTTCCTAAAACCGGTCTACCGGTTTAAAACCGGTCTACCGGTTTAAAACCGGTCTCCTGTTAGTACCGGTCCCGAGATTCCGAGTACCGGTTTCGAAAAAACCGAATCATTAAAAAACCGGCTAATGGTCATAAAAACCGACTTATAACCGTATAAAAAACCGACTCATTAAAAACTCGATTCACCAGAAAACCGATCGACTTGTTAAAAGCCGACCGGCTCCGACGAGTTAAAAACCGACTCATTAAAAAACCGATTCACCAAAAAACCGACTTGTTAAAAACCGACCGGCTCATGGTTAAAAAAAACCGGGTTAAAAACCGACTCATTAAAAGACCGATTCACCAAAAAAAACCGACTTGTTAAAAACTGACCGGCTCCGACGAGTTAAAAACCGGTTTTTTGGTGAATCGGTCTTTTAATGAGTGGGGTTTTAACCCGTTTTTTTTTTAACTATGAGCCGGCTTTTTAATTATCCAGTTGACCGCTAAGAAAACCGGTTTTCATAAAAACCTGAAACCGCTCTTGAAATCTTAGGACCGAGCAGGTCTAGTCAGGAGACGATTTCCAACGGTGAGAACAGAACGGACCTTGTCGTGGCCTATGTGTGCTGTGGCAAGCACGGCAGCACCTTGAACCAAACCTACTACAGTATTGGATCGAATTACTTGAATGAAAATAATCATATCACTAAATATGCATGCATTAATAATTTACCTGTCAAAATGACATTAAGCTTCTTTACGGACACATACCTGAAAATAAAAATAAAAAAAACTGTGTAGTAATGATTTCTCTATGACTGGAGCAAACTACTTAATACATCGATACACACTACAGAAAACGCGACCAAGGTTAAAAAATTTTGGGCTTTGATGGTGATTGAACTCCGAATCTGACATTTGCACGTCTGATACGCTAACCACTAGACTGGGAAGTGTCATGTGAATGATATTTATGTTAGTTAGAGCATAATACGAAACACACGATGCGAACGACCTGTTAAGTCATCCGTGGAAAAGTACACGAAGTACTGCCTATCTCGAAGTGTCACTATAAAAGGTACACTTAAAAAAACTCATTCCAATACATATCTATACATATATTTTAATATAATACACAAATATGTATTTACAAACATATCCTCACGATCAAATAGACAGACGATCATTTAATAAATTTCATCATGTCAAATCCATTTAAATTATGAAACGTATTCCTTCAACATACTACAAACCACAGAAGACAAGTTGTCGTAGTCTCAGATACCAGGCTTTGATGTTCGTACACATTGCATCATTTCACTTCGAAACCACCGTACGCCATTCATACATTTTATCAATTTTTCACCATGTTAACATCGCAAATCTGATCGTACATCTTGGCCAGATCGCTACCGTTATAGTTGTTTATATTAGTGCGGATTTCTAGACGTTCCGTGGGATGTTGTGTATATAAGGGTGGGAGCAAATCAAACTAAAAGAAAAGTCCCCGGAAGTTATGGAACTGAAAAGAAACTGCAGGAGAAATTTCGGAATTAAAGCCTTTACTTCCGACAAACAACTGTTCTTCCGTGACCCAGCAGAAGTTCATGCGGTATCAAGTTCCTTATAGAATGACTTAACAAGTGTCCTGATAGTGATGATACTGCCTGTGTTCCGGTTGTGAAACGGTTTAACACTGTTTTGAAACTATTTCATAATTTTTTTAGAGAACAAAATCATGAACAGGGGAAATGAATCAGAATTCATTTCCGATCAATTTACCCAATTAAAAATTTCTAGGGGTTTTCTTGACAGTTCACTCTTGACGTAGTCAGTTTTGAACTGGAAGTTTGACAATTGATGGATGACTAGATGCGAGTACAGTTCAGAACACAACAACATGTTGCAAAGCTGCTTCGATACTGTTGCCACGGCATGTTGGGATTCCGCTGTGTGCTATGAACTTAGCCAGTAACCTAAAATTTGACACAGATGGCAGTAACAGTCCTACCAACTTAAAAAGATTTGTGCCCAACGAAATGCCCACGCAGTTTAAATTAAAAATTCCGGGCTATATTGGTACACAGTAGTACTTATCGTTGCGCCATCCGGACTACATTTACAGTATATCTGGATACTGTATGTGATTAAAATGGGCTAAGGCTAGTTTTCTCAATATCCTGTTAAACTGCTTGTTAACTAACAGGGACATGAGTTTATCCAAGCTATAAGCTGCCCGTTAAATATTTCCATTATCTCATTCGTCGGTTTAATTTGGGTTTTGTTTTGGATAAAATATTAATCGGAGGATAGGGGATGGTTAGCGTTTATCCGATTAAAGTGGCAGTTTATTGTTAAGATAAATCAAAATCGGACATTGAGCAACTGGCCCTACGAACTAAACTATCTCTCTCTCTCACAATTGCCCTAACCTCTTGTGGGGCATAGCGCGTCAACTGTTCCATGTGCCGCAGTTGACGTTTCGACGTTGTAAACTATTTTCGGAGAATGCAGTTGCCAGCATGCACCTCCTGCACATCCATGGTATCAAACGTCGTCGTGGACGGGATTCGAACCCGAAACGCCGGTAGTCAAACAAGAGACTGATGCCTCAACACACTGCGCTACCGGTCGCCCCATATGAACTGAACTGCCCGATAAATATTTCCATTTCCTCATACCAAGCGAAAAATTTGTGGAAAGTCTCTTGAAATTGTGTTGGATGAACTTTCAACCGTAGACATGGTGTTGGGTTTTTGTTTTAGATAAACTTTAACCAATTGCCTCAGAAGAGAGAGATTTAAAGGGAATTAAATAGTCCGAGAGAAATAAAGTAATTTTTCTCAAGGGTGAAGTATGTGGGGAATGAGTCGACATGTCTCTCTCTCTCTTACCTATGGGCGGGCATTGCAGTTAAAACATATTCATTTGACAGCAGAGCTCGAATGTTTACTTGCGCATGCGAATCCAGAATTTAGTGTACCGTATATGGTGGTTTCATCTCCTTCTATATAACTCTGTACCGATTGCCAGGTATTTATTTAGATTTTGTTTTGGATAAACGATTAAGCGGAGGCTTGGTGGCGGACTTTTGAAGCTTATATTTTATTCTAAAATTTAATGAGCAGATAAGGTTCCTTTTAGCGTTTTAGATCGGATAAACGCTAAACAGACACTCAGAAAATAAAAATTGTGCCAACAGACACTTTATTCCTCCGATAAATTTTAACAGGACATTGAGAAAACGGGCCTATGTCTATTGAATATTAAGGTCGCTACAGACGCCCTAGTTAGCTTGATTTTGCGGTTATAGAATACTTGAAAGTGTGTTCGTAATGTATGCTTAAACTGGAAGATTGCTCAAGCAAACTTGAACGTCTTTAGTGACCTTCACGCCATATTTCACTAACATGACAAACTTGTCGAAGGTTTTTCGAATTATTTTTGATTGACGTCGTGTTGTTAGCACAAGCCTGACTTTTGACCTCCGTACAAGAGCGTTTCCATCAGACAACCAAATCATTGAAAGGTTCATCAATAATATCGAGATTCATAGCTCAATGATGTATAAGAATGATAATAAATTCGTAGGTGTCACTGTCTATTAACGTTAAAGTCTTCCACATATTCCATTCAGATAAACAGATACACTATTCAAAGCCAACAACCGTTCTAGCATCCATATAAAGTTCGATCAATGATCGCCCACGTAACGAATTCAGCTGTTGATTTCAATATCTAAAAATGGTCAATGAATTTGCAATATCGGTTGGCTTCAACACTAACTGTATGTGTCGGTACGTACGAAACGAACGATGTGAAAAACAATAACTACCATACATTCAAATGCCGCATTCGTTTTAACCATTCAATACGACGTTTTATAGGACAACAACTAAATAATACCACTTAAAGACCAAAACCGCCAAAATGACGTAATTGCATAAAATATCGCGATAGTATGGCGTGGCGCTGCAGCGACTATCATCGATAACGTGGGCTTGTCTCTCACAACTTGATAGGAAAGATATTTAGATACAACTCTGTGGGAAGTTATCGTGGTAGAATTGATGTTTAGATATTAAAGGTTTGTATTGCCAGAAGCGGCTGAGCGATTCTATGTTAGATTGGCAACGATCATAAAAGCAATCACCACAGAGCAGTTGATATGCGTATTTTAGGGTTTGTGCAAATGGCTCTAGCCGCAGTATCAAAACACCTTCACATAAAATACACACACTATTTGTGTATTTCAGCGCGTAAACATTGAGGTAAACGTTATTTTCATTCCTAAAGCGTGGAAGAGTTCACAGGCGGGAAAGGGTCTCAGGCCCATCAGATAATTGACGCTCTCATGGGACTGAATGTGAACAACTCTATGATCGCATTTATCAACCTGATGCTAACATCCAGGATCATATCATCAAATCCAGGGGCTCGGGCTCGGTAGCCGTGGTCGTTCGGTCACCACTCTACGATACTACATCTAGAGCTCGGAGGTTTAAATCTTGGCGCGAACAAAAAAAACCTACCAGTGGGTACTAACAGAACTCCCACAGTGCTCCGAGCTTGCAGTATAAAGATGGCATGGATAGAAGCTGCATGCTAGCAACTGCACTTCCGAAAAGTAGATATGCTACCGAAACGTCTAAAAGGCATATAAATGCTAGAGATGTCGACGCGCCCATGCCCTTGGAGGGGTCAAGGCAATTAATATACAGAGGCACTCCACAAGGCGGTATACTCTCACCCCTCCCGTGGAACATCACATCAACAACTCATAGAAAAAGAGTATCAGCATCAGCCTACGCTGATGACGTCTCCGTTGCCATATTTGGCAAGTTCCCTGATACATACCCTTAGCGAAGTTACACAATAGCGCTATAACTGCTGACAAACTGGACAATCCTAGTAAGACCAAAATTGTCTTATTCAGAAGGAAACCTAACATCCCACCATAGTAGTTCCTCCTACCTTGGAAGGGGTAAACTTGACAAGTGGCGCAGATAGGGAGTTAAGGGGATCAGTGGGGTCTTGGAGTTTCGAATTTGTGAAAACAATTAAAATTTGGACATAATTAAATGAACTCCCAACTGCTCGTAAATATTCGTATGGACACAATATTTCACTTCGAGGAGAGCCGAATGTAGCCGACAGTGCTTCATTCCATAAATAAAAAAATAAATAAATGACTGGCACAACAATCCAATTTGAACCATGGCCTCGAGATGAGTTAGCATCATCTCATTTTCTACATCGTGACGGTCTTGTCCAGAGGTGTGTGATCAGCAACACACTCAACCGAGTTATTTACCCCATAAATGGGTACTCATTTAACAGCTGAGTGGGACTACATTCCATGCCGATGCTGAATGTTCGTTCGATTGTCAATTTGTGCGATTTTTGGTCCGTGATCGTAGTCCGATATCAACCAAATGTGCTACGTAACTTCTTCGGGTGATCCGGTCACAGTCCCCGTACGGGCGCTAAAAGCTGCAGTGGCAGTAGACGGCGGCTACACGGCTGGCTGGCTTTCAAGCTGTAGTGTACCACTTCATGTAATGCAGTAATGCTTAATTTCTGGTTGAGTGGTGAAAATTCAAATCAATTTAATATCCTACAGTTTTTAATTATTTCCAAATTTATTCATCGGCTTGGATTCTTTCGTACCGGTTTTCTGGACTCTTAACATGTCGAATTTCACATATTCGTTTGGTCAATAGTCAATACTATAGATGGCTGGAAAGGCAATAATCCATGTCTTATTCAGAACCTGCTATCCATCAGACATTCTTGTATTGTATTTTAATTAAGCATTCGCAACCGACTACTTAAAAATAGACAATGGCAACAGGTAGATTGTGACATCATCGATTTGAATTTGCCTAAACCTCTGCTCTCGACAAGTAAACACGCTCACTCGAAAAACCGCAGAAACCTACTCAATTCCACCAGTGTGTTGTTCAATTTGCCGCATGGAATTCATCAATGAATTGGATTTGATTCGCCTATTGAGCAAATTCTCGACGACGAGTTGATTTGTGTGTAGGATGGATTTATGGAGGCATTTACAAATGTATCTTTTTGCTTGGGTTGACTTCATCATACGCGCAAACACTTGGTGGGGAGGAGGCACTGCACTATGTGGATCTGGTTAGAACAACTTGGTTAGAGTTCACTGGTTACTCTGAATTCATCGGTCGAGCGCCCTCCATCATATGCAAGGCATACAACGACTGTGGAAATAGTTTTCCAATGAATTGCAAGACAGAAATTTTAATTACGATATGTTTTATTAGTAATAACTAGAACAATTTTTGCTGTTTTACTTTATAAAATGTGGTGGCATGTAGGAGGTAGCGACATAAGAGTACAACTGGTAGTGGTATGTGGTCGGCTTGTAACCAACTATGACCTCGTTAGACGAGTTGGGATATTGTGAAAGAGGTTTTATGAAAGTACTCGTACTCCAATCAAGAGTATGCTAGACAGATTTGAGATATTTATTATTTATTAATGCACCAGGAACTGTTTCTGCAAGTGGTTTTGTGTGTTAGCGTACGGTGGTTCCGGAAATTGATAAGATTCATGTTTCTTTATCATTCATCCCTTTCATAGTCGCAGGTAGGACTGCTATTGTACGTCAGGCGAATGGTAGTTTCAGAGTGCATGCAAGGCACTGAGATTTTTTTAAGAAAGGCTTAGCCAGAAAGCTTCAATTAAAATTTGCACCACCTAAATTCTAAGGTCATCATGCCTGAATATCACTTCCTTGCCAAGAATGTAATTTTTCCCTCACCAAAGGACTCAAAATGCAATCAAGAGTAGTCTACAGCATTCGCCTCATGACCACCAGTCATATGAAACCCATCGTGCTAGCCATCTCTTCATTGCCAAGAATGTATTTTTTTCAACATCTAATGACTCAAAATAGTAACACTCCTGAACAAAGGACTCAACATACCTTCAACAGTACTCGAATACATTTAGGCGAGTAACTCTGGTTTAAACAAAACAATATACCGTTAGTCTAGTTCTCAAGGTGAAACAAGGAACCTACATACCAAATTTAGTTAAGATCAGAACACGGAAGTGCCTGGACAAACGAACCAAAGAAACTAACGAAGACACGTATAGCTTGCATCGGACTATATGCCCGTCCAATATATTTTTATATGGGACGGGTAAAAAAATCAGACAGTGCCTGGCATGCACTCTGAAGCCGCTTTGCATGACATATCGTCTGGCGTATTGCCTTGGATATGCAGCTACCACCCCCACCAAACCAGGCTATGATTCAGTCTCTTGATTTTCTTCTGTCAACCTCGTTGACGTTTACAAACTGTCGCCTGTTTATCAGGGAGACGGAGCATTACTTCAACATTACCCAATTCAGAGGGACTATGCTAACAATTGTAAGGCGGATGATGTCAATAATGTCATGCCTACGGCAATCGCTGGCGCTCTCATGGGACTAAACGTGGACGGCTCTCTGGTTGCACTTATCAACCTGATGCTAATAACAATGGTTATATCGTCGAAATTGGGGACTTCATCAGCATGTAGGAGCGTATGCAGGGGTACACCACAGGGTGGTGTGCTCTCACCATTCCTGTGGAACATCACGGTTAACAGATTGCTCATGAACCTGGAGAAGGTGGGTTGTATGGTTACAGCATATGCGGATGACTCGATTGCTATCTCCGGTAAATTTCCTGGTACGCTAAGCGAAGTGACACAAATGGCAAATGTCAATCCTAGTAAAACCAGGATAGTCCTATTTATGAGGAAACATAACATTCCGCCAGTAACAACCCCAACCTTGCAAGGAGTAAGACTGGCGTTTTTGATAGGGCAAACTTCCTGGGTCTTATATTTGATATGAAACTTACTGAAAACTGAATATTCAGGAGTACGCGAATAGGGCCACCGTGGCGCTGTACAGTTATAGGAAGGCTATTGACAAGACATGTGGTTTGCAACCTAAATGAAAGGACAATCCCCTCCTGGTGAAAAGAACAAGCTCAGTTTTGGTCGAATTTACTTTAACCCTAGCTTCACTCGCCCATCTCACCAGAACACTTAGGGCCCTTTGCATTAACTCACTAAGGATATCTGGGAATTTATCCGAGATGTCAATTGCGATGTCATCAGCATATGGAATGGGCTTACAACCCAACCGTTCCAGTTCTATAAACAGTCTATTGAGCGCCAGATTCCATAAAAGAGGAGAGAGGACTCCACCTTGAGGAGTGCCTCAGCAGACATGCCTAAGCGCGGACGAAGGGACTTTCCGATACGGCCTACTTATTTATACAACGCCGTAACTACCGATCTTCCCTTCCAGTAGGCATGCTGGTGTCACGTAAGTAGGTGTCGATCAGTCGCTCGAACACTTTCAACAAGAAAGATGAAGAGTAATAGGCCTAAGATCCTTCGGTCGCGCAGTACTTTGCTAGATTGCTCAGTATGTTCTCAGAATAGTTTTCACTAGCTGCGCTTAGATCTCCTAAGTTCCTTCTTGTACTGACTGAGTTGATTTTATAGAGCAACCAGTTATATTGTAGCTCAGTCCCGACGATTTAGCCTTATCGAAACACCTTCGGTAGGGGGTTCTGAGCTCATGGATTTGAGCACTCCACCACATGGGTTTAACTTTCCCTTTGGTTTTGTGGACGGGCATGCTTTTGCGGCAGACTTCGCTGGTGCTTCCGTAAGAATTCTTACTATGGTATCCAACTGCAACTTGTTACTTGAATGACACGGGACAGAGGGTAGTGAATCTGATAGACAATTCCTGTACATGTCCCAGTTTGTCCCCGCGTCCAGACCATCACGAGAGGGAGACCATCACGGTTGGGCAAAAAGTTAACACCAGCGAGACCAACGTTCTTAGCCCACCGTTACGAGGAAGTATCAATAGCTTGTGGACAAGGTGGACCAGTTCGTCTGCCTAGATAGCATGATTGTCGAAAATGGCGTTTCGCAGCAGGACATCGCTCGTCGTAACAACCAGGCTAAATGCGCATTCGGAATGCTGTCTAAAAGCAGTTATCTCAGTGCTAAGACCAAGCTGGACCTGATCCTCCCCTGGTACTGTGTATGGAAAGTTTCCGTAAATGTTCGTCAACTCATGTCTTCGTCGAATTTTAAGAATTCTCTATGGCCCGTAACAATGTTAAATGAAGAGCGAAGTCGGTGTACGGGTCAAATGCCGATCGACGAACCGATAAGCAGGCGAAAATGGCAGTGGATAGGTCATACATTGTACAGAAGAATGATAACTGTATTGCTGGATAAATGTCAAACTCCACTCCCAATGAAGGACGCGGGTTCGAATTTCCCCGTGGTCATGAATGTTTACGCTGTCTTCCCCCTGTGGTGTGGACATAACAATAAGGCGCAACCATTCCTGACTTGTCACAAAAATGCGGCTCAATGGACAGGAGGTGTATGATGGCAACATGCATCGTCCGAAACCATTATATAAGAAGCTACAGAAACATGAACTAGAAGTAGTTGTTGTGCTTATATCGCACTAGGGGTTAAGTAATTTAACCCGGCACAACTATTTGTATTCACTAAATACATACGAAACCGAGCCGTACAAATCCTATCAAATCGAAAGGTTAGGCCAAAAAAAAGCAACTTGGTTCGTTTTTTTTTCGACAACCGTATTCTACCTTCCTACTAAATATATGGTGACTTCCGGTTCTAGTTACATTCCTTTCTACCAAGGCTTTCAAGCCTTTCATCTAAATTGAATTTCTGCAATAGCAAATCTCCACTTGGCAAAAATACCGCCGTAATCACTCTATGTTTGTCCCAGTGTCCATCAAGTTTTCAACTCTTTCACGCCAATTTAGTTCAATTGGCAAGCAAGATTAAGATTGACATAGCTCGGAAATATATAAAGGCGATCCGAAAAACAAGAAAAGAAAAAATTGAAAATAAAAGGGGATTGAAAAGAGAACATAGAAGTAAAATATTCATCTCCATAATTCTTAATTTAAAATTAAATTTGCAAATCCCTGTTGAATATTTATAGTTTTGTTGCTTTTGTTCAGACGGCATTCATGTTAGCAGTGGCGATGACAGTGATGTTAATGTTATTCCCGTCTCCTTGCAGACTGTGGTAATTTCAAATATTTTATGAAAATTACTGAAAAGAAATAAAGAGCCTTGAACGTTTTGTAAAGGGACGACATGTATAGTAATATAAGGATGCAGCTGTAACGATGACGGATTTATGAGAAAATGTTTATTGACTGCCTCATGATTTATTCTTGAAAAAAGTTAGAGTAGTTTTTATTGAGCAGTTGGCACTTCATAAAGTAATGAGAAGTGGAAAGTGAGAATAATATTGTAGGACGGAGAAGTTGATTTTTATTTTGGCACGATACCCTACAAAGTCAGTGGCTAAATCTAAATTTGAAAAAAAAAATAAACATTTCGAGGTTTCGAGTGCAAGGTGTTTTTTCCCTTTTAAAGTTTCTAATTAATGCCGAAGAGAGGAAAGTCACCGCTATATACTCTTATGTTTAGGCGCTAACAGACAAGGAATAAATGAAAAGATTTACCTATACTTAGCGACTCAATTTATCGAGGAACGGATCGTAAACGATACGACGTCGATGTTAAAAAAACATCTAATCAGTTTTCACCGTTTTGAATAGAGCAATAAAAACATCCACGGAAGGAGAAAGGTGCTAAATAACTGAAAAAAGGAGAAAGAAAGAAAAGTAACAATACCACTGAGAGCATCAACCTCAAATTTTCCGAGCAGCAACAATAAAGCGGCAGCATTACTCAAAGTTACTGCTCAATCTATTGATTGCTACGTTTATTGGTCCCAGGGGCGGTTCGGATAATCGAAAAGTTAGCTTAATCGAGGTTGAATACATATGTAAATAAAAAACTGCAAAAACGTGAAAATATGAAAAAAATCAATAAATTATCCGTTATGTATTACTTTATCGTGTATGAAGCGACAGCACTAAGTTTTTCACCCTGAATATGAAGCTGACGGATGCCACGTCGAAATTTAAATTGTTGCAACCATCCTTGACTTGCAGAAAACTTAGAGTCACTCCCTAATTTTTTGTTGAACGCTTTCTCACATAACAAGGTACCGCTGATAGGTTGCCTTGAAGAACGTTTTTGCGCAAACCAAGTGAAAAGTGCCTCATCCAAACAGTCAATTCCGAATTTCTTCATTGTCTTAGTTGCACCATACACTGTCGAACTCGAACTCGAGCACGAACATAGTACAAGTGGACCGGTTTTCTTCACACGTATGTGAAGTGTATGTGTGTGTCAGAGGCCATTTGTACCAGGTTCATGCTCGAGTTCGAGTTCGACAGTGTATGGTGACACTTACGCTTTGAACTTCCTTCATCGCAATCGAGTTTGCTCGAGAGCGTCAAAATCGAATCGGATTGTTTTTTAATGTCCGAAATTGTTGATGTGGCCAATTCACCTTTTTTTGAGTCGGTTCAAAATGTCTAGAACAACCCGTTTCCGCTTTGAACTTGATCTGGACATTGTAAAAAAACGAACAAAAAAGACGTGTAGAGAAGGTCGACGAGTTGCCAACTCTGCGAGTTCGGATAATAGAGGGTTCGGATAGTGGAGGTTCGGATAATCGAGGTTCCACTGTACATAGAAAAAAAATAACTAAAATAATCTAAGATTGTTTTTGTATGTTTGCCGTGCAAAAACTTTGAAGCCCTGGAGCGATTATCGCCAAATTTTGCAGGAGTATATAGGTATTTAGCAAAACATTGCTAAACAGGCCCTCGATTGGAACCCACAGGGAACCGATGCAAGTCGCCGCGTTGGACGACCTAGAAACACCTGGAGAAGATCAGTTGAGGTCGAGGGTAAGTCATTAGGCAAATCGTGGAGACAGTTGAAGGCAATGGCGGCGAACAGGACGAGGTGGAAAGTCGGCGTGGTTAATGCCCTATGCCCCACAAGGGACTGACAGGATCCAGAGAGAGATATTTAGCAAATTGGAATAGATAGTAAGGTGGTTTGCGATCACTTACAGTAAAACCCCCATTAACCGAACTAAAGAGGGCAGCGGAATTTCACAAAACGACGGAAAATAAAGTGGTTCGGGACTCCAAAATGATACTACATACAGTAAAACCCCCATTTAACCGAACCAAGGGGGCGGCTTATCGTCATTTCGGATAACGAAACTAGACACGAATATATTTGGGAAGCCGAGGATGAAAATAGGATGGTTAGCGACTGCATAATGTTTTACATACAGTAAAATTCAATTTAAACCCGTCCAACCCGAACACAAACATGGTACATGTGGACAATTTTCTTCAGATTTGTGTTTCCGTGTATGTCTTCAGCTATTCGGAGGACACTTGTACCATGTTCGTGTTCGTGTTCCACAGTGCGTGGGCAGGCTAACCATACTTAAGAAGCCGGGGTGATACGAAATTTACGGACAATCTGTGGAAACTATTCATATATACTATTCAATGAATATTTCGTTAATATATCCGTTACGATCCTAGGATCTAGCGTTTCCGCGTCCGCAGCCATCAATCCCGACCCCCCATTCACCACCCCTTCCCCCCACTCCGGATGCTAAATAACTGTCAATAAAATGACCGAGATTAGTGTCAAAACCCCGTCCCTCCACTCCTACTCTTTCCTTCCCCCGGAAATGAGTGAGAGGAAAAAAAACAAAATTAGAAAGATTAGTGTCGACTTGGCAGTTTTCGAGGTGATACTCCCAAAAAAATAAAAAACTTAAAAAAAATGTTACGATCGTAGAGACGAAGCAGCACCGATGCGCGAAGGATGAGGGCAGCCAGACGAAATCAGCAGAAGAACGGCAGCGGCGTGTTGGTAGTGTTCGCTGTACAGTTGCTGAAACACCGCATATATGCGAGGCGCGCAACCAAGGGCAAAAATAAGAATGACTGCTGCGAGAGATGTTGAATTAATTCGGAGACAAAATCAACAGAGAGATTTAATGATGAATATGAGAAGGGGGGTCATGCTTTAAAATTTGGAAGAAGAAAGCCCGGAGTATGCTGTTCAAACGGAAAAGTTCAACTGCCTTCAATTATTGAGACACCAGAACGTTTTCAAAATATGTTGGACGAGATCCCCTATCAAAACATTTCTTTCGAATTTTAGGAAGTGTAAAGCTTGCTTCCAAATGACATCGTTCGGAGCAAAAAGAGTTGTTAACGAGAGTAGATTTATGCCAACGTTTAAAGTACAGGGTCAGATATACCATCAAGTGGGCTCACTTCTTCCACTCCCCGACCATTACTACAAGTTCTTGCAGATTTATTTCATGGGCAACGAAAAACACAGCAATTGGATCAGCGTTTGCAAAACATTCCTGATGCAAATAATAAATTGTGACTGATCCCCAAAGACATTAACAAGCGGAAAATGCATTGAACCGCAGTGGATCGAGTGGCAACGGGGAACATGCAAATTCGAATAAAGACTGAATGATACGAAATAAACCCTGAGGTTAATGAAAGCGCGAAAAAATGTCGAAAATGACGGAGATTAGTGTCAAACCAATGGTTTTCGGGGTCGCTAGGACGAATGGTGGCGTTACCAAAGCCCCCCTCCCCGAGGTGAATGACCGTGAATAAATGTCTAAAACGACCAAAATTAGTGTCAATATTGTGAACGAAACGAACAATGTGAGCGCAGCGAACCCTAACAAAATTCGGAGTTGTGATCCCTTAAGCGTGGAGCGAGCGCAGTCCACACAAGAGACTATTGTGAATCAACAATCTCTTTATTGCTTATTGATTAGTCTTCGTACACTTACGTTATGTTCATACTGAGCCAAATCATGTGACTTCGGCTCAATTTCGTAATTTCATGCGAAAGCACACCTCAAAATATCTCGTTTCCCATACAATCTGAAAGATCGAAATCATCTTTGCCGTGATTTGTACAAAGTCAAGGCCAATATCGCTTCAAAAATGTGTTGAATGAAGAGTTTAGATATTAACAAGAAATGTCAGCCGCCGCCACAATACCGACGCTTGAAAAGTATATTTTTTTAATTGTGTAGAATTATAAAGGAAAAAAAATAGAAAGTTTGAGGTTAGTTAAGGTTGTCTTTGTCAACTTACACTCAGTGAAGTTCAGTGCAATGTGAACGTTTCTCGGTGATTTTCGAAATCACCCGACGAAATCCCCTCGTTTACGCCGATGTTAACAAGACATTACGAAGGACGACATACTGCGTTTGGTCCTTTATTATGCACTACTTGAAACCGGGATAACAAACACTGAAAACGAAAAAAACCTACTGAAAAATTCATTAGGCACGTTCACTTGCCTCGTTAATTGCTTGATGGCAATTTTAAGATGTTTCTTTATTGAAAACGTACATACATACATACATATGCAACATGCAGAGAACACATTTCATGAAGCGGAAGCACGTGTCATATGTTTATAAGCTATGGATTTACTGTTTCCCTATACAAAATGATGCAAACGATTGATATGTGCACTCCACCTACTCGTCCATTAAAAAGAGATCTCGACTCATTCTGAGGAGGATATGAGAATGAGTGTTGATGTACAAATGTGGCAATGCCATAAAATATGAAATCATTAAAAACAACAAACTCGGCAAGGTGTTGTATGGTCAGGTGTTAAGAATTCTCCACTAGCATTCTTGAGAACTAATGTCTTGATGATACAAAAAACTGACAAACAGTACCTAAAAATGTTTTTGCAAATCATAAGTTTCAAGCTCGATTACTTTAACGTTGGGTATACCATACTTTCTGCTGCAGTCGCTACACATTAATGCTTCGCCCCGCCATATGGACTTTATTAGATGCAAGATTGGGAATTTTCAAATGTTTTGAACATTTTCAGATAAACGTTGTGATTTTCACTTCATCTAGCATTAGCTAGCATATATTGTGGAGTTTCTATTATGCACTTCCAAATTCCACATACGAGTATGTGATGAAAAATGTGTAATAGCGGAGGGAGCACGATTCTTACACTATGCATGCACTACACTTGTTGTAGGCGAGTTATTTTTGACAAGCAAATGGAACTATCGAACATCAATGGAAAACAGGAAGACGAATTTTACGCGCAAACAGAAACATTCTTTGGATTTCATTCTAAACACCTACAGTAAAACCCCTGGTGACCTAACTCGGTTTAACCGAAATCTGGTTTAACCGGAACTAAAAATTCGGATTCCAGTTGGATTATTTTTTTAAGAAATAATTTTATTATTTGATTTCAGCATTTAAAGAACATTTTCATGCTCTTACCCAATTTTTTTTTATCAGAAATCAGAAAAATGTCCATTCCAAGTGAATTGCAGTCGAATGAAGCAAAAAAGAATGAATTTCTTGCGGCAACCGCTAGATATAGCCTAAATAAGTGCCAAGATTTATATTCAATCCAGGTTAGATCTTGCCACGGATAAGTCATCGGAATAAAACTCTAACCCATAAAGGTTAATGTTGCTGTTGTAATGCGTATTATTTCACTAACCTGTATAGGTTAAGATTCGCAAAAGAACGCGCCTATTATTATAAATAGTTTCGGTGGATTATCCGAAATAATCGCCCCCCACCCTATTTCGGTAAGATACACTGGAACACCATGGAAAATTCCGTCGGATTTATTGTAAATGTTGAATCCATTGGAACGCATACTGGTATCTCCTCCGCAATATTCGTACGCGATAGCTACATAAATATCTTGGAATTTGATTGAATAAAATTACAATCTTGAGATCAATAAAGGATCAATTTCCATTTATAAGAAAAACTTCCGTCAGATCGCGAAATGGTGTAGAGAAAATGAACTTAAATCTCAAAACTCATGAGTCTTCTAATAGTCACTTCCCAACTTACGTAAGTATTTCGTTCCAAGGGAATTTACGTAAGACAAAGTTTTACGTGAGTTGATGTTCGTTCTAATATGCATAGCAGTATTGTCTTAAATGCCAAAAAAATCAAAAACTCGGATTTAAATAGGATTTATTAGGCAGCTTCATCATAGTAAATTATAAAATTAATCAGCACTAGAAACTTAAAGTGATCAACTATTATGCATATTTGGTTTGATATCGTAGCACAAACTTTAACCCAATATGCTGAGGTGTTACGGGAAAACTCTCTTAGCACAAGTCGACTTCCGGGGCCCTTAGTCTCGAAAAACTAAACATGGGTGTCAGTCACCTCAGTTCTTACGAAGAAGATTGTCCCCTTAAGACTATTGGGAACATTGGTGGTAGAACACCGCTTGAGAAAATGAACAAGAAAACTGTTCAACAGACCTAATCGCAACGGTGAGTGGTATTTATATCGTACCACACTGGCTGACTACAACAAAAAGATTTAGCCCTGTTTTCTCAATGTTCTGTTAAGCTGCCTGTTAGCTAACAGGGACTTTTTTTTTTATTAAAAGCCTAAACCTAAACCATATATGGTACAAGACCCAAAATACGACAAAATATGGGGATTCTCTCCCCTTATTTTTGAAATGCATTATCGTATTTTGGATGTATGTACTATATATTGATTGATTGTAAATACATATAAGGTTTAGGCTTTTGATAAATAAGTCCCTGTTAGCTCAACGGTAGTTTAACAGGACATTGAGAAAACGGGCCTAAGGCTGCCAAACGGAACAGGTCCAAACACCATCGTGTTTTCGCTAAAGCTCCAATTCACTAATAGTTGGGACGGTAAGCGACATAAATGGACGCCACCTTGCAAAATGTGATAGAGAGAAGCCGTTTAGTACGGAAGTTGGTGGGGCCCATACTTTTATTTTAAGAGATGGACCCACCTTTGACCCCGCAGCAGAGTGGCTGTGCAGGCGAAAAATCGGAAAATTTGAGCCCTTTTTTAATATTCTCGTCATAACCTCTAAACGGTGTCTCGGACCGAAGATAGGATTTAAATTAAAGAGCGTCAAATTCTACATCCAATGCATTGCTCAAAGTTGAAATTCGGTTTGGTAGTATAGTCAAAACCGATAGTCGGAAAACGTCAACTTTTGAGGCTTTGGAGGAAAATCACACTATATCGCTTTTCAAGCTCACATACGAGTATCTCTGAAACCGATGCTACAAATGAAAAAACTTTGTTAGGCAAAAGTTGAAGATATTGTATTGGATGTAGAATTTGACGTTCTTTAATTTAAATCCTATTAAGTTTTTCGATCCGAGGCACCGTTTTTATGAGAATATTAAAAAAAAGGCTCAAATTTTCCGGTTTTTCGCCTGCACAGCCGCTCTGCCGCGGGGTCTAAGATGGCTCCATCTCTTAAAATGAATTTATGGGGACCACCAACAACCACACCCAACGGCATTTCTCTATCATATTTTGCAATGTCAAATCGCTTTCCGTCCCAACTATAAGCACACAACAGAACGGAAAACAGCATCACAGAAGACTCCGGTGGCACAGATACGCACTTTCTCACGAGTATTACCGAGCATGAAAGCAACCACAACTTGGACAATCAGCTCTTGTCCCCGGAGCCAGCCGGACTAACTTCTGCAAAGAATATCTTCAAGAAAGTGGGGGCCATTGGTACATTCGGGTCCCACAAATTGACAAGAAATCACGCAACTTTTCGAGTTATTCTTCAAAAGGGGCACCAGTCACTGGTCCTATAACTCATAAGCATTTTCGGGATATTTTTAGTATCCGGGGCCCGGGGTGCAAAAATTACACTCGGATTTTTTGTCACTTATCGCTCGCGACACCCCAAAACTCCCAAATTCGCAAATTTTTTTTTTTTTTTTGTATGCTTAAAACTGATCAAAACAGGGACTTGCGAATATTGTAATTTTCCATGCCTTCAACATACCAAACATTAAAAAAAAAAGGCTTTGTGGATTTGTAGGCATAACTTGGAGCACCAACCTCTGCATTGTCCAGGTGCATTGTCGGGGACCCCGCACTTCCGACAACACATGTTGAAATTTTTACCAAATAATGGGCTCAAAATGGGCTCTTATGGGCCACAAAAAAAAATTTTGGGCTCAAAAGGGCCTGTTTTTTTTTTAAAAAAAGCAAATGCGGGGCCCAGCTCTGCAAAAAGTGCCACCCCGCACACAGAGAAACGCAGTCAAAAACTAAAAGAAGTAGATAAAAATAACGGGCTGTTTATGGGCTCTCCGAATCATAAGACAAAACCAGGATGTGCGCAAAATTTTAAAAATGGAAAATAAAAATAGAAAAACGTATGCGGGGCCTCGCACCTAACGTGAATTTCGGCCTCGAACGAATGGAAAAACGAGAAATGAAATGGAGCAATATTATGGGCTAATTGTGGGCTACAAACCTGATGTAAAAATATGCTCGAAAAAGGACGAAGGAGCACATAGGGATCGGCAGTGCGGGTGCTGACGCTATATTGCCATAATCGAAACCAAGCCTTGTCTACATCGATGCAGAGCCCCCTCAATATTATGGGCTTTTTATGGGCTTTCGTTTATATCATGCGACAGTTCGAAAAACGTAGCTGTTGTTTGTAAACAACAATACCGGTGTCACGTGACAAGTCGGATGCGGGGTCCACAACTACAACAAGCACTACTCTCTACAAAGGTGAGTGCTTGAGGAGCAGTTGTGACGAGATTTACGGGCTATTTATGGGCTTCAACATTTTGTATGCAAAAAATTTCGGGCTCATCTGACGCTGACGCTGTCGCTGCGTTCACTAGGCCCGAACCAGAATGAACGCAGAAAGCAGCAGCAGCGGCAGCAGGAACTACAACTACATACAGATCTGCTTTCGCCACTGTCGCTGCGTTCAATCTAGGTCGCGTATAGGAAATGCGTTCTTTCTAATTTGATATTTTGCTGCCGCTGCTGCTGCATTCTGCGTTTATTCTGGTTCGGGCATTATTCTGAAACGAGTTTATTCGCAGTGTTACATGTTTGATTCGTTGAACAGATTACAAAGGTTTCTCACAAGTAATGCCGGAATCAGAATGAACGCAGAAACTAGCAGCAGCGGCAGCAGGAACTACAACATGCAGATCTGCTTTCGCCGCTGTCGCTGCCGCTGCCGTTCGGTCACCTCTCTACAATACTAATCTTGAGGTGGGAGTTCAAATTTAGGAGCGATCAAAAACTGTCTGTGGGTACTAATTGAACTCTCACAGTGCTCCGAGCTTGTCAGTATAAAGACGGCGCGGATAGGAGGTGCATGCAAGCAACTGCATTTCCGAAAACTAGATATCGATGTAAAAGTGTGATTGATAGCTCGTAAGTACATGAGTTGCTCTCATGCACTTATGAGCTATCACACTTTCCATCGATATGCTATCGAAACGTCAAAATAGTTTCTTTTTTCGGCGAGAGTTAACATTATGCGACATTTCGCAATCGATCAAAGTGTCCATAGATAACCAGCGCGCACACAAAAATCTCACTTGCAAGTTTTCATCTGGAACGAACGATTTTCAGTAAAAATTGAATCAAAATGAGCGAGAATTTCGTACGTTGACTCCCAGTCAGACAAGAATCGAATCTTGACCGATTCTGGATCGAAGACTGTCTACTAAGGAATCGATGACTTTATTGATGACATGTCGGAGACATTTGTATGGGGATGGCCGCTTTTGTGATTCCGAAAATGAGGACGGGAATCGATCCTAAATCGATGACGGTCGTCGATGTAGAATCGATGACTGCAATCGATTTAGAATCGATGACTGTATACGATGTGTATAATCTATCTATTTAATGCTGATATACAATAATCGTCCAGGAACTAAAAGTGTCGTGAAATTTCGTGTAAAGTTCACGCGAAACCTTCACGGCACTTTTCGTTTACCGCGGACTGTATACCAGGGCTTACATAAGACGAAAACAAACTAAACATATTTCGTATCTGATGATTGACAACATGCGTTGTCAAAGATACTTTGAAATTAATTCAAATTTCAGCTTCGGAGACAAACCGATGCCTGAAACCGATATAGTATCGAAGAATAAAATCGTTGCATCGCATCCGTATTTTTTTATTCATGACGTCGATTTTCAGTTCCTTGAAATACGATTCGACATGAGCGCTGCTTGCTGGGACACGACCATACCCGAAGTGATCACGGACGACACAAGACCATAGAGGGAACTCCCTGCAGCTGTTCAACAGTTTACCCATAAGCAATGGACAGAAGTATCCGTTAGGTTCGTTCGCGGATTGCTCTGCAACTATTTTTTAACTGTGTCTGCAATATCGGAAGCCCATTGGAAGAATTTATTGGGATGAGCATTATCACCATCTAAATAGGAAATGATAAGACGATAGTCTGCAATTATCCAGCAAAATTCGAATCTAGTCGCAGATCGACTGTTTAGTGGAATAAAGATATAACAAGATAAGATATGTACCATTGCAAATTGGATCTTCTGCATACTCGTTACTTTCGGTACTTTCATTCAGTTCGTTTATTACCCCTACAACAGATCAATATGTACAATGCATTGATGTTCCATGTCTACGTCATGAATTTTACCTGCAATAGTTCCGTCTATTATAACGGTATTATTACGTTGCCTGCTCTCGATAAAAATATTTTTCATTGCTTCAATACTTTTGGTGCAATCGGAGACCTTGATTCTAATCTTACCAGAAGTTTCCGACAAGCAAATAATGAAAATTCCCTGGAGGATTGTACTTGCTTCGGTTTTTGAGCGTGCTAGTATCAGCTGTCCAATTGAAGCCATGAAAAATTTTCTTACTACTTCGGTAGTGTTCTTGAAAAAAAGAGCATACGTATGCAAAAAATGAGCAACGTCGATTCGAATGTAGCATGGAATGGTTTCTTCCTCGAAGCAGCTGTTGACATACTCGGTTATCGTTGTACATTTCGTGTAAGCGTTGATAGCTGCAATTATCAACGCCTTGCCATCATCAGTGACCACTTCTGCTGGTGCAGGTGCACCTAGTTTTCTCCAGTATCGCAGCCATCCGGCTATGTGTAAGGCATCGTGCTGCTCTGTCAACATCTGGTAAACTGGAAGTTGCTTGTGATCCCAATAAACAATCACCTGGTATAGCAGAATATCTCTTGAGACGGATTCATCAAGTCTACGCATTTTCTGCACAACTCTTCCAGTAGCATCAAAAATGACTATTTTGACGTTTCGATAGCATATCGATGGAAAGTGTGATAGCTCATAAGTGCATGAGAGCAACTCATGTACTTACGAGCTATCAATCACACTTTTACATCGATATCTAGTTTTCGGAAATGCAGTTGCTTGCATGCACCTCCTATCCGCGCCGTCTTTATACTGACAAGCTCGGAGCACTGTGAGAGTTCAATTAGTACCCACAGACAGTTTTTGATCGCTCCTAAATTTGAACTCCCACCTCAAGATTAGTATTGTAGAGAGGTGACCGAACGGCAGCGGCAGCGACAGCGGCGAAAGCAGATCTGCATGTTGTAGTTCCTGCTGCCGCTGCTGCTAGTTTCTGCGTTCATTCTGATTCCGGCATTACTTGTGAGAAACCTTTGTAATCTGTTCAACGAATCAAACATGTAACACTGCGAATAAACTCGTTTCAGAATAATGCCCGAACCAGAATAAACGCAGAATGCAGCAGCAGCGGCAGCAAAATATCAAATTAGAAAGAACGCATTTCCTATACGCGACCTAGATTGAACGCAGCGACAGTGGCGAAAGCAGATCTGTATGTAGTTGTAGTTCCTGCTGCCGCTGCTGCTGCTTTCTGCGTTCATTCTGGTTCGGGCCTAGTGCCTAGTGAACGCAGCGACAGCGTCAGCGTCAGATGAGCCCGAAATTTTTTGCATACAAAATGTTGAAGCCCATAAATAGCCCGTAAATCTCGTCACAACTGCTCCTCAAGCACTCACCTTTGTAGAGAGTAGTGCTTGTTGTAGTTGTGGACCCCGCATCCGACTTGTCACGTGACACCGGTATTGTTGTTTACAAACAACAGCTACGTTTTTCGAACTGTCGCATGATATAAACGAAAGCCCATAAAAAGCCCATAATATTGAGGGGGCTCTGCATCGATGTAGACAAGGCTTGGTTTCGATTATGGCAATATAGCGTCAGCACCCGCACTGCCGATCCCTATGTGCTCCTTCGTCCTTTTTCGAGCATATTTTTACATCAGGTTTGTAGCCCACAATTAGCCCATAATATTGCTCCATTTCATTTCTCGTTTTTCCATTCGTTCGAGGCCGAAATTCACGTTAGGTGCGAGGCCCCGCATACGTTTTTCTATTTTTATTTTCCATTTTTAAAATTTTGCGCACATCCTGGTTTTGTCTTATGATTCGGAGAGCCCATAAACAGCCCGTTATTTTTATCTACTTCTTTTAGTTTTTGACTGCGTTTCTCTGTGTGCGGGGTGGCACTTTTTGTAGAGCTGGGCCCCGCATTTGCTTTTTTTTTTAAAAAACAGGCCCTTTTGAGCCCAAAATTTTTTTTTGTGGCCCATAAGAGCCCATTTTGAGCCCATTATTTGGTAAAAATTTCAACATGTGTTGTCGGAAGTGTGGGGTCCCCGACAATGCACCTGCATTGTCCTCTGGATCGACAAAGCGATTGTTCGGCTAATTGTTGAATATGGAGCAGATGTTTGGTGGAAAAGATCACCCCCTTCGCTGGTAGGGACACTCTCACTAAAATACAAAGGCTTGCATGTCTGCTGCATTTGAGGCTTTGCTTGATCTACCGCCATTAGATATTCATATCGAAGCAGAGGCGAAAATTATACAAGCAAGACTTAGAGCTTGTAATACACAAGTTAAAACTAATCCAGAAGAAAACAGCTGGCTGCTAAATTATAGTACGCTTTGTATGCAATTTGACCATCGGGTCAACGGAGCACTATTCGTGTCTGTTTTATGTAGAAGTACAGTCGTACAACTACAACCTGCATTCGACGATCCCCTAAACTTTAAAATACACAAGAATAGTGCTCCGTTATGATAGTTTTTTTCACAGTCGCAAACGCAAATCGCTCAGTCGCTGCCTTGGAACTCACACCTTAAGCACTCCTTCCTGTCAACTGTGTGGTATAGAGATTAGAGAACAACTGAACCAAGTCCTACAACTCTCTCCATTCCAACACAATAAAAAAATGTTGGCCCAGGACACGACAACACTGCGGTTCGAGGGACGACTATGCCGGACTACAGGCTACATTAATAGAAACAAAGGAATCTTCACTGACATTAAAGCGGCTGCGCTGAATAACACGTCGGTACACTCAAGGCTAGTGAAGTCCTGAACATTACAATCTACTGGGTCCCTAGGTACGGTAACATTGTTGACAATGAACAAGACGAACTTACTAGACGGGTGCCCCCACGTTGGCCTAAATCATTTTTGTGGTTTACTAATCTGAAATGTCAAGAAGCAGATCAGGGAGTAGGAGCGGGAGAAACTCTCCCAGGTCTGAATCAATCTAAATTGTTAATCGCGGTATAATTCCGTAGTCGTACTCTTGCTCAACTTGAGAAGAAGCAGGTTCAGAATTATTGATTGATTCGTTTCTGCCAAACAAGTTCGAATATTTTCCATGAATTTTGGCATTTACCTACGTAAGGGCGGCCATGCGTATGTCTGGGAGTGACTGTAGTTTTTTTAAGCGGAACAGAGCAACATGTTCTGAGCAAGAAGTGACCGATAATCTACGAGTGGAAGGCAAATTCACCTTTTTTTACTTTTTTATTAAAATCGACAGTAGATCTTATATCAGGGACTCCAAAATTATCTTCACCTATCCTTTAAGCTCTGAAATGTGAAACTGCGTCTTCCTTAAGGGCGCGGAGGTGATAGTGACTACGATCATGAGTACAATAACTACTTCTACTCCCAAAGTACTTATATTTGAATTCAATACAATGCAACACGAAGTTATGAAATTGATCCAAAAAATGAGAAATTGGTCTGAAAAAAATCTATGAATGAATGAAATGATACAGAACAAAATAGGGAAAGAGGAATTTAGGGGAAAATGCAGTATTTCCTCGGTTCAGCGTGTGACTCGGGTTAGTTCACCTTCAAACCTCAACTGAAATTACACGAGAAAATTTATATTCTAAAACATGCTCAGTGCAAAAGCAAATACATAATAGGACAATCTGAAAAATTCATTCAGGTAACAGAATCGTTTTGTTTGTTTTCTATTACAAATACAGTAACCACAGCTTATTAGAATCATATCGTTTTTTTTTAATTTTAATTCTATTAAGCGGATCTTTGAAAATTTTTAATACTCGAAAAAAAAATCATAATGTTGTTTTCATCCATAAAAAGTTTTTCATTCTGTTCAAGTATATGGCTGAGTACATATTTGAATTAAAATATTTCATCTTCTTTCTTCTAATGCGTCAACAGATTCTAGCAATAACTTTGATTTTTTGAAGCAGTTGTGTAAGGTGTCATCCGACACTAAAGAACTGCTAAGCCGACGACATCGACGAAATACTAGCGGAAATCATAAACGAAACCGGAATATAGAGGGCTACGCCCGCAATCCGAGGGTTTTGTAGCAAGCGCTTATTTTGGTATATAAATATCGGCTCCTTGCTCTTCTTGATACCACTCTGATGGACAAAAAAAAACATAATTAAAATGTCTTACTCACGTACATTTTACATTCCAATTCATATTACGTGATTGTTACGAAACTTAGAACATATTATTATATAGGGGAATTACGAACTAATATTTTTTCCTCCCCCACTATTCCCCTTTCTACAAATTTCAAGAAAATGCGAAAAAATGGAATGTACCTAACATTACCTTTCTCACGACACCTCACTTGCCTATACCAGTCGATAAAAAAAAATTTGAGCTTAATTTCGCCTCTATGTGGACCCCTCCCCCCCTCCACTCGGTAAAGTTTGCCAATTACGACGCAGCGCCCCCAACTAATCTTTACCCTTTCAAAAATGATTAATTAAATAACTGCAATTCGCACTACGAAAAACAACATGAAAGTAGTACTCACACCTACATATGAGGCCGGTAGGTGTAATTTTTGTGTGGATAGTGTCAAAATGCCTAACTTTAAATGAATGTACTATTATTAAATATTATGTGATTGTAATGAAACTTAAAGATATTATAGCCAATGATGTTGGTTATCATTGGCCATCAATATTTTTGACCTCGGGTGTGCTTAAGGCGTGCAGGGGTATGCTAACTGCAACTATAGAAATGTACTATTATTAACCTTTTTTGTTGAGATATCAAAATTCTACGATTTTCGGTTTTCTACACTAGTAAAATGCCGCCTTTCTGCAAATTTTCATATTTCTAAGTATAACGGTATCGAAATGCAAGGGGGGGGGGGGGGGGGGGCAAACTCGGATCACATATTTTCCCCTCTATCTCTTTTCCCTTTTTTTCAAATTTAATGAAAATACCGGAAATGAAATGTACTCGGTGTTACCTTTCTCATGATACCCCACTTGCCTATACCAGATGAAAAAAAAAAATTTGACCTTCATTTCCCCTCTATGGGGACATCCCCTTAAAGTCAGCCTATTACAACGAATCGCTTTCTCCGGCGAATTATAATAATTCTACATACTCCCACAAAATTTCATGTATGTAGCTTCAGCCGTTCGTGAGATATTTTATGGACAGACGGACAGACATTTGACCGATTTCATAAGGGTTTTGTTTTTAATACAAAACCCTAAAAACGGCGGATGCGCCCACTAAAAACGCCATTCACACGTTAATTCGAGAGATTTTGCGAGAAGAGACCGTGCCGAAAGAATGGGGCCGTAGTGTAATTTGTCCCATACACAAAAAAAAAAGAAAATAAACGCGAATGCAGTAACTACAGGGATATTTCACTACTGTGTACATCCTACAAAGTACTCACAAAAATCCTAGAAGCGAGAATAAAATCATAGGCGGAAACAATAATCAACGAATACCAGACGATATATACTCTATGAATTATTCACTGTAAAGAGGAATACGGACCTTCAGTTTATCTGCGCAGATATCTGTGCTAAATATCTGTGAAAAAATCTGTGCAGCTATCTGAACTGAAGGTGTGTAGGCTACATTAAATTTTCGCTATTAGTTCCGATATTTTCTTCAGTTTTATCAGTTTTGGCGAAGTGTGCACATCGTATAAACTAACTGTGGCCTGTGCGGTACCGGTGGTCATGGTGAAATTTGATCGAAAACTGATAAAACTTAACGATAAACTATGTAAACTGCGCAGTTTATCGTTGCAAACCAGGGTCGGAATGCACAGATCTCAGATCTGCGTAAAAATCTGCCAAAACTGCGCAGTTCATACGGATTATCGTTCAGACATGATGTCATACGTGATAAACTGAGCGATAAACTGAATGTGTGTAGTCCCTATAAAACAAGTGTTCGAAAAATGCTTTGAATTCAACAGACAAGTCCACCAAATATTTGTTGACTTCAGACAGGCATACGACATCCTCGACCGAAGTGCATTATATGAAATCATGAAATCGGCACTTGGGTATACGAGCAAAGGTAGTCCGACTGAGCAGTATAACAATGCCTGCGTTCACGTTTTTGAGCGTTGCGGTTATTCAGCAATTCGAATGCATGTAAACAGAAAAATCAGTGATTTTTTCCGTTTACATGCATTTCAATTGCTGAATAACCGAAACGCTCAAGAACGTGAACGCAGGCATTGTCAAACTCAGCAATGCCAAGGCGCCCAAACGCTGCTGCTTCTTCCAGGGTATGTTACAAACATGAGCGTGCGGCCGAAAGCAAGTGGGCGCCCAATGTGGGGCGATTTAGTTCATCTTAGGACTTTATTCCACTGCTAACTTGCATTTGTAACAGCTCAATGCTGACATTGATGTAACGAAGATGTCTTCAAAGAAGTCGAAAAAATACTAATATAACACAATCTATAATGAAATGAAATATTAATAATAAGTAGAATGTATCATAAATGATGATGATAAAAATATGTGTTCAACGGAGAAAGCATCCCAGTAAACCGACCTTTTTGACGAAAATTTTATAGAAAATATCGTAAAAATATCGCTAATTATAGCCAACTATATCTCATACAAGATATAATCTTAAAGATGCCTTGGGAATCTCTTCCCAAAGACAGTAATTAGATTTTCGGATCCTGCTATAACTTCAAAAATCAATTCGATATTAAAAAATTTATTTGGCTGTATCATAAGAAGATGCTTCCATTAGACCTTCAACGAAATTGGTTGACCACTCCGGCATACAGTTAATTACACTTCGAGTATGCTGGGCTGGCCCGCTGAGCCAAAAAAAAATGATCTGGCCTTTGCAGAAAAGGTTTGCCGACCCCTACATAATCCAGTCCAAAACGAAACGCACACCTAATATCAAATTAAATTGTATAAAGGAAAGCTTCCGTGAGGCTGGCGGGCTGTCTTCTTCCCGCCATTAGTTGATCCAAATTTTACAATTTACAACGTAATGAATTGTGATATTTGCATAGAAACATGAATGACTCAAGTCAACAGAAATTTGGGAATTTCATTCGTATTTCGAGTTTGTTCTTACGTTCTTGCTCAAATAGCAGCTGTATCAACTAAAGATAACATACGAGTATATACATACATATGTACTTCATTTGAACTAAGTATTTACATGTATGTACTATGTATATATGTATTATATGTACTTGAAAATTCTGACCATGAATTCATTGTGTAAGAAGGTTGGAATAAACTGACACTTTTATATCATATATTTGAGTGAATGAATACTCAAAACATGAATAATAATAAAGCGCAGATGAATTCCATGAATCGAATGACTTACACGATTCACAATTAAAAATATCATGTCATGTTATGACACAATGTCATTTGTGCATTTTTTTGGTTTTTATTTATCTAATTGCCAAAATGAGTAATGACTTATTGGGAGGGGGATTTGGACTTTAATTATTTTTACTTCAGCATGTGGACGTGCTGCTAATCACGTTTCAGTCGTTCTATTGTTACTGCGCCCAAATGATAAAAACATATTCCAAAGCACGTATACATAGATCATTGGGTGGCTTCGGAATATATCCAAAATCATATACGCTCGGTTATGCTGTCTATGCCTGCTGAGCGCCACTCTTGTTGTCCCACGCTTTGGGCCTTTCGTCACTTGTCGGTACGGCAGCTGCGCGGGACAGTACGCTCTGTCTATCGAAACGATTCCGCACTGCTTTCATTTACGCACCAGGCGGTAAATTTTCGGTTTTTATTGCTCAGTATCGCTCACGTCCTCGCCATTTCTGGCATGTTTAGGCCGTTTCCACCTTTGTCGGTACGGTAGCGGTGCGGGATCGGCATGCTCGGTATACGCGGTACCGAAAGCTTACCGAGCGCCTTTATTTCAATAAGTGTTTCCGCGAATACCGAGCCAATCAGGAAACACTCATTAGGCGTGTTTTTTTGTACTGCAGTGCAGGTTAATTGGGGGCTATCCGGGTTAACTTACACACATTACACAAACAACTAGGGTATGTTGTTTGTGTAATGTGTGTAAGTTAACCCGGATAGCCCCCAATTAACCTCCACCGCAGTACAAAAAAACACGCCTAAAGAAACAAAGGCGCTCGGTAAGATTTCGGTACCGCGTATACCGAGCATGCTGATCCCGCACCGCTACCGTACCGACAAGTGAGGAAACGGCCTTAAAAATGTTTGCGCGACGTTATCTCTGTCAATACCGAGCGGCCACTGGATGTTCATCCCGCGACGCGGTAAAACGAAACGATGCCTCTCCGCACCCGTGAATACCGAGCCAATCAGGAAACACTCATTGAAATAAAGGCGCTCGGTAAGCTTTCGGTACCGCGTATACCGAGCATACCGATCCCGCACCGCTACCGTACCGAGAAGTGAGGAAACGACCTTTATATGAAAGTCAAGGAGAAAGAAGAAGTAGAGAGTGAGCGGCGAGCAGAAATACTTCTTGCTCGATGATCATGTTCACCTGAGCGGAAGTTGCTCGGTTTCTTCTGAACCCACCCATTATTATTGTACTTATATATACAACATTGTGTTTACAATTTAACGGCTGTCAACTTTTTCCTCCTACGTATGTATGCGTGATATGTTCCTTGAATGGAATGTTTTGGCTGTACTTGGAATAAGAATATAAATAAAAAAGATAGATTTGGGACCAATTACCGTATTCGTTCCCGATAAAAGCTGATATGGGTTTATAACACCCCTATACTTTACACAGAGGCGTTATGCTAGACTGGACTGCGATAAAAGCCAATGTAAACACAGTAATAAATTTCGCAATATGTTTTTCCAAGTATATTTAATGTTTCTTGATAAGACTCTGGTATCTGGTAGTGTATAGTTCAAAATATGGATTTTATGACACACACCCGTGCTCCTCCAACTTAAATATGTATTCGGAAAAAGTTTTTTTTTTGCGTAAAAGCGTTGTTTAAAGTGATCGTGTTATTATTTTTTGTTCTTTAAATACAGTTTTAAATAGCTGTTTTTCGATTTCCGCGAAGTTTAAGGATAGGTCGCTTTTTGATGACAAATAATTTATGCAAAATCCAAAACCCTCCAATGCTTCGCGGAAATTTGAAATGCTTCTTCCTCCTCTTCCTGCAGTTCTTTTGCAGATCATATTTCATCTGCAATGTCCTCAATGTCTTCATTTCCGCTAGTAGCAATTGTCGCGTTGCATGTAAGGTAAGCTTCTTTCCAGTCCGTCAGAGATTATTTCCCAGTTTTTAATAGCTGATTCTTCTTCGATAATAATTTCTCCACTATCATAGAATCCAGCTTTTTCACAACCATTTATGCAGATACTTGTCACCCCATTTTATATGCAGTGAATTATCAAATTCATCGCTTCCAGGACGTTGATATTTTTGGAATGTTGCCTTCATTTTCTAAGGAGAATTGCTTTCGTTGTGAGCGTTTTCCTATATTTGGACTTACATGAATTTATTATTCCCAAATCAAGAGGTTGAAGTTGACTTGTGCACTTAAGAGGCTGAAACAGATGGAGTTTTTCATTAGAAAGTTTTATGTTTGTAGGGTGAGCTAAACAGCAATCAACAAAAAGCAAGATCTTTGCTTTCCCCACCATTGTAGCATTTAGGTTCAATAGAAAAAAACCAGTGCCGTCATCCACGATTTGGGGGGCAAAAGACCTTTTCCATAGTCCTCCACGTGGGCGCCCCCTGGTAACGGCAGTGTTTCAAACCGCTGACAGCCAAGTCTTAGCGATAAGACATTTGGAAAAGGGCAGATAGCTGCAGCCTGAATGGCTGCCCAACACCTAAGCGTCTCAGGCCATCCCCTGAATGGGGTTAAGTGACGTGCTGACGACTCGTCCTTGCAAACCAACTTCATGTCAGGAAACCTGCAACAAAAGCCTCGGATTGGACGGATCAACAACGACGAAAACGCAAACGACTAAAAGATTATTCTTTCGGATCCTGGAATGTACGTTCCCTGAACAAACCGGGGGCCGAGAAGGCCCTCCTTCAACAGGTCGAAAAGGACAAACTGAGCATTACTGCAGTCCAGGAAACAAATTAGCTTGGCAGCGAGATCAATGACAAGAAATCGCACACAATTTTTACAAGTGGCAAACCATCGGGCCGCAAGGAGTTTGGAGTAGCATTTATATTGTAGTAAACAATTACCTCAAGCCGCACATTACTGACTTCAAACCCATAAATGAACGGCTATGTGCGATTCGCATCAAGACTCGATTCTTCAATCTCTGGCTCATCAATGTGCATGCCCCCACTGAAGTTAAAGAAGACGAAGTAAAAGACGAGTTCTACGCCCGCCTTGAGACTCTCTTGGTACAACCATTAGTTGTATGAACTGTACGATGACCTGGAAGTTTCGAAAATCGACAAACTACGACTTCAATGGGCAGGGCATGTACAAAGAATGGACGATGATCGCATGCCAAAGAGAGTAATGAATGCAGAACGAGTCGACGGAGCGAGACTGCGAGGACGACCGAGATCTCGTTGCGAGACCTCAGTAGGTGTGAATGCCGCGCAGCTACTGGGCTTCCAAAATTGGAGGACGCGGTGACGAGACCGAGATAATTGGAAGACAACGATCCAGGCGACCAAGGCCCCAAGGCGCGCCACGATGATGATCCACAATTTGGTGTTGGATATAAAGTTGGAAGCGTTTTAATGTTTTTGAAGCACCGAGGCTTCTTATGGACATTCGCGGATGGTCCAAAGCCAAATTTTCACTGGTCGAAGCCAAGATTTTCCCGGTCTATGTACGGAATTGACAGGGAAAATTTGGCTTTGAACCGCCCATGAATATCCAGCATTATACCGCCCAATCAGAAGTGGTTGGAGCTTTTCGGAGCATTGCAGTATAATAGAACCGTAAGTTTACTTTTTTCCCTCCCTCGTCGTTTTTCAAAACTAAACTTTTGTCTGGTAACATGTTGTAAAATAAGCCAGTCTCGACCACGTTAAAACTGCTTGTCTTCTCATAATTTTCCAATAACTTTGACAGTCTGGTTGCTCTCAGTGTAACCATTTCTTCGTCTACAGCTGAGTTCAAACTACGTTCCAAGCGGAATTGAAAAATTGAACAACCAACGCGGACTAGCCTTAAAATCGTTTGCTATAAAATTTATTGGCAAGAAAAATTACTGAGCTGAATTAATGAGCACAATTAAATTTTTTTAACCATTTTTTTACACGCCATAAATTAAAAAAAAACTTACATTCAATTTCGATCAAAAATAAAATTTCACAATTCAATACTTTTCCATAGAAACATTGACCTTATAACTTTAACGGTTTTAAGGATAGACAAATCAAAAGATTCTTTAAAACTGCAAGTGTCTTAAGGTGGACACACATTTGCGTCAAAAATCCCAATTTACGCCGGTCAAATCCAAAATTTCCCCGGGTCGATGTATGGATTCGACGGGGAAATTTTGGATTGAACCGTGGAAAATTTTTGGACACAAATTTGGTTGAATTTTGGACGCAAATGTGTGTCGTCAGTCTGTTGACATCCGCTTCGTTTCCGTTCCACCAACTTACAATGAGTAATGATTGTCTCGAATGTCTTTATTTGCGATATAAATTAAAAAAAAAACACTACACGCTTCATAATTTTATTAAGAATAATTAACTCCCCGAAGGGAGCCCAAATCGTGTTCGCCGATTTCGTCCGCTGGTGCGAAGCGCGAAGCAGAGGCGTCTGATGAGACGCGCTTCGCACCAGCGGTCGAAACCGGCGAACACGATTTGGGCTCTCTTCGGGAAGTTAATTATTCTTAACAAAAATAAAAAATAAATTAGTTGATTTACGAATTCATTTCTTTAGACAATTTTGTTGCTGTGGAATTTTGCTTACTTGATTTGGAAATTTGCTCATTTCATTTGGAAAATTACTTTTCTGATTTGAAAATTAAGTCATTTCGCTTGGAAAATTAATTATTTGATTCGGAAATTTATTAATTTGATTTAGAAATTCGTTTCATTCAGAAATTTATTTATTTAACTCGGGAATTTATTTATTTGATTTGGAAATTTTTATATTTGATTTGGAAATTTATTTCATTTAGAAATTTATTTATTTAGTTCGGAGATTTATTTGTTTTGATAATTTATTTGATTTGGAAATTTGTTTTTTGATTTGGAAATTTATTTCATTTAGAAATTTATTTAATTCGGAAATTGACTTGTTTGATTTGGAAAATTATTTAGTTAACTTGGAAATTTATTTATTTGATCCGGAAATTTGTCTATTTGATCCGGAAAGTGCTTGGGTAGTATTCGGTTGTGAAGTGAATAATCACAATTCGATAGCCAAAGGCTAATGCTTTGACATTTCAGCTTTCTTTAATGAGCTCATTTACTCAGTTCAAAAATTCAAAATTGACTAAGGTTAGTTTTGCTTTTAGCATATACATACTTTTGAGTGAATATTTTGATATTGTATTATACTTTACTTAACATTTTAGGTAGTGAATAAATGCTCACAAATTACGATTTTTACTCATACGGTCTTGGCGTGTATGATGAGTGCAAGATGTATGCAATATATAATAAAGCGAAAAAATGTTGTACGAAATTTAAAGTAATACTATGATGAGAGGGTATGCACTGCTTTTCTGCATATATGTATGGAGTGCACGCCACTGCCGCTGAGTATGTTATTCCAGCTTGGAATTCCGCAATTCAATTTCATGATACATTTGTAGAATGAGATATGTACATAAATAATTTTGTAAAAATAATCTGCAGCGCACATTGAGACTGAACACTCCGCGATGAATCAAAAACACACAATTCCTAAAAATAACTTCTTTTTATTTCTTGTATGCAATAAACACGACAAAACTTTTTTCTTTTTATTTGCAGAAATTGCAAAGATAATTGCGCTTGGCATGGCATACTGTATGAAAATCAACAAGGAGAAGATTTATTTACACGCCATTGTTGACATTTTAAATCAATTGCGTCATATTGTGAGTGTTATGATGATGAAAACTCATTCAGTCATTGCATTGATTCTGTCTAAAAGTCGTTTAAATGACCGTATGCAAAACAGTGCCGTTGTCGCTTTTTTCTCACTATCATTGCTACTGAATGCTTAAATAGCTACAGTTTACCTAATATGTTTATAGGAAGTGGCTATAGCTACTATATAAGCTATATCACAAAGATTTTTAGATATGACTACTACTACTAGTCCATATCCGGCATATCCGTAGGCGCGTAAACAGATACACATTATTGTGTGCAAATGGATGGATGTTTTCATAAAATTTATCATTGTAAGCCAATATGAAGAGAAATATTAGACCGGAAATTCCAAGATAAGCCATCGATTGATATTAGAAATATGATCATAATTGGCCATCGACGTTGATGGAGAAGTACGAGGTGTGATTGGTATATGAGGAATATAAAGGTATTAAAGGGTGGATAGATAGATGGTAGGAGCGAGCGTTGGGTATCGCCCAAAAATCGTAAGTTTGGAATTCGGTCCTTATAATGGAGAATATCGTAATTATCTATAGCGGGCACATACTAGCGATAATAGAAGTTTAAAGCAGATTTTGCACGCAGTTGCAGAGTGTTGTCTGACATTTTTTGGAATGAGCATTTTCACCACGTACATACTTACGTAAATAAATTGGATCCCCTATTTTTTTGAAATTTTGACTTCATATCTTTTATCAGCGACCGAAAAAAGTCCCTACTTCCAGCAAGATACAATTTACAAAAAGAAAGTGATGCCATGCCGTTCTGGATTTTCATTTTGATTTTTTGGAATTTTGACCTCCGATTCGCAATCAGCGACACAAATAAGCTCCTACTAGTTTCTTACGGTAAGATTGGCTATGAAAAATTAATGAAATGAATGAAAAATGTGTTGCTGTTCTGAATGCACCATTTTTTTAAATATTGAATTTAGATAAACAATCAGCGATCCAAAAAAACTACCAGTTTTTTCCAGCAGGATTGAACGTAAATTTCCTACAAAAATTAGTCAATAATTTGTTCACCTATTACAATAAATCAAATACAATGTCTACGCAGACCTGCAGACCTACCCAGCACAAATCTTTTGTACTTTCAAAACCTGCAGATCTGCATCTATTCCCAGACCTGCAGACCAACCCAGCACTGATCTTCTGTTCTTTCCAAACCTGCACATCTGCTCAAATCCGCAGACTTACTCAGACCTGTATCCATTCGCATACCTACAGATCTACCCAGCACTGATCTTCTGTTCTTTCAAAACCTGCGTATTCACCCAAATCCGCAGACCTATTCGGACTTGCATACTTACTCGGACCTGCATCCATTCCCAGACCTACAGAACTACGCAGCACTGATCAGCTGTCCTTTCAAAACTCCGTGTCTACCAAATCCACAGACCTACTCAGACCTGCATACCTGCTCAGACCTGCAGAACTACTCAGCAATGATTTTATGTGCCTTCAAAACCTGCGAAATAAGCAGACCTACTTAGACCTGCATCCATTCCAAGATCTGCAGACCTACCCAGCACTGATCTTCTATTCTTTCAAAAGCTGCGTATCTACCCAAATCCGCAGACCTACTCAGACCTGCATCCATTCCTAGTCCTACAAACCTACGCAGCACTGATCTTCTGTGCTTTCAAAACCTGCTTATCTACCCAAATTCGGAAAACTCCTCAGTCATGCATCCACTCCCAGATATGCACATCTACCCAGCCAGCAACCTGCGTGAGGCCCCATTTTTGAGGTTATTTGACTATTCATTATGATTAACTTCCCCAATTTAAAATGAACAAACACTCCAAAAAATATGAATTTTGTGATAATTTAAGCGCACAGCGAGTGGAGCCCATACAAGAGACTGTTGCACCCAGAGCGAGCGAAGCGACCGTTTCTGTTTTTGCCATACTGAGGGCTTGTCATCTCTTAAACGCAGAGCGAGCGGAGCCCAAAAAAGATATTATTGCGGACTATAATTATCCAGTAGTAGTAGTAGATGTTCGTAGCACACGCGCAAACAAGAGAATATTGTGAATTAACAGTCTTTTGTGTAGACTACACTCACTCTGCGCTTAATGGATCACAACCCTCAGTATCCCACAAACATGAACACTCGCTTCGCTCGCTCTGTGCGTGCAACATTTTTTTTGGGTGGGCTTCGCTCGGTACGCTCGCTTCGCGCTTAACTCAAATAGCATTGAAAACATTTTATCAGCAACATAAACAATCGTTCCAAATTGGAAATTGGAGCTATTTATGCATTTTGGGGTTATTGTTCATGTGGAACTTTTACCCCAAGCCAAAATCGAATTTTCGGGCAATTTTGAACGAACTACCACCCCAAATTTTGGGGTGTTTTTACTAGGCCTGTTCGGTCCTAAGATTTCAAGGCCGGTTTTAAGTTATTATGAAAACCGAGTTTCCTAGCCGTCAACCGGATCATTAAAAAAACCGACTCATTAAAAGACCGATTCACTAAAAACTCACTCATTCCAAAATGAGTACTCAAAATCTAACTCGTTAAAAAATATCGGAACTGTACTCCAAATGCCATCTACAGTACTCCTGGGCATTCGCCCCGATTCATATGACACCCATATTGTCAGTTTTTCAACAGACTGCCAAGAATGTCCTTTTCGCCACCGGAGGACTCGAAATGCCATCTACACTACTCCTGGACATTCGCCTCTTCACCCCGATTCATATGATACCCATATTGCCCATATTTCGCTTCACTGTCAAAAATATCCTTTTTCGAATATCCTTGTTGACATCTACAGTATACTAGTGCATTGGTCTCATCACCCTGATTCCGGAGAGCCCCATATTGCCTAGGTTCCACTTCATTTCCAAAGAGGGTCCGTTTTTCCTGATCAAAAGACTAAAAATGCGTTTCCCCTCCTTCCTCCATCTTATCCATCCCACCACTTCACTGTCCTAACCTCTCTACTCAATTCCTCCATTAAACTTTCCACATTTGATGTGAAACCTTCTGTTCTTTCAAAGCCTGTGTATCCTATAAGACCCACACCGCGATCCCAGACCTACTCCTGGTAATCTGTTCTTTTCTTTCCAAACCTTTATGTTTCTATTATCTTCCTATCCCTAGTCTTCTATCCAAATCTTCAGACCTTTCCGAACCAGACCTATTCAGCCTGCGGAACTACTCAGACCTGCGGACTATCCGGATCAGCGGAACTATGCGGATCAGCGGACCTAGTCGGATGGTTGAAACTATTCGGATCAGCAGACCTACTCGGACCTAAATATTTTTTAAATTGGACCTACTAGACCTAGGTCTGGGTGTGCGACCTAGGTTCAAAAGAGTAGACCCGATTTTGAACAACCATGACTATTAAGCACAGGTCGGTTTTAAATGAGTCGGTTTGTTAAGTCGTCTTTTCTTAGAGCCGATCGGTTTTTAATGAATCGGCTTTTGGTGAATCGGCTTTTGGTGAATCGGCTTTTGGTGAATCGGCTTTTTGAATCGGAATGAGTTGGTTTTTCTAACCATGAGCTAGTCGGTTTTGGGTACTCGAGTACAAGGTTATTAATGAGTCTGTTTTTTGATGAATCGGTTTTATAATGAGTCGGATTCTAACTCTGTTTTTTTTTTAACCATGAGTATTCAGTTTTTGAATACTCGAGTTCTCGGTTGTTAATGAGTGATAGTTCTACTGGGGGATAGTTCGCAGAGCCGTACAGGAACAGTACAAGAAAACTATCAGCTGAATACAGCAAACAGAAAAGAATCACTCTTACTAAGTTCTAAGTTCTTATTCGCATAAACACAATAAACTTGTTTCTTTAATTTATTTATTCAACACTTGATTTTAAAATCCACTATTATCAGGAGCATTATAAATATGCAAAATAATCTGGTTTTTCGATTTGAAATAATTTCAAATTATGCGAAAAATATATAACGCAGCCATCGCGAAAGGTTGTCTAAGGAATGCCATCACAAGATCATTAAATATTTAAACAGTATTCTTCTGTCTATTTAAGCTTAGCGAAAATATTTTTCTCCAAAACATTACGATAAAATTCCACGACACAGAATGCAATTTGATAAGAGTATTATCTGTAGAAATAAATTTACAATTATTCCCATCTGTATCTCTAGGTCGTTTCCAACACGCAGCAACATATATGAGATATATGCACGACGCAAGAGTATATATGAAGCAAGTACGAGTTAGTGTATTGTAGTATAAGAATGCTACGATAATTTATTTGTAATAAATGCTGTATTAACATTTCTATGGAATATGTGACGTAGAGAAATATGCCAACATAAAGTTGTTGAATTTTGCACAGATAGCACATTATAAGGCGCATTATTTTGTAATCCAGTCTAGGTTAATTAGGGTGAAGGTTAATCGCCATGCAAAAAAAAAACGTTCAGGGTCAACTACTCGGATAAGTGTCAAGTGCAATGGACCCTAAGTTTATGAGTGATTGTTGTCTGTGTGAAAAATATCTACAATATGTTTACTTGATTAAAAATGTTCCATAATGAATTCGCCATTTAGCGATGCAAGCGGCATCTGTTGACATATCTATCCAGTGTAGGTTTATTAGGACGAAGAGTTCTCCAGCATTGTTGTAATTGCGTGCTGTTAACCCGGATTAACCTACACCAGAAGTCAAAAGAACGCGTCTATTGTGGATTATTTAGTCCAGGCTAGGAAAACCAAATTTTTATGTTGCTTGTAAAGAAATCAATATACCCTAGAGCAGGGGTTGCCATACTACGGCCCGCCACTGGTTGTCATCCGGCTCGCAAGTTAGTACTGTTCTTAACATGACAAAAATCAAATTTATCCAAACAGTTTAAAAAATTTTTGTCATCGCAAAGTAATTTGTTTAAATCAAATTCAAATCAATTTGTTTGCTACAGACTCAGTTGGAATAATCATCCAGACCGCCGGAATGAAAAAATATCAGTTCCTGACCAGTTTCTGGGTGTATCATATGGAAAACACCGAACATATCTAGTGTAATAGGGGAGGATTTTTTGCCATCGGCTTTGGGGGTAATAGATACGGCTAACGACTTACGATGCCACCAAACCGTGTCACCATGGCATTGATTGAAATGAGGCTGTGAATTTAGGTGATAGTCTAGGCTCATCCACGAACATTTCCCTGAAGAGCCCCTTTGTATGTTTTGAGCTCAGCCTTTGCCAAGACCGTCTGATTTTGATGAAATCTATTTGGTGTAATAGAGAAAGCGTTCTAGCCTCAGTAATTTTTGAGAAACAGTGTTTTTAAAAAAATGTAAATGCCTGTAGCAGGCAAAGTGTCAAGATTTCGAAAAAAAAGTCTTGTATTATTTTTGTTGGAAATTGCATGAAGAATCATGTGGCACTGTCCGTGTGCGGTCATTACGGGACACCCTGCATATTATTGCTCCTGTTTCTTAGAGAGGTGGATGTTGAGTTAAACGTATCTGAGAAACTTGCTACTATGAATAAATGAATTGTCCGTAAGGAACAACTACAGGCGAATATATCCTCGAGGCAGTCACCTCAATTTGTCATGTTCTGTTTTATCGATTTAGTTGTGTTAGCGGTCAACTTTATTCCTTCTTTTAGGCTTAACTATATTCAATTTCGTCAATTTTGATTAGAGATCAGAGCTCAACACACTGACTTGGCCTAGCACGCAACATTCGTCACACCTTCTTCTGGTTAATCAATGTGTTTATCACACTGGTAAGCAGTTACATTTAAAAATTATATCCAGCCCGTTGAGCATAAAATTAAAAAAAAAAATGGGTCTTATCACTAGAAGTTTGCCGACTCCTGGTCTAGAGTATAATACACTATTTTATGGTCGAGGGTGTGATATATCATTTTGTAGGAAATTTTATATACTTCAATTCAATTCGGTTTATTTACAATAAAAATAGGATTTAAATATACATATTAATTACAATTTTTCATATTTTGTGTATTAATCTCCCTAGACATAGCTGTTATTTTTAGCTGCTAATCTATATTAGCTTTAACAGAATTAATAGCTAACCAAAATTAGCCCTTTCACCCATCACTAAAATGCAGCTGCTATTTGTCGTTTTGTTTTTCTATTCTTTCTGTGATTGTATCTTTGTAAGTTAATGGTAAACGTGGATTGTTCAATAAGTATGTCGATAACTACAATACTTTAGACCGCTGTGTGCGCGGAGTGTGTGAATTTTGTTTTCTATTCCTCCTACATCGTGATGATACCTTTGCAAGTTTCTACTGAAGATAATGTTGTTTTATTTTGTAAGGCAAATCTTCAGTTCGACAAACGTCCGATTTCCGTCCACACGCTTCGGTAAGATGGCAACAATGTCGTTGGTACAAAATGATGGATAAATCGTAGCGTGTGGACAGCATTCCAATATCGTTGCTAAAAAATCATGGATAAGTCGTAGCGTCTGGATCGCACTTAAGAATTGTGTTTTATCCAGGCGCAGGCATTACCAATTTGCAGCACAGGGTTGGGGAAAGTAGTAATCTTGTGTGCACAGGTCTGAGCACAAATAGTGCTCCGTGCTCTATGGCTTGATCGCTAATCGCGAACAATGTGCGACGATCGTTTGTCTAGCAAAACGCACTTTAAAAGGTGTGTTCTGCTAGGCACACGATCGTCGCACATTGTTCGCGATTAGCGATTAACCCATAGAGTACGTGCCTACCAAAAGGCACCTTAAGATTGGAGAAATTGGAGAAATGCCTACCAAAAGGCATCTTAAGATTGGAGAAATTAAATAGAGGGACTTTGAGAATAAAAATTATTTGTCCCGTTGAGGGGTATGCACCTTAAATAACGGTGTTTCGAGTAGCAAAAAAGCTGCAGACGCATACTAAGTTGGTGTGCAGAATGAAACCAAGCGCCACAAAAAATCCAATTTCACTGAAAGGTACTTGTTTATTGCCACCTATAATGCACATACTATGATTAAAAAAATTAAATAAATAACTGCCGCGACAGTCCAAATTCGGACCAAGGCCTCCAGATGAGTTAGCATCTTTCATTTACTAGATCGTGACGGTGTGTTCTGTGCAGAGGTGTGTGATCAGCAACACTTTCAACCGAGTGTTAGCTACAAAGAAATAGGTAGGCTTGGCAATACTAAGTGTAATGCCACCAAAAATGAACAACCCCAATTTCTTGTCAGTTGAATGCCATTCGTAAGTTGGACTCTGTCGATATAAGGTGGGTCGTGTTTAGATCTAAGTTGTGTGTTCGTCTTGAGTGCGATCCCGGAGACCCTTTGCTTGTCGTGGTCTTGTGTGTGCGAGTTTGTTTCGACACTGAATTTCCGCATCGGTTGCGTGAAGGGTAAAGGGATACGACGTGTGTGAATTCACATGTGTGAGTGTCTATGATTCTAAATGCCCCACTGAGTTTTTGTAACTCACATTTCCCTTTTTAAAATTACAGACGGTTAAACGCTCTACCGGAAGTATGCAGTTTCTTGATATTTCATTATAAGTTTAAGTACAATAATTTGAATTGTGAACGTTATTGGTTTGATTAAAAAACGTTAGAAGTACTATTTTGAATCTTTTGTTTAATACAAGTTATTTACCGCAGATGGGTACTCATTTAACACTTGAGAGGGCTCATAGTCCGACACGTAAATACCCTTATTTTATCGAAAACTACCACATTCAGTAGGAATCGAACCGGGGCCCAGTGCATAGAAGGCGAACGTGCTAAACGTTGCACCATCCGGACTACACATGCTGAACTATGAACATTCTCCCTGATTTTAGTGTGCTCTAGACAACTTAAGAACAGATGATTAATATACACACACAGAATTTAAAACTATCATAATTTTCAGTTACACATGTTTTATGGAAAGGGGATTTGTCACGTGTCCCCCATAAAAGTTGGAACATGAAAATATTGATTGCCTTCACATGTTGTCATATTGCTTAAACAATTTACGTCGTTCCTTCAATAGAGGACGACGTCAAAAACAAATGAAATCATTTAATTGCAAAAGGAAAATACATATATGTAATATGTGTCGTTCTGGAACCAATGTGTACGATGAAGGAATCAGATCTAACGGGTTTATGGGAAAGGAATTTTATTGACACTAAATATCTTCATCTAAACAAGGTTACTATGAGACAGTGTGCTTTACAAAATTACATTTCATATAAATGATTCATTTATTTAAGATTACTTAGTACAAATGACCTTTCATTAAGAAGTTTATCTGGACGGAAACATAGCTCATGGACACATACAGTGCCGGAAAAAAAAGTTGCTCAAACTATTTTATACCCCTTTTTCGCAAAAACTATTCGAAGTAGTTAGAGTTACGGCGTTTTATTGGCTCAGGTTATGACAAATTATGTGTATCCTGCTTAGAAATAGTGAAAAGTTTTGAAAGAAGTTTACTTAGTTGGTAATATTATTACGCTATAAGCAGGAAAGTTCAGGTTGGGTGAAAAAATAGGAAAAAGTTAGTTCGAAAAACTAATATTTTGGATTTATTGCGAGACAATCGAACTATTTGCGAAAAAAGTGAAAAATTGGATGTTCCTCAGTGTAATGTGCAATAATACTCGAAGAAGTTTCGGGAAATGAGCCCCACCGAGCGTAAGAAAGGCTTTAAACGATCAGGTAAAAAGCTAACCCCTTTATAGCTCGCTTCTTACCATTATAAAGCCATCCGAACTGGTTGAAAACTTCATCTGACTTAAGAAACGATCTAGTTCTAGCAACGTGTTGCAAATCTCACCAAGTTTGTTGAGAAAAAAGCTTGTAAAAGCTGGCTTACGAGTGTTGGAACTAGTCCATAAGCCAGACTTTCCGTTAAAAAATCAGGCTAAAATGTTTAAAATGGGCCCAGGAGTATGTGATATGAACTCAGAAGATTTGAAACATTGTCATATATTTTGTGTCCATATTTAAGCAACATGTTGGCGATTGATGAATCTACGTGCGATGGTAGCCTCGAGAAACGCGTCGAAAGCCTTCGAAATTTCCCTCCGAAAAAAAGGATTTATGGTGTGGGGATTTTTCTCCGGTCACGAAGGTGTTGAAATATGGTTTCTCAGCTCAAAAATAGCAGCAGCAGTTTACCTGCAAATACTGGACAATAAATTAGGGCCTCGTGCGGTAGGCATTCACAGCCATGGGCTTTTCTCAAATTTTCCGACGGATACAAAATCTTCCGCCGCTAACATGTTGCTTAAATTTAAACTATCCCGAAATTATTGCAGTGTTCTCAATCTTCCAAATCTATGTGACATGCGCCTGAGCCCATTTCTAACGTTTTATCCTAATGTTTTAACGAAAAGTCTGGCTAACCGACTGGCTTCCACGTACGTAAGTCAGCTTTCGCAAGCCTTTAACTAAACTACCACTGACAGCTCGAATACTCAAAGAAGTCGACCCTCATCGATGTCTTGAACACTCTAGGGGCATGGGCGCATCAACATCTCTTGCATAGATATGCCTTGTAAACGTTTCGATAGCATAATTTTCGGATGGTGAAGTTGCTAGCAATGCACTTCGTCCGTGACAACTAAGTGTCGAAATTTCCTCAGCGGTGACCAGAGAAGACTCGCACTAGATAGCTAGCTCGGCTATCGGTAGTGTGGGCGGGGTTATAGGAGGTCACAATTGCTTTGTTGCAAAAAAAATTTGCGAGCCGGCGCGACTGCAGAAACAAGACGGGAAAGTCGCTAACTAGACCGATGTATAAAAACTAGCCGAAGAACTCCTAACCATCCCCGGAACTGCCACGGGAACCCCCTGATGGCAATGGGGCTCCGCGCTCCCTCCTGGACCTTGGGCTAGGCTGCGCAATTGGTCTAGCTAATTTATTTAACTTTGACCTTCAAATATACCATATACAACTCACTCATGACTGTTGCTGTTGGAACTTTAAATCTGTAACATCTGAACCGTTAACTTTCGCCGCGATCGGCCAACCCTTTTACCATTAGGACGCGGACCGCCCTGGCACCACACACTGTTACATTTCTTTAACATAAGTGTTCGCACTGGAGTAAATTACTTGATTTGGAGCGTTACATGCTTCAAAAGCTCCAAATTAAGTGAACTTATTCTTATCTAGAAGAGGTTAAATATTCCACGTCTTCGATTGATATCCCTAATTAACAGGGACTGGTTATAACGAGTTTATTCAAGACCACGAAGAGCTTTCCGAGAATCTCACTTCATCATAATGCCAGCGAGTTTACCTAAAAATATTATTTTCTGTCTATGATCTCTACCGAAGAAGCAGAACTATGGGCCCAATGAGCTCATATCCCAATGGTTCACATAAGGTGTAGTGGGTCTGGGTACATTGAATTTCGTGTGGATTGAATTGTTCAGCTACAATATAAATATTTACACAACGAATGTATGAAGGGGTAGATGTTAAGTCCGATTGCATGATGTGGTCCATAAAATACCTGAACATGGATTCATGTTTGTATGAAGATCTTTTCTGGGCGAATGAGAAACACGTCAGATTCAGCATCGTTGCCTTAAAAATAGCACCCAAGCTAATGTTGGAAAATTGATTTTCAATGAAAGCAAAACATATTTTTCCTGGCAATCGGCCACGAAGCAAGCATACTCATACATATATTTTAAGATTGGAATTTCATGTCTAAATAAAACCTTGATCCAAAGTAGAATCATAGATTTTCCAGTTGTCCATTTCGAACATGATAATATTAAGACAAGACCAGATGACAGTGAGCTACACTGAATTTCTGGAAAGCGTTAAAGACTCTTGATTCTAGCAAGCTGTGAAAGAAAATAATCATAGACGTATCTTTGGTCATTGAGTTAATAATTGATGATGACTAGACTCTATAAGAATGCGTTCAAGAGTTCAATATTCTGATGAAGTTGATTTACCTATTTCCTGGGATAATGCGAGGGAAGTGTTTAGTGTAGACAAAAACACAAATGCGTCCAAGAGCGTACGCAGCAAAAGTAAAACGCTGGCACATTCCTAGTTGATCCGGCGACGCATAGTGGTTCGCGTCTTTGACCAATAGTGGGTTTTGAATTGAGACAATTCGGCACTCCCCTTGCATGGGCTCCACTCGCTACGGGGCTTAAGGGGTTGCAGTTGCAACCCTCAGTATACCGCCCAATAACGCTCGCTTGACTCGTTCTATACGGTAAAGCCACTATTAGCCATGGCGCGAGCCCGCCCGGTGAAGTAGACATTACATATACCGAAACTTTAAACATAGAGTTTCTGTAATATTCTTTTTTCATCTTTCTTTAAAAAAATGTTAATTTCAGCAGATCCAGACAGCGATTGCGGAACCGCTCGCACCCTAATGCTGCTTTGGTACCACCTGAGGAACTGCTCCGGATTAAGCCATCACAGGCACTTGTCAGTGCAGAAACAAAAGACCACAAGCAGCGAGCTTGTCTAAGACGTCTCATAATCCTACATCAGTGAGCACCCAGATGAACTTCCAATCAACTCCAATGACCCCTGCGAATAGTTCTAATAGGATACCCCAACAAAACAACCTTACACCTGCATCACCGATCGCCATTTTTGATACGCTCTTACTCATCCAACTAAATTGTAATGGGCTGCAAAATGAAATCTCTCAACTCGCCTCATTAATGGACAGACACCGCATCCAAGTTGGAGCCATACTGGACATATATTTCAATTCGTCCCTCAACGCTCGCGGAGATTACGCCATCATCAGGAAAAACAGGACCAAGGCTGGAGGAGGACTTGCCTTCATTTTTCACTATTCCGTACAAACTCCAGGAAATAGATGTCACCAACAACGATATCACCATGGAAGTGCAGGCCATCACCATAAAATCAGGCAATATTGATATTGAAATTTACAAAATACATATTCCAGTTGTCCCTCGGGTTACCATGTAAATATCAACACTTTCCTCACTGGTCAACAACGTCTCCTGCTTGGTGACTTTAATGCTCATCATGTAAGAGGCTTCGGATTTATGTACATTGAATGACGACATGCCCACTCGTATTATAGGTACCTGCTGTTCCAGGTCTCCAGGCATCACCATTGCCAGTGCTAGCCTCATATACGGAGCTCAATAGGAGCCGGTCCGTACACTATCTTAGGACCATTTACCAATCGTGATAAGATAAGGCTTGACAAACCGACAAATGACGCATCTGCCGAACATCGCACTTTTGTCAGCCACAATAAGGCTGACTGGAATGGCTTCACCGAATATACCAATGCTATATTCCTCACCCTACCAACTCCTACCGACGTACGTAAGGCCGAATCCAACATCAGGAAAGTCCTGAATAAAGCGGCTACGAAATTCATTCCTGCAGGATGTATTCTGTAAATTCGGCCTAACTTTCCTACCTCAGCCGCCAGGTTGACAGATGAAAGAGACATCATTAGCAGCCTAAATTCCAATGATCCCAGAATTCGCGAAATGATGCAGGATGCACAGTGCGACGACGGCCCTGGATGCCATTACATCTCGCATCCACAATGGCCTCAATCAACCTCGCCCATATCACAGAATAATTTTCGTGGAACTTGACCTATCGAAAGCCTTCGACACAGTCAGCCACTCAGCACCTCTGTCTGACTTAAATTGTTCATCGCTTAAAAAACAAGTAACTAAATGGATTGCCAATTATCTTGCAGACAGGCAGCCGTACACAGAATTAACGAACAAGAAATCGAACCTAAGGAAGATCAAACAAGGTGTGCTACAAGGAGCAGTTCTATCCCCCTCCTTGTTCAACCTTTATCTATCTGGACTCCCGACATCACCTGACGGAATCGAAATTACCTCCTATGCCGATGACTGCTTCATTTTGGCAACAGGGAATAACATTACGGAATTGTGCAAACTTATAAACAGTTATCTCGGAGAACTTAATGCATTCTTCAAAGGCAAGAATTTAACCGTTTCAGCGTCTAAATTCTCGGTAACCTTATTTATCACCTGGACGAAGGAAGGCAAAATGCAACATGGGATCTTATTTGGCAGTCAATCTATTCCTACCGTGAACCATCCTAAAATCCTTGGAGTCACTCTGAACAACATGGCGTCATCTCCCCATACCTCAACCGTGTGCGATAGGATGCGCGATAAAATCCTTAAAGCCCTGGCCGGTACCACCTGGGGAAAAGTTAAAGAAACTCTACTAGTCACATTCAAAGCAGTCGGAAGATCTGGCCAACTATGCGGTTCCCGTGTGGTTACAGAATCTCTGTGGAACAAAATGAAAAAATATTCAGGCTTGCCAAAATGCCGCTTTCCGTACTGTCTCCTGATGTCATCCCAGGACCATCTGTATAAGGAAGCCAAGATGATATCTCTAAGAGACCACAATAAGCTTCTTATCAAACAATATCTGGTGGGTTGTTAGCGGAGGGAACACGCCTCCTTTAACCTCATGGACAACACCGCCGCCACCAAGTCATCTAAGGCGTGATTTGAGGGACCTCGAAGGAGATGCCCAGAGGTACAAAAGGGTTCCCTTTGGCAGCGACGCATGCAGACCAGCCATCGTAGCAATACATCATGAAGAGGTACAATTATTAATTACGGAACTAGGTCCAAATGTAAGTTCTCTCAGCACCATCACCAGCCATTTCTCCTGAAGAGAGAAGGCTTCCGAGAGGAGCGAGAATGACAAACGCACAACTCAGATTGGTGTTCCCGTCGTAACTCCTACATGCCTCGCATTGACCGGGAAGTCTCGAATATATTTCCCGCCTGCAATGGTACGCCTCATGACGTAGCCATAAAGTAACAACTACTAGAGATGGATTTTCATACGATTTAAGCAAAAGCGCAGTGCCAATTGAGACGCAAATAATCAAATGAAAGTCGCCTTTAGAGGGATAGGGACGACATCACTTTAAAAAGCTTTTCAAATGACAACTGCCTAGTACGTTTCATCGTATGAGTAACATGCTTGTTATTCGGCACTACCCCTTGGTGTACTTATGGAATCCAACACATTTGCAACTACTAGGCAGGCACTCTTAATTTGTATGTAAGTCCCACTTCTTGTTAACAATCTCTATTCTTTGACGTAGCATTATAACACGGTCACACACTGAATTTCCGACCATTGCTATCACATCATAAGCAACTGTCCGCTTCCTTTTCTATCACGAAAAACCGAAAATCTGGCAAATCCCGAACATCCAATGATTTTGTCTGTGGATCACATTCTTAATAAATTTCTTGGTGCACTGTACAGCGGATGTTTTTCTCTTTCGATTATTTGCAAATATTTATTTGGCATCCCCTTTTAAACACAAAGAATTTTCGTCTGGCGCTGCGTTTTTCTTGAGGGAAGATGTCATCAATGAATTCGGAATGGCTCCAAAGGCATACGCCACATTTGCACGAAACGAGTGTTGCACATTATTTGCATCGTCTAGCGAGGCTATTGCAAAAAAAAAAATCATGAGTATATCGTATGCAGATGCAACCACGTTCATAGGCTATCTAGTACAGTCATTAAGTAGTTTGCCTAACATAAATTGTGATAAAGTTTTAGTTTTATAAAAATATTTTGAAAACGACTGACCCTAGCAAATAACTTTCTAAGACGAAATGAGAGATTAAAGGTGCGTTTTTGCGTTTTGTCGCATATTGTTCGCGATTATAGCGATCGTCGCCTGTGATCGACGCAGAATAGTGTCTAGCCAAACGCACCTTAAGAGTAGTTAAATAAAAAACGCTAGCACCACTTTTTTCGTTTCCTTAATAGGTTTCCAGATACTTAAAAGACTGAAAAGAGAAAAATCTTAGCTTTTCTGTTGTATTTTTCAGGCGAGAGTACATCGAAAACTATTGAAGATACTGAAAAAGTGGCGCCAAAGTTTTTTTTACTGAACCACTCATAATCTATCATTTGGTCTCATTCAGTTTTTCGCTATTAAAAAAAAGGTTTTTTTTTTGCGGGTTTTAGCTATAACTCAAATTTTACTCCAAATTTTTGGTGGCAATCCGGAGTCGGGATAAGCATTCCAAAAAAACGTAAATAAAAAAAACTACACCACAGTTTGATTTAGCAACACGTAATGACTAGGCTAATCTGTCGCGTATTTAATTTGTCTGTATGGATAGATAGACTCATAGTCATGGAAGCCATTCAGGCCATTTAATATCTTGCAAATGGGAACAATAGAAATTGCTCGTGCAAAGATACTTTGCATAAGTGCCACACTAGCGATGATTCTATCGGAATGATGATGATATATTGTACAATAGTACTAATGTGGTTGCATTACTTCAGAGGGACACTACAACGAGTACGTACCGCGAGGGGATGAAAGTACGAGTATGCATGCAACAAAACTTTGTCATGTATTGTACATTACATGATTGGGTACTTCCTTCTTAGTTGTAACGAAAAACGAACAATATCAAAGTCGCGTGTCGGGACCATGTTGCAGGAGCGCGTGATTCTCAATAACCGCGCTTCCTTTTTCTAGTACGTAGCACTAGACTGCATTAGTCATTGCCTGGCGACATTTGATACTCGAGACATTCTGATATCAGGATGTGTGCGTCACAACGTACTCGTACATAATGGTATGGTGTAAATCGATACTTGTCTGTTATTTTGTATATGACTGCATTCATTAATCGCTAGAAAAACGCATGAGTTCATAAATGTACACAAATGATGCATTTTTTTCGCTAATATCTATGTACGGTAGTGACCACAATTACAGTGAAACCAGGATGTAACGAACTTCCAATGGACTCCCGAAATGTTTGTATATAACAAGGTTCGATCAACAGAATTTCAAATATTTTAAAACAAGATATCGTCAAGTAGTTTTTAGCATTTACCCTATTCTCATTTTAAACAATTATACAAAAGTAATTTTAAATATGTAATATTATGTTTATACAAAAAAAAAGTTATTAGCCTTTGTGCATATCTTTTCTTTAATATTTCATCGCTTATTAAATCTCCGAATTGATCAAGTGCAATCAACAAATGTTCGTTTTTGGACAGTGAAGTACGTAGGAAACAGTCACCTAACCAGATTGGTATGCAGAGGGACACCTCAGGGAGGCGTCATCTCTCCTAAAATCCTAAGTGGTCGCGTTGTAATGAACCATATTACGGTCTGGTAGTGCTGCTCCAACCGGCAGATCGAAGCAGCACCAGATGAGTATTAATCTGTTGGTGGTACGAAACCAGAGGCCGAGGGTCCCATTATACCCGGACCCAAGTAAATGCAATATGGGCATTATACAATCAACTTGGACTTTGGACCCAAGAAATTCGTGACGTCATGGGAAATCCCGGGCGTCGTAGGGGTCAATGACCCCCTTCTGATCCTCTGAACTGCTTTTGAACTGCAACTGAACTGCTTTTGAGCTGCAGTAAACTGCTTTGAACTGCTTTTGAACTGCTTTTCAGTGCCTTTTCAGTTGCTGTTCAGTTGCAGTTAATTTTATTTTATATGAACTTGAATCGCTTGTTTATGAGCTCGTGACAGCATATTGCTCGAAAAGACCCGTTAGCTCATTCTTTTTATACTGTGTGGTCCTTGAAATTGCGTTTCTTTGCATCTTGCGTTTGCATTCTGAAATTTAGTGAAGAGTGGTGGACAGTGTATTCGTTTAATAATGGCCTAAAACACGCAAGCGGCTTACTTTCGGTTAAACTAGAAGTTATTGATAAACATAAAAAGGGTAAAATAATTAAAGAAATTTGTGTTAAATTTGACTAAAAAAAACCATTACAAAAAAAAAAGGAGATAGAGAAGTGTCAAAAACACAAATGCTGGAACTTGAGGAAGGTAATAACTGAAAAAAGGCGAATTTTCACAGGATGGAAATCGCTCTTTATAAATGGTTCGTGAAGCAGCGGGAAAATCATATGACAATACACAACATCATTTTAAAAGCAAATTCACAAAGCAAAATATCCGAATCCAAATTTTGAAGCCAGCAATGGGTGTTTTTGTAAATTAAAAAAAAAGGTTGGCATTCGGCTCCTAAAAGAAACTGGCGAAAATTGTCCACACATGCTGATTTAGTGGCACCATTTAAAAAAAAAATTAATGACATCAAATGAGAGTCACGGTTTTCAATGCCGATGAGTCAGGTCTATTCTGACAGATGTTGCCCAGCCAAACACTTGTTCATGATGATGGGGATGACCGGTAGCTCAGTGCGTAGAGGCGTCAGTCTCATGTCTGACTACGGTCGTTACGGGTTCCAAGTCCCGTCCACGGTATTCGTGGCCATGGATGGGAGCAGGAGGTGCGTGCTGGCAACGTGCATCGTCCGAAACTACAATAGTTTATGCCAACGAAACGTCAGCTAAGCCACATGGAATAGCTGACGCGCTATGCCCTACTAGGGGTTAGAGCAAATGAGTAAATACTTGTTCATGCTTGTGAAGACAGTGCTCCTAGACGGAAATTTCTAAGGAGCGACATTTCTTGCTTGTTCAAATGCAACTGGAACTAAAAAAATAAAGCCTCTCATAATAAGAAAATCAAAAAATTCACGCAGCTTCAAGAATAAAATAATTCCTGTGGACTATGCCAACTCCAAATCAGCGTGGATAACCGCCGAAATTTTTAAAAATTGGATCTTTAAATTTGTTCCTCAGGTGATCAAAAACCAAACAAATATCCGATTACACTTAGTGTTTTCAGTTCGTTTTTATTAAGGTTGAACGTTTTTTGGAAAAACAGAAGCTACTAAAGCGGGCGATATTGATACAGGACAACGCTCCAAGTCATCCTCAAGATCAATTGGTAACACAGGATGTCATAATAACATATGGGTAGTGTACATGCCACCAAATATAACGCCGCTGATTCAGTCGATGGATCAGAATGCAATTCGCATTCGGCTTACAAAATTATTCTATCGGAATAGTTTACTGGCGAGGGTTGTCAACAGAAGCAACGATATTGCTACAGCGTTGAAAGAGCTTAAACTTTTCGAAGTACTTCAATTTCTACATAGCTTTGGCCTGAGGAAAAATATCGAAAGAAACTCTTCGAAAATGTTGGAAAAGCATTTTAATTCGAAATGATGAAGAGATGAGGATGGCAATATTTCTCTGGCTCAGCTTCGGAATCGGAAAGAAAAATCTGTTATGGGACGAACAGTATATTAGAACTCATTAGCACTATTTTCCCTGAGGTCTATTTAACTTTTTATAACATATTAAAGACGTTTGCAGCGAAAAAACCTGCGAATTGACTGCTTCTTGTCCGCAAAAACAAATGGACACTCGAGACTTTTTTCGTAATAAAAAGAAGTAATACATTTTTAAATGTAATAATTTATATACGAATACATGTATATAGGTATATGTAGTATACTATTATAAGAGGTACATGCTGGCAACTGCATTCTCCGAAACCAGTTTATACCGTCGAAACGTCTACTGGGCCACATGGAACAGTTGACGCGCTATGTCCCACAAGGCGTTAGGGTAATTGAGAGAGATATACTATTATATTATGATAGATTAATGAATAAAATGTATAATTTGATCAAAAACATGGAATAAAAGTGTTACCGATTTAACAAACATTTCGATATACCGTACGACCCTGGACATTATATCTTTCGTTATACTTGAGCACCACTGTGTGTGTAAATTACGATAAAATATTACTGAAAATTTGATTGCTTTTTCTGCTTACTGCACTATAGCGTCTTCAAGAAAGCTAGTTCAAAGATTACTAATGAATTAGAATTTAAATATTTAATTTTCGCAGCAGTGGGTTTCTAATGCTGTAATCTACTTTTGTCTTATTTTATCTTTTATTCAGAAATTCAAAATCGTTAAATCGAAACCCGTTACATTCATTTGTAAAATAGTAAATTTGATTCGAAAAGTCGTTTATTTGATTCGGAAAATGGTTATTTTCATTCGGAAAGTCACAAATTTAATTCGGAAAATTGTAATTTTACTCGGAAAGTCTTTAATTTGAATTGGAAAGTCGTTAATTTCATTCGAAAAGTCGTTATTTTGATTCGGAAAATAGTAAATTTAAAGGGGAAATGCTATATTTATTTATTTTAAATATTTCAAAAATAGTTCTCCGGCGCGTTAGTAACAACTGCCTCTGGGTATTATTATTAGAATTCCCACAGTGCAAACTCGTCGGCAAAAGACAGCACGGAAAGGAGGTTCATGCTAGCATGCTAGAAAAATTCTCAACCACAATTTGTTCCCTGAATCACGGAATGACTGAACTATATACGTCATTTCATGATATTTAGCTTGTATGGATATGCCTTGTTCACGTTTCTATAGTGTATAGATTTCGGATAGTGCAGTTGCTAGCATGTACCTCCTTTCCGTGCTGTCTTTTGCTGACGAGCTTGCGCTGTGGGAGTTCTAATAATACCACCACCACCACAATTTGTTTCCTCCGAGTCCTTCTGAGCTCCAAATGACTGAAAAGGTATTGTTTATTTTTACAGATGAAAATATGAACCTTTTGAACCTTTTTGGCATAAATATTCAAATTCGACAAAAAAGTGAGATTGGTGGTTTCAGAATCAAGTCACAGCTATCATCCCAATTAAAATGACGATTTGTACATGCTATACGAAACAAAAAAAAAAACAATATACCCTATACTAAAAGTCTAGGGTATAAACAATCTTTACCAGTTCCTGCTCATCACAATGGTTGATATCCAAGGAAAACAACAAAGATCTCTTACCTGAAAAAGAAAGTAAAAACAGAATTGTTAAAATTCACTCCGCCCACAACAATAAATAAAAGAAAACAATAAAAATGTTGACCAACACTAAACTATTGTACATTCAAGATCATTCAAAATAAACCTGAATGAACAAAAAAAGAAAAATAATATGTCGATTGTCGCCGCCGTGAAAGAAACTCTTTCTTCCAATGAAAGTTGAGCACCTTGAAAGTGTATCAGCTCAGCGACGATGACCCTGCATCGCAAGACATCATTTTCCATTGGACCTTTTTAAAAATAGGTCCGCACAGCGCACATATTTCATTTCTAATGTAATGTGTACACAGAAATTAATATACACGAAATGGACATTAAAAAGAAAGCGTTCGCTGGCGATGATCTTGAATTTTTTCATCAAAAAAGCGCGTTGGGTGGTGATGATAATGGCCAGGAAGATAGCTGGCGATGATGCGATGGCCAACAGATCGACCGATCACATCCAAGGCAATTCTTCTTTTTCTTGGGCACAAAAGTTCCGGCTTTCATTCTTCTTATAACCCACTCCCAACACAGTCGTGTGTAGTTGTTTTCATTTTACATTAATGACAACATTTTATGATACATGAACATTTACCAACGGCATACGCTCAAGATTCAAGTGATTTACTGATCACTGATGAAGGCCAATCTTCACCGATATAGTTGTATATGGTCAGGTATAGCTTTAGCTATCATAACTTAAGCAGATTTGTGTGTAAGATAGGTCCACAATCTTACAGGTGGAAGTTGATCGATGGGAGGTATCCATCATTTGCTTTTCACTACAACGGTGTGAATCTAACATCAGATCAATTTGATAGGATCGGATCAGGAATGGGATCATTGACGAGTGACCCTTTGATTGGCAGGTAGTATCCATCCGACCATCAACAGTAGCCGTCAGATGAGTACTTAGGCAATGATGCTATCTTTTATAAAACATAACTGCGTTGATCATAAACGTAAATATCTGTATACTGAAACTGATGCTATGATGGGTATGACTGCAAAAGGCCGCACACAGCAAAACGCATCTTTTAACGCCAGCCAAGATCGACTATCGATTGATCAGGCGGACAAACGATATTGTGCTTTGCAGTGCTATTTACCATCATATGTTCACTCAGTCTCTTGAGGTGCTTCTGTAACTCTACAATGCATAGCGCGTATATCTAAGTACAGTATTAGTTTTCTATTTTGCGGAATTTATCTTCAACTGGTTTCCATTTGCAGCCTTCGTCTCACCTTTAAAGGGAGACGTATAGTATAGCTGAAGACATGGGTCATTAAACGGCCTTGTATCTGGCCGATCTACAGTCATGATTGAGTTAATACTGGAAAATATCAATTATTTGAAAGATTTTAAGCGACACGTTTCGAAGAAAATTGTGTATACATTGTGCGAATAGAAATACGGATGCTCTTCTCAGGATATTGGGTTACCTGGTAAGTTTACTGTCCTTAGCATTAATAAAATTTTTCAACAATCGGTTGAATAAGCCTAACAATTAGAGGACAATTATTAAATTATGTACCTGACAATTAACTTGATTTGGAGGAGGCCTCAGATCTATATCGAGTGAAGCCGCGCTAGATTGGAGAACACACTTTTATTTGCTATAACCCCTAGTGGGGCATACAGCGTCAACTATTCCCATGTGGGGGCGACCGGTAGGGCAGTGTGTTGAGGCATCAGTCTCATGTTTCACTACCGGTGTTTCGGGTTCGAGTCTCGTCCACTACGACGTTCGTGGCCATGGATTTGCAGGAGGTGGATGCTGGTAACTGCATTATCCGAAAGAAGTTTATGCCAACGAAACGTCAACTGGGCCACACGGAACAGTTGACGTGCTATGCCCCACAAGGGGTTAGGGAAACTGAGGATAATTAAGGCAAAATCAAACCAACCTGATAGAAAGCGCAGATTTCTGCACTCAGACTTCTATTCAGAAGATATTTGCACAGGTTTATTCAAAATTCGATTCCTATAAAAACAAGGGCCTTTATACATATGTTAAGAAATAAGAAGGAGTTGAGAAGAGCTACACGAACTTCTTGGAGATTTTTTTTGCGAACGGATCGAAGAGTCCGGTGAAGCCTCTAGATTTTGCTAAGTTCTAGGTTCCAACCCCTCTGCACCTAGCTTTCAAATGAAACATAATCACTCCTGGACGTCCACGAACTCGGAAATATTTCGCATTTTGCTTGATGCTCATTTTCCCGATAGTACCGCCGAGATTACGCTCTCCTCCATCCATTAATTACATCGAGGCTACTGTGAGTTTGCTGATAACTGCCCGAACAGATGAGCTTGCTATACAGGGGGCTATGTGCGAAGTAGTCTTAATTGCATTAACCCTTCCAGGGGCATGGGCGCGTCAACGTCTCTTGCATAGCTATGACTTATTGACGTTCCAATAGATGCTGCAGCTGCTAGCATGTACCTCTTATCCGAGGCGTCTTTTATTGACAAGCTTGGAACGATATGGGAGTTCTAATCTCTCTCTCTCTCTCTAATTGCTTTGACGCCCCCCACCAGGGGCATGGGCGCATTAACATCACTTGCATTTCTATGCCTTGTGTACGTTTCAATAGCATATCTACTTTTCGGAAGTGCAGTTGCTAGCGTGGACCTCCTATCCGCGCCATCTTTATACTGGCAAGCTCGGAGCGCAGTAAGAGTTCTGTTAGTAAACATAGGCAATTTTTTGTTCACGCCAACATAGGCAATTTTTTGTTCACGCCGAGGATCGAACCTCCATTATCTAGATTGTAGAGCAGTGACACGAAAAATGGCCACCAGCTTCAAATTCTTTTCTCTCCATATAACGTCGACGGGAAGTGGTGGAACAATTTTTTTTTCTTTGCCATTATTTACGAGTAAACATCCAATCAATAACCAAAATAAGAAGTAGAATTTAAAGTCCTCATTCTAAAGCTATGTACATATATTAAAAACAGCTCCATACGTACAAATGTACTGCGGTAAAAGAAAATGGAGCTCAGGCTAATCTACTTTAAAATATGAAATTCAATATTTGTCAATTTTATTTTTCTTTTATAAAAATATGTATCAAAATAACCCTTGGGTTTTGAAATGCTTTTAATATCAAATAAGATTCTTCGATATGTAGTGGTTCCAAGAAAACGTCTGTTTACTTTACAATGATCCTTCTAAAAATAAAATTTTGGTCGACACAGAACCAATTGTACACAAATCCGCCAAATATCATATATGACAGATAGATAACTAACTCATTCAAGCATCCAAGGTGAATTTCAAAAGAGTCATTTTGCCGACGAAAGCCAAGCAAAAATGATGTCATCGCTACAGCACCCAAAAATAAAATGTGTGGCAAGCAATGAAAAGTCAAGAAGAGTATATTTTTACACATATAAAATAAGAAGAAACGAAAAAAGATACGTATGTACTTTTATTTTATTTGAAGGGGGTCTGGCGTCTGCCTTGAGTGGTTACGGAAGGTCATTGGGTACATAAGAAGTTGAGAGATGCGGCGAACATTCTGTGTCTGTGTATCTTTGGACGAAGTTACGCCAAAACCCCAGCTCCCTTGAATCATATATGACGAAATGAGTGCCGAGTCCAATCAGATCTGATAATCTTGCAGATATCCAAGTGGTTTCAGACAGAGGGATATCTATCTTAATGACTTTGTGTTCAATCAATTAATTGGTTAACTTCTACGATCAACAAAGATCTTGGCTTGTATTGGGGTTATTTATCGCGATCTGCTACAATATCGAAAAAACGATGTAGAAACAGACAGGGCGATCAATTCCGAATGAAATAGCCACCAAGTGATCGTGTGCTGTTTGCTGCTCCCTTTATCAGATTGCTGTAGATTCAATGTTTGATTGAAATATTTGTAATTGTGTAGACCAGGGGTCGGCAAACTTTTTCTGAAAAGGGCCAGACTTTTTGAGTTTTAGATTCAGCGGGCCGGATAGCAATTTTGAAATGCGACTGCTTACTGGTGTAGTCAATCTATTGCCAATTGAGGTTCAGACGGAAGTTTCTCAATTTTGCAATCAAATCGATTTTGAAACATGGAACTGTTTTCGCAACGCTGTATCCGCAGGAATATATTTGGGAATTAACATTTTTGTTAGTAAGCAATTGTCACCTTTTTTAGCACAGAAAATGGCCAAACATATTTTATCTTATTTGTGTTTTAAAAGAAAGGTTTCGGCAATATGTTTAAGCAAAAAAAGCAAATAATATGATGTGCATATGATGAAATATCCACTGCCATTTTTTTATTAACTTTGCTCATGTTCATTTTCATAGCCATTCATTTTTGAATGTCTATGACTTCTATGAGTTCAAAAGATATAAATACATAAATGTCTCTGTTGTTGAGCCATTGACATAATAGAGGTGTGGTATTTTTTTTTAACAGCCATGCTAAGCAGAGTAGATTAACACCACACAATTACATTAACAATTTGATCTGAGCTGCTCTCGATAAAAGCTTATTGCAAAAATGCTCCTCCTTTAGGGCGACCACAGAGTGAAAGCTGATGCCGAGCTGGATGCTGGCGTTTTGATTGTCAACGCTCAGCGAAGAGAAACTTTCACGTGAACTGTGCTCATGGAGTTTCCTTCCCATGCTACTGCTTAAGCTTAAGATCACGTTCGTAATTGTCCGGTGATTTTCTATATAAAATCCACACATAAAAATGAACGAATTCAGCTCGGCATCAGCTTTCACTCTTGTAGTCCGGATGGCGCAAAGGTTAGCACGTTCGCCTTCTACGCACTGGGCCCCGGTTCGATTCCTGCGGTAAAAAGGGGATTTACGTATCGGAATATGAGCCCACTCAGCTGTTAAATGAGTGCTTATTTATGGGGTAAGTAACTCGGTTGAGTGTGTTGCTGATCACACACTTCTGCACAAAACCGTCACGATCTACAATAGAAAATGAGATGATGCTAACTCATCTCGAGGCCATGGTTCAAATTTGACTGTTGAGCCAGTTATTTATTTATTTATCAGCTTTCACTCTGTGGTCGCCCTTAGTATTGAAATGCAGGCGGTGCCGGTGTCGAAACTTTCGGGCAGTTTACAGCTTGGGAAGCACTCAAAATTCATTTCCTGTCAATAAATTATATGGAATAGTAAACATACAAAATGATTTTTCTGCCTAAAGAAAATTTGTCCGATGGTATATGTATACTGTACTAAGAAATTAAGTTTCCTTTTGAAATTTGAGTTGACGTTTGAATGCTAACTAAACCAAGACACACTCCCAGCAAAGACATACCCCGTTTTCATTTTCGCTACTCTAATCTACTCTCGATCGTTTTTTTTTTGCCGCTTATCCTGCTCTACTCTGCTCTGTACAAAAAACGCAGCTATTGATTGTATGCTAAGACAAATCAGGATATTGAGCTCAGATCTCTAGTGAAAGTTGACAAAATTAAATACGGTACTACAATAAGGAATAAGTTGATCGTTGACACAACTAAATCGATAAATCAGGGCAAATTAAGGTCAGAATCTAGCGTTGCATAGGGAAAGCTAAGCCCAGAAAAGGGTTCTGGTCTGTAAAATTCCGTGCATCAGCCCCATGGATCAAGTAAATTCACAGTGATCCACGGTGTTCGTTCGGGGGACCAGCTTAACTCAACAGGCGTATTCATTTCGCCCAAGATAATGACGAAATCGATATGTGTTTCTATTGAGTAAATAACCGCAAACCTGTGTCGGTTACTATTTCATGTTGCAATTAGAAAGAATTCAAGTAATTTACTTATTTTTTGCGTTGTTGTGATCGAGAATGAGTGGATTTTCACCATCATGTATACATCAGACTCAATGCCCAGTCGCGCTCGGTGGCCGTGATCCTTTGGTCACTGCTCTACGATACTAATCTAGAGCTCGGAGTTCAAATCTCGACGCGATCAAAAATTGCCTGTGGGTACTAATAGAACTCTCACAGTGCTGCGAGCTTGTTAGGATAAAGACGGCGCGGATAGGAGGTGCATGCTAGCAACTGCACTTCCGAAAAGTAGATTTGCTATCGGAACCTCAACAAAGCATAGAAATGCTAGAGATATTGACGCGCACATGCCCTTGGAGGGGTCAAGCCAATTGGCAACCTCTATACCATTCATTGACATATTCATTCGAAATTGTCCGGTGGTCCGCAACATCTTTGACGGATATTGAACGAGGGTACGTGATCTGATGCTCAAATTCCGAATGCTACATTCAAAATCGTCAGTGAAGCCAATGTGTCTACCTCATGACATCGCAGGAAGAGGTTCAGTTGAAGTTGCTAACTTACAAGTACGAGGGTAAGGTGAAAAGTTCTCGGCGTGACCATGAAAGACTGCGATTTTGAGTTAAAAAATTATTTTATTTTTCTACATAATCTCCCTTGACTTCAACACACTTGGTCCAGCTTTTCTGCAACATCAGTATTCTTTCCCGGAAGTGGAAAGGCTGTGAAAATATTCATCCACGGCCCTCTCAACTTCTTCATTGGATGCGAAGCGTTTCCCAGAAATAAATTTCTTCAAGTTTGGGAACAGATGGAAGTCTGAGGGTGCCAAAACAGGAGAATAGGGGGAATGATCGAGCAAATCGTATCCCAAATCCAGCAGTTTTCCCATCGCCAACACACACTTGTGTACAGGTGCGCTGTCCTAGTGAAAGATTATTTTCTTCTTCTTCAAGCCAGGCCTCTTCTCGCGAATTTTGGCATCCAGCTGATCAAGAAGTTTGTTATTGTTCTGCCTTTTTCAGGGTCCCTTTCGCATCCCAAAACACGTGTAAGCAAACTACTTGAGGGAACAAGTTGAAATTTATCATACGAACTAATGACACGTGCACTCAGGTAGGAAACATAAATTTTTACTGATTATAACGGTATTTCTGTGTTAGGTCGAGAACTTTTCACCTTACCCTCGCAGATCATCAGCTAGTCAACTCACTTCGAATTTATTTCAGAGAAAAAGCAACATCGAGTCCTCTGCATGAAGCTGTCTGCAAGGGGGATGATGATTTAACTCCACTCAGCTTAATGGATCAATCATTTGCTCCTTTGAGTCTTGTGAAGTCAGACCAAGAGAAGATCGACAAATGGAAGGCAAAGGCGATTCATGGTAAACATGCACTAAAAAAATACGTAGCGATAAAAAAAAATCGATTTAAAACTATTTGTATAAATTCAGTTTTCTTATTTCAAAAACAATATTAACTCACAGGCCGGATGGAAACCAGAGGCGGGCCGGATTTGGCTCGCGCGCCGGAGTTTACCGACCCCTGGTGCAGAGTGTAGAGTAGAGTATGGTGGGCGCCGGAGTGTGGTGTTAGTTTAAACACACTTTTAAAAAGAGCTCCGTCGCTACTCGATCGTAAGTAGATCAGTAATTGAGGAGAACTGCGTAGGCGGTTGACTGTAATTGCATAAATGCAGGCATTCTCACATATGGTTTAACTGAAGATAAACCAAGTTCCACGATAGCTCAACGGGTAGAGCGTCGATTTCCCAAACGAGAAGTCGCAGGTTCAATTCCTGTTATTGCTCATTTTTCTTACAGGTCTCCAGTCGAGTCACGTTCATTCTTTTACTGACAATGATATTGCCTACTCAATAACAAAACTTAAATCCCATAGAACACGTGAAGGGTTACCCAAAGAGAGAGGATTAGAGCTCGGGAAGTTGTCATAAACGTTTTTGATAGCATACCAAATTTAATTTTACTGAAGGACACTATTTCATGTCAGGTACTTCGAGGTTGTTGGAACTTCCTCATTAGTATGATTTGAAAAGGCACAAGAAAGATGTGAAGGGACGCTATTAGCCCCGTTCGATTCATTCGAACCAAGATCAATTTTCATACAAAACTACTGGCCGGCCTTCAATCCAGTTCTCGTATGGGATGACATCTGGATCAGAGTTGAAAGTGAATTGGTTGAACGTCAACTTTTATCTGGGCAATTCGCCCCCACGCGGCGAATTATATGCATGGTGGTCATTTTAATTGGCTCGTTACAGATCCAAATCGATTAGTTCTGGATCTTTGTTCAATTGTATCGAACACTGCTATGTGAATGGAAAATAATTATAAATGCACCATACATAGTTCCAAAATGATAGTTCGAATTGCATGAGCACGTCCTCATAACATACCTAACATACTACACATTAGTCCTGTGCAACACTGTTTCAACCTAGATTAACTACGCAATGACGGCATTTTGTCATAATTGATTTGCCAAATATCACTTTACCACGAAATTACTAGTGCTATGGGATTTTATGTCAAGTACAGTATTAAGACCCTTATTGCTAGAGACACGCAACATTGTCTGTGAAAGTACGTATGTACTCGTACTTGGGAACAATACTAACAACGAAAACGTAATATCACTAACAGTAAAACAAGAACGCAACAAAACGTTTATGGAATCTAAGTTGATTGTTGTTTGGTCCGTGGTTGCCGACTGCGTTGTCTTGAAGAGTGTGGCGTATTATCAGATGTGCTCAAGACCGCTTCTTGCAACGATGCCTGACGATCGCGCTCAAGTGCATAATGCAACGCAACGTCAGAAAAATTCCAAGTTGATAAGAAAATGATGATTATAAGTAGTAAGGAATCTGCCTTTTTTTCTAGACGACTTTGCTAACCTCCACTTTTGTCTTGGATGCTGTTTTCTTAGGGCTCTCGATTGACATGCGAAGTCATTTCATGCAGAGTTGCTGAACGACGCGATGCGCTCATGGTTCAAGACATTATTTTCCAATCTGAAGTTGCTGTTGAGTCCGTCTCTTGCACGATTCATTGATATTGCAAAATTTCAAATATGTCTTTCATTTCGCGTGACACGAAGGACTTTAGATAACAATGGACGTGGTGTTATTGAACTTTCTCCAAATATGCACTTTCATGTTTCGATGAATGCAGTGATACTGTGATTTTGCAGTCATTGCACAGAAACGCAGAAATAATGTGTTACCAAACAAGTTTTTAATGTTTGTCAAGTTTCAATACGAGAAGGAGTAAGGCTGCAAGTACAGTAAAAGTCCTACCGAATCCTTGCATTTTGGCTAGCAATTTTATTTTGTCTCATAGACTAAATCCTCGAGTCCTTCGCTGTTCGCCTAATAAAGGCACTTTCGGTAGATTATCGGAAAACCACGTAAAAACGACTTTCTCGATTCTTTGAATATGTGTATTTTGAAAACGCCTAACGCCTAGTAAAAAATATGAGAAAAATGAAAGACAATAAAAATGCACAAACAAATTTATTACCACTTTCTCCGTATCTCAAATACATATGCAGATAATCTCATCTAAAGAAGCGATTATTCATGCAATTTTTTCTTTTGTTACTACAAAGGGATTTTTTTTAGAAAAATTACTCATTCCACTGGGAAAATGACAAGGAGTGATTTGTTTTGTTCACAACAAAAGAACCTTTAATTTAAGTGAGATGGCCTTAGAAAAATAGCCGTTTTCGATTCACTCTCAGACCGGTCGATTGTGAAAACAACGTAACTGATCTGAATTAAAATATAGCCACCATTCAAACACCTCGCGGGGGCGAATTGCGGGCTCAGTATAGAAAGGTAATAGAATAATAGAATGAAAATAAACCGAAATCCAATGAAACGAACGCAACTAATATGTACGACAAAAAGAAAATTTTTCGATTTTCGAAGAATATTTGCAGCATGGAAGAGCTTTTGCCTTTTTTCTAACTATAATTTCTACGGGCATCTCACTTATCTAAAATTGAATCTAATTCACTCCCGAGTATTTTTTCTGCTACTTGGCTAGGTTAGGTTGGGTTAAAGACGCTGCTGTGCGGAGCACAGCACATGCAGACCACCACTAGGTCCGTTGTGATACCTCATAGGCTCAAACGCCATGAGAGCCTAGTCTCAATAAAGCGATATAGATGACCAGCACTTACGTCTTTCAAGTCATCTAGGCCAATCAAGTAAAGAGACCCTAGAGTGTCCTTTCTTCTACCGGTCAAAGCAGGGCACGTGCACAGAAAGTGATGTATTGTACTCGTCCTTAAAGCTTCTGCAATAATCATTGTAAGGAAGCCGAAGAAGCATGTTCACCTATCATGCAATGTCTCGTAATGATACCCACAACCTTCTTTAGATAACTTTTCTCCAGCATCAGCAGCCCTAAAGTGGGGCATGTATACAATCAGGGTCACATGAGCATTGGGGCGACCGGTAGCGCAGTGTGTTGAGGCATCAGTCTCATGTTTGACTACCGGCGTTTCGGGTTCGAGTCCCGTCCACGACGACGTTCGTGGCCATGGATGTGCAGGAGGTACATGCTGGCAACTGCATTCTCTGAAACCAATTTATGCCAACGAAACGTCAACTGGGCCTCATGGAACAGTTGACGCGCTATGCCCCACAAGGGGTTGGAGCAATTGAGTACATGAGCATTCTGGGGTGGATTACTGGCATGCAGATCTGCTCGAGATCAGATTATATGACTACGGAACTCGGTTTTGTAGGGAATTCTCGGTCCCCATCCCCACCCGATTGGGATAATGGCAATCTTTGTCCTGACCCCAGGTATGTTGATGGGCCAAAAACGGGACAGGGAGTTGGTGCTTGGTCTTTGGACCGAACACCAGGATCTCAATCGCCATGAATGCTTGACCTAGCGTATTCCAAGCCGAGATACATGCCACTGAGACCTGTGCCACAGAAATTCTGCACACGAAACTCAATGGCGCTAACATTGTTATCTGTATTGACATTAAGGCTCTTTCCTAACATAAATTCTCATCGAAATTAGTGAAAGAATGTTTTGATACCCTTCAGTGTCTCACAAACACCAATCGGGTCACTTTATGTTGGGTACCAGGCCATCAGGGCGTTCATGGAGATTCCATCGTGAGCTCGGCTGTCGTTTACAGCGCTAGGGATACTGGAATTTATCAGGCTGGTTGAGGGTCTTTTGGGTTAGTTAAGGCTTTGGCACAATATATTTCATCTCGTAGTGCCCACCTTTGGGAATCTTAGCCTGCCCTAGGAAAAAAATTGGTGGAGGTAGTATTAAAGGTCGAGCCATCATTAAAAAAGCTATGGCTTCCGAATCTGGAGAACTATCTTCACCCCAATCATGCCGCGAAGGTACTAAGCTTAATGTCCAGTGATAAATTCACGATTTTTGCAGTTACGGAAAACTAGTTTGAACACTCATGCGAAATGTATTGGACACCGCTAATGTACGCGCGCGCTTTTACACCCCCGCCAAGTTTTATGAAACGCAATTGCTGCAATTCAACCGATGACTGATTCCATTACAATTTGTTCTATAGACGACCAAGGATTTTGACAATACATAATGCACAGCGTAGGAGCATTGTCAGTACAACACAAAATAACGCTACCGCGTTCATTAGCCAGTGCAAGCGGCGTTTCGTAAGATTGAAGCGCAAAGTCGTGAAGTTATCACTGGACTTTAAGCTTTAGGATGGAATGGCCTTTGTTGAGTACACCGAAGAAGTGTGATCTGTTTCTTTGAGAATATCCAGATTGTTCAGTATGGCTGAGTAACCATTAGTAAACTCTGTCCACTACCCTGTTTCCCGAAAACGGATGGCCGTAATTGCAGCTGTTCAGCCAAGATGTCCAAAGGAATAAAAGTAAAGCAGTAAACAAACAACAGTGTGTGTGACCTTGAGAGCACTAGTGATACAAATACAAAACACTAATACTAATACAAAATAAAGCAAAATAGTCTTTGAACTTTATTCAATAGAGTCCTGTAGGACGCTTTGCTGAGCGCCGTCCACCAAAACTACCCCATAAATTAATATAGGGCGTATAACTAATATGTATAGCCAGAAAACCATATTCTGTCGCAGGAATCGCAAGTCAAAAGAATCTGGCTTTTTCACTAAGGACCTCTCTCTTCTCGTCCTCTTCAGCAATGGTGGTATCAATGAAGATGGAGTGTTCCTCCTGGTGAAGACAACAAGTTCTGTTTTGGTCGAATTGACCCCAATACCAACTTGCCTAACCCACTGAGATATGATATTTAGGGTATTTTGCATAATATCACTAGGGTACTAGTCGGAAAGATCTTCCAAAGATACGAGTAGCAATAGCAATGTCGTTCGCATAAGCAATAACACGACCTTGTGGTGTGTCCCTAAACACCTGTTGCGTATTTTTGTTCTGGTACAAATAAACCTGACGTTTATATCTGTCAGCCTAATAAGCTCACAAAGTGAATCATCCGCACTAAGACTCGAGAGAGCATGCGGGATAGCCGTCGGTTTGACGTTACTGAAGGCGATTTCAATATCCAATATCCCTACAACTTAGAGATTTTTCAACATGTGATACCAATGACTATGTGATACCGTAGGCATGCAGAGGAAAGGAGAGAAGGTGCGATGGACTAGTGGCACGTAAGTATATGTCGATTAGACTCTTTAGCAGGCTTGATGATTAGCTAATGGGACGGAGGTGTTTTGGACGTGGGTGCGATATCCCGCCCGCTTTCGGGATAAAAACCACCTTCACATCCGGCCATGTCTGAGGAGTGCTCCATCTCCAGGCAGGCCCTGAATCTACTCTCAATCCAAAGGTACACCATGTCCATCGTTTGTTGAACGTCCTTTGAAATAGTACCGGCCCTGCGGACTTAAAAAAAATGTTAGTGGCCCATACTATTTTACCATACGAGAGATTAGAGGCAAAGTCACAAGGGGCCATTACTGTTCGAGACAAATCTGTCGCACCACCAGATTAAATGTCAAGGAATTGTGTGTCAAACAAGACCTCGTTGGTTTTTTCCACTAGAGGTCGTCCACGTCCCATATTGTTTCTGCAAATAGTTTGGTATGTTTGGACTAGTGGATACAATTTCCCATAGTCTAAAGTCTCGCTGAATTCCTCAACTCGCTCACAGAAAATCCTCCACAAATCCCGGTTAGATCTTCTGATTTAGTTTTTTTTTTATTTTTAGGTTTACTTTGTAGATTGACTGTAGTCCGGATGGCGCAACGGTTAGCACGTTCGCCTTCAACGCACTGGGCCCCGGTTCGATTCCGGGAAGTTACGTGTCGGACTATGAGCCCACTCAGCTGTTAAGTGAGTACCCATTATGGGGTAAATAACTCGGTTGAGCGTGTTGCTGATCACATACCTCTGCACAAAAACCGTCACGATCTAAAATAGAAAATGGGATGATGCTAACTCATCTCGAGGCCGTGGTTCAAATTGGACTGTTGCGCCAGTTATTTATTTATTTGTAGATTGACTAATCGGAGTCTAGCCCTGAGCTGAGAACTTCGCCATATTGAAGCTTCTTCTGCTCCCAGCCCTCAGCTCTCCAATCCGCGCGTTTCACCAGGATGGTTTTCTCCTTCCTTTATCGCAACGATTTGGTAGCAGAATTACTGATTGCTCCAGTACCTCATGTCTGCCCTTAGTGACGGAGGTAGAGGTTCACAGCCTATATTACAATACAAATGAGGAGGGTTGTGCCTCTCTCATTTGTTTCGGATTTTCCCCACACCGCATTTAGAGCCACGTGTACTGTAAGACTCAGCGGTGTACAGGGTCTACAATGGGCGGGACATATACAACGAATAGACGATGACCCCATGCCTAAGAAAACATTCACTGCAAGACATGTCGACGGAGCAAGGCTTCGAGGAAGACCGAGCGCTCGTTGGAAAGGCTCAGTAGATAAAGACGCCGAACAACTTCTGAGCGTCCGAAATTGGAAGACGCAGTCACTTGACCGAGATAATTGCAGGACGATGATACAATCTATAGCAGCTAAAGTATTAAGAAATCGGAAATTTGGTATACGAGGTTTGATCAGAAAATAACGGGAATTTTTAAATTTCGCGGGCTTTATAAATCTGAGTTTAAACAAAACAAAATTTTATCTTGTTGGTACACATGTTCGTGACATATGTAGACATTCGCAGCCTTTTTGAATGTTTAGTTTAATTTAGCACAGTTGAAAAGGTTATGCGTGATTTGTGTGCTCGGCGTATTACAATACATCTGAGGCAGATTACTGCCCGGAGAAGAAAAAGCTTCAAAATCCTAATTGCCACGTATACGGTTACATTCAAGTAAGTATGAATGTATTGTATGATATATATGGCTACATACTGTTTACTTAACACCATGGGAATTGTGGTAAATTCGCAATTACTGAAAATAAAAAATCCCGGAGTTCTCAAATTACATGGATGTTTTTTTTTTACCAATTATTTGGTGTCCCAAAGGTGCATTTTCATAAACTATCAATTACAAGAATCGAATTACACTTCAATTGAGCGGAATCCTTTATCTTCTTCCAAGTGTTAACTGTTTCCTGTTCCAAAAGGTTTTCATCGGATTTCCATAATGTGTTCCTTTGAATCTTCGAATTTTTTTGATTTTTTTTCTAATACGTGCTTGCTGCTAGGATAAGGGTGAATAGCGGAAACAAATGTCGGAAGAACCTTCTAAAGCAAGTGAAAAAAAACGACAAGATTTTAAAGTGAATAAGAAAAATATGAATTGTTATTCTTTGTTGCACACGTACACTAACCAACAGTATGCGTGAAGGGTACGTGCGTTTGCGCGCGTCTGTAGCCGCAATTTCGTGTTCATAATGGCCACATGTCTTTGCACCGGAACAGAACAATTTGACAAGCATTACAAAAAGAACATTATCCTTGATAAATCTCAATACGCAGGTGTAAAAGAAAATAAATATTCGAAATTCTTTGGTGGTGGTAGGTAGTGCAGTTTACTTATACATATTAGGTCAATCACACAGTTTTTTTCTGTGAATAAAATATTGACTTTATGAAATTGCATGGAATAAAAAGTAAGCAAAATAATTGTGCTGCCCAAATAAAATTTGTTAGAATATACAAGGTGGCGCAAAAGTAATCATCCGATGTTTTTTGGCGCGCTCGGTGGCCGTGGTCGTTCGGTCACCCCTCTACGATACAACATCTAGAGCTCGGAGTTTTACAATAAATCGCGGCGCGAATAAAAACTACCTATAGATACTAATAGAACTCCCACAGTGCTCCGCGTCTGTCAGTATAGAGACGCCAAGGATAGGAGGTGCATGCTAGCAACTGCACTTCCGAAAAGTAGATATGCTACCGAAACGTCTACAAGGCATAGAAATGCTAGAGATGTTGTCGCACTCATGCCCCTGTAGGGGTCAAAGCAATTGACATGTTTTTGGCCGTAATTTTTTTTTCATGAATGAAAAACTTTGGTTCTGCTTGTGGATTATGTTTATTTGACATCTTTGTTTTTTTTTCATCAAGTCGAGAAAATGTCAAGTGGCCGTCGCTAGACTTGATGACCATACGGCTACGGGCCCGTTTTATGGCATTTTCCATCACTTTTGTCAGAACTTCTGACGATAGGTTCTGACATTCTTGGCGGATATTCTTTTTGAGGACTTCGTTGTTGATATAAATCCGTGACTTCAAAAAACCCCACAAACAGACTTCTTAACCTGGAGCGGTCAAATCGGGTGATCTTGGCGGCCAATGCAAATCGCCAAAACAAGAGATTAGGCGACCCGCTTCAGAATTTCGGTCGTCGCTCTTGCAATGTGCGCCGTTGCTCCGTCCTGTTGGAACCACATGTCCCTCAGTCCCAATTCATCCAATTGAGGAAGGAAAGACCGAAACATCTCGTGTTGTCCCAGTCTCTTCAAGGCGAGGTGTTTGCCCGGATGGTGTCAGAAAAACTCGGGCTGTGCCAATACCACAGACGAATTATTCCGCAAAAAAATGAAACAATTATTCCGCGTTCTTGAGGAGTATAACGTTCCATGGCGTATCGGCGTATTCTGCATCTGTTTACTTGACAAATGTCATAGCAGAATTTACTTTTGCCGCCATTTGAAAAAATTATAGTATCTTCCGGTAGGGTGATTACCTTTGCGCCACCATGTACTTTCAATGAGCAGATCCGAGCCGCGTTTCTTTCTAACAGAAGCAGACAAAAGATACGGAAATCGCTACAATCAATGTGAATCACAGTTTTGCGCCATCTACCTTAACAACCATGAAACATATTAGCCGAACAAGATTCCTGCACCAACTGTTCATCCATTACTATCGGGGACAGTGTTGTTAGTGTAATGTGAGCAATAGTTTTAGAACAAAGTGCGAAGAAACGCGGCTATATTTTAAGTTTTATGTTGACATTTGAGGGGGGTCTCAGTCGAAAAATCGGAAGATAATCCTTTTATTTTTTGTTACATCATAACTCCGGAAATATTGAGGCTAGCTCAGTGAACTTTTTTTTGTTTGATTTGTATACATTTTTTTCTTGTAAACAATCTGTGAATTATTAAATTCGAGCAAGCATTAACGAAATTACAACCATTGAATGCCTCATTTTTCCGTAACCGAGATTCATCTAGTTAATGCACCTTTTTACAAAAACTACTAAAGCTTTTTCAATTTTTATCTTTTCTATGTATAAAGGAAAGAATACCGAACATTTTGTCGCTTTATTTATTCAGATCATTTTTTTTTTTTTCATTTTTTGACGTGAAATTATTGGTGTCGGAAAATTTAACCAGTTTTCACAACCCATTGATATTTTTTCCCCGATCTTTTAATAGGAATATTTTAAATATAAAACGTTAAAACCTTCAGATACTATTCAAGAAAGGTTCATAAAAATTTGAGCCCCGTAGGATTGATAGATGCCCAGAAAAGGTACATTGAAGAGGAAAAAACGTGATTTTTCAGGAGAGCATTTTTATGTAACGGATGACATTTAAGAAAATCGATACTTGGGTTATCGTTGAGACCAGGAATGATATCTAATCGATCGATGCGATCTTTTAAAACCCTTTTACTAGTGTTTTGTCGAATTCGAACCTATACTATGTTATGTAAATTTGTTGCTGCTTTTGCCTACACTACGATGCTTCGAAGCGGAAATTCGCTGTTTGTATTGTAGTTACTGAGTTGTTCAAGAAAATATTTTTTTTTATCCATTTATCATTGAGATATTTTCACCATTTTTAACCAACATGACCAGAATGACATGGAAAATTTTTTTAAGCTAAAAAAAATCTTTTTTTTTTCGACAGACCCTCTTTAAGTTGAGTTTAATGCTAACTAACACAAGACACACCCTGAACGAAGAAAGTACGTGCTCCATTTTCCCCTAATTTCTTCTTTCGCTATTCTATTCTCTATCCATTCTTTGCGGCTTATTCTGTTCTGTTCTGGTACAAGGCAACGCGACTATTAAGAGAAATGTATGGTTTTCATCTTTGCTTCATCTTGACTTGAGCATGAGAGTCAGAAGTGTACGCACGCGCCTATTTAGTACAATCTAATGTTTGGTATCCATCCCATGGATTTCATTCAATTGGACTGTATTGTTGTTGTAGTACAAAATGTGTAAAATACACTGGGACGACCATCTGCCTGTCTTTGCTTGGGCGTTTCACAACCATCCAAATGAGTACTTTTTCGAATTTGAAGTGAACTCGAATCTTTTGTAGAATCCATCGAGATCTATCCGCCAACAACAACTAGATCGTGTTATTTTCGGAATGAAATAACTTTATTTTCAAAGGGGCTGCGTGGGTGTAAAAACTAATGTACAGGAGAAATGGCGGAATTTGAAAATGGATATGCATCCCCGAAAATTAGCAATTGCCAAAAATTGGCGAACATTTTGAAAATGAGATTTGTGACAAGTATCCTTTATTGAAGATGTCACTCAAATACTTTGATAGCAATTCTTTTCGTATTTTGTTTTGCGTTCACTATATGGAATAGCGGCATGGATTTTGCTCGTGTATTTTTAGGGATATTTTTGTCGCGGTGAGTAATCCGTCTATAGTCCAGGCTAGGAAGCCCGAAAAGGCTTGATTAAGGGAAAAAATCGTGAATTAATATTTGGCGCAATTGTTGAGGACAGTCCCATGAATATGTGCTCAAAATTCCCCGACGAAAGGGGGTCCGGAAGTGTAGGGGGCAGGGGGTGAAAGGTCCTTTTCATTAGTTTTCCTTGATTTGTTTGGAAACTATGGATTCTACGTACGAAAAATGTCCCAAGGCCGAATCAAAGCACATAAAATTGCCTACAAAATGATTTATTATACCCTAGACCATGGTTTATTATACTCTAGCTAAACCAGGGGTGGACAACCAGCGGCCCTCCATTGCTTTTTATGCGGCCCGAGAGGCAATAACGTATTATGTACTTTAAGTTAGGATCTGCAAAATGTGAGCATGCTGTAAACACACACAAGTGCCCTCTTGTAGGTTTTAGAAATACCTATATATGAAGTTCATAATAGACCTAGAGGAAAAAGCCGAATGATTTGCGCACAATACATAACGCCAAATTTGTTTGGTTGGTCAGTTGGAGCATGCTGGCAACGTACATCGTCCGAAACTGGTTTATGCCAACGAAACGTGAGCTAAACCACATAACTCATAGCTGACGCGCTATGCCCACTAGGGGTCATGGCAAATGAGTAAACTTGGTTGGTTGCACAAGGAAAAGCTAATCTATCTACTCAATTGCCCTAACCCCTTGTGGGGCATAGCGTGTGAACTGTTCAATGCAGTTGACGTTTCGTTGCCATAAACTAGTTCCGGAGAAATGCAGTTGCAGCATCTCCTATCCCATTGAGCCGCCAACCTGCGACAAGTCGGGAGATGCTGTGGCCTAATTGCTTAATCTTTGGTCATTGCATAACAAAAAATTAAATGGCAGACCATTTGGGCACTGCTAAAGCGGTGGCAAATATTATCCATGTCGAGAATAAATCGACTTTACTCAAGTGCACAGTGTTGATTGGAATGGTGTTTGATTCCGGACACTGCCACAGGTATTAGCGCGAAAGGACAGACCGAAATTCAATTAAACTTTTGGATCAAGATTGTTGACCTGAGTAGTTTTCACCGAGGAAGCATCAAGCGAATGAGTCTATCTTTTTTAAATGAAATTTGTGGTCGCGTTAGTGATGCTAAAGAGGGAAAAGAAAAATTACATTTATTTTTCTGACGAAAATCTGCTAGCGCTGTTGTTGAATAACACACAACTTTTGAACTCGCTCAGTTGCCAACTAGCCGAAGGTTGCATTAGCAATTCCCGCACGAACTATTAGCGGGATATTCGTAGCTAATGAAATAGCTACGAATATCCCGCAACTACATACATATATGATTATACACAACTAGTTTACTTACGCAAGCTGAGCTACCTGAGTTAGTAAACTCGCCCAATTAAATCAACCCTTTAACGGCCAGAAAAGCTGTGCCCGTGGCCATAGGGTGGAACGAAGTGAGCATATCTAAAACTTTACTAATTTTCCTCACTCCCTTCCCCATCTACCCAAAATCACCCCAGACCCGTATTTTCAGTGCTAAGGTCTCAAGAGTTTAGTTTAATACAACTTTCACCTGTATTTATGCGGCAAACCATTGGATTTGAGACTTTTTAAGGGCTTTGGCACGCATTTTGTCAATTTTAGTCGTTTTTTTTTTTGCTAAAAATGACTTACTATCAGTTTAACTGACAATATTCCTCCAGGAAAAATTGAATCTTGTAGGAAATGAAATGATTATGTATATGAATTACCGTCACGAATCAAGATAATCGCCAGCACTTTATAGTAATTCTAGCTTTTCCTAAAGATTCTCGTCAGCGCTTCAGATTTTCGCCAGTTATTTCTACCGATTCTCGACAGCACTTCAAATTATCGTCGTCGTCCTTCAAATTTCGTCCGTAATTTGAGACCGAGTACAATTTTCCACCATGGGGGATGGTCGGGTTACGAGTGATTTTTGGAGGCATATTCCCTCCCCGACGTTTTTTTCGGCCGGTACCTTGCCTCGAAAATCGTAAATAATTTTTTTAATTTTAATAATCGTAAAATTTTGTCCTAGATTTTTTTTATCGTATTTGCTGAAAATCGTGCAAAATATAATGAATTATACTACGAGTATGTGGCCCCGCAGAGGAGCGTTCTAAATGACTTGCCTGCGGTAATTTATTCGCGCATTTAATAACTTCCGCCGGCGTTTTCATAACATTTAAATTGACAATTTTCAAATTATACCTCAGTTTGGCGGAGTGTTAGCAACGGAATTTCTGTCCGATTCCCTGCACTGACACTTAATGTTTTTTTCTACTGTGCGGCCCTCCCAAAATATATTTCTTTTGAAAGTGGCCCACTGCCTTAAACAGGTTGCCGACCTCTGCTCAAGACCATGAAACAGTACATACATACTTATATGGTATATTGATTTATTCACAAGGGAAAACCGCACGATAACTCCCAATAGAATATAGTTAACAGAAATGATCGGGGGAGTGGAAAATTTTGATTTTGCTCGACAAGTCAAGGTTTTTGATACAATTTACAAAAAATAATATAACGGTTAAAGAGAGATCTCGTCCATATCATACGTCAATTTAACACTACTATCTACCATTAATGTATTTACCATCAGGAACGGTACACTCTGTATAATATGCATTTAGCAACAAAGGCGCAAACCACAATTGATTCGACGCACAGGAGAGAGTTAGAAGGAAATGAAAAAGAGCGAGTGAAATGAAGTAAGTGTGGAATTAGGAAGGTGGTTGGGAGTTTGACATTTTATGTGTCGGCTATATGAACCGGGCGGGTGTTCCGCGGAAGAGAGACAACATGGAATGTTATTGTTCACAAAGGAGAAGTATGAGGGAGAATGTGAGTTTGACATCTTATGTGCTTCTATATGGACTGAGCGGGTGTTGCGGGGAAGAGGGCGTGTGTTTCTCTGTTTACTTTTTACGAGTGGAATTACTCCAAATAGTTTAGTGTTGAGTACATGCGGATTGCTCCTCCATAGATTCTCTATGATTCGACGAGAATATCAGAGCTGGTTCCCCCTGGATCAAAGACAGGTCAACTGTTTTGCATGGGAATTGATCCGAGATCGGGTGAAACGTCCACGCCTCACTAACTGTGTCGAACTGTAACCCTAACACTTGTTTAAAATAGTAACCAATTTAAAGTTGACGTAAGTAGCTATCAGTCGAGCGTTCAGCCAACTACATACTTAGCTAATCGTCTACGTAGCGACATGCTCTAGAACTAGAGATTATGCAAATTCATTCTCTATTTCGTCTCTCATGTACCAGACACTTTTGTCTCGAAACATAAGAATAGATTGCATAGAAAACCCTAATTGCAAGTTTCGTCTAGTGAAATATTCCTAGCTATCCGACAGGTTTAATATAGTCTTCTTATAGATATGTACATACATATAACGAAGATTCATAAGTTTTATCTCTGAATGAAAGTCATGGCAGCTTAACGTCTGTGATCGTTATCTTCGAACATTTTCAATAGACTAATAGATTTTCACTCATTCCCCGATGAAAATATATTTTCAATTTTCTTCAGCGTGGTTTACCCTTCATTCAAACCTAAAGTAAAGTCGTTTATAGTTTTCTTATAAGCCACAATGTATACATACATAAGTCAATTGTTGCTTTATTGAAACGAGTGATTTACGACACCTCATTTTGAAAATACTCACTGAAAGTGATTTTTCTACCCCGTGCCACTATAAAAGTGGACCCGCATTCTTCAGAAAATTAACTTCATTGAAAATACCCATTATCTTCATTGTGTTGTCAACTGCCTTGAGCACTAAATAGTTCCGTACTGCAGAATTGCAATTCCATTTTATCGAAGATTTAAAGATCGGTTGAGTTTCAAGTTTATTTCTTCGTAGCTGCATCGGCAGTCCAAATCCCAAAGTACATTGTAATCCCAAACGCATACGTTTTTGTAGCGTGAAAGACGATTATCCTCCCTATGAAAGGAAACCTGCCAAGGGTTGTTTGAGCATTGTATACTAACTAAACCAAGCATTGTTGACGGATTTACAAATTTCCGTAACGAATTAAGTGTTTTATGTTTTCATAGATCATGTGGAAAGGGATTAGATATTAAAACAAAACCAAGGCTTTGAAGAAGTACGAGTAACCTCTAAGCAGCTAAAACGGTAAACAGTTGGTAAGAAAAAAGTAAATAAAATGTAAAATAATAGAAATTAATCGTAGAACTAGACTTATTTGCTTGACATAATTCCTTATGACTTATGTTGAAGCAGATAACAGTTGATGCTCAAACTTGTGTGTTATCATACGATGGCCTCTTAAAAGAGACAAAAAAAAACTAAGGACGTTGCTATTCAGGTATAATGGATTATTTACACGATAACCATCATAGGTATGAATAAAGTAAGGGGACTTGTAGAGTTTTTGTATTTTAGAGTATAGTACATGAGACAGACACTAGTATAAGTGTCTCGACCTCTTAATGTGTGGTTGGACCCGAACAATATAGACATTAACTTAGTGAACAGCGGCCATGTAACATTATGGACTGGCTTCCCAATTTAATGGAACACGTCTAGTTTCGCTTTTAATTCGAGGATTGAATTGTGCTTAAACTAATAAGTTAGTAAAAGATGTTGGTTTCTGTATCCAAATGTTTATTTTTAATAGAGATTTAATTAATCCTTTTAATCAACTTTTTGCTTTCATTTTATTCCTCGCTATAATTTCAACTTGGGACGTATACACCTTTTGTCCTTCAAAATAATATATTTACTGAGCAAATTGACAGATTTTCGAATGGAATTGACAAATTTCCGAACCAAATTAATAAAGCGAAACAAGTGTACATTTTTGCGACGTTCAATTTCAAATTTTGTGAGTGGCATCTACGGCAAACGGTTCTACGCATCGGAGCGACCCGTTTTCAAGAGCTGCCAAAACCCCTTCAATGTAGAAGGAAGTATATTTGTGTGTCATATTTTCAACGTGTCCGTTTTTTATGGAATTTGGGAGCTTCACATCTCGGCGCAGCTGCTCTCAATCCTCCTCCACCGCGCCGGCATCGAACTCAACGGCCATGGATGGAGTTAGATGTAACTATTGCGACGAGTGGTGCCATCTCTAGGAATGCTCGGGTTTAAATCACCATAGACAGTGGAACGCAACATTTATAGCTGGTCTCTGCAGAAACAGAGGACAACAAACATCCACCTTAAATAACTCACCTATAGTTACGGCGAGTACGCACCAGTTGTCTCCGGTTACACCTGCGGACAATCCGGCACGATTTATTCCGAGTCAACACAATCTGACTCCAGCTTCACGCGTCGCTAACTTCAACCGCTCCGCTATCCAGGAGACAAAACTAAATCACAACTCGTCCCTCAACTCCTATAGCAACTTCATCATCGTAAGGAAGGACAGGCTAATGCTGGAGGGGGGGCTTGTCATCCATCCATCCATCATCCATCAGTTGCCAGCACGCACCATTACAGGCTGTCGGTTGATGACTCATCAAGACCCATAAGAAACCACAACATGCTGCTGTCAAAGCAGTATCTAGTTGGATGCTATCGAAGTGATTTCCCGAGCTTTGATCGAATGGACAGAGCTCCACCGCCACAACCATCACGCGAAACCTAAGGGACCTCGAAAGGGAAATCCAAGGATTTAATAGAGTCCTATTCGATAACGCCAGTTATAAATCTGCAAATGCTATGCTGCACAGGGAGGAGGTACATACGGCGATACTGGACCTTAAAAACAATAATGTATTTGGCGCTCAACTAACAGACATTTCACTGGAAGAACGAAACCTGCCTAGAGCGACCAGGACCACGCTCGCTCGGCTCAGTTCAGGCTAATGCTCGCGCCTCAACTCATACTCGTCCCGAATCGACCACAGCATCCAAACCACTTGTCATACATGCAACAGTTCAAGCCACTACGTTGAGCACATCTTCGATTGCCCTGTAGCACCGACGGGCCTAACACCTATAGCGCTTTGCGTTCCTGCTTTTTGGAATGAAATTAACAATTTTACGAATCAAATTATCAAGTTTGCCAATCAAATCAACACCCATTTTGTCGAATCAGGTAATCATAATAGCGATTGAAAATATTTTTTTTTTATTAAATATGGGGGTACCTCTTAGTCTGTGTATTTTAAACGAGGAAGAAAAAATGCTTGGCAAGATTGCTAGAAATGCAAGTCCAACAAAAAACATTCGCTATAAGTTACATAATTTTTACTGCAAAAAAAAAATCACATGTAAGGTGATTGAATTGCTTGTTTATAAAGTACATACACATCTATCATTTCACATTGGAGTCGTCTGTCGTCATTAGAAAAATTAAATGTAAACTTTCCGAAGCATTCTAATGTAAATATGCGGACCATTAAAATGCATTTAGGCACACATTGATCACAATGAAATTTGAAATCTGGGACAAAAAAAAAATTATATAAATTTTGAATTAAATAAATAGGGACTTCTCACATAAAGTTTGTATTGTAATTTCTACTGCATGCATCATATTCAATTGTTTTGTAAAGAAATTAATCACAACTTTTTTTTCGGATAAATCATTTCAAATTTCGTCCTGCCGCAGTTTTCCATTGCGATTTTTTTTTGTGCGGTTGAATCGCAACTGAATCGATGCAGCTCCTGACGTGTATTACGAGTACATGTCTGAGTCTGAACCCATCTTCGCCGCAATATCGCCCCGCAAAAATGATACGCAATAAAATACCACGGTGTGTGCTAGGACTAATCGTAAGTCTATGTCATACCAACTTGTGCTGAAAATATGAGATGTGAGAGTAATGTAAGCCTGATAGCGGCTAATAACAAAAATATTAACACATCCGAAAATAATTATTTGATCTGGATATTACTTTATTCTAGCTGGTTTCGTTACTAACGAAACTTAATGATTGTATTAAAAAAAATTTAACTTGCAGCGAAGTTTTTTTTTACTGGAATTCCATTCCTACAATTCTAGCTAAGGTTTTTCCTCCTCATTTTGAATATGCCGACTATGCGGTACTTTCACATTTCTCTCTTTCAATTGCCCTAACCGCTTGTGTTGTTGACGTTTCATCGGTATAAACTGGTTTCGGAGAATGTGGTTGCCAGCCTGCACATCCATGGCCACGAACGTACTTGGAAAAAAATTCGCCCGTCGAAAGGGATAAACGCCCCTTGATAAGACATATCACTTGGTTCGACCCAATGAAAAAGTGACTAATGGCGATCGACAGCTATATTTCAATAACGGAGCCTATAGTTCAGTGCCTTGAGGCATTATTACGATGAAAGAAATGTAAATTAGGCCTTTTAGGAGGTGTTGACGGGCATTGCTCCCAAGAGGGGTTAAGGCTAATAGTAAATAGACAGAAATATCATCACGCTTTCCCAACTGCTACTCCAGAGGTTGTACTGGACCTCCTGCCGATGGACACACACACATTGAAGCGGAAGCAAGAAAAGCAACTGTCAGACTCAGGGCCTGCGAGATAAAGATCTCCCCAAATCAACTAGGCTGCTTGAAAAATGACAATGTACTTGTAAAACAAAATCCTTCGATTCATCCCTTTCAATCAGTTACATAGAACAAAGAAGGATGAGCGGGTGGCTACAACTCACTCCGACACAGCACAATCAAATGGTTTCAAAACGGAAGAGGATTCCGGAGCGGGTATTATCGGTCTTGAGAACCGAGCCTTTATCCTACTGGGTATGTTACCGTCCGTGTTCCAACCGGACCTTCCGCCATGGAGGTTTATGCCAAACTTGCTGACTATTTAAACAGGCAATATTTACCGACAAGCAGGCTATCTAAGCACTGACCAGCTTCACTATCAATTACAAGCTGGTACTGTCCCGCCAACGAACAAACTCACACTTTACTGGGTCCCTGGTCAATCGGGCATCAGATAGGCTAGCAAACCGAACCTCCACAGTTCCTTCTACGGCCCAGTACCGTTTTGTGGAATACCACTCTGCTATTGCAGAAACCTACGTATAATAAGAGCCTGGGAAAGCGCACTTGCGACATCTCAGTGGGAGGCCTTTCCGGACCATTCGAAATGTATATTAGGCCAGTCCTATACGTTCAGGTATACCTTCAGGTATATAGTGTGTGTTGTCTCACTGCACAGTCGTCCAAACCTGCACAGGCGTCCAGAACTGTATGGTTGTAGCTGTGCAGGTATACCCAAGGTAAGTGCCGGTGCACATGGACGTCCAAATGACGCCTGACGCTGCGTCACTTTCAATCGGATAGGAAGAAATACATTACGGACAATGAAGCGATGCACATGGCCGCAGATAGCTATCCGATAGCTGTCGGCGGCATTTTGCCGCCGCGATAGCTATCTGGGATGACGCTAGTATCTGCCCCTATCTGCGTCACTTCACGCGTTCGCATTTCAATTTTTAATAAGCCGGCCCACATACATTCGAACCCGGAACACGGACACGGTCACAATGTCTGATTTGTACGATGTTTCTTAAACCATTCGCTTGGGGATCACTTATACAGTCATTTCCACAAGACCGTATACCTCACAAAATAAAAACAAAATGTTACAAGTAAAAAATTTTATTTTTTATTGAAAGTAAATACAAAATACATTTTCGCAATTATATTTAATACATGGTCCAATCGCCGTCACTATTGATTATTGACTGGCATCTTCGGTGACAACTTCCGCCCAATTTTTCCGCGTAGTCTGTCGATAAGTTCTTCCAAATTTTTTGTAGCGTTCGCCTTAAATGTGCTGCTCCTTTTATTTGCTTTCCTTGAAGCTTCTGCTTCATTAATCCCCATTAATCCCATTCTTCTTTCCAGCGTGTACACAACCGGCTTCTATGTTTCGGATCGTTATCTTCTTGTAGAAACTAATCGGTGTTGTCTTTGCCATATAGCATCCTAGCAGACTTCAATAATCCTTTCTTGTACAAAATGATCATCCTTTCAGCAGTAAGAATTCCGGTAAACGTTATTAATTTTCCGAAACCGCGTGCAGAAAAGCATCCATAAACATGGACCTTCACAGGGTGTTTAACGGTTCGGTTCACGACAGCTTCTCCTTTTTGTGACCACACTCGTCTCCTGAACGTATTTACAGCAAAACTTGATTCATCCGTAAAGATCACGTTGTCCCAATCACGATCGATGTTTTCCTTAGCCCACTCTACACGTCTTCGCTTCTGGTTTTCGGTAAGTAATGGTTTCATCAAGGCATACCTGGTTTTGATGTTTTCCTCTTGTAATCTTCGCCGAATCGTATTCAAGGACACGTAAATATTCTTCTTCGATAACATTTCCTTTGCTTGCACTAAGGTAGTAACGGACGGATTTTTCTTAAAAATATCAATGATGGCCTTGAAGTGCTTCGGGTTTTACCCCTACCAGGTAGATCGTCTACATTTCCAGTATCTTTAAAACGCTTTATCCACTTATTCACAAACTGTGTCGAAACTTTCAGGTACTTTCCGGCCGATGCAGGTGTCATTTTTGGTCCTTTCGGATGACTTACTAAAAACACAGCTTCGAATCGTTTTTTGTAAATCGCACTCATTTCACTTGACGTCTTATCACTCTCCTACTTGAACTTAGAATGACCAAATTTATACAATGCGAAAAAGAGGAAGAATGCAGGTAACTAAAAGTCCCCCACCACTCTTTGAGAAATGGTGCATTAAAAAGTTACAAAGTATACGCTCTTGTCGAAATTACTGTAAGTGCTAATTAATTAATTGTTAATCGTGACTATTACAATTGACAATTAATTTAAAAAAAAAAATAGTGGGGATGGATGCTCCTCAGCCCGGATGGAGGTTTGTAAGGGGGGTGAAAATGGTGTCAAAAATGCGAAATTCCTCATATTTTAGAAGTTATGGCCAAAAAACAGTTTATTTAAAACTAAAAATAACATAAATTGTAAATTCAGGTTCGCTATTATGTGGCCCGGCTTATATAATACAGAGTCACGCTGTGTCCTATCGCATCATGTGAATTGAAATGCAGATAGGTATCCGTATCAAAGAAGGAGGAGCTTAAGTGACGCGGCGTCCGGCGTCATTTGGACGTCCATGTGCACCGGCTCTAAACCTGAAAGTATGGCCGGCTTTAGATGCTGGCTGCCGCTTTTGCGAGGCTAATGATGAGACCTCACAACGCATCCTTTGCGAGTGCGAAGCTCTTGTGCAACAGCGCACCGAATGCTTCGGCGTAACATTCACTTTGGTCGAGAACATCCCCTCTATTATACCTTAGTCAATTTATCGAGAAGAGTCGGCTGAGTCATATGATCTAGTCCAGCTTCTCGATAGAAAGGCCACAAGCACAATAGATCCATTGGTCGCAGTGCTTGTGCTTCCGACCCACGGCACATCCCCCTTTATCTAAGCTATTGTACTAAACCAGAAATCTGTCTCGACCCAATTTTATCATTATTTTTTTACCCAAACGCATAATCAGCTTTCAACTGATTTTGATAATTCGTTTTAATAATTTTTGCGTGTAGTTGAGTCACGCATAATCAGCTTTCAACTGATTTTGATAATTCGTTTTAATAATTTTTGCGTGTAGTTGAGTCTTGTACCATTCTATGTTAAAAATACAAGATTAATTGAACAGGATTCCCGTATATAATACAATAGCTTTCATGCTCTTGGTTTCCTGTTATCTGTAGTAGTTGAAAAATATCGAAGGTGACTTAGTTAGTTCAGAAAAACCCTGTAACTGATAATAAGATGTAAGTAACACAATGCCGCTCGCACCCAGCAAACAAACTGCACTGCAGAGGCATTCCGATTAATATCAGTCTCCGAAATTTACCATGAAACAAAACTATTAATTCCAATAAGAAGGGGACCAAATGGATGAGAAATGATTTGGATGCGTGCTATGAAATAACATAATAACAAAAGTCATTCCATCACCAAGACGTCACTCTCCACCTCTCTACACTGTATCATGGACTGACAATATCTAATGCCCGCTGTCCATTTTAATTAGGAGGAAACCTTCCCAGTATAATACGAGTATATGGGAGAGACCAAATGAATTCTTTGCCATACCGCAACACACTAACCTTGCTACCATTAGCGGTCGCCATAAAAATGGGCTTGTCCTAGGCGTTGTTGGTTCATATATCCGGATAATTTAAATTTGACTGTAGACTTTGTCCACACGCGTTGGCTTGGTTTGCAGGCGGTGTTATTTGCCACTTGAATTAACATCATAATAGCCACGCCATTGTCAAAGACGCATTCCGGAATGACAGCCTGGCTCGACTCTCATCTTTATTAATTACTTATTCTAATGATTCGCTAATGTGCCGCGCGGGGGAAAAATTTGCAAAACAAATATACAGATAATTAAATCGTTTGTAGAACAGGTAGTTGAAGATGATTGACAACTGCCATTGGTTTGGCGAGGCTACCATATTTGCTATCACACAACATATCAACGCCATATCCAATAATGATTTTCTATCCAAACTACGATTAATGACTATCGAACAAATATATAAAAAAAAAGATTGTTATCGAGGCGGGGCTAGTCCATCTGCTCGTCCTATTTTCTACTTTCCACCGAAAACAAAACAATGGCATACTCACCCGCCCCGATATCAAAAACTAACTGCTGATGGATGACTTAATTGCGTGACTGCGGGTGTATAAAGACCGGCACGCACCAGTTATCTGTTTCGAGGGCGAGGGGTTTTTCAGGATCAAGGAATATATGCCAATAGAAATACCATTACGGAGTGTAATGAAATTTGAAACTTACATAGTAGTTGCCCAGGGTCATGGCCAGAAAGGGCAGATGGATTTTATGAGGATTGTCATCATTATACGGAGGCGAATACTAGTGGACAGGAGGGTCGACTTCAGCTGTAAGCATTTGGGAAAGCGGATTTAACCGTGCAATCGGAAGGATAATATGATTGAAGGAGGAACGTAATTTCATATGATTGAGGGAGGAACGCAATTTCAATAACACTAATGCCCGTTTTATCAATGTCTGGTAAACTGCCAGTTAGCTATCCGGGACACTAAATTTAAGCTTAGCGCATGCAACGCTCAAAATATGATAATGCAGTCCACAGCGCAGCTAATGCAGTATTGGCCACCTGTCAGCATTATTTTACAGCTGAGTTGGTTTCAGATCCGTTTCCTTCGAATGCATATCCAGAACTCTGTTCCTTGTGACCAGTTTAATTCTCTCATTTGAATGTGCAAACGTAAACAGTTCTAGCTGTCAAAATCTCAGCAGCCCGTATCAGCGGTTTGGAATTATTGTCCGATAAATTCTTAACCAGAGGATGAGTGCTGTTCAGCGTTTAGGATAAGATTTAAACCAAACATTGAGAAAACGGCCCTCAATGTTTGTGGGTGGGTCTCAATGCCCGATTAACTAACCGGAAGATTAGATTATCGAATCGATAATCTGCCGATTAAATATTTTAATTTTCTTAAATTACCTGTCTGATGGATGGCAACGCATCGCAAGGCTCAAGACAAAACTCTAGCAAAATCCGCAGGAGGCATTCTGCCGTCGATACCATCCTATTCAATGTCTGAATGGTCTCTCAGCATTCATTTGCGGATGAGTTTGCTCCAGAGCCTCTTCTATCGAGTGAATTTCCGAAGCTCGGTTCTTTATGGCCAGTTTAATTGTTCTCATTTGAATGTGCAGAATTAAACGGTTCTAGATGTCAAAATCTCAGGAGCCGGTATTAACTGTTTGGGTATATGTCGTTTCAGCAAACTTTTAATTAGTCGATAGGTGACGTTATCAATCGGATAAAGGCTTACCAGTCATGACAAAACCAAATTACCATTAACCAAACTTTAACCGGCATTGAGAAACCGGTCCTTAATCTAATAGCAGCAGTAGTAGATTTTGCGAAAGATTTGGTTAAATCTTCAGATATGATCAAATCTTGTGTGATCTGAGTTTGTTATAATGACAGTTCAATAGCCTTTGCCCAGCAAAATTGACGCTATTATGAAGATCAAACAACCAGACAAAGTTTGCGAGCTACGAAAATTTAATTTTTGTCGATGTTTCATGCCACGAGCTTCAAGCATCACTTATATCATAGGTCTGCTTGGTCGTTCTCGAAAAGCGAATAAGCGCAAGGTTCAATGAACCAAAGAAGGCATCATACGTTTCAAAAATGTAAACAGGCTATTGCAGAGGCAGCGATTTTAGCAAGCATGCGTGAGGGCGCTTCCCTGCGCCTTACAACTGACGCAACTAGCATTAGTGTTGGAGCGGTAGCAAAGCAACTAGTGGACGGATCCTGGCAACCGCTTGGTTTTTTCCCCGGAAACTCCAAGGCGCTGAGCTGCGGTATAGCACCTATAATCGAGAGCTGCTGGCGGTGTATTTGGCGATAAAACATTTCCAACACATCCTTGAAGGCCAGGTCTTTCATGTACGCACTGACCACATGCCGCTGATGTTTTGTTTCCAACAACGGTCGAGTCGCACGAATCCTCGCCAGGCGAGACAGCTGGAGTTCATATCTCAACTTCCCACGGATCTTCGGCACATTTCAGGCATCGACAATGCTCAATGCTGTAGCCGACGTGCTGTCTCGCGTTGAACAGTTGGACTTCCCAACTTATTGTAGCCCCCAGGAATTGGCACCCGCGCAAGATATAGACCATTGCAGCGTCAATCGAATCGCTGTCGTCGTCGTTAAAGCTCCGCGTGTTGACACCTGCACCTATATGTTGCGTTTTCCCGATGGATGTTCCTCAGCCTTACACTCCTGAAGGTTTGCAAACCCGTGTTTTCGGCAGGCTCCACAACACATCGCAATCAACTGGGCGGATAACCAGCAAGCTGATTCGGCGTAAGTTCATGTGGCCGAACATGAAAAAGGACAATATCCATCGTGTCAAAACGTGCATATCATGCCAGGTAAGCAAAATTTCACGCCACGTTAAAACCAGCAACCAATGTTCTCCTTTGCCTTCTACTCGATTCCGATGGATCTTGTGCGATAATTGCCACCGTCTGACGGATATAGAAACTTGTTAACCATCATCGACCGTTTCACTCGTTGGCCAGAAGCGGTGCCACTACAAAGGATTGATGCAGATACTGTAGTCGCAGCGTTCTTTCGGGCATGGGTGTGCAGGTTTGGTGCACCGGAAACATTAACAACGGACCAGGGGTCACAGTTTGAGGCACGATTATTTCAACCGCTCACGCATCTTGTGGGATGTAATCGTACGCGCTCTGCAGCTTATCATCCCCAGTCGAATGGAATCATCGAGCAATGGCACCGCACATTGAAATCGGCATTATCGTGCACAGGTGTACAAAAGTGGACCGAAATTTTGGACACCACGCTTTTGGGATTACGCACAGCCCTAAAGGAAGATTTGGGGTGGTCCGCAGCAGAACTTGTCTATGGAACCTCCCTGAATTTGTCGAAAAGCTTCGAGAGAAAATGCATCAGCTGTAGCCATCACGGCACACCACAGCAAACCCGCATCAACCCGAAGTTGTTCATCATTAAGGCAGACGCTTGTGAAGTTACCGTCTCAGATGAGCGATTGAAACCAGCGTTTCTCGAAACCGTGTCTACACTAACACCGTGTAGGGGAGAGAGGGAGTATTGTGGCGTTACTACGTGACAGCGACAACACTTTGGTTTTGACGACAGAGGCGGCTCGGACGATGAAAACACGACGACGATGACAACTGACGATGTCAGTCTTCCGAACAACACCGTATTTCACAATTACGCAGTGTAGTAATACGAAGAATAAAGTAATACTTTGTTGTTACCCGGTTTTTCCGGTTCCGTAAGTTGTTAACCTTGCGCATTCTCTGAAGGCCACATAATCGGAGACTATAGCGCCCTCTATACGCTTTTCACTGACTGTTTGTTACAGAAGGTGTTGGGATTCAATGATTCAGGGTAATTTGAATCTGTTCATATACCACTACCAGTCGTGTATCTGTGTTATCGTTTCCCTAATTTTTCCCTGGATCTCCCTAAATTGGCACAGTTGACTCAATTTATTTTGTAATTTTTCTGTTTCTTTGGAAATTATTTTGGTTCGCCAGCACCAAGTACTAAAACACTATCCTTTCATCAATATGGCAAGAACCACACACATAGGAAGGATGTATTGCCGCTTCCACGGTGCTCTTGCGTACATGAGCATGCGTTCAATGGGCTGATGTCAAGTATTTTTGCGCAGGCTCATACTACTTGTGCCACACCGGTTGGATTTTTTTTTCTTTAACAAACCAAAATCACATAGCGGCTCGATGTGACCAGAATCTCATCGGTTTCGATTACACCTTATCTGGACAAGCACACACATAAGATGTACATTAACTGTACTTGGCCATCCTGTACAAAACCCGGCATAGATGCATCTGGACTCGGATGTCCTATGCACACGCATAGGTATGAGAGCGATCAAGATATTCAGCTGAGCAAAGGTTTGCTTCGTAGCTTCTCAATCGTTATTGAAAGCCAATAAATTTGTTTCGTCATTTTATTAGCTACACACACAACACACTTTGTTTGGATCTCAGTGTTGTTTGAAATGTTTTCATCTCCTCCTTTTCTTTAGCTTCCTTTATCGATTTTATGCTTATTGCACCTGAGAAAAAGATATTAGGCATGTTTGTTGTTTGTGTGAGCAGGGCAAACAACGTTCCTTCCTTAACGGAACAAGTTTTCTTTAATTTTCCCGGAAAGGCTTCAAAAATCTTTAGATCTTTTTTTTAGGAAGTCGCTCAGACGATTGTAAAAAAAATATGCGGTGATTTTATTGGGTATACACACATTTTTTCTTTAATTCTTGGGAAATGTTTTCCGATCCACCCAAGCGAAATATACGACCGCGCTTTCAAACTTTTCTTTAAATTTGTCAACGCTCGCCATAAAATCATTAACTGCATCAGTTCCGGAAAGAGGTCAGTTCTACTTGAAAGTGAAAGTAACCATGTGGAACCATACACAGATTATGTATTTCCTTTTGAGCCCTTTGAAATAATTTGCCTGAACCACGGCCAACATCTGGCCAAGATGCCGAACAGCGAAATACATTAAAATGCTTTAAATTGATTTTGAAACCCATCATCTGGGTGTAATAATAACATCCTCATTGAGCTTGTTGCACTACAGAAGCCGATGAAAACAGGATAATAATAATCGCATGAAATCATTCGAGCCGCACGCACGTTCGTAACTTTACGGCCCATCATAAAAGAGTGTTTATGAGAATTACATATTCGACGGCTCTCGGCATTGAACTATGAATAGAATATGTAGTGAATAATAAAATAATATAAAATAGCGATTGAACTATCAGAGGACTGATTTAAGAATAGGTTTTATAGTGTGGAAAGTAATAATTTAGTTTTTTAGAGCTGTGCTAGCAGCCTTATGAACAGAAGCGCTATACTACCACTTTCTTAACACATCAACTACTCCTGCGCGCCATCGCACTCGGTTCTAGGCAATGGAATCACGCTCGGTGGCCGTGGTCGTTCGATTACCGCTCTACGATACTAATCTAGAGCTCGGAGTTTAAATCTCGGCGCGATCAAAACCTGCCTGTGAGTACTAATAGAACTCACAGTGCTCCGAACTTCTCAGTATAAAGACCGCGCGGATTGGAGGTGCATGCTAGCAACTGCACTTCCGAAAAGTAGATATGCTACCGAAACGTCAACAAGGCATAGAAATGCCACAGATGTTGACGCGTCCATGCCCCTAGAGGGGTCAAGGCAATTAACAACACCCTTTCGCCAAAGATCAACGCCATAACTTTCCAGGACAACCCCTTGGTCGGTCTTCATTGGGAATGGGGTCCCATTTCATGGCATGTAAAGCAGCTATCACCCTTCCGCATTGTGTGACCTATCCACTACCATTTTCGCCTGCGTATCAGTTCGTCGATTGGCATCTGACCCGTACGCCGACTTAACTCTTCATTTGATAGTTTCGGGCCAAAATATTCTAAAAAAGTCAACGAAGACACGAGTTAACGAAAACTTGCAGCATTCTGATTACCTTTGTGAAGACTTTCCATGTGCTGCTCCCATACAAGTGCAGAAAGTAGCAGGGAGCGAAATAAGCCCAGCTTGGTCTTAATATTGAGATAACTGCATTGCCAGATTTTAGCCAGCATGCCGAATGCGCATTTAGGTTGAAATGACGAGCGATGTCGTGCTCCGTACCACCATTTTCGGCAACAATGCGACCTAGGAAGAAGAAACTGTCCACCTTTTCCACAAGGTGTCCATTGACTGGTGGCGATAAGACGATTTTGGATTTCTTCTTTTCTGCAACGGTCTTGGCCCGCCGTTGCAGAAAAGAAGAAATCCAAAATCGTCTTATTGCCACCTGAGTCTTGCTGGTGTTAATCTTTAGCCCAACCGTGCTCGCCTCCCTCGCAAGATCTAAGTCATTGCATTTAGATCCATGATTTTGTGGAAGAGTAGGCATATGTCGTCAGCGTAGTCAAGATGTTGTAATGAGCCATATTCTGATCTGGTAGTGCTGCTTCCACCGGCAAATCGAAGGCAGCACCTGATGAGTATTGAGCTGTCGGTGGTATGAAACCAGAGGCCAAGGGTCCCAGTACATCCAGACCCCGATGCGAGCGCATCTGACCCGCCGCCAAACATTCCATCCGCATCGCCCCATTTTTTATTATTCCCCGTTTTTGCCTCCCATGTTTGTGTTGTCTTCCCCAGGCCTATGCATTTTAATTAATACATAAAGGACAGAGGCAACGAGCGGCGAAAACCTCGTCCACGTCTCCTGAACTGAGCTACAGCAAGCATAGGCCGCTGCTTAGCTCGTTGAGGGGCATTTTCTTTGCCAGATGGCACGGCCCGCCTTCATGGTCATTAAGCTACTTTAGGCTCCGTCCCCACGGGCATCGTCGGATGCCCACCAAACCGTTTGTTACAATGTTGCACATATGATTTTAAGGTTCCTCGAATTCCTCTCTGTGGTCCGGATAGGGCTACATGCAACGTCGCAATCGCACAAAATATGGGTCGAAGTCTCATCTTCTTCACCGCAAAAGCGACAGCTCGAGTCAGGAACAATCCCCATAGTTCTCAAGTGGTCTCTCAGGCCTGAGTGTTCAGTCAGGAGACCACAGATGGTCCTAACCTTGTTCAAGTTTAACTTTAGCAATTCAGTCGATCTACTACGCGAGTAGCCCGAGATGGAAAGCTTTGCTGAGACAGGCAAAGCTTTTCATCTCGGGCCTGGTTGATTATCCCAATAAGCGGTAGCCTCATTGCGTTCCCAGTCTCTGATGAGATTCATGATTGTACAGGTTGGAAAATCGCAAAAGGGTTCCGGTCCGCAGAAGGGAGTGACCGAAGTTGTTCTGGCCATTTCGTCGGCCTGTTCATTGCCACTGATGCCAGCATGGCCAGGGACCCAAAATGGAGTTACTCTGTTCCGAAAGCCAACTTTATGTAGTGCTTTTAGGCAACTATATACGATCATAGTGGGAGAAAGAGCCACGTTCTTGTTGTCGTAGCCGATGTTCAGGCATAACTCGGCACATGTCACGATGGCGTACACCTAAGCCTGGAAGACAGTGGCAAACTTGCCCATGGGTATGAAAGTCCAATGGTTGGTACCCACAATGCCCGCCCCGGTATCTTCACTGGTTTTCGAGCCATCCGTGGACCACGTATAGGTGTGAGATTGGCCTATTTCTCCTGCCAGTGTTCTCTGTCCCATATAACGGCGGTGAACCGTTTCTTGCATGATATTTCCCTCACAAGATGATCATTAGGCATACTTGTGAGAATTGTTTTATGAAGCCAGCTAATTTGGGCTGGATTTAGCTTTACATTCGCGTCGCATGCTACAAGTCTCGCGGTTGCCACTTTGGCTTGTGCTTTTATGTGGATGTGTATTGGCTGTAGGTCGAGCAGTACATCAAGAGTACTAAATGGGCAAGAGCGGATAGCCCCCGTCACCATTAGGCATGCAAGTCTCTGCACCTTGCCTAAGGTGATCTTACCGCTACTGTGAATGCTCTACCAGACTCTCTCTCAATTGCCCTAACCCCTTGTGGGGCATAGCGCGTCAACTGCTCCATGTGGCCCAGTTGACGTGTCTCGGCATAAACTGGTTTCGGAGAATGCATTTGCCATTTGGTTGGGGCGACCGGTAGCGCAGTGTGTTGAGGCATCAGTCTCATGTTTGACTACCGGCGTTTCGGGTTCGAAATTAAAGAGAGATTAAAGTGTTTTAAATTGGTTTTGAAAACTGGATGTAATAATACCATCCTCATTGAACTTGTTACACTACAGGAGTCGATGAAAACAGAATAATAATTATCGCATAAAATCACTCGGGTCCACACGTACGTTCGTAACTTTACAGCCCATTATAAAAAGAGTGTTTATGGAAACTACATATGACGGCTCTCGCCATTGAACTATGAATAGAATATGTAGCGAATAATAAAATAATACAAAATAGCAATTGAACTATCGTAAGAGTCAGAATAGGTTTTGCAGTGTGGAAAGTAGCCACTTAGTCCTTCAGGGCTGCTAGTAGAACAGAAACGTTCTAATGATATAATAATATTTTGCGAAGTTTTCGTGAAATGAAAATGCGAAAATGATAATAAAAACTTTGAGGATGTTAATTGTCTTCCTTTCTAGTCAAATGGAGCTCATTCGCGATTACTTTGTGGTTTGTTCTTAGTAATAAATACAATAAAAAATCCTATAATAAATTGAATTACTAAATCAGGCAGGCAGCATTAAATGCTTTTATTGGATTAGTTCCTTTTACAAAAGCAGCTTGACATTAAAAGTATTTGCACATAATGAAGAAGGAATCGCTTGATCGAGATAGTTATACACTGACTCAGAATCTGGGATCAAAAAAAGACCAAAAAAAAATATTGGGGTCGCCCATCCCAGACTGACAACCCTGTTTTCATGGGGAAATAGTGATCCGATATGGCTGCCTCGAACTAAAGGGCATTGAGGAAGTCGTTGACTCAGAATCTGGGGTCAAAAAAGAGAAATAAATTGGATTCGCCCATCCCAGATTGGCAGCCCCGTTTTCATGGGAAATAGTGGTCCGATCTGGCTGGCTCGAACTAAAGAGCATTTTTAAAAACTACGACTTTTATTGAAAATGTTTTAACCAAGTTTCTGACTCTTTGGATTACTGTTTTTGAACGACTCTTCTTGAACGACTCATTGGAAAAAGTCAGAGCTTATGTGCCGGCACAATGAAAAGAGTCATTATGCCCATCACTAGTTTGAACTGTTCATTTCGAACATCTGTAAATCTAAAAGGCAAGAAACCGAGATTTAAAAAACCATGATATATCAGATGGAGTCGAAGAGCTTTCGTTGGACGATGATGCTGTGGCTGGACTTTTTTTATTCTTCACCTTTCAAAAAAAAAAACTGATTTCAATAATATTTCCCAATATGTAATATAGTTCTTGGCGGGTATTGTGGCGATTTTGAATTCCATCGTGGCGGCTTTTGGCGACTTCAGCACCACGTATTGGCGACTTACACCTCGAGCCGTTTGCCAGCTCTGGTTTTGTTGCCAATTTAGACGACGGTATACATATTTCTGTTCCACCGGGCGAAGCATCGTGCTTCGCGCCATGGCTAATAGTGGCTTAACCGCCGTAGTGTTTAAGGTGCGTTGACATGATCAAACTACGGTTTGACAACCTACTTGAACGTATGAACCCCTTTTCAAACTGGTTTGGAGTCTTGTGCTCTTGTCAAACCGTAGTTGGACGATGCTCAACTTTTAATAAAATGCTGGTTTATCAAACCGTAATTTGATCTTATCACAGAGACATATAGAATGAGATGATACCACCATTTACTGTACACTAAATTCTGGACGTAATTCCACCACATACGAACTAGTAAAAAGTAAACAGAGAGACACACACCCTCCACTGCGCAACACCCGCGCAATCCATATAGAAGCACAGGAAGCAATTGAGATGTCATCCCCTCTCCTACTTCTCCTTTGTGAACAATAACATTCCATTTTGTCTCTCTGCCCCGGTCCATATAGAAGCAAAAGAGATGTCAAATTTCCATCCCCCTTCCTACTTCCTCACTTGTGCCGAATTACTTCATTTCTCTCGCTCTTTTTTATTTCTTCTGATTCTCTCTTCTGTGGATTTTATCAACGCGCCTTTAGAGCGAGCGAGTGTAATGAACCATATTCTGGTCTGGTAGTGCTGCTTCCACCGGCAGATCTATGGCAGCACCTGATGAGTAAGGATCTGTCGGTGGTACGAAACCAGAGGCCGAGGGTGCCATTGCAACCGGACCCAGATGCGACCGTGTGGGCGTCTGATACGTCCGCCAACAATTCCATCCTTATCGCCTAATTTTTTTGATTCCCCATTTTTACCTCCCTTGTTTGTATTGTCTTCCCCAGGCCTATGAATTTTTGTTAATACGTAAAGGACAGGGCAACGAGCGACGAAAACCCCGCCCACGTCTCCCGAACTGAGCTACAGCAAGCATAGGCCGCTGCTTAGCTCGTTGAGGAAGCTTTTTCTTCGCCAGATGGCACAGCCCGACCTTCACGGTCAATTAAGCTACCTTAAGCTCCGTAGCCACGGGCATCTTCGGATGCACACCAAACCGTCCGTTACAGGAGGCGAGCGTTCTAAGCGCTATACTGAGTGAGGGTTGCATCCCCTTAAGCCGCGAAGATCGCGTAAGCCAGCGGAGGTGGCGATTTCGATATCTATTTACCACCTGGACGAAGGAGGTCAAGATGCAGCTTGAAATCTCGATCGGGAATCATCCTATTCCTACTATAAACCATCCTAAAATCCTAGGAGTCACGCTGGACAGCATGGCCACATCATCACCCCATGCCTCAACCGTGTGCGACAGGATGCGTAGTAGGAATAAAATCCTCAAAGCCCTGGCCGGTGGTACCTGGGGCAAGGATAAGGAAACTCTATTGGTCACATATAAAGCAGTCGGAAGATCAGTGGCCAACTATGCGGCTCCTGTGTGGTCAGTGAAAAAAGATTCAAACGTGCCAAAACGCCGCTCTCCGTACTGTTACTGGCTGTCTCCTGATGTCACCCCAGGACTATCTGCATCAGGAAGCCAGGATGATGCCTTTAAGGGACCACAACCAGCTTCTTGCCAAGCAAGCAAGGTGGGTTGCTACCGAAGTGATCACCCAAACTCCAACCTCATGGATAAGACGCCGCCGCCCAGACATTTCAGGCGCGACTTGAGGGACCTAGAAAGGGATGGCCAGAGGTACAAAAGGATACCCTTTGATAGTGGCGCACACAGGTTGGCCATCGCAGCGATACATCGGAAGGAGGTTCATCAGTCAATCACAGGTTTAGGTTCGAGTCCAGTTCTCTCGTCCATACCACCAATGATATCTCCAGAAGAGGAAAGACTTCTGAGAGCTACGAGAACGACACTCGCCCAACTTCGGTCAAGCTGGTGTTCACGACTGAACTCCTACCTATCCCGCATCGACCAGGACGTCCCAAACATCTGGCCTGCATGTAATGGAGCCCCTCACGACGTAAACAACATCTTTAACTGCCCAGCTGCACCCACACACCTGACTCCAAGATCGCTGTGGGAGAACCCAATAGAAGCAGCTAACTTTTTTATCCCTCAACACCGGGGATGAAGACGAATCCGTAGGCATGCAACCAACAAACACACCGAATTCCGACCATCGCTACAACAACAACAACTTCGATATATGAGGCGCCAAATTTTAATGATGGGTTTCAATCGAATTTGGTCTGAAATGAACAAATCTGTAGTCTTTTTTCGCGAACTCATATCTGTTGTGGAGATATTTACCTTTAAAGTTGAAACTTTCGTATGGGAAAATCCAGTGCTAGAATTGTATATACGAGTAAAATAAATTTCGGCTTTAGGTAGTTGCGAACCTACTATGATACATCATCATTTAATTTTTTATATTTTCAGGCCACTCGCATTTTAGATTTAGCGTGAATGAGCCGCTGATAAAATTTGGCGCCTCAGATATCGAAGCCTGGCCAAGGGGAGCCTACGCAAGGGGAGTGCGAAATAATCTAAATTTAAAACCCATTATTAGTCAAAGACGCGAGCCACTATGCGTCGCCCGGTGAACTAGGAGCACTAGGCACTAAAAACCGTATCTATTTCGTCACTGGGGGACTTACTGAACACGGTTTTCGAAATACGCAACTTGGAGCTTTGCGCAAACCATAAACAATACACGCACATTTCTTTTGAATTATGTACTCTAGCGCCCGGGCTAATATCAAGGTAGTACATCTCTGCCTGAGTCACATTTACACGGTCCGCATGGGCGTAAATGTGTGAGCTGAGACGAAGGCACTTTACTCGTATATCGCGAGCGCGCCCATGTCTTCTTGCGTAGCTTCTGCTTCGCGGAGAATTTTGCTTTCTTGCCGACTACTCCATTTGTTTGACATTTGTGTCTTGCGATTTGTTCCGTAGATCTCTGCTTCCCGAAACCAAGAGGACGACAGCTTGACAAATCCATTTTTGATCGCGGCCACTGTTAGCCATGCCCCGCGCGTCCGCTTTGGTTTGACATATCGTATTTGTGTCGCGATCGCCGGAAGAAAAGAAATGTCCAACATGCAGCCAAGACAGCCAACAGGCACACATGCACATGTGCTGTTAACTTGTTGCTTGTCCTGGCTGTGCCCTGTTGACTCCTATCGCTTCCGACCCGACTGAGCACGACACGATGGAAGAACGGCGATTGCCGCCTGCAGGGCGCCCGGCTCATACGAAGCTGACCTTCAGGTGAATCGCAAGGACTCGAACAGGTAAACGAACGTGACTTTCCACTCACCTGGATCGACAAGTTTCAGCATAACGCCGCCGATGTGTATGTCACCCTTGACGCGAAGAGTCTTCTCCAACTGCAGGTCGGTGATGTAAACCCGCAGGTTCCAGGTGTTGTCGCCGACGTGAATCATGACTGGGCCGCTTCTTCTTCCTCCGTCTCACGAACTTAAACAAAAGCACTGACAACGACACACGATCTCAGATCAAGACAAGTGAACAGACAGAGCACGGATCAGATTGAAAATCACTTTGGCACTTGGGACGATGATGATTCACGCACACAACTCGCAAAACTGCTTCTTCGCGCGACTTCTCTAGTGGTTTCGGACTCTTATCGGATCGGTTTGAAGCCACTGCACATTTTCAGGCGCGGCCACTGCGGTACGGTCGAATTTGGATTTTTGCACTTTTCCGATGCAACACTTTCACGCGGAAAATCACTTGGCGATTTATTTGCAGGGAAAACAGTCGAGTTAGTTTCAGAATCGTTGTGACCGGTGACGAGCGAGCGCACCCACCTCTGTTCTCGGCGACTTTACTCAGTAAACTGACGGCAAATGGAATTTGACATTTTCTCGTATTTTCTCAACTCGCGCTCCATCCTTTTCCTTTCAATGGGCAATGGACGTGGTGACGACGAAGACGTCTTATGTGCGCTCTTCTGAGAACCAATACTGATTCAGCGGATGACTACATGGAATGCAGCGTTTCGAAGAGAGTAAGTGTTTTTTGTAAGAATGGCGGAATCTTGAAGTTGAGTAGGCGACGAATTTTGATTCTCTGTTTTGAATGGCTGCTTCCGCAGTGGGATCTGAAGTGGGTGGTGCTGGTGATGTATACCGTTTGAAAATAAGTTTGTGATGATATGTGGGGCGACTTCCATATCTGAGGCGCTAAATTTTAATGATGGGTTTCAATCGAATTTGGTCTGAAATGGACGAATCTGAAGTCCTTTTCCGCGAATTCATGACCGTTTAGGTGATATTTACCTTTAAAGTTGAAGCTTTTGTGTGAGAAAATACAGTGCTAAAATTGTATATAGAATAAATTTCCGCTTTAGATGGTTAAGAACCTACTATGATACATCATCATTTAATTTTTCATATTTTCAGGCCACTTGTATTTTACATTTAGCGTGACTAAGCCGCCGATAAAATTTGGCGCCTCAGATATGTGCTTGAAGCGATGTTCTTAGGTATTGGAGCTTATTTTTTGGGAATACTGAGATTTTGGGATACACTCTCATGTAATTCGGTTCGATTCGAATTGCTTTCGAAAGGAGGAAAATGTTACCATGTAACTCGTAAACGAATTTCCCAATTTAAAAGATCATTCGCTTCGAAAAATGAAAAATTTCGTATCGAATACTCGCTGTTTATTGAAATAGGAAAAAAATCGTTTTTGATTTACAAGGTATCAATTTTATCTTTTCGAAATCAATTTAATTCGAATCGAATTACACTGGATATCATTTATAATGACGTTTCGGCTATTACGACAAAAATGCCACGTCCGGTGATTCATGAAATTCTTGTAATGTATTTTTGGATGGATATTGCGACCACCGTTAAGGTCGCCACATGTGATCGAGCAGGACCATGACCGAACTTCCATCGAACCATCGAATATCACAGAACGGTGGAAATGTTTTTCTATTGAGTTTGACGTGGTTCGATGCATGCTCACGACCAAAATTCTTCGCCGTGAATGGCGACCTTTCTTTAGGCTTTAGGTTTAGATGCTGCGAGGCCACCTGCTGTTTACAAATTTACATTGAATTTAAATGGAACGATCCGCAGTGGCAGCCGCCTCGGTTTGTTGAGCGGCGAGATTGCATTTAAATTCAATTTAAATTTGTAAACCGCGGCGGCTGCCACAGATTGGGTAAACGCGGCCTTATAGCGACTGATCGGTCTTAAGGTCGCCACAGCGAACCATCAATTTCATAGAACAGTGGAAATGAGGGGAATTTTTTTCCGCACGTTCTATGACTCTGTACTGTACTCTGTAAGGAGTTATAGGTTTTTTTTTGTAAATTGTGTCAAAAAGCTCGACTTGCCGAAAAAAATCAAGATTTGCCACTATCCTAATCAATTGATCCCAGATTTGTCCTGACTTTCTGAAACAATTGTACATCAAAATGAAACCTCTCTATCAATGGAGACTTTAGAGCATATCTTCAAACGACTCTCTACATCAATTGTACCAAATTTCAAAACTATACGATTTCTTTACTATTTTTCATTTGTAGCGCGAACGGCCTGTTAAGCCAAGGTTGAAGAAAATCTGTTTCATCTCCTGTGCTTTTTTTCCTTTAATGAATATTATCAGAAAATTTTTAAATCCTACCTCGATATATCTTTTGGAAAGCGAACACATTAAGGCAAGTTTTGTCAAATTTGCTGATTTGTCAGTTCAAAGTAACGGTGAATTTTGCAATCAACAAAAAGTCGTTTTACATGAAATTGTATGTAGTTACAGAAAGTGAGATCAAACCTTGGGTTAAATAATTGGGAGAGTGACAAATTTTGATTTTGTTCGGCAAGTTCAGCTTTTTTGACATAGTTTACAAAAAAAGTTTAAAGCCCGACACACACTTGTGTCCAAAATATTGTACAAATTTTCCCCGGGCGAATCCAAAATTTCCCCGTCAAATCCATACATCGAACGAGAAAATTTTGGATTGGACACGGGAAAAATTGTATTTTGGACGCATGTGTTTGTTGATCTTAACTCTGCAACGGTTGAAGACAATGAGTCCATTTTGGTATCAATTTTTCACAAATGAACGGTACTATCTACCATTAAAGTATTTACCAGCCGGGGCGGGACTCCCTGTGTATAGTAATAATTCTGTCTTTTATATAAGAGTCTCCCGTGTTCATATAATTGAACTCCAAAAAACAGAAGACGTATTGCAAACGCGACAGCGTTGAGAAGTGGCCGGCTACCGTTACCATTTCGTAGAAGAAGAATACCACACGAGTCGGCGATGTAGGAATATTCAAAAAGGATGATTTAGTGTCATTTCACATGATCAGCCCGTCACATGCGTGCCGGCTGATGGGCTAACCGGCCCATGGCTTTAACATGGTCTCAATGGACATTTTCAGATAATCGTCCCGTCAACCTGACTTACCGGCTGACCAACACAGCCTTATCACATGATCCGCGGCTGACCAACGTGTCTTGCTAAAAGCATGGCACGGCTGACCGACGTACGGTTGTTGCGAACCACTGTTTAACTCAAATTTCATGCAATACTCGCTTTGCATATACAAAACGCATGTAACATGTAATTTGATTGAACTGGCCTATGTCAATTTTTAGTAGTCGACAACGCACAGCTGACCGGTTACATACCATAGAGCTGCATATAGAAACAGTGATGCACTGTGCGAAATCTATGTTGATGCAGTTGCTATGTCATGAAGCCGGCACTGCGCGTAGATGTGTGTTGTTGACGACAATGCTCACCACGCGGGTGCGGCGCATCTTGGTCGATGACCCAGTGGTTGGGAGATGGAAAAGATGGGATGGTTTTAGGTCGTGCGGAGATCGTTGAGGGCGGAAAATCCGGGAAGATTGACCGACTCGGGGTTTTAGGTTGGATACGGCTGTTTGGTTCGGGGGAGATAGATTTTGGCGAGTTAAAGTTAAACCGCTGGAAAGGGAGATAAATTTTTGTCCGGAGCGGACTTTTTTTTAGTTTATGGAAAAAAGGAAAGGGATTTTTTCTTGGATGGATTTGGATTGGCAAGAAGGACGGATGGATTTTCAAAAAGTTGCGGAAAGAGTAAGTTTTGGATTTTTGGACGGTGGTTTCTTCTGAGTGCGTTTTATGGAATCGGATAAAAGATTTTGGAAAGTGATTAAAGTTGAAAAATGAGTATTTCGTTGGTTAGACGTTGAAGTTAAAAAATCGAGTGTGTTAAAACACATAATTTAAATTAAAGTCAATTAATTAAAAATTAAGTTTGGAAAGCGATGAAGTCAGAAATTCAAGTTGACTTTTAGAACACTTTTAAGTCATTTCTATTGGATATATATTGTGGAATTTTGTGGAATGCAACTATAATCCACCGTGTTGTAAAAATCACCGTGTTTTGTGAAAATATCGGAAAAGAGAAATTCCATTTAGAGTCCTACATTGGACATTATTATTTCTACAACTGTGAATTTGGAATTTGGCCTGTATTCTGTGGAATTATTGGTATATTTAGCTATTTTATGTTTGGCGACATCGACGGACCATCCTCATCTGTTGTTTTTTTTCTTAATTTTTATATGAAAAATTTACAATTTTATTTTTCTTCCTTGGGGGGAGGGGGGGGGGGGGGGGGTGAAGGTTAAAACATTTTTTTTCGTGTAGTATAGGCAAGTGGCGTATCATAAGAAAGGTACCACCGAGTACATTCCAGTTTTGGCATTTTCTTCAAATTTGAAGAAAGAGGGAGAGGGGAAAATACGAGATCAAAATTTGTCCCACTTAACTTAGAAATATTAAAATTTACTGGAAGGCGGCATTTTACTAACATAGAAAACTTAAAATTATAGAATTTTTAAATCTTATCAGAAAAGGTTAATAATGGTACATTTCTATAGTTGCAGTTAGCACACCCCTGCACCCCTTCAGCACATCCCAGGTCACACATTTTGATGGCCAGTGATAACTAACACCATAGGCAATAATATCTCCAAGTTTCATTACAATCACATAATACAATTAATACATTAATTTAAAATTAAGCATTTTACCACTATCCAAACAAAAAATACACCCACCAACCTCATGCATAGATGCGAGCACTACTTGCATATTGGTTTCCGTAGTACGGATTGCAGTTATTTAGTTAACCATTTTTGAGAGGGTAAAGATTGGTTGGGGCTGTGATTATAACAATAATAATTATTCATAAAATTTCCTTTTTTTAGGGTTTTGTATCTTAAATCTTTTAAAATCGGCCCAATGTCTATCTATCCGTCTCCGCCTATAGAATATCTGACGAACGGCTGAAGCGATGTGTCGTAATCGGCCAACTTAAAGGGAAGGAAGGAAGGGGTTCCACATAGGAGCGAAATTAAGGTCAAATTGTTTTTATCGACTGGTATGGGCAAGTAGGGTGCCGTGAAAAAGGTAATGTTGAGTACATTCCATTTTGAGTATTTTCTTTAAATTTAAAAAAAGGGGACAGTGGGAGTGGAGAAAATATTAGATCGTAATTTGTCTCACTCCCCTTGCATTTGGAGACCATTACACTTAGAAAAATGAAAACTTACAGGAAGTGTTTTCTGAATAGCAAAGTCTCATCAGACGCCACTGCTTCGCGCATCGTACTAGGAGGAGCGTGACCGGGACCAACCAAGTCGAAGTTGTATCCCCTTATATAGGCCGGCCAACACGACATGGGTACGAATTACAAAAAAAAAATAGAAATTGAAACATGCAGCTTGCCAATGCGAAGCTCTGTATATGTTCTGGCTAGGCGCCAGTGGCCACATTACACAAACAAATTTCTTAGGCGACACCCATACAACATACGAGTATATGGCGCTTATCGCCTATAAAAAAAACTTGTTTGTGTAAGGTTTTTAATAGTTTATTTCTATAGTTACAGTTAGCACACTCCAGCATCCCTCAAACACGTACGAAGTCAAACGAACTGATGGCCAAAGAACGATAACCAACCATAAGCAATAATATGTCTAAGTTTCCCTCATCCTCCCCATGACTTGATAGTTTATGTTTTAGGTGGCTTTGCAAGGAACAGGATGTACTGACTCAAAGTTCACACCATTTCGATGACCTAGGCGGTTCAAATGGCACCGAGTCAGATAGCATTCTGGTCAAAAATATTTTTGTTGCAATGACGGCGGCTCGACAAAGCCGTGGTTCGCAACAGTACTTCTGACTAATCATAATAAATGGCTTGAAGGAAATATTTAACGGGCAGTTTTAAGCCTGGACAAGCTCATATCTGTCTTAGTAATTTAACAGGATATTAAGAAAACGGACCTAATAGGGGACAGTTACCGTTTATTCGATTAATAAAGCTAACCGGACATTGATAAAATTAAATTGTACTAAATGGCAATTTGTTCTTGTTTAATCGGACATTGAGCAACCGGCCCTAAATTATACATCGAAAAAATATGATCTAGCGCCATGTGATTAAAAACTTTGAGAGGTTCCTAAAAATAGGCAAAACAATAATGCTCCTAAAATTATACCCTCCTGCTATAGGTTCGAAGATATGATAATCCTGCGAAAATGGCATTGCATATTTTCAGGAGTCTATTTTCCGACGTTCTATATTTTTGAAATCACGTCTTCACCTTCACCACGAAATGGAGGCTGTTTGCTCGACAGTCTGCACAGAATATCAAATGAGTCTTCGCACCACCACCGATTAATTAATCGTTTGTAAATTTATCTGATTTTGGTAACAATATTTTTGCTCTGATAACAAAAAGTGGCGACATTTCTACCACTTTGGCAAGGTACAAATGTCGTTTAAGACTAACTGTTCCGTAGTATGTATTATTCGCTCAACCGTTTTGCTTAAAGTGACGACCTAGTCATCTTTTTGGAAGTCAGTTGTTTCTGGCCAATTTGTGAAGAAGTTTGTAGTGGCGAATAACATCGATAGATAACCAGAGTGTGGGAAAACCAATAAATGTTGCGGCGTGAACTATGAAGATTGATAAAAAGTGCATTCTTACAATGGTGACGGTCGGAGCTGTACTGATTCTCGCCACATCGGTGGCTCTCGTGTTCGGTTTAAATACAACATCTAGGGTAATTACAATATTATTAACCGTATTTAGATCGCACTAGTTAATACGGATAAGTTTTTTTTATATATATTTTACATATATGGATTTTAACAGAAGTCAATGGCTTGGCCCCGAGTTAAGTCATGCGTAGTGATTGTTAAATGTGAAATTGGTGCAAATTCAACAGTTTTGTGATCGGGCTTACACATTATTCATTTTTTTTCGAGATCAAGATACCGACCATCCAAGTAAACACTGGTCTTTATGATGAGTCAAGCATTGGTTGATTTTTTTTAAGTACGAGTATGTCCTTAGTATATATCGTAAGAAAAAATGTCAATACTCTTGAAAACATGAGAACTGATAGTGAAACATCGATAATGATCAACACAAAAATTCTTGTGACACAGTGCAATGATTGAAGTTTGCTTCCTAAGATTAGATTGCTCTGTGAGAAAATTTACAGCCATTGATATTGTACAGAGCTGATCCAAATTCAAAATTCGTGATTGAAGATAATCAGTCACAAATTCATCTGATAGGTTTTAAAGGGCAAAATGAAAAATTCGAAGGAATACGGACATACACTACGTTTGTAGCGCGGGACTATTCTTTGAGCATTAACTAATACGAGCTAACTTACGACAATGTAAACATATCCTATTAGTAAGTTTTGGTACTAACTTTTAGCTCCACTTGCGGTGCAGTGCTGAACTGAAAAATTGAGACTGTTGTTGTTGTTAGCGACGCGCTGATATCTGAATGTGTGTGTCATAAAGCTTGGTTGTCCATGTTTTCTTCAATGTCCAGGTGTAGAAACGCAGCTGCCACAATAGGATTATCCCAAAGCGCAGTAGGTGTTAGGCGCGTGGGAGCTGCAGGACAGCTAAAGATGTGCTCAACATCGTGTGGAGTGAGGCCACAGGCTGGACAAGAGTTCTGTATTTCGTTATCAATGCGGGATAGGTACGAGTTTAGACGTGAGCACCAGCCAGAACGAAGTTGGGCGAGTGTAGTCCTGGTTGCTCTAGGAAGTCGTAGTTCGTCTAAAGATATAGCAGGTGGTTGCGCATTTAGTACCCTGTTTGGTGTTATGTCCGCGATTGAGGATAGCACTTCTTCACTATGCAGTGTTGTGATGGCCGATCTGTAGCTAGCGAAGGGAACACTTTTAAACCTTTGGATCTCCCACTCACGATCCCTCAGCTTACATGACGTGGCGGTGGGGTTCTGTCCATAAGGTTAGAGTTAAGATGGTCACTCCGATAACAGCCAACTAGATACTGCTTCGTTAGAAGTGTGTTGTGGCTTCTTAGGGGCATCATTCTGGTTTCCTGGTGAAGGTGGTCCGGCAACGACATCAGTAGGCAGCCTGTGACAGTTCTGAGAGCTGCATTTTGGCAGGTCTGGACGTTCCTCCACTGAGTGTCACATAAGTTTCCCGACCAGATGGGAGCCGCAGATCTCCCGATAGACTTGTAAGTCGTTAGTAGGGTCTCCTTGTCTTTCCCCCAGGAACTGCCAGCAAGAGCTTTGAGGACTTTGTTCCTGCTTCTCATCTTGTCACAAATGGTTGACGCATGGGCTGAGAAGGTAGCCATACTGTCAAGGGTGACACCGAGGATTTTAGGGTGGTTAATGGTGGGGATAGTTTGACCGTCTACTACAATATCCAGTTGTTGCCTCACTTCTTTGGTCCATGTGGTAAACAGTGTAGCCATAGACTTCGGCGCAGATAGAGTGAGAGTTTTGCTGACGAAGAAGGTGTTAAGTTCGTCGAGATACCCATTTATCTGTTCGCACAATAGATTGATATCGTTGCCGGTTGCTAAAATCGAGCAATCATTACCATAACTGACAATTTCGAGTCCGTCAGGTGGCGTAGGGAGTCCTGACATGTAAAGGTTAAACAGGGCGGAGATAAGACTCCTCCTTGGGGAACACCCTGTTTAATTCGTCTTAGTTTAGATTTCCCGGATCTAAATTCTGTGTAGGACTGTCTGCCGGCAAGATAGGTGGCGATCCACTTTACAATATGCGATGGAAGCGATGTACCGCATATGTCAGACAGGAGAAACGAGTGGCTGACAGTGTCAAATGCCTTTGACAAGTCTAATGCCACCAGAATCGTTCGTTGACAAGGACGTGCTTGGTTGAAGCCATTGAGTATTTTCGATGTAATGACATCCAAAGCCGTCGATGAGATGGAGAGATTGATCGTGGCCGTTATGTATTCAATTGCTCGTGTGTCAAGATGTTTGAGCATGACCATCGATATACCGTCTGGTCCAAGGGCTTTGGAACTCTTCGCTCTTTTTATTGCTGCTGCAACTTCCTAAGATGTAAATTGAAGTTACTGGTCAGCTCAGTCAGAAGGTGGATGTTCGATAAACTGTTTGTTAAGGTTGTTGGCGCATTTTGTTGGGTCGTTAACCGTAATGTTGCCGAATTGGATTGCAACATGCCCTTTGTGTTTGGTTGGGTTTGTAAGGGCCCTAACCGTTGACCAGAGCTTATTGACACCCGTTGTCAAGTTGTAATTGTCGAGGTGGGAGTTCCATTTCCTTCTCCTGTGATCTGCTGCCTGTTTAAAGATATCAAGGTTTAACTCCTTGATCCTTGGATCGTCCGGGTTAATGCTGCGTATGCGGTCTCTATCATCTGCCAATCTAGCTGCTGAAGTAGGGAAATTTGGTCGAATTTTGGGTATCCGACCTGCTGGGATGAACTTCGTAATCGCTTCCTACATTATGTGCCTTACATTTCGTCCTTCCGTGCGCACGTCAGTTGGAGTTGGTAAGGCAGCGAAGGCCGTGCTGGTGATTGATGAACGTGCGATGAGCAGCAAACTGAGTTGATGGTTTGTCCAATTTTATTAGGATTGGCAGATGATCCTAGGATAGCGTCCGGACTGGTTCCCATTGAGCATCATTGATAAGTCCAGCGCTGGCAATTGAGATAACGGGCGAGCGGGAACATGTTCCAGCAATACGAGTAGGCGTATCGTCGTTGAGTGGACAGAAGTCTGATGCGTCAAGTTGTTCGGCTATGGCAACCCCTCTGGCACCGTTGTTGAGGTTAGAGTGCCATAGTTCGTGATGGGCGTTGAAGTCACCAAGTAGGAGACGATATTGGCCAGTAGCAGTGGTGTGATATTGACATTGTATCCCGAGGGACAACTGGATACAGGTGGAATGTAAACGTTGTAGATTTCAATATCAATGTTGCCCGACTGAATGGCAATGGCCTGTGCCTCGAAGATGTTGTCGGTGACTGTGACGTCGATTTCACGATATGGTACTGATTGATGGATCAGAAATGCAATTCCACCTCCAGCATTTGACACTCTATCCTTCCTAATGACGTTGTAATTGCCATATGAGTTGAGGGACGAATTGGTGTTAAGCTTCGTCTCCTGTATAGCTCCAATCATGACGCGGTGTCTATCCATGAAGTCCGATAATTCTGTAACTTTCCGCTGTAACCCATTGCAGTTAAGTTGCACAATTGATATGTTGTTGAGATTCGCAACAGCTGGAGCAGGTGTCAGGATGTGTTGCAATGGAATTTTGTTGGTAATGTGGTTCACTGGAGTTGAGGGGGAGGACTAGGAACTTGTGTTCGCACTAACAGGTGGTGGTATGTTAGGCGTTTGTGATGACGTTGATGCTTGCTGCCTTCTGAATCTACATTGGCTCGCAGTGAAGGAGGAATTCCATTGTCGGTGGTGTTTCAGCCCGGAACAATTTGTAAGGTGACACCAGTTGTTGCAGCATGTACATCTTACTGTGGTAGCGTTGGGATGCAGCGTTCTATTACAGACGCAGCAGATCCAAGGGCCTGGACCTGGGTTGAGCTCGATTCCGGCGCGTTGAAGAAGTTTTGAGAGCAATAGCGCCGACATGTGTTGAATTTCCGGACAAAATACCCTTGGAATTTTGGTTAAAGATGAATCATGTCGGGTTGAGATGGCTCACTGTTCTTTTCAACAAAATTAAAAGAGGGCAACCGATGCCTGACGCTTTCAGGAAAGCGTCCTTCTCCCGTTTTATAAGAACCAGGGTGACTCACGCAAGCTCAACAACTATAGAACAATCAAGTTAACATCTCACACATTGAAAACTTACGAGCGAGTTGTATGCAATCGGTTGAAAGAGATTGTACGGTTGGATGACAATCAATGCGGCTTTGTGGAGGGTCGGTCCACAGTCGATGCTATTCAGTGCATACGTGTTACGATGGAAAAGCATCGTGATGCACGGACGGACTTGCACTTTGTGTTCATCGATTTGGAAAAAGCCTTCGACAGAGTTCCTCGTGATCTGATATGGGTGGCCCTAACAGCACTTAAGATCCCCGAGGCATATGTAAAGATGATACAAGACATGTATGATGGGACAACCCCTAAAGTTAAATGCACAGCTGGTGAGTCTGAAGAATTTCCAGTTAAAGTCGGAGTTCACCAGGGCAGTGTATTGAGTCCCTTGCTTTTCAACATCATCATGCTCTATTTATTAACACTCATTTCTGGCGGCCTGGAAATATCTCGTCTCTCCGCCGATTGTGTAAGTGGTGTAAGATACAGGAGAATCATGGACTGAGGATTAGCATACCAAAAACTGAGTACCTTTGCTGTCCTCTCTCAGATACAGAGAGACCGATACCAGATATCTACATTAACTTTGTCATGAAGGCACTATAAATGAATTTTCCATTTGCTGGACCCAAACCCCGAGGCAGACGGAAACACACATAAATCGATCAGATGAAGAAGCAACAACAACGCGTTAATTTTGGCGATGATACGATCCAACACCGAGCTGCCTGCAGAAAGAACCTGAGATTATACCGCCAGAATGAGCGAAGTGCCAACACCACAGGCAGAGCAACGCGAAGCCGCAGAGCGGTATGAAAGAGCAAGGACGAAGAAGATGTACGGAGTACGTCTCTCTTATGACACAGACTGTACTGAGCTTTATCATAGTCTCAAACCATCGATGACAAGCACTAGCACTAATAGTCTCGAACCATCAATGACAAGTACCAACTGAACTAGCGGACTCTCGAACCATCTCGAATCTTCGTTAACTGATGAATGCCCGAGTCTAGAGTAGAGTCTCGAACCATCCGGGTTGTTTTGGAATCCGCGTGTTTATAGTTCGCCATTAAATAAAGTGTGTTTTTTAATCGAAGAGTTTTCATTATTCCGTGTAAGAATATTCAACGAACCTGGCTTCGGTCAGGAAACATGTCAGAAGTGGGATATTCGCGTGAATCGTTTCGTTGAAAAGTGAAAGTCGTGCGGGATATTTACGATGGTGTAAATATCCTTCCAGCTGAACTGCTAAAATTCGGTGGAACGGGTCTAGTTAATGCCCTACATCAATTACTCCTGCGAATATGGGAGGATAAGGTGATCCCAGACGATTGACGCAGAAGCATCATACGTCCTATAAAATTTTGACGAAAATTCTGGAAAATGGAATAAAACCGTATGAAGAACGAATCATTGGCGAATATCAAAGCGGTTTCAGACCTGGTCGCTCCACGACCGACCAGCTTTTTACGGTCAAACTGATACTCCAGAAGTGTTGGGAATACAACGTAGACGTATACCAAATCTTTGTCGCCTTCAAGCAGGCATACGACAGTATCGATCGTGGTGTACTGTACAACCTCATGCTGCAATTTGGTATACCGGCCAAATTAGTGCCACTGACAAAGATGACGATGACCAACTCCGTCTCATAGGTCAGGATCCATAATAGACTTACTGATCTATTTCAAACACGTACTGGTCTGAAACAGGGCGATGGACTGGCACCGACGCTCTACAACCTAGCACTGGAATACGCTATTCGGGCTACGAATATGGACAACAGCAAGACGCTACTCATCAAGTCAACACAATTAGCAGCGTACGCTGACGACATCAACATCATATCTCGAAGATTGGCCGACTCAGAAGAACTTCTGCATACGCTCGATACCGCTGCAAAAGAAGTTGGACTACGTATCAACGAGGGTAAAACTAAAATATTGATGCAATCGACGACAAGGACACCTGCACAATCGAGCATCAATGTGGGAGACCTCAACATCGAGTTCGTGAACGACTTCATATACCTGGGAAACAACTTGTCAAGGTACGCCAACGAAACTTACGAAATCAAGCGACGGATACAGTCAGCTAATAAGACTTTTTTCTCGGTTCTCCCCATTATGAAATCGAAGCATGTCCACAGACACACGACCAATGCTATCTCTTTCTTTCTCTCAGTTGTCCTAACCCCTTGTGGCGCATAGCGCGTCAACTGTTCCATGTGGCCCAAATGACGTTTCGACGGCATAAACTGGTTTCGGAGAATGTAGTTACCAGCATCCACCTCCTACACATCCATGGCCACGAACGTCGTCGTGGACGTGATTCGAACCCGAAACGCCGGCAGTCAAACATGAGACTGATGCCTCAACACACTGCGCTACCGGTATAGTGCTATGCTATGGCTGCGAAGCATGGACCCTAACTCCAGCCTCCGGTAACATGCTAGACACATTTGAACGTAAGGTTCTGCGGCGAATTTTGGGGGCTGTTTGCGATCGAGATGGATAGCGCATCCGGTACAACCATAAGTTGTACGAGCTGTACGATGAGCTGGAAGCTTCTAAAATCGTCAGACTGCATCGGCTTGTAATGGACGGTTTGGTGGGCATCCGATGATGCCCGTGGGGATGGAGCCTTAGGTAGCATAATGACTGCGAAGGTCGGGCCGTGCCATCTGACGAAGAAAAAGGACCCTCAACGAGCTAAACAGTGGCTTATGCTTGCTGTAGCTCAGTTCGGGAGATGTGGGCGGGGTTTTCGCCGCGTTGCCCCTGTCCTTTATGTATTAACGAAAATTCATAGGCCTGGGGAAGACAACACAAACAAGGGAGGTAAAAATGGGGAATAAAAAAAAATGAAGCGATAAAGATGGAAGGGTTGGCACTCGTGTTGGGGTCCAGGTGTAATGGGACCCTCGGTCTCTGGTTTCGTACCACCGACAGATCCTTATTCATCAGGTACTTCCATAGATCTGCCGGTGGAAGCAGGACAACCAGACCAGAATATGGTTCATTACAGACTTCAATGGGTAGGGCATGTACAACGAATGGACGATGATCGCATGCCCAAGAGAGTAATGAACGCAGAATGAGTCGACGGAGGGAGACCGCGAAGACGACTCGTTGGGAGAGCTCAGTATATGCGGACGCCGAGCAGCTACTGGGCTTCCAAAATTGGAGGACGCGGTCACGTGTCCGAAAAAATTGGAGGACAACGATCCAGGCGTCCAAGGCCCGATGTCGGGCTGTCGCGCCACGATGATGTGCTGAAAAGGTAGAAGGAGCAAATAATAATTATGTACATACTTGTATTGCATGTTTATGTTTTGCGTTCGGAAAAGATACGTGGCACCATTCGTTACTGTTGCGAAACCCACCTGTGTGTTGTAGAGATTGACCTTTTTCTTTGAGTCGGCATAAAGGTTTGTATTGGTAGACGCAGCTGAACGATGAACGTTAAAGCGATTACAGTATAATGATGATCGTGATGATGATTGAGCACGGCGTCTGCGATTTGTAGCTGTGCAATGAAGAATTTTTGTATGTATAGGTACATAGCCATATTCGATTCATCCGGACAAAAATCCATTCTTAAACAAAATAACTGACTTGTCGTTGATCTAGCTCTTATATTGGATCACAGCGGATTAAGGGTGTTTCTATCTGTATATGAGTCAACGAATTCGCCCCCATATTGTCCCCAATCGGTGTGGTGGGTGGCTGTTTGAACTCGCTCGTCGCAGACGCGTGGCGTTCAATTCACTCTGGTTTTATGTCCACTTGAATCGAACACGGCTGTGCAGTGTAGGATTTTTGTATGTTCATGAGGCGAATGCATTAGACTAGAGTTGATGGCATTTGCAGTCCTTTGGAGAGAAAAGGGACATTCTTGACACTGAAGTGAAATAAGGCGATATGGGTATCATATGAATCGAGGTAATGAGGTGAATGCTTTGGAGTACTTTTGAAGGACAAAGATCCACAGTGAATTCAACGTCACGTCTGCGACGAGCGAATTCAAATATCAACCAGTTTGACCTTTCAATATATAGCCATGGAATGAGCTTGTCTTGTATGTCTCCATAGAAACAGTGGCTCCAAAATCTGGGTACTAAGTCGACAGTCAGCTAACTCAGTAAACTTACGAAATTCAAATATTGACAATAATTGACGTTTGTTTATGCACAATTCGACATTGTGGTCAACATTATGTCAATATCGAAACGCCAACTGAGTAGGCTGATTGTCGATAATTTGACAAAAATTTACATTTGTTTATGCACAATTCTACAGAACAGTCAACATTTGCCAGTATTAAACGCCAACTGAGTAGGCTGACTGTCGACTTATTCACCAGGAGTGCGTTCCATAACGTAACTATAGTCAGAGCTGTAGTTAACTCTGACTACTGTCATAGTCAGCTATAGCTATGGGTGTTATGGAACGACAATAGTCGTAAAGTAGCACAAACACCCGCCATCTTTTTCACTACACACACATTTGCGTCGGTATTTCACTCTCCATGCAAAAATTTGCAACACACAAACACTCTTTCGCACCAATTTTCCTCAAATTAAATTTAACGTGCTCTAAACTGCATAAAACAATTCAAAATTAATGCAATAATAAAGTAATTTTGCACAACATTGACTGTTTACTGTCAGTTTGCCTTCGTGTGTACGTGTGTGTGTGATAGCTATCGATAGCTATCGATAGCTTCCCCTCATGAGCACGAGCTAGAATAGTTGACTACAGAGCTGACTATTGTGTGTTATGGAACGACGATAGTCAACTACAATAGTTGACTATCGGAGTTATGGAACGGCAATAGTCAGTGATAGTTGACTATAGTCAACTATAGTTACGTTATGGAACGCACTCCTGATATTGGAGCCGGTGATAAACGGGATATGCTCATTCCATGTACTGTATGTTCTAAGAGTTTGACACGCGTTGCTTATGATCGGTTTACCCAGTCGCAACGAAATTACTGTTGCATGGGGCGATCGGCAGCTCAGTGCGTAGAGGCGTCAGTGTCATGTCTGCCTACGGCCGTTACGGGTTCAAGTCCCGTTCATGGCCATGGATGTTTGTGTTATCTTCCTCTTTGGTACGGGGCGTAATAATAAGGCACTACATTTCCCGACTTGTCGCAGGTAGGCGGCTAAATGGGAGCAGGAGTTGCATACTGGCAACGTGCATCGTCCGAAACTGATTTATGCCAACGAAACGTCAGCTAAGCCACATGGAATAGTTGACGCGCTATGCCCCACTAGAGCACTACTGCTACTGCTGTAGTGTAATCTCCATTCGATGTCAACAAAATGGCCGCGAGCGTACTCTCCTTTTTAGAGCCTTAGCCCCACTAGGCGTTAGGGCAAATAAGTACATAGAATCTGATCATCTGGAATCTGTCGAAATGAATAGTCGTAAGTAGTAAAAAATGACAAGTGAGTGTGAAAAGTGAAAGTTGTGGATTGTGAGAAATGCACATATTTCCACTGTCGATCTCGAACTTGAACACGAACCTGGTACAAATGTCCTCTGACACACACACACACTTCACATATGTAGATGTGAAGAAAACCGGTCCACTTGTACCAGGTTCGTGTTCGAGTTTGAGATCGACAGTGGGTGGTGACACTAATGTGCAATTCGGGGGCAAGTCAGTCGCACCGTGTGCGTTCAGATGTTGCAAACTAATTGCAACGGCATCACGAACTAGTTGCTTCGGCAACTCGCTTGCACCTTGAGTGGCAAATCTTTCGCGCTGTGTACTGTGTTGGCTTCATTTTCCAAATAGATCTGCTGCGTGCCTGATAAATTATTCATTAATCTTTGATACTCAATTGAAAGACGTACATATGTACTACACACGCATGTAAGTACATATACACTATTCAATCTCAATCTCAGCATCTTAATATGGCTGCTACAGACAATGGCCCATCGCTGTCAGTCGCTATCATGAATCTGGGCAGATAGCGGTTTGTGGCGATGATAGTTGCCAGCAAATTGCTCACAATGGCTTTCAAAGTCATTTTCCGCCATCCACCATCGCGACTAACGGCTATACGCATAGATATACGATGACAATGGCTTCCAATGGCCGGGATGGGCCATTATCTGTAGCAGGCATTAAACAACATACTCTGTGTCGTTTGCTATCATCTACCTTTTCCATGTTCCATGCCAGCTGGAGAAATGACTCCCATTTCGATAACTAAGTACCATACACTGTCGAACTCGATCTCGAACATAGTAGTACAAGTGGACCGGTTTTCTTCACGTTTATGTGAGGTGTGTAACGGACGGTTTGGTGGGCGGGGATTTCGCTGCTCGTTGCCCCTGTCCTTTACGTATTAACAAAAATGCATAGGCCTGGGGATGGAGAAGACAACACAAACAGAGGAGGTAAAAACGGGGAATAAGAAAAATATTGTAGTTGATAAGGATGGAATGGTTGGCGGACGGATCAGACGCCCACGCGGTCGCACCTGGTTCCGGCCTCTGGTTTCGTACCACCAACAGATCACTACTCATCAGGTGCTGCTTCGATCTGCCAGTGGGAGCAGCACTACCAGACCATAATATGGTTCATTACAGGTGTGGGTGTGTGTGTGTCTTGAGCTATTCAGAGGACATTTGTACCAAGTTCGAGTTCGACAGTGTATGGTGATACTTACATTAAAATTCTGAAAGTTCTCTTTTTTAGTCTGCTTACTATAGCGCTAGAATCTTGGATACGTTGTTCATGTTCAGTGAGTGGCAAAGTGAAATTCGGAACGTGTGTCTTTTTATTGATAAAATAAGAATCACAGCACAACAATTATTTTAGTTTTTATTGGAAATGGTGCGTAAAATTATCTATCATTATGTTATCGATTACAAAAGTTCAAAGACCGTGAATGTAGCATGTAAACAAAATGTACGGGCAGTGAATTGAGTATCTCCCCACTGTGTAAATAAGTATGTTAAAAAAAAGATGATTGACAGTGCTTTAAACAATTAACAATAAGCTAATGTAATCGGTATTATGTTAATTTGGCGTGGGCAGATTAAGTATAAAGAATGTGCAATCGTGAATTTGAAAATGGCTACGACTTTTTTGCCACAGACTTGACACTTAATACGTGTGGTTTGGTTAGTCATTTGTTTTTAAAATAGTGCAAAGGTGGCACCAATTGGCTTTCTTTTTCGAATTTATACGAACAGAAAGGATTTTTGTGAAAATGAAATACAGTCGAGAACGGATAAGTGCAATCGCCTCTGGCAGTGAAATCGATTGCACTTATCCGTTTTTTTCACTTATCTGTTGCAAAGATAAGCCAGTAAAATTTAATCAATTTGGGGGTCTTGTAGGAATTAATTGGGAAATAGCTGGAAATAATTGTAATCCCTTCTGTAGACTCTGAATACATATGTACATACATGCATTACATGTGTTTGAACAGTCACATAAGCTGAGCTTAACTTTTGGGTGGTGAAAATCCGAGAAATTTGAGCCTTTTTAGGGTTTTGTAGTAAAAACAAAACGTTGAACATCAGTGTGACCAGTTTGTGGCGAATTTTTCAAGCATATGATGAAACCATACATGACCACCTACGAATCCATACATGAGTAGCACTGATGAATTCATTCAAGCCGGCTTGAAACGAAACGAAGGCTCTAATTAGAAAACGCAGGGAAATGAAATAATCCTCGAATACCCAAAGGATTGAATACTCCGAAACCTGCAAAACAATCAGAAAGAAAATAACAGAAGACGTGAGGAAATTTAACGAAAAACTTGTAGACTACTACTACTTGTGTCGCGTTCACGTGTTTTATGTCAAACGGTTTGAGTCTATGGTTTCCAACCAAAGACGCGAATCTCTCAATGTGACAAATGCTCGGCTATTGTTGTATCAACAAATTGAGTTCATTATTGTGCTTTAAAATGGAGAATTAGGTGAGAATTGAGTGGCAAAACAAACGACTAGGGAGTAGTAGGATGTGCATAAACACACATTTCATACTAAATTATTGGCGTTAATACACAATAATGAATCCAATTTGGTGATACGACAACAGCCGAGCATCTATCAAACTGACAAATTCGCATCTTTGGTTGCAAACCATAGACTCAAACCGTTTGACATAAAACACGTGAACGCGACACGCGAACGTGTGCCAACTTGCGCGCAGCCTAACAGAAGCCTCAAGAAGGCGAAAAGAGCACTAATGATTGGTAAAAAACAGGTGATTGCTATGCAACACGAAAATGAAAGGGTAACCAATAGGAAAAGAATACTAGAGATTATAACCAGCTTCTATCAAGATCTCTACAAAGCCCCCGAAACAAGCCATACAATAGCAGCGACTACACCAGCAGCATCTGAAGAAGACATCCCAGAAGTTCTCATTGACCAAGTGGAATCGGCGCTTAAACCAATGAAAAATGGCAAAGCAGCTGGTATTGACGGCATCACAACAGAATTGCTGAAATATGCGGGCAGGAAAACATGGAAGATTCTGGCCGACATATTCACAAGCTATATCAGAACCAGACAAATTTCTGACCAGTGGAACAGCGCCATCATAATTCTGATCCACAAGAAGTGTAGCAGGGAAGACATTAGAAACAATAGACCGATAAGTCTGCTCCCTGCGTTCTTCAAAGTGTTCACTAAAATCATGAATAACAGAATACAATCAGCCCTAGATGCAGAACAGCCACGGAACAGGCTGGCTTCAGGAGTGGCTTTAGCACTATAGATCACATCCACACACTAAGAGAGATAACGAGCAAAGCGAAAGAGTACGAACTCCCCATAAATAAATAAAATTAAAAGGGAAAGAGATGTGAAAGCTACTTTAAATATTGAATATTAAAAATTTTCTGGCATACATTGACTTTGAGAAAGCCTTCGACTTTATATACTCCGAGGCGATGGAGATGGAGAGCGGCTAAGTCACCTACGATTCGCAGATGACATAGTCCTTATCGCCCAAAATTAGGAGGAACTACAAACGCTACTCGAAGACCTAAATGCAGCCAGTGAGACAGCAGGACTGAGAATGAACCTCAATAAAACAAAGGTTATGTACAATGGATTCATAACGAGAGGCCAGGATAAAATATCAATTAATAACCCCGATTTGGAAGTGGTAGACGAATATGTGTATCTAGGTCAAACAATTAACAAGTCAAGATCGCTACTACCCGAAATAAACAGAAGAATTAAGCTGGCGTGGAGTGCGTTTGGGAAGAACTCCATAATCAAATCAAGAATGAAATCCCACCTGAAGAAGAAAGCCTTCGATGAATGCATTCTGCCAGTCATGACCTATGGTTGTGAAACTTGGACTTTAACAACAGATACCATAAGGAAACTTCAGGTTGCCCAAAGAGCAATGGAGAGATGTATGTTGGGCATCACAAGAAGAGATAGGAAAAGACTAACCTGGATAAGAGCGAAAACACAGGTAACCGATATGATCAATAGAGTCAGAAGTCTCAAATGGCGATGGGCCGGGCATTTAGCAAGAATATCGGATAATAGATGGACGACAAAAGTCATGCATTGGTACCCAAGGGGAGTCAAAAAACCGAGACGATGCCCGAAATTTCGATGGGACCATGACATAAGAAAGATAGCCGGTATAACCTGGACAAGTATACACAAAGATAGGCAAACATGGAGGGCAATGGCCCCATTTATACCGTGGAACTAAAAGGAGTATTAACTAGATAGCTAGTCCAATCAACTAATCCGACATGTTTACATCGTGGTGAGTTTGATGTAATTAGTTAATACTGACACATAGTTCCACGGCATAAACGTAGCCACTGAGAAGCCAATACTTAGGGGAGGCTACACCATGATCCATATACATATGGTTGACAAGCTGACACCCAGCGTACCAAGCGGACCGCCAGTGAATTACCAGCGAGTTACTTTGGCGAGCAAAACCTTCGCTAGCGAATTCACTAACGACTCGCCGGTAATACCTTTGTCGTTCGAAATTGACATTCGAGGCGAATGTTCTTTTTCGAATCACCAGCGAGTCACCCTGAGCGAATATATAACCAGTCTATATATTCGCTAAAGCGAAGGTTTCTCGACTCGTCAGTGATCCGGGAAAAAAGGGTCGCCGCGAAAGTAAATTTCGAACGATAGAGTTATTATTTGCGAGTCTTTGGTGAAGGTTTTAGCGAAGGTTTTCTTCGCCAAAGTGACTCGCTGGATATTTACTGGAGATTCGGTTGGCATGCAGGGTAGCTATTACCGGCGAGTCGTTGGTGAAATTTTTAGCGAAGGTTTTCTTCGGTTTGTTTCGCGTGGAAAATACCTTTCAAAATTTGAAATTATCATTGATTTGTTGTTAATGGTTGATGGAAAGAACCCCCCTACCCTTCAGCGCCAACTAAATGAACAGAAGAAAACCCTACAACACTAACTAAAATAGGCCATGTTTGATTATTGGAACTTTTAAATAGCAATAGGGAGACCATCTATACTAAAATTTAGTTCAATTGCTAAATTCACAATAGTATTATACCGAAAAGAATCAGTTAGGGCATCCTTCAAACCATAATGGAAATACTCCCCATTTGCAACGGCGACATTCATATTTACCCGTGGTGTCGCTTTTAAGCTCCTCCCATCTTTGGGAAAATCTTCAATATAAGGTATAAGAAGCGCCAGTAGATCATTCAAAGCAAATAGACCAATGCTGTGCCGAATATTCCATTCTGCAATTTTTCCCGAAATTAGAACGCTAGACGTCGGATCATTACCTATTACGGCTTCATTATTATTATTTTGATTGCTAGCTGAAGAATTATCCCAAGCTTGAGAAGGGTTTAGGTCATCATCATTCTGCGCACTAATGATCAAATTCTGCCCCATTTTAAAATTGCTACCTATAATGGGGTTGCCGACAACGGTTGCGGCAATTACATTGTTTTCAATTGGGGCAGTTATCAATGTATCATCCAAATACATTGATTCCAGAATATCCTGGGCTTCTCTCCTAACAGAATATCGGCTCATTTGGAAATTAATGGGGAAAATCTTAGGGGGAAATACAATGTATTGCGGCAATCTATATCTATGCTATGATATAATTAATATATAATACTGTACTTATACCTACGATAAACTGAATCAATAATTTGATTATGAATTCTTCCACACTTAATCACTTCACTGCTTTTTATTTCACCGTTTAATTTAAACTCTTTGAATGCAGAATTGCAAGTGTTTCCTTAGCTAGCGTGGAACCGAAACAGCCCGCTATGAGCGAATAAAACATTCACTTTCAGCGAAGGTTTTCGATACATAGTGTCGTTTGTTTTGCCATTTCAAAAAATCCTCGCGTACCTTCGCTCTTAGTGAGATCCAAGCGAAGAATTTTTATTAAAAAGAACATAAAACATACGCATATTGAAAACCTTCGCTTATATTCACTTTGATGGCTCTATAGCGAGTCGCATACCCTCGCTTTAATGAAAATCCTGCGTTGGTTCGCTTTTCTTCGCAATAAGTGAATAAAAAGATTCGCTATTATTCGCTTTTTGGTGAAGGTTCGCTTGGTGGTATGCTGGGCAGTGATGATGATGATATACATATATAAATTTGACATTTAATTCTATGGCATTGCCAGCATTTTAAAATAAATATATTCAAATATTTTCTTGACACCTCCCTTATTAATAAAGTATACATTTATTTTCGTCATTCTAGGCTAATCGACAATTTACTATAGATTACAATGGAAACACATTTATTATGGACGGTGCACCGTTTCGATACGTGGCCGGAGCATTTCATTATTTTCGGGCCTTCCCTGAAACATGGCGGGCGAAACTGCGAACAATGCGTGCTGCTGGATTGAATGCTGTGGATACGTAAGGCTAAAACTAGATTTGCAAATAGTTTAGAAATAAAAAGAAATTCCATTTGGCCTACTTTTAGGTACATTGAATGGTCGTTCCATAATCCGAAAGAGGGCGAATATATTTTCGAAGGTATGGCCGACATAGAAAATTTCATCAAAATCGCGCAGGAAGAGGACTTGTACGTAATACTGAGACCAGGACCATACATCTGTGCAGAACGTGATAATGTAGGAGCTTCTTTCGAATATTCTTAATTATAGTCAACACAAGGACTGCTCTCCCATTACTTTCTAGGGTGGTCTACCGTACTGGTTATTTAGAAAATATCCCAACGTAAAAGTGAGAACGAACGACGATAACTACAAGAAGGAAGTTTCTACGTGGTTCGCCAAACTGATGCCTAAACTTCAAAAATATTTTTATGGGAACGGTGGACCCGTTATTATGGTTCAAGTCGAAAACGAGTATGGTGTGTTTGAGGCTTGCGACAAAAACTACTTGAATTGGTTACGAGATGAGTTTCAAATTTATGTTCAGGAGAAAGCTCTATTGTTCACTACTGATATACCCAATGATAGGATAGCCTGTGGTAAAATTGAAGGAGTATTCGCCACAACTGATTTTGGGATCGATAGAGGTAGGTTCAAATTTAAACCATTTTGAATTGATATGATTTTGTAATTACTATAAATCACAGCGCATGAAATGGATAAAATTTGGGAAATACTTCGCGCTGTACAGCCCAATGGACCACTAGTAAATTCAGAGTTTTATCCAGGCTGGCTGACTCACTGGCAAGAGCAGAACCAACGGCGAAGTGAAGATGAAGTGGCTGAGACATTAAGGTAATTTTTTTGGATACTAATAATCTCAAGCCGCTCTACCAAATTACCGTGAAAAGTTTAATTCTGGAACTAAGCTTTCAAATAGTGGAATTTGCGGGTATAAGCATGTGTTTCGCCATTTTCTTTGAGGTGATAGTAATGCATAGTTCCACTGCGAACATTTCACGTTTGCTCGCGAATCTCATGCTTCGTTTACACGTGAATGTAAAGCCAAACACTGAACATTGAAAAATTGCATTGAAAAACATCAACAACAAAAAGATTCTTTTCTGTTCTTATATGGCCAACATGAATTCACGAGGATTTGAGTCGTTTTCACGGGAGGTGGGATACAATTTTTCAATGTTCAGTGTTTGGCTCAACGATCACGTGTAAACGAAGCATTGGACCGTGGAAGAACATATGCCTCGGATCCTCTGCCATCCCGGGGAATCTCGGCGAGTATGACAAGTCGTCCAGCTGAAAACTGTGTTTATGTAGCCTGTATTCACCATGTACAGTAAGGAACTGAGTCAGATAGAAGCGTGTTTTTTTTGTACAACGAAGTAAAATAACACACATTACACTAACAACACAGTCCGCGATAGTTCTGAATAGACAGTTGGTCAACCTGAAAGTGGCTTAAGGACACACACAACCATTCTGGTCACAAGCCACCATCGAACCACATCAAAATCAATACAACAACAACAGTGGAAATGAGTTTCCACACGTTCCGTGAATTTTGGCGTGGTTCGATGGTGGCTCGCGACGAAAATGGTTTTCGTGTGTGGCGAACTTTACAAAACAGTTTTTTTACTAGCTACTTTTCGGGTTGAAAAATTTGGAATTCATTCTAACTATAGTGGCCAATGATGGAGGATGCATGCTGGCAACGTGCATCGTCCTATGCTATGCCTCACTAAGGATTAGGGCAAATGAGTATGCTAACAACTTAACCATCCGAAATTTATATGCTAACGAAGCGTCAACAAGGCATTGCTAGAGATGTTGACGCACCCATGCCCCACTGGAATGGTTAAGGCAATTAATATAAAATATAAAAAGAAGCCGAATTTCTATTGTCCCAACCGCTCTAGTGGGCCATGGGGGCGTCAACATCTCTGTGCGGTGCGATCGACACAGAGTAGTGCCTAGCAAAACGCACCTTTAAAGTCGCTACGGATGACTGCACACAACCACAACCGAACTTCCATCGAACTATCAATTTCATAGAATGTGTAGAAAAAATCTCTCCCCCTTCTATGAAATCGATGGTTAGGTGGACATTCTGTCGTGGTTGTGCGTGATCATGTGTGGCGACCATTAGGCTTCATTTTCCAGTGAGAGTGATTTAGCTCGACACATATGTACGTCGAACAAAATGATTAGCGAAACGCAGTGGAAATGAGTAGAATTAGTGTCCGTACATTCTATGAAGTTGACGTGGTCGCGAACCGTTTGGTTCGATCATCTGTTGCGATCATTGGTTGCGTTTTGATTCTTAAACGTTGCAAGTATTCAGCCATTCAGATGCATGCAAATCTGAGAGAGGGGAAATAAATCAAAAATTTTCTGATTTGTTTCCTCAGTTCATGTTTTACATGCAACTTGCACCTGAAATTGAATTGAGTTGAATGCAGTTTGCAACGTTTAAGGTTTTCCCAGAATGCACTCTCTGGGTGTTTTGTAGTTTTCAATTCAAGTGCAGATTGAATGTACACTTGACAGATGAGAAAAGTACCACAAATTTTTTCGGGTACATTTCTGCTCTTTTAGGTTCAATGTATCTTAATTGTTGAATTGATTGCTGAATGAAACAAGTTAAATTTTAGAAACACAGCCAATGATTTCAAACGCATACATGAAAATACTTACAATCAATATGTGAGGCAATGCATCATCCTAAATTTTATGGAAAACTATTTTTAAAAAATGCGAAGAGGGTTAAGATGGGAGGGGGGGGGGGGCAAAATGTCCTTGCTTATGCCTTAAGTTTGACTTTGACCAGCCCTCCGTTCATCATCATCGTGGCGCGACAGCCCGACGTCGGGCCTTGGCCGCCTGGATCATCCGAGGCTTTTGTTCCAGGTTTCTTGACATGGAGTGGTTTTTACAAGGACGAGTTGTCAGCACGTCGCTTAACCCCATTCGGGGGATGGCCTCGGAGATAGCTGCTTCAGATGGTTTAATAAACGTGCTGGAGCCCACACAACTATGTAGCAGGTCCAACTACGCAAGTCATTCCATCCTACTAGACCTGAGACGCTTAGGTGTTTGTCAGCCATTCAGGCTACAATACAATACAGCCCTCCGTTGGATAGATAAATTCTCCGCTGTACTACCATCTTATCTAACTAGCGCCTAAGATGTTTAATTTATACCGCAGAAATTCACTCTCAAATTGAAGGAATCGTGCGTTCTGGGGACCATCTGATCCATTGTCCAGAAGAAACCAATCTATGGCATTGTACGGTAGCCAAAAGTCGTAACCGCTGAGTCAGTCCTTATCCGAGGCATACTTGACGTTTCATTAACATATATTGTAGAAGATTTCGGATGATGCAAGTTGCTGGCATATTCATACACATCCTGCCCTTTGGTTAGTCGGTTTCTGCGACATGTCAGCAAACGGAAAGGCCGTAGTATTATTCTTACGCCTCACACCACAAGGGGAAATGTTTACTTCAACCAAATTATCACACCGCCATGATGGGGCAGGAGGTACATGCTAGCAACTGCACCTCCGAAAAGTAGATATGCTATTGAAACGTCAACAAGGCATACAAATGCTAGAGATATTGACGCGCCCATGCCCCTGGAGGGGTCAAGGCAATTAGAAGAAGATGATGGGGCAAGACTTACGATAACAATGGTCAACAACCACTGCCGCTCTAGGGGGGCCCACGAGGGCGACTGTGGAAGAGGATTTTTGCCCCCCATTTCTACAAGACAGTATGCTCGTAAGATGGCTCTTTACAATTATTATGCAAGAAAGTTGGAGCTTTCCATGTTTATTCGATAAGGAATTTTATTACCTATCAACTAGACTATACTGCAAACATTTAATACTATACCTTTATAAGGTCTTCGATCCAAATACAATAACAATATCTCAATCCACAACGACTCCATCTATCGCGATGCATTTGTTGCTTTTTCTGAACGGATGGATCAACCGCGTTTGAGTATATGTGGTAAAGGCCGCCCTGGTCGATCGGACATCGATTTGGCGTAGAAGCGTTAGCGATTCGTAATCGTAGTGCTCTCGGCATCCAATGTAAATTAATGGCCTTGACATCGACCCGACTGCGACTCGAAATCTGCTCTAAATAACTAATATCGATGAACAAGGACCAATATTTGTTAACATAATGGCTCATTATAATCCAATATTACCAATAATGATCCATCATAACCCCGCCATCATGGTCCGTTATGGTTCATAACCCATCACCCCGAACCATAATTTATTACAACAATCATCACTCAAACATCATCTCATCACCCAGAAAACGAGCATTGCTCATTGCTCCAGACGATGTATAGATTAGATAGATGGAGTGATTTTTAATATCATTTAGTTGCGAATAGATCCTACCCATCGGAAACCATTTTTTTTTTTCCTTTTAAAAATATTTATCTCTGCTTATTTTCAGATCTATGCTTCAAATCGGTGCCAGTGTTAACTTCTACATGTTTTTCGGAGGAACTAATTTTGGTTTCACAGCTGGCGCCAACGACTGGGGCCACGGGACATACATGGCCGATATTACATCGTACGACTATGATGCACCCATGGACGAAGCGGGCGATCCCACTATTAAATATGTGAAAATTCGCAATGTCATTGACCAGTTTCTCAGTTTGCCGCCAATATCAGTGCCAGATAAGGCTCCTAAAATGACACTGAACGCCGTTGATCTGAATCCAATTGATATTCTACTCTCGGAATCGGGACGACGCAATCTAATAACCAAAGTTCAATCAGGGAAGTATCCCGCAGGTTTCGAAGAGTTGGATCAGTTCTCTGGATTGGTGATATACGAAACTCAATTACCGACGCTTGAAATCGATCCTTCGCTACTCACTGTGAATGGTTTGGCTGATCGTGCCATTGTCCTTGTTGATCAAATTTTCCTTGGAGTTTTATCACGTGAAAATGATATCCTGTCATTGCCTATTAGCGCCGGATTTGGAAAAACATTGCAATTGATTGTAGAAAACCAGGGACGGATCAATTTTCATCTTGCCAACGATACCAAGGGAATTTTGGGTAAAGTTGAAATTCAGAAATTTGACGGAATCAGAGTAGAGCTCACTGATTGGACTTCGTCGTCCGTTCCCCTGGAAAGTGAACAAATCGCGAAATTAGTCGATGAACGTAAGCGAGAAAAGGCGTCCATTGATTCGAGAGGACTTCTTTTGCAGGGCCCAGCAATTTACTATGGCGAATTCACCATCACTCGCGATGATATCCAAGATACCTATTTAGATCCAGTTGGTTGGGGCAAGGGAGTGGTGTACGTGAATGGTTTCAATCTGGGACGGTATTGGCCCCTAGTTGGGCCCCAAATTACGGTTTATATTCCAAAAGAATTACTCAAGAAAGGATTGAATAGTATAGTGATGGTTGAATATCAGAAAGCTCCCACCGATGGAAGAATAAGTTTCACGGCAATACCTCGATTAGACGGAGTTTCTTTCAGGAAGAAGGATGAATTGTAGGGATACTTTTAAAACCCATATATTTTCATTTGATGTATTTTTTCTAACTAATAAATAAAATTGTTTTGTTTTACCTATTTGATTTTAGGTACTTTATTTTAGTTTCATAATAATTGAATGCATTTATTTTATAAATATTAATTTAAGACCAACCTGCAATCCCCGAATTGCACTGGGCACATTTCGACGCTGAACACAACTAAAAGGGGCTCGGTTAAAAAAAGAACAGAATGCAGATTCGGAACGTTTTTCTACGAAAGAGAAAACTATCAAAAGCGTCTTATCACTGGCCTGGGTATAACTAATCAGCCGTCGTGTTGTCTTATGGCTGCTACAGACAATGGCCCAGCCCCGGCCATTCGAGGCCATCGCCATCGTGTGGACGGGCGGATGGCGTTCATTGGCCCATGCCACGTAACCGTCATTTCTGTGAACAGCGATGGGCCATCGGATGGCCACAAATGGCTTCAAGAGCTATTTTCCTCCACGCGATGGCCCATCGCGTACACAACTTTGAACAGCTGATTTAAGTTGACAGGCCAAGGCCACTACACAATTATCGCAATGCTACTATCACCGACCTTCTGTCCTGCGCGATCCGTTTGATTTTAGCTGCCGTGACGCACAGAGCGACAGCTTTCAATTTCAATTGCCCACTATACGGAATTTCCTCATGGCCCATCGAAGACCTTTGTGTGGACGGACAATATTTGAAAATATTTAAATTGACATTGACATTGGGTGTGCGATGGCGGCCATCAAAATCACCATCGCGGTGGGCCATTGTTTGTAGCAGGCATTACGGCTTGAAATTTAATTTTAGTTTCACATTTAGATCCGGTTGCTACACTAACCAACTGCAGGGCCGGCGGAAGGTGTAAGTAGTATGTAGGTAGTACTACGCAAACCGATAATTTGGTTACGGGGAACTACCTACACCGAACATTCTTCGGTCGGGTATGGGCAACAGCACCTTAAAAGTGCATTGGAAATACATGTGCATTAACAGAACAGTCTTTTTTTCAAAAGCTTCGTGACCCCTGAAGGTATTAATGTAATGAGTAATGCAAACTCTGCCGACGCAGTTAAACCTGACGGGTGCTTGTTTTGAGTTGCTTCAAAAGCCTAAGCTATATTCGCTCTCCAGTCATTTTTGGTTACGATAAGCACGGGTATGGGTTTCTTTTATCAGTCCATACCATCCGATAACTTTTTGAACCTACAACCATGCCGTGCTGTGTTATTGTATGTGGAACTAACCCGCCAATTACCTCACCCCAGTTATAAGAAATTACATCAACGCATTAGCGGAGAGGGCAGAGATAGCGGCTTACCGCGGTGACAGTGGAACCCTTTTTAAGCGTTTTAAGCCATTAACTGGCAAATCTTTTGCAAAAGAACATCCTGTGAAAGATAAATAGGGTCTCTGCTGGTAACCGAAGAACACTAACTGGAGAGAACACTTCATTGAGGTTCTTAACAACACCTTTGGATCTTCGAATGCATCTTCAATAGTAGCAGAAGATATTCCACGAATAGCTAGAGTTGATACCAGCCCACCATCTAACCTGGAAGTAACCGCGGCTATTAAATCGATGGAAGGGGGTAAAGCCCTGGGGATAGATAGAATTCCGGTGGAACTTTTTAAAGCGGATGCTAATGCTACTGCGGATGTTGTTCGCCCCCTTATCCAAGAGTGTTGGGAAACCGAAACTCTCCCTAAAGAGTGGAAGAAGGGCGTCATTATTAAGATCCCGAAGAAAGGCGACCTGAAGGATTGCAATAATTGGCGTGGGATCTGTCTTCTTCCAGCAGTCTCCAAACTGATGGTAAAAATAACCTTGAACCGGATCAAACAAACAGTTGACCACACTTTGAATGATGAACAGGCCAGCTTTCATGAGGGCTTCTCATGTAGCGACCACATCAACACCCTCCGAATTATTATTGAACAATCCGCAGAGTGGAGATCCCCATTACATCTCATGTTCATCAATTTCGAGAAGGCGTTTGACAGCGTTGACCGGGAATACATCTGAAGGGCTTTACCTAGCAGAGGCATACCGGATAAAATCATTTTCATCGTCAAGGAGTCCTGCCAGGGAGCTTGGATCCAGCAAGGTAATTTGTGTTTCGGGGACCTGCCGAGAAAGTCGAGAAAGTTAACAATTTCTGATATCTCGGAAGCGTATTTACAGCAGATGGTGGAGCCGATGCCGATGTACAGTCTCGCATCAACAAGGCTCAAGTAGCTTTTTTTCAGTTTGACATTTCCAAACGCACTAAACTCCGGATCTTCGAAACCAACGTAAAATCAGTGCTTTTATATGGCTGTTCAACTTGGAAGGTGACCAATGAGATAACAACTAGATTGCAACTTTTGTGAACCAGTGTTTACGGCACATCCTGCACATACGGTGGCCGGAGGTCATTTCTAACGACGGCCTCCTTACTATTACTGTTCAGGATAGGATAGACACTTCTATTAAAAGGCGAAAGTGGTAATGGATAGGTCACACTCTCCGAAAAGGGCCGAACAACATTGCTCAACAGGCCTTCGATTCGAACCCGCAGGGAACCAACGCAAGTCGCCGTGTTGGACGACCTAGTAACACCTGGAGAAGATCTGTTATGAGAGAGGGTGCCTCAATAGGCAAGTCGTGGAGTGAGCTGAAAGCGATGGCGATGAACACGACGAGATGGAAAGTAGGCGTTATTAATGCCTTATGCCCCACAAGGGGTTAACAGGAACCAGAGAGAGAGAGACAGTTATATGAGAGCCCGGTCTTTGCATACATAATGCGTCCCCCCAATGGTTCTTTTGTATTTGCCTTGCTACCTTTAGAGGTCTATATAGTGTATTCTATTAAATTATTTGTCTGGTATATAAAATCACTGAATAATGGCAAAGAAAAGATAGATAGCCGTTGTGAGCACCCCCTTCAAAGAATTAACTTAATTCTAAGGCTCCTTCCGTTTCTTTAGTAACGGGCCTTAACATGTGCCTCGCTGTGCGCACCTGTCTTTTTGATGTGTAAACATGTTATCGCTTGGTACGGCGTAAATCTATAGAAGCTGTGAAATGCGTAAACAACTTTAGTGTGCGTTCATGTGAAAATTTCGAATTCTCAACTTTATGTATTTCGTGCTTAAGTTTCATCATCATCGTCGCGCGATAGCCCGACGTCGGGCCTTGAGAAGCTGACCTTCAATTAGATTTTAGGTAACTTGATTGTAATTTCAAGAAGGGTTAAATTATTTTTCTGCAGGACACAAACTTTTCGATTTATTAAATGATGTTTAGATTTTTTTCTCCCCAGTCGATTTTTTAAGTAATTTGTTTTTGCCAATATTAGGTAACTATTTTTCTCATGTGCATCTCACTTATGGCGAGGTAAATGCTGGCAACTGCATTCTCCGAAACTAGTTTATGCCAACGAAACGTCAACTGGGCCACATGGAACAGTTGACGCGTTATGCCCCACAAGGGGTTAAGGCAACTGAGTATTTTCCTTGTAGTATATGTAGTTTTTCCTATATTCGGATAAATACATCAGAAAACCATGTATTTTTCTCTTTGTGGGAATAAAACATCAAGGATAGAAGCATGAAAAATAGTCTTCTTCAAGTGAGAATATCTCGAAAACTATTGAAGATACGAAAAATGTATTGCAGATCTTTTTTCTTAAACTGTTCCAGATCTTTCATTTCGTCTTAAAACGTTTTTTGCTAGGGTCAACCATTTTCAAAATATCTTCAAAAAACCCCAAAAACTGTTTTTTTTTGTTTTTGTTGTTTTTTTGGTTATTGTTGTTTTTTAGCTATAACTTAAATCCCATAAAAAAAAATTGGTAGCAAACTTTAGATTCGTAATCGGCACCCCAGCCATAAACGAAAAAAAAATTGTAACTATACCACAATTTGCTTCAGGAAAACTACTTGTTGACTAGGCTATAGTCTTATCAGCTCTTGTACAAATTGTACAGTTCTCTTACGAAAATAAAAAGTAAATATGTTTTTAGCCTAACGTTCTGGACATTAATAGCCAGACGGTACCAACAATTCTGCTAATTTATAATAAATATTGTGACTGACTCGTAATTTTGTCATGAGGTTAAATTTCGGGTCAGTATTTTCCATAAGCATTTAATTAATTGACCATTCTTGGCTAATTAAATTCTTCAGCTACGAGTAAATCTAGGAAATTCTATTTTAGGTGTTGTATTGTTTTCAAACATTTTGAACTGTTGAGCAATTGCTGAAGTATTAGCATTAACCTTCTTTTTTTTATACCGTAGACACAGTGGTGGATTAAGAGCTTTTCAGACGTTTTCACAGTCAGCCCCCCATATAGAAAAAAATCTAATTTGGTACAGAACATTTGTTTAGTGATTTAAGCATGGTAAACTCTTCTGGACAAAATTACATATAGAGATCAGGGACATTAGAAACCACTGAACATTTGGAAAACCTCCCTGGCCTGAGACAATCAAAATTGTTTATCACAGGTCATTGACGCAAGCGCTTCCTAGAATTGCTGTACTTCGGCATCATCTGCGGTCTCCTCTTAGGGCACTCAACCCTGAGGAGTCACTTGCACAGAATGGGTATTCTATCTAACCCAAATTGTCGTTTTTGCGAGAGCAATGATGAGACCCAGCGATTGAGGCACTAGCCCGTCGCCGCTTGGAGAGTCACGGTGAGTAAAGGCAGTGCGGATAGGAGGTGCATGCTAGAAACTGCGTGTCCAAAAAGTAGATATGCTATCGAAACCTAGGCATCGAAATCCAAGATATGTTGGCGCGCCCATGCCCATGAAGGGATCAAGGGGTCAAGGCAATTAACAAAAAAAAAAACATATAGATACTGCCTCTCAGCAGGGCTGTTACGTGTCCAATCACTGCCATATAAAAATACAGGCCGGCTCCCAGCTGATCGAAATTGTGAGGTGCCTTCGTCAATGACGGCATCGAGTTCAGTGCTTGTGACGCCCACAAAATCAGCCAGTAGTTGGTGACTCATGGCGGCTAGTCCGTTTACGCACGTTTCGTGCATTACGTGTTTAGTTTTCGTTTTCAGCATTCAGTTTTAATTCAGTGTTTATCTACTAATTAAATTGCATCTAGTGATCCACGAAAACAACATGTGCGTGACGAAAATGTGTTGTGTGCGCTTGTACACAAAGTGCTTACATAGTCCTCCGCGTGGGCACCCCCTGGAACGTCAGTGGTCACTGACCATTGTTAACCAATGTCAAGCCGCCAGTGATGGCGGTACGATGATTTGGTTGAGGTAAACCTTCCCCCTGTGTTGTGGGGTGTAAAAATAATACCACGGCCTTTCCCTTTGAGGGCCTGTCATTAAAACCGACAAACAAAGGACAGGATGTGTACGCCAGCAACTTGCACTATCCGAAATCTTTATATATTATATCGTAACGGCAACGGTGAAAGATTTGTAGAGTTCTGCAACTTTCACGGTCTCTTCATCGGTGGTACTATGTTTCAGCATTAAGGACCACCATAACATCAGTTGGTCCCCTGTTGATCGGCGCAGAACGCAAAATCAGATCTACCACTTTGGCATTAGTAACAGATTCAAGAGTTGCCTCCTGGACGTGCGAAAGAAGACGGATGCCGATATTGGGATGGGAAGAGACCATTATTGCGTATTGCAGCCGTGCGCCGCCCTAGCAATGAAATATCCAAGCGCCGCAAATTTAATACCGCTCGATTAAAAAATCCAGCTGTCTTACAACAATATAATGACCATCTTGCGCAAAAAGCAGCTGAGATAAGTAGTCACTCAGATAGTGGCATAAATGAAAAGTGGGATGCCATAAAAAATGCGTACATTGATAGCGCAGATACCATCCTTGGCACAAACTCGGATTGCCGGAATAAGCCCTGGATGTCCGACGCTTCATGGCAGCGGATTGTTGAAAGAAAAGAACTGAAGGTTCGTTTGGCTGCAGCATCAGACGACAATCGAAGTAGCATCGAACTCCTTTACAATCAGAAAGTTCGAGAAGTTCAGCGTAGTGTGCAATGCGATAAAAGAGTTTATGCGAATTCTCCTTTAACCTTAGCAGAAGAAGCCGCAAGAAGTAACAACTTAAACGCCGTATACAGTGGCATCAAGGAGTTTACAGGTGGTCGTAGCTCCTGCCAACATCCGGTGAAGGATAGTGATGGAAAGCTACTTATCTTGGAAGAAGATCAAATGAGACGGTGGAAAGAACACTTCGCCGCGGTCTTGAACCGTGTAACCTCAGGTAAAGTTCCCCCTCATATAGATAATTTAGCTAACCATCAAAAATGGGCGTATACGGTCCACTGCCTCGACTAAAGAGGAATTAGTCGCTGTAATTATTGCACTAAAACGAGGAAATGCCGCCGGATACGACGATATCCCTGTCGAACTTTATCAAGCAGCGCAAAGCGTAACTGCGGAGCTGCTGCACCCACTTGTTGATAAAGCGTGGAATACAGAGACCTTTTCCACTGAGTGGAAGGAAGGTTTGATCACCAAACTTCCGAAGAAGGGTAGCCTCACAAACTGTAATAATTGGAGAGGCATTTGTGTGCTTCTTGCCGTTGCCAAGATATTGTAATAGCTAAAATCGTCCTGGAAAGACTAAAGGCCCACTTAGAAAGCACAATTGATGAAGAGTAGGCTGGTTTTCGATCCGGATTCTCCTGTGTCGATCATATTAACACCTTGCGAATCACCATCGAGCAATGCGCTGAATACGATTCTCCGCTTCACTTGCATTTCATCGATTTCGAAAAGGCTTTCAATAGTATGAACCGGGATTCTATATGGACAGCCTTACCAAAGAGGATTGATAATTTTACAAGAGTTATCACTCCATATAACTTCCCCCTCTGCCAGGAGATTTGTATGTATTGACAAATTGTATAGACTTCACAAGAAAGCTGACTCCGCCTCCGGCGGTAGATTTGTATGTATTGATTCTCTTGTGTATCTATACTGTGTAGTTTATACTATGTTTATACAATTTGTCAATACATACAAATCTCCTGGCAGAGGCGAAACTTCTATGGAGTGATAACTCTTGTGGAATCTATACTATTTGGCCTTACGTAGGAGAGGCATCCCTGAGAAGCTTGTGGCTATATTATTAAGGCAACCTATAGGAGGGCGCGAAATGTCGCATTCTGCACAAAGGTAAAGTGTCGGGAGATTTTGAAATTCGCAGTGGAGTTTGGCAGGGGTGCATCCTCTCACCGATCATATTCCTCATTGTGAACGGCGATATGTTGCATACAGCCCTATCCGGGCTCAACAGAGGAATTCAATGGACTTTGACATCTTATCTACAACATCTTGACTACGCTGACGACTTATGCCTATTCTCCCACAAAATCATGGATCTGTCCGCAATGGCGTTAGATCTCGAGAGGGAGGCAAGCAAGGTTGGGGTAAAAATTAATACCAACCAGTCCAAGGTTCTTAGCCCGCCATTGCGAAAAAGAAATCCGACACCTATTGCCATCTTACATTAATGGGCAGCCTGTGGAGAAGGTGGACAACTTCGTCTACCTGGGTAGTATTGTTGACGAAAATGGTGGTACGGAGCAGGACATCGATCTTCGTATCAACCAGGCTATGTAAATGCGCATACGGCATGCTGTCCAAAATCTGACAGAGCAGTTATCTCAGCATCAAGACCAAGCTGGGCCTGTTTCGCTCCCTGGTACTGTCTGTGCTTTTGTATGGGAGCAGAAGATGGAAAGTTTCCGTAAGAGTTACCAGAAAGCTGTTTTCGTCAACTTATGCCTTTGTCGAATTCTAAGAATATTCTGGCCTGAAACAATATCAAATGAAGAGCTAAGTCGGCGTACGGGGCAGATGCCAATCGACGAATTGATACGCAGGCGAAAATGGCAGTGGATAGGTCACATATTGCGGAAAAGTGATAACTGCATTGCTTTGCATGCCATGATATGGAACTCCATCTCAAACTAAGGCCGACCAAGAAGGGGTCCTCGAATCACATGGCGTCGATTTGTGGCAAAGGAGTGTCAGGCACTGGGTAAGTGTTTTGGGAAATTGCGCCCCATTGTCCAGAACAGAGTACGATGGCGCGCAGGAGTAGTTGACGCGCAATGCCCCAATAGGGGTTAAGGCAATGTAGTAGTAGTGAATGTAAGTGCAACTCAGCTCAATTGCTTTGTTACCGTGCTGGCTGGTTTGGTACCTCGAGTACTCTATACCCGACTTTGACAAGAATTGGGAAAAATGTAATAGCTCTGTAACGGTAAAAGATAGAGGGTTTATTGGGTGTGATTTTTTCACAAACAGAGTGTGCAATATGCCCTAGTCCTATGGCGATCATAAAGTGGGACACCCTGTATATGTACAATAAAATGAATTATTTTCTATAGGAATTGTTATAAAAAAAATTTAATAAATCCTGTATAAAATAGTTCATTTGATTGTATATAATTTAAAAAAAAATTATTTTGATAAATATAAATAATTTTGATAATGCATTTATATACGCGAAACGTTGACGAATAAATATTTTATGAAGATTCTGCTGGATAGTGTTTATTATTCTTGAATGCTTTAATAAAAACCAGTTATCGTCTATCAACTAATCGATAATTTTAAGCTTACAAAAAAAAAAAATGATTTCGGGCTTTCATTAGGTTCAAGCAAACAAGGGTGCTCTTGCAATTGCTTGCTTTGCCCCTGGATTCGCACACTACAGTTGTAGTTGTTGTAGTGTGCGAATCCATCATAACCGGCAAAATAATTTCTGTTCATTTCACTTCCTGGATTGTCAGTACTGTTGCGTGTTCGGGGTGGGTATCTTTTACGACCCACACTGTACTAATCTCGAATGATCGATGACAGTACAAATTGAATAGACACTAGGCTATTCTCTAGCCATCTATAGTCTAGAACCTTCTCCAAACAGAAACACTGAAGCGGATTCTCGAACCTTCGTTGAGTAGTGAAACCCGAGACTCGAACATCTCGAAAAATCTAGAGTCTTCGCTAATTGACGAAAGCATGGATCTCCACCTATAAAAGGCAGATGTCACCGAACGAAGGAGCAGTCGTAGAGCAGTCGTAAAGCAGTCGTAAAGTAGTCGTGAAGAAGTAGTCGTCGGACTCGACACTCAGGGCGGTTGGATCGCTATAGTGCCGTCGTTATAATTAAAGCTAGTTTGACATTTTAACGTTGGTTGTTAGTACCCGTGTGTACATAGTTCGTTTTGTAAATAAAGTGTGTGTTTTTCAATCGAAGTGTTTCATTATTCAGCACAAGAATATCTAACGAACCTGCTTTGGTTTCGTGGTTTCGCTCAGCAGAGGAAACATTACAATTGGTGTCAGAAGTGGGATATTCGCGTGCGTGTAGTGGACGTTCGTTTGAAAAGTGAAAGTCGTGCGTGATATTTACGGAAGTGTAAATAAACGGAAAGTTTCGAGAAACTTTATAGTGAAGCGCCGGGAAGTTCTGAGAGTATAGAACTTGCGCGATTGTGGATTTTGTGAAAGTCGTGCGGGATATTTACGGTGGTGTAAATAAGCACGGGAAGTTTCAAGAAACTTTGAAGTGAAGCGCCGGGAAGTTGCGCGATTGTGTGTGTTTGAGAAACTTCGTAGTGAAGTGCGGGAATATTCTACGCGGGTAGAATTTGCACGACTGACTGTTGTGAACTTTTGAAGTGAAAAACGAACTAAAATGCCGGGTACTCTTTGCGAATTGACAATCGCGGAGATAAGAAACGAACTAGCACGACGGAAATTGTTAACGACGGGAAATACGTCCGCGCTGTATACTCGTTTAGCACAAGCGATAAGAGCCGAAGACCAGGATCCGTTTACGTTCGAATTTCCGGATGAGTCGACAAGAAATCTCGACGAATCGGGAGCGGGACAGGTTTCAACCGGGGACCCTGGCATCCAGCAGCTACTGTCGATGTTCAAGCAAATTATCGAACAATCCAAGCAACAAGCACAGCAGCAATCTGAGCGGTTGGAGCAGTTTGAGAAGCGATTTGAACAGTATTCCGAGCAGTTGCAGAATCAGTCGGCGGAAATATCGAGATTGCTCGACGAGAGGCAACGAGAAACTTCCAAGGAGCTCGAGAACGACCTCATGCAGGATGACGCCAAAGTGAATAGCGGGTTCAATACGGTTGCCGAGGAGGTCGAAGGGCTGAGATGCGAACCAAAGCGCGTCGAAACATCTGGAGCCATCAAGATCGAATCACAGACACAGCTCGAGATCGCTGCGGTAGTGAACAGCCGGACCGATAGCGAACAGTCACCGAGAGCGGAGAAGTTGCCGAGTGAAATAACATCGCAGATGAACGAGCGGTCAGCGAGTTTTAAGGAGTCGCTGAATGAGACGACAACGACGTTGAGTGAACCGACAATAAAGATGGCCGAACAATCGGAAAAGTTGAACGATCAATTGGTGAGGTTGGAGAAGTCACCACGGAGAGTGACAAATCAGTTGCAACCGCAGAAGGACAACAGTTTGAAGCCACAATTGGAGGAGCGGTCTACGGGAGTCTGGAAGCTTAACGGCGAGAAGCTTCGTAGAGACTCCATGAAGTTTAAACGGATGCGGGCGGGCGCCCAGATCGGAAACATGTGTGATAGACTCGAGAATGCTGGAAACTCGAGGAACGATCTGGAACGTGTGGAAACGTCGGGAATCGTTAGGACCGAGCTGTCCGCGAAGGTTAGAAGGGAACCAATTCTCGACGACATAGAAGTGTCCTGCACGCAATTTGAGGCCGCTGTGATGATGGACAGCAGGAGCGACAACGAGTGTACTGCTGCTGTCAATGAGGCATTGCGATGTCCGACTACGGAGATGTTGCAGAGCATTCCAACCCCACGGAATGATTCGTGTATGGAGCAGTCAACGTCGGTCGCCGACTTCGGACGCCGGTTGGATGGCGTACATGGCCTGATCCAAGGACGACCTCGGTGGAGATGTGATCGCATGAAAACGAGGTTCAACTGGAAAGCTCGCTCGATTGTTGTCAGCGACGGTGGTTTCGAATGGTTGTTCAGCGCTCATCGGAGAAAACAGGCGAGCTCGGGGGTTCGACAGACCTGGAAGGAAGCGGATGAGATTGTTGCCTGGGTGGATAATGTGGTGCGTCGCATTGCGAAGCGATGGAGGCCAACAGTGAAAATGAAGGCCGTGCATCTGGATCGGATGGCACCGCGTGAGCGGCGTCATGGTGACTTCTGTTCGGGACGAACAGGTCTAAGGAGGAGGCAGTGTTGCGTGTTCGGGGTGGGTATCTTTTACGACCCACACTGTACTAATCTCGAATGATCGATGACAGTACAAATTGAATAGACACTAGGCTATTCTCTAGCCATCTATAGTCTAGAACCTTCTCCAAACAGAAACACTGAAGCGGATTCTCGAACCTTCGTTGAGTAGTGAAACCCGAGACTCGAACATCTCGAAAAATCTAGAGTCTTCGCTAATTGACGAAAGCATGGATCTCCACCTATAAAAGGCAGATGTCACCGAACGAGGGAGCAGTCGTAGAGCAGTCGTAAAGTAGTCGTGAAGAAGTAGTCGTCGGACTCGACACTCAGGGCGGTTGGATCGCTATAGTGCCGTCGTTATAATTAAAGCTAGTTTGACATTTTAACGTTGGTTGTTAGTACCCGTGTGTACATAGTTCGTTTTGTAAATAAAGTGTGTGTTTTTCAATCGAAGTGTTTCATTATTCAGCACAAGAATATCTAACGAACCTGCTTTGGTTTCGTGGTTTCGCTCAGCAGAGGAAACATTACAGTACTATTAGGAGAATTTCTAACATCACACCACGTATTTCATTTGCGTCCCCCGCTGTGTTTTAATTACTAATAGTAATCAATTTAGTTCCGTATTTAACAACCTCTTTGGCTTCATAGAAAAGAATGTACTCATATGTGTTTGTAACACGAAAGCCGTACATAACTAACATAATTATGGGAATTAGAAATTAATCAATAGGATTTTTCCTGATGATTTTGTCAATAATCCCATATCTCCCCTAGACAATTTCAATATTCTAGTGAACTGAACAACAATAATGGGCTCTATCAGGGAGGCATCGTATACTATTAGTTTGCAGACCACTTTCTTGGCTGCATGTCGTTGCGTTTCTTAGTTTCCCGTTTCACGATATAAAAATTCAGTGGTCCGTCGAAACAAAAGGTAACGTTGTGTATACGAGTAATGTTCAAGTACACGTATGCGTAAAATGGTCCCATCAAAGTAGAATAAAATAAGCCGCCAATGTTTCTATCGATTTAGTTAGGTTTCGCCGCTGCCGCTATTGACTGACTGCTTTTTGATTCATTAGTAAGAAAAAATAGATTCTTTCCCTAAGTAGTTTAGTGGATCAGTCAGTGACGGTTACAGTGAGAACAAAGCACGGGTGAGCCAGAAAGCATAGTAGATACTAACTAGCTAGTCTAGTGCCGTGTGGGCTTCTATCAAGAAAGAAAGTGAGTTCATTAATTGGTCGAGTCTTTCAGAATAATTAACGCTCAAGACCCAAATGTGCACTTTGGAGACGCTACATTAGTTACGTTGGTGTTTTATGTTGGCAGTTGACGCGGCAGTGTTCCCTTGAGGAGTGGTTGACAGTGAGTGAACTAGTGAAGCTGAAACGTGAACACAGTTTAAGGACTATTCCAAGTGATTTATTCAGGTGACGATCATTCAACTATATCAAATTTCTAAAATTTTAAGTGAACTGTGAAATAACTAAGGCGACATGAAATGTAATTTTGCATACCATTCAAGCAAACCAAACATTTTTAATTCTGATACCACAAAAACTTGTATAATTCCTTTTGAACTTGTTTCTTGTGTTAACGACCTTGAGTGAAAGCAGCTAGCCATAAATATACGTTCATTTAAGTACATGATCGTAAATTTATTGGTATGAGTCCGCTGATTTTAGAATTGCAATTTTACTTCGAATTGGTTTTTATCGTCATCTAAATCAAAACATAAATATGTATGTAAATATATTATAGTTCAGTAAATAAAAGCTCAGAAGGGGGTCTAGGTAGAAATGTCGGTATGTACCACAAAAATGGACTGTGGGGTTTTGTTTGGACTAGTTAGGAGGTAAACATACGAGTACTAAAAGTCCTCGGACCTATGAGGTGTGGAAAAGGGTGTGGATTTTGGCACACTTTCGTGATTTCATGCGAAATCACTGCCCAAATCATTTCGTTTTCCATACAATCTGACAAATCGAAATCATCTCGTTTGCCGGCAAATCGGACCCGCGGAGATCCGTTGGAAGAGAGCACTGCCAAAACATGAAATTTTGAGTACCCATACCCACAAAGTCGATTACTGCTTTCCATTAAGAATAGGTGGGACGCTAAGCGATTTCACCTTGCAAAATATGGTAAGAGTAATGCCATTTGGTATGATTGTTCGTGGTCCCTATACATTCATTTTAAGAGATGGAGCCATCTTGGACCCCGCGGCAGAGCGGCTGTGCGGGCGAAAGACCGCGAAATTTGAGCCCTTTTTTTAATATTCTCCTAATAATTTGTAAACGGTGCCTCGGATCAAAAAACTTAATAGGATGTAAATTAAAGAGCGTAAAATTCTACATCCAATGCATTGCTCAAAGTTGAAATTTGGTTTAGACGTATAATCCAAATCGATAGTCGAAAAACGTCACTTTTTGAGGCTTTGGAGAAAAATCACACTATATCGCTTTTCAAGCTCACATACATATCTCTGTAACGGATACTCCAAATGAAAAACCGTACAAGTAAAAGTTGAAGATATTTTGATTTCCGAATACTTTTCAAATCGGCCCGTTTTTAGTGTAGTTTTGAGCGAAAATGCAAAAATGGTTTTTTAGCGATTTGAGCCTTAATAGCTCTATCTCGATAAATATAACAGCTAAAAGTTTTTGTTTAGCCTCAATTCGTAGATACTTTAACCTTGTTTATAAAAGTTTTGCTAAGTTTTTTGTCAGACTAATTTAATTAATTAAATAATTAGTTAAATAATTAATTAAATTATTAAATTTCTTCCATAATTTCAAAGTTCAAGCAACTTATATGACATTTTAGGTTGGTTTCTAGCGTATTTGGTCATTCTGAGTCAAATGAAATCAACCGCTATTCCATACGGCTATTAGTTCAAAAGATATTCACTTTTTTCCAGATTTTGTTATTAATTAAATAAGCCTTTTTATTAAATACGTTGAAAAGAAAAGGCTTTTGTGCCAGTTTTAGGATAGTCCCTAATGCATTTGGTCATTTTGAGTCGAATGAAACCAACCGCAATTCCTTGCGACCATTAGTTTAAAAGATATTCATATTTTTCCAGATTGTTTTATTAGTTAAATAAGCTTTTTCGTTAAGTAAGTTGAAAATGAAAGGTTTTTATGCCAGTTTTAGGTTGGTTCTTAATGTATTTAGTCACTCTGAGTAGAATAAAATTAAACGTGGTTCCATATGATCATTAGTTCAAAAGATATTCACATTTTCCACATTTTTGGATTAGTTAGGAAGCTAAATAAGTTGAAAATAAAAAGCTTTGATGCCAATTTTAGGCTGTTTCCTAATGTATCTGATGATTTTGAGTCGAATGGAACTAAAGGCAACAGTTAGTTCAAAAGTTATTCACATTTTTCCAGACTTTTTTTTTTGTTGAATAAGTTGAAAATAAAAGGCTTTTATTCCACTTTTAGGTTGATTCCTAATGTATTTGATCATTTTGAGTAGAATGAAACTAACCGCAATTCCATACGACCATTAGTTCAAAAGATATTCACATTTTTTCCAGATTATTTTTTTTATTGATTAAGCTTTTTTTTATCAAATAATTTGAAAATAAAAAGTTTTTATGCCACTTTTAAGTTGATTCCTAATGTGTTTGGTTATTCTGAGTCGAATGAAGGCAACCGCGATTCCATGCGGTCATAAGTTACAATAATATTAGCATTTTTCCCGGATTATGTTAAAACTTAAATGAAGAAAATATTTACTTCATTGAGGAAACATCAAAGATGAAGCGTTGACTCACAACTGCAGGTGCAGCTCTTTGTGCAGGACACACTTTTTTCCTGCAGCCCCCGTTACTCGTGCAGGGTGTCTTGCACCTGCAACGCTGAAGAGTGACACATGCCTTTGCAGCAACCGGCGCTGTTATCCATAATGGGAACCACCGTTCTCCTTCTAGTTTCCACCCCCAATCTCCAGAAGATGGAATATGTTGCTGCGTTTCCACAGCCTGCCAGAATTTCATGGCTTGAAGGGGTGCCCTTTTCAGGTGTCCCTCAAACTCACCAAATAACAATCAGCATCTATCGTACGAACTATCACTTTGTAACTTATTATTAGGTTTAGATAATTTTGCCGTTATATAAAATAGTTGTAACTTTTTAACCGGTTGATCGATACTGCTGGATTTCAATAGCAGCCGGCTCCCTACTGGCATCTATAAACTGGAAAAGTTTCATTTCGACTTCCGTTCGACTGTAATCGTGTCCACAACATTTTGTGAGGGAGGGTCTAATAACTGATTTTTTCTTCAAAAATCAGTTAAAAATGGAGATATTGGGTCAATTCTCAATTAAAAGTTGTATAACTTGAACCTTTAAAATGACAACTGATTGTATACTTGGATGCTGTCGCAGAAAATAAAAGTGCGTGTTTCAATCAATCAGACAAAAAAACAAGAACAAATGTGTTTTCCTTTGATCTGTTCTAGAAAACAAGAACATTTTCCCATTCGCGATGGGAACGTGTTTTGTTTCCTAAAACAGTTTTTAGAGACACAAATGTTTTCAAAACTGTCCAGTTTTTCCAAAACATTGGTGTTTTGTTCAGAAAAACAGTTTTTGTCCGTGTTTTTCAAAACTGTCTCTTTGGTGGAAACCCGGCATAATATGTCACAGTGTGTAAACGGGTACCAAAAAATTAAGCTGATTTCCGTTCTTCATATATAATAGTCTTCATATTCTCAGTTCTAACCTAATTAGTCCAAACAAAACAAAACACCAAAGTAAGTTTTTATGGTACGGAAATTTCTATCTAAAAACTCTTATTGACTAGACTAGAGTACATACTAGTAAATATACCGAATCAATATAACCAGCGGTAGCAGAATGTATATTACGAGTATCATGTTATTAAAGCCATTAAATTGTACTTGTACTCAAACTATATTTAATGCTGGTTACCTAGTAGTCGGTAATTTGAAATAACATAAAATTAGATCCAGGCAAAAAAAAAATAGAGCGGGAAGCGATGCAAATCTTAAAACTTGCGAATCACTTAAATTTTAATCGTGACTTTCTAGCAGATTTGCAGTTAGACAAGTATACGAGTACTATTCGGCTAGGGTATTGATTCTCAAGTGTGGTTCACGACCCCTGGATGTATCTTACATAATTTTATAAACTACGATTTCAAAACAATGTGCTAATTGCCGTGACCTCTTCAGGAGTATGTGCGGGTCAACGCACTTTCGGACATCCCGTTGCATGCACCTCCTATTCGCGCAGTCTTTATACTGACAAGCTCGGAGCGCAGTGGAAGTTCTATTAGTACCCACAGGCAGTTTTTTGTTCGCGCCGAGGATCGAACCCCCATGCTCTAAATCGTCGAAATAGAAAACAGAAATATTTCGACAATATATTTATTGTAATGTAATGTATGGGGGGCGACCGGTAGCTCAGTGCATCAGTCTCAAGTCTGACTACCGACGTTTCCGGTTCGAATCCCGTCCACGACGACATTCGTGGCCATGGATGTTTGTGTTGTCTTCCCCCTGTGGTGCGGGGCGTAATAATAAGCCAGAGCATATTCTGACTTGTCCCAGGTAGGCGGTTAAATGAGGGAGCAGGAGGTGCATGCTGGCAACTGCATTCTCCGAAACTAGTTTATGCCAACTAAACGTCGACTGGGCCACATGGAATAGTTGACGCGTTTACGTTTCAGGTCGTCAATAACTCTAATCCCGGTTTGCGCTGAATCGAATCGAATCGAAGAATCAGAGTTGATGCCTTCTTTCCGAAAAACCAGTCCTGCTTTGCGAAAGCTTGCCTCACTACAATTTACGAATCCAGTGTACGAGTTGTATGTTTTCATGGGGAAAAGGTTATGGAGAACGGATAGATACAGATCTGATAGCAAAACTGATTGAGATCGGATAGTAGAAGACTGATAAATGGGACATCGTCGTCGCTCCAAAAACGGTGGCGGACTTGATGATGTTGCAAAATGGATCGTAAACAATCGCATCTGTATACCGCGGCGGGTGCTGCTGTGATGGCAAAATTTCGAAATTCCAGGCAGCACGTCTTTTTGTTTTAATTGTAGCGTATTCCAAGTAGAAAGAACTAAACGGTGGCCCAGATAGCACAAGAGTGATGAAATATTGATATTTTTTTGATACTTGGGCATCATAGTATCGATACCTTCAGTATACCACTACCCAGATAACATTTTGGTACTGATCCTGGCGTATCAAAAAGTCTTCAATAATTGCCCCTCTTTGCAATTGATTCCACATTGGAGATTTATTGATGCCTACCATCAATAATGATTAGGAAGGGTAGTTTCAATGCAGGATCAGTACAAAAACGATGCGCATAACCAGTACTCTGTCATAAAAAAATCGTACTGATCCCGCATTGATCTCAGATAAGATTTTGGTATTGATCCTGGAGTATCAATAAGTCACCAATAATGACCCCTCATTGCGATTGATTCCACATTGGCAACTTATTGATACCTACCATCAGTAATGATTAGGAAGGGTAGTTCCAATTCAGAATCAGCACAAAAGCGATCCGCGTAACCAACACTCTGTCATCATTAAATTGTGAAACTGTGGAATTGTGTGAGTCCGCATTGACATTTCAGCATATCAACGTTCCGATTAATAAAAACCAGAGCTGTATAATTATAACAAATAATTAATTAAATAAATGTCAAAAAATAAAAAAATACTTGTTTTTATAAAGAAAATACATAGAGCATTCACAATGTTAGTTATACTCGTGTTGTTGGTGTTATATGTACTATTTCCTAGGAAATTTCGTAGGAAAGAGCAGATATGTCACAAATAACACGAGTTTACCCACCATTGCGAATGCTTTATATATTATTTTTGATTACAATCATCAATATAGTACCAATGCAAGTCTTCGATATTATATCAATGATAGATTGATATAGGTACATTTATGTTCATTCAGTAGGTTTGATATTCTTCCGATATATCATCAATGCCCAGCATCAATGCTCATTTCCCCCTTCGGTAATGTCGACCAATCAGAACGCTGGAAATGCGGACATCGTCCATATAAAAACATCACTTGTGGTATACTGAAGGTATCGATACTATGATGCCCAAGTATCAAAAAAATATCAATATTTCATCACTCTTGTGCTATCTGGGACATTATCGAAAGGGGAAATGGGCATTGATGCTTGGCATTGATGATATATCGAAAGAATATCAAACCTACTGAATGAATATAAATCTACTATATCAATCGATATTATATCAATCTATCATTGATATAATATCGAAGACTTGCATTGGTACTTTATTGATGATTGTAATCAAAAATAGTACATAAAGCATTCGCAATGTTTGTTAAACTCGTGTTATTTGTATCATATCTGCTTCTTCCTATGAAATTTCCTAGGAAATAGTACATATAACACAAACAACACGAATTTAACTAACATTGTGAATGCTCCATGTATTTTCTTTATTAAAACAAGTATTTTATTTTTTTATTTTATGACATTTATTTAATTAATTATTAGTTCTAATTATGCAGCTCTGGTTTTTATTAATTGGAACGTTGATATGCTGAAATATTAATGCGGATTCACACAATTCCGCAGTTTCACAATTTCACATGATGACAGGAGTGTTGGTTACGCGGATCGCTTTTGTGCTGATTCTGAATTGAAACTACCCTTCCTAATCATTATTGATGGTAGGTATCAATAAATTACCAATGTGGGATCAATCGCAATGAGGGGTGATTATTGAAGATTTATTGATACTCTAGGATCAATGCCAAAATCTAATCTGGTATCAATGAGGAATCAGTACGATTTTTTTATAAGAGAGTATTGGTTATGCGGATCGATTTTGTGCTGATCCTGCATTGAAACTACCCTTCCTAATCATTATTGATGATAGGATTCAATAAATCTCCAATGTGGAATCAATCGCAAAGAGGGGTAATTATTGAAGACTTATTGATACTCCAGGATCAATACCAAAATGTTATCTGGGGGCTTTCACACGGAACGCACAATACATGAGATTCTAGCAGAAAGCATCAGGAGCGAGCGAGCTTTCTATACGGATACGAGTGCAATTTTAAATTAATCGTCGCACATACAAAGCTCGCTCGCCACTTCCTGGTAGAATCTCATGTATCGTGCGTTCCGTGTGAAACCAACGCCATCTAGATATACAGGCCTCCGCTCAGCTGTTCGTGAAATTTTACTAACAAATAAACACTGAACGCGGATAACGAAAACTAAATACGGAACGCACAAATACCGGTTACTCGCCGCCATCTGTCGCCGACCACTGGATTTTGGATACGATGGCGTCATCAAAGGAAATAATTGCGTAATTTAGCCGTCAAAATCAGCTGAGCGCAGGCTTGTATGTCTAGATGACGCTGGTGAAAACCGCCAACCAGATTTTGTAGGGAGATGTTTAGAAGAGCAGTCCACGTACTTTATGGTCTTATATGAAACTATGCCTGCGTTCAGGAATCATCATCGCTCCCTGAGCGGTCCTTCCCCTCTTGAACGCTGTGGAGTGCTACTGTCCCAATGTCTGGTGAATGCAATCGCTCCATGGAGCAGTTTCTGAGCGGCTCCTTCTCCTTTTGAGCGAAAATTTTCCACGCTCTCTTGGCTTGGAGCGTGATACATTTTTGTTTTCACAATTCGCATCACAGATGGTGCGCGCGTCATATGTCATTTGATTGAGTGTTGAGTGTTTGACAACACAACGTCTTGCATGTTATTTTACGGGAATTTTGCAGCAAAATTACAATTAAAAGGTGAGTGGTGTTTTCATTAATTGTATATTTGTATAACCCGGCCAAACCAAACAATTTAAACAGACAGCCGTTAGCCGTTTGTTAGACATTTGCCATGTCAGCTGATTGTCTCAAATTCGATATGTAGCCGGTGTATTCACAAAACAGGTGTGTGACGGTTGTGACAGGGAGCAGTCGCTCCGTGTGACATGGAGGGGAGATGTCGCTACGTAGCTGCTCAATGTTTTGTGAATGAGCCCTATGAAACTTTCGAACACCGTTCATAAATATATACATATTTAATGATAATGCCTTTCTTCTATTTGCAGGCACAGTATATTGAGATGAACACGATCATATTTGGACTTCTTTTCATATTAAGTATTCGTACGTCATATTGTGGAAATGTAGTTCTATCCGAGGTAATTTTGAAGAAATACTACATAATTTAGCAACCATAACTGCCTATTATTAAAGCCGAAAAACTTAAAACAAAACTTAGTCAGTCTATATGGATGCGTAAGTATCACCATACACTGTCGAACTCCAACTCGAGCTCGAACTCGAACATGGTACAAGTGGACCGGTTTTCTTCAGGTCTATGTGAAGTGTGTGTGTGTGTACTTGTGCTATTCAGAGGACATTTGTACCAGGTTCGTGTTCAAGTTGGAGTTCGACAGTGTATGGTGATACTTAGGATTTGAATTCATATACAATGGAAAAAAGGCATATGATACGCGGTCTTTTTATGATTCTACCTAGGTATAAATTGATTTCAGTATCAGACACTATCTTTTTCTTTTTACTTTCAGGGACACAGCTTTACAGTGGACTATGACAATGATACTTTCCTAAAAGATGGTAAACCTTTCCGGTTTGTTTCGGGTTCGTTGCATTATTTCCGTTCAGTACCTGAAACATGGCAACGCAGACTTCGTACTTTACGTGCTTCTGGATTGAATGCTGTGTCCACGTAATAATTTTAAGATTTTCAAATTTCTTTCAGCTGATTTTTCACCTGTTCGTCGAATTACTTTTTCGGTATTTCGCGTTCACCAATATGCACGCACACACGCAATCGTACCTTGAAATCCGGTTGAGTAAGAACAGGGTCTGAATAATTTTAACGGAACACTCGCGTCTGAGGGGTTACCTTTAAACCATGCGTATTGTATTAGATGCTAGCTTTCGCTTTTGCGAGGTCAATGGCCAGAGTTTATACCGTGGAACTAAAAGGCGATTTAAGTAAATCGGTTTAGTGTTAGTACTTGTTGGTGGAGTGTTTATACCGACCATACGGAGAGGTACTTCTTCTTCTTTCTCCGTTGAAAGCACAGATAAATTTGACAGATATAAATTTTACGACAGAAAAAGACATTTTCTTGCCCGTGATCACGCACTGCTTTCCTGAAATTGCAAACAAAGGAAACGCCGAACAAAAAAAAAACACAACAAAGGAAACGTCAACCACTGCATCAACATTAGCGATGACAGCGGCATAGTCCCAACTTTTTTAGTCCAATTCCGCATCGCAAGTGGAGATAAGCCAAGTCCAAAACTAACTAAACCGATACATTTATATCGTCGAGAGTTACATCGATTTAGTTAGATCGCGAAGATAGTCCCGCGATATAAACGTAGTGAATGATGTGACTTAAAGGTCGCCACCCATTGATGAGCACAACCACGACCAAACTTCCATCGAACCATCAAATATCATAGGACGTGTGGAAAAAAAATTCCCCCTATTTCCACCGTTTGTGCTCGTCCATGGGTGGCAACTAGGGATGGGTATCGATTAATCGATTAATCGAAATAATCGATTATTTTGTCGAATGATCGATTTTTATTTAATCGATTACATTAGGGCCGATTTAATCGATTATTTTATAACGATTATTGAACTTTTTTCTTCGCTGAGACTTCAGATTTCAAGAGCGATATATTTTTCATTCATTGCAAAAAATCACTTACAACAGCCGTGTACAGCACCCACCTACTACTTTTCTCATTATACTTTTACGTATCCACCACAATCCCTCTCTGAAGCTGGTCAAATTCTGAGGGAACAGAGAAGCCGGCCGACCGCCGACATGGCCAATACACCCACACTCCTTAAGGACGTTCATGATAAGTATTGGGACCAATAAATAAGCTCAATACTTTTCACAACCCAATAATCACTATTACCTATGCAGCCACTGGGAACGTTTCAGGCAACTGCCTCCAGTAGGTGTAACTACCATTTCTCTGCCTGATGATCCCTCCTCCGCTTTCATGTGAATAAATAAGGACTATTCTCCACTTGGAGTTCGTCGTTTTCATTGTACCCAGCTTTCAATCCCTTCCCAACCCTTCCTGAAATTGTCCATTAATCGATTAATCGATTTTTCAAGTCACAAATAATCGGTGTATCGATTAATTCGTAAAAAATTATAATCGATTTCATTAATCGATGTTGGTCGATACCCATCTCTAGTGGCAACCTTAACAACACATCCTTTGCGAGTGCGAAAGTCTTGCCCAACGACGCATCGAATGATTCAGTGTAACATTCTCTTTTTTGTTGTTAATTGCCTTGACCCCTCCAGGGGCATTGACGCGTCAACAACTCTAGCATTTCTATGCCTTGTTTCGACGTTTCGATAGCATATTTACTTTTCGGAAGTGCAGTTGCTAGCGTGCACCTCCTATCCGCGCCGTCTTTATACTGACAAGCCCGGAGCACTGTGAGAGTTCTATTAGTATTCACAGGCAGTTTTTGATCGCGCCGAGATTTGAACTCCGAGCTCTAGATTAGTATCGTAGAGTGGTGACCGAACGACCACAGCCACCGAGCGCGACATTCTCATTGGTCGAAGACATCTCCTCTATTCAACCTAGCCAGATCAGTCAATTTATCGAGAAGAGTCGGCTGAATCATATGATATATTCCAACTTCTCTATACAAAGGGCATAGGCACAATAGATCCAAGGTCGCAGTGGAAGACAACACAAACATGGGGGCAAAAATGGGTAACAAAAAAACTGGGACGATAAGGATGGAATGGTTGACGAACGGCGCAGAAGCCCTCGCGCGCGCATCGGGGTCCAAGTGTAATGAGACCCTCGGAATCTGGTTTCGCACCACCGACAGATCACTACTCATCAGGCGCTGCCTTCGACCTGCTGGTGGGAGCAGCACTACCAGAATATGGTTCATTACAAAATCTAATTATTATTTTGTTATCAGAAAAAGAAGAGTTCCACTCAGCGGCAGCGGCGCCTTTAGGCTCAACACAAATGATCGAACAGAACCGTTGTTGGTGTAATAGCAACGCCTAGAGTAAGATACATATGTGCGTGTAAGTTATATGTCAGCAGCGGTTTCCTCTTCCACCATGTCGAGGCCTAGAAAGATAGCGGAATCGATAGGAGCCTACCACAGAACTCTGGGTGTTAGAGAGATGGAAGCTGCTGAGCATTTAAAGATGTGATCAACATCATCAGGTGTAGCGTTACAAACTGGACATACGTTTGGAATGTCGAATTATCGCATGTTGGTCTCTAGGTGGAGGTGATCCAGAGATGACATCAATTGACAGCCTGTCACTGTGCGTGAAGCAGCATTTTGGCAGGGCTGAATATGCTTCCAGTGTGTGTCATTCAGGTTCTGAGAACAGGTAGGGGTGCTGCGGAATAGGCCACCGATCTTCCAATGGTTTTTTTGGGCGTTGAGTACGTCAAGGTAACTGTTGATTATTGCACACATCAATATGTTATGTTGAACAGGGTGGGTAAGAGGATTCCTCCCTGCGTGACACCCTGTTTAATCCTCCTTAGGACAGGACAGACACACACACACTTTGAAAAGGGCCGGAAAACATTGCTAAACAGGCCCTCGATTGGAACCCACAGTGAACCGATGCAAGTCGCGGCGACTTGGACGACCTAGAAACACCTGGAGAAGATCAGTTGAGGTCGAGGGTCAGTCATTAGGCAAATCGTGGAGTCAGTTGAAGGCGATGGCGACGAACAGGACGAGGTGGAATGTCGGCATGGTTAATGCCCTATGCCCCACAATGAGTTCACAGTATCCAGAGAGAGAAGTGCTTTGATAGCTGCCTGACTGTCGGTGTATATTGCTATGTCCCTGTTAAAATAGCCGGCGGTTTGGCATAGTCTAGCACAAACTTCGATGGCATATATTTCCGCTTGGAACACGGACGGCATTTTACCCATTGGAATGGAGGCTCTGTGATCAGGACCAACAATGCCTGCGCCGGAACCCTCTTCCGTTTTGGAGCGGTCTGTGAACCATTTAATTGTGCTGGGGCGGAGAGAGTTGTAACCAGCGTTTCAAGACTGTTGTTCATTATTTCTACACCGGGCAGCTGTGAACGAGGAATTGCATTGCCTATGTTGGCTCAATCCCGAGCAGCTATGTAGGTGGCACCATTCCTTGCAGCAATTGCATCTTATAGAGGTGGCGTTTGGATGCAAGGTTTTGTTATATGCGCAGCTGATCCATACATCCGTTGGGCCAGGGTTGTTCTCAATGCCGGCGCAAATGAGGATTGCTGCTCCCAGTAGATAGATAAAAGAAAATGGCAAATATACTCACACATGTAGTTTCCTAATGGCAGCTCTTGACCATTAGTAGAGTATCAACAGGTCATTCCGGTACGTAGAAGCGGTTGCCGCAGGAATGAAACAGAACCGTTCGTGCCCACCACCGAACCGCGTCAATTTCATAGAACTTGCTGAAAAAAATTCTCCTTATTTGCGCCGTTCTATGAAATTCACGTGGTTCGGTGGTGGTCACGAACGGTTCGGTTCGATTGTTTGTGGCGAACTTAACGTACACGTACACCGCAACATGAATGGCTGTGGGGTCATGCTGGATTCGTTGCTGGAAAAATCGGATTTCAGTATTTTCTCTCTTAAGTTCGCCACACATGATCAAGCACAACCACGACCGAGCCGTTCGTGACTATTATTTTTGGACCAATGTTGGTTCGGCCGTGGTTGTCGTTGTAGTTGTTGCTACTGGGAATATTATAGGGATGTACTCGTATATATAATTTATCACAATATAGCATAAGAGCGAGACCACAGAGTTAAAGTTGATGCCGAGCTGAATTTGGCGTTTTGATTGTGAACACTCAGCCAAAAGAAACGTTCAGATGAAACGTGCTCATGGAGCTTTCTCTCCCCATGCTATTGCTAAAGCTTAAGATCACATTCGTAATTGTCCGGCGATTTTCTATATAAAATCTATTCATAACACACAGAAAAATGCAACAAATAATAAATAAATAAACGAATGTGATTTGAACTTTAACAATAACACGTTTCACGTGAATGTTTCTTTTGGCTGAGTGTTCACAATGAAAACGCCAGCATCCAGCTCGGCATCAGCTTTCACTCTGTGGTCGCCCTAAGAGTCGACGACATTTAATTAATTATGATTTTAGCTACATAGAATGGTCTTTGCACAATCCGAAGGAAGGCGTTTACAAATGGGATGGTATTGCTGACCTTGATCGATTTATCGAAATTGCAAAGCAAGAAGATCTCTTAGTCATTTTAAGGCCAGGTCCGTATATTTGCGGCGAGCGAGATATGGTACGAGATTTTTTGTTTGTTTTGCATTTGTAATTTTTACTATGAAAAAATCAACTTGCAGGGAGGATTCCCTTATTGGTTGCTACGCAAATATCCTGGAATCCAACTCAGGACTTATGATCTCAGTAAGTTTTTTTTTTGCAAGACTGCTACTCTGCAATGTGATAATTTATAATATTTGTTTATATTTTTCAGATTATATGCGAGAGGTACAAGCATGGTATGAACAATTGTTCCCAAAAATCGTACCACATTTGTATCGTAACGGTGGTCCGGTGATAATGATACAGATCGAAAATGAATACGGATCATACTATTCATGTAATAAAAAGTATATGGAATGGCTTCGAGACCTTACTCTGCACCACGCCGGTGGTGATGTTGTCCTGTACACGACTGATGGCCCTGGAATGCTTAGATGTGGTACCGTTGAAGGAGCTCTGGCTACAATTGATTTTGGCGTCACTCAGAATACGAGATGGGCCTGGTCAAAATTGAGAGAAATTCGACCAAAAGGCCCTCTTATGAATTCCGAGTTCTATCCCGGCTGGCTGACGCACTGGCAAGAAGATATGCAAAGAATTGACACAAAAGCGGTTGTTTCGACTTTAACGTAAGTAATTACTATCGGCGTTTGTTGCAAAAACAAAACCCTTATAAAATGGGTTTAATGTATATGTGTGCTTTTGACGAAAGAATATATATTGTTTTATTATTAATCCACAAAAATGTGGGCAATATTAATTGTTGCAGTAATATGTTAGAAGATGGAGCCAATGTAAACTTTTACATGTTCCACGGAGGTACAAACTTTGGCTTCACGGCTGGAGCTAATAATGTGGGACCAGGTTCCTATGCTCCTGATGTCACATCATATGATTACGATGCGCCTATGGATGAGGCGGGAGATCCCACACCCAAATATCTGGCTATACGCGACGTTATTAGTCAAGTGAGTCGAGTACAACTATGTTAGAATCCGAATACATATTTTAACGAGACCTTGTTTCATTACCATCCTTGGTTGGCAAATGCTTTGATAGCTCAGTCTCACCCTGTTCAAATTTGCAACTGTACTCCATCCTTAATTGACTTACCTTCCCAGAAAATCATACTATAACATGTACTATATATTCTCACTTGTAGTATTTACCTCTGCCCAATGCTTCCGTCCCGCTTCCAACACACAAAGAGAGTTACGGCATCGTCAAACTTAGTGCAGCTGGATGTTTGTTATCCCATGAGGGACGAAGATATTTATCGGATGGTGTCATCAACTCTGTTAAACCACTTCCCTTTGAAGCACTCGACCAGTACTCTGGTCTAGTACTTTATGAAACGGAATTGCCTGAACTTAAACAGGATCCAAGTGTACTTCATCTTGAAATGATCAAAGATCGAGGCTACGTTTATGTAGATCGTGTAAGTATAAAAATCCGATTTGTAGTAATTTAGATACAAATAATTAAAAAAAAACTGTTGATATAATATTATTGTTCTAGGATTTTGTTGGGACACTGTCTCGCGAAAATCTCGTTCACTCGTTGCCAATTAGCGCACAGGCTGGCTCGAAACTTCAAATTCTTGTAGAAAACCAAGGCCGCATTAACTACAACATGCTGAATGATTTCAAAGGAATAGTCAGCGACGTCTTCGTTAACGCAAACGCCCGTTTACCAGCAACGATGCTAACGAACTGGACAATGACCAAATTTTCATTCGATGACGAAACGAAATTGCAGAACTTCATTCAACGACCATCACCCACTAGTGGGAAATTGCGACATCACAAAAACAGAGAATTATTACGGACGGGTCCAATTATATTTCGCGGTAATTGGGCAATTAATGCAACTGAAACCTACGACACGTACTTGGATCCAGTTGGATGGGGTAAGGGAATAGTGTTTATAAATGGTTTCAATTTGGGACGATATTGGCCGTTAGTTGGTCCCCAAGTGACAATGTATGTGCCAAAGGAAATTCTTAAAGTAGGTGACAATCAGATTATTGTAGTTGAATATCAGAAAGCTCCAGAATCTGGAGAAATTCGTTTTACAAACGTTCCCAATTTAGATGGCGTTAAGTTAAGAAATTGAAAGTCTTAAGGCTGACAAATGTATGAATAATATCAAATAAATATTTTGCAATAGGACTGTTTTTGTAACGATTCATTTGTACCTTTGTGGAATTGGAATGTGATCGACACTCCACTTCAATTTCATTTGACTTATTCTATTCTCAATATAGGTAATTCTCGAGCCAAAGTCGCGCCGCATATTGGACCCAGCACGCGCACAACCCAGACCCAAGCCACGCGCGTGAGTCATTTTGTGTTTCATTGTTGCCCATATTGGACTTAGCCCACGGCTAGCCCATTCAGTCGTCACCCATACGTGGGAATGTTTGTCTGATGCTTCGTTTCCACGTAAACGTTGCGTCGTGCACGGAACATTGAAAAATTGCATTAGAAAGCACCAAAAACAAAAAGATACCTTTCTGTTCTTATATGGCCAACGCTCCCACAAGAGATAGGAACAACTCAAATGCTCGTGAATTCATGTTGGCCATGCAAGAACAGAAAGGTATTTTTTTATGCTTTTCAATGCAATTTTCTAATGTTCCGTGTTTTGCGCAGGATTTACGTATAAACGAAGCATAAGGCGCGTCGGATATTGCTCCTAACCCACGGCCAACTTAGAACGGTCCCACGCCTACGCGTGGGTTTGTCACTGCATTTTGGACCCAACACAAGCCAGTCGTTTCCATACCATGGATAAATTCGCATCAATCCATCCATATAAACAACTGATCCACGCACACGGAACTGTCCGACTAGGACAAACAATCCCACGCATGGGTGACAACTGAGTGGGCTCGCTCGGTTCTTCGCGTCGGAGCGACCCATTCATCAGCAACAGCCAAGAGCTGCCATACCTCTTCAACGCCAGAAGGCCTTGCTACTACAACAACAACTGAGTGGACTCAATATGCGGTGCTATATTATATATATATACATGGTATACCGTTCCCAGTGGTAAATACTTTAATGGTAGTGTTGAGGAAAATTCACACTTGGCAGACAATCTCCCTTTAACCGTTACAGAGTTATACAATAGCAATTTTGTAAATTGTGCCAAAAAGCTAGACTTGCCGAACAAAATTCGGCGAAAATTACCGTTACTTCAAAGATACCAATTTTTAAACTTTAAAAAAATTTCAAATTGATTTTTCATCCGAAACTCAAATAATTTTTTACAACGGTTGAACTGACAAAGCTGCAAAGTTGGCAAAAGTTGCCCCATTGTGTATAGGTCGACCACACATAAACGCGCACAACCACGACCGAACTTCCATCGAAACATCAATTTCATAGAACGTGCGGAAAAAAATTCCCCTCATTTCTAACGTTCTATGAAATTGATGGTTCGATGGAAGTTCGGTTGTGGTTGTGTGCGTTCATGTGAGCGACCTTAAACAACCTCGCACCGGGGGACCACTGGAGGCCACAGTCTCCATGAAAAATGTAACAACGACCAGCGACTTATCGACTTCGCCTGCAGTAGGAATCTAGTCGTAAGCTCTACGTGTTTCCCGCATCGACGCATTCACAAGCAGACCTTGAAATCTCCAGACGCACATACCGTCTACCAAATTAATCACGTCCTTATTTGCAAGAGATGGGCGGCTAGTTGAATATATGTCCGCTCCTATCGAGAAGCAAACTGAGACTCAGATCATTACTTGGTAATGATGATGACCCACAGACGTAGAATTTCTTCAGTGCACCAATCGAGAATCAGCCCTCCCAAAATCTTCGCGGTGGATAAATTTCTGAGCGATGCTACGGCGATGGCGTATACTACCGCCCTATGCTATACAACATCAGCAATACAGGCAAACACTGCAGTACTCTGGGAGACAGAAAGACAGACTAATACCTACCATCTCCGAGTGAACACCAGCCCCAACTCCTCGATCCGTCTTAGAGTCGTCAGTAAAGGTAATTATGGCACTCGTCTCCAGAATCGCATTATCTGTCCACTCCACTTGCAATGGGATCAGTGTTTTAAAGTTCTGCCCATACAAGTATTTAGGAGAGGTGTAATCCGTAGCTTCAGGAACATCAAAACTGTTCAGTACAGCCGAATGTCCCTAAGTGGTAGTAGTACAGTGACCCGTTTCACGAAGGCGGATAGCAACACCAGTAGTCATCCGCTCGGCAAAAATGTCCAAGGGAATCAATCATTTAGCATAGTTTCAAGGGCAGCAGTGGGAGTGATTCTAAGAACTCCCGTCGTGGAAACACGTGCTAGTCTTTGAACGTTTTCTAATATGATTCTATAAGATGTGCAATGTTTAGTGCTGCCCACTAGACGACGACCACATGCATGAGTACGGGATGCAAGACCGATGTATAAAGCCAAAAAAGAACGCACAAGTACAAAGTGACTGTTGCCTCTATCACACGTTCCATGATGTTAGGTTTCCAGCATAACTTCTTATCAGGATAAGCCCAAGGAATTTCGCTTTGTCAGTGAGCACGAGCCGTTTCCCCTCCAACAATGGTGGCTCAAACCAAGGTACCTTATATCTTCTAGTAAAAAGAACAAGTTCTGTTTTGGTCAGATTCACACTTACCCCAACATTACCAGCCCAATTTACCAAAACATTAAGACCTTCCTGCATTAAATCACTAAGTACACAGGGGAACTTACCCTAGATGACAATAGCCATATCATCCGCACATGTGGTGATTTTACATCCCAACTTTTCCAGGTCCAGAAGCAGTCTGTTGACTGCCACATAAAAAAAAAGAGGAGAGAGAACACCACCTTGACTTCCCCTGTTCACATGCCTACGTGCAGACGACGTGCCCAGATTTGTGCAGATAGCTCTCGATGTAAGCAGAATGCTAATAAGGTTGCAGAGTGAGTCGTGTACACCCAGTTTTTTATTATATTGTATATGCAAGAATTTGCTTGTCTATTGTGGTCGCATGACTTAATGTAAGTTCCTGACTGTATCTGACATTTTAAATTATTTAATTTAGTCCAGTCACAATATATTCTTAACACAATTATTAGTCAGCAGATATAGCTGTTACTTTTAGCTGTTGACCGATATAATCATTAACTGATCTAACAGCTAGACGAAATTAACCCTTTCGCCCAACACTTGGTCACATATTGCGGAATGGCTACAACTGCATTTCTGACGTGCCAAAATTTAATATAAATTTATCCATGAAGAGGGCGTCCTACAATCTAATGGCCCCGATCAGTGACGCTGGCCAATAATGTAAAAGCCGACAGACTTCGAATAAAACGTTGATTTTTGAGAGGGGAACACATGAATTTTAAGTGCAAATATATCGACTAGTAATCCATAAATCCTTGCATTCGAATACATTAGTCAGAAAAGCATACTCTTAGTGGGCTGAGAGAGGAATGGGGAACTAACACTAACTCAAAACTAACGCTGTTGTTGTTGTTGTAGCGGCGCTTCGAGCTCAGATTAAGATGTGTGTCAAAAATTCTGACTATCCGTGTTAGTATCCTCTGTGTCCAGGTGGAGAAAAGCAGCTGCCTCAATGGGGTTCTCCCATAACGCAATAGGACTTAAACGCGTGGGGGCTGCTGGTGTGCTCAACGTCGTGTGGAGCGAGGCCACTAGGAGGTCAGGAGTTTTGGATTTCATAGGTATGAATTCAGACGCGAGCACCAACCAAAGCGGAGTTGAGCTAACGTGGTTCTGGTTGCTCTTGGGAGCCGGGCTTCGTCTGGGGATATGGCAGGTGGTTTCAGTTCCGCGATCGCAGAAAGCACTTCTTTACTGTGCAGCGTGGTGATGGCCGACATATAGCTGGTGTTATCGAAGGGAACTCTTTTAAACCTTTGGACTTCCCTTTCGCCGTCCCTCATTTTGCTTCTAACGTGACGCGGCGGTGGAGTCTTGTCCATCAGGTTTGAGTTGGGATGGTTATTCCGATAGCCAATCAACTAGATACTGCTTGGTGAGAAGAGTGTTGTAGCTTTTTAAGAGCATCATTTTGGTCTCTTGATGCAGATGGTCCTGTGCCGACATTAAGAAGCAGCCTGTGCCAGTTCTAAGAGCAGTGTTCTGACAGGTCTGTATGTTTCTCCATTTAGTGTCGCATAAATTATCTGACCATATGGGAGCCGCATAATTGACCACAAATCTCCCGATGGATTTGAATGTTGCTAGTAGGGTCTCCTTATCTTTCCCCCAGCAACTGCCAGCTAAAGCTTTGAGGACATTGTTCCTGCTTCTCATCCTATCACAAATGGTTGACGCATGAGCCGAGGAGGTGGCCATGCTGTCAAGGGCGACACCGAGAATTTTTGGGCGGTTAATTGTGGGAATAGTTCGACCATCTACCGCCATATCCACTCCTTGGTCCAGGTGGTAAAAAGAATAGCAGAAGACTTCGGCGCTGACAGAGTAAGATTTTTGCTGATAAAGAAGTTGTTGAGCTCTTCAAGATATTCATTTATCTGCTCGCACATTTGGGTGATGTCATTGCCGGTTGCCAAAATGGAACAGTCATCAGCGTAACTGACGATCCGTCAGGTGGCGTCGGAAGTCCTGACATATATAGATTAAGCAGAGTGGGAGATAAGACTCCTCCTTGGGGAATACCCTGTTTAATTTTCCTTAGCTCCCATTTCTAAACTCCGTGTAGGACTGTCTTCCGGCAAGGTAATTCGCGATCCACTTAATTATTCCCGACGGAAGAGATGTACCGCAGATGTCAGACAGGAGAAACGAGTGGCTGACAGTGGCTGCGATCTGGGAAACTTATAGGATCAAACAATTTGACAGTGAGTAACAGAGATGTGAAGTATTGTATATGCGTAAGTCGAAAAGAGAGTGGATCAAACAATTTGACAGTGAGTAACAGAGATGTGAAGTATTGTATATGCGTAAGTCGAAAAGAGAGTGTCGCTTATCTGACAGAATCTTTAGAGAGGAAATTTACCGGAAAAATTTGTTGGTTCGTTTCCCCAGCCCATGATTTCTTAACAAATACATCTACCGGACTTTCTGTCTCTTTCGCTCTAGTGCAATTTCTTAATACAGGCTTAACGAAAATTGGTTGGTTGTCATTCTGGGTATTCGGGATTCGTATGTAGATGCTTTAGCATGAGTTGTGCGCGCGACGAATGTGTGAATCAGCTCAATGCGCCTCTCTTTCACTTACGGATGCACAATGCCTTGCCATCTCTGTTACTCACTGTCATTTCCTTAACCGGTCAGGCTTCCAGGACCGCGACCATGTCGAATGCCTTTGACAGCTTTGACAGGTCTAAAGCCACTAGAATGGTTCGTCAACATGGACCATGTCCATGTCAAATAACGCTGTAGACGTCATTTGCTACATTTGTTACTGTATAAGTGAGAAATTTTCAATTTTTCTTGTATGTATTAGCTGCCTTAACTACAGGGAGTCATGTTGTTATTGGATACCGAAAGCGGAGAAGTATTTTGTTTTGTTGGTATCCTTTTCTCACTAATGTTGTGGATTTATATCGATTTCGTCTTATTCGCACATTTTTGCTGTCAATGCATATTTATACTACATTCGTTATGAATCCGTACGTGATATATGAATTCCAAGTCTTACGCATGTCGCGCTCGGTGGCCGTGATCGTTCGATCACCGCTCTACGATAGTAGTCTAGAGCTTGGAGATCAAATCTCGGCGCGATCAAAAACTGCCTGTGAGTACTAATAGAACTCTCACAGTGCTCCGAGCTTGTCAGTATAAAGACGGAGCGGATAGGAGGTGCATGCTAGCAACTGCACTTCCGAAAAGTAGATATGCTATTGAAACGTCAACATACTGCGAAATTCAAAATTTTGTACGTACTAAGTTTGTCAGTTTTATTTTAATGGGTAGTGTGGGCAGTGATAAGTGGCGAGTGTGCATTTGTTCCTATTGGTCAAATCTAGACACTATGGCGAATAGGTATAGTCTACCACCCCTAGGGGTTAAGGCAAATTAATAATAATAATAATAATAAAAAGGATTTCAATTCATAGTTTTTATTTGATAAGCTTATAAATGACAAAGTAAAGGCGCTTTTAAGCATAAACCCATCCGGTCGTATCACAAACGAAATTTAATTCTTTCCTTTCACACGTGTGTTTCGAACACTACTAAATTTAATATCAATTCATTTGTAAGTATAATATAAATGTATAAAATCCATATCAAAGGCGGTTAGTATAAATGCATATCAGCTGATTTGACAAAGCAACAGAATCGTTTTCATTGTTATGAAGTCTTCGTTTTTATAAATGAATATGAGATTATTATTTATGTAATTAATAATTATGTGCTCGCATCTAAAGCATATTTTTCTGGTTTTGGAATATAATACTCAAAAACAGTCGGATCACAAGATTTATTCCTGCTTTGGTACAAGTGCAATCACAGTAAAACGTAATTCTTCCGGATCACGAGCCATGAACTTCTTGCAAACACTCGCGGCGTCCTGAATCAAGTTTTATTTGTCAATATTTAATTTTTTATTTACGAGCAATGTTCAGATTACCTGTAGGAATTTATCTTCCGATGTTTCACCATGATCGACCGGAGATACTTTTCTGCCATCCATTTCATACAGATGACCATCCTTATTAATCAATGCTACAAAATGATGATTGACACCCTCGTCGGGATTTGCAGCTGTTTGGCCTTCTTGGGCGACTTCTTGATGATCGGTAGTGAAGGCTTCATCAGCCTCTAAAGTGCGACCGCGCTCTTCTGGAGTCAATGACTCAACCTTGTCGAGGTAGTTCTTAAGTACACCATCGCCAATTTTGATACTAAAAAAAATATTTAAAATCAACCATATTATTTAACGTTTACTTTATTTCCGATGGTTTGTAGTTTTGCTATAATAAAACAATTGGATAGCTTGTGTTCCAACTACAAATATATTTAATTTAGTGTAGATACTAGTATTTCGGGAGCAATAAAGCCAATAAAGCCAAAGGAAGAGACAGCAGTGAATATTGAAGCCGCGATAAAAAGTTTCGATTTCGATGACAAGGATGAAATCAGGGCAGGGGTCGCGAAGATACTTACCAAACCTATTACGCTCGGGAACGACTTATCACAAAATGACAAAGTGACGCTAAGGTCGTTGAAGGATAAGCCTGTATATTATCTAAAGGCAGATAAGGGTAATAACGTGGTAATCACGGACAAAGAAGACTACGATGTAGAAGTGAGTAATAAACTGGCGAACGGGAACTTCCTTCAACTGAGAAAAGACCCCCTCCCAGATTCCATCAAGCGAGTAGACAAGGCCCTCAAAGAGGCAAGGAAAACATTCCCGAACATAACAAAACTACGTATGTCAAACCCATCGCTCCCCCGTCTGAGATGTCAACCCAAAGTTCACAAACCCGGCAACGAATTAAGAGAAATAATAGCTGACTCAAACTCGCCAACTTACTTTATTGCAAAATGGATCGTCCAAGAATGCCAATTGTTGGGAAACCCGTATAGCCCGCACTCAATACGAAACAGCTTAGAGCTAACCGAAAAGTTTCAGAATGTGGAAATCAAGGAATCAGAAATCCTCGTATCATTTGACGTAGCTGCTTTGTTCCCAAACACACCAGTTAAACAGGGAATTACTGAACTAGAATCATGGCTCAACAAGTGGGACTCGACCATTGAGTGGAAAAGAAAAGTAAGGGCATACATCAACCTGACCACGCTGTGCATGAGCGAGAACTATTTCACGTTCAGAAACAAATTTTATAAGACAACAGCAGGGGTGGCAATGGGCCACCCTCTCTCTCCACTGGTGACAGAAATGTTTATGCACGAACTAGAAACACGTATGGAAGAACTAGGACTGATGCCGAGATTATGGCTACGATATGTAGACGATGTGATTGCTATCATCGACAAAAATAGGATCGACGAAACACTGGCAGCGATAAACAGTCTACACCAAAAAATCAACTTTACCATCGAAACCGAAGTAGAAGGATCCCTACCATTCTTGGATATGCGAATTCTAAGAATGGATGGCAAACTAAGCTTCGAAATATATAGAAAAAAGACCACTACACAAAGGACAATTCCAGCATATTCCCACCACACTAGGTCACAGAAAATGGCAGCATATAATACAATGGTTCACCGGCTGGTTACATACCCACTAACAGAGGAAGGACTTGCGACAGAAAAACAATACATACTAGACACAGCACTAAAAAATGGCTATACTAGTGAAGATATCGATAAACTCATCCACCGGAAACAACGACAACATAGGAAAAATCAACTTACAACACTGATCGAACAAAATGACCTCACAAACGAACCAAAAACGCGTATAAGCATCCTAATCTCGCAGCAGTTCTACGAAATCAATAACTTCCTTCATAAATACAATTGTCAAGCTGTCGGATCTAGCCGCGATTCGACGCTGAAACACAAACTAGGCAGCGAAAAAGACCGCCTTACCAAGGAGGAGATGAGTGGTATCTACCTATATAGGATTACGTGCCCAAATTGTGACAAATGGTACGTAGGCCAAACAAAACGGTTAGTCAAAACAAGATTTAATGAGCACATAAAGGAAGCGGGACGCCCGACACGAGGAACATCGATTCGATCATCAGTGGCTTCCCATATTTTGGAAGAAGGACACCACATAGATTTCGATAATGTTGAAATAATACGACAACATAGGAAAATTTCAACGCTCGACCCATGGGAAAGCCTAGAAATTCTGCGAGGCGACAAAAACTCAACCCTGAACACGGACGAGGGTAATTGCTCGACGAGATTGATTAAGTGTGTCATAAAGGATAACCCAGGTAGGTTGGCAAATTAAATATAAGACCAGTATATAGAAATAACAAGAAGAAATGGATTAGGTAACAGGTATATGTAAAATTAAGCAATATGGACAATTATTTATAACCAGGTATATTAGTCTTAAAAGTTAGAAATAGAATAGGTATAAATAGTAATATCATAAGCCATAGACTTTAATAGCTTTGTACTTAAGAAGGGAGCAAGTTGCTCCCGAAATACTAGTATCTACACTAAATTAAATATATTTGTAGTTGGAACACAAGATATCCAATTGTTTTATCATATTATTTAATTGTTTAATTTTAGAATATAGCTACATTAATAGATAGTGAAATATGTATGCAATTTTCCACAAAACTATATGTGATGACCGCATTACAGAAATGTAAATTATCTGTTCATCTGTCCCTTCAACACCAGTAGGCGTTGCTACAACAACAACAAACGCATCAGAAAAATGTAAATTATCTCAATTTTGAAAACTTCTTCCCAAATATCATACAATGAGTACCATCAACCGATAACTACTAACACTAGTATGGTGGAGATTACGCCAGACCTGCAAGGAAATAATTAAAAAAGAGCTACTCTCTATCAGAACACTTCGGAGGTATTGCATTTTGTATTGGAGTCGTTGTCTTTAGTGACACTTGCATGGTACGGGCTGTTGTATTCAGTGGAAGATACACTGCTAACCATCCAGTGTCGTAGCTAGGATTATGTTTCTTTTTGACACCAGAGATGTTGGTAAGGGCATCTCCAGTGGGTTTTCGGCGCTTTTACCCAGTATAGTTTAAGTTAGGTTAAAGAGGCAGCTGTGTAAAAACACAGCACAGAGAGACCGCTACTCACCTGCGGCAGACGGTTCTACGCACCGGACCGACCCGTTTTTCAACGGCCAAACCCCCTCGATGCAAGGAGAACTGCAGTATTCGAAGCATCGCTACCACAACAACAACGCACCGGAGCGACCCGTTTTTACGACGGCAAAACGGCTGTCAAACCGTTTTTACGACGGCAAAACGGCTGTCAAACCCCTTCAATGCAAGAAGGAAATGTGTCAATGTGTTATAGTCATGGTTGCCAATTCACGAACCTACTCTTTATAACCTACTCCGTACACCGGACTAGGTCGACCTACTTTGCAATCAAAAAATTATCAGTGTCGGAGCATGAAAACGAACCCAGATCATATGGTTCCTTTAAGTTCAGGTCGGAGTCGGAGCAATTGAAAAATGAACAGTGTGGGGGTTTAATAGTTCCGTCTGTCGGTATCGGAGCATGATCAGATCAGATCATTTAAATCTAGGGGGAATAGAAAAGTAGGTGAGAGAACTGAACTATTGAGTAGATTAGATGATGTGACATTATATACGAAGTCGCTATGCTATATTGTGGTGTATAATGAAGTGGAGTAAATTTTCAATTGGATTTCATTGAAGTCGCGTGGAGTGAAGCTTTTTCGTCTTTTATTGTGTTGTGTCGTCGTGGCCGATGATAAATTGGGTTTTTCTTGGGTCGGTGTGATTGCTAATCTGAAGTTCAAATGGCAAAAAACCAAATGGGGGATCCAGAATGGCAACACTTTTTTTTATAAACACGGCCAATCTTGCTGGAAAAAACTAATATGGGGTCGATTGGGTTGCTGATTGCGAATCTGAAGTCAGAACTGCAAAAAAATAAGAAAATAAAGAGTTTCTGAGCGGCAGCTTTTTTTTTCTCAAAAACACGGCCAATCTTGCTGGAAAAAGCTGGTAGGGTTTTTTTTGGGTCGCTGATAGCGAATTTGAAGTCCGAATGGCAAAAAAAACAAATGGGGGGTTCGGAATGGCAACACTTTTTTTTATAAACACGGCCAATCTTGCTGGAAAAAAACTGATAGGAGGTTGTTGTTGTTGTAGCAATGGTCAAAATTCGATGTGTTTGTTTGTTACATGCCTACGATTTCGTCTTCATCCCCGGTGTTAAGGGATAGAAAGTTAGCTGCCTCTATTGGGTTCTCCCACAGCGATCTAGGAGTCAGGTGGGTGGGTGCAGCTGTGCAGTGAAAGATATGGTTTACGTCGTGAGGGGTTCTGTTACAAGCAGGACAGATGTTTGAGACGTCCTGGTCTATGCGAGATAGGTAGGAGTTCAGTCGCGAACACCAGCCTGACCGAAGTTGGGCGAATGTTGTTCTCGTAGCTCTCGGAAGTCTTTCCTCTTCCTGAGATATCGTTGGTGGTATGTACGAGAGCACTGGATTCGAACCTAAGCTTGCTATTGACTTGTTGACCTCTTCTCGATGTATTGCTGCGATGGCCGACCTATGTGCGTTACTATCAAATGGTTCCCTTTTGTATCTCTGGACGTCTCTTTCAAGGTCCCTCAGGTCGCGCCAGATATGTCTGGGAGGCGGCGTCTTGTCCATGAGGTCGAAGTTAGGGTGATCACTTCACTACGATAGCAGCCCACCAGGTATTGCTTGGCAAGAAGCTGGTTGTGATCTTTTAAAGGCATCATCCTGGTTTCCTGATGTAGATGGTCCTGGGGTGACATCAGGAGACAGCCTGTAACAGTGCGGAGAGCGGCGTTTTGGCACGTTTGAATTTTCTTCCACTATGTGTCACAGAGATTCTGCGACCACACAGGAGCCGCATAGTTGGCCACTGATCTTCCGACTGCTTTGTACGTGACCAGTAGAGTTTCTTTGTCTTTGCCCCAGGTGCTACCGGCCAGGGCTTTGAGGATCTTATTCCTACTACGCATCCTATCGCATACAGTGGGTGATGATGTGGCCATGCTATCTAGCGTAACTCCTAGGATTTTAGGATGGTTTATGGTAGGAATAGGATGATTCCCGATCGAGATATCAAGGTGCATCTTGACCTCCTTCGTCCAGGTGGTAAATAGGGTTGCCGAGGATTTGGGCGCTGAGACGGTCAGGTTCTTGTTTATGAAGAACGAGTTTAGTCGTTCAAGATAACCGTTGATGTTTCTGCACATAACCGCTATGTCATTCCCTGTTGCTAGAATGGAGCAGTCGTCAGCGTAGGAGATGATATCGATCCCTTCAGGTGGTGTTGGGAGTCCTGAGAGGTATAGATTGAACAAGGTAGGAGATAGAACTCCTCCTTGAGGTACCCCTTGTTTAATCTTCCTAAGCTTTGATTTGCCGTTCCTGAATTCTGTATAGGATTGCCTGCCAGCGAGATAATTGGCAATCCATTTCACTACTTGCGTCGGAAGCAATGGATGGTTGATGTCAGACAGAAGCACTGCATGGCTGACAGTGTCGAAGGCCTTCGACAGGTCAAGTGCCACCAATATTGTTCTGTCACAAGGACGAGCCTGGTTGAGACCATTATGGATGCGGGATGTAATGGCATCCAGGGCCGTGGTCGTACTGTGCATGCTTCGGAAGCCATGTTGGTGATCAGCGAGCTGGATGTGGGCTGTAAGAACAGGGTGGATTGGCAACTGGTGACAGTAAAGTTATTGGACGATAGGATTCGCCGAGTGTCGCTTTCTTCCCAGGTTTCAGTATTGGGATGACTCTCCCTTTTTTCCAGATTTCCGGAACGATCAACGAGGAGATGGATAGATTGTACGTAGCCGTGAGATAGATAATGGCTGGCAGATCGAGGTGTTTGAGCATAGTCATTGAAATGCCATCTGGTCCCAATGCTTTCGAGTTGTTTGCCTTCCTTATAGCTGCAACTACTTCGTCCGTGGTTCGGTTGTGAATCTGTCTACGAATTTTACGCTTAAGTCTGTCTGGTGCGGGGTGTTCAATAAATTGTTTATTGAAACGACTTGCGCAGTGGGTAGGGTCACATGTTGAATATTCACCGAACTGTATAGCGACGTTCCCTTTCTGTTTTGGTGAATTGGAGAGGGCACGGACTGTCGACCATAACTTGCTCAACCCTGTGGTTAGGTTGCAGTTATTCAGATGGGTGCTCCATTTTGACCTCCTGTGTTCGGCTACCTGTCTCTGGATCTCGCAGTTCATCTCGTGAATTCTGGGGTCGTCCGGGTTTACGCTCCTTAAGCCGTCTCCTTCATCTGCCAATCTAGCGGCGGTGGTTGGGAAGTTAGGCCGAATTTTCGGAATCCGTCCTGCAGGAATGAACTTCGCAGCCGCTTTGTTCAGGACTTTCCTTATGTTTGATTCGGCTGTGCGTACGTCGGTTGGCGTTGGCAGTACAAGGACAAGTTGACCGCACACTGAACGATGAACAGGCTGGTTTTCGCGAGGGCTTTTCATGTAGCGACCACATCAACACCCTCCGAATTATTATTGAACAATCCGCAGAGTGGAGATCCCCATTACATCTCATGTTCATCGATTTCGAGAAGGCGTTTGACAGCGTTGACCGGGAATACATCTGGAAGGCTTTACATAGGAGAGGTATACTAGATAAAATCATATCCATCATCAAGGAGTCCTATAGCGGAGCCCAATGTCACGTCTTACACAAGGGTAAGCTTTCAGATCCCTTCGAGGTACATAGCGGAGTGAGACAAGGCTGCGTTTTGTCACCTATATTGTTTTTGATTGCCATTAACGACGTACACTGCAGTGCGCTTCGTGAACACCAGAGCAAATGTATCAGATGGAACCTGTTTGAATACCTTCAACACCTGGATTACGCTGACGATATTTGTCTTCTCTCAAATATATCGGATCATGTAGTTCAAATGACGGATGCTCTGCACGGCGAAAGTGGCAATGTGGGGCTAAAAATCAATGCTGCCAAAACTAAGTACTTGAGCTTGGATCCGAAAGCGAAATTTGTGTTTCGGGGCAGACGGTGGAAAAAGTGGACAATTTTTGCTACCTCGGAAGCGTAGTTACAGCAGATGGTGGAGTGGATGCTGATGTACTGTCACGCATCGCTAAGGCTCGGGCAGATTTTTTCAGTTTGATTCCTTTCTGGTAAAACAACATCTCCAGAAGTACCAAACTCAGGATCTTCGAAACCAATGTAAAATCTGTGCTTCTTTATGACTGTTCAACTTGGAAGGTGACCAGAGCGATAACAAGTAGATTGCAAACTTTCGTGAACCAGTGTCTACGGTGTATGCTACACATACGCTGGCCGGAGGTCATTTCTAACGACGACCTCCTGTTCATTACTGGCCAGGACAGGATAGACACCTCCATAAAAAGGCGAAAGTGGCAATGGATAGGTCACACACTTCGAAAAAAAAGGACCGGAAACATTGCTAAACAGGCCCTCGATTGGGACCCACAGGGAACCCACGCAAGTCGCCGCATTGGACGACCTAGAAACACCTGGAGAAAATCAGTTGAGGTCGTGGGTAAGTCATTTAGGCAAATCGTGGAGACAGCTGAAGGCGAACAGGACGAGGTGGAAAGTTGGCGTGGTTAATGGCCTATGCCCCACAAGGGGTTGACAAGATCCAGAGAGTTGATGCTTTATTGAGCGCCGTCCACCAAACAACTACCCCATACATTAATATGGGGCGTATGACTGATAGTACAACCAGAAAACCACCTTCGGTCGCATGCCCATTTCAGCCCAATAGCTAATGTCTGCGAGAGTACAGAGCAACAATTGCCTTAGTGCCGCGCTCCTGAATATTGCCTTCCAGGATGGTTTTTTATCAAATAAAAGTCCCAAAAATTCGGCTTTTTCGCTAATGACCAATCTTGTCCCCTCCAGAAATGGTGGTAACAGCGAAGGTGGAGTGCTCCTCCTGGTGAAGAGTACAAGTTCCGTTTTGGCTGGATTGACTTCGACACCAACTTGTCTAGCCCACTGAGATAGAATATTTAGGGCATTTGCATAATATCACTAAACCCCGGGAAGCTTTCCAGAGCAATGACCTTGCTGCCCAGCCCCTCCAAGTCCAGGAGCAACCTGTCGACCACTAAATTCCAAAGAAGGGGGTACAGGACACCCCCTTGAGGGGTTCCCCTACCCAGCAGTCGTATTTTTTATAATCTCAAACTGGTACAAATAAATCTAGATGTAAGCATCAGACTAATAAGCTCACAGAGTGGGCCATCTACGCCCACACTAGAGAGAGCATTTGAAATAGCCGCCGGTTTGACGTTGTTAAAGGCACGCTCAATATCCAAGAAGGCAACCAGCGTATAGTCGTTGCTACTCAGAGGCCCCTCAATATAGGATATCAATGAGTGCAGAGCAATGTCCACCAATCTATCCTTCCAACAGGCATGCTGAGAAAGGAAGAAAAGGCACGATGGAATAGTGGCACGCAAGTGTATGTCATCAGACGCTGCAGCATCTTCAGCAGAGTCGACGATAAACTTATAGAACGGAGGTCTGTAAGTGCACTTTCACACGAAGAGCCGCACGGCTCTCGCTCGCGAGTGAGAGCTTTTCCCGCCCCCCACCTTCCATTCATTCACACGAAGAGCCGTACGGCTCTCGCTCGCGAATGGGAGCGAGGCGTGTAAAACTGAAATGCAAAGAATACACTTCAGCTTTCACACGGGGAGCACGAGCCTTTACGTCGCGTGAGTGGGAGCCGTGCATCTCGAGCCGTCGCGTCGCGCCACTTGGTGTAAATGCACAGCAAGAAGTGTCGATATTCACACGGGAAGAGCGGCAAAGTCTCTCGCTCCTCAGTCCCCGCTACCCGCTAGGATGGACCCAATACGCTTTGGAACGTTGGCGTTTTTGTCGTCAAAGACGGCGTCGACGGTAAAGAAGATACATAGTCACAACACGTCTGCAACGCGTATTTTGCGACTGAACAGAGCTCGAGAGCCTTTGTGGCTCTTCCCATGTGAATGCCGGCACTCCTCGCTTTGCATTTATATCAAGAGCCGCGACGCACGGCTCGAGATGCACGAGTCGTACCGGCTCTCACTCGCGCGACGTAAAGGCTCGCGCTCCCCGCTCACTCGCGAGCGAGAGCCGTGCGGCTCTTCGTGTGAAAGTGCACTAAGTGTCACCATACACTGTCGAACTCGAACCTAGTACAAGTGGACCGGTTTTCTTCACATCTATGTGAAGTGTGTCAGAGGACATTTGCACCAGGCCCGTGTTCGAGTTCGACAGTGTATGGTGACACTAATGAACCATATGCTGGTCTGGTTGTGGTGTTTCCACCAGCAGATCGAAGGTAGCACCTGATGAGCAGTGATTTGTCGGTACGAAAATCCAAATTTTCCCCTGGTCAAAGCCAAAATTTGCCCGGTCGCAGTATGGATTTGACAGGGAAATTTTGAAAATGGATTTCGACCGTCCGTGAATGTCCAGCATAACAGATGTTGTATGAAAAATATTCTGAATCTAATATAAACACTGTAGTCCGGATGGCGCAACGGTTAGCACGTTCGCCTTCAACGCACTGGGCCCCGGTTCGATTCCGGGGATTTACGTGTCGGACTATGAGCCCACTCAGCTGTTAAATGAGTACCCATTATGGGGTAAATAACTCGGTTGAGCGTATTGCTGATCACATACCTCTGCACAAAAACCGTCACGATCTAGAAAATGAGATGATGCTAACTCATCTCGAGGCCGTGGTTCAAATTGGACTGTTGCGCCAGTTATTTATTTATTAATATAAACACTAGTAGAATAGTCAGTTCATATTAACATCTTCTAAGCCACATTCAGCAGGTTTGGATCTCATTTTCGTAGAACATAATATACCTAATTAATGAAAACTTACCTCTTATTGTTGGCCAAGCTGTGCACTAGTGCAATTGTACCGCAAGCATTGTGTACGTACTGCTTCATGAAGAACAAGTCATCCGGATATTTCGGTGGGTTCTCTTTCAACTTTTCATCTTCTTCTTGGCGATATTTTTCATACTAAAAAAAAAAACAAAAGACAATCTGTTGAAGTTACGCTCCACTTCGTGGGAATGAAAAATTACCGCTTCGGAACATGGGAACAGTAAAATGAGCGCCTTTACGGGCTTCGGTACAAATTCCAGGAGTTCGTCCTCCAATCCAACAACGTCGACCAAACACCAATCCTTAGAAACACCCAACTTGTGAATGTATTTGGACATCACCTGATAATTAGATTAAATTTGCAAATTTCTCGGGGTCCAATAAAAGCGTGAATCACCAATTTAGGACGCAAAAAGGACTTACATCGGGATTTGATTCCAAAGGCAACCAGGTCGTCATTTTTGCACTAAATTATACAACTAGGCAAAGCAAAGGTAACGGAGAAACGTAGCAAACTATCAAAGCTGTAAATTGCCCGAAAATGGATTTTAAAATGCCTGCAGATGCGTGTCTAGAACTCGTTCTGATCGATAAGGTAAAAATCGACTTGCCGGCTAAAATGACATGACGCAATTGAAACTGAGTGGATTACAGTTCAGTGTCAACCGGCGAATTTGGTTTGAGTGGAAAATGTAAGCTCACTGGAAAATGTACTGGACGCCACTGCCCCTAGAAAAGGCTACCATCAGCCGCATGTCAACAGAATGCTGAAATGTCAAAACAAGTTCCGCGTACCGGGAAAGTATTCGCTATTCGGTTTTCACGGTACCGTTTTGAACCCAGAAAGTGACTTCAATCGCAAATTGATTATGTTTGAGGATAGTTTGCTCTTGCACTAAACGTAACTGTCCATAATTCACTGGAGATTTGTGTAAAAAGCTTCGAATTCGTTTATCGTTTTCGTAGGGTACAAACCCTGGAATTTATTTTAAATAATCAACAGCACGAGTTTGATTCTTGATAATCTATCGAAGATGAGTTTAGGGTCGAAACATAGTTACTCCCACGGCGGTGATGGTGAAAATAGGGCACAAGTCTACGGTGGTGTGGAGGAGTCAGAGACAAAAGCCCCTGGTAGAAGTGGTGGAAGTGTTTGGCGAAGCCAGGAGGCTGTAAAGACGTTGCTCTCGTCCTTTATGGATGATGCCGAACAATGTAGCGAAGAGTTTGCTCGGCAGGATGTAAAATTTAGGGATTTATCCGCCTTGACAGAGGAGGATCTGAAAATTCTGGGCGTTGCGGATCCGGAAATCCAATCGGTCATGATTGAACAATTCGAAGACCTACCGAATCAGGAAATTCATTATGACAGGTTTGTAATTGTTACGAATTGCATAAAATTCGTCAATTTTTTTATTATAAGTTTATGTATTTTATGTATAGCTCTTGTCTCTTTTTATTAAACTTAAGTCGGAGAGTGGTTCATCGCTTCTTCTACTGTTACTCCACATGCTTGAAACTTGCAACTCTACTACTACTACTACTACTTTGCCTTAACCCCTAGTGGGGCATAGCGCGTCAACCACTCCTGCGCGCCATCGTACTTTATTCTGGGCAATGGGGCGCAACTCCCCAAACGACTTACCTAGCGCCTTACACTCTTTTGTAACAAATCGATGCCATGTAATTTTTGGAACTCCCTCTTGGTCGGCCTTGGTTGGAAATGGGGTTCCATTTCATGGCATGAAAAGCAATTCAGTTGTCATCCTTTCGCAATGTGGCCATCATCGATTGACATCTGCCCTGTACTATACACCGACTTAGCTCTTCATTTGATATTGTTTCGGGCCAGAAAATTCTTAGAATTCGACGAAGGCAAGAGTTGACGAAAACTTGCAGCTTTCTGGTAACTCTTACGGAAACTTTCCATGTGCTACTCCCATACAAAAGCACAGACAGTGCCAGAGAGCGAAACAGGCCCAGCTTGGTCTTGATACTGAAATAACTGCTCTGCCAGATTTTGGACAGCATGCTGTATGCGCATTTAGCCTGGTTGATACGATGAGTGATGTCCTGTTCCGTACCACCATTTTCGGCAACAATGCTACCCAGGTAGACGAAGTTGTCCACCATCTGCAATATTGATGGCAATAGGTGTAGGATTTGTTTTTCGCAATCGAGGGCTAAGAACCTTGGTCTTTTTGGTATTAATCTTTAGTCCAACCTTGCTCGCCTCCTTCTCGAGATCTAACGCCATTGCCAATTTAATTTTCAATCTCACATTAAATTAAATAAAATCAATGATAATCCCGAAACGATACGGTGCTAGTGTCGATTTGAATTGCGGGAAAAAGAAAAAACCGGTCGCTATCTCCGTGGAGTGAATTGTTAAAAACGATCTCTGTTTTGTGTACGCTGATTTCATCCCAGTGTAGTCTGTGTTGCGATTTGCAAGCTGTGGTGAGATATTGAGTTCTGCATCGATTAGACGAGTCTGAACGAGATTGCGCCTCCATCAGAAAGTTGCAACGCAAGGGAACATTTAACGTAATTCTACTCCACAGAGAAAAGCGTTATCGAACAAGAGGTATTTTTGACATGGATATGTCTTATAGCTGGGGGTCATCCTAAAAATCCGTCCGTCACACGAAATGTCTGTTTTTCTACTCGGGGGTCAGAAGAGAAAACAAGCCCATTGAAAATTTTTCCGAGTTCTATGAATGTAGTGGCCGATCCTCAGTCAATCCGAGTCAGTCATCAAAGGGAACTCACGAAAATCGAAAAACTTCGCATCATGAACTGACTAAACAACCAGGCACCCATAACACAAGTCAACATCATTCAACTGCCATCCCCTCGTGATTCAAATCTGCTCACAACACCAGCCACATCCAGACAACCTGTCTTCCTCACTCGTGCACAGCGCTATGGCTCCTCCTTCACAGCAATCTTTTTGTTTTCATCAATTAGTCACTAACCTGACTCAGTAAGAAAATCGTTGGGGTAGGTCGGGAAATAGCTTCAACTTCACACACACACACACACATACACACACACTCGTATGCAGGCAATGGAGAGACGGTTGAGTCGAAGAAGTTCAATGGAAGGGCGTTGCTTCGTCATCGGCGACAGTGCGAAAGAGATACTTGCTCCACGGACTTTGGACTACACTTCCGTGGCGGATCCACCCCTTTCTTGTGATGGCCAATCCCATCCAGCCGACTGAAATCAGTGTCACCAAGGTCACCAACGTGTTTTTCCCGTGGATGTAAGGAACTTACGACCGTACTTGTATCGCGCATACCGCGTACTATCACGATCGATGATATATCAACTAACAGTGCACAATTCTGATTTAGTGAGGAGAATAGTGCAGATGATGCAGTTTGTGCAGCGCGGATAACGTAAACGTTAATGCAATAAAATTGTGTTGTCGCGCTAACCGTCTTTAGACTTAGACGAGTACTATCTAAGTATCTAATAGTAAGTGTGTTTAGCTCGACCGCGGCTTGACGCGATCGATCGCGGATTGACGTACTAACGAAGCACAGGCGCATATAAATATGTAGAGTGTATGATCGCTTGATCCACACACGGGGCAACGGTTGGGTTAATTTGTATTCTCCTGTACACTATGCGGGACGGTATGTCTTGAAAATGATACAAAGTATCTACACTGCATGCAGATACATCGGTACATCTTATGCCTACCGAAAGCGTCCCCTCTCTTCAAAAGCGCGTTATAGGGAACGCAGAAGTGCGCTCAGACTCCGTGACTCCCTGCTGGAGATACCAGAGGAGCAAAGAACGGAGAAACAAAGGGAATCACTGGAATGGGCCATGAAAGTAACTGCTGGGATTCCTATTGTATCAACTGTCTCGAAGAGAAACAGATCTCTGGACCAATCTCCGGAGACATCCAAGAGACAGAAGACTACCGCTGCATCTGAGTCCACGTGGAGGCGTTAAAGGGATGGACTGAACTCGCGGTGATCGACAGAGGTGATGCGGATGGAAGCATCACCTTTGACAAATGGAAGAAGGTCGGGTGCAAGCTGGCATTGAACTTTCGGAGCGTGATGCAGGAACATCCTGGTCCCGCTCCTAACTGTAAGGATGGCGGTTGGTACCAAGGCCGTGCCAAACTCATGCGGTTTGCCGATCAACGGTCGGCCGACCTGTTCGTAGCCGCCATTCGGCAGGCAGGGGAGGTTTGGCCAGGTGCTAAACTCGAGGTCGTTACGCGAGACAAAATCCCCACTCGACCAAGAGCCCGCACCTTGTGATCGACACTGGAGAATCCAGATAGAAAACCAGCCTGCTCTTCATTAATTGTGCTTTCTAAGTGAGCCTATAGTCTTTCCAGAACAATTTTAGCTATTATCTTGGCAACGGCAGGAAGCACACAAATGCATCTCCAATTATTACCGTCTGTAAGGCTACCCTTCTTCGGAAGTTTAATGATCAATCCTTCCTTCCACTCAGTGGGAAAAGTCTCTGTATTCCACGCTTTATCAACAAGTTGTTGTTGTGGTAGCGATGCTTCGAATACTTCAGTTCTTCTTACATCGAAGGGGTTTGGCAGCTCTTGGCCGTCGAAAAACGGGTCGTTCCGGTACGAAGAACCGGCTGCCGTAGGAACGCTTTATCAACAAGTGGGCAGTTACGCTTGGTGCTGCTTGATAAAGTGCGGCAGGGATACTGTTGTTGTTGTAGTAGCAATGGTAGGAAGTTCGGTGTGTGAGTGTGTTATATGCTATAGTTTGTTGTTGTTGTTGTAGCAATGGTCAGAATTCGATGTGTTTGATTGTTATATGCCTACGGTTTCGTCTTCATCCCCGGTGTTGAGGGATAGAAAGATAGCTGCCTCTATTGGGTTCTCCCACAGCGATCTAGGAGTCAGGTAGGTGGGTGCAGCTGGGCAGTGAAAGATATGGTTTACGTCGTGAGGGGTTCTGTTACAAGCAGGACAGATGTTTGAGACGTCCTGGTCTATGCGGGGTTCAGTCGTGAACAACATCCTGACCAAAGTTGGGCGAGTGTTGTTCTCGTAGCTCTCGGAAGACTTTCCTCTTCCGGAGATATCATTGGTGGTATGGACGAGAGAACTGGATTCGAACCTAAGCCTGCTATTGACTGATTGACCTCCTCTCGATGTATTGCTGCGATGGCCAACCTATGTGCGCTACTATCAAAGGGTTCCCTTTTGTATCTCTGGACGTCTCTTTCTAGGTCCCTCAGGTCGCGCCTGACATGTCTGACGTTCCTGCGGCAGTCGGTTCTACGCACCGGAGCGACCCGTTTCACAACGGCCAAGAGCTGCCAAAACCCTTCAATGCAAGAAGGAAAGTGTGTTTGTGTGTTACATGCCCCGTATGCTATAGTTCGTCGTCTTCCTCGGTGTTAAGGGACAGGAAAATGGCTGCTTCCACGGGGTTCTCCCACAGCGACCTGGGAGTCAGGTGTGTGGTTTCAGCTGGGCAATTGAAGATGTGGTCCACGTCGTGAGGTGTACCATCGCAGGCGGGGCATGTGTTCGTGACATCCCGGTCGATGCGAAATAGGTAGGAGTTAAGAGGCGAACACCAGCCTGACTCATGTTGGGCAAGTGTCGTTTTCGCTGCTCTCGGAAGTATTCTCTCTTCAGGAGAAATGACTGGTCGTTGTGCCTAGAGAACTACATTTGGACCTAGTCCTGCAATTGATGGTTGTACCTCCTCATGATGTATTGCTGCGATGACTGATCCGTATGGGTCATTGACAAAGGGAAAGCGAACCCTTTTGTACCTCTGGACATCTCTTTTGAGGTTCCTTCATTTACGCCTAACATGTCTTGGTGGCGGTGTCTTGTCCATGAGGTTAGTGTTGAGATGTTCCCTCCAGCAACAACCCACCAGATATTGTTTAGCAAGAATCTTGTTGTAGTCTCTTAGAGACATCTTGGTTTGATGCAGATGGTCCTGGGATAACTTCAGGAGACTTCCGGAGGCAGCCAGTTACAGTACGGAGAGCGGCATTTTGGCAAACCTGAATATTTTTCGATTGTGCGTCACAGAGATTCAGTGACCACACAGGAGCCGCATAGTTGGCCACTGATCTTCCGACTGATCTTCTTTGCCCCAGGTGCTACCGGCCAAGGCTTTAAGAATTTTATTCCTACCGCGCATCCTGTCGTACTCATAGAATCTTAGGATGGTTCACGGTGGGAATAGGCTGATTGCCAATTGAGATCCTAAATTGTATCTTGACTTCCTTCGTTCAGGTGGTAAATAAGGTTGCTGAGAGCTTAGGCGCTGAAACGGTTAAATTCTTCCCTGTGAAGAATGCGTTAAGTTCTCCAATGTTCGCGCATTTCTGTGATGTTGTTCCCTGTTGCCAGAACGGAGCGGTTATCAGCATGGGAGATAACTTCGATTCGTTCAGGTGGTGTTGGGAGTCCGCATAAATAAAGGTTGAACAAGAAGGGAGAAGAACTTGTTTGATTTTCGTTAGCTTCGATTTCTTGCTCTTAAATAGTAGTAGTAGTACTGCTTGCCCGCAAGATAATCCATTTATCCAAAATCCATTTAGTTATTTGCGTTGGAAGCGATGCACAATTTAAGTCAGATAGAAGTGCTGAGTGGCTGACTGTGTCGAAGGCTTTCGACAGGTCAAGTGCCACCAGAATTGTTCTGTGACATGGACGAGGTTGATTGAGGCCATTGTGGATGCGAGATGTAATGGCGTCCAGACCCGTCGTCCTTCGGAAGTCATGCTGGTGGTTCACAAGCTGGACGTGAGCCGCAAGAACAGCGTGGATTAGTGCTTCGAGCGTTTTGGCAACTGGTGATAGAATTGTGATGGGATGATAGGACTCGCCGAGTGTCGCTTTTTTCCCAGGTTTCAGGATTGCGATTACTCTCCCTTTCTTCCAGAATTCCCGAACGATCAGTGATGTGATGGATAGGTTGAGTGTAGCTGTGAGATAGCGATAGCTGGTGAGTCGAGGTGTTTAAGCATTGCCATTGAGTTTCCATCAGGTCCCAATGCTTTTGAGTTATTCGCCTTCCTGATAGCTGCAGCCACTTCGTCCGTGGATGTTCAATAAATTGTTTATTGAAGCCACTTGCAAAGTGGGTAGGGTCGCTAACTGAATTGTCTTCGAACTGGATGGCGACGATTGGTAAATGGTCCGAAGATAGTGTAAGGACCGGCTCCCATACAGCTTCATTTATGAGGCTAGCACTGGCAATCGTGATGTCTGGAGAGCTGGAACAGTTTCCGGCAATACGAGTGGGCGTGTCGTCATTCAATGTACAGAAAAGTGAAGTGTCAAATTGCTCTGCAATTGAGATTCCTACGGCGTTGTCGTTAAGATGTGAGTGCCAGAGTTTATGGTGAGCGTTAAAGTCACCAGGCAGGAGACGGTGTTGACCAGTGAGGAAAGTGTTAATATGTACATGCTAAGTCGAGGGACAACTGGACTGACCGGTGGAATATGTATGTTGTAAACTTCAATATCAACATTGCCTGATTTTATGGTGATGGCCTGCACATTTTTGTTGATATCGTTGTTGGTGACATTTATTTCCCTCCCGGTATTGCACGGAATGGTGAATGATGAAGGCAAGCCTTCCTCCAGCATTGGTCAACCTGTCTTGATAATGGCGTAATCTACATGGGTGTTGAGGGACGAATTGGGATGTAGTTTCGTCTCATGAATGGCTTCCACTTGGATGTGGTGTCTGTTCATGAATGAGGCGAGTTCGGCAATTTTAGCTTGCAGCCCATTGTAATTTAGTTGGACAAGTGAGAGCGTATCCAAAATAGCGATCGGTGGTGCAGGCGTAAGGTTGCAGGGGTCGTTGTTGTTGTGGTAGCGATGCTTCGAATACTGCAGTTCTCCTTGCTCGATGCAAGGAGAACTGGCAGCTCTTGGCAGTTGAAAAACGGATCGTTCTGGTGCGAAGAACCGGCTGCCACAGGAACGATTCACAGGGGTCGTTGGGGTTGATTGGAAGCTCGTTTGGGTGCTCACTGCTGAAATGTGTTGCTCTCAGTAAACATAAAAAACGATACAAGCATGCAACATATTGACACATTTTCCTTCTTGCATTGAAGGGGTCCAGCAGCTCTTGGCCGTTGTAAAACGGGTCGCTCCGGTGCGCATTTGCTGTAGAGCGCATCCTTCGATTATCAAACTGGCCCAATAGCTTTCTCATTACGTCCACGACGTTTCAAACTTAACAAAAAATATCCGCTCGAGCATCTTCATCGAAGTGTCTAGCCGACAAATTGGGTCGATATTATTTTGGCTTGCTTTGGCGCACTGTGACATTCAAATTCAGAACATTGTGGGTCTCATTCAAACTGCAACAATCGAGGATTTTTTTTAGATTATTGGGACGAACGATAGCTTCCTCCCACTGTTGCGTTGTTGCCATTTTCTTGCCGATCTATCTTTTTCTTTTCCGATTTATTTCTGCCGTCGTTTTTTCTCATCTGCTATAAAATTAGTGGTATGATTACAGCGACGACGTAGACAACATCCCATCAAATGTTGTTAGCAAATTATACATCGTTGTCGCATCGCCATTTCGATTGTGTATACGGAAAAATGATAAGGAACGTTGAAAATTCGTCTTCGCATTCGATTTTTGTTGTTGTTGTGGTAGCGATGCTTCAAATACTGCAGTTCTTGGCAGCTCTTGGCCGTTGAAAAACGGGTCGATTTTCGATTTTTGTCCTTCCCCCCATGGTAAATTATGTTGCTTTGAGAAGGTGTGCGGAAGCAGATCATGGTTTCTCCATCTAAACGAGCCCTTCACTATCCCATACTTATGAATTCTGTGATTAGCTTCTTCACTTTGCGAATATAAGACTTTAAAGACAATGAATTGCATGTATACCAGTATATTTGTTATTTCCTAGGAAGTCTTCAGTACTGAACATATCTCAATTTTCAGGGTTTGTTCATCTGCCGAGGCACAAGAATTCAACGAGCAAATTCTTGATCGTTCTCACACGCATCTCAATTCCATGAATACTTCACTCTCGGCCGCTTACCTTAAAATGCTCGTGAGTCCATCCAACGATGTAATTGTAGATGATAGTATTTTCGCAAGCCGTTTTGTTCTCGAGGCACTAGATGAACTTAAAAAATCCACTGACGATATGGAAGATCGGCTACGAGCGCTCGAACAGGTAAGCTCCTTGTCCCAATTATTTAGGTATTTATATTGAACATTCTTTTACATTTCAGATAGCAATAAGAAATGCAAAATCGAAATTGTCCAATCAAACTGCAATCAATCTGTATAAATCCATTGCCATTGTAGGTGGTTTGTGCACAGGTGTGTCCATAGCTTTATGGTTTTGGAAAGGTCGTTAAATATAATCGTGGCTAACGTAAAATATGGTCGACTTGTGTGGGAGTTTAAGATGGGCACTTAAAGCATTTAAAAGGCATTATCTACAAGATTTTGCTATTTATGATTATGGTTAGTAAGTACAACAACAAAATGCTGTGATAAATAAATGGAACATCATAAAAAATAATGGGACAGTGTTTTCCTATTGAATTGCTATTTTCAATAAAATATGTCGAGAAACTAACTAAAATGATGTTTCTATTCTCTTCTTTTCTCTGGAGCCTGTTAACCCATTGTAGGGCATAGGGCATTATAACCACACCGCTTTTTCACCTCGTCCTGTTCGCCGCCATCGCCTTCAACTGACTCCACGATTTACCTAATGAGTTACCCTCGACCTCAACTGATCTTCTCCAGGTGTTTCTAGGTCGTCCAACGCGGCGACTTGCATCGGTTCCCTGTGGGTCCAATCGAGGGCCTGTTTAGCAATGTTTTGCGGCCCTTTTCGAAGTGTGTGACCTATCCATTGCCACTTTCGCCTTTTTATGGAGGTGCCTATCCTGTCCTGGCGAGTCGTTAGAAATGACCTCCGGGCAGCGTATGTGTAGGATGCGCCGTTGACACTTTATGAAAGTTGGCAATTTAGTTGTTATCGTCTTGGTCACCTTCCAAGTTGAAGAGCCATAAAGAAGCCCAGATTTTACATTGGTTTCGAAGATCCTGAGTTTGGTACGTCTGGAGATGTTGTTTTGCCAGAAAGGAGTCAAACTGTAAAAAGCTGCCCGAGCCTTATTGATGCGAGACTGTACATCACCATCCGCTCTACCATCTGCTGTAGCCACGCTTCCGATGTAGCAAAAATTGTCCACTCTTTCCACCTTCTGCCCGAAACACAAATTTCGCTCTGTCTTCCTGGGATCCAAGCTCAGGTGTTGAAGGTATTCAAACAGATTCCATCTGATACCTTTGCTCTGGTGTTCTTGAAGCGCGCTGCAGAGTACGTCGTTAATGGCAATCAAAAACAATATAGGTGACAAAATACAGCCTTTGCTCACTCCGCTATGTACCTAGAAGGGATCTTACTCTTGTGTAAGATGTGGCATTGGGCTCCGCTATAGAACTCCTTGATGATGGATATAATTTTATCTGGTATACCTCTCCTAAGTAAAGCCCTCCAGATGTATTCCCGGTCAACGCTGTTGAAATCGATGAACATGAGATGTAATGGGGATCTCCACTCTGCGGATTGTTCAATAATAATTCGGAGAGTGTTGATGTGGTCGCTACATGAAAAGCCCCCGCGAAAACCAGCCTGTTCATCGTTAAGTGTATGGTTGTATGCTTGATCCGGTTTAAGACTATTTTTGCCATCAGTTTGGAGACTGCGGGGAGGAGGCAAATTCCACGCCAATTATTACCATCCTTCGGGTTATCTTTCTTCGGGATCTTAATAATGACGCCCTTCTTCCATTCTTTAGTGAGAGTTTCGGTTCCCCAACACTCTTGGATAAGGGGGAGAAAAATATCCGTAGTAGCGTTGATATCCGCGTTAAAGAGTTCCACCGGAATTCCATCTATCCCCGGGGCTTTACCCGCTTCCATCGATTTAATAGCCACAGTTACTTCCTGTTTAGATGGTGGACTGGTCTCAACTCTCTATTTGCGGAGTATTTTCTGCTTCTAGTGAAGATGAGTTCAAATGTCCAAAGGTGTTGTTGAGGACCTCAATGAAGTGCTCTCTCCATCGTGGCAGCTGGTGTTCATCAGTGACCAGTAGAGACCCATCTTTATCTTTCACGGGATGCTCAGTTGCAAAAGATTTGCCAGTTAATGGCTTGATAAGTTTGTAAAGGGTTCCACTGTCACCACGGAAAGCCGCTTCTTCTGCCTTCTCCGCTAATGCATTAATGTTGTTGCGTTTGTCCCGTCTTACGCTTCTTTGCACGCCATTCTGAAGAGAACGGTATTCAGCTTTAAGTTGATCTCGTTAGGCACTTTCGCGACAACAAGTTGGTGATCGCTGCCAATACTAGCACCCCCCCTTCGATCTGACGTCTAATTGACAGTTCCTCCATGTCTTGGAAATGGCCATATGATCAATCTGGTTCTCTGTTCTGCCATGCGGAGAAACCCAGGTTGTTAAATGACATCGTTTGTGATTGAACAAGGTACCGCCGATGACGAGTTGACGAACACATGAACATCTCGCCATTTTTGCTCCTGTTGCCTAGACCATGATTGCTCATTAGGTGTTCCAAACCAAGGTTGTCAGACCCAACTTTGGCATTGAGATCCCCCATAATAATTTTTATGTCACCTTTGGGAGCCTTGTCGAAGGTGTCGCCGAGCCGGTGATAGAAGGCGTCCTTAGCCGATTGATCCGCTGGTTCAGTCGGGGGGTATCACTGAATTATTGTGATGTTCCTTACCCTGAATTTAAAACTGACTATAATGATACGGTCGGAGATGGGCTTCCAGTCAATTAGAGACATTCGTGCCTTCCTAGTCAACAGTATTCCGACGCCTGCAATTCGAGGTGAGGTATCGTCTTCCAGAGCAGAGCAGTACTGTTTGGAAGCTTGGTAATAAAATCGTTCCCGATCCAGGCCATCTTGTTTCGCTCAGTCCTAGTATATCGATGTTAAATGCGGTCATTTCCCGTTCGACTTCAGTGAGTCTTGCGCTATTGGACTCCCCCACATCGTTCGAACGTTCCAAAAAGCGATCGTGGTCCGTTGTTTGTAGCCAAAATTTGTTGCCGGTGAATCAGTCTGTGGTATCCGAGGCTCGTTTAATGTTTCGAGTGTAAATTGATTTAGGAGGTTACAAGCCCACATACCCAATCTTAGGGGAAGGGTTGCTTAGGTGTCCTAAGAGCCGCCAGGAGCTATTTTTTATATTGCGCAGAGGTAGCTCTCCAATGGTGTTTTTAATTGCGCGTTCTTTCAGCTGGGTGTGACGTTTTGGTGCTCCCACAACTATGTTGCAACACCACCGTTCGCCTATTTCCTGAGACGCACTGGTGTTATTGGCCATTCAGGATGATCATCGTTATGTGCCTCTACCAAATGTTTTACAGTGCAAAACTCGGTTGGCTTGGTTAGCTGTTCCAGAGGGGGCCCACGCGGAGGACTATGGAAGAGGTCTTTCGCCCCCAACACTGGTATACCTAATTGCATGATATTATGCAATTCTACTGGATTCTAGTAGTTCAGCTGGAATCTCGTCTGCGCCCGGCGCTTTGTTTAGTTTAGGTCGAAATCAACTTCTTCTTTTATCGGCGGTTGCGTATTAGGGCCATGATTCATCATGTCGTCATCGTTTGGGGCTTAGATGTAGAATTAAGAAGCACTTCAAAATAGAACGGCCACCGTTTGCTAGTATAATTGGCGTCGCTGATAATGTCTAATAATTTTAATTAATTTTAATTTTCTTTATAAGGCTAATCCTGAGTTGATAATCATTCTTAATGTTGTTTGCTAGTCTGTACGATTTTTTGGTGCTAGTAACTAGGTTATTTATTATGTTCAGCAATTGCTCGTCAAAAACTATCGTTTCTTACGTGTAATACAATACAATAAGAAACAGCCACCTAACCAGATATGTATGTAGAGGGACACCTCAGGGAGGCGTCATCTCTCCGTTACTTAGGCTAGTTGTCATCAATAAACTCCTAGCTAGGCTTTACAGAGAAGGGGTTAAAGTGGCCGCGTACGCGGATGATGTGGCGATCGTTGTCAGGGATGTGCCTCTCCGTTTTAAGCCAAATCATGGGCGTCAACCCAGATAAAACTGAACTGATGCTATTTACCACAAAAACCAAAGTGCCACATTTTACCATTCCTAAACTAAACGGACAGCCACTTCAATTATCGCCCAGCGCAAAGTGCTTAGGTGTCATTCTAGACACGAAGCTCAGCTAGAAGTTTAACATTGAAGAACGGGTAAAGAAGGCCTGCATAGCCTTCTACGCCTGTAAGAAAACCTTCGGAAGAAGGTTGGGCCTTAAGCCAAATATGGTCCTTTGGATGTACACAGCAAAAACTCCTCTTCCATAGTCCTCCGCGTGGGGGCCCCCTGGAATGGCAGTGGTCACTGACCATTGCCAACCAACGTCAAGCCGCCAGTGATGGCGGTGCGATGATTTGGTTGAGGTACCCCTGTGGTGTGGGGTGTGAAAAAAATACCACGGCCTTTCCCTTTGAGGGCCTGTCGTTAAAACCGACAATCAAAGGACAGGATGTGTATGCCAGCAACTTGCACTATCCGAAATCTTTATATGCTAACGAAACGTCAACTATGCCTCGGATAAGGACTGACTCAACGGTTACGACTTTTGGCTATCGTACAATGACAAAGATTGGATTCTGGAATGTGCGTACTCTCCTGGACAATGGATCAGAAGGTCCCCAGAACGCACGATTTCTTCAATTAGAGAGTGAATTTCTGAGGTACAAATTAAATATCTTAGGAGTTAGTGAGATAAGATGGTGGAACAGCGGAGAATTCATCTCTCCAACGGGCAGCACTGTAATGTTGTACTCCGGTAAAGCTACCGGTAGTCGTCGTGAGTCAGGTGTGGGGCTCCTTTTAACCAGAGCCGCGCGAAACTGTCTCTTATCCTGGGAACCGGTCTCTGACAGGGTCTTGACCGCCAGGTTCCGGACCAAAATGAGGAACATCTCAATAATACAATGTTATGCCCCTACTGAACCCGACAATGTCTTGGCAAAAGACTGCTTCTACGAAGAACTAAACGCCGTTCAGAGCAGAACACCTAAAGGTGACATTATAATGGTTATGGGTGATTTGAATGCGAAAGTTGGCGCCGATAACTATGGGCTCAGACATGTGATGGGGAGACACGGTCTTGGTGATCGTAATGACAACGGTGAAAGATTTGTAGAGTTCTGCAACTTTCACAGTCTCTTCATCGGTGGTACTATGTTTGAGCATAAGGACCACCACAAAATCAGTTGGTCCTCTGTTGATCGGCGCAGAACACAAAATCAGATCGACCATTTTGCTATTAGTAAAAGATTCAAGAGTTGCCTCCTGGACGTGCGAAACAAGAAGGGTGCCGATATTGGGATGGGAAGAGACTATTATCTTATGATCGCTAATGTTCGATTGCGTATTGTTGAAAGAAAGGAGCTGAAAGTTCGTTTGGCTGCAGCTTCAGACGACAATCGAAGCAGCATCGAACTCCTTTACCGTCAGAAAGCTCGAGAAGTTCAGCGTAGTGTGCGACGCGATAAAAGAGTTTATGCCAATTCTCTTTTAGCGTCAGCAGAAGAAGCCGCTAGAAGTAACAACTTAAACGCCGTATACGGTGTCATCAAGGAGTTTACAGGTGGTCGTAACTCCTGCCAACATCCGGTGAAAGATAGTGATGGAAAGCTACTTATCTTGGAAGAAGATCAAATGAGGCGGTGGAAAGAACACTTCGCCGCGGTTTTGAACCGTGTAACCTCTGGTGAAGTTCCCCCTCATATAGATAATTTAGCTAACCATCAAAATGTGCGTATACGGTCCACTGCCCCGACTAAAGAGGAAATAGTCACTGCAATTATTGCACTAAAACGAGGAAAGGCCGCCGGACTTGACGGCATCCCTGCCGAACTTTATCAAGCAGGGCCAAGCGTAACTGCCGATTTGCTGCACCCACTTGTTGATAAAGCGTGGAATACAGAGACCTTTCCCACTGAGTGGAAGGAAGGTTTGATCATCAAACTTCCAAAGAAGGGTAGCCTCACAGACTGTAATAATTGGAGAGGCATTTGTGTGCTTCCTGCCGTTGCCAAGATAATAGCTAAAATCGTCCTGGAGAGACTAAAGGCCCACTTAGAAAGCACAATTGATGAAGAGCAGGCTGGCTTTCGATCCGGATTCTCCTGTGTCGATCACATTAACACCTTGCGAATCATCATCGAGCAATGCGCTGAATACGATTCTCCGCTTCACTTGCTTTTCATCGATTTCGAAAAGGCTTTCGATAGTGTGAACCGGGATTCTATATGGGCGGCCTTGCGCAGGAGAGGCATCCCTGAGAAGCTTGTGGCTATTATTAAGGCAACCTATGACGGCGCGAAATACCGCGTTCTGCATAAAGGTAAGGTGTCGGGGGACTTTGAGATTCGCAGTGGAGTTCGGCAGGGGTGCATCCTCTCACCGATCCTATTCCTCATTGTGATCGGCGATGTGTTGCATGCAGCCCTATCCGGACTCGACAGAGGAATTCAATGGACTTTGACATCTTATCTACAACATCTTGACTACGCTGACGACATATGCCTACTCTCCCACAAAATCATGGATCTGTCCGCAATGGCGTTAGATCTCGAGAGGGAGGCAAGCAAGGTTGGGCTAAAGATTAATACCAACAAGACCAAGGTGCTTAGCCCGCCGTTGCGAAAAAGAAATCCGACACCTATTGCCATCAATATTAATGGGCAGCCTGTGGAGAAGGTGGACAACTTCGTCTACCTGGGTAGCATTGTTGCCGAAAATGGTGGTACGGAGCAGGACATCGCTCGTCGTATCAACCAGGCTAAACGCGCATACGGCATGCTGTCCAAAATCTGGCAGAGCAGTTATCTCAGCATCAAGACCAAGCTGGGCCTGTTTCGCTCCCTGGTAATATCAGTGCTTTTGTATGGGAGCAGTACATGGAAAGTTTCCGTAGGAGTTACCAGAAAGCTGCAAGTTTTCGTCAACTCATGTCTTCGTCGAATTTTAAGAATTTTCTGGCCCGAAGCAATATCAAATGAAGAGCTAAGTCGGCGTACGGGTCAGATGCCAATCGACGAATTGATACGCAGGCGAAAATGGCAGTGGATAGGTCACACATTGCGGAAGAGTGATAACTGCATTGCTATGCATGCCATGAAATGGAACCCCATTTCCAACCAAGGCCGACCAAGAGGGGGTCCTCGAATCACATGGCGTCGATCTGTGGCAAAGGAGTGTCAGGTACTGGGTAAGTCTTTTGGGGAGTTGCGCCCCATTGCCCAGAACAGAGTACGATGGCGCGCAGGAGTAGTTGACGCGCTATGCCCCGCTAGGGGTTAAGGCAAAGTAGTATGTACACAGCAGTAGTCCTTCCAATTCTTACATATGGGTCGTTGGTCTGATGACCAGTGCTTGCTACAAAATATAACGTCTCAAGACTTGGCAGGGTGCAAAGAACGGCATGCCTTGGTACCAGAGGTGCTATGCGAACATGCTCAAGGGAAGCGCTAAACGTGATCCTGCCACCTATCGATCTCTTTATCAAACAACTGGCAGTGCAGTCAGGCTCAAAGAGTCGGGAGGCTGGACTGCTAAACCGTATAGCCATAGCGACATTCTAAACCAGTTGCTACAAGAAGTGGCCAAGGTAAATACCGACTTCACCGTGCCCAAACTAAGGTTTGGGAGAAACTTCTCTGCCAAATAACCCTCCAGAGCTGAAGGGGGGGGGGGGGGGGGGGTGAAGGATTTTAACATCACGATTTTCACCGACGCGTCCAAAATGGACTGCGGCGTCGATGTAGGGACATTTTCTGATGCACTAAATATTTCGGATGGTTACCGCCTCCCAGATCATGCCTGCATTTTTCAGTCGGAAACCCTCGCAATTATAAAAGCTTGTCACTCTCTCAGAGACATACCAGATAACCGCAGCATCGCCATTTGCTCGGACAGCCAGGCTATCACGGCACTAAATTCGGTAAGTACATCCTCGAAGCTTGTCGAACGATGTGGGCGGAGTTAACTTGCCTTAGCAGACGACTCAATATTACCCTGCTCTGGGTTCCTGGTCAACAGTCATCACGGGGCATTGGCCTATAGGGGACGCAGTCCGGCTCGGTGTCCCCTACAACACGTATTGCCGAAGTTGCGGTTATGAAGAAGAGAAAGAAACCCTCACTCACTTCCTATGCGAATGCTCAGGCCTTGCTAGGACCAGACATCGTATATTGGTATAGGCTTTTCTTGACAACCTGGGGGATGTGTCGGGGGTGAGGATTGGGGAGTTGCTTTTCTTCCTTAACTCCTCCGGTTGGATCTAGGCAGCATCACCTGTATTTTACAACTATCAGCCAAAAACAAATTCTCACGAGGTTTGTGGCTTCAGAACGGCGTTTTTTTGCGTTAATTGGACTCTGGTAAGGTTTGCCTCAGCCACCACTTTTACAAACCAACCAACCAAAGTTGAAGTTCAGAGAAAAAAAGACACCTGGCGCAGTGAAGCCAGAGGAACTGATTTTTGACATGGACTAATTCGGGATCATTTATGAGTTTAGATATAATTATGATATGGGTGGGATACTTAACTGCAGTGCAGTCACAGAGTTCGATATGTATTTCGATATGCGGGCGATATTTTCAGATGATGAAACTCTTTAATTATTCGGTTGATTTTACTTTATGAATTTATTTCCGGTTTCATTTGAAGTTTCATCAATTAAATGCCTTTCGTGTAGGTGAATTTTTGCTTATTACTTTCGCTTTTATATTACTGTAGCCCTTCGATCGTACCGTGGATTTTCCTGAAACTCCACCGGAAGCTATTCCTCACTAACTTTCACCAACTGGACAAGTTTCCCGCAACTAGCTTTTTCCGTTATAAATTGTGTTCTCAAAATTTTCTGGTATATAGCTGTAACTGTGGAACTGACTAATTGATGCTGCTGAAATTAAACAAGATCCCAGTACTGACGATCGCCCACCTATTAGTAAAGTTTCATTCAGCTAGCTTCTTGCGTTATAGAGTTATTTTGCTCCGAAAATTTCGCCGTTATCTAGCTGTAACTTTTAAACCGTTAGATACGTTTTTCAGCAATTAGATAGAAACCCAGTCCTCCTTAACATCCACCAACTGGATAGGTTTCGTCGAGCTAGTTTCTTCCGTTATGCAGTTATTTTGTTTATAAAATTATTGGGCGACCGGTAGCGCAGTGCGTTGAGGGCATCAGTCTCATTTTTGAATACCGGCGTTTCGGGTTCGAATCCCGTCCACGACGACGTTCATAGCTATGGATGTGCAGGAGGTGCATGCTGGCAACTGCATTCTCCAAAACCAGTTTATGCCGACGAAACGTCAACTGGGCCACATGGAACAGTTGACGCGCTATGCCCCACAAGGGTTTAAGGCAATTGAGATATAGCTGTAACTTTTTAACCGCTTGATGAATGTTTGTTGAAATTAAATAATAGGCTAGTCCTTATTGACATCTACCTACTGGGCAAGTTTGGTCTAGACAGCTTTTTCCTTTATAGAGTTATTAGGCCTAGATTCTTTTGCCATTACTTAGCAGCTGTAACTTTTTAACCGCTTTATCGATACTGTTGGATTTCCACAGCAGCCGGCTCCTGACACTGACATCTACCAACTGCAGAAGTTTCATTTCGCTTACGACTTCCGTTTAACTGTTATCGGATACATTTTTCGGATATGTAAGATTTAATGAATGAAAAGACCGAAGTTTACACGTCTTGATCGTACACCTTTATTCACGTCTTTCTTAGTTTACAGTTGAAATTAAACTGAATGCATATCGTCGTCGACCGATCGCCATGTCTCCCGTCCTTCAGCAGCTCTCATTTTCTCGTTCGCTCTCGCTCTGTCGTTCGCTCGTTTCCTTCACCCGGCTATCTTGATGGTCACCGTCCTCGACTGACTCCACCGGATCCCACCTCTTCATCTTATCGCTGCTTGTAGTGGTTCTTAATGGTCCTTCATGAACGCCTTCCCTCTCGACTTCATACCGATCATGATCCTTAACGGCCGTAACTCGATAGGGTCCAAAGAATTTGCATCGAGTTTTCAATTTATCTCCAAACTGCGTTCTCTCGATAGCAACTAAGTCGTTCACTTGGTATTTAGTCGCCTTGATTCTTCCCTTATTGTACGAGCGCCTATTTTCGTCTTGCATACGTAATATGGAGTTTTTAGCCTGTTCTCGTAATTCATCTCGAGTGTCTACTAAATTTTGAATATACTCTTCTTCGATAATTCGTTTTAGATCGACATCATCTCCTGTCTTCATCTTAATTCCCAAAGGTAATTCGCAAGGTGTCATTTTTATCTCCTCTTTGATACGTGCTGTTAAGACTTTTTTGAACTCTATTTGTGTGTTGGTACCAAGTTTCGAGCCTGTCAATACTCAACTTAGTCAATAAACTGATGATTACCTGATGAATCCGTTCAACTTGTCCGTTGCCTCTTGGGGTACCAGTCGTAACATGGTGCAGAATTATGTGATGTGCCCTGCAGTAGTCCTTAAATTTTTCTGACACAAAAGCACCACCTTTGTCAGCAATTATTCCCGATGGATGTCCGAATACGTTTGCAGTGATGTCCAGTTTTTGCAGAACTTCTTCAGCATTCAACGTTTTTGTTGGAAATATCCAGACGAACTTTGTAAACCCGTTGATGATAGTGAAGATGTATTTGTAATTGAAGACTGCTCCAAATTTATCTGGAGTGCGATAACATGCATTTCGTACAAATACTGTTTTACGCTCTCATTTGGTCGCCGTTTCCTCTCTCCAATGCTTGGTGAACATCAGCGCTGTCAACTTTCTCTCCGAATTCTTCACTCAAGAGCCTTTTAAATTTTGACCATGAACGAATATGTCGTTGAGTACGTGAGAAATGCAATGCCGCGCCTTTCAATAGTCGTTTTACGTATATGAAGAGAGAAGAGCTCTACATCATCCCATACTGCAATTTCGTTGAAATCGTCAACGTCCGCTACCCATGATTCAATTCGGATCGATTCGTCACCTGAAAAATAACCCACAGCACTCTCCAAATCGCCGAATGTAATTGTTGCTCTTTTATGAGCTCGTCGTGTCTGCTATTGATTTTCGTTTCGTTTTGTGCTTTGACAACGAACATCGTTTACCAAGCGTATCATGATGATCGTCGTAATTCTCGTTTTTTCTGTCGTTATCGGCGTCGATGAGGTTGTCGGCGTCGTCTTCGCCATCGTTGAGGTTGTCGGCGTAGCGTAGTAAAAAATTGAGTATATTCCACCAGCGGCGCCTTCGTTTTCGTCGTGTGAAATATCACCATCGTCGTCGTCATGGACGCCATGTTTTGCAGCATCTTTTCCTATTGGTAACAAAAGTAAATCAAGCAGGCGTGCTTGGAGTGCTGCCTTGTTTCCCGTCGTTTTGCAGCCACGCGCACTCAATTTACCTTTTAACTGCACTACCGATAAATTAATTATTTTGCGATATGATAGCATGGTTTTGTTTGGTGTTTTCATATCACTGCACTTCACTCAATATTGCGGCTGAGCCCCCATGTACGATTTAATGAATGAAAAGACCGAAGTTTACACGTCTTGATCGTACACCTTATTCACGTCTTTCTTAGTTTACAGTTGAAATTAAACTGAATGCATATCGTCGTCGACCGATCGCCCGTCCTTCAGCTGCTCTCATTTTTTCGTTCGCTCGCTGCCTTCATATATATATGTATGACACTAGAAAAAATCGAATGATGCCAATCGATTCCTGGGGTCATGAAACGTAAAGCAAACCAACTCCGGGGTCGGAACTCGTTATCGAGGGAGGTTCGAATAACTGATTTTTTCTTCAAAAATCAGTTAAAAATAGATTTGATATTTCGTACACAATCATCCAAGCCAATATAATAAAACGAAATTTAAAAAAACATGTCATCATTTATTTTGTGGTTTATATTTATAATACACACGCACAATAAAAATAATTAGAATACATTCTTCATTATCTCTAAAAATATAATACATCACAATAAGAATGGAATTGATATTCTTCTCAGTTTTAATCGGGTTTCACTTTTATCGACGAGATATCTTCTCGGTTAACTCTATAGCTACAAAGCCTTGTAAATTTATCGTCTTGATTCTAATATGCAGTAATGTATAATACATGTACTGTTGTTATTCGAAGCTTATATGCATTATCATTGAACACCTTATTTATGTATGTATAGAAGTCAATTACATCAGATAGATGTATGTATATGCATAAAGCTGTTACGAAAAGCTTCACAATGAGAAATATATGTACGTATATTTACTTTTTTCGATAAAAATGCTGTCTAAAGTATCTTACATCTTTGTAGTCGTCATATTTAACAAAAATAACAGTTTGGACACATTTAATTTACTATTATGTCGTAAGAGTCAGTGATCTCAATATTTTCTGTTTCATTTAAAACTAACGTTATTATTTTCAAGTTTTATTCGAGTTTTCCGTTTTTTTTTATTTGTTGCATTTATTTAACCGCCCCCAATTTACATTTTGTTGCACCTTGTTGTTTTGTTTGTTAATAATTGTACCTATTGTTATGATGGTTGATGTGTTAGGATTCTTAAAAATATGTTATCAATTTCAAGTCACTTAAAGATCGACAGGGATGATATCGGATTGTCTTACGGCGCTAAAAAAATATACTGTATGTATAATGGATTTAAGCGTGTTATCAGTTAGTTTGTGCATTAGTTAACGTAGGAACCGCAGTGCGCGTGTATATGAAATATTAATAGCCTTGTACTGTTTCCGCTTGAGCTAAAATGCGGTTAGAAGTCATATAATAAACGCCTAAGCTTATCACCTAAGCATGAAACTTGAACGGTTATTATATGAGTTCCCGAGTAATTTTAGCCGATGTGTAAAGCAGGACAAATATTTGCGGGTAAATGTGAAATACGTTTTTATGTGTTTTATAAATTGCATCTTCAGCATGGATTAACCGTTTCCTTCATTAACCTTCGAGTTTTTATTGAATCGCACATTTTTTAAAGCAATTTTATTTATCGCGAGCATAAAAATACATCTCGTACCCAATTAAGTCCCCCTAAAAGTGGTGATATGCATGTTCTAATTTATTTGGCACTTTTGAAATTTGAACGAAATTTGTTAAAATTCAGATAATTATTCATTTAAACATGTCAATTTTCTTACAAGTATATTTAGCTAAAATAATATTATATGGAAGATGTTCGTAAATAGAATACTGCTGGTTCCCGGTTTCTATCGATAATTACAAGAATATGAGATTTAGTTTGTGGGAGAGAGTATTGATTCAAGTAAAGGATATATTCATCACAGTTTTCATCAATTTTGCTAGATGCAGAACCTTATGTGCGTTTCAGCAAATATATTGTATAAGTGTCTTAAGATTAAATGTATAGAGGACATTATGCATTGAGTATATTGTTAACATTTTTGAAGTCTGTGCTCTATGGAATAGATTAAAAAAAATATTAAATTGTCGCAAGTAGCAAGGCAGTAAATCAACGTTATAAATCAATCTTGGCAGTGCAAATAAAGAAATGAAATCATAATTAAATGGGGAAAAAAACCGATCAAGCGGTATGTCTCATTCATAATATTTTAAATTCCTTTCCAAATTTCTACATTTCTACGTCTCCTACGCTATACAACAATTGACGATTTGTTTAAACGAATGATGATGCGGAATGTCTGGTGGAATGATTACGGTACAATCATATCAACATATTTGCTTTTCGGCTGGGTTGCAATCTTATATCGTATGTTAGTTTCGATCTATAGTTCCATTCAAATTCTTAAACGGCCATGGGGGCGGGGTTATGTCAATGCCATTTCGATTTTTGTGCAAATATATCGGCACGTAAATTCTGCGCAAAGCATATTCCCAATATCTGCGAAGGGGAAGAGATAGGAAATTAGAAAAACATCTTAAATCAATAGAATAAATTATTAATTAATTAATTAGATAATTATATTTATTAATAAAACTACCGTTTTCCGAACGTTTTTTCAGTAATTTTGCTTTACTCCTCAGGGCTGACGAGAGGGGGGATGATTCCTCCCGGGCCCGGTTTTTCAGAGGGGGGGCCTAGATTTTTTTTAAACACAAACACCTTTTTGAGAACCTTTGTACATATGATAAATTATGTTTTACTTTTTTGTAGTAAAGTATGTAGAAGTACTACAATTCTCTGGAGAAAGCGATGCGTTGTAATAGGTCAACTTAAGAGGGGGAGGGGGGTCTCATAGAGGGGAAATGAAGGTACATATGATTTTTGGGAGGGAGGAGAAAATATTGGATCGTAATTTGTCCCACTCCCTTGCATTTCGAGACCGCTACACTTAGAAATATGAAAACATACAGGAGGATGGATTCCAAATAGTATAGAAAATGGAAAATAATGGGACTTGTATATCTTCTTATCTTCTGGGGGGCAAAGACCTTTTCCATAGTCCTACGCGTGGGCGCCCCCTGGTAACGACAGTGTATCAATTCGCTGACGGCCAATGTTTAGCGATAAGACAGTTTGGAAAAGGCAGATAGCTGTAGCCTGAATGGCTGACGAACACCTAAGCGTCTCAGGTTTAGTAGGATGGAATGACTTGCGTAGTTGGACCTGCTACATAGTTGTGTGGGCTCCAGCACGTTTATTAAACCATCTGAAGCAGCTATCTCCGAGGCCATCCCCTGAATGGGGTTAAGCGACGTGCTGACAACTCGTCCTTGTAAAAACCACTCCATGTCAAGAAACCTGGAACAAAAGCCTCGGATTGGACGGATCAACAACGACGACCACGCAAACGAATAAAGGATTATTCTTTCGGATCCTGGAATGTACGCTCCCTGAACAAACCGGGGGCCGAGAAGGCCCTCCTTCAACAGGTCGAAAAGTACAAACTGAGCATTACTGCAGTCCAGGAAACAAATTGGCTTGGCAGCGAGATTAATGACAAGAAATCGCACACAATTTTTACAAGTGGCAAACCATCGGGCCGCAAGGAGTTTGGAGTAGCATTTATAGTGAACAATCACCTCAAACCGCATATTACTGACTTCAAACCCATAAATGAACGGCTGTGTGCGATTCGCATCAAGACTCGATTCTTCAATCTCTGGCTCATCAATGTGCATGCCCCCACTGAAGTTAAAGAAGACGCAGTAAAAGACGAGTTCTACGCCCGCCTTGAAACTCTCTTCGACTCACTTCCAACAAACGACGTCAAATTGCTGCTGGGAGACTTTAACGCGAAAGTCGGAAATGAAAGTTGGCACCGGGGGACCACTGGAGGCCACAGCCTCCATGAAGAATGTAACGATAACGGCCAGCGACTTATAGACTTCGCCTGCAGCAGGAATCTAGTCGTAAGCTCTACGTGTTTCCCGCATCGACGCATTCACAAGCAGACCTGGAAGTCTCCAGACGCACATACCGTCAACCAAATTGACCACGTCCTCATTTGCAGCAGATGGGCGTCTAGTGTCATGGATGTCCGCTCCTATCGAGGAGCAAACTGCGACTCAGATCATCACTTGGTGAAGACGACCTACAGATGTAGAATTTCCTCGGTGCACCAAGCAAGAATCAGCCCTCCCAAAATCTTTGCGGTTGATAAGCTTTTGAGTGATGCTATAGCGGTGGCGTATACTACCGCCCTTGAGGGAAAACTATCACCTATGCTACACAACATCAGCAATACAGGCGTCCATGGGTTCTGGGAAGAACTCAAGGGTACCATCAAGGATGTCGCAGAGAAAGTCGTGGGATATAAAGCCCGGCGAGCGCGAAATGACTGGTTCGACGAAGAATGCAAAGACTCACTTGACGCGAACAACGAGGAACCAGAGCCAGAAGAGAAAAATATGAGGAGCTACGGCGAATATCGAATAGAATAATTAGACGTAAGAAACGTAAATACTTTGACGAGCAGTTGCTGAACATAAACGAAAACTTAGCTAATAGGAACACCAGACAAGCGTACAAACTAGTAAATAAAATTAAGAACGACTACCAACCCAGGACTAGCCTTTGTAAGGACAAGGATGGAAACATCATCAGCGACACCGATGGTATTAACAAGCGATGGGCCTCTTATTTTGAAGAGCTTCTAAACCGACCATCTAACATCCCCACACAGGAAGCTGTCGACAATATTGTTGATCTAGGCCCACCCATTCAACCCCCGACAGTAGAGGAAGTTGATCTCGCCTTGCGGTCACTAAAACGAAATAAAGCGCCGGGCGCTGACGAGATTCCAGCTGAACTGCTAAAATTCGGTGGAACGGGTCTAGTTGATGCCATACATCAATTACTCCTGCGAGTATGGGAGAACGAGGAGATTCCAGACGATTGGCGCAGAAGCATCATCTGTCCAATTCATAAAAAGGGAGATAAACTGCGGTGTGAGAACTACAGGGGCATCTCACTAGTTTGTACGTCCTATAAAATTTTGACGAAAATTCTGGAAAATAGAATAAAACCGTACGCAGAACGAGTCATTGGCGAATATCAAAGCGGTTTCAGACCTGGGCGCTCCACAACCGATCAGCTCTTCTCAGTCAAACTGATACTCCAGAGGTGCTGGGAATACAACGTAAACGTATACCAAATCTTTGTCGACTTCAAGCAGGCATACGACAGTATCGATCGTGGAGTACTGTACAACATCATGCTGCAATTTGGTATACCGGCAAAATTAGTGCGACTGACAAAGATGACGATGACCAACTCCGTATCACAAGTCAGGATCCAGAATAGACTTACTGATCTATTTGAAACACGCACTGGTTTGAAACAGGGCGATGGACTGGCACCGACGCTCTTCAACCTAGCACTGGAATACGGTATTCGGGCCATGAATATGGACAACAGCAAGACGCTACTCATCAAGTCGACACAATTAGCAGCGTACGCCGACGACATCAACATCATGTCCCGAAGATTGGCTGATGCAGAAGAACTTCTGCATACGCTCGATACCGCTGCAATGGAAGTTGGATTACGTATTAACGAGGGTAAAACTAAAATAATGATGCAATCGGTGACAAGGACACCTGCACAACCGTGCATCAATGTGGGGGACCTCAACATCGAGTTCGTGAACAACTTCATTTACCTGGGTTGCAACCTGTCAAGGCACGCCAACGAAACTGACGAAATCAAGCGACGGATACAGTTAGCTAATAAGACTTTTTTCTCGGTTCTCCCCATAATGAAATCGAAGCATGTGCACAGAAACACGAAGCTCCGCGTGTACAAAACCATTATACGACCAGTGCTATGCTATGGCTGCGAAGCATGGACCCTAACTCAAGCCTCCGAAAACATGCTAGACACTTTTGAACGTAAGGTTCTACGGCGAATTTTCGGGGCTGTTTGCGATCGAGATGGATGGCGCATCCGGTACAACCATGAGTTGTATGAAATGTACGATGAGCTGCAAGTCTCGAAAATCGTCAAACTACAACGACTTCAATGGGCAGGGCATGTACAAAGAATGGACGATGATCGCATGCCTAAGAGAGTAATGAATGCAGAACGAGTCGACGGAGCGAGACTGCGAGGACGACCAAGATCTCGTTGGGAGAGCTCAGTAGGTGTGGACGCCGCGCAGCTGCTGGGCTCCCAAAATTGGAGGACGCGGTCACGTGACCGAGATAATTGGAGGACAATGATCCAGGCGGCCAAGGCCCGACGTCGGGCTGTCGCGCCACGATGATGATGATGATATCTTCTTAAAATGGTTAATAATATTTTATTTCTATAGTTGCAGTTAGCACACACAATATTTAATAATAATACATTAATTTAAATTTGTGCATTATGAAACTATCCCCAGCAAACGATTTCGTATCATTTGGAAGGTAAATTGCCCATATAATACGATGGCGATTCTTCCATGCGATACATTTATAGATTATTTGTCGCCTTTTCAATAATTAGGGGATATCCCTCAGGCGAAAGGATCGCGATAAGATGGCGATTCTTCCTAACGAAAAATTCATAGATTTATCGCTTTTTCAATAATTAGGGGATATCCCTCACGCAGGCGAAAGAATGGCGATAGGATTTCAATTCGCCAATTTATCGCCAAGATGATATTTCGCCAATTCACAATAAATACGAAACGACGACTGTGTCATTCTCATTGTTTGTACTCTAGATAGCGCAACGGTTACCACTATGGACTTGTAAACATGGGAACCTGGTTCGAATCCTACAAATATCAATTATGAATGAAACCGGAATATAGAGGGCTACGCGCGCAATCCGAGGGTTTTGTAGCAAGCGCTTATTTTGGCGTGTAAATATTGGCTCCCTGGTCTTCTTGGTACCACTCAGATGGATAAAAACACCATAATTAAAATGTCTTACCCGTGATATAGTAGCTTACAAGCCAATCCATAAAAAAAGACCGCATCTATCACCTTTCAAGTTTAATACGAGGAGCTGTACTGTAGATAAATATGTATGTATACGAGATAAACTGCCCTACTCTTCGAGATGCCTAACCATTCATGTTAAGACAACATTGCAAATTGCATAAAAAAAAAATAAAAAAAAATTGAGTCAGCTTCAGTCAACATTACCTTTCTCACAACACTTCACTTGCCTATACCAGTGGCTAAAATTTTTTTTACCTTAATTTCGCCTCTATATGGACCCCCCTTCAAATTGGCCAATGACAATACAACGCCTTGTACAGCGAATTATAGCATTTCTACACATTCTCACCGAATTTGATGTGAGTAGCTTCAGCCGTTCGTGAGATATTCTATGGACAGACGAACAGGCAGACATTTGACCAATTTTGTAACATTTAAAACACAAAACCCTAAAAAAAGAGATAGTATGAATAATGTGACCTTCATTTCCCCTCTATGGGGACCTCCCCTTAAAGTCGACCTATTACGACGCATCGTCTTCTCCAGAGAATTATAGCACTTCTACATATTTCCACCAAATAAAATATGAATTATGGGCGTCAAGAATATGAAGATAAAAAAAGCATGAAGATTAATCTAATAAAAAAGCGATAATAATTTTTGTTTTAGTTGACTATCGCGTTATTTTTTCAATTCGTAAATTTATCCCCGCCGCGATTCGCTTTCTTGTTGCCAACTCGTTTCGCCAAAGTTTCTCCAGGAAGTTTCGCTTTCGGTAACTATTTTCTCCCGAAGGGGGTGACTCCCGCGATAAGATGGCGATATCCCCGTCTATAAATTTATCTTCCAAGGCGAATCGCATTCTTATCGCGGAAGATAGAAATTGTTTGCTGGGTCCATACAAAAAATGCACCTATCGGCCTCGTGTATAAGGTGTGAGTACTACATACTTGCAAATTGTTTTGGCTGGCCGCTGACTCTATTATTTTCTTTTTCGTTTATGCAAGTTTACAATGTCGTCTTATGGGTAATACATTTTAATTATGGTGGTTTTATCCATCTAAGTGGTACCAAGAAGTGCAAGGAGCCAATATTTACATACCAAAATAAGCACTTGCTACAAAATCCTCGGATTGCGGACGTACCCCGCTATATTCCGGTTTCATTTTTGCATTGAAGCCGCTGGTGCTATGGAACCGTACGTTACAACAGATTACACGTTGTGGACTCGACCCAATTTTCTTTGGAATATTACCATTTACGCGCCTGTGGAATTCAGTCCATATTTCCTACAGACGAAGAAATTGGCCGGCCTAGTTTATTGCATTAAAGTGTTATGGAAGTTGATGCCCTTCGCTGACCAAAGATCAATAGATCTCTTCAAAATCGCCATCTCTAAGATTGGGGAACCTCGACCAGCAAGACTCGACGATGCCGAGGAGATACTGTTTGCGATCAGGTCATCCAATCCTACCCTTCCAACACAAGATTAGAGGATTGTTAAGCTGGAGGAGCCACAAGAGAAAACCCGTGGCGTTGTCATCGTTACCAACCGGGACTCTCTGGCACCTGTCGCCGAAACGAATGGTGAGATTTATTTTGGATTCTCGAGAATAGTGCTGAAAGTATATAAAAAGGATGAGAGGGAGGGGAGGAAGTATGTCCCCGGCCCCATTCCAATGGAGGAGGATACCTCGTGTGACAAAGTGTGGGTCGACCACCCAATACCAGCTGCTGATCAGGAGACCGATAACGACTCGTCTCTCTCATCCGATCAAACATTGACAGAGGATGTTAAAGCTCCCTCAGTTTTGGACGACTCACTGGACTTTGACTTAGGCGGGGAAATCGACGCCACTGTGGTCGAGACGAGGAATCAAACTCAGTGATGCTTAGTCTCCTACAGATAAATTTATATCTCTCTAAGGCGGTCTCTGCGGCTCTTCTACCCCGCCTGGCACGTAGTGCGGTGAACATGGTCATGATTCAGGAACCCTGGATCATGGACAACCTAGTGCGCGGCCTGAGATCCCCGGGATACACAGTTCTCCAAGCTAAAGATCAATTCCAGGTCGTCAGAGACGAGTGTTAATAAATAGAGCATGATGATGTTGAAGAGCAAAGGACTCAATACACTGCCTTGGTGAACTCCGACTTTAACTGGAAATTCTTCAGACTCACCAGCTGTGCATAGAGCACTGTACTATGGCTAAAATATCATCAACATAAATCTTCATGTATGTATACGTATTTTATATTATTATTATCCACGGCCTAACACACATTTTGAAAAGTGAATTTGATCTAATGGTAAATTTAATTACACAATTTCAGCAGCAGCGATTGCTTCATAGTACTACTGTGTACAAATATAACCCGGAATTAATTTAAACTGATATCCTGAGAATTTCTTTGGGCACAAATCTTTTTATTTTTAAGTTGGTAGGACTGTTACTGCTGTGTCAAATTTTAGGTTAATATCTTGATTAGTTGCAGAGTGACGCTCGTTTTCGTAAACAACCAAAATTAACTTTTTCGATTTTTACCATGTCAGAAAATATTCAACAAAGAAGTTCGATTAAATTTTGCGCTAGAAATATTTCTGCTGCGGAAGCGCTCAATTTTTTGGAAAAACAGCGTCGCATTGATGCACTCGTTATTCGTGACCATTTCGCCAAAAATTCCACCTATATTGTTCCGCAACCGTCGTATTCGCCTGATTTAGCTTCATGTGACTTCTGGCTATTCAGCAAAATGAAAAGACCGCTCCAGGGACATCGTTTTGACATGATAGAAGAGATTCAAGCCGAATCGAGGAAGGTGCTGAAGGCCACACCGAAACAGGACCCTTCAAAGTGTTTTGATGAGTGGAAAATTCGCCGGCATAAGTGCATTGCAACCGAGGGGGATTACTTCGAAGGCGATGAAATAGATTTTTAAGAATAAATATTTCAAAAATTATAACAAAATTCCGGGTTATATTTGTACACAGTAGTATAATTCCGCATTCAAGCATAATTGGTACTGAAAAATCGCCGTCAAAAACTGACCGTGGACTGACTAAACTAAACGTTTGATTCCGCCAGGGGAACAGAGGCGAAACGAACAGGAATAATCGCTATGACTGATATAGAAACTATATTATGATTTTTTTTTTATTCTCACCCATGTCGTACAATACACACTATGTATAGTGTAAAAATTAGCGACATATTCCAATTTAGGTTGGAATACAACCTGGTCTGGTCGAACTACTTCCCCGATGGATTAAGTACTGAAGAGTACAATCCATCGTGTGGACGAAACCAGAAGAGAGGTGGAGAATTGGCTTTGTGCTGATTAATTTTTCGTGGTAGTGGATAGCTAAGCCCAGTCATTGTTGTTGACTTGGAGTAGCAATGACCCACTCCACACTATTTTTATAAAATTTATTATGTATGTACTTACTTTTTTTCTAGCGTCTCTAACCAACAGAGATCTTATTACTGATTGTCTTTTTAGGAAATATGTTTGGATAAAATACGTACCTGCATAAAGATCAAAAATATAGCCGACGAGGCGATTAAAATTAGATTACGTTCAATCCACTCTTCGCCAGCCTGGACGCAACCTTTCTCGTAAATTATTTTCGAAACATCGAAACTCTAAAGACAACAATTAAAGAAATAAAAAATATGAACACAAAATAAAACTCAAGTTTGCAATTACATTAAAAAACAATATCATAAATAAACATTTACCATTCAGAAAATTATTGGTTAGAGTGCAGAAGTTAGAGACAGTTGCTGTTAAAGCAAAGATCGAGGGAGAAATGTATTTATGTAGTAGAATTGTGCGATTTGTTGTTTGGAATCATTTCAACAATTTCAGTCTTCCCTTTTAGTAGTTCAATATGCTTTCAACTGCAAGCAAGAATCAGACATGCGATTCATAGTTTAAAAAGCGAGAAAAATTAACAAAAGACCCAAACATTCACTAAAACAGATTAAAGTTTGTATGAAAGAGAATGATGTATTGCACATGTTATAACGAAATATGAAAAAGTGGTACAATAAATTACGAATACCATACTAAATATGAAAATAAAAGAATATTTGGTTAGCAAGTTTCCCCACACCTGAAGTATCATAACACTAACACAGGCTGCAGCGACAGGAACTAAATGACCTTCCAACCAATCTTCGCCGGCTCGTAAACACCCACGTTCATATATATGACGATCGGTTGATTGCTTTACAATGTTTTAAATGAATGGAGAGAATATTAGTAGTGTCAGTATTAGTAGGTAGGAAAGAGAGAAAGATACGTGCTTTAGAAAGATCATAGTACTTACATAGTTTTCCTTTCGCACATCGTAACCGCACTGCTTGTTTTTAATAAATTCATTTGGCTTCTGTTTACAGCATGAAAATGGCACACCGCAAGCTTCGCGACTACCCACCGTACTAGACGAACAATTAAAATAGTTATTATTGTCCCAATCTTTTGGGCCCTCAATGCCACAACATTGAAGCCAGTCTTCTTGAATCCAATCGATCAGATTCTGTTGATCGGGATCTTCGCGATAATGAGTGATAAAAGTTCGTAGCCCTTCGGTGGCTTTATCTTTTATCTAGCGATAAATTAATGATTAGATGTGGACAACAAATGCAAGATATCAGCTTACCCATCCTTTATCTTTTAATACGAAAGCTAATGTTCCGAAGCTTAGTTCTAGTATAAGTAGGAGAGACAGAAAAATGGCGTACTGAAATGAAATTTTATTTATTTTATTTATATTATTATTTAAACATTTTATAAGATAGTGATAATGAATTGGAAAATAATTAAAAATAATTTCAATATTTATCTTTAAAATCGCGAATTTCCAGCCAATGTACTTTTGGCTGGAAATTCTCGGCCTAATCCTACGTGGGTATAACGCAAGAATGTGATTAAAAAATAAAAATATTGTACATATATAGCTTCTCATTGTTATTTGTTTGCAAAGACAAAACTAAAACTGCCGAAGGTTTGATGTTCGCTCCTTCGGCAGCCGGTCCTAGGCATCGGAGCGACTCGTTCATCAACAACGACCAAGAGCCAAGTCAAACTCCTTCAAAGCCAAAGGGCGTTGCCACTACAGGAAGGTTTGATGTCCTTCACGGCAGCCGGTTCTACGCACCGGAACCCGTTTTTCAAACGGCCAAGAGCTGCAGTACCCTCTCGATGCCAGAAGAAAAATGTGTGTGTGTATCTTGTACATTACAAACCTGTTTTTTTTTATACAAGTACGCTTTGGAAGCAACACATATCGGCGCAGCTGCTCTCAACACCCCTCGTTCGCGCCGGATTTGAATCAGACCGTGGTCCTTGGATATGCTGTGTTTGCAATAAACCAATCCATCATATGCCACCTCAGTCAAATGTAATTACTGCAACGATCGGTGCCACCTCAGAAACTGCTCTGGTTTATCTCATCATAGGAAACGGAGCCCTTCCTTCATCGCTAATGGGTGTAGAAACAGTAACTCCAATGAGTACCAACGCCAATCATCGAGGTTCTTTATCACAGCACAACCTTACTCCAGCACCTATTATTGCAAACCTAGATGTATTATCAACTGAATTGCAATAGGCTGCAACATAAAATCCCCGAACTTACGGGTTTTATGGATAGGTATCATGTAATGATCGCGCCATACAGGAGACGAAACTTAGTGTTAACTCGTCCCTCAAATCAAAGCGTGGTTGGTGGTATGGTATGGTACGGAGGGCTGCCGTAAATAAACATAATACAGCACACTTAGACCAAAAGAAAATAGGTCCCTTGTGATACCCTAGTAAAAACATACCCCCAGTCGTCATCTAATGATTGAACCAACCAGAGCTTATCGCTAGACGAAGAAGTTGACCCACATCCGCACTAGCTAAGTCTTCCAGATGAGCATAAAAAGAGGACCATAAAGTAGCTCTTCTTTTATGTGCCAAAGCTGGGCAATCGCAAATTAGGTGAAAAGTACTCTCCTCCTCCTCCTCATCACCACAACTTCTACAAAAATCGCGGTATGGAAGTCGGAGTCTTCTGGCGTGTTCGCCGATGGCGCAGTGACCACTGATGACTCCCACAACAAGGTTGATGTGGAGTTTCTTCATAGAAAGCAGTTTAGTGGATCGTTTAATATCCAGCTTAGGCCATATCAGTTTTGCTATATGGCACGTATCTCCATTCAGCCATCTCGAATTGGCCTTGTTGATAGAGGTTACCTTTGTGCCATACTTACATGTATGGAGAGGTATAGCAATGTCTCGACATACTTGCAGGTTTCCATCGGCAGTTCCCCTTCTAGCAAGCTCGTGTGCTCTACAGTTGCCAATGAAGCCACTATGGCCTGGTATCCAACACAGGGTTATGTTGAAGAAATTTCCCATTTCCATAAGGCATGTACGACAGTCTGCCACACACTTTGACGACACCAGGACGGATTCCAAGGATCTTATAGGGGCCTGACTGTCCGTGTAAATCGTAATATCTCTTGCAGATATGATATTTTGTCCGAGCCATATCATTGCCTCTTTTATTGCACGGATCTCCGCCTGGAAAACACTACAGTAGTTTGGGAGGCGTAAAGACGTAGCAAGTCGACACTCAGATAAGACTCCGGCGCCCACCCCATCATCGGTTTTGGAGCCATCCGTGTAAATACACAGAGGATTTAGGGCCGTCGGGTCGACCATTTCCCATTGACTACGGGATGGAATAACGCATGTGTAGTTTGCACTGAACCAGTGTTTTGGAATACAGTAGTCCGTGGAAGAGGGGATGTCAATATTGCTTAGGATTGCAGCATGACCGAAGTATGTGTCGGTCCATTGACCTGTTTCCCTTATGCGAATCGCCGTGTTGGTAGCGATTTGTTCACTTGCAATGTCCACAGGAAGAAGGTTTAGCATCATCTCCAAAGCCGCGGATGGGGTTGAGCACCTTTGCTAGGATGCTGCGCCTTGTTTCTGTACGTAGGGCAGTCCACCAGACAACCACCCCGTACAGCAATATGGGACGCAGGACCGAAACAAAAAGCCAATAGAGCATTTTTGGTTGCAAGCCCCACTTCTTACCAATGGCCCTCCTGCAACAATAGAGTGCTATAGTTGCTTTGTTGGCCCGTTCTAGAATATTATGCCTCCAATTTAGCTTTCTATCAAGTATAAGGCCTAGGAAATCCGCCTTATCCACGAAGGATAGTCTCACCCCCTCCAGTACAGGTGGTTCAACAGGAGGCACCTGATGTTTCCTAGTAAAAGGAACAAGCTCAGTTTTGCTCGGATTAACACTGAGACCACAGTTTTTGGTCCAGTTCACCAAAATAGTGAGGACATATTGTGTTACCTCACTCAGAGTGTTTGGGAACTTTCCTGAGATGGCAATAGAGATGTCATTCGCGTATGCCGTCACTTTGCAGCCCGCCTGCTCTAGGTCCAACAGCAGCTTATTGACCACTATGTTCCAAAGCAGCGGGGAAAGCACACCTTGCGGAGTACCTCTACATACAGTTCTGCGTTCAGAGGATGTCCCTAGATTGGAGGAGATTACCCTGGTCGTTAACATCAGGTGAATTAATCCAACCAGATCAGGGTCAACGCCAAGCTCTAAGAGAGCGCCCGTAATTGCCTCCGGATAGAAATTATTAAAGGCACCCTCGATATCCAAGAAGGTCACCATTGTATACTCCTTGAAAAACAAGGATTTTTCGATGTGTCCAATGAGAGAGTGTAATGCTGTATCCACAGATTTACCCTTACAATAGGCATGGTGTGATGCCGAGAATGATTCTGCTGGAATAGAGTTTCGTAAGTGAAGATCAATAAGTCTCTCCAGCATCTTCAGAAGAACCGCCGATAAGCTAATGGGTCTAAAGTCCTTTGGACGAACGTGGGAGCTCTTCCCCGTCTTGGGAATAAAGACCACAGTCACCTCCGTCCATATTTGGGGGATGTAGATCAGATCCAGATATGCCTTGAAAATAGCTTCGATCCAAGGAACAACAAGGTCCGAAGCATGTTGTATTTTATATCTGCCGGAATGATACCATCAAGCCCAGCAGACTTAAAGGGCTCAAAGCTGGATATCGCCCAGAGAACTTTTTCCTTCGAAATAATGGAACCGGAGATGCCTGAAACTATCCCGTTATCAAAAGCGTGGGTGAAGTGAGCGGTATCCGATGAACTACCCGGAAAATGCGTGTCTAATAAGATTCCCAGAGTCTCTTCACTAGACGCTGTCCAGGACGCATCCGGTTTCAGTATATAGCTGGGCATAGAAGGATTCGTCGATAGGATCTTCCGCAGTCTAGAGGTCTCACTCGAACCGTCGATGCGTTCGCAAAAAATCCTCCATGAGCTACGTTTTGCTCTCCTCAGTTCTTTCTTGTAATCACTAAGATGTCTTTTATACGAGAGCCAGTCCGACTCCACTCTGGAGGTCTTGGCTACATTTGAATTTTTTCCTACATAACGCCTTTTGAGCTGACAGCTCCCCCGTCCACCATTCTGGTTTTTTATTACCTTTAGGCCTACTGACGGGACATGAATTCTTCGTAGCTTGCTTTAGCGCGTCTGTTAGGGTTAACAGCATGGTATCCAGCTCCAGTCTGGTTACAATATTAGGAACATTTCTGTTTCGCGAATATTAGGAGAATTCTGTCTATTTCATTTAGGGAGAATTTTTAAAATTTTAGTAGTCCGGATGGCGCAACGGTTAGCACACGTTCGCCTTCTACGCACTGGGCCCCGGTTCGATTCCTACTGAATGCGGTAGTTTTCGATAAAAAAGAAGAGTTACGTGTCGGACTATGAGCCCACTCAGCTGTTAAAAGAGTACCCATTTACGGGGTAAATAACTCGGTTGAGCGTGTTGCTGATCACACACCTCTGCACAAAATACACCGTCACGATCTAGAAAATGAGATGATGCTAACTCATCTTGAGGCCATGGTTCAAATTGGACTGTTGCGCCAGTTATTTATTTATTTAAAATTTCATAATTGCTGGATTTCCGTTTTAGGTAGTTCATTTCCGCTTTAAGTGGTAAGAACTTAGAACCCATGCGGACATTTCTCGAGTTTTGTGAAAGTTCTTCCTAATCGAATAGAGAGAATTCTCATAATTTTTGCGAAACAGGAATGTTCCCAATATTATCAGGAAAGATAGACTGACAAATCCTTGTGGAGGATTTGCATTTATCATACACCACTCAGTGCTATCGTGAGATATATAATGAATGACTTGACAACTCTGTCATTATATCACACTGCGGGTCGTTGACATTTACAAACAGTACATTCTGATGGAACACCTATGTGTACTTTAAAAATGTACTGTTTGATCGGATGTCATCGAACTCCCCTTTCGATACAATAGACAAGCGGGCAGTGATATTCTTTCTTCGCTCCAACATCCATGTTGAATTTTATGGAAACGGAGAATCCCGTTGCATGAAACTCGATTGACGAGAAATTTCGGTCGACGCTTAGGCTGAACCGGGGGTCGCGACCTTTCGGGAGAGCGATCGCTTAAGAGTTCACTCTGAACCGCCACCCGGACAACATCGGCGTGATTGTTAGAGGAAATCAATTTTCACCCGTCAAAACCGTCGCATCGGCTACGCCATCGCCGGACGTCCGATTTGAAATATTGCCCACAAACGATTGATCTTTGTTTTTTTTTTCTTTTATTGTGGCGTAGATTTTAATCCGCCGTCCGATCGTTATTTCAAAAGAAAAAAAGGGTTGATTGTCTCATATTGAAGGCGGGCATCGGGAACGTTATCGCCACGGGAGGGAGGTCTCACATTTTTAGGGCCATGAGACCTCCATTCCATCTGGACCCGGATCAGTGCCGAGGTACATGAGCCGGTCGACGGTCATTGCCTTTATGTAGTTTCTTGTATTTTTTTTTCTTTACAATTTTTTTTAAGGTCGTCAGACCTTAGTACCCTCGTGTGTGCTGTCTTAAGGCACGAGATGTATTTTAGAATGCTAATGGTAAAAACTCCGCCTACATCTCTCGTAACTGAGCCACAACTACAGCAAGCTCGTGCCACCGCCTCTCCCGCTGAGGAGTTTTTGCCAGATGGCGCTGCCGGACCTTCACGGTCAGTTCGGAAAATTTTCTCCGCCTCTGGGACACTTTGGTGTCCCTAACATCTGTTCATTCCAAGCTACCATCCGGAAGGTCAAGAGCTCTAAAGCATTAGGTCCCGATGGATGAACCATGATCATGCCCAAAAACCTTGACATGCCAACATTGGAGTATCGAACGTCCATTCTTAATATATCACTAGTGACGTCATAATTCCCGAAGTGTGGAAGAAAGGAAGGGTAGTCCCTACCCTGAAACCCGGGAAAAAGCAACCCAAAGCGATTCATATCGACCTATCACACTACTTTCGCCGGTTGCTAAGAAACTTGAAGCGTTACTCCTACCTAAGCTTAGGACCCATTTGGAATTAGCCGTCCATCAAGACGGCTTCAGGCGGTTGCACAGCACCACGACGCATTGGATGCCATATCATCGCAAATTTACAATGGCCTTAACCAATCCCGTCCATGTCATCGAACGATTCTGGTGGACTTGATTTAAGAAAAGCCTTGATACTATCAACAACCCTAGTCACAGCTATCGGACATCTGCTGTACTTTGCTACCTATTCAATTTACCAAATGGATCGCAAACTACCTTGCTGGCCGAGAGCCACAGAGTTTAGGAATAAGAAGTCCAAGCTTAGAAAATTTAAACAGGGCGTTACGGAAGGAGGAGTTTTATAGGTGCGTTTAGATTTAGCGAAACCACTCGCGGAACTGATGCTCGAGGCAAAATTGCGCGTAGTGTGAACGTGTTCCTCACCCGAAATTGTCAGACTGGCCACGGGGTTTCGCGAGCGGTTTCGCTAAATTTAAACGCAGCTTACCACCCACCCTGTTTAACCTCTAGTTTATATGTGAAGGCACCCAACACAACCTGAAGAACTTCAAATTATCAACTATGTGGTCGATTGTTCTATTCTGGCTACGGATAATGATATTAAACACATGTGTAACTAAGTATCACCATACACTGTCGAACTGGAACACGAACCTACGAGTAGTACAAGTGGACCGGTTTTCTTCACACCTATGTGAAGTGTATGTGTGTGTCAGAGGACAACACACCAGGTACCAGGTTTGTGCTCGAGTTCGACAGTGTATGGTGACACTTAGGCCCGTTTTCTCAATGTCTGGTTAAACTGCTAGTTAGCTATCCGGGACACTAAATTTAACCTTCTCTCTCTCTCTCTCTCAATTGCCCTAACCCCTTGTGTGGCATAGCGCGTCAACTGTTTGTTCCATGTGGCCTAGTTGACGTTTCGTTGGCATAAACTGGTTTCGGAGAAAGCAGTTGCCAGCATGCACCCTAGAAAGCTCAGCTAATGCAGTTGCAAATCAGCTGATTTTCTTGGCGGAATTCTGTCTATACCGTATCTCAGCATTCATTTGCGCATGAGTTGGTTTCAAATCCTCTTCGATCGAAAGAATTTCATTTGAATGTGCAAACGTAAAAAGTTCTTGCTGTCAAAATCTCAGCAGCCCGTATCAGCTGTTTGGAGTTATCGTCCGACAAATGTTTAACTGGAGGATGGGTGCTGTTTAGCGTTTATCTAAAGGATAAACTTTAACTAGACATTGTGAAAACGGCCCTTAATTAACCAATATCTTGGAGAGCTCAATACCTTCTTCGTTAATAAGAGCTTGCACATAAAAATAATAAATAAATAACTGGCGCAACAGTCCAATTTGAGCCATGGCCTCGAGATGAGTTAGCATCATCTCCTTTTCTAGATCGTGACGGTAGGTCTTGTGCAGAGGTGTGTGATCAGCAACACGCTCAGCCGAGTTAGTTGCCCCATAAATGGGTACTCATTTAACAGCTGAGTGGGCTCATAGTCCGACACGTCAATCTCTTTTTTCATCGGAAACTACTACCGCATTCAGTAGGAATCGAACCGGGGACCAGTGCGTAGAAGGCGAACGTGCTAATCGTTGCGCCATCCAGACTACTTTCGTATTGACCCATTGGTTCAAAATACCTGTCCAGCGTGTGACGGCACTTCCCACGACGTTCACTACATATTTAACTGTCCAACTACACCCACGACACTAACACCCAGAGCGCTTTAGGAGGACCCTACCGAAGTAGCCATATTCCTTGGCCTTGAAACCGAGAACGTAGAAATTGATTTTTAATGTGTATAACACACACACACAAGTATTCGAAACATCGCAACAACTGCAACCGGGGCGACCGGTAGCGCAGTGTGTTGAGGCATCAGTCTCATGTTTGACTACCGGCGTTTCGGGTTCGAATCCCGTCCACGATGCCGTTCGTGGCCATGGATGTGCAGGAGGTGCATGCTGGCAACTGCATTCTCTGAAACCAATTTATGCCAACAAAACGTCAACTGGACCACATGGAACAGTTGACGCGCTATACCCCAAAAGGGGTTAGGGCAATTGAGTAACAACTACAACAACGACACGATAAAAAGAGTATGCTAATTCTTTTCTTAATCTTCTTAATCTCATCCCGTGGTCAATGGGAGTTAGAGATTTCACCAGCACTACTAACCTCTCTGTGGATTTTCACAGACGGCTCCAAGACCGATGTAGGTGTTGGCGCCGGAGTATACTCCGAGGAGCTCAATCTCAACCACTCGTTTCAACTTCCAAGCTACTGCAGCGTTTTCCAGGCGGAGGTTTATGCGATAAAAGAGCTGCGATGTCGATAGATCGCGCCATGTCAACCAAAAGGGACATTACTATTTTCACAGACAGCCAGGCTGCAGTTAGAGCACTTGAGTCTACGCTGATAGTGTCTAAAATTGTTGCTGAATGTCGAGTTTGCCTTTTGGAAGTCAGCAGCGATTTTAATATTACATTGTGCTGGATACCTGGCCACAGTGGTTTTGCCGGGAATTGTAGAGCGGACGAACTGGCTCGCAGGGGTGCAGCCGGCGAAGCTCGGTAGATCAGGGGCTACATTGCTAAGCCCATCTCTACCTGCAAATCTGAATTAAAGTTGGCTGCTGTCAGGAAAGCCAACTCGACATGGATGAATGGCGTTACATGTCCGAAAGCAAAGCTGATTTGGCCTGAGCTGAATTTCAGTCGTTCTGATAAATTGCTATCAATAACTAAACTTCAGATCAGGGTGGTAGTTGGCGTTGTTACAGATCATTGCGTCATCGGTGAGCACGCTAGAAGGCTTGGACTTCCATACAACGACTTCTGTAGAAGTTGCGGTGATGCGGATGAGGAGGAGAGCACCCATCATCTGCTTTGTAGCTGTCCGGCACTGGCATATAGAAGGAGATCAATCATTGGGAAACCTTTCTACGACCATTTTGGTGAACTAAGAGATGTGGATGTTGGTCGACTTCTCCGGTTTGCGGTTAGCTCCGGATGGTTCGATATAACATAAAGACTGAACACAACTTGAGTAACACAATGGACCTATCCCTGGTCTAAGTGTGCTGTGGTAACCACGGCAGCCCCCCAACCCAACCCAATTCTTTTCTGACCTCGCCATATACGATGTCATCAAAGAGTTTAAAGGTGGTCATAGCTCCTATCAACACCCGGTGAGGGATAGTGATGAAAAGCTACTTATCTTATACGAAGATAAGATGAGGCGTTGAAAGAACATTTCGCCACTGTTTTGAATCGTGTAATTTCTGGCGAAGTTCGCTCTCATGTAGATAATTTAGATGGCCATCAAAATGCGCGAATACGGCCAACTGTCCTGAATGAAGATGAAATAGTCACTGCAATTATTGTACTGAACCGAGGTAAGGCTGCCGGAATCGACGGCATTCCTGAGGAAACTTTCTCAAGTAGCACCAAGTGTAATTGCTGAGTTATTGCACCCACTTGTTGATAAAGCGTGGAGCATAGAGATCGGAAAGGTCTGTCTGTTGCGACGGACCTGCATAAAGGTAAGGTGTCGGGTGACATTTAGATTCGGATTGGATTTCGGCAGGGGTGCATCCTCTCACCGATTTTGTTCCTCATGCTGATTGACGTGACGATGTTTTGCATGCAGCCCTATCCGAACCACACAGAGGAATTCGTTAATATCTTATCTGCAACATCTTGACTAGGCTGCCAACATATGCCTACTCTCTCACAAAATCTCGGATCTAAACGCAACGGCTTTAGAACTCGAAAGGGAGGCGAGCACGTTTGGACTAAAGGTTAACACCAACCAGACCAAGGTTCTTAGCCGTTGCGAAGAAGAAGAAATCGAATTCGTTCGATTGCCATCAGATCAATCGACAGCTTGTGGAGAAGATGGACGAGTTTGTCTACCTGGGTAGCATTGTTGCCGAAAATGGTGGTACAGAGCAGCACATCGCTCGTCGTATCAACCATGTCAAACGCGCCATCGACATGCTGTCTAGCAAACCAATTTTGTCTAGCAAACCAATTTTGTTTCGCTCGCCAGTACTATCTGTGATTTTGTATGGGAGCAGTACATGGAAAGTTTCCGTAAGAGCTACCAGAAAGCTGCAAGTTTTCGTCAACTCATGTCTTTGTCGAATTCTAAGAGTTTCCTGACCCCAAACAATATCAAATGACGAGCTAAGCCGGCGTACGTGTCAGATGCCAAACAACGAATTGATACACAGGCGAAAATGGCAGTGGATAGGTCACACATTGCGGAAGAGTGATAACTGCATTGGTTTGCATGCCATGAAATGGAACTCCATTTCCAACCAAGGCCGACCAAGAAGGGGTCCTAAGATCACATGGCGCCGATCTATGGCAAGTGTGAAAGGCGCTGGGCAAGGGGGTGTTGCGCCCCATTGCCCAGAACAGAGTACGATGACGCGCAGGAGTGTTTGACGCGCTATGGCCCCACTAGGGGTCAGGGCAAAGTAGTACCTCAAAAGGAGTTGTCGCTAAATCGGAAGCATGGTGAGTTCAGTCGCCAGTTTATTACGCGACATAGTGGATAGGGGAGCCGGTTGCTTAGTGCGTCGTTTAGGCGTCATTATAATGCTTCGTCTTACCGCTTCTCGCGCGTTCGAATTCGCCGTGGTCATGGATGTTGGTTGTTTTGCCCCTGTGGTGTAGGACGTAACTGTAAGCCACGGCTATTCCCAACATGTCGCAAAATATGGGTTAATGGTCAAAAGGTGTTCACTAGCTACATACATCGTCCGTAGCTTGTATGCTTACGAAACGTCAACTAAGTCGCTTGGACGCAGTTGACGCTCTTATATTTCACCGGAGGTTAGGGAAAGTATGTGGTCGATCTACTAGTCCTGGTGACGAACACATCAGCCGCTGCCCAGCGCGGATACTATCGCTTTGGCTAACGCAGCAGCAAAAATATTTCTTTTGCGAAAAATAATGCAAACAATATTGAATTGCAGATTTCTGCCAGAATGTCGACCACATGAAAGTCATATCCTACTGATGATGACGGCCGGATTTCCTTTTAAATTTTACGACACACTTTCACTACGCTAAATAAACAAACATCTGACCGCTACGTCAAAGAACCAAATGTAAAAGAGAACAGTAATAATTACCGAAGCCAGTAAGCAAGTATTTTCGCGCAATGCACCCACACAGCCCGTGAAACCGATGATGAATGTGACGGCGCCCATGCAAATTAGCACAAAGGCCGGATCGAGTGCTATGTAGGTCACTTTTGTTATGTTACTGAAGATATCCTTCTCTGTCCATGCCCACAGTCCGACAGCTAAAATGCACAGCCCAAATAACTGCAAAATCGAAAAAGTTACAAACTCGTCATGTTCACGACCCATCGCTTCCTGCTCGACAGCAGAACTTACCCAGAAGAAAACATTGAAGCTGAATATTACATACTTCAAGCAGCAGCTGATTTCACTCGTTTCACGTCTATACTTTCTTACGGGCATTGTTTCTTCCTAATTGTTGATGGCATTTGTAGGAAAATTAGCAGCTGTCGCTAATCTGTTGATAGTCGGAACAGTTGCAATTTTTTGCGAAATTTTGGCAACGTTATTCAATTAACAAACGGTTGTAACCGGAGGAATCACTGGCAATTCAACTACGGAGCGTTTGAATGACAATTATGTACAGTTGATTTCACGTAAATACGAGAAATTCCACGGGCGAAGCAGGAACATAAAAACACCCCGTACTGACACCTTCGCAAAATTCGAGATTCTTGGATTGACAGATGTATCCGTTCGTTCGCTTCGCTCTGGGGCGAAAGTTTTGTGCAAAACGCTACTCTAATAACTTCTTGACAGCGGTTCAGCGTAACGTATTTTTTTTTAATGGCTACTTGAACGATCAACAAAGCTAGCTTGAAGGCCGGTTGACACTTTCAAAGTACACTTTGGCAAAGTACGTTGACAACCTACTTTGAGGTTACTTTGAACGTGTACCATTGGCTGCGTTCCTATTTTGGGTCCGTGTCTGAAGCGCGTCGACACGGTTTCATAGATACTTTGCGAAAACGGTACGACTTCAGACACCGATACCAGAATCTTTGTGACGGGCAAAAGTATCACGAATTTTTTCCGATCCGATTACCCAATCAACGATTCCTAGAGTTTTGACAGTTTGCTCTTGACAAGTTCTGTCACTCCATTTGTAAATAACTGTTTGTTGGCCTCAAAGTGCGTATAGTGACCGGAAAGTCTGTCCTCGCTCGTAATTTTATTTTGTGTGAAATATATTCATGGCGGCAAGGGAATCGTGTCGTTTCCCGGAAAAATCACGAATCGGAGAAGGGACAATGGATAAGTAGCGGATTTACGATACTTTTAGGAACGCACCCTTTGATAGTGCCACTGCCATCTTTACTATAAAGATGGATAAAGATGGCGGTGATAGTGCCGGCTGGAGTACATCGCCGGCTGCGATACAAAAGTTCAGTACTGCAGCTTTGCCGTGGTACACAAAAGTGTATCGCTGCAATACCCCAGATTCGCCGCGATATACCGCGTTTCAACGCCATCTATATAGACAGGCCTGCGCTCAGCTGGTTTTGACGCAATTATTTCCTTTGATGACGCCATCGTATCCACAATCCAGTGGTCGGCGACTGATGGCGGCGAGTCCCCGGTATTTGTGCGTTCCGTGATTAGTTTTCGTTTTCCGCTTTAAGTGTTTCTTTGTTAGTTAAATTTCATCTAGTGATCTGTAATGAACCATATTCTGGTCTGGTTGTGCTGCTTCCACTGGCAGATCTATGGCAGCGCCTGATGAATAAGGATCTATCGGTGGTACGAAACCAGAGACCGAGGGTCCTATTACACCTGGACCCCAATACGAGCGCGAGGGCAAACGAGCCATCTGCCAACCATTCCATCCTTATCGCCTCATTTTTTTTATTCCCCATTTTTACCTCCCTTGTTTGTGTTGTCTTCCCCAGGCCTATGAATTTTTGTTAATACGTAAAGGACAGGGGCAACGAGCGGCGAAAACCCCGCCCACATCTCCCGAACTGAGCTACAGCAAGCATAGGCCGCTGCTTAGCTCGTTGAGGGGTCTTTTTCTTCGCCAGATGGCACGGCCGGACCTTCACGGTCATATACTACCTAAGGCTCCGTCCCCACGGGCATCTTCGGATGCCCACCAAACCGTCCGTTACAGATCCGAGAAAACAAAGACGTGCGCGATGAAAGTGTGTCGTGCGGTCAAAAGATGTATTTTGTCAATTGTGAACTGTTCCACGATGCTCTGCGACTTATCCCCGGGGCTGCGGCTTCGACCAAATTGGTGCAAGTGTCCAGAAAGTGTGTTTTTATAGGACCAAAATGCCGTCTGGCGCAATTCCAATTGTAAACATATGTCGTGCCGGGAATATCGTCGTGTGCAGTCCTGCCTTGGCATGGCCTTGGCGAAGGAAATAATGACGTAACGATCAGCTGAGCGCAGGCCTGTCTATCTAGATGGCGTTGCGCGTATGCAGTGAGAGCTCAGCTCGCATATACCGCCATGTAAATTTGTACCGCGTACCGCACTGGTTTGTGGAGAACTTAAGGCGGGGTCCCCATGGAGGGGAAATGAAGGTCAAAATTTTATTTTCGTTTGGTATAGGCAAGTGGGGTATCATAAGAAAGGTACCGTCGATCACAATTAATTTTAGGCATTTACTTTGAATTTGAAGAAAGGGGAAAATAATGGAATTCGAGTATCTTCTTAAAATAGGTAAATAGTATACACTGCACAAGAGTGATCATTCCATAGAACCAAAGAGGATTGATATTCTACAAGAGTGATGACTCCATAGAACTTTCGTCTCTGCCAGTAGATTTGTATGTATTGACCAGGGGTCGACAAACTCCGGCCCGCGGGCTAAATCCGGCCCGCCTCTGGTTTTTATCCGGCCCGCGAGGAAATATTATTTTTAACATGAACCAATTCAGGAGTTAAATTTATAAATATTTTAAAATTAACGTTTTATATGTTAACAACATAATTTGTTTGATTAGATTTTAAATCAGTGTGAATTATCTAATCAGCACAATCAAACAAATCATGCGAGCCTGTAGATGCAAGAACTGAGAAAACGATTCGATTTTTTTTACAGCAACGCACGTGCTACAAAAATCGCATTTGTAATTGGGCAATTATTTCGAGACGAATAAGTATTATAACTATTGTAACATTGTAACTGTTTTAATAACGTATATCTTACGGTTACTCATAACTTATCTAGTTACGTTATACTATACATACGTATATAGTCCCATCCCTCAATAACGTCTCTTGTTTCGAATGAACCAAAACGATACGGTCATTTAGTCACTAGATATTTAGACACATACAGATTTCGTCACTGGCTTAGGGACGTAATAAATACTGTTAACGAATGACGAAGCTGAGTCACCGAGCCATTCAATGAACACGTTCATAAGACAGAATAACTCTACAACCGTTTAACAATTCCTTTGTGAACGCTTTCTGATTCAATTGTCCAATACGTTGTGATTTGAAGTAATTTTTATACCCTAGTTTCGACAAAGAAGTCTTTAGAAATATGGTAGTGTGATTACCTAGTACCCGTTATAAGTAGAATTATCGTCTGATGGATTCAGTCGTTCAGACCACAAACACGTACCACTCAACGGTTCTTAACTATTAATCCAACACACAGTACAATGAAAGTTTCCATTCATTGAAATGAGGTTGTGCAGTGCATGATCTCACTACGTGGGGCTTATCCTTAAACTTTTACAGGAACTTTTTGGGGCCTTAACATGGTCAGGCCATACTCTTGTAAGGAATGACAACAACAGTGGACTTTTCTTCCAGGACCGTGGCCGTGGTAATCTCGAAAGATCTGAGAATTGACGAAACCCATATAGGTTAAATCGATTTGATGCGGCTAGTGAGATACCTATCAGGTGAGACCTTGGAGATCACTTCTTCGTCTGTATGAATGTATGAGCACTGTTGTGATCAAGATGGTTCCAGCGAAGGACTTGCAAATCTTTTTGTTGGCTCTTGATAAATCGGACAACATCACTGATACTTTAAAAATAAAAGTCCAGTGTACCATTGCTGAATAGACAACAAGATCATTTAGCAATGATCTCCACCCAAAAATCGTCAGCATAAAGCCAAAACATAAAAGTGATTTATTCTTTAAAGAAATAGAAACATTCGCTTATGCGTGAAAATGTGAATTGAATTACTGATACGGTTTGATACTGCGGTTACGTTGGAAAAACGATAAGAGCAGCGCAGCGAATTGGCAATGGGTTAACTACTCTAACAAACAGATTCATCTTGAGTTTGCTATCCGGCCCGCTGAACCCGAAATTTCAATAATCTGGCCCTTTCCAAAGTTTCCCGACCTCTGGTATAGACTATACAAAAAAGCTCACCCCGTGGAGTGACGGGTTTAGAATATGTACCCCAGGTGAGTCCTACCTTGATCGTACGAGGCGACTAATAGGCATAGAGGAATTAGATAAGAGGTGGAACTCAGTACAACTGAGACTATGGTTGTTCCTATTGGATTTGTTGCATACGTATTGAATTCCACTGTCGGTACACAATGGAATTGCGGAAAGCAGATAGCAAAACCACCGCGTCATATGTTTCCGTTTACCAGAAAGAGATAAGACTATCACAGCAGATCGATCGGGTAATACCAAAAGTGCACTCATTCTCTTGTTTTTCGATTCTGGCAATACTAAATATCTGTCAAATCGCACGCATACAGGGAAATCTAACCAAAACCATGCACGCACACATACGTAACCTATCCGCCGTGTTACTTATGCAATTGCAACTGAAACTAATTGGGCACAATTTGACTTTTGAGCAGCTGTTCGGAATTGCTTTTGTCCTTATCGGTCTAAAGGGCCATTTCCTCCTAATTGTAGCTGTCGTTTTCAGCTCAACGGGGTAAGTTTGTGTGCGTTGGAGTAAGTGCGTTCCTGTCTACAAAATTATTTGTACTGAGTTCTACCTCTTATCTAGTTCCTCTATGTAATAGGACCGATCACGTGCAGGCAACAACAACACCTCTAGATGAGCCTGCAGCACTGTTCAACATCTTTAGCACCTCCCACAGGTCAATGTGTGTGAGTGGGTTGACGGGTCTGGAGACCACCGCCGGATGTAAAAGGAAAGTCCACACAAATTTATTTTCCACACACTAGTGCCACCCAACTCCACCTTTCTCGAGATATGTGTAAAAGAATGGATGTAAGGCCTTATGGTAGAACTCGCTAGAAGCACTACCCCGCTGGGCACTACTCGTACTTCTGATGCGCAGTTGAATGATCCCAGGGCGAACATTGTTCGTGCCAGAGCTCGACGCTTTCCGGGGGCGGGCGCTATGAGGCAGTCCATGTACACTATCTGAGGGTTGCAAGTTGGTACGTCGAATCCATGACGGGAAAGAGCGAAGAATTCGAGGACGTTATGAAACGGAGAAGGATAGACATTACGTCCGTGTAGGAGACCAAGTGGCGAAATCACCAAGTCGAATGAGCTCGTTTTTTGACGAATTCCAAAAAGTACAAATTGTACTATTATCGAAATTCGAATGATAGAAACGGGGTTGGCGTTATTCTGTCATCGGCTTTACTTTGCAGCATCGAGAGTATTGTAATGAGCCACCTGTAATGAACCATATTATGGTCTGGTAGTGCTGCTTCCACCGGTAGATCGAAGCAGCACCTGCTGAGTAGTGATCTGTTGGTGGTACGAAACCAGAGGCCGAGGGTCCCATTACACCCGGACCCAGATTCGACCGCGTGGGCGTCTGATCCGTCCGTCAACCATTCCATCCTACTCGACTATTTTTTTTCATTCCCCATTTTTACCTACCCTGTTTGGGTTGTCTTCCCCAGGCCTATGAATTTTTGTTAATACGTAAAGGACAGGGGCAATGAGCGGCGAAAACCCCGCCCACATCTCCCGAACTGAGCTACAGCAAGCACAGACCACTGCTTAGCTCGTTGAGGGGCCTTTTTCTTCGCCAGATGGCACGGCCCGACCTTCACGGTCACTATTCTACCTAAGGCGCCGTCCCCACGGGCATCTTCAGATGACCACCAAATCGTCCAACGTGGGGCACATTTCTGGTCAAAAACAGGACTGAAAAGGACCTCATTGGATTCCTTTTTGGTCCTTCCACCGTTATGATGCATCCCCACAAGCACATTAAGGCTACTTGCTCTAAGTCTTAGGACTTAGCCATCTTTACTTCACGTATTTTTCCTTCAAGTAGCTGTGCCAGCTGTGCTTTCCTCTGTACAACAGGCCTATGAATTTTTGTTAATACGTAAAGGATAGGGGCAACGAGCGGCGAAAACCCCGCCCACGTCTCCCGAACTGAGCTACAGCAAGCATAGGCCGCAGCTTAGCTCGTTGAGGGGCCTTTTTCTTCGCCAGATGGCACGGCCCGACCTTCACGGTCACTATGCTATCTTAGGCTCCGTCCCCACGGGCATCTTCGGATGCCCACCAAACCGTCCATTACAGTATCTCGAAGATAAGCGACCCCTTGATGAGTATCAAATTATCTGCGGAACAGTGTGGAACGTCATAAGTGCGTACGCTCCCCAAGTGGGTTTGCAGCAAACTGAAAAGAAGGCATTTTGGAGCGACGTTGATGTTGCTTCAAAGTATACCAGAAACCGAGCTGGTTTTCTTCGGAGGGGATTTCAATGGCCATGTGGGAGAATCCAACTACGATTACGAGCATTGCTATGGTGGGAGGGCTGCCAATCTACAGCCTGAAATGATGAAGGTGAGGCTATCCATACTATGTGCAGATCACATGGTCTGGTCATCCTCAACACATGGTTCATTAAGCACCAAAGGCACCTGATTACATACAGCAGTGAAGCTCATGCAACGCAAATAGACTATCATCTGTGTCTACATTTTATGAGACGTCGGGTGAAAGACTGTAAATTGATCTTGGGTGAATCTGCGGTCACCCAGCACCGGTTGCTCCTGACAGAATTTATTTTGAAAGGAGGAACAAGACCTCAGTCGAGAAAATCAAGTTGCATAATCCCACCAACGAAAGCTTTGAATCACCATTCATTGTTAAAATGGAGGAGTGGCTTCAATACAACACCAACTGCGACGGGCAAAGTCCAATACAAATGTGAAAAGTGTGGAATGCTTTGGATGCAATGTTACTAGGTAAGGCTGAAAAGACACTGGCAGTTTCGAAAGACCCACTCCACACGAACAAGGAGACGTGGTGGTGGAATAATGAAACTAGAGAAGCAGTGCAGGCCAAATCGTTATCAAGGCTTGGATAACATGCAAGACAAGCAATGAAGTCGAGAAGGTTCAACTTCGAAAGAAATATGATAAATGCCGGAGGGAACTAAAGCGAAAGGTTGCTCAAGCAAAGGCGATTGCAGCCGAGACGTTCTATCAAGAACTAGAAGATCAGGCTGCGTATAAGAGATCGTCATTGCAAGAGGAACCTAAAGACAATGCCAGGATTTATAAGGTTGGGCCCAAAGGAGAAGAAACGCTCGAGAGGTTCAGGTGCCAAAGTACATTGAAGACTCAGAAGGAGTGCTACTGTAACAGAATGCATGAGAACTTTGACGAACTTTTGAACGAAGAATTTCCGCGAGAAGCTTTTCAAGCTGTGGTACCAAACACCTCTGATATCGCTGATTTTTCAGTGGAGGAGGTGATGAAGGCAATGATGCAGATGAAACGCGGAAAGGCAGTCGGACCGGACAAAATACCCTGGGAATTTTTGGTTGAAGATGAATCATATCGGGCTTATATTACGTTTACACTATCTCCAGATTACTTCATCTGCGCCGGCTGATTTAATCTGGAACTTTCAAATACATACAATTTTAAACTCACCACACCCAGATTAAGCAGCAGATGAAGTAATCTGGGGATAGTGTAAGCGTAATATTAAATGGCTCAGTGTTCTTTTCAACAAAATTAAGAGGGGACAACCGATGCCCGACGCTTTCAGGAAATGCTTCCTTCTCCCATTTTATAAAAACAAGGGTGACTCACGCAAGCTTAACAACTATAGGGCAATCAAGTTAACATCTCATACATTGAAGACTTACGTAAGACGCTAAGACGGGTAAGACTGGTCGCTAACTCTACTTTCTATAACTATTCACACAATTTTTATTTTTTATTTTACTTTGAGGTGACAGATGGAGTTTTTTTAAGAATTGGCATGCAAGATACTAAATCATGGGTAAGACATTTTAATTGAGGTGTTTTTTTTTGTAGCTCTCTAAAATATATTCCGGTTTAATTTTTTTTTTTAACTCACATGTTCTTCATTTAACTATTGTTGAGTGTGCTTCTTCTTGTAAATAGAAATTAAAACATTATTATGAAATTGTTTCGAAGCCCCATATAATGTTATCAAATTACATATCCGTTACAAACTAAATTGTCCTCTTCCCGTCGCGTCAGCATGGTATATCACATGAAACCCTTCAATAACTCGCCGAAACAAGTGACCATATCCATTTCTAAAAAAAAATAATATTTCACCTGTACCGTCAAATTCTTTTCCCCTTTGTGGTTAACAAAAAAACGCCACAGCATACAATTAAGACCATACGAGTCCCTCGAAGGAACTACAAATCCTTTCTATTGAATTTATAAGAATTCTTAAGTGTACTCCACCTGGCAGACGATTTTATATGCATGAAATATTTCCGTTTTCCGTTCCCTTCACTGTTGGTGCAGTTGGGTAGTTAGTTAGTCTGGTCATTAGGTAAATTGCCTAAAATAAATTGTGGTGTAGTTTTGAATTTATTTTCTATTTATGTTTTTTGGGGTGCTGATTACGAATCTGAGGTTTTTGCTCCAAAATTTTTTTTTTTTTTTGTAATTTGGAATGAAGCTAAAATTTGAGTTGAAGCTAAAAAATACCCTTTTTTTAATATATTGAAAACGGTTACTCCAGTGAAATATTTTCCGACGCAAAAAAAAAAAAATAATTATAATAAAAGTTAACGCCACTTTTCTTTATCTCCAATAGTTTTCGAGATATGAAGTGAGATACCGCGATGACATTTGTGGCCATGGATGTGCAGGAGGTGTATGCCAGCAACTGCATTCTCCGAAACCAGTTTATGCCAACGAAACGTCAACTGGGCCACATGGAACAGTTGACGCGCTTTGCCCCACAACGGGTTCGGGCAATTATGAGTATACATAGTTACTTAAGCCGCTTCTAAACGATGCTACGAACACCTTCCAACGTTGGACGCTTGATGGTTCGTAGCATCGTGTGGCCGAATGTCGAGCTACGAGCTTCCAATGTTAAGTGGATGTTCACACTGCATGCGATGCCGAGCCGAGCCGGGTCGAGCGATGCAATGCGATTACAAGCTTTTAAAGCAAGAAAATGGAAAGTCTTGGATTTTAAATGGAATCACGCTTTGAGTGTACACACTGCGCGCGATGCAATGACGAGCCGAGCGATGGCCTGATGTTTTCACAAACTATTTTGCTTTTTCGTGCGAGTACCGGCTGCTGGTTTTTTGCGATGGAATTTAATGGGCTTTGCGATGGAGTTTATGGGCTTTGCGATGTGAAGCTCCATGGAGCCAGTATGGTGCAAGTACGAGCTATAAAGTAATATTTGATGTAAGATCACACTGAAAAAAATGCATGTATGTCTGCTTTTATACCCTAGACTTTTAGGCGCGGCGGTGTGGCAGTGTATACATGGAAATTATGAAGGTCATTTCCTGATTCGATTTAGCCATATCTGTCTGTCTGTCTGTCCGTTTGCACGATAACTTTCGATAGAATGAAGCTAGCGACTTGAAGTTTGGTTCAAATATTTGGATTTAGATTTAGTTGGTTGGTATTGGAAATGGTCAAGCTCCGTCCCAAGCAACCCCTACGTCCCCTACAAATGAAACTTCAATTGAGCGATAACTTTCGATACAATGATGCTAGCGACTTGCAAAATGCGACAAATATTTATAGTGTGGGTTGGTTAGTTCATTTTAAGAATGGGCATGACCCTATTGAATGAACGGCAACCTTCGCTATAAACGTTAGTTCAAATGTAAATATCCAAGATTCGAATGGATGAATGATGAAACTTGTACAACAACAACAACAAAAAATGGTGGGGAGGGAGCTCTCAGCTCGGACGGGGGTAAGGGGGGGGGGGGGGGGGGGGTGAAAATGGTGTTAAAAATGCAATATTCCTTATATTTTAGAAGTTATGGCCAAAAAACAGTTTATTTAAAACTAAAAATAACATAAGTTGTAAATTCAGGTTCGCTATTATGTGGCCCGGCTTATATAATACAGACTGGCGCTGTGTCCTATCGCATCATGTGAATTGAAATGCAGATAGGTATCAAAGAGGAAGGAGCTTAAGCGACGAGGCGTCCGGCGTCATTTGGACGTCCATGTGTACCGGCTCTTACACTGAATTCAAATGCAATCTCGCCGCTCCACAAACCGCGGCGGTGGCCGCAACGGCGAGTCGAGCGGTTTATACTCGTACATTCATCGTCCTAAAGCCGCCGCGGCTGCCGCTTTTTGCGTTTATACATAGCGGTGCGCCGCTGCTCAATCCGCTTGTGAAACCTCTCGTCTGAGGTCGCGGAAGAGATGATGAAATTCACCAATACTGGGCCTTTCTTCATTAATGGGATGCACCCAATGGCGACGCCCTTCCATTTTTAGAGCACTGTTTTGAAACAGAAATATGTAAATTTACTGGGTCAAGCACAAACGACATGATGTCGAACAGATTCTATTCCTTGAACTAAATTGGTCTCTACTCTCCATCATTGCGTGCAGTGAACATCCCGGATCATCTTTGCATCGCAAGCCATCGCTTGGATCATCTTTGCATCGCAAGCCATCGTTCGGCTCAGCATCGCACGGCGTGCAATGTGAACACCCACCACATCGCATCGCTCGACCCGGCTCGGCTCGGCTCAGCATCGCACGCAGTGTGAACATCCACTAAGCGTCGAACGTTCGCGTTGGAAGACGTTCGCTCTATTGGCAAATTTCGTACCCGAATCAAATGAACTCGAACGTTCCAACGTTTGAACGAAACAATTGCCGAACCGTTGAACAGAAACATTTGAAGCAATCTCGGTTGCAAGGCACGACGAATTTGGTAAACCGGATTCTTTTTCTTAATTAAAAAGTAGCAACACGACAATACCACCATGGCGGCAACAACAGATGCTATCTCTTCTTCCTTCCGCCATCACCGTGATAAGTAATTACAATTTAATTTTTAATTGACAACTCGGCCAAACCGTCAAACGTTTGAATCGAACGATCGAATTGCCGTTGCCGTTGAGAAGATACATTTGTCGCTTCAATTGCCAAATTGTTTGATTCAAACATTGGATCGAACGTTGGACGCATCGTTTAGAAGCGGCTTTAGATAATGCAAAAACAAATTTTCTTAAAACCGACTGCGGGGAAAAAAATCTAAACATCACTTAATAGGCGCGTTCTTTTGCAGCTATACTCACTCAATTGCCCCGGGTTTTCCCCCAAAATCTTTTTGTGGAATTTGAGTTACAGCCAAAAAAACACAATTTTCGCTTTTTGGAATTATTTTGAATTTAGCGAAAAAATTTCCTGAGACAATATGAAAGATTTTGAATAGTTTGATAAAAAGATTAACGAAACCTTTTCCGTATATTCAATAGCTTTCGAGATATTCGCACTTGAAAAAGATTAAAAAAGGGACAAATCTTCATTTTTCTGATGTATTTTCCAAGTGAGAGTATCTCGAAAACTATTGAATATACGGAAGGGGGGTTAACTGTCTTAAAAAAAAAATAGCCATAAAAAAAGTGTCTTTTTTGCTATAAATCAAGTTCCACAATTTTTTTTTTGCTATAAATCAAATTCCACAAAAAAAATTTAGGGGGAAAAACCTCAGACTCGTAATTAGCACCCCAAAAAAAAAAAACATAAATAGTAAAAACTACACCACAATTTGTTTAACAACAGGGACTTAATGCCTAGACTATAGTATCGTTGGGATCGGTCAGTAAAGGGGTTTATTGGTTTCGTAGTTGCAATCCGCAGTTATGAGCATGACCATCTTCTGGTGTCTCTTGTAGTCCATACTCGTCTGTTCTGATCCCATTCCCACTCTGTACATACATTGTGGATCTGGTACTTGACCACAGGCCATAAATGAGGGTTACCGGCACCTAGTCACCAACTACGTGTTCGTGGATTTATGGTTCACTGGATTCAGCCGAAACTTTGAATTACAAATGTAACAATCATGTAAATGCGTTTCCGGAATAAATGCATATTTTCATTTTCACTGATTTGCATATTACCGGAATGGGAATAAGTTCCAATATAAATTCCAGTGTACAGGTCTTGTTGGACAGGTTGAATAAAATAGAATGAATTTAATTATGCATTCCCCCACTTGTTGAAAGCGTGTACTAAATCATTCAGGAAGAGATGCCATTGAGGTACGAACGAATACGAATTCGTTTTTGGTATTATTTAGGCGTGAGAAAGCGTTTCATTTATAGGGTTAAGGAGTAAAGATATTCTGAGATATTTACTTCAATGGGGTGAAATTCAACGGCAATACGACCGTTACGAGAAATTTGATGGAATAAAAGATTTCAAAACCGATCGAAGGGCAGAGCTTTTTTCTGTGGAAAATAACTGTAGCATATCAGTAAAACATCAACGAAAACAACCAACTTATGCCCCACATAGGTTATGTTAGATGGATTGCCTAGAAGAGAAAGGCGCACATAGACCACCACTGGGTCCGTTGTGATACCCCCTAGATACAGCATACCTGAGCTTATCTCAATCGTTAAACCAGCCAGAGCTGGAAATGAAGCGATGAAGACGACAGACACTAACTGCCTTTAGGTCGTCCAGATCGACAAAAAAGTGGGACCCAAGGATATCGCTCCTACGTTCCGCCAAAGCAGGGCAAGTGCACAGAAGGTGATGACAGCTTTCCTTCTCTTTTGCGTCCCCACAACTCCTACAGTAATCATTGTGCGGGAGTCGAAGTCTTCTAGCATGCTCCCCGATCCAACAGTGTCCAGTGATGAGCCCCACCACATTTCTCAAGTGCCGTCTGCTAAGCATCAGCATCCCGTAGGATCGGATTGGATCCAGCTTAGGCCATAATTGCCTAGTTGCATGACATGTGAATCCACTATTCCATCTGGCGCTGGCTCTGTCATACGCCACATTATGGGTAATCGTTTTGCAAGCTGCTAGAGGCATCCCTGTTTTACGCCTGCACTCCCTGATCTCGTTAGTCGTTACCCCACATAAACAGAGCGATCCGTCGCCCGATCGATTGGCCGATGGATCGCCACAAAATATCACCTGATCAAAATTATATGGAACTGTCAAAAAAATCGTCAACGATAAGCGCATACACAGGCCGATCCATCGGCCGATATCGATATCGGGCGACGGATGGGCCGATCGAGCGGTTTGTGTATGGCTCGTTTTGCAGAGTCAAAAACACTTCCAAAAATGAAATGCGTGCTAATATTAATGGGCAACAAAAGTGTATCTTTTAGAAAATGTTTTTAAGGCTGCCGCGTACTGGATCGTGTGTGTTAAAGAGTTTGCTTTCCACCTCTTTCCCCTCACTCATGAATATGGTAAATACGCCATCACAAGTCCTATAACAATTTAAGGGACTGCGAAAACTATTGATTTAACACTAACATTGGCGATATTTATTTAACATTACTCTCTCTTTCTCTCTGGGTCCTGTCAACCCCTTGTGGGGCATAGGGCATTAACCACGCCGACTTTCCACCTCGTCCTGTTTGCCGCCATCGCCTTCAACTCTCCCCACGATTTGCCTAATGACTTACCCTCGTCCTCAACTGATCTTCTCCAGGTGTTTCTACGTCGTCCAACGCGGCGACTTGCATCGGTTCCCTGTGGGTTCCAATCGAGGGCCTGTTTTGCAATGTTTTCCGGCGTCTTTCGAAGTGTGTGACCTATCCATTGCCACTTTCGCCTTTTTATAGAGGTGCCTATCCTGTCCTGGACAGTAATGTACAGGAGATCGTCGTTAGAAATGACCTCCGGCCAGCGTATGTGCAGGATGCGCCGCACACACTGGTTCACGAAAGTTTGCAATCTAGTTGTTATCTTCCTGGTCACCTTCCAAGTTGAACAGCCATAAAGAAGCACAGATTTTATATTGGTTTCGAAGATCTTGAGTTTGGTACGTTTGGAGATGTTGTTGTTTTGCCAGAAAGGAGTTAAACTGAAAAAAGCTGCCCGAGCCTTATTGATGCGAGACTGTACATCAGCATCCGCCCCACCATCTGCTGTAACTACGCTTCCGAGGTAGCAAAAATTGTCCACTTTTTCCACCGTCTGCCCCGAAACACAAATTTCGCTCTGTCTTCCTGGATCCAAGCTCAGTATTTAGTCTTGGCAGCATTGATTTTGAGCCCCGCATAGCCACTTTCGCGGTGCAGGGCATCCGTCATTTGAACTAGATGATCCGATATATTTGAGAGAAGACAAATATCGTCAGCGTAATCCAGGTGTTGAAGGTATTCAAACAGGTTCGATCTGATACCTTTGCTCTGGTGTTCACGAAGCGCACTGCAGAGTACGTCGTTAATGGCAATCAAAAACAATATAGGTGGCAAAATGCAGCCTTGTCTCACTCCGCTATGTACCTCGAAGGGATCTGAAAGCTTACCCTTGTGTAAGACGTGACATTGGGCTCCGCTATAGGACTCCTTGATGGATATGATTTTATCTGGTATACCTCTCCTACGTAAAGCCTTTCAGATAACATTACTAGGGCAACCAAAATATGAAAATGCATATTTTTCTGGGATGTCCTATCGAAATAGAGCTCAGATATAAATCCGATTCATGTAAAAAATAATTTTGAACAATGTATATTATTTATTATATTTATAAATGCATATTTTGCTTCTAAATGCATATTTTTGAATATTGTTATACCCTTCACGGATGTGATAGGGTACTATATATTAACTTTGTCATGAAGTTTGCAACGCACAGAAGGAAGCATCTCCGACCAAATACTCGTAAACTATATATATATTCTTGGTCAGTATGATGAGACGAGTCGATTAAGGTTTGTCCGTCTGTCTGTCTGGTTCTATGTAAACTAGTCCCTCAGTTTTAAAGTTGTATCGAGCTGAAATTATGCACAAAGCCTCCTTTCTATTGCACGCTGCAAATATATCGGAACCAATGGAATCAGACCACTACGTCATATAGCTGTCATAGGAACGACTGGCCCAAAAGTTGGTCTTTGTGAGAAAAACTTTTTTATTTCTAAAGATATCTTGCTCAAATTTTGGACAAAACCTTATTTCTATTGCACGCTGTAAATATGTCGGAACCATTGGAATGGGACTACTACGTCATATAGCTGCCATAGGAACGACCGGTCCAAAAGTTGGTCTTTGTGAGAATAACTTTTTTATTTTAAAATGGATCTTTCTAAAATCCCAAATTATTCAATAATATCCTTTACCAAATCACCTTGCCGAATCTGGTTGAAATTGGACTACTCTATTATATGGCTGCCATAGGAACGACCGTTCCAAAATCAGGTTTTTGCTATAAAAAAAAAACTTTTTTATTTCTGAAGATATCTTTACCGAATTTCATATTATTCAATCATATTTACTGCTTAACCACACTCCTAAATTTGGTTGAAATCGACCCACAATTCGGTGTACCTCTTATAGGACAGTGAAATCGGAACAAGTTCAACTATTAATTTCAAAGTAGCAAATGCACCACAAATAAAAACGAAGGTATGATACCTTCAGCAAGCTAGCCGAAGGCTAGCTTGTTTTCCATACTTTTAGATCTTTTGTTAAATAGTTTGCATATTTCTGGGATGTTTTTGTATTTTGTTTTTACATATTTTGAAAAAAAAACTGTTGCTGCTTGCAGGAAACCTCATATTAGCAAATTTTTATTAAATTTTTGAACAAAAATTTTAAGATTTCGTATTTGTGCATCAACATTGCAACAGAATGGTGTTTGGTGTTTGCGGTTAAGATTGTAGCACAAGCACCAAATCTTAACATTTTTGTTCAAACATTTTTTTTACAAATTTTCTTTAATGTGAGATTTACTTCAGTATTAATTGTTGGGGAGCTGACGGCCTATTCGTTTATGGTATAAGTACCAAGGTTAGAGCTTCCACGATCGTTTCTTGATGCAGGAATACGGTAATGAGAAGTAGTCATGGTTGCCAATTCACGAATCTACTCTTTTTAAGGAGTTATACCAGTGTGAACGTTGGAAATTTGGGTAAAAAATAAATAAATAACTGGCTCAACAGTCCAATTTGAACCACGGCCTCGAGATGAGTTAGCATCATCTCATTTTCTAGATCGTGACGGTTTTTGTGCAGAGGTATGTGATCAGAAACACGCTCAACCGAGTTATTTACCCCATAATGGGTACTCATTTAACAGCTGAGTGGGCTCATAGTCCGACACGTAAATCCCCGGAATCGAACCGGGGCCCAGTGCGTTGAAACTGCTAACCGTTGCGCCATCCGGACTACTGGAAATTTGGGTGATTTTCGGGAATTTTTTGGAAGAAAAGTACTCAATTAAATGTTTCGGAAAATTAAGAACATATTTGGCTATATTTGGCCTATATTACATAATTTTTTCATAGAAAAGTCTTGGGATCCAAGCGACTTATGCGATGGATTCGGAAGTCCCAAAAAAAAGTTCTTCCACTGCTGCCATATGACTCCGGCCGATTGAATAGCTAAAACCGAAAAAGGAAAAAATGCCGTTAAACTGGATGGTATGACTTGTACAATGACGTAGGATTTTCGAAAAATATCAAAATCTAACAAAATGGCGTAGGTATGAAAAAAGTATGTTTTCTTGCCTATAAAATGGTCGTTTTTCAATGCCAAATCGTCAATTTTCATCCAATCAAAAATATCCTACGTCATTGTAGAGTAAATATATTCGATAGCACTCAGTACAAGTTTCAAGTTAATCGGAAAATTGCTCCTTGAGTTACAATGCCAGGAAAATTGTAAAATCTCATTTCGAGGAAAACGCGTTAAAGATTTAACTAACGAACTGTGTTGAATGACCCCAGAATACCTTTTAAATGGCAACGCTGTTTTCCAATGGCCCTATAGATATATTTCTAGCTTAAATAGTACCTGGAGTCCGAAGCATATATACCCTAGACTTTTATAGACCTAGTGGTGATACCAAAAGTACGAATTGGCAACGACCATATGCATTAAAAGTGATTTTACTATATGGCCAATTTATAGGGCAGATTGGCGATCATTCAGAAGGATTTGTCGAATTTTTCAAGTCGCTAGCTTCATTCCATCGAAAGTTATCGATTATTTGAAGTCTCACATGTAGGGGAGGTAGAGTTTCCCTTGTCGGATCTTGTGCATTTTCAATAACAACCAACTAGATCCTAGTACAAACATTTGACAGAAACTTTAAGCTACTAGCTTCATTTTATCGAAAGTTATCGCTTATTTGCAGGGAAAGTATTTTTTGAAATTTGTAGGGGAGGTAGGCGTTCCTTTGATTTGATTATGCCCAACTCATTTATACTCAAGCAGCTTCTTGCCTCAGGGTTACATGCCAAAAATCAGGTGTCTACGTCAATTGGTTCAAGAGTTATGGATAAAAAACCTGAAAAGTAGGGTAGTACGAGGCTCTTTGTAAGAAAACTACCGTTAGTTTTCAGCTGATCGATTTTATTTTTCCAGGAGAACATGAGATTGCCCTCACAAACAATCTGCCAAAGCTAGAGCTTTTCACGTTTATTTAATCGGGAGTTATGGATACATTTAAGTATTTTACATATGTAGGGGAGGTAGGCGTCCTCTTGGCCTGATCATGCCCATTTTCAATACCAACCAACTAGATCAAATTGCCAACATTTGACCAAAATTTCAAAGCTCTAGCTTCATTCTATCGAAAGTTATCGTGCGAACGGACAGACAGACGGACAGACAGACAAACAAACGGACAGGCAGACAGAAAGACAGACATGGCTTAATCGAATCAGGAGGTGACCCTGATCATTTATATATATATATACATTGCTATACCTCCGGACCCTCCTTTAAGGTGTTACATATTTTCGTTGTGCTAAATCAATATACCCTATACTAAAAGTGTAGGGTAGAAAAATTACTTTTGAAGACCTATAGCCACATAGATTGGTTCCCGCCTGTTGATGTTCCTCTTGGGGTATCGCCCTGGTCTTTTCATGAATCGTCCTGTCTCGTGGTTTACATATTCAATAAATCGCGGATTAAAAAATGAGATCCAGACGCACAGTAGGAACCATGATTTCGACTCAATCTATTCGTAAAGGGTTGAGGTGAGATTGTTTACTTTCCAGATGTCCGATAAAATTACAGCTATTGCTCACAAGACACCCAATCACCAGAAAACGTTTTTTGAAAAAAAAAAAAAAAAATACATCAATTGGCATATGATTATCGAAAAGATCCAGAAAAATATACTGTAATGATGATGTTTTGGGAGTACGGAGAAGAGAAAACGAACGTTTTTCACCCTTTTGGCTTCAACGAACATTGACATTTGAAGGCAGACGAATCATGGTGTGGGAATTAATTCCCTTATAAACTGTTGTCCAGCGATTTGGTGCCTTGTGGTCAAGAGCGGGAATTTTACTGGACATCTGCAAAATAAGCAACATTATCTCAACCGGTTTTTAATTGCCTGAATCGAAATCACGGTCGTTTTTGTTAGTAAGGGACATGTTTTCACGATTTTTGAAGGCTTATAGCCGCATAAATTGGTTTCCCCTATTGATATTCCTTTTGACCGGCATTGTCCTGGTCTTTATACGTTGTAGACCCGAGCGTATCTTCCCGAATTCACGAGAAGGTACCTGTTCTTTTCGTACAAAAAGAAATTTGGTCGTTGCGTTGATTGGGCGTTTTTTGCAAGGCATATAAAGCCAACTTTTCGATGATACTTGCAGTCACTACATATGTTAAAATATTACCTTCCACCGATTTAATCATCAACAACAGTTTTCGAGCGCACATTTCTCTTTTCTAACGGTGCATTTATCAAAACGCAGTTCTTCAAAAACATCTCACAGACCGTTGCTTTAGCTTTTTGTTCTACTTTGCCATGAGTAAAAAGCTTTTATGCTTTATTTTGTGATTTTTACTCGGTGAACACGAACGATTTTTGAGCAGCAACTTTTCGCAATAAATAAGTGGTTAAATTTTTACGAAATACTTAAATTACATCAGTGACAATTTTTTTTCTACGACATTACTTATTAAAAAAGTGAAATAAAGCAAGAAACAGGTAACAACAATATTCAGATTATTTGTAGAGGTTAAAGTTGATCTGTTGTTTGTATACAACCTGGTGCATGAAGTACATATTTCGAAGTTTTTATTTTCGTTTGATTTGTGTGCAACTCTAACTTTTTTTTTTGATTTCAGATTCGGAATCAGCGGGTCTGACGCACCCGGTGGCTCGCTGTGAGTTCCTTGTGCACAACTTCATGAGACAGTATCATATGATACCCATTGCCTAGATATTACTTAATAGCCAAGCATGTCCTTTTTCATAACCAAAGGACTCAAAATGCTTTCACAAAAGTACTTCAGAGCATTCGCCTCATCACGTACCGTTATAGTCATTTATTCGAAACGACAACAACAATTAAAAGATGCATGTACAGTCGAATCTCCCATAACCGGACAGCTGCGGGACTAGAGAATTGTGTCCGGTCAAGAGAGGTGTCCGCTTATTAGAGGGATATAAAAAAAAAATGCTTGTTTATAACCATGACCGTTAAGTTTTATTTTCCACATAAGACATAAAGAAAACAAAATACCGAGTATGTAATGATATTAATTTTTGTTCAAGAAAAATAATCTGTTATTGTAGCCTGTTTTTTCCTTATTAGAGACTGATTTGAAATATGCATTTGCAGCTCACTAATATATTCCACAATTTTTCCGTCATTTTTCTTGCAGGCGAATGATTTTATTTCCTGCAGACAAGAAAAGGCCTCACTGTAGCTCTTTATGTTGTATTTTGTCGATAAATCTTCTGTCTCAGAGTCATCATCATTGTCCTCGACTTCTGAATTCACAGTGACGACGTCATCTTGATACTGATCGCCCTCAACATAAATGTTTTCATCAATAAGGACAAAGTCATCGACTTCAACGTTAGTCGCGTCAGCTCTTCGCATAGCTGCTATCATATTTCTCCAAACTGCTAACGGAACGTCATGTTCGTCATCGTATATCTCGTCACTTGGGTCTGCAAAACCTGCTTTACGGAAGCAGTTAATAACAGTTGCAGACGTAACTTTTTCCCAAGCTGTCTTTATAAAATAAACTGCATCCAACACATTTATTTTTTTTTGGAAAATTCTGCCGACGAATGACACGTATCAATGTTGGTTAGCATGTGTTTTAGGATTATGGACCGATAATGAAACTTAAAATTCTTAATAACACCTTGGTCCAATGGCTGACATGCACAGGTTGTTTTAGGTGGTAAGAATAGCACTTTCGTATTAGACAGGTTTTTTTTTTTGGATGAGACCCAGCATTGTCCAAAAACAGCAGTACATTCTTATTAAGACGTTTCATTCTTTCGTTGAACGAATTCAGCCAGTCGTACATTAAGTCCATCGTCATCCAGGATTTCTTATTGAAACGCCATGTAACTGGCAACTGACGCAAGTCCAAATTTTTTAAAGCCCGTGGTTTCGCTGATTTGCCAATCACAAGCGGCTTCTCTTTTTCGCCTGCCATATTGGCACAAAGCAAGATTGTCAGCCTTTCTTTGGCCAATTTTCCACCTGCACATTTCTCATTCTTGAACGAAAAGGTTTTTGTAGGCAGCGCTTTAAAGAATAAACCAGTCTCATCTGCGTTGTACACACAATCTGGAGTGTAATCTTTTAAAATGTCGGGTAATTTTCTAATGAAATCCTGCACATTCTCTGCATTGACATCCGCAGATTCTCCGGAAATTGTTTTCAGAATTATGTTGTGTCTTTTCTTAAATTTTTCCAACCAGCCGGCTGATGCTCGAAAGTTTGTTAAATTTAAGTCATTAGCAACAGACATAGCCTCACTTTGAATCATCGGTCCAGATACGGCAATGTTTTTCGTTCTAACTTTAGTAAACCACTCTAATACTAAGTGATCCAATTTGCTTCTATCTTCTGACGTGAAACTTCTTTTCGACGATGTATTGATTGTATTTGACGTCCATATCTGAAGAAAATGCTCTTTATTTTTAAGAATATCGGCTGCTTGAGTTTTGCCAATTTTGAAAATATCCACTAGTTTGCGGACAGAATATATTCTTTCTTTTTGGACGTGAATTAAATCTATCTTCTCTTTTAGGCTCAAGACTTTCTTCGTAGGTGCCATGATACACAAAAATATTATTGTGGTGAAAATTCAAGCGATTCGATTTGAGTAATCTGCGAGAAAAAAAAATCAAAATATCTACGCAGACTACAATTAACTAAATCTTACCAGATAAAGAGTGGTGCCCTTTTACGTCCCGCCGAAGACAAAACACAATTAGATGATGAACAGTTTTTTGATCTATAGATGATACTTTGTTAAAATATAAATTTATCACTCCAAACTGTTACAGTACGAATTAACACACCTAATCCTAATCCATCAAGAAGCACTTTGGACTAACACGTAACACTCCTTTCGAAAGTTCCAAAAGTTTGAAATTTGTTACTGCGTCTGAATAGGGGGCTATAGGAAATTTAACTGTTCTTACTTCTTAGAACGACGAGGAGTAAAAGAACGAACGCCAATATGTGCATAAGGCTGCTTTTAGTCGGTCCACATTACTTTAAGCCTAGCCTCGAGTTCATAAAACATCGGTCGAGACCGAAAAATTGGCGCCAGAAACATTTTTATTGTATGTTATTGCTGCAATCTCGGACCGACGAATTTGCTGATCTCAAATGAAAGTTTTCCGAAATTGGCGCCATAGATTACATTATGTTTATTGTTGGACGTACCGGCTCAGCTGCATGCGGACAGAAAACCATCCAATACTTACTGCAACTTTGCTTTGGCAATGAAAATATATGTTGTATAACTATGTATGTTTTTATCCTATAAATTAGGTGTCCGGTTAAGGGAGACTAAATCAAACAAAAAGTGCTGACATGTTTGTCCGCGTCCGGATATTGGAGGTGTACGTTTAAGGGAGACTAATTTGTTCGGAAATTAGCGGTTAATGCACGGGACCGGGACAAATGTCCGTTTAATAGAGGTGTCCGCTTATAGGAGGTGTCCGTTAAGGGAGATTCCACTGTATAAACAACAAATTAGGTGGTGGTTCAAGGTGCATTATTTTTTTTTTTTCCTAATTCACACATGTTAATTCGAGAATACACTTTATGTGTATAATGATACTATACCTATATATGTACATATGTGTACGTATTGACCACCCACACCAAACATAATATACACATACTCTTATTTTCTTCGTTATTAGATTAGACCTTCCGAATAAAGAGCACCTGGACCAATTCACATGTGTTTAAACACATAACATATTGCAGTAAGTAGCGCACATGCTCGCTGTACCCAAATCTACGAATTTGAAGCGGAAATGTTTGCATCTCGTACCGTGCAATACGAGTACAAGAATAGGGAGAAAAGTCCATTTTCACTTATGTACTTGATCATCCTATTTGTATTGTAACGGATTTTTCGTGATAAAAGGACGATTTTCTGTAGGGTGCATGTGTATAGACAAATAATATTCCTGGACTGAAGATAATTAATTTTTATTTTAGGGGTCAAATCATCCTCAATAAATTGACTACGCGCTATTAATTGATTTCTCCAAAGGGGTGGATATCAACCCATGACTAGCCTGTAAGGACACGGATGGAAATATCATCAGCGACACCGATGCCGTTAGCAAATATCTCCACACACGATCACTAAAACGAAATAAAGCGCCGGTCGCTGACGAGATTCCAGTTGAACTGCTAAAATTCGGTGGGACGGGTCTAGTTAATGCCATACATCAAATACTCCTACGAGTATGCGACGACGAGATGATCCCAGATGATTGGCGCAGAAGCATCATCTGTTCAATTCACAAAAAGGGAGATAAGCTGCGGTGTGAGAATTACAGGGGCATTTCACTAGTTTGTACGTCGTATAAAATGTTGATGAAAGTTCTGAAAATAGAATAAAACCGTACGCAGGACGAATCATTGGCGAATATCAAAGTGGTTTCAGACTTGGTCGCTCCACAACCGATCAGCTCTTTACGGTCAAACTGATACTCCAGAAGTGCTGGGAAAACAACGTAAACGTATACCAAATCTTTGTCGACTTCAAGCAGGTATACGACAGTATCGATCGTTGAGTGCTGTTTCATGGTGCAATTTGGTATACCGGCCAAATTAGTGCGACTGACAAAGATGACGATGACCAACTCCGACTCACAAGTCAGGATCCATAATAGACTTACTGATCTATTTGAAACACGCACTGGTCTGAAAACAACCGAGCATCAATGTGGGGGACCTCAACATCGAGTTCGTGAACGACTTCATATACCTAGGTTGCAACTTGTCAAGGGACGCCAACGAAACTGACGAAATCAAGCGACGGATACAGCTAGCTAATAAGACGTTTTTCTCGGTTGTCCCCATAATGAAATCGAAGTATGTGCTGTGCACAGAAACACGAAGCTTCGCGTGTACAAAACTATATACTACCAGTGCTATGCTATGGCTGCGAAGCATGGACCCTAAGTGGATGTTCACACTGCGTGCGATGCCGAGCCGAGCCGGGTCGAGCGATGCAATGCGATTACAAGCTTTTAAAGCAAGAAAATGGAAAGTCTGCAATTTTAAATGGAATCACGCTTTGAGTGTACACACTGCGCGCGATGCAATGATGAGCCGAGCGATGGCCCGATGTTTTCACAAACTTCTTTGCTTTTTCGTGCGAGTACCGGCTGCTGATTTTTGGCGATGGAATTTAATGGGCTTTGCGATGGAGTTTATGGGCTTTGCGATGCTTTGCGATGTGAAGCTTTTTGGAGCCAGTATGGTGCAAGTACGAGCTGTAAAGTAATATTTGATGTAAGATCACACTGAAAAAAATGCATGTATGTCTGCTTTTATACCCTAGACTTTTAGGCGCGGCGGTGTGGCAGTGTATACATGGAAATTATGAGGGTCATCTCCTGATTCGATTTAGCCAAATCTGTCTGTCTGTCTGTTCGTTTGCACGATAACTTTCGATAGAATGAAGTTAGAAACTTGAAATTTTGGTCAAATGTTTGTAGCATGATCTAGTTGGTTGGTATTGAAAATGGGCAAGATCCGACCGAAGGAACCCCTACAGATGAAATTTCAAATGAGCGATAACTTTCGATAGAATGAAGCTAGCGACTTGAAATTTGGTTCAAATATTTGGATTTAGATTTAGTTGGTTGGTATTGGAAATGGCCAAGCTCCGTCCCAAGCAACCTCTACGTCCCCTACAAACGAAACTTCAAATGAGCGATAACTTTCGATACAATGATGCTAGCGACTTGCAAAATGCGACAAATATTTATAGTGTAGGTTGTTAGTTGATTTTGAGAATGGGCAAGATCCTATTGAATGAACGGCAACCTTCCCTATAAACGATGAAACTTTTCATTGGATCCACGCCCACAGCTCAAACTGACCATATGGGAAATTCACTTTTAATGCAATGGCCGTTGTCAGTTGGAAGTTTTGGTATCACAACTAGGTCTGTACAAGTCTAGGGTATATACGCTTTGGACTCCGGTTTTGATTCAGTATGGCTCAAATGAAAGGTTATTACCACCGTAATAAGGTCGCGTGGTTTCACAAGCGGTTTGAGCAGCGGACACCGCTGCGTATAAAGGCATAGAGCAGAAGCGGCGGTTTACATATTTAGTGCCGGTGCACATGGACGTCGAAATGCCGTCTGACGCTGCGTCACTTTCAATCGGATAGGAAGAAATACATTACGGGCAATGAAGCGATGCACATGGCCGCAGATAGCTATCCGATAACTATCGGCGCATCGGCGGCATTTTGCCGCCGCGATAGCTATCTGGGATGACGCTGGTTTCTGCTCCTATCTGCGTCATTTCACGCGTCCGCATATAAATTTTTAATAAGCCGGCCCACATAAATTCGAACCCGGAACACGGACACGGTCACAATGTCTGATTTGTATGATGTTTCTTAAACCATTCGCTTGAGGATCACTTTTAAGTGCCAATTAATTAATTGTTAATCGTTGATCGTGACTACTACAATTGACAATTAATTTTGAGAAAAAAAAAATGGTGGGTAGGGAGCTCTCAGCTCGGAAGGGGGTTTGTAAGGGGGGTGAAAATGGTGTTAAAAATGCGATATTCCTTATATTTTAGAAGTTATGGCCAAAAAACAGTTTATTTAAAACTAAAAATAACATAAATTGCAAATTCAGGTTCGCTATTATGTGGCCCGGCTTATATAATACAGAGTGGCGCTGTGTCCTATCGCATCATGTGAATTGAAATGCAGATATGTAGGTATCAAAGAGGGAGGAGCTTAAGTGACGAGGCGTCTGGCGTCATTTGGACGTCCATGTGTACCGGCTCTTACACTGAATTCAAATGCAATTTCGCCGCTCCACAAACTGCGGCGGTGGCCGCAACGGCGAGTCGAGCGGTTTATACATTCATCGTCGTAAAGCCGCCGCGGCTGCCGATTTTTGCGTTTATACACAGCGGTGCGCCGCTGCTCAATCCGCTTGTGAAACCTCTCGTCTGAGGTCGCGGAAGAGATGATGAAATTCACCAACACTGGGCCTTTCTTCATTAATGGGATGCACCCAATGGCGACGCCCTTCCATTTTTAGAGCACGGAAATAAATTTACTGGGTCAAGCATACAAACGACATGATATCGAACGGATTCTATTCCTTGAACTAAATTGGTCTCTACTCTCCATCATTGCGTGCAGTGAACATCCCGGATCATCTTTGCATCGCAAGCCATCGCTCGGATCATCTTTGCATCGCAAGCCATCGTTCGGCTCGGCATCGCACGGCGTGCAATGTGAACACCCACCACATCGCATCGCTCGACCCGGCTCGGCTCGGCTCGGCATCGCACGCAGTGTGAACGTCCACTAACTCAAGCCTCCGGAAACATGCTGGACACATTTGAACGTACATAAGGTTATGAGGCGAATTTTTTGGGCTGGGTTTTGCGATCGAGATGGATGGCGCATCCGGTACAACCATGAGTTGTATGAACAGTACGATGAGCTGAAAGTTTCGAAAATCGTCAAACTACAACGACTTCAATGGGCGGGGCATGTACAACGAATGGACGATGATCGCATGCCAAAGAGAGTAATGAATGCAGAACGACGGAATGAGACTGCCTAGACCAGGGGTCGGCAAACTCCGGCCCGTGGGCCAAATCCGGCCCGCCTCTGGTTCTTATCCGGCCCACGAGCTAATATTGTTTTTGACATGACAAAATCAAATTTATACAAACACATAATTTAAAATCGATTTTTGTTTATCACAACAAAGTGTGTTTGAGGTGAATTTAAAACAAATTTATTTGTTACATTGGAGACTTAATTGGAATAATAATCCAAATAGCAATATATGGTAAAAACCGATCACAGAGTCTGTGGTGCGGTATTTGAACTAAACACTAGGATCTTGCTATGGATATCTAGCCCAGCGTATATTAAGTCTATTTTCATGCCATTACGTCCTGCACCACGGAAATATTAATTCGGATTGCTATCTGCGCAGATATTAATGTAGGCATTAGAGCACGTATACACTCTTATCAAAAGATCTTATTGAGACTAGTAAAACGGTGCTTCGAGGTCCTTGAATATCTGGTGAACACCAACCTGATCATTGAAAGTTTGGTTCACTTGGTTTCATTCTGCGTACCGGTTGTGGTTCGCGCCTCTCACGGTACAAATACTTGTCCAATCAATTCAGACTAATTAAAATATGTAGATGGAATTTCGGAGACAAGAAGGATTTGTCCCGTAAGGGCGCGGACTTCAGTCCACAGCGTTTCGACTGCAACGCAATGACTCGCTGTCAAGCTTCTACACATGCATACTAAATTTGTATGCAGAATGAAACCATACCAACCAAGCTTCCAATTTTCAGTTAAACATGATTTTTTGCAGGAAACTTGAATATCAACCAGGCCACTCTGTACTGCTTGCAGGATGACGCATTTAACGTATTCACTACTCCAGATCCGGTAACGAAATTGATGCGTGTGATGCGATTAAATGAATTTAAACTCGCGTCGATTTCGTCAATTCCAGGTAACGAACCAAATACGTTTTCCGATGGCATTTGCGGTGTAAAATAGTAAAACAACTGTGCCTATTTCGACAGCTTTAGCTAGATGGACTGGTGATAGTTTTTGGTAATTTGTTTTTGTTATGAATTTAATGTTTAAAAATAAACTAAAGTGTTTCCTGAAATAAACGATATTATTTGAGTATCGGTCTGGAAATGCTCATGAGCTTTATTGAATCTTACAGCCTAGTATATACAATAGTAGCTCAGTTTTTCTTACATGACCCAGTGCAATTCAGTTCAACAACATGTTAACCTGAAATATCAATGGGGGTGGAACATTTCGCTTCCGTCACCCTGTATACGGAGGTTTAAACACAGCATATTTTCAATTTGTCTAGCAATGTTAGCCTGTAGCGATTCACATTTTACTGCGGTTTCCTCTGTCAAGAATTTCAATCGCTGAAATAGATTTCCACTTTAGGCAATACGGTTTTTCGTTATTCGGCGTTAAGCTTTGGTTATGGTGCAGATATATATTACATACTAAGGAGGAATAAACTCAGGACTCACCCTCAATAACAACAATGCAAAAAGTAAGGAAATTACTTGAATTCTCTTTAATTTCGGCACGAAAAAAAATAACCGATTTTTTTTCTTCTATCTAGCAGTTACATTGCTCATAATTTCGATTCAATTTCGTTTACATCTAGTTATATCAGAAATGATATCTTATGTGTTTCGTTACTTCAAACTGACGAAATCGATACAGGTTTGCGGTCATTTGCAGAAACCCATATCGATTTCGTCATTGGATTTGGGCGTAATAGATACGGTACGGCTAACGGCTAGGCTGCTGGCACACGGTAAGCAGTTTTATTTCGAATTTGCTATCCGGACCGCTGAGCTTAAAATTTTAAAAATCTGGCCCTTTTCAGAAAAAGTTTACCGACCCCTGGCCTAGACGACCGAGATCTCGTTGGGAGAGCTCAGTATATGTGGACGCCGAGCAGCTACTGGGCTAGGAACTGGGAACGCTACGTCATATAGTCATATCTGGTAAGGTATTGTAAAGAAAGAGATATGGCCCTGATCATAGGCTGTGATGCCAATGCGCACAACACTGTGTGGGGCAGCACAGATGACAATCCCAGAGGACAGCAGCTGCTAGAATTTGTGGAAAAGTACAATCTGCTGGTAGCAAACAAGGGGGTCGCTCCCACCTTCGTGGATGCACGAAGGGCTGAGGTGATCGACATTACCCTAAGCTCTGTTAATATGCTTGACAGAGTTCAGAATTGGAGAGTGGTGGACAGGCTAACCATGTCTGATCACAGGGCTATCCAGTTTGAAATTCTGTATGGCAGAAAACGGAGTAGCGAACGCAAACGTATAAGAGTGCCAAAAAATACTGATCGTGTTAAGTACGAGACATATTTATTGGAACAAGTCGAGGATATTCAAGACGGAATACCTCGGAATACGGTCGAGATAGAGCGAACAGTGGAACAACTGAACTCCGCTATTAATCGCGCCTTCGAACACGCTTGTCCCTCCACAGTAGTGGACGAAAAGGACCCAACACCATGGTGGAGTAGGGAACTGGAGTCTATGAAAAAAGAGACAAGGAAAGCCTTTAACCGTTACATGAGGGAGAGGGACTCTCACTCTTGGGAACTATACAAGGATAAAAAGAGGGAGCTGAAAAGAACCTTACGTCTTCGGAAACGAAATACGTGGAGGGAATTCTGCTCTAGCATGAAGGATACGTCGGAAGTATGCAGATTACAGAAGATGATATCGAAAGACACTGCTTCGAAAATGGGGCTGATACGCAAAGTTGATGGTTCCATGACAGAAACAGTGGAAGAAACGTTGCAGGCCCTGATGGAGGTACATTTTCCTGGAAGTTTCAAGTCAGACCAACTAACATGGGAGCTGGTGGGGTAAGTCAACAAGAAGCTGAGAGGATAATAACTCCAAATGGAGTCAAAAGTGCTATAAACTCTTTTGCTCCATTTAAAACGGCTGGAATGGACGGAATATTCCCGGCACTATTACAGTGGGGCATGAGCGCTCTACTAGATAGGATCCGGAATATATTCGTCGCCTGTCTTTCAGCAGGCTACATCCCGAAGGCATGGAGGGAGGCTAATGTGGTCTTCCTGCCTAAACCGGGAAAGAAAGACTATACAGAGGCAAAGTCCTTCAGGCCGGTTAGCCTTACATCATTCCTGTTGAAAACAATGGAAAGGGTGTTGGTGGACTACCTGGAGAACACCACGCTAATGTATAGTCCTCTGAGTAGGTGCCAACATGCTTATAGAGCAGGCAGATCTACGGAAACCGCTCTACATGAACTTGTTAGAGTTGCAGAGAGAGAGATTAACAATGGCGGGATCGCTATGTCTACTTTTATGGATATAGAGGGTGCTTTTGATAAAATCTCCTTTACCAAACTAAGGAACGCCCTGATTGAGCGGGGGGTTGATTACATTATAATTAAGTGGATCGACTCTATGCTTAAGCAGAGGGCGGTAAATCTTAGCAGTGGATGTGACAGAATACGGGGTAAGGTAGTCCGAGGATGCCCACAAGGAGGTGTTCTTTCGCCTCTACTGTGGAACATCACCGTGGACAGTCTTCTCTGGAAGCTGGACTCGATGGGCGTACACATTGTAGGATACGCCGATGACTTGGCACTCACGGTCAGTGGAAAGTTCATGGACACAATTCTAGGTTGCATGGGACAAGCTCTCAAAGTAACCGAAGAATGGTGTAATGAGCAAGAGCTAACCATAAACGCTAGTAAATCAAACACTATGATTTTTACTCGTAAGAGGAAAGACATAGAGATAACTCCCTTACGGCTTTTTGGTTCGGAAATCAAGGTGTCCAAGGAAGTGAAGCATCTAGGAGTTACCTTAGATGCGAAACTAACTTGGAATGTTCACGTTGATGAAAAGATCCAAAAAGCGAAAAGGATTTTGCATCAATGTAAGAGAGTGTGTGCTCGTAGGTGGGGAATTTCACCTAAAGCGACACACTGGATTTACACAATGATGGTAAGACCTATTCTAGCCTACGCATCAGTGGTATGGTGGCCAAAAGCCATGCAGAATACCACAAGGCAGAAGCTAGATGGGGTACAAAGGATAGCTTGCGTAAGCATATGTGGTGCAATGCGCACCACACCAACGCGAGCAATGGAGGCATTGCTGGGACTGCCGCCGTTGGACTTATTTATAAAGAAAACGGCGGCGCTTTCGGCAATACGCATGGAAAGGGATGCCATGTGGCATCGCTTTGGAACTAGCAGCGGTCATAAGAGCATCCTAGACATTATTCATGATGAGGTCAGGGAGACTCTAATGCCGGTAGAAGGCATGAGTAGACGTAGGGTAGTTGAAAGACTACACAAGACTCACATTGCAGATGGAAACATACATAATGAGTGTATGTACAATGACATCAGCATTTTTACTGATGGCTCTTTAATGGACGGTAAAGCGGGGGCGGGGGTTTACTCTGAAGAGCTAAACCTAGCATGTGCGCTTAGTCTAGGAGAGTATGTGTCCGTATACCAGGCAGAGATGCTTGGCTTGTTGCATGCGTTGGACCACTTGCTTGAAGGTCAGGTGCGGGGGAAGAAAATCCTTATTGCACTGGACAACCAATCGGTGATCAGACGCATGCAGCAGACGAACATAAACTCTAAACTGGTACTAGAGTGTGTCCGGAAGCTCAACACGTGTGCCTCAGAAAATGAGGTTAAGCTGATGTGGGTAAAAGGACACATAGGTACAACAGGAAATGAGGCGGCGGATGCCCTAGCAAAACAGGGATCTGCGGCAACTTTCATTGGCCCAGAACCCAGAGTTGCTCTGGGGAACGGCATGATTGGAGCGAAGGTTGGGAAGTGGATGGACTCCATGCATCAACAAAGATGGCAGGAGCTAGTCACTTGCAAACAAGCTCGGAATGCAATGACCAGCCCTTTAGGCAGGGAAGCGAGAAAGGTACTTAGTTATAAACGGAGTACTCTAAGCTGGATAACTGCCTTGGTCACAGGGCATGGTAATTTTAAGGCTCATCTGGCCAAGATGAAAATCGGGGAAGATGACGTTTGCAGGCTATGCCTGGAGGAGGCCGAGACGGCGGCACACATTGTGTGCGAATGTCCAGCACTGGCTAGCACGAGGTTGAGGATCACAGGCAGGCACACGATAAGTGTAGAAGCCATGAGTGAACTCAGCTTCAAACAAATGCTAGCAATAACACGGGACTCAGTGATGAAGAAAGAGGTCGACAATTATCAGTCGACATCTGGAAGTCACTGATGACCGGGAGGGGGCGAAAAGGGACCCAAACGTTAGTGGTCTGCTTCGGCTATCCCCCAAAGTATATAATAGAATAATAGAATACGTCATATAGCTGCCATAAAAACGACCGGTCCAAAAGTACGCCTTTGTGGGGAAAAATTTTTTAATTTCTGAGGCTATCTTTTTCAAATTTCATATTATTCAATAGTATCATATCATATCACATTCCCGATTTTGGTTGAATTACTCTATCGTATAGCTGTCATAGGAATGGCCGTTCCAAAAACAAGTCTTTATAAGGAAAACATTTTTTCTTTCTAAACATATCTTTACCAAACTTCACATTATTTAATCATATTCACCGCCTAACCACATTCCAAAATTTGGTTGAAATCGACCCACTGTTTCATATACCTCTCATAGGAACAGTGAAATCGGAACAAGTTTTACTAATTTCAAAGTGGCAAGTGCACCGTAAAATGAAATGAAGGTATGAAGGGTATCATACCTGCTTTCTTTTTTTTTGGCGGGAAACTTTTTACAACAGATTAAGCGACACAAGTGAAATATCAATTACCGAAATATCATTACAGTACAAAACACCCCTTTCGGAAGTTTCGGTTAAACGCAATTTCGGTTGATAAGTTTCCGATAAGAGAAACTCTACTGTTTAGTGTCCAGAAACAAAAAAGAGGCTTCCTTCTATGCGTTGCAAATTGCATGATAATGTTAGTTCAAATGTATGTCGCCTTTTTGTGAAGGGCATAAAACACAAGTCTGGTGCTTTATACATAACTACATACATATATGTAGTATAGTATTTGATAGTGTATTTTCTACTTCCAAATTTTAACACATAAAAAACTGTTTTGTATACATTTTAAATTGTAAACATAATATCAGTCGTGCCCTCTTCCAACTCCAAGCCGTGTGGTTACTTATTTGTGGTTCACCATTCCTAACACTCTACGAAATGATAAACAACAGTCAGAATAGTAGATACTCGCAGTGGTTCTCCAAGCTCGATTTAAAATTGTGGGCAACAAAAATCGGGCTCAAGTTCCCAAACAACGCTAAGCCTAGTTAGTTCAACCGGTCGTTCACCTATGCTTCGTGTATGAAAACAAAAACACGTCCTATCACGTTTCAATCGTACGAGATATGTATAGGTATATCGTATATGTATGTATGCTACGCGAGTTACGATGAGATTCTGTCGTCTTCCTTTTTTATGATGCTTCTGGTTTACTAGCATCTTACGTTGACCTGCCTTGAGAGATACGCCATGTAGGCCTAAAGGCAATCGCGATTGTTTACACCATATGCAATACAACCAACCTACTTTGGATCGACTCTGTGGAGCATTCGAATTGGATGCTGCCACCATGCTACGCAAAATGCGAAGAACATGCTCAAAAAAAGAAAAAAAAAACGAACCAGTGAAAAAGAAAAGATTATTCTCATTCTGATGGTTGTGTATCAACTAACATCGATACTCCAGGAAAACCTTATGGCACGTTCTCACTACTTGCCAAATTACTTAATCTGGCCAGATTACTTAATCAGAAATGTCACATTAGTATGTATCTTTATCTTTAATCTGAAAAAATAATCTGGTCAGATTTGAGCGGTGCCATTATTAGCGACCTAGAAAACTGGATTTGACACTAATCTCGGTTATTTTGGACATCATTTTATTGATCGCCTACTCACTCCCATTGGTGCAGGAGGGTAATTAGTTATAATCTACGATAATTTTGTGATGAACAGTGACATAATAGCTGCGTTCGCTTCAGCGGATTTCGGCCTATTTCCATACAAAACGGTAGACCGGTTTTAATCCAGGTCTCATCGGATCAGAGTTTAAAGTGAATTAATTGAACATCAACTTGTTTCGCCCCTATATAAATGTGTATATTGAGTCCGCAATTCGCCCTACGCGCCGAAGTATCTGTATGGTGGCTGTTTAAGTTCACTTGTCGCAGATCCGTGGCGTTATTTTCACTAGTGATCGACAGTCACTACTATCCATTAAAATAACAGATATTTCTGCGGTAGAAACCGTAATTGTTTGTCCCATGAACAGAAGCAAACGAATTTTTAAAGAAATGTCAATTTTGAAAGCCGATCTGATAACAAGGTAAAAAATATGACCCTTAAAATTTAATCTCGATCGATGGTGTAATGGTGCAAGATGTTAGGTTAGGTTAGATTACGTTAAAAGGCAGATGACACAGCACTCATAGTTAGGCCACCAGACGGCCCGTTGTGATACTTACCAGGATAAAAACCTATCCCATTGAAATTACTACTCATTAAGTTAGCCAGAGCTCCCAATGAACCGATTAAGCCTGAGCGAGCTCATCATGCCTCTTAGGTCCTCCAAATGAAGGAAGAAAGAATCCCCCAGAAAGAACCACCTCCTCGCAGCCAAGGTAGGACAGGTGCATGGAAAATGTAGGGTACTCTCCTCCTTCCCAGAATCCTCGCAGCTTCTACAGAAGTCATCGTAGGGTGGGCGAAGTTTTCTAGTGTGCTCTCCAATGGGACAGTGCCCAGTGATAACATTCACCACCACACCAATGTGCTTCCTGTTCAATGATAATATTGCAGCAGATCGATCAAGATCTGATGAAGGCCACAACCTCTTCATGGTTTGACACGTAGCGTCCTCAGCCCATCCAGCGCTCGCTTTATTTTTCCCGTTAGAGTTGATAATTCGTTTGCAGATTGCCAAAGGCACACCGATGCCCCAACGAATATCGTCAATTGCCCCAGTCTTCCAAGGCCCAGCAAGCTCATCAGCCACCCCAGCACATGAACTGTGGCTTGGAATTCAGCACAATGTGATTTCAAAGCAACGCCCCATTTCATCAAGAACCGATCGACAATTCGTAACCGTCCGCGATTTTGACAGAGCAGATTCAAGCGATCGAATTGCAGCCTGACTATCAGTGTAAATAGTGAGGTTCCTACCAATTGTAACACTACATCGCAGCCAGGTGAGAGCTTCTGAGATCGCCAAAATCTCTGCCTGCAGCACGCTGCAATTAACGTGTATGCGGAAAGATATACTAATCTTCAACGTCCTCGAAAAGATACCGGCTCCCACTCCAGCATCCGTTTTGGATCCCACATATTCCTTGAGGGAATCTGACTCACAAAATTTTTACCAAACATATACTTAGGGGAGTATAACCCGTATATGCAGGGAGGTGAAGATTATTCAAAATTGGAGAGTCACATGTCACACGCTATACTGACCGGTCTAGCGAAATGCTATAATAATTGCTTGCAGCAAAAATATTGAGCGGTAAACGATATAGAAGCACATCCAGGCTTGCTGAAGGAGTGAATCTAATAGCCCCGGTTGCAGCAATAGTCGCCAATCTTTGCACCTTCCATAGTAGTCCTGTTGGACACCATTCTAAGTGCCTTCCACCAAACAAGAATGCCATGTAAAAGAATGAACCGAAGAACTGATGTGTACAGACACAAGACCACGTTCGGCTGTAGTCACCAGTTTCGACCTGTTACCGTCCTGCAGATATAGAGTGCCATAGTGGCTTTGCCAACACGTCCCTAAATATTTGGCCTCCACCCCAGCTTCCTGTCTAGGATGAGACCAAGGAACTAAGCCTTGTCAAGGAAAGCAAGTCTGAGTCCCTCCAGTATCGGAGGTTCGATGCCCGAAGTTACAAGTTCCGTTTTGTCAGCAACAACGCTGACCCCACTCCGACTAGCCCAACTGACCAGAGTCGATATAGCATTCAGCAGCGCCTCACTAAGAACGCTCGGAAACTGATTTGTAACTGCGATGGGAACACCGTCATCATGGGAAAAACCCTGCATCCCAGACTTTCAAGATCCAAAAGCAGTCTATTGATTGCTAGATCCCATAGCATAGTGAGAGCACACCACCCTACATATGAACCTACGCACAGTAGATTCTCCTAAACTAGATTGTATAACCCTAGAAGTTAATAGCAGGTCAATGAATCACACACGAGCAGACCCGAGAGTGCCTCAGTGATGGTCCCAGATAAGAAGTTGTTAAAGGCACCCTCAATGTCTAGAAAAATTCCTTCCTTCCTTGTAGACTTCAGGGCGGTGTTCACAGATCTGCCCTTCCAGTAAGCGTGCTGCGAGGTGGGCAGCAGTTGAGATGCAATACTACTTTGTAGATGTATGTCAATTAATCTCTGAAAAGCCTTAAGGACGGTGGAGGATAGACTAATCTGAAGTTTTGAAGTCAGTAGGGCGTGCATGTGAGCTCTTACCTGCCTTGGGTAGAAAAGTCACTTTAACCTTCCTCCATATATGTATAAGGAATGTATACCAACTCCAGACAAACTCTAAAAATAGTCACTAACCAAGGGTACACGATGTCCGATGCGTGTTGCAGGTTTGCCGGAATGATGCCTTCCGGCCCAGCGGATTTGTAAGGGTCGAAACTATCGATCGCCCATAGAATCTTTTCTTCTGTCTGTAGTAATTGACCCTAGATCACATGTAGTCCCAGCAATTGTAGATGAAGCCGAGGGCATTGTAATTGTTAAACTTCCGGGGAAATGCGCATCGAGCAGAGTCTCAATACTTGATATCGTCCAAGAGCCGTCCTCCTTTTGCAGGAAGCTAGGTATGGACGGAATTGTTGAGTGGATTTTACAAAGTCTAGAGATCTCATTCGGCTCCTCAATATGCTCACAGAAATAAATCCATGAGCTCCGTTTTGCATTTCTAAGCTCCATTAAAAAAACTCAAGGATTTCCAATCATCCTCCAGCCCAGTGACCTTACCCTTTTAAAACTTCTTCTGCACGCTCGTCTGTGTTCCGAAATCTGAGAGTTCCACCAGACTGGCTTCTTGTTTCCTCGGTGACTTGTAATGAACCACATTATGGTCTGGTAGTGCTGCTCCTACCGGCAGATCGAAGCAGCACCTGACGAGTAGTGATGTGTTGGTGGTACGAAACCAGAGGCGAGGGTCCCATTACACCCGGACCCAAATTCGACCGCGTGGGCGTCTGATCCGTCCGCCACCCATTCCATCCTTATCGACTATTTTTTTTTATTCCCCATTTTTACCTCCCTTGTTTGTGTTGTCTTCCCCAGGCCTATGAATTTATGTTAATACGTAAAGGACAGGGGCAACGAGCGGCGAAAACCCCGCCCACATCTCCCGAACACACTACAACAAGCATAGGTAGGCAGCTGCTTAGCTCGTTGAGGGGCCTTTTTCTTCGCCAGATGGCACGGCCCGACCTTCACGGTCATTATGCTCCCTAAGTCTCCGTCCCCACGGGCATCTTCGGATGCCCACCAAACCGTCCGTTACATACTTGTAGGACAATATTTGGATATCGCCCTATTTATTGCTTCCGTACTGGTGCTGGGCTGCCCCAGTAAAGGGGGCAGTACTTCCAGTAGAGCTTCTTGGTGCCGCTTCCAGTCCGTTCTCCTTTGATTTAAGATACACAGTGTGGCCACTGAACGCGCATCCAGGCTGAATTGTAGATAAAAGTGATCGGAAAACTAGTGCTCGGATGACACTCTTCAGTTCCAGAGCTGATGCTGGATATCCTCCGATTCAAGGGGTATATTGAAAACCTCTTGCCTATTGCGTGTGACGAGTGTTGGTTCACTACCTGCATTGCATATCAGTAGGCGCAAGATGTTACCCAGGTGGTATTTATGAGGAAGGAGCCGGAAGTTCGCGAAAGTGACTGTGAACGTTCGACGGCGCTAGAAGCGAATGCTCACGAGCTGAGCGGCGGCACATGCTTGTTGCAGCTAAGTTTCGGGAGATGTGGGCTGGGTTTTTCACAGATAACATATATCATGAACCTTGGGCGTAGACAAAACGACAAAGGTTGAAACTGGATCCCACCCACCTAGAAAAACCAGTAAAAAAATGTAGGCAATAGCCGTCGACCGACTTATGCTACACGCTGCAGCCCCATATGGTTTGGACCCTTGGCCTCTTTACCTATACAAACAATAAGCCCAACCATTGAGGTTCCGTGGCCGCCAAAAATGTCAGAACCTCCCATAGCGGAACAATAGAGATGACGTTTACGTCATCTCACTAACCTGAAACGGGGTAAAAGGGGGTTGCTCAAAGAAAAAGCCAATTGTTAGAAATTCAAAACATTATAATAAAAAGAAAACTAATTCATTATAAATAAATAAATAAATCATTCAACCAAAGTTAGAGAAAAAGTTTAAAGCCGAAAGTTCAGCAAAACTAAAGGTAGAAAATAATATCGCAAAATTTGAACTAAATTTGAAAAGCCAATAAAATAAATATTTTGTATAACGCATACAAAAAGACAATAAGTGCGGTACCTACACCTTTATCTGCAATGATCACTTTGGAGAAGAAGCGGCTGCAAGCTAATCAGTAAGAAAAACTCAAATATATTGTATGACTCAAGCAAATCCAAAAACTACAATAGAATAGAAAAAGGAAATTAAATGAAAATTGATGATGCGGTAACACTGTTTAAGCTTCCGTGGCACTTTAATCTGACGAGTGGTGTGGGGGCCCCGGGCAATAGTACAGTGGGGGCCCTCTACATTATACAAATTAGATTTTTTTTTATATTTTATGATTTGAATGCAATAGAATTTATTATTTAATCGACAAATTACATAAAAAAGATAAATTGTGTAAAAAGTACATGATGTATGAAATTTCTATGAAGTTAGGTAATGCAATTCATCCATAGCCCAGAAATCAGCTGCTTTCCTTTTTTCTGCTCCACTTAGGTAAACTCGAGGAACTTTGTGACGATCGGATGAGTGGCTCATGTTTGGCTACAGAGAGTTATAGAATGATTCATTTAGATACAGCATTTCATCCAACACCAAATTGTTCATGTGATACTTACGAATAAGTCTTTGATTTATTCGAAAATTGCACTTAGGATTTCAACCACTTTAAAAATTCAAATGAACCGTAATCTCTACTACAGACAGACCGATCCGATCAACACCGTCAACTTCGCTATGATGACGACTGCCTAATTATCTACCTATTCTGAGTTAATTTTTGTTTTCTTAAGACGGCATCACATATGCAGCATTCGGCAAATACCACGTAACAATATTTCCCGGTGCGTGTCTATTGATCGCAACTGGAAAATGAGGATGATAACGACTTGCGCTTCTCGGAACTTTTCTCAAATTTTCTCCAATTTTCTCAGCAACTGTATCAGATCAGATTGCCTATAAAAACTCGCCGGGTGGTTTCTCCGGGCTTCTCCGCTTTAACAGCAACTGTTTCAGATTGCTGATATAATGCTCTCCGCAACATTCGTGGAGCGTGTGTAAAATCATCAACCGAATCTTTATCTTGTCTTCTTTGTATCATGGAAAATGAGTATGTAGTTGCTTGCGGAATCAAAAAATGCAATGCATGTGCTTGGACCAAATATCGCAATTAGCACAGTTTAAATATTTTTCAAATGTTCAAGTATACCCAACACACAACTGATTGATTGAATTTCATTTTCAGCGCGCTGAGTGCATCGTTTTGAATATGTACAGTAGTTACTGTAGTTCTGCGATTTTTAATTCTTGACGTTTCTGAAGCTTTATTTTCTATGTACTGTGCTGGATCCCAAATGTGTGCCCCGTGGTAAATCCGGCTCTGCTCCGCCGACGCATCACAATCATGCAATCTCTACATTCAAAAGACACAGGTCTTTATGTTTGTTGATATAAAGACCCTCAAGGCAAGACACAAATGAGGGGCTCTCCTTGTACACTGCGCTGACATGCATATTATAGCGTGATAGACGATATTCGGAACAAACACCCGTCTAATCGCCCGGTCAGATAGGCTCCGAGTTGTTTCAAAAAGACTTTGATGTTGCCAAGCAATAACAAGGAGCCCGCGTCCAACCCGTTCAGGTTTGTTTTGACATGAGGTGCGAAAACCTCACGTCTGGTTACGCTTGGGAGTTCCCGATTTTTGTCGACCATTGGTTCTCATAGTAGTCCGGATGGCGCAACGGTTAGCACGTTCGCCATCTATGCACTGGGCACCGGTTCGATTCCTAATGAATGCGGTAGTCTTTGATGAAAAGGGGATTTACGTGTCGGGCTATGAGCCCCCTCAGCTGCTAAATGAGTGCCCATTTGGGGTAAATTCCTCGGTTGAGCGTGCTGCTGATCACACACCTCTACACAAAACACACCGTCACGATCTAGTAAATGAGATGGTGCTAACTCATCTCGACAGCTGGGTCCAAAATTGCACTGCTGCGCCAGTTATTTATGGGCCTATGTTACCTGGACCCGGAGCCTGCAGCATGAGCCGATCGACGGCCATTGATTGCACTTTTTTTTATTAGTTTTAATCTTTGTTGTGATTGTCCACTCAAAAGGCACATGATATGTTATCTATGTGATGGCTAGGGCAACGAATAGGCAAAAACCCCGACTACATCTCCCGAAACTAAGCTCGAACATGCATGCGCCGCTTAGCTTGTTGTTGAGCATTCGCTTCTAGCGCCGCTGGACAGTCACCGTCTCTTTGGCAAACTTACGGCTCCTTCCCCAACAACACCACCTGGTGAACACATTGTATGTATATTACAATAGCTAGTAGATGTAGCCCTCGATTGATTTTTTTTTTGCTCCATGAATGAACTTACTCTAACCCGTTGTACAAAAACGCACCTATTGTAAAATTTCATAATGCCACTAGTATAGCGTCGAAATTCGGGCCCGTCCAAATATTCCAAATCGTTTAGCCGTTAGCGTTAGCTGAATATGCCATTTTACCAACCTGAGAAGCAGCTTCAGTGGGAATCCTTCAACACATCACACTAGAGAAAACAGTCCAGTAGTAGCAGTATAAGTGCTGCTACATAAAAAACTTTTAATTTGAAACGCTGTTAATCTTGAAATAGAAAAAAAAAACGATTATTTCGTAAGCTGTTAATTTGTAAGACTGTTAACTTAGAATGTCTCAGAAAAGCTTCAACTACTCTGATGAAAAAAGAAGGACCACTAACACAAAGAAGGTGTTTTGTAGTCTCGATGTCCTTCAAGCAAAGCCGACGTCTGATTGGACAGACCCATTTCGCTTTTGTGAAATTTCACCTATAAGTAATCCATCATTAGTCTCAAGTTTCTGTACTATGCTTTTAGTAAGTTTTTAATTTAACAAAGTTGTTATATATGTACATATATGGGCTATAAATTTTCTGGAGGGCTTTTTCAGTGCTGAAATTTTTAATTCGCAGAATTGTCGGCCTCAGCGTCTTGGCTTAGACGCAGCCCAAACCACAATACGCTTTGCACTAACCACTAGTGGGTACATAGCACGGGATTTGAACTTACGAAAAAATCGGTATGATGAAACCGGACTGACGCTTTAACGCACCGAGCCAGCAGCCTACCAAGACCACAATAAATTATAAGATTCGATCTGCAAGATCATCCGTAGCCTCGTTGTCATAATTAAACAAACTGTTAATTTGGGAAGCTGTGTTTGTTTCTATTTTACAAATGTTAATCTGCAGCATAGATATATATTGTACAGATCGGTAATAGTACTATGCCCACTCTTCAGGTTATTTTCGAACCAACACGCGCATGCTCACTGCTACCCATTTGCACCCGGTCGCTATACGTTCGGTAAATGTCGTTACGCCATCGGCCACTCAGCCACAATTTTGACATTTACGAAGCATTTGGCCCCTCGCTTCTCGGGCACCTGGGCCAAATGTTAATACGTGTTGTGCGTGTTTCACCGCGCAGGCGCGAATTTGTCAACCATAACTCGATATTCAAATTTTTACCCCCACTTCGTAAGTGGAGCTAAGCTGAGAGCTAGTCCAATCAACTAATCTGATATGTTTCGATCGTGGTTAGTTTGCTGGGATTAATTAATACTGAAACATACTTCCACGGTATAAAAGTGGCCAATGCAAGAGGCTTCACTCGATAAGCTCTTTTGAATTTAACTGCCAGGAAATCGTCTCCAACTATGCGATTTATTCCTTGCACGCCCACCTCTTTAGCCCAGTGGCAGTCTATCCTTTCATCTCCGAAAATGCCAGTACTTATTAGTGTGAGGTCTGCTGTTTCTGGGGAAGGGGGATGTTCATGAAACCAACCCATAAGCTTTCCTTGATTGTCTCGCTTGGGTCTCAGAAATAAAAGTTAATCACGTGCCAGATTCTAGAACGGAACTTTCGGTGACCTGACCTTCAGCAGGTAGGGAACAGATGGCTGGGTTCTGTGTTAGAAGGACGGAGATGGAAAGTAGGGGGCCCGAACAGAACAATAAATGGATGAAAACCTGGGGAAACTGTAGAAGCTTTTTACCTGATCACAAATTCCACTTACATAACTTTTTCCGGAAATTGTTACTCGTGGAACCGCTATCGAGAACGTTCCAGGGAACTTCTGGATGAAACTGTGACTACGGTAACTGGAAACGCAATGTTTCTGGTGGTTAGAACGGTGAACTATTAAGAAAATGCCCGAAAATGTGTTGTATGAGAACACTCGCTTAAAAAGTGATTTTAGTTATGTCGAGTTTCTGAATTTTCTTTTGACCGAATTAAAAAGATTGTGATTACTTTCTAAACAAAATTTCATGCTCTACAACTTATGCTTCTTGCATGTTTACGTAATAGTAGTCGTTTTCAAATGTGACCATAACAGGGTTTTTCGCAAAGTTGAGAAAAATCTATGCTTTTCGATTGGATTGCGGCTACACCACTAAACCGAATTTGATGTTTAGTAGCTTATTTGACGCAGAATTTTATGTTCTTTAATTTTTTCTTACACGTTTTCTAGCTAGGTTCCACGGTTTTCAAATTATAATCAAAACTTCCTACAAACCGGTCCTTCCAACATACTAAGGCTGTGAACCTGTAGTGCACTTTTAACCAACTTATTGTAATATACGCATGTAAATACAACTTTTAATATTCAAATTGTTGAAGAGTTACCAGCACCTACTTAACAAAAAGAACGAAAATGTGTTACAAGGGAACACTCGTACAAGAACGTAATTTTAGTTATTTCAAATTTCTGAATTTTCTTTCGATCGAATTAAAAAGATTAGGTACTGTCTGAACGGAGAATTTCCTGCTCTCCAACTCTCACTTGTGGCATTTTTACGTATTAGTAGCCGTTTTCAAGTTTACAGACGTTCAGATGTAACCATAACAGTGTTTTTCGCAAAGTTGAGAAAAATCAACGTTTTTCGACTGTGGATTACACCAATAAACCAAATTTTACGTTTGGTAGTTCATTCGACGCAGAATTTTATTCTCTTTATTTATTTTAATACGTTTGTTTTAGCTAGGATCCACGGTTTTCAAGTTATAATCGAAAAACCAAAAAAAGTACCGAAATTTTGAGGTTTTTTGAGATTTTGACCATGTTCCGCAAAAAAATTTTGGTGGGAAGCTCCGGATTCGTGTTCAGCACCCCAAAAAACATAAAAAATCAAAGAAAACCAGGCCGAAGCTTCGCTTCGGCCCGGAGTCCGAAGCGTATATACCCTAGACTTGTACAGACCTAGTGGTGACACCAAAAGTAATATTGGGAACGACCATGCATTAAAAGTGAGTTTCCTATATAGCCAGTTTATAGGGGAGGTTGGCACTCATTCAGGGAGATCTTGACCATTCTCAAAATGAATTAACTAACCCATTCTACAAATATTTGTTGAATTTTTCAAGTCGCTAGCTTCATTCCATCGAAAGTTATTGCTTATTTGAAGTCTCACTTGTAGGGGAGGTAAGGGTTCCTTGGGTCGGATCTTGCCCATCATTGCCACCAACCAATTAGATCACCCTACAAACATTCAAACAAAATTTTAAGTCTCTAGCTTCACTCTATCGACAGATATCGCTTATTTGAAGTTTCGTTTGTAGGGGAAGTAGGGGTTTCGTTGGTCGGATTTTACGCATTTTCAATGTTAGCCAACTGGATACTACTACAAACATTTGGCCAAAATTTCAAGTCGCTAGCTTTATTTTGTCGTAAGTTATCGCTTGTTTTAAGTGTCATCTCTAGGGGAGGTAGGGGTTCCTTAGGTCGGATCTAACCCGTCTTTAATGCCAACTAACTCAATCTCACTTCAAACATTTGACAAAAATTTCAAGCTGCTGGCTTCATTGTATCAAAAGTAATCGCTTATTCTAAGTTTCATTTGAAGGGGAGGTAGGGGTTCCTTGGGTCGGATCTTGCCCATTTTCAGTGCTAACTAATAAGACCTTACTACCAACATTCTGCCAAATTTTCATTTTGCTAGTGTCATTCTATCGAAAGTTATCGTAATTAAAATAATATTAAATTTTTTGAATTTTGTAGGGGAGGTAGGCGTTCCTTTGATCTGATTATGCCCAACTTCGCAAAACCTAAGCAGCTTCTCACCCCAGGGTTACATGCCAAAAATCAGATGTCTACGTCAATTGGTTGAAGAGTTATGGACAAAAAACCTGAAAAGTAGGGTAGTCCGGGCTCTTTGTAAGAAAATTACCGTTAGTTTTGAACTGATCGATCTTATTTTTCCAGGGGAGTATAAGATTACCATCACGAGCAATCTACCAAAGCTAGAGGTTTTCATGTTTATTTAATCGGGAGTTATAAATACATTTAATTATTTTACATATGTAGGGGAGGTAGGCGTTCTCTGGGCCTGATCATGCCCATTTTCAATACCAACCAACTAGATCAAACTTCCAACATCTAGTCAAAATTTCAAGGCTCTAGCTTCATTCTATCGAAAGTTATCGTGCGAACGGACAGACAGACAGACAGACGGACAGACGGACAGACAGACAGACAGACATGGCTTAATCGAATCAGGAGGTGACCCTGATCATTTATATATATACATTGCTATACCTCCGGAGCCTCCTTTAAGGTGTTACATATTTCCGTCGTGACAAAAACAATATACCCTATACTAAAAGTCTAGGGTATAACTAGGGTATAAAAATTCTCTACCAGAATTTGTTTCCCCGAAGCCCTTCAGAGCTCCTAATGACTGGATTATAGCAGCAACCTGCTAATGCTAAAAGTGATTAGCTGCTAAAAAAGAAATATTGTACATGCTTAACGCGAACCACCTCTTCTATCTAGACTGAAATCAATATGGCCCGGCAAATATTGAAAGAAAATCTTGGATCAAAGTTAAGAGAATTGTCGGAACTTTGAAAATAAAAATGAGCCCACACTTCCGAATCCACATCAAATTTGGCCAGAATGACCTGACCGAACAAGTATCAATTTTCGATACATCCAAGTTTCCTTATGTCAACCCTTCATAGATTCTATTGACAACAAATAGTGCTTCTACCACAGATGCTGCAACTGTCTTGTAACAAGTACGTACACTTCTTGCTAACTCAACAATTTTGTTGTCATTTGGCCTCAGCGCTGTTGTTTGGTATGTGATTTTCTTTCTTCGGTCTATTTATTAATGGATGCACTGCGGTTTGAGGCCACTTGTAAGTTGTAACTAGGATGCAAAATTATTGTACCATCTATAGGGCATCCTCTCGTCCGATCGTTGTACATCCCGTGTCTTGTAGTACACGATGCATGTGTGCTATTTGTCGTTGATAGAATCAAAACCAGCTCAACCATTCAGCTGAAACGTATTATCTATTGTACGGACATCGGCCCGTGTACAACCATAATAAGACAAAAGAACTGTGAGCAAGTGCAACATGAGAAACACTGGATGTGGTCTTTGCAGGACCAGTAAAGTTGAACTGGTCAACATTCCCTTAACCATAACGTGATTGTGCCCCAACCGTTATGTTTGTATTGCTGCAGCTTTTAGAATATAAATAGGGCCTTGGAGCGAAAATCCGGGCCAGGGGTACAGCGATTCAGGGTCCCGACTCCAAAGGGTCATATACAGGGTGTCCCGCGTTAGGTGGGCAATACTGATAGGGGTTATACCAAACTTAGTTTGAGGATTAATGTCACCAATTAAATTGGCATATCTTTGACCGGGGATATTTTTAGTGTCGGGGCCCGGGGTGAAAAAATCACTTTTCACTCGGATTTTTTGTCATTTATTGCTCGCGTCACCCTATGACTCAAATTTGCAAAAAAAAAATTTTAATTTTTTTTTTTAATTTTTATTTTTTTTTTTTTTATTTTTTTGTTTTTATGATTTATACTGAATGTTTGGTATGTTTAAAACTGATCAAAACGCTGTTGTACGCAGAGCGAGCGTTCATGTTTGTGCGATACTGAGGGTTGCGATCCCTTAAGCGCGGAGCGAGCGGAGCACACACAAGGGGATTTGCGAATATTTCAATTTTCCAGACCTCCAATATACCAAACATTCAGTATAAATCACGAAAAAAAAACTAAAAACTTAACACAAAAATAAAAAAAAAAATTTTTTTTTTTTGTAAATTCTAGACTTTTAGAGTGACCTGAGTGAAAAGTGACAAAAATCCGAGTGAAAAGTGGTTTCCCCAGCCTGGGCCCCAGAAACTAAAAGGTTGCCAGCATACTCATAAGGGGAAGTTTGAAACAACCATCACGTGATAAGTGATGAGTGCGGCACTCGATCTAGTTCTTCGCTGGTACGCTGAAGTTGGTCTGCGCGTTAACCCACATAAAACCATCTTAGTTCCATTTACTCGGAGAAAAAATTCCAGTTTAAGCTCGGTCAGCCTGGGCGGGAGGGTACTCACATCCTCCACCGAAGTCAAGAGTCTGGGCATAACGTTGGACTGGAGGCTCAACTACAGCGAACACGTGGAAAATGTTATTAGGAAGGCCACCCGGATCATGTGGACTTGCAGGTCCCTCTTTGGAAAAACCTTGGGTCTCACCCCTAAGATGACTAAGTGGTTGAATCTGATGCTGGTACGACCACCTGTCACATATGGCGCGATAATATGGTGACCCAAAACGCAGCAACGATTCACCACACAGTTGTGTACCAAATTACAACGACTTACATGCCTTGGTGTGTCAGGAATCTGCGGTTCTTAGCAATCTTCGAGTGTGTTTAACTCATGATGCTCAGGTGTACAATCAAGGCCACGTGAATATTCTGGAGAGCATTCCTGGCATCAGCTCCAGATCAGATTACATGACTACGGAACTTTGCTTTGATGTAAAGTTTTTAGTCTCCATCGCTAGTCGCTTGGAGTGGGATATTGGCTGTCCTTGTCCTGACCCCAAGTGTATCTTGTGATTTACCGACGGAACGAAAACGGAACAAGGTGGTGGTGCTGGGATTTTTGGTCCGAACACCAGGGTTTCAATCGATATGAGCACTTAACTCCAAGCTGAGACCAATGCTATTGAGGCCTGCGTCAGAGAAATTCTGCACAAGAAGTTTAATCATGCTAATACCGCTTTCTACACTGACAGCCAGGCAGCCATTCAGGTTCTTTGTTCACATAATTTCTCGTCGAAACTAGTGAAAGAGTATTCTGATACCCTACAGTTTCTCTCAAAAACCAATCGAGTCACTCAATGTCTCTTTTTTTGGTACCAGGGCCTCGGGACATTCAGCGCAACGAAGCTGTAGGTGAACTTGCAAGACAAGGTTCTTCGGGAACTTTTGTCGGACCTGATCCCTATTGCGGTCTGAGCTGGGCCACTGTCATGGCGCTGGTTAGGGAATGGACTATGGACGAAAGGCTGCGGCAATCTAAAAAGCTAGCCGTCTGTAAAGCGGACGTGAGCTTGGTCGTTGGTTAACTCACGGCACACAAATGGGTCTGTCCACTGAGATGGAGTCCGGTTTTGCCAGGAGGGTAATGAGTCCACCAAACACCTACTCTGCGAATGCCCGGCGCGGCGGTTGCGCGCTCCAAGCTTATGCTTCTTGGCGATTCCATCGTGAGCTCCGCAGAGTGCATCTACAATGGACCTACTGGCTTTCATTAGGTTGATTGAGCGTCTTTTGGATTAGTGAAGACTATGACACAAGATCTGATGGTGACAATGCCTACCAGTTGGGCATCTTAGCCTGCCTTTATTTATTTATTTATTATTATCGGAATAAAATGTGGTTCCTTTCCATTTGGTTGATAAGAATCTGAATTACTGAATTAAACAGTGCACGCACGCAATATAAAGTATGAATGAACCATTTTATCGTTGATCGTTGTTTTGGTACCTGAACTACATTCGTTTAATGTGAAACGGATACATAATTCCAGACCAGACAAATGCACACCTGAATGCCCTAAACAAAAGCAATCCAAAAAATGCTCGTAAATGTGATTTCACTCCTTAAACGTGTTGAGGAAGTCGTCTTCATGCTAATGATTTGCCTTTTTTCTCCTCCAATGCCGACACACAATTATTTTCGCTTGCTTATCCGGTGTGTCAACAATGTTAACATCTTCCCTTTGCCTTTTCACTATGTTTGTGTATACTCGTATCTTCAATGGCCTTAAAGGACTGCTTTTGATCACACACTTGACTGAATACGTGTGAAAATTCGTTGCACTCTTCACGATCGAGTGGCTAGGGACACGGCCTGGCACTTTGCTTCTCGTTAACTACTTATAAGAAGAGTGTTCTTAGGGCGTTTTCAATGAAACTATAAAATAAGAATGTCTCCTCCAGGGAATTATTCTTAATTTCCAAAAGATGGTTAAATCAATCAATCATTAAGTCAAACAATCATTTATAATAATTATCATAGTATTCTGTGTGCACAAATGTGGACATGGACAGGGTGTTTTTCGGATTCATGAGCCCTTATCGGAAGCAAATGTCGTTTGAAAATCGTTTAGCTACAATTAATTACAATTTGGAAGATACGTATGTGTAGTCAAATTACATACGTAGATATACTCGTACGTATTTAAAGAGTACCCGTATGGGGATTGGATTGTAGAGGCGTCAGTCGTTTGTTGTGCAATACTTTTGATAGAAATAACATTGAATACGTAATGCAACATTAACATATCCTACAGTGCTATCGCGTTGAGTTAATATGTAGTTAAGAGTCAGATGCGCATAGGTAGTTCCTCTTGAAAATATTTCAGTTTACAGTTAAGTATTATCTAAGTAAATTGATAAGATTAAATGAGGGTATAATCGTCTGTTGAGCTACAAACTTTATGCTTCTCTTGTTAGGTAAGACAGTGTAACAGTAGCAGAAGGGGAAGTGGTTTGACGTTGCCGTGAAGGCCTGTCAGACGTCAAAATATAAAAACTTCCTACCAAAGTTGGTCAGTCAACGCGTTGGTGTGACGGGAGTTGTAGGGCGGGTTTACGACCCACTCAGGCCATACCCGTTACCATTTTAAGTATCACGCGTCTGCCCGAGACAACACAACACACGGACCAAGAAAAATCAAACTACAATAAAATATATTTCTGATCATCGAATTAAAGAAAACAAAGAAACGGTAACCAAACGAAACAAAACAAGAAAATTACTCCTCTGCTGGTGTTGGATGGTTGGCAGTTGACTATCAGTGCCGCCGTTGAGCCGAAAAAATCCCCCCTCGCTACATACTTATAGCCCCCGCACACATTCACATCCATACACACACCTCTGCCCACACTTCGCCAACTCTCGAACGCCTAGCAACACTTTTTCCACTCCAGCTGGTACGATTTTATCAAAAACCAGACCGAAGCGTACATACTCTAGACGTGTACAGACTTACTGGTGATACCCAAACTATGCATTAAAAGTGAGTTTCCTATGTGGCCAGTTTATAGGGAAGGTTGGCACTCATTCAGGAGGATCTTGACCATTCTCAAAATCAATTAACTAACCTATTCTACGAATATTTGCCGAATTTTTCAAGTCGCTAGCTTCATTCTTTCAAAAGTTATTGCTTATTAGAAGCCTCACTTGTAGAGGAGGTAGCGGTTTCTTTTGTCGAATTTGGCGCATTTTTGATAACAACGAACTAGATCCCAGTACAAGCATTGACCAAAATTTCGAGTCACTAGCTTTATCGAAAGCTATCGCTTATTTGAAGTTTAATTTGTAGGGGAGGTAGGGGTTGCTTGGGTCGGATCTTGCCCATCATTGCCACCAACCAATTAGATCATGCTGCCAACATTTAAACAAAATTTCAAGTCTCTAGCTCCATTCCATAGAAAGTTATCGTTTATTGGATATAGTATCCACCAGAGGACACCGATCTTCATCTCAATATGTGATTCCATTCGCAAGAACCGAGCTTTACTATCATTCCCCCTTAGTAAGATTCCCGCGTAACCATGATAGTCTTCAGCTTGGGCCTTTTCCATCATCGCTTTTTATTTTTAAAATGTACCTTAAAAGTATTTTATTTAACGGTTTGACGGTCTTTTTTTACTTTCTTTCTTTTTAGTTTTTCTTTTTAATTTTTCATATCTTTTTTCTTTTCCTTTATAACGTATTCTTTTTAACTTAAACATTTTTATTACTATTTTTCCGTTATGTTTAATTTTTTCGAACTATTTTTCTTAAATTAAGATATTTTGGATTCTTGTTTATTAATTATAAACTCTCTTTTATCACTTAATTTGTTCATATCATTGTATTCCGTTCTGTAATTGGGATTTTTTGTCCTGTTGAACAGGAATTAAATAAATAAATAAATAAATCAGCCCTGCGGATTTCAGGTTAATTCCGGCAAAAGATATACTGTTCTTCATTAGAAGAGTGGATGATCTTTTGACGGTTTAATGGACTATGCCACAATGGACTAGGCCTGTTCCTAAGACCGGTCCACCGATTTAAAACCGGTCTTCTGCTAGTACCGGTCCTGAGACTCCCAAGTACCCGTTTCGAAAAACCGATTTATTAAAAAAAACCGGCTTATGATCATAAAAACCGGCTCTTGACCAGTAAAAAACTGACTCATTAAAAACCCGATTCACCAAAAAACCGACCGACTTGTTACAAACCGACCGGCTCCGGCGAGTTAAAAACCGGTATTTTGGTGAATCAGCCTTTTAATGAGTCGGTTTTTAACTCGTCGAATCCGGTCTGTTTTTAGCAAGTCGATTTTGAGTACTCGAGTACTCGGCCGGTTTTTTAATGAGTCGGTTTTTAGCCCGGTTTTCAACAATGAGCCGTTTTTTTTATGATCCGGTTGACCGCTAGGAAAACCGGTTTTCATAAAAACCTAAAACCGGTCTTAAAATCTTAGGACCGAACAGGTCTACAATAGACCTCTTATGGTCGCAGTGCCCACCCGCTGGATCAGTAGTCCGTTGTATTATTATTTATCTACTTATCTATAGGCATGTTGGGTGTCATATCAAAAGGAATAGTGAGTACTTTCCATTTCTGGTATTTTTTAGGGTTTTGTATTTAAAACAAAACCCTTATGAAATCGGTCATGCGTCCGTCTGTCCGTCTGTCTGTCCGTCTGTCCATGAAATATCTCATGAACCGCTGAAGCTACATATATGAAATTTTGTGGAAATATGTAGAATTATAATAATTCGTCGGAGAAAACGATTCGTTGTAATAGGCTGACTTTAAGGGGAGGTCCCCATAGAGGGGAAATGAAGGTCAAGATTTTTTTTTCATCTGGTATAGGCAAGTGGGGTATCATGAGAAAGGTAACATCGAGTACATTCCATTTTTGGTATTTTCATCAAATTTGAAAAAAGGGGAAGAGAGGTAGAGGGGAAAATATGTGATCCGAGTTTGTCCCCCCCCCCCTTGCATTTCGAGACCGTTACACTTAGACATATTAAAATTTGCAGGAAAGCGGCATTTCACAAGTATAGAAAACCAAAAATCGTAGAATTTTGATATCTTATCAAAAAAGGTTAATAATAGTACATTTCTATAGTTGCAGTTAGCACACCCCTGCACCCCTCAAACGCATCACAGGTCAAAAATATTGATGACCAATGATAACCAACACTATAGGCAATAATGTCTCGAAGTTTCATTACAATTACGTTGTATTTAATAATAGTACATTCATTTAAAGTTAGGCGTTTTGACACTATCCACACAAAAAATACACCTACCCGCCTCATAGGTGTGAGTACTACTTTCATGTTGTTTTTGTAGTGCGAATTCCAGTTATTTAATTAATCATTTTTGAAAGGGTAAAAATTGGTTGGGGGCGCTGACTAATACAACTCAGCCGTGCAAGGCTTTCCTCTGCCCACTAGAATAAAAAATAGTTACAAACCCAATGAATATCAATCATCAAAATATTCATTGCTAAATTACACCTACTATTGACGTTTTTTGTTGCACTAATCAATTATTATAATTGTTTTTCAGCCACTCACACCGAGCACTACTATTTTAATGAACAGCCAAATTTCGGTGCATTACTCAAAAGTAATCAAAAACTTACCCAAACCAATGCAAAACTAACGGGATCTTATCGCTATTCTTTTCTTTGCACGCTATTCTTAGAAAAATATGAACACGTGTTCAATTTGCAATGTTCAGTATGTCGAAACATGAATATTTAATGTTGTGAGGTGCTGCACTACTATTTTCATGAACACAACTGTATATACTAAAATAAGCGCTTGCTACAAAACCCTCGGATTGCGGGCGTAGTCCTCTATATTCCGGTTTCATTTCCAATTTGAAATAGCTACGATGGAGTGAAGGTTGAAAAAATTCTAAAAATGATATTTCATTATGGCCCGTTTTCTCAATGTCCAATTAAAATTTAACCTCGAGATAAAATTTGTTGTTGTTGTTGTTTTCCCTGTAAAATTTGACAGATGGGTACGTTCAATGTCTGTTTAACTGGAGTTTAAATTTTAATCAGACATTGAGAAAACGGGCCTATGATGCATGATTAAATATTAAACGATTGATATGAGACTAGTTGGTTAGTTATTCAGTGTTTAATTGCCGTCGTAGCTACTTCAAATAAGGCGAAAACACCAGAAATGTGTTAAACTCATTATCTCCTTTGATATGACAATCAATATGCATGCCTACAGTCGAAGAAAAAAAAGACACCTGGCGCAGTGAAGCCAGAGGAACTGATTTTTTATATGGGCTGATTCGAGACCATCTATGAATTAAGATATGGGTGGGATACTTAACTGCAGTTGTTAGTACCAGGTGCAGCTGCAGATTTATGTATTTTGATATGCGGGCGATATTTTCAGATTATGAAACTTTTTAACTATTCGATTGATTTTACTATAATATATGAATTTATTTATCTCCGGTTTCATTTTAAGCTTCATCAACTAAATGCCTTTCATGTAGGTAAATTTTTGCTTATTACTTTTTGCTGTTATGTTATTGTAACCTTGCGACTGTACCGTGGATTTTCCTGAAACTCCACCGGAAGCTATTCCTCACAAACTTTCACCAACTGGACAAGTTTCGTTCAACTAGATTTTTCCGTTATAAATTAATTGTGATTTCATAATTGTACGGTTATATGGCTGTAACTCTGGAACTCACTCATTGATGATGCTGAAATTAAATAGGAGCCCAGTCCTGACGATCGCCCACCAATTATAAAAGATTCACTTAGCTAGCTTCTTGTGTTATGGAGTTATTTTGCTTAGAAAATTTTGGCGTTAAATAGTTGTAACTTTTGAACCGTTTGATGCGTTTCTTTGAAATTAGATAAGACCCAGTCCTCCTTAACATCCACCAACTGGATAAGTTTCGCTGAGCTAGCTTCTTCCGTTACGTAGTTATTTTGTTTATAAAATTATGCCGTTATTTAGCTGTAACTTTTTAACCGCTTGATGGATGTTTGTTAAAATTCAATAATAGGCTAGTCCTTATTGTCGTCTACGTACTGCACAAGTTTGGTCTAGCTAACTTTTTCCGTTAAGGAGTTATTAGGCTTAGATAATTTTGCCGTTTTATAGCTGTAACTTTTAAACCGGTTGATCGATACTACTGGATTTCAATAGCAGTCGGCTCCCTACTATCTATCAACTGGAAAAGTTTCAGCTTCCGTTCGACTGTAATCATGTCCACAACATTTTGCGAGGGAGGGTCGAGTAACTGATTTTTTCTTCGAAAATCAGTTAAAAAATTGGCCCCCTTTTTTCGCTTTTTCTGACCCTTTCGATCAATTTTTTGTTTTATAACAAAATTAACCTCAGGTTATTTTTTTCTAGCTTAAATTTTATTTGACCGTTCTACACATTTGATATGATACGACGACGAATCAGCAGAGGCCGCGTTTGTTTATTTTTTCTAGCATATATATTTTTAAGTAAGTCTCGAAGCATATCCTAACATGAGCTTATTTTTTCGTTAAGTTCGGTTCAATGGAATGCCTCTAAATATCCCCATAAATGTCCTCATACGAATATGAGGATGGTCGATGTGGTCGAGTATATTTGATTATGAATAGTGAGGATAGGGATATGGATGAGGATGCCTATTTTTCTGAGGATAATCTGCAATCGCGGATGAGGGTGTGAATATTCCTTATATTCCTACTTAAAAGTAATTAAATTGCCCATGCTTGCTCTGAAGGGTATTAACCTTTTTATTTTTCGTACCTGAAAAACAAGAATGTACTTCCACTCCGAAATTCTAATGTTGGCGTAACCAATGCCCGGGCCCGCCCATTCATCATTAAATCAACTTATCGTTTTCAGGAACATTCTTGCATAAAACTCGTTCTAATTGTCAAAACGACACAGGCCAAACAAAACTCCTAACAAATCCATCAAATACACTTGTAACTTATAATTAATTACATTTTCCACAGGCATCATAGCCCTCTATTCTTCCCAATCTGAAGCAGTGTAATATGGCCAAAACTAGAAAAAATGGCAAAAAACACAATCAAGCATGTGAAAAGACCAACAATCCCATAGATAATCTAGAAAAAATAGATACACGCATCCGCACAATGCCACGCACATTTAATGTTGTGCTGTTGAACCCAATCAAAGCTTTTTTGAGCATTTTGAGCGAGCTGCAAAGAATCTGCGCACCAATCATTTCTATAATGTAAATTGTAAAGATGTAATTTCCAACCATTTTCCATCAGGTGTTGAGGAAGGAGGAAGGCTGGTGCTGTTATTCCACTCGGAGCCATCTATTCCATACATATTGTATGGGAAAAGTCAAAGACCTTGAAATGGGTAAATCATCATCATCGCCATCCGCAGCTTCTATGCCATCAACATCATCATCAACATGAAGCTAATTTTTTCCAGATATCCACCTTCAGACATAAGCTTTTCTATCCAATACAGCGCTCTAGCTGATCTCTAGCTTCTCAATTTGGTTGTAAATTAACAGGCTAACCAGCTATGCTTGCACGGCTTCGCCTTGCCATGTCTTTCTTACCTGGCTTTTACCTCTTTTTGTCGATGTAAGTTGAATGTACTTTTTCCAAAGCAAAGACCCGCTGTGAGCTCGTTGAGGTCAAGATACCGTCGTCATCGTATCCATCTTTCTCCATCGGCCTAACAAACAAAGAACAAGAACCCGAAGATGGCAACAGAACAGTAAACAGAGGTGAGTGTCTAAAGAAGTTCAATTTTCGGTATCAATATTATCGTAACGTAGTTTTGTTTATATTTTTTACTTTCGGTCACTGCGACTGTTTATTTTGATTTACCTAATTAAAATTCTGAGGCGAGAAGAAGACGATTTCATACGGTACACAGCACGCGAAGATGTTGTTGTGCTGTCGCTCCACACTCGCCGATTATTATTTCATGATATCTAAATAAATGAGGTTTCCTTTTTAGTATGCAGATACTGCACCGACTGATATCCATTTGAAGATGGTCCGATTGTTTTGGAACTATCGCCACGCCATACCAATGCCGAAGCACGCTAACTTCCTACATTTCGCGCTGTTGGGGTATACGCGGTTTCTTTCCTTCCACCTCGTTCGATATCGATGGTACTTGTATTTATAAACAAACTATTCAGTGAAGTGAGCCCATTTCCATATTTGAATGATACACCGAGCAAGCGTTCTAATAGCCGCCATACATTATCCGATCCGTCGCCCGACCGATCGGCTGATGGATCGCCACAAAATGTCAACTGATCAAAAATTATACGGAACTGTCAAAAAAATCGTCAACGATAAGCGCATACACGGGCCGATCCATCGGCAATGCATTTTTGCATCAAACGTTAAATAGTACAATACATCTTGTTGGACCGTTTCGTCAACCGAAAATTGGCATAAGCGCGCGCACCGTAGTCACGATGGAAAGTGAACTTTGATAAAAAAGTTTAATAATTTGCAAACGCTGTTGAAGCATGTGTCTCTCCAAGATTAAATGGCATACACTGACGTTTCAAAGTGTGAAAGAATTGTGAAGCCAAAACTGAAAAACGGCACCCCCCTGTAATGAACCACCTGTAACGAACCATATTATGGTCTGGTAGTGCTGCTCCCACCAGCAGACCGAAGCAGCACCTGATGAGTAGTGACCTGTTGGTGGTACGAAACCAGAGGCCGAGGGTCCCATTACACCCGGACCCAGGTGCGACCGTGTGGGCGTCTGATCCGTCCGTCAACCATTCCATCCTTATCAACTATTTTTTTATTCCCCATTTTTACCTCCCCTGTTTGTGTTGTCTTCCCCAGGTTTATGAATTTTTGTTAATACCTAACGGACGGCTTGGTGGGCATCCGAAGATGCCCGTGGGGACGGAGCCTAAGGTAGCATATGACCGTGTAGGTCGGGCTATGCCATCTGGCGAAGAAAAAGGCCCCTCAACGAGTTTAGCTAAGTTATGCTTGTTGTAGCGCAGTTCGGGAGATGTGGGCGGGGTTTTCGCCGCGCGTTGCCCCTCTCCTTTACGTATTAACAAAAATTCATAGGCCCACGCGGTCGCACCTGAGTCCGGTTGTAATGGGACCCTCGGCCTCTGGTTTCGTACCACCAACAGATCACTACTCATCAGGTGCTGCTTCGATCTGCCGGTGGGAGCACCACTACCAGACCATAATATGGTTCATTACACCCCCTTACCACCCATTTCCACATCTCGTAGGCCATAGCTTCGGGAACTTTTATTGTAGTATGTTTGCCTTCAGACTAGTCCAAACAAACCCCCATAGTTCATTTTTGTGGTATCGACATTTGTAAGTCTTATTGCCGGGGGTATATGTAACTTTTTGCAATTTTTATTTTGAAGCATTTTCCGGCGAAAATTCGTTGTCACATTAATGACGATTGCCTTGGTCATCATAGTCGTCTAACGTTTAATTTAAGTATGTAACGACGTGGATAAATACTAGCCGCTTTCGAATCAATACATTTCGGTCTCAGACCGAAAAGAATGTCACGGCTCTGCGACGAGCAAACTTAAACAGCCGCCATACAGCTACTCCGCAGTCGTGGGGGCGAACTACGGACTTAGTATATATTTAGATGGGGGCGAACATTCAGCCAATTTGCTTTCAATTTTGATCCGGTGAGATTCCATACGAGACCTGGATTTAAACCGGTCTGCTATTTTGTATGAAAATGGTCTGAGATCCGGCGAATCGAAAGCGGCTACTGTTGTCAATTTTCATGTTTTAATACAACACTTTTGTACCTCCCACTTCTCACAATATTTAAACGCAATTATCTCAAAACTTGTTTTTAAAAGTTATGACACTTTTCATCTCATGATGTTATATTATTTATCACAAAGTGACTTTTCGGCTAGCATTAGCCCCGTTCGAATCATTCGGACATAGGCTAATTTTCATACAAAACTTGTAATGGGGTGAAAATAATACTGAAGGATCATTACTCATCAGGTGTTGCTTTCGATCTGTTGGTCGATATTCTGGTCGAAAGCTACCCCTGATGAGTAGATATCCGTCGGTGGTACAAAACCAGAGGGCGTGGGTCCCAATACATCCGGACACCGATGCGAGCGCAAGGGCATCTGAGCCGTCCAACCATTCCATCCTTATTGCCCCATTTTTTTACTCCCCATTTTTGACTCCCGTGTTTGTGTTGTCTTCCCCAGGCCTATGAATTTTTATTAATACGTACACAATTATTAATACGCGGGGAAAACCCCGTCCACGTCTCCCTAACTGAGCTACAGCAAGCCTACGCCGCTGGTTGAGGGACCTTTCTTTCGCCAGATGGCACTCCCCGACCTTCACAGTCATTATGCTACCTTAGGCTCCGTCCCCACAGTCATCTTCGGATAACCACCAAACCATCCGTTAAATATTTTGCGCCCAACGTGGGGCCCATTTCTGGTAAAGAACAGGACCAAAAGGGACCTCGTCGATTTCTCCTTAGTCCTTCCACCGATTTGCATCCCCACAAGCACATTCAAGCTGCTTGCCCTAAGTCTTAGGACTTCGCCACTTTACTCCACGTATTTTCCCTTCCAGTAGCTGTGATTTCCTCTGTAGCAACCCCATCCTTCCTATAGTAATACTTAGGAGTGTACAAAAAATACGAGAAATGTTCAATAATTGTTTATATAAGCTGTGTTGTTTTCAAACGAACAAAAGACTGTTTCCATACAAAACGATCGGCCGGTTCATAATCCACGTCTCGTGTTGGATCACATTTGGATCAGAGTTGAAAGTGAATTGATTGAACGTGAACTTGTCTCTCGGAAATTCGCCTCCACGCGGCGAATTATCTGTATAGTATGGTGGCTATTTGAATTCACTCGTCGCTAATCCATTCACTCTGGATCTTTGTACGATTGTATTAAACGGGGCTAATGTAATCCACTTGAGTTGGAAAAAAAATATTTGTACCGTGTCGACCACTTTAAAGTTTTGGTATATTATAATTCACTGGGCGACGCAACGCGGTTCGCGCTTTGGCTAACAGTGGCTTTGGCTTTACCGCTGTAGCGTATAGAGCGAGCGAAGCGAATGTTATAGGGCGGTGTACTGAGGGTTGCAGTCCCTTAAACCGTAGAGCACACGCAAGGCAATTATCTCAACCCCTTATTGGTCAAAGAAACGAGCCACTATGGGTCGCCCGGTGAACTACGAATGTTCGTCATTTCAATATCTGTAAATGCCCGAAATTAAGAAGTTATGCTGAAAAGATACATACTATGTTTTGTATTTGAAATGCAAGTAAAATGAGGTGAAATAGGAAAATTTTGAAAGAAACAAAAAAAATCAATATTTTTCAGTTAAGAATGGGATGGAGTGGATCATTGTTATTCCAAGTTATTGACTTAGCTTCGCTTTTGCACTACCACCAAAAAAATAAATCGGCTTACTCCTCAGGAGCTACCTTAATCCATCGGGAAGTAGCTCGACCAAGCCAGAGTTGTATTCCGACTTAAATCAGTATACCTGAACCAGCAATGATCCAACGTTTTGTCGCGCTCGGTGGCCGTGGTCGTTCGGTCATCGCTCTACGATACTAATCTAGAGCTCGGAGTTCAAATCTCGCCGCAATCAAAAACTGCCTGTGGGTACTACTGTGCTCCAAACTTGTCAGTATGAAGACGGCGCGGATAGGAGGTGCATGCTAGCAACTGCACTTCCGAAAAATAGATATGCTATCGAAACGTCAACAAGGCATGAAAATGCTAGAGATTTTGACGCACCCATACCCCTGGAGGGGTCAAGGCAATTGACCATGATCCACTCCATCCCATTCTTAACAACTAGATATGCGCAAATGCGTGATAAATTCATACAAATTTTCATTGAATTATAATTCGTACTCATGCTATGTAATGTACACTAGTGAAAGCATTGTACACACTACACAGAGACGTACGAATTCCGATTTAGGTCGGACTACAACTCTGGCTTGGTCGAGCTGCTTCGCCTATGGATTAAGGCAGCTTGTGAGGAGTAGAATCCATCGTGTGGACGAAATCAAGTGACAGGAGTTATGAATTGGCTATAAGCCGATTAGTTTTTCAGTGGTAGTGCAGAGCGAAGTTAAGTCATTGACTTGGACTAGCATTGATCCACTCCATCCTATTTTTAACAACTAGATACGCGCAAATGCGTAATAAATACATATAATTTTTCTTGATTGTTAATTTTATACAGCTTTACTAGATAAGTAAAATGTATTTTATTACTGGATGGATTTAAGACATTCGATACTAGCTGTGATTGAATGTTTATCGTAATGGTATTCGTTGCGTGGTTTTCCGGTTAACGCGAATTCAATACGAAGAAACTGGAATTTCGTACAGGCCAGCTTCTACTTTTCAAATAATTGTTGAAATTTTAACATTAACAATAGTTTCTATTGTAAATTATCTATAATTAATTAAACCTAGCACGCGCTACGATCTGGGTCTGGGGTTAAACCTGCGTGTGTTTCACCTGCGTCCGGGCTGTACCGACTCATTGTCAAGATGAATCTAATGTAGGTGCGGGCTAGTATTTTCAGCGTCGTTTGAATCAGTTTCGATATGTGGTTGGTAGACTTATTGTGAAGGAAAAATGAATCTTAGCCGTACGGTATGTGAATCGCGGCCTGTGCCTGCACCAGTATGAAACGTATACTGGTACCACAGTCAATTAGTATAACTGGTGTGCGTGTGCTAGTACTTGTACATACGAGTATAATAGAATGTATTATTATTTGTCCTAGCCCCTAGTGGGGCATAGCGCGTCAACTGTTCCCATGTGGCTTACTTGTGGTTTCGTTACGATGTATGTTTGCTCGCTGTACGATTCTCCACTTCTCTTGCTTTTCATCGATTTCAACTAGGCTTTCGATAGTATGAATCGGGATTCTATATGGACGGCCTTGCGCAGAAGTGGCATCCCTGAGAAGCTTGTGGCTATTATTAAGGCAATCTATGACGGCGCGAAATGTTGCGTTCTGCATAAAGGTAAGGTAACGGGGGACTTTGAGATTCGCAGTGGAGTTCGGCAGGGATGTATCCTCCCACCAATCCTATTCCTCATTGCGATCGTCGATGTATTGTATGCAGCCCTACCCGGACTAGACATAGGAATTCAATGGGCTTTAACATATTATCTACAAGATCTTGACTACGCTGACGACATACTACGAGTATATGCCTCCTCTCCCACAAAATCATGAATCCGTCCGTAATTGCGTTAGATCTTGAGAAGGAGGCAAGCAAGGTTGGGCTAAAGATTAATATACCAACAAAACTAAGGTTCATAGTCCGCCATTGTAAATAAGAAATCCTACACCTGTTGCCATTAATGTTAATAGGCAGCCTGTGAAGAATGTAGACCACTTCGTCTACCTGGGTAGCATTGTTGCCGAAAATAGTGGTACGGAGCAGAACATCTCTCGTTGTATCAACCAGGCTAAATGCGCATACGGCATGCTGTCCAAAATCTGGCAGAGCAGTAATCTCAGCATCAAAACCAAGCTGGGCTTGTTTAGCACCCTAGTACTGTCTGTGCTTTTGTATGGGAGCAGAAAGTTTCCGTAAGAGCTGCTCAGAGCTGTGCAAAATAAATTCGGTGCCCGGGGCAAAGATTTGATATGGCGCCCCCGTACCTAGGGTATCCCGCAATTACAGCATAAACGATGCGCTAAAAGCTTCCCCATGTATTTCCGAGCCAAAATTAGAGGTAAACATTTTTTTCGATTTCTCAACCCTGGAATTTTGCTGTTCTCAATGCAAATATGTAACACATTAATGAGTCAGTAAATGAGCACTCCAGGAAAATGCTTTTGTTGGCACGACCCTTCTCCTGATAATGGATAACCTTATCATCCGAATTAAGACGAGCTAAATAAACTCCATGGCCAATCCCAGGGAAATAACCTCTCGATGCCCGAAACTATAACCGTCTACCTTGCTACCATCCAAATGATTTTATGACTTTGACAGGATTTTCTCAACACGAAGAATGTAAACATTCCGACTTGTGACTACCCGTCTAAACCAGTAGCAGTTTTCAAATATTCGGTAAACATTCCATTCAGGTAAAAAATCTCCTGGTAAACAGGATAATAGGTGAAAGAATAGAATGCAACGCACGGTAGCTGTTTCCTGTGTACACAAACACAAAATGTTCCCAAGATTGTATGTCGTAATGGCAATAATACACGAGTAAACACAAGAGAGTGTGATTTTAAGAAATACTTACTAAGGCTAGCCACACACTGTCGAACACGGACTGAATTCGAAGACGAAGTCGAAGACGAAGAGAAGACAAGACACACACACAAATCTGAAGAAAACAGGTACACTTGTCCCATATTCACGTTCGAGTTCGTGTTCGACAGTATGTGGCCTGGGTAATGGGCTAAAGACGATGAATGTACTATAAGTAGACTGAATTTCAAACAAGCTAGTATTTGTATACACCAATGAAACGACATAGCCGTATTTGATTCATCCGGACAAAGATTCATTCCCATGCAAAACGCTGACCGGTCTTTGATCTAGATCTGATATTGGATCACAGCGGATCATGAGTGTTTGAATCTTTCGTAAATGTAGGTGAATTCGACCCTGCCTATTTAGCTGTGTTCGATACAATGCCACGACCTTCCTCGGCGTGTCGTAGAAGGCGACTAAAAAGGACAGGATTTGTATGCCAGCAACTTGCATCATCCGAAAACATTTATATGCCAACGAAATATCAACTACGCCTCCGATAAAGACTGACTCACCGGTTACGACTTTTGGCTATCGTTCAATGGTAAAGATTGGTATCTATTTTAGAATGGGCATTCTCTCCTGGACAGTGGATCAGAAGGTTTCCAGAACGCGAAATTTATTCAATTAGAGAGCAAATTTCTACGGTATAAATTAAACATCTTAGGAGTTAGTGGGGGGCAAATGACCTTTTCCATAATCCTCCAGGTGGACGCACCCTGGTAACGGTAGTGTTTCAAACCGCTGACGGCCAAGTCTTAGCAATAAGACAGTTTGGAAAAAGGCAGATAGCTGTAGCCTGAATGGCTGACCAACACCTAAGCGTCTTAGGCTTAGTAGGATGGAATGACGTTTATTAAACCATCTGAAGCAACTATCTTCCGAGGCCATCCCCTGAATGGGGTTAAGCGATGTACTGACAACTCGTCCTTGTAAAAACCACTCCATGTCACGAAACCTGGAACAAAAGCCTGGGGTTGGAGGACGGATCAACAACGGCGACCATGCAAACGACTAAAGGATTATTCTTCCGGATACTGGAAAGTACGCTCCCTGAATAAACGGGGGCCGAGAAGGCCCTCCTTCAACAGGTCGAGAAGCATAAACTGAGCATTACTGCAGTCCAGGAAACAAATTGGCTTGGCAGCGAGATCAATGACTAGAAATCGCACACAATTTTTACAAGTGGCAAACCATCGGGCCGCAAACAGTTTGCAGTAGCATTTATAGTAAACAATCACCTCAAGCCGCACATTACTGACTTCAAACCCATAAATGAACGGCTGTGTGTGATTCGCATTAAGACTCGATTCATCAATCTCTGCCTCATCAATGTGCACGCCCCCACTGAAGTTAAAGAAGACGCAATAAAAGACGAGTTCTACGTCCGCCTTCAGACTCTCATCGACTCGTTTCCAACAAAAGACGTCAAATTGCTGCTGGGAGACTTTAACGCGAAAGTCGGTAATGAAAGTTGGCACCGGGGGACCACTGGAGGCCACAGTCTCCATGAAGAATGTAACGACAACGGCCAGCGACTTTTCGACTTCGCCTGCAGCAGGAATCTGGTCGTAAGCTCTACGTGTTTCCCGCATCGACGCACATACCATCATCCAAATTGATCACGTCCTCATTTGCAGGAGACACTAGACGCCCAGTGTGATGGATGTCCGCTCCTATCGAGGAGCAAACTGCGACTCAGATCATCACTTGGTGAAGACGACCTACACAGAGAATTTCTTCAGTGTACCAATCGAGAAAAAGCAGCGCCATCTAGATAGACAGGCCTGCGCTCAGCTGGTTTTGACGGCTAAATTATGCAATTATTTCCTGTGATGACGCCATCGTATCCACAATCCAGTGGTCGACAGCTGATGGCGGCGAGTCCCCGGTATTTGTGCGTTCCGTGTTTAGTTTTCCGCGTTCAGTGTTTATTTGTTAGTAAAATTTCATGTAGTGATCCGGGAAAACAAACACGTGCGCGATGAAAGTGTGTCGTGCGGTTAAAAGATGTATTTTGTCAAGTGTGAACTATTCCACGGGGCTGCGGCTTGGACCAAATTGCTGCAAGTGTCCAGAAAGTGTGTTTTTAGAGGACTAAAATGCCGTCTGGCGAAATTCCAATTGTAAACATATGCCGTGCCGGGGACATCGCGGTGTGCAGTCACTGCATTGGCGAAGCAAATTATGACGTACGCGATCAGCTGAGCGCAGGCCTGTCTATCTAGAAGGCGTTGGAAAAAGCCCTCCTAAAATTTTTGCGATTGATAAGCTTCTAAGCGATGCAACGGCGGTGACGTATACTACCGCCCTTGTGGAAAGACTATCGCCTATGCTACAGAACATCAGCAGCACAGGCGTCCATGGGTTCTGGGAAGAACTCAAGGGTGCCATCAGAGATGTCGCAGAGAAGGTCGTGGGATATAAAGTCCGGCGACCGCGAAATGACTGGTTCGACGAAGAATGCAAAAATTCACTTGACGCGAAAAACGAGGCCTACAGACAATGGATTCAATGATGAACCAGAGCTAGAAGAGAAAAATATGACGAGCTACGGCAAATTATGAATAGAATAATTAGACGTAAGAAACGTAAATACTTTGACGAGCAGTTGCTGAATATAAACGAAAACTTAGCTAATAGGAACACCAGACAAGCGTACAAACTAAAATAGTAAATAAAATTAAGAACGACTACCAACCCAGGACTAGCCTTTGTAAGGACAAGGATGGAAACATCATCAGCAACACCGATGGCATTAACAAACGATGGGCCTCTTATTTTGAACAGCTTCTGAGCCTACCATCTAACATCCCATCCCCAAGAAGCTCTCGATCATATTGTTGATCCAGGCCCACTCATACAACCCCCGACTGTAGAGGAAGTTGATCTCGCGTTGCGGTCACTAAAACGAAATAAAGCCCCGGGCGCTGACGAGATTCCAGCTGAACTGCTAAAACTCGGTTGAACGGGTCTAGCTAATGCCCTACATCAATCACTCCTGCGAGTATGAAAGGACGAGGAGATCCCAGACGATTGACCCAGAAGCATCATCTGTCCAATTCACAAAAAGGGAGATAAACTGCGGGGTGAGAATTACCGGGGTATATCACTAGTTTGTACGTCCTATAAAATTTTGACGAAAATTCTGGAAAATAGAATAAAACCGTAAGCAGAACGAATCATTGGCGAATATGAAAGCGGTTTCAAACCTGGTCGCTGGAAATACAACGCAAACGTATACCAAATCTTTGTCGACTTCAAGCAGGCATACGACAGTATCGATCGTGGATTACAACATCATGTTGCAATTTGGTATAACGTCCAAATTAGTGCGACTGACAAAGATGACGATGACCAACTCCGTCTCACAGGTCAGGATCCATAATAGACTTACTGATCTATTTGAAACATGCACTGGTCTGAAATAGCGCGATGGACTGGCATCGACGTTCTTCAACCTAGCACTGGAATATGCTATTCGGTCTATGAATATGGACAACAGCAACACGCTACTCATCAAGTCGACACAATTAGCAGCATACGCCGACGACATCAATATCATGTCCCGAAGATTGGCCGACGCATAAGAACTTCTGCATACTGTAATGAACCATATTCTGGTCTGGTAGTGCTGCTCCCACCGGCAGATCGAAGCAGCACCTGATGAGTAGTGATCTGTTGGTGGTACGAAACCAGAGGCGATCAAAGTATGTGTATACGGTCAGCTGCCCTGATTTGCGAAAGGTTGACGATTTTTAATACGATACTTATCAGGCTGCTTGTCGGGCGCGTTACCTGCTAGATGGTGATCAGCATTGGGATGACTCATTGTCCGAAGCATGCGTCAGCGATAGTTCACATCGCTTGCGTCGTTTGTTTGTCATATTACTGGTATTTTGGGGTCTTTCGGATGCAGCGGATGAAATTAGGGCATGTCTAAAAGCTCCCATCTATGACATCTATGGACATTGCCATACCCATGCATTTGTCAACCAATATGCGGGCGGGAACTGGGGGTAATCCAAATACCCAAGAGTTTTCAGATTAGTTACTGAAAATTGTTGACGGTACGTATCCGGTAGAAGAAGGGAAGGTTGTTCTCCAAATTAATTGTTGTTAAATGTTGTGTATTTAAAAAACGACCAGGCATCTGCGATAAACGCAGAAATATCAAAATGCGTGCCTGGAGAATGTGTTGAATATAGCTCAATCAACCGAGTAATGGATCAAGAAGATGCAACACATTATCCGGTTGAAATTAAATTTATTAAGCGTACCTGAGCTTCCGTCTCACAAATTAGTATTAAAAGTCGGCGTCCCTGTAATTCTGCTTAGAAATTTGAGCCGCCGAAACTATGTAAAGGTACTCGACTGAAAGTGAAGTTACTATTAATTTAGCTTAAGTTTAGCCTTATGATCAAGGTGTTGAGTAAGCGGAGAACAAATTAATTATGTTTGAAAAAAATAGTCAAGGTTAGTGTCAAGTTGTGAGCGAAGCGAGCTCTCGCAGCTACGAGGGCGGTTCAAATATGATCGGGACAAACGCTCTGACACATTTATTTATTATCGAAAATATTTACAAAAATTTACAGTTTTTCTAGGTAATTCCCCTCACTAGTTACATATTTTTGCCACCTCTCCAGAAGTTTTTTGATGCCGGTATCGAAGAATTCCTTGGGCAACTTGGACAGCCATGTGCGCACGAACTCCTCTACTTCGTCGTCGGTGTTGAATCTTTGACCTCCGAGGGCTTCTTTCAGTAGTCCAAACATGTGCTAGTCGCAGGGTGTTAAATCCAGACGGTATCGAGCGTGAGATGCGCGGTATGAGGGCGCGCGATATCCTGGAGAAGAATAGCACTTCGCGCTGGAATGCTCCTCCGTTTCGAGCGATAAGCGGGTTTCACGTGTTTTCAGAAGGTTAGAGTAGTATGCAGCATTGATGGAACGTTGTGTGCGCAGGAAGTCAACGTACAGCTTCCGCTCCCCGCCGGTCCCAGAATACAGTACACATAACCTTACCCGCGGACCTGATTGTCTTCGCTTTGACTGGCGCCCCTTCCTCCTTCTTCCTCCACTCTTTAGACGACACCTTGCTTTTGGGAGTGTAATAGTGCACCCATGTCTCGTCTGTAGTGAAGATTCGCGTCAAAAAACCGTCCCCCTCGTATCGTGTCAGCAAGCGGCGACCAACTTCCAACCGCATGAATTTTTGCTCGAAGTTCAACAGTTTGGGAACCCATCGCTCTTTTATTTTGCGATATTGAAGGTGTTCGTGGATGATAGACATCTACACTACCAATACTAATGCCGACTTCAGCCGAAATGTTTCGAACATTCATCCTACGGTCCTCCAAAATGGGTTGTTCTACGCGGCGAATGTTATCTCTTGTCTGGTGTGATGCTGGTTCGCGATCGAGGATCATGCGGCTCATTCTCGATGGTTTCGCGGCCATCTTTGAACGGTTTGGCCCATTTAAACACAGCAGACCTACTCAGGCATTCACTATTGAACTGATTTCGCAAACGCCGAAGAATTTCCGTGTTTAAACGCCTTCCCACACCAAAAAACGAATGACAATACGTTGCGCAACGGCGGTCGGCACTTGATGTTCACTCATGGTCGTAGCACGCGCGTGAAATGTGCGTTCGCGACGGAAACTATGTCACACTATTCGTAAGGGACCCAGCTATCACATACTCAAGCCGCGCTTCAAAACATGCAGGCGTGCCATCTATAGCGTTTGTCTCGATCATATTTGAACCGCCCTCGTTGTTAAACTATAAAAGTTTGCTGCCAGAGATCTTTTATAAAAGATCTTTGTAAAATGACTTTTATAGTGTAATAGTCGGCAATATATGGTTTCTATTTTATACTGGAAGTAGTAGTAGTCTCAAAGATACAAACGCAAAGGTTCTAGTTTATCAATTTTTACTTCTCCAAATGTTAGGGACTTCAGAGTCGTCAATAGGTCTCTGCACCTTCCGTTTCTTTTTTTTTTTCAAAATTAACCGATTTAACCGTCATCATGGGTATAAATAAAACAACAGCATGTCCGGGTCCCAAAAAAGTATCTCACGTATCTTATCGTGTACCTACCAACACCAACACATAATGCAGAATTTTCAATTAAAAAATAGCCCAAAAAACGAGTTGTATCGAAAGGGAGGTAAGCTACTATTTTCTTCGTGCACGGAACATAAGCACGACAAAGCAATAATAATAACAAAAGTAACAAAAAAAAGATAATGTCTCTAGATATACGGACACAGGTCCAATAAAATATAGCAACAAGTTGATACAACATCCCAAACATCGACCTTAACTTCTCTTCTCATGCTGAACTGGAACGAGTCCAAGATTGGACCCAGTAATCGTACTCCATAAAGAAAGGAACCCTTTCTGAAGTTGACTGAGCTGAACACGTGTGCACCTCAACCCAACGAGTCTGGACCAAAGTGCTTCTCGGTTTTCCTTTTTTTATGTGCCTCATAATTGCCTGTCTAGGTTCTTAAGAAGATTTCGTTTGATATGTTCCTTTTTTTTCGTTTTTTCGTTTTTGAATCATCTCATCTCGCCTTGATTGTAAATGGTACTCAAACTCGTATTGTTGTTGCCGTTGTGTGATGCAGTTGTGGATTGGTTTTTATTTTTCTCGGATGCACTCTAATAACGTTCTACAGATTGCCATGCAACAGATCGAGGAGACGTTGACTGATCTCGTCTGTCTACAGTGGTAGAAAATTGTGTTGGGTTGGGGTGAACTTGGTTTGTAATTCACTATACGCCCTTGACACTTATCGTTTGAGTTTTACTTTACGGGCATTAGCATTACATATGAGGAGAGTGATGTTCTGATTGTATCTTAATGCAGTGGGAGAAAGATTAAACGTATTGCAACATTATGAAAAATATTTACATTTTACAAAAGCATATTGGCCTCATTGACTGACCGGGTTTATATACCGTGGTACTAATGCATACTCAAAGATGACAAAAAAGAACAGGATTGGAACATAAGAAAAATTTTGGAGGAATATTTTTATTAAAGGCGGCAGCGGCGGCCTATGCTTGCTGTAGCTCAGTTCGGGAGATGTGGGCAGGATTTTCGCCGCTAGCTGCCCATGTCCTTTAGCGTGACATTACACTTTGCGTTTTTCTGCAGGAAGAGCAATCCCGCAAAAAAACGCATTGTCGTCCAAGAAGAACGTGTACATTTAAATGGAAGGCTTTACACTTATGCGTAACGACAATGCTGCAGTTTGCAGGAATCGTTTTGCAGCAGCAAGTCCAACGACAGCGGTGGACTTCTCCCGCAAAAAAACGCAATGAGAAGATGAACACACGGTGGTATATGGAACGCATTTCACCTTCCGTTTTTTGGTTCAACGACAAACTAGAAACTCATGCACCCAGTACGAAATTCATGCAGTGCATCCATTGAGGACTGGCTGAAATTGTATCGGCCTCCCGACTTTTACCTACTATAGGTATATTGCTACAAAAATAATACCATCAATATCCTCACTGAGATATATTTATTTCTGTCACAAGCTTCTCCCGCAGAAAAACGCAATGTGTAATCATAGGGTCCTCTTCTTGTACGACAATGCGTTTTTTTGCGGGATTGCTCTTCCTGCAGAAAAACGCAAAGTGTAATGCCAGACTTACGTACAATTAAAAATTCATACAACACAAACATGGGGAAAAAAATACCACATTTCCCCATTATTCAGATGATCAATAGGTTACAAAGAATCCTGAGGCCAGCAGAGGCGCAACACTGCATTCCTTACCTTAATATGCCTTATGCCGCTCACAAACTCTGTAAGCTGCTGAGCACATGAATCATAGAAAAATGGAATACTGTGTAAAGAAAAAAAATTTATGTTACTTAAAAGGACAATCCTGGCAAACAAAAAGGTATCCAGGGCTCCTCCGCGCTTCGTCCGGTCGCCAAAGAGGCTCCCAAAGCCGGCAATTCGAAGCCTTTATGGAGGCCTTAAATACGTGGCTAAACCACAAAAGACGACCACAAAGCCAGGCCTGCCTTGTTAAACTGAATCTTAAAGGACAAACTACTCTATAGGAAGGATGGGGTGCTACATAGGAAAGCAGAGCCACTTGTAGGGAAAATCATCATCATCGACGTCGGGCCTTGGCCGCCTGGATCATTGTCCTCCAATTATCTCGGTCACGTGACCGCGTCCTTCAATTTTAGAAGCCCAGTAGCTGCGCGGCGTCCACACCTACTGAGCTCTCCCAACGAGATCTCGGTCGTCCTCGCAGTCTCGCTCCGTCGACTGCATCATTATTTTAGTTTTACCCTCGTTAAGTCCAACTTCTTTTGCAGCGGTATCGAGCGTATGCAGAAATTCTTCTGCATCGGCCAATCTTCGGGACATGATGTTGATGTCGTCGGCGTACGCTGCTAATTGTGTCGACTTGATGAGTAGCGTCTTTCTGTTGTCCATATTCATGGCCCGAACAACGTATTCCAGTGCTAGGTTGAAGAGCGTCGATGCCAGTCCATAGCCCTATTTCAGACCAGTGCGTGTTTCAAATAGATCAGTAAGTCTATTATGGATCCTGACTTTTGAGACGGAGTTGGTCATCGTCATCTTAGTCAGTCGCACTAATTTGGCCGGTATACGAGTACCAAATTGCAGCATGATGTTGTACAGTACTCCACGATCGATACTGTCGTATGTCTGCTTGAAGTCGACAAAGATTTGGTATACGTTTACGTTGTATTCCCAGCACTTCTGAAGTATCAGTTTGACTGTGAAGAGCTGATCGGTTGTGGAGCGACCATGTCTGAAACCGCTTTCATATTCGCCAATGACTCGTTCTGCGTACGGTTTTATTCTATTTTCTAGAATTTTCGTCAAAATTTTATAGGACGTACAAACTAGTGAGATGCCCCTGTAATTCTCACACCGCAGTTTATCTCCCTTTTTGTGAATTGATTATGCTTCTGCGCCAATCGTCTGGGATCTCCTCGTCCTTCCATACTCGCAGGAGTAATTGATGTGTGGCATCAACTAGACTCGTTCCACCGAATTTTAGCAGTTCAGCTGGAATCTCGTCAGCGCCCGGCGCTTTATTTCGTTTTAGTGACCGCAACGCGAGATCAACTTCTCTACTGTCGGGGGTTGTATTTTATGAGTGGGCCTAGATCAACAATATCGTCGACTGCTTCTTGTGTGGGGATGTCAGATGGTAGGAGGTAAGTTCATAAACTCTTTAAAACAAGAGGCCCATCGTTTGTTAGTGCCATCGGTGTCGCTGTTGATGTTTCCATCCTTGTCCTTACAAAGGCTAGTCCTGGGTTAATAGCCGTTCTTAATTGTATTTACCAGTTTGTACGCTTGTCTGGTGTTCCTATTAGCTAGGTTTTCGTTTATATACAGCAACTGCTCGTCAAAGTACTTATTTACGCTTCTTAGTTCTATTTATTCTATTCGATATTCGCCGTAGCTCGTCATATTTTTCTCTTCTGGCTGTGGTACCTCGTTGAATCCATTGTCTGTAGGCCTCCTTTTTCGCGCCAAGTGATTTTTTGCATTCTTCTTCGAACCAGTCATTTCGCGCTCACCGGGCTTTATATCCCACGACCTTCTCTGCGACATCCCTGATGGTACCCTTGAGTTCCTCCCAGAACACATGGACGCCTGTGTTGCTGATGTTGTGCAGCATAGGCGATAGTCTTTCCACAAGGGCGGTAGTATACGCCATCGCCGTAGCATCGCACAGAAGCTTATCAACCGCAAAGATTTTGGGAGGGCTGATTCTCGATTGGTGCACTGAGGAGATTCTACATCTGTCGTCTTCACCAAATAGTATAGATTCCACAAGAGTTATCACTCCATAGAAGTTTCGCCTCTGCCAGGAGATTTGTATGTATTGACAAATTGTATAAACATAGTATAAGCTACACAGTATAAATACACAAGAGAATCAATACATATAAATCTACCGCCGGAGGCGGAGTCAGCTTTCTTGTGAAGTCTATACAATTTGTCAATACATACAAATCTCCTGGCAGAGGGGAAAGTTATATAGAGTGATAACTCTTGTAATCAATCCTCTTTGTCTTCACCAAGTGATGATCCGAGGAGCAATTGCAGCTCCTCGGTAGGAGCGGACTTCCATCACACTAGACGCCCATCTTTTGCAAATGAAGACGTGATCAATTTGGTTGACGGTGTGTGCGTCTGGAGATTTCCAGGTCTGCTTGTGTGTGAATACGTCGATGCGGGAAACACGTAGAGCTTACGACTAGATTCCTGCTGCGTCTTCTTTAACTTCAGTGGGGGCGTGCACATTGATGAGCCAGAGATTAAAGAATCGAGTCTTAATGCGAATCGCACACAGCCATTCATTTATGGGTTGGAAGTCAGTAATGTGCGGATTGAGATGATTGTTCACTATGAATGCTACTCCAAACTCCTTGCGCCCCGATGGTTTGCCACCTGTAAAAATTGTGTGCGATTTCTCGTCATTGATCTCGCTGCCAAGCCAATTTGTTTCCTGGACCTCAGTAATGCTCAGTTTGTACTTTTCGACCTGTTGAAGGACAGCCTTCTCGGCCCCCGGTTTATTCAGGGAGCGTTCATTCCAGGATCCGAAAGAATAACCCTTTAGTCGTTTGCGTGGTCGTCGTTGTTGATCCGTCCAATCCGAGGCTTTTGTTCCAGGTTTCTCGACGTGGAGTGGCTTTTACAAGGACGAGTTGTCAGCACATCACTTAACCCCATTCAGGAGATGGCCTCGGAAGATAGCTGCTTCAGATGGTTTAATAAACGTGCTGGAGTTCACACAACTATGTTGTAGGTCCAACTACGCAAGTCATTCCATCCTTCTAAGCCTGAGACGCTTATGTGTTGGTCAGCCATTCAGGTTACAGCCATCTGCCTTTTTCCAAACTGTCTTGTTTTATAACGTTATAATAGTTTTATTTAGCAAATTTGTGTTTTCAATATAATTCAAGTTTTAAGAATTTAGTTCACAACAGTAGGTAGGTTTTGTGTAGAATTAGTTTTTAAGTCTAATTGCCTAGTTGGCAGACAAATTTATGTTGTTGCCTAGTCGGCAGCCACAGCGAGAGAGCGAGTCAGATCTTAAATTGATGGAGTGTGGACCGGCAGATTTCCATTCAATGACGTCAGGTTCCGTTCGATGTGAACTGAGTGCGACTATTCCGAACATTCCGCCCGTCTCGTGGGAACACGATGTCACCGTCCGCCCGTCATGAGGTACATAGTTAGGTACGATCCACAAAAGATTCTCACTAAAGAAATGAAGACATTGAAGATAATTCGAAAATATTGTAATGGTCGATTTTCCAATGTTGTTAGTTCGTATGAAATGTTGTAATTATCTCAATTGGTTAATTTCACTGTTATTATTTTAATTCATTATGATATTTCATTTAAATCCAAATTATTTAAAGTTCGTTAAATCATCTGATTAAATTTTGTAATTTTGAGTTTAGCGATTAAGTTTAAAGTCCATTGTTTATAAGCTATATGGGTTCTTAGATTGTTTCCACTGGTAATATGCAAAGTTTTGCGACCGCCCGTTTGCAAAATCCATTTTTATGTTGAACGGTTGCGACACGGACACATCCATCGTTACCTGGATGAACTTCAGTTACTCGACCGAGCAACCACTGTTGCGGTGGGAGGTTATCCTCCTTGATTAGAACAAGATTACCAACATTAATGTTTTGCCTTTTGTTTTGCCACTTGTTGCGGAGTTGAAGAGTGTGTAAATACTCCTTACTCCATTGTTTCCAAAAGTCTTCATTCATTTGCTGCACTAATTGCCAACGATTTAATCTGTTGGTTGGTATTTCTATTGTGCTCGGCGATGGAACGGGAAGAAGACTTTCTCCAACCAAAAAATGGCCCGGAGTTAGCACCGAAAGATCTGTAGGGTCATCGTGGAGTGCATGCAGTGGCCTAGAGTTGAGGCATGCCTCGATCTGAGCTAGTAACGTTAGCATTTCTTCAATGGAAAGTGTGTGACAACCTACTACACGACGAAAATGGTGTTTGAATAACTTAACGCCGGCTTCCCAAAGGCCGCCGAAATGGGGTGAAGCTGGTGGTATGAAGTGCCATTCAATTCCTTGATGAGTAATCAGATTAAGGCTGTCTGCGCTATGAAGTTGATGTAGATGCCGAGCCAGTTCCTTTTCGGCCCCGATGAAATTGCGTGCATTGTCACTGTAGAGGTCCTGACATCGTCCGCGCCGGCTCACAAAGCGATGAAGAGCTGCAATGAATGCTTCGGTTGACAGATCCATTACCAACTCCAAATGTACTGCGCGGGTGGCGAAGCACACAAAGAGTGCCACGTAAGCTTTGACCGTCTTCTGACCGCGTCCTTTGACCGTTACTAGTGAAAACGGTCCCGCATAATCTACTCCACTATGCAAGAATGGTTTAGATGGACGTACGCGATGATGAGGTAGATCGCCCATTAATTGATGATTGGTTGCAGCTTTGAAACAGCAACATGTTACACATTTCCGAACATACTGACTGATCAGGCTTCGTCCGTTCAAGATCCAATACTTGCAGCGCGTTTTATGCAAGGTTGCCTGAACTCCTCCATGTAGTGTGATTTTGTGACAATGAGCAATCACCAAAGACGTGAAGTGACTCTTCGGTGGCAAAATGATGGGGAATTTTTCATCATATGTCAGCATTGCGTGTTTTATTCTACCACCAACGCGTAAGATTAGTTCTTTGTCCAATACTGGGTAATGCCTTTTCAAACAGCTGCTCCGGGGTAAGTCCTGCTCAGCAGCCACACATTTGATTTCTGTAGCAAATGATCGATCCTGAACTGATTTTACCCATGTCGTAAGCGCACTGGATATTTCCTGATTCGTTAATGCTTGAGTTTGGTTTTGAGATTTTTTCCGGCAGTTATTACAGAACCGAAAGCAATATGCGGTGACTCGTAAGAGGCGTGTCAAGTTAGAAAAACGAGTTAGTATTTCCAATTCAGGATCAGGTTCGAGTTTGACATGAAGACATCGAGTTTCTTCCTCTATTTCACTTTCGGTTGCCGCAGGGGCGTGTGTGGGCCAAAACTGTGAAGGGGACCTCAACCACTGTGGCCCATTCCACCATAGTGTAAAGTTGTTGAGCTGAGAGGCTGGAATTCCTCTTGATATGCAGTCAGCCGGATTGTCATCCTTCGGTACGTGATGCCACGTAGCCTTGGGTTGCTTTTCATGTACGGAAGCTACGCGGTTGGCGACAAAGACCTTCCATTTCGATGGGTGTTCGCGCAGCCATGCCAAAACAGTTGTTGAATCTGTCCATAAATGCACAGGCGAGTTGTTGAGATTCAAATTTCGCTGAATGTAAGACATGAGTCTAGCGAGTAAAGCTGCTCCGCAAAGTTCGAGGCGGGGTATCGATATGGTATTGACTGGACTCACTCGTGTCTTTGCATAAACCAACGTTGTTTGGATCTCGTCGAAGTTATGAAGAATCCTGATGTATATCACGGCCCCATATGCTGAGAGTGAAGCGTCACTAAATCCATGAAGTTCAAGGCCGAGTGATGAATTTGTCGTTCCCAGCCAGCGATCAATTTTGATTTCGTTCAGCAATGGTATTGTAGATTTATATTCAATCCATTTTTCTGTCACCTCTATCGGTAAATGCTCGTCCCAATCAACTTTGATCTTCCATAACTTCTGCATAAAAACTTTCCCAACAATAGTAACTGGAGACAGATATCCAAGTGGGTCATAGATTCGACTAATATCGGCCAGAATAGAGCGTTTAGATATTGAAGAACTTGACTTATCTGATAGTTTTATGCGGAAGCTAAACGCATCCGTTCCAGGACTCCAGACAATGCCAAGTGTTTTAATTTGAAAGTCGCTTAAAAGTTTGGTTGCATTGTTTTTCTCAATATCATCTTGTGGTATTCCAGATAAGAGTTGTGGGTCATTAGACATCCACTTGCGCAATTTAAATCCACCTTCTTGTAGCAGCGAACGCAATTCGTCTCGAAGCTGACAAGCTGAGTTAAAATCGTATGCTCCAAATAGAGCATCATCCACGTAGAAATTCTCACGAATGACTCTAGCCCCATTTGGGTATTTGTCAATGTAATCTTCAGCCAGTTGTTTAAGAACACGACAAGCCAGATAAGGAGCACAAGCGGTGCCATAGGTGACGGTCAATAGACGATAACTACGAATAGGTTCAGAATTGAGAAAACGCCATAAGATTCTTTGCAGATCCGCATCGGTCATATCAACTAAGATCTGCCTGAACATTTTCTCTACATCCGATGTAAAAACGTAAGGAAAGAAGCGCCAGTTGAGCAGGATACAGACGACGTCACTTTGTAGCTTAGGTCCAATATGCAGAGTATCATTCAGTGAAACGCCTGTTGAGGTTTTTTGTGATGCATTAAACACAACACGCAGTTTTGTTGTTGTGCTATCGGGTTTCAGAACGGCGTGATGTGGCAGGTAGTAAGTCTCTTCCTTGTCCTCTTCCTCCTCTGGTACAATTTCCATATGTTGTAATCTAAGGTATTCTGCGATGAAGGCTGAATATTCCAAAGAAGTATCCGGATCCCGAGCAAATTTGTTTTCTAAGCGATGCAGCATTGTCCTGGCTGCATTTTTACTGCAACCCAGTGTTGTTACTTGTTCAGATTTTCTCGGGAGCTTTACAATGTATCTACCATCGTGATTCCTTCGATACGTGTCTTTAAAGAAGTCCTCACATTGTTGTTCCTCAGGAGATAGACGCGTTGCTGTAGGTATCTCTTCCAATTCCCAAAATTTCGGAAGTAAACTATCTAAGTCGTTTGTAGCTGCGTGTAGAGTTACAGTTGAAATCGAGTTTTCAGGAACTTCATCGACATGACCAGATAATATCCAGCCAAATAGAGTAGCTTGCGCGACGGGAGTTCCCTCTTTACCTCGTCTGATTTCGCCAAGTATAATTTTTGTGTAAACTGCAACACCAAGAATCAGGTCGATGGGTGCGGGTTTATCGAAGTCGTGATCTGCAAGCTGTATTCCAACGATGTGGTCCCAAGTTCTTATCGTAATCAATTTGGATGGAAGCAGATGCGTAAGAACAGGTAATATTAGAGCGTTTACAGTGAGTCGACAGGAAGGATCCACTGTAGAAATTATGTCGTGTGAAGCAATGGCTCGAGCAACGCCGGCCTCACATTGCCCAACACCTACCACAGCAATATTCACTTTGTGTCTTGGTAGTCGTAGAGAAGATGCCAGCGATTCAGTTATAAAGTTGGACTCAGATCCGGGGTCCAATAAAGCTCGTACTTTAATTGAACGACCATTTGGCGATTTAACATATACCATCACTGTAGCTAGTAACGCGGATCCTCCCTTGAAACTGTTATTTGACAGATGAACACTGGTCGAATCTGTAGGTTGGCTGTTAGAAGTAAAAGCGGGAGACTTGCTAGCCCCAGTAGTCGGTTGATGTATCATCGTATGATGTGGTTGGCTACACAACTGGCACCGCTTCTTAGAAAAGCATTCAGATGCTTTATGGTTGGGTCGCAGGCAGTTGTTGCACACGTTATGTGTTCGAAGAAACTCTATTCGTTCACTTACAGCTTTCGCCCGAAATTCAGGACAAAACAATAGTAAATGGTTGCCAGCACAACCTTTGCACTGTGGTTTGGACGTGGACGATGAGGACTGGTATGAGCGAGAAGTTGTCGATTTTTTCACTGGTCTGTCTTGCTGCTTAGAGTTTTGTTTTGAGGTATTGTCAGATTTGTTGCCATTTATAGCACTGAGTGCTTGCAGCCGAGAATCCAAGAAGCTAGTCAGACTGTTGAATGTTGGCACTTCAGTAGTTGATGAAAGTGACGTTTCCCAATCTTTTCGCGTGGTTATATCCAACTTGCTACTTAAAAAATACACTAGCCAGTCATCCCACTCACTGACAGGTCTTGAAAGATTTTCTAAGGCATGAGTATATTGCGTGAAGTTGTCTAACACTCGACGTAATTCGTTATACGATTCTGAGTTCATAGCTGGCAACGATATTAGGTTCTGTAAATATGCGTTGACTAGCATTCTTTTGTTGTCATAACGGTTGGAGATTATTTTCCAAGCGCAATCGTAATTAGCACTATTTATATGCAAATGGCTCAATAGCTTGGATGCATCACCAGTGATTGATGACTTTAAATAGTGCATCTTTTCAACGTTACTTAATGTTGCATTAGTATGTATCAACGTAACATAAGTGTCGTGAAATGAAGGCCACTCTAAATGCAAGCCACTGAAAGTCGGCACACTAATCTTTGGCAATTTTAATGTAGAATTTACCGTATGTATTGTTGTGTCCAATGGCTGACTCTTATTCGCTCCAGATTGCCCTTGCATATTTTCCCCAGGTAAATGTTCCAGCAACCAGATTCGAGCTGACAAATACGCATTTTCAACATAGTCGAATTTTTCTTGGACAAAATAGTTGTCAGATGCTATCTCCTCATCCGTTGCTTCCTCTTGGGCTTCCTGATAAGCCTTTAGGTAGTCACTCCAATAGCTTTCCAATAGATTCATTCGGGAATTAATAAATATCGGAGTCCGAGTTGCCTTACCGGTTTTATTTGAGTTTGCTTCGAACTTCTCAATACGTTCAGCCATAGAAATTAACCTCCTTTTCCAATTAGCCATATCACTGACGTTTGAATGTTCACGTTTTGCAATTATGACCTGATAAAGTGGTCAAACGAGTTAACGTTAAGTCTCAAGCACGATGCACTAATTTTGATGGTTAGTTTATTAGTTTATAAGGTATCACTATAACACTTATGATTTATTTAATTATGCACATCCAAATGATTTGTAGAAAAATATACTAAATAGTAGCCGAATTTTGTTATACCGGATCGAGCGGATCCGGCTCGACGGACCAAATGTTTTATAACGTTATAATAGTTTTATTTAGCAAATTTGTGTTTTCAATATAATTCAAGTTTTAAGAATTTAGTTCACAACAGTAGGTAGGTTTTGTGTAGAATTAGTTTTTAAGTCTAATTGCCTAGTTGGCAGACAAATTTATGTTGTTGCCTAGTCGGCAGCCACAGCGAGAGAGCGAGTCAGATCTTAAATTGATGGAGTGTGGACCGGCAGATTTCCATTCAATGACGTCAGGTTCCGTTCGATGTGAACTGAGTGCGACTATTCCGAACATGTCTTATCGCTAAGACTTGGCCGTCAGCGGTTTGAAACACTACCGTTGCCAGGGGACGCCTTCGTGGAGGACTATGGAAAAGGCGTTTTGCACCCTAGATGCAGCAGCGGCGGCAGCGAAATTTCAAATTGGAAACCATGGACTTCCCTTACGCGACCTAGATTGAACGCATCGGTAGCGACTGCGGCAAAAGCAAATTTGCAGATTGTTGTTGCTGCTGCTGCCGCTGCTTTCTGCGTTCGGTCTGATTTCGGTATTACACCGAGATCTTTTGCTATTTCTTGATATGTTTCTCCCGTTTCTAAAGCCCGGTTCCATTAGGCGACTTTTGTGGAAAGAGACTAGCCGAGACCCAAAAAGAAAAACAACAGAAAACAGCAGAATACAGCACTTTTAGCAGTGTTGAAAACCATTTCCGTCGAGAGACAATGTATTGTCCCGGTCAATACTTTTTTCTCTCGACTGGTAGGTCGTGTGCTACCGTGTGGTGTTCGGTCAACGCCATCTAGATAGACAGGCCTCCGCTCAGCTGATTGTGGTGAATTAGATTTCATTTTTGACGTCAATTTTACGTCATTAATTCACTGCCAAAGCAGTGACTGCACACGACGATGTCCCCGGCACGACATATGTTTACAATTGGAATTGCGTCGGGCGGCACTTTAGTCCTCTAAAAATACACTTTCTGAACACTTGCAGCAATTTGGTCGAAGCTGCAGCCCCGGGGATCAGTCGCAGAGCATCGTGGAACAGTTCACACTTGACAAAGTACATCTTTTGACTGCACGACACACTTTCATCGCGAACGTGTTTGTTTTCCCGGATCACTAGATGAAATTTTACTAACAAATAAACACTGAACGCGGAAAACGAAAACTAAACACGGAACGCACAAATACCGGGGACTTCCCGCCATCAGTCGCCGACCACTGGATTGTGGATACGATGGCGTCATTAAAGGAAATAATTGCGTAACTCAGCCGTCAAAACCAGCTGAGCGGAGGCCTGTATATCTAGATGGCGCTGGCTCGGTCGTTCGTTTTCACTTTGCATGTGGCGGCGCCCATGATCTGTCAACAAAAGTTAATACAATAAAGTATCTGCAAATCGTGTCGCGAGTGATTTTATTTAAAGTGATCTGTGTTGTGAGTGTTTTTTTCATTGAATTTTTTGTGGCGCCGCGTTGCGCGGTGTATTTAATATCGTTTCGAGGAAGTGTCGTCGGTCTCAAACGTGTGTGTGTTCGTAGTGATGTGCGGGCTCGGGATTTCGATGAAAGACTTTTGTTGACACGTGTGAACAACAACGCACTTATCTCCCATGGGATTTTGGTGTCGCGGCTAGTCTCTTTCCACAAAAATCGCCTAATGGGAATGCGGCTTAAGCGCCATAATATGTGTGCTTTTCCCTCATTTGAAATCTTACTCCGTGACAGTATTATTAAAAAATTCGGATTCACACAACAACCAAAATTGAAGTTGCTTTAAGAATACACAATAGCACAACACAAGTGACAATTTGCTTTGGAACAGACCAGATTTATTTTAACCACCGAATAATCTCAAAAGGTCTTGTGTTTTCCATGAGAGGAACGATGCCCCAAACAACGGGAATAATTCGACAATTCATGAAAAATTGGCAAAAATGGGAATGGGTGTCGTCTTTGTATCCGATATAATTTGTTCCAGGGACTACAATACAATAGACGCTATAAGCGATATGTCGTACTAACCGATAACGTTGTAAGCGATACTTTGTAACATTATTTGATTAAGCAACTACTTAAAATCGGATGTAATAACCGATATGACGTTGTATCCGATGTCGCTATAAAAATTTCCACTTCATAGCCTTCATTCTTTGCGTCGAGTGATTTTCTGCATTCTTCCTGAAACCAGCCATTTCGCGCTAGATGGGATTTTTATCCCACGACCTTCGCTGCAACTTCCGGTACCTTTATAAGTATTATTATATTATATGATATATTCCTGCCACTCGTTTGTTTTCCAAAACGCAGCCATTGATTCAATAGTAAATTTTCGATAATCTACTAGCCTCTGTCGAAATTAAAGAAAAGGCTGATCTCATCCTGGAAGTGGATTTTTTTATCGATTTCGCTAAAACGCTGCTTTTTCGCAATAGATAACAAGCAAAAAAAACGTGATTTCTATTCTACGAATACACATATCAAATTAAAACTCTTATCGCATCTTGAGACCACTCGAGCACCTGTCCACATACCGGCTACATTAATCTTTCTAATGATAGTCGTAAGCCGATGACTGCAATATTTCCAGCGTGCAAAGACATTAATTACCAATCACGGCGTAATTATCGTATAACACTGTAGCGAAGGGCGGAAGAGGTTTCAATTTAAACGTGTTTCTACTCAACAATAAAAACCTGTACGTGTGTTTGATGTTCTCCTACTGAATTGTATCTTGGCGCAAACACAAAAGTAGCACTACTCGTAGGTATGGTCAGTGCCCTTTGATAACTTATTGTTAGTTGATAGTTGAACTTTTTTTTGTGTGCGGCCCTCAAGTGACTTTTATTACATCCCTTTCCTAGGCGTGTAGTAACAATTTGAGTACAATGCAACTCTATAGCCATGACAATGTATTTACTATCGAACTGTGTAGACATTGGCTGCGCTCACAAAAAAAGTAACATGATCCAAAATCGATTCGGAACCGATCAATTTAACCGTGATTTGTCGCTGACCTACATAATCACAACTGTCAAGTTTCTTACAAACTGAACATCTGGACGCTACTGCAATTCCATCCTTCGAAATGTGTGTTTAACTTGTTCCGAAAGCTTGGAAAAGTGGTTCGTTTTCTATTTTATATATTCAAACTGTGAAACAAATCAAAATTTGTTCGCTATTTATGCAATTGCACTGAACTGGCGCCGTAATTTGTCAGTTTAAACAGGTTGAAACGGTGAAAATCTTTAGAGATTATGATTTCTATCTCTATGATTCAACTCCCTGATCAGGATCCCTAGATTTAAATCGGAATCATAAGCGTAAAAAAAAGATTGAACCGTCCTAAAACTATGGAAACGTTTCCTTTTCTGAACGCAGTCATTGTAAGCATCCTATCCTACCTACTGACGCAGGGAGAAGGGCCGACTTTTTTTTATGGATGTAGGTTCGAACGTTGTGTTTTTGTCCCTGCCTGGTTATCTTTTCCTATGCATCTTTATCTGGCGAACCGCGTCCCTCACCCTCCCTATCAACTATACATTCACTCTATTCATTTTTTTATGTACGTTGCTGCACTTTGTTGATCGATACGCGCGATCTTTTGTGTAACCGAGTCCCTCGTCACTTGCGCATCACTCTCTTCTATGCAATGCATTATGCATGATTGCGTTTATTCACCGCGATATAATGCAATTAGATAGCCCCGTACGTGTATATGTATCCGTACATTGAAACTTGCGCTCAATTTTCCTATCTACGGACATTAGTTTATCAGAATAAATGAGAGTTCAAATGAAACCCGAGGAGGAAAAGAAAACCAGTTCTGTTCTACTCAAATTATGCAATTCAATGGAGAATTGGAAACAAAGCCTCCCTTGAAATTCTTTTTTTTTGTGGGCATTCAAACAAATCACGTTTACTCGAATAAAAATAATATAAGTTAATATAGGAACAATGTAAACTTGCGGCATAATTTCTGCGTACTTGTATTATTGTTTTGTTCAAATAGAGAAATATATATATATCCCCAAAAGACATACCCAGTGCCTTACACTCCTTTGCCACAGATCGACGCCATGTGATTTTAGGACCCCCTCTTGGTCGGCTTTGGTTGGAATTGGGGTTCCATTTCATGGCATGCAAAGCAATGCAGTTATCACTCTTCCGCAATATGTGACCTATCCACTGCCATTTTTACTTGCGTATCAATTAGCCGATTGGCATCTGCCCCGTACGCCGACTTGGCTTTTCATTTGATATTGTTTCGGGCAAGAATATTTTTATAATTCGACGAAGACATGAGTTGACGAAAACTTGCAGATTTCTGGTAACTCATACGGAAACTTGCCATGTACTACTCCCATACTATGTAGAGCACTAAATAGGAATGTACACTCGACGCCATTTTGTTGACGACGAATGGAGAGTGACAGACATGTACACATGACAGTTCTCAGCTGTCAACATTAGTGCTGTCTGCTGTAGTCAATGCAGGCGAAGTCTCCATTCGATGTCAACAAAATGGCCGCGAGCGTACTCTCCTTTTTAGAGCCTTACCCATACAAGAGCACAGACAGTACCAGGGAGCAAAACAGGCCCAGCTTGGTTTTGATGCTGAGATAACTGCCTTGCCAGATTTTGGACAGCATGCCACATGCGCATTTAGCCTGGTTGATACGACGAGCGATGCCCTGCTTCGTACCACCATTTTACGACAACAATGCTACCCAGGTAGACGAAGTTGTCCACCTTCCCCATAGGCTGCCTATTAATATTGATGGCAATAGGTGTGGGATTTCTTTTTGGCAATGGCGGGCTTAGAACCTTGGTCTTGTTGGTATTAAACTTTAGCCCAACCTTGCTTACCTCCCTCTCAAGATCTAACACCATTGAGATAACTGCCTTGCCAGATTTTGGACAGCATGCCATATGCGCATTTAGCCTGGTTGATACGACGAGCGATGCCCTGCTTCGTACCACCATTTTACGGCAACAATGCTACCCAGGTAGACGAAGTTGTCCACCTTCCCCATAGGCTGCCTATTAATATTGATGGCAATAGGTGTGGGATTTCTTTTTGGCAATGGCGGGCTTAGAACCTTGGTCTTGTTGGTATTAAACTTTAGCCCAACCTTGCTTACCTCCCTCTCAAGATCTAACACCATTGCTGACAAATCCATGATTTTGTGGGAGAATAGGCATATGTCGTCAGCGTTGTCAAGATGTTGTAGGTAAAATGTAAAAGTCCATTGAATTTCTCTTTCTAGTCCGGATACGGCTGCATGCAACATATGAGGAATAGAATCGGTGAGAGGATGCACCCGCTCCTCCGACACCTTACCTTTATGCAGAACGCGACGTTTCGGCAGTAGCCACAAGCTTCTCAACAACATAATATTCCCGAACTTACGGCTTTTATGGATACTCCTTAAAAGTTTTTTTTTTCAGTAAGATTGGCCGTGTTCTCAGAAAAAAGGGTTGCCGTTTAGGATCTCCTTTTGTTTTTTAGTTTCGCTAATTTCGACTTCAAACTCGCAATCAGCGACCTAAATGACCCCCACGAGTTTTTTTTACAGCAAGATTGAACGTGTTTATAAAAAAAAAAGTATTGCCATTCTGGATCCTTTCACTTTGTTGTTTGTAATTTTGACTTCAGGTTCATAGTCCTCGGTCCAAAAAAAACCCTACCAATTTTTACATGCAAAATTGACCGTAAATTTTATAAACAACAATCAACCAATAATTTCTTGACATATTAAATAAAAAGAAAGACTTATCTAATCTATTGTAGATTAGATACTTATCTAATCTATTGTAGATTAGATACTTATCTAATCTATTGTAGATTAGATACGTCTTTCTTTTTATTGATGTTCTGTTCTTTCAAAATCTGTGTGAGATACTCATACCACCAGACCTATTCCATTGACAAAGAAGGAGTAGGTCTGCGTATCTACCTAGCACTGACCTTCTGTTACTTCAAAACCTGCGAATCTTCTCAGACTTGTATACCTAGTCAGACGTACAGACCTACTCAGACCTAGATACATACCCACCCATCACTAATTTTCTGTTCTTCCAAAACCTGTGGATCTACCCAGACCTGTATAACTAGCCAGACCTAGAGACGTACCCAGACCTGGATACATACTGTAACGGACGGTTTGGTGGGCATGCGAATATGCCCGTTGGGACGGAGCCTAAGGTAACATAATGACCGTGAAGGTCGGGCCGTGCAATCTAGCGAAGAAAAAAGGCCCCTCAACGAGCTAAGCAGCGGCCTATGCTTGCTGTAGCTCAGTTCGGGAGATATGGTCGGGGTTTTCGCCGCTCGTTGCACCTGTCCTTTACGTATTAACAAAAATTCATAGGCCTGGGGAAGACAACACAAACAGAGGAGGTAAAAATGTGGAATGAAAAAAAAAATAGTCGATAAGGATGGAGTGGTTGGCGGACGGATCAGACGCCCACGCGATCGCACCTGGGTCCGGGTGTAATGGGACCCTCGGCCTCTGGTTTCGTACCACCAACAGATTACTACTCATCAGGTGCTGCTTCGATCTGCCGGTGGGAGCAGCACTACCAGACCATAATATGGTTCATTACAGGTGGTTGATTAAAATACATACCCAGCACTGCTCTTCTGTTCTTCCAAAACCTGCGTATCTACGCAGACCTACCTAGACCTGGCGGCGTACATATTTTTCAAATCGTACATGCCAGACCTAGGTCTGGGTTTTGGACCTAGGTCGAAAAGAGCAGGTCCTGTTTTGAGCAACCGTAACTATCCCGTATTGACCCAGCAGATCAAACAACAACACCATTCCTGAGAAGTCATGAGAAGTCACTCTGTAGTGTAGGGCGGTGGGGTGTACAAATAAGCCAAAACCTTTCCCGACTTGTCCTACCTAAATGGGAAAGAGGCACATGCTAGCAACATGCATCGGCCGAAACCAGTTTATGCTACCCAGCAACCAAGAAGCGAGTGATAGCGAACCATTATAATTCACTTTAAGTGAGGAAAACCCAACCAACATAGGGTCTTTATTTTAGCGAGGGTATGCTACTCGCTAAAGAGCCACTAAATCAAATGTAAGCGAAGGTTTTTATTATAATACTAGCTGCGAGAGCTCGCTTCGCTCACAACTTGACACTAACCTTGAATATTTTTTTCAGACATAATTAATTTGTTCTCCGCTTGCTCAACACCACGACGACTCTTGGGCATTTTGATTACTCCCAATTCGCGCCCGCATATTGGTTGACAAATGCATGGGTATGACAATGCGCCGTAGATGTGAGCTTTTTAGACATGCCTTAATTTCATCAGCCCTCATCCCTCCGGGTTTTACTGGTAAAGTTTGCCTAAAGTCGCCACAGAGAAGTAATATAATACTGCCCATAGGCCGGTCGTTTTGTTTGATGTCACGTAAGGTTCTATCTATTGATTCAACCACTTTTCGATACGCCTTAATGCACTCCTCCCATATTATTAAGAAACAATCACGCAAAACCCTGGCTTTGTTACTGTTTATTGGCTGTGGTTTATCTGCTATACCAGTGCACTGGATAAGTTCTGTTGTAAGTTGAGTGAAGAAATTTTGATTGAAAAGCAATTATAATATTGCCACATTTGCAAAAAAAAACACAGTCAATAATAGAATAATTTCATAGCAACGAACTTGTGCTCGTAGCAACTACAGTGAATTCATAGCAACAATCTTTCGCTCGTGGTAATTAGAACAATTTAATTTTTTTTTTACTCAGTGACCTTCTTTGGTTCATGCACAACAACTTTGCTAAAGAGCATCACATGATCAAATGCATAGTTTACGATTCTATAAAGGACATACAAACAAACATTCATTTTTATATATATAGAGATTATATATAGAGATTGTTTAGTTCTTTTTAAATCAATTTTCTCTGCTAAACCCTCGCTAAGAGCGAAGATATGCGAGGATAACTTTCGCTAAAACTTTAAACAATGACTCGTCAGTGATCTGAAAAATAAGACTCGTTGCGAATGCAAATTTAGAACGGCAGAGTTATTAATTACCGGCGAGTCGTTAGTGAATTCACTTGCGAAAGTTTTGCTGGCCAAAGTGATTCGTTCGCGGTTCGCTTGATATGCTGGGTAACGACGAAACCCACATGGGAGTAGTTGACGCGCTATGCCCCACTAGGGGTTAAGACAAATACATAGTATGAGAAGTCAATTGACGTCATCTTGACTTCAATTGTACGTTTTTGTGTTGATGTCCCCGAGTAACAACTAGAGTAAATTGTAGTACATGTTACAAGTACTTATCTATCTTTAAGTTAAATTAGGGAGTGTCTGGATAGTGTATATTTAAACTGTTAGTAGTTAATGCCCTTTGGACAGTTTTTCCAACAAATGTACTATACTTGAAAGCGAATTTGCTGTTAAAAGTTACATACAACATATTTATGTTTGAAATATTTTCAGTACAAACGACGTGTTTTTTACACTATGTAAATAATATTCATGTGTACAATACATAAGTATGTACATACATACATATTGACATTTATGAATTTTGTGATAATTCCCGAAAATTGATTCACATCAGAGGACAGGTTGGTCTGGATCTGAAACTCTGTCGTTATCTGGATGTGTAGCTTTAAAATACGAACACTCCCCAAACACACATGTAATGTCCTCATAACTGGCCTATGGTATGATGGGATGAGATACCAACCTCACGGCCATAGTCTCCGAAAATATGCTTACGATATTCTTTTAGCAGCAAATAAAGGACGGATGAGGATGACTAATAGGCGCACAGGTGATGTTTGTGGCCCAAGCGCCTATCGATTAAATCATGAGTCCGGTTCCACAAAGCAAAAATGAACATGCTATGTCTTGTACCTACGGATATTTTCGATGATTCAATCTGAAACTTTTTTTCATACATAATCATATGAACGAGCATTTATATATGTACTATATGTATACTTATAAGTATGTACATGCATAACTATTTGTTCTTATCTGCGCTAATTGTGTACATACATACATGACTTTTGTTGGACAACATTTTGAGTGTGCTTCATTGAATGCGAGGCTTTATAAATTTGTTTGTTTAATTATGTTATGGAAATTTGATGAAAGTGTATGGCGGACTATTGGTTTCACTTTTAGAAATTTACAAACATACAGTGAGTCACAGTGAAAAAGAACCACTTTATGTTAGAGAAAGGCATTGGGTCGTGTGAATAAAAATTAAGCAAAAGCTAAAACTAGCAAATTTTAAGCAATAGCTGTGTTTCAGGTGAATAAAAATTTTAAGCAAAAGCTTAAACTTTTCACGTTAGCAATTGCTAGATTTTTCCAGCAAATGCTTAAAATGCGTGAATAAAACAGACCATTAGCTAGAAATAATAAGCAAATGCTACCAATTTTTTAATTGTGCCTGGGAGCACACTTAAAAAATTGGTAGCATTTGCTTATTATTTCTAGTTGCTATTTTTGCTGCATTTATGACTTAATTGTTTAAGTGCAGACTACCATAAGTTATACAGGTTTACGGAAAACAATGTTGAGTGGTTGGCCAACTATTTTCTGGGTGAAAATAGTGAAAAAAGAGGAGGAGCCTTGCCTCCTAAGAAACGAATGGAAGTTTTTCTTCGTTTTTTAAATGATCCGGGATTTCAAATTAGTGTCGCGAAGGAAGAAGCGAGTCCACCGTACCACTGTTTGCAAGGTGATAAGTGGCGTTATTCCCAAGATCGTCGTTTAGTATTTATTGTGAATTGCCGAAATATCATATTGGCGATAGATTGGGGAATTGAAATGTTATCGCGACTCTTTTGTCTGAGGGTTAACCCTCTAATTATTGAAAAAGCGACAAATCATCTAAAAATTTGTCGTATGGAAGAATCGCCATTCTTTCGCCTGAGGGATATCCCCTAATTATTGAAAAGGTGACAAATAATCTATAAATTTATCGCAGAGAAGAATCGCCATCGTATCATCTTGGCAGTATTTATCTTCCAAATGATACGAAATTGTTTGCTGGGTTATAACGAGAAACTGTATGGCAGACAATTGGGGTGTTGCTAAAGTGGTGGTAGACAACGTCAAAGGTGGTAACAATTTGAGGCAAGTAAAGTCATTTGCAAATACTTGATTTTAGTACTATTTTGTAATCCGCTGCTAACACCGTGGCAGACAAGTCTGAAGTTTCGAACTTTGTATGAAAAAGGTGGACTATGACCCTACTGGAATGTAAAATCTTGATCCGGACAACACACACACACAATACACCTCACGAATGAACTATTTTCATCATTTTGACCGCGACGGTCGCAATGTTAGAAACGGAAATCTGGTTTGGTTTTTTGCACTGACACTTAGGGGAGTGTCCTGAAAAAAATGTTGTTCGGATCAAGATAGTACATTCGAAAAGGGTCGAGTTATATAGGATTTTCATGTCGTAATCCACCTTTTTCATACAAAATTCAAAATTTCAAACACTGTACACACGATCAATAAATTTAAATAAACACTATCTATCTATGTATATTAAATATTGGGAGTACAAATTAGTTCGGTCCGTTTTCAAACGTGGCTCTGGCTCTTACTATTTAGTAGTAACAGCTGATGTCGGTAGTTTCAGAGAGGTATGACATCTGTCAATAATATTCAGTTCATATCGCTTCGAGTTTCATAAAAAAAAACCTTGTTTTTCACTGTGTTAAATATGTCCAATTTTGTGTTAACTAAGCAGCATTTGCGGGAGGTTTTGGTTTTTTGCTTTAATTGGAAGAAAAGTGCAGCTGATGCGCATCGAATGCTCGTGGAAGTTTATGCTGACAAAGCTCCAACTGAAAATCATGTCGGGAATGGTTTCGACGTTTCAAGAATGGAGATTTCAGCGTTGAAGACAAGCCTCGCTTTAAACAGCCAAAAAAATTTGAAGACAAAGACTTGGAGGCATAACTCGATGAAGATCCGAGTCAAACGCAAGAGAAGCTCGCAGAATAATTGGGAGTGCGTAATGAACCACCTGCACTGGACCATATCCTGGTAGTGCTGCTCCCACCGACAGATCGAAGCAGCACCTGATGAGTAATGTTCTGTTGGTGGTACGAAACCAGAGCCCGAGGGTCCCATTACACCCGGACCCAGGTGCGACCGCGTGGGCGTCTGATCCGTCCGCCAACCATTCCATCCTTATCGACTATTTTTTCTTTCATTCCTCATTTTTACCTCCCCTATTTGTGTTGTCTTCCCCAGGCCTATGATTTTTGTTAATACGTAAAGGACAGGGGCAACAAGCGGCGAAAACCCCGCCCACATCTCCCGAACTGAGCTACAGCAAGCATACCCAACTAACAATTTACCTCTTATAAGTCTCTGGAAGCGTCTTATAAGACTCAATTTGGTCTTATAAGACTCTTCCAGAGTCTTATAAGAGCAAATTGTTAGTTGGGTAGGCCGCTGCTTAGCTCGTTGAGGGGCCTTTTTCTTCGCCAGATGGCAAGGGCCGACCTTCACGGTCAATTATGCTACCTTAGGCTCTGTCCCCACGGGCATCTTCGGATGCCCACCAAACCGTCCGTTACAAGTGACTCAACAAGCAGTTTCTGTACGATTAAAATCCATGGGAATGATTCAAAAGCAAGGCAATTGGGTGCCTTATGAACTGAAACCGAGAGACATTGAAAGGCGATTTTTTACTTACGAGCAGCTGATTCAAAGGCAACAAAGAAAGCGGTTTTTTGCATAGAATTGTTACTGGGGATGAAAAATGGATATTCTATGACAACCCCAAGAAGAAAAAATATCGTTGCCATCGACCTCAACATCAACACCAAAGCCGAATATTCATGGTTCGAAGGTCATGTTGTGTATCTGGTGGGACCAAAAGGGTGTTCTGTACTATGAGCTGCTACAACCTGGCGATACCATAACAATAGACTGCAATTGATTCGTTTGAGCCGTGCATTACGAGAAAAACGACCGGAATACAAGCAAAGACATGACAAAGTTATTTTCCTGCATGACAACGCTCGGCCTCATGTCGCAAAAGTCGTGAAAAAATATCTGGAAACGCTCAAGTGGGATATTTTGCCGTACCCGCCGTATTCTCGGGACATTGCTCCTTCTGATTTCTGGTTGTTCCGACAGATGCAACACGATCTGGCAGGTCATCGGTTCATTTCTTTCGCAGAAATCGAAAATTGGCTCCTAACTTGGATCACCTCAACAGACGAAACATTTTTTCGAGATGGAATTTGAAAACTGCCTGAGAGGTGGGAAAAAGTAGTAACTAGCGATGGACGATACTATGATTAATCTTTTGATTCTTTTTATTTTGAAATAAATGTATTTTTGACCACAAAAAACGGACCGAATTAATTTGTACTCCCAATACATATGTATGTATGTATATGTCTTACAAAAAACGTTCTTTACACACCAAATTATCACAAGGAATGCAAGTTTTTATTTCTATTTTAGGTTAAAACTTTTTTAGAAAAATAAACGAAGTTTTAGTTTAAGTTTATTTAACTGAGTTTGTATTTTCTGTCTGTATTGATCGCGATTCACTTAAGAACTATACTAACTTTACAAACTATTCTACAAAAACCTCTTTCTTCAGAATAATTCGCAGAATACAGAGTAATTACAATAGAAATTTTATGCATCTGGTTTACGGCATCGTAACAGTTTTACATTGCATCGCATTACTTTTTGTATATGACCAATAATTTATCCTTTTTGTTATCTGTCCACTTGAAATCGTTTCGCACATCGGACCGCATCACTTCGTGTAGACGATCAATATTCTTTATTACTTTTCGTTAAAATCAAATCAACAAAATAAAAATATCATTGAGGCACTAAAAGTGAAAGACTATGATGCTAATTGATGTTTTGATGTTGTCTTAACGTGGGCTGTGCAAAACTCAATTTCTATAGTCGAAATTGAGACACTTCAAGAAGTACGGAGCGCGCAATAAATAGGTGCTTACAACGCACTTTTAAGCAACCTAAAATCAGCGATTTCATTCAAACATGAATTGAATTGGATTTTATAAACAAGTATATTTAATGTACACCTTATTTGAGCTCAATTCAATGTTTTAATTATTAATTTATAAGTGTCTCGATAATTTCACCATCCCGATAATTTCAACCAAGCTGGTTTTTATTAGATGAAATTATCGCGATTGTACTGTAATCAGAAATTTTATGCATCTGTCGTACAGAACAGAAAGCAATAAAATTCTTTGAATGTCAATAGTCACCAACCACACACTTCAAGTAGTCGGATAAGTAACGAAAGTAAATTTTAGAATGTAAACTATTAACAATTGATGGTCCAAAAATATGAACCTCTTATCCATAACGATAGTTACCGTTTTTTGTATACTTTACAATGCTACGATCTTGCGTTCTCTGCATTCTTTCAAATGTCATGATGTTGCTGTTACTTGCATGCGTGACCCAACATGGATGATATTCAATTATCGAAGCATCTACCACTAGACCAAATAATCATAAGCAAAAGCTTAAATTTTCCAGCATTTGCTAGTAAGCAAAAGCAAAAGGTTATTCACACAAATTCAAGCTTTGGCTATTAGCAAATGCTTTAACTTAAAGCAAATGCTAAAGCAAAGACTTAACACTTGTAGCATTTGCTTATTTTTTATTCACACCACCCACTAGGTACTTAAAAAATGTCTGAAAAACCAATCAGATTGAAATTGTTTTTATATAAATTTATTGTTTTAATATTCAAGTCTCTTATTTCAGTTATTTTTTCTGCTTAGTACACAAAAAAATGATATCAACTTAAAAAGTTCAAAAATACACTTCACAGTAAAAATGAACAACTTAAAGTAAAATGCAATTCAGGCTGCCCCGCTTCATATGGTAAATACTTTAATGGTAGATACTATCGTTCTTTTGTGGAAAATCGACACCAAAGTGGACACTCTGTCTTTAATCGTTACAGAATGTGACGGACGCTATGGTGGGCCTCCGAAGAGGCCAGTGAGGACGGAGCCTAAGGTAGCATAATCAGGGCCGCGTTTTCAAAATTTGCGCCCAGGGGCTTGAGAATTAGAACCGCCCCTACCCCCCCCCCCCCCCCCCCCCCCCCAAACCAATTTCTCATAATTAAAGATATATACAATATAATAATGAAAAAAAAAACGAACGAATTATTTAAAATTTATTTAATTTTTACAAAATCTTTAAAGCAAGATAATACAGAAGTGCAATATTTTATAGAGATACCTTTCGACTTTTCTTCTTTGAAAAAAATTCAATTATTTCATCAAAATTAATTTTTCTTATATACTCTGATTCGATCGTCAGGATAGATAGGCTGTTCAGTTTATCTTGACCTAACGTTGATCTGAGTGCATTTTTTACTCTTTTTAATGCTGAAAACGACCGTTCACCACTGCATTCGTTAAAGCAATTGAAAGATAGATTCGCAGTGCTACTTCAACATTCGGAAAAGTTGCTTGAATTTTATTTTTCAATATTAACTTCAAATATGATACTGGTAGTGAAATATTGGAAGCAAATTTTTCATCTTGAATTAAATATCTGAATTGAATAATTTCTTCAATGAAATCGTCTTCCATGTCGGAACTATATATTTTCAATAGATTTTTCGCAGATAGTCTTAGTTCTTCATTTCCGAAAAAAGATTTGAGTTGCAATTTGTGAAAAAATCCGAAAGTATGCGATTGTTCATTATATTATAACACACCGCTCTTTTCTCAAGAGCATTTAAAAGATTATCCAAAATGGAAAAAAAACGTTGATCCTCATCGCATCTGTGGCCTCGAAGACAGTGTCAGCTTGTCCATTTTCATCAAATTGCCGCTTTCTTTTTCGACTGCGTTTAGAACTATCATACTCCTCACAACCAGATTTTTCTTTGCCTCTTTTCTCAAATTCCTTGAAGCTTTCTTCAGTTCGTAGATTCTTGAGTTCTTCGCATAAACTATTATATAAATTCACCACTGTTTCTAAATCGATATTAACATTCTGCAAACTTTTATTTGTTGCGTTAAATTTTTGTAAAATATGATTCCAAATTTCAGAAATAATTGCAATGTCCAACATGTTCAATGAATTAACTAAGGATTCTGCTTCAACCCTAGCTATTTGTTTCTGACTATCATCAGTTATAAGTTCTTCTAAGGCTACGGTTACTATGCATGCGTATTCTGACGAACTTTTGTTCTGACGAATTCTGATGAGTTCGTCCGAAAAAACAAACACCTGCTTTCCAATGAGAGTGTTTACTCTGGCAGCGACGTGTTCGTCAGAACACGTACGTTGTCGTCAGAACCATTTGAGCGTTCAAATGAGTTTGATTTTTTCGCGCGTTCTGACGTTCATTTTCACGCGTGTTGGTTTTTTCATTATGGATATCGAAAAATTAATAAGTCTTGCGTTCGAGAATAGGTGTTTGTGGGATATGAAGTATAAAAATTATCACAACAGAGATATTTCTTGGCAAAAGTGGGAGAAGTTTCTCAAGAAATCAACACTAGCAGTAAGAAAAAATTTTCATTCCTGAAAATTTGAGTACTTTTCAATTCAAATGTCGTTAGTCTCACACTGAAATACTCAAAAAACTTTTGCGGATTGTCCCACAAATCCTGAAATGACATTTGGAACTCTCCCTTATCGTCTCTTGTGGAAAATAAGTGGTTAACATGCTCTGTTTTCCCATCACCTATCAACAATAACTTAATTAACGGACTTTCAAGGAAATAAAACTCATCCAGTTCGTCCATTTTCGGGAAGCAGAAACGTACTGAGTATCAGAAAACGCGTATAGTGTAACCACCTTGTTCTGATGAGAATTTCGGACGTACTCGTCATGTTCCGCAATATGAGCCCTCAAGAAATCATCATATTCCGCCAGCGGCTCCAAAGTTCCAAGAAAATTTCCATTATGATTATTAAAAAATTGTTCGTTACTCCCGCGAAAAGGCAATCCACGTGATGATAAGAATCTAACCACAGACAAGGAACCTTAACAGATTATTCGATGATTATTCAAATTAAACACAACTCAATTGATATAATCGTACAATCGACATTATCGAGTACCACGATTATACATTTCAAAAAATAATTTTCTTATTTTACAAAACTCATTGCAAAGGAGACCTTCGTATCAAATTACCTCGTTATAACTTTTATTGCGTACGCTTATTTAAACTTAGTTTTCTTTATTTTTTTTATTTATTTTTTTTTTTATTTATTTATTTTTTTTTCTTTCGCCGTCTGTGGCGCCCCTTTCGCTGCGGCGCCCTGGGGCTTGAGCCCAGTAAGCCCATAGGTAAACGCGCTACTGAGCATAATAACTGTGAAGGTTGGGCTGTGGCATCTAGCGAAGAAAAGGCTCCTCAACGAGCCAAGCCTATGCTTGCTGTAGCTCAGTTCGGGAGACGTGGGCGGGATTTTCACCGCTCGTTGCCCCTATCCTTTACGTATTAATAAAAATTCACAGGCCTGGGGAAGACAATACAAACATGGGAGGCAAAAATGGAGAATGTTAAAAAAAATATGGCGATAAGAATGGAATGGATGGCTGACGCCGCAGATTCCCTCGCGTTCGCATCGGGGTCCAGGCGTAATGGGACCCTCGGCATCTGGCTTCGTACCACCGACAGATCCTCACTCATCAGGTGCTGCCATAGATCTGCCGGTGGAAGCAGCACGACCAGATTAGAATATGGTTCATTACAAGAGTTATAGCATTTTTAAGTAAATTGTGTCAAAAAGCTTGGCTTTCCTAACAAAATCAAAATTCGCCACTGTCCCGATAATTTCACTTTCTGATACTACAAAAAACATATAAAACATTATTAAGTTTTCCGTTTCTGAAGCGGGGCAGCCTGCATTGCTGCTTATACCCTTCACGGATGTGACAGGGTATATTAACTTTGTCATGAAGTTTGAAACGCACAGGAGGAAGCATCTCCGACCATATAAACTATTATATATTCTTGGTCGGACAAGTCGATTAAGCTTTGTCCGTTTGTCTGTCTGTCCGGTTCTATATAAACTAGTCCCTCAGTTTTAAAGCTATCGAGTTGAAATTTTGTATAGAGCCTTCTTTTTATTGCATGCTGTAAATATGTCGGAACCAATGAAATCGGACCACTACGTCATATAGCTGCCATAGGAACGACCGGTTCAAAAATTCGATTTTGTGAGAAAAACTTTTTTATTTCTAAAGGTATCTTTTTCAAATTTCACATTAATCAATAATATCTTTATCCAAATCACATTCCCGAATTCAGTTGAAATTGAACTAGTCTATCATATAGCTGTCATAGGAACGACCGTTCCAAAAGCAAGTTTTTGCTAGAAAAACTTTTTATACCCTAGACTTTTAGTATAGGGTATATTGTTTTTGTCACGACGGAAATATGTAACACCTTAAAGGAGGCTCCGGAGGTATAGCAATGTATATATATAAATGATCAGGGTCACCTCCTGATTCGATTAAACCATGTCAGTCTGTCTGTCTGTCCGTCTGTCTGTCCGTTCGCACGATAACTTTCGATAGAATGAAGCTAGAGCCTTAAAATTTTGACTAGATGTTGGAAGTATGATCTAGTTGGTTGACATTGAAAATGGGTATGATCAGGCCAAGAGAACGCCTACCTCCTCTACATATGAAAAATAATTAAAATAAATGTATTTATAACTCCCGATTAAATAAACATGAAAGCCTCTAGCTTTGGTAGATTGCTCGTGATGGTAATCTTATACTCCCCTGGAAAAATAAAATCGATCAGTTGAAAACTAACGGTAATTTTCTTACAAAGAGCTCCGTACTACCCTACTTTTCAGGTTTTTTCTCCATAACTCTTGAACCAATTGACGTAGACATCTGATTTTTGGCATGTAACCCTGGGGTGAAAAGCTGCTTAGGTTTTGGGAAGTTGGGCATAATCAGATCAAAGGAACGCCAACCTCCCCTACAAAATTCAAAAAATTAAATATTATTTTAATTACGATAACTTTCGATAGAACGACACTAGCAAGTTGAAAATTTGGTAGAATGTTAGGAGTAAGGTCTTATTAGTTAGCATTGAAAATGGGCAAGATCCGTCCCAAGGAACCCCTACGTCCCCTTCAAATGAAACTTCGAATAAGCGGTTACTTTTGAGCCAGCAGCTTGATATTTTTGTCAAATGTTTGAAGTGAGATTGAGTTAGTTGGCATTAAGGACGGGTTAGATCCGACCTAAGGAAAATCCGACCAACGAAACCCCTACTTCCCCTACAAACGAAACTTCAAATAAGCGATATCTGTCGATAGAGTGAAGCTAGAGACTTAAAATTTTGTTTGTATGTTTGTAGGGTGATCTAATTGGTTGGTGGCAATGATGGGCAGGATCCGACCCAAGGAACCCTTACCTCCCCCACAAGTGAGACTTCAAATAAGCAATAACTTTCGATGGAATGAAGCTAGCGACTTGAAAAATTCAACAAATATTTGTAGAATGGGTTAGTTAATTCATTTTGAGAATGGTCAAGATCTCCCTGAATGAGTGCCAACCTCTCCTATAAACTGGCTATATAGGAAACTCACTTTTAATGCATGGTCGTTGCCAATTATTACTTTTGGTGTCACCACTAGGTCTGTACAAGTCTAGGGTATATACGCTTCGGACTCCTGGTTTATTTGTGAAGATATCTTTACCAAAACTCATATTATTCAATCATATTAACTGTCAAACCATCGCGCTCGGTGGCCGTGATCGTTCGGTCACCGATCTACGATACTAATCTAGAGCTCGAAGATCAAATCTCGGCGCGATCAAAAACTGCCTGCGAGTACTAATAGAACTCTCACAGTGCTCCGGGCTTTGTCAGTTATAAAGACGGCGCGGATAGGAGGTGCATGCTAGCAACTGCACTTCCGAAAAGTAGATATGCTATTGAAACGTCAACAAGGCATAGAAATGTTAGAGATGTTGACGCGCCCATGCCCCTGGAGGGGTCAAGGCAATTAGAGAAAATTTGGTTGAAATCGGCCCACTATTTCATATAACTCTCATAGGAACAGTGAAATCGGAGCAAGTTTTACTAACAATTTCAAAGTGGCAAATGCACCATAAGTCACAAAATCGGACAGAGATATAGTGGGGAAATTATATCCCCATCTGAAGCTTTAAGCGTACACTGTGTGTTTTCAGCTTAAGAATGTCGGCCGACATCCCGGTAAAATATCAGCAAGTGGGAAAACGCTGTCATGCTGCCTGGTTGCCAGTTTAGGATGAAGGATTTTCGTTGTTGTTTGGTCGAGCATTCCTCTATCCGCCACTTGAGGACGCGCCCTCTAGGGATACAACCACCCCGGGGGGGGATTGGCTCAGCTAGCTTCTTCCTCCCGTTATTTGGATATTTAGCTTAGCAGTAATTTTTGAATGGGTTGATGGGTTTGGCTGGAATTAAGTAAGAGCCTACTCCTACTACCGGTCCCCAATTAGACAAGTTTCACTTAGCTAGCTTCTTCTGTTATAGAAATATCTCGCTAATAAAATGCCGCCGTTAAGCTGTAATTTTTGAACAAATTGATGGATTGATGGCTGAGATCGAATGAGCCTTGCCCATACTAACGCCTACCAGTTCGACAAGTTTCACCCTTATCGCTCCTTCCGTAACCGATTTCATTTCAAAAATAAGCTAAAACTGATTTTTTCTTCCTTTTCGTTAAACACCTTAAGACGCATACACCAAACATCATTTTATGTAACTTTTTACGCTATGCTTAGAAGGTCAAAAAACGTGTTTGTAAAATTTCAGCTTATTATCTTTCACTTCAAGGTTTACTAACTTTTCGGTCTTATTTTCCTGGACTCCTATTATTGAATAAGTTCTCTATCGATTTCTAAAAACACATCTCAGATCATGTCTGGCATGCACTCTGAGCTATAGCCCCGGTTTACGACCATCCGACTGGAACTGGGGTAATAGTGTGCCCAGTAGTTAACGTTCGCCAGGTAACAGTCAACTTAGAAGCTCAGGGACGCCACTGCCACTTCTGATAACAGAATCTCGAAAGTAAAGAAAGTCGAACAGAACGGGGCAAATATTTTCAAACCATCGGCAGCGTCACCAGCACCACGCGACGTGGGCCGACTGGAATAAAATCTGGAAATTGAGGCAATCGTGAATACCATCCACTAATCAACAAAGCAAACGCGCTGGTCGCCATGTATATCAAAGCATGTGGCTTCGTGTTTATTGGCGATATAGCTGCAAATTCGCGAATGTACGAGTATAGGTTATCTACGCGCGTGCTTATGCACCGCACGAGAACGAACAGGCACATACAAGTGTTGTTTTGATTCGTCGTACTGTACTATGACGTGATGTTTAGCAAAATCCGTGGCCCAGAAACGTGTACAAACATGTTCGGAGACTGAGTGGTAACACATATGAATCATTCTGTGCTGTGTTTCTTTCTATACGCGAGTACCAGACAACGGTTCATGAGCTGATCGTTAGACTTTCTAATTGGCTAACACAAATAAGTCCAAGTGACCGTTCGTTTTTATTATTTTGTTGAATAGTGCCTGTTGCGATTCAGATGGGGAAATAAGAAATGATGCAAATGAGGGTGGGATTAGAGCTTGCATAAAGTATTTAGACGCACCAAACACGATTTTGAAAATGACCTCGTAAGTATGTATGAAAATTCAATTAAAGTATAAATGATTTATTATATTGTCATAATAAAAAAGATGCATTAGATTCCCTCTGTGTAAAGTACATGGGATACTTTAACCTTCACCGCTCCGATTAGCTTGATTTTGACATTCATATACTACTACTACTTTGAATCAAGCCCTTATGGGGGCATAGCGCATCAACTACTCCTGTGCACCAGTCAGTTCGTCGATTGGCATCTGACCTGTACGCACGCCCATTCCGGTTTCGTTGACTACAATAGATAAAATCGATAAAATCACTGACCACACGTTGGGTGCGAAATACTGGATTAAGGTAGCCCGGCGCTACGCTCAAAAATAGGATTCAGTTTTGGCGTCTCGTAAATGACGATACCACGATACAGTGCATCGACCCGATTGTCCGTTTCGGTTTCATTGCCTGCGTTCACGTTTGCAACGTTGTAATTGCGGTAAGGATTTTCCCTCCACTCAACCAGAAACTCTTTACCCGAACGACTTGTTTTGTAGTTGTCATGTATTTTATTAAACAGCTGACAGCCGATTCGCTATTGAGTTTCAAACAAAACTTCAATTAAATTCGCGACGGTTTCAGGAAAAATGAAAAGCACTGCAAAATCGCCACAAATTTGTGTTGCTTCGGTGTAAATAAGCACATAAGACGCCATGTACAAATCAAGAACCCGAAAACGAAAATCCACACCATCTCACAGTCACATGCAATACGTCAACTAAGAACTGTCAAATACGCTAATACCCCTTACCCACTGCCCATTAATATAAAGCCGACAAACTTAGTACAAAATTTTGAATTTCGCAGTATATACGTATGCGTAAGACTTGCAATTCATATATCACGTACGCATGTAGAACGAATGTAGTATAAGTGTGAATTGACAGCAAAACTGTGCGAATAAGACAAAATCGATACAAATCCACAAGGACATTAGTGAGAAAAGGATGCCAACAAAACAAAATATTTCTCCGCTCTCGGTAACCAATAACAACATGACTCCCTGTAGTTAGGCAGCTAATACATACAAAAAATTAAAAATTTCTCGCTTATACAGTGACAAATGTAGCAATATGACAGCTACAGCGTTACTTTTGAGTTAGTATTAGCTCCCCATTCCTCTCTCAGCCCACTATGAGTATCCTTTTCCAACTAATGTATTCGAATGCAAGGATTTATGGACTACTAGTTGATATATTTGCACCTAAAATTAATGTGTTCCACTCTCAAAAATCAACGTTTTATTCGAAGTCTGTCGGCTTTTACATTATTGGGCAGTGCCCTTACCCCCCATTGAACGGAAATCAACCAGGAAAAATTTCTGGTTAATTTCCCCGATGTGTGGTAGATTAAACGCAAACTGGAACGGACCGTCCACGAGCAAAATCAGTCGAACTGTTTGCATTTGCGTTTAAAACGTTGCGCGACCTGATTATTAGATCAAATCACAACGACCGAATATTTCCTGGCATTTTCAATCTTTATACCCTTCACGGATGTGATAGGGTATATTAACTTTGTCATGAAGATTGCAACGCACAGAAGGAAGCATCCCCGACCATATAAACTATATATATTTTTGGTCGGTATGATGAGACGAGTCGATTAAGCTTTGTCTGTCTCTCCGTCTGTCTGTCCGGTTCTATGTAAACTAGTCCCTCAGTTTTAAAGCTATCGAGCTGAAATTTTGTACGAAGCCTTCTTTCTATTGCACGCTGAAAATATGTCGGAACCAACGGAATCGGACCACTACGTCATATAGCAGCCATAGGAACGACCGGTCCCTAAATTAGTCTTTGTGAGAAAAACTTTTTTATTTCTACAGATATCTTTTTCGCACTAATCAATAGACTCTTAGTTCAACCATATTTCTGAATTTGGTTGAAATCGGACTTCACTATCATATATCTGTCATAGGAACGACTGTTCTAGAAGCAGGTTTTTGTTAGGAAAACTTTTTTATTTCTGAAGATATCTTTACCAAATTTCATATTATTCCATCGCATTGACTACCAAATCGTCCCTAAATTTGATTGAAATTGGCTCACTATTTCGTATATCTCTCATAGGAACAGTGAAATCGGAACAAGTTTTACTACTTATTTCAAAGTGGCAAATGCACCGGAAGTCACAACGAAAGTATGACTTCGCTTCGCTTCCCGTGAAGGGTATCATACCTTCGGCAAGCTAGCCGAAGGCTAGCTTGTTTTGTCTATTTTCGCCTGTACCTAAAACGTGCTATACACGCCGATCGATCGGATGAGTAATGATTTGTTGGTGGTACAAAACCAGAGGCCGAGGGTCCCATTACACCCGGGTGTAATGGGACCCAACCATTCCATCCTTATCGACTATTTTTTTTTCATTCCCCATTTTTACCTCCCCTGCTTGTGTTGTCTTCCCCAGGCCTATGATTTTTTGTTAATACGTAAAGGACAGGGGCAACGAGCGGCTAAAACCCCGCCCACATCTCCCGAACTGAGCTACAGCAAGCATAGGCCGCTGCTTAGCTTGTTGAGGGGCCTTTTTCTTCGCCAGATGGCATAGCCCGACCTACACGGTCATATGCTACCTTAGGCTCCGTCCCCACGGGCATCTTCGGATGCCCACCAAACCGTCCGTCACACAATTTTCGTCGGTGTGACAATCGAATGGAAGGTGTGGTGTGTGTGATTATCGCAAGTGAATGTCAAACTTTCCAATTGTCAAATTTGACAGATCCTTATAACTTTAATTTCTGTTTACAAGCGGTCGCTTTCGTTGTGTATTTAGTGTGTTTTTGTGTATTTAATGTGTTTTGAGCCATTGAATTTGGAGCATTTGCAATATGAAAATCTGGAGCAATTTATTAAATTACTAGAAAAGCAGGAATGCTTGTGAAAAGTCAGAAGCAAGGACTATTCCAATATGCAAAAACGAGATACTGCCTACGAAGTATTATTAAATTTTTGTAATAATTTTTACCAAGAAACTGATATTGGCAAATTTAAAAATAAGTAGTTTGCGGACTATATTCCGCAAGGAACCCAAAAAAATCGTCTGCTGTTAAATCCGGCGCAGGAAGCGACGAACTATATACACCGAAATTGTGGTATTACAACTATCTGCGTCACACCAGCGGTCGAAACCGGTGAGCACATTTTTCTGGGATCATTCGAAATACATTTTTCATTTACCCTTGTATATTTATATCTACTTTGCAGTACTTTAAAAAGTTTACTGACCTTACCTGAATATATTCCTTTAATGCCATCAAGATGGCTTTGCAAGTGTCGGGAATATTTTTTCCTAAAGTTTGTGGTGCTATTATGGTAGTAAAATTAAGATCCTCATAATTTTTCCGGTTGCCAGGAAACGGAGAGTGGTCGTCAGCCTCTCATGAGGCGAGATACAGCTCATCATCACTGTGTTTTTCTTAGCAATTATAGGAAACGCTAGTTTGGCGAGCACTCCATATGTCTCTTCCGACATTCTAAGGTACATAATTATTCCAGTCCTTCGGATGGATCTTTTACTCCGTCAACAAATTTACATGTGAAAAATTTTCCTTCGTTTCTTGAACCACACAAATTGCTCTTTTCCTTTTACGCTTTATTTTCACGGAAACTAAAGCTAGAGCACACAAAACATCTACTTCATCGTCGATTTTACCTTTTTTATGGCTCTGTAAAGAAAATATTAAATCGCATACGAAAATACCACAAAAATTCAAATAGTTACCAAAAGCTAATTATTTCGCAGTATTCTCCTTTGACGCGCACTTTGGTCTTGGTGTCACAACTGATAATAATCAGTCCACAAGTAGTCGATGTTTGTTTGTCGGATTGGGAGTTAAATAACCTATTTTTGTTTAACTGTCATTCAGTTGTGTCTGTTGATGACAATCTCCTGTTTCACGGAACTGTCAGTCGAGATGGCATCGCCCGAAAATCGTACAGTGTGTGTGCAGTAGAGATCGGCATATATTTTGTGGCGATCCATCGACGGATCGCATAATGTATGGCGGCTATTATGGCAATTTTAAAGTAGATTAGAACACAGAGCAGATATGCTAAGAGTAGGGATTCAGAACAGATTTATTTTTAAAGCTGGATGCAAATGATCCCACGCACACAAATAAGCCTCACAAACCGACCTTTAGAGTGATAAGGACAACAACACATCAAATCAGCTGTGTCTGTGTTGACTAAAAAGCCGAAGGTTTTTCAGCTGCTATTGTATGCGTGACATGGTTTCTCAATTTCATATGTGTGAGTTACCATTTTCGGCCATTGCATTCGTGCATTTTCATCGTTGTGGGCGTGGCTTGTGGCAAGTGCATGAATGAAACGTCTGTGATGAAAAAGCGATTTATTTCAAAAATTTTACAAATATGAAAAATACCCTAATAGCACCTCCACCACATTAGAAAAAATAATTTTACATCATAATTCATATGCCATAAATCATATATCATACTAAATTATAGACCACATAGCATGTTTTTTTTTCGGACATCCTAAAATGCGACCATAAAGATTCAGTTTCCGATTTTTCATCACACAATTTTCATTCATGCACTTGCCACAAGCCACGCCTACAAAGATGAACTCTTCGTGATCATCCTTCAATTTCGCATGGTTCCCTTACCTGACGAGCGCACGGTTGCCGCCATTTCTCACATTATCAGCCATCATGTACATTTGCCAGAGAGCAATGCAAACAGCATGCGATCTCATTGATAATGCTTCCAATACGAAATGGGTTGGTCATAGCACGAATTCTTTGTTATGGGATTTCAGATATTTTCTCAATGTTTATTATGTATCTAATCATAAGTGGGGGCGACCGGTAGCGCAGTGTGTTGAGGCATCAGTCTCATATTTCACTACCGGCGTTTCGGGCAAAGATTAACCATAAGGAAGATACCCTACTTCATACAAATTAACGCGACTGACTAGTAGTTGTGTATGTGTAGGTTCCCATATGCGTACAGAAAGGGGTAATGCCAACTAACAGTCATGTTACCCACACATTGAAACTTTATAGGCAGTTGCCATTACTAAAGTGTTGCCGTCTCTATCTCTCTTAAGGGAATTTACCTTTGAATTATTGGCAAAGATTAAACATGAGTGCATCCCGTTCTAAAAATTAAATCGTACTAAGTGAGGTATCTTAGTAATGTTTAATCTTTGTTTCGGGTTCGAGTCCCCTCCACGACGACGTTCGTGGCCATGGATGTGCAGGAGGTGCATGCTGGCAACTGCATTCTCTGAAACCGATTTATGCCAACGAAACGTCAACTGGGTCACATGGAACAGTTGATGCGCTATGCCCCACAAGGGGTTAGGGCAATTGAGTAATCATAAGCCACATTACCTATTCATTTAATATGCACCTTGTCCTAACCCATATTTCGTTAACCAGCTATTATATACGAAACTTCGTTAATAGAATTTTACAAATTTTCGTGGTAGCATCAAAAAATTTCGTACTAGATAAGGGGATAGTACAATATTATAAATTGCCATCTGTTGGCATGCGACGTTCACTCCGATTTTAGAGGCCCCGCCAGGCACAATGGACGTGGATATAAGACCCCCATAGACAATGCAATTCATCGTTAGACGACAATGATATTCGTCTTCGGATCAATTTGACGATGGTATGGAACTATAAAAAAAAAATCGTCAACGATATGTACATACGCTGTGCAATCAATGTGGCGATCACAATATCGTTAGATAGGTGTCGACTGATCGCAAGGTATATGGGGGGCTTTAGTTTTCACTTTTTGCACATCCAATGTGTACCGATTAATGAACACAACATATATGCAAGTGAGATACTATGGGCAGCCTTTGCTTAATTTATACTGAGTCGCAACTCTGTCTATTTTTCCTCTATGATTAGAGTATCCTAAAAATATGGTCTAAATCTAAATGGTTTGTTAGTTTTTGTGTCTTGTGACCAACGGTAATGATTGCGTGTTTTTCTTTCATTGATAAGATAAAATAATACCGCCCACGCCCACGCACTGAACAGGAAGTAGCTCAGTGCGATGAGGCGGCATGTCATGTCAATCTGATATCTCATCACACAGGTTTCGCGAGTTCGAATCTGTTTGTGACTGTTCTTCGGGTTGTCATCCTCCTGTGGTATAGTGTGTAAGAATAATCCATAACGTTTCCTGATTTGTCGCAGAATGCGGCTAAGTGAGCAGAAGGTGTGCTAGCAATGTGCGAACGAAATGTTAACTAGGCCTGTTATGAGTAGTTGACGCGTTATGTTCCACTAGGGGTTAGCGTAAATATAGTAAACACGTTGGGCGTCAAGTAATGTCAGGTTTCTTTGACCATTTTCCGACTGTGAATATTTTCTGATGTAGGATTGAGAGAAGCCTTAAGGCAAACTTATGGTAGCTTATTAGCACAGTTATTAGTAAGGTCTAAAAAGACTTCGGTTTTTGTATTTTGTGGTTTTCGATACCACTCCCACCAAGACGATTGCACATCTCGTTTCATTGTTTAAATCAAATCCCCCTGACTCCGCATTGGGCGCCAAATATTTTCGACTGTTTTCTTCTGTAAATTTTCAATGATTTACGATTAAAAAAAAAGTCGCTATGGACTGTTAACTATTTGCAGAGCTATTGAATTCATCAGAATCTGTAAAATTAAATAATTTGGTAATTTGACGTTCACTTGCGATAATCACATACATCGTATAATCGATTGCTCTAAAATATCGCCAGATATGAATTGATCGTCCGATCGGTGAAATCCCCAACGATAGCCACATGTACTGTGCTATCCATCTGACGATCACAATATCGTTCGATCGATTTGACGACGTATCGCAAATAGTCTATAAGGGCTGTAACCCAACGTTAACCGTTGATTACATTGAGCGAGTTCACTATCTACAAGCCGGCGAATTTACTAGCTGTCTGTAAACTCGCCCAATGTAATCATTTTCACTAGCTAAATAGCATGTAGCTCAGCTTGTATGAAAAAAGTTGAAAGCCCGGCTACTTTACTCGCTACTAGCTTGCGTGTGTGTTATTGTTTTAAAAATGGCGACGAAAATAATTCTATTGCAACAACTGATGCAACCTTCTAGTGGTTGTCAGTCAGTGAGTGCGGGAATCATGGTGGTAGCGAATAGAATTGAATGTTTAAACGAAATGAAAAGAAGGAATCGACGGTGATAGTGATATGAGAAGTGGAAAATGCGGTGCATCGAGCAATTTATTGAGGGAGTACGACAACACGAGTGACGTGAGAGACTCTCGTTAGTTGGTTACTGAACGAGTTTACAACAGTGCAAGCTGACTCACCAGCTACTTTTCTCGCTGGTGTGTAGTATTGTAAATTCGCTTAATGTAAACCACGCTTTACATATATCTCCATCTATGGATTGTGAGGCTATTTTAGTGTGTCAGGAAATATTTTTCTACTTTGATAATTAAATTTCCCGGGGAAACTATCACATTTTCGTAAATATGACGTACGGTAAAGATCATAATTTTTGGCCGGCACCCTGAAAATATAAGACCAGCAGAAAAACACAAGTGAAGCTTAAATTACAATGATAACTTCACGATTTTTGCGGTTGCGCAAAACGAGTTTAAACATATGCAATATGTATTGAATGGAATTAATGTATGCGCGCGTTTGTACGCAGTGGAACACAAAACTTTGTCGCAGTTCAAGTGATGACAGATTACGTTTCTGTTTGTTCTACGAACGATCGGGAATTTTAACAATACAGCTTACGTACCCCAGCGTCTTCAATCTGAAAAAATAAATGAAGTATGTATAATATTGTTCTGAAGATGTATCGCAACGTTTAGAATTCCAATGCATCTTGCAGGTAATCGTAATGTTTAGATTTTCTTTGAATCTCGATTCATTCCGGTCCTAGAACAGATAGGGACTGTGGGAAGCAAACAAGATCGCGAGCAATTCGCACAACCCGAATTGCTGAGTCAGTTATCAGAGGAGATAAAAACCCTCTCAGCATAAGAATCTAGTTAGTTGTTAAGGACCATCAATTGTAATCAAACCTATTTAGTAATAACCAGACCGGAGCTTCGCTTCGGCCTGGAGTCCGAAGCGTATATACCCTAGACTTGTACAGACCTAGTGGTGATACCAAAAGTACCAGTTGGCAACGATCATATGCACTAAAAGTGAGTTTCCTATAGGGCCAGTTTATAGGGGAGGTGGGCGATCATTCAGAACGATCTTGACCATTCTCAAAATCAACTAACTAACACACACTACAAATATTTGTCGAATTTTTCAAGTCCCTAGCTTCATTCTATCGAAAGTTATCGTTTATTTGAAGTTTCACATGCAGGAGAGGTAGAGGCTTTCTTTGTCGGATCTTGTGCATTTTCAATAACAACCAACTAGATCCTAGTACAAACATTTGACCAAAATTTCAAACCAATAGCTTCATTTTATCGAAAGTTATCGCTTATTTAAAGTTTAATTTGTAGGGGAGGTAAAGGTTTGTTTCGTCGGATTTTACGTATTATTAATATTAGCCAACTGAATCCTATTACAAACATCTGACCAGAATTTCAAGTCACTAGCTTCATTTTATCGAAAGTTATTTTACCTCATATTTTAAGTTTTGTTTGTAGGGGAGGTAGAGGCTCCTTGGGTCGAATGTAGCCTATCTTTAATACCAACTAACTAAATCTCAATTCAAACATTTGACCAAAATTTCAAGTTGCTGGCTTCATTCTATCAAAAGTTATCACTTATTTGAAGCTTCATTTGTAGGGGAGGTAGGGAATTCTTGGATCGGAGCTTACCTATTTTACCTACCAACTAACTAGATCTTACTAGTAACATTCTACCAAATTTTCAACACGCTAGCGTCATTCTGTCGAAAGTTATAGTAATTAAAAGAATATTTAATTTTTTGAAATTTGTAGGGGAGGTAGGCGTTCCTTTGATCTGATTATGCCCAACTTATTTAAACTCAAGCAGCTTCTCACCTCAGGGTTACATGCCAAAAATCAGGTGTCTACGTTAATCGGTTCAAGAGTTATAATATACTCGTATATATATATTTTAATTATTTTACATATGTAGGGGAAGTAGGCGTTCTCTTGGCCTGATCATACCCATTTTCAATACCAACCAACTAGACCATACTGCCAACATTTCACCAAAATTTCAACGCTCTAGCTTCATTCTATCGAAAGTTATCGTGCGAACGGGCGGACAGACAGGCGCGGGCAGACAGACATGGCTAAATCGAATCAAGAGGTGACCCGGATCATTTATATATATATATTATACATTGCTATACCTGCGGAGCCTCCTTTAAAGTGTTACATATTTTCGTCGTGACAAAAACAATATACTGTATACTGAAAGTCTAGGGTATAAAAATTATTTTTTTTTTAAGAATTTACAAAGTGTAATACTTTATTTACATAACGGAAAGCGTAGTGGCAGTCACAGTTCACGCCAGTACTCCAGAAAATGCCGCTGCTGCGTTCATTACATTATGCTAGCCGCTTTCCCCGACGCAAGATTTCAGCGTGAAATCGAGAAACTATCACTGTAATTTGACCTTAAGGCAATTGACAGTTGCTACATACGTTTGTAACCCTCGTACTTAGAAATTGCGTATCAAATCTCAGGCTTGTTGTGTTATTGTCGCAATATCGAGTTATTCCAATTTTGATGAGAAATTTCACTAACAAAAAATTCAGCATCAAATGACAGGTGATCCATTGCTTCAGGATAATACAGTGTATGATGGAATACATCTCGTGTTACATGACAGTATAAAGCATCTGTTACGACTCTGGCCAAATCAAGCACAAAATTTTTAATTGGTCAGTTTTCCACATGACCGATATAATATTGGATTACAAAAAAATGATACGATTTGATGGAAATGATACGAAGATACAGAATTCTCTCGTAATTCCATCCATCGAGAAGCATGCAAATTTTTGGGAAATGGCACATGAAAACTTAAATTTATATTTAATTACAGTACAACCTCGACTATCCGGGGTAGCGAGAAATGGCTTGCCCGGATAAATGAAAACCACGGTTAATCACTGTTACGAGTATAACATTATCAAGCAACATTATCAGTACATGTATGTATGTATGTCTGAAATAAGCACACTTGATTTGGCACCATACGGTGGTATCGATCAGGGTTTAAGGTACCAATGTATCCTTTAGATGGGGTTTCGTCATAGAACGTATTTTATAAATCGTTCGCACCGTATCGAATTAAATTTGAACAAATACTGGATTATAATACGCGGGTAAGGTGAAAAGTTCTCGGTCTGACACAGAAATACCGTTAAAATCAGCAAAAATTTATGTTCCCTGCTTGGGTGCACGTGTCATTAGTTCGTATGACAAGTTTCAACTTGTTCTCTCAAGTAGTTTGTTTACACGAATTTTTGCAGTAGACATCTTACGTGTTTTTCGTTAAAATGGAGAAACTTGAATATCGTGCGGTCATAAAATTCTTCGTTTTGGATGTATTAACCCCTAAGCAAATTCATCCGAAGTTAACAAAAGTTTACGGGGATTGTGCTCCTTCGATGTCAACCTTTAAAAAATGGGCAGCTGAATTTAGACGTGGTCGCACGTCCCTCGAAGACGACCCACATGAAAGACGGCCAAAAATCGCAACCACACCGGAAACCATGTCGCACCTCTGGAGCAACATCGACGTAAGTGCTAATATTGTAATTGTTGGGAAAACGCAATTGAAAATTGCATTTCTTTTACTGTAAAAGAAAGGTTATAATTTTCAGAGTGAATTTGGCTAACGCCATGTAATTTTTTTAGCTTAATGCTTATATTAAACTATATAAAGTTATTTCCAGCGAATTTTGCTAAACTACACCCAATTAAGGAACGAGGTTAGTAACAAGGTTGCAAATATGTCATTGTTTTGCAACAAAGTCATACCGCTATCTAGCGGAATCTACACGACATACATTTCTGTTCTTGTTGCCACTGATAGATTCTTACTTTTAGAACATTGTGGCATCAATAACTCAATTTTTGAAAAATTTGCACTTACGTCGATGTTGCTCCGGAGGTGCGATGTGTTGGACGATAGGCGAATGAAAGTGAGTGATATTGCTGAGACTGTGGGGATATCGGAAGAAAGGGTGCGAAACATTTTGCACAAAGAATTAGAGATGCGAAAGCTGTGCGCAAGATGGGTGCCGCATTTGCTGAATGCCAATCAAAAGCAAGTGCGCAAGCGATTTTCCCAGCAATCTTTGCCCCGATTCAATCGGGATCCGACCGATTTTGTGCGGCGATTTGTCACTATGGAGAGACTTGGGTCCACCACTACACGCCAGAAATGAAACACCAGTCGAAGCAGTGGGTGGAAGCCGGTGGTTCAGCGCCAGAGAAAGCGAAGTCGATCGCATCTGCCAAAAAAGTCATGGCCAGCGTGTTTTGGGATGCGAAAGGGATCCTGTTAATTGATTACCTTGAAAAAGGCAGAACAATAACAGGCGAATATTACTCTAAACTTCTTGACCAGCTGGATGTCAAAATTCGCGAGAGAAGGCCTAGCTTGAAGAAAAAAAATCATATTTCACCAGAACAACGCACCTGTACACAAGTGTACGTTGGCGATGGGAAAATTGCGGGATTTGGGGTACGATTTGCTCGACCCCTATTCCCCTGATTTGGAACCCTCAGACTTCCATCTGTTCCCAAACTTGAAAAAATTTGTTTCTGGGAAGCGCGTCGCATCCAATGAAAAAGTTGAGAGGGCCGTAGATGAATATTTTGACAGCCTTCCAGACTCTCACTTCCGGGAAGGAATACTGATGTTACAGAAACGACCAAGTTTGTTGAAGTCATACGAGATTATGTAGAAAAATAAAATCATTTTTAAACTGAAAATCGCAGTCTTTCATTGTCAGGCTGGGAAATTTTCACCTTGCCCTCGTAAGTACACAGAACAAATATTTAACACGGTACTTCGAAACCATCCATCCCATAGAATAATCGACTTAGGGCCCTTTTTTCAATGTCCTGCTAAACTGCCTGTTAACTAACAGGAACTTATTTATCAGAAGCCTTATACAACTCCCAAAATACGGCAAAATATGCGGATTTTCTCCCCTTATTATACCCTAGACTTATAGTATAGGGTATATTGTTTTTGTCATTTTTGGACTGCATTATTGTACATATATAGAAGGAGTGAAGCGACCGACCTAGGCCTATATACGGGGGCTCAAACTTGGATCACATATTTTCCTCTCTCTCTCTCTCTTCTCCTTTCTACAAATTTGAAGAAAATTCCAAAAATGGAATGTACTCGACTGTACCTTTCTTAACTTGCCTATACCAAACAAAAAAAAAATCCAACTTCATTTCCCCTCCTAAAGTTGACCTATTACGATGCATCGCTTTCTCCAGAGAATTATAGTATGATACTTCTACATATTTCCAGCAAATTTCACGTATGATAGCACCCTTGACTACACTTACTCTTTCAACTCTGTAGCTGACTCCCGCCGAAATCCAACATCTATCAACAGAGATCGCATGTTTGACTCACTAAATGAAGATATTTCAAAAATTATAGCATGGGGGAAAGCGAATAGAGTAGAGTTTAACGCCTCAAAAACTCAATGTTGTCTACTTTCCAATAAGCGATGTGCTTCACCTGCCGCCCAACCCATTCTTGTCGATGGGGTCAGCATTCCTGATTCGCCGATTTGCAGCACCCACTTGTTGATAAAGCGTGGAATACAGAGACCTTTCCCACTGAGTGGAAGGTAGGTTTGATCACCAAACTTTCAAAGAAGGGTAGCCTCACAGACTGTAATAATTGGAGAGGCATTTGTGTGCTTCCTGCCGTTGCCAAGATAATAGCTAAAATCGTCCTGGAAAGACTAAAGGCCCCCTTAGAAAGCACAATTGATGAAGAGCAGGCTGGTTTTCGATCCGGATTCTCCTGTGTTGATCACATTAACACCTTGCGAATCATCATCGAGCAATGCGCCGAATACGATTCTCCGCTTCACTTGCTTTTCATCGATTTCGGAAAGGCTTTCGATAGTGTGAACCGGGAATCTATATGGGCGGCCTTGCGCAGGAGAGGCATCTCTGAGAAGCTTGTGGCTATTATTAAGGCAACCCATGACGGTGCGAAATGTCGCGTTCTGCATAAAGGTAAGGTGTCGGGGGACCTTGAGATTCGCAGTGGAGTTCGGCAGGGGTGCATCCTCTCACCGATTCTATTCTTCATTGTTTATCGGCGATGTGTTGCATGCAGCCCTATCCGGACTCGCAGAGGAATTTAATGGACTATGACATCTTATCTACGACATCTTGACTACGCTGACGACATATGCCTACTCTCCCACAAAATCATGGATCTGTCCGCAATGGCGTTAGATCTCGAGAGGGAGGCAAGCAAGGTTGGGCTAAAGATTAATACCAACAAGACCAAGGTTCTTAGCCCGCCGCGCCGTTGCGAAAAAGAAATCCGGCACCTATGGCCATCAATATTAATGGGCAGCCTGTGGAGAAGGTGGACAACTTCGTCTACCTGGGTAGCATTGTTGCCGAAAATGGTGGTACGGAGCAGGACATCGCTCGTCGTATCAACCAGGCTAAACGCGCATACGGCATGCTGTCCAAAATCTGGCAGAGCAGTTATCTCAGCATCAAGACCAAGCTGGGCCTGTTTCGCTCCCTGGTACTGTCAGTGCTTTTGTATGGGAGCAGTACATGGAAAGTTTCCGTAGGAGTTACCAAAAAGCTACAAGTTTTCGTCAACTCATGTCTTCGTCGAATTTTAAGAATTTTCTGGCCCGAAACAATATCAAATGAAGAGCTAAGTCGGCGTACGGGTCAGATGCCAATCGACGAATTGATACGCAGGCGAAAATGGCAGCGGATAGGTCACACATTGCGGAAGAGTGATAACCGCATTGCTTTGCATGCCATGAAATGGAACCCCATTTCTAACCAAGGCCGACCAAGAGGGGGTCCTCGAATCACATGGCGTCGATCTGTGGCAAAGGAGTGTCAGGCACTGGGTATGTCTTTTGGGGAGTTGCGTCCCATTGCCCAGAACAGAGTACGATGGCGCGCAGGAGTAGTTGACGCGCTATGCCCCGCTAGGGGTTAAGGCAAAGTAGTAATATAAGTGTTGCTGACGCGCGCCCCTGGAGGGGTCAAGGCAATTAACACATTTTGTTCCTGTCCACTCTCTCTCTTCCCAATCTTATACTAGTAACAGAAACTGCGATCCTGCCTTTCCTGTCCTCTTCAACAGGAATAATCGTGTAGAATTTGTACCCGGAACTGAAATCATCTGTGTTTCCAAAAACTTTGTCGAGCCACTGTAACACCCACGTTCAATTCCAACAAATCCATACAGACAAATATGCGATTCCATGGGCTTCCATTATGGCAGCGTTTAAAAAAATTAAATGACGATATATGTATGTACATTATCATCACGAGATCTCAAACATACATAATCTAAGGGTTGTGTTGTATGTATGTACAAACATACGAGTATAAATGTATACATATAAACAGAAACACGGGTGATGCACGGTCGAACATATTTCGTGCACGGAGAGAAGAACCGACCCAGCCTCTAGAATCCACTAGAAATTATCCATGAAATATTCCGCTAGCAATAGTTTAATGTCAGGGGGAGAGAGAATGTCTGGTTGTTGTTCAGATCGGAGCATTAAAAAAACCGACACGCTCGCGGTGCGGCGAGGGGAGTCTTCGCTAGGCCTGTTCTTAATACCGGGATCCCGGTTTGGTACCGGTTTTTTTTCAGTACCGGTACCAAAAACTAAGAGTACCGGTATCCCGGTTTTTTTAGTCCCGGTATTGAGTACCGGGATCCCGGGATTTCAGTACCGAGTCTTTTCAACCATGAGCCGGTTTTATTCGGGATCCCGGGATCCCGGTACTCAGTACCGAGTCTTTTCAGTACCGAGTCTTTTCAGTACCGAGTCTTTTCAGCAACGAGTCTTTTCAGTACCGAGTCTTTTCAGTAGTACCGAGTCTTTTCAGTATCGAGTCTTTTGAGTACCGAGTCTTTTCAGTACCGGGATCCCGGTACTCAGTACCTGTTCTTTTCAGTACCGAGTCTTTTCAGTACCTGTTCTTTTCAGTACCGAGTCTTTTCATTACCGAGTCTTTTCAGTATCGGGATCCCGGGATTCGAGTACCTGTTCTTTTCAGTACCGAGTCTTTTCAGTAGTACCGAGTCTTTTCAGTACCGAGTCTTTTCAGTACCGAGTCTTTTCAGTACCGGGATCCCGGGATTCGAGTACCTGTTCTTTTCCATAAAAAAGACTCGTTCATTGCTGGACCAATTCTTCAGGTTTTTGGAAATTGTTATTGGAAATGTTCATAGAGTCGTGACGTGCATTGAAAGATTTTTCAGATACACATCGTAGTATATAGGTAGTATGTTAGTTAGTACGCACATAGATATACGAGTATGTACATTGTTCATACATAATTGATTTTGAGTTTTGTTAGGATTGAGACTGAGATAAGAGTATTTATTGTATTGGGAATAGGATATGTAATTGGGTATGATATAAATATGAAATACATATGAACGAATATGTATATGTACGTATGTATTGTACATAATATAATAATATAATGCGTTGCATTGGTCAATAGCCGGCCATACACACACGCTCTATCATCTGCAAACGTACGCCAATTCGATCGCCCAATTTTTTTGCGAATGATTCGCGGCGTTTACAATCCCCCCGAAAATCGCGGCACCTGGGTCGCCGAATGATTCGCCGCTTTTGAACGAGTAGTGAAATTTAAGTAATTTTGTGCGACCAGACGGTTCGTGGCGTTTTCGGTTTGCAGATGATAGAGCAACAACAATTTGTATGGAGACGATGTCTAGTTGGGTGCGTTGTGATTTTGCAGATGATTCGCCGCGACCGAATTTTTATGGGTTACCTATAGTGGCGGTAGTAGTAGCTTGCATAATAAAATATGAGAAGGATGGGTCCACGCAGATATTTTGGTCCTGCTGCAGGTGTGCGTCAGGATAAACGGATTTGTTTATCGATGAGGAGAGATATATAGGCAAGATGGGTGTTGTATGACTAGGGGTGCTGAGACGAATACGTTAGACTGCCGCTGAAGGCATTTTGAGTCCTTTGGTAACGAAAAAAGACATGCTTTGCAAGGAAAGCCCGATCAGACGAGTATTTCCTCATGAAAACAGGGTGGCCATTCAGGGGTGGGCAAAAAAAAAAGTGCTGGATGCAGATATGCTAGCACGAAACGGCTGCAGGTACATGTACAAAGAGTGAAACGGGCAACCTAGGGCTACATGCGGGGGTTCGCAACGCCCTAGGAGGGGAGCTAGCCCAGCTCGTTCCAAACCGAAATTATCCATGCACACTTGTGCGATACTGCGGGTTGTGAATTAGCAGTCGCTTGTGTGAGTTGCCCACTTCTGAGTGACCACCCTGTTTCCATGGGGAAATAGGGCGTTGCGAGCCCCCGCATGTAGCCCTAGGTTGCCCGTTTCACTCTTTGTACATGTACCTGCAGCCGTTTCGTGCTAGCATATCTGCATCCAGCACTTTTTTTTTTGCCCACCCCTGAATGGCCACCCTGTTTTCATGGGGAAATACTCGTCTGATCGGGCTTTCCTTGCAAAGCATGTCTTTTTTCGTTACCAAAGGACTCAAAATGCCTTCAGCGGCAGTCTAACGTATTCGTCTCAGCACCCCTAGTCATACAACACCCATCTTGCCTATATATCTCTCCTCATCGATAAACAAATCCGTTTATCCTGACGCACACCTGCAGCAGGACCAAAATATCTGCGTGGACCCATCCTTCTCATATTTTATTATGCAAGCTACTACTACCGCCACTATAGGTAACCCATAAAAATTCGGTCGCGGCGAATCATCTGCAAAATCACAACGCACCCAACTAGACATCGTCTCCATACAAATTGTTGTTGCTCTATCATCTGCAAACCGAAAACGCCACGAACCGTCTGGTCGCACAAAATTACTTAAATTTCACTACTCGTTCAAAAGCGGCGAATCATTCGGCGACCCAGGTGCCGCGATTTTCGGGGGGATTGTAAACGCCGCGAATCATTCGCAAAAAAATTGGGCGATCGAATTGGCGTACGTTTGCAGATGATAGAGCGTGTGTGTATGGCCGGCTATTGACCAATGCAACGCATTATATTATTATATTATGTACAATACATACGTACATATACATATTCGTTCATATGTATTTCATATTTATATCATACCCAATTACATATCCTATTCTCAATACAATAAATACTCTCATCTCAGTCTCAATCCTAACAAAACTCAAAATCATGTATGTATGAACAATGTACATACTCGTATATCTATGTGCGTACTAACTAACATACTATACTACGATGTGTATCTGAAAAATCTTTCAATGCACGACACGACTCTATGAGCATTTCCAATAACAATTTCCAAAAACCTGAAGAATTGGTCCAGCAATGAACGAGTCTTTTTTATGGAAAAGAACAGGTACTCGAATCCCGGGATCCCGGTACTGAAAAGAACAGGTATTGAAAACACTCGGTACTGAAAAGAACAGGTACTCGAATCCCGGGATCCCGGTACTGAAAAGAACAGGTACTGAAAAGACTCGGTACTGAAAAGACTCGGTACTGAAAAGAACAGGTAGTGAAAAGACTCGGTACTGAAAAGACTCGGTACTGAGTACCGGGATCCCGGTACTGAAAAGACTCGATACTGAAAAGAACAGGTACTCAGTACCGGTACTGAAAAAAACCGGCTCATGGTTGAAAAGACTCGGTACTGAAAAAAACCGGTACTAGTACCGGTACTGAACGAATACCTGTGAGTACCGGGATACCGCTTGTGGTACCGGTACTTGAAAATATCAAGTACCGGTACTGAAATCTCAGTACCGAACAGGCCTAGTCTTCGCCCACCATCTAAATATATGTCTATCTAATCGGACGCTTGAATGTAGACTCAGTGGCAAAACAACATCTATCGTAGTGACGCGAAGAAACAACATCAAGGTTGTGTGGGTTTTCTGTTTAGTTTGGGGCCAGCCCAGCTTCACTTTTTTTTTAGTTAGTAACAGTATGATAAAGTAGGCTATCACGCGTGCTAATTGTACGTAAATTTTTACTATAGCGTAGCGTAAGCCAGAACTGTTTTTTTTTCTTTGTATCTGCTTTGGCAGTCGCCGTTTCGGGAAGAATAGTAAATATCGAAAAACACATCTTTTTTTTATATTTTACATTTTTATTTTTATTGCACTTATAAACCCATGCACAAAACATTGTCTTTTTTCATTTATGTACGTACATGGAAATATCAAATATTTTTTTATTTAACTACATAAATTGCGAAAGATAATCAATTGAAACTACCACAAAAAAAAGTATGTACAAAATTTTTTTTTTACAAAATATAATAGATTATAATACAGGGCGAGCGTTATCCCCAATGTCATATTACGGGCCGGATTCATGACGTTTTCTCAAATCCTTTGACAATATGATGCTGAAGAGGTCCTCTCTTTTTCACATCGTCCATCGTTCAGGCTCCTAGCAAGCAACATCGCCTTACAGGGCCGAATCGACAGCATACATGAAAATACATGTGCGGACACTGAAAACTCTTCATGGTCCTGTGATCCGCCTCAAACAATTTACATGTGAAAAACAATATAAACGATGCGATTGAACACGATCGCAATGTCGAGAAATGCGCAGCTTGGATCTCCTACACACCTGGAAAGAAATGAGAAATGGAATTAATAGTTGGTAAATTGTAAAGCTTTCAATAAAAAGTCCGGTGTCACTATTTTCGTATAATGGCTCCGTACGATCGCCATCGAAAAATAAATATTTCTTGGCGGGCAAATCCATTCACGACACTACGTATACATGAAGAAATTCGGCGGGAACAGCGACTAGCTGTTGTGTTGTGTAGTACGAGGAAAAAATAAACAGAATACCAAGATGACCGCCCAATCTAAAAATAAAGCGCTGCAACAAACAAGTTGAAGACTCATTGAAAGTCAACTCACAACAAAGTGGAAATGAGAATTTGATAAGATAACCAATTCAAAAGTAGAATAGTGAAGAAAACGATGCGAATAGTTTGAATGGGGTTAGGTGGATAAACACTTAATAAAATTGATTGTAATTTACGGAATCAGGAAAAAAATGTAACCTTGTGGGGAAAATATATCAATAAATATAACTTCGATATCTTTGCGAATGTTTGAAATTTGACATTCAATTGATAAATTCAGCTCAACCTGTGAATATTACTTATAAATGCAAATTGAAAGTGAGATTTTAGTTCAGTTTAGTTCATTTATGATTTACACGTTAGACGAACCAGCCGCGTTAGACCACTTATCAGACCACGCATCGAACCAGCTAATAGCCCCCATATACGATGCAATCCGTCGTCAGATCGATCTGACGATGGATCGCCACAAAATATCTGACGATCTCCGCTGCACATACGGTACGATTTTCGTGCGATGCGGTAACGGATGACAATTCAAAAAATATAGGTTATGATTCACTCCCAATATAACCAAAATTGATTTTCGTTAACTATTTGGATTTGTGAGGCATTTTCGTATACTACATATTTTATATTTGCATTACAGATCCATTAAAATCACCAGAATCCGTCAAATTTCACAATTGAATAATTTGACATTTACTGGCGATAATCACATACACCGTCTAATCGATCGTCAGACCGACGGATTGCAGTAAAATCGCACCGAAAAATCGGCAGATAAAATTTGATCGTCAGATCGGTGAAATCGTCAACGATAGTCACATACACGGTGCAATCGATCTGACGATCAAAATATCGTCAGATGGATCTGACGATGGATTGGATCGTATATGGGGGCTATAATAGAGCTTGATACCTTTCTAAAGGAGCCCCTAGACGATCAAGCCCCGCTTGATCAAAATCTAGTGTGAATCGATTGAATCAAGCCTGACTGACCGCCTAGGGACTCGTTTGACGCTTGGTTGATAGAAAGTTTGAGTGACTCAAACGGTTGACGAGGGTGTTTGACCGTCTAGGCCAATTTTGATCAAGCATTGCGATAATCACTTGATAATTGCTGAGCACGTTTCCATTATGATGAGTTCCAGAGTCTGGGGAGCAATGATGCACAAGTTGCAGGAATCGCTTCACGCATATTTGTATCCTTCTTCTCTATTTTGACCGTACTAACTTCAGTAAAAAATCAAAACTTTCCTGGTTTTCTAATTTCTAAAGAAATTCCTGTAGTCTTCTGGTACCGTATCGCGGAGAACGTTGAGTAAGGCCGCGTTTAGCCAATCTGGCGGTAGCCGCCGCGGTTGGCAAATTTACATTGAATTTAAAATGCAATCTCGCCGCTGTTTGCTCCATTTAAATTCAATGTAAATTTGTAAACAGCTGGTGGCCCGCAGCTTCTAAACGCGGCCTAAATGTTCATGAGTGAAGCGGTTTCTCCACAATCATGGTCAGGGGCTGAGAAACTTAATGTTCTACAGATTTCTGTGATTAAACCACTTGTTCTCCTCAATTCGGTCATACGATAATTGGTTTCTGGATTGGGAAAATGTCATCATATGATTATCATCACTCTAAAGCTACGTTTAGACGGTAGAGAAAAAGTGGTAGAGTATAGAGAAAACTCTTGATAGAGACGTGTAAACATCACGTACAGCTGAAGTGCAGAACTATACGCTATATTCCATAAGACAGTTGTTGTAGAGATTTCTCCACCGCGTAACCACCTTTCGTAAAGAAATTTTTCGTCCTTACAGTTGTTCTCTACAACTTATACAGAGTTGAATAAGATGGTAGGGCTCTTCGTCTGTTAATTAACGGTGATAGCAGAGCTGTGTCATTGTGCTTTATTGGAGGTTAAAAATTCAGCCAATATGCCTGGTCCAAGGAACAAAATTGAAATTAATTTCGTTAGTTTCGAAACGGATTTATGGGACGTATCAAGTCCACTATACAGGAATCGGTAAGTTGAAATTACACTTTGCGTTTTTTTCTGCGGGAAAAGAAATAAAACGTTCACAATATATCCCAGTGAGGAAATCGATGGTTTTATTTTTGTGGAAATATAGTAGATGGAAGTTGGGAAGTCCATTTAATGTCAACCAGTCCTCAATGGATGCACTGCATTAATTTCGTCACTGGGTACATGCGTTTCTAGTATATCGTTTAACCGAAAAACGGAAGGTGTAATGCGTTTCATATACCACCGAGTGTTCATCTTCTCACGGCGTTTTTTTACGGGATAAGTCTTCCCGCTGCCGTTGAACTTGGTGCAGTAAAACGATTCCCGATTGCGGCAGGAAACTGCAACGTTTTCGTAACGCATGAGTGTAAAGCGTCCCATTTTATTCTTATACGATCTATTCTTGTAAGATAATGTGTTTTGGAACATTCCTGTTTCGCGAAAATTGGGAGAATTCTCTCTATTAAATTACGGAGAATTTTCACAAAACTCGGGAAATTTCCGCTTTAGGACCTACTAATCCCCCCGGGTGGGTTCTAGGTTCTTATCACCTAAAGCGGAAATGGACTACCTAAAGCAAAAATTCCGGAAATTAAGGAATTAAAAAAATTCTCCCTAGTGTAATAAAGAGAATTCTACCAATTATCGCGGAACAGGAATGTTCCTGCGTTTTTTTACGGCATTGCTTTTCTCGCAGAAAAACGCAATATGTAATGCCAGGCTAAATTGTGGGCTGAATTATTCGAAGCTATAGCAATAACTTAATTTATAATATATTTAAATTTAATTTTTTTTTGAAAACCCACGATGACAAACGAGTTAAATGTGGGTGCGGCGGATGTTGCCCCTAATTTTCATAGCCTTGTTAATTGCCTTGACCCCTCCAGGGGCATGGACGCGTTAACATCTCTAGAATTTCTATACCTCGTTGACGTTTCGTAGCATATCTACTTTTCGCAAGTGCAGTTGCTAGTATGCACCTCCTATCCGCGTCGTCTTTATACTAACAAGCTCGGAGCACTGTGAGCGTTCTATTAGTACTCACAAGCAGTTTTTGGTCGCGCCGAGATTTGAACTCCAAGCTCTAGATTAGTATCGTAGAGAGGTGACCGAACGACTACGCGTTTAACGGGGAGTCAAAAACAAAGGGAAAAAAAGTAGTGCCGGAAAAGACGAGATTTACGCAAAAAGTCCTGAAAAGCTGCTGAATCCTCAGCTTCTAATTCTCTCAATAATTGGTGATAAAATCCGAAATATTCTCTACCCACTTCCGACTTTTTTTTCACTTAACAGTAAATACACAACTGTAGAAGCTGCCATTCTCCTGGGATTCTTTTTTGCACACTTTCAATCAAACTGGTTTATTTTCAGAATGCCGCTCTACTAATATTTTCCAGAAACAAAAATAAGTAGATTGTGTGAACACCTGGTAGAGCTCCACTGTACAGCTCCGCCAAAAAATGCTCTACAGAACTTACGTACAGTGAAATTATTGTAGAGGCGCACTCTCGTATAAATACCACTAGTAGAGCAAAGTTTTCTTTTTGGTAGAGCTCTACCACTTTTTCTCTACAGTCTAAACGTAGCTTAAAGAATGACGAGGAAAAAGAGAGGATAGCGATTTTCCTTCCGATTCGTCTGATCTAGTGGAAAGGCAGTACTCCTGACTCGAGAGGCAAGGTTAAGCCAGGGGGGTGGCACTTCATACGATTTAAGCAAAAGCGCGTTGCCAATTGATACGCAAATAATCAAATGAAAGTTACCTTTAGAGGGATAGGGACGGCAACATTTTCAAAAGCTCTTCAAATTCCAACTGCCTAGTACGTTTCATCGTATGAGTAACATACTTGCTATTCCGCATTGCCCCTTCGTGTACTGATGGAATCCAACACATATTCAACTACTAGGCAGGCACTCTTAATTCGTATAGAGTCCCATTTCTTGTTAGCAATAATCTCCATTCTTTGGTTAAGCCTTGATTGGAATATAGGAATCCGTCGATTCTGCACGAACCTATTTAGGGTATCCTAACGGTGTTAACATGTAGTGTTCGATGTCTACAAAAGACAAATTCCAAAATATTCCTACGAAAAATGGACGGTGAGATTTGAAATTTGTCTCCCAAAGTCATTAGGAAGGTATCTAAAACCGGGATGAATAGAATGAATACCGTCCCATGAGGACGATTTTTTTTATCAGTGAACCGCAAATATAGCATGAAGATTTTGAAGTAAGTAAAAGTTGATTTATTATTTAATTTGTTATATCCTCGTGCTGATTTCCTATGAAAGTTGTAATTTCTAGGGAATTATGTATCCCTATGAACGGCTGCAAAATCGTTTGAGAGAGATGTTGGCTGAGGCCGATGAGAAGATACGTTTCGAAAACATCGGGAAATACTTTTAGCGATGACGATGAGTATGATGCCAATTATAATCCAGATGAAGATTCAAGTGAGGATAGTAACGACAGTTATCAGACGGAACACCCAGCACGGATACATCAACAAACAGCAACTAATCCCGGAGAAGATCGTGCAGAAGGTAATCAGTGGGAAGCGATAAGAAACCCATTTCAGTTTTTAATTTTGATTCATCTGGTTGCGGAATTAGTTTTCAATTATTCTTTGACACTTTACTTGACACGGCTTTCATTCCGTCAATATATTAAAGGCAAGGAAAGCTAAGTTCGGTATAAAATTGTACGGGCTTTGTTCTAGTGGAGGATATGTCTTAAATTTCGAGATACACCAGGGCTAATCCCCAGTTTTTTCGAAAGTAGACGATATAGTTCTACGACTTCTTCAATAGTACCTTAACAAAGGACAACATGTTTTTATAGATAACTTATAATGGCGTCAACTTATCTGAATCTCTCTATTCTCTCTCTCTCTAAGAGCGCGGTTATATTGGAGCTTCGCAAACGATAAGAACAGCGCTGATAGTGAGGCGATGGAAATGGATTCGTGCTTTTACATTGAGTTGTTTGTGATGGAGCTGCGATAAACGTTTAGAGCGTCGCTGAGAGCAATTCTTATCATAGGTAGGAAAAAAAAAGAGAGCAAGTGCGTTGTTCCAGCATAAACAGCTCTATGTAAAAGCAAGAATCCATTCCTATCGCTTCACTATCAGCGCTGCTCTTATCGTTTGTCTGAGGTTCAACATAACCGCACCCTTAGTGTCACCATACACTGTCGAACACGAACCTGGTACAAATGTCCTCTGACACACATACACACTTCACATAGATGTGAAGAAAACCGGTCCACTTGTACTAGGTTCGTGTTCGAGTTCGACAGTGTATGGTGACACTAACGTTCAAAACCCGTGCTAATTGAAAAAAAAATCCAAAGGAGATTATAAGTAAAAAGTTATCGAAAGGAGAGCATATGGCGACGAAATCGAACTGCAGATTTTTTCTTTATTTTATGTCTACTATATTAATGCTACGTGGAAAAGTGTTTTGTTATATATTTTATGAATAAATACTTCCATATTCAACTTGTACAACCGATTTTTAATTACTTATGCGTATTTGCATTTTTGTCGGCATATCTCGTCGTTTGAAATTTCGCTCGATGAGACACGCCTGCGCGTCGACAACTGACGTTGCAAAAGGCAAATGTTCATATAAAAGGACATGACGGCAAATGCCGTCGAAAGAAAAATTAGTAATACTATGTTAAACTAACTCTACTGATGATTACAAACAATCATGAAATCCCCCGTTTAAAAAGAATATTTTTTACAAATTACAAAAGTTACGGGAGGTGTGATTCTACGAACCAATTGAGATTTTCATGCGTCCGCGAAAGGGTTAAATAATTCGAAATAAAATTTGTATAATTTCAAAGGGGGGTTACCTTGCACCAAATAAAATAAGAGTTGATTTTTGGATATGTCGTATGTACTGGGTGGCGCAAAAGAAACGAAGAGGTTTGAATAATCTATAATCGAATTTCTTTTCGTTTTTTTAGTACACTTCATAAATGGGGAATTTTGTTAATTTAATCGTGAAAAATAACATCGCGTAAATGGTGCCCATTCTCAGCTTCGCATAGTCGCGCTCTTTCTAAAACATTTTCCAGGATTTTTTTTTCAAGATTTCCATGAGGTATCGCTCGAATTACTTCTCGAATATTATTTATTTAGTTGGGGTATGGTCTGTGACTTATTCATATACACATAATGTGGTTTCAACAAGATGGAGCCACAGCGCATACAGCAAGGCAACCAATGGGTGGGTTCAGGTCCCGCAACGTTTTAAACGCAATTGCAAACAGTTCGACTGATTTTGCTCGTAGACGGTCCGTTTCAGTTTGCGTTTGATCAACCACACATCGGGGAAATTAACCAGAAATTTTTCCTGGTTAATTTCCGGTCAACTGGGGGGTAAGGGGTATTAGCGTATTTGACAGTTCTTAGTTGACGTATTGCATGTGACTGCCAGATGGTGTGGATTTTCGTTTTCGGTTTCTTGATTTTTACATGGCGTCTTGTGTGCTTATTTACACCGGAGTAACACAAATTTGTGGCGATTTTGCAGTGTTGTTCATTTTTCCTGAAACCGTCGTGAATTTAATTGAAGTTTTGTTTGAAATTCAATAGCGAATCGGCTATCAGCTGTTTAATAAATGACAACTGCAAAACAAGTCGTTCGGGTTAATATAGGTAGTTTATGGTTGGGTGGAGGGAAAATCCTTACCGCAATTACAACGTTGTGGAACGTGAACGCAGGCAATGTCGTTGTTACGGGACACTTTCAGCGAACGCATTATTTCAAGAAACATCGATTTTAATTGGCCGCCGCATTCGCCGGTTTTAACCGCTCCCATCTTTTTTCGTTTGGGGATATTTGAAAGAACGTGTGTATATGAATAAGGCACAGACCATACCCCCAACTAAAAAATAATATTCGAGAAGAAATTCGAGCGATATCTCCTGAAATCTTGAAAAAAATCATGGAAAATGTTTTAGAAAGAGCGTGACTATGCGAAGCTGAGAAAGGGCACCATTTACGCGATGTTATTTTTCACGATTAAATTAGCAAAATTCCCCATTTATGAAAAGTACTAAGAAAAAAAAAAGATATTCGATTGATTCAAAAATAAAGGAATTATAGATTATTCAAACCCCTTCGTTTCTTTTGCGCCACCCATTATATGGTTGTGGTCTTATTATAAATTTGTTTTCGACTTCCGCGGAGGACCGGAAGCTTTCGAGAGAGGCGGTTAAAGGGGATGTTTTTTCATTTTTCTATTTGTTATCATTTTCCATCGCCCTCGGTGCCGTGGTCGTTTAGTCACCGGTCTACGATACTAACCTAGAGCTCGGAGTTCAAATCTCGGCGCGATCGGAAACTGCTTGTGAGTACTAATAGAACTCTCACAGTGCTCCGAGCTTGTCAGTATAAAGACGGCGCGGATAGGAGGTGCATGCTAGCAACTGCACTTCCCAAAAGTAGATACGCTATCGAAACTCAGGCATAAAAATGCTAGAGACGATGACGTGCCCATGCCCCTGGAGGGGTCAAGGCAATTAACAACATTTTCCTCGTAGGGCTAGTATTTAACCCGTTTTTATATGAAACACATAAAAAGGTGATTTTTCCATTTTCTGGGAACAAACGAGTCAGTGATAAAAAGTGTTTATCAAATGAGATTATCCCAAAAACGATTTAAGATAGGGAAAAAAAGGCTATACTATTTTTTATGTATTTTTTTGCGATCTTTATTTTGTCCCAGAAAGTTTTTCACTAGGATTAATAGGCTATAACTCAAATTCCGCAAAAAAAAAATTTTACCTCAGAATCGTAATCAGCAATAAAAAATGCCACAATTTGTTTTACGCCTAGTACGCACTGCGATTCTTTAACGTCTCCCCAGAATTTCGTCTGCCTCGACTCACTGTCGCCGTGAATTTTGTATGTATTTTCTGCGTCTTGCAATGAGTCGAGGCACGCGAAATTCTAACGAGATGCAAATGAACCTATTCAAGAGTCGTAGTGCGTTACGCCTAACGACTAGTACGCACTGGCACTCTTGAATAGATTCTTTTGCGTCTCGTCAGAATCTCGCCTGCCTCGACCCATTACAACAATGAGTTGATACAGGCGAGACGCAAAAGAATCTATTCAAAGAATCCCAGTGTATACTAGGCGTAATACGAACTGGGACTCTTGAATAGATTTTTTTGCGTCTCGCCAGAATCTCGCCTGCCTTGACCCATTTCAAGATGCAGAAAATACATACAAAATTCACGGCAACAATGAGTCGAGGCTAGCGAGATGCAAGAGAATTTATTCAAAGAATCCCAGTGCGTAGTAGGCGTTAGGCAAACTACCTGGGCATTCTTGTAACTTGTCATTACCGGGTGTGCGACCGAAGACAACAAACTCTACAAATCTGACAAAAATATGAATCATTCAGTCCCAGTTATTATCGTTCTTTGCATTTCACATAAACCAAGAAAACAATAACTTCGAGCCTTGAAAGGGAAATTAGGCACTGGGATAATTTTCCCGTAATTCGGAGCGGGAAGCGACAATTATCTTCGCCGTCATTATGACTATGGTCCATGCCATGGAATAACAACTCGAAAAGGGAAAACTCGCGTGGAATAGACGAGCATAGACATAGCTGCTGCATCACGTCAATATTTGTCCACTATTCATATCGAGGAATCGAAAGTGCTGTATCTGTGCCAGCCAATAGTGACGCGCTGTTGCAACATTTCAGTATTTTTTCTTCAAAAGACCACTAAAGCGCTTGTATTTAAAAGTCGGTCACCGAACGGAAGGAGGAGGGGGACCTGGTGGCAACAGCTCATCAATCGCTAGGCGAACTTTAACCTTTCATACTTTCAAGTGATTTAAGTGAAAGTGCCTTGATGCGGACGGCTGTTTTTTTTTAATAATTTTACCAACTGTACACGAAAGGACACAGATTCAAAAAAAAAAAAAACAATTGTCCTCACTTACCAGTTATTCGAGATTCCTCCTCAACTTTGCGCGCGTACGGTTCGTAGTGTCTTCTCACTGCGAAGTATCTCAATGGGCCAGGATTACGATGCACCCGTCTGTCTGCCGAAGGATTTCTTGGCGCGATTTGCTCCGATTGCGCAGCAGGTGATGTTCGAGTGTCCGAAAGATTTCTTGGCGCGATTTGCTCCGATTGCGCAGCAGGTGATGTTCGCGTGTTCGAAGGATTATTAGATGCATTTTCAACAGCATTTACCGTCTCTTCACCAATGTCGACGCTAGCCAATTGACCGTTTGAATGGATGCACAATCTATCGATAATTTGATATCGTGCGCGGAAGCACTGATAATTAGTATCGAGCTCTTCGCGGAGAAGGCGACTCGTAGCCTCAGGATTCGAAGGACCGAATAGACAACGTTTGGCACGAAGACTTTGTTCCCTTTGGATCGGAGGCCCCGGGGGATTGTTCATGCGGAAGAGGGCGTTTGTAGGATGCACTTGGATTGAACCCGTCGTCATTTTTGAGTTTCCTTTTACTAAATACAAAAGAACTAGTCACAATGCTTTAACGCAAACTGTCCCTTAAAAGCACTCTGTGTCACAATCACTTGGGCGATTCTCGTTGCCTGATTCCTCAATTTCAACTTTCAACGAAATTTCTAGAGCACGATAGCAAACTGAAAACAATCCGTGAAAAAATCTTGCGTAACCAAACAGCGGACAATTACTTCCTTACACTACGAGCTACCGATTATAACTGCGCTGCGGTATGTCGGCTATGCTGTGGCGAGCGTGGTTGATGGTTGTGATGTGATACACACAGCGACCGCTCCCACGAGCAATCGAACGTCTTGCAATCAAACGAGTGGAGATGGGCCCAATATCGCTGTCTCTTTTTACCGTCAGCAAAAAGGTATTTTTTTTTCTTAGTTACGCTTTCTCAACTTCATGGCGCATGCGCTCTATTAAAGAGTGCGATTAAGTTCCACAACCACAACAGGGCTGCCACTCTACTACGTACGTAGTAGATACAAAGATTAGACACAGTTAATCAAAAATAGCTCACATTTGCTTGACTGACTTGTGTGCGTTTCTGTCCAAAGTAGGGATGTAAGGAATATGTTTTAGAGGATGAGGATGTGAATAAAAAATTGGTCGAGTTGGAGGATGCGGATGCGGATAAGGATATTTGATAGTAAAAAGATGAGGATACGGATGAGGATGAGGATAGGGATATATTTGTTTGTTTATATATGTGAAATATTAGTTGTAAACATGAAAGCACATCAGCATTCAAATCTACCACTAGTTCGATAAAAATATCCACTTATATTACGTTTACACTATCCGCAGATTACTTCATCTGCGCCAGCTGAGATAATCTGCGACTGTCAAATACATACAATTTTGAACTCACCACACCCAGATTACGCAGCAGATGAAGTAATCTGGGGATAGTGTAAACGTAATATAAACGTTCGAGCTAAAAAATTGACCTAAGGCCATTTTTTTTGTAATCTCTTGTAGTCGAAAAGTCCAAAACTCATTGTGCTACAAAAAATATTGATTTGAAGACTCCGAAAAAGGGAGGTCCAAATGTTATTTTATTTCTTCAACTATAGGCATGTTGACCTTTTGTGGTATTTTTTCTCAGTCTACAGTGGCTACGGCGGAGTGGGGGCGAAATAGGCGAACAAATGATAGAAATAGCATTTCATTACAATGCATAATAATATCGTTAAATATTAACCATTTTGTAAAGCTATGTTCATATATTATGGAAAGCGAATAAACTATTTTATTATTATTATTAAACCATTGAAAGAGCATAGTTAGTTAGTCAATCATTACTCGCCTGCACCTTGTTTGAACCTAAAAGAATTGTATTACTACCAAATTATAATAACACAATATTTCTGCCAATCGCTTAATATTTAATGATATTACATGCAATCTTTATTTAAAATTTTTTGCCCATTTCGCTTCTTACTCTGTCGCGTCGTAGCTACTTCAAATTAGCTAAAAATTCCAGAAATGTAAAGAATTCATTATCACACCCAACATGCCTATAATCGAAGAAACATACCCACATTTTCGTCCTTTTCTGACTCTTCCGATTAATATATTTTAATATATATATATATATATATATATTTGTGTGGCAAAATAAGTTTTAGACTCTTCGACCACTGAAAATAACAGAATCCCAAAAAATTAGACTTAGGTTAATTTTTTCTAGAATAGTTTAAATGTTATTTGACCGTACTATACATCTGATACGATACAACGACGAATCAGCAGAAACCGCGTTTGTTTATTAACCTCTCCTCGCTCTCTAGCATATATCTCTTTAAGCTAGTCTCTCTAAGCATATCTTAACACGAGTTGTATATTTTTTCATGAAGTTCGGTTCGGTTCAGTGTAATGTATCCAAATATCCCCATACGAGGATATTTATGGGGGAGGATGAGGATATTTGATAATGAAAAGATGGGGATGGGGATACGGATGAGATGGTCTATTTTTATTACGATAATCCGCAATTTCGGATGATGATGTGGTTATCCCTTATATCCCTAGTCGAAAGTAGCCAGCGGCGATTCCGGCTTACGTGCATTTCGTGCATTAAGCAAAATACTAAGGTCGGCTTTTAGTGCGAAATCTCATGCAAAAACTGTCAAAAGATTTGTTAGCACGAAAAACGAAAGAAGAAAAAAGTCTCCAAATAATTATGAGCAATTTTCACCAGAAAACAAATTGTTTTTACTTCCAATACTTTATTATTTCGCTTGTAAATCGTTCTTTCTCTTAGAGTGCCGCGGGAATGTGCTGCGTACAAGTTTACACTGTCACTTTTTCGTGGGAGAGATAAGTGCAAAGTTCTAATTCAATGTTAATCTACTAAAATTGCATCTAAATCAAGTAATCCGAGGAAACAGCAGCAGCGTATTTTTTTAACAGCCATATGCAATAGAACAGATCAGGTTAACACCACACAATTACACTAACAATTTGATCTGAGCTGCTCTGGATAGAAGGTTAGTGCACGAATGCTGCTCCGTTAGTATTTTCACGTTTTGAAATGCAGGGGGAGCAAGTGTCAAAATTTTCGGGCAGTTTACAATTTTCAAGCACATAAAATTTATTTCCTGTCAATAAAAGTTCCGTGTTGTACAATTATATGGTAAAGTAAACATATTAAATAATTCTGCTGGCTAAAGGAAATTTGTCCGATTGTACACTAATGCGGGAATCACATTACCGGCAGCAGCAATCGCAGCGGCAGCAGCGGCATCGGCTGTGTCTTAGCTCCTCTGCTTTCCAAGCCTCATTGAAAGCAGGAATTCTGGCAGCACGAAATGCCGCATCGTTTTTCGCCAATACGTGAATTACGACTTTTTTCATTGTATAAAAAAAGGAGTTGTTGTAAATGCCGCAAATGTTTCATAATTTTTAGCAACAAAACGAAGCTTTCGTTCGACACCTTAATGCATAAAATATGGTTCTTTCTTTCTGATGTTTTAGAAGTTTCCCAGGGGCGACCGGTAGCGCAGTGTGCTGAAGCACCAGTCTCATGTTTGAATACCGGCGTTTCGGGTTCGAATCCCGTCCACGATGACATTCGTGGCCATGAATGTGCAGGAGGTGCATGCTGGCAACTGCATTCTCTGAAACCAATTTATGTCAACGAAACGTCAACTGGGCCACATGGAAGAGTTGACGCGCTATGCCCCACAAGGGGATAGGGCAATTGAGTATGCCGGTAGATTGTAATGAACCGCCTGTAATGAACCACTTTCTGGTAGTGCTGCTTCCACCAGCAGATTTAAGGCAGCAGTAGTGATCTGTCGGTAGTACGAAACCAGAGGCCGAGGGTTTCATTACACCTGGACCCCCATGCGAGCGCGAGGGCATCTTCATTCGCCAACCATTCCATCCTTATTGCCCCATTTTTTTTATTCCCCATTTTTGCCTCCTCTGCTGGTGTTGTCCTCCCCAGGCCTATTTTTATTATTACGTAAAGGACAGAGGCAAGAAGCGGTGAAAACCCCACCCACGTCTCCCGAACTGAGCTTCAGCAAGCATAGGCCGCTGCTTAGCTCGTTGAGGGGCCTTTTTCTTCGCCAGATGGCACGGACCGACCGAGGAATTGCATTACAACAAAATTTCAGCAGAGAGTATTTCCTATAAAATGGATATTCTACAATTTTTTCATCCGACGAATGGTTTGGGTGCTAGAGCACGCGGCAATTTGAGAGATATTCCACCCATCGGCTAAATTGAGAGAAAGTTCCTAGTCTCGCGGGATGGCATTCAGTTTGACGTATGACGGAAAACAGTTTTTCTGATTTTGCGAATGATTTAATTTGGCAAATTTTAATTCTTTAGTAATTAAGTCAAGTTAGTAATTGATTTAGCAATGTGTTGTATTTATTTATTTATTCGGTATTTACGCTCAGAAAATCAGGTATTTTTTTTTCGGAGTGTAGTAATAAAAAAAAAAGATTAATGTAAAATTTCATTATAAAACTCAAATTTACTACATATTGCAGGAATAATTCGATAATAATAATTCCAGACTTTGTGTTGTCACGTTTTGGGGCTGCAGCGGCAAAACCGAAAGTCTGCATCGGCCCATAAACAACGTATGTAGATATAATATTTCCTTACGTGCTTTCTGTTTTCTCAGCTTATGGACGAAACCAGGATAGTCCTCATTGTTCAAGTCTTGTTCGTCATTCAAGTCGAGTACGTCTATGTTCGAGCATTTTCCCTCACAGACGACGTAAATGTTTGTGCAAAAATATCCCACCCGACCGCAGCCACAATTCCCTGTATTCCATACAGTTTTGCTTTCATTTGCAACATTGGTCTGGCGCTGGAGACTGCTCGGGATCCAGGATCCAAGCCAGAGCCGAACTTGGTGGTACACCCGCAGACAGTACTGCTTTGCAGCGACAGAAGTGGGAGGGATTGAGGCAAGAGTACCTGTGATGTTGAAGGCAGTAAGTAGTGTTTTAGTGATTACGACCGTAGAGCGCTACCATAAATTTTTCATCTGCTTTAATGATTGCCTGATGATCTGTAAAGTCCCTGAGTGATATGGGCTTTGACATTAGGATTGCTTGCCAGTACTATGAGATATTTGACTTTGCATTGATTGTACAAATGTAGATTCACAGCCACTCACATAGAATATAGGAAAAGCACATCATCAGTGATATTCCTATTAACAACTCTTTGTGGATGGGAAAGGAATGGAGGAATTTTTACTTTTTCTGGCTTCATGAAAAATACATTATGAGAGGTGGTGGCTCTGGTCATAATGACCAGAAATTCTACATCTTCACCCACCACTGCAACTGTTTGATTTTGGAGTTAGCGAGAAAATTCTCTTCGTTTTCATTGTACATACTATCGTTTTGAAGAACATTTTCCATCACAGCCAACTTCTTCTCAAAGTACAGAGGATCGCGCTCTGATTAGATTCTTTTCTTTGTTTTTCTGCATGGTTAGCTGGTAACTCATTACCACACAAAAAGCAATAACTTTTAAAAGCAAACTTTATAGCTCTGATGATCGCAATTATGGCTTTGTAACACCCTTTGGGCAAAGACAGTGATACATGTTTCTTTCGTGTACTACTTTCTACAGTTCCCGTGGACATTAATGAATGTTTTTCTTTTAAAATAAGCCACCTTACCATTACCTCTATTTTTACCGGCTTCAACAAAAGAGATCAATCTCTTTTCCTTTGTCCATTATCCACCGGTCTATTACAAATAGCACACTCGCAAAGCGACATTATTAATACTTTATATGAAAACCACAGGTGTAAATATTGATCTTTCACTCACTTTGATTCAAAGCACACTAATTTTAAACCAACAAGGCGATAGGGGAGAAAGTGTTGCAAAGAGGGTAGGAATTGATTTTCCCTCACATTATATTCAAATCCATTTTCATCATGAACTTCATTTTTATGCTGACAGCATTTTCCACACATTCTACTCATAATGTGTACAATGTGTGAAAAATGCTCTGTCGCTATCTAACGAAACTGTATTTTGTCTCAGAGTGTCCCCTCACATGTGCGTTTTCATCTCAGGTTCCACAAACAAACAAACCTTGAGTCCGGTGAGAGCACTTATGCGACTCTCGTTGCGGAAAACTTCTTGTGAGTATCGAGTCTCGCACAACGGGTTTGTGTGTACTCGAAAACGCGGTACCAAGCGTCCCTATTCCGATATTTCATCGGCGTCATTTCGAGTTTCTCGCTTTCGATGGCGAGCGGTGGGCGCCGTGTATTTTCCACGCAAGTGCTTCTGGGCTGGCTGCATAGTTGCCTTCATCATTTTCGTCTTTCTGGGGCTAATGACGAAGGCAAGCACCGACATAATGCAAAGAAGGCGCAAGCGCCATGATATTTGGCCCCGCTTCCGCTTCTTCCAGTTTGGTAAGTGGGTTAACGGTGTTGTGCAGGCCAATATAAAATGCTTTTTTTACTGCGGGGCGAGGTGGAGACATGACATGCTGGATGTTGGTGCTCACGAGCTCCGCACGTATCGCAGTGCATGTTCTCGGAGCAAGTTTCTAAGCAACTCGTGATTTTCACGTTTGTTTCTGTCTGGCTTGGAATATTCAGGAAAATTTGTTGGTACGTACTCGTATTTACGTATTTCAGAATGAGCCCAGATATGCGTCATCTTATCGGCTGGTCTTACGATAAACTAATCTTGAGAAGGTCAGCGAAAGACTTTCGGACATGAATTCAAATCTGCTGCAGGTGTTTTTGTTTGGTGGCCGTTGTTTTGGCGATTATTTTGGCCCACTTTCGTGATTTTCCGGGTTTATTAAGGCCGCCACACACGACAACCACTTTGATTGCGAGTACGCATCGGTCCACGTCGCCACACAGAATACGGACTGATCACGCGGACAGTTCGTATTCTGTGTTGCGGGGCCATTATTACGCTCTATGAAAAATTCATCTTGGGCAGTCTGCTAATATCCACCTGAAGAACTGTAAATTTAGGAAAACTGAATTTGAATTTGTATTCATGTAATAAAATGTAGCTCCGCCGAAGTCTGTCCCAAGCTATGGTTGTGAGGGAGGGTGTAGGGCTAGCTACAATAGAATTTATTCCAAATGAAACAGGGTGGTTATAGACAACGGTTTATTACTTAACTACATAACAATTAATATAAATATTTTAAAGATGTTCACTCGATAATAGTTTCGGACGAAGTGTGTTGAGCATCCGTTTTCCGTTTCCTTTACAAGTTTTTGTAATTCGGAGATTCAACAGTGCACAACATTGCTGGCGCTGCAATCGCTGTCATTTGGTGTTGTCGCTACATTATCCTCCTCCAAGTGACTTTCATACATTCGAATAAATAGGATAGTTACTGATGATTTAAACGTTTAATTGAACTTTTCTAGTTTTAGGTCCTGGATAAGCTCGAACTGTTTGTGATCCCGTTTCCGTAGAACTTGTCGTTGAATTTGTTTGAATTGCTTCGTTATCTTCACGTACGATGTAAGCTGGCTTCAAACGTTCAGTTGAAACGTTGATGTTCTTTTGTTTTGTTGTAAATACTCTGTTGCTTACACGTTTGATGATCTCATTTGGTCCAGTATATGGCTGTTGGAATACTTTTCTCGATGCATCTGTAATGAACCACCTGCAATGGATCATATGGTAGTACTGCTTCCACCGGCAGATCTATGGCAGCACCTGATGAGTAATGATCTGTCGGTGGTACGAAACCAGAGGCCGAGGGTCAAATTACACTTGGCCCCCAATACGAGCGCGAGGGCAAGCGAGCCATCTGCCAACCATTCCATCCTTATCGCCCCATTTTTTTATTCCCCATTTTTACCTCCCTTGTTTGTGTTGCCTTCCCCAGGCCTATGAATAAAGGACAGGGACAACGAGCAGCGAAAACCCCGCCCACGTCTCCTGAACTGACCTACAGCAAGCATAGGCGGCTGCTTAGCTCGTTGAGGAGCCTTTTTCTTCGTCAGGTGGCACAGCCCGACCTTCACGGTCAATTAAGCTACCTTAGGCTCCGTCCCCACGGGCATCTTCGGATGCCCACCAAACCGTCCGTTACAAATGGCGCCCAACGCGGAGCCCATTTCTGGTCAAGAACAGGACTAAAAAGGACCTCATTGGGTTCGTTTTTGGTCCTTCCACCGTTATGCATCCCCTCAAGCACATTAAGGTTACTTGCTCTAAGTCTTAGGACTTAGCCATTTTTAGTGAACGTATTTTCCCCTCAAGTAGCTGTGCTTTCCCCTGCAGCACGCCCATCCTTCCTATAGAGTAGTTTTTCCTTTTAGAGTCAGTTCAACAAGGCAATCCTGGTGCTGTGTTTGTCTTTTGTGGTTTAGCCACGTACCTAAGGCCTCCATAAATGTTTTGAATTGCCGGCATTTGGAGCATCTTCGGTGTCCGGACGAGGCGCGGAGGAGTCCTGGGTGCCTTTCTGTATGTCCTTTCACGCCAGTTTAAAAATTTTGATTGCCTAGCATTGCATTTTTGTATTATTCATGTGCTCAGCTGCTTACAGAGTTGCTGAGTGAAATACGGCAAGGAATGCAGTATTGCGCCCGTGCTGGCCTCAGGATTCTCTGTAAGTCTGGCATTACACTTTGCGTTTTTCTACAGGAAGAGCAATCCCGCAAAAAAACGCATTGTCGTACAACGAGAGAACCCTATAATTACGCATTGCGTTTTCTGCCGGAAAAGCTTGTGAAAGAAATATGTAAATATATCCCAGTGAGGATATTGATGGTTTTATTTTTGTGGCAATATAGTAGGTAGAAATCGGGAGGCCGATACAATTTCAGCCAGTCCTCAATGGATGCACTGCATGAATTTCGTCACTGGGTGCATGCGTTTCTACTATATCGTTGAACCAAAAGCGGAAGGTGTAATGCGTTTCGTATACCACCGTGTGTTCATCTTCTCACTGCGTTTTTCTGCGGGAGAAGTCTTCCCGCTGTCGTTGGGCTTGCTGCTGCAAAACGATTCCTGCAAACTGCAGCGTTGTCGTTACGCATAAATGTAAAGTGTTCCATTTAAATGTACAGGTTCCTCTTCTTGTACGGCAATGCGTTTTTTTTGCGGGATTGCTCTTCCTGCAGAAAAACGCAAAATGTAGTGCCAGGCTAACCTGACGATGTATCACAATACAATGGTTTTTGAGTTCCACTGATTGTCACTTTTTATACCCTAGACTTTTAGTATAGGGTATATTGTTTTTGTCACGACGGAAATATGTAACACCTTAAAGGAGGCTCCGGAGGTATAGCAATGTATATATATAAATGATCAGCGTCACCTCCTGATTCGATTTAGCCATGTCTGTCTGTCTGTCTGTCTGTCCGTCTGTCCGTCTGTCCGTCTGTCCGTCTGTCTGTCCGTTCGCACGATAACTTTCGATAGAATCAAGCTAGAGCCTTGAAATTTTGGTAAGATGTTGGAAGTATGATCTAGTTGGTTGGTATTGAAAATGGGCATGATCAGGCCAAGAGAACGCCTACCTCCCCTACATATGTACAATAGTAAAATGTATTTATAACTCCCGATTAAATAAACATGAAAAGCTCTAGCTTTGGCAGATCGCTTGTGAGGATAATCTTTTACTCTCCTGAAAAAATAAAATCGATCAGTTGAAAACTAACGGTAATTTTCTTACAAAGAGCCCCGTACTACCCTACTTTTCGGGTTTTTTGTCTATAACTCTTGAACCAATTGACGTAGACACCTGATTTTTGGCATGTAACCCTGGGGTGGGAAGTTGCTTGAGTTCTAGTAAGTTGGGAGTAATCAGATCAAAGGAACGCCTACCTCCCCTACAAAATTTCAAAAAATTAAATTTTCATTTAATTACGATAACTTTCGATAGAATGACACTAGCAAATTGAAAATTTGGTAGAATGTTGTTAGTAAGATCTACTTGGTCGGTATTGAAAATGAGCAAGATCTGACCCAAGCAACCTCTACCTCCCCTACAAATGCAACTTCAAATAAGCGATAACTTTTGACAGAATCAAGCCAGCGACTTGAAGTTTTGGTCAAATGTTTAAAGTGAGATTAAGTTAGTTGGTATTGAAGATGGGTTAGATCCGACCTAAGGAAACCCTACCTCCCCTAGAAATGAAACTTATAATAAGCGATAACTTATGACAAAATAATGCTAGCGGCTTAACATTTTGGTCAAATGTTTGTAATAGAATCCAGTTGGCTAATGTTGAAAATATGTTAAATCCGACCTGCGAAACCCCTACTTCCCCTACGAATGAAACTTCAAATAAGCGATAACTTTCGACAAAGTGAAGCTAGAGACTTGAAATTTTTTCAAATGTTTGTAGCATGATCTTATTTGTTGGTGAAAATGATGAGCAAGATCCGATCCAAGAAACCCCTACCTCCCCTACAAGTGAAACTTCAAAGAAGCGATAACTTTCGATAGAGTGAAGCTAGAGACTTGAAATTTTGTTTAAATGTTTGTAGCATGATCTTATTTGTTGGTGGCAGTAATGAGCAAGATCCGACCCAAGGAACCCCCACCTCCCCTACAAGTGAAACTTTAAATAAGCAATAACTTTCGATAGAATGAAGCTAGAGACTTCAAAAATTCGACAAATACTTCTTGAATGGGTTAGTTCATTGATTTTGATAATGGTCAAGATCCTCCTGAATGATTGCCAACCTCCCCTATAAACTGGCCATATAGGAAACTCACTTTTAATGCATATAGTCGTTACCAATTGGTACTTTTGGTATGACCACTAGGTCTGTACAAGTCTAGGGTATATACGCTTCGGACTCCGGGCCGAAGCGAAGCTTCGGCCTGGTTTATTCTCAAATTCCCTCTGAATTAATTTCTCCGAGCTTAGTGGTTTCGTATGGATAGTAGCACTCATCAGGTCTTGCATCTTTGCAGCTATCCATGTGCAAGACGACCACGAAAGTGTGAGAATTCTGTTTGTATACACTTGTACATTTGCAAGAACATTAATACATAAAGTAAAATTGCCAGGGAACAAATATCTCCACTTCTCACCCTCTCTCCACCCCTCTAGTGAGTTAATATAAGTGCTTCACACCATCTAGACCTCCACGGTCGAGTTTTCAAGTAAAATCACGCCTCACGGCTTATACAAACAGAATTCTCACACTTTCGTGGTCGTCTTGCACATGGATAGCTGCAAAGATGCAAGACCTGATGAGTGCTACTATCCATACGAAACCACTAAGCTCGGAGAAATTAATTCAGAGGGAATTTGAGAATAAAAAATAGTTGGTCCCGTTGCGGGGCGCGAACCGCAGAGACCGTGTTTCGAGTAGCAAAAAATGCCCGGTGCGTTACCGAGCTAAGCTACAGACGCATACTAAGTTGGTGTGCAGAATGAAACCAAGTGTCACAAACAATTCCAATTTAGATAGATATGGCTAAATCGAATCAAGAGGTGACCCTAATCATTTATATGTATTTTATATACATTGCTATACCTCCGGAGCCTCCTTTAAGGTGTAATGCCCGGTTCACATTGTTCCAGTAACCAATCCAGTCCAGTAATCCAGTCCAGCGCTGGACTGCTACTGGAATAATGTGAACCGGCACTGGACAGCAATTCAATCCAGCAATCCAGTCCAGCAATCCAGTCCAGTGACTGGATTGTCGGTCTACTTTTTGATTCCAGCTCGCCCAGAAATCATTGTTACTATAGTTACCGAATCAACAACACACTCGCCACACTACTGGACTGGAATCATGTAGACGATATGATCCAGTCCAGCACTGGACTGGATAGCTGGACTGGATTACTGGACTGGAATAATGTGAACCGGGCATTACATATTTTCGTCGTGACAAAAACAATATACCCTAAACTTATAAAGTCTAGAGTAAAAATATGGTGCAACTATTTTTTTTCGCCTGTACTAAATTAGCGCTCGGTGGCCGTGATCGTTCGGTCACCGCTCCACGATAATTTAGAGCTCGGCGATCAAAAACTGCCTGTGAGTACTAATACTCGTACTCTCACAGTGCTCCGAGCTTGTCACAGTGTTGCCAGATTGCGGGATTTATCCTAAAACGAGGGATATTTGGCCAACATGAGGGACAAAGGGATTTTTCCAATTTTGAGAGACATTTTACGTTTTCGGGGGATTCACACATTTGTTCATAATGACATAAGCATTTATGAAAGACGTTGACATTTCAACTAGAGAGGACCGAGTCTATATGCTGACGAGTCTATATGCAAACAACTAGCAAGTTCTCGCTCAGACTGTTTTGATTCTTTCCCACGCAAATGCTGACTGTGAGCGCGTCTTCACTGTCGTCACGGACATCAAAACCAAAAAAAGAAACCCAATTGGCAGCAATCTCCTCAATTCCATCTGCGTGACAAGAGCTGCTTTTAAAAGCAAGGCTATTGATTGCCGAACATTCGATGTAACAAAACAACATTTGCAAAATCATAATGCTCACATGTATGATTAAGTTGCTCCAATATCTAATTGTTAATAAAATTCATAATTTTGTAAGTATGGACTCTTATTTATTCTAAATACATATTAATATTATATTCCTTGTTTTTTCTATATATCGAAAATGATCCAAACGAGGTTTCATGGATATAAGAAATTCATCCTTAATGCTGTTGTGAGTTTTTATATTTGCTTTTTATTTATTTTTGCAATATTATCAAAATGCAAAATGTTAAAAAAAACTAGAGTTGAGGGATTTTTCATGTTATTGTGGGATTTTTGGCCAGCCTGCGAGGGACAAACGTCTGAAATCATTTGGCAACACTGGCTTGTCAGTATAAAGACGGCGCGGATAGGAGGTGCATGCTAGCAACTGCACTTCCGAAAAGTAGATATGCTATTGAAACGTCAACAAGGCATAGATATGCTAGAGATGTTGCCGCGCGCCCATGCCCCTGGAGGGCTCCTCAGGCAATTAAAGAAATACAACAAGTAATTGGCAGAGCAACGCGAATTCGTCAAAAAACGAGCTCGGTCGACTTGGTCATTTCGCCACTTGGTCTCCTGCACGCACATAATGTCTATCCTTCTCCGCTTCATGACGTCCTCCAGTTCTTCGCTCTTTCCCGTCATGGATCCGACATTCCAACTTGCAACCCTCAGTTTCTCTATAGTGTAATTAGACTGCCTCATAGCGCTCGCCCCCGGAAACCGTCGAGCTCTGGCACGAACTATCTTCGCCCAGGGATCACTCAACTGCGCATCAGAAGTAGTGCCCAGCGGGGTAGTGCTTCTAGCGTGTTCTACCATTCTTTTACCCCTATCTGGAGAAAGGTGTAGTTGGATGGCACTAGTGTGTGGACAATAAATTTGTATGGACTTTCCTTTTACATCCGGCGGTGGTCTCCAGACCCGGCAACACACTCACACACACTGACCTGTGGGAGGTCCTAAAGATGTTGAATAGTGCCACAGGCTCATCTAAAGGTGTTGTTGTTGCCTGCTCGTGATCGGTCCTATTATTTGCCTCGTACGATCAAGGTAGGACTCACCTAGGGGTGCATATTTTTAACCTGTCACCCCACGGGGTAAAAGTACCACCGAGTACATTCCATTTTTGCATTTTCATCAAATTTGAAGAAAGGAGAAAAAAAGGAGAGGGGAAAATATGTGACCATAATTTGTCCTACCCCCTTGCATTTGCGGACCATTACACTTAGAAATATGAAAATTTACAGAAAAGTAACATTTTACTAGCATAAAAAACTAAAAATAACAGAATTTTGATTTCTTAAAATAGGTTAATATCCGTAATAGTCCATTTCTATATTTGCAGTTAGGACACCCCTGCGTCCCCCAAACACATCCGAGGTCAAAAATATTGATGACCAACGATAGAAAACACTGTAGGCAATAATATCTCCAAGTTTCGTCACAATCACATAATATTTAATGTGCATTCATTGAAATTTAGGCATTTTGACACTCTCCATACAAAAAATACACCCGCCGGTCTCATGCATAGTTGCGAGTATTACTTGCATGTTGTTTTTCGTAGTGCGAATTTCAGTTATGTGATTCTAATAATAATTATTCATAAAATTTCTCTTTTTAGGGTTTTGTATTTTAGTAAAAATAAAACTTCTATAAAATCGGCCAAATGTCTGTCCATTGAATATCTGACGAACGACGGAAGCTATACACATAAAATTCGGTAATCATGTGTAAAAATGCTATTATAATTCACTAGAGAAATTGGCCAACTTTCGAGGGGGGCGGGGGGGGGGGGGGGGGGTGTCTTAAGCTGGCAGACACTATCGTAACTTTTAAAAGTAAAGTGAAATAAATTTTTTTCCGCTGTACAAAATTAGCACTAAATAGGCCCGAATTTAGTACACTTCTTTCAATTATGCCTGCTACTTTTGCTCTGCCAGCTTAAATGAGCTCAAGAATGCTATGTTCCAAATGCGTGTCCAGCTTGTAGTGGTACCCCCCATTATGTCTACCACATCTTAACTGCCTTGCAGCTCCCACGCCAGTAACAACTAGAGCTTTATGGGAGGCCCCAATCGAAGCCGCAATTTTCATTGGCCTCGATATTGTAGGTAAAGAGGCCGCTGCTGACTCCTGACGCGTACACACCCATACTTAAACTTAAATTCGAAGCGTTGCTACAACAACAAACAACGCAAATGTCTCTCCCATTATTGCAATCTGTAAGGCTGCCCTTTTTGGAAGTTTCTAAAGAAAAGAATTCAATACTAATATCTGAAATGGTCCTGTGGGCCTCGTATGTGGATGTGTGCACGTCATTTAAATAAACTTCTCGACTTTTCTTTTGTCTAGACAATTTCCTTAATTATACAATATATACTCGTAAAGTAAACATGATGACCCTGTCTAGCAGACGCTGACTAGGCAAGAACTTAATGTTTACACACTTTATATCTAAATGAAACGTAGTAACATAAGCACTTGCGTTCATGACGATCGTCCCGCCTTTTTTCTAGGGTCCTTTTGAACCATTCGTGAACTCTTAAAATCTCCATACTGACTGAGCGACGTGTGCCTGGAAAAGGGTCAATGCACTAGTAGGTGTGTTGTCCTCATATGTTCACGGACTTACTTCACAATTATATCAACGATAGGACCTGCGGGATATATCCGTTCCTTTATCGTGCGGACATTGCCTTTTCCCGAATGCAATAGTTCAGTAGCAGTCATTGTAGCAACAATCCTTGAAATCTTTTGCGACTCGTCGAGCATTATCGGCATAATGACACCAAAGTGACTAGGACTACCCTAAATTGCTGTCGCAGTTGAACGTGAGCGTGTAGAAAGGATTTTTCGGAAACAGGAACGCACCTCATCGATGTTCGCTGAGGGTTCGTAATCTGCACATGCAACAAGACAATGGGTGCATTTGGGAGTACTGAAATTGCGAAAGCCGGGGATTGATACAACACAGTGTCGTTATCGAACGTGGTTGAACGCGCCATGCCATATATTAGGGTCGCATTGATTTGCAGGATTGCGTAGAAGAGTGTCTATGCATTTTATGGGCTCTCGTTTCTTTGTTAAGTAAAATGTTTATTGTTATCATAGAAAGGACATATGGCGGTATTTTTATTGTAGCATATAAAAAAACATTTTTTTTACTATCGCGTCTATAGCACAAAAAGATAACAATGCAGGCAAAAACAAGATAATCACGAAATCGCTAGTAGGGTTTAATTTCGCCTTTTATTTTAAGGGAAAATCTGGTTCACGTGCTTGCTTTTAGGATACGTCCGTCATATGACAATGCACGTTGAATCTATAAAAAGAATGAGTTTTTTATTTTCTACAACTCCAAGTTCGCTGAAGGGAGTTTTTAACGACATGTTTTTTTTTCGTCGAGAAAAATCATTTTCGTATCTGACGAGTAATGATCGAGTGGTTCTTTTCAGAGATTTTTGTGAAGCGATAAGATTCAGTTATAATAAGTACTATTGAATATTAGGTACGTATTTTCTACAGACATTTAAATTATTTTTATTTATTTCCATTTTCCAGGAAGTTATCATATTGATTCACACAATAACTACTTGTGCTTGTTCACTCCAAATAAGGCAGTGGCGGATCCAGAGTGGGGCCATGGGGGGGGGGGGGGGGGGGGGGGGGGGCCTTCAAAATACTTGGTATACATATAGAGCTTGGTCTTCGAATATTCGAGGATATACTTCAAAATGATTTATAAAAATTACAGCGAGTACAAAAGATTCCCGATAAGGGTGGATTCCTTTGCGTTAAGCGTTCCTCTTGGATTTTGTTTTATGAAGCTTATAGTACTTGGAAAAACTGGAAGTGTGCAAACTGCCATTTCTTTGGAAACATCATCTGAACGAAAACTTATGAGCAGGAGTACCCCCAAGGTGGAGTGCACTCTTTTTCTAAAACTTTGTTGTGCATAGACTGCAAGAAAATCTGAAAGTGTCGATCAGCAGACAATGTGGGCTTATGCTTGTATAGTAATTGCTGTTGTCATAATTAGTAAATTTCCCGGTGTTTTTTGTGAGGTTTTGTAGAATGCCCTCTCACAACAAACCATTTGGGCTTATAACTATAAAGTGGGGGTTAATTTGAAAAAAAAAAACAGCTTGTACTCTTCCAGTCGAGCCTCTCCTGCTGCATAGGACGAACCCAGTTTTTGCCGATAAGGCGAAATTTCTATGCAGCTGTTTTACTCAGGCTTGAGGTAGCTTTTTGGTGACCCGCTACAGAGGCTAACTGTAGCTTGTTGAGAAAGAAGCAAAGGTTGGCCTGCGTTGCTTTTTGTGGCGCTCTTAGGACAACTACTTCTGATTCTGATTTGAACATGTTGTTTAACCTGCTGTCCCAACTAACAATTTTGTTCTTATAGAGATCTTCAAGGATTTTATAAGAACTACATTTAGTTTCAGCTAAGACTTATTGACTTGCAAATTGTTCTGATAGAAATCTTAAAGAACGTTTCGAGCCAAAAAGTGGCGTATGAAATTATGAGTATAAAGTATTTTAAGAATTCTTCAAGTCTACTTGACAGCTCTAACTTATCAGAAAGATATCAGTAAAAGTACGTATAAGTGATTTACTGTAATCTGCTATACATATTTTACATACATAGATCACCTTTTAGAATCTTAACTAAGAGACAAAGATTTCTATTGGTTTTCAGTAAGTAAATTTTGTGCTTATTGTAGCATTAAGTGGAATTCATGATACTTTTGGAAGTTCTCTATAAAAATACGAATGGAGTTGAAATTCATAATTGTATTATTGGTCTGATGCACTTTTTCGCAGTGGATTTTGTCGATTTAATAGTCAAATTTTCTCTGCGAAAGGAATTTTTCTGATCAAATGCTGTACAAAACTCCCAAAAAAAAAAAACGAATCCCTCTCGAAATTTAGCATACATGTACATTTAATGTTCATCATGAATTAAATGTACTTTTTGCATAGTAGGTAATAGTGGCCTAAAATGTATTAAACACGTTCTTATTTTCTTGTCAGACCCTAAGAAATACATTTAAAATGAAAATATCCAAAGTCACCAAAGTATTGAAGAAATTAATTTCTGGCGCAATAATTGCTATAACCAAACAGTCGAAAAAGATGGCGGTTCTCTCAAGCTCTATTTTAAAGAACTTATAAGTGTTTAGTTAAGTTTGTTGCTCCCATAAGTAAATTATAATAACTTCTTCCTATTAAACTTTTCTTCAAAATTGCATTTAAACTATATCTTTCCCTACAACCTTCGCCTGACTTCTTTAAGTATCAGAGTGTATAGCTTTCTATATTTAAGCTAAAATATTACAACCCCGAAACAGGAATATATTCTTGATCAAGCTTATTATACAAGCAGTACGAGAGTTGACAAACGGCAATTATTCCCTATAATGGTTTAGTTAGACCTAACACTGCATTAACACTTAGAATGGTCTAAAGCAAAAACTTTAAGAGGATCTTTTCTAATAACACACTTGCAAAAATTACTTTTAAGGCTATAATCTGAACAAAATGCCTTTAAAGTTTTCATCGAGCTTCCAATCTGCACTAAAGACTTTTTACACGTCTTTTCTTTTAAAAGTTACAACAGATTCAGGTATTAGTTTTACTTTTTAGCAGAATGCCTAATAAATATCTTTAACGTAATATTTCGTTCCGAAAGGTTTAATACCGATATTATAAGAGTTTCGGTTCTCACCTCAAGAGCAAATTGTTAGTTGGGGTTTTTGACATTTTTGCTAAATAGGCGGCCGCAGATACGATCATTCGACTCCGTAATCATAGTCAGTGGCTTACTTAAAGCTCTGGATACGCTGCTATTTTGAACAACCCAACCATTCCGACAACGACGGACCAAATAACCTGCGCTTGACACTCATTTTGTCATTCTAAGAATATCAAGCTGTCAGTGGGAAGACAATGCTTTTTTGTTGCCTAACTCATTAGAAATCCATGCAGATGGCTCCAAGACAAATGAGGGATTAGAGGTCGGAGTTTCCTGTAATGAAAATAACTTAAATCTTTATTTCAGTCTCTCTGAATACTTCATGTTTTCCAGGCCAAAGTTACGGTTTTTTTTTGGTAATTTTTATATGATTCTGGGTTACATTAATTTCGCTGTTTCGGCGATGCTGCAAAAATCCGTCGGAACATTTATACACCAATCCCTGGCTCGAAACTAGCTCTGAAGACGATTAGCAGGACCAACTGTAAATGGATAAATGGTAAAACGTAAGTTTCCAAAAATCCGTTGTGGCTCTCATTGGATTCTATTCGCACCGCTAAACTATTGTCGCTAAGAGGAGGAAACACATCAAAGCCAAGGAGCACGCTAGTAGGCCTCGTATAATTCTGTAGAAGCAGCGGTGACGAGGGAAACGCCAGGCGTGGTTTTTTTCTACTCTGCTCCTGGCTATTCTTGCAAAGACATTTCTTGAATCCCACTTCTTCACGGAATTGGATTATGAGGCTAATGTTAATGGAGTCGCATGCAGTAATAAAACAGAACGAACCCTATTATAGTCCCTTTATGATTTTGTACGTTCATCACTGCTCTTAAATGCCTCTTTCCATGCTCAAAGTTTAATAAATGTCGATATACTACTCAATTGCCCTAACCCCTTGTGGGACATAGCGCGTCAACTGTTCCATGTGGCCCAGTTGACGTTTCGTTGGCATAAACTGGTTTTGGAGAATGCAGTTACCAGAATGCATCTGCTGCATATCCATGGCCACGAACGTCGTCGTGGACGGGATTCGAACCCGAAACGCCGGTAGTCAAACATGAGACTGATGCCTCAACTCACTGCGCTACCGGTCGCCCCGCTCTTTAGGTAACAAACAAAGTCAGGATTCCTCCGAACTCGATTTCTAGATCCGCCACTGAAATAAGATATGTGTGAATGGGACCCTTGATTGGTGGGATTGTCAGGACATCCTTTTATATTCGCATTAAGTCTCGAGATTCGCAAGAGTATACTGAATAACACTAATACTAAATTTAATTTGTGATATCTGCAACTGATTGATATGTCAAAGAATGGCTAAGAATATCCTGGAATGGTAATTCCAAATGAACCGGGGTTTTGCTCATATACTCGTAGATTCCCGCTATATTTCATAGTAAGTTCTCTGTGCTAAAAATGTGTTTATACAACAGTTTTTTTTGTGATTGTTCTCCCTCATTGCATCGCAAACAAACATCATCACGTTCATCATTGTATGTTTCTCTCCAATGCCTCTTTCAATGCCCAAAGTTTAATAAATGTCGATATACTACTCAATTACCCTAACCCCTTGTGGGGCATAGCGCGTCAACTGTTCCATGTGGCCCAGTTGACGTTTCGTTGACATAAACTGGTTTCGGAGAATGCAGTTGCCAGCATGCATCTGCTGCACATCCATGGCCACGAACGTCGTTGTGGACGGGATTCCAATCCGAAACGCCGGTAGTCAAACATGAGACTGATGCCTCAACTCACTGCGCTACCGGTCGCCCCGCTCTTTAGGTAACAAACAAAGTCAGGATTCCTCCGAACTCGATTTCTAGATCCGCCACTGAAATAAGATATGTGTGAAGGGGACCCTTGATTGGTGGGATTGTCAGGACATCCTTTTATATTCGCATTAAGTCTCGAGATTTGCAAGAGTATACTGAATAACACTAATACTAAATTTAATTTGTGATATCTGCAACTGATTGGTATGTCAAAGAATGGCTAAGAATATCCTGGAATGGTAATTCCAAATGAACCGGGGTTTTGCTCATATACTCGTAGATTCCCGCTATATTTCATAGTAAGTTCTCTGTGCTAAAAATGTGTTTATACAACAGTTTTTTTTGTGATTGTTCTCCCTCATTGCATCGCAAACAAACATCATCACATAGCATAGCAGGCACTCTGATACAAGCCTTGTTTTTGTAGACAGGGCGAACATTTTTGGGACTTATTCTGGATAAGAAATGATCATGGGAACCTAATATACAGGAGAGGGTAAATAAAGCCACTGTCGCGCTCTACTCCTGTAGAAGTGCTATAGGTAAAAGCTGAGGCCTGCAACCAAAAGTGCTACATTGGCTCTATGTGGCTGTTTTGCGTGTTATACTTATGTTATGCCTGCTACAGATAATGGCCCATCGCGATGGTGACTTTGATGGTTGCCATCGCACACCAAATGTCAATTCAAATATTTTCAAATACCGTCCGTCCACACAATGGTCTGCGATGGGCCATCAGGAAATTGCGTATGCCTACTATTAAAATTGAAAGCTGTCGCTCTGTGCATCACGGCAGGTAAAATCAAACGGATCGCGTATGACAGAAGGTCAAGGTGGTAGTAGCACTGTGATAATTGTGTAGTGGCCTGTCAACTTAAATCAGCTGTTCAAAGTTGTGGACACGATGGGCCATCGCATGGAGGAAAATGGCTCTCGAAGCCATTTTAGCCATCCGATGGCCCAGCGCTGTTGACAGAAATGACTGTTACGCGGCATTGGCCACTGAACGCCATCCGCCCGTCCACACAGTGGCGATGGCCTCAAATGGCCGGGGCTGGGCCGTTGTCTGTAGCAGGCATTAGGTGTAGTGGTCTGGTGGACTGCTCTTATAATAGTATAGAAACTAACCGTAGCCTGTAAGGAAAGATGCAAAGATTGGCCAGAGTTTCTATTTGTGAAGCTCTTAGAACTACGTCTAATGCTGCCCTTAATATGCTAGTTAACCTGCTACCACTTTACATTTTTGGTGAACAGATGGCCGCGTTTACGGCTATCTGACTTCGGGATACTGGTGAATGGTTTACTTTAGGTGTTGGATATGCTGCCATTCTAAGCAATTTTGACATTCCGGCAACGACTGACTAGTCCACTCCCCATTGTCTGCTTGACAAGGAATTTGTCAGCCTGATACCATCACGCAATGAATTAGAAGAGAACGCAATTCCGCTACCCAACGCAATTGAAATCTATACAGATGGATCCAAGACGGAGGAGGGAGTAGGAGCTGGAGCGTTCTCTGATGAACTTGACATCAGCCTTTCCTTTAGTCTCCCTATTTACTGCAGTGTGCTTCAGGCTGAGGTTTTGGCGATTACCATCAAAGCAATGACTTGGCTGGAGTGTCACGTTGTATCAGTTAGAGATGCATATAATAATTTTCACTGACAGCCAAGCTGTAATTGAATCCCTCGAACCGGGCCTGATTACGTCAAAGACCGTGGCGGAATTTCGCTCAACACTTATGAAGATGAGTGATTTCTTTAATATTTACTTATGCTGGATTCCGGGTCACAGTGGTTTCACGGGTAATTGTAGGGAAGATGAGCTCACCAGGAAAGACACAACAAGTGAGGCTGCACTAATGCATCGGACCATCTACATGCCTATGGCTCCTTGTAAACTAGCTCTGAAATACGAAGCTTGCACATACGTACCAAATTGCACATACAGTATGCTCAACTAGCACATACTCGTATATTATAGTATGTTTATATATTCCACTATGTGCATATCAGAAAAAAGTATGTACATATCGGAAAAAGGTAAGTGCAGAACAAATAAATATGGTCGTATCGCCGCCAAAGGAAACACAATTTTTAGCTGTGTCTATCCTGTTAAGTATAAAAAGCAAAAAAAGCTAGGGGACGAGTATAATTACAGAAACATTTTTTAGGGTACAGTACAGAGCACTAGTACACCATAGGGAGGGACCAACACTGTGGATCAGAATACTTCTCAGATCCGGAGGGGAGCATTTTCATGACAGTTGTCCGTAGAAATTTTACCGGAGGGGAAAGCATATAGAGGAGAATTCGAGAAATGTCAAAACCTCATTCGTTCGCAGGAACGCAGCCATTACGAATTTAACACTAAAAACCAATTAATTTTCTCCTACGATGTTTGATTTATCCTAGCGATTCGATTCACATGCAACCTGGCGAAGTCCGAAAATTTATTAGTTATTTGGACTTTAAATAATTAATAATTTCATCTTTCTGTTACAAAGCAATCTTTTTAATTTCCCTCAAACCAGATTGATCTTTTTTGGTAGATACGTAGGTATTTTTCTAAAACCTGACATCTGTGTACCTTTTTACGCGGTTGAGGGCACTTAAAACCTCTTACACGCGTGTATTTGCGCTTTTAGGGAACACAAAAGGTGATCTATCGTCTCCTGTAATTTGATACCTTTTCCTTTTTTGTTTCGTAATGTCCATAAATCATCATATACTGACTCAGTCTGCGTCCAGAAAGGTCGACCTTACGAAATGTGCATTCGATCCAACATCTCTACGTTCGAGTATTGATCCTGCAATGAACTTATATGGATAACTTGAAAAATGTTCAGTCATATGCCGCATCCGCATCAAGGGACCTGCCTACCTAATCATACCGGGAACGAGGCAGCTGTTTGATGATCAGAAAAACACCTCTCGCACGGGTCACTGATCTGAATAAGGGAATAGGATGCATATGGAATCCTGTTGGTAACGTCTACCATGTGGTAGAACCCTTTGCCGTGATACGAGTGTTCGGCTCATAGAATGCGGGAGGTTTGAAGAATTTGATGCATTTTTCGAGCAAAAAAGGGCACAACATTCCAGCTGAGCATTATTGTTTTTCAGAATGGCATCAGATCACTGCGAATTTATCATCACCATATGGTGTTATCTTTTTGCGAAATTGAAATCATTCCGCACGTCATTATGGCAACGTACGCGTATATGAAATTAACGCGGTCTGTTGGTAATGATCGGTGAAGGATGCTCGTCTATTTTTGGTACGCGCCATGTTCGTAATGTAAATGCGTGAGGGTTGGTAGTGAGAATCCTCCGACCACGATGGCAAAGGGAAATATTTACAGAGTCATCATTTGGTTTGCCAACGGATGGCGTAGATTATTTGAGGATAGACTAATGTACTGTACGTATAAAGGAGACATGGGGAGGCTGATTTATACTGCAGCTATGTACATAACTGAAAATAGGCAAGATGCAGGATGTCAAGATGCTACATAAACTTTATCTTCTATACCATGTCGTCGACAACATTTCCGTAAAAAAAATGCCGTCTGTTTTCGTGAACTAAATTTAGTCATGGCAGAGCATCTCGGTCCTTTAAACAGATTGAATCATATAAAATTTAATGGAAATGTGTATTGATAAAGGGATGTGCGGTTTCTGTATGTAAATAAATAATAATTCACATGTAAACTAAATAAATCGCAAGAAAACGAAGAAAAAAACTTTGTATTTTACATCGGATCTGAAAAGAATTCTGATCTGGAGGGGAACGTTTTCAGATCCAACTAGGGTATAAAAATTGACAGTTGTCTGTACAAATTTTACTGAAGGAGGAAGCATATGGAGGAGGATTCGAGAAATGTCAAATCTTGATCCGCTCGCAGGAACCCACCCATTGTGATCCATTCTTCTTCACTGTAGTCCAGTAATGGTGTAGCAAGATACAAGGAAGACAAGATAATGCCTTCCCACGTCTCATTTTCGTATCGTTCTGCGCATCACGTCATAAGCGCGTTGGTATTTTGGAGACTGTTGGTTCATAACGTCTCACAGGCCAGGATTCATAATAGACTTACTGAGCTATTTGAAAACGCACTGGGCTGAAGCAGGGCGATGGACTCGCGTCGATGCTCTTCAACCTAGCAGTGGAATACGCTATTCGGGCTATGAATATGAACACCAGCAAGACACTACTCATCAAGTCGACATAATTAGTAGCGTAAGCCGACGAAATCAACATCATCATTCTGCATACGCTCGATAGCGCTGCAAAAGAAGGGAATCAACGAGAATAAAACTAAAATAATGACGCAATCGAAGACAAGGACGCCAGCACAGTCGAGCATCAATGTGGGCGACCTCAACATCGAGTTCGTGGCTTCATATACCTGGGCAACTTGTCAAAGGACGTCAACGAAACTGATGAAATGAAATCAATATACGGATGCAGCTAGCTAACAAGACTTTTTTTTCGGTTCTCCCTATAATGAAATCGAAGCATGTGCACAGAAACACAAAGCTCCGCGTGTACACAACCACCATACGACCAGTACTATGGTCGGGAAAAATGGACCCTGACTCAAGCCTCCACAAAAATGGTAGACACAAGGTTCTGCGGCGACTTTTCGGGGCTGTTGCGATCGGGATGGATGGCGCATCCGGTACAACCATGAGTTGTATGAACTGTACGATGAGCTGGAAGTTTCGAAAATTGTCAAACTACAACGACTTCAACGGGCAGGGCATGTACAACGAATGAACGATGATCGCATACCAAAGAAAATAATGAAAAATAAAGCGAGACTGTAAGAACGACCGAAAGTTGGGAGAGCTCAGTATCTGCGGACGCCGCGCAGCTACTGGGCTTCCACGATTGGAGGACGCGGTCATGTGACCGAGATAATTGGGGGACAACGATTCAGGCAGCCAAGGCCCGTCATCGGGCTGTGCTCAGCCACAGCCTGACGTAACTATCGAAAAACATGAATGATGCATTCCGGAACACTTCTTTGCTAATGATACCAATCGCAGTCCATAGTTTTAGAGAGGTGGTTTTCCTTTTTCTAAATAATTATTACATCTACAGACGTATGACTTAGCCAAAATTAAAGTTCATTTAGTTATAAAAAATCGATCCTGGACATTTTTATCGTGGGACTTTTATTTTGCTAGTTATTTGAAGAAACACATCCCAAAAACGATGATTTTTCAACTTCGTGGGAACAGGGAGCCATTGAATGAGATTATCTCGAAAACTACTTAAGATAGAAAAAAGTGGTTCACACATTTTGAGTATTTTCGTAATCTTCAATTTCGCCCCAGAACGTTTTTTGCTAGGGTTAATAGTTACAAAGTTAAAAGTCAAAAACTAAAAGAAGTCTTCATACAAGAGGGAATGTACCATAGCAACTCGCCTGTGACGTAGGTGATAGTGTACTCAGAGAGCCGACATGCGCATGGCGATATCTTGTCTTCCTTGTGTCATAGTGCGGGGTGTAGTAATAAGCCACAGCATCTCCCGACTTGTCGCAGGTAGGCGGCTAAATGGGGGAGCAGGAGGTGCATGCTGCATTCTCCGAAACTAGTTTTTGCCAACGAAACGTCAACTGCGCCACATGGAACAGTTGACGCACAATGTCCCACAAGGGGTTAGGGCAATTGATTAAACTGTGATATTTTGGTTCTCCTGCATGTGTACATCAGAAAAAAAGGACCCTCTTCACCATGAGATGAGAAGTAGTATATTGAGGCGAATGCACTAGATTACTGCTGAAGGCATTTTGGGTACATTGGTGAGGGGGAAAGGTTATTCTTGTCAATGAAGTGATGATACCTAGGGAAGATGGGTATCATATGGCTGGTGGTCAAGAGACGAATGCACTAAACTAGTTGATAGCATTTAGAGTCCTTTGGTGTGGAGAAAAGGACATTCTTGACAATGAAGTGATATCTAGGCAAGATGGGTATCATACGAAGTGTGGTCATGAGGCGAATGCACTTGACTAATGTTGAAGGTATTTTGAGTCCTTTGGTGAGGAAAAAGGACCTTTTGCGGTAGTGAAGTGATATCTAGGTAAAATGAATATGACATGACTGGGGGTGTTGATATGAATTCACTAGACTGCTGTTGACGGTATTGTGAGTCCTTGGGTCAGAAAATAAGGACATTCTTGCATTTGTCTGATAGATACGGGTATCTCCTGAATCGGGGCGATAAGGACAACATATTTTAAAGCCAAGCATAGACAGCTTGGAAGCAAATGGATTAAATTTAAACTGTACTTGCATGGGACGGGCCTAAAGTGCCGATGAACATTAACGCTCTTTTTGTGTCATTATTACCGCGCCGCGGATGGAACTTTCGTCTCTCTAGATGTAGCATCGTACTGCGGTGACTGAGACTACACGGCTACCAAGCACGTCATGCTACTATTTGTTTGTTGTTTAATTGCCTTGACCCCTCCAGCGGCATGGACGTGTCAACATCTCTAGCATTTCTATGACTTGTTGACGTTTCGATAGCACATCTACTCTTCGGAAGCGCAGTTGCTAGAATGCACCTCCTATCCGCGCCGTCTTAATACTGATAAGTTCGGAGCACTGTGAGAGGTCTATTACTACCCACAGGCAGTGAGTTCTAGATTAGTATCGTAGAGCGGTGACCGAACAACCACGGCCACCGAGCGCGATTGAATGAGTGTTCTATAATACCAATCATAATTTCCAAAAATGCTCATTGCGCCCTTAACAATGAGTTCTACTAAACAAAGCCAATCACTCAGAGTCGAATGTCTAAATTAAATATCCTATCCTATCTTTATTCGTTAATTTGCACCTTCCAGTATTATACGGTTTTCACTATAACAAATGAGCTCATTATACACAGTTCTCGTGATCCTTCATCCATAACATATTTTTTTCAAACATGCAACTCATCCCTTTTATAATTTGTCATGATAGTCGCTAAACTTTTATGTCCCTCCTGATCTTTTAAATTATTTCAACATGAATGCTCGAGGAGGCTTCAAAAGGTTTTAATTTCACAATGCTTTTCCAGAAACTCGGAAAAAAGGACTAAATTGAAAATTACCCGTAATGACCTTTAATAGTGAACCGCCATATGCGAATAAGCCAGGATCAGATGCAAACAATTTCACAGAGCCTGCATATGTCGGTGCAAAGTGTACTCGTATGCAAGTGAGGAGGAAGGTAATCATCAGATCACACAATGACTCCTGGTGCAATATGGCACAATGTTGAAACACGATAAGGACCAACTGATGATGCACGTAATGAAGATTCGCATGAATGAGTACAAAGCAGAGGTGAAAGTAACCGTTTTTCCTTCGTTTACTAGTATTTGGAATAGAAAAATCGTTTGTTTTCAAATATTGGTAAGAATAAGGACGTTATTGGAAAACAAGAGATTGCCGAAGTTTTGTATTCGACTGATGTAGTTGTCGAATTTTCGATCTTTTTCAGGAAGATCGAGAAATTAGAAATCCAGTAAAATGACTTTTCGCCTATTAGTTACTTTTACTATTTGTTCGTCTATATTCATGTTCGCACATTTGTTAAGGGGTGATAAGATATCATGTTAGATAAGTTATCAAACCAGCTAAGTTTGTCTATTAATAAATCCAGACAAATATTAAAGGAAAATAAAAACCAGCTAGCTGAAGGTATGGTACCCTTCATGCTTCGCTATCGCGCTCAGTGGCCGTTCGGTCGCCGCTCTACGATATTAATCTAGAGCTCGGAGTTCAAATCCCGGCGCGACCAAAAACTGCCTGTGGGTACTAGTAGAACTCTCACAGTGTTCCGTGCTTGTCAGTATAAAGACGGCGCGGATAGGAGTTGCATGCTAGCAACTGCACTTCCAGAAATGTCAACAAAGCATAGAAATGCTAGAGATGTTGACGCGCCCATGTCCCTGTACGGGTCAAGGCAATTAACATGCTTCGCGTGAAGTGTATCTTACCTTCAATAACCGTGAGCGATAATTTTGATCCATTCTGCATTTGTCACTTTGAAATTAACAATAAAATTTGTTCCAGTTCAACCTTTCCTATGTGAGGTATATGACATAGTGAACCAACTTCAACCGAATTGGGGTATATGGTTTGGTCATAGATATGTTTGATTAGTGGCTTTGATGGTAACTGCCACGCTGATGAGCTTGCTAGGCAGGCGATTTTGAGCGAGGCTCTGCAACTGCATAATAACATTTTTATGCCCGCCGGAGCATGCAAGTCTTTTTTAAAATCTGCGGCTATTAATAGGGCAAATGACAGGCGTTTAAGCAGTAATACATGTCTCGCGACTAGATCTATGTGGCCTGTAATGGACCCTATCCGCTCTTACCATCTACTATCTCCGAAAAGACGGCACATCAGCTCTGTCGTGGGGGTGATCAGTGATCACTGATCACAGCCTTGTTGGTGAACACGCCTGGAGACTTCGTTTTCTTTTTAATGACTTCTGCAGAAGCTGTGGAGATATTGACGAGGAGGACAGTTGCTGCCTCCTTCTCTGCGCTTGTCCGGCCTTGGCGGTTAAGAGGAGAACTATTCTGGGCTCCTATTTGTTCCATGAACTTGAGGAACTGAGGACTGCCAGTATTGGCCATCTACTCATCATCTATTACTAGCTCAGGCTAGTCTAAGAACTAGTATAGTTAAGGTTGTTGGATCCCCGGGGTATCACAATGGATCAGTTCTATGGTCTAAATGTGCTGTGAGTTGTCATGGCAGCCTGTTTTACTTACCGCCCTACCTATATATATAAAATGAATTTCCAGAAAGTCGAAAAGTTGTCAATCGAATCAAACTGTTGATTTCGTGTAATTACATGGAATAGCAGGGGGGCAAAAGACCTTTTCCATAGTCCTCCACGTGGGCGCCCCCTGGTAACGGCAGTGTTTCAAATCGCTGACGGCCAAGTCTTAGCGATAAGACATTTGGAAAAAGGGATATAGCTGTAGTCTGAATGGCTGACCAACACCTAAACGTCTCAGGTATAGTAGGATGGAATGACTTGCGTAGTTGGACCTGCAACATAGTTTTGCGAACTCCAGCACGTTTATTAAACCATCTGTGGCAACTATCTTCCGAGGCCATCCCCTGGATGGCGTTAAGCGATGTGCTGACAACTCGTCCTTGTAAAAACCACTCCATGTCAAGAAACCTGGAACAAAAGCCTCGGATTGGACGGATCAACAACGACGACCACGCACACGACTAAAGGATTATTATTTTGGATCCTGGAATGTACGCTCCCTGAACAAACCGGGGGCCGAGAAGGCCCTCCTTCAACAGGTCGAAAAGTATAAACTGAGTATTACTGCAGTCCAGGAAACAAATTGGCTTGGCAGCAAGATCAATGACAAGAAATCGCACACAATTTTTACAAGTGGCAAACCATCGGGCCGCAAGGAGTTTGGAGTAGCATTTATAGTAAACAATCACCTCAAGACGCACATTACTGACTTCAAACCCATAAATGAACGGCCGTGTGCGATTCGCATTAAGACTTGATTCTTCAATTTCTGGCTCATCAATATGCACGCCCTCACTGAAGTTAAGGAAGACGCAGTAAAAGACGAGTTCTACGCCCGCCTTGAGACTCTCTTTGACTCACTTTCAACAAACGACGTCAAATTGCTGCTGGGAGACTTTAACGCCAAAGTCGGAAATGAAAGTTGGCACCGGAGGACCACTGGAGGCCACAGTCTGCATGGAAAATGTAACGACAACAGCCAGCAACTTATCGACTTCGCCTGCAGTAGGAATCTAGTCGTAAGGTCTACGTGTTTCCCGCATCGACGCATTCACAAGCAGACCTGGAAATCTCCAGACGCACACACGGTCATCCAAATTGATCACGTCTTAATTTGCAGGAGATGGTCGTCTAGTGTGATGGATGTCCGCTCTTATCGAGGAGCAAACTGCGACTCAGATCATCACTTGGTGAAGACGACCTACAGATGTAGAATTTCCCCAGTGCACCAATCGAGAATAAGCCCTCAAAAAATCTTTGCGGTTGATAAGCTTCTGAGCGATGCTACGGCGGGGGCGTATAGGAAAGACTACCGCCTATGCTATCAGAGATGTCGCAGAGAAGGTCGTGGGATGCGAAATGACTAGTTCGACGAAGAATGCAAAAATTCACTTGACGGGCAACCTTTTAGTTTCCGGGGCCGCGGCTGGGGAAATCACTTTTCACTCGTGTCACTCTAAAAGTCAAGAATTTGCAAAAAAAAAATTTTTTTTTCTTAATTTTTATTTTTAATTTTTGTTTTAAGTTTTAATTTTTTTTTATTTTTTTTTCATAATTTATATTGAGTGTTTGGAATATTGGAGGCATGGAAAATTGAAATATTCGCAAATCCCCTTGCGTGGGCTCCGCTCGCTACGCTCGCTCCGCGCTTAAGGGATCGCAACCCTCAGTATCGCACAAACATGAACGCTCGCTTCGCTCGCTCTGCGTGCAACAGCGTTTTGATCAGTTTTAAATACACCAAACACTCAGTATAAATCATTAGAACAAGAAAATAGGGGAAAAAAATAAAATTAAAAATAGAAAAAAAAAATTAAAAATAAAAAAGAAAATTAAAAATAAAATTTGTTTGTTTTTTTTTTCTTTTTTTTTTTGCAAATTTGAGAGTCTTAGGGTGACGCGAGTGATAAGTGACAAAAAATCCGAGTGAAAAACGATTTTTTCACCCCGGGCCCCGGAAACTAAAAATATCCCAAATCTGCATTTTGTGTGGGAATTTTGTATGGGAATGTACTTAACACCACCAATGAGAATTGTATTTCGGCAATGTGGCCGAAGCATGTGTTGTCGATAGTTCATATCGCTTGTTTGCCATATTGTTAATATTTTGTGGTCTTTCGGATATTGCGGAGTTGTGGCATAATTATCAATGTAAATTTATTGAAGACTTTTTCAGGGATACATGCCTTATCAATAACGGGGAACTGAATTACGCGAGAGAAGTCTCAATCGATGCTTGTTGGCTATCCAGGAAACAGTAACATCTATAGGCGGTAATTCTAACGTTTGGGTCCCTTTTCGCCCCCTCCCGGTCATCAGTGGCTTCCAGATGTCGACTGATAGTTGTCGACATTTTTCTTCATCACTGAGTCCCGTGTTATTGCTAGCATTTGTTTAAGGCTGAGGTCACTCATGGCTTCCACACTTATCGTGTGCTTGCCTGTGATCCTCAACCTCGTGCTAGCCAGTGCTGGACATTCGCACACAATGTGTGCTGCCGTCTCGGCCTCCTCTAGGCATAGCCTGCAAACGTCATCTTCCCTGATTTTCATCTTGGCCAGATGAGCCTTAAAATTACCATGCCCTGTGACCAAGGCAGTTATCCAGCTTAGGGTACTCCGTTTATAACTGAGTATCTTTCTCGCTTCCCTGCCTAAAGGGCTGGTCATTGCATTCCGAGCTTGTTTGCAAGTGACTAGCTCCTGCCATCTTTGTTGATGCATGGAGTCCATCCACTCCCCAACCTTCGCTCCAATCATGCCGTTCCCCAGAGCAACTCTGGGTTTTGGGCCAGGGCATCCGCCGCCTCATTTACTGTTGTACCTATGTGTCCTTTTACCCACATCAGCGTAACCTCATTTTCTGAGGCACACGTGTTGAGCTTCCGGACACACCAGTTTAGAATTTATGTTCGTCTGCTGCATGCGTCTGATCACCGATTGATTGTCCAGTGCAATAAGGATTTTCTTCCCCCGCACCTGACCTTCAAGCAGGTGGTCCAACGTATGCAACAAGCCAAGCATCTCTGCCTGATATACGGACACATACGAGTACTCTCCTATACTTAAGGTGCTGGCGCTGGGTAAGTCGTTTGGGGAGTTGTGCCCCATTGCCCAGAACAGACTACGATGGCGCACAGGAGTGGTTGACGCGCTATGCCCCACTAGGGGCTAAGGCAAGGTAGTACTTAGTGCATAAATTGGAAGTCTCGTCAACTTATTTTGTACCGCTCGGTTGCACGAAGAAACAATCTTATTTAATTATATTCATCATTGAAAACGTTAAATTGAAAAGTAACGTTTTTTTACATATTGGGTACACAACAAAATAATAATTTTGTCACGCATTTGGGTAGACAAAATTTCGGTACAATGTATAGTGATAATTTCATTCATATCGAAAAATATTCTTGAAACCCTACCCTTCATATTTGCAAGTTGATTCTCATTCGCAAGAAAACGCATTTTCACAGGAATAAAAAGCGTTTGTAAATCATAATCTGAAATATATACAACCAAACCAATTTTTTATTGCGGAGAACCATGAAAAATTCACATGCAAAAGAGAAAAGTCTTTAGGGTGCAAAGCGTGTGTTGGGGTTAAAAGCATTTGCGACCCTTCAATTTGCACTCTATCCGGAGATAATAATGGCCAAGTGCGAAATCATTCAACTCCCAGCCATATTGCTGCTTGGTCTGTGCTATGTACGCTGTGCGATCTTTTTTGCATAGCACGTTCTGCATAAATAAGATGAAGAAAACGAGCTGATTTGCCTTGTCTGACAACGATAATGACAAAGTCGTTAAAGCATGACCACAATGGTAGAAAGTATAGGGGAAAATCTCAGTACTATTATTTTCCATTCTCATTATTTCAGTTGTGGTATTCCCTCGTATTCACATCGTTGCATTCGAATTCCGTCATGGTCTGAAGTCAGATTTGAAGGCGATTTGCCAGCGATACGTGTAACTTCCCGGTCCGCATCCATACGTTTGCAGATAATTTCCCAAGAACGTTACGGTCTATGGCTCTCGTCTGAGATGTGATTGCAACAGGAAAGATTGACGCACCGATGTCACCGAAGGTAATTTGTCACCAACATGGACAAACTAACGATCTACGATTTATATGGAAATTGTCTGGGTGTAATTACATCTCGACCGAGGAAATCTGTATATGATGATCCTGAAATATGTTTGTCATTTGCTAATGCTTAAAACAAAAGGTTTTTTTCTCTAGAAAAACAAAGGAAAAGGAAAATTATCGGAATTTGTGTAATTCTCTAGATTATTCTAATCGTTTTTTTTTTTACTTTTCCTAAAACAACATTGTACTTTGGAGATGGTTGTGATGTTTATGCGGTAATCACAATTTTGTTTAGCACGATGTGGTGCTTCTTCCTCAGATTTATTAATTGTTATGGGTTGGTGGTTCTCAATTGTTAACTTCTTTTTTATAGAGAAGAGAACGAAGGTAACTACAACTTCAACATATTCGACTTGCAAAAGTTATAATGGCAGTGAAGTTGTACGAGGGTAAGGTGAAAAGTTGAAAAGAAAAGACTGCGATTTTCAGTTAAAAAATGATTTTATTTTTCTACATAACCTCCCTTGACTTCAACACACTTGGTCCAGCATTTCTGCACATCCTTCCCGGAAGTGAGGGTCTGAAAGGCTGTGAAAATATTCATCTACGGCCCTCTCAACTTCTTCACGAATCGCTTTCCTGAAACAAATTTCTTCAACTTTGGGAACAGTTGGAAGTCTGAGGGTGCCAAATCAGGAGAATAGAGGGGATGGTCGAGCAAATCGTACCCCAAATCCCGCAGTTTTCCCATCGCCAACACACACTTGTGCACAGGTGCGTTGTCCTGATGAAAGATGATTTTTTCTTCTTCAAGCCAGGTCTCTTCTCGCGAATTTTGGTATCCAGCTGATCCAGCTGATATTCGCCTGTTATTGTTCTGCCTTTTTCAAGGTAATCAATTAAAAGGATCCCTTTCGCATCCCAAAACACGCTGGCCATGACCTTTCCCGCAGATGCGATCGACTTTGCTTTCTTTGGCGCTGAACCATCGGATTCCACCCACTGCTTCGACTGCTGTTTCGTTTCTGGCGTGTAGTGGTGGAGCCAACTCTCATCCATGGTGACAAATCGCCGCACAAAATCTTTAGGCTCCCGATTGGATCGGTGCAAAGATTGCTGCGAAAATTGTTTGCGCGTTTGCTTTTGATCGGCATTCAGCAAATGCGGCACCCACCTTGCGTAGAGCTTTCGCATCTCTAAGGGCGACCACAGAGTGAAAGCTGGTGCTGATGCTTGTGCTGGTGTTTTGATTGCGAACACTTAGTGAAGAGAAACGTTCACGTGAAACGTGCTCATGGAGCTTTCCCTGCCAATGCTATTGCTAAAGCTCAAGATCGCATTCGTAATTGTCCTGTGATTTTCTATTATACATATTTTATATAAAATCCATTCATAGCATATATGTATAAAAATAAAACGAATACACCGGACAACTACGAATGTGGTCTTCAGCAGCATGGGCAGGGAAAGCTCCATGAGCACGTTTAACGTAAATGTTTCTCTTCGCTGAGTGCTCACAATCGAAACACCAGCACCGAGCACCAGCACCAGCTTTTACTCTGTGGTCGCCCTAATTCTTTGTGCAACATGTTTCGCACCCTTTCTTCCGATATCCCCACAGCCTCAGCAATATCACTTACTTTCATTCGCCTATCGTCCAACACGATATCATGCACTTTTTCGACGGTTTCCGGTGTGGTTGCGGTTTTTGGCCGTCTTTCACGTGGGTGGGTCTTCGAGGGACGTGCTGCCCATTTTTTAACGGTTGACATCGAAGGAGCAGAGTCCCCGTAAATGTTTGTTAACTTCGGATTAATTTGCTTAGGGGTTAATCCATCCAAAACGAAGAATTTTCTGACCGCACGATATTGAAGTTTCTCCATTTTTACGAAAAACACGTAAGACATCTACTGTAAAAATTCGTGTAAACAAACTACTTGAGAGAACAAGTTGAAACTTGTCATACGAACTAATACACGTGAACCCAGGCAGGAAACATACATTTTTTTCTGATCGCAACGATATTTCTGTGTCAGGCCGAGAACTTTTCACCTAACCCTAATAATGAATAATTCCGTGCTGTACTGTACCAAAAATACTCGAAGATGTTCTCAACGGTTTTCGATGTATCAGTCTTTTAATAAGTTGGTTTTTAACCCGGGTTTTTTAACCATGAGCCTTTGGGTTTTTAACAAGTCGGTTTTAGAGTACTCGGTTGGTTTTTCGGTGAATCGGTTTTTTTAATACATAAGTCGGTTTTTAACTCGTCGGAGCCGGTCGGTTTTTAAAAAGTCGGTTTTGAGTACTTGAGTACTCGATCGGCTTGTTTAGGTGAATCGGTTTTTTAATAAGTCGGTTTTGACCCGGTTTTTTTTACCATAAGCCGGTTTTTTCAATGATTCGGTTGACCGCTAGGAAAACCGGTTTTTATAAAAACCTAAAACCGTTCTTGAAATCTTAGGACCGAACAGGTCTACCCTCGTAACTCTAGTTTAGTCATGGTCACCGACTGGGATACTTAGCGTGGTACAGCTTTCTGTTATTAAACACTTGTTCTCTTCAATTCGGCCATATGATAAGGATCATTGCTTTCTGGATTAGGTAATTGGAAAAATGTCATCATATGATCATCGCCACTTTTCTCCCGTACTAAAAGGATGGTGAAGAAGAAGAGATAGGGATTCTCATTTCAATTCTTCCGATCTAGTGGAAAGCCAGTACTCGCTTAAGCCTTAATTGGTAAATAGAAATAACTATCCGTTACTTTTACTCATATCCATCCATCCATAGAATACTAATTGTCTTAATAGGTTGCATTCGATTTCTACAAAAACAAATTCCAATCGATCAAAAATTGACCTGACAGGACGACTTCGTGCTATGCAGTGCATTATTAAATTTAATATTGCACACTGAGTCTATTATTGCCATTGTAGTAGTTGAAAATTTATTTTCCTATGCATTATCACTAAGCAAAATAATGCTGAAAATTTTGTGACGGTAATTACAAATATACGCTCTTAATCAAATACTTTTATAAGAAAAATAACTTTTTCAGCTTTGACTCCTATTAACTCCAAATATCGTTTAGCGCTGAAAAATGCTGAAGATGATTCGCATCTAGCAGTGTTAAATATTCCGCCAAGATTTAACCCCATAAATCTTGCAAAAGAACGTCCACCCTTCTAATAAAGGACAGTCTGTAGAGCTGATAGTAGCCTGCCAGACGAGCGACATTCTATAATGCGCGATGGCGAGATATTCGCATAAGATGTGTTTGGTTGTTTCTACATCCTCCAGACAGAGACGACATGCAGTCTAGCTGGACAAACGCATCTTGTTTAGGTGATATTTGAATAGGTGATATGACCTGATAAGTACCCCACTAGAAGTCTTATATATTCTATTCATGTGAGTAGTATCCTTATATTTGTAGGGTATTATCAGCTCGGTTGACGCAGCCCTGAAAGATTATTCCAGTATTGATGCCGTAACAATGCAGAGTCTTCCACATGGATAGCTGCAAAGATGCAAGGCTTGATGAGTGCTTCTATCCATACGAAACACTAAGTTTGGAGAAATGAAAAAAAAAAACAGGGAATTTGAGAACAAAAAGATATTTGGTCCCGTTGCGGGGCTTGAACCGCAGACGACCGTGTTTCGAGTAGCAAAAAATGCCCGGTGTGTTACCCAGCTAACCTACAGACGCATACTAATTTGGTGTGCAGAATGAAACCAAGTGTCACAAAAAATTCTAATTTTCACTGAAATAATGCAGACCAGTCTCTGATCCGCAATTTTGTCGAGGCCAGTCCTAAATCACAGTAAGTTTTATGAGAGCGATTGGATGGCCTTTGGCTAGCAAAGCTCATCAGCAGCCTCGTTCCCCACAATGCCATGTTGGGGTACTATTAGCACTTCCACAGCGTTCCAAGCTTGTGTAGACGGCTAAACGGATAGGAGGTGAATGTCAGCAACTGCATCATCCGAAATGCATATGCTATCGAAACGTCAACAAGGCATTTGGTAGAGATGTTGACGCACCCATACTCCACTGGAGGGCTTAAGTCTAATAGTAGTAAATTTAGCTAACCATCAAAATGTGCGTATACGGTCCACTGCCCCGACTAAAGAGGAAATAGTCACTGCAATTATTGCACTAAAACGAGGAAAGGCCACCGGACTCGACACTATCCCTGTCGAACTTTATCAAGCAGCGCCAAGTGTGACCGCCGATTTGCTGCACCCATACTTGTTGATAAAGCGTGGAATACAGAGACCTTTCCCACTGAGTGTATGGAAGGTTTGATCGTCAAACTTCCGAGGAAGAGTAGCCTCACAGACTGTAATAATTGGAGAGGCATTTGTGTGCTTCCTGTTGTTGGCAAGATAATAGCTAAAATCGTCCTGCAAAGACTAAAGGCCCACTTAGAAAGCATAGTTGATGAAGAGCAGGCTGGTTTTCGATCCGGATTCTCCTGTGTCGATCACATTAACACCTTCCGAATTATCATCAAGCAATGCGCTGAGTACGATACTCCGATTTCGAGAAGGCTTTCGATAGTGTGAACCGGGATTCTATATTGGCGGCCTTGCGCAGGAGAGGCATCCCTGAGAAGCTTGTGGCTATTATTAGGGTAACCTATGACGGCGCGAAATAGCGTGTTATGCATAAAGGTAAGGTGCCGATGAACTTTGAGATTCACAGTGGAGTTCGGCAGGGGTGCATCCTCTCACCAATCCTATTCCTCATAGTGATCGGCGATGCAACACTATCCGGGCTAGACAGAGAAATTCAATGGACTTTAACATCTTGACCACGCTGACGACATATGCTTACTCCCCACAAAATCATGGATCTGTCCGCAATGGCGTTAGATCTCGAGAGGGAGGCAAGCAAGTTTGGACTAAAAATTAATACCAACAAGACCTATGTTCTCAGCCCGCCATTGCGAAAAAAAAATCCTACACCTATTGCCATCAATATTAATGGGCAGCCTGTGGAGAATGTGGACAACTTCGTCTACCTAGGTAGCATTGTTGCCGATAAAGGTGGTACGGAGCAGGACATCGCTTGTCGTATTAACCAGGCTAAATGTGCGTACGGCATGCCGTCCAAAATCTGGCAAAGCAGTTATCCCAGTATCAAGACCAAGCTAGGGCTGTTTCGCTCCCTGGTACTGTCTGTGCTTTTGTATGGGAGCAGTACATTAAAAGTTTCCGTAAGTGTTATCAGAAAGCTGCAAGTTTTCGTCAACTCACGTCTTCGTCGAATTATAAGAATTTTCCGGCCCGAAAGAATATCAACTGAAGAGCTAAGTCGGCGTACGGGTCAAATGCCAATCGACGAATTGATACGCAGGCGAAAATGACAGTGGATAGGTCACACATTGCCTGCATTCAGGAATCATCATCGCTCCCTGAGCGGTCCTTCCCCTCTTGAGCGCTGTGGAGTGCTACTGTTCCAATGTCTGGTGAATGCAATCGCTCCATGGAGCCGTTACTGAGCGGCTACTTCTCCTTTTGAGCGAAAATTTTCCACGCTCCCTTGGCTTGGAGCGTGATACATTTTTGTTTTCACAATTCGCATCAGAGATGGTGCGCGCGTCATATGTCATTTGATTGAGTGTTGAGTGTTTGACAACACAACGTCCTGCGTGTTATTTTACGGGAATTTTGCAGCAAAATTACAATTAAAAGGTGAGTGGTGTTTTCATTAATTGTATATCTGTATAACCCGGCCAAACCAAACAATTTAAACAGACAGTCGTTAGCCGTTTGTTAGACATTTGCCATGTCAGCTGATTGTCTCAAATTCGATATGTAGCCGGTGTATTCACAAAACAGGTGTGTGACGGTTGTGACAGGGAGCAGTCGCTCCGTGTGACATGGAGGGGAGATGTCGCTACGTAGCTGCTCAATGTTTTGTGAATGAGCCCATTGTCGAAGAGTGATAAATGCATTGCTTTGCATGCCATGAAATGGAACCCCATTTCCAACCAAGGCCGACCAAGAGAGGGTCCTAAAATCACATGGCGTCGATCTGTGGTAAAAGAATGTAGAGCGCTGGGTAAGCCTTTTTGGGGAGCTGCGTCCTATTGCCCAGAACAGAGTACGATGGTGCGCAGGAGTAGTTGACGCGCTATGCCCCACTAGGGGTCAAGGCAAAGTAGTATGGAGGAATGTCCGAAACACGCGGCTATTAATTCCATTCGCCGGAAATTTATTTCCCACCCACCATAGATTGGCGGGCCTACTACATAAATTGTATTTTATTCAGATGAGTAACTTGTATGAATAATAATAATTCGAAAAAATTCCGTTTGACAAATACTTGACTGTTATCATGTCGATAAATTGTATTAAATGTGTGCTGATATAGGTTTCTAGGGTCCTATGTTTTCACCTTTACTACTATTCAGTCGTTTGTCATGCATTTCTTACCTAATTATTTGTTTTAACATATAAAAATTACCACAATTGTTGATAACAGCCGAGTATTTGTTTAGCTGACTGAGTTGCAATTTAGTAGTACCCAAGTACTATCTTATCAACTTCACACTCTTTTCAATAATGTAAAACGGCTTATAGAGTTGCTCCAAGAAAACCAGGATGAAAAGTTTCTTCGGAATTTATTCCCATGAGAGAAATATTCCCTGAAAATTCAGCATTTAGCACACAAAAATGGTTTGAACATTGTTTTATAGTAAAAACAAAACCCTTATAAAATCGGTCAAAAGTCTGTCTGTCGATTTGTCCATAGAAAATCGCACAAACGGCTGAAGCTACTACATACGTGAAATTTGGTGGGAATGTTGATATAATTCGCTGGAGAAAGCGATGCGTCGTAATACGCTTCATACATGGAATATATCATATAAAATGGTTATTTGTCAACGTCACCAGTGACCAGTTGATAGTATACACAGGGAGCCAACATGCGTACCGCGTATTCTTTAAAACGTGCCATACACACACCGATCGATCGGCCGATCCGTCGCCCGATATCGATATCGGCCGATGGATCGGCCTGTGTATGCGCTATCGTTGACGATTTTTTTGACAGTTCCATATAATTTTTGATCAACTGACATTTTGTGGCGATTCATCGGCCGATCGATCGAGCGACGGATCGGATAATGTATGGCGGCTATTAAAGTTGCGCCATGACTCAAGACAGACAGCAGACAACAAGATGATGATAGTCGTTTGTATCTCTCGTACCGTACTTGAGCAAAGAGAGTCTCCAGTCGATACGGAATTATACGATGTTTGTCAAGATGCAACTGTCAATTATTGCAATGGATATGAAACATATATCCTAATTTTGTTTTATTTTCAGGCAATTTTTGAGTTTTCTGAAAAAAAAAAAACAAATTTTTTGGAGGCACTTCCAACTTGACGTCAGGCTAGCTGTGAACTGTCAAATGGAAATATTTTTTCACAATTTTAGTATTTCACTTTTTTTGGGCTATTTATAAATATATTGGGAAAAATTCATTTGAACATCATAAAAGCAGTATGCGAAATCCTATCCTACCTAATAAATTATTCTATACTACGTTTACGCTGGACTCGAAATCGCGTGATTTCGGCCAGCTAACTCTCAAATCCCGTGTGTTTATGCTGATACTTCTAAGGATTCCATTTGGCAGTTAATAAATTTTATTGGGCTTTTACGTCAACGGTTGACAAAATACAATTAAGAACGGCTATCAACCCAGGACTAGCCTTTGTAAGGACACGGATGGAAACATCATCAGCGATACCGATGGCATCAACAAACGATGGGACTCTCATTTTGAAGATCTTCTGAATCTAACATCCCCACACAAGAAGCTCTCGACGATATTGCTGATCTAGGCCCACCCATACAACCCCCGACAGTAGAGGAAGTTGATCTCGCGTTGCGGTTACTAAAACGAAATAAAGCGCCGGGCGCTGACGAGATTCCAGCTGAACTGCTAAAATTTGCGATTGGCGCAGAAGCATCATCTGTCCAATTTACAAAAAGGGAGATAAACTGCGGTGAGAGAATTACAGGGGCATATCACTAGTTTGTACGTCCTATAAAATTTTGACGAAAATTCTGGAAAATAGAATAAAACTGTTCGCGGAACGTATCATTAGCGAATATCAAAGCGGTTTCAGACCTGGTCGCTCCACAACCGACCAGCTCTTTACGGTCAAACTGATACTCCAGAAGTGCTGGGAATACAACGTAAACGTATACCAAATTTTGTCGACTTCAAGCAGGCATATGACAGTATCCATTGTGGAGTACTATACAGCATCTTGCTGCAATTTGGTATACCGACAAAATGAGTGCGATTGACAAAGATGACGATGACCAATTCCGTCTCACAAGTCAGGATCCACAATAGACTAACTGATCTATTTGAAATACGCACTGGTCTGAAACACGGCGATGGACTGGCGCCGACGGTCTTCAACCTAGCACTGGAATACGTTATTCGAGCTATGAATATGGACAACAGCAATACGCTACTCATCAAGTCGACACAATTAGCACCGTACGCCGACGCCATCAACATCATGTCCCGAAGATTGGCCGACGCAGTAGAACTTCGGCATATGCTCGATACCGCTGCAACCGCTGGACCACGTATCAACGAGGGTAAAACTAAAATAATGATGCAATCGACGACAAGGACATCTGCACAATCGAGCATCAATGTAGGGGACCTCAACATCGAGTTCGTGAACGACTTCATATACCTGGGTTGCAACTTGTCAAGGGACGCCAACGAAACTGACGAAATCAAGCGACAGATACAGTTAGCTAATAAGACTTTTTTGTGGGTTCTCCCCATAATGAAATCGAAGCATGTACACAGAAACAGAGAAGTTCCCCGTGTACAAAACCATTATACGACCAGTGCTATGCTATGGCTACGAAGCATGGATCCTAACTCAAGCCTCCGGAAACATGCTAGACACATTTGAACGTAAGGTTCTGCGGCGAATTTTCGGGGCGGTTTGCCATCGAGATGGATGGCGCATCCGGTACAACCATGAGTTGTATGAAATGTACGATGAGCTGCAAGTCTCGAAAATCGTCAAACTACAACGACTTCAATGGGCAGGACATGTACAACGAATGGACGATGATCGCATGCCAAAGAGAGTAATGAATGCAGAACGAGTTGACGGAGCGAGATTGCCTAGACGACCGAGATCTCGTTGAAAGAGCTCAGTTTATGTGGACGCTGGGCTTCCAAGATTGGAGAACGCGGTCACGTGACCGAGGCCCGACGTCAGGCTGTCGCGCCACGATGATGATGACGGTGAACTCAATTTTCACTTATTCAATTTAATTTCAAGCAAATAGATTGTATAAGTTTTGCATAAACACTTTGGAGCCCCCAATATGCAAAAAGATTTCTTTGTTGCTATTTAACAGTGGCAACAGAAAACAAAGTTTGACTCCGTTTAGTTCGGATTATGCGCACAAGTGTCGTGTCCGTTTCTGGCTCGTGGATTTTGGGCGAGTCGGAAATCCAACTTGAATCGCGGTGGATCGTGGATAACGGAGCCAACAAGATGAACCCTGTACACAGCGGGTTTTGGCTCGGAGCGGGATCATTTTGGCTTTTGTCTCCGTGCGTGTCCACCTTTAAAATACAGAATCGGTTGCCTATAAAATCTAAGAATCGGTTGCCTATAAAATCTAGATACATATGTCAAAACAATGTAGATACATATATATATATTTTATTGCGTTTATTCCGATAACTTAAGTAATAAAATTCCATTTTACAGCTGTATATAATGTTACACGGATATTATAAAAAACATTTTATCTTTTCATAGAAAAGAAAAGAAACATAACCGTATTGTTGACAGGATTTGAATTTGGGCATTTTAAGCATGACTAAATATTGTCCTGCTAACTATTATACCGCAGACACACTCGTATATATGTATGTGGGTATATGAAGTCTCGATATCAACCTCATACATAAAACAAAACATTGTCTTTTATGTAAGCTACTGCAGCAAGAACATTATTTTTCCAATTATCTCATTTAAACAAGAATAATTCACAACTAGCATTTTGAAGAGACTCTTGTGGACTCATTCCGTGATTCTTTCATATTTTTTCTTTTTTTTAATCTTTTTCACACCTGATCTGTTTCTAACGAAGAGATTATCTTACTTTCTAGAATGCACAAGAGCACGTAGAATTCGTAGTATATTAATGTTTGAACGCAACAATAAACAATTATGTCTTGTTTAAACATGTTTGTTTGGAAAATTGTAAAAACAAAACATGGACTCAAAAATTGCCTCAAATATTTAACGTTACAAATATTTACACATTTGCGCCCACGATCTCAAATTTAGATAAACTCAAACAAAACAACAAGAAAACGTGTTTCCTCTACAACGAGGCAAAATGTATTGGTTTGTTTATATGTTTTCCCTTGGGCTTGTTTACGGCTTAAGGCCGACTTTTGTTCTCAGAAAATAGCTACTGTTTCTTATATTCATTTTTTTTTTGTTCTAGCATGGTCTTCGCAACATACAAATATCCGTAAATATTTGATTTTCATGTTAGGGAGTTTTTCACGTGTCGGGTTCAGATCTTTGTATATACTCGTATTGCAGTTGAATTTAGTCTTCGATCGTAACGGGAATAGCCGTATGTAGGCCCTCTTTCTGTTCAGACAATTCGATATTCAAAGTGCCGTGCTGACCTCGAGCTTTGATGCTGAATACAAGCAATGATGCTAGCGTTAGTATAAGTCCACTGACGCAAAGAATGATGATCACTATAGCGTCCATCGATGCATCACGTTGGAATGTTTCCGTATTCGAGGCTATGAGTCGCGGTTCCACCAATTCAGGACTGTGTGAAGCAGTCGCAGCTTTATGAAACGTCGAAGAAATCTCGTCATTCGGTGCCAAAGGTGTACGAAAAGTTTCAACGAAGCGATTCAATTCGGTCGTGAGCTCAGCAGCTTCTACAATTGTCTCAACAATATCAGAAGATGATGCGTCAGAGTTAACTGACGGAGGGTTCTCGGAATCCAGTAATCGTGCTGATTCTTCCACGGCGTCCACCGATTCACCATAGAGGGTATCGAACTCAACTTTGGTAGGAACAAACGACCCCGTTAGGAAGTGTGCTATACTAACCTCTTCCTCATCGGACATCATTGATCGCCCATGTGCTCTTACTCGTTGAATCGCTTTAGGTGAAGATTGTGTATGATGATTCGATGACTCGATAATATCGTCGTTGATGTCTACTTCATCGTTGACTGCAATAATAGAATTAATGAGATGGAGAGATTCGAAGCAATACTAACATCATTTGACTTACCGTTTACATTATCCGCAAATTCAGAAGATTCCTTACTAAGCTTCTCCACGAGAGCTCTGTTTGAAAACTCAAGCAGTTCAACATTAACTTTGTCTTCAATATTTTTTGCCGCAGTCAAGGATTCTATTGCTTTCTCAACAAGTTGGATTAATTTTTCTTTCTCAGTATCCGACGCAGACTCAGAAGAAACAGGCTTTGCAGGTACGAGGTTTCCATTTTCAATCTTAGAATTCTTGGTATTATGAACGTTACCTTGCTCTTGCTCTGACAAGATTTCGTTCAATAACGGATCATCTTCAGTCCCAGAATTATCAGTCGAGGTTAAACCTGGATTGGGCGCTTCCTCTTCTGATTTTCCTTGAGGGTTGCTTGTTCTAGAGGATGTTCCCATGGATTCCGTTTTTTTAATTGGGAATATGTTTAACCAGTTGGAGCGGTTGTAGAAGCCTTGAGGGTTCTCGACCACAGTGGAAGTAGTCTTCGTGTTAACTTCCTCTTCTGATGTTCCATTGGATTTAGCTTCCTCCATCGGGTATATCTTCAACCAGTTACTACGGTTATAGAAGCCCTGCGGGTTGCCGATTCTGGCAGGAGTCGCCTTCGGGATGGCGTCCTCTTCGGATGAGCCCGCAGGTTTGCTTTTTGTATTGGATGTTTCCTTAGATTCAGCTTCCTCTTTTGCAAATATCTTCAACCAGTTGCTGCGGTTGTAGAAGCCCTGCGGGTTGCCGATCCTGACAGGACCTGGATTCGTACTTGTTTCTTCTTGAGATGATACCTGGAGAATGCTTGTTATACTGAATGCTTCCTTGGATTCAGCTGCTTCCAATGGATAGACCTTCAACCAGTTGCTGCGGTTGTAGAAGCCCTGTGGGTTGCCGATCCTGATGGGAGTTGGATTCGTGCTAACTTCTTCTTGAGGTGATACCTCAAGATTTCTTGCTACACTCAATGCTTCTTTGGGCTCAGCTTCTTCCATTGGGTATACCTTCAACCAGTTGCTGCGGTTGTAGAAGCCCTGCGGGTTGCCGATCCTGATGGGAGTTGGATTCGTGCTAGCTTCCTCTTGAGATGATACCAGAAGATTGCTTGCTACACTCAATGCTTCCTTGGACTCAGCTTCTTCCATTGGGTATACTTTCAACCAGTTGCTGCGGTTGTAGAAGCCCTGCGGGTTGCCGATCCTGATGGGAGTTGGATTCGTACTTGTTTCTTCTTGAGATGAGACCTGGAGAATGCTTGCTATACTGAATGCTTCCTTGGATTCAGCTGCTTCCAATGGGTAGACCTTCAACCAGTTGCTGCGGTTGTAGAAGCCCTGCGGGTTGCCGATCCTGATAGGAGTTGGATTCGTTCCAGCTTCTTCTTGAGATGATACCTGAAGGTTGCTTGCTACACTCAATGCTTCCTTGGGCTCAGCTTCTTCCATTGGGTATACCTTCAACCAGTTGCTGCGGTTGTAGAATCCCTGCGGGTTTCCGATCCTGGCGGGAGTTGAAGCCGTGCTAACTTCTTCTTGAGATGATATCTGAAGGTTGCTTGCTACACTCAATGCTTCCTTGGGCGCAGCTTCTTCCACTGGGTATACCTTCAACCAGTTGCTGCGGTTGTAGAAGCCCTGAGGTTTCCCAACCCTGATGCGAGTTGGATTCGTGCTAACTTCTTCTTGAGGTGATACCTCAAGATTCCTTGCTACACTCAATGCTTCCTTGGGCTCAGCTTCTTCCATTGGGTATACCTTCAACCAGTTGCTGCGGTTGTAGAAGCCCTGCGGGTTGCCGATCCTGATGGGAGTTGGATTCGTTCCAGCTTCTTCTTGAGATGATACCTGAAGGTTGCTTGCTAAACTCAATGCTTCCTTGGGCTCAGCTTCTTCCATAGGGTATACCTTCAACCAGTTGCTGCGGTTGTAGAAGCCCTGCGGGTTGCCGATCCTGGCGGGAGTTGAAGTCGTGCTAGCTTCTTCTTGAGATGAAACCAGAAGATTGCTTGGTAAAGTGATTGCTCCCTTGGACTCAGCTTCTTCCATTGGGTATACTTTCAACCAGTTGCTGCGGTTGTAGAAGCCCTGCGGGTTGCCGATCCTGATGGGAGTTGGATTCGTTCCAGCTTCTTCTTGAGATGATACCTGAAGGTTGCTTGCTAAACTCAATGCTTCCTTGGGCTCAGCTTCTTCCATTGGGTATACCTTCAACCAGTTGCTGCGGTTATAGAAGCCCTGCGGGTTGCCGATCCTGGCGGGAGTTGAAGTCGTGCTAGCTTCCTCTTGAGATGATACCTGAAGGCTGCTTGCTACACTCAATGCTTCCTTGGGCTCAGCTTCTTCCATTGGGTACACCTTCAACCAGTTGCTGCGGTTGTAGAAGCCCTGCGGGTTTCCGATCCTGGCGGGAGTTGAAGTCGTGCTAGCTTCTTCTTGAGATGATACCAGAAGATTGCTTGGTAAAGTGATTGCTCCCTTGGACTCAGCTTCTTCCATTGGGTATACCTTCAACCAGTTGCTGCGGTTGTAGAAGCCCTGTGGGTTGCCGATCCTGATGGGAGTTGGATTCGTGCTAACTTCTTCTTGACGTGATACCTCAAGATTCCTTGCTACACTCAATGCTTCCTTGGGCTCAGCTTCTTCCATAGGGTATACCTTCAACCAGTTGCTGCGGTTGTAGAAGCCCTGCGGGTTGCCGATCCTGATGGGAGTATGATTCGTGCTAGATTCTTCTTGAGATGATACCTGAGGACTGCTTGCTACACTCAATGCCTTCTTGGGCTCAGCTTGTTCCATTGGGTATACCTTCAACCAATTGCTGCGGTTGTAGAAGCCCTTTGGGTTGCCGATCCTGATGGGAGTTGGAGTCGTGCTAACTTCTTCTTGAGGTGATACCTCAAGATTCCTTGCTACACTCAATGCTTCCTTGGGCTCAGCTTCTTCCATTGGGTATACCTTCAACCAGTTGCTGCGGTTGTAGAAGCCCTGCGGGTTGCCGATCCTGATGGGAGTTGGATTCGTGCTAGCTTCCTCTTGAGATGATACCAGAAGATTGCTTGCTATACTCAATGCTTCTTTGGACTCAGCTTCTTCCATTGGGTATACTTTCAACCAGTTGCTACGGTTGTAGAAGCCCTGCGGGTTGCCGATCCTGACAGGACTTGGATTCGTACTTGTTTCTTCTTGAGATGATACCTGGAGAATGCTTGCTATACTGAATGCTTCCCTGGATTCAGCTGCTTCTAATGGGTAGACCTTCAACCAGTTGCTGCGGTTGTAGAAGCCTTGCGGGTTGCCCATCCTGGCGGGAGTTGGATTCGTGCTAGATTCTTCTTGAGATGATACCAGAAGATTGCTTGCTATACTCAATGCTTCTTTGGACTCAGCTTCTTCCATTGGGTATACTTTCAACCAGTTGCTGCGGTTGTAGAAGCCCTGCGGGTTGCCGATCCTGACAGGACTTGGATTCGTACTTGTTTCTTCTTGAGATGATACCTGGAGAATGCTTGCTATACTGAATGCTTCCCTGGATTCAGCTGTTTCTAATGGGTAGACCTTCAACCAGTTGCTGCGGTTGTAGAAGCCTTGCGGGTTGCCCATCCTGACGGGAGTTGGATTCGTGCTAGATTCTTCTTGAGATGATACCAGAAGATTGCTTGCTACACTCAATGCTTCCTTGGGCCCAGCTTCTTCCATTGGGTATACCTTCAACCAGTTGCTGCGATTGTAGAAGCCCTGCGGGTTGCCGATCCTGACGGGAGTTGGATTCGTGCTAGCTTCTTCTTGAGATGATACCTGAAGATTGTTTGCAATACTGGATGCTTCCTTGGACTCAGCGTCTTCCAGTGGGTATGTCTTCAACCAGTTGCTGCGGTTGTAGAAGCCCTGCGGGTTGCCCATCCTGATGGGAGTTAGATTCGTGCCAGCTGCTTCTTGAGGTGATACCTGAAGTTTGCTTGCTATATTGAATGCTTCCTTGGACTCAGCTTCTTCCATCGGGTATACCTTCAACCAATTGCTGCGATTGTAGAAGCCCTGCGGGTTACCGATCCTGACGGGAGTTGGATTCGTGCTAGCTTCTTCTTGAGATGATACCTCAAGATTCCTTGCTACACTCAATGCTTCCTTGGGCTCAGCTTCTTCCATTGGGTATACCTTCAACCAGTTGCTGCGGTTGTAGAAGCCCTGCGGGTTGCCGATCCTGATGGGAGTTGGATTCGTGCTAGCTTCCTCTTGAGATGATACCAGAAGATTGCTTGCTATACTCAATGCTTCTTTGGACTCAGCTTCTTCCATTGGGTATACTTTCAACCAGTTGCTACGGTTGTAGAAGCCCTGCGGGTTGCCGATCCTGACAGGACTTGGATTCGTACTTGTTTCTTCTTGAGATGATACCTGGAGAATGCTTGCTATACTGAATGCTTCCCTGGATTCAGCTGCTTCTAATGGGTAGACCTTCAACCAGTTGCTGCGGTTGTAGAAGCCTTGCGGGTTGCCCATCCTGGCGGGAGTTGGATTCGTGCTAGATTCTTCTTGAGATGATACCAGAAGATTGCTTGCTATACTCAATGCTTCTTTGGACTCAGCTTCTTCCATTGGGTATACTTTCAACCAGTTGCTGCGGTTGTAGAAGCCCTGCGGGTTGCCGATCCTGACAGGACTTGGATTCGTACTTGTTTCTTCTTGAGATGATACCTGGAGAATGCTTGCTATACTGAATGCTTCCCTGGATTCAGCTGTTTCTAATGGGTAGACCTTCAACCAGTTGCTGCGGTTGTAGAAGCCTTGCGGGTTGCCCATCCTGACGGGAGTTGGATTCGTGCTAGATTCTTCTTGAGATGATACCAGAAGATTGCTTGCTACACTCAATGCTTCCTTGGGCCCAGCTTCTTCCATTGGGTATACCTTCAACCAGTTGCTGCGATTGTAGAAGCCCTGCGGGTTGCCGATCCTGACGGGAGTTGGATTCGTGCTAGCTTCTTCTTGAGATGATACCTGAAGATTGTTTGCAATACTGGATGCTTCCTTGGACTCAGCGTCTTCCAGTGGGTATGTCTTCAACCAGTTGCTGCGGTTGTAGAAGCCCTGCGGGTTGCCCATCCTGATGGGAGTTAGATTCGTGCCAGCTGCTTCTTGAGGTGATACCTGAAGTTTGCTTGCTATATTGAATGCTTCCTTGGACTCAGCTTCTTCCATCGGGTATACCTTCAACCAATTGCTGCGATTGTAGAAGCCCTGCGGGTTACCGATCCTGACGGGAGTTGGATTCGTGCTAGCTTCTTCTTGAGATGATACCTGAAGATTGCTTGCTACACTGAATGCTTCCTTGGGCTCAGCTTCTTCCATTGGATATACCTTTAACCAGTTGCTGCGGTTGTAGAAACCTTGCGGGTTGCCGATCCTGATGGGAGTTGGATTCGTGCTAGCTTCTTCTTGAGGTGATACCTGAAGATTGCTTGCTACACTCAATGCTTCCTTGTGCTCAGCTTCTTCCATTGGATATACTTTCAACCAGTTGCTGCGGTTGTAGAAGCCCTGCGGGTTGCCCATCCTGACAGGCGTCGCATTTGTGCTAGCTTCTTCATTGCTTATTCTTTGGTATGATTCCTTCGATTCAGCATCTTTTGCTTTTTTCTTAGTATCTCCTTGAGATGTTGCTTGAGGATTGTTCGTTCTGCCGGATTTTTCCTTTGATTCAGCTTCTTCTTTTGCGAATATTTTCAACCAGTTATTTCGATTGTAGAAGCCGAGCGGATTGCCGATCATAGCGGGCGTTGCATCCGTCTTAGTTTTTTCTTGAGATGCTGCTTGCGGATTGCTTGTTCTAGCGGATTTTTCCTTGGACTCAGCTTCTTCCTTTGCAAATATTTTCAACCAGTTGCTGCGGTTATAGAAGCCCAGCGGATTGCCGATCTTCACAGGAGTTGCCCTCGTGCTAGCTTCTTCTTGAGATGATACTTGCGGATTGCTTGTTATACTGGACATTTCTCTGAATTCAACGTCTTCCGTTGGGTATATTTTCAACCAGTTGGTTTGGTTGTAGGACCCCTGCGTATTGCCAATTTTGGCAGAAGCTGACTGCGTAGTCGTCTTATTAATTTTCTCGTGTCCGGCTAATGATTCCTTGTCGCTTTCAATTACAGAACTCAACGATTTTGGTGGATTTTGCAAAAGTACATTGCCAGTTAAAGTTTCAGCCGTTTCAGACTCAACATTACTTATTGTTTTCTCTTGGAAAATATGCCCACTTGTCACGTTGAAGTTCAATGGTTCTTGGGAGGTTTTAATAGATTGCAATGTGTCTGGTTTAGATTGTGTTTCGTCCAACTCTAAGAACAAATAATCTTTTAAATCTTCTGCGTCTGATTCCGATGAAATGATCTCATTTTCAGATGGGTCAACTTGTTCTTCTATGATTTCCCTAATCTTTTGATCCGAGTTCACTGAAACGTTCTGAATAGCGGCATCGCCGCTAATATAATCTATGTCAGATACTATGTTGCCTGGAAAGAAGAGAATACGTCAATTGAGTTAATTATTGGCTTAAAAATCTCGTTTCAGGAGTATTACCTTGAACATTGTCTGAAGTTGATAAGCCTTCCCTAAATTCTGTTTGAGTAGTTGCAACAGCCGATTCCAAATTATATAGTTGTAAGTCTGGTTCTGTGCCGTATGCATATTGAATATTGTTGAGCACTGTTAAAGAAAATTTGATTGTGTTAATAATTATTAGGAAGATAAATGTTTCATGTTTAGAAGTGTAAAATATTTTAAATATGTAGTTACTGAAAAACATTGGATTTACATTATTACAGTGATAAGGGAGAATAAAGCATTTTTTCACCACTAAGTAGTTTCGGAAAAGAAAAATCACACATTTAGTAGAATTTTCCGGCAAATATTTTTCATCTTAATGGCTGCGTTCGCTAATATGAAACGTGTCGTGTTTCAACATGATTTGGATCCGATTTCCCGAACGGCAACTGTTCAATTTTTGACAAACTGACCAACTGCCAGCTGACGACATTCCAAATTCAGCATTCACAACGTTTAGTTCTTATGTATTATTTTGATTTGAAATTTCATTTCAGCGGTTTGTTTTCTTTATTCTAAAGTTGAGCCGAAATTTGCTCGCAATTTACTGAAATGACGACAATATTCGCGCCGTGAATAGAACAGTCTAAAATATTTGCCGCGTTTACACCGTGGAACTTAAAGGAGTATTAACTAGATCATATTAGTTTTAGTTCTGATTCGTGGAGTGTTTATACCGACCGGTACCAGGGCCGGTCAAAGTCTAACTAAAGGCGCAGTCAAGGAAATTTTGCCTAACATTGGACAAGGGCGGTTGTGAGAGTGACTTTTCAAGCCCACTTTAATCAACATTATTCGGAGAAAAGCACAATCGCCTTTTTGTCCGGGCGGTTTTACTTGATATTTATTATCGTCGGTGCATTGGCGGACTTACATACATATGTTAGCGCCCTGTTCAACTAATAGAAAATGGCTCGTGGCATTTTAACATAGTCCGTAAAAATAGATATGTGTCACCATACACTGTCGAACTCGAACACGAACCTGGTACAAATGTCGACTGAATAGCTCAAGACACACACACATTGCACACAAACGTGAAGAAAACGGGTCCACTTGTACCATGTTCTTGATCGAATTCGAGTTCGACAGTGTATAGTGACACTAGACATACACAGGCAGTTCCGCATCGAAATCTTTCTTTTAACTGTCCTGTGACGCCTTCTTTTAGCCAGCCTAGAGAAAATTGTTCAAAAAATTCCATGTCGAAGAGGTACCTATCTTGTTCCTAGATTTATAGAAGTCAACGTTATTTATTTTCTCTCTTGACCGCCCTAACAAAATAAGCAGGGCAAATACCCATTACGAAATCACACTTGTTATAAGGAAGAGCTATTGAATTTCAGAGCCTATTAAAGAAAGCTGAAAACAACAACGAGGATGCCGGACTGAATATTGGGAGTAAACTCACGATACCAGTAGTTCCACAGGGTATCCATGTCGATACTGTTGCTGCCTACGATGCAAAAAAAAACAGCTGAAGACAAAACAACATACTCCCAGTCTGTTGCGGGATAGGTGTGGGAAAGAAAACTTAACATGGATGGAACACGGAGTAAGAGCTAAAAAAAATCCGATGTCTGAACGCCCCGTGTACATGAAGCGCAAAAACCAGGACTGAATCTCAAAAGTTATCAAATGGCGCCCAAAGCGGGCCCAGTAATTTACTGTTAACATTAATTTCGGTTTCTGGGTGGCCGCTTCACGCATTCAGGGCCTTGCAGACTCCGTCCATTTTTTTAATCTTTTAACCCATATCTCAGATATACAATTTCCTTGCAGAATAAGATTTTTCCCAGTGTCGCTTCTCCTTGAAGTCCTATGTTACGTAGGTCGTGAAATTTGATCACCTTTGAGGTTTACGTTTCTGCTTCACGAATTAGGCAAAATGCGCAGTGCCCCAAATGCCATTAGGAAGCACCTGTATCAGTTGTAGGGCCGAGGATTGGTTGGAATGTATGGGATAGTTGACCTAACTACTCATCGCGTGTCAAACTTGCCACTTATTAAAGGTCTGTGTTCATCGGACAACCAATGCCACGGTAATTCATCGACGATCATGCACGGGGTGTGCTCCTCGAAGCGATGATCAAGTACAAGCAATAAAAACATCATCACCTGGACGAAATATACGACAGCGACTTGTCCGCCATGTACAACGCAAGTACTCCCCACGAAGCCGACCCCGCGCACGCACACATATTTTTCTTGCCATGCACAATACCTCAATCAGCCGACTTGCACAACAGCGATTGCGACGGCCAAATACGATGACGACAATATCCTACCTCCTGCGATGCGACTGACCAAGCCATGCGATGCTCGTTGGCGAGCGTAGTCGCAGACATTTGGAGGAATACCGTTCCATAGACAATACACACAAACAGTGCTTAGTGCTGATCGCTGAGCTGGAAAAGCCCCGAAAAACATGGACCTTAAGAAGGCTTTGGCCGTTAGGTGTCTCGAGACGATGCGCACGACCATATCTTCAGCCTCAGATTTCGCTAAGGCTTGTATATGTTCCCAACAGCACCAAAATAGGCGACTCCATCTACATAGTTTAGATGACTGATGGAGTTGCTGATGCGATACGACCAACAAGGGGTTAAACAAAAAATAGTCTAAGGATCCTTAAGACGACCTTAAGTTTTTTTTTGACGTCAGTGGCAGCTTATAGTAAAAACTTGCCGAACAAATCACGGAAAAGGCTGTAAAATATTTGGCGCCCAATGTGTGCTTAATAAATTAGATTGGAGATATTGGAGCCCCTACATAATGACACCCTGTGGCACAGTCTATACATATGGTACAGCCGGGCCTGTCGGTAAGCAACTATTTCACGGAAGAATGAAGCCCAATATTCGAAATAGAATCGCTCGCGCGTGTCAATTTGAACTGTGGGAATCACATTCAATCGGATGAATCGCGAAATATTTATAACTAAATGGAATTATATTCAGCTCTAAATTGACAAAATTCATTCAAAATCCCGGCTTTCCTCTTGGTGTCCTCTTTGGCGCCCTAGGCGTCCGCCTTCTTCGGCTAAGTCTTTGATCGGCCCTGACCGGTACTAAATAAAGCAAATGTCAGATGTTATCAGTTGGGTTTAAAGAAAATTTTAGAAATGTGAAGAGCCAATAGCTTCTTGTGAAAAGCGCCTTTATACCTCCAACTCCAACAAAACAAGAACACCGACAAAAACAACCGTGAACAACGGGAACGCAAACCTAATCCAATTTTTTTAGTCCAGCACTGCGTTGCAATTGGAGCTAAAATTAACTAATCCGATATGTTTACATAATGATGAGTTAGCTGAAATTAGTTAATACTGAAACATAGTCCCGCGGTATAAACGTGGCGATGGTTAACTTATAGCCGCCATACGTTATCCGATCCGTCGTCCGATCGATTGGCCGATGGATCGCCACAAAATATCTGCCGATCTCCAGTGCACACATACTGTACCATTTTCGTGCGATGCGATAACGAATGACAATTCAAAAAATAGGTTATGATTCACTCCCAATGCAACCTAGATTAATTTTGGTTAACTATTTGGATTTGTGTGGTATTTTCAAGTACCACATATTTGATATTTCAATTGCAGTGCCATTTAAGTCATTAGAATCCTTCAAATTTCATCATTTAATAATTTGGTAATTTGGCATTCACTTGCGATAATGACATAATCGATCGTCACCGACAGATCGCACTAAAATATCGGCAGATCAAATTTGATCGGCCGATCGGTGCGATTTCCACATACACAGGCCGATCCATCGGCCGATATCGATCTCGGGCGACGGGTCGGCCGATCGATCGGTGTGTGTATGGCACGTTTTAGCCAACGTTCACTACATTCTAATTTTCTAGTTGGGTATGGGTACCTTCTATTAACTCAATTTTCTTCTAATCCTAATATGCTGCAAAATTTTCGTTGGTAGTACAATTGAAGTTATTTTGCTACAATCATTGATAATGGGTACAATTGTAATGCTATGCTTTATTCCTACAGTCATGACCATAATTGAAAAATCGAACAAGTAAACTTGAAACATTCATTCAAAAATGTAGGTTATGATTCACTCTCAATTCAGCATAGGTTAATTTTTGTTAACTATTTGGTTGTCGTCAGACCGACGGATTGCAGTAAAATCGCACTAAAAAATCGGCAGATAAAATTTTATCGTCAGATCAATGAAATCGTCAACGATAATCACATACACTGTGCGATCGATCTGACGATCAAAATATCGTCAAATCGATCTGACGACCGATTGCATCGTATATGGGGGCTATTAGATCAGTTCATAAGCACGTAATGATTAGGCTAAAGATGATTTTACTAAAGCTGTAATCGCTGATGAAAATCAAATAGCAATTCAATATCAGAAAGGAAATGGTTACAAACAGGTAAAAGCGGCTTATCAAAACTTCTATGCCATCCATAATCAATTCATACAATGTATTTTTCATAGATTAATCCAGGTTCGACAAAAAATACATATAAGTTCTCTAACTTGAGTGTATTTTTGTGATTTAATATGATATATTCACAAGCCCAAAACTTTCCCGTTTTGATTCTTTATCGAAATCATCCCAAAAGTGATTTAAATACGATCAATTTTAACTAATATTTTACAACAATTATGTTTTCATATTCCCTGAAACGATTATACTAGTACATACCGATTCCAGCACTTAAAATCAACAGAAGTATTCGAATCATTTTGCAGGATATCAAAACTTATACAGCACACTATATTTAAAATACACACTTTCTATCCCAATACCACAAGGCCATACCAGAATACTGGTCTGTCGATTCAAACGTTACTACGATCAGACAAAGGACACGTTCACGACTCCGATAAATAAACGAAACTGTAAGAAAACTGGTTGAAACATCTGACTTTAAACCTTAAATAACAATTGCTCGTCGGGATGCCTGGATTCCTACAAACTGGATCGTGAAAGAAGAGATCCCAACATCTCTTTTCCTTTTTTCTCCTTCGTCTAGGCAAAAGAAAATAAATGGTCAAAATTTTACGACTTCTACCCACCAACACGTTAAATTTTCAACCAACGACGAGTATCATGTCCATTACGAGGCCGACAGGAATCTCGTCTGCGGGTATGAGTGCAATTCTATTCTCCATAAAGATTGATAATATGGCAACATGTAGACATTCTAGGGACAATGGATTTACGACAGGTCCTTAAAAACAGGAATTACGAAGTCACTCGGCATAAACAATTAATTCCCTTATTGTCAGGCAGTAGCTAAAATGTGGCAGACAGAGAAGCAAATTGCAGACCAGATTTTTATTATAATAATATTGGATTAGATTTTATTGATTTTTGGTCTTTCCCGTTTTGACATGTGCATTCTATGGGAAGACGACATTTATGAAGCAACTCCTTTTAAAAGGGCCTATCGACTCTATGTTGAAATGTAAACATTAGCGCCAAAATCTATAGGGACAAATTAGGTTTCATATGGTAATTATCTAAACCATTATCCTTATCAATGTGTTGTACCCAGTGCGTTTTTGTTTTGTATTTTGGTAGCGACGTAAATAGAAAAGTCGTCAGGATGTCGTCAATCCCGGAAAGAATTCGTGTCGGGGCAGGTAAACTGCATGCTACCTGTGCAATATTATCTAACTAACGAAAGCGTAATCGAATACGCATTTTTGTCATTTCAAAATTAGATACATAGTATGAGTGAAAGCGGAAGGGAAGGTCTTTTGTTTTAAATCTCTACTTCTTATCAAAATATTTGTGGAATAAATTCTTTAGAAAAGTAGAATCGATCTCTTGCATTCTAGGTCGAAGTTCTTGTGGTTTCAATCCACGGCCCACCATCTTTATCTATCTTTACCTAGGTTAACTCAGGTTATTAACACGCAATAACAATAAAGAGTTAACGTAGATTAATCTGAAGAATTCAACAACTTTCCAACATTAGGCGCGTTTTTTTCAAGATCCATATAGAGTAGAGCAGATTAAGACCACACAATTACACTAACAATTTGATCTGAGCTGCTCTGGATAAAACGTCAGTGCAAGAATGCTGCTCGGTTAAGGGGGGAAACCACATTAGGGGGTTTCAAAAATTCAGTCTTTTTATTGCCTAATCTTTTAGCTTACCAATCCAAGAATACGCTGACAAAATTTCAAAACGAAATTCGCATTCGTTTAGATTTTATGAGCATAGAACCGAGCGCTTCTCGGTATAGTCTACAGGCTCGAGCACACTCTAGGCTCTAGGGGGTAGGGCGGAGTACTACCTCAGGTAGTCGCTTTATGTACTTACGTAGCGTTGTAGCGGAACCCCACTTGTGCATCTTTGTTTTCAAATAACGGTATAGAAGGTACTGGAAGCATCAACAAAAGGGATTGTTTCGGTTATATTCTGTTTTTCAAACGCGTTTTTTTCATATTTGCGGGACTTCTAACTCAAAAAGTAATAAACCGATTACTATGAAAATTTAAAGTATGATTTGTAATGAACCATATTATGGTCTGGTAGTGCTGCTTCCACCGGCAGATCTATGACAGCACCTGATGAATAAGGATCTATCGGTGGTACGAAACCAGAGGCCGAGGGTTCCATTACGCCTGGACCCTAATGCGAACGCGAGAAAATCTGCGCCGTCCGCCAACCATTCCATCCTTATCGGCTCATTTTCTTATCATTCCACATTTTTACCTCCCTTGTTTGGGTTGTTTTCCCCAGGCCTATGAATTTTTGTTAATACGTAAAGGACAGGGGCAACGAGCGGCGAAAACCCCGAGCCCATGTCTCCTGAACTGAGCTATAGCAAGCATAGGCCGTGCTTAGCTCGCTGAGGAGCCTTTTTCTTCGCCAGATGGCACAGCTCGATCTTCACAGTCAATTATGCTACCCTAGGCTCCATCCCCACGGACATCTTCGAATGCCCACCAAACAGTCCGTTACATATTTGGCACCCAACCTGGGGCCCATTTCTGGTCAAGAACAGGACTAAAAAGGACCTCATCGGGTTTCTTTTTAGTCCTTCCACCGTTTTGCATCCCTACACATTAAGGCTACTTGCTCTAAGACTTAGGACTTAGCCATCTTTACTTCACGTATTTTCCCTTCAAGTAGCTGTGCTTTCCTCTGTAGCACCCCCATCCTTCCTATAGAGTAAAATAGTTTTTCCTTTTAGATTCAGTTTAGCAAGACAGTCCTGGCTTTGTGTTCGTCTTTTGTGGTTTAGCCACGTATTTAAGGCTTCCATAAATGCTTTGAATTGCCGGCATTTGGAGCTTCTTCGGTGACCGGACGAAGCGCGGAGGACCGTGGATACCTTTTTGTTTGCCAGGATTGTCCTTCTAAGTAACTTAAAAAAATTTCTTTACACAGTATTGCATTTTTCTATTATTCATGTGCTCAGCCGCTTACAGAGTTTATTAGTGAATTACGGCAAGGAATGCAGTGTTGCGCCTCTGCTGGCCTCAGAATTCTTTGTAACCTGATGATCATCTGAATAATTGGGAAATGTAGTATTTTTTTTTTCTCCTTGCTAATTTTTCCCCTCTACGGTGGTTGTCGGCTGACTCCGATGCCCAGCTCGTTTTTTTTCTATTTCTAGCAGCACACTTTGTCCTCAGCTTCTTCTTCTTGGCAGGCCTCGAAGTAGAAGCTGCCCTGTAATGAACCATATTATGATCTGGTAGTGCTGCTTCCACCGACAGATCTATGACGCACCTGATGAGTGAGGATCTATCGGTGGTACGGAACCAGGAGCCTATGAATTTTTGTTAATACGTAAAGGACAGGAGCAACGAGCGGCAAAAACCCCGCCCACGTCTCCCGAACTGAACTACAGCAAGCATAGGCCTTCTTAGTTCGTGGAGGAGCCTTTCTCTTCGCCAGATGGCTCAGCCCGACCTTCATGGTCAATTATGCTACCCTAGGCTCCGTCCCCACGGGCATCTTCGGATGCCCACCGTCCGTTACAGATTCTTTATAAAATTAAAATTATTATTAAATTTTAAGGCTGTTTTTTTTACATAATTAGTTAAAAAAAGTTTTCCAACACCTGCCAAATTTTAACTTCCTTTTTTTCACCTGGATTGAGGTTCATATTCTTAAAAAATAAGTTAATAATAGTTTCTCTTAAAATTTGAGTTGAGATTTGAATTCTAACTAAACCAAGCCACACTCGCAGCAAAGACATGCCTCGTTTTCGTCTTCGCTACCCTAATTTGCTCTCGATCGTTTTTTTTCTTAACCTGCTCTCAGGGCCGTCGTGAGAAATTCCGGACCCGGTACTCAACTTTTGTAGGGAGGGGCCCATATATGGCGACCGGTAGCTCAATGACCAAAAAAAAAAAAAGGTCAAAGCGTATGTTTTTTGTAGCTACCGGTCGCCATATATGGTGTGCGTCAGAGTGGTATGAAAGAGCAAGGAGCAAAAAAAAAAGGTCAGTGCGTAGATACGTTTTTTTTCTCTTCTTTTTTTCAATTTTTCAAATTTTCGGGCCCCCGAGAAAAACACGGGCCCGGGGCGTTTCGCCCCTTCCGCCCCCCCCCCCCCCCCCCCCTCTCGACGGCCCTGCTGCTCTACTCAAAGCTTCGAAAATTGTCGTTTTTTGACTATCGATTTTGACTACGCTACTGAACCGAATTTCAACTCTGAGCAGTGCAGAATTCAATTAATTAATTTACTCCTGCAAGTTGTTTTTCGATCCGAGGCACCGTGTAGAAGTTATGAGGATAATATTAAAAAAGGGCTCAAATTTCTCGGATTTTTGCCAACCAAAAGTTAAGCTCATCTTCTGCGACCGTGCAAACTTAGTTTCAATGTATTCAGTATCTATAGACGGGATTAAAATTACTTTCAGAATTTTCCCTAATTTTTAGTAATAAAATTTGATTTTACTGGCCTATAAGCAAATACGGAAATATGTCAATTCATACGAGATCGAAATTGAATTGTCTTACAATTCAATTTCAATCGGATCTTTCACAGGCTATACATGGATCAGTTAGATCCTTTCCCGAGATCCTAAGCGGAAGTGTGAAAACGATTGTTCTTTGGACCATTTACGCAAGTTCACCTTTGTGGAGCAAAAAGTATACCGCTGAGATTCTTACCATTTGGCTCAAAACTCGGATATTTCAAATCTTTAGGATTCAGCGACTGTCGTAACGAATAATGGCGTACAGTTCGACTCTCGCGCTTTCAAATCGTTACATTTGGTGTAAACTATCTATGCAAAACTCTTTACTAGGGTACAAGCTAATGCTTCTGAGCGAGACATTTGATCCATCAAGGCAACAATTGGGGCGTATTTGGTGTGAACTACGTTTGTTACGCCACACGAAATAAATGAGTCCTTAGCGACTTTCCACCTATCATGAATTGTTGGATTCTTAAAAGGTGGTGGTGCTGTAATGAACCACCTGTCCTGTAATGAACCACCTGTAATGAACCATATTATGGTCTGGTAGTGCTGCTCTCACCAGCAGATCGAGGCAGCACCTGATGAGTAGCGATCTGTTGGTGGTACAAAACCAGAGGCCGAGGGTCCCATTACACCCGGACCCAGATTCGACCGCTTGGGCGTCTGATCCGTTCGCCAACCATTCCATCCTTATCAACTATTTTTTTTCATTCCCCATTTTTACCTCCTCTGTTTGTGTTGTCTTCCCCAGGCCTATGAATTTTTGTTAATACGTAATGGACAGGGGCAACGAGCGGCTAAACCCCGCCCACATATCCCGAACTGAGCTACAGCAAGCCTAGGTCGCTGCTTAGCTCGTTGAGGGGTCTTTTTCTTCGCCAGATGGCACGGCCCGACCTTCACGGTCATATGCTCCCTTAGGCTCCGTCCCCACGGGTATCTTTGGATGCCCGCCAGACCGTCCGTTACATATTTGGCCAGCTTCTACTTCAAGGCCTGCCAAGAAGAAGAAGCTGAGGAAAAAGTGTGATACTAGAAAATGAAAAAAAAAAAAATAGTCTATAAGGATGGAATGGTTGGTGGACGGATCAGACGCCCACGCGGTCGCACCTGGGTCCGGGTGTAATGGGACCCTCGTCCTCTGGTTTCGTACCACCAACAGATCACTACTCATCAGATGCTGCTTCGATCTGCCGGTGGGAGCAGCACTACCAGACCATAATATGGTTAATTACAGGTGGTTCATTACAGTGCAATAGCTCTCTCGTGCAAGGCGGTGGAATATGCACGTCTTATAGATGAATCTTTAAGCTTTTGCACATTAAAACATGGCAAGATTCGTGCATTTTGAGGGCGCTGCTGTTCGTAAGCATATTTCTGCGATTACAAGTTAGTGGTCGCTGCCAACATCAGCACCTCGCTTCGACCTGACGTCTAAGTGTCACCATACACTGCCGATCTCGAACTCGAACACGAACCTAGTACAAGTTGACCGGTTTTCTTCACACCTATGTGTATGTGTGTGTCAGAAGACATTTGTACCAGGTTCGTGCTCGAGTTCGAGTTCGACAGTGTATGGTGACACTTAGAGACAATTCCTCCATGTCTTGGAAATGACTATATGGTCAATCTGGTTTTCTGTTCTGCCATCCGGAGAGGTCCAGGTAGTTAAGTGGCAGCGTTTGTGCTTGAACAGTGTATCGCCAATGACGAATTGACGAGAGTTGCAAAACTCCACGAACATCTCGCCGTTTGTGTTCCTGTTGCCTAGTCCATGATTGCGCATTAGGTATTCTAAGCCTACATTGTCAGACTCAACTTTGGCGTTGAGATCCCCCGTGGTAATTTTTATGTCACCTTTGGGAGCCTTGTCGAAGGTGTCGCCGAGCCGTTGATAAAAGCTGATAGATCCGCTGGTTGAGTCGGTGCGTAGCACTGAATTATTGTGATGTTTCTAACCCTGGATTTGAATCTGGCTGTGATGATACGGTCGGAGATGGGCTTCCAGTCAATCAGAGATAGGCGTGCCTCCCTAGTCAACAGGATTCCGACGCCTGCCATTCGAGGCGACGTATCGTCTTCATTTCCAGAGCAGGGCAGTACTGTTTGGTAGCTTGGTGATAAAGTCGTTCCCGTTCCAGGCCATCTTGTTTCGCTCAGTCCAAGTATATCGATGTTATATGCGGTCATTTCCCGTTCGACTTCAGTGAGCCTCGCACTACTGCAATCGCCCCACATCGTTCGAACGTTCGAAAAACCGATCGTGGTCCGTTATTTGTAGCCAAAAGTCGTTGCCGGTGAATCAGTCCGTGGTATCCGAAGCTCGTTTAATGTTTCGAGTGTAAATTGATTTCAGGTACGCAGGTTACAAGCCCATATACCCAATCTTAGGGGAAGGGTTGCTTCCTTAGGTGTCCTAAGAGTCGCCGGGAGCTATTTTTTATATAGCACAGAGGTAACTCTCTGTTTTTGATCGCGCGTTCTTTTGATGATCTCTCAGCTGGGTGTGCTGGCGTTCTGACAACTATGTCGCAACTCCACCGTTCGCCTATTTCCTGAGACGCACTGGTGTAATCATCGTTATATTTTTACTAACGGAAAATAAAAGATTAAGTAGCTTCAAAGTCTGCTTATCCGATTTATTACAAGGGGTAAGTCAAAGGAGAAACGCAAAAAAATGCGTCTTCGATTGCCCAGACAAGATATTGCTTTGAAAAACCTGGATACATGCGTTGTACTGTTCAACATAATACTAAGCATATACAACACAATACAACATAATACATATATGGGCCACCCTGTAAACCGGAAATGGGGAAGTGGAAATTTTTTTAGGGCCATATCCGTCTTAATAGACCTCAAATTAGTCACAAACAGCAACCAAATATTTTTTTACTCGAAATTCTAGAATAAAGCAGTGAATGAGTAAGGTAAAAATCCAGTGTGAACATAACTAACTTTGGCAAGGTGGTCTGATTTTAATGATAGAGCAGAGTTGGTTTAACAGCTACAGCATAGTTTCTAGAGTTCATTAAGTTGCGCGATGCGATTATATTTTGTGTATTTCATTGTACACCCAGTATGCATGCACCCAGTATTTTTTTTTTAGAAAAAGTCTTTATTGTGGTGGTAGACTTGAATACAAAACATTGTAATATCGTTATTTCGCGACCCAAACACACCCAAATTCAATGCCAAATAAACAACAACATTGGGTGAGTTCAGAAGACGAAACCGGTACGCAGCGATGAGCTCAATTTTTCCTGCTTATGTGAACAAGTTGCGAATAAATGCCATTTGACTAAGAAGAAAATATTTCTGCTCAATTTAAATAGGTCACAAATCATATGCACGCGGTCAAGTCGGAAAATGTTGTGGCTTATTGTCAGGTGAGGGTAAGGTGAAAAGTTCTCGGCCTGACAATGAAAGACTGCGATTTTCAGTTAAAAAATGATTTTATTTTTCTACATAATCTCCCTTGACTTCAACACACTTGGTCCAGCGTTTTTGCAACATCAGTATTCCTTCCCGGAAGTGAGAGTCTGGAAGGCTATGGAAATATTCCTCTACGGCCCTCTCAACTTCTTCATTGGGTGCGAAGCGCTTCCCACAAACAAATTTCTTCAAGTTTGGGAACAGATGGAAGTCAGAGGGTCCTAATTCAGGTGAATAGGGAGGATGGTTGAGCAAATCGTACTCCAAATCTCGCAGTTTTCCCATCGCCAACGCACACTTGTGATTTTTTTCTTCTTCAAGCCAGGCCTCTTCTCGCGAATTTTGGCATCCAGGTGGTCAAGAAGGTTGGAGTAATGTTCGCCTGTTTTTGTTCTGCCTTTTTCAAGGTAATCAATTAACAGGATCCCTTTCGCATCCCAAAACACGCTGGCCATTACCTTTCCGGCAGATGCGATCGACTTCGCTTTCTTTGGCGCTGAACAACCGGTTTCCACCCACTGTTTCGACTGCTGTTTCATTTCTGGCGTGTAGTGGTGGACCTAAGTCTGATCCATGGTGACAAATCAAATCGCCGCACAAAATCGGTCGGATCCCGATTGAATCGCTGCAAAGATTGCTGTGAAAATCGTTTGCGAATTTGCTTTTGATCGACATTCAGCACTCGTCTTGCGCAAAGCTTTTGCATCTCCAATTCTTGCAAAATTTTTCGCATCCTTTCTTCCGATATCCCCATAGCCTCAGCAATATCACTCACTTTCATTCGCCCATCGTCCAACACGATATCATACACTTCTTCGATGATTTCCGGTGTGGTTGCGGTTTTTGGCCGTCCTTCACATGGGAATGTATTCGAGGGACGTGCGACCACGATTAAAAATTCAGCTGCCCCTTTTTCAACGGTTGACATCGAAGGAACAGAGTCCCCGTAAACTTTTTTTTAATTTCGCATGAATTTCGTTAGGGGTTAATCCATCCAAAACGAAAAATTTCATGATCGCACGATATTCAAGTTTGTCCATTTCAACGAAAAACACGTAAGACGTCTGCTGCAAAAATTCGTGTGAACAAACTACTTGAGAGAACAAGTTTAAACTTGTCATACGAACTAATGACACGTGCACCCAGGCAGAAAACATAAATATTTGCTAATTGTAACGGTATTTCTATGTCAGGCTGAAAACTTTTCACCTTAGTCTCGTATGCCCCACATCACATGGGGAATATAACATAAACATTCATGGACACGACTGGACTCGAGCCGATGATTGACCGTTATGATGAGACATCCGATTAACGCCCCAACGCACTGAGCTAGCGACCTCCTACGAAGTCAGTTTGCAACGGAAGAATTAACTGCTGTGAACCCACACGCAAAAATTTATTTAAGGAAATTTTAGAAAGAGTTCAAATAAAAATTTCATAGCTGATGGTTCATACCATTCAGAAGGCACACACTGCATCACTGAGAGATTGTGTGACCGCTCCACAACCGTGTGCACCTTCTGAAATTACCCATTCTAAAGTTGTGCATGTAGACGTACATTATAAACACAAGCAGAAGTATTATGTCATTGTGATTCACTTGTCTTTTTATTTTTATTTGAACAAATGGTGTCTATGCACACTTTCATGAATTGTTATTATATGATAGTGTGCCATACACACAGGTATTAATCTGGATATTACTCATATTTTCGAAAAAATAGCAATAAAAGATAGATAGATAGCTAATATCATATCCGTGGTCATGAATCGTTCGCACGCAAAAATATCAATCAGATTAAAAATATGGGGTAAAATGTCTGACCTCCAATTAATTGTATGTGACGTTCATACGAGTATCTGGAACATAATATCCAAAGATAGGTGAGTGTACTCGTACAGTACATACGAGTACAAATATTTATCCGATACCGATCCTACCTCTAATTAATTCCGTGACATAGCTAAACAATTATTCAATAACACGGTCATATCTCAGAAATATTCGATGATGATTTAAGCGAAGTTTTCCGGGGCATTTTATGCCGGGAGTCTTGAATGATTATTTTTTATTTATAAAAACTCATACAACAGTATGTATGAGCCAACCAGCCTTCAATTGTTGCATTCTGAATGTACTCGATACATACATATTTCCATGGCGATGATATCACCGTCTTATCTTGATGTGATTTATCTTCTTTTGTACTTTATGTAGAAAAAAAAAACATTATGATTATTGTAGAAAACGACGCGTATTCAAGTTGGATGCATGTTCAAACATTGAGCCGATACCAAAATACTTACCGATTTTGTCCATTATGAGGAATACATACATATATGAGGATCTAAATTAAATATCCCCACAAGGACGCACTTTGAAATTTTCATTTATAGCCGTTTTTGGCCTGTTCCATATGAACGATATAATGGACGGAGCATATAGTCCGATACCTGCTGTGCGTTTGTTCGTTAGTTCGTTTGTCCGGCCATTTCCCGTATTCTGATCTTCACTAAATTTGGTATGTAGGTTCGGATCGGGGTCCGCAATTTCGATTATCGACTGGACTAACGCCACGTTCAGCGTAAATACGGACAATGCGGTGCGTGAGTTGCGGGGCCCGCACGCAACGCATTTACATATTTGCGGAGAATGCAGAGAGTGTCCAACGTCAACACAGCGTTCGTTAACGCGGGTTGCGTTGGCAATTATTATTCGGTGTAAAATAGCCCCAGTCTCAGCAGTAGATTAAAATATTGACGAATAGAAAAAACAAAGGTGATCGATGTAAAACAAGTGTTATGTATATACAGAAACAGATTATTTTATGCCGACTTTCATCATCTATACCGGCAATTGCGAGCGGATGAAAGTAAATTCCGTGAATATACGCGACTGCTTAGGACCTTTCTATACTCCTCTGTTAAAATTAGTTTATTCGGTTGAAAACCAAGGCTACTTTCCACACAAAGTGGTTCTGGTATGTTAATATTCATGAAAAATTTCACAATCGATTCCGGCCCGTTTTTCCCTACAGTTTCGGACCCCCTAGCAACGGTGACTTTGTGGCATATATTCAAGGAACTGCCTTCATTAATCATGCAAAATTTCGGGGTATTTTTAGTTTCCGGGGCCCGGGGTGAAAAAATCGTTTTTCACTCGGATTTTTTGTCACTTATCACTCGCGTCACCCTAAGACTCTCAAATTTGCAAAAAAAAAAAAATATTTTTTTTTTAATTTTTATATTATTTTTAATTTTTTTTTATTTTTAATCTTAATTTTTTAATTTTTTTTCCTTAATTTCTTGTTCTAATGATTTATACTGAGTGTTTGGTGTGTTTAAAACTGATCAAAACGCTGTTACACGCAGAGCGAGCGAAGCGAGCGTTCATGTTTGTGCGATATTGAGGGTTGCGATCCCTTAAGCGCGGAGCGAGCGTAGCGAGCGGAGCCTACGCAAGGGGATTTGCGAATATTTCAATTTTCCATGCCTCCAATATTCCAAACACTCAGTATAAATTTATGAAAAAAAAAATTAAAAATAAAAAAAAAATTAAAACTTAAAACAAAAATTAAAATTAAAAATAAAAATTAAATTTTTTTTTTTTTTTGCAAATTCTCGACTTTTAGAGTGACGCGAGTGAAAAGTGACAAAAATCCGAGTGAAAAGTGATTCCCCCAGCCGGGGCCCCGGAAACTAAAAGGTTGCCTTTTTCCTACATTTCCGGATCCTCGATCAACGGGGACTTTGGAGCGTATATCCAGCGGATTCTTCACATTAGTTGTGCCAAATTTCAAAACTACACGATTTTTCTTCAGTATCCGCCGCGATTCTATCTTTATAACGACGGTGGCTTTTATTCGAAAGCACATTTCGCTTTTGAACTTCCGATTTCAGAACCTCCATCGTCGTTTTTCCGCACAATAATGCGGGCAAAATCAAACGAGTTTGATTTTTACACAATGCGTGCGATGCGACGTCCTCGCATCGCACGCATTTACCGCAATATCGTGCTTACGTTGGACATGCACATTTGCCAAAATAGGTTTGAATTTGAAATTTGTCCGCATTCAACGCACCGCATTGCCCGTATTTACGCTGGACGTGGCGTAACGGTATATTCTGTTGGCTTTAAACCAGAGGTACTCGCCTAAGTTTTTTTGTTAAACATCGCTTCTTGAGGTATTTCCCCGTGATCCGATTTCAACAAAATTTGGTACGTAGCTTCCTTGAGTTGGAATTTTTGTGACACTTGGTTTCATTCTGCACACGAACTTAGTATGCATCAGTAGCTTAGCCCGCTAACGCACCGGGCATTTTTTTTCTACTCGAAATACGGTCGTCTGCGGTTCAAGCCTCGCAACGGGATCAAATATTTTTTGTTCTCAAATTTCCTCTGTTTTAATTTCTCCAAGCTCCTTGAGTTATTATTTAACGCTCGTATCTTTTATTTCGCCAAAAGTGGAATAAATGTTCAAAAATTAGTCATTTCGCGGGATAGCACCATTAAAAAAAGAGGGTAAAAACGGGGTGATTTTCAGATTCCCTTTCCGTATTTATACTTACATATTTATATAATTTTTACAAGTATCTTTTCTGAACGAAAATAGAGTTTATGAGGTATCCGTGCCGTCATCATCGTCAGCAATGCCATTGATTTCGCCACGTACAGTTTTCAATTGATAAACTGCTTTTTCAGCAATTTTACGCAATAATTTCGACTTTTTTTTTTAGAATGAGAACGAAGTACATATTACATTTGACCATAAGATTTGCTTCTGACGGGTGCATTCTGACAAGCACTGACTCTGGTTTAGTAATACTAAGTGACATTGAGTAAAAGAGTGGCAAGAGTAAAGTATTGTGCATCTACAAGTGGGATAGAGAGTTTCGCTGTATCTAGCCGGATCTTTAGAGGGAAATTTGACCGGAAAACATTTCTGATTTGTTTCCTTAGACCATAATTTCTAAGCAAATACATCTCTACATAAAATGAAAAAAGAATTGAGAGTGACTGGCCTCTCCGCCTCTTTCGATTTAGTTCAATTATTATAAGGGACACTTATATCGAAAATCGGTCAGTTGTCATTCTGCTCTCAAGATTTTTATCAGATACTTCGGCATGTTTCAGACAATGCATCTCTTTTCCACTACACGAATACACGCTTTACTTACATCTTTAGGAGCGCTCTTTTGTACTGCGGTGCAGGTTAATTCGGCGTAGCAACACGAAATTAAAACAATGCGTTAACCTGGATATCTCTACGAGTTAATAAACCTGCGTTGGGTTGATAAGCAAGATATACCGGATAGATCTTGTAGCAACCCCCTTATTAGGGGAGGAAGGCGAGCTTCAGTCAGACCGACAGCGACACCTGCTGGTGGGCAGCTCAGTTCGGGAGGAGTTATGGTGAGGAGTACTGTTTCCCTACTACAGTATTGAAGTATCAGGTGCCTGAACTAAAAAAAAAACAGGGAATTTTCCCCTCTCAGAGAAAACAAATGAAACTGGGAAACGAACCGGAGGCCGATACTCGGTGGTCTTGTCAAGTATGGCACGATACAGAGATGGCATCCGGAAATTAGTACAGAGTACTTCACTAGGGGGCGACCGGTAGCGCAGTATGTTGAGACATCAGTCTCATGTTTGACTACCGGCGTTTCGGGCTCGAATCCCGTCCACGACGACGTTCGTGGCCATGGATGTGCAGGAGGTGCATGCTGGCAACTGCATTCTCCGAAACCATACTTATATGTCGAAACGTTAACAGGGCCACATGGAACGGATTGGCAAAATGGTGTTATTGTGGGTGATACGGGAAGATGCAGGCTCGACATATTAATACAAATTTAGGATGACATTCTGGACCAAAAACCGCAGGCGAATGTAATAGCCATGCACGCGACTCGGATTACCCTATCCGCGGGTAGCGTATGAGCAACCACTCCGAACAAAGAAAAATAAGGCTTTGGTTTAGTTTGTCGATCGGAAATATAATGAGGATGCGATGCACTGTGGTCAGATATACATTTTTTTTAAGGAACGTTCTAACTTATATTACTAAAGTTTTCTTCTTTTTTTTTGTACTACGTATTAAGCGAAATGCCAATATATTTAGATATTACAATGGTACTCATAGTTATTTGTAGTGACACTGGGAGAGGTTCGGTGGCGGCCGCTACTGGAGATCCCACGAAGTACGGTTGTATAATATAATAATGTTGGCCTACTCTTACAGTCTAGGTTGCACTTAAATAATTCACCAAACATACAAAAACATCACAACTTATGCTAACATTATGCCATATAATAATTTACATTAATACGATTCAGTAGCCCCGATTATGTTAAACCGACTAATTGGCGCAAAAATTTAGGCATTATTATTATACAAGTATAAATTTCGTCACATTCGCGATTATCGTCTACCGAAGTGCAAAATTATCGCGTAATACAAGTATCATAAAACAAGTAACATCAAGAGAGTGCGACAGTTTTTTTTTCTTTTTGGTAAAGGTGCTTGCTTGCAGGTTTCGGGGGCCCGAAGTGGCGGGTGATGCCGTATGCAGGCAGCCTTCTATACGAGACGATTGTATGTCATTTTAATTCGTGTCGGCTGGGGCCCGCGCAATACAGAAGGGTCGCAGGGTGAAGAGGGCGTCTAGCAAAATCGTACTCTCTGAAAAATTGGCTTGAGGGCAGTTATACCCACCCGGAAAGTATTTTTCGGCAAAGTTTCCCTTTTTATACCCTAGACTTATAGTATAGGGTATATTGTTTTTGTCACGACGAAAATATGTAACACCTTAAAGGAGGCTCCGGAGGTATAGCAATGTATATATATAAATGATCAGGGTCACCTCCTGATTCGATTAAGCGATGTCTGTCTGTCTGTCTGTCCGTTCGCACGATAACTTTCGATAGAATGAAGCTAGAGCCTTGAAATTTTGGTCAAATGTTGCAAGTATGATCTAGTTAGTTGGTATTGAAAATGGGCATGATCAGGCCAAGAGAACGCCTACCTCCCCTACATATGTAAAATACTTAAATGTATCTATAACTCACGATCAAATAAATGTGAAAAGCTTTAGCTTTAGTAGATTGCTCGCGAGGGTAATCTTATATTCTCCTGGAAAAATAAAATCGATCAGTTGAAAATTAACGGTAATTTTCTTACAAAGAACCCCGTACTACCCTACTTTCCAGGTTTTTTGTCTATAACTCTTAACCAATTGACGTAGATACCTGATTTTTGGCATGGAACCCTGAGGTGAGAAGCTGCTTCAATTCTAGTAAGTTGAGCGTAATCAGATCAAAGGAACGCCTACCTCCCGTACAAATTTAAAAAAATTAAATATTACTTTAATTACGATAACTTTCGATAGAATGATACTACCGAGTAAAAATTTGGTGGAATGTTGCTAGTAAGACCTACTTAGTTGGTATTGAATATGGGCAAGATCCGACCCAAGGAACCCCCACCTCCCCTACAAATGAAACTTCAAATAAGCGATAACTTTTGATAGAATGAAGCCAGTGACTTGAAATTTTGGCCAAATGAAGTGAGATGAAGTTAGTTGGCATTAAAGATGGGTAAGATCCGACCTAAGGAACCCCTACCTCCCCTAGAAATGAAACTTAAAATAAGCGATAACTTACAATAAAATAAAGCTAGCGACTTGAAACTTTGGTCAAATGTTTGTAGTAGGATCCAGTTGGCTAATATTGAAAATACGTAAAATCCGACTAACTAAACCCCTACTTCCCCTACAAATGAAACTTCAAATAAGCGATAACTTTCGATAGAGTGAAGCTAGAGACTTGAAATTTTGTTTAAATGTTTGTAGGGTGATCTAATTGGTTTGTGGCAATGATGAGCAAGATCCGACCCAAGGAACCCCTACCTCCCCTACAAGTGAAACTTCAAATAAGCAATAACTTTCGATAGGATGAAGCTAGCGACTTGAAAAATTCGACAAATATTTGTTGAATGGGTTAGTTAGTTAATTGATTTTGAGAATGGTCAAGATCCTACTGAATGAGTGCCAACCTCCCCTATGAACTGGCCATATAGGAGACTCATTCTTAATGCATATGGTCGTTGCCAATTGGTACTTTTGGTATCACCACTAGGTCTGTACAAGTCTAGGGTATATACGCTTCGGACTCTGGTTCTTTTCTCTTTTTTTTTTAGTGTCAGGAAACTTTATGGGTAAACCATCCATAATAGGAGAGTTCCTTCCCTTTTTCGGATCCTATTTTCTTTTTTTTCCTCACTTTCTCTCTTATATTTTAACGGGGTGCGAAAATTAACACACAGTCAAATCATAGCGATTTTTCCCGATTTATCGTCCTCCACCGATCCACTGATCTCACACGGCCACTGCCTTTTGACTTCTCTGGAACCCCTAGCCGGAAACGCTCTTGACTGTTCCCCAACCTGACAACTCTTTGACATTTGACACGCGAAATGCCATGAGTGTGTCAAATGTTCTAATGACGTTTGTTTTGTCTTTGCAGTTTACACGATCTCAGGAGCTTCTCAACAAGTTGTGCGCCAGCAGAATTTGGAGGAATGCGAAGGAATTGGGCAGGCAGACCTTCGCCTCAATTTAAAGGTGCGTGCTGTTTATTACGGAGCAGCTACACCACAAACATACAAAAGGACCTACTTTTACGAGAGGATTTGCTGACTTGTGATGCTGATGGTAAGAGATATTACATTAACTATGCATTTTGCAATTTGTAATACGCACATCAAGCAAAATTCTCTAGCGTTTAAGTTTTGCAAAGCCTTCCTGCAAATAGAGCCGAATAATCAACAGATTATATCGTTCGATTATACGTCATCAATCGGAGTGAACACTCGTCGCCTCACTTGGTATGCCGGCGTTGGAATTTGTTTGGCTGTGAATATAATTCGGTCAACGAATTTTCAACATTACAACCAAATGACGTATAGCAACAATGTTCACGATTCATTACAATCTCGCTCGTATCGCTAAAAGCGATTTTATTATGGAGAATTAAAAATTATCGCAGTTTAAATTGATTTTTGATATCAAGTTTATTAGTAAACAAGTCGTAGATATTTTCCCCGGATGCTCCATCCCAGCAAACAATTTCGTATCATTTGGAAGATAAATTGCCCAGATGATATGATGGCGATTCTTCCATGCGATAAATTCATGGATTATTTGCCGCTTTTTTAATAATTAGGGGATATCCTTTAGGCGAAAGAATCGCGATAGGATTTCAATTCGCCAATCTATAGCCAAGATGATATTTCGCCAATTCACAATAAATTCGAAACGGCGACTGTTTCATTCTCATTGTTTGTAGTCTAGATAAGGCAACGGTTAGCACTATGGACTTGCAAACATGGGAACCTGGTTCGAATTCTACAAATATCAATTGTAAAAAAAGATGAAATATAAATTATGAGCGTCAAAGAATATGTAAGATAAAAAAGGATATAGATTAATTTAATAAAAAAAAGCGATAATATTTGTTTTAGTTGAGTCTCATCGCCTAAATTTCTTCTACGTGTCATTTTGTCAATTCGTAAATTTATCCCCGCCGCGATTCGCTTCCGTGTTGCCAACTCGTTTCGCCAAAGTTTCTCCAGGAAGTTTCGCTTTCGGTAACTATTTTCTCCCGAAGGGGTGACTCCCACGATAATATAGCGACATCCCCGTCTATAAATTTATCTTCCAAGGCGAATCGCATTCTTATCGCGGAAGATAGAAATTGTTTGCTGGGATATTTCAAAAATCTCGCGAACACAATCAAAAATGATGAAAACCTAAATACATTTGACGCTTAACCGGTAGTTAACCCGGAACCTTCTTACTTTTTACCCTACACCCGAATTAAACTGGACGGCATTACAAAAGAACACGTCTTTTGTTGCTTACTATCTTTATTAAAGCAGTGAATCTGGAATTGAGTTTTGTTTTCGGTCCAGGATTTAGTCATCGCAAAAAAAAAACTTATTCAACTGATGATGCTGTCGTTCCTGAATATACCTATAATACGTACATAGAACATATAACTCAGCTTATTGAAGGAATAGACCACCATATGATCCGTTGTGGTACCACCATGGACGAATTATCTGCTTCCCTAACACTAACCATGGCAGAACAGGCACAGAGCAAATTAAAAAGAGGTCTCCTCTTCATCCTGGTCACCACTGCGTCCGCAATAATTATTGTGAGGGACTTGAAGTCTCCCGGCATGCGCCTCCAAACGAGCAATGGCCAGTGATATCCCCACAACATTCCTAATGTGCTTTCTATCAAAGAGCCGCAACCGTGAAGAGCGGTAAGGGTTCCATGCAGGCCACATTTGCTTGGTTATATGGCATGTGCTGTCAATACTCCATCTAGTTTTTGCTCTGTCAGTCGCAACCAAACCAAAACCAATTTACAAGCTGCCAGAGGCATCCTTATATTCGCTGGTCATAGTGGTTGTGCCCTCACGAGCCGGCTCATACGCCCCGTTGTTTCCGACAAAGCCGCACTGACAAGGAATTTAACACAGCAAATGAAAGATTAATGTATTTGTGTGTTAATTTAGTTGATATTGAAGTTTTAGTGCAACATTTGCCGTAATTTCTTGATCGTTCTGACCTCAACTTTTGATATCTAAAAAACAAAAAGAGATTCGAAGGATAAAGCGGGATCTGAGATATTTCCGCGGGACCGCTTGTTTAGGTCGAAAAAGGACTGGACCGCGAAAACTGGAGAGATACGATCGTTAGTTATTGGAAATACCACACGGCGATATTTTGGTCCTGCTGCAGGTGTGTATCAGGACAAAAGGACTCTTGGTCAAGAAATTAAACAGAAACCAAACCTGGTAGGTATGAGTATCTACTGAATCGGGGTAATGAGAGCAATGTACTGAATTACTGTTGAAGTCATTTGGTCAGGGCGAATGACATGTCATATGCAGTAATATCTAGGCAAGATGCATATCATATCACTTGGTGTCATAAAGAATATACAAACTACTGTTGATGGCGTTTTGAGGCCTTTGGTCAGGTCAGGAAATCAGCACATTCTTGGGCTCCGGATTCGTGTTCAGCACCCCAAAAAACATAAAAATTAACGAAAAAAATTCTCCACCAGAATTTATTTCCCCGAAGCCCTTCAGAGCTCCTAATGACTGGATTACATGTATTCAAATAGAAATCAAACCTAGCAAACATCGATAATTTTTGGATCGGGGTGATGATATCTATCTTCTGGACTTAAGGGGGAAACCACATTAGGAGGTTCAAAAAATCCAATTTTTGTTAATTGCATAAATTGTTAGCTTAACAATCCAAGAATACGCTGCCAAAATTTCAAAGCGAAATTAGCATTTGTTTAGATTTCATGAGCATAGAACCGAGTGCTCATCGGGTATAGTCTACAGGCTCCAGCGCACTCTAGGGTGTAGGGCGGAGCTTTATGTACGAGTACTTACGTAGCCTTGTAGCAGAACCCCACTTTTCCATCTTTGTTTTCAAATAACGGTATAGAAGGTACTAGAACCATCAACAAAAGGGATTATTTAGGCTATATTCTGTTTTTCAAACCCCTTTTTTTTTAAATATTATGAAAATTGAAAGTATGATTCTTTATAAAATTACGAAGAATATGAACCAACATTTGGGATATCATATTTTTAAGGGTGTTTCTTTTTGCATAATTAGTGAAAAAAATTGTGTAAAATTAAATAATTTTTTCCACACAATTTCCATTTATTTCACCTGCATTGAAGTTCATATTCTTAGGAAATAAGTTAATAATGCGAAATTAAAACCGTTTTTATTTTGGATAAAATTTAAAATCACTACACGTCCCGCAATTGGAGAACTCTAGTTACGGCCTTCAGCGGACATCAGTGCGTAACTTTGTTATTAACTGATTTTTGAAGAAAAAATCAGTTATTCGACCCTCCTTCAATAACGAGTTTCGACCCCGGAGTTGGTTTTCTTTACGTTTCATGACCCCAGGAATCGATTGGCATCATTAGATTTTTTTTAGTGTCCTTTATATATTTTATATATATATAAATATCCGCAAAATGTTGTGGACACGATAACAGTCGAACGGAAGTCATAAGCGAGGTGAAACTTTTCCAGTTGATAGACGTCAGTGAGGAGCCGGCTGCTATTGAAATCCAGCACTATCGATAAAGCGGTTAAAAAGTTACAACTATATAACGGAAAAAGCATCTGAGTCTAATAACTTCATAACGGAAGAGGCTAGCTAAACCAAACTTGCCCAGTAAGTAGATGTCGATAAGAACTAGCCTATTATTTAATTTAAGCAAAAATCCCTCAAGCGGTTAAAAAGTTACAGCTATATAACGGCGTAATTTTATAAGTAAAATAACTACGTAACGGAAGAAGCTAGCTCGGCGAAAACTACCCAGTTGGTGGATGTTAAGGGGGACTCGACTCCTATCTGATTTCAGAAAAATGCATCAAACGGTTCAAAAGTTACAGCCATATATAACTCAATAACGCAAGAAGCTAGTTGAGTGAAGCTTTTCTACGAGTAGTTTGTGGGCAATCGTTAAGACTGGGTTCCTATTTAATTTCGGCAGCATCAATGAGTCAGTCCCAGAATTACAGCAATTTTTGGGAACTCAATTAAACCGGAAAAAGCCAGTTGAGCAAAACTTGTCAAATTGATGAAAATTAGTGAGGAATAGCTTCCGGTGTAGTTTCAGTAAAATCCACAGTACAGCCGAAAAGGTTACAGTAATACAACAGCAAAATGTAATAAGCAAAGATTTACCTACACGAAAGGCATTTAGTTGATCAAACCTAAAATGGAACCGGAGATACATAAATTCATATAGTACGAGTAATATCAATCGAACAGTTAAAAAATTTCATCATCTAAAAATATCTCCGCAATTATGGAAATACGAAATTCTGCAGCCGCCCCTGGTACTAACAACTGCAGTTAAGTATCGTACCCATGTCATAATTATACATAAACTCATAAATGATCCCGAATTAGCCCATATCAAAAATCAGTTCCTCTGGCTTCACTGCGCCAGGTGTCTTTTTTTCGCTTTAATTATTCAAAATTATTCAAAAAAAATCATAAAAGTTGTTCGAAATATGAATAAAATGATGTCAAAATTTGATTGAATTCTAGTCAATTCTTCCCACCAAAAAAAAATGAGCCTCCTAATGTGGTTTCCCCCTTAAGGGATGATATGAAGGACATAACGAAATTAAAAAGTACCGAAAGACATAATGTCATAAAAGGCAACTCAAAGTCATGTCAAAGGGACATTTACTCAAGGATGCGCACCTAAAGAATTAGATCTTTGAGGACAAAATTTTTCAAAGCAAATCATAGATGTCTAGAAAGAAAATGGAGGACAAAAATTCTCTCCTCCTCGTGGGCGCCCCCTGGAAAGGCAGTGGTCGTTGACCACTACTAACTGCGATTCTTTGGTTGAGATAAAGATTCCCCTTGTGATGTGAAGCGTAAGAATAATATCACGGCCTTTCCTATTGCAAGCCTGTCGTAGAAATCGACAAAAAAGGACAGGAGTGTATGCCAGCAACTTGTATTATCCCAAACGAAACGTCAACTGACGTGCTATGCCCCACCAGAGGTTAAGACAAAGTAGTAGAAAGCAATTGGATCAAAACGAAGACGTATTTGCATGGGACGTGTCTAAAGTGTTGCCTGCCAAGAAGTAGAGGACCGAGTGTGCTGCAAAAAGCAAAAGAAAACTAACTGTACTCCTGAGCTAGCCGGCAACCATTGTAGAGGAGAAAAATAGCAAAAAGTATTACATCCCCCCATTATTCAGATGATCAATAGAGTTCAGAGAATCACGACGATAGCAGAGGCGCAACATTGCATTCCTTGCAGTAATTCAATCATAATCTCTGAAAACTGTTAAGCATCTCAATAGTAAAAAAAAATGCAATAATGCGTAAACAAATATTTTAAATGACGTGAACAGACAATCCTAGCAAGCAGAAAGGTACCCAGGATTTTAAATGCCGGTAGTTCAAAGCATTTATGGAGACCGTAGGTACGTGGCTAAACTACAAAAGGCAAACACAACACCAGAATTGCCTTGTTGAACTGACTCTAAAAGGGTAATCTATTCTATAGGAAGCATGGGGGTGGTACAGAGGAAAGCGCAGTTACTTGAAGAAAAAATACGTGAAGTAAAGTGCCTAAGTTCTAAGACTTAGAACATAGAGCAGGTAGCCTTAATGTGCTTGTGAGTATGCAAATCGGTGGAAGGATTAAAAAGAACCCGATGAGGAGCTTTTTAGTCCTGTTTCTTACCAGAAATAGACCCCACGTTGGGCGCCAAATATGTCCCCACGTTGGGCACCAAATATGTAACACTTCACGACGAAGATTTGTTAGATTTTTATGAGTGTCTTCATTTTGAATACAAATTACCGCGAATTGTTTTTTTTAACAACATTTCTTAACAGTCCCTTTAAATTGGTAGATTTTTTTTGTTAGGCATTTCGAACAATACCTGCAGTGTAAAGTTCATATGTTTAGTTTTTAGATTTAGGGATTTTTTAAGGAGTCTCTGTTGTTATTTTTATTTATGTTCCTTTTTTATCAATTTATTTGTTTTTCTTAAATATAAATCATTTAGAAAATGTGGGAGCGTTTATTTTGTTTTCCTGGAAATTTAAATCTACCTCCAGAACACATTTTTTCCTTTAATACGTAACATTCGAGCTTTGAATATATAGCCATGGAATGAGCTTGTCCTGTTATGTCTCCATAGAAACAGTGGCTCCAAAATCTGGGTACTAAGTCGACATGTGGTCGACAGTCAGCTAACTCAGTAGACCGTTTTATAATTATGAAATTTAAATATTGATAAGAATTGACGTTTGTTTATGCACAATTCGACAGCGCGGTCAACATTATGTCAATACCGAAACGTCAACTGAGTAGGCTGACTGTCGATAATCTGACAAGAATTGACCTTTATTCATGCAAAATTCGGCAGAACAGTCAACATATGTCAATATCAAACAACAACCGAGTAGGCTGGCTGTCGACTTATTCGCCAAATGTTGGAGCCAGAGACATACAGGATAAGCTCATTCCATGGCTCTATATTCTAAGCATTCGAGTCCAGAGCACTAGCAAATTGCTATATTTCTTCCATATTTCTATGCTAATCTAGTAAGCCTTCATAGTTTTTCTATGCTGACATATTTTTGCACAAAAAATTCATGTTATTGAACATTTTTGACGTATAAAACTATGACAGCAAAGAAAAAATATGGAAGCATACTAGATTATCATAGAAATATGGCAATTTGTCAGTGCATTTGACTACGCCTTAAGTGCTTGAAAAATTTATATGCCGTTCCGGTTCGAAAGCCAACACATTCAGGCAACTTTCTTAGAAATTGAAGACTTCTAGGCTCGAGCACCGTTTTAAAACCGCCATTTGATTTTTCTACGAAAAAACAAGAACAATTTTAAATTTCTTCATGAAAGTGAAATTTCATCTAAAGGGTTTTTCAATAGGGACGGGAAGATTTTGACGGTTCATGTAGGCCATGTTGTTTTATCTGTTGCTAATTTTCCTGTTTTCTATTTTTGAGACACGAAAGACAGTGATTTGTCTGGCAAGTTGCAGCACCGAGCAACACGTGCAAATGAAAAAAACTTTATTATCAAAATAAATGTTCTCTTGTGGCAACGATGCACGCGTTGCGCCCATATTACGGTTTACATGGTCGTCCTTCCAAGTCGAACTATTCAACGTTTGGTGGCCAAATTCGAGTTGACCGGTTCAGTGAACAATCAGCTAACACCTGTACATGAACGAAACGCAAGATCTGCCGAAAACATCACCGCTGCCCGTGAGAATGTGCAGGAGAACTGGAGGCAGTCAATTTCAAGAACTTGGCCTTTCGCAGACATCACAGCAGACATTGGCGAATTTTGCGTCGGGACTTGCGCTTACGTCCGCACAAAATCCAACTGACCCAGGAGCTGAAGCTGCGTTCGCTGAGTGGGTTTTGGAGCAGTTGAAAGCGGACCCCGATTTTAGCAAAAAAGAAATCATCTCCAGCGCCGAGGCCCATTTTTGCATGAACGGGTACGTCAACAAGCAAAGTCGCCGGATTTGGGACGATGTCAATCCACACGAGGTGCGCCAAGTAGTAATCTATCTGCAAAAAGTCACTGTTTGGTGTGGATTCTGGGCCGGCGGCATCATCGATCCGCACTTCTTCGAAAACAATGTCATCACCCCAAAGTAATGCGCTACCGATCGATGATTACCAATTTCTTGTGGCCCAAATTGGATGACATGGATGTGAACGGCATATGGCTCCAGCAGGCCGGCGCTACGTGCCACAAAGCTGGTGCCACAATGGACATTCTGCACGAGCGATATGAGGGCATGGTCATCTCATGCAGAGGCGACGTGAACTGGCCAGCGATATCGTCTGATTTCACCCCTTTAGACTTTTTCTTATGGGGTTTCCTTAAGTCGCAGGTCTATGCCAATAAGCCGCAAACGACCGTTGCCCTCAAAGTCAACATAACCCGCCATCGCTCAAATTCCGCTTGATCTATGCGCTAGGGTTATGGAAAATTGGACCTCTTGGAAGCGCGCCACCCAAGCAAGGCGCCAAGTGCCAACTGTTCTTCTCGCAGGCATCCTGTGCGCCCTCGAGCCTCGGGCTCTAACCGTTACAGGCAACTCGGTACAAGTTTAAACTTGTTCACAGACTAGCACCAACGGTTTTTGCCACGGACTTTCTGTATGCCCACCAAACAGTCCGTTACAAGTTTTAATAATTTTCTTCTTCGGAAACGACATCAAACTCGTTTAAAAATAAGAAGATATTTAAAGCCCCCCCCCCAGTTTTTCTTAAAATGTAATTCTGATGATTTTTTTCGATTCAGTAGAATCGAATTAGTAGAAATCGACTCTAATATCGCCGTGGAGTTAAAGTTTCTAATTTTTTTAATTTTGGTTCAAAAAAAACCCATATATGCCCCTAGTTGTGAAAAATTTCGGTTCGGGCGATGAAAATAACTTACAATTCGAACTCGGCGACCACAAATTAGCCCTGATGGTTAAAATCGCTCAAGAATAGCAATTTTACGATTTAAGGGGTAGTTTACCCCCACTCCCCCAAAAATCACCCCCGAAGGGACGAATCAAAAATCACTACGGGCAAAATCGTTCTTTATGGTTCCAACAACAACTGTACCAAGCGGCTTGCTTTTGTGTTCCACTATGAATAGCAAGAAAAATCTCTTGATGTCTGTTGCGCTATTAGCGCTTTTTCGAATAAACTCGTATACCGTACGTTCCGTGTGAAATCGGCCGACAGGTGAAATTTATTGGCGACTTTTTTTTTTATTTTGTCTCTTTTGATTTATTCATTTCAAAATCCAATCAAGGGCAATACACTTGATCATTTTAACTAAATTTTACTTTTATTGTAACAAAACAATATTTGTAAATGCTTTTCGAACTACCTAATGCACTAACCTCATTTGCCGAGCTTGATATCTGTTTTGCATTTTTTCCGATAAACGAATATTTTTTTTTGTTGTTTTTGCACGTTATTAGATAAATTCTTATTAGAGGAGTATGTACATGAGTAGAATGTTATTATATTTTTTGGAAGGGGTCCGTTTATTGGTACAGAGGAGTCGAGAGAAACCACAAATTCTGTTTATTCAAACATTAGCCCAAGATGGAGTGATTGTGGTGATAAAACGTCTTAAAACTCATTTTATATTAACTGGCTTTCTTCGAGGCATTCAACCCGATGCAACACTTTTCTTACTCACAATTTTCCCCCTAAAACTCCACTGAAAAGATAAGCGCGGAATGTTTTCCCCCGTGTGATAGTATGGGGCACGATACTTTAGTAAGAAAGAAGAGAATAAAAAAGAAACTTTTGCGTCTCACATGTCGTCTCATCAGCAAGTAGGAATTCATTTGTCGACAGTGCAATACCGACAGTTACAGGCTTTCAAGTGTTAAATTATATAGTAAACGGCCGAACGAGAAAAATGGGGTGCTGTTGTAGTAAGTAGTTGTTTTTCGGGAATATGTTGTACGCGTTACAACGATTTCTTCTCAGTTGATCGGTGAAATTATTTATAAAATTTGGTTTATTTCACGTATTCCAAGGTAAACGAGACTCGCGCGAAATAACAGTTGCAGTGCCTAATAATGAACTTAGTGCCAACCCCGAAAATGGATCGCAGCCTTACTATATTTCGACTCTGGAGATTGAGACTATAACACCCGGCACGACGACGGCGGAGCAAAAATCCTGAGAAATCGCTAATTTGCATCATGTGCCATTTTTATAATTAGTTTATCAATCATACAGTCATTATTTTTTAAATACGAGTACATTAGTTTATTAGTGTTATGTGTAATTTATAATTTAAGATACTTATGAAGATAACATTGTGAAGGCAAGAAGTATGAGAACGTAAAGTGCACACACACAATTTAAAAAAAAAATGTTTTATTTTCTCAGATATTTATCATTTGAATCTGTGGGGCATTGAAAAAGATACTCAGTGGAGAACAAATCGTGTTTCACGATAACATGTTAATTCGTGTTGTAGACCCCGTTTCAGTAAGTCCCTTGTGATTGCAACCCGAGGAGTGCAGAGAGGATTTATAAATTTCATTATTTAATTAAATAATTTAGACAGTATGTTTATTGCACTACATTGCAAAACTCATTATTAAATAAAGTTAGTTCATAATTAAATGAGAATGAGCGTAGCCAGGAAAATTGAAAGTGACTCTCAATGAAGAAAAACGACAAGATGTATGTTTGAATGTCTTAAGACAGGCAAATATTTGTTTCAAGGGTTATTTTTCTTATGTGTATGCAATTGCCGGTTTAATACAGTCAAACCAAGCACACTTTAATTGTCAAAACTGCGTGACTAAATAAAGCTCACCAGACACAATCGGGCACAACCACGACCGAACCGTTTGTGGCCACTGCGTGGGCGACCGAACCAGAAATTGGTACAATTTTTGTTCAGTTGTTTGGTCGTGGTTGTGTTCAATCATGTGTGGCGAACTTATGGATTCAATCACTATCTCTTCTGGATTTCAAATGTTACACAAAAAATTCGAATTTGAAAGTGATATAAATAGTATGAATACAAAAGTATGTATACATTTAGCAAAAACCCATTCGAATAAAATATCCTATACCAGATATGAATCTGGTTTTGTATGGAAAATAATCCAGATCCAATTAAATCGAACCCACCTAACATCTTTTGAAAATTGCCTGCGTTCACAAAAATTAAACATATTTAATTCAACAATTCAGATTCATTAAAACCAATCGGGGAAATGAACCACAAAATTTTGACACGGATATGTCTTATCGCTGGGTGTCATCCTGAAAATTTGTCCGTCATGTAATATGTCACGATTTTGTTAAGGGAAGTGTAACTCCGTTAATTCTCATTCCACGAATATTGTTCACCACTCACCACTCTCAACCAAAATCTACCCTCCTCGACCTCATACTCCATAAAATAGAATTGAATATCGTATAATCACAATACCAGTGCCGTTCTGGTTGATTCTCATTACATTCACATTCATTCATGTACCACCGGTGTCGTAGGTCCAGTTTCTCAAAACTTGAATTTTATGCAAAACATGTGCCGTTCGATCCATCCAATTTTACACTCCGCAAACCACTATGGTTGGCGAACACAATGGATGAAAACATCCGAAAACTGAAAACATTAGAAAACATCCGAACTGAAGCGTGCAGCGAAACATCACTCCAGTAGTGAAACGCTGAAGCGAAAGAAGAGGAAGAAGAAGCTGAGGAACTCGGCCCCAGTCACAGCTCCACCTTTTGCGTCGCAGAATAGTTTTGCTCCACTGGACGACAGGTTCGGCGATGAGGTGGAACTAGACAAGACGACTAACGGAGCGCGTAGAGCAGTCAACAGCAATGCGACTGGCCTTGGGCAAGAGGCGATGGATACTGTCGACATTCAACGAGGTTAACTCACCTCGCCCTCACGATTTAGATGACCCATCATCTACAGTAGTAGGGAAAAGGCCAAGCCCCTCTCCCGCCAAATTAACTGTTAGCAGAACGCTGCCGCTCTTTCAGCGCCCCCTCTATTTGTCGTCTCTTGCGGGCCTAAGCTAGCGTCCCAAGCTAACGAGGCCACCCCACGGCTATCCAACGTTCCGAAATAAAAGGCTGCCAGCCGCCAGTTGACCAAGCCAAAAGCCGCGGCTCAGGAATTCTGAAAAAGAAAGAAGGCGGCGGGCAGTCCTCCACACCTAAGGCTGCTAGCCAACAGCCTCCCAACCAAAGATCCGACCTGAAGCGCTTTCAAGCCAACATGGTCAAGGTCTGTTCATTGGGTAGTACCGACGCCCCAACCTCTGAAGTTAAAGTCAATAATGGCTCGAGGACCACCCTCCTGCCAAAAACTTTGCTGGATCATGGAGACCTCTTTGATTTCCTAAAGGCATCAGAGATCGCATGCTTTGGGGCGACCGGTAGCGCAGTCTGTTGAGGCATCAGTCTCATGTTTGATTACCGGCGTTTCGGGTTCGAATCCCGTCCACGACGACGTTCGTGGCCATGGATGTGCATGCTGGTAACTGCATTCTCCGAAACCAGTTTATGCCATCGAAACGTCAACTGTGCCACATGGAACAGTTGACGTGCTATGTTCCACAAGGGGTTAGGGCAATTGATAGAGAGAGAGGTCGCGTGCTACACGTACACTCCTGCGTCACAAAAAAGACGGCGTATAACTTAAAAGATATACTCTACCCCTCCTGCGAGGAAGAGGACATCTTCGACGAGTTAGAACAACTCTTCGGAGAAAAAGTTGCGTCAAAGAAGACGCAGCTTTCCCAAACTACAAATTTTATTTATATGTATATATATATTTCGGGAGCGACTTACCCCCTTCTTCAGTACAAAAGCTACTAAATATAATGGCAAGATACAGGTCATAATATACGTTACAAATTACTTACTTTTAAGGACAGGTAGATCAGACCAGAAACTCATTTTATTGCATCACCTATCGGCTTATGGCGCTGTTCTTTTACGATTCTTCGCAATTAATCTAACTAATTTTGAAGGGCAGTTTCCTTGATCCGTATTCAATATTCGCGTCGTGTCTTCTCGAATGATCTCCAAGCTCTCCCAGGGATCTAACGTATTCGTCCGGTTCGTATATCGCAATAGTTCTAGGTTCTCGCGCTGAACAGTGTGTCCTTCTTCGATGATATGGGCCGCTACTGATGATCGTACTGATGAATTCGCTTTCCGGATGCTGTTAACGGCTTCTCTGATGTGTTCGTTGAATCGCGTCGTTACTAACCGCTTCGTCTGTCCTATATAGATATATACTTTGTCGCAATCGCTACACGTTATCCGATATATCCTAGTATATACTAGGCAGCGTGAAGGACCCACTAAAACTCGAGGAGAAAAGCGTATATATAATCGCTACACGTTATCCGATATATGCCGCTTTTCTCCTCGAGTTTTAGTGTCCTTCACGCTGCCTAGTATATACTACGTGTAGCGATTGCGACAAAGTTTATATAGGACAGACGAAGCGGTTAGTAACGACGCGATTCAACGAACACATCAGAGAAGCCGTTAACAGCATCCGGAAAGCGAATTCATCAGTACGATCATCAGTAGCGGCCCATATCATCGAAGAAGGACACACTGTTCAGCGCGAGAACCTAGAACTATTGCGATATACGAACCGGACGAATACGTTAGATCCCTGGGAGAGCTTGGAGATCATTCGAGAAGACACGACGCGAATATTGAATACGGATCAAGGAAACTGCCCTTCAAAATTAGTTAGATTAATTGCGAAGAATCGTAAAAGAACAGCGCCATAAGCCGATAGGTGATGCAATAAAATGAGTTTCTGGTCTGATCTACCTGTCCTTAAAAGTAAGTAATTTGTAACGTATATTATGACCTGTATCTTGCCATTCTATTTAGTAGCTTTTGTACTGAAGAAGGGGGTAAGTCGCTCCCGAAATATATATACATATAAATAAAATTTGTAGTTTGGGAAAGCTGCGTCTTCTTTGATTTAGTTGACAACTACAAACGTCGGACGACACCTAACATAAGTTGCGTCAGTCAAATGCTTCTCCACTGTTCACCCGAAGAGCATGAACCAGTTCATGGTACAATTCAGCGCCGGCACATACGCTAAGTACGCTACCAGCGTCAATCATCTATCCGTTGGGAGAGACCGGAACACTATAAAATCTCTCAATGTTTCAGGTGCCAAAGGTTCGGCCACGTAACTGCAAATTGTGTCTTGGATGTTAGATGCGTCAACTGCGATAAGTCCCACGGGGACAATTCCTCTGAAATTTCTGGAGAAATCACCGGTGTATTCTACATTGCAACGAAAAGGGCCACCCAGCCAGTTACAGTGGGTGCCCCAAAGCCAATCTAGCGGAAAGCAGGCACAAAGCTGCCAGCAATACCAAAGCCCAAGCGCATCAACTACTCCCACGCGACTTAGTTGACGTTTCGGTAGCATAAACTGATTGCGGATGAATGGTACTAGCATGCACTACCTGCTCATTTAGCCGCATTTTTGCGACAAGTTGGGAAAGATTGATCCCGCACACCACATGAGGAAGACAACACAAATGTCCATGGGATTCGAACCCGTGTCTAACCGGTAGCATAAGACATCAGATTGGCCAAAGGCGTCACTAGATTTTTTTTTTTAAGGGAAGGACGAAGGGGGCGGGATAGGGTGTGGGCACTTATTTGAAAAACATTAACGTCACGCGGCCGGAATGACTTTGACGTCGTACAAAACAATTTATTGACATGTTAGGTGTTCTCCGACATTTGTAGTTGTCAACTAAATCAAGGAAGACGCAGCTTTCTCAAACTAAAATTTTTTATTTCTATATACATATTTCGGGAGCGACTTACCCCCTTCTTTAGTACAAAAGCTAAGTCGCTCCCGAAATATATGTACATATATACTCGAATACAATAGAAATAAAAATTTGTAGTTTGGGAAAGCTGCGTCTTCTTTGATTGAATCTATTGACATTTGAATACGGTCTGGATGCTCGAAATTTTGGTTTATCTTTATATTGATCCCCAAAATAATGGCGAAAATTAAAAGGGACGCACTTTCCGGGCTGCGATTGAGGCCGAGAGGAGAAAAATTCAACGGATAGCATCTAGCATCACCCCAGAATTTGTGGGGAAAAGAAACAAAATAGTTTGAGCAATATTTTTTCCCAGCACTGTATATTTGAGATCTATAAATTTGAGTATTAAAGTTGAATCTGCGTATTACCGTAGTCAAATTAAACTTTTAGCTGGAAATAATTTTTCTGACGATGAAAGCCATATCATCTTGTCGGGAAAAATCTCCCGAACAACATTTAAAAAGTGTCACTCATTACGTTACCAGCAAATTATATATTTTAATTTAATTAAAAACAAATCACAAAATGGCGTCATAATGCCTAAATCATTCATAATTCCATATCAGTTCATCCAATCAACAAACAAAAGATATCATTTTAAAGTGGAAAGAATTTCCTACAAAGTCACAGTACAATGTCAATTTCCACGATTCCTATTTATTGAGTAATCAATAAAAAATCAATAAATAATTTCAAATGTTTCGCGGCAATGAATATTATCCCATAGGCAACAATACCAACAACATCCCCTTCAACTTGTGTATACAAATCCATGGTACGTAGATGTTCTTTTTTTAGATTGATATTTAGGCTAAGTAGTAGTAGTAGTGCAAATTTAAACCTGAAAAAGGATGTCTTTAGCCTGTTTCCTCAATGTCTGGTTAAACTGTCAGTTAGCTATCCGGGACACTTAATTTAACCTTAGCGCATGCAACGCTCAAAATATGATAATACAGTCGAAGGCTCAGCTAATGCAGTGAAAATCAGCTGATTTTATTGACGAAATTCTGCCGCCTGTTCAAGAAGATATCGCCATGATAAAAGGCTAACAGACCTGGTGCTTGGAGGATTTTCAGAAAATGGGTTGAAAGTGGAGGAGTTTCGCGTTTGAATATTATGTTTGAATTGTTGATTTACTTAATAATAAAATCCCGTCTAATTCATTATTTGGTAATGAACCTATTTTATCATGCGACGCGACGCATATTGGTTCGCGACTTGGCTAATAGTGCTTTTACTGATGTACCGTATAAAGCGAGCGTTCTAGGGCGGTTACTGAGGGTAGGAACCCCTTAGGCCGCAAAATCATCTCAAATTAAAACCGGCTGTTGATGAAAGACGTGAACCACTATGCGTAGCTCGGTCAACTAGGAACGTTCAGATTATTTTATTTTATTCACAAGCTTAAAATATTTGTAAATTTTTAGAGTATTTAAAATATTGTTAACAAAAAAGAGGGCGCAATTTCCATCTATTGTCCGGGTGCCAATTTTCATTGGACCGGCACTGCTAATTACTAATCTGTAACAAAGAAACAGCACTTTCACAACAGATCACTGCAATAGCAAATTTTTAGAGATTTCCGACAATCTTATCATAGCATTATTATGCTTTTCAGCTTGTCAATTCATAAAATTTTGATAATGGCACATAGATAACATTATATTATTCTTATCACAACTTCGTTTTCTTTTAAAACAATACACACATTTAGACTGTATGTGTATGTATGGTATGCACTGCACACTTTTTTCGGGTGTAGGAAACCTCCACTATGTGTTTTTAGTGGAAAGCCGCACCCAGCTAATTGTTAACTATTGACGCACCATTCCAGAACGTGGGTGTATGTCTAATCGGCAAATTTATATATAATGTTCCAATAAAGTCATCGTACAGCAGCTAATTTCAAGTTTATTGATTTAATAAACTTGAATGTACAGGTTATCTAAAAAATGTCGTGCACACTTGTTTGTTCATCATTTCTCTTCAATTTCAAGAAAACACTAATCTATTTTACTAATTAATACCGCCGACTAAAAAATCCAGCTGTTTTACAACAATATAACAACCATCTTGCGCAAAAAGCAGGTGAGATAATTAGTCACCCAAATAGTGACATAAATAAAAAATGTCATAAAAAAAATGATGGCGCAGATACCATCCTTGACACAAACCCGGATTGCCGGAATAAGCCTTGGATGTCCTACGCTTCATGGCAGCGGATTGTTGAAAGAGAGGAGCTGAAGGTTCGTTTGACTTCAACATCAGACGATAATCGAAGCAGCATCAAACTTCTCCACCGTCAGAACGCTCGAGAAGTTCAGCGTAGTGCGCGACGCGATAAAAGAGAATATGCGAATTCTCTTCTAGCCTCGGCAGAAAAAGCCGCAAGAAATAACAACTTAAATACCATATACAGTGTCATCAAGGAGTTTACAGGTGGTCGTAACTCCTGCCAACAACCGGTGAAGGATAGTGATGGAAAGCTACTTATCTTGGAGGAAAATCAAATAAGGCGGTGGAAAGAACACTTCGCCTCTGGAACCGTGTAACCGCTGGTGAAGTTCTCCCTCATACAGATAATTTAGCTAACCATCAAAATGTGCGTGTACGGTCCACTGCACCGACTAAAGAGGAATTAGTCGCTGCAATTATTGCACTAAAATGAGGAAAGGCCGCCGGACTCGACGGTATCCCTGCGCCAAAATGCTCGAGTTGCTGCACCCACTTGTTAATAAAGCATGGAGTTCAGAGACCTTTCCCACTGAGTGGAAGGAGGGTTTGATCACCAAACTTCTGAGAAGGGTAACCGTACAAACTGTAATCATTGGAGAGTCAATTGTGTGCTTACTGACGTTGCCAAGGTAATAACTAAAATCGTCCTGGGAAGCCTTCAGCCTGTGCCTGTTATAGTTCAATTTCTTGTTCGCGTTCATTTGACGCATTTGAACTGTGGTAAATTGATTGATTGATCTAACAAACTTGCAACACTTTTTTTTAAATTAAAAACAGAAACATTCTATTAGTATACTTATTATTCTATTAGTATACTTATTGCCATCTGAAATACATTGGTTCAACTTTATTTGACAGCAGAAGCAGTTATACCGCATGAAGTTGACTGCTGTATCTGATATACAGCCGATATCATACGTCCCTATATTTTGAGATTCGATGCACAACTAAGGCTCTAAAAAGGAGAGTACGCTCGCGCGGCCATTTTGTTGACATCGAATGGAGATTTGTGCCCATCGAATGGACATATGAGAGAGAGAGAGACAGTACTAATGTTGTTAACTGAGAGCTGCCATTTTTACATGCCTGTCACTCTCCATTGGTTGGCAACAAAATGGCGTCGAGTGTACCTTCCTTTTTAGTGCTCTAGCACAACCAGAGACAAATGAAACACTATGATTTGTACAAGATGGTGTCTTAACCTCGATTGAATTGTCAGTCCAGAGTTACCAGATGGATGCACTTTAACGCAGCATGCGCCGATAGTGGCGAATAGCTATGGTGGCTGGCTACACCGTCTTTGTTGCGCACACTTTAACGGAAGCTTTAATGCCCAAACCAGCTTTGCTTGGTTTGAATGAAAAAGTCTGTAGTGTAGGCTCCGCGAACCTATGCATAAACCCCATTCATTCTAGACATCCCACTCTGAAAATTCTCTTTATTCCAATAGAAAGATTCTTTCTACAATAATTCAATGGAGAGAATTCTCTTCAAAACCCTAAACCCGTAATGTTTCCAAAAATTAAATCAAACTACGAGAATTTCTAATTTTCCAAAATAAATTTCTCATATAGTGATGCAGGCGAGATCTCTGCACATACCTATCCAGTGTAGGTCTATTAACCCGTAGAGCTCTCCAGGTTTATTCAGGTTAACGCATTGTTATAATTGTATGTTGTTACGAATGAATTAATCCTACTGGAGTACAAAAAACGCGCTTCAGATCAATAAAGTTGAAATTAGCTGCTGCACGAAGACTTAATAGGTACACTGTATATGTTTTAATATATTGCAATTTTGATCCAGACACAGCGCCGATCGGAATAATACGCGTAGACACCGGAAGACCCTTATCAAACTTTTTTGTTTTGCATTGCTAAAAATAGAATAGAGTACAAGCGAGTAAAGAATAATATATTTACAACACTGAAGACTTGCAAAGCATTTAAAATTCCGAAGGTCATGAATATACCATAATCGTCCCATAAATGAGTCACTTAGAGGCCAATGCGATTAAGTCCATTTTTAATTGATCGTTGCCTCGAAAACTTTAATCGAAAAAACAATAGCCGCGTTTTTTTGCCACTGTTCTGGAAATAAAAATTTATTGCAGGAGTATCGGTTATTTTATATTTCAAACATTTTATTCTGTTATCGGCAAAACTTTAAAATTGCAATAAATCCATCTTTTAATATCACTGTATGTAGTCAACATGATGTGTTTAGGGTTGCCACCTCTCCGGTTTTCGCCCGGATTCTGGAGAAATTTTTCGTTATGAATTATATTTTATGCGATTTTTTTTCAATTTATTAACTTCATGCGCAGCTAATGGAAGTCAAAGTACTTGTTTATATCTCGCGATCTCCTGCAACGAATAGAGCAAGCGTTCTGGGTACATGTACTGAGGGTTGCAACCCCTTAAGCCGCGGAGCTCGCGCAGCGTGTGGAGCCTACACAAGGGAAGCCTGAAATCATCTCAATTAAAAACCCACTATTGGTCAAAACAGCTTCTACCTCTTACGAATTCATGGTGACGTTTCCTATTGCGAATTTTGCCGTGACGGTGTGGCGTCAAAATTCGCTACAGAACAATTTGCACAACAAAATACACAACGAACACTGAATGCGATTTTTCCCGCTGCGATTTTTTGTCGCCCCGGTGTGAACATCTAGAAATCGGCACGAATTTCCGTTGTGAATTCGTCGCGGATTTTGTCGCTGCGGTGTGAGGATCGCTTTAAGTTGGATATAAGTCAATTTTAGTACCAAACGCGAGCGACTGGTCTTTGATCCACGTCTCGTATGGGATCTCGTGGGATCAAAGTTGAAAGTGAATTGGATGAACGTCAACATGCTTGTTCGCAATCAACCCCCATTTATCTTTCTCTATTTAGGTTATTTGTACATGAATTAAAATGTTTCGCCCCAATTCACTCCCATCGGTTTCTGTACGAGGAGTGAGCATAAGTTGTTCGACCTGGGGATGGCAAATACCTACCGGTTATTTCGACAAACGGTATTTTCAATTTTCAAAACAGGTCATTTTCGGTACTGTTTTTGTCCGGCTTTTAACCGGTAGTCCGGATAGCGGAACGGTTAGCACGTTCGCCTTCTACGCACTGGGCCCCAGTTCGATTCCTATTGAATGCGGTAGTTATCGATAAAGAAGGGGATTTACGTGTCAGACTATAAGCCCACTCAGCTGTTAAATGAGTACCCATTTATGGGGTAAATAGATCGGTTGAGCGTGCTGCTGATCACACACCTCCGCACAAGACATACCGTCACGAAAATGAGATTTCACGTCTAGAAAATGAGATGATGCTAACTCATCTCGAGGCCATGATTCAAAGTGGACTGTTGCGCCAGTTATTTATTTTGTTTATTTTAACCGGTACTACTTTTGAAATCCAATAACCAATGTTCCCCTCCGGATCTGAGAAGTATTCTGATCCGGAGGGGAACATTTTTATGACGGTTGTCCGTACAAATTTTACCGGAGAGGAAAGCATATGGAGGAGAATTCGAGAAATGTCAAAACCTGTTTTGTTCGTCGGAACGCAGCCTTTGTGATAAGGTCGCCGCAGACGATCGAACTGAACCAAGTCAATTTCATAGAACGTGCGGAAAACAAATCTCCTCGTTTGCACGTTTTATGAAATTGACGTGGTTGAGTTGTGATCACGAACGGTTCGATTCGATCGTGTGTAGCCGTCTAAAGGTCGGCATATACAACAAGCATTTTGGTTGCGAGCATGCATCGAACCACATCAAAGTCAATAGAAAAAAAATCTACTCATTTCCACTGTTCTATTGACTCTGACGTGGTTCGATGCATACTCGCGACCAAAATGCTTGTCGGGTATGTCGACCTTTAAAGAACACACCATATGTGTCAACGTCAAGCTTAAAGCTCGACACGCATGGTAAACCAAATGGTTCGCGACCATCATCGAACCACGTCAAAATCAATGGAACAGTGAAAATGAAGAGATTTTTTCCTATAACTTTGACGTAGTTCACTGTATAGTCGCTACCTAAATGCTTGTCGTGGGTGTCGAGCTTAAGAAATTGACATCATCATTGTGGCGCTACAACCCGACGTCGGGCCTTGGCCGTCTGGATTATCTCGGTCAAATGACCGCGTCTTCTAATCTGGGATGCCCAAGAGTTACTTGGCGTCAGCACCCACTGGGTTCAACCAACGAGCTCTCGGTCTTCCTGGCAGCCTTGCTCCTTCGATGTCTCTTTTCAATACTGTTATGTGTTGGATTCGGTGCGTTTGCGTCGACTACATTAATATCCATAATTAAAATACTGAAGTTTCCTTTAAGTCAACGATTAGTCTTTATTTTTCCGTATACGTATTTCGGCAGCTACTTGCTCCTTCTTCAGCGGAGTGAACATAAATTCCCTAGGATTCTTATTATATAATACATATGATTATCATTGGCCATGTTTAGACCGTGGAACTAAAAGTCGATTTAACTAAATCATTTTAGTGTTAGTACTTGTTGGTGGAGTGTTTATACCGACCATACGGAGAGGTACTTCTTCTTCTTGATTCTCCGTTGACAGCACAGATAAATTTTACAAATATAAATTTTACGACAGAAAAATACTTTTTCTTGCCCGTGATCCCGCACTGCTTTCCTGAAATTGCAAACAAAGCAAACGCCGAACAAAAAAAACGACAACAAAGGAAACATCAACCACCGAATCAACATTAGCGATGACAGCGACGTAGGGCTCATTCACAAAACATTGAGCAGCTACGTAGCGACATCTCCCCTCCATGTCACACGGAGCGACTGCTCCCTATCACAACCGTCACACACCTGTTTTGTGAATACACCGGCTACATATCGAATTTGAGACAATCAGCTGACATGGCAAATGTCTAACAAACGGCTAACGGCTGTCTGTTTAAATTGTTTGGTTTGGCCGGGTTATACAAATATACAATTAATTGAAACACCACTCACCTTTTAATTGTAATTTTGCTGCAAAATTCCCGTAAAATAGCACGCAGGACGTTGTGTTGTCAAACACTCAAACACTCAATCAAATGACATATGACGCGCGCACCATCTGTGATGCGAATTGTGAAAACAAAAATGTATCACGCTCCAAGCCAAGGGAGCGTGGAAAATTTTCGCTCAAAAGGAGAAGTAGCCGCTCAGCAACGGCTCCATGGAGCGATTGCATTCACCAGACATTGGGACAGTAGCACTTCACAGCGCTCAAGAGGGGAAGGACCGCTCAGGGAGCGATGATGATTCCTGAATGCAGGCATGGTCCCAATTTTTTTAGTCCAGTTCCGCATCGCAAGTAGAGATAAGCCAAGTCCAAAACGATACGTTTATATCGTCGAGAGTTAGATCGATTTAGTTAGATCTCGAAGATAGTCCCGCGGTCTAAACGTAGTGATTGCTTTACATTTTTTACTATTACGTTACTTTAATTACATCATGAAAACCCTAGAAACAAGAAAATTCAAAACGAGTGATGTTTACTCTAATTACCTGTTGTGTACCTGGTATTAACGAAAAAAGGTATGAGTGTGCATTTCTCAAATCAGTGTTTAGTCGTTTTTCCCGGTTCTCCTTTTCGATGAAGTAACTCTCATACGGGTCGAGTTTGCTGGGTTTCACTTCTTTTATGACGGTTGCCTGCTGCATTTTGTGCCCCTTTTCTACTATGTGGCGTGCGACCGAGGACCTAATGTGTTGTCTCTTGCCCCCGTTTCGCTAACTCGGCTTCCTTAAGATGTTCTTTTACTTTGGTGCCGACCAACCGCTTCGTTTGACCAATGTGCCAGGGGCAATCTTCGCATTTCATCCTGTAGATTCTGCTTTTTTCACTCTGCTTCTTCGGATCTTTTTCTGTACCCAATAGAACTTTCACTTTGTGGTCTCTACTCGATCCGACAACTTCGATGTCTAGTTTGGCCAAAATACGGCGTATAGGAGTGGACAATTCTGGCGAATATGTTACGCTAACTCGTTTTATGATCTTGTTGATCTTGTCCTGTTCGAATAACGTTGTTTGATTGTGCTGTTCTACTATTTTGCGTTTTTTCCTTATTAGCTGGTGGATCATTGCTGATGGGTATCCATTTTTCTTTGCTGTGTGGACGATATATGCTTGTTCTTTTAGGTGCCTTTCTTCGGTAAGAGGTACGGTTAATAAACGGTGGATCATTGAGTTATATGCAGCTGCTTTGTGTTGGTAGGTATGGTCTGACGTATTAATGATGGTCCGTTGGGTACTCATTGGTTTTCTGTAGATGTCAAACTCGATATTCTTCTCATCATCATCATCGTGGCGCGACAGCCCGACGTCGAGCCTTGGCCGCCTGGATCGTTATCCTCGAATTATCTCGGTCACGTGACCGCGTCCTCAAATCTTGGAAGCCCAGTAGCTGCTCGGCGTCCACATATACTGAGCTCCGAAGCTGCCGAAATACGTATAGGGAAAAATAAAAACTAATCGTTGGCTTAAAGGAAACTTCACTTTTTTCAATATTTTATTAGGCATGCGGTTATCGTTCATTCGTTGTACATGTTCCGTCCATTGAAGTCGTGCTCAACATATTAGCGAAATAGTATTTATGAATAGATTGAATTATTGGCCCAAAACTCAATTTTAGAAACGGAAGATTTTAAATTTCCGTTAAAGTGTAGGTCTTTATACTTTGATTGCATACATGTGCTTTGGGAGAAACTTTTCTTCAGTGCAACCCTTTGTAATGAACCATATTCTGGTTGTGCTGCTTCCACCGGCAGATCTATGGCAGCACCTGATGAGTACGGATCTGTCGGTGGTACGAAACCAGAGGCCGAGGGTCCCATTACGCGTCGACTCCGATGCGAGTGCGAAGAAATCTGCGCCGTCCGCCAACCATTCCATCCTTATCGCCCCATTTATTATCATTCCCCATTTTTGCCTCCCATTTTTTATTGTCTTCCCTAGGCCTATAGATTTTTATTAATACGGCGAAAAGCCCGCCCACGTCTCCTGAACTGAGCTACAGCAAGCTTAGGCCGCTGCTTAGCTCGTTAAGCGGCCTTTTTCTTCGCCAGATGGCACGGCCCGACCTTCACGGTGATTATGCTACTTTAGGCTCCGTCCCCGCGGGCATCTTCGGGTGCCCACCAAACCGTCCATTACACCTTACTTATATTGTAAGACTTGCACTGAAGGCATAAGTTGCTCTCAAAACATATGTACATATGTCAAAAGGATCTACAGAATAGCAAAAAACTTAAAACCTCTTTTGCGACCGAGAACAAAACCAATGTCAAGGAACTAACGAGAATGCAGCGACTGGTCTGCATAAGGATTACGGGTGCCCTAAAAACCACCCTAACGGCTGGGCTGGAATTATCCTGGGGCTTTAGCCCTTGGACCGGTTCATTTGCAGAAGCGCATGCTCAGCAGGAATACGCGCTAAAAGTTTAGGCATGTGACACGATTCAAATCAAGAAGGTCACTCTTGTATTGTGACAACATATCAGAGACAATACGGCCTCGATCTTGAGGATACGGATCACATGACCAAACAAACATACCTAGAAAGGAACTTCGAAGTAAAGTACCCTACAAGGTGAGACTTGGAGAGCAGAGAATCCATTAATGACGGTGACATCCTGATTTATACGGATGGTTCAAAGACTGACACTGGAGTTGGAATTACATGCTATACGCATGGCGGTAGAGTTAATTCAAGGAACTTCAACGACGATGACGACTATTTACGTCGACAGTAGATAGATAGATACAAGTAGATAGATATAAAAATTCGAGCTACTTTCCCAGCAGGAAGGCACTGCGACCATAAAGATCTATTGTGCCGTAGCTCATTAATCCAAAAGACCGTCCACCCTTCTAATAAAGGGTAGTAAGTCTTTAGCAGGAATCAACCTGAATTCTGCAGTGCTGATAGTAGCCTGCCCGAGGAGTGACTTCCTAAAACGCGCGATGGCGGGACATTCGCACAAGATGTGCTTGGTCGTTTCCACGTCTTCCAGACAAAGACGGCATTCAGTCTCGCTTGACAGACCCATCTTGTTCAGGTGATATCTGACCAGATGATGGCTAGATAAATAGCCCACTAGGAGTCTTAGGTGGGTTCTACTCATTTGAGTAGTACCCTTGTGACTGAAGGGCATTATCAGCTCCTTTGATTGACGAAGCCCTGGAAGGTTATTCCAGTACTGTTGACGCAATCGTGCAAACCAATCTGTGATCCGCAGTTTGGCCGAGGCCAGTCCAAAGCCACAGTAAGGCTCAGGTCCATGAAAACAACTGGATGATCCTTGTCTAGCAAGTTCATCCACAGCCTCGTTCCCCTCAATGCCCTGGTGGCCCGGCACCCAACGTCGACAGTAGGTCGACCATTCTGGCTCTAGCGTCATGCAGATGATCTTTGAGAACTGTAAACGTATGCAGAGAGGCTCTCGACAGAAAAGCTAAACATACTCCCTACTCGTATAAGGATTATGTGGGTGCCCGGCCACAGTGGTGTTGCAGGTAACGAGAAAGCCAACGAACTCGCAAGGAGAGGTTCAGAAGCCGTGAACAGCTCACCCACACCAATGCCACGGTTACTTGCGGACCTCACAAACGAAACAGATGGAGCCATGTGAACTAAACTACAATCCGACTGAACAAACAGAACGGAATGTAGAGTGGCCATCACTTGATCTGAGTAAGAGCAGGTTATTGCTCAAACTCAAAAGAAATAGGCTTAAAGTGACGGTAGATCGACTCACAGGACACTGCATTATCGCATCTAACGCGAGTAGATCGGGGCTGACCTCCAATTTATGCAGAAAATGCGAGATGGAAGAGGGCACCATCGAACATACTTTGTGTGAGTGTCCAGCTCTAAATTGGAAACGCATACAGCTTTTAAGAGCTAGCAGAGATGGCCAGTGCCGTCTTGTTATTCAGTTTAGTGGAATGGTTACCTGGCAACTCAAATTAGCCAGCGGAGGATGGCAAGTGGGCCCAAATCGGAGGCTTAATGCGAGTTGCGCTAGTGACAAGCCTCTTACCTAACCTAACCTAAAACGTCTTTTTATTAACCATTTGTATTTACTATATAACGCTTCAGGTCACCCCAAGCCAAGTAGCCAAAGTTATTAAGGATGCAAACAACACCAAGGCATCAGGACCTGACGGCATATCAATGACCATGCTGAAACACTTGGATACGCCAGCCATTGAGTATCTAACGACGACACTGAACCTATCACTATCGTCGTTCGTGATACCGGAAATATGGAAGGCCGGAAAAATAATTCCCATATTAAAACCCGGTAAGAAGGCCAATTTGGGAGTGTCCTACCGTCCCATCTCTCTGCTCTCCCCAGTCGAGAAAACCCTCGAGGTTATACTCAAACCAATAGTAGAGACCCACATTCGACTTGCCGACCATCAACACGGCTACAGAAAGATGCATACAGCCCTAGATGCTATCACGACTCGTATCGACAATGACTAAATCAGTCATGCCCATGTTCTAGAACAATTCTCGTAGCCTTTGACCTCAAGAAGGCGTTCGACACGGTCAGCCACACTACACTTCTGTCGGGCATCATGTCATCATCTCTCCCAGCTCAAGCCAAGAAGTGGGTTTCTAACTACCTTTTTAGCAGGCAATCATTCACAGAGTTTAGAGGCGAAAAGTCCAAGTTCAGGAGAGTAAAGCAAGGAGTCCCACAGGACGGAGTCTTGTCCCCCTCCCCCCCTATTCAACCTTTACATGGCCGGTATGCCATCCCAGCCTGATGATCTGCTTCTCATCTCCTACGCGGATGACTGCTCCATTGTAGCAACGAACAATAGTATCCCGGTTATGTATGGAAAGATTAACGGATATCTGGCGGAACTCAACACCTTCTTCGCCAATCGTAACCTACAGTTATCAGCGCCTAAGTCTATAGCAACCCTATTCACATCTTTGACCAAGGAGGTCAATACACAGCTGAATGTAAGCATATGTAACATACCAATCCCCACAGTCAATCATCCGAATATTCTAGGGGTTACCCTCGATAATATGGCCACATCATCGGCCCACGTCTCTTCGGTATGCAATCGAATGAGAGCCCGTAATAAGGTCCTAAAAGCTCGCGCCGGCAGCTCCTGGGGAATGGACAAAGAGACCATGCTTACTACTTACAAAGCCATAGGACGATCAGTGGCAAATTAGGCTGTACCTGTGTGGACGGAGAACCTCAAGGACAATAATTGGAGGAAGATACAGATCTGTCAAAATGCTGCCCTTCGCACCGTGACGGGCTGTCATCTGATGCCCTCCCAGGATCACCTTCACCAGGAAACCAACATGCTACCAGTCAAACAACACAACCTCCTGCAGTCCAAGCAATATCTTGTCGGGTGCTATCGCAGCGAACATCCTAACCATCTCATCTCATCTCATGGATAAAACTCCCCCACCCAGAAACATAAGAAGTAACCTAAGGGACCTTGAGAGGGAGGTCCAAAGGTTCAAGAGGGTGCCATTCGACAACGAAACTTACAAGACTGCCATTGCATCGATTCACACTGGGGAGGCACGATGATCGATCCAAAATCTTCGCTCCAACCCGGTACTCCAGTCCCGTCCACCAAACATATCTTCCAACGAAGTTACGCTGCCAAGGCGTACTAGGACCACCCTAGCGCAGCTCCGATCCGGCTGGTGCTCGAGACTAAACTCATACCTGTCTCGAATCGATCGAAACATCCACAACACGTGCCCCGCTTGCAATGGCACTCCACTTAACGTCAGACATCTGTTTGAATGCCCAGTGGCCCCCACAAACTTAACACCGATATCTTTGCGGGAAAACCCCATCGAGGTCGCATTCTTCCTTGGCCTCGACATAAAAGGAGAAGACGAGGAGGCATTTTTAAGTGACGCCCTATGATGAACCCCAAATGTCGTTACCACAACAACAACAGGAGCAGGCTGGCTTTCGATTCGGATTCTCTTGTATCGATCGCATTAACACCTTGCGAATCATCATCGAGGAATGCGCTGAGTACGATTCTCCGCTTCACTTGCTATTCATCGATTTCGAGAAGGCTTTCGATATTGTGAACCGGGATTCAATATGGGCGACCTAGCGCAGGAGAGGAATCTCTGAGAAGCTTGTGGCTATTATTAAGGCAAACTATGATGGCGCGAAATGTCGTGTTCTGCATAATGGTAAGGTGTCGGAGGACATTGAGATTCGCAGTGGAGCTCGGCAGGGGTGCATCCTCTCATCGATCCTATTCCTCATAATGATCGGCGATGTGTTGCATGCAGCCCTATTCGGACCACAACATGTTGACTACGCTGACGACGTATGCCTACTCTCCCACAAAATCATGGATCTGTCCGCAATGGCGTTAGATTTTGAGAGGGAGGCAAGCAAAGTTTGGCTAAAGATTAATACCAATACAAGACCAAGGTTCTTAACCCGCCATTGCGAAAAAGAAATCCTACACCTATCCATCAATATTAATGGGCAGCGTGTGGAGAAGGTGGACAACTTCGTCTGCCTGGGTAGCATTTTTGCTGAAAATGGTGGTACGGAGCAGGACATCGCTCGTGGCATCAACCAGGCTAAATGCACTTACGACATGCTGTCCGAAATCTGGCAGAACAGTTATCTCAGCATCAAGACCAAGCTGGGCCTGTTTCGCTCCCTGGCACCGTCTGTGCTTTTCTATGGGAGCCGTCCATGGAAAGTTTCCGTAAGAGTTACCAGAAAGCTGCAAGTTTTCGTCAATTCATGTCTTCGTCGAATGCTAAGAATTGTCAGGCCCGAAACAATATCAAATGAAGAGCTAAGTCGTCGTACGGGCCAAATGCCAATCGACGAATTGATACGCAGGCGAAAATGGCAGTGGATAGGTTGCACATTGCGGAAGGATGATAACTGCATTATTTTACATGCCATGAAATGGAACCCCATTTCCAACCAAGGCTGACCAAGTGGGGGTCCTAAAATCACATGGCGTCGATCTATGGCAAAGTGTAAGGCGCTGGGTAAGTCGTTTGGAAGTTGCGGTCTATCGGCCAGAACAGAGTACAATGGTACACTGGGGTGGTTGACGCGCTATGTCTCACTAGATGTTAAGGCAAAGTAGTACTAAACCCCAAAGACCAAGAAGAATTAGCTGCCGCTATTTCCCTCCAGAAGATGCGAACTGATGACCTGTCCACGCTAAATTACAAAGGCATTCATCATTAGAGCAGTTTATACTTGATACCAATAATATTCATCATAGGGACCATAACATATTTGACCGTCAAACATCGGAGAAGAGGATTTAACACCATGAACGTTATACCGATCCTGCCACAACGAAAACCTCAAAGCGAATTTAATATCGACCTACTATCTTTAAATTTATAAGGCGCAGAATGTATAGAGTACATACATAAATCTTCATAACAGGATTTGTATTCAAAATTCTCATGTGTTTGTTATACATATTTCTTTTAAAACAAATTATAACCTAATTAATGAATAATTTCAATTATATTTCATGAGTAATTAATATCGAGTAATGGATTTTGCAACTTCGAAAAAATGTGCAAAAATGTCCCAATTTTGGGTCGCATAAGTTCATTCAATTGTCACATTGTTAATATAGATATTGTACATTTCTTTGTAATAGCTAGTAACTGAAATACATTATTCGCTGGTATCTTTTTAGCTATCTTAAAACGGATTAAAGACAAATCGTTTGAGCATTGCTCGTTTACGCATCAAACGTGCGCTTTCCGTGCATGCAATTTTTTTTTTATTAAATTGAAAAGAAAAATGTTTCTTGAAATTCGAAGTATACTACAAAGGACGTTGTTTTGAAAAAAAGAAACTTATAAATAAATAAAAGTAAAATACACAATTTTACCTTATGGGTCAATCCAAACAACATTTTCTTGTTGCCACACATTCAAAATCCTTAGAATATTTAACCTGAAAAGGGACAGAGATTAAATACATTGAATAAATTATTAACACACAAAAATATTAATATGTAATAAAGTAATTTTTCAAATAGCTCTTTTCCACAGAAAAATATTTCTTTTTTAAACAATCATTAAAACTACACAATTGTAACTGCACATTTCCAAGAAATCAAATTTGAACATTTTCATTATATAACGGAAACCAACTCAATTATTGGGAAGCCATGATAATGGCGGTGGTAGCTCGACAGGTAAAGCGTCGATTTACCAAGCGAAAGGCCGCATTTTCAATTTTTTTTATGTTTAAGCTAAGGCTTAGGGGATACTCTTTGATGCGAGAGCACAGCCTTGGCGGGAAGGAAATTAGGGTAGTGGGGCTGGGATGGGTTGAGTTTGAATGAGATACCGGTGTGTGTTTCGTTTAAATTTTTGCAGGTCATAACTGCAGGGGAAAACAAAAGATGGTTCCACATTAGTGTTGTTCTGGATACAAATGAATCATAGAATTTAGCGGTACGACTACTACTGAGTTCAAAAAAATGAGGATGGGCACGGCAGGCTAGCGGGGTGTTACGCAAAGGAAGAGTAAGCTCAGGAATAAGATTGGATATTTCGGCAGAACAACGGCGGTTGTAGTAGCGATAGAAAAGGGATAAACAACCGACATTTCACCAGTGTTCCAAGCGGTTTCTGCAATAAGCATACGGATATTCGAACCATTGTCTTTCTCGCCAGCATCCAGTCGACTCAGCTGTGAAGTTTTATTTATTTGATACAAACTTATGGAATAAAGACGGGACGAAAGTGATACTCCGAATTCCCAAAATTGTATGTTTTGTAGTAAGGCAGCTTTCACACGGAGTCGATGAGTTGATGCTTTTAGCACAGGACCCCAACTCACGAAAAACACAGAGTTAAATCAGAGCTCTATAACAGACGATTTGGTGGGCATCCGAAGATACCCGTGGGGACGGGGCCTAAGGTAGAAAGATGACCGTGGAGGTCAGGCCGTGCCATCAGGCGAAGAAAAAGGCCGCTCAACGAGCTAAGCAGCGGCCTATGCTTGCTGTAGCTCACTTCGGGAGACGTGGGCTGGGTTTTCGACGCTCGTTGCCCCTGTCCTTTACGTATTACGTATTATAGGCCTGGGTTAGACAACACAAACAGTGGAGGCAAAAATGGGGAATGATAAAAAAATGAGGCGATAAGGATGGAATGGTTGGTGAACGGATCCAATGTCCTCGGGCTTGCATCGAGGTCCGGGTGCAATGGGACCCTAGGCCTCTGGTTTCGTACCACCGACAGATCACTACTTTTCAGATGCTGCCTCCGATCTGCCGGTGGAAGCAGTACTCCATTACAGGTGGTTACAGCTCTCATACGTTTAAGTCCATGAGTCGCTCACCGGTATGGACTCACCGACCGATGGCTTTCACATGGATAATGGAGGTTCTGCGTCTGTAGCTTAGCTCGGTAACGCACCGGGAATTTTTTTCCTACTCGAAATACGGTCGTCTGCGGATCAAGCTCCGCAACGGGACTAAATACTTTATTTCCCAAATTCCCTCTGTTTAATTTTTCCAGGCTTAGTGGCTTCGTACGGAGCACTCATCAGGTCTTGCATCTTTCCAGCTATCTGTTTACAAGACGACCACGAAAGTGTGAGAATTCTGTTAGTATTACAACTTTGCTTCCGCCGTTTTCAGACAGACGGCTGCATCGGTGAGGGCTGGTCAAAATACGTAGTTCAAAAGTGGCAGAAAGTGAATTTGGACGTCTGTGAACGTATCGACATCCCCGCATTAGTAAAAGTTGTTCGCATTTTTAATAAGACACGCGATTCAAAATGTCTGTTTTCGAGCCAAGTTCTCGTCATTTGCGGGAAGTTTTGATCTTCTGCTTCCATTTGAAAAAACTGCAGCTGAGGCTCATCGAATGCTCTCAGATACTTAAAGTGAGGTTGCTCTGAGTGACAGAACATGTCGTGAGTGGTTTCAACGTTTTAAAAGTGGCGATTTCAATGTCGAGGACAAGCATGGTGGTGGGAAAGAAGAAATTTTTAATGATGACGAATTGGAAGCACTGCTCGATGAAGATTCGTGCCAAACGCAAGAAGAATTAGCTGAATCACTGGGAGTGACTCAGCAAGCCATCTCGAAACGCCTCAACGCCATGGGCATGATGCAGAAACAAGGAAATTGGGTTCCGTACGAGTTAAAACCGAGAGATATTGAACGGCGATTATTTGCATGCGAACAACTGCTTCAAAGGCAGAATCGGATAGGGATTTCTACATCGCATCGTTATCGGCGACGAAAAATGGGTCCGTTACGATAATCCCAAGCGCAGAAAGTCATGGAGAATGCCCGGACATGCCTCAACGTCGACGGCAAAACCGAATATTCACGGCGCCAAGGTTATGCTTTGCATTTGGTGGGAACAGCTTGGTGTGATATACTACGAGCTACTGAAACCGAATGAAACTATCACAGGAGATCGGTACCAAACCCAATTGATGCGATTAAGTCGAGCATTAAAGGAAAAACGACCACAGTACCAAGAGAGACACGACAAAGTCATCCTCCAGCATGACAATGCTCGGCCACACGTCGCAAAAGTGGTCAAGACATACTTGGAAACCCTGAAACGGGAAATCTTGCCCCGCCCGCCGTACTCCCCAGATATCGCTCCTTCCAACTACCATCTGTTTCGTTCCATGGCGCACGGCCAGCTGATCAGAATTTTAGTTCGTACGAGGAAGTCGAAAAATGGATCCAATCATGGATCGCGTCGAAAGACGCCTCCTTGGAATGGAAAATTGCCGGAGAGATGGGCGAAAGTTGTCGCGTACTTTGAATAATAGATCTGTAAGTACTTTTTGACAACTAAGCTTTTAATTCCAGGAAAAAACGGCGGAAGCAAAGTTGTACACCTATACATAAATCGTCCACTTTGATAATATGAAACTCAAAAATTATCTATTAGATAAAAATGTGATTCGAGATACAATAATTTAAGGGATATGCACCATGCAACGAGCGTCATTGAATCTCGATTTGTGGTCGAAATACCTGTAACCTGAGACACCATGCATATAACTTACTTTAGTAATGCTTCCATGTTGTCTACAATTCAATTCCAAAGAGTCGCCAATCATTTCTTGATTTTCCAAGATAGTTTTGATGTTGGACCACGTCATATTATTACGCGCCAAAAAGTCAATAGCGCCGATTACATAAAATCCCACTTGTGCACGAGATAGAGCTACACAAATTCTATTTTTCATAGCAAGATAACCAATACGATTCTCGTTATTATTTCGAACCAGCGACAAAAGTATTATTTTGCTCTCCTCGCCTTGAAAATTGTCAACAACTGTTATCCTGACTTTCTCTAATCGAGGATAATTTTTACGTTCCTACAAAGAAACAAGGACATTAAACGCGATTAGTTTTAAACTACCAATTTGAGCTTACATTCAAAAAATCAAACATTTGTCCATTGTAAGTGGATAAAATGACAATGTCATCTGGTTTGTAATCTTGTGCAATTAGGTAATCCGCTAACGATAATAAGAAGTGCACTTCGTGTGGATTACGTTTAGTGGTTTCATCTGATGCCTGCAATTATAAATCAAATTATAAATTGAATAGGAATGTTATTTTCAATAGCTTACCTTTTTTTCCTTCTTATCATGGTTGATGAAGAACATGTTTTTGCTTACACCTCGAACATCTTCATACAAACGAACACTGTCGGCATCTTTTAAATCTTTATAAATTGTAGGACGTAAAAGATTGGCAATTTCAGGTCTCATTCGATGTTGCGTATTGAGACATACACAATTTAGGTTGTTATTTATCATCCTTTCAAAAAGGGAAATATCCATTTTAAATTTCTCACTTAGTCTATATACGCTTGTCGTCGGCCGCAACTGTTGATGATCGCCAATTAATATGACGTGGCCGGTTGACTTTGTTAGTGTTGCGACTATATGCGCTTCGAGCACTTCTGCCGCTTCCTCAACGACAACTGAAAATTAATAAATATTTTCTATTTAGTCTAATTTTTGTTGGTTAAAATACTTGACTAGTTAAGATGTAATTGATCACACTAGTAGTAAAGTCGGCTGTGTTATTATATTTAGTGAATACAAGGAAGGGAATCGTAATTCATTGAAAAGTAATTCCGCACTGTTTTCGGAAAATCCTTCACCATGACCACTAAGTCGTCTGCGTACCCCTATATAGCAAAACTAAATCTTATCCTCATAATGGGGAACAAAATGGATCGTTAATTTGTAATACTCCCACTTCGGATACCAGACCCCAACTTTGGACTACTAATAAAAATGTATTTGCGTATTTGATTAATAACCACGATCACTTAATCTATAGAAATCATCAAGGTTATGTGAGGTAACTACTGTGGACTTCTCATTTGTATAGGCGATTTGTTTTCGGTGAAATTAGTATGATATCATACTGATACAGGAACCCAGGGTTTCTCGCAATCTCGTAAGAGGTCTGGGTTCGATCCGATCCGATGTTAGCGCGACTTAGAGCGCCTGTCTTGACTAGCTTCTTGCAAGTATCTATAGGTATATATTGACAGCCCGAAAACACCCCATGTCCACATTAGTCCTACCCGCCCGAGTCAGCTCGTCCTGGCTGCGAAATCCTAGGTGGGGATGGCCCTGTGCCACCAGCTATTGGAGGAGTCTATAGAGCTACGTCAACTGACTGGAAAACGGCGAGAGCAATCTTCACGGATGATAAGGTCAAGTGGGCCATTAGGTCTTTCGATCCATACAAGTCAGCTAGTACTGATGGAATTTCCCTTCTTCGGAAAGGGCTAGATGCACTGACTCTCCATATCTTGAGCATATTTAGAGGCAGCTTCGCACTGGGATTTATTCCCCACTTATGGAGATCTGCGAAGGTGGTGCATTCCGAAAATGGCCAATCGCCCTAAAAATGACCGTAAATCGTACAGACCCATCAGTCTTACCTCTTTTATGCTGAAATCGATGGAGAAGATCCTGGATGAGCATATTCGTCAAACTCTCCTGAAGAGAAATCCTCTTCATGTTAGACAGTTTGCCTACCTTTTCGGCATTACTACGTAAACGTAGGTATATGTTTACCAAGCAGGTAAATCTACAGAGTCCGCTCTGCACTCCCTGGTCAGGGAGATTGAGGCGACATTGGAGGCTAAAGAAACGGCTCTTCCAGCTTTCCTTGATACAGAAGAGGCTTTCGACAACACAACATTTACTGCCATTAACAAGGCACTTAAGGGGAAGAATGCGGACACAACAACAGTAGATTGGATAGGGCATATGCTTTCTTCCAGAAGGGTTACCACCAACATTGAAGGCGTTACCCTCCTTGCTAATGTCACCCGTGGCTGCCCACAGGGAGGAGTTTTGTCTCCTTTACTGTGATGCATAGTAGTTGATAGCCTGCTGTGGAAACTCTCGACGATGGGCTACTCAGCACAGTGCTACGCCGATGAGGTAGTTATTTTGATTAAAGGAAAGTTCGAGGGGGTTTTACTCGACATCCTTGAAGCAGCTCTTGCCATTGTACAAGAATAGTGCAACGACAACGGACTTCGAGTCAAACCATCCAAGGCAGTTGTCAGTCACATCAGACGCCCTCTTATGTACGACTTACCACTTCCCATGGAAAATCACACCAAATACCTGGGTATCATCCTCGACAGTAAACTACTATGGCAAGAACACCTCAGGGTAGTGGCGGATAAGGCCACTAAGGCCTTGTGGACATGTAGACAAATATGTAGGTAAGACGTGAGGAATAAAACCCTCAATCATCATCATCATCTCTTTTTATCTTTTTATCTTCAAACGTATTTTACATCAAAAAATTACTCTTATAAATACTGATTTTCAGTTTTATGGCTAACTTTTTGCTTATTCTTTGAATTATGAATTTTATTTGTATATTATCGTGTTATTTTGTTCCTTTCATTATCATGAATTCTTCTTTTCGCTGTATTATTGGGAATATGTATCCTGTTCAGTGATAAATAAATAAATAAATAACTCATCGTGCGCGACAGCCCACCGCGCCGTCGGACCTTGGCCGCCTGGATCATTGTTCTCCAATTATCTCGGTCACGCGACCGCGTCCTCCAATTTTGGAAGCCCAGTAGCTGCGCGGCGTCCACACCTACTGAGCTCTCCCAACGAGATCTCGGTCGTCCTCGCAGTCTCGCTCCGTCGACTCGCTCTGCATGCATTACTCTCTTAGGCATGCGATCATCATCCATTCTTTGTACGTGCCCTGCCCATTGAAGTCGTTGTAGTTTGACGATTTTCGAGACTTGCAGCTCATCGTACAGTTCATACAACTCATGGTTGTATCGGATGCGCCATCCATCTCGATCGCAAACAGCCCCGAAAATTCGCCGTAGAACCTTACGTTCAAATGTATCTAGCATGTTTTTGGAGGCTTGAGTTAGGGTCCATGCTTCGCAGCCATAGTACAGCACTGGTCGTATAACGGTTTTGTACACGCGGAGCTTCGTGTTTCTGTGCACATGCTTCGATTTCAATATGGGGAGAACCGAGAAAAAAGGTATCGAGCGTATGCAGAAGTTCTTCTGCATCGGCCAATCTTCGGGACATGATGTTGATGTCGTCGGCATACGCTGCTAATTGTGTCGACTTGATGAGTAGCGTCTTGCTGTTGTCCATATTCATAGCCTGAATAGCGTATTCCAGTGCTAGGTTGAAGAGCGTCGGTGCCAGTCCATCGCCCTGTTTCAGACCAGTGCGTGTTTCAAATAGATCAGTAAGTCTATTCTGGATCCTGACTTGTGAGACGGAGTTAGTCATCGTCATCTTTGTCAGTCGCACTAATTCTGCCGGTATACCAAATTGCAGCATGATGTTGTACAGTACACCACGATCGATATTGTCGTACGCCTGCTTGAAGTCGACAAAGATTTGGTATACGTCTACGTTGTATTTCCAGCACTTCTGGAGTATCAGTTTGACCGTAAAGAGCTGGTCGGTTGTGGAGCGACCAGGTCTAAAACCGCCTTGATATTCGCCAATGATTCGTTCTGCGTACGGGTTTATTCTATTTTCCAGAATTTTCGGCAAAATTTTATAGGACGTACAAACTAGTGATATGCCCCTGTAATTTTCACACCGCAGTTTATCTCCCTTTTTGTGAATTGGACAGATGATGCTTCTGCGTCAATCGTCTGGGATCTCCTCGTCCTCCCATACTCGCAGGAGTAATTGATGTATGGCATTAGCTAGACCCGTTCCACCGAATTTTAGCAGTTCAACTGATATGTCGTCAGCGCCCGGTGCTTTATTTCGTTTTAGTTACCGCAACGCGAGATCAACTTCCTCTACTGTCGGGGGTGGTATGGGTGGGCCTAGATCAACAATATCGTCGGGAGCTTCTTGTGTGGGGATGTTAGATGGTTGTTGGTTCAGAAGCTCTTCAAAATAAGAGGCCCATCGTTTGTTAATGCCATCGGTGTCGCTGATGATGTTTCAATCCTTGTCCTTACAAAGGCTAGTCCTGGGTTGATAGCCGTTCTTATTTGTATTTACTAATTTGTACGCTTGTCTGGTGTTCCTATTAGCTAAGTTTTCGTTAATATTCAGCAACTGCTCGTCAAAGTATTTTATTTACGTTTTTTACGTCATTTTTCGCGTCAAGTGAATTTTCGCATTCTTCGTCGAACCAGTCATTTCGCCCTCCCCGGGCTTTATATCCCACGACCTTCTCTGCGACATCTCTGATGGTACTCCTGAGTTCTTCCCAGAGCCCATTGACGCCTGTGTTGGTGATGTTGTGTAGCATAGGCGATAGTCTTTCCTCAAGGGCGGTAGTATACGTCACCGCCGTAGCATCGCTCAGAAGTTTATCAATCGGAAAGATTTTGGAAGGGCTGACTCTCGATTGGTACACTGAGGAAATTCTACATCTGAAGGTCGTCTTCACCAAGTGATGATCTGAGTTGCAATTTGCTCCTCGATAGGAGCCGACATCCATCACACTAGACGCCCATCTCTTGCAAATGAGGACGTGATCAATTTGGCTGATGGCATGTGCGTCAAGATATTTTCAGGTCTGCTTGTGAATGCGTCGATGCCGGAAACATGTAGAGCTTACGACTAGATTCCTGCTGCAGGCGAAGTCGATAAGTCACTGGTCGTTGTCGTTACATTTTTCTTGGAGACTGTGGCCTCCTGTGGTCCTCTGGTGCCAACTTTCATTTCCAAATTTCGCGTTAAAGTCTCCCAGCAGCAATTTGACGTCGTTTGTTGGAAGTGAGTCGAAGAGTCTCAAGGCGGGTGTAGAACTCGTCTTTTACTGCGTCTTCTTTAACTTCAGTAGGGGCATGCACATTGATGAGCCAGAGATTGAAGAATCGAGTCTTGATGCAAATCGCACATAGCCGTTCATTTATGGGTTTGATGAAGTCAGTAATGTGCGGCTTGAGGTTAATGTTTACTATAAATGCTACTCCAAACTCCTTGTGGCCCGATGGTTTGCCACTTCTAAAAATTGTGCGCAATTTCTAGTTATTGATCTCGTTGTCAAGCCAATTTGTTTCCTGGACTACAGTAATGCTCAGTTTGTACTTTTCGACCTGTTGAAGGAGGGCCTTCTTGGCCCCCGGTTTTTCAGCGTACATCCCAGGATCCGATAGAATAATCCGTTAGTCGTTTTCGTGGTCGTCGTTGTTGATCCGTCCAATCCGAGCCTTTTGTCCCAGGTTTCTTGACGTGGAGTGGTTTTTACAAGGAAGAGTTATTAGCACATCGCTTAACCCCATTCAGGGGATGACCTCGGAGATAGCTGCTTCAGATGGTTTAATAAACGTTCTGGAGTTCACACAACTATGTTGCAGGTCCAACTACTTAAGTCATTCCATCCTACTAAACCTGAAACGCTTAGGCGTTAGTCAGCCATTCAGGCTACAACTATCTGCCTTTTATCGCTAAAACTTGGCCGTCAGCGGTTCGACACACTGCCGTTACAAAGGGGCGCCCACGAGGAGGACTATGGAAAAGGTCTTTTGCCCCCCGAAGTATCAGTATGGTGGCTGTTTAAGTTCGCTCGTCGCAGAGCCGTGACGCTCTTTTCGGTCTGAGACCGAAATGCAGTGAAACGAAAGCGGCTATTATTAATTTATATATAACATCTTACCAATTGGAGTCTTCAAAAGCTGAAGCAATAGATTGCTTCGTGAGGCATATGTCGTTGTCATGCCAATCACCTTCTTACTTTTAATCGTATGGAATTCGAATATTTGTTTTAATTCATCGAGTTTAGCCGACTCCCGACGCAAATTTTCCTAAATTAAAAAGAAAAATGTCGAATCATAAATCGATCAGAATTGTATTAATTCTTTAAATCCCACCAGCAATTTTATGATCTTTTTACAATTTTCCTCGTCACCTACGCCTTCGTCTTTCGTCTGCAAACGCTCGAATTCCTGCAATTTATTCTTGTAATTTAGTTTTGCATGATAGTAACACGATTTCAGATTTCGGCTATTCACTGCACTCTCCGACATTTGCCTAACATTGTAATTATCAAGCAAAGCGTGTTTCGACTGGCTTCCCAATCGGACAATGTCCTTTGTAAACTCCAGTATGCCGGATAAGAATTGATCGAGTGCATGATTTGTATAGCAAACTACTAGAATGCTTGCATCCACATTTTTCAATAGAGTAGACACAAGTTTCAATCCGATGAACGTTTTTCCGGTACCTGGCGGTCCTTGTATTAAGGAAAATTTTCTGGATAGAGATTGTTGCAAGGCGGCGTGTTGAGATTCATCAAGATCGAACGCGGACGGTGCCGGATAACTACTTGTGTCAAGTGGATCAAATGTGCACTTTTGATGCTTATAATAAATCTTCCGGGAACCCTTCAAATAATTAGGGGGATGCGTGTTGGACTGAAAGGCATAATAAGTATATTTTGAATATTATAGGATAAACATCGTGTAAATGATCATACTTCAACTTGTACCAGGTAGTTCGCTAGTGGGAAGTTTCTCTCATGCAGCCCTCGCAATACCTGATAAACATGATGGTACGGTTCGAAAAATACTTCATTCTCGAACATTATGAAGTCATGGTCGAAAATATTTACAACATTGTACATCTTGATAATCTCAACGTAAATCTGAAATTCATATTTTTAAGGATAATTTTTTTTCTTCTGTGGTTTCAATAGAAAGTTACATATCCTTTCGTCAAGGTTTCCAGATCACGATGTGACACGATGGCAAGTATCAAATCCGTAAATTCTAGGCTCGTGGTGAAGCACAAAAGAGTGCCATACATAAGTTTCTTTTGATCCACCCATTGCGGTGGATTCAAAGATTCCTCCTTACGCTCATTGGGCTTCAAATCAACTAGCAGGTTTGCACCCTTTGCTGAATTACATTTTAGGATATCACTAATCATGAACCTTGTAGCTTTATAAAGTCGTTTTGAAGAGGCTTGTTCTATCGAATCCCATTGCTTCAAATCATGTATGAAGTCTCTCAATGGAGCAACGAAGTCTTCACGTAAGAGTGATAAGTGCGTTCTGATGTATTCATCCGTGGATGGATATTTCCCTTTAATTATATTCGGTTTGACTTCTTCTGGAACATTACTGATAAGCTCCTCTAATGTAGGGTATATCTAGGAAGAAAAAAAACGGCAGTTACGTCTATTATGTTCATGTAATATGAATTTTACCTCTTTATGGTTCTCTCTTTGATGCTGAAATGCCTCCATAACTTTTTGTATTTCGTACGTGAGTACGTTGCCACTACGCTGATTAGTTGGAATAGTTTTAAGCACGCTGAAAAGAGCTTCATCCTTTAACCCAAAGCTTTCAGTTTTCCAACAGATTTCCAGAAATCGTTCGTATACAATACTCGGGTAATTGTCCTCAGCAAAGTACTTTCTTAGTTGTTCGAGAAAGCTACTAGATTTTATGAATTTTCCAAGGAAGTCTCTTGCATACTCCTCGAATGGGAGTTCGCACAACTTTGCAAGTACAATAATAATTAAATGAGCGTGGTCCGACGAGACAGACTCTTCGAAGCATTCAAAAAAGCCACTATCAACTTGGTAGACCTCGAGGAAAACTTCAATAGGTTCCATTTTTGATAAAATCTTCAGTTTCTTGCCCGATATCTTCTGGCTAAATAACTCTCCGCTCTTCCCCTTTCCTTTACCAGTCGAACTATTCTTCGACCGGCTTTCGGCAGTTTTGAAGTTGTATCCACCGCCATAATCTGTTTAGAGATTTGTGTAAAATCTTTACTAAAGTACTAGCGAGGTTCAATATTTTTACCTTGATCGAAGAGGAATATCGGCTTGTTTGAAGGATGTTCAGAAGTCCCCGCTGGATTCCGGCCGCCAGTTACTGATGCCAAAGTGTGCAGATTCTCTGCTTTCTTTTGAACATCCTGCAACATTTCGTCCACATCTTTGGTGAACCAGTCATCTTCACTGTCGGACATCCTACGTGGACGGGATAAAACCCCCAAAATTACCTTCAGAACTGATAAAACTACTGCCAAAATGTCGGCTAATTGCTGTATCTGGCTAACCTGGGCTAACCTTACATTTTGGGAATCAGCTGACAGCGAGCAACTGATAGTTGTTTACATTTCAACTGTTATACAATGGCCGTGTTTTTAGAACAGAAACAACTCAGAGAAATGAATCGGATCTTGATTCGCGAAACATGTTTCCTCTTAAGCTTGACACACACGTCGAACGAAGAGCTTTTCCGAATTGGGATACCCCATGATAATACAGTCAGATTAGACATCGAACATCAAATCAGGTATTTTTTCTTCTTTGGCCACGTTTATGGAACTAAAAAGCGATTTAACTAAATCGTTTTAGTGCTAGCACTTGTTCGTGGTGTGTTTATACCGACGATACGGAGAAGTACTAAATATAAAGATGTCAGTTGTTGGTTTGTGACTTTGGTTTGGGAAATGTCAATAGGCAATAAATACAGAGTTTCAAGAAGGGGTGAGGTATTTATATAACATAAAATACAATTTTCACCAACAACGCCATTATATTACGTTTATATTACGTTTACACTATCCCCAGATTACTTCATCTGCGCCAGCTGAGATAATCTGCGACTGTCAAATACATACAATTTTGAACTCACCACACCCAGATTACGCTGCAGATGAAGTAATCTGGGGATAGTGTAAACGTAATATAACACTATCCCCAGATTACTTCATCTGCTGCTTAATCTGGGTGTTTACACTATCCCCAGATTATTTCATCTGCTGCTTAATCTGGGTGTGGTGAGTTTAAAATTGTATGTATTTGACAGTTCCAGATTAAATCAGCCGGCGCAGATGAAGTAATCTGGGGATAGTGTAAACGTAATATTATAGCGAAAACAGGAAACACTATCCCCAGATTACTTCATCTGCGCCAGCTGAGATAATCTGCGACTGTCAAATACATAGAATTTTGAACTCACCACACCCAGATTACGCTGCAGATGAAGTAATCTGGGGATAGTGTAAACGTAATTTAAATCGATTCATAATCATCTCTATGCAGTATGCAATGCACGCATTGTGTGACTGCAAGGAAATCAAAAATCAATTACTTACGTCGCACCGCACATCCAAGTTTCCCAAATATTGTACATCAAACAAGCCCAACATTCTACAATAAAACAAAAGTAATCATCTTGTATCATTGCCTGCGTTCACGTTTGCAACGTTGTAATTGCGGTAAGGATTTCCCTCCACCCAACCATAAACTCTTGACCCGAACGACTTGTTTTGCAGTTGTCATGTATCAAACAGCTGACAGCCGATTCGCTATTGAATTTCAAACAAAACTTCAATTAAATTCGCGACGGTTTCAGGAAAAATGAAAAACACTGCAAAATCGCCACAAATTTGTGTTGCTCCGGTGTAAATAAGCACACAAGACGCCATGTAAAAATCAAGACACCGAAAACGAAAATCCACACCATCTGACAGTCACACGCAATACGTCAACTAACAACTGTCAAATACGCTAATACCCCTTACCCCCCATTGACCGGACATCAACCAGGAAAAATTTCTGGTTAATTTTCCCGATGTCTGGGGAAACTGAAACGGAGCGTCCACAAGAAAAATCAGTCAAACTGTTTGCAGTTGCGTTTAAAACGTTGCGGGACCTGAACCCACCCATTGTCTCAAGTTCAACTTTGGATGAAAACGATACCAAACCAACAACCAGGCAATTTCCTCTGTATACTGTGGCTCGGAATGAGTTATTCGTAATGTGAGTTTTGAGTTTTTAACACAAAGAGCACACTTCTATATTTCACTCACTCTGCGCTGTGAGACATACCATCCCAGGCTGGTAACCCCGTTTTCATGGGAAATAGTGGTTTGATCTGGCTGGCTCGAACTATAGGGCATTGGGGGGTCGCTGACTCCGAATCTGGGGTAAAAAAAAAGTCCAAAAAAATTGGAGTCGTCCATCTCAGATTGGCAACCCCGTTTTCATGGGAAATAGTGGTCCGATCTGGCTGGCTCGAACTGAAGGGCATTGGGGGGTCGCTGACTCAGAATCTGGGGTAAAAAAGCAAAAGAAAAATTGGTATCGTCCATCCCAGATTGGCAGCCCTGTTTTCATGGGAAATAGTGGTCTGGCTGGCTCGAACTAAATAGCTTTGCGGGTCACCGACTTCGAATTGTGGGTCAAAATAAAGGAGAAAACTGAATTTTTAAAAACTACGACTTTTATTGAATATGTTATTAACCAAGTTTCAGACTCCTTGCATGACTCTTTTTGAACGACTCATTGGAAAGAGTCAGAGCTTATGTGCTGGCCCAGTGAAAAGAGTCATTACGCCCATCACTACAGTGGACTCTACTGGGGTCTCAGTGGAACTCAAAGTGATCCTCCTCCCAACCACTTGAGCAAAAAAAATTGTATTTTTATTAACAGGTGTGGGATTGTGAAAAAAATCAAAATTGACAACTACTCACAATGTCTTTTAATTTATTATTATTATTATTTATAAGAAAGAGATATTGGGGTGCAAAACATGCATATGAAGCATCAGAAAATGTGACGTATTAATTTGGAGGATGTGTTGTGGTTTTAATCAAATTTTGATTTCTTTGTTGGACCTGCTTGGTCCAAGCGTTCATTTTCTGAGATGACAGAATGGTTTTGAAGAAATTCCGAGACGGGCGTGCACAAGTCTGCAATTAGTTCGTCTTCGTCTGACAAGCCATTTAAGATGGGTGAGTCACTCAGGCCAAATGTGAGCTCAGGGACGTTGTCACATGAGGTTTCCTCGCAGTGGCTGCAAACTACAGAGCACTTGAGTCCAGCCTTCTTGCAGCTGTAGGCACTGCCGCAGCATTTTCTGCACCCGCGGGATATGTGCTCCGAAAGATGTTGAGGCGCTGTTGGGAGGTGTGTAGCCACCCCCGGTCAAGAGGCTCCTTGCCGACTCCTGACCACTTCTGGACCTTTGAGAAATCAAGTTCAATCATCAATTGGGTACCAAAGCAATCAAAGAAAAAACTTGCAGGAAGCCAAATGGTATTCAAAGACTATTGTACCTGGTGGTAAATGCGCAGGGAGTGAAACCTGATTGAATTATTGAATCTCGCTAGGTTGAAGTTTGCTTTCGCCGTAGCGAACAACCATTGTGCTGAAGAAGAGATTAAGTAAGTATAAATATCCCACACCACGAGCATTGCTTTTTGTGGGATAGCCAAGTGTTAAAAAAGTTGTCTACTTAACATTAAGAATTAAAATTAGTATTATATTGTAATTTATAATATGTAATATTTAATTGTATCTAATTATTATTTTTTTGGCAATAAATTGAATTGAATTGAAGTAGCTCGCGAAATACATGTATTTACATAAAAAATGAAAGTTGGAGCTAATGAAGGTCAAGGATAAAACGCTAAATTCCTTGATCGTTTCGAAGCGAGCACTTTTTTAGTCAATTTGTTTGTTGAAATCTTCGGTTCGAACTCTTGTTTACCGCCCACTACTCAATGGGATTCACGTCATTTGCATTTCCGCACTAGGGAAGTATTTAAAGCACTCTCAAAGCTCGATGTATCAAAATCGGCTGGAACTAATGGCGGCTCCCCTTTAGTCCTCTCTTTAAAAAATCAGATTCACCATAGAATCAAATTTACTATTGAGATTGAAAAAGATGGAGCCATCCCATTCTTGGACCTTATGATCACGAAAAACAACAGTAAACTGCAGTTCGAAATAAATCAAAAACTAACTGCAACGTGCTCGGTGGCCGTGGCCGTTCGGTGACCGCTCTACGATACTAACCCAGAGCTCGGAGCTCAAATCTCGGCACGATCAAAAACCGCCTGTGAGTACTAATAGAACTCTCACAGTGCTCCAAGCTTGTCAGTATAAGGACGGCGCGGAGGTGCATGCTAGCAACTGAACTTCCGAAGAGTAGATATGCTATTGAAATGTCAACAAAGCGTAGAAATGCTAGAATTGTTGACGCGCTCATGCCCCTGAAGGTGTTAAGGCAATTAACAAACAAATGCAACGCAGCGGACGATACTATCAACATAGAACTACACGTTTGCGCAGAAAATGGCACCCTACATCCGCATGGTCCACCGACTGATTATGTGCCCTTTGACCATATATGCATTCACCAAAGGACGAAAATTTATAGTTGACACTGCAATCAAAAATGGGTATAATTTTTACCATATCGAGAAATTGATCGGGAATAAACGCAACAGCAAAAAGGCATAAGTATGCGACACTGTTTATGCAGCCCACGGAAAGCATTCCGAGGCGATAAGTATCCCTTACTCCCACTTGTTCAATAAAAGTAAAAACGTATTAAATAATTTTAATTTGCAGGTAGTCGGATCCAGCGGAAACGCCACACTGAGGAACTTACTAGGCAGTGTGAAGGATCCACTGAAACTCGAGGAGAAGCGCAGTATATACCGAATAACGTGTAGCGATTACGATAAAGTTTATATAGGACAAACGAAACGACTAATAACTACACGATTCAACGAGCACATCAAGGAAGCAGTAAAGAGCATTCGGAAATTAAACTCATCAGTACGGCTATCTGTGGCAGCTCATATTATCGAAAAAGGGCACACCGTTCAGCACGAAAACTTGGAATTACTGCAATATACAAACCGGACTAATAACCGCCATACATTATCCGATCCGTCGCCCGATGGATCGCCACAGAATATCAACTGATCAAAATTATATGGAACTGTCAAAAAAATCGTCAACGATAAGCTCATAGGCCGATCCATCGGCCGATGTCGATATCGGGCGACGGATCGGCCGATCGATCGGTGTGTGTACGGCACGTTTAATATGATACATTAGACCCTTGAGAGAGCTTCGAAATCAAGAAAATTGTCCGTCGAAATCGATTAAATTATTTGCGAATAGTTTTAATAAAAAAAATAAAGCAAGCAATAAAATGAGTTTATGGCTCTCGACTACCTGCTCCTAAAAGTAAGAAATTTCAGATATATAAAATTACCTGTGTCCTGCCATTATATTTAGCAGCTTTCATACTGAAGAAGAGAGTATGCTGCTCCCGAAATATATATATGTATATACAAAATAAAAAAAAACTTGTAGTTAGGTCAAGATGCATCTTCATTAACTTACATAGTAGACAACTACAAACATCGGACAACATCTATTTTAACATATTCAAAACAGAATAAAATAATAAAAATATCTAGTCGTAGGCATCAGTAAGTAATATTTTTATTTACAGAATTATCAATTCAATTATAAGACTAGATTCGATTATGGAACATTATCAAAGTTTCACATCTTTTACATACATTCATCATACATAGTTTATGTACAACATTCGCTATAAAGACATTCGTTCCTATCACATTAACCACATTGACATTGAGAATCAATACAAAGCACAATTTTGAAAACTGTGGAGATTCTGTACACGATTATTCGTTATATTGTATATTATTAGCTTATATATGTAATACGACGTTTTCGTTTGGAGGGCGTTCCTTAGTCTCAATGTTAATGACTACACAATCGTACGGTGGTGGAGGTATATCCGATTTTGTTGCACTCTCGTAACTTGGCGGAAGACTGTCGATGATGCGAAGTATGTCATTTTGGGAATTAATCTGAAATTATAATAAAAATAATTTTTAAGCAATTATAGGTATTTCAAGAAACGGTAACGAAAGTTCATGGAATAATTTTGAAGAGTAAATTGTTTTATTTTATTTTTAAAAGTGATCAGAAACAGTTCGTGTAATTTTGAAATTTTACAAAATTAATAAAAGCAGTCTTCTTAATATATGCTCCAAAATATCCGTTGATAGGTGGTCCGGAAGTGTAGGGGAGGGAGAGTCGATGGTCTTTTTTCGGTTTTCATTAGTTTATGGTCTAAGGTCTAATATACCATTTTATGCTATAGTGTGTGATATATCATTTTGTGGTATAATGTGTTTTACATGATTTTGTAGGAAATTTGTTGTGCTTTAATTCGCCTTTAGAGCGCTTTTGTAGAACTCATAATTTTCGAAGTATTCAAGGAAGACTGGAAAGAAGGACATTTGACCTCATCTCCTTTCTTTGCACATCCCGACCCCCTATCAACGATGTCTACACCAAATGAAGCCGGAAAGTAGGGGGCTTCGCCCGCAATACTAGGGTTTTGTAGTGTTCGATACCAATTGGAGATGAACTGTCCTACTCCTTACCCATGTATGTTAAGACAAAATTGCGAAGTGTAAGTGACACTGACACCGGTTTTCTTCACGTTTATGTAAAATGTGTGTATGTGTCTTGAGCTATTCAGAGGACATTTGTACCAGGTTCGTGTTCGAGTTCGACAGTGTATGGTGGGACTAAGCTTGCATTTCAAAGAAAGAGAGTCTATGAATAATTATAGTTAGAATCACCGACTCCCCCCTCCAATCTCTACTCCCTCAAAAATTGTTAATTAAGTAACTGCAATCCTGATTCGAACAAATTCGACTATACTTGATACTGAGTAAAAAATGCTTCGAAAAACAACTCGTACCTACACATGACATACGTTTTTGGCCGAAACCACACCAGCCTGATTACGTCAAGGGGTCAATGGGCTGATAACACTCTCCGACCACCAACTCCATCGTTATCTACACAGATGGCTCTAGGACCGATGGCGGTGTTAGGGCGGGTATCTATTTGGAGGGACTGGGGATCAACTTGCTATTCCATCTTTCCGATTTCTGCAATTTCCTGCAGGCGAAGTTTACGGAAATTTTTGAAGCTCTGACCTGGCTAGGAAATTATGAAGTGACCGCGAGAGACGTTACAATTTATGCCGGGGACACACCTATCCGATCATACAGTCGGACGAGTACATATATGAGAGGGAAATTATATGGGATTTCGGTGGCGTTGTGGCCCGGGCTTTAGTTCACACTTTTCTGATACGCGTCCAATCATACTCCGTTCGAAACCCAATACCATTTCCTTCTCATACACTAGTTCGACTGCATGATCGGAGTATGATTGGATAGGTGTGGCCCGGGCTTTATACGGATAGTCAGGCTGCAATTCGATCACTCGAATCCATCCTGACTACATCGAAAACCATCGCAAAGTGTCGCTTTATAGGATACCGAGCCATAGTGACTTCATGGGTAACTGCGTCGCGGATAAACTGGCTCGAGAGGGGACTACCGGTGCTGTTGATGGAGACCGTTTAAACATCAAAATGCCAATCGCATCGTGCAAAATTACGATTAAAGTCATTGCGGTTGACAGAGCGAATATAAGATGGTTAAATGGCGCCATGTATGATTTGGCCGAAACTTGATCCTAGTCGCTCTGCCGCACTGCTTTCACTGAAAAAGAAGCACATTGGCAGGGTTGTGGGGGTTATTACAGGACACTGTCCTATTAGTGAGCTCGATTGGAGGCTCCGTATTACTCATAACGACTATTGCAGGAGCTGTGACGACATGGATGAGGAAAGCGTTCTGCATTTTCTTTTTCATTGTCTGGCCTTGGTTGCGAGGAGGAAGAAATTTCTTGGTTCTTGGTCTTTTCGAGATCTGGACGACCTTAAGAATACGAGTATCATACAGCTCTTTCGCTTTATCAGCAGCACAGGCTGGTCTGGTGCCTAGGTTTAATTAGGTTACTTTAGTGGTAACACAACGGACGAGATGATGGACTATGTGTGCTTGGTGCGGACCCGGCAGCCCCTTTACCTAACCTAGTCATGAGACCAATAGATATACTTTTGGTATAGGTAGTCTCAAAATGCCCAGTTTTACACTCACTCATTTACCTAACCACTGGTGGGGTTCGAGATAAATTTCATGGAACATGGTATGGACTGTAATCCAAATACAATTACCCTGCTGTTCCTCGCTAGTGAGCACATTATTTCCAGATATTGCTACTGTCACCCCGTAACAGCCCATACAAGTTTCTATTTGCACTGTCTACATCTCTTGCTATTATTTTTCGATGTAAATATAGTCCATTTTGCGTCACGGTCACTCTCTCCTATCTAAATGAGTGCTTGTCATTCTTGAATTGGATAGTAAATCAAACCGCCGCGCGCCGCCGCGGTTTTTATAGCGATGGATGTATAAACCGCTCGACTCGCATCGTTTTTTGTAGCGGCGAGACTGCATTTGAATACAGTGTAAATATGTAAACCGTGGCTGCCGTTCTATACCTTTATACGTAGCGGTGGCCGCGCCCGCGACGCGACGTGAAAGTGAATACCGCTAACGTGATTTGTGTAATCAAAAACAATCCTCAGAAAGAGGTGATCACGCTTTGTAGATGTAGATGCATACTTATCGATAAATTATCGAACATAGCTCAGATGTAACTTTTTACTTACATGTGGAAATGGCGAACGATTTGATGAAGTATCCTCCAGAGGTCCTGTCCATAAACATACACCCATACGATGTGTTACGTAGCCACAAATTATTACGCTGATTAGCAGCATTCCAACGCCCAAGCCGAACACCATCCATCGGGTGTTTGCATTTTCTGCCCATTTTTCCTGCATATTTTTTTCCAGTTGCAATGCACAAATGATAAGGACGGGGACCGCAATCATGGCAACCAAAAGGTCAACCACGGGTCGGTGTTGTTTGTGTTGTATCGACATTCTGCAATGGAATTAATTCATAATTTTAATTTGTTGATACACTTCTATATTTGATAGATAACAGATTTATTTAATTTTTATTATGTGCGTTTCTTTGCGACTCTTATACAGGCAAGACTAGAGTAACAACGCGCAACAACAACGTAAACCTATATTGGTTTTTTATGTTCTACGGTTTAAATTCTACACTCGATAGGGGAAAAGACGTTCTTTATTTACGCTACTTCTAGATGAGGGCTGGTACTAATCTTTTCGTGCGAAATTGTTGCATTTCTCTCTCCCACGAAAAGTGACAGTGTACATTCCCGAGGCGCTCTATACGACACGTGATTTTCTCTTCTACTCAAAAGACCGGTTTTCAAGCGAAATAAAGTGCAAAGTAATTCGCGTGAAAATTGCTCATAATAATGTGGAGACTTTTTTTTCTTTAAATAAAATATAGTACTGAGAGAGTGAAAATTTTTCATGAGAACGCAACTTTTGACAGTTTTTGTATGAGATTTCGCACAAAAAACTGATCTTGATATCTAGCTTGAACCGGTAACAAGCTTCATGCTCGCTTATGATATATTATTGTATTGTAGAATGAAGTTTACTTCTGATGATTTTTAATTATTTCAAACATAGAAATTATTATTAATTTTATCCATTTCATATCAACCTCATTCTTCTACCACGATCCTACCCTATACGGGTCACCTATCATCGTTTTTTCGCGCAATGGCTTTGCTTAAACTACACTACACCCGACAAAGTTGCAAACAAACGTTCCTATTCTTGTAGAAATAAAATACAGGGGAAATAGGGAAATTTTACCTAATTATGTGGGGTGGCCACGGCCGTGACTTATGATATTTGTAAAAATTGTTTTTAACTCCCTAACTCCTTTTTTAATAAGCTTTCTATAGGAGACTAACTTTAGTTCATTCTTTTTGCATGTTTGTTGTTTATATAAAACAACAACGCGTATTTTCTACCGATAAGCTAATGATTATTTTTTTTATTTCAAAATTGGGCAACTTCTATTATAAATATTTTGGTTTCGGTTCAAAATTCAATTGCGTCATTTTGTAGATTTTGATTATCTGTAAGTATGCAGTCGTACACAATAATGACCGAGGTCAGTGAAAAACGATAAGATTCTAAGAGAATTTGACTATCATATTCTTCAATATGATAGTCAAATTCTTTTGAAAAGGTACTGAAAAAGGGTGTATGTACCGGAGAGAAATTGTAGAAACGCGGAAGTTCAACGTCATTTAATATTACATTTTAACCAACAATTTATGTTAATATGCAATGAGAAAAAAAGGTGGTACATTCCTGATCGACGTTTTTTCGATGTTTTTTTTTTGCGCCTTGGCTAATAGTGGGTTCACCCCTGCAGGGTATAGAGCGAGCGAAGCGAGCGTTCTTGTGTTGTATACTGAGGGTTGCAACCCCTTAAGCCGGGAGTGTGAAATCCACTCAAGTTGAAACCCACTATTAGCCAAGACGCAAACCAAAACGCTCGATTAGGAATATAGCAAAAAGATTGTATTATGCATTTCGGTCAGCCGAGAACAGATCTAAAAAAAATGATAAATGTCCAGATTAGCTACGTCACTTCCGGTGTACTTGAAACTGGAATATGTTATTCTCGTGATGATGCGGAACAAGAATGTATATACGATATCCGGTTTCAGATGGTAGAAACTTTAATGATAGATAGAACTGTTCATTTGCGGAAAATTCACACCTGATGTGGAACTCTGTCTTCAACTGTTAGGCAGGCAGGTAGGTTTAGGGGTTGCCGTGGGCTAACCACAGCTCACATAGGCCACTCATGGTCCGTTGTGATACCACCAAGATTCTGTTACCTAAAACACTTAAGCCGAAGTATCCAGCCAGCCGACGCTGGCAATAAACCGATTAATTTGAAACGCATTAACTCTTACGAGACCTTCTAGGTTCTGGAAAAAGGAGAGTCCCAAAAACCTTCTCATCCTATAAGCCAAGGCTGGACAGTAATAAAGAAGGTAAGCAACACTCTCCTCCTCATCCACATCATGACAACTTCTGCAGTAGTCGTGATGAGGAAGTCGAAGCCTCCTCGCATGCTCGCCGATAGGACAGTGCCCTGTGATGACCCCCACCACCCTGCCAATATGTTTCCTGTTTAATGAGAGCAGTGAGGCAGAGCGATTTGGATCTATGCTAGGCCATATCATCCTCGTTGTTTGGCAAGTACTACTGTCGAGCCATCTAGCATTGGCCCTGCCGATCGCAGCGGACTCGATTGCCATTTTACACACTGCTATGGGTGTCATAACGTGGTTAAGATACGTATCAGTGGATCCGATTGCCCCTTGACGGGCCAGCTCATCAGCCTTGCAATTGCCTGTGAAACCACTGTGGCCCGGAATCCAACAGACAGTAATATCGAAGAAGCGGCTCATTTCCATGAGTGTCGAGCGGCAATTTACAACCGTTTTTGATGTAGAAATAACCGATTCAAGCGACCGTATCGGCGCTTGACTGTCTGTGTAGATAGTAATATGTCCTTAAAAGTAACGGCATGCCTTCCCAGCCAGGACAGAGCTTCCGCGATTGCTGAAATCTTCGCCTGGAAGACGCTGCAATAGTCGGGAAGGTGGACCGATACGTTAATATTTAGCCCCTTCGAATAAATGCCCGCACCCACTCCTTCATCGGTTTTAGAGCCATCTGTGTGGATGACCAAGGAGTCAGGTCTAATAAGGGTGCTGCCCGCCCATTGATCTCTGGAGGGAATCAGGCTGATGTGGTTGCTGCCAAAGGCAACTTTAGGAACGGTATAGTCGGTTACTGCTGGAAGGTCCAGACTACCCAGAATAGCAGAGTGTCCGCTCCCCAGCTCGCACCACTGTACAGTATCTCGAAGACGCAGGGCTGTTTTGGCCGCCAGTTGTTCGCCAAAAATATCCACCGGAAGCAAGTTGAGCAGCATGTCCAAGCCAGCCGACGGAGTAGCTATCAAGGCCCCAGTAGCGGCAATCGCAGTAAGTCGTTGCACTTTCCCCAGTAGGTTACAATAGGACGCAACTCTAAGTGCCGTCCACCATACGCATATGCCGTATAATAAGATAGGCCGTACCACTGCAGTATATAACCAGTATACCACTTTCGGCTGGAGGCCCCAGTTTTTACCTATGGCCTTTTTACACGAGTAAAACGCAACAGTTGCCTTTTTACCCGTTCTAGAATATTCAGTTTCCATGTTAACTTCTTATCGAAGATAAGTCCAAGGAACTTTGCTTTGCCAGCAGAGAACAGTCTTTCGCCATCCAATAGGAGAGGTTCAACAGGGGGAATTTTGCGCTTTCTGGTAAAGAGCACAAGTTCGGTTTTGTCGGCGTTTACCCCGACGCCGCAGGTGCCTGCCGATTCAGTTAGAATACATAAGGCATTCTGGAGTATCTCACTTAGGACTCCCGGAAACTTGCCGGAACTAGCAATGACAACATCGTCGGCGTAGGCAGTCACATGACACCCGATTTCTTCCAGTTTCAGAAGAAGCCCATTGACGCTAAGTTCCAAAGAAGAGGAGACAGTATTCCGCCTTGAAGGGTACCATTACAGACGCCTCTACTGACAGACGACGTTTCCAAAGTAGTGTGAATGATGCTAGATGTGAGCAGCAGGCCAATGTATTTACAGAGTGATTCATAGACTAACAGGTTCCTTAGTGCCCTTATTATCGCACTAGGCTTAATATTGTTGAAGGCGCCCTCGATATCCAAGATCACAGCCAACGTATATTCCCTGCATTCCAGGGAATTTTCAATACAGCCAACCAGTGAGTGCAGAGCCGTATCAACTGACCTTCCCTTCCAATAGGCATGCGGCGAGGTAGCTAGAAGGCGTGGCGAGATGGTGTTACGAAGATGAAGGTCAATCAGCCTCTCCAGGAGCTTAAGCAAGGTTGAAGAGAGGCTGATTGGTCTGAGGTCATTTGGACGGACATGCGAGCTTCTGCCTGCCTTAGGAATCAAAATGACTAGCACCTCTGTCCAGCTTCTCGGAACGTAACCTAATGCTAGGCATGCAGATAGGATGGCTTCTATCCACGGGTACACAATATCAATGGAATTCTGAAGGTCCGCAGGGATGCTTCCACCGGGTCCAGAGGATTTAAAGGGCTCGAAGCTATTAATCGCCCACAAAATCTTTTCCCTTGATAGAATAGATTCATAATCGCAGGGTGCTGTACTGGGGTTGGATGAGTCCCTGAAAGAATTGTCCCCTTCGCCGCCAGGAAAATGCGTGTCCAGCAGAAGCTCGATGGTTTCCCTGCTGGATGATGTCCACGATCCGTCATGTCTTTGCAGAAAGCTAGGCATTGATGGATCTGAAGACAAGACTTTGCGAAGCCTGGAAACGCCACTTGACTGTTCCACGTCTTCGCAGAAGCTCCTCCATGAGTTCCGTTTAGCTGTCCTCAGCTCCTTTTTGTAAGAACGCAATTGTCTTTTCTAGGAGCGCCAATCCGATGCTTGTTTAGACGCCTTTGCCTTATTGAAGCCTTTCCTGCAAACAGATCTGAGCACGGAAAGCCCATCATTCCACCAAGCTGGTTTCTTTTTGTTGTGTGAGTGGAAACAGGAAACGATGCAGATGCCGCCATCTTAATTGCATCAGTGAGAGTGTTAACCATAAAGTCCAACTCGAAAGTGTTGACGGATTGGCCTGGTGAAGGGGGTAGCACCACCGAGAGACTGTCGCGATACCTAGGCCAGTTAGAGAGCTATAGAATTTTTTGTAAATTGTGTCAAAAAGCTGGACTTCTCAATCATTTAATCTGACATTTGACCTGACTTTCTGAAACTACATAAAATTTCATATAAAACAACTTTTTTCCGGCTGAAAAAATCACCGTTAATTCAAAGATGCAACTGTTAAAACTTTAAAGAAATTTCAAAATCGATTTTTTATCGGAAATTCAAATGATTTTTTTACAACGGTACTTTGAACTGACAAAACCGCAAAGTTGTCAAAAAATGCCCCATCATGTTAGCTTTCGAACGGCATAAAATTTCATGAACTAAGATTTAAAAATTTGTGAATGTTACGTAAAGGAAAAAAAACATTGTATGAAGATGAAACAAAACAAATTTACTTCAACCTTGACTTAACAGATAGTCCACGCTATACGAATGAAAAATAGGAAAAAAAAAATCGTATGTTTTTTAAATTTGGCACAATTGATTGAGAGAGTCCCCTGAATATATGCTCCGAAGTGCCCGTTGACACAGGGGCCGGAAGTGTAGGATAAAGGAGGTTAAAGGTCATTTTCTTCTGTTTTTCTTGAATATTTCGGTTGTTTAGTTTAGACATCGATAAATAACAGGAAAACTAATTCATGTAAAATAGTTTTGGGGGTCTTTGGAACAAATATTCAGGGGACTCTCCAAATCAATCAATCAAATGAAAAATTTGGATTAGGTTTGCGTTTCCGTTGACGGTTGTTTTTGCCGGTGTTTATGTTTTGTTGGAGTCGGGGATGTAAAAGCGCTTTCCACAAGAAGCTCCGGTCGGTATAAACACTCCACGAATTAGAACTAAATCTAATATGATCTAGTTAATACTACTTTTAGCTCCACGGTAGGTGGCCAATATCAAATGAAAAGTTAAACCGGCATACGGATCAGATGCTAATCGACGAATTGATATGCGGGCGAAAATGGTAGTGGATAGGTGTGTGTGTGTGTGAAGGATGATAACTGCTTTACATTCCCTGAAATGGAACCCCATTTTCAACCAGGGCCGACCAAGTCTTAAAATCACATGGCGTCGATCTATGGCAAAAAAGTGTAACGCTGGGTAAGTCGTTTGGGGAGTTACACCCCATTACCAAGAACAGAGTACGATGATGGCGCGCAGGAGTGGTTGACGCGCTATGCTCCACTAGGGGTTAAGTCAGGTAGTAAATTTCCATATGCAGTAATTAAAAGTTAAGTTTTTAATTAGTATCACTTACTACATAAGCCACATCCCGTCGGAGACAATTTGACTTATAAATATGATTCAGGAATTCGGGACATACTCGTACAAGTGCGTATGTATGATCATTCTTTTAGTGTGACTGTTTTAGTATCATAAATGAAAAGCAAAATAATTAAATATCTTTTTCTTATCACAGATTTTATCAGGTGGAAGCGAAGGTGACACCTTTCATTGTTCATTCTTTATTACCAACAAAGTCTTTTACGGACCGTCCCAAAACAATTGGACCCATTCAGCAGTTTTTAATATTATTTGAACCATAAAATGTAACGCTTTCGCAAAACAAATACGTATGTTCATAGAATCACTATCCGTATGTTTATAATATATTATGGTGATTTAAATTACGAGAATTACGAGTACATACATTGCACATGCTCGTATAAAAAATGTAATAAAATAGACAAATTTTCTGGAATTTTTAGGACGAGCTTTTAAAAGTAGAACTAACTTAAATTAACAAGTACTTTGTCTATCTGTGTACACTCAGATACAATGATATTTTTTTTATATACAGTCGACTCTCGATAATTTGAAATCCAAGGGACGCCGAAAATTTTCCAAATTATTGAGAGTTTTAAACAACAAGAGTTTTCTTTACAGGAATGGATAGAAGTGTAAATAAACAAATGATTGTCACACAAGTATGTATGTATTTGAAATTTATCTTATTTTAATCATAGTTGAAGATATTATATTATGTGATACAATGTATACATAATCTCTAGAACAAGAACAAGAACGGTACTCAAACGGTCAAAAAAATATTCACGAACTCGTATGTTTGAACATGTTTTATTGTACATTCGCCTGTCGGGAAGAATAGTGACACAACTCAAAAATTTCATTTTTTGGGATTATTGCACCAATAGTCACTAAAACTCTAAAATTTTAAATAGAAAAAGTGTCATAAAAATATTTACAATAGTTTTCGCTAGCGAAAAAATGTGTCACAATGGGTTTCGTGGTTTATAGCAGCAGCTGCGGAAGAATACCGTCACGCGTCACATCATCGATTGCGTCAATATTCATGGCTACAGTTAGTATATTTATTTTCATTCTCATAAACGGTTATAATGTCGACTTGTGACTGTGTTTCGGAGTAATTAGAGCCTTTTCTTATTATGTCCGACTTTCAGACATCGTCATATTTTGAGTTGTGACTACGTTTTCATTTAATATTATTTTATGTATATTGGGTCACGGAAATATAGTCACAACTTACTAAATGTATTTTTATTTTTGTTCTTTAACCTTAGAGGACAAGATTTTTAAAATTAGCTATTTTAATTACTATTAGCTATTACAAATCCATTAAATGCTTGTTTAAGTAAAAAAATCAATTTCTTATTTAAATTTGACGTGTTTTTTGAAATTTTTCGAATTTCATTTCGCTCTCCTGTAAAATATGATATTTTTGAGTTGTGTCACTATTCTTCACGGCAGGCGATATTTTGATAGAAATAAAAATCCTAAAATTCCATTTACAGAGTGGTAGACTCCACTCACTTGAATTTTTAAAATGTTCGCAGGCGAGTAGCCACTTTTATTTAACGAGCTGTTACGTTTTAAATAAAACTAAATTTGCGTTGCACTAACGAAATTCTAGGATTAAATGCCCAATACAAGTAAAAACGTTAAACTGTACTTACTATATGAAAAAATATCCAGTTAGTTCTTAAATACATACTATTACCATTGTAACTTTTGTCAAAACTCGTCTCGACTTCAATTTTCTGCAACAGTTAACAATTGGTTAATGTGCCGATTGCTAATTTAGCATACCATTTTCCTGAGTGTAAATGGTTAAAGTGCCATCATATACGCATAAGAAGGAAGTGCATTCTACCTATATAAGGTTACCATCCAAAGAATATTACGCAACACGAGTGTATCCAATAGAGTTTTTTTTTTGTTCAATTTACCAAGAATTCTTGAGGAGAATTTTAATTTATCGGGAAATTCAATTTATTGAGAGTCGACTGTATGTATAACTGAATAGACAGTGTAAGTAAGTAAAGTCTAACATATCACATGTCAGTCGATATCTCACGTTAGCAACAATGCTGCGCGTTTTCTGGAAAGCAAACATGTATGTAGTCTTAAATGCAGAGTTCTGGGCAGGAAAATATTTTCGCATTTGAATACTAAAAGTGCTAATTAATTGACTTTGGACTCTGGCTCTATTTGTTGATGCTATGATTTGTGAAAATATCTAAAATGCTTTGAATATGTTACAAATTGTACAATACCATAGACTGCCTCTGCATATATCGAGAATTAGACTTGGTTTGTCAATATTCCGAAAACCGTTTAAACCGCGTTGACACTGTCCAAGTACACTCGAATCAATAGTAATAGCACATCGCATGGACGTAAATTGATCGTGTCAACAGTTCATCCAATTCCATCCAACTGGACCGCAAGAGGGCATCCATGTTGAGTAGGATGGTGGACAACTTTTCCTGGATCCAAGTTAACACTTGGACGTGAACGAATCAAGTTGGCTTATTTATTGGAGCCAACCCAAGTATCAGTCGCATGCATACAACATGGCGCATGACGCGATGGTTAACGAAGTTCGGAACTTTTGGCCGCCTGTCTGGCTTATTTGTTTGCCGTCTACTTGGAAGTCAGTCCATTTGGTCCAGTTAAGTTGAACCAAGTGGAGTGGACACATACATATATTTGGCCCAAGTGGTAACCGATCCAACTAGTCTCAGATCGTGTGAACTGGGCTTTAGCTATGATACAGATATACAATGGAGGAATATATTTAATGTTTCCGGATAAAGTAAAATGAGACCGAAGCTTTGCTATGGTTTTATATATCAGCGATCCCAACACTCTAGCTTGATAATTTAGCAAGCTATGTCAATATTTACCCTGACAAGAAGGAATCTTTCCTCACCAGCTAGGCGTGGCGTCATTTTGATCAAATGAGCTCTATGAAAGTCTCTTCCGAAGTTTGCGTGTCAAAAATCGTGGCTCTGTTCAAGCGTTATGGACAATAATTTAATAATAAACAATAGGGTAATGAGGGGCACTTCGTATGGGGTATGGGAGGTACCGTTGGTTTCCAACTGATCAAACTCTTTTTTACAAGAGAGTGTAATATAAGGTTCACATTTGCGGTCAAAGTATTTAATCTGACCAGTTGACTTGATCTGAAACGGTCATATGTAGATACTCGTACATGCAAATTAAAACTCACCACACCTTGATTTCCGTGATCAAATTGATCTCACGCCAAGTGTGAATTAGTATGCACACCAACTTAGTATGTTTCTGTAGCTTAGCTCGGTAACGTATCGGGCATTTTTTGCTACTCGAAACACGGTCCTCTGCGATTCACGCCCCCTTCTAGTGAGTTAATATAAGTGCTTCACACCATCTCCACGGTCGAGTTTCTAATAAAAATCATGCCTTTACGGCTTATACTAACAGAATTCTCACACTTTCGTGGTCGTCTTGCACACGGATAGTTACAAAGATGCAAGACCTGATGAGTGATTCTATCCGTACGAAACCACTAAGCTTGAAGAAATTAAAACAGAGGGAATTTGAGAATATAAAGTATTTGGTCCCGTTGCGGGTCTTGAACCGCAGACGACCGTGTTTCCAGTAGCAAAAAATGTCCGGTGCGTTGCCGAGCTAAGCTACAGACGCATACTAAGTTGGTGTGCAGAATGAAACCAAGTGTAACAAAAGTTCCAATTTTCACTGAAATACCTATAATTCGCACTTGCACATTGCAAGAACATTGAATACATAAAGTAAACTTGACTTAAGCCCAACATACACCATCCGGAATTCCTGTCCGGAAAAACTGATGAGGCCCGGCCTTCCGGTTTGCCTGAATATAGAATACACCATACACCATACACCATCCGAAATTCGTTCCGGAAAAACTGATCAGGCCCGGCCTTGAGGAATTCCGGATCGCGTATGGCTGCTTCAGGATGGAATTCCTTGAGGAATTCCGGACAGGCCGCCTCAAGGCGAACGAATGAATTTTCACTGCAGTTTATTTCAATAGACGAATGTATCTGAAGCGCGGCTATGGAAAGTGAAATGCCGTAGAATTCAATGTAATATATACATACATAAATACTTTCATTCTATGGCGATAAGATCAATTTCCAATTATCCATCCGGCCGCCCCAAAGGTCTGTTCGGCGGCCTATCCGATGGCCTGTCCGAAATTCCTCAAGCAATTCCATCCGGCGGCCTCAAGGCGGCCGCGTGTTTCAGATATTAGGTGTACAACTTTGCTTCCGCCGTTTTCTGACAGGCCGCTGTGTCGGAAAACGGCGGAACATTTGTCTATTGAAAAAAACTCCAGTGAAAGTTCATTCTAGTCACGCGGCCGGACAGTTCGCCTTGAGGCGGCCGAACAGGCCGCCGATGGAATTGCTTGAAGAATTCCGGACAGACCGCCTTGAGGCCACCGGATGGATAATTGGGAATCGATCTTATTGCCATAGAATGGAAGTATCTATCTGTCTATTGCGTTGAATTGTACGGCATTTTACTTTCCATAGCCAAGCTTCAGATACATTCGTCTATTGAGAAAAAAAACTCCAGTGAAAATTCATTCTAGTCACGCGGTCAGACAGTTTCGCCTTGAGGCGGCCGGACAGGCCGCCGGATGGAATTGCTTGAGGAATTCCAGACAGGCCGCATGAGTAGAATGGATTTTCACTGGAGTTTATTTCAATAGACGACTGAAGCTTGGCTATGGAATGTAAAATTCAATCCAATAGATACATACTTTCATTCTATGATGATAAGATCGATTTCCAATTATAGATACTTTCATTCTATGATGATAAGATCGATTTCCAATTATCCATCCGACTCAAGGCGGCCTGCACATGCCATTGATGATCCGGAATTCCTCAAGGCCAGGCCTGATCAGTTTTTCCGGAGAAAAATTCCGGAACGTGTGTGGTGGAGGCCTGGCGGGAACGATTTTCTTTCCGGCCGCCTGAAGGCGGCCTGAAACGACCATACACAATCCGGAATTCCTCAAGGCCGGGTCTGATCAGTTTTTCCGGACAGGAATTCCATATGGTGTATGTTCGCCTTTAGTTACTAATCTGCGCTCATTATAAGGTATCTGGTTACACGTCTATGGATTTTTTTACGTCAAAATTATTCATTGTCATTGTGATTGTGGAAGTCTCCATACGGCGGATTTCACACCAACACATGATACACGAGATTCTAACAGAAAGCTAGAAAGCACCGGTCGCCAGCAAGCTTTGTATATGCGACGATTAATTTAAAATTGCACTCGTATAGAAAGCTCGCTTGCCACTGGTGCTGTCTGCTAAAATCTCGTGTATTGTGCGTTCCGTGAAAGCCGCCTAAGAGCCAGAAAGAAATACATTTCAGGCAATGAAGCGATGCACAAGAGACGCCGATAGCTATCGCCGTCACTTGGCCGTCGCGATAGCTATCTGGGATGTCGCTGGTTTCTGCTCCTATCTGCGGCAGTTCACGCAATTTTTATTAAGCCACGCCACATACACTAAAACTCGGAACACGAACACTGTCACAATGTGTGATTTGTGTTAAATTTCTCAAGCCATTGGCTTGAGGATCACTTTTACTCAAGCAATGCTTTGAAATGTCCTCCGAATGATTCAAGATACTTCACATAAACTTCAAGTTCGTGTTCGCCATTATGGCCGGGCCACATAATGGCGAACACGAACTTTTATATAATACAGAGTAACGCTGCGTCCTACCACATCATGTGATTTGAAATGCAGATAGGTATCAAAGAAGAGGGCTTAAATAACGCGGCGTCCAGCGTCATTTGGACGCGCATGGGCACCGGAGCTACGGCTGCATTTGTAACCAAGCCATTTCGAGCGACAAAGCTTTTCTTATAGGCAGTTGCGTCGCATTACGCGAAATCGCTTGAATATAATCATAGCTTAATTGTCATATTTGTAGTCCGGAAGGTGCAACGGCTACCACGGTCGCCTTCTGGACACTGGGCCCCCTGGTTCGAATCCTATTGAAAGCAATAGTCGTTTAGATAAAAAGGGATTTATGTGTCGGACTATGAACCCACAGAGCTGCTAAATGAGTACCCATTCGGTGTAAATAACTCAGTCGATGGTGTTTCTGATCACACACCTTGTAATGAACATGAATATTCTGGTCTGGCTGCTTCCACCGACAGATCCATGGCAGCACGTGATGAGTAATGATCTGTCGGTGATACGAAACCAGAGGGCGAGGGACCCATTACACCTGGACCCCGATGCGAGCGTGAGGGCAAGTGAGCCATCCGCCAACCATTCCATCCTAATCGCCCCATTTTTCTTATTCCCCATTTTTACCTCCCCTGTTTGTGTTGTCTTCCCCAGGCCTATGAATTTTTGTTAATACGTAAACGACAGGAGCAACGAACGGCGAAAATCCCGCAAACGTATCCCGAACTGAGCTACAGCAAGCATAGGCTGCTGCTTAGCTCATTGAGGGGTCTTTTTCTTCGCTAGATGGCACGGCCCGACCTTCACGGTCATATGCTACCTTAGGGCTTAAGCTCCGTCCCCACAGGCAACTTTGGATGCCCGCCAAACCGTCCATTACAACCTCTAAGTACACCGTCATGATCTTGAAAATGAGATGATGCTAATTTAAGTCGAGTCGTTGGTGCATTAATTGGACCGTTGCGCCAGTTATTTATTTGGTAGTCATATTGTGGAAGTCATTTTAATATGCTAAATAGTGTAAAACTATCTATCCAATAAAATCAAATTCTTAATTTCAATAATTGTTAAATATTTTATTATTAAAAAAAATAAGTCTTTGTAAACACGCCATATATACACATGCACAAGATTCACATGATTCAAGCTGATTATAGAAACTGTTTGCATTTTAAATAGACCAAAAAAGACAAACCGTTGCGACAACAATGAACCATTTTCCGCTAACGTCATTATACTCGTATCAAACATGCATACCCTGAATTATATTCTTCTAAAGCAGAGCTGCTTAAACTTGTTTTATCCGCGACCCCATTTAAACACCGGTTTTACCCGCGACCACAATTGAAATTGGAAATCACGAGGATTACAATTGGATGTAATGGGGGAAAGATTGAATCTATATTAAAGGATCATTTTTTTAATAGTTAGTAGACTAGTGCCGGAACCAGAATGAACGCAGAAAGCAGCAGCAGCGGCAGCAGCAACTACAACTAGTTAGTTAGTTCTAATTCTAGTTACAAAACTGGAAAAGTCCCTGTGTAATCACACGCCTTGAAGTAGTACGAGTATGTACATACATACATATGTATAAACAGGCGAAAAGATTCGCTTGGCGTTTCCATTTGGGGTCGCGATCACGACTCACAGTTTATGAAACGTTAGGGGCGTTCTTTTGGGTATCTAACGAGCTTAGTGTAAGGTAACAAACACGCATTACACAAACAACGCGCCTGTTAAAGGATAAACACAGGTTCATATCCGGAACAAACAATTCATACGTTATCACTTATCTACCGACCCATAGTATTCTGCATGGCTTGCTTAGTCGGGATTTCATTGTAGTATTTATCTACTTTTGGCTCAGATAAATGTGGATAAGCAAAAGCAGTCATCGTAAATTTAATGTCACCTTCATGTGATCATAACTGTTTCATTTTCTGGAGAAAACGATTTTAGACAAAGTATAGGTAGACAAAAGATTTGTAAGATAATCGCTCAGATGTAGTTGTTGTTTTTATAATTGCAATCCGCCCCACAAAAACATAGTAAAACTGTAGAGTTTATTGACTTGTATTCCATGTATGAATATGAAATAGCTCCTAGTTCGTAGCCAAAATCTATCCGGTTTACACAGTAAGTTTAGATAGGCCATGCTTACCACAGTATAGGGATGTAATGGGTATCCGCATCCTCATCCTTTATCATCATAAAAATAGGCATCGTAATCCTTATCCACATTTTTTCGTTGCCAAACATGCGCGTCCTCATCCGCATCCTCATGTTTGTTAGAGGATGTGTATCTGGATATTTTTAATTCAGGGAATCAAAGCATTTTTGATGCACTGCAAGTATTGTTTTCTAATTAGAGAATGGAGACAGACGGTCGCCTTACCAAACAGACAATCTTTTCCACAGTACTGAGAACATATTACGTAGTTTTGTGCATAATTACTTTGCCATAACCCCTAGAAGGGAATAGCGCATCAACTACTCCTGCGCGCCATATTCGGTTCTGGGCAATGGGAAGCAACTGCCCACACGAATTACCCAGCAACTCACACTCTTTCGCCACAGATCGGCGCCATGACTTTCTAGGACGACCTTTATTAGGAATGGGGTTTTATTTCATGGTATGTCCAGCAATGCAGTTATCACTCTTCCGCAAAGTGTGACCTATCCATTACCATTCTCGCCTCCGTATCAGTTCGTCGATTGGAGGACTCGAACCCGTAACTGACCTATAGCATGAGACATCAGAATGATGGATGGATGTCTCAACGCACTGAACTACCGGCCGCCTCCTAAGTAGTATAAAGCTAGCGACTTGAAAATTGGCTGAATGTTGGTAGTAGGATATATTGTAGTTAGTTGGTGTGGAAAATGGTTGGGATAAAGGACAATATTCGTACGTCGTTATAAAATAAGGCTGAATTAGGCGAAACTTACAAAGTCATACTTGGAAGTAGTAGTAGCTTTAACGAATATTTTTAAAGATTTCGGTATACTAAAGCTCACCACAGACGATCGAACCGAAAAATTCGTGACCACCATGCCACCAGCGTCGGCCTTAACTATTTCACCGCCCTGTTCAACTAATAGGATATCGCTCGTAATATTTTAGCACAATCCTGGAAAATGCATATTAAGAAATGTACGAGTATGTATAGTATGTCTTGCTTGTTCACGTTCCGCTTTACTTAGGGAAAAGCTGCACGGTCGAATAGACTTTGCGACAAAACTAGAAATGTTCCAGTCTTTGTGTTGTTGAAACCAAAATTGAAACATATAGAACCCACAATAAAATTGCATTTTTCGAAACGATGTCTGCAATAACCATCTCCATTCATTTTTCATAGGAGATTTTCGAATGATTCAAGTTAAATCGTCTTTCATTCGCCATCTGTCGTTACGCGTCATCAGTCGTCTGTAATCCGCCAGACGTCCGTCATCCGTTGTCAGGCATCCGTCAACAGTCTGATCCACAGAAAACACTTAATTTCCCCACATTTTCTTTGTTGCGTGGTTCCTTTTTTTCAGCCGTCGTTCATAATAACACCAGCCAGATTGCTGATGTTACAGAAACCTTTTTGACCTAAGGCTTCTTAAAACCCCCGAATGGAAAAATTAAGAAAAATTAACGGACAAGGCCTTCGAAATCTCCTGAAACAAATTAAATGATCAAGAACTCAAGGTTTCACAATGATGTATTTAAGGATATTTATGACTCAAAAAAAATGGTCGAAAAACCCGAAATAATTGGCGCCCAACGCGGGGTCGGTGTGATTTTATGTAAACCGTTAATCACAATGACACAAAAACCAAAACCTGATCCTGGAAAAAAGTTTGGAAATAGAAAAACTAATACGCGCAAGAAAGCCCACTATAAAGCTAGTCAAAGGCTCTGAAACGAAAAAATGAACGGAAAAGGTCTTTATAGTCTGCTGAAACAATTGAAAAAGTCGACGTCTCAGGGTTTTAGTCGTCATCTATAATCAGATATTTAAAGCTTAAAGCTCATATACATACATATAAATCCGACAGAAAAAAATGAAGAGTTAGTGTCCTTATTGCGCAACAAAAAAATACATAGGAAACAAACCGCTAGCTAAAAAAAACCTTCCATGGAAAACAGCACTTAGGTTTATGGCTGAAGCTACAGTAGCCTACAAAACACTGATCCCTGAGAAACATTAACTTCTTCAATGCTATACAATGCCAGAAACATAAACGAAAAACCCTGCTAGACCTTAAGGTGCCCTATTGTTTCGTCAAATACAAAAATATATACTGCGCCCCATGTGGGGCTATCGTAAACCTACGGCAGGGAAAATTTACATTAGAAAAAGTCGAAAAGGCCCGAAAATCTTTCGAAACCTAATATGTGTTCAGTGTCGTTTTGCCCAGAAACAGAAATAGCCAATCGAATAGGTGTGCAGTGGCTTTGGCTACAAGACATGAAAGGCGAAACCACTTTAAACTTTAACATAAGGCTACCTTAATTTTTAAAATGTAATAAATTGTTAGAATAGGCAGGAGATTTCGCGCCCGGTAGAGCAGTGTGTTGAGGTATCAGTCCCATGTTTGACTACCGGTGTTTCGGGTTCGAATTCCGTCCACGACGACGTTCGTGGCCATGGATGTGCAGGAGATGCATGCTGGCGACTGCATTCTCCGAAACCAGTTTATGACGACGAAACGTCAACTGGGCCACATGGAACAGCTGACGCGCTATGCCCCCCAAGAGGTTAGGGTAATTGAGAGAGAGAGAGATAATGACACCCTGTTCAAACCACAGGCTGACCATATAGTAGCGCTGGGCCTACGTGGTTGAGTGTCAATTCCATAGAACGTACGGAACAAAATCTCATAAATTCCATCGTCCTATGAGATTGGCGTGGTTGCGTGGTGATCACGATCGTCTGTGGCGAGCTTAAAACTCTTCGAAAAAAGGAGAACACATATTTTTTTCATCATTTTTCTCTAGCAGAAACAATCTTAATGTTCCGTCCTCCAAGCATATTCTCGAATGAAGGGTCATCCCCAAGCTTTGGTTATCAAAAAAATCATAGCACTAACATCAAAACCAGCTAGATGACAATCCCGGAACCAGGCCAAATAAATAATGTAAATAGGCCTATATACCCGTAATTTATGCTTGCCGTACTACATCGAAAGGAGCAGTAAGTACAAGACAACATCAAAATAGGCCGACCATTGCACAATAGCCTGCTCTGGTCCCATGCTTTGTATACTATAATATACATCACTTATCGAAACACGTAATAGATGAAAGTTGTAATATACGCAAGGACGTCACTAAATGTCAAGACTTCCGAAAGTTTTCACAATTAATAAACCAAATCCATACTCTGTTTGGCATTATTGGCAACCCATCTAGGCCAACCAATCGTAGCGAGGGTCGAAACTTACGAAATCAGAAGGTATTTTTCGCTCTAAATTACATATACGAGTATTTAATTCTAAAACGCGCTCTTAATTATAAATTGGTCAAATTTGGTGTCATCAGGCTGCGAACAAATAACTTTTTCAATTTTCTAAAATTACATAGTGGGCTTTAAATCAATGTTCTCGAGTCCTCACGCAATATTTCCAACATCGTAGCAAAGTATTTAGAAAAAATAGTTTGTTCGGACAGTATTACAGTTTCGATTTAATTCATAGTACACGTTCTGGTGAAGATGTTTTACTGAATCCACTTTCAATCGGATACACGAGTACGTATTTAAGTAGCTTATTTATTATTATTATTATTATTACTATCCGTCTCATATTGGTTTAGATGTTACTTTATGGTAACCTCAAACATCCATTTTTTGTGGCACGTTTTGCCAGAACAATCGCATTATCTGTAAAAGTATGTTATTTGAAAACATTAAAAATCTTAAAGCTCTCACGTAAATAGCTACTAGACTATCAACTGTAAATATAGGTATAGTTGGTTGCCAAGTACGTGGCCGCAAGTTACATGCTACAATATTACATTTGCGGTCCGCAGAGGTAAAGCCGGTCTCAATAGTCATTAACTTTCTCACATACTATATTTAATTTAATAATTCCGAGTTACCATTTCTTGCTGTCCGATTTGATCCAGAAATACGAATAAATAGTCAAAACTCATATACTACAATATTTATACTTATCCCTAGCGCGTCAGCTACTTCTATGAGACTTGACGATGCTTCTTCAAAAATTAGGGGCGGCCGGTAACTCAGTGCGTTGGGGTGTCATATAGAGACAGTACCGTAGCACGCAACAACAGGGCAGGTCGAAGGATGCCCTGGTGGAACGAAGAACGTGTACAAGTTAGGAAGAAATTTAATAAAGCGAAACGTCTTAATCTGTGGGACGATTACAAAACCTCCCTCATGGATTAAACTTCCGAAGAAGGGCAGCCTCACAGACTGTAATAATTGGAGAGACATTTGTGTGCTTCCTGCCGTTGCCAAGATAATAGCCAAAATCGTCCTGAAAAGACTAAAGGCCTAATTAGAAAGCACAATTGATGAAGAGCAGGCTCGTTTTCGATCCGGATTCTCCTGTGTCGATCACATTAACACCTTGCGAATCATCATCGAGCAATGCGCTGAATATGATTCTCCGCTTTACTTGCTTTTCATCGATTTCGAGAAGGCTTTCGATAGTGTGAACCGGGATTCTATATGGGCGACCTTACGCAGGAGACGCATCCCTTAGAAGCTTGTGGCTATTATTAAGGCAACCTATGTCGGCGCGAAATGTTGCGTTCTGCATAAAGGTAAGGTGTCGGGGGACTTTGAGATTCGCAATGGAGTTCGGCAGGGGTGCATCCTTTCGCCGATAATATTCCTCATAGTGATTGGCGACGTGTTACATACAGCCCTATCCGGACTAGACAGAGGAATTCAATAGACTTTTACATCTTATCTACAACATCTTGACTACGCTGACGACATATGCCTACTCTCCCACAAAATCATGGATCTGTTCGTAATGGCGTTAAATCTTGAGAGGAAGGCAAGGTTGGGTTAAAGATTAATACCAACAAAACCAAGGTTCCGCCATTGCGAAAAGGAAATCCTACACCTATTGCCATCAATATTAATGGGCAGCCTGTGGAGAAGGTGGACCATTTCGTCTACCTGGGAAGCACTGTAAAAGTTCTTTTACAAATATCTTTTATGAACGATATTATAAAATAACTTTTATAAATAATATTAGCCGCCTAAGGGGGAAGGTGCAGAAGCGTGTAAGAAAAGTACTTGAAACAAGCAACGTTCATGTCGCAAGTTTTTAAAGTGTAACTTTTATAGCGACGACACATCGATGGGTAGTGAATCGAAAAAATATAATTTACCAGTACTACCACGCAGAAGGAAGAAGCGCTCGCGTCGCTGTGATACAATCTCAAATATTTGTATTGTACATAATGTTGCACAAAGCGCAGAGTTTGACAGATACTTCTTGGCTTAGTGGTTAGCGCGCTTTTAACCCTATGGTGTTGAGATGAATACATTCTTGGACATGAAGTAAAATCTTGGAAATACGGGTGTCGTCTGAATAGGGGCGATGAGGCCAATACAATAGAATGATGCTGTAGGCGGTGTTAACCCTATGTTTTCGAGATTAACACATACTTAGACATGAAGTGATATCTTGGAAATACAAATGTCGTCTGAGTTGGAGCGATGAGGCCAATACTCTGCAGTGTTGTTGAAGGTGCTTTTAACCCTATGGTGTTGAGATGAACACATTTTTAAACATGAAGTGAAATCTAGGAAATACGGGTGTCGTCTGAATTGGGATGATGAGGCCTATGCAATGCAGTGAGGTTGTAGGCGTTGCTAACCCCATGGTGTTGAGATGAACACATATGCTCGGATATGAAGTGAAATCTAAGAAATATGGGTGTCGTCTGAATTGGGGTGATGAGGACAATGCTCTGCGGTGTTGTTGAACGCGCTTTAAGCCCTATGGTGTTGAGATGAATACATTCTTGAACATGAAGTGAAATCTAGGAAATACGGTTATCGTCCGAATAGGGGTGATGAGGCCAATGTAATGGAATGATGTTGTAGGCGCTGTTTACCCTATGTTGTCGGGATTAACACATACTTAGACATGAAGTGAAATCCAGGAAATACGGGTGTCGTCAGAATTGGGGCGATGAGGCCAATGCAATGCAGTGAGGTTGTATGCGCTGTTAACCCTATGGTGTTGACATGAACACATCTTGGATATGAAGTGAAATCTAGGAAATACGCGTGTTGTCTGAATAGGGGTGATGAGCCCATGTTGTGGAGATTAGCACATTCTTAGAAATGAAGTGAACCCATATGGTATAATACTATAATGGACAGAGCTCTATGGCTTAGCAGCAGATCAGACTTTCGCATGGGAATCCCCGGGTTCGGTTCCGACTGGGGGCGGCTTGACTTTTCTTTTTATTAATCTTGCTACGTTTTGAACTGAATTTTTTTATTGTAGTTCGTATTTATCTCATTGTCGATGGCGATTTTACAAAGTATTACTAATATTAATAATAAGAGCTAATAACGGTCGCAGTGAAAAGCATTTTATTTTTTATTTTCAAAAAATATAACAATGGGCAAAATTTGTGCGGTCCCCTATATCAAAACCGCGTATCCAAAACAATCACATTGGCCTCCTCTCAATCTAGAGCTTCAAAAAAAATTGGATTGACTTCATAAATCTTCCGGAAACGCATGGTATATCACATATTCCTAAGATGAGTCAAAATAATTCCTAATTAGACTGCTTGCGATTACAGAATGGCATACTAGCAAAATCAGTAACTATTACATATGTCTGTTATGAATATTTCTCGCAAAAATTTTTTCTAGAGCATCACAATTTTTTTTTTTATTTAATTTAGCTATTAATCAGGATTTAAGGCATTCCAGGAAAGGGATTATGCGAGCGAACATGACCCCAGTGTCTATTGTTCTATACATACAAATCCAGTTACATAGCCAGACTTCCTATAATGCAACGCGACGTTTGCATATACTATAGGTATACATTTGTACATATCAAGTGAAGCAACCACCTGACTCAACTTCAGAAAAACTTGGTCAATAGCCTGCGGTCTGACAAAAAATACTAAAGGGTTGTCAAGACATTACCATAATCCCGAGGGTGGTGGAGGTGTGGGGGTAATGTTAAATAAAAATCGCAAATGATAGTGTTATACAGTTTTTGGTATCTCTGAGATGAATACTCTTGATGGCGTATTTTCCATCATCTTCATTTGTGAGAGGGAGGTGATAAAAAGCAAAATCTTTAATTACAAAATCCAGTATGCTGGCAGCCTTAACAAGGATTTTTAAAAGTTACACTTTTATCGCGCGGTAATCTTAGCACGCATTTCATTTTTTTTTCTTAGGCGGCTATTACACTATAAAAGTTCCTTTAAAATATCTTTTATAAAAGATATTTGTAAAAGAACTTTTATAGAGTAATAGCCGCCTAAGAACTTTCTGTCCCGAAACATATCAAATGAAGAGCTAAGTCGACGTAAGGGTCAGATGCCAATTGACGAATTGATACGCAGCCGCAGGCGAAAATGGCAGTGGATAGGTCACACATTGCAGAAGGATGATAACTGTATTGCTTTACATGCAACTGAAATGGAACCCATTTCCAGCCAAGGCCGACCAAGAGGGGGTCCTTGAATCACATGGCGCTGATCGGTGGCAAAGGAGTGTGAGGCGCAAGGTAAGTCGTTTGAGGAGTTGCGCCCCATTGCCCAGAATAGAGTACGAGGGCGCGCAGGAGTGGTTGACGCGCTATGCCCCACTAGGGGTAAAGGCAGAGTAGTAGGTAGGCGTTCCATTGGTCGGATCAGGCCCATTTTCAATACCAACCAACTAGATCCTACTACAAACAATTTCAAGCCATTAGCTTTATTCTATCGAAAGTTATCGTGCGAACGGACGGGCAGATAGACGTGCCTAAATTGAATCAGGGGGTGACCCTAATCATATACATAATTGCCATACCAAACGGAGCCTCCATTAATGCTTCGTCGTGAACATTGAGCAAAACACGGAACATTGAAAAATTGCATTGAAAAGCACCAAAAAAAAAGAATACCATTCTGTTCTTACATGGCCAACATGAAGAATTCACGAACATTTTACTAGTTCCCACAAGAGATGAAAACGGCGAAGTGTTCACGTGTAAACGAAGTATAAGAATTACATATTTTCGTTGTGATAAAAACAATATACCCTTTACTTTATAACGCCTAGGGTACAACTATATGTATTTTATAAAGTCTAGATTATAAAAATTGTATCAACAGCATTCATAAAGGAAAAGCGAATTTAGATGCCATGATCTTGGGACAAAGTCGAGAGGAATTGATTGTAAACAGATTATTTTTAAATGCTTATAAAAAAATGATTTCCAAAAATTATTTTTAGACACTTTTGTATGAGCATGAGCAACATGTATGTAGTCTGAGTCCTCATTTTCTAAATTAATGTAAAATATGTTGTTTCAGGAAGCTTGGCTGGGCCAGAATATTTTCTCTTCCTGGTTTTAAAAGCATCGACTGCGATTTAAATTGTATCTATTGTACATAGAATCTTCTTTTGGATTATGGAATCGGGGGAAATGTTGGCCATCACTTTTACTTAGTCTTAACTAAAAGGTATTGCTCACTTGCCTGTAATTGTGCCGGCGTATTGCGTGCGTTATTGCGTCGAATCCGATAGGGTGTGTTGTTTGCACTTGTATTTTTGATTACATTTAATGATTGGAAGAACTAGCCGCCAATCTTGTCCAATTCTTTCGCAAGCATGTATCCCCAAACCAAAATAGAAAATTTCAAACCGGGGGGATTTGTTATTGAATCTTCTCTTGGCTACGGGATGAGAAATATGCTAAAGTTGAATGTCCTCGCGAATTAAATCTGGGTTTGAGGTGGTTGTACGCTGCAATGCCAATAATGCAGATGCGGACGAAACGGACGTTTGTATGGTTAAAAATGTAAGTGAAGGGAAGAACTAGTATTTGATCTCCAGTGGAGTAAGTAATTTTTATCACATATTATGATCGACAATGGGAGCTAATTGTTTACGGCGCCTTGGTTTCGAGTAGAGCACACTTGATGTGAATCGTTTCAGATGAATACGATCGATATCGCACGATCACCATCACAGTAGGCGTTTGATAGTTCTCACCGAAAATCACTACCGATTTCGTCATCAATTCAATATAAACGTTTGTCCGTTCCCAAACAGATGAGAAAAAAAATATATTTTCGCACTTTATCACAACTTCATCGAAGGCGTTCTAGAGTCGTTCGTAGAACCGCTTGTTTTGACGATCGTGCCGTGATCACTGAGATGATGGGAAGCTTTCTGGGATGGGGCAGTTGTAATGGACCAACTTTTATGAAGATTTGTGTGCCTGCTCGGCACTCGCTGATAACGCGTCAAAGTAAACAAATAAATCGTACTACACACGTACATAGTAGATACGTGTGTACTATAAGAATTATGAGATCTGTGCGCAGTCAGATATTCGCTAGTCTTCACCGTTTACAGTAAAACCTGTTCAAGACGGAACCTTTATAAGCCGGAAACCTGCTTAGCTTACCCGGAAAAAATTGATTGTCCCGAGGAGATTGAGCGCAGAGTCCAGCAGCAGCGAAATGTCAAGTAAGGTGCGTTTTGCCAGTTTTGCAAAGCTACGAAAGAGCGATTCGCCTTCGCGATTTGCGATCAAACGAACAGCACGTTGTACTATTTGAGTGTATTTTATATGGAGGTGTTTTGCTAGAAGCTACTGCGACTAGCGACGGTATCGCAGGTTTGCAGGCTATGAGCGATTGCGGTTGCGATCTGTGGTTGTGCAGTGCAGTGTATTGGCGCGATGATAATTGCGAGTCTGTGTCTGCTATTTGTGGCTGTGAAGTGTAGTGTTTTGGAGAGATGATGAGATTGAGCGCGGCAACCAAAGGTGTCGCAAATGTATCTTTTTTTAAATGTATTTATACCCTAGTTTTTTTTGTGTTTGCGCATTGTGTTGATGCAAAATTCAGAATTCTTTATGAAGATGAAGTTATGCGCAGATAGTAGCTAGACAATGAAGGATTTTTGTAAGTACATGTGTGAAAGATAACGTCTGAATAAAAGAAAATGAATTATTGAGAATCGAACTGTTTCCACTTTCATGCATGCTTGTGAATTTCCTCATGAAAAGAAGGTGTTTATATTCCTTTTGGTTTATAGGACCAAATCAATATCTTTGGTCTAGGGTATGGGTCAGCACATGAAGAATTAAGATCGTATTCTCATTCGAGTGTGAACCTTATAGTGTTATGTTGCGAACCACTGGTGAAAGCAAAACATCATGTAGCATCCGCTTTACATACGCATAAAGTATGCTGCATGGTAATTCAGCTGAACTGACCTACGCCACTATCTACCGTCGACAATCCACAGCTGACCGACTATGCATATTAGGGCAATAGTAACTGCAACAGCATATAGATGAAGCGGTGATCATGCAAAATCTATGTTGATGTTGTTAGTGTTGCTATGATATTGGGCCGGCCCGGTACATCCACTGCATTGTTGATGACATTGGCTGCGTTCCTGCGAACGAATCAGGTTATGACATTTCTCAAATTCTCCTCCATAGGCTTTCCCCTCCGGTAAAATTTGTACGGACAACTGTCATGAAAATGTTGGAGGGAGGGGGACATTTTTTAATTTTCTCCTCATAATTTGTAAACGATGCCTCAGACCGAAAAACTTAATAGGATTTAAACTAAAGAGCGTCAAATTCTACCTCCAGTGCATTGCTCAAAGTTGAAATTCGGTTAGTATAGTCAAAACCGAGAGTCGAAAAACGTCATCTTTTGTGGCTTTGGAGAAAATTCACACTATACTGCTTTTCAAGCTCACATATCTCTGAAACCGATACTATAAATTGAAAAACTCATTAAACAAAAGTTGAAGATATTTCTATCTCAAGTTTAACTAGCTCGATACTTTTCAAATCAGTCCGTTTTTAGTGTAGTTGTGCGCGAAAATGCAGAAATGCTCTATCTCGAGAAAATATAACATCTAAAAGTTTTGGTTTAGCCTCAATTCGTAGATATTTTAACCTTATTTATAAAAGTTTTTAAGTTTTTTGTCAGACTAATTAATTAATTAATTAGTCAATTAAATGGTTTGATTTCTTCCATAATTTCAAAGTTCAAGCAACTTATATAACACCTTAGGTTGGTTCCTAATATATAAAGTAACCTATGACGGCGCGAAATATCGCGTTCTGCATAAAGGTAAGGTATCGGGGGACTTTGAGATTCGCAGTGGAGTTCGGCAGGGTTGCATCCTCTCTCCGATCCTATTCCTCATAGTGATCGGCGATGTGTTTCATGCAGCCCTATCCGGACTAGACAGAGAAATTCGCATAAGCAATCCAACACCTATTGCCATCAATATTAATGCATTAGGCCCTAACCAGATTGAACGCAGAATGCAGCAGCAGCGGCAGAAGCAACAACAACAACAGGTAGATCTGTCGCGATGACACAGGGGCGATGACAGGTCTACATGTTGTTTTTGTTGCTTCTGCCGCTACTGCTGCATTCTGCGTTCAATCTGGTTAGGGCCTTAGCATTGTTGCCGAAAATGGTGGTACGGAGCAGGAAATCGCTCGTCGTATCAACCAATCTAAATGCGCATACGGCATGCTGTCCAAAATCTGGCAAAGCAGTTATCTTAGCATCAAGACCAAGCTGGGCCTGTTTCGCTCCCTGGTAATGTCTGTGCTTTTGTATGGTAGTAGTACATGGAAAGTTTTAGTAAGAGTTACCAGAAAGCTGTAAGTTTTCGTCAACTCATGTCTTCGTCAAATTCTAAGAATTTTCTGGCCTGAAACAATATCCAATGAAGAGCTAAGTCGGCGTACAGGGCAGATGCCAATCGATGAATTGATACGCAAGCGAAAATGGCAGTGGATAGGTCACACATTGCGGAAGAGTGATAAATGCATTGCTTTGCATGCCATGAAATGGAACCCCATTTTCAACCAAGGCCGACCAATCAGAATCACATGGCGACGATCTGTGGCAAAGGAGTGCAGCGCGCTGGGTAAGTCTTTTGGGGAGTTGCACCCCATTGCCCAAAACAGAATACGATGGCGCGGGAGTAGTTGACGCACTATGCCCCACTAGGTGTTAAGGTAAAGTAGTATTCTGAGTCAAATAAAACCAACCGCTATTCCATACGGCTATTAGTGCAAAAGATATTCACTTTTTTTCAGATTTTGTTATTAATTAAATAAGCTTTTTTATTAATTACATTAAAAACAGCTTTTGTGCCAGTTTTAGGATAGTTCCTAATGTACATATTTGGTCATTTTGAGGCGTATGAAACCAACTGCAAAGCCATGCGACCATTAGTTCAAAAGATACGAAAATGTTTCCTGCTTGTTTTATTACTTAAATAAATAAATAACTGGCGCAACAGTCCAATTTGAACCACGGCCTCGAGATGAGTTAGCATCATCTCATTTTCTAGATCGTGACGGTTTTTTGTGCAGAGGTATGTGATCAGCAACACGCTCAACCGAGTTATTTACCCCATAATGGGTACTCATTTAACAGCTGAGTGGGCTCATAGTCCGACACGTAAATCCCCAGAATCGAACCGGGGCCCAGTGCGTTGAAGGCGAACGTGCTAACCGTTGCGCCATCCGGACTACTGTTTTATTACTTAAATGAGCTTTTTTGTCAAGTAAGCTGAAAATAAAAGGTTTTTATGTCAGTTTCAGGTTGATTCTTAATGTATTTGGTCATTCTGAGTAGAATAAAAGCAACCGTGATTCCATATGATCATTAGTTCAAAAGATATTCACATTTTTCCAGATTATTTTATTTATTAACTAAGCTTTTTATTAAATAAGTTGAAAATAAAAAGCTTTTATGCCACTTTTAAGTTGATTCCTACTCCCATATACAATGCAATCCGTCGTCAGATCGATCTGGCGATATTCTGATCGTCAGATCGATCGCACAATGTATGTGACTATCGTTGACAATTTTTGTGACAGTTCCATATAATTTCGATCGTCAGATATTTTGTGGCGATCCATCGTCAGATTAATCTGACGATGGATCGCACCGTCTATGGCAGGTCTAATGTATTTGGTCATTCTGACTCGAATGGAAGCAACCGCGATTTCATGCGGTCATAAGTTAAAATAATATTCGCATTTTTCCCGAATTTTTGTTAAACTTAAATTAAATATTTTCTTGATTGAGGAAGCATAAAAGATGAAGCGTTGTTTTTAACCTCATTTTCATAATTCATAAAGTTACAATCTTTGTTATTAAATAAAAAAAAATAATAGGTAAATCCGACGGTTCACAATGTGACAATAGCGGACAAACATAATTTTTATTGCTTTTTATTCTTGACTAGTTGATGAATTATGAAAATGTACATGCAAATTGTATCTATAACAAGATACCTGTACCCTTTGCTAACGGATTGGCGTTATAAGTTTTCTCTTAAGCTCACTTACGGAAGAAGTAGAGAGTAGCAAATCAAATTATCGACGAAATATACTATTATTAACCTTTTCCCTAAAAGCGCGTTGACATGATCAAACTACGGTTTGACAAACCACCTACTTGAACGTGTGAGCCCCTTGTCAAACTGGTTTGATGTCTTGTGCTTCTGTCAAACCGTAGTTGGACGGTGCTCAACTTTTCATCAAATGCTAGTTTGTCAAACCGTAGTTTGATCATGTCAACGCGCTTTAGGATATCAACATCCTGTATATTTAACGTCGCTATACTTATGATATGCCTCCATCCTGGAAATTTTCATATATGTATGTGCTTTAAGCGGCGAATAACTCTCTCCTCTATGGTTGCCACAAAGAGAGAACCCCCCCTCCCCCCAAATTTGACCACTAATGAAAAGCCTTATGACACAAATTGTAGTAATCCTTCATATTTCTACCAAATTCCATGCCTGTAGCTTTAACCGTTTTGGAGATATTCTTCAGATCAGATCATTTGGTTATCTGGCTGCAGTGTGAACCCAATATTAAATTACTAAATACGCAAATGTTTCAAATCCTAATCGTACTGAATATCGATCGATTAGCCTCTTCGTGTATGTGGTGTTTTACTTTTAGACCCTTCTCAAATGTCACTCCACATGCCACCAACTTCGCACTTCACAATTTTGACGTTCGCTGTCATGTTCACAAGAAAACGTATGCCGGATTTCTGTCAGCGGAATTAATTGTGTATTGAGAAAAAAGGAATTAATAGTGTTCGTAAAATCGTGACTTTCGTGACCGAGTCTTTATTAGCTTGCAATGGCTGAAAGCAACAGCAACGTAATCATATTAGTATGCTCCCTATGAAGTAAAATTGCTAACCGCATTTATCTTTTGCAGGCAAGATTGCAGTCAATGGCCGAACATGAAATCGAGATGCAGCGACAGATGATGTCCGTGTCTACTGGTGCAGGTGTGCCTGGTCCGCCACCACCGCCGCTAGTACCGCCTGTTATGACGCCTGTAGTTCAGCCGACAACGCTAAGCGTCCCACCGCCACCAATGCCGCCACCCGGCGGCGCTCTACCGGGAATCCCGCCACCGTCAGGAGTTCCCATTCCACCTCCTGGGGTAGCACATGTAATTCCACCACCCGGTGCTCCACCTGTTATGGTCCCACAACGCCCAATACCGCCGGGGGGACTTCCTCCACAGCTAAGCATGGCGCCGCCCGGTGTATCGCAAGTTGGTGCCCCGCCACACGCACTACCCCCGACGACTGCTGTCGCACCAGTTGCTCCATCGCATACAATACACTCGTCAATCGCACCTCCTGGCCTACAGGCACAATCACTTCAACCACCAGGAATTTTGCCTGCTAACGTCGCCTCGACACCGTCTCCAGTGGCACCACCCTCCCTTTTGCTCCCGCCAGCTACGACGTCGCAGGATTCCGCTTCTTCAAACTCCAATCAGTCAGCAACAAACAGTGTTCCAATGACTTCATCATCCACCCCTCCGAATTCGCAGCTTGACGATTTGGACGACGAGGATCCATCGAAAATTACTCCATTGATGTCAATGAGTGTTGAAAACCCCGACGAGGACTCCAAGCAAAAACTGAAGCCTTCCGAGGTAGTTCTCCCCAAAGCGCTGGAGGATGTACTCGCTTTGAAAGATCAACGCGCTGCCCAGTTCGAGGGTGATATTTTCACAGTGGAGGAAGACAAACAAATCGGCCAGGCGCCTTCAGGTGTGATCAGCAACGAATATGCTGACGCCGACGGAGATTCCGATGAAGATGGCGACATTCAGATGACCGAAGGCGATTCCAATAAGCAGAAGACGCAGGGCAAACTGAATAAGAATAAACGGAAGAAGAAGCGTAGAAAGCAGAGCAAGAAACTGCGGCAAAATAGTCATAGCAACACTGAAAAGAGCAGTGCCCCGGAAGAAGAAAAGCCGATTGAGAACGGGGAGGACAAGGAAAACGACGAGGACGTTACTATTGAGTATAATTGCAAGTTTTAACTTTAGCGTGCAGCCATTATCTTTTACTTTTTATTTAAGGTACATTCCTGAACGCATAACTATTGCCGACTTGGCTCCCATGTACAGACAATTCTACCGTGTATTTGAGATATTCAAGTTGGAAAACAAGCCAAAGCCTTCAGAAGCCGATAAAGCGGGTGCAACGAATGAAACGAGTGCACAACAGAAAAAGATAGACGAGAAGGCGATGGAGGAGGACGACGATGATCCGGAAGAGGTGAGCTAAAGAAATGTTAAAGACGCATACCCTAACGTCAAGTATACTGTTTTAGGATAAACAAGACGACAAGGAGAAGTTATCGAAACGGAAACTGAAGAAGCTTACGCGTCTAAGCGTGGCCGAGCTGAAGCAACTAGTCAGCCGCCCAGACGTTGTTGAAATGCACGACGTAACGGCCCGTGATCCGAAGCTATTGGTGCAACTCAAGGCACATCGGAACACAGTACAAGTGCCGCGTCACTGGTGCTTGAAGCGAAAGGTAAGGCCAGACAAGTCTCTCTCACTCTCTCTAATTGGATGAATATTCGGTTGTTTTTAGTATTTACAGGGAAAACGGGGTATCGAAAAACCTCCCTTTGACCTGCCGGCATTCATCAAAAAGACAGGAATAATGGAAATGCGTGAATCACTGCAAGAAAAGGACGAGGCAAAATCGCTCAAAGCCAAAATGCGGGAACGTACTCGACCCAAGATGGGCAAAATTGATATCGACTATCAGAAGCTCCACGACGCCTTCTTCAAGTGGCAGACGAAACCCCGAATGACAATTCATGGTGATCTGTACTACGAGGGCAAAGAGTTCGAGACACGATTAAAAGAGAAAAAGCCGGGCGATCTATCGGAAGAGCTGCGCATCGCACTTGGCATGCCAGTCGGGCCAAATTGTCATAAAATACCGCCGCCCTGGTTGATTGCCCAACAACGCTACGGTCCTCCACCAAGTTATCCGAATCTGAAAATCCCCGGCCTGAATGCACCCATTCCGGAGGGAACTTCATTCGGTTATCACGCTGGTGGCTGGGGTAAACCACCAGTGGATGAGAACGGTAAACCATTATATGGAGATGTGTTCGGAACGAATATCACCGACATGGATGTAAGATTTATGAAGTGCAAATATTTTGCAACGGATGAAACTTTTATATGTTTGTTTTTTTCAGAATGGCGTTGATGAGGGCGACATTGAACGTAACACCTGGGGCGAACTCGAATCTGAATCTGAAGAGTCGTCGGAAGAAGAAGAGGACGAAGGCGAAGATCTCGTCAACGCACCCGACGAAAGTGGCTTGGTCACACCTGCCGAAGGGCTTGTCACTCCATCAGGTCTTACTAGTGTACCTGCTGGTATGGAGACTCCCGACAATATTGAATTACGTAAGAGGAAAATCGAAGCTGAAATGGAAGAGTAAGTTACGGTTTCAACATTGAGTAGCACTTAACCGATATATTTTTTTTTCTGTAGCAATGAAACACCGGTTCTCTACCAAGTTCTGCCTGAGAAGCGTACTGATCGTGTTGGTGCATCTATGATGGGTTCAACTCATGTATATGATATTGGAGCTGTTAAGGCGGCTGCCTTGGCTGCAGCGGGTGGAACACGTCAACCTGGTGGCATTGGTGACCGAGAAGGAATGGTTGAATTGGCACTCGATCCATCCGAATTGGATATGGACAACGATGCGATGGCACAACGGTACGAACAACAAATGCGCGAACAACAGAGTCACCTTCAAAAAGAAGATTTATCCGACATGTTGGCTGAGCACGTGGCTCGGCAGAAATCGAAACGTAAACGACAGCAAGCGGATACCACGAAACAGACTAAGAAATATAAGGAATTCAAGTTTTGAAAGAATTCTCACCAAATCCAGCATAATTATATTATATTCGATTGCCTCTTTCAAATAATACAAATTATGTACTACTCTAACGTTGTTGTTGTTGTGGTAGCGATGCTTCGAATACTGTAGTTCTTGCATCGAGGGGGTTTGACAGCTCTTGGCCGTTGAAAAACGGGTCGTTCCGGTACAAAGAACCGGCTGCCGCAGGAACGACTACTCTAATGTAGATGTGTTTACTTTTGCTCGTCAAATACCGTACTTTCTGTGCGTAATAATATTGGAGATGTTAGATTTCGAGGTCTGCGGGCACGAAAAAAGGTCCATTAACACCGAAGTGAAACGCTATATTGTGATATAGTCCTCACGTTTTGCCTGAAAACTGGCTGCATATGCATAGAGCTTTAGTGGCTTTGCCTGATACTGCTCTTAGATGCTCTGACGTGAGTAGTTTTTTTTATTAAGAATGACCCCCAGGTATTTGGTGTTGTCTGCCATGGGTATAAGTAAATTGTATATCAGGGGCGTCCGATTTGTCTGAGGTTTCTTTTCTTAGTAAGGCGGCTATTACACTAGGTTGGCAACTAAGTACTTTCGGTTTTCATTGATAGCGTTGCGTTAATTTTTTGTATAACATATGTTAGTGCTGTACTTTGCCGTTTGTCACGTGATACTTGTCACATTGACGTAACTTTAGAAGCAAGTAGTGCGTGATTTTTATTAAAGCTATTAGTTGCGGGTTAATTTTAAATGGAGTGCAGAAGCGAACATTTTCGGCATATTTTACTTTTTTATTTCCGTAAAGGAAAGAAAGCTGCTGCGGCTCACAAAGAGATATGTGAAGTTTATGGTGCTGATTGCTTAACAGAGCGCACGTGTCAGAATTGGTATAAGAAATTCCGTTCTGGAGATTTCTCCCTCAAAGATGAGCAACGTTCTGGTCGGCCTACTGAAGTTGATGATGACCAAATCAAAGTCATAATTGAAGAGGATCGTCATATAACTGTTCGAGGGGTTGCGAAGAGGCTTGATATTTGGGTACCTCACGAATTGAAAGAAATTCGTTTAACACAAAGAATCAACTGTTGCGATATGCACCTTAAACGAAACCGACCCTTTCTTAAAAAGAATCATCACTGGTGATGAAAAATTGGTCCTGTACAGTAACAAAGTTCGAAAACGATCATGGAGCAAACACGATGAACCAGCACAAACCACATCGAAAGCTGAATTGCATCCAAAAAAGATCATGCTGTCAGTTTGGTGGGATTACAAAGGTGTTGTGTTTTTTGAGCTGCTTTCAAGAAACCGAACGATCAATTTTGATGTTTACTGTCAACAACTAATGAAACTGGATGAAGCAATCAAAGAAAAACGGCCAGAATTGTCAAATCGGAAAGGTGTAGTGTTCCACCATGATAATGCAAGGCCTCACACATCTTTGGCAACTCGTGGGAAACTATTGGAGCTTGGCTGGGCAACCTTTTAGTTTCCGGGGCCCCGGCTGGGGGAATCACTTTTCACTCGGATTTTTGTCACTTTTCACTCGCGTCACTCTAAAAGTCAAGAATTTGAAAAAAATAAATTTTTTTTTTAATTTTTATTTTTAATTTTTGTTTTAAGTTTTAATATTTTTTTATTTTTAATTTTTTTTTCATAATTTATACTGAGTGTTTGGAATATTGGAGGCATGGAAAATTGAAATATTCGCAAATCCCCTTGCGTGGGCTGCGCTCGCTACGCTCGCTCCGCGCTTAAGGGATCGCAACCCTCAATATCGGCACAAACATGAACGCTCGCTTCGCTCGCTCTGCGTGCAACAGCGTTTTGATCAGTTTTAAACACACCAAACACTCAGTATAAATCATTAGAACAAGAAAATAATGAAAAAAAATTAAAAAATTAAGATTAAAAATTAAAAAAAAAAATTTTTTTTTTTTTTTGCAAATTTGAGAGTCTTCGGGTGACGCGAGTGATAAGTGACAAAAAATCCGAGTGAAAAACGATTTTTTCACCCCGGGCCCCGGAAACTAAAGATACCCCCTTGGCTGGGAAGTGATGCCACATCCCCCATACAGCCCTGATCTGGCACCATCTGATTACCATTTATTTCGAAGTTTGCAGAATTTTTTTAATGGTACAGCTTTCACAAATGAAGATGACCTCCACTCGCACCTGGTTTAGTTTTTTGCTGATAAGGACCAGAAATTTTATGAGCTGCTGAAAGAAAGATGGCAAAAGGTCATTGAGCAAAATGGAAAATATATAATTGATTAAAAACTATTCTTTGTTAAAAAAAAAAGTGTTTTATTTTATACTACAAAACCGAAAATACTTAGTTGCCAACCCAATAAAAGTTCTTTTACAAATATCTTTGACGAACGATATTTTAAAAGAACTTTTATGAATGACATTAGCTGCTTAAGGGAGAAGGGGTGCAAGCTTGTAAGCAAAGTACTTGAAACAAGCAACGTTCATGTGGCAGATCTTTTGTTAGGCGGCTGTTACGCTAGAAAAGTTCTTTGAAAATATCTTTTATAACAGATATTTGTAAAAGAACTTTTATAGTGTAATAGCCGCCTAAATGGGACTACAACTGCCTTGGAAGGGTTAAGTCGTAGGCCATTTGCACTGCACCATTCCTATACTACCTATATACACAAGCCTGATTGAAGAATGTCTGATAAGACCTCCCCGAACTTACCCCAAAGCGTGATCACCAGATCATCGGTTTACCCTTGCGTGAAGAAGCCCATGTTAATTTGCCTTAACCCCTCCAGGGGGATGGTCGCGTCAACATCTCTAGCATTTCTATGCCTTGTTGACGTTTCGATAGCATATCTACTTTTCAGAAGTGCAGTTGCTAGCATGCAGCTCCTATCCGCGCCGTCTAGATTAGTATCATAGACCGGTGACCGAACGACCACGGCCACCGAGCGCGATTCAAGAGACGTGGGTGGGGTTGTCGCCGCTCGTTGCCCCTGTCCGTACATATTAGAAGAAGTTCGCAGGCCTGGAATAGACAACACAAACAGGGGAAGTAAAAATAAATAACAAATAACTGGCGCAACAGTCCAATTTCAATCATGGCCTCGAGTTGAGTGAGCATCATATTATTTTCTAGATCGTGACGGTATGTCTTGTGCAGAGGTATGTGATCGGCAACATGCTCAACCGAGTTATTTACCCCATAAATGGGTACTCATTTAACAGTGGGCTCATAGTCCGACGCGTAAATCCCTTTTTTATCAAAAACTACCGCATTCAGTAGGAATCGAACCGGGGCCCAGTGCGAAGAATGCGAACGAGCTTACCGTTGCACCATCCGGACTACAAGTAAAAATGGGGAATAAAAAAATGAGGCAATAAGGATGGATTGGTTGGCGGACGGTTCAGCAGCCCTCGCGCTCTCATCGGGGTCCGGGCGTACCACCGACAGATCACTACTCATCAGGTGCTCCCTTCGATCTGTCAGTGGAAGCAGCACAACCAGAATATGGTTCACTAAAATTGCCTTCGCTACTATCACCCAACGACAGGAATCTATCCCACTGCGAAGCTACCCGTGAATATACTCGTAAGATATGGTTCAGTTCTTCCTGCCTCTTTTGGAAATGGACGAGCAGTACCTACTCCGTCCGTACGAGGGTAAGGTGAAAATTTATCGGCCTGATAATGAAACACTGCGATTTCCAGCTAGAAAATGATTTAATATTCCTACATAATCTCCCTTGACTTCAACACACTTGGTCCAGCGTTTCTGCAACATGAGTATTCATTCCCGGAAGTGAGAGTCTGGAAGGTTGTGAAAATATTCATCTACGGCCCTCTCAACTTATTCATTGGATGCCAAGCGCTTCCCAGAAACAAATTTCTTCAAGTTTGGGAACAGATGGAAGTCTGATGGTGCCAAATCAGGAGAATAGGGGGATGGTCGAGCAAATCGTACCCCAAATCCCGCAGTTTTCCCATCGGCAACGCACACAGGTACAGGTGCGTTGTCCTGGCGAAAGATGATTTTTTTTTCTGCAAGCCTTCTCGCGAATTTTGGCATCCAGCTGGTCAAGAAGTTTGGAGTAATATTCGCCTGTTATTGTTCTGCCTTTTTCATGGTAATCAATTAACAGCATCTCTTTCGCATTCCAAAACGCGCTGGCCATGACCTTTCCGGCAGATGCGGTCGACTTTGCTTTCCACTGCTTCAACTGCTGTTTCGTCTCTGGCGTGTAATGGTGGACCCAAGTCTCATCCATAGTGACAAATCGCAGCACAAAATCGATCGGATCCCATTTGAATCGGGGCAAAGATTGCTGCGAAAATCGTTTGCGCATTTGCTTTTGATCGGCATTCAGCAAATGCGGCACCCATCTTGCGCAGAGCTTTCGCAACTCTAATTCTTTGTGCAAGATGTTTCGCACCCTTTCTTCCGATATCCGCATAGCCTGAGCAATATCACGAACTTTCATTCGATTATCGTCCAACATGTTATCATGCACTTTTTCGATGGTTTCCTGTGTGATTACGGTTTTTGGCCGTCCTTCACGTGGGTTGTCTTTGAGGGACGTGCGACCACGTTTAAATTCAGCTGTCCATTTTTCAACGGTTGACATCGAAGGAGCAGAGTCCCGTAAACTTTTGTTAACTTCGGATGAATTTGCTAGGGGTTAATCCATCCAAAACAAAGAATTTTATGTCCGCACGATATTCAAAATTTTCCATTTTAAAGAAAAACACGTAAAACGTCCACTGCAAAAGTTTGGAAAAAATATCCAAAAAAAATTGATTATAAATGTATCAAAATTTCTACTAGAACTGTACCTTGAGAGTGGCTGGGTTCAGAAGGTGCCGAGCACACGGCTCGCGAACAGTTCCACAGCTGGTCTGTTATGCCGAGTACTAATCTTTTCATTTCGTGCGAAATTTCATACAAATACTGCCAAAAGTTATTTTGAAATATCGTCCGTCCACACAATGGTCTTCGATGGGCCATCAGGAAATTGCGTATAGAGGGCCACTGAAATTGAAATCTGTCGCTCAGTGCGTCACGGTAGCTATAATTAAGCGGATCCTGTACAACAGAAGGTCGGTGATAGTAGCATTGCGATAAGGCTGCGCGCAAGTTGGCACATGTTCGCGTGTCGCGTTCACGTGTTTTATGTCAAACGGTTTGAGTCTATGGTTTTCAACCAAAGATGCGAAACTGTCAATATGGCAAATGCTCGGCTATTGTCGTATCAACAAATTGAGTTCATTATTGTACTTTAAAATGGATAATTAGGTAACATTTGAGTGGCAAAACAAACGACTGGGTAGTAGTAGGATGTGCATAAACACACATTTCATACTAAATTATTGGCGTTAATACACAATAATGAATCCAATTTGGTGATACGACAACAGCCGAGCATCTATCAAATTGACAGATTCGCATCTTTGGTTGCAAACCATAGACTCAAACCGTTTAACATAAAACACGTGAACGCGACACGCGAACGTGAGCCAACATGCGCGCAGCCTAAGGCGGCTATTACACTATAAAAGTTCTTTTACAAATATCTTTTATGAAAGACATTTTCAAAGGACTTTTATAGTGTAATAGCCGCCTGAGAAAAGATTTGCGACATGAACGTTGCTTGCTTCAAGTACCTTTCTTACAAGCTTGCACTCCCTCCCCCATAGGCGGCTAATATCATTCATAAAAGTTCTTTTAAAATATCGTACTTCAAAGATATTTGTAAAAGAACTTTTATAGTGTAATAGCCGCCTAATTGTGTAGTAGCCTGTCAACGTAAATCAGCTGTTCAAAGTTGTGTACACGATGGGCCATCACGTGGAGGAAAATGGCTCTCGAAGCCATTTGTGGCCATACCATGGCCCCACAGAGAATAACTATGGAGGAGCAATCCGCATATACTCAACACTAAACTATTTGAAGCAATTCCAGTCGTAAAAAGTAGAGAGAGAGACACACGCCCTTCACTGCGCAACACCCGCGCAGTCTATTTTATATAAAAGCACAGGAAGCACGTAAGATGTCATCCCCTCTCCTACTTTTCCAATCGGAACAATAACATTCCAGTCTGTCTCTCTGCCGCGGAACACCCGCCCGGTCTATATAGAGCAAAAGAGATGTCAAATTTTCATCCCCCTTCCTACTTCCTCACTTGTGCCGAATTGCGTCGTTTCTCTCGCTCTTTTTCACTTCCTCTTATACTCTCTCTTCAAAGCATGGCCCATTGCTGTTGACGGTAATGACAGTTACGCCATTGGCCACTTAACACCATCCGCCCGTCCACACAATGGTGATGGCTTCAACTGGCCGGGGATGGGCCGTTGTCTGTAGCATGCATAAAGAATGCGTTCAGAAGTTTGCGAGCATTTTCTGCTCAGGTGATCATGATCAAATAATCACCGAGCAAGAAATATTTCTGCTCAAGCTCTTCTTATTTCTCCTTGACTTTTATATAAAGTGTGAGACAACGAGCGATATCGCTATCGGGCGACGGATCGGCCTATCGATCGATGCGTGTATGGTGGGTCTAACCGAACAGTTGCGGAAACGATCGCGAGCTTTGTGTGATTTTGGGTAACTTCTCACAACGAACATGGAGACATAGAAGGGGCACTCAGTACATTAATTTTTGTGAAGCGGGATCAGCGCCATTTAGATATACAAGCCTGCGCTCAGCTGGTTTTGACGGCTAAACTACGCAATTATTTCCTGTGATGACGCCATCGTATCCACAATCCAGTGGTCGGCGACTGATGGCGGCGAGTCCCCGGTATTTGTGCGTTTCGTGTTTAGTCTTCGTTTTCCGCGTTCAGTGTTTATTTGTTAGTAAAATTTCATCTAGTGATCCGGGAAAACAAACACGTGCGTGATGAAAGTGTGTCGTGCGGTCAAAAGATGTATTTTGTCAAGTGTGAACTGTTCCACGATGCTCTGCGACTGATCCCCGGGGCTGCGGCTTCGACCAAATTGCTGCAAGTGTCCAGAAAGTGTTTTTAGGGGACTAAAATGCCGTCGGGCGCAATTCCAATTGTAAACATATGGCGTGCCGGGGACATCGTCGTGAGCAGTCACTGCCTTGGCGAAGGAAATAATGACGTACGCGATCAGCTGAGCGCAGGCCTTCAGCCACACACATGTTTACCCATTTTTGACAGGAATCTAAACGGGAAAATTCATTGGGTAGATAAGGACAGCATCACTTCATAATCACAAGCTTCCCACGTTTTTAAATGGATTGGTAATCTGACAATCCTCTCGCAAAGCGATTGTGTTCGGACAATGAAATTTAGCCCATTGACAATTACGGGAATAGAAAACAACCTTTGGGCATCTTGTACTGAGTGCCTCTTCTATGTGTCCATGTTCGTTGCTTCTCAGCTCATCCAATTCTTTAACTTCTGAACACCCCCTAACTCAACTGAAGGAAATGTCAGTAGTAGTTGTAAACATTGCAGAACGTTGCAGATTGCAGACGTCTTGTGGAGCGGGTTTTTGACATGTTGCGCAGTAAACAAAAATAAGTGCACTTCTTAACTTTGACCAAATTTAGATTCTCTTTAACGTTTTCACGGCAATTACTGCGAAATGGCGACCTTGCCGCCGCGAAAGAATATGACGCCGACACGAGCGTCAAAACAACACCCGACTCCGCTACAGATCCTTTTGCAGATGGGCTTTCCAAAACACAGGGCGTAAGCAACTTATTGATTTTTTTCGTGATGAATTGCCGCAATTGCAATTGATTATTATCTAAACATCTAGGGAAAAAGCTTTAGCGTCTACAGGAGATCAAGGTGTACAACTCGCTTCCGACTGGTTACTGGCGCACGTGAACGACCCGTTCCTGGACGAATATCAACCAAGGGAATATATTTTGTATGCTTGCCCCACGGGACCGTTTCTTGGACAGCTTGAACAATTCTGGAAACATTCTAAAGAAATTTGTGGATATAATGGAGCCCACAATTACATGCCACACATTACTCTAGTCTCATTTTTTAAGGTGAGCAACGTGACACCTTGCACCGAAGATCGTAGCAAATCCATGTCCTTATTTACAGGCGCCGGACGAGTGCTCGCTGCAGCTTTCGAAAGCCTTGAAACAAGTAGTCGATTCAGCCGGAGCCGTACTTGATCGCCCTCTTAAGCTCGAACTCTACACCAGCCCAAACTTCATGGGATTTTTCGTGGCCGAGGATGATGCCAACTTTTTGAAGCGACTCGCTTTGCAGTACGTCAAGGAAGTCTCCGATTCAAGTAACACTAAACTGATTTTCATGGCACATTGGAAATGCTAACGGGTTAACAATTTGTTTTTCACTTTGGGGCCAACAGTAATAAGCGACACATACGAACAACTCGATGCGATTGTTGCATGCTTTCCATGGTGTGGCGCAGTTTCATCGGGAAATCGATGCATTCCGCGTAGTAGTCGATGTAAGATTCGGCAATTTGCACGTTCACATTTTTCTACATTTATTTCGTGCTTCTGTAGTTAGAAAAGTGTATAAGAAAAACATTCCTTATCCGTGAGAATGAAATTCCATGTTTGCAGTCATTCTTGGGAATCATACCATGAAGTGGTATATAGATACGTCCAAATCATTTGATCCGACATATTACTTGATCAGAAACATTTCATATGTACAGTTTCAGATTCAGTGATTTGACTTCGGAATGTCTACCAGACCAGCCGGGTAGACATTCCTGGTAAATATCTCTTTTTCAGTTTTCGGTGTGGTCGAAGTCTGTCGGTCGGTGATTCATGAAGCTATTGTAATGTATTTTTTAATGGATGTAGCGACCACCGTTATGGCGTCTGATCGGTCTAAACGACTCAATTTCCTAGACCTAGTAAGCAGAACGATCGGTTATAGCGACAGTTGCCTTGTATAGTGTCTATGATGGCTGTCGAAAAATGGCTCTTAATTGCACGATTTTTTGACAGCTACCATCACTACTAACCGCTATCACCCAGTTAAGTAGTGTTTACACCTGCCAGTAGATCGTGCTAGTATGTACATTTTACAGGCATTGCAAGTGCTTTGCAAGTAACTAGCAAGCTGTCACTTGCCATATGTGTAAACACCCGTGCCTGTGAGCTGCCAGGCCAGTAAACCAGCACAGCGCCTTGCAAGTAGCTGGCCTCCCGGGCCAATTGATTTCCCACTGGCATTCCAGTAGAGACGTGCGAACATATGTTTCTTCTCATTCGTAGATTTGCCGACAAGCCTACCGGCATGCCGGTGCACTGGTGCAAATGTAAACGAGCCATTACACGATGACAATGACTTCCAACTGCCAGTAATATGTTGTTGTTGCAGTAGCAATGGTCGGAGGTTCGGTGTGTGAGTGTGTTAAATGCTATGGTTTGTCGTCTTCCTCGATGGCGACCTGGGAGTCAGGTGTGCGGGTGCAGCTGGGCAATTGAAGACGTGGTCTATGTCATGCGGCTTACCATTGTAGGCGGGGCATATGTTCGTGACATCCCGATCAATGCAAGACAGGTAGGAGCTAAGACGTGAAGACCAGCGATTGCGATTGATGATTGTACCTCCTCATGATGTATTACTGCGATGGCTGATCTGTTTGCGTCGTTCTCAAAGGGAACCCTTTTGCACCTCTGGACATCTCTTTCGAGGTCCTTCAAATCACGCCTAACATGTCTTGGTGGCGGCGTCTTGTTCATGCTGGGTAAGTCGTTTGGGGGGTTGCTCCCCAGTGCCCAGAAAAGAGTACGATGGCGCGCAGATGTGGTTGACGCGCTATGCCCCACTAGTGGTTAACGCAAAGTAGTATACAACTTATCAAAAATTCAGGACTACCGCACCTTTCTCTACATCTACCTATACTCTACTACATATATGTAACATACACATAAAAATGATTGTACGTTACTTTGCGGCTTATAACCTCCGGAACTGTTTCATCTATTTGAGTTTCTGCAGTTTTGAGTTCACGGCCACATACAGTGGAACCCCGTTTAACGGAACTCAGGAGTACGGCATAATTTTGCATAACGAAATTGTTCTTAATTACTTTCGGGAACCTGGGAGGAAAATAAGGTGGTTCGCGACTCTAAGATGATACCATATGCAGTAAAACCCCGATTAACCGGACCAAAGAGGGCGGCGCAGCGTCCTTTGGGACAACAAATTTTGACACTATTATATTTGGGAAGGCGGGGATGGAAGCAAAGTGGTTAGCTACTGCATAATGTTTTTACATACAGTAAAGTCCAATGTCCCAAAAACAACTCGTGTTGTAAAAAGCTTCCCGCTAAAGAAAAACTCATCAGCCGCTAAAAGGATTGATATGAACATAATTCCGCCAAAGTACTCATATTTTTGCGCCTCGCTCTAGGGTATGCATATTGAACCCAAATTAAATTAGTTAATTTCTTTTAACGCTGATTGGCGGGGTCGTGGTCGGGGTCAATCTTGACCGAAGGACTCAAAATGCCTTTAACAGAACTCCAATGCATTGGTCTCATTACCACGAGTCAAAACACACCCATACCTACCAGTTTAGGTTTCTGTTTCATTTCATGAGTCCTTTTGTCCTGACGCACATCTGCAGCAGCACAAATATAACCGTTGGTACTTATAATATCCAAAGGAAGCTATGTGCCAAATTTAGTTGAACCACGGACCATGGATAATGCCTGTAAGATTTTTTTTCTCTGAAATCATTGAAAAGACTTAGCGAGAAATTCTATAGAATTTCACATTTTGGATGTATTTTTTTTTATCTACTGCACGGATCAGAGCAAATGAAGGCCTATGCACACCCTTGGGACACAGTCAATCCGTGAGAAAAGAAAGCAGACCTCGATACGGTCCCTACGTCAAAGAACAACGAGATCAACGAGAACAAATTTGCAGCACTTCGTAAGACGACCGGAGACAATGACCACACCAAATTTGAACTCTCACAATCACCCGGGGATTATCGGAACAAACCTGCTTCTTTGCAATGTGGGTTGTGAACCAACATTTATCACAAGAAATAGACAGAAAGTTTAAGATATTTCTCTGATTTCTGATGATATTATACACCGAGAGTACAAAATTGGAAGGTGTCAGCGGAACACTCGTTCTCCGACCATCGGTACATCCAATTTAGTCTGGATAACCCTCCTACAGCCTATCGGGTAGAACCAATTGGTACAGATACCAACAAACCTTTCAGCAGATTCTGCCATGCCAGATCAGCCCCGCACTAAGCATGAGCTAGACAACATGGTGAGTACCTTAACAAACGCGCTGACTGAGGCCGCGACAAGATCATGCCCCCGTCAGGAAACCTAACAGGAAACAAAAACCCTGCGTGGTGGTCCAAGGAGCTGTCTGCCTATAAAACATTGTGTAGACATAAATTTAACGTAGCAAAAAGTTCCAGGACGAATTCGGATTGGGATTCGTATAAAAGACAACTCAGCGTGTACAAAAAGGAGCTAAGGAAGGCTAAACGTAACTCGTGGCGGCAATTTTGCGAGCATATCGAGGGATCAAGTGAGGCCTCTAGACTCCGGAAAATCCTGTCAGCTAACTCACTATGCTTCAAAAACCAGCTGGGTCCTGGACGGGCTGTAATGAGGAAACACTCAAAATCCTGCTTGATACACACTTTCCTGATAGCTCGTCAGTGATCACTCAACGCGTTTACACACAAAAGAGCCTATCCTCGTCTCACTCAGACCACATTATTTTTAGGGAGAAGGTTCTCTGAGCGAAATCCAGCTTCGATCCCTTTAAGTCTGCTGGACCAGATGGGATTATCCCAGCAGATATACAACACACGGTGAATCTTGTTATCCCTTGGTTAGAATGCATATTCAAGGCATGTCTGGAATTGGTCTTTGTTCCTCTTATGTGGATGGAAGTCAAGGTCATTTTCATCCCAAAAGCGGTGAAAAGTTCGCACGCGCGCCTGGAGGATCTTAGACCTATTAGTTTGTCCTCTACCCTGCTCAAGATGTTTGAGAGACTTATTGAGCTCCACCTACGTAGTACCATACCAGAACAGTTGCTCTCGGCTTCACAGCATGCCTATTGTAAGGGAAGATCGGTGGATACGGCTTTACACTCACTTGTTAGCCACATTGAAAAATCCTTGTACTATAAGGAGTATACTATGGTCACCTTTCTGTATATTGAAGGGGCCTTCTACAACGTCTATCCTGGGGCGATCACTAGTGCACTCTCATGGCTTAACGTGGATGCGATGTTAATTAATCTGATATTAACATCTAGGGTTATTTCCTCCAAATTGGGCGTATCCTCTGAATGCGGGAGTATCTGTAGGGAAACTCCGCAAGGTGGTGTGCTCTCTCCCCTTCTATGGAACATAGCGGTCAACAGATTGCTTTTGTACCTGGAGGGGATGGGGTGCAGAGTAACTGCTTATGCGGATGACATCTCAGGTAAATTCCCAACCACCTTTAGTGAGGTAACGTTGTCAATGTCTTAGCCAACTGGGCGGGGTTGGTGTCAATCCAATCAAAACTGAGCTTGTGCTGCTCACGAGAAAACATCAAATTCCTCCCGTAGAACCTCCTGTGCTAGAGGTTGTAAGACTGGTCTTCTCGGAAAGAGCGAACTTTTTGGGTGTTATACTGGACAGGAAGCTCAATTGGAGGCCGAACGTCCAGGAACTGGTCAATAAAGCAACCGTTGCGCTATACTGCTACAGGAAGGCTATAGGAAAGACATGGGGTCTGCAACCAAAAATACTCCACTGGCTTTATGTATCGGTCCTACGTCCGATACTGCTGCATGGGGTAGTAGTTTGGTGGAATGCCCTACGAACAGAGTCAAATCTCACATTGTTGGGAAAGGTACAAAGAGCGGCTTGTTTCGCTATCAGCGGGGCCCTCAGCTCAACTCCGTCCGCGGCTCAAGAGATTATGTTCAACCTTTTCCCTTTGGACATTGTAAGCGGCCATCCGCATATATGAGGCAGGTTGCTGGACAGAATCATACACCGGTCACTCATCAATACTAAAAAATTTGGACATACCATCGTTAACAGACTACACACACAGCACAGTAAAAATCACGATCAGCAAAAATTATACGTGGTCAATTAATTCCCGTATTCACTGGGAAACGTACGACCCGACTTGCACTAACGCGTTATGTATCTACCTATATACGGATGGCTCCAAGACCGAGGAAGGGGTAGGGGCTGGAATCTTCTCCGAGGGGCTTAACCTGAACCTGTCATTCCGCCTCCTAAGCTATTGTATAGGTAGTGTGTTCCAGACAGAGGTCCACGCGATTAAAGAGGCAGGGATGTGGCTTGGCCGCAAGGCTATAGCAGCAACAGATATCACAATTTATAAATAATAAATAACTGGCGCAACTGTCCAATTTGAACCATGGCCTCGAGATGAGTTAGCATCATCTCATTTTCTAGATCTTGACGGTCTTGTGCAGATGTGTGTCATCAGCAACACGCTCAACCGAGTTATTTACCCCATAAATGGGTACTCATTTAACAGCTGAGTGGGCTCATAGTCCGACACGTAAATCCCCTTTTTTTTATCGAAAACTACCGGATTCAGTAGGAATCGAACCGGGGCCCAGTGCGTAGAAGGCGAACGTGCTAACCGTTGCACCATCCGGACTACAACAACAACGAAAACCGTAACGAAATGTCAATCTTGCCTTACGGAGACTCTATAACATTATAATATGCTGCCGGTATAACTGATACGACTCTTCAGATATGTTGGGGTCTCGCCATGCCCATCTCCAACTGTAAAAATAGTCTAACTACAACATCAATAGACAAGACTAACTCGAGATGGCTAAGTGGTGGCACCAGCCACAATGCAAAGCAATTATGGTCATCATTGAACATAGACCGCACTTCTGAACTGCTGTCTATGAAAAAGCATCATATTAGGCTCGTGGTAGGAATTATTGGTCATTGTATCATCGGGGAACATGCGAGGAGGCTACGGCTTCCACATCATGACTTTTGCAGAAGCTGCGGAGACGTAGATGAAGAGGAAAGTATCTTTCATCTGCTCTGCTTCTGTTTAGCATTGGCTTTCAGAAGAAGGTCTCGGGGAATATGCCTATGCTGATCTAGAAGACTTAGCTAATGCGGATGTTAGTCAGCTCCTGCGTCATGCTATTAGCTCTGGATGGTTCAATTTCGGCTGACGGAAGGAATTATTTAATTAAAGGGTAACACAAGGGACCTTCATCTGGTCTAAGTGTGCTGTGTTATATACGGTAGCCCTTTACTATCTACCTACCTACCATCACCCGGGGCCGGAGCTACAGAGGTCCGAAAACGCGTACTTGTTGTGTCGCGTAGACATAATCTTGGTCACTTTTTCAAATTTGTTGTTTTGTTTCATTTTTTTTCGTTTTTCTTTGGCGGGTGAGACGCACCCGTGTCCCTAGATTTAACCGTACTAAAGAGGTCGGCACATCTCATACGATTTGTTGCTAAAGAATATGTTATGTATTCTTCTTCCTTTTTTCTCAATATACAAAAATTGCTGAGATAAATGGTGGCGCTAGCCCATCCCCCCGGGGTGAGTGACCGTGTAAAATGTCCAAAACGACCGAAATTAGTGTAAAATTGTAAGTGTAGCGAACCTTAGATTAAAAATTTTGAATGGCAAATTTAAAGGTGAAGCCGTCCTACTACTCAATTGCCCTAACCCCTTGTGGGGAGAGACTGATGCCTCAACACACTGCGCTACCGGTCGCCTCCTACTACCACTCATATGAATGATACCAACAGACACCATTCCAGCAATGACAATCAACAAAGCACAAAGGCGATCGCTTCAAATGTGTAGATTGTATCTAGAAAATCCATACTTCGCACATGGACACTTTTATGTAGCATGTTCACGAGTTGGAAAACCATCAGATTTGCATGTATATGCACCACGTGGAAAAACTAAAAATATTGTGTTTGTGAAAGCATTACAATAATACCATTACATATATAACATTAGGTGTGTTGTTTGAACAGCCATACGGAGCAGAGCAACACCACACAAACAACCACAGTGTAATTGTGTAATGTTTTTTGTTCTGCTCGGCATAGCTGTTAAAAAAACACACCTAATATTTTACGATGTATCAAAATGTGAGCGCAGCGAGTTCTCTCACCTAAAATAGTTTATTTGATAAAACAAAAATATCGTACGCTATTTAATTCAAAAGCTTTATATGCATGGTGTTTTATGATTTTGTTTGTATGCTTTAAAATAATAAAAATAATTGCTAATGTTATTGTATGTACATATAATCATAATCAATTTTTCATAAATATGTAATGCCTATTTCGTTTGGTTTTAGTTACATAGTGTATAACTGAAGTTTATTTTATTTTTTCTTAATATTCATAAATAGCAATATCCTTGGAGCCACATGTGAAGTCATTACATTTGACATTAGCCTATCAGTTTCCTCCTAATCAGTTCAACTCATTGAAAGCTCTAGTAGAGAATTTGGATCCATCCTGTGCCTCCAGCTGGGAACTCCGACTTTACTCGCGCGACGCAAGGCTGGCAACAAAACAGGTATATTGTGGCCATCGAATTCTTTGATCGTGTTCTAAATGCTGATTATCTTTTATGCGGCCTAGGTTCAGCGAGTTTTGTTTCCACATATACCACGAGAAACCGATGAGCTAGAATTACGCTCGGGAGATTACATCTATGTAAGTAACGACGCTTTGGAGAACTCCACAGACGGCTGGGTCGATGGAATTTCTTGGCTAACCGGCATGGATGGACATCTGCCGGCAAACTATACTGAGCGTATTGCTGAATCCGATGCATGGACTGTACACCGTGTTATTGAACTTTGTAATTGTGCAACACCTTCGACGGATGAGATTGTGACAGCCGAAGCATCGGATGAAGGTGCAAATAATACTGCAGAAAATTTACCCGTTGAAGTGGAATATGATGACAATGGTGAGTTTTGAATATTTTCTATTTTGTCATATCGTGTCGTTGGACTAGATTTTAGATATATGTATGTATTTTTGATTAACCATTTTTTTGGTTGGGGGTGGTGATTCTAACAATAATTATTTATAATTTTTGTTAGGGTTTTATAGTAAAAATAAAACTCTTATAAAATCGGTAAAATGTTTATATGTACGTCTGTCCATAGAATATCTCACGAAATTCGGTGAGAATGTGTAGAAATACTATAATTCGCTTGAGAAAGCGATATGTCCTAATATTTTATCGACTGGTATAGGTGTCGTGAGAAAAGGTTGCATGGAAAGTAGATTAGAGAACTGAATTATTAATTAGATTAAATGATGTCACAAATATACTATGTCGCTACGCTATATTGCGGTGTAGAATGAAGTGGAGTAAATTTTCAATTGGATTTTATTGATGTTGGGTCGAGTGAAGCTTTTTATCTTTTATTGTGTTGCGGGTGGTTGTGGCCGATGGTGGATTGGGGGTTTTCTGCGTCGGTGATTGCGAATTTGAAGTCAGAATTGCAAAAAATCAAAAAATAAACTAGTTTTTGAGCGGCCACCCCTTTTTTCTTAAAAAAACACGGCCAATCTTGCTGGGAAAAGCTGGTAGAGTTTTTTTTGGATCGCTAATTGCGAATCTGAAGTCAAATGCCAAAAAACAAACGGAGGATTCAGAATGGCAACCCTTTTTTTTATAAACATGGCGAATCTTGCTGGAAAAAAGCTGGTAGGAGGTTTCTTGTAGAGCTGCGACATCGACCTCGAAACATCGATGTTTTACAACATCGATGGTTTGAGGATCAACAATCGATGTCGATAAAAAATCGGTAAAGAAACATCGATGTTTCCGAACATCGATGTTTTATCTCGGTAGAATTTTGTAGATGCTTTACTACGATAACTTTGCTAAGAAATTTCTTAAATTCAAGAGAGTCCGAAGCGTATATACCCTAGACTTCTACAGACCTAGTGGAGATACCAAAAGTACCAATTGGCAACGACCATATGCATTAAGAATGTGTCTCCTATGTGGCCAGTTCATAGGAGAGGTTGGCACTCATTCATTAGGATCCTGACCATTCTCAAAATCAATTAACTAACCCATTCTACAATATTTGTCGAATTTTTCAAGTCGCTAGCTTCATTCTATCGGAAGGTATTGCTTATTTGAAGTTTCACTTGTAGAGGAGGTAAGGGTTCCTTAGGTCGGATATTGCTGATCATTGCCACCAACCAATTAGATCACCCTACAACCATTTAAACAAAATTTCAAGTCTCTAACTTCACTCTATCGAAAGTTATCGCTTATTTAAAGTTTTGTTTGTAGGGGAAGTAGGGGTTTCGTTGGTCGGATGTTACCCAGCCTTACTGCCAACTAACTCAATCTCACTTCGAACATTTGACCAAAATTTCAAGTCACTGGCTTCATTCCATCAAAAGTTATCGCTTATTTGAAGTTTCATATGTAGGGGAGGTGGGGGTTCCTTGGGTTGGATCTTGCCCATATTCAACACCAACTACGTAGGTCTTACTAGCAACATTCCACCAAATTTTTTACTCGGTAGTATCATTCTATCAAAAATTATCGCTTATTTGAAGTTTCATTTGTAGGGGAGGTAGGGGTTGCTTGAGTCGGATCTTACCCATTTTCACTACCAACCAAGTAGATCCTACTAACAACATTTTGTCAAACTTTCAACTCGCTAGTGTCATTCTATCGAAAGTTATCGTAATTAAAGGAAAATTGAATTTTTTTAAATTTGTAGGGGAGGTAGGCATTCCTTTGATCCGATTATGCCCAACTTACTAGAACTCAAGCATCTTCTCACCCCAGGGTTACATGCCAAAAATCAGGCGTCTACGTCAATTGGTTCAAGAGTTATAGACAAAAAACCCGAAAAGTAGGGTAGTACGGGGCTCTTTGTAAGAAAATTACCGTTAGTTTTCAACTGATCGATTTTATTTTCCCAGGAGTTTATAAGATTACCCTCACGAATAATCTACCAAAGCTAGAGCTTTTCATATTTATTTAGTCGGGAGTTACAGATACATTTAAGTATTTTACATATGTAGGGGAGGTAGGCGTTCTCTTGGCTTGATCATGCCCATTTTCAATACCATCCAACTAGATTACACTACCAACATTTGACCAAAATTTCAAGGCTCTAGCTTCATTCTATCGAAAGTTATCGTGCGAACGGACAGACAGACAGACAGACAGACAGACAGACATGGCTTAATCGAATCAGGAGGTGACCCTGATCATTTATATATATACATTGCTATACCTCCGGAGCCTCCTTTAAGGTGTTACATATTTCCGTCGTGACAAAAACAATATACCCTATACTAAAAGTCTAGGGTATAAAAATATAGATACTGTAATAATATTGGTTGCCACTAGTTCTATATAGTCATATAGTTAGTATGAACGCACCCATCAATGTATTTCATCATAGTATACTGTGTGCCTCAGTTGAACGTCAACCATTGTGATGATAGTATTGTATCTAAGTATTCAGCAAAACGAACAATATACATCAGTTAGTATAAAAAGGAAGAACGTTTTTTTTATTAAAAATACAACAAACATTACATGGTGTCAGAAGTGAAAACGAATTCTAAAGAGAAAATTAGCGAATTGTTGTGTATTTTTGAAAAAACGAAGTTTGTGCAGTATTGAACTAAGAAATACAACGTTGACGTCACGTTGTGAAGTAGTGTGTAACATTGAACATTGTTGTGAAATACATAACTAAAATAGAAAAAAACAAACATCTGACGCAAAATGATGTCGAATGAACGAGCATTGAAGGAGTTGAATTGCACAAACATTGCAAAAGAGTGGCGAGCATGGAAAAGTGAATTTCTGATGTACATGCGAGCAACAAATAAAGCAAATGGAAAAGAATCAACAAAAATTGCAACATTTTTGTGGTTGACTGGTCGTCAAGCCTGTGAAATATACAGTACATTGTTTCCAAATGATGGAACAGAAGATGGAATTCTTGGAATTGTGGCTCAAAATGCGGAGCTGAATCAAGACGTTGCTATCGCAGCAACCAATCAACGACAACGAACATTGGATGATGTTTTGAAGAAATTTGACGATTACTGCATTCCAAAGAAAAACATAACAATGGAATCATTCAAATTCAATAACATAGTGCAGAAGGAAAAGCAACCATTCGTTGAATTTGAAACGGAGCTTCGTAAACAAATCGAATTTTGTGAATACAAATGTAATGGAGCATCGTATAGTGAACGCATGTTGAAAGATCGAATCATAATTGGCGTTCATGACAAGAAATTGCAATTGAAATTGTTGGATGGTAATGATGAGTCATTACAAAAAGTGATCGAAATGTGCAAGACGTATGAAGCAGCCAAGGAAAATAAAGTTTTATTGAATCAAAACAGTCAACCGACTGTCAACAGTGTGGCTGAATATCAGCCAAAGGAAACAATTGATGCTGTAACACGTCGTTGTTACAATTGTGGTAATGATTTCACAGCAACTCATCTACAATCATGCAAAGCCAAGGATATCAATTGTCGGTCATGTGGACGTAGGGACCATTTCCAGCGTTTTTGTAAATCGAAAGGCAAGCAAACGGACAACAATGTAACCAAACCGGAAAACAATAGTGGAAACCGTAAGCCGGATAGCAACAAAAATGTGAAGCAGCAACACTCGCTCAACTGGGGTAGCTCAGGTAATTTTGTACAAATCATTGATGGAAGTGCGAATAGGGTTAGTAAACTAGATCGTATTTATAGAATAAACTCGAACGGCGTGAGCAATCATATGAAGCGATGGTACAAGGAGTACCAGATAGGAAATCAAGTAATTAAGTTTAAGCTAGACACTGGATCTGATGTGGACTGCATTCCGAAAAAAATTTTTAAAGATTTGAAAATTGATTTGGAAAATGAAAATGAAAATTATTTGGTAGTAGATTATAATGGAAATAAAGTAAATGTATTTGGGACAGTGACATTAAAATGCGTTGATCAGAAAACAAAAATGGAACAGTCGTCTCACTTCATTGTTGTTGATGATGTGTGTGAACCGATACTAGGTCTTCCGTCATGTGAACGATTTGGATTAGTTAAACGAACGGATGTAAGTTCTGTTGCTTGTTTGTCACAAACAAAAGAGGAATTTTTAAAAAACAATCGTGATGTCTTTGTGGGTTTGGGTAAATTTCCAGGAACGTTTTCGATAAATATGAAAGAGAATTCAAAGCCAGTCCTTCACTATAAGAAACGGATACCAAACTCATTGTGGGATAGATTAAAGTTGCAACTGGATAAAATGGTACAGGATGGAATCATTTCACCTGTGGAATACCCAACTGACTGGGTCAATAATTTGCAAATTGTTGAAAAGCCTAATTCAAGTGAACTTCGAATTTGTTTGGATCCGAAACCACTAAATGAATGCATCAAGCGTGAACATTTTTTGATTCCAACGATCGATGATTTAACGTCTGGTTTGGCAGATAAACGCGTTTTTTCGGTTTTAGACTTGAAAAGTGGCTATTGGCAAATGGAATTGGACGATGCTAGCTCCGATTTGACAACATTTATGACTCCGTTTGGTAGATATAAATTTAATCGCGTGCCATTTGGACTTAACTTTGTACCTGAATTGTTTCAACGTGAAATGGTTAGAATGTTGGGAGATATTGAAGGGGTGATAATTTATTTTGATGATGTGGGTATTTGTGCGAAAACGGAAGAAGAACACGATCAGATAATGGACAAAGTAATGGAAAGAGCGCGTAGATACAATATTAAATTTAATCCGGATAAAATTCAGTATCGACAACGCGAAGTTAAATTTATGGGACATATTTTGTTTGAAGGTAAGTTTAAGGCGAATTTAAAGTATCGTGATGCGATTTTAAAAATGAAGAAGCCGGAGGACAAGGCGGATGTTTCGAGATTTTTGGGCATTTTGAAGTATTTAGCGAAATTTATTCCGAATTTGTCGAAGCAATCAGCGGGCTTACGTAATCTTACGCGAAACGATGTTGCATTTGAATGGACGGAAATTCATGATCGGGAATTCAGAAGGTTGCTTGAGGTCGTAACATCGGAACCGGTGTTGACGATTTATGATCCGAAGTTGCCAGTCATTGTACAAACGGATGCATCCAAAGATGGATTGGGTTGTGTAATTGTACAGAATGGACATCCAGTAGCATATGCGTCTCGGACGTTAAGTAAAAGTGAACAAAAGTGGGCTCAGATTGAAAAGGAGTTGTTGGCAATTGTCTTCTCATGTCAACGATTCCATTATTTTTTGTATGGACGTGAATTTACTGTTGAAAGTGATCACAAACCGTTAGAAACACTAGTCAAGCGTGATATTGATGATGTGACAATGCGGCTTCAGCGAATGCTCATGTCACTCTTGAAATATCCAAAAATGACTGTTGTTTACAAACCTGGCAAAGAAATGCTTGTGGCTGACTGCCTTTCACGGGCCGAACTATCGGAATGCACAGAAGACACGGATTTGACGGGAATCATTCATTCAGTCACTAAGTCGGTGTGTTTATCAAAGGAAAACTATGATTTGTACCGTTCAATCATTGAACGTGACAAAATTTTTTTGCGAATTTGTCGATATGTTGAGAACCGTTGGCCGAATTATCATCTACTGGACGATCTGAGCCGTGCTTTTCACAAATTAAAAAATGAGCTTCATTTTGAGAATGGCTTACTCTTTTGTGATCATAGACTCGTAATTCCAAAGGAATTGCAAGCACAACTTAGTAAGTGGTTGCATGCACCACATTTAGGAATTGAAAAAATTCTTGCACGTGCAAGAATGCTTTATTACTGGCCTAACATGAACAGTCAAATAAAGGAGATGGTTTCGTCTTGTGCCATTTGTGAAAAGTTTACGCGTAATAACCAAAAAGAAGAACTGGTGCAAGAGGAACTACCAAAGTATCCGTTTCAAGTAGTGTCAATGGATTTGTTTGAATACGCTGGACAGGACTTCTTGTCTGTTATTGATGCATATTCGGGATACGTAATTGTTGAACATTTAAAAAACAAAACGGCGCGTCATATAATAGGAAAATTGAAGGGTAATTTTGACAAACTTGGATATCCAACTGTAGCTAAATCTGATAATATACCATTCAACTCGCGTGAATTTGAGGAGTTTGCGAATGATTATAATCTGGTCATGAAATTCTCGAGCCCTCGATACCCACAAAGCAATGGATTAGCTGAGAAAGGTGTCGCGATTGCGAAAAATATTTTGAAACGTTGTGTTGAAGATCGAGATACAGAAAATTATCAGTATCGGATTTTGGAATATAATACAACTCCTGTGGCAAGCATGCGACTGACACCGGCCCAATTGTTTTTTGGTCGGCTGGTCAAGACAAGAATGCCGATTTCGGATTCATTGTTACGTCGAAATAACTTAAGTGAAGAAAACGTGCAAAACAAAATTAAAGAAAAAAGGGAAAAACAAAAGTATTACTATGACCGGAATGCTAAAGCACTGTCAGTATTAAACTTGGGTGATCTCGTGATTTTTAAGAAAAACGGAAAAGAATGGAATTATGGAACAATTGTTGGTAATGTAAACGGTCGATCATATATTATTAGGGATAATTTTGATAATTATTTTAGACGCAACCGACGGTTCATTGCCAAGACTAAGAATAATGAAATGAATGGGGGAGAGGTAATGTTTGAAGAAAATGTTGGATGTAATTTTGCAAATCCAGAAAAATTGAAACCAATCGAAATAGTACCGCCACTTGGGCGCAACGTACAAGATAAGGTTAACAATGGCAGTCAACTAATTGATTGTGATGTGGATGAACCTGTTCGACCAGCGTTGAACGATAGCGCATCATCATCAGATGAATATCGAACTGCTGGTAGTTCCGATTCAGAAGCAGAGTCGGCTGGCGATCACGAGACACTCGAACCTGTAATAGCTAATGAGCCAGATGGGAGGAGAACTCGTAGCGGTCGCGTTAGTCGTCCACCTCAAAGATATGGTTGGAATTGATTTAAATAACTATTTAAGTTTAATAATTTTCTACTACTAAATCATTTCATTTCAACTTAAAATTTCAAGTTCTTTTAAAAGAAAAAAAGCGTGTAATAATATTGGTTGCCACTAGTTCTATATAGTCATATAGTTAGTATGAACGCACCCATCAATGTATTTCATCATAGTATACTGTGTGCCTCAGTTGAACGTCAACCATTGTCATGATAGTATTGTATCTAAGTATTCAGCAAAACAAACAATATACATCAGTTAGTATAAAAAGGAAGAACGTTTTTTTTATTAAAAATACAACAAACATTACAGATACATCCTTGTTAAAACAAACAATTTTATTAGGTGCACATTTTACGCAAAAAAAAAAAAAACAAATTCAATTTTTAAAAAAATTTTAGATTTAAGAAAAAGATCAGGTATTAAGAATTCCAATTAAGTATGTATGTATTGCAAAAAAGTTGCAAATAAAAAAAAATAGTATGTATTTATTCCAGATGCCAAAATGTTGAGTCTACTGTCTGCAAAAACAGTAGTTTTTGAAGCTTGTCCCCTGAGAGAGAGCTTCTTCTGCTGGAAGCAATGTTCCCTGTAGCAGAGAACACTCTCTCAGAAGGGACCCAAGTAGCCATAATGGGTAGGTATTTCATGGCAGTCTTCATTAATGCCGAATTTTTGGACACGTAATCCTGTTCCCATCCGTCCAGGGGGTTTTCATTCAACCTGGAGACCGGGCCTTTTAAACACAGAGACAATTGCGGGCATTTGGGCAGTATCGAGTTCGTCTACTACTCTGGACCTGTTTTTCGCTTTCTAATTTTCTTGCACTAGTTTGTGATGGTCTTCCCAAAAGATGCCTCAACACACTGCGCTACCAGTCACACTCACAGGCACATTGGGAACTGAGGGCGACCACAGATAGTTTTGGGATTAGGGGAACTTAGGAACAAAATTCCGAATTAAATTCCAGTGTTTATTTCCTAAGTAGTAAAATGTAACGGTAGTGGTGGTATGATATGTATCTATTATACAATGGGTATGATCTTGTGTGTTGTTTTAATGGTCGTTGAACAGAGAGAAGAAAATACTTATTAAGATTATTTAAAAATTTAATAAGTGAGTTATAATTGATTTTAGGTAGGTAGGTTCTTAACAATATTTTGTGTTCGATGTCGATGTTATTATAAAACATCGATGTATAAAAAACATCGAAGCCAAAACATCGATGTAGAAAGTACTCGATGTTTTTGCAAAACATCGATGTTTTAGAAACATCGATGTCGATGTCGCAGCTCTAGTTTCTTGGGTCGCTGATTGCAAATCTGATGCCCAAATGCTAAAAAAACCAAATGAGGGATCCAGAATGGCAATACTTTTTTTTATATACACGGCCGATCTTATTGGAAAAAATGGTAGGGGGTTGATTTGATCGCTGATTGCGAAACTGAAGTCAAAATAGCAAAGAAAAAAAAAACGAAAAATAAAGGAGATTCTGAAAGGCAATCCTTTTTTCGAAGAAGCGGCCAATCAGTCTGCAAAAAGCTGGTAGGAGGTTACTTGAGTGGTTTCGCTTAACCTAAACGCGCGCAAACGGTTTTCGGGGAAAATTACATGAAACATGTGATTGGCAAAAATTAAAGTAAATACTCTTCACAAGCGCGCCCATTATTTCCCTATGGGAGCGCGTATGCTACTGCAACTGCATCATCAGTTGTTTTTCATTGCCCAACAGAACAGTACTCGTGACACGTACTCGGGCGAAAATGTGAACGGAACGCGCACCTCGCCCAGGTTACTTGCCTCGGGCATTCTCGCTGAATATACTCGCCTCGTCCACTCGGCGAGAATGTAAACTGGCCATAAAAGCTCCACTCCACCTGATATCAATAAAATCCAATTGAAAATACAATCCATTTTATTCGACACTGCAATATAGCAATATGTAGATATGTTTTCTAATCTAGTCATTAGTTCAGTTCTCTATTCTCTTGTTTACAATTACGACTCAGACTTTGAAGAACCTAGTTCATCCACTCTTCTGTTCTTTCACTCCATCTCCAACTCCATAATGGACGACAGATTCGTTTCATATACGGAGTAGATCTGCGAACCTAGTTTCTTGAACCTACTCTGTTGTCGGACTCGGAGTAGGTCGACCTGACTCGCAAGAGGAGCAGGTCATATCATTACTACTATCCATACAAAAAATGCACCTACCAGCCTCATGTATAGGTGCGACTACATGTAGCATGGCGCAGCAAAACTCGCTTCTTCCATTTTCGGAAAAAAATGAGTTATGGTTTTCTCTCGATAGTATTTTTCCTGCTCTATTCAGAAATAATCTCAGTTTTTGTGAAAATGCGTGCCTTACCTTGTTTCCAAGCCTTTGAACATTGCAATTCCTTGCAAAACTTTCTTCTTCCACATACCGGTAAGAATCAAAACTCCTGAGCAGGTTGAATCAAAACTCGTTTCTTACAAATTTTAATTCTAAATTTTCAGCGCAATTGTTATCAAAAGTATTTTTCTCTTTTACAAGTCGTTTAGCGTTGATATACGTTTCGTTTGCATGTCAAAATATGTTAGTAAAATAATTTGTTACCCTGGTAGAGGTTTTTTGCTTTTCCTGAAAATTCACTTATAATGGAAGAAGCGAGTTTTGCCGCGCCATGCTACATACATATGTATGTACTTGCATATTGTTTTTCGTAGAGCGAATTGTAGTTTAAACATTTTTAAAGAGCAAAGATTCTTGGGAGAGGGGGGGGGGGGGGGGGGGTAGGTTGGTCGCTGACTCTACTTTCTATAATCATTCACAAAATTTTTACTTTTATTTATTTATGCAAGTATGAATGTTTAAGCATTTCGAAGTTCTTCTCGTATACATATGTACCTATACATATCTATCTATGGTAACGCGGGCCGCTGGTTGCCGATTCCTGATCTAAACTAAGTTATCAACGATCGTCATTGCTATTATTTTCAGTTTACTGCTTCTATTCTTTTGTTGTCGGCATTTTTTTTAGTAAATATTGAAAATCTACTGTACATACGCTAAACTATATGTTATTGCGGTTAGAATAGCCGACACAAATGACTAAATCGTGATAATAATCGGAAACGTATGCATTTTTTGCTTATTATTATTATTATATACTCTGGGGGATAGCCGAAGCAGACCACTACCGTTTGGGTCCCTTTTCGCCCCCTCCCGGTCATCAGTGACTTCCAGATGTCGACTGATAATTGTCGACCTCTTTCTTCATCACTGAGTCCCGTGTTATTTCTAGCATTTGTTTGAAGCTGAGTTCACTCATGGCTTCTACACTTATCGTGTGGCTGCCTGTGATCCTCAACCTCGTGCTAGCCAGTGCTGGACATTCGCACACAATGTGTGCTGCCGTCTCGGCCTCCTCCAGGCATAGCCTGCAAACGTCATCTTCCCCGATTTTCATCTTGGCCAGATGAGCCTTAAAATTACCATGCCCTGTGACCAAGGCAGTTATCCAGCTTAGGGTACTCCGTTTATAACTAAGTACCTTTCTCGCTTCCCTGCCTAAAGGGCTGGTCATTGCATTCCGAGCTTGTTTGCAAGTGACTAGCTCCTGCCATCTTTGTTGATGCATGGAGTCCATCCACTTCCCAACCTTCGCTCCAATCATGCCGTTCCCCAGAGCAACTCTGGGTTCTGGGCCAATGAAAGTTGCCGCAGATCCCTGTTTTGCTAGGGCATCCGCCGCCTCATTTCCTGTTGTACCTATGTGTCCTTTTACCCACATCAGCGTAACCTCATTTTCTGAGGCACACGTGTTGAGCTTCCGGACACACTCTAGTACCAGTTTAGAGTTTATGTTCGTCTGCTGCATGCGTCTGATCACCGATTGGTTGTCCAGTGCAATAAGGATTTTCTTCCCCCGCACCTGACCTTCAAGCAAGTGGTCCAACGCATGCAACAAGCCAAGCATCTCTGCCTGGTATACGGACACATACTCTCCTAGACTAAGCGCACATGCTAGGTTTAGCTCTTCAGAGTAAACCCCCGCCCCCGCTTTACCGTCCATTAAAGAGCCATCAGTAAAAATGCTGATGTCATTGTACATACACTCATTATGTATGTTTCCATCTGCAATGTGAGTCTTGTGTAGTCTTTCAACTACCCTACGTCTACTCATGCCTTCTACCGGCATTAGAGTCTCCCTGACCTCATCATGAATAATGTCTAGGATGCTCTTATGACCGCTGCTAGTTCCAAAGCGATGCCACATGGCATCCCTTTCCATGCGTATTGCCGAAAGCGCCGCCGTTTTCTTTATAAATAAGTCCAACGGCGGCAGTCCCAGCAATGCCTCCATTGCTCGCGTTGGTGTGGTGCGCATTGCACCACATATGCTTACGCAAGCTATCCTTTGTACCCCATCTAGCTTCTGCTTTGTGGTATTCTGCATGGCTTTTGGCCACCATACCACTGATGCGTAGGCTAGAATAGGTCTTACCATCATTGTGTAAATCCAGTGTGTCGCTTTAGGTGAAATTCCCCACCTACGAGCACACACTCTCTTACATTGATGCAAAATCCTTTTCGCTTTTTGGATCTTTTCATCAACGTGAACATTCCAAGTTAGTTTCGCATCTAAGGTAACTCCTAGATGCTTCACTTCCTTGGACACCTTGATTTCCGAACCAAAAAGCCGTAAGGGAGTTATCTCTATGTCTTTCCTCTTACGAGTAAAAATCATAGTGTTTGATTTACTAGCGTTTATGGTTAGCTCTTGCTCATTACACCATTCTTCGGTTACTTTGAGAGCTTGTCCCATGCAACCTAGAATTGTGTCCATGAACTTTCCACTGACCGTGAGTGCCAAGTCATCGGCGTATCCTACAGTGTGTACGCCCATCGAGTCCAGCTTCCAGAGAAGACTGTCCACGGTGATGTTCCACAGTAGAGGCGAAAGAACACCTCCTTGTGGGCATCCTCGGACTACCTTACCCCGTATTCTGTCACATCCACTGCTAAGATTTACCGCCCTCTGCTTAAGCATAGAGTCGATCCACTTAATTATAATGTAATCAACCCCCCGCTCAATCAGGGCGTTCCTTAGTTTGGTAAAGGAGATTTTATCAAAAGCACCCTCTATATCCATAAAAGTAGACATAGCGATCCCGCCATTGTTAATCTCTCTCTCTGCAACTCTAACAAGTTCATGTAGAGCGGTTTCCGTAGATCTGCCTGCTCTATAAGCATGTTGGCACCTACTCAGAGGACTATACATTAGCGTGGTGTTCTCCAGGTAGTCCACCAACACCCTTTCCATTGTTTTTAACAGGAATGATGTAAGGCTAACCGGCCTGAAGGACTTTGCCTCTGTATAGTCTTTCTTTCCCGGTTTAGGCAGGAAGACCACATTAGCCTCCCTCCATGCCTTCGGGATGTAGCCTGCTGAAAGACAGGCGACGAATATATTCCGGATCCTATCTAGTAGAGCGCTCATGCCCCACTGTAATAGTGCCGGGAATATTCCGTCCATTCCAGCCGTTTTAAATGGAGCAAAAGAGTTTATAGCACTTTTGACTCCATTTGGAGTTATTATCCTCTCAGCTTCTTGTTGACTTACCCCACCAGCTCCCATGTTAGTTTGAGGCCATGGTTGGTCTGACTTGAAACTTCCAGGAAAATGTACCTCCATCAGGGCCTGCAACGTTTCTTCCACTGTTTCTGTCATGGAACCATCAACTTTGCGTATCAGCCCCATTTTCGAAGCAGTGTCTTTCGATATCATCTTCTGTAATCTGCATACTTCCGACGTATCCTTCATGCTAGAGCAGAATTCCCTCCACGTATTTCGTTTCCGAAGACGTAAGGTTCTTTTCAGCTCCCTCTTTTTATCCTTGTATAGTTCCCAAGAGTGAGAGTCTCTCTCCCTCATGTAACGGTTAAAGGCTTTCCTTGTCTCTTTTTTCATAGACTCCAGTTCCCTACTCCACCATGGTGTTGGGTCCTTTTCGTCCACTACTGTGGAGGGACAAGCGTGTTCGAAGGCGCGATTAATAGCGGAGTTCAGTTGTTCCACTGTTCGCTCTATCTCGACCGTATTCCGAGGTATTCCGTCTTGAATATCCTCGACTTGTTCCAATAAATATGTCTCGTACTTAACACGATCAGTATTTTTTGGCACTCTTATACGTTTGCGTTCGCTACTCCGTTTTCTGCCATACAGAATTTCAAACTGGATAGCCCTGTGATCAGACATGGTTAGCCTGTCCACCACTCTCCAATTCTGAACTCTGTCAAGCATATTAACAGAGCTTAGGGTAATGTCGATCACCTCAGCCCTTCGTGCATCCACGAAGGTGGGAGCGACCCCCTTGTTTGCTACCAGCAGATTGTACTTTTCCACAAATTCTAGCAGCTGCTGTCCTCTGGGATTGTCATCTGTGCTGCCCCACACAGTGTTGTGCGCATTGGCATCACAGCCTATGATCAGGGCCATATCTCTTTCTTTACAATACCTTACCAGATTTTCTACTTCCTCTGATGGAGGTGGTTCTGGTGCATCATAAGGGAGATATGCTGATGCAATTAGGAATGATCCTGCACCACTGCCGATCATTACTACCGTAAGATCAGGCGAGCAGAGATGCATCATTTGTACTGCACGTATTCCATGACGCACCAGGATGCATGTCCTTATTTTACCGTCCACCTGTGCATGGTACAGATTTGCGGTTTGTTGTGACAAACCCCTAATTTTGTTTTGTAAAATCCAGGGTTCCTGTATTAAAGCTATGTCCAGTTTCTCTTCATCAAAGCATCTCGTCATCATCGCTGATGCCGCTTTACTATGATGAATATTCAGCTGGCACACAGTTAGTGTTTCTTTGTTCGGGCCCGCCACCATCCCTGATAGTCAGCAGATTGAACGTTGATCAGAGTGCACGTTGTCTGAACTAACCTCTCCGCGCCTTCTGGCGCGTCATTGTCCGCTCCAACAACGCCTCCCTTCTCCCCTGGAGCGTCTTCTTCAGAGACTAACCTCTTCAACCCTTGCGAGTCGTCGCTGTCCGTCTCATTGGAATTCCTCCAGCCACTTTCTCCAAGAATGTCTTGATGTATTTTCATATTCTTGTTTTTATTTATTGATTCAGGTTTGGGTTTCCCGTTCTCGGACCACAGCCGAGGCAACTGCCAGCATATTGCTTCCCGCTACTCCCCGCCCCTATAGGAACATTATGACGATCCGGCCGTTCTTTCCTCTCTTTGTGCCGCGAAGCAGACTCCCTCGCGACCTCCCGAAAGTTCCGTAGGCGTTCATGCCACTCTGCACCTGCTACCCTTGAAGCAAATCAAGGTTTCTCTCCTAGTCTAACAGATCGCTACTCTGTAGACCGCGGTTCAACAGGTGCAAGAAAGGAGCAAAGTGAAGTGTTGGATCCGGAACCCCGCAGGTGAACTTTCACCTCAGTCACCAGCTCCAACCTCACACCTGGTCGCCGTGTCACCTATGCAGAGAGTTTCATAGGCGCCCCTCTGCCAACGTACGGTCGGGGAGACAGTTTACACTACCCATACAACTGGTTATTGTACAGATGTGTGGCAGTAACTTGCTCCGTTTGTGATGACCATTTGCGTCCCTGGTCACCTTCCCCCGATGGGCACGGTCGCATAACACCCCGGGGATTTAGGACATTTGACACTCCGTATGGGCTACCTTCGCCAAAACTATAGAACACAAGAGTTGGCCAAGTAGGGAGTGTGTCGATTGCTTACATATCGCAAAACGGCGGTACTCGCGTAATGTGATAGTACACGCAACCGGCCCCATAGCTCAGCCTTCGCTATTCGCGAAGTTACCAGCGGCCACCACGCGGAGGTGCTATGTAGACTTGCCCATGAGTTTCCCCACAGACCTGACCACACTTTTTGCTTAGAAATAAGTTAAGCTAAGTTCTCTATTCTTACAAGCATAATAGTCTAAGCATTATGTGCTCTAAAAGAGTAAATAACTTGAAATTTTGGTGGAGTTTTGATTTTTTTGTTTTTCCAATAAAATTTTTCCCGGAACGAATGTGATAGGGTGTATTAACTTTGTCATGTCATGTCATTTGTTTGCAACGCACAGCATCTACTACTACTACACATTCAATCTATCCATCACATCACTGATTGTTCCGGAACTCTGGAAGAAAGGGAGAATAATCCCAATCTTGAAACCTGGGAAAAAAGCGACATTCGGTGAGTCCTATCGTCCCATCACACTTCTATCACCAGTTGCCAAAACGCTCGAAGCATTGATTCACCCTGTTCTTGCGGCCCGCATCAGGCTTGCAAACCACCAGCACAGCTTCAGAAGGATGCATAGTACGACGACGGCCCTGGATGTCATTACAACTCGGATCCACAATGGCCTCAACCAACCTCGTCCATGTCACAGAACAATTCTGGTGGCACTTGACCTGTCGAAAGCTTTCGACACAGTCAGCTACTCAGCACTTCTGTCCGACCTTTACAATACATCTCTTCCAACGCATATCACAAAATGGATTGCCAACTACCTCGCGGGCAGGCAGTCCTATACCGAATTCAGGAGCAAAAAATCGAAGCTAAGGAAGATCAAACAAGGTGTGCCACAAGGAGGAGTTTTGCCTCCCTCCTTGTTCAACCTTTACCTATCTGGAATTCCAACCCCACCTCAAGGAATCGAAATTATCTCCTATGCAGACGACTGCTCCATCCTGGCAACAGGGAGCGACATCACGGAAATGTGCGAGCGAATAAATGCTTACCTGGAACAGCTTAACTCCTTCTTCACGGGCAAGAATTTAATCGTATCCGCGCCCAAATCCTCGGCAACATTATTCACCACCTGGACGAAGGAAGTCAAGATGCAACTTGAGATCTCGATTGGCAACCAACTCATTCCGACCGTGAACCATCCTAAAATCCTAGGAGTAACCCTGGACAGTATGGCCACGTCTTCCCTCATGATGTAGACCACATTTTCAGATGCCCAGCTGCACCCACACACCTGACCCCCAGATCGCTGTGGGAGAACCCCGTAGAGGCGGCTACCTTCCTATCACTCAACACCGAGGAAGACGAAGAACAACACAACATGTAACACACTCACACAACGAACTTCTGACCATTGCTGCAACAACAACAATAGCTACTACTACTACTAAATTGCCTTAACCTCTTGTGGGGCATAGCGCGTCTACTACACCTACGCGCCATCGCATTCGGTTTCCGTCCATATTACGTATCTCACCCCAAGATTTTCCCAGTGATTTACACTCATCGTCCACTGATCTGCGGCACGAGATTCTAGGACGACCCCTTCGGTGGCCTCTTTGGGAAAAGGGGTTCGATCGTATAGCGCGTCCAGCAATGCACTTATTGCCCTTACGCAACGAGTGACCAATCCACTGCCACTTTCGCCTGCGAATCAATTCATCGATAGGCATCTGACCCGTGCGCCGAATTAGTTGTTCATTTGCAATTGTTTCTGGCCAGAAAATTTTTAAGATTCGACGAAGACATTAATTGACGAAAACCTGCAATTTTGTGGTAACTGTTGCGGTTACTTTCCATGTACTGCCCCCATACAGCAGCACAGTCAGAACCAGGGAGCAGAACAGGCCCAGTTTGGTCTTAACACTGAGATAACTGCTTTGCCAAATTTTGGACAGCATGCCGAAAGCGCATTTAGCCTGTTGATATCCTGATACCACCATCAACGGTAACAATGCTGCCTAGGTAGGCATATTAATGGAGTGAGTTGGATTTCCAGCCAGGCTAAGAACTTTGCACAGCATCTGCGACCATATAAAAAAGTATTCTTGGTCAGAACGAACAGATGAGTCTGTCTGTCTGTCCGTCTATTTCAATGCAAAGTAGTCTCGCAGTTTTAAAGCTATCAAGCTGCCGAAATTTTATACAAAGCGCTCTTTCTATTGCATACTGTATATATGTCGGAATCAACGGAATCGGACCACAGCGTCATATACTCATATGTTACAACCGGTCCAAAAGTTTGTTAGCGAAACTCTGTCGAAAGCTTTCAAAATTTCGAGGGCAATGATTTTAGCTTCACCAAATTGACGGATACAACGACTTCATCTTTCGTTTAGATATGTCATCAAGTGCCCGGTGGATTTCCAAGATCGGAAACCGCGATCGTTGATTTGATGGTGGAGTCAAGGTAGCTCATTAGTTGGGTGTTAGCAAATTACCGCTAATATGCTGCGTTACATCTGTTGCTCCCCCTCTAGCAAGCTCGTGATTCCTGCAAAAGAAGCCCTATGGGCTGGAATCCAGCATAGCACAATGTTGAAGAAGGCACGTACTGCGTTAACTTATGGTTTTTGACTGGCACCAACCTGATTGGAGAAAAAAAAACCTGATTGACGTTAAGCTCCTTGGAGTGCACTTCGGCACCTACATTTTCAAGGAGTTAGGTCTGGAAGGATCAAGATCGTTGTGTGACCGCTACTCGAGTTTCCCCACAGACCTGTCTTCCGAATTCTAATGACTAAGCTCATTATTGCCATTTGTGCCCCTAGAATGTCCACCGAAAGCAGGTCAAGCATCATATTCAGCGCCACGGAGGAAGTAAAATAGTACGGGGAGCTCAGCTGGTTTCCACTCTGGCGGCTCTCTGCGCCTTAGCAAATTGCAATCTGCTACAGTCCGCCGGGTAAGACACTATATCACTACCCCGTACATCATAATGGGACCAGAGATAAACTTTTGTACCTAAAATTTTACCCTCTTTACTTTCATCATATCCATTTTTTACGTGAAGTGCGTAGTTTGGAGTTATATTGAAAAAAAAAGAAACGAAAAAAGTTTTTTTTTGCAATGAACAAAACATATTTCTCGAGAAAAATTTTATTGGAAAACTTCAGATTCGTGTCCAGCGACCCAAAAAAATAAAGGCACCAAAAATCACAACTCCACCAAAACTTTCTTTATTTTCCACCTAATTCTTAGACTATAAGTGCATCATGTAACATCATTTCAATTCATATATCAGTATTTCATTTTGAGATACGATTGGTCTGTTGATTTGGATTTTGTAGTCTATCAAAGTATGTATTGAGTTTATTACTGACTACCCACGCGATCGGACGCTCAGGGCTCAGCAGATTTAAATAGTTTTGAGTTATATTAAAATAAGAAGGTAGCATTTATCGACCGCAATATTTGCCTCGTTACTATGTTTGTTGTCATTATAGTTTGCGATTTGAAGTGAAGATGTATTCATGCAGTTATTATCAGTGCTATTCCTATATATCTCGTACATTGGCTATCATCTAATGCCTTTCGGTCATGACTGTTTGTTTATATTCTTATCACTAAGATAAAATGACAATAAGAAACGGTTTGCGTAAAATTAAAAATTAATGTAAATGCGGTATTATAAAACAAAATATTGTCGGTCATTGCTAGGAACATATTTGGTACCTTCTGTATTTTTCAACACTGCCTTCTTGTTTTGTTATTTCAGGACAACAAAAACAATCCTTTACTGTAGCAGAAATGAATTCAGTAGAAAAAACCGTCGAGTCACCGAGCGGCCGTAATTATAAAAATAAAATTTTCAGCTGTGATACTTCGACAACCTCCACAAACAACAACGATGCGGACACGACAATAACCAGTAACATTAGTCCAGTGATATCGGATAGTGGTGGGTATCGCGATGAACAACCCCCGACGCCCAATCGAAAAATCTTTATTATGCGTCATGGCGAACGAGTTGATTTTACGTTCGGCACATGGATTCCCTACTGTTTTGATGAGTTTGGCAACTATCTACGGAAAGACTTGAATATGCCAAAAACATTGCCGAAACGGTACATTATATAAATATTATATTATATTTAAATATTTTACATTCATATACTCCTCATGGATAAAGGGTAAACGGCCCAGAAAGCTGGCAGTGCGACACACCTCTGACGAATATTGGATTACATCAAGCAAAGCTAGTTGGTGAAGGTTTACACGAGTGCGGAGTAGAAATACATCACGTTTTTAGCTCACCGTCATTTCGATGTATTCAAACATGCTCTAGCGCTTTAGAAGGTAAGATCATTGTGCTGATATCATTTGAAGCTTGATCTGTAGATTATTTAGTCCGCCCATAAACTATATTGAATGTCATTAGACATGGGCTAAATCGGTTTTTTTGAGTAACAGTTCCAACAGTTATAGTAACTGGTGGGTTCGGATCGGACCTGATCCGGAACGGCATGTGACCTGGATCAAAAAACCTAGATCAGCTGGCCTATCCCATGTCTGGCAATCCTCGATCTCAAAAACTCCCTACTAGTTTCTTCCAGCAAGTTTGAACGTATTTGTGAAAGCAGGGTTGTTATTCTGAATCCCCCCATTTTGCTCTTTTTTTTTTTAGAATTTTGACTTCAGATTCGCATTCAGAGACCTCAAAAAAAACCTATTAGTTTCTTTCAGCAAAATTGGACGTAAATTTACTATCAAAAAATCAATCAATAATTTCTTCATTCGATTATATATATTATTATCTGCAAAGATATGTAATCTTTGCAGACCTACCTCTGGTCTTCTTTTCTTCTTCCTTCTCCTTTGTCCAAGTAGGGCTTGGTACCCTGATGTCACCGCCGTAATTACGGAAGTCCACAGGTGGGGCTCTTAACTTGAACGTTTGCCTAATCCTTGACGGATTGTATTGGCAGGTATTAATTCCACGTAATTATTGTCCAGATAAAATATTCAAAATGGCGACTGCCATAAGTTATTACTTGATGATTTCACAATATTTTGTAATATTTCACAGTTTTGTAAAATATTATAATTAATATAATTGTTGATTGTTAATCTCTAGGCCATTGTTATTAGTTTTTTTCACTTTATTTGTACAGTCATTTCCACACGAGCGTATACTTTGTAACTTTTTAATGCACCATTTCTCAAAGAGTGGTGGGGGACTTTTAGTTACCTGCATTTTTCCTCTTTTTCGCATTGTATAAATTTGGTCATTCTAAGTTCAAGTAGGAGAGTGATAAGACGTCAAGTGAAATGAGTGCGATTTACAAAAAACGATTCGAAGCTGTGTTCTTAGTAAGTCATCCGAAAGGACCAAAAATGACACCTGCATCGGCCGGAAAATACCTGAAAGTTTCGACGCAGTTTGTGAATAAGTGGATAAAGCGTTTTAAAGATATTGGAAATGTAGACGATCTACCTGGTAGGGGTAAAACCCGAAGCACTTCAAAAACCCAGGATAAGGCCATCATTGATATTTTTAAGAAAAATCCATCCGTTACTACCTTAGTGCAAGCAAAGGAAATGTTATCGAAGAAGAATATTTACGTGTCCTTGAATACGATTCGGCGAAGATTACAAGAGGAAAACATCAAAACCAGGTATGCCTTGATGAAACCATTACTTACCGAAAACCAGAAGCGAAGACGTGTAGAGTGGGCTAAGGAAAACATCGATCGTGAATGGGACAACGTGATCTTTACGGATGAATCAAGTTTTGCTGTAAATACGTTCAGGAGACGAGTGTGGGCACAAAAAGGAGAAGCTGTCGTGAACCGAACCGTTAAACACCCTGTGAAGGTCCATGTTTATGGATGCTTTTCTGCACGCGGTTTCGGAAAATTAATAACGTTTACCGGAATTCTTACTGCTGAAAGGATGATCATTTTGTACAAGAAAGGATTATTGAAGTCTGCTAGGATGCTATATGGCAACGACAATACCGATTGGTTTCTACGATCCGAAACATAGAAGCCGGTTGTGTACACGCTGGAAAGAAGAAAATAACATTCAAGTACTTGATTGGCCTTCGCAATCGCCGGATGCCAATCCTATTGAAAATGTTTGGGGATTAATGAAGCAGAAGCTTCAAGGAGCTTCAAAATCAATCCAAATCAATTTGGAATAACTTATCGACAGACTACGCGGAAAAATTGGCCGAAAGTTGTCACCGAAGATGCCAGTCAATAATCAATAGTGACGGCGATTGGACCATGTATTAAATATAATTGCGAAAATGTATTTTGTATTTACTTTCAATAAAAAATAAAATTTCTTACTTGTAACACTTTGTTTTTATTTTGTGAGGTATACGGTCTTGTGGAAATGACTGTAAGTACAGTGTGATCGTCAGCTCTTGAACCTTCAGACGATTCTAAACCACGTGAGCCATCCACCAAGACATCCAGTTACGAACGTACGCTAATGTGCGCTGATTCGCAGCACAATCACTCCACCATAAGGCAATTCGCTAACAAATTTTCAACGAAGGGAAGTGTTAACTAGTTTGCACAAATGGGTATGTCCACTTCACCGTCCTTCCTGGACGCTGGCGTGAACACCAGCTTGAACGGAGCTGTCCGAGCGTGGTCCTGGTCGCTCTAGGCAGGTTTCGTTTATCCGGTGAGATGTCTTTTGGTTGAGCGTCAAGTACTATGTTGTTATTAAGGTCCACAATCGACGTACATATGTTGTTGTTGTTGTAGCAACGCGTCGAGTTTGAGTATGTGTATTGGCATACTTTCCTTCGGCCGTTGAAGGGGGTTTGGCAGCTCTTGGCCGTTCTGATGAACGGGTCGCTCCGGTGCCTAGAACCGGCTGCCGTAGGAGTGACGTACATCTGTACTTCTTCCCTGTGCAGCATAGCGATGGCAGATTTATAACTAGCGTTTTTGAAGGGGACCCTCTTAAATCGTTGGACTTCCCTTTCGAGTTCTCTTAGATTTCGCCTGATGTGTCGTGGCGGTGGGGTTCTGTCCATACGATCAAAGTTTGGATGACCACTTCGATAGCAACCGACTAGATACTACTTTGACAACAGTATGTTGTGTTTTCTTATGGGCATAGTTTTAGTCTCTTGGTGGATGTGGTCTTGATGAGACATCAACAGACAGCCTGTGCTGGTGTGTAGGGCTGCATTTTGACAGGTCTGGATGTGTTTCCAATTTGTGTCACTTAGATTTAGTGTCCACACTGGTGCCGCATAGTTTGCTACAGATCTGCCGATCGCTTTGTTGGTGGTTAGTAGGATCTCTTTGTCTTTACCCCAGGAACTACCAGCTAGAGCCTTGAGGACCTTGTTCCTGCTCCTTATCTTGTTAGTTACAGTAGATGCGTGGGTTGATGATGTTGCCATGCTGTCCAGAGTAACGCCGAGGATCTGTTGTACAGTCGTCGGCATAGCTCACAATCTGGATTCCTGTTGGAGGTGAAGGAATTCCAGCGAGGTAGAGATTAAACAAGACCGGTGACAAGACTCCTCCTTGGGGGACGCGTTGTTTACCCTTCTGAGTTTGATTTGCTGCCTCTGATTTCGGTGCAAGATTGCCGACCAGCAAGGTAATTGCGGTCCATTTCACTATTAGTATCGAAAGCAACGTGTTGTTAATGTCAGACAGAAGAAGGTGGTGGTTGACCGTATTGAATGCTTTCGATACGTCAAGTGCTACCATAATGGCTCTGTGACATGGACGGGTCTCGTTGAGACCGTTGTGGATGCTTGATGTTATGACATCCAATGCCGTAGTCGTGCTGCGTATTTTTCGGAAACCATGTTGGTGGTCAGCTAGCTGAGTATGAGTCGCAAATGTAGGGAGTAGCCCCTAGTCCACACTCAGATAAGTTCCGCAACTCGTGTCTATAGACAAGGTTCTGCCATTTTTTAGAGACAAATCGGGAACAATTCGAGTGTTCTGCAACTGCATGTACATGTCTATGAGTTGTCTATCGTGTGTCTATGAGTTCCCATCAAGAATGGAAAACTTGAGACATTTTGTGCAACATTGTGTCGTGTTCGCAAGAGCATATAGCGTGCGGTCAGATAATTATCGTTTATTTGAGTAGTATTTTTGAAATGTGGACAACGGAGAAAACATATCAACTCTTTTATATTTTCTAACTAAAGTTAGAAATATATTTATTAAAATAAATGTTTTCACTAAAATTATCACTTTTTTATTATTTGTACTTACCTGCACGAAGTTTTTTAACGAAGATATTATGGCTTCACAAACTTCCGGGACAAACGATGATATCGTCTGCTTGGAAACCCTGAATGTATACATAAGGCTAGTAAATGAATCACCACTCGCCAGATAATGAAGCGTTATTGCCAACCTGAGGGCAGGTGGAATGCTTTCTCTAAATCTTGTATCTTGTTTTGAAATTTTACCTCCAACCATTGGTAGCAATACCTCAAAATCTGTAGCGGTTAATCTGGTAAAATTTTGGAAGCCTAAACTGTGTTCCAATTTCAGCTTTACTAATAGATTAAGCCCGAATTTAGGACCATCTATTGTACAAACAAGGTCCGTATAAACAAACGTTTGCGGGCTTTCTTCCCTTTTTCATTAGCAGAGATAAAGGCTGCACAAGCAGCAATTCCACAGGCCGCTTTTCAATTGCCATGTCTCTCAGAAACTAAATGTATTGTAGATGTGGACGAGCAACAAAGTCCATAAAAATGTTCCGAATTGTTCGCGATTGTCTAAGTACAAAATCCTCGATTTGTCTATAGACAATCGCACGATTTTGTCTATGAGTGTAGACTAGGGGATTTTGTCTATGAGTGTAGACTAGGGGTTAAGACAGCTTGAAGAGTTTTTGCATTTGGAGACAAAAGGGTGGTGGGACGGTAGGAGTCGCCTTGCGTATGCTTTTTCCCGGGTTTTAATATCGGAATCACCCTACCTTTCTTCCATATTGCGGGAACGACAGACGATGAAACGCAGAAGTTGATGGTTTTCGTAATGTAATCAATTGCGGGCATGCCGAGGTGCTTCAGCATGATCATCGATATGCTATCTAGTCCTAGGGCTTTGGAGCTCTTGACATTTTTTATGGCTGAGTCAACTTCGTTCGATGAGATTTGAAGTGTATGGTCATTGTCATCTAGAAATACAGGCCTGCGCTCAGCTGATCGTGTACGTCATGAAATTCTTTGCCAAGGCAGTGACTGCACACGACGATGTCCCCGGCACGACATATGTTTACAATTGGAATTGCGTCAGACGGCATTTTAGTCCTCTAAAAACACACTTTCTGGACACTTGCAGCAATTTGGTCGAAGCCGGGATCAGTCGAAGAGTATCGTGGAACAGTTCACACTTGACAAAATACATCTTTTGACCGCACGACACACTTTCATCGCGCACGTGTTTGTTTTCTCGGATTACTAGATGAAATTTGACTTACAAATAAACACTGAACGCGGAAAATGAAAACTAAACACGGAAAGCACAAATACCGGGTACTCGCCGCCATCAGTCGCCGACCACTGGATTGTGGATACGATGATGTGGATCATCGAAGGAAATATTGTAATTGGTCATTTAGCCGTCAAAATCAGCTGAGCGCAGGCTTGTATTTCTATTGTAGATGGCGTTGGTATGGTCTATGGTATGGTTTCGAATAGTTATGCAAATTTTACGCTTTGGCCTGTCGGGTGTTCAATAAATTGTCTGTTAAATAGGCTAGCGCACTGTGCAGAATTATTAGTTGAATATGTATTGTATTCAATCGCAGCCTTCTCTGACTTGTTGGGTTAGTGAGTGCCCTTACCGTGGACTATAGCTTGCCAACTCCGGTTGTTAGGTTGCAATTGTTTAGATGCTCATTCTACTTTTGTCTCCTATGTTCCACGACATGGTGTTGAATTTGTAGGTTTAGATCTTTGATCCTGGGGTCGTCGGGGTTTGTGCTGCGAATTCTATTCCGTACTGTTGGAGTACGATCGGCCGACATGAATCTATCTGCTGTCTTCACAACGATACGCCTTAGGTTGGCTCCAGCTACTAGAACATCAGAGGGTGTATGTAAGGCTAGAAAAGCCGCGCTCGTATATTCTTTGTAGCCAAGCCAGTCGGCTTTGTTGTAATTTATGAAGGTGCGGTGGTCGGCATGGATCACATCGGATTGTTTATCGAGCTTGACTACTATTGGCAAGTGGTCAGAATACAGCGTTCCCATTGGGCAATGTTGATGAGGCCTGCACTTGCAATCAATATATCAGGGGAACTAGAACAGGTTCCTGTCAAGCGAGTGGGAATGTCATCATTCAGGAGACAGAAATCTGATGCATCCACTTGTTCCGCTATGACAACTCCTCTGGCGTCGTTTTCGAAGTTGGAATGCCATAACTCGTGATGAGCGTTGAAGTATCCTAGCAAGAGGCGGTATTGACCAGACAGGAAGGGATTTAGATTTACGCTGAATCCCGAGGGACAGCTTGACACTGGTGGTATGTAGATGTAGAAGTTAACAATTTCTATGTCCACATACCCTGATTTAACTGCGATGGCCTGTACTTCCATTATGTTGTCGACTGCTGGGACAGTAATCTCATGATACGGCATGGATCGATAACCGAGGATGACAAGCCCCCCTCCAGCGTTGGTTAGCCTGTCCTTCCTTATGATGTTAAAGTTGCCATAGGAGTTGAGGGGCGAATTGTGATTCAATTCTGTCTCCTGGATAGCGCCAATTAGGATGCAATGTCTGTCCATGAACGCGGTGAGCTCTGTAATTTTACACTGCAGCCCATTGATATTCAGCTGGACGATCGATAGGCTGTTGAAATCAGCGACGAGTGGAGCAGGAGTCAGATTGTGTTGACTCGGAATAGGTCGTGCGGGATTGTTCGCAGGTGTAACCGGAGACAGTTGGGAGCTTGGTTGTGCATTCACCATAACTGACATAACTGAGGGTGAATTATTTGAGGCAGATGTATGTTGTCCTCTATTTCTACAGAGATCAGCTATAAATGTTGTGTTCTATTGTCTATGGTGACTTAGACCGGAGCATCCCTTGAGATGGCACCACTCATCGCAACAGTTTCACCTAACTGAGGTAGCGTTTGCGTGCAGCGTTCTATTGCAGACGCAAATCCATCGGTTGAGTTCGATGCCGGCGCGGTGGAAGAGGATCGAGAGCAGCTGCGCGGAGATGTGAAGCTCCCAAATTCCGTAAAAAACGGACACGTCGAAAATATGACACACACATGTACTTCCTTCTGCATTGAAGGAGTGTTGACAGCTCTTGGCCATTGAAAAACGGGTCGCTCCAGTGCGTAGAACCGGCTGCCGTAGGAACGGGTATTTAGGGATAGATGCCCTTTGATGCAATTAGAATAATTGAATATAGTAACTAGTATGGTAGTTCTACTTCAGTCTAATTTGTTTTCTAGATTATCATGACGTTTATTTTGTAGCTACTAGCCCGCTGTAAGAAACTACTTTTAGGTATTAGCCAGTTGTAACAAAGTTTTACTAGTGGCAGTTTTCTAATTGTTCGGACATTCAGATCTCCAAGAGACTATGCACATCGTTGTCGAAATTTCCGTGGTGTTCAAAGCCACAATTCAATTTTCTGGTTGCCCAATTTTTTAAATGAAATGTATACTAGAAAAGATTTTTCTGTGAATGTTGCAAATTTACCAAATTTTTTCAGGTCTACAAATTAAAGACCGATTTCAAATCAACATTGAACCCGGACTTTTTGAATGGATGACATGGTATCAGGATGGCGCTCCAGATTGGTGTAGTAAGGAGGAGTTAATCGAAGCAAACTTCAATATTAATCCTGATTATAAGCCAATCATGGATAGAGATGATTTGAATGCACCTGTCAAAGAAACCGTTGAAGAATTTTATGCTAGAAATTTTGCAACTATTGAAAAAATTATTCAGACTACAAGTGAGTTTTACATACTATAAGACGAATAAAGGTCTAGACACACAGTGCCCGTACCAGGGCAGCGCCGTAGTCGCCCGTATATCGGGCACATGACCGTACATTGCAAGCGAAACCACACAGTACCCGTACCGAGACCAACCGTGTGTTTGCCATGTGTCCCCGATTCCCGCGATTCTTCCTAGCGACTTTAATTGCATGCGATGCAAACGTGTGTCTATCTATTCAACATTGTAGGATGGCTACACAACAACCCACCTGGCGGCGGCTGCTCAGTGTTCGGCTATGTGTGTATCCAATTTCTTTCCGTGAGCGAGAAAAATTAAACCAAACTAAGCGGGCACGGTCCGCCCCGTGACGTGCAGGTGACTGTCTGTTGTCCGTGTGGGTAGTGTGGACCAGCAGATTGTTTTATATGGGAATATTCGCTTACCGTAGATTGCCAGTATACGGGCGACAACGGCGCTGCCCTGGTACGGACACTGTGTCTAGACCTTAAATATTACAAATATGTGTGTATCGATTCAAATTGATTATTTTTTTTCAGCCGGCAATATTTTTGTTGTAGCTCATGCCGCCAGTTTAGATACATGTACACGAGAATTAATGGGACGTAAAGCTCGAAATTTCAATGAACTTAAATACGCGCTCCATAAAATTCCCTACTGTAGCATCGTTGGCATAGAACAGTTCAAAGACGAATGGAAGTTTATGGAATCGATTAGCTTGCCGATTACACATTCTAAAAATGGAAGGTTTGAAAGGTCATCAGTGGAAACTTCTTAGATTTGCTAAGTGCTTTTTAAAGACAAACTAGATTCGATTCGGGGCGAAACTGTAATTTTAAGGAACATAATGCAAAGCTACATTTCAAAACGAAATATTCTAAAAGAGAAAACAACATTACATAGTAAAGTATTAATGATAAGTGAAATTTTGAATATAACAATTATTTTTATTCGATTTTTTTACATTTTCGAAAATTGGTTGCAAATTTTCGATTATTTGAGACATGAGAGTTAAATTCATAGATTTTGTCAAGACTTTCGATTTTTTATGCTTTACGCCTTTAGGTGAAGTAAAAGATAATGTGCTAAGTAGATAAAGTTAAGTTACTACATTACCATATACAGTAATTATATACCGCATTGGACTGTTTTCATTTTTTTTAAATATGTAGATTTAAGTGTTATTTTCTATTTATACAGATTATAAAACATACATGCCCTAATAAAGACATAATACGTCTTGTATCAACAATATGAAAATCATGTAAGCATAAAAAACAATAAAATTCATGCCAAATATGCGTAAATATTTTTTAGGTTTTTTGCTAATGTAAGTTTGTTAAAGAAAGCTGGGAAATGGTGGTAATTTTTTCATCAAGTGTACTGAAGTGAGATGTTGTTGTAGCAACGCCTGCTGGCGTCGACGGTGTTTTGCAGCTCTTGGCCATTGCTGATGAACGGGTCGCTTCGGTGCGTAGAACCGTCTGCCGTGGGAACGCGAAATAAGCGAATATTGCAGGAAATTGGTAAATTCTGGTATCCAAAGCTCCCTGTTAAAAAAGGACAACTACAAAGTCTACCACCATTTTCAGCATTTAAACCGTATTAGAGGTGGAACATGTGAACTTTTCCGTAAAGTTGAAATTTTATATTAATGGAAACGTCTATTTAAAAATATACGAGGGCGGTTCAAATATGATCGAGACAAACGCTGTAGATGGCGCGCCTGTATGTTTTGAAGGTCGCGGCTTGAGTATGTGATAGCTGGGTCCCTTACGAATAGTGTGGCATAGTTTTCGTCGCGAACGCACGTTTCACACGCGTGCTACGACGTTGAGTGAACATCAAGTGCCGACCGCCATTGCGCAACGTATTGTCATTGGTTTTTTGGTGTGGGAAGGCGTTAAAAACACGGAAATTCTTCGGCGTTTGCAAAATCAGTTCGGTAGTGAGTGCCTGAGTAGGTCTGCTGTGTTTAAATAGGCCAAAGCGTTCAAAGATGGCCACGAAACCGTCGAGAATGAGCCGCATGATCGTCGACCGCGAACCACCATCACACCAGACAACATTCGCCGCGTAGAAAACTCATTTTGGAGGACCGTAGGATGAATGTTCGAAACATTTCGGCTGAAGTCGGCATTAGTACAGGTAGTGTAGAGTCTATCATCCACGAACACCTTTAATATCGCAAAATAACGGCATGATGGGTTCCCAAACTGTTGAACTTCGCGCGCCCTCATACCGCGCGTCTCACGCTCGATACAATATCAGAATTGGGGTGGGAGGTACTAGAACACCCCCCCCCCCCCCCTACAGTCCTGATTTATCACCCTGCGACTACCACATGTTTGGACCACTGAAAGAAGCCCTCGGAGGTCAAAGATTCAACACCGACGACGAGGTAGAGGAGTTCGTGCGCACATGGCTGTCCAAGTTGCCCAAGGAATTCTTCGATACCGGCATCAAAAAAGTCCCGGAGAGGTGGTAAAAATGTGTAACTAGTGAGGGGAATTACCTAGAAAAACTAAATTTTTGTAAATATTTTCGATAATAAATAAATGTGTTAGAGCGTTTATCTCGATCATATTTGAACCGCCCTCGTATTGTTGGTAAAAACTACCAGCTAAAAAATAAATAAAGATCCGTGAATATACGAGGATAAGGTGAAAAGTTCTCGGCCTGACAATGAAAGACTGCGATTTTAAAAAATGATTTTATTTTTCCACATAATCTCCCTTGACTTCAACACACTTGGTTCAGCGTTTCTGCAACATCAGTATTACTTCTTGGATGTGAGAGTCTGGAAAGCTGTGAAAATATTCATCTACGGCCCACTCAACTTCTTCATTGGATGCAAAGCGCTTCCCAGAAACAAATTTTTTAAATTACCTAGCTACCTAGCAAAGTACTGAGGAAGGAAGTGAGTTGCTTCCGAAATACATGTATATACAAGAATAAAATTTATTGTAGTTAGGAGAGCTACTGTTTTTCATTAATTTGAACAGAACTACAAGCGTCGGAAATCAAACTATTAAATTTTTTAAAGTTTGGGAACAGATGGAAGTCTGACGGTGCCCAATCAGGAGAATATGGGGAATGGTCCAGCAAATCGTACCCCAAATCCGGCAGTTTTCCTATCGCCAACGCACACTTGTGTAAATGTGCGTTGTCCTGGTGAAAGATGGTTTTTTTCTTCTTCAAGCCAGTCCTCTCCTCGCGAATTTTGGCGTCCAGCTGATCAAGAAGTTTGGAGTAATATTCGCCTGTTATTGTTCTGCCTTTTTCAAGGTAATTAATTAACAGGATTGCTTTCGCTTCCCGAAACACGCTGGCCATGAGCTTTCCGGCAGATGCAATCGACTTTGCTTTCTTTGGCACTGAAACACCGGCTTCCACCCACTGCTTCGTCTCTGGCGTGTAATGGTGGACACAAGTATTATACATGGTGATAAATCGCCGCACAAAATCGGTCGGATCCCGATTGAATCGGTGGAAAGATTGCTGCGAAAATCTTCCCCCTGTGGTGTGGAGCGTAAAATAATACCACGGCTTTTCCCTTTGACGGCCTGTCGTTAAAACCAACAAACAAGGACAGGATGTGTATGCCAGTAACTTGCACTACCCGAAATCTTCTATACGCTAACGAAACGTCAACTATGCCTCGGATAAGGGCTGACTCAACGGTTATGACTTTTGGCTATCATACAACAAAGATTGGATTCTGGAATGTGCGTACTCTACTGGACAATGGATCAGAAGGTCCCAAGAACGCACGATTTCTTCAATTAGAGAGTGAATTTCTGAGGTATAATTTAAACATCTTAGGGGTTAGTGAGATAAGATGGTGGAACAGCGAAGAATTTATCTCTCCAACGGGTAGCACTGGCCTTGTTCATGCCGCGGAACTATCTTCGAGGATTAACTAATTCGAGCTAACTCACGATGACATACACTACGTTTAGACCGCGGGACTATCTTCGAGATCTAACTAAATCGATCTAGCTCTCGACGATATAAACGTATCGATTTAGTTAGTTTTGGACTTGACTTATCTCTACTTGCGATGCGGAACTGGACTAAAAAAATTGGGACTATGTCGCTGTCATCGCTAATGTTGACGTTGTTGTCGTTTTTTTTGTTCGGCATTTGTTTTGTTTGCAATTTCAGGAAAGCAGTGCGTGATCGCGGGCAAGAAAAAGCCTTTTTGTCGTAAAATTTATATCTATCAAATTTATCTGTGCTGTGAACGGAGAAAGAATAAGAAGAAGTACCTCTCCGTATGGTCGGTATAAACACTCCACCAACAAGTGCTAACACTAAAATGATTTAGTTAAATCGACTTTTAGTTCCACGGTCTAAACGTGGCCACAAACATGTCGCACTAGCTAGTTTTGGTACCAATTTTAGCTCCACTTGCTATGCAGAACTGGACTGAAAAATTTACTAGGTGGTGTTGCTGTCTTCGCTAATGGAGTTGTTGTTGAAAATTATATTTTATTTGTTATATAAATACCTCATCCTGTCCTGAAACTCTGCATTCGTTTCATCCTTTGATTGTAGGTGTGGAAACACGTTTTTATTGGGAGGCTACTGCCCCTTGACATTTTCTTAACCTATGTTACCGCAGTCACAAACCAACAGCTGACATCTTTCATGTTTAGTACCTCTTCGTATGGTCGGTATAAACACACCACGAACAAGTACTAGCTCTAAAACGATTTAGTTCAATCGCCTTTTAGTTCCACGGCATAAACGTGGCCTCTGTAATGCTGTACTTCTGTAGAGCTACCGGTGGTCAGGTGTGGGGCTCCTTTTAACCAGAACCGCACGTAACTGTCTCTTATCCTGGGATCCGGTCTCAGACCGAATCATGACCACCAGGTTCCGGACCAAAATGAGAAACATATCAATCAGTGCGTTCAGAAGGTGGCAAAAGAGCAGAAACCGCTCGCGAGCGGCTCTGCAACTGCTCGCGAGCAGCTCCGGAGCTACTCGGTTTGGAGTCTGCACCTGCTGAACGCTACTTCACCAGCTGACAAATCGACCAGCTGAAAGCTGACGATGACAATTTTAGACTTCAAGTGCCGAAAAGTGGAAAATACATGAATCCCTCGCTTTCCATTACAAAAATCACGAACAACGTGAAAACAAATTCAGAAGCACCCGAAAACCAAAGAACTAGAAGCCGAAAACGGCGAAAACACAACAACCAATTTGATAACTGTCAAAACTCGGAAACTCGCAACATGAGCGTGAGGTTGAAAAAGAAGAAGAAGAACCTGAGCACTGAGCACTGATCAGTGAGCAGAAATATTTCTTGCTCGGTGAAATTTGATCATGATCACCCGAGCGGAAGTTGCTCAGTCACTTCTGAACCCGCTCGTTCTGAACATGTTCGCTGAGCGGAAGTTGCTCAGTTCCTTCTGAACGCACACAATGCTATGCTCCAACTGAACCCGACTGTGTCTTGGCGAAAGACTCCTTCTACGAAGAAGTAAACGCTGTTCAGAGCAGAACACCTAAAGGTGACATTATAATGGTTATGGGAGATTTAAATGTTAACGTTGGCGCTGATAACTATGGGCTCAGACAAGTTGGTGGGAGGGGGGGGGGGGGGGGGGAGACACGGTCTTGGTGATCGTAACGACAACGATGAAAGATTTGTAGAGTTCTGCAACTTTCACAGTCTCTTCATCGGTGGTACTATGATTGAGCATAAGGACCACCACAAAATCAGTTGGTCCTCTGTTGATCGGCGCAGAACACAAAATCAGATCGACCACTTTGCCATTAGTAAAAGATTCAAGAGTTGTCTTATGATCGCTAATGTTCGATTGCATATTGCAGCTGTGCGCCGTCCTACTGACGAAAGACCCAGGCGTCGCAAATTCAATACCAAATTCAGCTGTCTTACAACAATATAATGACCATCTTGCGCAAAAAGCAGCTGAGATAACTAGTCACCTAGATAGTGATATAAATGAAAACTGGGATGCCATAAAAAATGGGTATATTGATAGCGCAGATACCATCCTTGGCACAAACACGGATTGCCGGAATAATCCCTGGATGTCCGACGCTTTATGGCAGCGGATTGTTGAAAGAAAAGAACTGAAGGTTCGTTTGGCTGCAGCATCAGAAGACAATCGAAGCCGCATCGAACTCCTTTACCGTCAGAAAGCTGGAGAAGTTCAACGTAGTGTGCGATAAAAGAGTTTATGCGAATTCTCTTTTAGCCTCAGCATAAGAAGCAGCAAGAAGTAATAACTTAAATGCTGTATACGGTATCATCACGGAGTTTATAGGTGGTCGTAATTCCGACCAACATCCGGTGAAGGATAGTGATGGAAAGCTACTTATCTTGGAAGAAGATCAAATGAGGCAGTGGAAAGAACACTTCGTCGCATTCTTGAACCGTGTAACCTCTGGTGAAGTTCCCCCTCATATAGATAATTTAGCTAACCATCAAATGTGCGTATACGGTCCACTGCCCCGACTAAAGAGGAAATAGTCACTGCAATTATTGCACTAAAACGAGGAAAGGCCGCCGGACTCGACGGTATCTCTGCTGAACTTTATCAAGCAGCGCCAAGCGTAACTGCCGATTTGCTGCACCCATTTGTTGATAATAAGGCGGCTATTACACTATAAAAGTTCTTTTACAAATATCTTTTATGAAAGCTATTTTCAAAGAACTTTTATAAAGTAATAGCCGCCTAAGAAAAGATTTGCGACATGGACGTTGCTTGTTTCAACTACTTTTTTAATATGCTTGCACACCTTCCCCCTTTAGCGGCTAATATCATTCATAAAAGTTCTTTTGAAATATCGTTCGTCAAATATATTTGTAAAAGAACTTTTATAGTGTAATAGCCGCCTAAAGCGTGGAATATAGAGACCTTTCCCACTGAGTGGAAAGCAGGCTTGATCATCAAACTTCCAAAGAAGGCAGCCTCACAGACTGTAATAATTGGAGAGACATTTGTGTGCTTCCTGCCGTTGCCAAGATAATAGCTAAAATCGTCCTGGAAAGACTAAAGGCCCACTTAGAAAGCACAATTGATGAAGAGCAGGCTGGTTTTCGATCCGGATTCTCCTGTGTCGATCACATTAACACCTTGCGAATCATCATCGAGCAATGCGCTGAGTACGATTCTCGGCTTCAATTGCTTTCCATCGATTTCGAGAAGGCTTTCGATAGTGTGAACCGGGACTCTGTATGGGCAGCCTTGCGCAGGAGAGGCATCCCTGAGAAACTTGTGGCTATTATTAAGGCAACCTATGACGGCGCGAAATGTCGCGTTCTGCATAAAGATAAGGTGTCGTGGGACTTTTGAGATTCGCAGTGGAGTTCGGCAGGGATGCATCCTCTCACCGATCCTATTCCTCATAGTGATCGGCGATGTGTTGCATGCAGCCCTATCCTAGACTAGACAGAGGAATCCAATGGATTTTGAGATCTTATCTACAACATCTTGACTACGCTGACGACATATGCCTACTCTCCCACAAAATCATGGATCTGTCCGCTATGGCGTTAGATCTCGACAGGGAGGCAAGCAAGGTTGGGCTAAAGGAAACCGACACCTATTGCCATCAATATTAATGGGCAGCCTGTGGAGAAGGTGGACAACTTCGTGTAGCTGGGTGGAAGTGGTGGTGGAGCAGGACATCGCTCGTGTTATTAACCAAGCTAAATGCGCCTACGGCATGCTGTCCAAAATCTGGCAAAGCAGTTATCTCAGCATGAAGACCAACCTGGGCCTATTTTGCTCCCTGGTACTGTCTATGCTTTTGTATCGGAGTTGTACATGGACAGTTTCCGTTAGTGTTACCAGAAAGCTGTAAGTTTTCGTCAACTCATGTCTTCGTCGAATTTTAAGAATTTTCTGGCCCGAAACAATATCAAATAAAGGGCTAAGTCGGCGTACGGGTCAGATGCCAATCGACGAATTGATACGCAGGCGAAAATGGCAGTGGATAGGTCATATATTGCGCAAGAATGATAACTGCATTGCTTTGCATGCGCATTCACAGGCCGATCCATCGGCCGGTATCGATATCGGGCGACAGATCGGCCTATCGATCGGTGTGTGTGTAACGGACGGTTTGGGGCATCCGAAGATGCCCGTGGGGACGGAGCTTAGGTAGCATAGTGACCGTGAGGGTCGGGCCGTGCCATCTGGCGAAAAAAATGCTTGCTGTAGCTCAGTTCGGGAGATGTGGGCGGGGTTTTCGCCGCTCGTTACCCCTGTCCTTTACGTATAACCAAAAATTCATAGGCCTGGGGAAGACAACACAAACAAGGGAGGTAAAAATGGGGAATTAAAAAAAATAGTCGATAAGGATGGAATGGTTGGCGCACGGATCAGACGCCCACGCGGTCGAATCTGGGTCCGGGTGTAATGGGACCCTCGGCCTCTGGTTTCGTACCACCAACAGATCACTACTCATCAGGTGCTGCTTCGATCTGCCGGTGGGAGCAGCACTACCAGACCATAATATGGTTCATTACATGTGTTGGCATGTTTTAGATAGTTGGTGTAACGATAATCACCTGCATTTAAATGTTAGTAAATGTCATTCAATGACATATACTCTAAAACGTGATCCAATTCCCTTCGTTTACATATATTGTCCGAGATGTCCCTTTAGTTAAAGTAGGTCGCTTTAAAGACCTCGAAATCATTTGTGACACTAAATTAAAAGTTGATTTGAATGTGCAGGACATTATCGAGGTCTGTGCTAGAGCATCCCGCACTGCAGGTTTCGTCCTTCGTCGCTCTCGTACGTTCAATAACATTTCAACCTGCCTTAATATGTTCAATATCCTTGTCAGTGTCCTGGAATATTGCACTGTGGTTTGGTCACCCCATAACGGCTACCTCATCTCTATCCTTGAATCCGTCCAGCGTAGATTCACCCGTATACTTTTGTGCGACTCCCAAATCTCTTACCGCCCTTGATGATCGCTTGGTGCTTTTCAACATCCCTCCGTTAGGAAAACGTAGAGTGTATTTAGATAAGTGCTTCCTCTTTAGTGTCTGCTCCATACACTCGTTGAAAGGTTTGTCGAATGTGATCTCTGTTCGCACATTCACCGGACAGAGTAGAACGCTGTCGCTTTTTGTCATTCCCTTTGCCCGCACTGAGCTAAACTTTCATTCTCCCTTGCTCCGCATGCCGCGCAACCAATATATCCTTCAGTTTGGGCCTTTTCTTACGTCACTCATTTCCTTTAAACATAATTCAAAAAGCATCCTTTTCAGCGGGAGTTGATTTTGTTTTCTCGTTTGCCATAGTTATCCTTTGGTTTTTGAATTTATTTTGTCTATATTTCTTGCTTTTTTTTCTATTTATTTGTACATATTACTTTATTGATTTGCTCAAACACAGTATTACTCATATTATTATGTTTTTCGGGTTTTGTATTTTAGCTTTCTTTCACTTCTTTCCATTTATTAGTTATACCGCTTGTCAACTTTTTATTATAATTTGTTCTGTAATTGGGACCATAGTTCTGTAGGACAGATTTTGAAATAAATAAATAACAGTTAAGGTAAGATGACCTAATACCCAGATTTCACAAAAAAAATAATAGTATTCACCATAAGGCGTCAGATCGCCCGAAAATTGTTAGGTTCAGCACGAAGGACACTGGGTGCGCCACTTTTTTATGCGCAGTGTATTTATACGATGTTTATGGATTTTTCGTTCGGCTCAGAAAATTTTTCGTTGTATTAATGGAGATGTACAAATTAAACCCTTAAAACGGCTGACGTAAATCAAATACCAAACTCAACTAAAGTCCGAAAATATAAGTGTATTTTAACTGTACATATTAACTAAAGGGATTGACCACGCCAATTTATTTTTACATTTTCTAGCATAAAACAATACTTTCTATTTTTTATTATATTTTAAACAATAGCTTATTTATATTAGTTCATTTACTTATTTTTAAAACTTATTGAACACCACGCCGTTTAAAAATATCTGAACATCGCCTCTAGCTGTTTCCGTTCTGTTGTACTTGAGCCAAGCTGGCTTCAAATAAAGCCGTGTTAATCTTATGCTTGCATGATATCAATATTTGACGATCCGTTATAAAACGTAATTCATTGGCCACATATTCTCCAAATGTCGAAAATTCATCTCGATCCCTTGCTGTGTCACGTTGCGGTGCGAGTGTCTCTGCATCCTTGTACACTTTTTTCACTACGGTCATAGGATGCACTTCGCGAGATGCAGTCTCATATACTATATCCGAATAGTAATCATTATTCCGCCTGAAATTCGAGGCGCAGTGTTCCATTTTTGGAATTTTCGCAGAAGGCTCCACTTGATATTTTTCGACTTCCTCGACGACGCGTTCTTGCTCTTCGTGGTGATGACCAGTCTCCTCAACCAAGTGTTCCTCTTCGTAACTGCAGTTATTGGATACAGGTCCCTTGTCATGTTGCCCTGACTCTTCGTGTTCATACACAGTCGCTGTAGTCATGGTTGTGGCATCTGCCACTTGTTCGTCTTCATTCTTATCGTCTTCGGATTCGATGGTTTCTTCGAACAAAACCCGCAAGTCCTTCCGAATCGACATCGAGTTATTAATGGCTGTAGCATCTTTACTAGCAAGCGATACTTGGACGTTGTGAATAGTCCCCGTTGGAGTGGAAAAGGAGATCGGCGCCTGCACTGAAGACTCGTCCACTTTCAAATTCGACAGGTACACAACTTTCGGAGTGATGGAACTGCGTCGTCGAGTTTCCTTGTTGGACCGACAGGCACTTGGATCATTCAAGAACTGAAGGTGGTTGAAGGCAAACCATTTGGACTTGTATGGTTCCGGTCCGTTTCCGGAATTCATCCGATTGATTTCGCGATGATACTGCGTACGCAAAGTATGGAACTTCTTCTCAATATCCGATCCCGTGACACAATTGTCGAACTTCAGGGCTATTTCTGACAACAGAACCTTTTTCGCTTCCTTTTTCCGATAGTCCTCGTGCGTCATATTCCAGAGTCCGGGACGCTGGTGAAACTCTCGGATCAAAATCAGAGTTTTCTCCTTATTCCACTCCATTGTGGCCATTATCTGTGGCGAGCAATAAAACCAATAACAAATGTTTGCATTTTACTGGTTGTGTTTGTTTACCTTTCCGATGTCGATGCCGGAAGTTCCTTATTTCGAGCCCAACCGAATGTTTCAGATTCTCATCAACACACCAAAATGTCCGAGAACTTTGTTTCTGACAGATGTGCCAAGACGAAAGGAAATGTTGCACTGCGACGTTTCTTGCAGCTAGTAAGTGTTGCCGGTTGGGTGTATTCATTTGACAGTGTGTGCGTTCACGTTTTTGAGCGTTGCGGTTATTCAGCAATTCGAGTGCATGTAAACAGAAAAATCAGTGATTTTTTCCGTTTACATGCATTTCAATTGCTGAATAACCGCAACGCTCAAAAACGTGAACGCAGGCAGTTTAGCATGAATGTTGCTGGTAATGCTGCTGAATATGAATTTATGGCCGCATTCTCAAATTGGTAGCGCTACCAGAGTGCTTCCATTTTTGTTCTGTTTCGCAACAACAAAAATGGGAGCACTCCGGCGGGGCTACCACTTATGAATGCAGGCTATGAGTCGATGGCAGCGTTCATAAAAATGCATCGCTGAGTCAGTGCTTTACAACAGCTGACCAACACATTATTTTCGTGTTTTAGAAACGGCATGATGTCTGTCTCCTATGTCAAATGCTATGTTTAGTTTGACATTTGATAGAAAATTCCAGATTTCTTGCTTTGATGAGTCCCAGGTGACATAACATATGGAAACAACTTTCTTTCCCACGATAAGGTTTAACAATCACGTTAAAAACACGACAGAATAAGAATTGAAGTTTGGCAATTGTCGCAAATATCAAATACTGCACTGAGCCAGAAAAGCGGGAAAATTTTATGCTGACTAAAAGTGCAAGCGCATAGTGGCCACGTTTAGACCGTGGAACTAAAAGTCGATTTAACTAAATCATTTTAGTGTTAGCACTTGTTGGTGGAGTGTTTATACCGACCATACGGAGAGGTACTTCTTCTTCTCCTTTCTCCGTTGACAGCACAGATAAATTTGATGGATATAAATTTTACGACAGAAAAAGGCTTTTTCTTGCCCGTGATCACGCACTGCTTTCCTGAAATTGCAAACAAAACAAATGCCGAACAAAAAAACGACAATAACGTCAACATTAGCGATGACAGCGACATAGTCCCAATTTTTTAGTGCAGTTCCGCATCGCAAGTAGAGATAAGCCAAGTCCAAAACGAACTAAATCGATACGTTTATATCGTCGAGAGTTAGATCGATTTAGTTAGATCTCGAAGATAGTCCCTCGGTCTAAACGTAGTGAGTGTTAGCGCTTAGCTCAGCGCAAGCGTTTTTAGGACAAATTACCATGCAGCACTAATCGCTTCTCAGTGCTGACTCAGCGATGCCGTTTTATGAACGCAGCCGATGCGTTTAGTCGCTGGTAATGCCGCTGAATATGTTGAGAGAATACGGCAAACCTTTCTTCAATGGCCTGGTTTTCCTGAGAAGAGAGAGAATATCGAAATCAAATTACAGTAGAGAACGGATAAGTGTAATCGCCTCTGGCAAGGAAATTTATTGCACCTATCCGTTTTTTTCACTTATCCGTTGCAAAGATAGGCCAGTAATATTCAATCAATTTGGGGGTCTTATAGGCAGTAATTGGGAAATATATGGAAATAATTGTAATCCCTTCTATATATTCTGAATACATGCAAACTGTGTTTGCACAGTCGCATAAGATGAGCTTAACTTTTGGAAGGTAAAAATCCGAGAAACTTGAAATTTTATTTCATTTTTCTTATAAATTCTGTGCCTCGCATCGAAAAATTTAATAGGATGTAATCTAAAACGTGCCATACACACACCGATCGATCGGCCGATCCGTCGCCCGAAATCGATATCGGCCGATGGATCGGCCTGTGTATGTGGAAATCGCACCGATCGGCCGATCAATTTTGATCTGCCGATATTTTAGTGCGATTTGCGTGCGATCGATCGGTGACGATCGATTGGGTAGTGTATGTGATTATCGCAAGTGAATGTCAAATTACCAAATTATTAAATTATAAAATTTCAAGGATTCTTATGATTTAAATGGCACTGCAATTGAAATATCAAATATGTGGTGTACGAAAATACCACACACATCCAAATAGTTAACAAAAATGAATCTAGGTTGGATTGGGAGTGAATCATAACCTATTTTTTGAATTGTCATTCGTTATCGCATCGCACGAAAATCGCTGTGTGTGTGTGTGCAGTGGAGATCGGCAGATATTTTGTGGCGATCCATCGGCCGATCGATCGGGCTACGGATCGGATAATGTATGGCGGCTATAAGGAATGTTTAATCCTGCGTCCAATGCACTGCTCAAAGTCAAATTTCAATTCAGCAGTATAGTCAAAATCGATAGTTACAAAATGATAATTTTTGAGGCTTAGAAGAACCATATCGTATCATTTTTCTACCTCACAGATTTTTGAAACGGATGCTCCAAGTGAAAAATTGATTACATAAAAGTTGAAGATTTCAAGTCTATTTTGGGTCATATTTGATCCATCAAAAATGCAAAAATGTCTGTTTAGCGATTTGAACTTTAATAGCTGTATTTCGGTAATATTACGTTTACACTATCCCCAGATTACTTCATCTGCTGCGTAATCTGGGTGTGGTGAGTTCAAAATTGTATGTATCTGACAGTTGCAGATTAATTCAGCTGGCGCAGATGAAGTAATCACGGTATAGTGTAAACGTAATATAAACGTAATATAAGTATAACAGCTAGAAGTTTTGTTTAAATCTCAAATTGTAGATAATTTACTCTAGTTTAAAAAAGCTAAATTTTTTAACAGACTAATTTAGCAGATATTAAAAAAGCAATTAAGTGATTTTTTCAAGATGGCGGCCACCGCCGTGGGTGAAGGAATTAGAAAACTTTTATTTTTCAGCAATGTGCCAATTCATCTAACATATCAAAAATTCGAAACTACTCTAATTATCATAATACAACTATTGTTGTATTGTAACAATAGGACACAGGCAATTTAGTCTTTGCAAAATAGCCGACCATAGTTCATGTTCACACTGCGGCTAAATCACTCGATCTCAGCTCAGTCAATATTACATTAATAAAAAGCAATAACTCAAAAACTATATCAGATAGAACATTGCAGTTAATATTGAATCGCAGCTAATATGTCATCCTAAAAATTAAAAATTGCCCGTAGAAATGAGGATAATTGTTCAATGAAATTGGCTACTCACCCTAAATGTGGTCACTGCGACCAAAGGAGGTCTATTGTGCCGTAGCCTATTCCACCACTCGTACGAAGACTAGTATGTCTTTTCTAGGCGCGATTAAATCTCTCTGGCCCGATAGGTAGCCCAAGGTCGGCTCCACTCATGCGGGTGGTATCTACGTAGTTAACTCCTTTGATTGCCACAGTCCTGTATGGTTGCCTTAGTAGTGCCATCGTATCCTTTTAGACCAATTCGTTATGATTACCCTGGCTGAAGCTAAGCCCAGACCACAAAAGGGTTCCGGCCCGAGAAAATTTAGTGATCAGACTTTCCCTTCAAGTTGGTCCAGTGCTTCGTTTTCCCCAATGCCACAGTGGCACCCAATACAAAAATGTTTGGTTGACGATCGCCAGACATCAGTTCATGAAGTTCATGACACTCATCCACCAGTTTGAAGAGAGCCTATGTGAAAAGAGTGCCTTAATGGCTGCTTGGCTATTGTTTTCCAGAATTACCCTGGTGCAGACCTCAATAGCATGGATCTCGCCTTGAAAAACTCTAGGTCATGTACCCATGTGTTGGGTTCAAAGACGCCCGCACCAGCTCCCTGTTCAGTTTTAGACCCATCGGTGTCCACATGATACACCTTGGGTCTGCGCGAAGATTGCCAATTTCCCATTCCGAGCGATATGGTATGAGAGCTTTGAATTTATTACCAAAGCATAGCTCCGTGGTCATCAAATCTGCGGAGGTTCGATTTATCCTAAGGCGGCTATTACACTATAAAAGTTCTTTTACAAATATATTTGACGAACGATATTTCAAAAGAACTTTTATGAATGATATTAGCCGCTAAAGGGGGAAGGTGTGCAAGAATATAAGAAAAGTAGTTGAAACAAGCAACGTCCATGTCGCAAATCTTTTCTTTGGCGGCTATTACACTATAAAAGTTCTTTGAAAATAGCTTTCATAAAAGATATTTGTAAAAGAACTTTTATAGTGTAATAGCCGCCTAAGAGCATTGAGAGCTGCTGTTTCTTTCTTACTAAATATAGCTTTGAGGCGGCCGGTAGCGCAGCGTGTTGAGGCACCAGTCTCATGTTGACTACCAGCGTTTCGGGTTCGAGTCCCGTCCACGACGACGTTCGTGGCCATGGATGTGCAGGATGTGCATGCTGGCAACTGCATTCTCCGAAACCAGTTTATGTTGTGGGCTGTGTGTTTTTTTTTCAATAAACTTAATTAAGATTACATAATGTTATCACAATTCATTTACAACAAAATAGGGATTTTTTCTTTCTAGTAAAATGAGTATGATATCCAGGTGAAAAGCAGAGAAGACTAAGATAAAACAGCAAAATCTTGATTGGCCACACATTTTGATTTTATTTTTCGGAGTATATGTCTAGTATTCAATCAATTTATCTGATTTCCACGGGCTATTTTTCGTTTTTAAAGTAGGAAATTAGATGCGATTCAGTGTTTATCGCAAAATTCTACCTGGTGTAGTTTTTGAGTCACTGAGTTTTAATTAAAGTAAGGTCGGCGATTTTGCAAAGCTGCATTTGCTGCAGACGCCACCATCAAGAAAAAATCACGTTTTTTTTTCAAAATATCTCCTAAATCAGTCTGTTAAAAAATTTAGTCTAAAGTAAATTATTTATTATTTAAGACTAAAACGAAACTCCTATCTGTTATACTTACCAAGATATTAAGCAATCAAGGCTGATATCGCTTAACAGATATTTTAGCATTTTCGCTCACAGCCGCACGAAAAATGGGCCAAATTGCAAAATGTCGATCACCTTAGACTTGAAATTAAATTACCTTCATCCTTGGTCTTATGAGTTTTTCATTTGGAGCATCCGTTTCAAATATTTGTGAGCTCGAAAATTTATAAAGTGCAATTTTTCTCCTAAGCCTCAAAAATTGCCATTTTGTGACTATCGGTTTGGAGTATACTGCTGAGCCGAAATTTTGCTTTGAGCAGTTCATTCGACGCAGACAGAGTTCAACGGTCTTTAATTTACGTCCTATAAAATTTTTCGACCCGAGGCAACGGTTTGAAGTTGCAAAGAAAAAAGTGATTAAAATTATTTCCAGATCCTTCATAACTATTTCCTCTAAGGCCCAAGAATTGACTTAATTTTACTGACCTATATGCGCATGCAAAAACCAATGCACTTATCCGTTGCAATTCGCTTGTGTTTATGATATGCCTGTCATACATTTGCATGTCACTTAAGGGTGTTTTGCACTTATAGAGACAATATTATATGAAAAATAGGTGAAAAATTACCGGGCTTATATATATTTTGCAGTAATGTGGTTTTTGCACTTAAGCGTTTTGCATTTATCCGTTCCATACTGCACATACCCGAGAGAAACAAAGCAATTGTTTGGCAGCTTGGCTGCTCTACTGTATGGTCCGGGCGGGTGTTCCGGGGAAATGAAATGGGATTGTAGTTTGGCATGTTGGTTCGGGATTATATCGTTCGCGCGGGATTCCGGGGTAGAGGGCGCGTGTCTATCTTTTTTGTAGCGTAAGCGTGTTCGTGCCACCGTAATAACGAAATAATAGCACGTGAAGGTACTAAAACTAACTGCGCATTTATTAGATGTTAAAAGATACATGAAAGATAAAAGTACATACATGTTAATCGATTGAGACGCGGACCTCGGCTGACTCGGAATCGGAATTAGCGACGATGGTGAAATTCCAAGAGACGCTCCTTGCTAGCGATCGCGGCGTCTCTGGTGGAATCACGGAGAACCCTACAGTTTACTTTTCACAAAGGGCGGCTGTTCGGCAAAATTTTTGAATACATTTTTAGTGATTTTCACACATACTATGAAAGATGCTGCACACCAACAAAGATCTAAAAGGCGTAGGCAACTTTTCTGTATTGGGGGCATTGATTTGGCGCGTAAATTTGAATTAAATTATCGGCAAAAATTTTACTTTTATGTATTCAATGTTCTTGCAATGTGCAAATGCGAATTATTTCAGTGTTAATTGGATTTTTTTGTGACACTTGGTCTCATTCTGGACACCAACTTGGTATGCATCTGTTCTGTAGTTTAGCTCGGGAGAGAATTTGAGAATAAAAAAATATTTGGTCCAGTTGCGGGGATTGAAACGTAGAAGACCGCAAAAAAATGCCCGGTGCGTTACCGAGCTAAGCTGTAGCATACTAAGTTGGTGTGCAAAATGAAACCAAGTGTCACACAAAATTCCGGTAAAAATGTATTTATCCAAAATGCAGGGGGCCAAGACCCGACGTCGGACTGTCGCGCTACAATGATGATGATGATGATAGCAACCATAATTCATTCCTGTGGCAAAGGTATATTTATAGTAGGGGGATTCATGCTCACGTCGTTAACGTCGTATAGATATTTGTCGTAAAGTGGTAAACTTCTGTCATTTTACTATGGAGATGACAGAAGTTTACAACATATACGACAGGGAGTGTGAATCCCCCTTGTATATTTGGAGTATTTTCATCGTGGCTACATTGACTAGTATTTTTTTTTATGGATTTTAACAAAAGTCCATGACAGATTACATTCTGGTCCGCGTCCACATGGACGCATGGTGGGACGACTTTATGTCGTGCAAAATACCGTATTCTTACTAATACAAAATTGATAGTTTTGGGCTTGATTTAATATGGATTGACCTTTCAAACTAAGTATTAAATTTAGTCCGGTCCCCGCTGTCATAAAAAGGGTAGATTGACGACTAATGCGAAAAATTGAATACTTAGAACTTCAGTCAACTCGATCATATTCTGATCTTCCAAAGCACCTGACGAGAAGAAATTATATTACGTCTACACTATAGCCAGATTGCTTCACCAGCGGCTTAATCTGGGTGTTGTGAATTTAAAATCGTATGGATTTGACAGTTTCAGATTCATTTCAGCTGGCACAGATGAAATAATGTAGGTGTAGTGTGAACGTATAATAATATAACCCAAATGATTTACATACAAAATGTTTTGAATTCCATGTATTTAGTACAAATGCACCACCACCTGCATCTAAGGCCCGACATCGGGCTGTCGCGCCGCGATGATGATGAGTACAAATGTACATACATGCTACTACCATTTGCTCCGATGCTGATTTGATGAACGATGTCATCAATGATTCTGCATTTTGCATATCATCATCATCGTGACGCAACAGTCTGACGTCGGGTTCTGGCCGCCTAGATCGTTGTCCTCCAATTATCTCGGTCACGTGACCACATCCTCCAATCTTAGAAGCCCAGTAGTTGCTCGGCGTCAGCATATACTGAGCTCTCCCAATGAGCTCTCGATCTTCCTGGCAGACTCGCTCCGACGACGCGTCGTCCGTTCGTTACTTATGTAGGCATGCGAACATCGTTCATTCGTTGTACATGTAATGCCCATTGAAGACGTTGTAGTTTGACGATTTTGGAAACTTCCAGCTCATCGTAGCGTTCATACAACTCATGGTTGTACTGGATGCGCCACCCATCTCGGTAGTAAATTGCTCCGAAAATTTGCCGAAGGACTTTCCGTTCGAACGTGTTTTCGATTTTAGAATGGCAGAAACCTAGAATATACAATAAATTAGAAAAAAACATGATTACTTTTATTTAATTGTGAGTGAATTAGTACTTACCGTCATTTACCGACTGTTTTTGCGTATTTTCAAACTCCTTCAATTAAAATTGTTTAATCACAACAACCTTGTGGTACTGTCTTGCGGAAAACTGTAAATATATAATGTACATTAAAAATTTAATTTCAATATCAAATTTACCAGCTCCCCTAAAAAAAAATATTTTAGACTACGCCAATGGCACACAACAAAAGACAAAAATCATTTGGATGACAAAAGTCAAGTCGGCGATTCTTGTTTGCTTACACTGGACCGAATTCGTAAAAAATGCCAATTGTAAATGAACACCGTGAAAATTACCAGTTGATTTTAAGGAGACTTCATCACAAATCATATAAATATATACTTACATGTGAAACGATACGCAATTTGGACGTAAATACGTGGTGTTTTCGCGACCCGGTACAATGCACTTCATTATTAGTTTTATAAAAGTTCACGGCAATGGCACGCGCTAATTATCGGCACAATTACTTTTAAATTCGTTTGGAATCGAGTAATTAATGTCAAATCGGCTAAACACAAGGCGAGAGCACTGGTATTTAGTCGCGAAACTGACGATACGACAAAAACTTTTGATCAGGTGGCTTTGGAATGACGTTTCTGTCCAAAGTGACACAATCGTCCAATGACGTTTGTGTCCAAACTGACACAATCGTTCTACAAACTCAAAGAGGGGGAGAGTGACGGGATTACATTTATGTTTCAAACACGTATGGGCTCTGTGTGGAAACCCCCGTTCCATATTATCTTCTAGTTCTTTGACTTTTCACCAGATGGTATAACTTGGAATTACCACAGAGTACATATAGAAAGAGTCTGAACTCAGTAGATAATAAGCAAAGGTTGCTCATAATGTTTTAGCTGCCTATGTGTTGTGCTCACTAGTCGATACACAATGCATACGCAAAAAGTGAAAAGTAAGGTCCCCACCATATACCATGCGATTCGTCGTCAGATCGGTCACACGATATTATTGTAATCACCACATTGATTGCACAGTGTATGTTTTATCGTTGACATTTTTTTACAGTTTCATACAAATTTGACCCTCTGATATTTTGTGGCGATCCATCGTCAGATTGATCCGAAGATGAATAGCAGTGTCATTTAACGATGAATCGCATAGTCTATAGGAGTCTTATGGCCGCCATACATTATACGATCCGTCGCCCGATCGATCGGCCGATGGATCGCCACTAAATATCAGCTGATCAAAATTATATGGAACTGTCAAAAAAATCGTCAACGATAAGCGCATACACAGGCCGATCCGTCGCCCGAAATCAACATCGGCCGACGGATTGGCGTGTGTATGTGGAAATTGCACCGATTTTTTAGTGCGATTTTCGTGCGATCGATCGGTGACGATCGATTGGGTAGTGTATGTGATTATCGCAAGTGAATGTCAAATTACCAAATTATTAAATGATGAAATTTCAAGGATTCTAATGATTTCAATGGCACTGCAATTGAAATATCAAATATGTGGTATACGAAAATACCACACACATCCAAATAGTTAACAAAAATGAATCTAGGTTGGATTGGGAGTGAATCATAACCTATTTTTTGAATTGTCATTCGTTATCGCATCGCACGAAAATCGCTCAGTGTGTGTGCAGATATTTTGTGGCGATCCATCGGCCGATCGATCGGACGACGGATCGGATAATAGCCGCCATACATTATCCGATCCGTCGCCCGATCGATCGGCCGATGGATCGCCACAAAATATCTGCCGATCTCCACTGCACACACACTGAGCGATTTTCATGCGATGCGATAACGAATGACAATTCAAAAAATAGGTTATGATTCACTCCCAATCCAACCTAGATTCATTTTTGTTAACTATTTGGATGTGTGTGGTATTTTCGTACACCACATATTTGATATTTCAATTGCAGTGCCATTTAAATCATAAGAATCTTTGAAATTTTATAATTTAATAATTTGGTAATTTGACATTCACTTGCGATAATCACATACACTATCCAATCGATCGTCACCGATCGATCGCACGAAAATCGCACAAAAATATCTGCAGATCAAAATTGATCGGCCGATCGGTGCGATTTCCACATACACAGGCCGATCCATCGGCCGATATCGATTTCGGGCGACGGATCGGCCGATCGATCGGTGTGTGTATGGCACGTTTAATGTATGGCAGCTATTATATCCACGTCCATTGCAGAAAGAGAGATCAGTGGGTTGTTGGAAACTCGAAACATGAGTGAAAATGCATGAACGCAATTGTGTGTGGATGAAAATGCGGTAACTTACACTTACACATATGAAACTGATAAACCATAAACGACGGTGGTATTACTTGAGGATCAAAATTCTTGATTCTTGTGATTCTTTGTCAGAATTCTAGATCGAAGTCCTTGATTGTGGTTCTATCAGTGATTTAAATAACAAGTGTTTAATTTCTAAATAAAGAATTTAATGTAAACGTAACAGGAAACATCTTCCTTCGCAACGCCTTAATTCAAAATAATATTAACATAAACTCAGAAACGCAGTGTCATGTCTGAAATTTATTTCGTAAAAATAAGAAACATTGTTGACTAGATAATCGCTCTGAATGTGAATAATTCTGGTATCGATTTCGAATTTTTGCGTTCATATCATGAAAAAAAAACACAAAACACGCCTATCAATAAAACGCTTAGAACATAGAGGCATGGAATGAGCTTGTCGTGCATGTCTCCATAGAAACAGTGGCTCCAAAATCTGGGTACTAAGTCGACATGTGGTCGACAGTTAGCTAACTCAGTAGACCGTTTATTAATTATGAAATTTAAATATTGACAAGAATTGACGTTTGTTTATGCACAATTCGACAGTGCGGTCAACATTATGTCAATACCGAAACGCCTACTGAGTAGGCCGGCTGTCGATAATCTGACAAGAATTGACCTTTATTCATGCACAATTCGACAGAACAGTCAACATATGTCAATATTAAACAACAACCGAGTAGGCTGGCTGTCGACTTATTCGCCAAATGTTGGAGCCAGAGACATACAGGATAAGCTCATTCCCAGAGGTTGGACAAAATTATTCAAATCAATAATTATTACATTATTATTATTCGTTTTTCAATATTCAAAATAATAATTATTGTTTGACATAATCATTTCCCAGAGAAAAAATAATTATTACAATCACAATGATTTGTTCAAATTTGTAATAAATATTTATTATTTTTTATTACTTTTTTTTCGCGAAGTCAAGGCTCCTGCGATTATACGATTGTTATAAGTATATACGATTTTGATAAAAGAGTGCAATCTCTGCACCGATTTTTGTCATTAGTGGTGCATTTTAAAGGATCTTGCAAACAACGAGTCGAGGAAAGGTTTTGACACCAGAAGAAAAAGGCTAAATAGTTGCCTGTAAAGAGTTCCGACTAACTTATTGGGATACTGCCCAAAAAATTGGAAAGAGTAAGTCGGAAGTGTATTTTTTTTTAATCAGTTCAACTACGGAAAAACATGAAGGGGGTGTACAAGAAGAGCGACTACACACAGTGAAGAAAGAAGAATTATTAAAGAAGCCTGAAATTCCCACTGCTCTGCACAATATCATGGACCGGCTAATGAACAAAATCCACTTTTAGGAGTATGCGGCTGCGTCTGTGATGTGTATTTGAGTAAGGAAGCGAGTGCAGTGGCTAGCCAAAAAACATGGAGTGCATTCACCACGCTCGTTTTATCCGGATCGCTACGGAGCGCTCCGTAGCGCTACAACCCCTCCCGGTCGTGATTGCAACCGCTCCTTCCATCCGCTCCGGAGCGGTTACTTCCCCTTGGTAGCAGAAATTTTTTACGCTCTCTGGGCATGTAGCGCTACATTTGACAATTCGCAGCTGGTATGTGTGTTGTGATGTTTGTGTACATCAAAAGCGCAAATAGAATCCCCGTCTATGTAAATTCACTGTCTTCTCGTCTTCGATTTGATATTTCCTTGTTTCGTGATGTGCCAAAGAAATGTTTTGCGATGGAAAATTGGCAATTGTCAAATATTTGCGTTGTCACCTGTTTGTCAGACATTTCATATGTAGCGGTTCAATCACGAAAGAAATGTTGACAGGTAGCGTCTCCTCAAATGTGTAGTGGAGGGGATGTAGCGTTCTGTAGCGAAAATTTTTCACATGAATGCAGGCATGCTCACGCGCAGTGTCGATGAAATGCAGTTCGTTCGTTCCACTGAACGTAATCTGGGCAACACATGTTACGTCTGTGTCTAGGAAGAAATAATTGTTATTTCAAAAGAAATAATAATTATTGAAGAATCCGCAATCTGCATTATTCATTTGTAATTATTATTATCATTATTATTTGATGTTTGATGAGATGATAATAATTATAAAAATTCAATAACATTTTCGTAATAAATATTTATTATTTAGTTGAAAAATTATTATTTCCATTCTCTGCTCATTCCATGGCTCTATATTCTAAGATAAAATGTTGGAAGAAGCGTGCAATCTAAATAGTAAATGACAAAATACAAATTTTACAGGAAGGACAAAACTCTGTCTATTTCAATGGCTACATTCATTACGCACATCAGCTGGCCTACTGTTAAGCCGCTTCTAAAGCCGCTTCTAAACGATGCTACGAACACCTTCCAACGTTGGATGCTTGATGGTTCGTAGCATCGTGTGGCCGAACGTCGAGCTACGAGCTTCCAATGTCAAGCGTCGAACGTTCGCGTTGGAAGACGTTCGCTCTATTGGCGAATTTCGTACCCGAATCAAAGGAATTCGAACGTTCCAACGTTTGAACGAAACAATTGCCGAACCGTTGAGCAGAAACATTTGAAGCAAGCTCGGTTGCAAGGCACGACGAATTTGGTAAACCGGATCCTTTTTTTTAATTAAAAAGTATCAACACGACAATACCACCATGGCGGCAGCAACAGATGCTATCTCTTCTTCCTTCCGCCATCACCGTGATTAGTAATTTCAATTTAATTTATTAATTGACAGCTCGGCCAAACCGTCAAACGTTTGAATCAAACGATCGAATTGCCGTTGCCGTTGAGAAGATACATTTGTAGCTTCAATTGCCAAATCGTTTGATTCAAACGTTGGATCCAACGTTGGATCGAACGTTGGACGCATCGTTTAGAAGCGGCTTAAACGATGCTACGAACACCTTCCAACGTTGGACGCATGATGATTCGTAGCATCGTGTGGCCGAATGTCGAGCTACGAGCTTCTAATGTCAAGCGTCGAACGTTCGCGTTGGAAGATGTTCGCTCTGTTGGCGAATTTTATACCCGAATCAAAGGATTTCGAACGTTCTAACGTTTGAACAAAACAATTGCCGAACCGTTGAGCAGAAACATTTGAAGCATGCTCGGTTACAAGGCACGATGAATTTGGTGACCGTTTTGGGATCAACACAGTGTGAAGAATTAGGTAATTAATCGTTTAAATTAAAATACGTAATGATGATGACAATGATGATAAAATATATTTGTAATTGTTGAAAATGGAGTGGAATAATGATGTAATTTTGAAGTTCATCGGTCTATATGAAAAATATCCTGTTTTGTGGAACCTGAAATATCCAGGGCACAAGAATCAAAAGTAGCAGAACGACAATACCACCATGGCGGCAGCAACAGATACTATCTCTTCTTCCGCCATCACCTAGATTAGTAATTTCTATTTATTGTAATTTATTAATTGACAACTCGGCTAAACCGTCAAACGTTTGAATCGAATTGCCGTTGCCGTTGAGAAGATACATTTGTCGGTTCAATTGCCAAATCATTTGATTCAAACGTTGGATCCAACGTTGGATCGAACATTGGACGCATCGTTTAGAAGCGGCTTAAGGAATTTGTTTTACGAATTTTCTCTGCGGACTTTCTGATATTCCCAACATGCTGAGCCAAATGTAATTGTCTTCTTCACAAAAATTTTTCCGCTAACTGGGATCAGCATATACAGTAAGTATGCTCAAAAGTGCCATGGTGGAGACTACGAAGCCTTTTATTTACCATTAAATTCGTAAATGAATACTTTTTGTTGTTAAAATATTACAGAAAAATTAAAACTCTGGACAATCAGTGTTATTTATCACTTTAATCACATAAATCATATACAATTATTTTGTGCCCTAGAGTTACAAATGTATAATGACACGGCCAAGAAAATAGTCAAACCATTTCATATAAGGCAAATTATAAAAACTTTTAACGTTAAAATAACAGACTTTACCATTTACCAGATCAACTTATTGAAATTAACTTTTCTGAAGCGCTTTGATAATGGATGTCATTGTTTCCTACCATTGGCACTGGCGACAGGAAATGTAGCAACGTTTCTGTATATTTCGGCAAATAGACAAAGCTCGAAAATACAACCAGCGCTATAATTAACAACACGATACCATCTGAAACAGACAAAAAAAAAATAATCAAAAAATACAATAGCGGAGCAACTCGACACATCTGACTTTTGTATGCTAAACGGAGATACTCTCACCCACTTAATGAGATCTTGTTCCAGCTCTCCAGATATCCCCATATCAAGTGCTTGCCTCATTAGTGCAGCTTAATGGGAAACTGTTCTGACGCTTTCGTCCGATCACCTTCTGATCTTAATCAAACTCGATCGTTCAACAAACATTCAGGAATCAGACCATCGAACCTTCACCAACTACAATTACACTAATACAGCTTTAACTGCCCTACCAACACCATCTGATGTTCGCGTGGCTGAAAAGAACTTCAGGCGAGTTGTGGTGAAAGCAGCAGCCAAATTCATATCGACAGGTCGAATCCCTGAAGTTCGACCCAATTTTCCAACATCAGCTCCAAAATTGGTAGACGAAAGGGACAGAATGCGCAACACCAACCCAGATGACGCTAGAATTAGGGAGCTCTACGCTACATAGTCAAGTCACCGAGCATAGAAGGGTCAATGGCCTTAACAGCTATAACTTGAAATCTGACATCAATAGACTTTGCACGACTGTCGGGGCCCTGACTAATCCCACTGACCAACGAGGGGATGTTGCTATCCAATTTGGTAATAACGTGATTAAGGACCCTACACAATGCGATTGTCTTTTTAATAGACAATTTGTTGAACATTCGCCAGCTGACAAATACGAGTATAAGTGTCACCATACACTGTCGAACTTGAACTCGATCTCGAACATGTACAAGTGGAGCGGTTTTCTTGACGTTTATGTGAAGTGTATGTGTGTGTCTTGAGCTATTCGGAGGACATTTGTACCAGGTTCGGACAGTGTATGGTGACACTAAGCGTAAAATTTGTAGGAAAACCCGCAACGAAACCGTCGACCAAACGTACCAATTCTCTTCTGACGAAATAGCAACTGCCATACGGAAAGCCAAGAGCTCTAAAGCATTAGGTCCCGATGGATTATTCAGGATCATGCTCGAACACCTTGACTTGCCAGCATTGGAGTATCTAATGTCCACTCTTAATCTATGAAATCGCGACGTCAGTAATTCCCGAAGTGTGAAAGAAAGGAAGGGTGGTCTCTATCCTGAAACATATCGTACTATCACCCTACTTTTACCAGTTGCAAAGACGCTTGAAGCGCTCCTGCCTAACCCATTTGGAATTAGCCAACCATCAACAGGCAACATAGCACGATGACGGCATTGGATGCCATATCATCGCAAATCTAAAATGGCCTTAATGACCAGGGCGTTCGGCAAGGAGGAATTCTATCGACCACTCTGTTTAACCTCTATCTGTCAAGGCTCCCAACACCAACTGAAGGACTTCAAATTATCAGCTATGCTGTTGTTGTTGTTAATTGCCTTGACCTTCCAGGGTCATGGGTGCGTCAACGTCTCTAGCATTTCTATGCCTTGTTGACGTTTCGATAGTATATCCACTTTTCGAAAGTGCAGTTGCTAACGTCCACCTCCTATCTGCGCCGTCTATATACTGACAAGCTCGGACCACTGTGAGAATTTAGTTTTTGATGGCGCCGAGATTTGAACTCAGAGCTCTAGATTAGTATCGTAGAGCGGTGACCCAAAGACCACGGCCAGCGAGTGCGACCAACGGACGCAAGCGGACGATTGTTCTATTCTAGCCACGGGTAATAATATTGAACACATGTGCAACTTAACCAGTATCTTGAAAATCTCTACACCTTCTTCGTTAAGAAGAACTTGCAGGTATCTGCTCCGAAGTCTCCTGCTAAAATTTTCACTTCTTGGAGCAAAGAAGTCAGAATGAAACTGAACATCTTATCCCACCGATGAACCATCCAAAAATCCTCGGTGTCACCCCCTGATAGCATGGCCACATCTTCTGCCCATACATCAATCATCTGCGACAAGATGAGAAGCAGGAAAAAAGTACTCAAAACTTTTGCTGGCAGTGGTAAGGATAAGGAGACCCTACTGGTAGCCTATAGATCTATCGGTAGATGAAATGCAATGCAAATTATGCAGCCCCTATGTGGTCTCAATACCTGAGTGATAAACTATACTCAATTGCCCTAACCCCTTTTGCGGCATAGCGCGTCAACTGTTCCATGTGGCCCAGTTGACGTTTCGTTGGCTTAAACTGGTTTCGGAGAATGCAGTTGCCAGCATGCACCCGCTGCACATCCATGGCCACGAACGTCGTCGTGGACGGGATTAGAACCCGAAACGCCGGTAGTCAAACATGAGACTGATGCCTCAACACACTGCGCTACCGGTCGCCCCGTAGTCTTATTAAAATGCTGCACTATGCACTGTGACAGGCTGCCTTCTGGTGTCTAATCAGGAGCATCTACACCAAGAGACCCGCTCGGTGGCCGTGATCGTTCGGTCACGGCTCTACGATACTAATCTAGAGCTCGGAGATCAAATCTCGGTGCGATCAAATCTCGGTGCGATCAAAAACTGCCTGTGAGTACTAACAGAACTCTCACAGTGCTCCGGGCTTGTCAGTATAAAGACGGCGCGGATAGGAGGTGCATGCTAGCAATTGCACTTCCGAAAAGTAGATATGCTACTGAAACGTCAACAAGGCATAGCAATGCTAGAGATGTTGACGCGCCCATGCCCCTGGAGGGGTCAAGGCAATTAGAGATAGAGACACCAAGAGATCCATATGGTCCCACTAAGATCCTCCTCTAATCGAATTAATATATAGTAGGATATTATCGACGTGAACACGCGCACTACAAACTTATGGACAGAACACCACTTCCACGCAATATTCGTCGCTACCTAAGAAACCTTGAAAGAGATGTATATTCAAGACCTCCTACAGAACTGCTATCGCCACGTTACATAGGGAAGAAATTCAGAAGTCAATCAAAGATCTGTACTCGGTCAACTCAGGTCTGGATGGTGCTCGCGAGTAAATTCGTACTTGTCTCGTGTTGACCCATCGGTTCTGAATACCTGACAAGCGTGTGACGACAATTTGCCCCCTCCCTGCATTCTTCAAACTGATGGCAAGAATAGTCTTAATCCGGATAAGGCACACAGTTGACCGCACACTGAACGTTGAACAGGCTGGTTTTCGCGAGGGCTTTTCATGTAGCGACCACATCAACACCCTCCGAATTATTATTGAACAATCCGCAGAGTGGAGATCCCCATTACATCTCATGTTCATCGATTTCGAGAAGGTGTTTGACAGCGTTGACCGGGAATACATCTGGAAGGCTTTACGTAAGAGAAGTATCCCAGATAAAATTATATCCATCATCAAAGCGTCCTATAAGGGAGCCCAATATCACGTCTTACATAAGGGTAAGCTTTCAGATCCTTCGAGGTACATTAGAGTGAAGCAAGGCTGTATTTTGTCACCTATATTGTTTTTGATTGCCATTGCCAACGTACTCTGCAGCACGCTCCATGAACACCAGAGCAAAGGTATTAGATGGAAGCTGTTTGAATACGCTGACGATATTTGTCTTCTTTCAAATAGATCGGATCATCTAAGTCAAATGACGGATGCTCTGCACCGCGAAAGTCGCAATGCGAGGCTAAACTCAATGCTGCCAAAACTAAGTACTTGAGCTTGGATCCAGGAAGACAGAGCGAAATTTGTGTTTTGAGGCAGACGGTGGAAAAAGTGAACAATTTTTGCTACTCGGAAGCGTAGTTACAGTAAATGGTGGAGTGGATGCTGATGTACTGTCTCGCATCAATAAGGCTCGGGCAACTTTTTTCAGTTTGACTCCTTTCTGACAAAACAACATCTCCAGATGTACGAAACTCAGGATCCTTGAAGCCAATGTAAAATCAGTGCTTCTGTATGGCTGTTCAACTTGGAAGGTGACCAAGACGATAACAACTAGATTGCAAACTTTCGTGAATCAGTGTCTACGGCGCATCCTACACATACGCTGGCCGGAGGTCATTTCTAACGGCGACCTCCGGTTCATTACTGGCCAGGACAGGATAAACACCTCTATAAAAAGGCGAAAATGGCAATGGATAGGTCACGGTTCGAAAAGGGCCGGAAAACATTGCTAAACAGGCCCTCGATTGGAACCCACAGGGAACCGATGCAAATCGCCGCGTTGGACGCACTAGAAACACCTGGAGAGGATCAGTTGAGGTCGGGGGTAACTCAATAGGCGATTGGTGTAGACAGCTGAAGACGCTGGCGGCAAACAGGACGAGGTGGACAGTCGGCGTGGTTAATGCCCTATGCCTCACATGGGGTTAACAGGAACCAGAGAGAGATTGTTTGTTGTGATTGCTTACATTGATGGTATGACGTATAACCAATTTATTGATCGGCCGCTAGTGTGAACCTAATGTTATTTACACATGAAATCATTAGCACTTATTGAGTCACCCTACATGCATGAATTTGACGTGTGGCAACTTTATCTAGGCAAGCGATAGCATAATAATTGATGGGGACGCAGCGTGTCTATATTCAGATTTGTCCAATTTAGTAAAATGGGTAGCGTTAGCGAAATTACGTATCAACTTACTGATCAATTTCCGCTCCCATGGCTCAAACATATAGATGCAAGTCGCCAACTCATACTGCAGATAAACATATGATATCCACTTCTTGATTAACTCGAACATCGTGAAATTCTTTGTGTGTCCTTACAACTAATAGTCGCCGAGTTTGTTTTGTCTACAATAGATAGTGGGCTTATCTAGAAAACACTTTTCGCCGACTAATTCAGAACAAAAAACAATATTCGACTGTCGCTCGTTGACAGTTGCAATCGTTGTTATTTTTCGAAGATGGACCGACGATTTGACAACTATTTGCGAATGTTGATAAGTGCCATCTAGTTACCGATAGCACACCGCTCAGAGAAGAGGGAAAAAATGAAAAAAGGAATTGAAATTCATTACCCGCATAGTGAATGGGTGGTATGCATAAAGTGAGTCGAGTGGAGTAAAGCTGAGTTGACAGAATTCCACTCAATTTTCACTATGGAGCGGATAGTAGTTTTATGCATACAACTTTTTCACTCGATTCACCGAACATAGCAGACTCAGGAATGTCCTCAATAGACTTCACTCTTGAGTATATCCTCATTATTATGCATACCACCCAATAACTATGGAGGATATACTCAACACTAAACTATTTGAAGCAATTCCAGTCGTAAAAAGTGAACAGAGAGACACACGCCCTCCACTGCGCAACACCCGCGCAGTCTATATAAAAGCACAGGAAGCACGTAAGATGTCATCCCCTCTCTTACTTCTACTATTGGAACAATAACATTCCAGTCTGTCTCTCTGCCGCGGAACACCCGCCCGGTCCATATAGAAGCGAAAGAGATGTCAAATTTCCGAATTGCTTCGTTTCTCTCGCTCTTTTTCATTTCCTCTGATACTCTCTCTCCAAAGGTTATTAGTTACGCGTGATAGTTTAAATAAATTGTGTGTGTTTTTCAATCGAAGTATTTTCATTAAGGTCGACATACACGGGAAGCATTTTGGTCGCGAGCATGCATCGAACCACGTCAAACTCAATAGAAAAGAAAATTCCTCATTTCCACCGTTCTATGATATTTGATGGTTCGATGGAAGTTCGGTCGTGGTTGTGCTCGTTCATGTGTGGCGACCTTTATTCAGCACAAGAATATCTAACGAACCTGGCTTCGGTCAGGAAATATCACAGTATACTCATTTTATGAGAAATTTTATTATCTACATTTTTTTCCTCGGCAACTTTGTTGTACAATGAATGACAAAAAAGATAAAAGGGAAAAAACTTGGAAAAACGTGAGGCAAAATGATTTTTCTTGGGAAATGTGCGAATTTGATAAGCATCTATCCCTTAAAGTATAAAATATACGGAATAATGATGTGATTCAATATTTTTGAGAATTTAGGGCTCTTTAATTTTTTGGTCATAAAACTTTTTCTACGGGAAACGGTTTTCGAGATATATACGAAACAAAAAACCGAAAAATGGCACCTTCTTTGTCCTCACTCCCAGTGGCGGCGTGTCACAGTGGGTAGGGTGGGCAATGCTGACCCTACGAATTTCTCAACACATTGCTCAATTTCGTCTTAACATATTGTAATGTTTCCTCTGCTGAGTGAAATCAAAACGAAACTAGGTTCGTTAGATATTCTTGTGCTGAATAATGAAAACGCTTCGATTGAAAAACACACACTGTATTTACTAACGAACTACACAGGCGTACTAACAACACGCTAAAACGTCAAACTAGCTCTAACAATAACGACGGCACTACTTCCCGCTTCATTATCAATGTTTTTGTTTGGAGAAGGTTCTAGACTATAGATGGCTCGAGAATCGCCTAGTGTCCATTCAATTTTACTTGTCATCGATCATTCGAGATTATGATGAAGCTTAGTACAGTGCGTGTCGTAAGAGATACCCACTCCATACACGCAACAATATTTATACATACCGCTTTCTTTGATATTAATTGAATTACATATAAATGATAAATAAAATTCTTAACATGGAAATTGCCCGTTCAACATTCATGCCTGTGTTGCTGGCATGTGTACATTTTCTTAATATGCAAGTGATCATTTCTAGCCATTCGCATTGGAACTGTAAGGCCCTAACCAGATTGAACGAAGAATGCAGCAGCAGCGGCAGAAGCAACAACAACAACAGGTAGATCTGTCATCGTCGCTGTGTCACCGCGACAGATCTACCTGTTGTTGTTGTTGCTTCTGCCGCTGCTGCATTCTGCGTTCAATCTGGTTAGGGCCTAACTCTCAAACTGCATCAGGCGATGAATATGTACGGGTGCATACACAGGTTTTGCAGGTTCTTCTCCTAAAGTGGCATTTCAATTTTTAACTTTTTTTTTGTATAAAGAGAAAAGAGTAATTATGTTTTAAATAGCTTCCATATTAAATTTCAATTATTTTGGCTCGAAGATTCTCTGGCGAACACACACCATCCGGAATTCCGGACAACGTCAAACTAGCTCGAACTATCTGTTTACGGCAGATAACGATTATTTCCTTTCCGCCTTATAGCGATCCGACTTCCACTGAGTGTCGAGCCTTACTACTTCTTACTTCCTTTTGTTCTTGGTGACATCTGCCTTTATATAGCTGCTATGTATGTATTCGTCAATTAGCGGAGATTCTAAACGTTTTGAGATGTTCTAGTCTCGGGTTTCCACTACTCAACGAAGGTTCGAGAATCTGCTAGTGCCCATTCAGTTGGTACTTGTTATCGATCATTCGAGATTATGATGGAGCTTAGTACAGTGTGTTTCGTAAGAGAGACGTACTTCGTACATACAACAATACGTTTTGTCATAATAACCGATTGTTGGTCGGATGAATGGATAGCTAAGATTTAGTATTTTAGAGTTTAAATTGACGAAATCAATTTATCGTTTCATCTTTATGCAATGTTGAAAAGACGTTGCAAATGAAATCAAATTGTCGCGCCCCCCAAATAATGGCGCCCTGTGCAAATGCATAGTGTGCTCATATAGTTGAGCCGGCCCTGGGTAGAACAGTGACCGTGACCACACGGCTACCGAGCACGTCGGTAGGGTTAAGAATTCGAAAAAATGTTCCTTAATATGTTTTTGCTGGAAATTGCATGGGGCGTCACGTGGCAGTGCACGTGTGCGGTAGTTGCGGGACACCCTGCAGAAAGAAAAATAAAATATATTGTTTTCCGAATGTTTTTTATTTCTATTTAAAAAAATAAACTTTTCACATATTAGTTCAGTTGATGTTCACTGGTTTTATACGAGTATAATTGAAAAATACATATTCACTATCCAGTTAACGTCGACTATATATTATTTTAATAATAAAACGTTGGATAGTGAAGATATATTTTCAATTATTTTTCACATATTCGCATGAAATGTATAATAAACTTAAACAATACAGGATACTTTCAAAATAAAAGGTTCTATGCTGAGTATTGCATTAAAATTTATTCAGACTTTCTGTTATGCAAGCAATAAATTTCTTTTATATTTTGCATTAAACTTTTCATAGATATCATGTAAATGAAAGTAGTTTACGGCTGAAGTCTTAGCATAAATAGGATGGTTAATCAAAAACATAATAAACCTATACGTATATGTACTAGAAACCTTAAATAATTTAAGTACTTGGTACTGAACTATGTACAATTCAATTCGGTTCACGCCGCACTTATTCTAAGTGGTTTTATTAATTAAAGCTACAGGGAAAGTTAAACTATGTGTTTCAAGAATATATCTTCATAGAAATTTGTGGATAACTTTAGTAAATTCACAACATTTGGAGTAATGAATAATTTAAACGTATTTCAACCATATGGCTGCTTTCACACGACGCTATTCGATACGATATTTTCTCGGATGCGCTTTTCTCGAAATCGAAACATCATTTCACACGGCGACACTCGATTTTTCACATGAATGGTTTTCTTCAATAGTCTCCGGTGTGAAAAGCTACAGTAAACAATCCGCTGTGCTGCTTCGTTTTGTCGAAACGTCTCCGTTGTGAAATGATAGCGTGTGTGCGTAAAAAGCTTTCGAGTTTTTAAGAATATCGCACAACAGACTCGCACACATCATGTGTGCCTGAAATGCATTCGACCTTTACCGAATCGCAGTTGCAAGTGTCGTATGTACAGGAGAAACCATTTTTCTCGATTACACGATTTTCTCGCATTAGCTCAGTGTGAAAATCTTCATACCGTGCACACTGTTAAATTCGATAAAAGTCAGTCCGTCAAATAACGTGTCTCGTACACGTAGTGTGAAAGTAGCCTATCTGCTAATTCGTTGATAAAAACCATTGAAATGCGTTTTTTTCGTTATCCGTTACTGTACAGAAAACATGGGTTATTTAATTGAAGTTATTATCTGTTTAAATGAATTTCAGACTTTTGGTTCTGCACCAACTTTCGAGAAATGTTGCATAATTTTTGTGTTTATTGAAAAAATGTTAAGTATGTATATACAATGCGCTATTTACATTTATGAGTGTTACATCAATATAGTAATTTCATTTGTTTAACATTAATATACAGGGTATTCTCTTTGAGAGAAACCGAAAATTCTCATATTTCCGTTTCATTCATTATTTTTATTTATAATTTATTAAATATATCCAATAAGTATAATTTCTAGACTTAAATTTAAGGTTTGAATTAAAAGTTAATATCACACTCTACCGTCAAGAAATTTAGAAAATTTCAAGAATAATTTGAGAATCATTTCCACTTTTCTCGACATGTTAATTTGCTATTTTTTCAATAAACTGGGTCTAAGAGCTGGAAATACGATTAAGTGGAATGGATGAGTATGGCCTTTTGCGGTAAATAGAATAAAAATGCAATGGATTGCAGTTTGTTTGTTTTTACATATTTCTGTAACTTGCGAGTATTTAAAGTAAAAGAATTCAATTGAATATGAGAGAAAATTGCACATAGAAAAGAAACAATCATATTTACAAGTAAAACGATCGAACATCGCTTACAGGCAAGATCTATTTTTGAGGCAAATGTTAAAATTTCACTACACTACATAGCTTTTAATTCGAATACTTTGTTAACATAAATAAAACTGTTAAAACATAGGCAACAATAAATTATATAATATCTATTTATACAAAATGTATACCGTTCAACTTAACCAAAACACAGCAGTGATATTTTGATATTATATAATTTGCAGTTGGAAGAGTGTGGTTGTTGAAAACACATCTCGATCAGATATTTTTATTAATACTAGTAGGTCAGAGGGAAATTACTCACCGTAGCAACTATGTATTGATTTGGGGCGACCGGCAGCGCAGTGTGTTGAGGCATCATAGTCTCATGTTTGACTACCGGCGTTTCGGGTTCGAATCCCGTCCACGACGACGTTCGTGGCCATGGATGTGGGAGGAGGTGCATGCTGGCAACTGCATTCTCCGAAACCAGTTTTTTGCCGACGAAACGTCAACTGAGCCACATGGAGTAGTTGACGCGCTATGCCCCACAAGGGGTTAGGGCAATTAAGAGAGAGAACTATGTATTGATACATGCCTTCAAGCATATACTAGTCGCTTTTGAAGAAAGCCCTGATATACCTTCATTTTTTACCGGCTCGTATGGGGTGCCTACTCATTCTGTAGGCTTAAATGCCTTAGACCACAAGAGAGATAAGGTAAAGAGACAGAAAATTAGGCCTAGTAATACTATGCATCCTATGAATAGCGTTGCTAATGACGTCGCCAAGCATGTTATCGCATTTTTTGATAACTATTTTGTGTAGCTCTTGAAAGTTGTTGAAGTCAACTTCCTAGGCTCTAATTTGTCACTTTAACTCTTACTTTGGGACTGTATAGGTCATCTCATGAGCAAACCAATGGTAAGTATAAAAGTAAAATATATCACTTCTGTTCAAATTTTGACTAGAATATATACACTGCGCATAAAAAAAAAGTGGTGCACTCAGTTTTCTCCGTGCTGAAGCTAGTAAGAACGGCAAGGGTGCAGTTTTTAATACTAGTAAAGCGGATAAACTAGCTAGAGGAGGCTCTAATGGGGGGACCGGTCTTAATCATCGCCATCTCGGGTGGTCTTTATTAGCCTGTAAAATGATGATAAATGCTGACGCGTCGAGTACTGCCAACGCGAGGTGGAGTAATGGTAGTACTTGTATGATTATTAGGCAACATTGGCCTAGGATCGATCCCAAACGCTCTGCAGAGCTGCTGGCGTTGAATAGACGAAACCTACAGACTCTTTTTGGGGGGTGATTACAGGGAACTGCCCGATCGGCGAACAGGCTAGGAGATTGGGGCTTCCCCACAATAACCTCTGTAGGAGCTGCGGGGATGTAGATGAGGAGGACAGTGCCTTTCATCTGCTATGTGGGTGTCCTGCCCTGGCTAGAAGAAGAAGGATTACCCTGTGGTCTTTCTAGTTTGACGATCTGGACGACCTTAAGGATGTTAGCATCAGCCGGCTCCAGCGCTTTATCAACAGCTCAGGCTGATTCAATGAATAGGTAGGACTCGGGTTGTGGAGTCGATGGTGTTATCACAAAGGACCCAGTGGTTGTTGCCGTTGTTGTTGTAGCAATGGTCAGAAGTTCGTTGTGTGAGTGTGTTACATATGTTATGTTGTTCTTCGTCTTCCTCGGTGTAAAGTGATAGGAAGATAGCATGTGTTCGTGACATCCCGTTCAATGCGAGATAGGTAGGAGTTAAGACGCGAACACCAGCCCGACCGAAGTTGGGCAAGTGTCGTCCTCGCTGCTCTCGGTAGTATTCTCTCATCGGGAGAAATGGCTGGTGGTTGTGTCGAGAGAACTTTATTTGGACCTAGTCCCGCAATTGATGCGTGTACCTCCCAGTGGTTGTCTATGTGTGCTGTGTGTATCACGGGAGCCCCCTTAACCTAACCTAAAGGGAGAGTGAAAAGAAGCGAACATTTGGAAGGGTAAATTTCCGATATAACGGTAAATGTGAGTCAATTTTACTAAAACCCGCCAAAATACGAAGATTGAAAAAAGTTACTTTCGATTATAACGGTTTAATCTATTAATTTTGTAATGTTTGCTACTGTTAGTTAGTTAATTGCACAAGTACCTCCCGCTTTTTTCCAAATTTGATCAATGTGGTGCTGTACTTTTAACAGAGAACTATCGTACGGTATTTTGGCCAGTTGGCGAGCTCTGGATGACATTTTTAGATTGGCTCAAGATTATCGTAAACAGTTAAGGTAAGATGACCTAATAATATTCAGATTTCCCAAAAAAAATACTGGCGTCAAATCGCCCGACAATTGTTGCCTTCGGCATGAAGAAAACTAGGTGCGCCACTTTTTTTGACGCGCAGAGTACATTCATTTAGCAATGGCAATGATCCTAAAAACAATTGTTTGTTGCTACGGAAGTATACGTTGGAGCACAGATTTCATAAAAAAAAAATCGGACTAAAAAGGAGAATTTGAAGAACTAACTTCTGAAAATCTGAGAAATTACAGACGTAAGGAGAGTTTCCGTGTAAAAGAATAATTGTAAATGGAAGTTAACGCTTACCAACTTTTCGCTGTTGTTAACTTATAATATAAACATTGCTATCATTACATAAAACAGTTGCAATTCAAACAATAGAATCTACTTAAGCTATGTCACTTGTGATAATAAAATTTATCTCAAATCATTTTTACACATGTACAGTTAGCACTTCGGAATCGATTATTGCGGATGGCACCGACTGGCAATTTATCGATCGTTTTCCAAAATCTTTATGAGGGCTCTCAATTGAACCCACCGTATTTTTTCTCATATCCGAATTTTGTGTTTTTTGTAGTAAAATTTGGGAGCTACGTCGATTATGTTGTACTTTCGGATTGTCCACCTCTTTGTCGAATTCAGACTCGCAAGGCGGATAAAGAGGTTGAGATCGGTGCAAAGCACTCGGTCCGGCTATTGTCGATATTGTCGTTATTTCAGGAGCCGGACTTAAGCTAAGTTCCATAGCACCACGTAGAGAACTTGAACTTCCTTTTAACGGATTAGCGTATCTCCGGAGATTCTCTTCGTTTTGTAAATTGTTTGATTTCTCTTCATCGTGTCGCAAGGTGTCCGCTGAAGGTGAAAGATTCGCTCCCGATCCCGAGCGTATTGAAATTCGTTGCTTCCAGACTAATATGAAAAAGGTGGCAAATCCTAGAAATACTATTGCAACACCGCACAATATGCCAATCAAAAGACCTGATCCACCTCGTTGATTTGTAATTAAAGCTGTCTCAACTTTCACTTCTAGCACAGACGTGAGAGCTGCAGCTTCTGGCTGATTTCGACTACTATGCCGTGATAGTATTTCGCCCATAAGTCCCACGGCCAATGATAATTGGCTGTCTTGATGAGATGAAGACTATACAGAAAATTAAATAAAAAATAAACATTATCAATTAATTCTCATAGAATACTAAATATACTCGAATCTTACCATTGTTACTTCGATTGTATCATTATTTCCGGTTTTAATATCACACAGAATTATTAACTGGGCGGCTGATGTTGGATGTCTGACCAAACGCGCTGACAGCAATGACCTCAAATTCATGCAAATGCCTTCAACAGAAGTTCCTGCCGCGATATGTTTAGATTCAAGAAGTATGGAGATTCGGGCACAGTTTTCATTCAGTACTGCTTGATTCGGCCAACAGTCTGCTGATGCGGGCAGTTTTGGAGGGGCAACTCTCTTTGACGGTTCCAATGATCGACAGTCGCCCCGCGGTTCACATGGTGGAGAAAGACATGTCTCTTGTAGCGAGGGCACACAAACCTGAGTATAAAGTTGATGGGTTAGTTTTCATTTAACGGGTAATCAATTTAAGTAAGAATAAAGATTGTTTGTTGATTATTTTGCTTACACATATGAGTATTATATTTTATTAAATTATTACAAATAGACACTCCCAATATTAACATATTCCCAGATATGTATATGAAGTTGAAAAGCGAAGAATAAAACAAGATGAATACGTAGACAAACCCCTTTTGTATCGTGTCCTTCATGGCAATTACGTAGCCAGGGGAGGGGTCCAGGGGGTCGGGACCCTCCCGAAATATTAAAAATAAAATATATATGTATACGATAATGTATGTCCAGCTGTACCATGTACATTGGGACAGGGTGTCATCAGTGGCGGATCCAGAGGGGGCCATGGGGGCCCGTGCCCCTCCAAAATGTTTGGTATGTAGAGCTTAGTCCTCCAATTATTCGAGAGAATACTCGAAAATGATTTATAAAAATGACACCGAATACACAAGCCACCAGACAAGGGTGGATTTCTTTGCGCAACGTGTTTCTCTTAGATTTCGTTCTCTTCAGAAGTATAGCATACTTTGAGTCGAGCCCCTTCAGCTGTATGGGACGAGCCAATTTTTTGCTCATAAGGCGAAATTTCTATATACTGTTTTTCTCATGTTTTGGGGTAATTTTTTTTGGTACACTATTAAAAACCCTAACCGTAGCTTACTAGAAAAGGTGCAAAGATTGGTCTATTCTTAGGACAACCACTTCTGTTGCGTTGAACATGCTGTCATGCTGTTTAAGCAGCTACTTTTTGACATTTTTGCTGAATGGATGTCCGCAATTACGATCATTCGACTCCACGATACTAGTAAGTGGCTTACTTAAAGCTCTGAACACGCTGCCATTCTACTCAATTACCCTAACCCCTTGGGGCATAGCATAGCGCGTCAACTGTTCCATGTGGCCCAATTGACGTTTCGTTGGCATAAATTGGTTTCGGAGCATGCAGTTGCCAGCATGCACCTCCTGCACATCCATGGCCACGAACGTCGTCGTGGACGGGATTTTGTCATTCTGATAAAATCACACAGTGGGAAAAACAACGCGTTTCTCTTGCCTAACTCACGACGGATTAAGGGTTGGTGTTTTCTGTGATGGACTTAACTTAAACCTCTCTTTCAGTCTCCTTGAATACTGCGATATCTGCCAAGGATATGGCGTTTATGCAGGTTCTGACCTGGCAGGGATACCACATGACATGAGCTAGAGACATTGGGTGCGTTTTCAAAACGAAACAGTGTCGACACTGTTGCGCGACTCTTTCACTCACTCACGAGTGCACAACATTTTCCATCTCTGTCACACATGTAACAGTGTCGACACTGTTTTGTTTTGAAAATGCAACCATTGTAACTTTCACCGACAGGCAAGCTGTAATTAAATCGTTCGAAACGGGCCTGACTATGTACGTCAAAGATCGTCACGCAATGTCGCCCAATACTTATTTTATATACATACATGTATGACACTGCTTCCAAACTCTAGACTCTAGATGAGCAAATAGTAAAACATACGTTTTAACAAAACCGTTGTGGACCCAATTGGATTCTAGTCGCACCGCTAAACTATTGTCGCTATAAAAGCAACACATTTGAGGTGGGAGTCATCATTTGGCACTGTATAGGTATAGTTTAGGAGCACGCTATGAGGCTATGACTGCTGCAGAAGCTGACGAGGATAAGGAGGCACATTTTTTGTCTTCTTCACTGAACTTCATGCTAATGGTGGGAAACTTCATCGTTTTATTGGAAGTTCTGTCTGGTTCAATGATTAAGACTCTCGAGTAGTGAGTCCCTTGTGGCAACAGAGCGAACGCTCTGCAGTCCATCTGTGCTGCGGTAAGCACAGCAGCCCTCCATGGTTTTATATAGTACATTCATCATTTCATACTTCTCTCCAATAATAAATGCGTTCACGCTTTCCATAGATGCATGCTTCTTGAACACCGAAAGTTTAATAAATGTGGACATACCCTTACCCAAAGTTGGGCCCCCTTCAAACTCGATTTCTAGATCCGCCACTGGGTGTCATTATGTAGGGGCGTAAAATCTCCCGCCTAATAATTTAATTAAACTACAATATATGTTTCATTCTAAAAAATCAAGTAGAGTATCCTTAAGGTAAAGTCTAAAAGTGGTTTCCGTTTTTTGTGCCACACGCCAATTCGATTTCTCAGTTTGGTTTCATTGAGCCGATAAAAGCACACTAGTCCCACAATGGGCGCCCAATATTTTTCAACTTTTTCGATTAATTTTGCTTCTGTAAATTATCATTGACGTTCAAGGTATGGTAGGTAGCTTAAAATAGTTTGCTTTAACGCCTTGTGGGGAAGAGCGCGTCAACAGCTTCATTATCAACCTGTACTGGTTATATGTACGAGTAGATATATTCGCCCACTTTGGTGGTGCTTAGACTAACTAATCAGCTAACTAGAGGTCAATTTTAAGAACTGCATACATTTTGAAATGGACTATACTAAAATGTTACGAGCAATTTCCTGTCAGTTGAACAAGGCGCTAAGATAGACGAAAGTCGGAATACAACACAAAAGTTGGGCTGGTCGAGGGTCGAGCTATCTCCCCGATAGACTGAAAAATATGGTCTATCGGTGGAGTAAACCAGTCGGCTCAACTACTACTTTGCCTTAACCCCTAGCGGGGCATAGCGCGTCAACTACTCCTGCGCGCCATCGTACTCTGTTCTGGGCAATGGGGCGCAACTCCCCAAAAGACTTACCCAGTACCTGACACTCCTTTGCCACAGATCGACGCCATGTATCAATTCGTCGATTGGCATCTGACCCGTACACCGACTTAGCTCTTCATTTGATATTGTTTCGGGCCAGAAAATTCTTAAAATTCGACGAAGACATGAGTTGACGAAAACTCGCAGCTTTCTGGTAACTCCTACGGAAACTTTCCATGTACTGCTCCCATACAAAAGCACTGATAGTACCAGGGAGCGAAACAGGCCCAGCTTGGTTTTAATGCTGAGATAACTGCCCTGCCAGATTTTGGACAGCATGCCGTATGCGCGTTTAGCCTGGTTGATACGACGAGCGATGTCCTGCTCCGTACCACCATTTTCGGCAACAATGCTACCCAGGTAGACGAAGTTGTCCACCTTCTCCACAGGCTGCCCATTAATATTGATGGCAACAGGTGTCGGATTTCTTTTTCGCAACGGCGGGCTAAGAACCTTGGTCTTGTTGGTATTAATCTTTAGCCCAACCTTGCTTGCCTCCCTCTCGAGATCTAACGCCATTGCGGACAGATCCATGATTTTGTGGGAGAGTAGGCATATGTCGTCAGCGTAGTCAAGATGTTGTAGATAAGATGTCAAAGTCCATTGAATTCCTCTGTCGAGTCCGGATAGGGCTGCATGCAACACATCGCCGATCACAATGAGGAATAGGATCGGTGAGAGGATGCACCCCTGCCGAACTCCACTGCGAATCTCAAAGTCCCCCGACACCTTACCTTTATGCAGAACGCGACATTTCGCGCCGTCATAGGTTGCCTTAATAATAGCCACAAGCTTCTCAGGGATGCCTCTCCTGCGCAAGGCCGCCCATATAGAATCCCGATTCACACTATCGAAAGCCTTTTCGAAATCGATGAAAAGCAAGTGAAGCGGAGAATCGTATTCAGCGCATTGCTCGATGATGATTCGCAAGGTGTTAATGTGATCGACACAGGAGAATCCGGATCGAAAGCCAGCCTGCTCTTCATCAATTGTGCTTTCTAAGTGGGCCTTTAGTCTTTCCAGGACGATTTTAGCTATTATCTTGGCAACGGCAGGAAGCACACAAATGCCTCTCCAATTATTACAGTCTGTGAGGCTACCCTTCTTTGGAAGTTTGATGATCAAACCTTCCTTCCACTCAGTGGGAAAGGTCTCTGTATTCCACGCTTTATCAACAAGTGGGTGCAGCAAATCGGCAGTTACGCTTGGCGCTGCTTGATAAAGTTCGGCAGGGATGCCGTCAAGTCCGGCGGCCTTTCCTCGGTTTAGTGCAATAATTGCAATGACTATTTCCTCTTTAGTCGGGGCAGTGGACCGTATACGCACATTTTGATGGTTAGCTAAATTATCTATATGAGGGGGAACTTCACCAGAGGTTACACGGTTCAAGACCGCGGCGAAGTGTTCTTTCCATCGCCTCATTTGATCTTCTTCCAAGATAAGTAGCTTTCCATCACTATCTTTCACCGGATGTTGGCAGGAGTTACGACCACCTGTAAACTCCTTGATGACACCGTATACGGCGTTTAAGTTGTTAATTCTAGCGGCTTCTTCTGCTGACGCTAAAAGAGAATTGGCGTAAACTCTTTTATCGCGTCGCACACTACGCTGAGCTTCTCGAGCTTTCTGACGGTAAAGGAGTTCGATGCTGCTTCGATTGTCGTCTGCTGCTGCAGCCAAACGAACTTTCAGCTCCTTTCTTTCAACAATCCGCTGCCATGAAGCGTCGGACATCCAGGGCTTATTCCGGCAATCCGGGTTTGGGCCAAGGATGGTATTTGCGCTATCAATGTACGCATTTTTTATGGCATCCCAGTTTTCGTTTATGTCACTATCTGGGTGACTAGTTATCTCAGCCGCTTTTTGCGCAAGATGGTCATTATATTGTTGTAAGACAGCTGAATTTTTTAGTCGAGCGGTGTTGAATTTGCGGGGCCTGGATCTTTCGTCGCTGGGGCGGCGCACGGCTGCAATACGCAATCGAACATTAGCGATCATAAGATAATGGTCTCTTCCCATCCCAATATAGGCACCCTTCTTGTTTCGCACGTCCAGGAGGCAACTCTTGAATCTTTTACTAATGGCAAAATGGTCGATCTGATTTTGTGTTCTGCGCCGATCAACAGAGGACCAACTGATTTTGTGGTGGTCCTTATGCTCAAACATAGTACCACCGATGAAGAGACTGTGAAAGTTGCAGAACTCTACAAATCTTTCACCGTTGTCATTACGATCACCAAGACCGTGTCTCCCCATCACATGTCTGAGTCCATAGTTATCAGCGCCAACTTTCGCATTCAAATCACCCATAACCATTATAATGTCACCTTTAGGTGTTCTGCTCTGAACGGCGTTTAGTTCTTCGTAGAAGAGTGGAGTGCATTGCCAACTCAATTTTGTTGTATTGAATTGGTAGTGATACACTTCATTCATTCTTAACAATTAATTTTTGTTGATTTTAATAAGTTTAATTTGTTTTTGTTGTTTTGAATAAACTCCTATTAACCCTAGGAAGATAACCATATGCCAACGTACCTAAAAGATGACCATAGGCGTGCGACGTAGGTTATCATTCAATTATCGGGATTCTTGATTATCCGACTGGGAATTACTTGCGACAGCAATTAGTCCGGTCAATCGAGGTTCCAGTGTATTCTAAACTTTAATACCTAATGCAAATCAAGGGCCCCTTGTTCACATTAGCTACGGGCCCCGCGCTGGCTTTATTCGGCACTGGATTAAGCCTCGTTTTCCAAGCTGCGGAACTTCGCTGTGTGCTGCGGAACAGACTGCCTCAAAACCCTTGTTTTTCTATTTTCGAAGGTGCAAGACACCGCTGCGTGTTGCGGAACAGACTACTTTCGAGGCTGTCTATCCCACAAGATGCAGCGCTATCCTGCAGCCTGGAAAACAAGGTGAAAGTAGTCTATTCCTCAAGGCGCAGCGGAATTCCGCAGCTTAGAAATAGGGCTTTTCATCGTAGTGATTTGCGTCTAAGCAATTTGATGTAATTGACAACGATATCGTTACGATTTTTGGATTATATTTCTTTTTTGCAATTATGACTTAAGATTCGCAATCAGCGACCCAAACAACCTCCCAAAAGTCGCTCTAACGATAGCCGGTTCTATGCACCGGAGTGACCCATTCATCATCAACGGACAAAGGCTGCCAAACACCCTCAACACAAGTAGGCGCTGTTATTACAACAACAATAACCCCCTAATAATTTCTTCCGACAAGATACGCCGTGTTTTTAAAAAAGAAGTGTTATCATTCTGTGTTCTGTTCAATCGTTTAATATTGAACGATATTCCATGCAAGGATTTTCTTTTTTCCTACTTCGCCCCCCCCCCCCCCCCCCCAAACCGTCGTCGTAGCTACTTCGAATCGGGGAAAAAAATGCCAGGAATGGAAAGTGCTAATTATTTCCTTTAAAATAACACCCAACATGCCTATAGTCGATGAATTAAACTTTAACCTCCTTTTTAGGGTTTTGGATAAAAACAAAACCCTTATGAAATCGGTCATGCGTCCGTCTGTCTGTCCGTCTGTCCATGAAATATCTCACGAACCGCTGAAGCTACATGCATGAAATTTGGTGGAAATATGTAGAAATACTATAATTCTCTGGAGAAAGCGATGCGTCGTAATAGGTCAACTTTAAGGGGGGGTCCACATAGAGGCGAAATTAAGGTAATTTTTTTTTATCCACTGGTATAGCCAAGAGGGGTGTCGTGAGAAAGGTAATGTTGAGTACATTCCATTTTTGGCATTTTCTTGAGATTTGTAGAAAGGGGAACAGTGGAGTAGGCAAAAATATTAGACCGTAATTTGTCCCAGCCGCCCTGAATTTCGAAGCCGTTACACAAGTTTGCAATTTGCAATGTCGTCTTAATATGAATGGTTAAGCATCTCGAAGAGTGGGACAGTTTATCTCGTATACATACATATCTATCTACAGCTTCTCGTATTAAAACTATTACTTTGAGAGGTGACAGATGCAGTCTGTTTGTGAATTGGCATGTAAGATACTATATCATGGGTAAAACATTTAATTATGGTGTTTTTATTCAGCTGAGGGGTACCAAGAAGAACAGGGAGCCAGTATTTACATGCCAAAATAAGCGCTCGCTACAAAACCCTCGAATTGCGGGCGTAGCCCTCTATATTCCGGTTTCATTTTTAATATTCTTTGGTTATTATTTTTTTTTTTGCAAATTCAGTTTTTGACCAGTACAGATTAAAAAACAGAAAAGTGCCCTTCCAGCAAAAGAGCATAAACTTCTATAAAAGACCGTCTGTGAGAATGATTGTTCTCACGAACCGTTGGAGAGAATAAACTTCGATCATGAGAATGGTTACGATCATGAGAATACTCCAACACTACACTATCTATTTAGACGATGACGGGAATAATTCCCATGAAAATGCATGAGAACGGAAAATTTTCATGAGAATTAATTCTCATTGCATTTAGATGATTCTCGAGAACGAAATCAGTCTCATGATAGCATGCTCATGAGAAGGTCTATTAGAACCTTAAAGCGTGGTCCGTTAAGGTGACTTTCCCAGCGATTTGTGGAAATAAAAAATCTACCTATTCAATGAATTCATGGCAAGCGGTACTTCTCGTATATTGATGAGTCTAATTCAGGCAGCATTGTTGCCGAAAATGGTGGTACGAAGCAGGATATCGCTCGTCGATAAATTGAAAATGATATTATATCCTGATGGTATAATTCAATATATAGATGGAATTATTAATAAATCAACCAACCAGGCTAAATGCGCATACGGCATGCTGTCTAAAATCTGGCAGAGCAATTATCTTAGCATAAAGACTAAGCTGAGCTTGTTTCGCTCCCTGGTACTTTCTGTGCTTTTGCATGGGAGTAGTACATGGAAAGTTTCCGTAAGAGTTACAAGATAACTGCAAGTTTTCGTCAACTTATGTCATCGTCGAAATCTAAGAATTTTCTAGCCCGAAACAATATCAAACGAAGATGATGCTAATCGACGAATTGATACGCAGGCGAAAATGGCAGTGGAAAGGTCACACATTGCGGAAGGACGATAACTGCATGGTTTTACATGGCGTGAAGTTGAACTCGATTTCAAACCTAGGCCGACCAAGAAGGAATCCTAGAATCCCATGGCGTCTATCTGTGGCAAAATAGTTCAAATGTTTTGGGCACAAGCTTAAAAGGAGACTAGTCGGGGCACTTTGTATAGTAAAGAAAATACACTTTTTTGCAGCGGATCGGTCACATTTTTTTTAAGAAAGTTTAATATGGCTCTAATGAGTCATCTGAACTAATAAAGGATTTCTACGTTCACCTCTTCGAGAGATATGTATGTATGAGGACTGATCAAAACGAAACTTTTTTAATTATTTTACACCCCAGCAAACAATTTCGTATCATTTGGAAGATAAATTGCCCAGATAATACGATTTGTCGCCTTTTCAATAATTAGGGGATATCCCTCAGGCGAAATAATCGCGATACGATGGCGATTCGTCCATGCAATAAATTTATAGATTATTTATCGCTTTTTCAATAATAAGGGGATATCCCTCAGTTGAAAGAATGGCGATAGGATTTCGATTCGCCAATTTATCGCCAAGATGATATTTTGCCAATTCACAATAAATACGAAACGACGATTGTGTCATTGTCATTGTTTGTAGTCTAGATAGCGCAACGGTTAGCACTATGGACTTGCAAACATTGGGAGCCTGGTTCGAATCCTACAAATATCAATTGTGAAAAAGGTTGAAATATGAATTATGAGCATCAAAGAATATGTAAGATAAAAAAAAGCTTGAAGATTAGTAAAAAAAAGCAATAATTTTTGTTTTAGTTGACTCTCATCGCGTCATTTTGTCAATTCATAAATTTATCCCCACCGCGATTCGTTTTCTTGTTGCCAACTCGTTTCGCCAAAGTTTCTCCAGGAAGTTTCGCTTTCGGTAACTATTTCCTCCCGAAGGGGGTGACTCACGCGATAAGATGGCGATATTCCCGTCTATAAATTTATCTTCCAAGGCGAATCGCATTCTTATCGCGGAAGATAGAAATTGTTTGCTGGGACATTGATGGATCATTATGTCAACGGGCAATGTCAATTGCACTGCAATTGTCAATTTACAGTTTAAAAATTGTTTATATCTTGATTAGCTTCCGGGTCATTACTATTTGAGGGCGACATGTTTTGGTTCTCGTAGCGATTTGCGCAATGTCCTATTTGCAAGAGTAACGATGCATCATGAAATTTTGCGTGAAATTGGGTATACATCATGTTCATGGATCATTACACGGGGCGAGAGATGGGTATACAGATATGACGTTGAGACAAAAGTTCAGTCAATACAGTGGGTTTGCAAAGGATCTTTACACAAAAAAAGTGATGCTGACTCTTTTTTTTTATTTCAACGGATTTGTGCCTACGGTCAAACCATCAACTGTCAGTAGTACGAAGACGTTTTTAAAAGGTTGCGCGAAAAAATCGCTAATTGAGAGTTGTGGCGAGACAACTCATGGTTCCTTCACCATGACAATGCGCCTAGCGCTGGCGCTCAACCTATTAATTGGCGAGTTTTGTGACAAAAATCCGACGACTTTCCTTCCTCGACTTTCCTACTCCCCAGACCACTTCCCTACTCCCCAGACCACTTCCCTACTCCCCAGACTGTGCTCCCTGCGATGCCGGATAAGCCATTGAAGAAAATTCGCAGTTAAACATGTCGCACTCTCAAACTGCAATGATCCGGAAACTAATCGAGATATAAACAATTAATTACGCGGAAGATTATAACAATTGCGATGCTGCCAATCGACTTCTTTATAACGATCCATCGACATGTTGTTAAAAAAGTTCCGCTATTTCTTGAGCAGACCTCGTATATATATATTTGGACTAACATTTATAGGGAAGGAGGTAGTTGTTCTTTTGGTAGGATCAATTCTCAATATCAACTAATTAACCCATACTACAAATATCTAACCTAAATGTCAATGCTCCATTCTATCGAAAGTTATTGTATATTTGAGATAACATTTGTAGGGGAGGTCTGCGTTCATCTGATCTGATCATGCCCATCTTCAATACTAACCAACTAGATCCTCCTAAACACATTTCATTAATTTTTACTTTGTTATGAAATAACTGGGTACTGTTCTGTCTTCATATTTTGCAGAAATTTGGCATATCCTCTAAAACTATGAAATAGGTTTCACTAAACTTTATCGTTTGGAATACAATTGATTATGAAAATTAAATACGTAAACGTAATAATCAACTTACCTCATGGCTTTCGCAAGATGCTGAAGAGTTTATTCGTCGCGAATTCGCTAGGCAATTTGGTAGACCGCACCACAAGTTTGTGCACTTAGATCTTCCATTTTCACAAACGCATGCATTGCAATTAAATTCACCAACTCCTGCACTACCTGCTGTATTATTTATGACATCCTTCGTCGATTCCAAGGGATTGTATGGGGACAGTGTTGTAGCATTCAAACACACAGTTCCGGGATCAGAAAGGACTGAAAATATGTGTTTACATGAATAATAGAGGTCGTCTATAATATTTTGTTAAAAACTGTAAGTTTAATAAAGCCCAACTTACGTATTTCACATCGCATTCCATGGCGCCCTGGCGGGCAAATACATGTAAATCCGCCGATTCCATCTTGACACGTGGCTCCTCCAAGACATGGCTGAGGCGAACACTCATTGACATTAATTCGACAATCTGGCCCTGAGAAGCCCCGTGCACAAACGCATCGAAACCATCCCGGACCCGATTCACATGTCCCCCCATTATGGCAGGGCTGTCCTTGACACTGATCTACAGGTTCACTACAAAACTGACCGCCCCATCCCGAAGTGCAACGACATTGAGATACCTTATTTATCGGCACACATGATCCACCATTCAGACACTGTCCAGGTAAACACTGAGTAGCTCGTTCCGTGCAGATTTTACCTGGAAAGTAATTTTCAAATTGCATCAATCTATACTCCCATAGGTTTATTCATGCATCACATTGGGAACAGGTTCCCTCCCGAGTGAAGCTATAGCCTGCCAAACGAACGCACCAACAACGAGGGATTGTCGAATGTTCAAAGGCACTTTGCACGCCTAAGGATCCCAGATAAGCTTATCCATACCACGATTAAGAATTTAATTAAAATATTTCACGTTTTGGAGCCGCCAATACGTGTGGAAAAGAAATAAATATAAAGAAACGCTAAAACTCGGAAGATACGCTTGCAATGTATAATGTTGTTGAAGACAGTTGAATCGACGAAAGTAAGAAAACCAAAAGATGAAAGATAGTCGGTGGCGGTTTGAGAGTTACCATGAAAAATGCATATTCGTTATTTTTTGTTGTCGTCGTTGGAGGTGGAGAAATGCGCCACCGTTTAGGTTGAGGTGTTTTTCGTAAAATGTACTCATATATCGACAATATCAAGTAAATCATTTGTAATTAGTTTTCATCGATACTCGAGTAAAGCTGTTGATAAATTCTTCAAGGAACTCGATAGAACGATACTGGTATCTTCAAAGAGCAAAGAGCCCACTTGCCAACTAATTTTACGTGCATCTTTATTTCACTAAAAATTCTTTGAAAGCGGCAACACAATGATATTGAAAGGAAATATCCCAAAACAGACTCGTCTACTTACCAGTCCATCCAGAGGTGCATTCGCATGTAAAATCACCATCACCGTCCAGACAAATTCCACCATTCTTGCATGGATTCGGCGAACATTCGTTAAGATCTGCAAATGGTGTCAGAGACAAGAAGAAGTTTTAATTAGCCGCATTCTCTTAAGAACAAACGCGAGAACTGATATTAAGCATTTAGAATGAATTTTCTTAAGATGGTAACATGTGATTGAACTTACTATGTTCGCAATATAGTCCTGTATATCCTGAATGACAACTACAATGAAAGCCACCACTCTCTGTCAAATCGCATTTGCCATGTCCACTACAGGGCACCGAATTAAATGTATCATTAGCTGATGGCGAGCATCCATCTGTTGAAATATGTAAATTTTTATTTTCAGTAAAGGTGGAAATGATGACACGCAAAATGTTTTAAATTTTCTTGATAGTCTTGATCATTGATTTAAAAGTGGAAAGTTAATTATTATAAATGCACGTATGTATATGATAGACCTAGGACTAACCTAGGAACGTACTCGTATCTATCATGTATTTATGTATCAATACATGGAAGATACAGCCCTAGGTTAAGTTGTGTTACCACAGCACACTTAGACCAGGGATAGACCCATTGTGTGTTACCTAAGTTGCATTCAGTGTTTATGTTAAACAAACCATCCGGAGCTACTCGCAAACCGGCGAAGTTGACCGACATCCGCATTTCTTAGTTCCCCCAGATGATCGTAAAAAGGTTTCCCAATAGTTGACCTGCTTCTATTTGCCAGTGCCGGGCAGCTGTAGAGCAAATAAAAGGGGCCTTCCTTTTTATTCACATCACCGAAGCTTGGGGGCGACCGGTAGCGCAGTGCGTTGAGGCATCGGTCTTATGTCTGACTACCGGCGTTTCGGGTTCGAATCCCCTTCACGACGACGTTCATAGCTGTGGATGTGCAGGAGGTGCGTGCTGGCAACTGCATTCTCCGAAACCAATTTAAGCTAACGAAACGTCAACTGGGCCACATGGAACAGTTGACGCGCTACACCCCACAAGGGGTTGGGCCAATTGAGTAAATCACCGAAACTCCTGAAGTCATTGCAGAAGTCCAAGCCTTCTGCTAGCCGGAGACGCAATGACCCGTAACTACACCAGCCTCCACGCTGATTTGGTATTTTGTCAGCAAAAGTAATTTAGTAGGACGACTGAAATTCAGCTCAGGACTAATCGGCTTGGCTTTCCGACATGTTACGCCAATGATCCGCGTTGAGTTAGCTTTCCTGACAGCAGCCAACTTTAATTCAGATTTACAGGAGGGAGTCTTAGCGATGTTGCCGCTGATCTGTACCCCGTACGGGAACGGCCCCTTTTTCGACGGCCAAGAGCTGCCAAACCCCCTTGATGCAAGAAGAACTGCAGTACTTGAAGCATCGCTACCATAACAACAACCTCGTCAGCTTTGCAATTCCCGGCAAAATCATTGCGTGGCCAGGTATCCTGCAAAATACAATTTTAAAATAGTTCCGTACTTATTTGCATAAAGCATACTTGACATTCAGCAACATGTTACACACACTCAGTGCAGATCCGAGGGTTCTAACTGCAGCTTGGTTGTCCCCTTTTGGATGTAATGAGGAAACTAAACGACATCGCAACCTCTTTTATCGAGCCTATCCTCAGAGCTGTTTAGTATTAAACGCCAACTGAGTAGGCTGACTGCCGATAAGCTGTCGACTTATTCCCTAAATATTGGAGCCGGAGACAAACAGGACATGCTCATTCCATGTACTATATGTTCTAAGCTCACTACATATCATAGCATTCAGCTACTCATCTGACAGTTGGTGAGTAGCTGAATATATTCAGGTGAACATTTCGAGTAGCGCCTACTGCATAAGCAGCTCATTGAAGCTGGCAAAGCAAAAGTAGCAGACATAATTGAAAGAAGTGTACTAAATTGGGGCCTATTTAGTACTAATTTCGTACAGTCGAAATTTTTTTATTACACTTTACTTTTAAAAGATGCCGGCTTATGACTTAAGCTGGCAGGTACTACCGTAAACACAATTTTTTCTTTCACTAATTGCTCGTTATATTTAGTGCTAATTTCGTACAGTCGAAAAAATATAATTACATGTTTTTCTAAAAAGTTCACTACCGTAACTGCCAGCTTAAGACTTAAGGTGCCTAGAAGGTCTCATATACAAAATTTGATCAAGATCGGAATAAAATTGTAGATAAATTCGAAGATTTACTTTTAGGGATGGGAAAGGGGATGAGGGAGGTTTTTTGAAATCTTATGTAAACATTAACCTTCCTCTAATCTTGGAGGTCCAATATACAAAATTTAGTCAAGATAGGAATAAAATCGTATATGACAATACAAATTTCTTTTAAGGTGGACTGGAACAGGGGATGGGGATGGATTTTCAAAATGCCCTACAAACAGTAACTTTCTGCCTGTTGTGGAGGTCCAAAATAAAAAAATTCATCAAAATCGAAATAAATCTGTATATACTTGAAAGCAATTTTTCTTTTAAAAACCGCAAAATTTCGTACAAAATGCACGCGCGCATATGAAAAATTGAAACTGTGACGTCATGAGCTTTCTCTCTCGTTCAGTGACGGATCTGCGCATTGCGTAACCTTATATTCTTGAATGCCATGCCACTCTACGATCTAGAGAATGGAGGTTCAATCCTCCTACCATCCTCCTCTTCTATACTAACAGAACTCCCACTGCGCTCCGAATTTGTCAGAATAAAGACGGCGCGGATAGGAGGTGCATGCTAGCAACTGCACGTCCAAAAAGTAGATATGCTATTGAAACGTCACCAAGGCATAGAAATGCAAGAAATGTTGACGCGCCCATGCCCCGAGAGGAGTCAAGGCAGTTAACATAGATAGATTGAAGCATGTGCACAGAAAAATGAAACATCAACGCATCAGCGAAGCAAGATGGAGAAGAAGCCCGAGAGCTCGTTAGGAAAACTCAGTTGATGATGATGCTGAGCAACTGATTGGCTTCCGAAATCGGAGGACAACGATCCAGATGGCGAAGGCCCGCCGCGACGTGGCGCTGTCGGTTCACAATGATGATGAAAATGGTTTGAAAATTTAAGTACTTTATCAAATTTTGTACCCAATATTCAGAAAAGGGATGTATTGATTCAGTTTGGGATTGGGGGGACGCAGCACTTGATATCGATACCATAAACGATCTCGTTAATATGAGTTAATGCCTGCATTCATAAATGGTAGCGCTACTGGAGCGCTCCCATTTTTGTTGTTGCGATACAGTAATGGGAGCGGTCTGGTAGCGCTACCAATTCATGAATGCGACCAATATAAATTCCATTTGCTAAATGTTGACTTCCTACAATAAGACTAGAAAACAGGATCTACAGATAAAAATGTAACCGTGTTTATTCCAAAACATCCAGTCTACTTATTTAAAAATAGGATCATAAAAGTTAAACATATTTTACATAAAATACATCCACACAAATTATAAATGAATGTTGTTCTTATTTGAACCCCACAAAAAGTGATCTGTGTATATTAACTTTAACGAAAAAAGAAAAACAAAAACCAAACATCTTTTTTTTTTTTAATTCAAATTACAATCATAAATTACTTTAATTAAAATATGCAGATTAAACAAGGGGCGCACATCACATAAAATCAACATCACGTTACAATCCGGCAGTCAACAATAATTCCGCGCATCCAATTCATTTATTTAATATCTGTCTAACTTTGAGCAGTAAAATTGCTGTGAATGAAAAAGAGGCGTTTTTTTCGGCAACTTCAAGATGATGTGGTTTTTTATGGAAGCTTAATCGGTGAATTTACATTTTACAATACAATCTGATCGTGACCGCCATTTCCATAATATGCGAACGTGCAACATCGTGTTGTGGAACTGGCTCTTAAATTATATAGGTAAAGGCAAATTAGCAGACGAATATGTATCTTGTAGCTATGCAAAGACGTCTCGCGTCATTCACAATCTTATGATTTCACATAACGTCGATTTAAAGGCGCGTTTTGATAGACACCACTCTGCGTCGATCGCAGGCGAGGATCAAAAAGATACACACAAATAGTGCTCTATGGATTGATCATTAAATCGCGAATAATGTGCACGATCGTGTGCCTAGCAAAACGCACCTTAAGACGCGATGATAGGGAACGGACTTCCACAAGTTTAGTTTTGGGTCACCTATGCTTAATACACTTGTGACCTGTACTAACTTGGTTTGGACAGTTTTTATAATTTCAGTAGCCTCCTCTAAATATTTTAAGCGATAAGACTGCTTTCAGATCTTTTGTTTTGGCACGGGGTCGAGTTTATCACTAGTACATGTAACGCTTGATGCGTCCGAGAGTGTCCTTCCCAATGAATGGGCCTTTCCAGATTAGCGACTTACGCTCACCCACTGAACACGAGCTCGAAATATTAGCCGTGTTTCATTGCTCCAGAGCAGAACAGATTAGCGCAGCAAAAAAACGATGCAAAACATAGAGTAGCACAGAAGAGAGAGTTAGAAGGAAATGAAAAAGAGCGAGAGAAATGAAGTAATTCCGTACAAGTGTGGAAGTAGGAAGGGAGAGGGGAGTTCGACATCTCATGCCTCGGCTATATGGACCGGGCGGGTGTTCCAGCGTAGAGAGACAAAATGGAATGTTATTGTTTACAAAGGAGAAGTATGAGGGGGGAATGTGAGTTTGACATCTCATATGCTTCTATATGCCACGCAGGGGACATCCAATGTGCCGAAAGGCTTATAGTGTTTTGGGTGTAGCGAACCCACGGACCTGACGCTACGCAAGGAGATGGTGAGGGTGGTGGTTACTGCTTTTCACCAGCATAGGGTAAAGGGGCCTTGGCGCTGATCCCTATGCCAGCCTTTGGGAACTGACGACCCCACGTACCTTAGTTATGAAGTTATGGTGGCTGAGTGACGGTATCGCTAGTTGGTTTTCGTCGTTATATGTCACCGTTGTTGCATGATGTTCTCGTAATGATTCCGTCGTTATGCGACACCTCCGGGGAGTGGTGCCCCCGCATAACGAACTACGCATGGGGGCTATATAGGCTGAAAGGTACTCGAACGATTCCTGGGGTCTACCCAGGTGCTGATTCCTAGACTTGATGAAGACACGGCTTTGGGGTCTCCACAAGCTCTGATTCTAACATAGGTGTGGATTGGTAGAAAGGGAGAGATGTTGATTCCTATACTGCTTTGAGGCCTGACAACCCCACGGCACCCAGTCGACTGGCTTACTAGTACCTAAACATGGCGCCGGCCTGTGATGGGAAAAGAAGCACTATCCCCATTTGAGGAGAGCGCTTACTAGAACGAGAGGAACGGACGCACTTTCAACTCTTTTGGGAATAGTGGGTTCAGCTGAGCCCGGAATGCACTCCTTAATCAGCAAGATATTCCGTAAGGATGTTGAACGGTGAGATTATTTCGGCTTTTGAGAAGTCAGTAGCAAATAATGAACCACGGGGATGGGTGTGCCCACAGTACCAAGGTACTGACCCATCAAGGTGTTGGACTCGTGAGGGCTGTGGTTATTGTTAAGTCGGCTACGCTAGGTCGCAGCCTAAAATGGTAAGGATCCGAGGAAAGTGCATGTTCCAAAGTAAACATCCTTCTGACTTCGGTCGGCAAAAAAACCCATCCCGTAAGGGGGGAGGAGAAAGCCCTGGGCTAGGTACTCCTTAAGGCATCGAATGTAGACGATAAGTGGGAATTCCTGTGCTTCTATATAGACCAATATGGACTGAGCGGGTGTTGCGCAGTGGAGGGCGTGTGTCTCTCTGTTTACTTTTTACTAGTTCGTAGAATGAAGTCCAGAATTTAGTGTACAATATATGGTGGTTTCATCTCCAATATATCTCTGTGTAGAGTAGCGAAAGGTAAATTCACGTATGACGTACATATTTTCATATTTCGGGGTGTGTCTTGGTTTAGTTAGTCTTCAAACCTCAATTCCAATTTTAAGAGAAAACTTTAAAAAAACTTATTCTGATATATCCATTAGGGTGTTTCATTTTTCCAAAGACATGATTTTCAAATGACTTTGCTTACGCCCCGAGTCTCAGTGATATAAAAGATTTACATATATGCACACATTGATCACTTTTACCTCAGAAGTTTCGAATATTGAAGTGCTTTGTATTTATGGGCTTCTCATGTATTTCATTCATTTTATGATGTTAATTGAATTTTAAAATGAGAACCAAAAGAGGAATTGGGGTGAAAAGGTGCCTAATGTGATTTTTTAGGAGCTCCCTTCAAAGGAACAAGTACTTTTAGTTTTTATTTACCATCACAAGAAAATGAAAGAAACTTTCGGATGCTGCTAAATCTACCAGTACTAAACTACAGAAAGAGTGGGGGAGAAAGCAAATAGCCATGTTAAGACGAAGGAAAATATCCGTCCTGGTATACAGAGCTGTACAAAGAATACCAAAATATTCGCCTCCAGCAACGAAAAAATTTCGTTTAAGTCCTAGATTAAAACCTCTTGATCAGACAGACACTCACGTTTACTTTGGATCGAGAACAGCTCTCTATTTGACAAGCAAGTACTTCATTTATAGCAACCTCAAAGAGCCTTGGCCACAATACTTAAAAAAATTTCTGAGCTCGGGCGATCAATAAAAGCAAAATGACAAAGGAAATCTTTGAAAATCCTCCTCATCTGATCTAGCATTGAGATAGTAAACTGTTGCCCTCAGTTGCCCATGGAAGTGTTAAAACTTTGGAAGATGGAATTGTAGTTTTAGTGGCTGGAAAAGATTTTGAGCATTTGCTTGAGGTACCTGTTGCCCTGAAAGGTACTGGTGATCAGATGGCTAAAATAGTTCTTCGCCCCGTCCAAGGCTTTAAAATGGTTAACTACATCCAAAATGTCATAAAAGACGGAAATCATCCAAAAGAAAACTGCAAAAAGTTATTACAACTTTTACTCCTGAGCCTAGTAGGTTGGTCTAAAAACGACTTCAGTTTCAGGATTCCAAGGGCTGCATCAAGCACGCTGGATGGCCAAGGCAATATGCACTTAAAATTGTCCTCTTCACTAAACAGTTGAATATTCCTCAACGAGAATTGAGAGGAATGAAACGGGTTTGTTCATTTTGTCAGCCTCATACATGTTCGCTTTCGTACGAGGCAATTGTGGGTCGATGGGCTCAAAGAATGATTGGAATATGCTACAGCTTCTGAGCACTTACCCAGATGCCGATGGTAAAAAAATGTCCTCTTACAGTTGCAATGAGATACCTCAGGTATCTGTCAAATCAGAAAGAAACGCTGGATTGGCTTTTTTTAAATTTAGAAGCACCGGCAAAGAAAAAGGAAATAAAACGATTAGAGGGAAAAAAACCCAGTTTTTGAAGGAAAAGATCTGAGCCGTTTTGATAATAACAATAAAACAAAGACGTCCATTGAATTGTTTGGGATCCGCTACGTAACAGAATAATGCAGTGATTCTCGAAGGGCCATGTGAATGCCCTTAAGGTGGTCAATGACACCGCAGAAAGAGGAATTCTTCTGATAAAAAAGTTTAACGAATCGGTCAGGGACGAACACCGAAAACAATTCTTGTTAAGGGCAGTCGAGCATTACAGAAAACTCGTCACCAAGCGAACAAAAGAAGGGATTGCACCGTTCAAAGTTGATTAATACAACAAATGTTTTGCCTATCATACTACCTATTCATCTTAGTGTCTTATTTTAAGTTTGTGATTTCTAGTTTTCCTAATAAAAGCAATTAACATTGAAAAATCGTAATTTTTTTTTACTTTTACAAAACTTATCAAAGTGTGCAACCTCTAAATATTATCCAATCTTCTTAAAATTTGGCATATATAACTTTTACAGTACTGAAACTCGGGCGTAAGCAAAGTCTGCAAAAACTTTACGTTTAATTTTTTGCCTTACAAAATGCAACACCCTAATATCCATAGCGTAAATACAATTTCACAAATCTTATTTCGGCAGCAGACTCATTTTGTTTGTTTGCTATTCCAGTATTACACAAAATGACAGAAAATAGACTCTATGAGCTTCTCAAACTGTATAAGTAAACAGCATTGCTCGCGGCAAATTCAATGTGGTTGATGCATTCGGTGTTCGCCTTAAGAACTAATTTCGTGCACCAGCACAATCCAGAACGATGTTGTTAGTGTAACGCGTACACCTGATCCAGAACATTTACCGAAAAAAAACGCGGCTATTATTGGACTGATATAAAGTCGAAATCATATTGAAGGGTCCCCGTTACCTAATTGGTCTCAATAACTTAGCTTACTGGTAGCTTTTAACTAGAAGGTAGTTTTCAGATAGTGAATCGCGGTGAGTTAGACTCCGTTAGACATAACCGTCAAATTTTAAATGTGATATTTTCCATATTCTTCCTCATCGGTACCCCCTTCGAAACGATAATCGATAACGATAAGATGATTGGTAGCTGAATGATTAAAGGCGTCGCGTCAGTCTGATATCTTATTATACAAGGTGATCTGCTTCAGACGGTAAATGCTTTAATGGTAAATAGTACCGTTAATTTGCGGCACTGAAGTCAGCCGGCAACCATTGTAGAGGGCAAAAATTAGCAAAGAAAAAAAATACTACAGTTCCCCATTATTCAGATGATCAACAGAGTGCTGTGAATCACGTGGCGCAACACTGCCATCCTTGCAATAATTCATTCATGATCTCTGAACTGTTCAGCACACGGGTACCAGAGGTCCCACGACCTCAAAAAAAAAGTCAAACAAAAAGAAAAATAAGCTACGTGATGGCAATGGCCGTCGGCCAGTTCATGTACCTGCCACTGCTCCGGGTCCCGATGGAATGGACCCTGTCCAAGACACTTCACTGGTAGGGTGGGTATAGAGGTCAAGGGTCCATTCCATTAGGACCCGGAGCAGTGTCACGTACATGAGCCGGTCAACGGCTATTGCCATTGCGAAGCTTATTTTTTTCACATTTTTTGTTTTGAGGTCGTGGGACCTTTGGTGCCCATGTGTGTGATGTTGTTACCCAGGCACTATATTTTTTTTTAGAATAGTAATAGTAGGGGCAGCGAAATGGCAAAAACCCCGCCCACATCTCCCGTCACTGAGCTACAGCAAACTCGTGCCGCCGCCTATCGAGCTGAGGAGTTTTCGCTAGATGGCGTCGCCGGACCTTCACGGTCACCTCGGCAAACCTTGACTTAAATGTCCGCCAACACCTGTCCATTACAGTCTCTCTGGATCTGAGAAAGAGTAACAAAGATATTCAGTCTTTGGTATACTAATCCTCAGCCCATGATCCTCCAGTATCTTTTAGCACTTGGCCAGTGCAGATCGTAAGTCAACGATGTCTTTGATACCCAGGACAACGTCATCAGCGAAGAGAAGGGATAGTTCCAGGCCGTCAGAGATGAGTGTTAACAAATAAAACATGATAATATTGAAGAGCGAGGAACTCAATACAGTGCCTTTAACTGGAAATTCCTCTGACTCACCAGCTATGCATCTAACCTTAGTAGTTGCTCCATCATACATGTCTTGTATCATCTTGACCTCACGTCAGAACAAATTAAAGTTTTTAACCGGCCCATCTGAAGTTATTTTCATCATCGTGATGCGACAGCCCGACGTCGGGCCTTAGCCGCCTGGATCATTGACCTCCAAAAAGTTAGTTATTTTAGTTAGCGCAAAAAGTTGACAGTGTTTTGAAATTCAATTTTTTTTGTCAAATAGCCACAGGTTCGTATTTGCTAACAAATAGCAAACATCTGAACACTCGAAAACGGACCCATTTGCGGCTTGTGTTTGACAGGCAGATTTGTGTCTATGCTGAGAAAAATGGCAGACACAATCCCACATGCAAACGAGAAAATCTCATAGAAGATACGAAGCACCGAATTTTCTTGGTAATACTTGAAAAAAAAGTTAAAAGTTAACATTTTTGAAAATTTGACATTGGCTTCTGAGCGGCTTATTTACAAATATGCCCAACATGCGAGTATATCTTTTTATTTTAATTCGATTAATAATATTGCGTGCTATTTTATTTAATCTTCACCTAACGAATTCACGCATATCTTAAAATATTTTTTTGTCAATTCTGTATGAACCACACTACGTTTTGTAACCATTTTGCTATATGTCGGGTTTATAACAAAATTAAAGCGAAATCTTGTAATAGCGCAAGACGAGAACACACGTATTCGAACCTGATTGCAAGCAGGCGATGCATATACGAGTACGTGTCTATTTATGAAGAAGAAGATGAAGGAGGCTACAAGCAGATACCAACAGAAAACATCGGTCTGGACAAATTTATTGGCGACGAAGTACAACGAATAAATTAATAGGTTAGCTCGCAATCTGACCAATGCCTGTGGTTACACGATGATATTCAATAAACATTTTCAGCTCACTATAGTGTTGAGGTACTATTTTTAGGGAATAGTGTGGACGCAAGATCTTGACTTGCGTGCAAAGTGTATATTATTATTATACGACTAAAAGCACATTTTAGTGTTTCAAAGATAAATTATGTGTATTAATTTCACTGAACCAGTGAAAAGATACAAGCATTCACCAAATTGTAGAATTTATTGCGGTTTACAGCTAAGGCCCACCATAGACGGAGCGAACGATCGGCCGACCCGTCGGCCGATATCGATCTCGGCTTGTATATGTGAAAGTCGAACCGATTTGGCTCATCGGCCGATCAATTTTCATCTGTCGATATTTTAGTGCAATTTTTAGAGAACCGTCGACGTCGGTCTGACGATCGATTGTATGGTATATGCGATTATTGCAAGCGAATGTTAAATTATCATTATTTGACTGATTCTAATGATTTAAATGGCTCTGCATTGGAAATATCAAATATGTAGTATACGAAAATACTACACAAATCTAAATTAATATATTAAATAAATAACTGGCGCAACAGTCCAATTTGAACCACGGCCTCGAGATGAGTTAGCATCATCTCATTTTCTAGATCGTGATGGTTTTTGTGCAGAGGTATGTGATCAGCAACACGCTCAACCGAGTTATTTACCCCATAATGGGTACTCATTTAACAGCTGAGTAGGCTCATAGTCCGACACGTAAATCCCCGAAATCGAACCGGGGCCCAGTGCGTTGAAGGCGAACGTGCTAATCGTTGCGCCATCCGGACTACCAAAATTACCTAAATTAATATATTATCAGAAATTTATCTCGGTTGTCTTGTGCAGCGCAAATCGTCAGATATCTTGTGACGATCCATCGGCCGATCGATCTGCCGACGGATCGTACAGCTTATGGCAGCTTTCAGATAAAGGTGAAGGTTTTTAATATCTGCTGAATATATCAGCCCAACTGAAACAAACCGGATGTGACTATTTTGCAGTTTTGCAGTACACCTCTTAAGTTTCAATATTTTTTTTAGAACAGTACCCTTTTTTAACTCAAAAAGTTTTCAAACTTTGCTAAGGCATCTCCTTGGATTTGGAGAACACAATTTGCTCATCACGACATTTTCAATACATAACTAATATCTTCTTCCAGTAAAATTTATAGGTCACGCTTTTCATTCCATTTGTTAGATCGTGCCGACGGACATGAGGCAGATCGTATGAATAAAGAGTGTCATTGTTCAAGTTATAGATACTAAAGCTATCTTTATGGTTATATGAGTATGGAAAAGTACTTACCATTGCATGAAGGACTTGCACATGGAGCACGTGCCAGCTCGCAATGTTTACCAGATCGTCCCGGAGGGCAATGGCAATAATATCCACCGGGTGTATTCAAGCAGCTACTCTCTATACATGGTGAGGGGGTGCAATGATCTTTAGCTTCCTGTAATCAAAAGGGAGATTATTATTATTATAAAGAACTTACATGATACAATTAGATAGATATTAAAAACTACGTTAAGCCCGGTTCAAAATGGAGAAAAATTCTAATGTAATAAAATATTGTAAAATATATGACGTAACACTTTTTTTTTTAATTAATACGTAATATTCAAAATTTTCTAATCAAAACGGTTGGAAGTGATAAATCGTCAGGAATCCAAAACGTGAGATCACTTTTGTAGAAATTTCAGTCATCTCAGTTCAAAATACTGTTTCAAAATATGCTTTTAATTGTTCTATTTATATCGGATTTTCACCTTTTAAGATTATGGAGATTACGGTGAATTTTGTAAATACGAAAGTGTCATTTTACGTGAAATTTTACATTATATAGGTACGTAGTTTCAGCAAATTTTTGGTTTCAGTAGGCAGCAGTAGATTTCTGACTTTATTTTGGAAGAATTAAACTTTTCTATAACAATAATTAAAATGCGACTCTGCAACGGTTGAAGAGAGAGCATACCGGCTTTTAACTAAACTCCAAAAGCTTAACTGGACTAAAAGCGAAATCTTTTTAGGCCTTACCATAAGGCATTAGCCTTTTAAAGGATATTTTAAGGCTGTTTTCGATTCTACATCAGTGAAAATTTAGAGTAGAAAATGGTTGATAAAACCTGCAAAGATTTGGCGGCCAGTGTGATTTTATCAAATCAATGAAACTGAAATGGATAATCAAAATAGGTGCGTGGTACCGATAGTCCCAAAACATAAAAATCGAAACCTTTTTGCAACTTAACACCATCTACCTTAAGATTCTGATACACGAGACACGCAAACCCGTCTGGTGTGTCAAATCTATGATTCCCGTTCCGCGTAAACAGCAAACGACGGGTACCGACGAGTACTCATTCGCCGTTGATGAGTCGATTAATCCAAAAACAAACATATAAAAAAAGATGACTTCAGTATTCGCACATGTGCTGTTAAATTGTAAACGCACCTCTTGTAAGCCCAGCGACGTGTGCATTATTTCCAAGTCAGTAAAATTCGCTTCGATACCCGTTTCTGACGGTTCGTCCGCGTAAACCCGACTTACGTGTAAACACTAGTCGCGTTTACGCGACTCGGGTAAAAATTACGCAATCGCGTAGACGCGCCCGGTGTATCAAAGGCTTAAAATCTACCTGAACGGTACCGTGGGCTACCTTTAAGTTACCTCAACGTTTTTTTATCCTACCTCAGTAAAAAGTCGCATTGGAAAATAGTAAAAAATTGGGCGAAAAGGATTGAACATATTCGGCGCCCAACGTGAGGTCAGTGTGATTTTATCTAGTCAATGAAATCGCAGTGAACAATCGTGTAGTTTTGATATTTTGTACAATCATTCGGAACAGTCTCCTGAATATGTGCTCTAAAGCCCCCAATGATAAAGAGTCCGAAAGTGTAGGAGAAAAGGGGGTCAAAGGTTGTTTTTCAGTTTACCTTAATTATTTTGAAAACTAAGGGTTCTACGAAAATACCCCAATCAAAATACATCAAATTTCTAACGAAATGATATACTATATATAGGTATACTCTAGACCATAAAATAGTATCTCTCTAATTGCCTTGACCCCTCCAGGGCATGGGCGCGTCAACATCTCTAGCATTTCTATGCCTTGTTGACGTTTCAATAACATATATCTACTTTTCGGAAGTGCAGTTGCTAGTATGTACCTCCTATCCGCGCCGTCTTTATACTGACAAGCTCGGAGCACTGTGAAAGTTCTATTAGTACTCACAGACAGTTTTTGATCGCGCCGAGATTTGATCTCCGAGCTCCAGATTAATATCGTAGAGCGGTGATCGAACGATCATGGCCACCGAGCGCGATATAATTTCCTCACAAGGAAAAACGGTACGATAACTCCCGTTAGAATACAGTTATCCGACATTGAAATTTGGTCTTATATAAGATTTAAATGTTTTGTTCCGCAAATAGGCACGATTCGACTAAAGATATGCCCACGTCCTCTACAAATATTATTTTTGCAAATATACCAATAAAGCCCAACCGAATAAAAGTAGGCAGGTCAAATTCGGGTTGATGATTGCCTAGGGCCTTACTACACTCCTCTATAAAAACTAGTTCAATCGGTTGAATACCAACAATGCTTTCCATATAAGGTGCCCCAAACTACCCTACTTTTTAGACTTTTTTAAATCTATTCATCGAATGAACAACATGGAGAAAAATCGGTTAGTATTAAAATTTTGCAAAAATTAATAAGGGCAGTCCCCTGAATATATTCCAAGTCCCCGTTGATAGGTGGCCCGGTGGTTTATAGAAAGGAGACCGAAGTCAATTTTGAAGTTTTGTGAGAAAATATTGCACTTATCTCTCCCACGAAAAAGTGACAGTGTAGACTTGCACACAGCACATTACCGCGGCGCTCTACACGACACGTCATTTTCCCTTCTACTCAAAAGACCGGTTTTCAAGCGAAATAAAGTGTAAATTAATTGTTTTCGCGTGGAAATTGCTCATAATGATGTGGAGACTTTTTTCTTCAAATGAAATATAGTATAGTATGTTAGTACTTGCAGAGCGACAATTTTTCGTGCGAACGTAACGGTTTTTGCATGAGATTTCGCATGAAAAACTGATCTTAGTACCTTAGGTTATACAAGAAACATGTGACAGGGTTATTTTGTGTCGAAACATAAGTGAAACAAGCTAGAAACAAAAGGCGCGTTATTTTGTACTTCAGCCTAGTTTGATTCGGGTTCGGGATATTGTAATGGCTGCCTTTTTCTTTTTTTGCTTCATATTCCATATAGCAGGTGTCAACACGCGCTATGGAAACGGTACAGTTTTTTTTTCGAAGAAAATATAAAACCACATTGTGTATATTGAAGTGTACAACTGGTAACCCGAAGCTGACATTCATAAAAAATATACGAATATACGTTTCGATCTTTTATTGTTAAATGTCCTTACGGATATTCTCACGGTGAACAAAATTTTTTTCTATCATATTTGCATTTTGCCCATAAACACTGAATCCCAAATATGCATTGCTTCTGGCACACACTGTACAGAAAGTACTCTCCAAATGATAACAGGTGGAAAAATTGACCGGCGAGATAACATTCTTATGAGTATACTTTATGAAACTCATACATCTCACTAACAGAAAAAAAAACACCCAGACGACAATACTATCAATGTTGAGCCCATAAATACGAGTTTAAAACGAGTTCGAGGAGTCGATTGGGAGCAGAGCCAACAACCGGAAGGTTGCCTCCATGGCAGTTGACTTAAATTTAAGTTTTACCTGGAGAAGAAAAGAAAACCGAATGAATTTCACAAGTTAAATTTTAGTTCGGCTGATAATAAATAAATAATAATAATAAAAGAGGGAACCATGGATTTAATATAAAAAAAAGAAAATTAATTGAAATATTATATTTCACTTGGAGGTTCTGTCGACTGAATGTACGTGGAAACCATGAAGTGTTTGTGAAATCCTTGACTATGGTGGAAATCAGAAACCGCACTTGATAGTTGCAACATTCGTACTTGTCACAATAAAAAGCAGTCTTCATTAGGAAATATATTTATTTCCGCCATCCGTTCTTTTGGAAAACTGTGAAGAAATGCGTGTGAAACAGTGTAGCGAATGTCCACTGCTATAAATGTGACTAACTGAATGCATTATTAGTTAAATCGATATAACCTCAAGTGGAGAAATTTGGTGGAATTTTCGATGCCTAGAGTTTGGCCGTGCGCTACTCGCTATTCGGAAGAAAGGAAAGGAAGCGAAATATTAATTATATGGGATATTCATATTGCCCAAAGATCAACCACTACGACGATCAACCGAGCCGCAACCGTAGCGGATTTGCCAACGGAGAGACCGCATCTGGAAAGAACCGTTAAATCAAAGCTAATTCATCTACATTCTTCAAAACTAATTTTTAAAGTTAACGTAATCCTAACCATTTGCTTTTAGCTACATATGTAAATAATATAGGATACATCAGCGTAGTACGCAACGGCCGTTTCGGACGATAGTGGTGGGTGAGTCCATATTTAAATTTTGTTCGATGTGTTTTTTCCTTTTTTGACATACCCAGAAAATTTACTCAACCGTAGTATCATTTCTAGACATGTATACAGATACATTCACGTTCCTTCAGAACTTTTTAACGAGAAATTTAAATTAGTTGCCATTTTCTTGCCTCTTACACAAATGGAATTGTTGTTGCTGTATAAAACAAATGAATTAGCTCAAAGTAAATACAACTAAAAATATGGAATAGAATTCCACATCATGTCTTTTCCTTAGTGGAAATCCCTAACTCCTTTTTCAGCATGCATTCCTAGCGTCGATAAAAGTGCTTAATTAATTTGGTTGGGGAGATCCCATAAATGTTGGCTCGGGGATTTCTGAAGGGTTGGGGAGCCGAGAGCAGGAATCATTGACAGCTGATTCCCCTTAAAAATCATGAGTCGACCTGGTCGATTGGTCCGGTCCGACAAGGTATAGGATTTCTTCTATATATTTTTTTGTTGTTGTCCTAGGCACGTGAATAAATTCTAATGTAATGGCTAGGGATCAGCAGGCAGACCAAACCCCGCGCATCATTCACGAACAGAGCAGCCTCCAGCACGTGCCGCCTGTCTGCTTGTTGAAGAAGTTTTTTTTTGTTTTGTCGTTGTGTCTTTTTTTTGTTTGATTTTCCTCCGGAACTTCGATATTCCGACTTCGCCTCATTCATATGCAGGAAAGGCCATTACAATATAGTTAAGCACCGATCCGGATCAACTACTCGGTTAAGTGCAAAAGTGCATTGGACCCCTGGTGTCAATTTATTTTCTTATTATTTTTGTGTTTGTGTTCAAATACTACGAAAATTACTAATTTTGAATAATAAATCGTAGTCCGGATGGCGCAACGGTTAGGATCTCTTCGATAAATAAAGAGGATTTACTTGTCGGACTATGACCTCACTCGGCTGTTAAATGTGTATTCATTCGGGGTAAATACTCTAGTAAATAAGAAGTTGGTAACTTATTTCGAGGCCTTGGTCCAAATTGGACTGTAGCGCCAGTTATTATTTATTTATTTATCATAATAAATTCGCCATTTAGTAATGGTAGCGATATCTGTTGCCATGTCTAATCGGTGTAGTTTAATTAACCCGTTGAGTTCTCCGGGTTATAATTATGTACATGTTGTTAACCTGAATTAACGAACGCATCTAATGCTTCGTTTACACGTGAGCGTTGAGCAAAACACGGAGCATTGAAAAATTTGCATTTAAAAGCATCAACAACAAAAAGATACCTTTCTGTTCTTATACGACCAACATGAATTTCCCCCATGAGATGGGAACGACTCAAATGCTCATGAATTCATTTGTTGTAGGTGCTTTTCAATGCAATTTCTCAATGTTTCGTCTTTTGCTCAATGTTCACGTGTAAACGAAGTCTAAAGTTGAGATGTTCACAAACATCGGGAGAATTGTTCATGAACACTGTTCCGACACATTGGTTTACAATCTCTAATAGGCTTTATTACTCGTATATGGAGTCTTCTGCACAGCCCGCCATAAAATTCATCCTGTTTGACCAAATTTTAACATGTTTTTATACCCTTCACGGATGTGATTGGGTACATTAACTTTGTCATGAAGTTTGCAACGCATAGAAGGAAGCATCTCCGACTACATAAACTATATATGTATATTCTTGGTCAGTGTGATGAGACGAGTCGATTAAGCTTTGTCCGTCTGTCTGTCTGGTTCTATGCAAACTAGTCCCTCAGTCTTAAAGCTATCGAGCTGAAACTATGTACAAAGCCTTCTTTTTATTGCACGCTGAAAAATTTCGGAACGGAATCGGACCACTACGTCATATAGCTGCCATAGGAACGATTGGTCCAAAAATTCATAACATAACAAGCTAGCCTTTTTTATGAATTTTTAATAGATACTGAACATAAGGCGGAATAAGTTGCCGCTGATATATGCATCACGTCATGTGTGCCGTCTGTGGGCTGCCTAATAAGGGACTTTTATAATTGATGATTCAATGCTGCCATTCATTTACTTTATTGTACTATAAAAATGAACAAGTCTCAAATAATATAAACCAATAAATGTTTTTAGTCATACTATGCTCATGCTTATCTATGTACAATAGATGCATGACTAAAAAAAGGCGCTAGCTTTTTGAAAGCATCGGTTGATCTAAAAAGTTAAAAAGGAGGCTAAGCATTGCACGATATGTAGAAAAAGGTGGAACATCGCAAACATCACATTACCAAAAACACGAACTCGCCCACTTCTATTCAAATATTGTTTAATTTTAGGACTAGCAGTTAAGTGAAGAAGACTACTTTTCAAAAGAAATGTACATTAATAAAAAAAAAAGTATGTGCATATTCAAATGTACCACTTGTCAGTGTCTTTGTTTCATTTTTCATTTTTGAAATAAATTGCGCGGAGCGGAGTGTTATTTGTTCAAGTTTAAGTGTTTTGTTCTTTTGAGTTTCTTTAGTTGGGAAGCGTATTCATTCTGGTTATTCAATTAACACATTCACCGAACTCCTACGCTTCTCCGAGTACTATCCGATATTTCACTTACTAAATCATATGTTTTCTTTTAAATAGAACCTCGGACTCCGAGTACCTGCATAAAATATTTTAAGGTCGGGTTTTTGTTGCCGTATAGGGTGGAAACAGTAAATCATGCTACGAAAATATAACATAGCAGGTGAGTTGCTCGAAGTGGGTAATGTGTATGATAATAAAGTACATTCGTAATTTATTTTAGTACAGCACTGAAAATATAACTTCAGCAAATAAAAAATCAATCAAAAATAACTGCAAATGTCCCAAAATTCCCTAAACAAATCAAATTGACCAATTATGAAGAGGCAATTTTTGGAGTGTCCTCTAGGTTCATTTAGATACAACATTAAGGGCTGTTTTCACAATGTCTAGTTAAAGTTTATCCTATAGATAAACACTAAATGGCACCCACCCTCCAGTTAGAAATTTATCAGACGATGAATTCATTTTGAGTCCTTTGGACTGAAAAATTGATATTCTTGGCAAGGAAGCGATATCTAGGCAAGATGGGAATCACATAACTGCGGGTGATGAGACGAATGCAGTAGACTACTGTTGAAGACATTTTGAGTCCTATGGAGAGGAAAAAGGATGTCCTCGGCGAGGAAGCGATAACTAGGTATGATGGGTATCATACGACTGGGGGTCGTGGTGCAAATGCACTAGAGTACTGCTCATGGTGTTTGAGTCCTTTAGTTAGTTAAAATGAAACAGAAACCAAATTTAGAAAATATCGGTCTCGACTTAAGGGACATGTAGGGTACTGGATACAAATAACTCAACGGACATAACGAACCTAAAAACATAATTTCATTGAAGGCAACTGATAGTCACGCCAGAGGTACATTTATTCAATGATGTCCACCTAAAGAATTAGTTCCTTGGGGCAACATTTTTCAAAGCAACCAAACCGCCACTCAGCGTTAAAAGAAATAATTAATTTAATCAGGGTTCAATGTGCATACTCTAGAGCGAGGCGCAAAGCTACGGCGGAATTATGTTCATATAAATCCTTTTTGCAGCTGAAGAGTTTTTCTTTGGCGGGAAGGTTGTTTTTAGGCCATAGGAATATACCCAAACACGGAATAGAAATTTGACCAAATCTATCATAAAATCCACCATACATTTGAAAAATTTGCAAATGTAGATTTGGGTGAGATTTGAAACAAATCTCTACGTGCCACATTAAAAAGTTGGTGTGCTGAATATAAAGCAGGATTTGTCAACGAATAAGATCTGATGTCACAATACCTATGAGATACAAAATGTTGTCGAATACTCCGTTTCGACTGACAACTAGCTAAAAAAGTGACAATTCGAATATGTATGTATGCTCGGCGCAGGCTTCCAACCCACCAACACTCGCTTGATAGATCGCACTCTAGTCATGAAGCTACTACGGCCACTTAGATAAATGTATGACTGTAGCTTCAACATTTAAAACGCAAAATATGACAGTAACTCACCTCACATAATGTTCCTGAATAACCGACTGGACATATGCATTTGAAATTGCCGATCAAATCTACGCACTCTCCACCATTTCGACATGGAGAATTAGCGCATTCATCGATGTCTGTCTCGCAATCACGACCTGAAACAAAAATAAAGAAAAATTATGTAAAAATAAAAATGAAATTCGATAACGATAAACTCCTTACGATCGAATTAATTACCTGTAAAGCCAGTCGCACATGCACAATGATAGTCATTAACCAAATCAATGCATGTCGCACCATTTTTACACTGTCCCACGCAATCGTCCAAATCTTTTGCACAGGTGGGTCCACCCCAACCCTCGAGACATTCACAAGAAAAGGCTCCAGGCGTATTATGACATGCCTGGGCATTAATGCATGGTCCCAAGTTTGAAGCTGGATTCGAATCGCATTCGTCGACATCAAGTTGACATACATCTCCGGTCCATTCTGGTGGGCACTCACACCGAAAGCCACCGATCAGGTCGATACAGGTTCCTCCGTGCTCGCATGGACCTCCAGCACATTCATCAATGTCTGCAGCAATGTCGGGAGAAAATAAAGAAAAAAAAAATGAGTATGTTTCTTAAACGTACTATACACATGCCATTAAGCATTTGACTATTATTTATACATACTCATACAGTACACTTGATACATTTTTTTTAATTATGATGGTAACCATTTTATGGAGGATACAAGCATTGTTATTAATTACAGAATAAAAAAAAACAACAACAACAACAAAATCAGAACGTGTATTTTAAAAACAAAAAGTTGTCAAGTGATTTCTACAAAGAGTTGATTCACACATCAAGAAGTGGTTAGGGTTCAAGTGGCTTCTTGACTTGGGTCCGAACACCAGGCTATGAGGCTACACGAAAATAATTATAATTTGTCCTGTTCACAGAACCATAAGTTTGAAAAGGCTCGTATGTGTGCCCAACGGCAGACACACCGTTTTTTCCCTACTTTTCTTCAGCGTATTTTAAGAGGTTTTAGAAACCACTGTGTGTTGGCTTGGCTGTCCATCGACTACTTGATAACTCTTTTTTTTTCGTGTTCGATACCTACATTGTCTGCCAAGATGTTTGTTTACAAGAGCGCTTCTCAAGTGATGTGTTTAATACAAAAGTGCATCCATTCAAGTGTCTTTTTAAATGCTCAAGTCTGGTATTCTTATTCGGTAATTTTTTTGTTTTGTTTTTATTTCTTTCTAGGCCGACACGATTAAAAAGAATAGGACTTTCGGTGATTTGAGATTAAATACATACGTGTCCGCATGTAAGACTAAAAACGTACACTTAGGGAGTCCATTAACATACATATATTAAGTTAAACTACTGGAAATGTTGTTAATTTCCATGTCCAGCTACCATGTAATGTTTGCTCAAATGTTAATGGTTTAATACACAACCATAGGGGAGATTCATGCTTCCGTCAGAAACGTCATATTTGTCGTAAAGATGCAAACTTATGTCATTTTACTGTGAGGATGATAGAAGGTTACAACGCTTACGACATTGACGACAGTGAGCGTGAATCCCCCTATTTGGTTTGATGTCGTAGCACAAACTTAACTAATGGCTGAAAGACGTATCTCACAACGTAGCGTTGTTGGCCTAAATATGCTGAGGTGCTACGGCAAACTCTTTCAGCACAAGTCGACTTCCGAGGCCCTCAATCTAGAAAGACTGGCCACGGATGTCACCCCCCCCCCCCCCCCCCCCCCCTTGCGACTACTGGGACAGTAGGGCAGTTCCGTCGTGGAATACCGAAATCTATCGCTTCAGAGAACGAGACAATTGTTCAACAGAGCTTGTGCTTGGTGAGTGAGTATGATTTATATCACCATAATGACTGATTCCGACAAAAAGGTTGGGGCTGCAAAACACAACAGCTGGGCGCATTTCGTACAGGGCGTACAAAAAACACCATCATAGTTGTCAGACTCCATTCTGGACAGGGCACATATTTGGTAAGCGCACTCAAAAAAGCGAGTGGCAGCATCACAGACTCCGGTAGCACAGATACGCATTTCCCCTCGTGTATTAACGAAGAAGAAGGATACCACAGTTTATGCCACAGAGCGAGCCGGACGAAATTCTGCAACGAATATCTTCAAAGATGGAAAAGTCGAATGGGGTACAATTGCTACATTGGAGTCCGTCCTATAAATCGACAAGCACTGACGCAACTTTTCCGGCTCTTCTTCAAAAAGGGCAACAGTCAGGGGTCCTATACCTCCTACGCCACTTCAGATGCAGATTCGCTTTGAACAACATTCCCAGGTCTTTGAGGTTGGTGGTAAAAGTGATCTTCTTTCCAAAAATTGGTAGCAGACCTATGGATAACCCTAGGTTCTGTTCGCCAATCAGAATAATATTTGTTATGCTAAGACTAATGGAAAAGGTGTTTGCGATTAGTTCGCTTCACCGCAGAAAATTTGCATATCAATCCGGCAAATGTACTGAATATGCTCTACACAACCTTATTGGTGACATCGAAGCTGTTTCCAACAACACTTCTTTTAATACCATCAACGATTCTTATAGTAAAAAGGTGTTGACACCCCGACCGTAGTCTGAGCGAAACGCTCTTCCAGAATCGTCATCAATCACAAAAGCTGTGTATACCACTCTCAAAGCAAACGTCACTCGAGGTTTTAGTCACGGAAATGTACTATCCCGCTGCTCTGGTGCATCGTTGTAGACATCCTCATGTGCAGATTATCTTCAAGTGACCTGGTTACTGTCGTCAGAGGTAAATTTGAAGAAGCTTTTTCCATCACAGAGAGGGTTGTGCGTAGTTCAAGAATGGTCTGACATTAGTGGGTTACGGATCAGCCCGGCTAAGGACGTTATTATCCCATTTACGAAAAAAATACAAACTCAGGACGATGCAACTCCACAATGACAATGGCAGATAGTGTAAAGTACCTGGGAGTAACACTTGTTAGGAAAGTACTGTGGACAGATTATCTTATGGTAACATCCGAAAAGGCTACAAAGACTTTGTGGATTTGTAGGCAGTATGCAGGTATAATTTGGGCACAAAGTACCGCATTATTTTCTGGATCTACAAAGTGATTGTTCGGCTAATTATTGAATATGGAGCAAGTTATTTGGTAGAAGAGAGCGACCAATCCCTCTGCTGGTAGGGACAATCTCATTAAAATACAAAGGCTTGTATGCCACACTATAACGAAATCCTTCCGCTTCTTTTCGGCGGCGGACCTTGAGGCTGCTAAGTTATAGTACGCTCAGTGTGCCTTCTGATCATCTGGTCAGGGAGCTACGCTTCAAGCAGTCTCCCGTACACTGTGTGGTATAGAGAACAAGAGAACGAAGTCCTACTCTCTCTTCATTCCAACACAGTAAAATGGTTCACGGATGGTTCCAAAACGGATGTGGGCTCAGGTGCGGGCATTGTTGGCCCAGGTCACAGAGTCTGAAAAGTATGAGAAATATTCCAGTCCGTTTTCAAAGCGGAGGTTCACTCTATTGAAGTTTGCGCACGACTATATCGGGCTACAGCCTACATTAAAAGAAACATCAAGCGGTTATCATGGCGGTGACTAGAACTAGAACGTCGTTACTAGACATTTACTGCCCCCTACGTTGGCCCAAATCTTTTTTATGGTGTAACAATCTGAATTGTCAAGAAATAGATCAAGGAGTGGGAGCGTGAGAAACTCTTCCTGGTCTGAGAAAATCTTAATTGTTTATCGCGATAAAAACCCCTAGTCGTACTCTTAATTTGCTCAACTTGATCCGAAACAGGATCGGAATTATCAGTGGACTTCTCACAAGTCATCCCCATCTTCGAAACTATGCGAATCGTTTCGGACGCAAACTGCCGTTTTTGTAAGACCGACGACGAATTTCCAGAATACATCCTCTGTGAATTTGAAGCTCTCTAGGATCAGGGCATAGCACACTGAATGTCGCAGAGGATGCGATTCTTTTGACCACGGTCCATTTGCTAACTATCTATCTAACTAAGGGTATGCAAATAGTGAATGCAAATAGTCAAAATGCTGCGCGGGGCAGAATTTGAACCCTTTCAGTGAAAATGAACTCTCAACACATAGATCAACCACAACTGTCCTCTTGTAACTTTTCAATATGTCTTCGAAGCACTTATCAAAAACAAGTAACTGATGAAATCCTCGATGAGTGCCATCAGTAAATTCGTCAGAAAGTTTGTGATGATATTCTTGATGACTGACGCTTAAAAAATGACTGTGCAGTTTAAGAGGGTAAGGCGTTACATTTTTAAAATTACTTATACATACGAGTATATGTATCTTTAAGGCAAGGTCTAAAAAGGTTAGTTTTTTTTTGTATCACGACTAATGGTACCTCGTCGGTGGACATTTACAGTAAAAAATATAACTAGTCGAAAACTCATGAAATTATTCGGTGCCCAACGTGGGGTTGGTGTGAGCTTATCTAGTTCATTGACTAGATAAAATCACACCTAACTCATATTAGGCGAATATTTTCAGGATTTTTAAATTAATCGATGTAAATGAACTACATATATGAAATCACACTGACCCCGCATTGGGCGCTGAAATTTTTTCGGGCTTTTTAACCATTTTTTGATTATTTTAATTTTGTACTGTACATTTTCACTGGCGTAAGATAAAAATAAAAAGCAGAAGGTAATCTTTAGCCTTAAGGTCAGGTCTCACTAACGATACCACGAGCCTATTCGATCAGCCATTTCGGTTCCAATGAGTAAATAAAATTCAACCGACTCTACTTTGGCCGCCAAATATTTGTTGGCTAGTAAATATAACGAAAATTGCTTCGTAGTGGGGAAATTAGTTTTTTTCCACTACTACAAAACGAAGCTACGAGCACTAAAAATAAGTTTTGCACATAAGACCCGAGGAATTTGAAAGAGTTTTGGCTGATAAGTTAATTGTACTCGGGCTTACGTGTGAGCTATCTTTCGGATATGATTTAGTAACATATCAGAAAGATAGCTGGTAAGATAGATGGTAAGAATGGTGGTGAATGGGAATTAGGTCTACTCACGGTTTGGATTATTTTGATGCACAACTAAGAGGTACTCACTTATTTCACATGTCGGTCCTGTCCAGCCGGGAGCACAGGTACATGTAAACTCGGCAGTTGGCGGATGTGTGACACTTTTCAGTAAAGTGCTGCTACTCGAACTTCGGCTGTCTGATTTTCGAACATTACCCGATAGCGGCATTCCCATTGAACTAATACCACGCATTCCACGTACAATCATTGAGGTAACTGACGTTTGAGCTGGATTCCCTCCTACTTCCGTTGAGCCTCCTCCACCTGAGTCGTTGAATTCTTTTTCCTATAACCCAAAAAATTAATACATATATAGATTGTAACTTTTGGAAATGAAATATGTAATAATATATGGTATCGTAAATGATGCGATTCCTTTTCACAATTTAGAAAAAAAAATCGAAAACGCTACCTTAAGAGTGCACGTGCCACCGTTCTTGCACGGTTGGGTGGCACAAGGATGTTCAACAATCTCACAACGAATACCAGATAGTCCTTCCGCACAAGTACATCTATACTGATCGGGTGCTGTATTTTCGCAGGTACCACCATGCATACATGGTTCGTGTGTACCACAGTAGTTTAAATCTGGTTCATCAATATACACACAAACAGAAAAAGGATGAGAAGAAAATATGGTGTGAAAATGGGTTATATAAATAATTGCTTCATTAAATTCAGAAAAACTCATGAAACTATCTTAACACCTGGAATGCCAGATGAAAAAAGTGCTTTTATATTTTTCGCTGATAATCCCCCCGTTCTCGTACACTCGTACAATGATCACAAGCTTCAGCAGTTCTAGGGACTTGTATTTTTAACATTATGCAACTATAGCTCACCTTGATCACATAAAATTCCGCCCCAATTCGTATCACACAGGCATTGCCATGCACTTCCATTGCATGAACCATGTTTGCAGCCTGGGTAGACCATGCATTCATTACAAAGAGGCCCACGCCAACCGGGTCTGCATCTGAAACGAAAAAATGGCAAATTAAAATTCTCATAAATAAATTAAAAGGGGCGAAACATTCATATCATCGGTATTTTGACGAAAGCCCTTCTCACTTCCCTAGACACAGTGGACCTGCAACAATAGCCGTGCTTCTTTGACTGGATCAAAATCAATTCTCATACAAAACGATTCACTTTCGATGATCCAGTTCTCGTAATAGATCACATCTGGATCAGAGTTGAAAGTCAATTAGTTGATCTTCAATTTGTTTCTCAGCAATTCGTCTGTCCATTTGTAAACAAAGTCCCCAATTCGCCGCCACCGCGGCGAATAATATGTATAGTGGCTCTATGAATTCGCCCGTAACTTGATCCAGGCCGTTCTTTTTAATCTCGATTTTTATTCAAATGAAATAAACGGGCCTAAAGTTTCATTGAGGCAATGCAATGTATGCCATTCGGTAATTGTGCTTACTAGGCTTTTCTTTGCGAATTATAATTGTTCTTTTTCCCACCTAAACCTATATAGACCAGTAAAATTAAATATTATTAAAATAATAATAATTAGGAAAAGATCTGGAAATAATTTAAATCCCTTCTATAGATGCTGAGTACATGAAAATTGAGTTTGCATGGTCGTAAAAGGCGAAAATTCGAAAAATTTGAGCCCTTTTTTTAATTTTAGCATTATAACTCCTAAACGGTGCCTCGGTTCGAAAAAACCTGTAGCAGTAAATTAAAGACCGTTGAATTCTGCGTTCGATGCACTGCTCAAAGTTGAAATTTGGTTCAGTGGCGTAGTCGAAATCGATAGTAAAAAAATGACAATTTTCGAGGCTCCGGAGAAAAATCACACTTTATTACTTTTCAAGCTCACAGATCTTTGCAACGGAAGCTCCGAATGGAAAAGCTTGTCTGTAAAAGTTGGGGATAATTTGATTATGAGCTTAACGTGGCCAATATTTTTCAATTCGGGCCACTTTTAGAGTAGCTATGACAAAAATTCAAAAATGAATGCTCATCGATTTATGCCTTAAAAGCTCTATCTCGGTAAGTATAACAGGTAGAAGTTTTATATTAGTCACAAATTGTAGATAAATTACTCTAGTTAAATCAAGTTTTACAAAATTTCTTGTAAGACCAATTTAGGAGATACTAAAAAGAAACAGGACAAGCCAAACAATTAGGCACATTTTCAACATGGTGGCGGGGTCCGTGGTGTTAGGGGGAGGGGAATAGAAAACTCGAATTTTTAAACAATGTACAACAACAAGCAATATATCAAAAATCGAAACTACCCTAATTAAAGCAACCAGTGTTATAACATTTTGACTGACCAAAGTAGTTTAACCTTTGCAAAATCACCGACTTTTTGTTTAAATAAAAACGCAATTACTCAAAAACTACATCCTGCTATATTGTTGGATTTTTAGTTCATCATCATCATCCTCATCATCATCATCATCGTTGTGGCGCGACAGCTCGACGTCGGGCCTTGGCCGCCTGGATCGTTGTCCTCCAATTATCTCGGTCACGTGACCGCGTTCTCCAATCTTGGAAAGACATAAACTGAGCTCTCCCAACGAGATCTCGGTCGTCCTCGCAGTCTCGCTCCGTCGACTCGTTTTGCGTTCATTACACTCTTTGGCATGCGATCATCGTCCATTCGTTGTACATGCCCTGCCCATTAAAGTCGTTGTAGTTTGACGATTTTCGAAACTTCCAGCTCATCGTACAGTTCATACAACTCATGGTTGTACCGGATGCGCCATCCATCTTGATCGCAAACGGCCCCGAAAATTCGCCGCATAACCTTACGTTTAAATATGTCTAGCATGTTTCCGGAGGCTTGAGTTAGGGTCCATGCTTCGCAGCCATAGCATGCATGCTTCGATTTCATTATGGGAAGAAAAGAGAAAAAAGTCTTATTAGCTAACTGTATCCGTCGCTTGACAAGTTGCAACCCAGGTATATGAAGTCGTTCACGAACTCGATGTTGAGGTCCCCACATTGATGCTCGATTGTGCAGGTGTCCTTGTCGTCGATTACATCATTATTTTAGTTTTACCCTCGTTGATACGTAGTCCAACTTCTTTTGCAGCGGTAGCGAGCGTATGCAGAAGTTCTTCTGCATCGGCCAATCTTCGGGACATGATGTTGACATCGTCGGCGTACGTTGCTGCTAATTGTGTCGACTTGATGACTAGCGTATTGCTGTTGTCTATATTCAAAGCCCGAATAAGATTTTTATTTAGAACCACAAAATTTCGGGAGGGGTTCGGACCCCCTGGACTGCTCCTCTGGCTACGCCACTGTACCATACCCATACGAGACCTGGATCACAGACCGGCCAGTCGTTTTGTATGAGAATGCAACTTTATTCGGGTGTAACGAACACGGCAATTATAACTATGTATATGCTGACGCTGAACAACTACTGGGCTTCCAAGATTGCAGGGCGCGATCCAGGCGGCCAGAGCCCGATGTCGGGCTTTTGCGCCACGATAATGATATTTTACTATTCATTTCACAACCGAGTGTGATGGAGAAAATGGTACTAAAGAAAATCTGGCAATTTCTTTTCTTTATGTGCTGTAACTTTTTCAGCGATGAAATCTTTTCTAGTATACTTTTAACATTCAATACAAATCGAACCGATATTTTATCTGCGTGATCCCTGGTTAATATCTGGTCATCTGGAAAACATCCATGAACTACATACATAAAATTCACGTTAGTATGTCATGCGAAAGCGGCCGTTTAATGATTGTAGAATGCACAGGTTTTAAAATCAACGCAATTAACAATTTCCGTTTATTCCACAACTACTCCAACAACAGACTCACCAACGACAGCATTTTCTTTGCTTCGAATTGAATGGTTGGCTGCATCCGTAATGACAGTCATCAATCGAACTCACCTGAGATGGCGCGGGTAAGGTTGCCGAACATCTTCGGTCCAGTTTATAAGGTGCGCCAGCTCATCCTCTATCTATACTATACCAATCTTATAATAAAATGGTCCGTCAGGTTTCCTACACTTTTTGTGCAAGCCTAATTAGATTTTCTTGGATAACACCAATACGAATAAAAAGTTAGGAGTGACGGGCTGTGTGTTTACGGACATGACGGTCACTATGGAATTACCGAAGCAGCCTCAATTAAGCGGAACGTTACCGCCATATACCGATGAAGTGACTTTAAGGGAGTATGCTTAACAACAATTCAAAATTTAAAATAAGAAAAAAAATGTATGGCAAGTGTCCGGGGAAAGAAAAAAGGGTCACCAAATTACAAAAACCATGAAAAAGTTAGAATCGAATTTACATAATTGTAATATTGCATTACTGTTGTTTTTTTAATGCATTGATTCGCATTCGATTTGCTGAAATTATGCATTAGATTATTTGAAATCATTTAAGCTCAGTGCGTTAGGGCGTCAGTCCAATGTCTATTTCTACCGGTTCACGGGTTCGGATCTCGATATGGTCATGACTGTATGTAAGTCCTGCGTTGTCCAAGCCAGCGACTAGGTATACAACTAGCGCACCCCATCGGCTCCCATATGTGTTTCCCTACTGCTAAGCAGTGCAATAGTATTAGCTAGAGCTTTGACACCAACATAAAAGAAAAATGTTGTTATCAAATGTAACTCAGAAGTATTTTTTTTTCATTGATCACTTACATCAAATGAGCGTAGTGTGACGATTTCTTAGATTAGATACTTCTAAATATCTAAATTTACATAAATGATACTAGTTAAATTCAAATTCATCTATCGTTCTATATACAACCCTTAGCTCTGCATGGATATCAACAATTTGTATTTCAAAAATTTGATAATCTCATTAGAACCATACATTGATTCATAAGAAACTTCCAAGTGAATTGTAGACATTATTTTATTTTCCATCATAATTTTGTAGCGTAGCGAAAAGAACATCCTTTCAGGCGGAACAAACTTGATTATGACTTTGGATTTTCATTGTTCATCATTCCAAATAAGCCAGAATATGAAAGGCCTCATTCACATCACCTCTTTACTTTTGTAGGGGTATAATCCAATTACAAAAAAAAAATCTCATTTTCTTCTCATCTATATGTTACGAACATTTCAGAAAATTTGTAGAATGATTTGACATAAATTTTGCTGACGATTGTGCTACAGACTGCGGAATATTTTTTATTAGGTGAAATTGAAAAAAATAGTGAACATCTTGTAAGTAAAAAATGGTTTGAGTACTTTAGGATAAGATTTAAAAAAAAAACAGATATTTTATATTTTTTTATCATTGATACATATAAGTATGAGTGGATGCTAAGACCGGACGATTAAACTATCGATTTTGCAGATGCATCGGAGATACGAGTATTCTTCATAGATTTTAAATATTCACCGCTGATTCCCCTATTTTAACTTTTTTTTTATAACTCGATGCTAACCTAAACATATTAGCCATGTTCCCTTGTAACAGACAGAACAGCAGCAAACAAACAATACAAAATTGAATGGAGAATTTAGGGACAAACGGAGTGTTTCGTTGGTTTATTGTTATCTTGGATTTAGTTTACCTAAACTCAAATGTCAAGAAAACACTTAAATTCATTAAAAATATAATCTAACAAATTTTATTTGCACCGGAGTTTTTTTTTGTTTTTGCATGTTATTATACAAAATCAACATTTTATTCGCTGGAAAAAACATGTATGATACATACATATGAGGGTACATTGTTCTGTTCTGGTTGCAAAGAAACAGGGCAGAAAATCGACCGACTCGACTTACTAAAGGTGTTAACTTGCAATACTAATGATGATTCGAGTAATTTTATGAATAGTACAGAAGACAAGATACACTCGTATACATAAACATTGTTTATTGCTAAGAACAAACGCCTAAATGACTTTCATGTCTGGTATTTGATTAGAAGTCGGCCACAATAAAATGATCCGTATGAAAGTATGTATGTATCTAAGCCAAAAAAATAAACGGCTCACCATCGAGTTGTCCAATTTAAAGAAACTGGTTTTGAAAAATGTTATGCTTGAAAATTGTATGTACGATTATAATGTAGGTACAGTAAGACCCCGTTTAAAGCTTCTAGTACACGGGACGCGTATTCGCGATCGCGTAGTTTTTACCCGAGTCTCGTAAACGCAACTAGTGTTTACAACGTAAGTTGGGTTTACGCAGATGAAACGTCAGAAACGAGTATCGAATCGAATTTTACTGACGCGGAAATGACCCGAGTCGCGTCAACGCAACTAGTGTTTACAATGTATAGGTTCTAATACACGTGACGCGTAAACCCGTCGGGTCTTCAAATCTACGATATCCGTCCCGTCTAAACTGCAAACGGATTTACAACAATGCGTTATTTGTTAGCTGACGACGGGTTCCGACGGGTGTGGTGAATCCAACAACAAACACATGAAAAATGATGATTTAAGTACTTGCACATATGCTGTCGAATCGTAAACGCACCTCATGGAAACGCAATGACGTGTGCACTATTACCGCGACAGTAATTCATTTCGATGCCCATTTCTGACGTTTCGTCAGCGTGTAAACCCGACTTACGTGTAACCACTAGTCACGTTCACGCGACTCGGGTAAAAATCACGCGATCGCGTATACGCTTCCGGTGTATTTGAACCTTAAGTCGGGTTTGTCTCTCTCAGTTGCCCTAACCCCTTGTGGGGCATAGCACGTCAATTGTTCCATGTGGCCCAATTGACGTTTCGACGGCATAAACTGGTTTCGGAGAATGCAGTGGCCAGCATACACCTCCTGCACATCGTCGGGTTTACGCGGACCAATCGTCAGAAACGGGTATCGAATCGAATTTCACTGGTGCGGAAATAATGCATACGTCGTTGTATTTACACGAGGTGCTTTTACGATTCGACAGCATATGTGACCTGTAGTGTGTAGTACTGAAATTATGTTTTCTCGTGTGTTTGTTGTTGGATTCATCGAATCATCAACGGCGGATGAGTATCCGTCGGTACCCGTCGTCAGCTAGGTTAGGTTATACTGGCTGCTCCAGCATACGAAGCACACAAAGACCACACTAGGCACGTTGTGATACCGGTAACACATTCTACATGAAAAACCTTTCGGTCAATACCTACTGCAAGAACCATCCGGAGCGAATGATGAATCGATTAATCTGCCCGACGCACACATCCTTCAAATCATCGAAATCAGTGAAGTAGTAGGTCCCCAGGATAGACTTCCTACCACTACCACTACCAAGAGCAGAGCAGGAGTAGAGCAAGTGAAGAGAACATTCCTCCTCATCCTCGTCGCCACAGCTTCTGCAGTAATCATTGTGCAGTACACGAAGTCTCCTGGCATGCTCCCCAAGGAGGTAATGACCAGCGGTAACCCCTAAAACATTTCTAATACACTTTCTGTCCAGGATAAGCACTCCTGTAGAACGGCCAGGGTTTAGTACTGGCCAAATTTGCTTAGCCGCGTGATATGTTAAGCCATCTGATGTTAGCCCTCGCAGTCGCATTGGACCTTAGGACCAGTTTGCAGGTGTTCATAGGCATACCAACATTTCGAAAACTGCCACCGACCTCCTTATTGGTCCAATCACGGGCAAGTTCATCTGCCTTACAGTTACTGACAAAGTCACTGTGTCCTGGAATTCAACAAATAGTAATGTTGAGAGAGCAACTCAACTGTCGGATCGAGGCACGGCGTTCGGCAAGTGCCTTCGAGCTAGCCACAGCAGAATCAAGCTGTTTTATTACCGATTGACTATCACTGCAAACGATTACATTCCTGATCGAAATTACATTACGACCCAGCCATGAAATGGCTTCGTGAATAGCAGTCACCTCCACCTGGAGCTGGAAGACACTATAGTAGTCACGGAGACGGAAGGACAGACTGATATTCAGGATCTCCGAGTAGACACACGCCCCGACCCCATTATCGCTGTTGGAGCCGTCCGTAAAAATGCTTACAAAGTTTGTTCCTAAAGCAATACCATCCTCCTCACGAGAAGGGACTAGACATCAAAAGTTTTTATGAAACTCCAGTTTGGGTGAGGTATTGTCTGTGGTTTCAAGAACATCCAAATTATTCAAAATGTCCAAATGTCCAGTGATGGACGCGGTCCATTGACCCGTTTTACGAAGACAAATAGCCCAATTGGCAGCAAGTTGCCCAGGAAGGATGTCCAGAGGGGTCAGATTCAGCATGGCTTCAAGGACTGCAGTAGGCGTTTAGCTTACAGCACTAGTAATGGCGACACACGCCAGCCTTTGAACTTTCTCCATCAGGCTTCTGTAGGATGTGATTCTAAGTGCCCTCCGCCACGCCACCATCCCATACATAAGAATGGGGCACATGACCGACACATGCAGCTAGTAATCCACCCTCGATTGCAGGCCCCATTCCCTACCTATAGCCCTTCTACACGAGTATAATGCGACAGTGGTCTTTTTAACTCGTTCCTGAATATTAGGCTCGCAGCAAAATTTCCTATCCAGGATAAGCCCAAGAAATTTAGCTTTGTCAGCGAGAACAAGCATGGTGCCATCCAACAACGGCGGCTTGAACGAAGGGACAATGCCCTTGGTGAAAAGAACAAGCTCAGTTCTGGTCAGATTTACTTTAACCGCCAGTTCACTCGCCCATCTCACCAGAACACTCAGGACCCTCTGCATTAATTCACTAAGTACATCTGGGAATTTACCCGAGATGACAGCTCGTCGGCATATGCAAAGGGTTTACAATCCAACCGTTCTAATTCTAGAAGCAGTCTATTGACCGCCAGATTCTATAAAAGAGGAGAGTGGACTCCACCTTGAAAAGTGCCATTGCAGACATGTCTACGCGCGGACGAAGTTCCTAGTTTTGTGCAGATTACCCTCGAGCTTACAGACAGATCCTTGTAGGTGGTTAGTAGGATCTTTTTACCCCAAGAACTTCCAGCCAAAGCCTTAAGGACCTTGTTTCTGCTTCTCATTTTGTTAGTGACTGCGTGGACTGATGATGTTGTAATGCTTTTAACAGTAACGCCGAGGATTTTTGGGTGGTTAGTGATGGGTATTAAAAGCCCATCTACTGAAATATTTAGCTGCATCTTTACTCCAGGATGTGAATAGTGTTGCGGTGGACTTTGGAACTGATAATTTTAAGTTCTTGCTGACGAAGAAGCCGTTAAGGTCCTGAAGATAGTTGTTATTCCTCGCACACATTTGGGTGATGTTGTTCCCTAGTGCTAGGATAGTACAGTCATCGACATAGCTCACAATCTGGATTCCTATTGGAGGTGTGGGAATTCCAGTGAGATAAGGATTAAACAAGGTCGGTAACAAGATTGCTCCTTGAAGGATACCTCGTTTAACCCTTTCGACTTGCTTCCTCTGAATTGTAATATTGCCAACCAGCAAGGTAATTAGTAATCTATTTCAGAATTAGTACCGAGAGCGACGTGTTGTTGATGTCAGAGAGAATAAGGGAGTGGTTAACCGTATCGAATGCCTTCGATAGGTCAAGCGCTACCATAATGGTTCTGTGACATGGACGGGCCTCATTAAGACCATTGTGGATGCTCGATGTTATGACATCCAAGGCCGTTGTCGTGCTGCGCATTTTTCGGAACCATCTTGGTAGTCAGTCAACTGAACATGAGTCGGAAATGTAGGACGTAAAATAGCTGTGTGTGTTTTTGCAACTGGAGACAATAAAGTGATGGGACGGTGCGAGTCGCCTTGAGTATGCTTTTTTTTAAAGTCGGAGTCACCCTACTTTTCTTCCATATTTCGGGAACAATTGATGATAAAACGGAGAGGATGAAGGCTGCCGTAATTTAGTGAATTTCAGGTATATCAAAGTGCTTCAGCATGATCGTCGGTATGTCATCTGGTCCTAGAGCTTTGGAGTTCTTAGCATTTTTTTTATGGCTGAAGTAACTTCGTTCGAAGAGATTTGAAGCGTATGGTCGTTGGTATGGTTGCGAATGGTTATTCATATTTTACGTTTTAGCCTGTCGGTTGGCGGTTCAGTTCAGTTCAATAAATTGTCGATTAAATAGGTTAGCGCATTGTACAGAGTTATTAGTTGTATTACCACCAAACTGAATGGCAACCAACCCTCTCAGGCCTGCTGGGTTTGTAAGGGCTCTTACAGTGCACCAGTTGTTAGATTGCAGGTGTGCATTCCATTTTTGTCTCCTATGCTCCGGTACAAGGTGTTGAATTTCAAGGTTTCGATTTTTGAGCCTGGGGTCGTCAGAGTTAGTACTACGAATTCTATCATCCGCCAAGCTTGCTGCTAAGATGGTAAAATTAAGCCGTACAGTTGCAATACGTCCAGCCAGAATAAATCAAGTTGCTGGTTTCACGATGATACGCCTCAGTTACTCGAACATTAGAAGGTGTTGGTAAGGCTAGAAGCCACGTTCGTATATTCTTTGTAGCCATCCCAGTTGGCTTCATTGTGATTTATGAAGGTGCGGTGGTCAGCATGAAGCGCATCGAATAGCTTGCCGAGCTTGATTATAATTGGTAGATATGGTAGTCAGATGAAAGCGTGAGAGTCAGTTCCCATGGGGCAATGTTGATGAGGCCCGCACTTGCCAATATATCGGGAAAACTGAAAAAAAATGCTTCCAAGCAAGTGGGAATGTCGTCGTTCAGAGGACAGAAATCTGGTATCCACTTCTTCCGCTATGACAGCTCATCTGGCGTCGTTTTCAAGGTTGGGTTGCCATAACTCGTGATGAGTGTTGAAGTCTCCCAGCAGGAGACGATATTAGCCAGACAAGAAGGGACTTACGTTTACGTTGAATCCTGAGGGACAACTTAATACTGGTAGAATATAAGTAAAATATCTATATGCCCACATTGCCTGATTTTATTGCGATGACCTGTACTTCCAATGTGTTGTCAACTGCTAGAACGACATGTCACGATATGGCATGGTTCGATGAACGAGGATGGCAAGCTCACCTCCAGCATTGGTTGGTCTGTCCTTCTGTATCATGTTAAAGTTGCCATAGGAGTCGAGGGACGAGTTGTGCTCTAGTTTGGTCTCCTGGATAGCAGCAGTTAGGATGCGATGCCTATCCATGAATGCGGTAAGCTCTGCTATTTTACGCTGCAACCCGCATATTAAGCAGCTGGATAATCGATAGGCTGTTGAAGATAGCGACGACTGGTGGGGCAGGAGTCAAGTTGTGCGGCCTCGGAATAAGTCGTGCGGGATTGTTGTTCGCAGTTGTAATCGGAGACAGCTGCGAGCTTTATTGCGCACTCGCCGGAACTGAAGAGGAGTTTTTCGAGGTGGATGTTTGTTGTTCTCTATTTCTATGCAGAGACCAGCTGTAAATGTTGAATTCCACTGTTTATGGTGACTTAAACCGGAGCAGCCCTTTCGATGGCACTACTCGTCGCAGCAGTTACATCTTACTGAAGTTGTATTTGGGTCCAGCGTTCTGTTACAGACGCAATAAATCCGTGGACCAGAGTTGCCGTTGCGGTGGAGGAGGATTGAGAGCAGCTGCGCCGAGATGTGAAGCTTTCAAATTCCGTAAAATACGGACAGGTTGAAAATATGACACACAGATACTATCCTTTTGTAATGAAGAGGTTCGACAGCTCTTGGCCGTTGTAAAAACGGGTCCGTTCCCGAACATAGACCTGGCTGCCGCAGGAACGGCTCCCGAAATAGTGATGTCAATTGGCCACCCAGACCATGTGATTTGACACCGTTAGACTTCTTTCTTAGGGGCAATTTAAAAGAAAAGGAGTACGCCAACAACCATTCAAGAGCTTAAGGATAAGATAATTCCAGACATTAACGAAATTAAGTTAGTCATTGAAAATGTTGACAAACGGATGGGGTTCTGCTGCCAGAGCCGTGGCAAACATTAGGGTGACATTTTATTTCACACATAATTGCAATAAATCACATTAACGAAAGAAAAAAAATTCTCAAATTCCTTTAAAACTGTTTGTTTGGAGAAATCCTTATTGGGACACGTTTGCCTACATCGCAGATACCAACAATCATACATATACATATCAGTTTTTCAACATCCTTTATGTTGGGGAACTTCTTAACTAGCCACCGTCTACTCGTATATGTAAAAACCATTTTAATTACATCCTCACGTCTACACAATCGATGTTTTGCGTATCAAACTGCTGGTATTTTGTAAGCTGAGCAACATGAGTCAGTTGTTTTCTTTTTCTTTGGACTGGTCACATACATATCACGCGTCTTCAGCTACATTGATAAAGTCAGGAACGACGAACAGCCACCGCACGAATGTGTACTATTCTCAATGAATTCGATGGTTATTTGCATAAGGAAACAAAAAAAAAAGTTTGCGTTGCTTCTTGCACCAGGAACCTGTAGATGCAACATCTTGTCAGAGAACGTAATTGGACAAGCTTTTTGTGAGTAAAATAGGTTTTACAGGGAAAAAATTCTCTGCAACATTTGGTTGATTGTAAAAACGGTTTTCTTCGATGGAGGAGAGACCCTTCCGGTACGTTTCTCTCCAGTATGTCTATTTCACAATTACAATAATTGCCTCAACCAGACAAGACTATTAACATGCGCGATCAAATCCACTTTGTTTAGTTGTATGCCGGTTGCGGAAAGATGAACTGGTATTTTTAATTGGTATTCGAAAAACTGCACTGGACACATTTTGACGCCTGGACTTAAGGTTAAAATTAAAAATATAAAACAATGGAGAAGGGCTTCACAATTTTAAAAGGATTCAAGATAGATAACCACTTGTTTGGAAGTTGGATGTTCAATATATCCTTCTAAAGCCGCTTCTAAGCGATGCTACGAACATCTTCCAACGTTGGACGCTTTATAGTTTGTAGCATCGTGTGGTAGGACGTCGAGCTACGAGCTTCCAATGTCAAGTGCCGAACGTTCGCACTGGAAGACGTCCGCGAAGTTTGTGCCCGAATCAAAGGAGTTCGAAGGTTCCAAAGTTTGAATCAAATAACTGCCGAACCGTTGAGGAGAAATATTTAAAGCAAGCGCGGCTACAAGGCATGACGAATTTCCTTGAGTCCGCGAACCGTTTTCTTCTTTTTAATTAATAAATAGTACCAGGACAATACTACGATGACGGCAGCAACAGATGCTATCTCTTCTTCTGCCATCAACTGAATAATTAATCGCAATTCAGTTTATCAATTGACAACTCGGCCAAACTGTCAAACGTTTGAATCAAACCATCGAATCGCCGTTGAGATACATTTGTCTCTTCAATTGCCGAATCATTTGACTCAAACGTTGGATCCAACGTTGGATCAAACGTTGGACGCATAGTTGCACGCTTCTAAACTATGCGTCCAACGTTTGATCCAACGTTGGACGCATAGTTTAGAAGCGGCTTAACCAAGTTATTGATGTTTTAAAAAGATTATGTGTCTTGATTTTAAGAAATACATAAATAAAATCATACTTACTCGCATGCTCCGGGATGATCGCATTTTCCATGTACCGGATCGCATCCCATCTTGCAAATAGCTTTCTCACAATTCGCTCCTTGCCAGCCTGGTAGGCATACCTTCTCGCCTTCGTCGCCGCACGTATAATGACCAAATTGATCATTTCGTGGCCGACAAAAGGTCGTACACGTGGTATTATAATACGTAGCAGCACATTGCACTCTCACCCTGTACGTGATTCGTGCATTCTTGCCTATGTGATCTAGCGTTTTCCATTCGGGCGAAGGCAATATCACGCCTGAGAACGATGTTTCCTCAATTAGTTGTTCAGAAACTGATCAGTAAGGAGCAATGAAGATTATGTAGCACCATGATCATTGTAGATCCGCCAAGAAAGAGCCGGAAAACAAAATGAAAGAAATAATTAGAGAAATGCTCCTAAATGACTACAAGAGATAAAAGTACAAAGGTAAAATCGGGGTTAATTAAACCTACAAAATGTCCTCTCCACATTAGGTAGTTTTAACACTGGAAATGTCTACAATGCAAGCCATAAGATCGATTGTATACTTGTCTTGTATTGAACAATATGCAAAATAGACACCAGATAAATACAACTTGGAACACAGTCCTTAAACGATGACTACATTAGAAAATGGGTGGCTAGATGCTGTGCACGATAATTACCTGGGTAGGATGTGTTATACAAATCCAAAGCTTGTAGTATCAGCGTGAACGCTTTCTGAAATAAAAGAAAGTACTTTGTTAGATGAATGTTACATTGTGCCAAATATATTATATATTGCCGTTTGATATATGAATTTTAACGAGCATTTATTTTATGTATGTAATAAAATAGTTACTATAAAAATATGAAATCTCTACATAGTCATCACGTGCTTATAGGAGCTGACCTAAGGCAAATTGTCGTGTAGTTCCGATTTTTTTTATTTGTGTTTTTTTTTTGGGGTGCTGACTACGAATTTAAGGTTAGCAACCAAATTTTTGGAATTTGAGTTATAGTAAAAAAAAACAACAACAAAAAGACTTTTTTTAATATTTTGAAAACCGTCAACCAACCAGACAAAATAAAAAATCATGAATAATAGCTCAACAAAAACGATTAGCGCTATTTTTTCTGTCTTTAATAGTTTTCGAGATATTTTTTATTTTTTTATTTTTCTTTCATTAGGGTTTTGTAGTAAAAACAAGGTAGGCTGATCGCTGACTCCACTTTCCATAATTATTCGAACAATTTATTTTTAATATTTTTTACGCAAGCTTGCAATATGCAATGTCGTCTTAACATGAATGGTTAAGCATCTCCAAGAGTAGGACAGTTCATCTCCTATTGGCATGGGACACTACAAAACCCTCGGATTGTGGGCGTAGCCCTCTGTTTTCCGGTTTCATTTTCATTATATTGACTACTCCAAAACATGAAGACACATTAATAGGAAAATTACGGTTATAGTGAACGGTTCTTGCATTTTTACCGAAGAGATTAAAGGATCAACTTTTTGATCCGTGTACCGCGAAGTTCTTTTAGAAGAGCTACCACCTCCACCAAGTCAGCTCACTAAGGAAAGAGTTCAATTAATGCAGTGGTATCTATATCGTCTCCTGTCAGCTCAGCTATCAGTTGCAAAGAGGAAGCCAGTCTGGTGGAACGTCAGTATTTCCAATCTAAGGGCTATATGACGATTTGTTTTACCAAGGTGAAGACACTTGAGCTCTTTTAAGAAGGAGCTGAGAGTTGCTAAACGCAATTCATGACGCGGGGGGATTCTACGAACGCATTGAAGGCTCCAGAGAGGCATCCAGATTCTAGAAACTCTTGTCGCCAAACCCATATGTCTAGCATCTAGCTTTATACAAAAGGTCTTCTTCGAGCAAGGAAACTATCGAGTCCCAGTTCGACTTGCATTTTCCCGGTAGCTTGACAGTTTCCTCGCTCGAAGATAGCTTTACTTAGTGGATAACTCCGTGTGACTCCGCATCCATTCTCTCTAAGAACAAGATTTTGTGGGCATCGCCAGTGTCGAAACTTCCAAATCTGCTGGACCTGAAGCACCATTCCGTCTAGGGTTGAAAGAGCAGATGATCGAATATCCGATTGTTCGAACAATGTCCGCGGTTTATCGACGTGTCGATTAATCGTGCAAACCGAACAAATCCGTCAATTAATAGATATTTATAGATTAAATAAATTGTCAATCAGGTCCAGATTATCTCTTGAGTACCTGAACCATTCATATTTTTGCGCGGTGTAAGTGCTGAACTGTGGTTTTCGTAAATGTTCCTTTGATATTCCAGTTTTACTCTAAAGAATGATTAGTTACTTTTCCATTAATATACCTATATATAGGTATAAAACGTTCCTAAAATGTGATTTTTATTTTAAGATTTGACAAGGTTTAAAGACTGATTAATAATAAATATAACAGGCTCCACCCCATTTTTAGTGTTGTAGTATCTCCACTACCTCCATTGGGATCTCGGACGCAAAAACTATCAAAATAAACTATTAAAGAAAAAGATCTGTTAATCGATACGAACCGAATAACCGATCAAATTCCATGACTATTCGATTATAGTCGAACAAAGGGGTCATCGATTCACGATTGTCGATTAATCGAACAAAAAAAATGTTTTTCCAACCCTAATTCCGTCACGTCTTTTTTCCACTTCGCAACGTGCCTACTGGAAAGCCAAGTCCATCGACACGGCTCTGCACCCTGTGGTCAGCCTTATTGAAAAGTTTCTTGATCACAAGGAATTCACCTTGGCTGTTTTCCTGGATATCAAATGCACGTTCAATAATATCCGACCCACTCTCTGGGAGGCACTCTTGAGCCTGCAAATCAGTAAATAAGCTGTTAGTATCTAGGCTTTTTCGCGCCACTCTGGGCAAATCATCTGTGAGTAGATGTGTTGGCAGACGGACCCGCCAAGGCGGTATATTGTCTCCAATCAAGCCGTTAATAAACTGCATCTGAAAAGGATGCGGTACAATGTCACTACCTAGGCGGATGATGTTGCCATTGTTTCCGCCAAATTTGTGTACGTCCTCAGTGAGGTACCGCAGAATGCCGTCTCCATTCTAATCGATTGGGCAAGCCATTGTGGTGTTAATGTTGACCCTGACCAGACGGATCTAATGATTTCAGGGTGTACGCAGCGTCCTGTCGCGACTGACAACGCTAGATTCCTCGCCCGTATTTTAGACAGTAAATTAAGCTGGAAGCCCAACATTCAGGAGCGGGTGAAGAAGACCACTATTACATTCTACTCGTGTAGAAAGGCTATTGATAGTAGGTGGGGCCTGCGGCCGAAGGTGGTACATTTTCTAAAATATATACTGCTGAAGTGCGTCCTATACTAGTGTATGGTATAAGCGTATGGAGGACGCATAGATATATATTAAACAGATATGAAATAGGCACAGAGTGGGGGCAAAAATTTGAGTTATGGTTGACATATCCGCGCCTGCGCAGTGAAACGCGCACAACACGTATTAATATTTGGCCCAGGGGCCCGAGGAGCGAGGGGCCAAATGCTTCGCAAATGTCAAAATTGTGGCTGAGTGGCCGATGGCGTAACGACATTTACCGGACGTATGGCGACCGCGTGCAAATGGGTAGCAGTGCGCATGCGCGGCTTGGTTCGAAAATAACCTGAAGCACAGAGTGGGGATAGTACTATTACCGATCTGTTCTATTTAAATCTATGGGAGGACGGAACTCAAAGTACCTGCCAATTGTAACCTGCTGTGAAAGGTGCAAAGACTAGCTGCGTTGGCCGCAACAGGGGCATTTAGAACCACTCCGGTCAGCCGGATTGGACATGCTTGCTTCCGCTGGATATTTTCAGCGACTGCCGGCTAACAGGGCTCTACGCCTTCCTGAAACTGGCCAATGGCGTGCGCACAGCATTATGGACGCACATCTATCCTGCGCAACCTGGATCCCATTCGGAGACTGATTACATGTCTCCGATGCACGTCTTTGACAGGAACTAAACCAGCCTTATTCCCTCTAGGAATTTTTGTGCAGAAATTGTACCAATAATGTCTGACTCCATAAGTAGTCATCTACACGGATGGCTCTAAAACGTATGATGGGGTTGGTGCTGGCATATACTTGGAGCGGTTCAGTATTAATTTATCGTTCCGTCTTTCTGACTTTTGTAGCGTCTTCTAGGCGGAGGTTTCGACGATTTCGGAAGCTCTGGCCTGGACATCACGGCTTTCACGGACAGTCAAGGTACAATTCATTTACTTAAAACGGTTTTACTACATCGAAAACAACAGTAAATTGTCGTTCAGCCCTCGCGGTAATAGGTGGTTTTTTCAACAATATACTTCGTTGGATACCGAGTCAAAGTGGCTTTGGGGGTAACTGCAGAGAAGATGAACTTGCGTGTGAAGGGCTAGCTGGCACGGTGGCAGCAAATGGTGGAAACATTAACATGCTTATTGGAGCGTGCAAAATGGTAAGCGAGTCCGTTGCGATCGAAAGGGCCAACACAAGATGGCTCGACGGCAGTTCATGCCAAATGACGAGGGTAATTTGGCTTAGACTCGATCCTGGCCGCCCTGTCATACTGCTGTCGTTAAATAGATTACACATTGGCAGGGTGGTGAGGGTCATCACAGGGCACTGCCTCATTGAAGAGCCCGCCAGGAGGCTCCACCTTCCTCACCATGAATACTGTAGAAGCTGTGAGAATGTGGATGAGGAGGAGAGCGTTATTCACCTTCTGTCTCATTGTAGAGCTTTGGTGGGTAGGAAGAGGAGATTTCTTAGGTCCCCATTCTAGTACGACTTGGAGGACATGGACAACCCAATCGCGACTCAACTCATCGCTTCATTGCTAGCACCGGCTGGTTTGACATCTAGATTTTAGGCGGTCTAAGTGTTCTGTGATATGTCACGGCTGCCCCTGCACCTAACCTACAGTAGAGATTTCCTAATATCTAGTGACGAAGAGTGCACCGATATTGTAGGAGATATCGAGGTTAGCATAAAGTCAAATCTAGTCGTAAGCTCTACGTGTTTCCCGCATCGACGCATTCACAAGCAGACCTGGAAGTCTCCAGACGCACATACCGTCAACCAAATTGACCACGTCCTCATTTGCAGGAGATGGGCGTCTAGTGTCATGGATGTCCGCTCCTATCGAGGAGCAAACTGCGACTCAGATCATCACTTGGTGAAGACGACCTACAGATGTAGAATTTCCTCAGTGCACCAGTCAAGAATCAGCCCTCCCAAAATCTTTGCGGTTGATAAGCTCTTGAGTGATGCTACAGCGGTGGCGTATACTACCGCCCTTGAGGAAAAACTATCACCTATGCTACACAACATCAGCAACACAGGCGTCCATGGGTTCTGGGAAGAACTCAAGGGTACCATCAAGGATGTCGCAGAGAAGGTCGTGGGATATAAAGCCCGGCGAGCGCGAAATGACTGGTTCGACGAAGAATGCAAAAATTCACTTGACGCGAAAAACGAGGCCTACAGACAATGGATTCAACGAGGAACCAGAGCCAGAAGAGAAAAATATGACGAGCTACGGCGAATATCGAATAGAATAATTAGACGTAAGAAACGTAAATACCTTGACGAGCAGTTGCTGAACATAAACGAAAACTTAGCTAATAGGAACACCAGACAAGCGTACAAACTAGTAAATACAATTAAGAACGGCTACCAACCCAGGACTAGCCTTTGTAAGGACAAGGATGGAAACATCATCAGCGACACCGATGGTATTAACAAACGATGGGCCTCTTATTTTGAAGAGCTTCTAAACCGACCATCTAACATCCCCACACAGGAAGCTCTCGATGATATTGTTGATCTAGGCCCACCCATTCAACCCCCGACAGTAGAGGAAGTTGATCTCGCGTTGCGGTCACTAAAACGAAATAAAGCGCCGGGCGCTGACGAGATCCCAGCTGAACTGCTAAGATTCGGTGGAACGAGTCTAGTTGATGCCATGCATCAATTACTCCTGCGAGTATGGGAGAACGAGGAGATCCCAGACGATTGGCGCAGAAGCATCATCTGTCCAATTCATAAAAAGGGAGATAAACTGCGGTGTGAGAATTACAGGGGCATCTCACTAGTTTGAACGTCCTATAAAATTTTGACGAAAATTCTGGAAAATAGAATAAAACCGTACGCAGAACGAGTCATTGGCGAATATCAAAGCGGTTTCAGACCTGGTCGCTCCACAACCGATCAGCTCTTCTCAGTCAAACTGATACTCCAGAGGTGCTGGGAATACAACGTTAACGTATACCAAATCTTTGTCGACTTCAAGCAGGCATACGACAGTATCGATCGTGGAGTACTGTACAACATCATGCTGCAATTTGGTATACCAGCAAAATTAGTGCGACTGACAAAGATGACGATGACCAACTCCGTCTCACAAGTCAGGATCCAGAATAGACTTACTGATCTATTTGAAACACGCACTGGTTTGAAACAGGGCGATGGACTGGCTCCGACGCTCTTCAACCTAGCACTGGAATACGTTATTCGGGCCATGAATTTGGACAACAGCAAGACGCTACTCATCAAGTCGACACAATTAGCAGCGTACGCCGACGACATCAACATCATGTCCCGAAGATTGGCTGACGCAGAAGAACTTCTGCATACGCTCGATACCGCTGCAAAGGAAGTTGGATTACGTATTAACGAGGGTAAAACTAAAATAATGATGCAATCGGTGACAAGGACACCTGCACAACCAAGCATCAATGTGGGGGACCTCAACATCGAGTTCATGAACAACTTCATTTACCTGGGTTGCAACCTGTCAAGGGACGCCAACGAAACTGACGAAATCAAGCGACGGATACAGTTAGCTAATAAGACTTTTTTCTCGGTTCTCCCCATAATGAAATCGAAACATGTGCACAGAAACACGAAGCTCCGCGTGTACAAAACCATTATACGACCAGTGCTATGCTATGGCTGCGAAGCATGGACCCTAACTCAAGCCTCCGAAAACATGCTAAGACACTTTCGAACGTAAGGTTCTACGGCGAATTTTCGGGGCTGTTTGCGATCGAGATGGATGGCGCATCCGGTACAACCATGAGTTGTATGAAATGTACGATGAGCTGCAAGTCTCGAAAATCGTCAAACTACAACGACTTCAATGGGCAGGGCATGTACAAAGAATGGACGATGATCGCATGCCTAAGAGAGTAATGAATGCAGAACGAGTCGACGGAGCGAGACTGCGAGGACGACCGAGATCTCGTTGGGAGAGCTCAGTAGGTGTGGACGCCGCGCAGCTGCTGGGCTCCCAAAATTGGAGGACGCGGTCACGTGACCGAGATAATTGGAGGACAATGATCCAGGCGGCCAAGGCCCGACGTCGGGCTGTCGCGCCACGATGATGATGATGATAAAGTCAAAGAAAGCCGTTGAAAACGTAAACAATATTTTGCAATAGGCCGAAAGCGAAATGGTTAGCTACAGGGATATCGCTGTATTCAGGTGTCTAAGAAAATAAAAAAACAGTTTCAAGTTGTACAAAACAACAGAAAACAAAAGCTTATTACGGAATACTTTACTTAAGTTTAAAAATTATTATAATATTTAAATAATGGCTCAAAAAAATATAAATATGATCCATATTTTAATAATCGCATTGCACGAACCCTCGTTAAGGTGAACAGTCGTGGTTTTTAATAGTTCACATTTTCGTGAGTGTACTGTATTTTCAAAAACAACGAGTGTTTTTTTTTTTTTTTTTTGATTATAACTCCAATTCCACAGAAAAATTTTGGTAGCAAACCTCAGATTCGTAATCAGCACCCAAGAAACAAACGAAAAAAAAAAAAAAATCAAAGCTACACCACGATTTATTTTAAGGTAAACTGGGCACTAAAAAGAATTTTTTTTTTGTTTTCAAGCCTAGGCGTGGCAAGTATTTTCAAAAAGGTAGAAGCTATTTGTCTGCCGGACACAAACTTTACGATTTATGAAATCATGTTCGGATTTTTTTCCGCAGTCGATTTTTTAAGGATTTGTTTTTGCCTATATCATATCTAGGTAACTATTTTTTAAATGCGCATCTCACTTATCTCAAATGAAAGGTGATTAAGCTATTAACAAATTCATCCTTTGTCATTTTCCTCGTAGGATATGTAGTTTTTCCTATATTTAGAAAAAATATATCCGGAAACAACGATTTTTTCTCTTTGTGAGAATAAAAGAAGAGTAGAAGCATGAAAAATTGTTTTTTTTTTTTCAAGCGAGAATATCTGGAAAACTATTACAGACACAAAAAATGTATCGCTAATCTTTTTTCTCAAACTGTTCCAGATTTTTCATTTTGTCTCAAAAAGTTTTTCGCTAGGGTCAACCGTTTCCAAAATATTTTCAAAAATAGGAAAACCTTGCTTTTGCTGTTGTTTTCTGGCTATAACTCGAATTCCGCAGAAAAAAATTGGTAACAAAATTCAGATTCGTAATCAGTACCTCAAAAAATATAAACGGTAAAAAAACCAAAACTACACCACAATTTGCTTTAGGAAAACTACTTGATGACTAGGCTTAACATTAAAATTACATTTCGTTTATTCTACATCTGAATGTGTATGGTTACTACAGTAGAGCGTCGATAATTCGGACGTGGAAAGTCCGGATCATCGATAATCTGGATTCGATTCTGACAAAAAAGTAAATAAAACAAGACAGACTGTGCACTCAGCACAGTATTTTTTTTCTAATTAAAACACGTAATAAATACATGTACGTTAATTGCCTTGACCCTTTTCGTAGCATGAGCGCGTCAACAACTCTACCATTTCTATGGTTTCTTGACGTTTCGATAGTATATCTACTTTTTGTAATTGCTAGTATGCAAGCATGTCTTTATACTGACAAGCTCAGAGCGCAGTGGCAGTTCTATTAGTACCCACAGGCAATTTTTGGCGTGGAGCATCGAACCTCCATTCTCTAGATCGTAAAGCGGTGACCGAACGAATACGGCCACCGAGTGCGACAAATAAATAATAGGTGCGTTTTTTTTAACAACGGGTTAGGGTAAGTTAGCTTGTGAGCAAAAAAACGATCGAGGGCAACTATCCAGGTTGACCTTTTAAATGTCATGTCATGTCAATCAGAGTAGTCTGATTGGCTTACAAAATTGACCTTAGCGACAAGCGATTATGAATACGAAATTCCGAATTAGCTGTCGTCGGAACTTGGCACCAATTGTCAAATTAACGATAAGTATACCTATAGGTGCATTTTCTGGTACAATTTTACAATCTATCGAGTTCACTGGCCCATACAGGTTTAAGTTGTTGTTGTAATGCATGGAGATACCCTAACCTGCACCAGATGAATGTTAAGAAAAACACACACCTAATAATAAATACAATACATGAATAGTTTAATTCATCTGCTCCACTTTTGTAAACATAAGATTGAATTATGAACGATTTTAGCAAGATACCAGCTCTTTTATAGTGCATTTCGAAGATCCGGACAGTTCGATAATCCGGAAGGGGTCTGGTCCCAATTAATCTGAATTATCGAGGCTCTACTGTAATTGCAAATTAAACGGATAAAAAGCGCCCAAATATTGATGCACTACTTGTGCGTAATTTGATCACAATAGATGCGTATGTTCCGCACAATATCTTCCAGAGTCGTATGACATGCTTCTTGACATCATGTGTTCCTACTCGTAGAACGGTGGCGACATTGGTATGAAATGTACATTATTAAACAAGTAAGCGTACCTACATATACGTTGTTCACATGCAGCATTCATATAGTATATGTACGTACGAGTATGTGACTAACTAAAGGAGGATGAGATCGGTATCCATCTTAATCAGAATTTCCTGGCTTCCAGGGCGCTCTCGGTTGGAGATTCCGACGGATCAATGAATGAAAGCATGTCTCGATCATGAATGCCAGAGCAATGTTACAATCATCACTTCTTTGTGTATGCATACCAGTACGTTATACTCATACATACTCATATATAGGTACATACATATTTATAGACTGCGAGTTCTCATATGGAAGTTAATTGCTGCAATTGGTTGTTTTGCTACTATTTTCAGTAATTAATTAATATCGCTCAAACGAAATCGGTTTTGGGGGATTCATTCATAGTAGAACGCATAATTGAGAATGAGCATTAACCGTATTTAAATATTTAATACATAATTTATGTACATATGTACATACTTAACTACTTAAAAGAATTAGCGGTATTTTCTCCTGAATTAATACGAATAATGAATAATGGGTGGGAATAATCGTCTAAGGCAGAGGTCGGCAAACTTTTGACGTGATAAGGTCTTTGAGGAGTATGTCGAAAAAGCTCGGGACGGAAGTAGAAACGCTTTCGTTTGGAGATGTGTTTAGAAGATTTATTATAAAATGATTAAAGTGCGGAAGAGCTTCTGCGACGGCAGCAACCCATTTTGGGATCTCATAAGCTTTTGTGAGTTAGCTACAAATCGATCGACAACTACCAAGCAAAAAAACGTCTTTTAGGGGAATGCCAGGAAAATTTAGGCTAAAATCCGTTTTAGGATACTTTGAATGATATTTTGTTAGATATTATGGAAAAACGGAAAAATGTCGGAAAATTGTTGGAAAAAAAAAACGAAGATAATCGGTGTCCAATGTGGGGTCGGTGCAATTTTATATAGTCAGTAAAACCAGAATGGACAATCGAATAAGTGCGTGGTGCCGTTAGTCACAAGATACAAAAAGTGAATCGTCAGAGAAAATTTGCACTAGAAAATAGTGGAAAAAATTCAGTGATATCCAGCGCCCAATGTGGGTCAATCGTAGTGACAATCAAATGTGAAATTCGCCACAAAAGAAAACAAGAATGAAACCTTTTTAGACTGATGCTTTCGCGAAAGTGGCCAGTGGCGCATGTTGAGTTGTGGAAACTCGACTATACTGGGCAACTTTGATCTCCCCGTGGAGACTGATTATACTTCTGCAAAACATGTTTTTGGCCGAAACCACACCAGCTTGATTCCGTCGAGGGATCTATGGGACCGACAGCAGAGCTGGGCTGGTATCTATTCGGAAGGATTGGGAATTAACTTGTCAGTCCGTCTTCCCGACTTCTGCAGTGGCCTGCAGGCGGATGTTTCGGCAATTATTGAAGCACTGAACTGGCTGGGAAATCATGTCGTGACCACAATGGACGTTACTATTTATACGTACAGTCAGGCTGCGATTCGATCACTCGAATCCGTCCTCACTACATCGAAAACCATCACGAACAGGGGGACAACTGGATGCCAGCCGCATCATGCAAACTTGTCATCAAAGCCACTGCGTTTGACAGGGATGGTTAAACGGCAATAAGTGCCAAACAACGAAATGGATTTGGCCAAAACTTGACCCTAGTCGCTCTGCCACACTGCTTTCACTGAACAGGAAACACATTGGCAGAGTTTTGGAGGTTATTACGGGGCACTGTCCTATCGGAGAGCTTGCCTGGTGGCTCCGTATTCCTCACAATGACTATAGCAGAAGCTGTGATGACGTGGATGAGAAGGAGAGCGTTTTCCATCTTCTTTGTCACTGTCCGGACTTGGCTGAGAAGTGGTAGCGGGTTCTTGTTTTTTTTTCCTGGATCTGGAGGGTCTTAAGAATACGAGCGTAATACAGCTCAATCGCTATATTGTTATATATCTATCTATATATGGTATATATATTGCTATATTTTTAGCACAGGCTTGTTTGCTACCTAGATTTAATTAGGTGACTTTAGTGGTATAACAACGGACCCAGAGGTGGTCTACGTGTGCTGTGCGGTGGCATAGCTGCCCATTTACCTAACGTAACCTAGACTGCGGCTTAATTATACCTTATGATTTTTAAAATATAGTGTTTATTTTTTAGGCAGGAGATTTTGCAACCCTACATAATGACACCTATTCAAAACAATAGTCTTCTGACATGGTAGAGTTGGGTCTGCCGATATTTTCGCATTTTTTCCAAATTCAAAACATTTCGGGAGGGGTCCAGATCCAGACCCCTCCCCTGGCTCCGTCACTTTCCTACCCGACTGAAAATAGTCAGGCAAATTGTTGCTAATAATTCCTTTCTGGCCTCACGCTGGGCGCCAAAATTTATGTATCAAATATTATAATAATTCAAATTGATACTTTTCGATTGGGTTGGATTGCGTTTGAGTTGCAAATGCTTATATAGAAGTAATTCCAAGCGTAATAGTAACTGAAGACTCCAAAATACCTAATAGAACTTCACTATTGTTTTAATTTCATTTCATCATTTTAATAATTGAATAAGTAGCCTATATCAGTGGTAACACCTACAATGCCAAGTTGTTTAAATTTTCTATATAGGGAGCAGGAGTCATGCCAAATTACGGGGCAGAAGAAATCTAGATTTTATGGATTTCGTGAATGCAGGTTCGTACACTAATTATAACTTTAATTGCTACAAACTAAATCCACCTAGTAAGGGTTTATAATATGCTTGAATAGATTTCCGTGGTGTGGGCTGTAAGAATGAACTACAGACTTTCCGGGCTTGCTGTAGAAGGCGACTAAATGGACAGAATGTGTATGACAGCAACATGCATCACGCAAAACCTGTTATATGGTAACGAAATGTCAACTATGCCTCTTAGAAGTGCAAAGTTAGCGCACTATGCACGCCTCACAAGAGGTTAAGGTAAATAGTATAAGTTGAAAATCTCGTCAATTACAATTTTAGCATTTGCCATTCACTGGCACTGGCCAAATAACACCAAGCGGGATACTGGAAGTTTAACCGGAAGGGTAAGGTAAAAACCGAAATATTTAATGTCTTCCGCAAAAAAACCGTTTCTAGAATTGCTCTTATTGAGCTTACCTCATAGATTACCGAATTGACGGATTAATTTTACAATCATTGTGCTGTGCTGCTGGACAATGTCACATCTAACGAGATACACCTGTAACATCATATGCCAGTTATTTCCCACGCAGCGTATTGCAAGGAATGCAATTTCTAAGAATGATCCCGCCAGTTGATGGAAATATCTACTCACCCGAGAGTCGAGACGTGGCCCAAAGAATCTGTTTTACGAAGAATGGTGTGTAGATAGATAGATTTAAAACCATGCTTGATTAACAGTAGGCACACACTTGGTTCCGTCTGATATGGATATGATAGACCGACGGCATAATATGTGCTTATTGGTATGCAAATGGTGTTTTATTGTTCACTTGAATTCGCGGACACATGGATATACAAGCAAGGTTTTATGAAAGGACCTGTTCTTATAATAGTAAACGTAGGTATGCCCGTCTACGTATAACATACGTATGTGCTGATGGACTAATCGTGGATAATTGAATTACACTGGCTATGAGCAAATGCTAATGGAAACTGCAAAGATCATTTCGAAATCTTTGTTTACATTCCAACCAGTTTCGCCTCAGGTACTCATCTGATTGTCGGCAATGCACAAGAATTTATAATTAACTTTCCCAGTTCGATTTTTTATATGCCTATTTTTTATTTTAATAAGGGAAAACCTTTTTTTATTTATATGTTTCAATAAATGTATATTAAAGATTAGATTAAGTTTAATACATAGTAGATTTGCTCTATTTTGGGCCGTTTCTCACAGATAGGGCTCGTAAAAGACTTTTAAAGTATGTAAATTTATGCTACGTACATTATTGTATGATCCATTGACAACGCTAGCCCACGTAGATCATGACAATGTTCTCGTTCTTGAATACTAAATCAAAATAAATGTGTAACAATCTTATCTGCATGAAATATAGAAAAATCATAAAACAATCCAAGTGCATATACATTTATCCGCATTAATCCGTTCTTATTTAAATATGTATCTAGGTACTCGCAAAGAACGAAATGATGTGTTTCTGTTCACAATCAAAGTCGTGACTCTTAAGCTAAGTTTACAACAGGTTGATTTCACTAACTATACGAGTACTTATGTTTGTTCGATGAATTTTTCATGTTGTTGAAAGAACAATGTGCCCACACATTGAACAAATTTGCTTTTGAAAATATGGAGCTTTGAATGGTAAACAAAACGCACAAGACCGGCAATAATTAATGCCAAAAAATGCATTTATTTTCTTAAAGTCCATAACTTGAAAAAATGGTGTCAATTGGTTAGTTAAATACCATTTCATACGGAGGTTGATCCTTTGAGGCTTTCCAATCCCACAACATCTACTACAACTGGTCAATTCAAATAGCAAATGTAGAAGATAGCATAGCCAATGCTGCGTTTTATTCAACAGTTCAGATAAGAGCCGAACATCTATTGCACGCATTACACTAACAACATTGTTCTCGAAGAGCAGCTGGCGCTGGATTTTTGTTCTGAAGGCGAATTCGTGAGGTTAAAATATTCGAATTCGCTGTAGGCAATGCATTTCTCTTATTCGTACAGAGTTTGGGAACCACATGGAATTCATTTTCTGATAATAAAATGTTGATTTTGTGCAATTACGAGGGCGGTCCGATAAGTACTTAGCATACAAAAGAAAAACGAAAATTTTGGAAAAGTGTCGATTTATTTCTCAACATAGTCTCCTTTTAACTCGATACACTTGACCCAGCGATGCTCCAACTTCTTTAACCCGTCTGAAAAATACGTTTTCTCGAGGCCAGCAAAGTAGGCCTCCATGGTGGCGATGACCTCCTCATTCGACTCAAATTTCTGCCCGGCGAGTGAATTTTTAAAGTTTGGAAACAAAAAGAAGTCGCACGGGGCCAAATCAGGAGAATACGGTGGATGGGGCAGCAGTTCGTAGCCCAATTCGACCAATTTGGCCGTGGTGACGGCGGAAGTGTGAGCCGGTGCGTTGTGTCATCGTGGAAGAGCACTTTTTTCTTCGCCAAATGGGCGGTTTTTTCTGCAATTTGGCGTCGAATCGGCCTAATAATTCGGCATAGTAGAGCCCTGTGACCGTTTTGCCCTTCTCCAGGTAGTCAATATAGATCACACCTTGTGAATCCCAGAAAACGGTGGCCATCACATTTCCGGCCAATAGGACAGTCTTCGCCTTCTTCGGAGCACGTTCGCTGGGTGAAGTCCACTGTTTCGACTGTTCCTTGGTCTCTGGTGTGTACCGGTGGATCCATGTTTCGTCGACGGTCACAAAACGACGCAGAAACTCCTTCGGATTGCGCTTAAACAGCGTCAAACACTGCTCTGAAGTGGTCTCACGGTTGCGCTTGTTGTCCGGAGTGAGCAAACGCGGCACCCATCGCACCGACAGCTTTCTCATGCCCAAAATATCATGCAGGATATGACCCACGCGGTCTTTTGAGATGCCTACTGTCTCAGCTATCTCGCGCACCTTTAATCGGCGGTCTGCCAATACGAGATCGTGGATTTTTGTCACGTTTCCTCCGTGGTAGCCGTTTTCAGGGCACTTGGGCGTGGCTCATCAAAAGCCGCCGTGCGACCACGTTGAAACTCGTTAAACCAATTGTTGAAGGTCGCCATCGAAGGAGAAGAGTCACCGTACACAACATCCAAGCGCTCTTTGATTTCGCTGCGCGATTTCCCTTCCAAACACGCCCGCTTCCACACGCGGTCAAAACAAAGCTACGAGTCCAATTCGGCTGAAATTTTGACAGTGGCCGTCTACGAGAATGTACTACACCATAGTAAATTTCTCTTGCGATAGTGGCACCATTGGGCGGTGAGGCTAAGTACTTAGGTTAGGACCGCCCTCGTATATGCAATAGTAAACATATAAAATGATTTTGCTGCGTAAGGAAATTTGTCAGATTGCATCTGTACGGATACTAAGGATTTAACTTTTCTCTTCAAATTTGTTGACGTTTGAATGCTAACTAAACTAAGACACGCTTCAAGCAAAGACACACTCAATTCGCCTCTTCGCTAATATGTTATATATGTATATGGTTTTTTTTGTCGAACTATGTAGTTGTTCTGCTCTGATCTGGACTGTTGAATAAAAAGATACAAAGTATCTACACTGCATGCAGATACATCGGAACATGGATATGTCTATGACTACCGACTGCGTGGAACCTGTTGTGTTGAAGATATCGATGTAAGTTTTATAAAGATCCCAGTATAGTTATACTGGATGAAATCATTCGAAAAAACACGTCCCACGCTTTCGGTAGGCATAAGACATATCTATGTACCGATGTATCTGGTGGCAGTGTAGATACTCGTCATAAATTCTGCTTTGCTTTGTCGCTCGGGCTCCTTTCTCTCGCGGGATCGTTTCGTTTTCGTTTGCATCACGTGTGTGCAATATTCACCTCCTCTCGTGCACCCTGTTCCATCTACCCGTTCGGGCAGACTGCAGCCTATCGACATTTCTCTGAGTACGTTTCTGCTAATCGTAATCACGCTTCCCACCATCTTTTCCCAATCGGATGTGTATTGTGTATCTATTGGAATCGCTCCCACACTATCCGTCTAATCCCGCCCCTTTAATCAACAGTCCGGGTCCGGCACACACAATCCGTTTCCCAAGTAACGCGTGCGACTCTATGCGATTGTGTCCGGCAAACAGAAAGGGAAACTAACAAAAGTAAACAAAACATTCCAGCACACGCACAAAGAGAATGCACAAGAAAAATTTTGGAATTTTTGCAGAAGGGGGGCATTTGATCTTCTGCAGACCTCTGAATGTATTTTACATCATGTCACGATGAGCTGCCCGGAACTATAACATCCTACGACGAATATTTCTCTATTTCGGGGCTTGGGAGATTTTAACTCGCGCAGTACGAATCCGCCATTTTGTTTTATGATATGTTTATTGCACGTGTGGTGGGGGTTCACATTGTGGGCCAGTCAGACCTCAAATCGCCGCCATTGCAAATGCACAACCACAGTTGCTGGATCACCCGATTTGGATAGAATGAACTTCATCCGCTCTCGCTCATCTTCGGGGGGCGGGAACTATGTACACTCTCTCAAATTGCGTCTGCGCATGTCCAAATGTTAGTCGAACTGACTACTTGCTACTTTTTCTGGGACCCTAGTGATTCAGATAGTACAACACGGGCTATTTTATTAAATGATGAATGGAAATTGGCGGAAATGGAAGGTCATTGAAAGTCCTTGGACGTCCTTGACCTAAATAATGAGTAAAAATGGAATTTCATTCATTGTGACCTCAGATTGGGTCTATGCATGTGCATGTCGGGAGTGCACAATTTGATTAATGAAACGGTGAGAATGAGAATGATATGAATGAATGAGAGGAGGAGGTCCGCTGCCCTGAGCGAAATTTCGGATACATTCAGAGACCATAAATTGCATGTGAGCATGTCGAGCAAGGAGAGCAGACGACTTCTTGCGACGTGTTCTGGGGGCCTAGTCGAGTTAGGTAGTACGGAGCGTACTCTATATTTTTGAGGATTTTGAATGTATGGTATGGTGTGTATGCAGGAGTTTTGATTATGGCGTCGCGTTGACTGAGAGCGTGGGACAGAGAGCACAGAGAGCGCCTGTTCACCCGTACACTATGTTATTTCTTGCCGTCCACAACGTTAACCTTTATCGCTATCAAATCAACATCCCAACATGTACACACAGGATCCCCGCAAGCGCACCGCCCGCGCGGATCTACAAGCAACAGCCATGCACAATGACCACTTCACTCAAACGACATGCACAACCAGAAAAGAAAAATTTTCAATGGGCTTGTTTCCTCTTCTGACCCCCGAGTAGAAAAACAGACATTTCGTGTGACGGACATATTTTTAGGATGACCCCCAGCTATAAGACATATCCATGTCAAAAACAGCAATTATTGCGGTTTTCATGCCCTGTTAACACACTATCAATGCGCTGCCACTGTTTTATCAATGTATTGTTAATGTATTGGTATGGTACTTTTAACACCCAGATCTGAAGAGTACTCGGTATTACCCATACCCAAATTTTTGGTGTTGGTAATACCACCCATACATTCTGCCGGTTCTGAGAAAGGTGGCGTCAAAATTTCCTTACCTACGCCTTAAGTCAGACTTTGACTGGCACTGGCATGCAAAGACGGTTTCATACAAAACGTTCTTCAGCCTAGTCGGACAGAGGAATATCGAAATCAGAAGGTTCGATTATAGTTTGCAAGTATGTAGATATATTTCCCCTGTATTAATTTTATCAATTAAATTTTTCTGGAGCTACAGCTACGAAAATCGAATGTATTGATTATGAACAGACTCAAACGACAGCAAGGATCAAATCCTTTTATCGTCTTCGGTCCGACTCGGTATATTTCTGTACAAATTATCATTTTGAAATTCACTCGATTCTCTACAATCTAAAAAAAAAAAGAGACCGATAAGATTATCCAGGACCGATTTATCCTCAAGAGAATGTGTACACATCGGGCTTAAAGTGAACATTTTACCCGTATCTACAATATAATCGAAACGCGCCCATACTCAATTGCCCTCACCCCTCGTGGAGCATAGCGCGTCAACTGTTCCATGTGGCCCAGTTGACGTTTCGTTGACATAAACTAGTTTCGGAGAATGCAGTTGCCAGCATGCTCCTCCTTCCCCCATTTAGCCGCCTACCTGCAACAAGTCAGAGATGCTGTGACTTACTATTACGCTCCGCACCTCAGAGAGAACACAACACAAACATCCATGGCCATGAACGAGCTAGCGGTCGCCCCACGTGTTGTACAAAATGCTGTAGAAGTGAAAGAAATTCTCGACAAGCAGTTGTAGAGCAAATACCCACAACAACACAATAATTACAGGACCACTTTAAAAAATACCGGTTAATACGTATAAGAAAGAATGTAGTTGTCGATATCAATGCAGAAAGCGAGCGAAACGTAACACGCATTTTAAAATGATAATTTCTAACATAATACTAAATTTGGCTGTTTGTGTCCAGGAGACACGGCAATTCACGAGAAGACGAGGATAGCGCCGCGCCGGCCAAGAGTAACATCTTGCAGCGAGAACCGATTTATACGCTTAAACGCTCTCAGAAATCGTCGAAACATGGGCACCTTCCATAATAAGTGGCCACAGTAACCGTTATTTCCAAACAAACCGTGCATAATCGTTTGAGGGAAAGTGGGCTGCTTGCCAGATATCCGGTAAAAGTATTCTGCGATCAACAAGAAAGCACAAGGTCGCCCGATATTGGTTTGCCAGAGACTACCCCAATTGGAGAATGAGGCATTGGAGGAGATTTTTCTTCTCTGATGAATCAAGATTTAGCCTGTGTGGAAATGATGTTCGAGCTAGAGTCTAGAGAAGAGGAAACGAGTGATTCCTACCCTGTAGTCTTGAACCCACATCACCTTTTGGCGGTGGATTTATTATGACGTGGAGCGGTATTCAACTATACATTAACGAAGTGCTAACTCTTCATGTTACTGGAACAGCACGTGCTAGCGGATGCGATTTAATTTTGATGCAAGAACGAGCCCGGCCTCATACTGTAAACATAGCGCATGAATTCTTTACTTCCAATAATATCGAACTTCTTCACTGGCTAGCGTGCAGACCGTATTTCAATCTCAAAGAAAATGTATGGAACCAGCTGGTGCAGCGCATCCCTCCTTAGACCTTATGGGAGGTGCAACAAGCCCTGGAGACGAATGGGCGAAATTTTTTCCGAAGAATAACAGGCCTCTTATAATAAGCAAGCCCAAGCGAATTAAGACTGTTTTTCGAGCACATGGTGGCAATACCGGCTAATAAGCAGCCAATGAAGCGAAAAACATAATAAATCGCTGGATATTCGTTTTTTGAAGAGTTTGTAAAAATTCTACTAAATATATTATACTATGTCAAAAAATCATCATATCATATCAAAGAATAAGGAAGCCAAGACCGGAGGTTTCCTTATTCTTTTTAGTAGGAAGAATTGTGGACTTTTTTAAGTGGCTCTTTCATTTTTTGCTGTGTGTATGTTCATAAAATTCCTGACTTTCTTGCATTCTCTTGGAGATAAATCAATCCTGGTTTATAAAATCGCTAAAAAAAACACGGCATGTACCCTGAAGCCCCGATTCACGACCTTCCGACTGACCTACATGTCCATGAGACCATGTTTAAAATATTAGTGGATGATTCAACAGAGACTCGGAAATGCTAAGAGATGTAAAATGGGTGATTACTCATTTATGATTTCGTAACAGTGAACAATGAGTCACCTAACTACTCCTCGACATTTTGAGAAGAGACCTTTGTGTGAAGTATAGTACTTCCTGGGATAATATCGAAAATTGAACACAGTCCAATATTTGAAATAGTCGAAATCCATTCACACCATATTGGAAGATGATTTGATTCGCCTGATGATTCTTATTTCAATTTAGTTCAGCTGCTCAATTTGACTCGTCATATTCATGTCAAGTTATTATGGACATAGTATTGAAGCTTTTGACTGACAGAAATTAAATCGTAAATCACAAAATAGGAATGTCCAAAGTTGCCGAATAAAGTTTATGATGAGATTATATTCAAAGTTGCAAATTATTTAAAGACAAAGCTGAGGCGGAAATGAAACTGAAAGAAAAATAAAATAAAACTGAAATTATCGTGTGAACACTCGCGTCTGCTTCGTTAAGGTCTCAGTGTCATTTTAATTTTTGCGATCAGTTTCTTCATCTACAATAGTAAGATACGAGCATATCGTATTTCGGATGGCAGAATTTTCAGTACAATTTTTTAATAATTTTACATGTGGCAAATATTCTATTTTAGTGCCATGGTGGTCTACTTCTTTTTTTTCACATTGAGTAGAATAATTTTATCCTAACATGATCATTACTAAATTATGTAAATTAGTTTTGACGCACGACCGATCAGCAGTCCCGTATAAACTTTAAACAAAAACAGTTGATTTGAAGTCAAACCTAATTTAATGTAACTACATACAACATTTTTTCACATTTTTTTCGATCAGATGGTTCATGCTCTAGTAGAAGAACTAAACATTTATCTGCGATAAAAAGAAATCAAACCTATTTGAGAAAGTCTGACAAGTTGACTTCCACATTCGTTTCACGTGTGTAAGTAAAACGCCAATATTACGGATCATAGGGCATAAGAAACGAAAATTTGTTACCTGTTCTTTTACGGGACATGAAGTCAAGAGGCATAAGCACCTCCTTCTACGGCGACATCATCCTCTTATAGCCAGCGAGATATTTTCTCGATACATTCCAATGTCAAGCTGCGCTTATTTTAATTCTAGCACTTGTTTTTAGGAATATTATCTACTTGAGTTTTGCTGCTTGCCAGCGATTAGTACTATATGAAATCGCGTAGTCATGACTTTGACAAGAAAACTTTTCATCCATATGAGTGTGAGTTGATCGGACAATGAATGAGCATTGAATGGGCCATAACTAAGTGATGAAAAGTACAATGGCCTAATATTTTGCCTCTTTAGGTGTAATCAACAACATCAGAAGCAATGGACATGAATGGATTGTGTTTCTGTAGAACTGATGCTAGACCCGGATTTTTTAGTGTGAAATAAATTTTGGACACTAGGAGAAAAAGAGTTGCCGTTTTTATCAAATGGTGGTTTCGTAAGATACGAAAACCGATTTAGTTCTTATAAAAACAACTCTCTTTTGACGGTCTGGGGTACGGGAAAGGCAGATTAACTGCGAAGCCAAGTTTACACAACACCTCCACATGGTGGCCGTTGGAAAATTCGCAAATTGCGAAAGTCGAGCTATGCGGCTGGTAGCGTGTACATACTACCATATACGGGAGTACCGGCGTTCTGTGGTACGAAAGCAAATCGTCTGCGCATACTAATTGCCAGTCAAACTCCAATATTCTATGGTTTTGGAAATTGAGCTCGTACGAAGTGTCAGATGGTGAAGATATACCTGGAGGATTCCGGATCCGACACGTCACTTTGCGCCTTTCTTAAACCTAGTGCACCGCGGTCTACAGGATAGCGACCTGTAAGACATGGGGAGAAACCTTAACTATTCCACAGCAAGGGTGGCAGCTGCAGCGTAGTGTGAAGGTCTACGGAACTCTCGGGAGGTCGCCAGGTAGTTCCCATAGGTGCGAGGAATAGCGGGAGGCGAAAGGCAAGCGAGCCAGTAATTGCCTCGGCTATGGTTCGAGAACGGGAAACTCAAACCTGAAAGAAATCAAGTCATGGATTTGATATCCATGACTTGATTTATTGATTTTTTTAAGACTTACAAAAAAATCTAAACATTCGGCCAGTACGCCTGCGGGGAAGTCACGCAAAAAGGACTCCTTCCAAAGGAGTTCTAACGTTATGCGATCACCGGTACGCGTCAACATTTCGTTGACATAAATCAGTTTCGGACGATGCACGATGCCAGCATGCACCTTCTGCTCCCATTTAGCCTTATGGCTTATTTTTACGCCCCGCACCACAGGCAGAAAACAATACTAACATCCATGGTCACGAACGCCGTGCAAGGGACGTGGACCCGTACCGACCCTAGTCAGACATGAAACGACAAAACCAACCCCTACGGCCGCGCCAAAGCGCCAACGATTGGGGGAGAAATCCTTCTAAGGAGGAAAAGAAGCAAAAAAGCGGTGACCGGAGAGAGTGATTCGTTCCTTTAGGGATGTGGCCGCGAGTCACCTTAAGATGGCTGTCGTCAATAAACTGGAGCAGCTCGAGTAGCGGCTTGGTGATGACGTGGCTGAGACAGTCCTCAAATACATCACCGAGGAACTGCTACAGTTCGCGATGTCACCGTAGGAGTGATCGTCTCTCTGGGCATAAATGGTGCTGGGAAAAATACTGGCCAACGAGGGGCTGATCAACTTCGGTTTGAAGAGGCAGTGACGTAGCAAGCTCTCCTGGCACCCGAGGAAATTTTAATATATGCAACCCCCTCCCCCTCCTTCGTGATAATTTTTTTTTAAACAGAGTAAAACAGTGTACCTTCGCCGTCATACTAATTTGCCTTAACCCCTAGTAGAGCATAGCACCTACTTAGTCAACATTCCGTGCTTGCGTTGAGTGGATGAACCGGTAATTCGCTGATTATCTCAAAGGCTCAGCCTATATCAAAAGTCACTGTACAATGAGCCCGTTCATCTACATCTGTTGGCTATCTCCCAGTATCCCTGTTAGAACGGAAGATCAATAGATACGGCACTACACTACACTACGGCAATTAACATCGAAAAATCTCTTGGATATCAGAAGTATACTTTGGTCCCCTTGCATGATATCAAAGGCGCTTTAAACAACATAAAACCGGCGGCAATCACCGTTGCACCCTCGAATTTGGGTGTTCATGACTCAATCTGCAAGCTTATTAACATGTTGCTGACATCAAAGGTGATCTGCACAAATCCCTCAAAGTTGTGTTCGCCCTACCCTTCCTTGGAATCTGGTTGTGAATTGGCTTCTTACGAAACTGAAAGGCTTCAGATGCAAACCCACTTCATAAGGTGAATTAACTTGCAATTGCTGTCTTAAGGTCGTCACATGTGATCGCGCAAAACCACGACCGAACTTTCGTTGAACCATTAAATATCATAGAACAGTGGAAATAAGAATTTCTATTGAGTTTGAGGTGATTCGATGCATGCTCGCGACCAAAATGGTTTTTGTGTGTGGCGATCTTTAGGTAAGTTCAGCTGTGTTCTTAGTGTATGCAGAAGGCGTTTTATATTCTGTAGAAATAGGCCAATGAATTTGGGGCTTAGGAAGAATCGGACTAATACGGAGCTTGCTCTTTCTATCACACGGTGCTTTTGTCTGAATCACTGTTGATGGAGGGTACAAGGCTTGCTCTCACCGATAATCTGGCCTAAAATTTGGAGAAACTTCAATGGCTTGCAACTTTCGCCATGAAGGAAGAACCAGAAATATTTAAAACTACATCCACTGCGTGCCCGGAAACTATACTAAGGGCCGTTAAGAATTTTGAATATCTTTTTGGGGAGGAGTGAGCAGCCATTTCTAGAATCTGATGCCATGAGCATTTTTACTGGCTGCTCCAGGATTGCTGAAGGTTGGGGCTGGCGTATACTCCGAGACGATGTATATTAGCTTGTTTTTCCGTTTCCCAGATTAATGTAGTGTTTCTTAACATTTGTCGCGCTCGGTGGCCGTGGTCGTTCGGTTACCGCTCTACGATACTAATCTAAAACTCGGAGTTCAAATCTCGGCGCGATCAAAAAACTGCCTGTGAGTAATAATAGAACTCTCACAGTGCTTCGAGCTTGTCAGTATAAAGAAGGCGCGGAGAGGAGGTGCATGCTAGCAACTGCACTTCCGAAAAGTAGTTATGCTATCGAAACGTCAACGAGGCATAGAAATGCTAGTGATGTTGACGCGCCCATGCCCCTAGAGGGGCCAAGGCAATTAACATAACAGGCCGTTGCAGTTTTATCGGAAACTGATGCGGATGAGCGGACTTGTGAGAGTACCAGCATGGTTAGCGAAAGTTTTCGAAACATCAAGGTGCCTCCAGCAAAGGGTCCTGTAACTGTGACACAGCTTGCTACCACCTGTAAAACACTGTGCTATGTATTTCGCTCACTTTGTTGAGTCGGTCAAAATTAAGAACACGTTCACGTGCTGAATGGGGGTGAATGCGCGTTTCTTGCCCAGCTTGTTAACGTAATCAATCAAACTTAGTAAATTTACTGTGACAGTGCTTAGCGATCAATTAAAGTAAACGACAAAAAAAACATACAAATCAATATTTCATTAGGTACTGGTTGAACAAAATGGAACCATACTCGATTTAATATTTGTTCCAATTTTTTTAATTTAAAACTTTTTTTTTCAAATTTTGGCGCCCTCTTTGTGATTGCGCCCGAGGCAATTGCCTGGGTCGCCTCACCCTCGCTACGCCACTGCGAAGAGGATACCCATAAAGGCTGAGCCGGGGAAGGTAGATAAGACGGATCGAAATGCGGGTGGTCCAAGCAAATCTGAACCACAGCAGAGTGACAATGGCTAACCTACTTCGGCCCTTCAGCACGGATACACCGACATTGTGCTGACACAGGAACCGCATCTATATAAAAATGCGGTCTGAGGATTTGGCAGTAACCTCAACCGTGTTTCAACCAACAGGCAGCGACAAAGTCAAGCCAAAAAAATAACTAAATATGATTTTTCCCGCAACTTAGCAATGAAGATAACTACGACGCAAGGACAGTAAACGACGCAGCGGAGTTGCCTGCTGTCGGCCGTTTACGTCCCGTGTGATGCAGAATAGAATATACCAGGACTGAAGAAAGTAACGGAAGCACCGATGAAAGCCGTCGTCATCATCGGCTGCAATGCAAATGCACACCATGAGACACGGGGGAGCACGGACATAAGCGAAGGAGGTAGATACTTATTAGAATTTCTAATCTCAACTAACCTTAACATTGTGAATACTACCTTATTATTATAAATCCACTTTTATTACCTGAAATAGGACTGACACCCTGACCCTTACCCTGATAACCCTAAGTACAATGGGAAAGTTCCGAGGTTGGCAAGTCTCAGACCTGCCGTTGCTCTCGGATCACCAGTGGTTGTGCTTGGAAATCGGGAGCTCCGAGACCGTTACTAAGCATTTGCGGAACCCAAGAACAGCACAATAAGAGATTTATTCCAGGAAAACAAAGAGACACCTCGCAGCATTGGACGACCTGGACCTAACAACTGCAGGACAAATCAGCGTACAGGCGGATCAACTAACAACTAATGTTTGTATCGGATTTTAAAGACGTGTGTCTTGAAAAACCCATAAGGAAAAACGCCCCCCCCCCCCATATGGTGGAATTGCGAACTTACGAAATCCAGATGCAACACAGAGAGTGCATATAGCAACGCAAGGCGATCCGGTAAAGCGGCGGACTGGGATCCATACGCCACCAAAATTTTCAAACCTTATAAAGAGATACGCAATAATAACATTATTAGTCTCATTATACTCGTTGCCTTTTCACATGAGGACTGTATGCTCCTCATGTGAAAAGGCAACGAGTATAATGAGACTAATAATTTATGTTATTATTGCGTATCTCTTTAGAAGAGTAATTTGTAGAGTGTTCGATTATACAGATAGCTGGCAGCACCTAATCAGGGGTTGCAGTAATGGGCGCCCAACGTGGGGCCATTTAGAGTAATGGGAACAGGAGAATGAGGGTGGAGATTGGCCGAGAAGACCTACTTGCACAAAGGGTGCAGGAAAACCCTCTCCAGATTCCACCGGTCGTGAGTAGCGGGGTGGGTGATCACGGCAGTTACTGGCCTCCTCCATTAGCGTACTAATCATATTACTCGTATCCGTATATAGAACACGTCTGCCCGTTTTACTAAAGATAATGAAAACTAAGAAACCCGCAATAGACTACAAGAAAAACGAGCAGTGGTAGTGCCTACGCACCAAACTCACAAATATTTAAAAAGAAAATAACGAAGCATCAGCCAAACTATAAAATCAAAAGGGCACAAAGGCCAAAAAAGATATATATAAAGAGGGAAATATCGTGAAATTAGGACAGATCCTTCACCCTTGCAGATCATGAAGCCTTAAGGTGTTATACGGCTCGATCTGGGCTCCAAGATGTCGCGGGCCCGGCGCGATCTTTGCACGCTAATGAAGGGGCCGTGACTGCCGTGATCACCCACCCCCCTACTCTCGATCACTGGGCAGGTCTGCTAGAACACGTAATCAGGTGGTCTCTGGAGAGAGATTTAGTCACCTATGGTGATCGGTGGCTTTTACGCCCAATCATTAACCTCGTCCTCCGGTATCAATTACTACCTATACAGGGTAGCACAATATATTTTTTTTTGGAGAAATCCGGAAACTGAAGGAAGATTTGAGCCGAACAGAGTTTCATTTTATTTTAAATGTTTTCTTTGTTGAACATTCGATCTACTATTATTCACTTTATTTCATCCAAAGCGGTAACTCGTACTCGATTAATCATGATCCTCACACTGTTCCAATTCACATGAGGGAAGATTCTAAGCTGTCCGATCGAATCTACTGATCAAAAATCTGACTTCAGTGATTAGCTACAGAGCGCGTATCTTTTCCCTATAATGCATCTGATTTACGATTTGGACATTTTTATTATTCGTTACGATAGATTTATATAATACTGGACTATGCATTGTTGCTGTAATCCTTTGGTCGTATCTAAATCTAAACCCTGACTGACTAATTGGATAGCAAATTCGGTTTGTTATCTGATATGACTTGCTTGTTTCGTGACTGCTTTTATTGACGGAACAACCAAAATATTTTCGAGGTTTCAAAAGATGTAATAGAACTTGAGGTTCGGACAAGAGTTATGGCTGAATATTGAAACTGATCATTGGTAACGATACGGTCATGCGATCCGACCAGTTGTCATCTTCAGGTTAGAAATAAATGGGATTTCAGTCTGAAAAGAGTAAGTTGAAAAAAATTGAGGGAATCAGCTGAAGAAGTATGAAGAGTAACCCGTCGTGAATTTTAATTGCATTACAATTTCAAGTAAAGCAGTAATTGAGACTGAACAACTATTTTTTTTGTATGTCACTGAAATAAAAAGACAGAAAACGTTTAGGACAAAATAATGAGCGAAAGGGAGAAAGCCTCACATAAAGTGTGTTTTTTGGGAATCCTAAACTATACAGGTTAGAGAAATAACACGCTCTAAAACGACAATGTAAACTTATATGGGTTAACGTTCTGCCCTGGCAATTTATCAACAGTTAATCCTGAACTCGATGGAACATAAAGTTTCACTTTATTTAGGCTGCATCCCACGGTTGTGCCTAGAAGTTCGGTGGATTCAATCAGATTTCACATTTTCTGAATCGGAAAATGATATATACAGTGTACGCTCTCATAACCTGACACTATCGGGACCACACATTTTGGCCGATTATGGCGAGTATCCGCTTAAGGGATCGTCAACATTTTTTTTAAAGGTAACCTTTAAATTTTAAAAAAAGAATCAAATAACCAAAACTGGACTGGTAGTTTATCCGAAAACATAATGGTGACGTTGGAAAGTTTCATTTTTCTTCGATGCGAACCAGCGTTATTAACATATGTATATCTACACTACACCTTATCTCAGTTAGTTATTAAATGTCACTATCCAGCCGTTTATAATCTCTAAAGTCAAGGAAATGCGAATGCGAAACCATCGAGTTGTCCGGCTATTAGAGGTTGAGTCTGAAAAATAACTGAAAAATGCTTGTCGTGTCCGGCTATGGGAGCGTCAGGTTAAAGGAGCCTCACTTGTTTCAAAACATGCAAAAGTTTCTCAGGACTTAACATTTTTTCCGCTCATAAGAGGTGTCCGGTTATGTGAGGTATCCGTACAGGGAACGTATACTATATATACTATATTTCATAATAAATGCATGTTCCCATCCTACCCTATATGAGTTAGCTACATCGTTTTTTTGCGCAACCATTTCCCCTAACCTTGACTTGACCCGGATAGTTGCAAAAAAATGCGCCTATACTTAATTCTTGTTATGCTGGTTTCTTATTTCGGATCATTATAGTAGGTGCGTTCTTTTACAGCTATCCGGTCAAGGATAGTTAACCCGAGCTTTTGTGCAAAAAAAAGCGATGTATGCGACCCATACAGGGTAAAAGCATAAAGCATGTGTTTGATATGAAATGAATTTTGTCTCAGATAAAGTTTGGGTTTTAAGTGGTGGCATAATCCCACTCTTTGAAAAGTATTAAAAACAAACTTCATTCTATATTAAAATACATCAAAAGCATTGCACCTATCAAATGCAACTGTGATAAAAGAAACAAATTGATTCCGCGTAGTTTCCTAATATTTCGACAAAAATCACTTTTCCAATTGGAAAAAATGTAGAATTCTATTGAATCCATTTGAGGTGAAAACAGAGTGGAACATCGTGGAACGAACAAACTTCTTCTAGCAACCGCTAGATGCGCCCTAAATAAAAGCTTTTCTTGTGCGCTATCCAGGGCAGGATCGGCCCTCGATAAATTACTGGGTTAAGCGCTAGTCCATATAGAGTAGCATTGTTGTTGTATTGCGTGTTATTTCACTAGCCTATACAGGTTAAGAAAAGCAAAAGAACGCGCCTAATGTTAAAAAGCCCTAGCTAGCGCATTCCGGGAATGCATTTACAATATCTTATTACTTCTGCATGATGAGAGATAAGTTTTTTCGAAAACATTCTTCGAAAAAAAAAACAAAACTGTGAAGCAACCCTGTTGACTGAATTTGCTATGGGAGATGCTTAGAAACAATTTAAATTTTCCATCAGTCGGGTATCATATGGTAGCATGTGGAGGCGTGTGATAACCGATGTAATGTATTCGCATAGCAATTAGTTGGACATCGGTATCAGACGTTTCGGTCATATCAAAAGAGAACCAACGCAGCTGAGTTTTTTTTAATACGTACATTCAGATAAATCGAACCACTTATAAGACATCGAAACAAAGATAAATACATACGAGAAACGAGGTAGAGAATAATTAAACATTGATCTAAGTTAGTGAGGTTGTAGAAGGCGGATTTGTATAAATCCATAAAACATAAAATGGGCATGTGGTTCCGAAGATTTCAATGTTACCGGTCATGTCATTTCACAACGGCCGCGTTCCTACGAATGAACTGGTTCGGATTGGGTGTTCTAGCGTTGTTAATATGTAGTTGGACATTCGCGAGCCAGAGGGATTTTCGCAGCATTTGGCCACAAGGCATGTGGATTTTTTGTCTGTTTCTCCAGACCATGATTTCTAAACAAATACTCGTACATAAGAAAATTGAGAAACACTGGCTTCTCTGTTTCCTTCTATTTAGAAGAATTTAATTTATTTAAAAAATTCTTCGTACAGATCTCTTCTTCCTCCTTGCCGTACATACCACTCTGTGGCCTCGCGTTGCTCTGCGTGTGGTGTTGGCACTTCGCCCATTCTGGCAGTATAATTTCAGCTTCCTTTCGCAGGCAGCTCGGTCTTGGATCTTATCATCGCCGATATTATGGCGTTGTTGTTGTTTCTTCATCTGATCAATCCATGTGTGTTTCCGTCTGCCTCGGTTTTTTGGCTCCAGCAAGTGAAATATTCATTGATAGTGCCTAATTGGCTGCGTTTTGGCGAGCGGATCAGGAACGGACTTCTCCTCCATATGCTATCCCCTCCGGCAAAATATGTGCGGACAACTGTCAATATTTGGATCTGAAAAATTTTCCCCACCGGATCTGTAATGAATCACCTCTAATGAACCATATTATGGTCTGGTAGTGCTGCTCCCACCGGCAGATCGAAGCAGATGAGTAGTGATCTGTTGGTGGTACGAAACCAGAGGCCGAGGGTCCCAATACATCCGGACACAGGTGCGACCGCGTGGGCGTCTGATCCGTCCGCCAACCATTCCATCCTTATCGACTATTTTTTTTTCATTCCCAATTTTTACCTCCCCTGTTTGTGTTGTCTTCCCCAGGCCTATGAATATTTGTTAATACGTAAAGGACAGGGCAACGAGCGGCGAAAACCCCTCCCACATCTCCCGAACTGAGCTACAGCAAGCATAGGCCGCTGCTTAGCTCGTTGAGGGGTCTTTTTCTTCGCCAGATGGCACGGCCAGATCTTCACGGTCAATTATGCTACCATAGGCTCCGTCCCCACGGGCATCTTCGGATGCCCACCAATTGTTGTCCGTACATACGAGGATAAGGTGAAAAGTTTTCGGCCTGACACAGAAATACCGTTACAATCAGCAAAAATTTATGTTTCCTGCCTGGCTGCACGTGTCATTAGTTCGTATGACAAGTTTCACCTTGTCCTCTCAAGTGGTTTGTTTACACGAATTTTTGTAGTAGACGTCTTACATGTTTTTCTTTAAAATGGAGAAACTTGAATATCGTGCGGTCATAAAATTTTTCGTTTTGGATGGATTACCTCTGAAGAAATTCATTCGAAGTCAACAAAAGTTTACGGGGACTCTGCTCCTTCGATGTCAACCGTTAAAAAATGGGCAGCTGAATTTAAACGTGGTCGCACGTCCCTCGAAGACGATCCACGTGAAGGACGGCGAAAAACCGCAACTACACCGGAAATCATCGAAAAAGTGCATGATATCGTGTGGGACGATAGGCGAATGAAAGCGAGTGATATTGCTAAGGTTGTGGGGATATCGGAAGAAAGGGTGCGAAACATCTTGCACAAAGAATTACAGATGCGAAAGCTCTGCGCAAGATGGGTGCCGCATTTGCTGAATGCCGATCAAGAGCAAATGCGCAAACGATTTTCGCAGCAATCTTCGCACTGTTTTAATCGGGATCCGACCGATTTTGTGCGGCGATTTGTCACCATGGATGAGATTTGGGTCCAACACTACACGCCAGAAACGAAACAGCAGTCGAAGCAGTGGGTAAAAGCCGGCGATTCCGCGCCAAAGAAAGCGAATTCAATCGCATCTACCGGAAAGGTCACAGCCAGCGTGTTTTGGAATGCGAAAAGGATCCTGTTGATTGATAACCTTGAAAAAGGCAATACAATAACAGGTGAATATTACTCCAAATTGCTTGAACAGCTGGATGCCAAAACTCGCGAGGAGAGATCTGGCTTGAAGAAGAAAAAATTCATCTTTCACCAGGACAACCTGTACACAAGTGTGCGTTGGCGATGAGAAAACTGCAGGATTTGGGGTACGATTTGCTCGACCATCCCCCCTATTCTCCTGATTTGACACCCTCAGACTTCTATTTGTTCCCAAACTTAAAGAAATTTGTTTCTGGGAAGCGCTTCGCAACCAATGAAGAAGTTGAGAGGGCTGTAGATGAATATTTTCACAGCCTTCGAGACTCTCACTCCGGGAAGGAATACTGATGTTGCAGAAACGCTGGACCAAGTGTGTTGAAGTCAAGGTAGATTATGTAGAAAAATAAAATCATTTTTTAACTGAAAATCGCAGTCTTTCATTGTCAGGCCGAGAACTTTTCTCCTCATCCTCGTATTTAACCGGAGGGGAAACCATATAGAGATGAAGTTTATTCCTGATCCGCTCGCCAAAACGCAGCCATTGACAGGATTCTCGGGCGGATGCCTTAGAACATGGCAATACCAGTCCGTACGACAATCTTCGAGCTTTTCAATGATCGGTTCCTCAACAAACAAGTTGCCTAGGATGTAGGTACCCTTGACGTGATCATACCTGCTGTCATCCGTAACATCTTTACCTAGGTCGTAGTCATTTTACTCACGTCTGTCTTGTACATAGTCCAGCATTCCGGTGCATACATGAGTGCGGGACGTACGACCGTTTTGTACAATTTGCCCTTAAGCTTTCGTGGCATCTTCTTGACGCAGAAAACTCCAGAGTTTTCTCGCCACTTCATTCAACCAACACTGATACGATGTTTAACGTCGTCACCGCAGCTTCCTTGTTGACCACCGAGCCTAGGTAGTTGAACTTTGTACAAGACTTCAGCTCTGCTCTCCTTTAATGTAGATATCTGGTATCGGTTTGACTGGATCTGAGAAAGAACAACAAAGATACTCAGCATACCAAATACTGGTCCTCAGTCCATGATCCTCCTGCTTGCTACTCAGGACAACGTCATCGGCGAAGAGAACAGAGATGAGTGTTAACAAATGGAACATGATGATGTTGAAGAGCAAGGGACTCCATACACTGCTTTTGTGAACTCCGACTTTAACCGGAAATTCCTCGTACTCATCAGCTGTGCATCCAACCTTAGTATTTGCTCCATCATACATGTCTTGTATCATCTTGACATATGTCTCGGGGACCTTAAGTGCCCTCAAGGCCACATATATCAGATCACGAAGAGCTCGGTTGAAGGCTTTTTCCTCATCGATAAACACAAAGTGCAAGTCCGTCCGTGCATCACGATGCTTTTCCATCGTAATACGCAAGCGCTGAATAGCATCGGCTGTGGACCGACGTTCCATAAAGCCGCATTGATTGTCATCCAATCGATCACGTTCCAGCTACTTGGGAAAACAAGATAACAAAGGGATAGGGGGGTAGTTGGTTACGGAAGATGTGTTATTACTCATAGGGATTAGAAGAATATTAGCCCATATCCAAATGTTTGCGAAAACCCCTTCATTGGGGTTAAGTTAAACAAAAAAGAACGGGGGCACACTTAAAGAGAACGACAAAGATTTTACAAAAAAAAAAAAAAATTTGGTTTGGGGGGGGGGGGGGGCTGCGTCCACCATTTGCATCCAAGCTGTTTATAATGAAGGCCACATCAAACAGAGTGGTTGAAATATCCACAAAGGGGAAAGGGGGACGAAAGATCCAAGTTTCCGAAGGGAAATGAGGAAAAGGTCGATGAGGGAAATGTAGAAGAGAAGTATTGGGCAAATAGCTCGCATGCCTCTTGAAGAGAGGTTGCGGTCGAATCGTTCAAAATACGTGTCCGTGTCTGGCAGTGGGAGCGTCCAGTTAAGGCCGGTTGTCATTCTGCTCCCGGGGAGCCTTATGTAGATCCTTCGGAATGATTCGGATTCACATACCTCGTCTTTCTTTCACTTACGGATACACAGTGCCTCCATTTCAGTCACACTGGTCCAAATTTCAAATATGCTTCCGTTTTTAGAAACCTGCCCAACCTTTCTTATTATCCAACTACATAAGTGTTCTGACAAATCACATTTTGATTTCGATTGTAAAGCTACTGATATGACATGTCCAGTCTTATGACTTCAGTGCTATTGTGTAATGGACAAAAGTTCCAGTAGAGCATGGGAACATCATCTTACCTTACGAACAATTGTACGCAGCCGACAAAAAAAAACGCAGTTGTGGTCACTTAAGACCAAACGGCTTTATAGCCATTGAACCCAACCACTATTACTGTCCGCATTTATAATGGACTTGGCCAACCGATTCCCAGATTCATTGCCCAATGTGTTGACATCTGTTTTCAGTTCAAGTCATAATAAAATGTCAATGAAACTACATACTCGTATACATGTACCATAGTGGTAAAGCGAGCCTCACTGTCGTATATGCTTTGGGACACCCAACACGTCCATTTTTTCAATGGTTGAGCATTCTTGTAAAACATTTGCGTTACTATCATTCTGCTCAGCTGATTTTCGATAAAGAATTTATGTAACTGCTTGGGTTAATGCTGGACTATACTTGCAAATGTATTAGTAAGCAGGCACTTTATCTTAAGTAAGCGACACCCTCGCATTTCGGAAGCAAGATATTATGCCTATCAGTTTTTTCCTATTAGCTAAAATTTATCAGTGCAGCTCGTGTTAAAGAAATTTTAAATAAATGGTATAACAAAAGTTCACAATATCTAGATCAAGGTTTATTATTAAGGCTTATATGTAATAAAACTTTTTAACTTCTTACCGTCCACCGAAATGTAAAGGGGAGTACTATTGAACCGATCTCCGGATCGCTCAGAACGAAACTTGATCCGCCCAGGATTTCCGTACTCGCGTTTCCAAATGAACACCCCGTTAAAACGCCTTGCTCAGTAGGCATGGAACTTTGATATTCTTTTAAACACAGCCTGAATGCGGTTGAACATGGTGGACAACCTGAAAAATAAAGAATAAAGTTTAGATTAGATGACATTTACGAAATCTCAAGTGGTCTTTTTTTAATGCGTAGCACCTAGAGTTTAAGGTCTTAAACTTATCATAATATAACAAGGAAGATTTTCAAAGTTTCAAACCTAAACTAAACCTTGGAATAGACGAGACGTACATATGTATATTAGCCGGGTTTCGGTGTACCAGAACAGAATAACATTACACGCATTGGTATAGCGGTATGGTATGATATGGGGTCTCTTGATCGATGCAGTTTGGATCGTTTTAAATCGAGCTTAGGACATACTAGTTTCGGCAAGTATTTGTAATGAACCATATTCTGGTCTGGTCGTGCTGCTTCTACCGGCAGATCTATGGCAGCACCTGATGAGTAAAGATCTGTCGGTGGTACGAAACCAGAGGCCGAGGGCCCCATTACACCTGGACCATGATGCGAACGCGAAGGAATGTCCGCCAACCATTCCATCCTTATCGCTTCATTTTTTTATCATTCCCCATTTTTACCTCCCCTGTTTGTGTTGTCTTCCCCAGGCCTATGAATTTTTATTAATACGTAAAGGACAGGGGCAACGGGCGTCGAAAACCCCGCCCATGTTTTCTGAACTGAGCTACATCAAGCATATGCCGCTGCTTAGCTTGTTGAGGGGCCTTTTTCTTCGCCAGATAGCACGACCCGATCTTCACTACTATGCTACTTTATGCTCCGTCCCCGCGGGCATCTTCGAATGCCCACCAAACCGTCCGTTACATATTTATTTCTAACCATCTAGAATTCTCTGCCGAATCCTGTCCCAAGCCATGGTTTTACAAGGAGGAGGGAAGGATAGCTGTAGTCTGAATGGCTGAGTCACATCTAAGCGTCTCAGGTCAGTAGGGTGTCATGAATTTCGTAGTCAGACCTCCAACATAGTTGTGTGAACTCTGCCACGTTATGAACCACCTGAAGCAGCTATCACCGAGGCTACCCCTGAATAGGGTTTAGCGATGGGCCGTAAACCCATCCTTGTAAAAACTACTCCATGTCAAGAAACCTGGAACAAAAGCGTCGGATTGAACGGATGAACAACGACGACCGCGCAAACATTTAATGGATAATTCTTTCGGATCCTGGTATCTACGCTCCCTGAACAAACCGGGGGTCGTGAAGGCCCTCCTTGAACAGATCGAGAATTACAAATAAATGACAAGAATCCGTACACAATTTTCAAAAGCGGCAAACAAACGGGTCACAAAAAATTTGGATTTGCATTCATAGTGAGCAAGCAGCTTCAGCCGCACGTTAGCGACTTCAAACCTATTAATGAAAAGTTGTGTGCGATTCGCGTTAAGACTCGTTTTTTCAACCTCTGGCTCATCAACGTCCACGCCCCGACTGAAGTTAAAGAAGGTACAGTGAAAGACGAATTTTAAGGCCGCCTGGAGACACTGTTCGACTCACTTCGAACAAACGACGTCAAAATACTGCTAGGACATTTTAATCCGAAAGTTGGAAACGAAAGTTCGCATCGGGGAGCCACTGGAGGACATAGCCTCCATGAGGAATGCAATGATAAAGGTCAACGATTAATCGACTATGCCTGCAGTAGAAATCTTGTCATGAGCTCCACATGTTCTCCGCATCGACGAATTAACAAACAGTTGCACGTACTGTTAACCAAATTGACCACGTCCTCAATTTCAAAAGATGGACGTTTAGTGTATTGGATTTTCGATCGTATCGAGGAGCAAACTGCGATTCACACCATCACTTGGTGAAGACAACTTATCGGTGTAGAATTTCTTCAGTGCACCAATCGATAAATCAGCCCTTCCAAAATTTTCGCGGTTGAGCGATGCTACGGCGCAGGCATATACAGTCGCCCATGAGGAAAAACTGTCAATTCTGCTACACGACATCAGCAACACAGGTGTACACGGGCTCTGGGAAGCAGAACTGGTACCATTAAGGAAGTCGCAGAGAAGGTCGTGGGATATAAAGCCCGTCGAGCGCGAAATGGCTGGTTTGACGGAGAATACAGAAAATCACTCTATGCAAATAACGAGGCATACAGACAATATATCCAACATGCAACTAGATCCAAAAAAAAAGAAAAATATGACGAACTACGGCGAATATCGAATAGAATAATAAGACGTAAGAAACGGAAATACTTTGGCGAGCAGAACAGTAATGAAAACCTAGCTAATAAAAACACCAGACAAGCGTATAGCATAGTAAATACAATTAAGAACGGCTACCAGCCCAGGACTAGCCTCTGTACGGACAAGGATGCAAACATCATTAGCGACACCGATAGCATCAATAAACGATGAGCGTCCTATTTTAAAGAGATTCTGAATCCAACATCTAGCATCCCCATACAAAAAGCCCAAATCGATGGCGTTATTATTGATCATGGCCCCATTACATAACCTCCGACAGAAGACGAAGTTGATCTCGCCTTGCGGTCACTCAAACCAAATAAAGCGCCGACCGCTGACGAGATTCCAGCTAAGCTAATAAAATCTGGGTCTATTAATTACCATACGCCAACTACTTCTGCGAATCTGGGAGGACGAGGTGGTCCCAGATGATTTGCGCAGGAGTATCATCTGTTCGATCCACAAGAAGGGAGATAAATTGCGATGTGAGAATTAGAAAGGCATTTCACTAGTCTGTACGTCCTACAAAATACTGGTGAAAATTCTGGAGAATATAATAAAACCGTACGCCGAACGAATCATTGGCGAGTATCAAGGCGGTTTCAGACCTAGTCGCTCCGCAACCGATCCGCCGTTTATGGTTAAGCGAATCCTGCAAAAGTGCAGGAAATACAACGTTGACGTGTACCAAACCTTTGTCGACTTTAAGCAAGCATACGATAGTATCGATCGTGGTGTACTGTAAAACATCGTGCTGGAATTTGGTATACCAGCAAAACTAGTACGACTAACAAAGACGACGATGACCAACTCCGTTTCACAGGTCAGGATCCCGAACAGGTTGACTGATTCTTTTGAAACACGTACTGGTTTGAAGTAGGGCAATGAACTGGCGCCGACGCTCTTCAACCTAGCACTTGAACACGCCATTCGGGAAATGGATACAAACACCAGCGAAACGCTACTTATCAAGTCGACACAATTGATAACGAACGCAGATGACATCAACATCAAATCTATAAAACTGACCGACGTAGAAGAACTATTGCATACTCTTGACACCGCTGCAAAAGAAGTTGAACTACGCATTAACGAGGACAAAACACAAATAATGATGCAATCAAGAACCAGGACGCCAGCACAATCGAACATCAACGTAGGGGACCTAAGCATCGAATTTGTAGACGATTTCACATACCTGGGTAGCGACCTGTTAAAGGACTTCAACGAAACTGACGAGATTAAGCGACGGATACATCTAGCAAATAAAACTTTCTTCTCGGTCCTCCCCATAATAAAATCGAAGCATGTGCACAGAAACACAAAGCTCCATGTATACAAAACCATCATACGACCAGTGGTATGCTATGGCTGCGAAACCTGGTCCCTAACCCAAGCCTCCGAAAACATGCTAATCGCATTCGAACGGAAATCCCTTCGGCAAATTTTGGGAGCAATTTGCGGTCGAGATATATGGCGCATCCGGTACAACCATGATTTGTATGAACAGTACGATTAGCTGTAAGTTTCGGAAAACGTCAAACTACAACGTCTTCAATGGGCAACGAATGAACGATGTTCGCAAGCCTAAAAAAGTAACGAACGGACGGCGAGTCGACAGAGCGAGACTGCCAGAAAGACCGAAACCACTTTGGGAGAGCTGAGTATATGCTGACGTCGAGCAACTACTGAGTTTCCATGATTGGAGGACGCGGTCACGTGACAACGATCCAGACGGCCAGAGCCAAACGTCGAGCTGTTACGCCACGATGATGATGATGAGCTTAACCGAACCTAAACTAAGATATTAAAAATATTTTTCATTTTTAAATTGTACTGACCTGTAGTTTTTGTACTTCTTATTTCTAGAGGAACCCCACAACAGTAACCTGATAAAAGGTGACTATTTGTGTTTGATATTTCTAAAATTTGCAGCTCGAAATTTCCAGCTGCTAAGACCTGGAAATAAAAAACAATAATATTTTGTTACTGGATTTGAAAAATATAATTAATTATAGTATAAGTGGATATATAAAAGTCAAAACTATTATGGCAATGTTCTGAACACACAGAAGAATCGCCAAACGCTGTACCAGCCGTATCGAGAGAGCTTCGCAGCATTCTGAACTACATCCATTCATTAACTGTCAAATTTTACGGCTCAAAACTGACCACAGGCAGAGAAAAATCGTGTGAATATGACAGACCGGGTGTCATTTCTGAACTGTCAGAATATGCTGCGCTCATCAAAAATAACATTTGACGCAGCATGTTCTGCCTATCAGAAACTCAACAGTAGGTCAGCTATTGCTAATTTCGATACATGGCAAACATTTACGTCCGTTACGTTGGCAAAGTCCGTTACGTTATTGCATAATTAGATGCTAATTAGTTGTAACGTTACGTTAGCAACAAATGTTATCCTGGCAAATCGACAGGAGCAAACTAATTAGCACCTAATTAAGCAATGAGTCTTATATTGATACTTGGTGGTGGCGTAACGAACGTCAAATATTTTAATAATTTTGTGTTATTATTTATACAGGGATGCACAGCGTTTTTTTATCAGCCTATTTTCTTACTATTCAATCAAATCACTTCTTATATGTACACAGTAAGTGTGAATATTGCCTATATGTATAATTTACTTCAGCACATATGTGCACAAGTATAGCGAGTATATACATATGCACAATGTACTGAGTTCGTCCGATTTTAAATGCTCAGTGCAGAGTCCGATAGTTATATTTCTCTAGCCCAATGCTGAACCTTGAAATTATCCACGTAGAATATTCAGATAATTCACAAAATACCGAAACGGACTCAGGAATAATGAAGAACTTCCTCCGTTCGGCAAAAGAAAATGGATTCAAATATTCAATTTTCTACAGAATATAAACAGAATACACTAACGTAGCAAACCTTATGGATATGTTAAAATTTATAATTTACTGATAAATTATTACCTTTCCGCAAAACGGATGGGCATCAAAAATTCCACTTCGTATAGCCGTAGTTGAGGTGGGTAATGAAAGTTTGATACGGTCACTAGTGTGGAAAATTCGGGAAGACACGTTAATGGTTATGGGAAGGTTACGGTCATTGGTATTTGTGCATCATTTTATGGTCTTTAAAATTTTAATTGATGTTTAATAGTGACAAGAATTAGTTTTTTTTTTAATTGTTTCGCTTTACAAGACTGAGGTACTACACGTGATCGTAATTTGAAAATTCGTTTGGGGTTGGAATTGTTGGTAGTAAAGTCAGATGATAAATTAGATGTGCACATTGATTAATCTGTTAAGGACTACAGTGAATTATAACCAGAGATATGCAAGCGTAATGGGAGAAGTATTTGCGCGAAATATCAAAGAGAAATCACAGACGTGACCCAGGTCTTGGGATGGGTTAACATTAACTCTTTTTTTTTTATTGGACTACGATGTGTGTTCGATGTCTACAAAAGAAAAAATCCCAAGCTTAAATAAAGCATACTCAATGGCTGCGTTCTAGGAAACTTACAGGATCAGACAATTTGACAGTGAGTAAAAGAGATGTGAAGTATTGTATATCCGTAAGTTGAAGAGAGAGTGTCGCTTATCTGAGAGGATCTTTAGATGGGAAATATACCGGAAAATTGTTGGTGCCTATGATTTGTAAACAAATACATCTACCGGCATCTCTGTCTCTTTCGCTCTAGTGCAATTACTAAGAAACAGGCCTAACGAAAATTGGTTGGTTGTCATTCTGCTCTCTCGTGTGCGTCAAATGTGTGAATGTATCAGTTAAATGCGTCTCTTACGGATACACAATGCTTTGCTATCTCTGTTGTTCACTGTCAGGCTTTCAGTACCGCGACCAATAACTCTTTGTAGGGCATAGCGCGTCAACTATTCCATGTGGCCTAGTTGACGTTTCATTAGCATAAGCTAGTTTCGGAGTATGCAGTTGCCAGCATGCACCTCCCAGTCCTTAAAAAATAGATCTTGATAGACCTACTCATGAGAATGCTTCGTAGATGGCGTCACCGATGAGAACCATGATACAAGCAAGACAAGATATCGCTTTGCGCATGTTGGCTCTCTGATCGCCTGCGTCACATGCTCATACTCTTGTATGAAGACTTAGTTTTTAGCTTTTATCTCTGTAACTATTAATCCTAGGAAAAAAGAGGCGAAATTGAAGATCACAAAAATATACACGAACCACTTTTTGCTATCTTAAATAATTTTCGAGATAATCTTATTCAATTCATTCATTCGCACGAAATTGAAAAAAACATATCATGCAGAGTCAGCACAAGAGCATTGCATTGCAACAGTATCGCTTCACTTGTTGAGGGTGCAGCACGCACACGATGCAGCGGTCTCTTGTATGGGCTTTGCTTGATATGTATGTTATTTGAGAAGCGAATTTCCTTTTGTGTTTATATCGCAATAACCTCAATCAGAGACCGCTTCACTGTGCGTATCTTTCGCCGTGCGCGTTCTGCACCGTCACGGCCTGCACCATGCACGGCCTGCACCATGCGCGTCCTTCACCGTACGCGTGCTGCTTATGCTTAGTTATGAACCACCACTCTCTCAAGTGTATACGAGCTATTGACGTGATGCGCAAAAGAATACGAAAATGAAACGCGGGAAGGCCATATCTTGTCTGTATCATGTATCATGGTATGAACCCATGATACAAGGAAGACAAGATATGGCCTTGCGCATGAGAGTTATGAACCACCACCCTCTCAAGTGTGTACGATCACTGCCATATTTACTCTCAGGCCGGAGTGTCAGCTGATTGTCAAAGCACTAACGACATGACAAGCAGTCAACCAAGTGTGAACTCGCGCGGTCGCCCGGTAAAATTTCGCGATATTTGTGCGTAAAAGTGAGTTTAGTGTCGGGATTTTAAGTGAAAATAAAAGAAGTGGCTATCAGTGCCGTGTGAAAGTGAAAAAAACGTGAAGTGCCGGAAAATATCGAGTAAAATGGCATATTGAAAAGTGCGAGGTTAGGAAAGTGCGACACGGGAAATTTTGGATTTTTCGTTAATTTTCCGGCAATTTGGCTAGTGTGAATGGTGCAGCACTAGCTTGGGTTGGATCCTCGGGCCGGTGAGTTCAGCGGAAACTCCCGGAAGTGCCCCAAAAAGTGAATTCAAAGTGGTTGTCAAATGACAACATTACAGGTGATTTCCGGCCTTTTCATCGGAATTCATAGGGTAAGTATACATTTTTTGTTGTGCTAAAATTTTAGTGGATTGATGCGCCCCAAAATGCGGATTTTGACGACAATGTTGACGAACCGGATGAAAGTTTCACCGCCAGGCATCTAGTCCTGTCAGCTGCAGTGAAACTTTCGTCTGGTTCGTCAACAACGCGTGCAAGACCCGTATTTTGGGGCGCATCAATCCACTAAAATTTTAGCACAACAAAAAACGTATACTTACCCTATGAATTCCGATGAAAAGGCCGGAAATCACCTGTAATGTTGTCATTTGACAACCACTTTGAATTCACTTTTTGGAGCACTTCCGGGAGATTCCGCTGAACTCACCGGCCCAAGGATTCGTCCCATGGTAGTGCTGCACCATTCACACTAGCCAAATTGGCGGAAAATTAACGAAAAATGCGAAATTTTCCGTGTCGCACTTTCATAACCACACTCATGTCTCGCGCACTTTCGCACAGTTCATTTTGGTCGGAAGTTCGTGGCACCTTGCGTTTTTTTTTTCACCTCTAAATATCAGTGATAAGCACTACTTTCAATTGCACTTAAAATCGCGACACTAAAATCACTTGTATGCACGAAAATCGCCAGATTTCAAGAGGTCGACTGCACGCGTTCTTCACTTTGTTTACATATGGTTCACTGCTTGTCATGACGTCATTACTTTGACACTCCGGCCTGAGAATAAAGATGGCGGTGGTATGATCCATTAACGTGATGCGCAGAAAAATACGAAAATGAGACGCGGAAAGGCCATATCTTGTCTTCCTTGTATCATGGAATGAACCAACAGTCTCTCAAATAAATACGCGCTTTTGGCGTGATGCGCAGAACGATACAAAAATGAGACGCGAAAAGGCATTATTTTGACTTTCCTGCACGGAGCACGAGGGTGGGCACGTCTATTCTCAGGCTCATGAGAATAAAATAAGAGCAAATTTCATGAGCATATTCTCATTCATTCTCATACTCATACTCTCTCATATTTAGACACTCTTATATGGTCGTTCTCATGTGTGAACGCTAATAATGTCGCCGAGCAACAAGATGATATTTATATATTATTGTATGATTCATGATCATGAGCTTGGTCATACATACGTATCGTACCCGTACGTAGTACGTGTGCTATGTATACATTGGCTCCGTGCCTGCGAACTTGATTAGATGCTGCACTTAGGAGATACAGTCGATAGTGTAACAGATATTTGGGGGAATGAACTTCCCCCTGTGGTGCGGGTCGTAATAATAAGCCACAACATCTCGCAACTTGTCGCAGGTAAGCGGCTAAGTGGGGGAGCAGGAGGTGCATGCTGACAATTGCATTCTCCGAAGCTAGTTTAAGCCAACGAAACGTCAACTGGGCCACATGGAGCAGTTGACGCACTATGCCCCACAAGGGGTTAGGGCAATTGAGTAGTAGACAGTCGAAACTATTTATAGCCGCAATTGTACCCTTCAGCTGCTAAGATTACGCTGAAACCGGGTGAATTATTGCGGTCTCCTTACGGGTTATTTTACCTTGAGGTCATCTGCATAGATTGAGGATTGTCTCTGACCCAAGCTGTCGCTTCTGTGAGGGTGAGGATAAGACATCCCAGCACATTCTCTGTGAATGTGACGTACTTCAACCACGCCGCTTGAATTGCTTCGGTGAAACATTTCCTGGATCGGAAACGATCGCCTTGCTAAAACTCGAGCAGCTAAGCACATTCGTTGGGATGACTGGTCTCAACAGTTAACCTCTAATCTGAAGAGACACTAGGGTGTAGCACAATATACCTTCCGGTCGTAGTGCTTGGTGGCTCTTCGGGCCAACCGTCCTCCACCTATTCTAATCTAACTATTTCCAAGAATTTTTGCGAAAGAGGGAATAAAATGGTTTGAGCAATTTTTGTTTTACACAGCACAGCACTATATATCAATATCATCATCATCATCGTGGCGCGACAGCCCGACGTCGGGCCTTGGCCGCCTGGATCATTGTCCTCCAATTATCTCGGTCACGTGACCGCGTCCTCCAATTTTGGGAGCCCAGCAGCTGCGCGGCGTCCACACCTACTGAGCTCTCCCAACGAGATCTCGGTCGTCCTCGCAGTCTCGCTCCGTCGACTCGTTCTGCATTCATTACTCTCTTAGGCATGCGATCGTCGTCCATTCTTTGTACATGCCCTGGCATTGAAGTCGTTGTAGTTTGACGATTTTCGAGACTTGCAGCTCATCGTACATTTCATACAACTCATGGTTGTACCGGATGCGCCATCCATCTCGATCGCAAACAGCCCCAAAAATTCGCCGTAGAACCTTACGTTCAAAAGTGTCTAGCATGTTTTCGGAGGTTTGAGTTAGGGTCCATGCTTCGCAGCCATAGCATAGCACTGGTCGTATAATGGTTTTGTACACGCGGAGCTTCGTGTTTCTTTGCACATGCTTCGATTTCATTATGGGGAGAACCGAGAAAAAAGTCTTATTAGCTAACTGTATCCGTCGCTTGATTTCGTCAGTTTCGTTGGCGTCCCTTGACAGGTTGCAACCCAGGTAAATGAAGTTGTTCACGAACTCGATGTTGAGGTCCCCCACGTTGGTGCTTGGTTGTGCAGGTGTCCTTGTCACCGATTGCATCATTATTTTAGTTTTACCCTCGTTAATACGTAATCCAACTTCCTTTGCAGCGGTATCGAGCGTGTGCAGAAGTTCTTCTGCGTCAGCCAATCTTCGGGACATGATGTTGATGTCGTCGGCGTACGCTGCTAATTGTGTCGACTTGATGAGTAGCGTCTTGCTGTTGTCCATATTCATGGCCCGAATAACGTGTTCCAGTGCTAGGTTGAAGAGCGTCGCGTCGGTGCCAGTCCATCGCCCTGTTTCAAACCAGTGCGTATTTCAAATAGATCAGTAAGTCTATTCTGGATCCTGACTTGTGAGACGGAGTTGGTCATCGTCATCTTTGTCAGTCGCACTAATTTTGCCGGTATACCAAATTGCAGCATGATGTTGTACAGTACTCCACGATCGATACTGTCGTATGCCTGCTTGAAGTCGACAAAGATTTGGTATACGTTTACGTTGTATTCCCAGCACCTCTGGAGTATCAGTTTGACTGAGAAGAGCTGATCGGTTGTGGAGCGCCCAGGTCTGAAACCTCTTTGATATTCGCCAATGACTCGTTCTGCGTACGGTTTTATTCTATTTTCCAGAATTTTCGTCAAAATTTTATAGGACGTACAAACTAGTGAGATGCCCCTGTAGTTCTCACACCGCAGTTTATCTCCCTTTTTATGAATTGGACAGATGATGCTTCTGCGCCAATCATCTGGGATCTCCTCGATCTCCCATACTCGCAGGAGTAATTGATGTATGGCATCAACTAGACTCGTTCCACCGAATTTTAGCAGTTCAGCTGGAATCTCGTCAGCGCCCGGCGCTTTATTTCGTTTTAGTGACCGCAAGGCGAGATCAACTTCCTCTACCGTCGGGGGCTGAATGGGTGGGCCTAGATCAACAATATCGTCGGGAGCTTCCTGTGTGGGGATGTTAGATGGTCGGTTTAGAAGCTCTTCAAAATATGAGGCCCATCGCTTGCCAATACCATCGGTGTCGCTGATGATGTTTCCATCCTTGTCCTTACAAAGGCTAGTCCTGGGTTGGTAGCCGTTCTTGATTGTATTTACTAGTTTGTACGCTTGTCTGGTGTTCCTATTAGCTAAGTTTTCGTTTATGTTCAGCAACTGCTCGTCAAAGTATTTACGTTTCTTACGTCTAATTATTCTATTCGATATTCGCCGTAGCTCGTCATATTTTTCTCTTCTGGCTCTGGTTCCTCGTTGAATCCATTGTCTGTAGGCCTCGTTTTTCGCGTCAAGTGAGTTTTTGCATTCTTCGTCGAACCAGTCATTTCGCGCTCGCCGGGCTTTATATCCCACGACCTTCTCTGCGACATCCTTGATGGTACCCTTGAGTTCTTCCCAGAACCCATGGACGCCTGTGTTGCTGATGTTGTGTAGCATAGTTTTTCCTCAAGGGCGGTAGTATACGCCACCGCTGTACAATCACTCAAAAGCTTATCAACCGCAAAGATTTTGGGAGGGCTGATTCTTGATTGGTACACTGAGGAAATTCTACATCTGTAGGTCGTCTTCACCAAGTGATGATCTGAGTCGCAGTTTGCTCCTCGATAGGAGCGGACATCCATGACACTAGACGCCCATCTCCTGCAAATGAGGACGTGGTCAATTTGGTTGACGGTATGTGCGTCTGGAGACTTCCAGGTCTGCTTGTGAATGCGTCGATGCGGGAAGCACGTAGAGCTTACGACTAGATTCCTGCTGCAGGCAAAGTCGATAAGTCGCTGGCCGTTATCGTTACATTCTTCATGGAGGCTGTGGCCTGCAGTGGTCCCCCGGTGCCAACTTTCATTTCCGACTTTCGCGTTAAAGTCTCCCAGCAGCAATTTGACGTCGTTTGTTGGAAGTGAGTCGAAGAGAGTTTCAAGGCGGGCGTAGAACTCGTCTTTTACTGCGTCTTCTTTAACTTCAGTGGGGGCGTGCACATTGATGAGCCAGAGATTGAAGAATCGAGTCTTGATGCGAATCGCACACAGCCGTTCATTTATGGGTTTGAAGTCAGTAATATGCGGTTTGAGGCGATTTTTCACTATAAATGCTACTCCAAACTCCTTGCGGCCCGATGGTTTGACACTTGTAAAAATTGTGTGCGATATAGTATTCAATAATAATAAATCAGTTATTATCAAAAAGATTGAAGTTTCATAGGAAGAATTCCTTAATTTCAATAATTTATTTGAAACCATTTTTTTATTTGATTACCCACTCCACTAATGTAACCATAACATAAATAAATCAAATTATAATTAGTTTTATAGTAAGTAGCGCACTAACAAGTATTATTGGGAAAAGATAATACTCTTATTTCACTAGAATCTTCAACGATCTGCAATAACTACGGGACAAATAATCATCATTTTAACCAGTATTCTAGCATTGCCAGTAGGATAGGTGGCAGCCTAACGGCTCCGCATAGACCACCTGGGTACATAGCGATACTACATGATTCCGATACCCATTACGTTCCGGTGTTAGTTGTTACCAAAAGATCTTTGTTAAGCTCAGCATTGCTAGTAAGTTGCCAAAAGTTTACAAATGGTTATTAATTTTAATTGCTCAGCTGAGTTACAAAAAAGAAACACCTATAATTGACAAAGAATTTTAATCAGGCTTTTCAATAGAAATTAAGTAAACTAATTTATGCTGTGGAGCCTGCATACTTTTGTTAGTGGCAAACGTTGGACAAAGATAGTAATTCCGGATTTACCATTCAAATGGATAGCTTCTCTCAAATGAATTCATTAGAATCTCAACAAAGATAAAAACAATTAAGGAAAACCAGATTCACACATGTATTTCCCCTCCCGTTCCCTCTATTGGTAATATTTATCCGTTTCGTTGACCGGTCTCCTCTCCTGATTAATTCCCTGCTCGGTTCACTAGTATTATATCTTTTCACTAACCATCGATGTCCACTCTATACGATATTAAAAAAAGAAAATAAGAGAATACGTTGTCTATCACCGGTGTATCCTCTTTAGAAGAACATTCACTCAACACAAAATAAAAGAAGTTAAAAACCAGTTTTAGTTTCTCATTCTGCTTATCTTAATCTTTACTTAGTCAAAAACCGAAAACTGCGAAATTAATGGTCAGAAGAAGGTTATAAGAAAATCAACTGATTGGTGGTCAGCATCGGTACGGAATTTAGTATTGAATGGAAGGTTACTGTTATCGTTGTTGTTGTTATATTGTCGCCCGTAAATACCACTTTGTGTCTGTTTCTCATGGTAAACTATGTTCCAGTTGATGCTACACAAGAAAATATCTGGTGTCGATGATATCTTTTTGTTATGAGTATATTCTTAATGCCACCAGTTACTGCAAACTGAATATAAAAAGCGAAACAACCATAACATAAGATATTAAAATTAGTGGTCATCAAAATTAAACTCAGTTCATTTTTGGGATGGCTTTCTATTGATAAAATCTTATCTTCAAGTTCCCGATAGTTCTGTTACAACCAGATTTTTCGTTAAATAAGTATGGACATTTTTACATGAAATACATTTACTCAGATCCAGGCAACTTTGTTTACTGACCCTTACGAAGTACTTATTATGACTCAAGTATTCCGTGTATATTCTGTTGACAAACACTGACTCACACCATTTTAATATTAACGGAGAGATTCCTCAAAACCTGAATGGTTGACCATCGGGGGTCAAACATGCCATGATGTAGCAAGGAACAAATTTAAGCATTGTGGGATTTCTCACCTGTGCATGGAAGTTCTTGAGATGAAAAGTTGGATTTTTGTTCGACTTTTACGAAAAGATTGCATAAATGTCCACCTAGTTACATAGACAACAATGTATACTATATGTATGTGGCTATGAATGGGTACAGCAGACAGTATGTCACTGAAAATGCGAAGTTAATAGTTTTATATAGGTATGTATGTACACAGGGTGTTCCACACTGGGTGGGCAATACCGATAGATGGATAGTAGAGTTATTTGTGGAAAAATGATACCAAAAGAATTGGCATATCTTTAATGTTTGTGGGTTTATCGGTCTTTTTGTGATTGTCATCAAAAAGCTTATCTTGAAATATAAAATCAACAATCCACTCTCCTAATTAGTTTATCCGAAATTTGACCACACTTTCTGAAACTAAGTAAAATTTTATATAAAACTACCTTTTCCCCGGTTCCGAAACTCACCGTTACTTCAGCGATACAACTGTTCCAACTTTAAAGATATTTCAAAATCGATTTTTCATCGAAAATTCAAATTAATATTTTAAATTTTATTTTGAAAATTAAAGACTCCACAAAAAAAATATCCCAAACCCTAATTAAATTACATAAAATTTCCTACAAAATGATACATCATACACTCGACTATAAAAAGGTAGTTATACTCTAGCTAGACCATGAAATCCCTCTCTCTCTGATTGCCTTGACCCATCCAGGGGCATGGGCGCGTCAACATCTCTAGCATTTCTATGCCTATGACGTTTCAGTAGCATATCTACTTTTCGGAAGCGCAGTTGCTAGCATGCACCTCCTATCCGCGCCGTCTTTATACTGACAAGCTCGGAGCACTGTGAGAGTTCTATTAGTACTCAGGCAGTTTTTGATCGCTTCGAAATTTTATCTTCGAGCTCTAGATTAGTATTAGACCATGAAATAGTACAATATATGGTAAGTACATATATTGATTTCCTTACAAGGAAATCAGGTACGATAACTCCCGATAGAATGCAGTTAGCAACATGAATTTTGACAAAATATTCTGATTGCCACTGAGTTGGTTAGTACCGCATATGGAAATGATCTGGTGAAAGGTACGCCTACCTCTCCTACATTTTTTTTTGCGATCAGAATCGGCTCGATGACTCCTTAAGACCTTACTATACTCCTCTGTAAAAATTAGTTCAATCGGATGAAAACCAAAGCTAATTTCCATAAAGGTTTCCCAAACTACCCTACTTTTTGGATTTCTTTAGTCTATCCACTGAACGAAAACCGGATGAAAAATCGTGTAGCTTTGACTATTGATTTACAATAGTCTCTTGCCTGTGCTTGGATGATTTACTATGAATAATTATAGTCCGGAATAGTCACTTTTGTGAATAGTTTCTGGGCTCCGCTCGCTTCGCGCTTAAGGGATCACAACCCTCAATATTAAATAAACGTAAACGCTGGCTTCGCTCGCTCTGCGTGCAATCGCGGGAGTCCACACAATATTGCGAGATTTCGAGCCCAGTGTAAATGTTGTATTTAACAATTTTCTATAGCAATTCAACAAATTTAACAATTTCTTTATACCCTTCACGGATGTGATAGGGTATATTAACTTTGTCATGAAGTTTGCAACGCACAGAAGGAAACATCTCCGACCATATAAACTATATATATTCTTGGTCAGTATGATGAGACGAGTCGATTAAGCTTTGTCCGTCTGTCCGTCTGTCTGGTTCTATGTAAACTAGTCCCTCAGCTTTAAAGCTATCGAGCTAAAATTTTGCATGAAGCATTCTTTCTATTGCACGCTGTAAATTGTCGGAATCAATGGAATCGGACCACTACGTCATATAGCTGCCATAGGAATGACTGGCCCAAAAGTCGGTCTTTGTGAGAATAACTTTTTGATTTCTAAAGATATCTTTCTCAAATTTTGCACAAAACCTTCCTTCTATTGTACGCTGTAAATATGTCGGAACCATTGGAATCGGACCACTACGTCATATAGCTGCCATAGGAACGACTGGTCCAACAGTTGGTCTTTGTGAGAAGAACTTTTTTATTTCTAAATGAATCTTTCTAAAATCTCAAAATATTTAATATCCTTAATTGCCAAATCACCTTGCCGAATCTGATTGAAATTAGACTACTCTATCATATGGCTGCCTTAGGAACGACCGTTCCAAAATTAAGTTTTTCTTAGAAAAACTTTTTTATTTCTGAAGATATCTTTACCGAATTTCACATTATTCAATAATATTTACTACCCCTAAATTTGGTTGAAATTGACCCACTATTTCACATACCTCTCATAGGAACAGTGAAATCAGAACAAGTTTAACTACTAATTTCAAAGTAGCAAATGCACCACAAATAAAAACGAAAGTATGATACGCGAAGCGTGAAGGGTATCATACTTTCGGCAAGCTAGCCGAAGGCTAGCTTGTTTTTTCACACATACTTATTAATAATTTTTTTTTACAGCCCTATTATTATCTATCTAACTTCCGGTATTTATATTAATAATAATAATAATATTTATGTAACAGAAAATAACATTTCATGACTACCCTAAACGCCGACTCCCCTTAAACGCCCGGGCGAATACGTCTTCCTCACTACTTATATACAAGATATATGATAAATAAACAATGCGATTGAAAAGAAAGTTACACTTGACGTACCTTCAACAAAGATCAGGAAAACTGCAGAAACCACATAATAGGGATGCAAGAAGCTTGTGGACTGTAATCGAGCTAATATATCTTTTACTTTACACTTGTTGAATCGAAACCAAGAGTGAAAATGCGACAAAATCTTTTTAACTTGCAGAATGTTTATAGGTACAAATATACACACAGAAGGTAAGGCGATCGTAATGTATAGAAGAATGTGGGTTAATATGCAGGGGGAATAATAATTGCTTGCGTACAGGGTGTCCAGCATCGAAAGGTCATACTTTCAGGCTACCTGATCTACCTTAAGGATGCCATAAGCTACAGAAGAAAGTAGTAAGAAAAAAAAATCGAAAACTCCTGAAACTATTCGACACCCATCGATGTGCGATCGGTGTGATTTTACCTAGTCAATGGAATCGAATAAACGCATGGTACCGGTAGTCACAAGACACAAAAACCGAAACATTTTGGATACTACCCGCAGGCTACCTTATTCAACCTTAAGGTTACTAGGATTTGGGTTACCATATAGCTTTTTTATTCTACGTAAATGAGAATTTATAGTAGAAAACAATCGAAAAGCTTGAAAGTATTCGGCGCTCAACGTGGGATCAGCGTGGGTTTATCTAGGCAGTGAATTTGCGTATGTACTGTTATTCACGAGACACAAAAACCGAAACGTGTTTAGACCTTACCTTAAAGATAACACCACAAAACTCCGGACGGGTTTGTTGATGACACTCTTAGAGTATTTCATCAATTACTCGTTCTTAACGACTACTTCGTACTCATTACTACTACTCAATTGCCCTAACCCCTTGTGGGGCATAGCGCGTCAACTGTTTCATATGGCCCAGTTGACGTTTCGTTGGCATAAATTGGTTTCGGAGAATGCAGTTGCCAGCATGCACCTCCTGTACATCCATGGCCACGAACATCGCCGTGGACGGGAATCGAACCCGAAACGCCGGTAGTCAAACATGAGACTGATGCCTCAACACATTGCGCTACCGGTCGCCCCAGACATGCTATGCTATTTATAAAGTTTTCTTCTAAAGGGAAAGTTGTGGCCGGCTTATGCATAGGGAGTTGATTTTCACTCAGGAAGTGAGGGATCCGAGTCCTTCCCCAAGAAACTTATTAAAACAAAGTAGTAGTACTAGTAGTACCCTCCCCCCGCTAAAAACTGACAGGAGAGCAGAGTGATACATGTGAGATGGTAGTGAGTCATTTCTCACTCACTTATTATCCTACATTTTTAGCTGGCCAGACTCGAGACCTAATACCTATACACTTCCGTTTTTCACATCAACGAGAACTTACGTGTCGAAATAGGTTAGGTTAGGTTAAGTGAGAGGGTTGCCGCTAGAGCAGCTCGTACTAGACCTCCAATTTGGGCCCATTTGCCACCCTCTACTGACTAATTTGAGCTGCCAGGTTACCACCCCGCCAAATTGAATCAGCTGATTTAACGAGACGGCACTTGCCACTTCTGCTAGCTCTTGAAAGCTGTAAGCAACTAAGGTGTTGAGGCGTTTCCAATTTAGAACTGCACACTCATACAAAGAATGTTCGATGCTGTCCTCTTCCATCACACATCTTCTGTATAATTTGCTGGAGGTCGGTCCCAATCTTCTCGCGTGAGATGCGGTAAGCCAGTGACTTGTGAGTAAGCCTACCGCCGCTTTAAACCTATTTATTTTGAGTTTTAGCAACATCCTGCTCTTGCTCTGATTAAGTGATGGCGACAAGGTCCTGGTTACCCTAAAATTCGTTCTGTTAGTCCAGTGAGATTGTAATTGAGTCCATATGGCTCCATTTATTTCATTTGTGATGTCCGCAAGTGACCGTGGCATAGGTGGCGGTGGGCTGTTGACGGCTCTCGAACCTCTCCTTGCCAGATCATCGACTTTCTCGTTGCCTGCGACACCACTGTGGCCGGGCACATAATCCTTATAGGAGTGTGCTTAGCCTTTTTGTCGACAGCCTCTCTGCATATGTTTACAATTCCAAAGAGCATCTGTATGTATGACGCTAGAGCCAGAATGGCCGCCCTACTGTCGATGCAAATCGTCGTCATCTTCGTTGAAGTTCCTTGAATGGACTCTACCGCCATGCATATAGCATGCTACTCCGACTGGAATACTGTCTCGTGGTTCCCCAGTCTGAACCACTGGCTCAGACCCAGATCTGACAAGTAGTCGCCTGAGCCTACTTCAGGGTAAGTCTTTCAACCATTCATATAAATCAGGACGCCACCGTTATTGATGGCTTCTCTGCTCTCCCACTCTCTCCTTGAAGGGAACTTTACTTCGAAGTTCCTTTCGGGGTATGTTTGTTTGGTCATATGATCCGTATCCCAACAATCGAGGCCGTATTATCTCTTATATGTTGTCAGAGTACAAGAGTGGCCTTCTATTGAATCATGTCATCTGCAGATGAACCGGTCCAAGGATATAGCCCCAGGATCATTTCCTGCCCAGCCGTTGGGGTGGTTCTCAGGGCACCCGTAATACTTATGCAGAGCAGTCGCTGCAATCTTTGACAATGGTTTCGTTCTCGGTGGTTTTCCACCATACGACCGTTCCATACACAAGTGTACACATGTAAATATGTAAAATGCCGTGTGAGGTCTGAGGCCCCATGTACAGGAGTAAGCCGACCGATACGCAAAGAGGGCTGCGCGTGTCTTAATAATTCTGTACTTCGCGTTATCTTCAGTTTCCTGTTCAGTATTAGGCCCAAATATTTAACACTGTCAACAAGGTGTAGTGCTACTCTGTTGAGGGTTATGTTTCCTTGTAAAAAGTATAAATTCAATTTTGTCGAGTTAGCCTTAAAACCAGTTTTCCCGGCCCAAATTTGGATCTGATCCAGCACCGATTCCATAAGGTCCGACAAAGTTTGAGGGAACTTGCCTCTCACAGGCACGACAATGTCATCGGTATATGCCACCACCTCAAAACCGTTAACTCTTAACCTCTTTAGTATTTCGTTGACCGTCAGGATTCAGAAAAAAGGGGATAGTATCCGTAATTGCGGTGTACCTGAACTAACTGTCTTCTCTTTTTTCTTTGATCCCCAAAAAGGTGTCCTCGATTTTCCTGTTCCTGAGCAAATCCGGCGCTCACGTCGTTGGGGTTGGGACAACCCCGTAACGGGTCGTAGCATTAATAATGCACGTCACAGCGACATTGTTGGCACTCGTTTGGATCCTCTGCCCAGTCTCCATTTTCCTTACGTCGGGAGGAGGGCAAACATGGAGTTACTGTAAGGATGTTCTTAAGTCTGGCAGCTTCTGTACATCTCTCAATGTTCCCACAGCATTCTCTCCATTAGTCACGTTTGGATCCTCTTATCTTCTTTTTGAAAAGATATAACTCCATTTTGTATCGGTCCCAGTCCTCTGCCTTTCTGTACCGCTTTGCGTATGGATTCCGTAAGTTCACCATTCCACTATAGGGCGGCATTTTTCCCTACGTGCTTTTCCGAGCAAACGTCTTTAAAATGCAATTCATGAATTTTTGTTAGTTGGTCCTGGAGTCGTTAGGTCTAGACCTTCCAGTGATGCAAGGTTTTGTTTTCCTCGAATAAACCTCCCACTATGCTGTTTTTGGATTTCGAAAACGTTTGATAGTGGTCTCAGAGCTCCCGATATGAGAGCATAACCACTGGTTTCATACCTCTTTCATTTATGTCAGTGCTCCGCCATATCTCATGGTGTGCGTTTGCATCGTAGCCGATGGTCACTTCGGCTTTTGTCGCTGCATCGGCTACTTTCTGCAGTCCTGGTGTGATCGGTTCCGCATCATACGGGAGGTAAACGGCCGACAGCAGACAACTCTGCGCAGCGCTGTTACCTGCCTTCACTTACCAGTGCACTGTAGTTGTGTCTCTATTGCTAAGTTGCGGGATAAAAATTACATTTAATTCTTTTTTGGTGATAATCCATGTTCTCACTATGTCACTGCCTGCTGGTTGGAACACGCCGAGTTTATTGCCAAGTCCATAGACCGCATACAGATATACAGATGCGGTTCGTATATCAGCGCAATGTCAGCATCTCCCTGGCTAAGGTACCGAAGCAGGTTGGCCGTTGCCACTCTGCTGTGGTGCAGATTTTCTTGGACCACCCTCATTTCGATCCGCCTCAGCTACCTTCTCGGGCTCAACTTTTATGGATATCCTCTTCAATCCGAATTGGATCATCCCATCGTTGGCCCGCATTTTATCCGTGGACACAAGCTCAATTTTTGGTGCTCTGACGAGATCCGGTTCCGCGGATTGATTTTTTAGTTCCACTGATTAGAATAATTTCGAGTGCGATACACCAAGGTCTGGGTTCTGTCTTTTTATGAGAGACAGAGCCTCAGATGTGTTGGAGTGGGGAACCGCTACCTTAGGTGCAATTAGCATTGATATGGATGACTCCTCCACTACCTTCAAGCCCGGAAAATCCTTGGCGATCCTTTCAACGGTAGAACGAAGCCAACCCGCAGAGAAGACGTTGCTGCAGGTCACCGCTATGTGGCCGCAAACAATGTGACATGGCGAACTCTATCAGTTCTTTGGAGATGCATTTGATGACTGTTTTAGCCACGTCGTCACACAGTCGCCATTCGAGCTGCTCAAGTTTATTGACGACAGCCAGCTTAAGGTGACTACGTATCGAAGCATAAGCCCACTCAGCTGTTAAAAATGAATATCCAGAATTAGGTTTAGCAACTTGAATGAGTCATGCGTGTTTGCCGTCAGGTGAAGGTGCCTACTACTTACTGTACCTACCTATACCTAGTACTTGGAAATATACTACCTCAATTACATGCATGTGTATTGTAGGAGGATGTATCCGCACTATGTGTAGGAATCATAGCCGAACATACCAATTTGCATTGCTACTCATGTTTCGAACTTCATTTTGACCCGGCTTCTTGTAATCAAAATTAATAATGGCACACATAAATTCCTACATTACTCCTTATATTTATTTATGTGTAATCTTATTCTAAATTGAATTAACTTTTCGCACTTTTGATTACGGGACAGAGAATTTCTAGTCGTAAAAAAACTAAACGCTATTTGCTTTTTTTTTCATAGAAGTAGAGATCTCACAGCTAAGCTTATACAGCTAAGGAAGTCATGTTTTCAATCACATAAGAAATCCACTGTTCAATTACATGTAGATCAGTGAACCATGCATTGAATTGTAAATGAGACTGTCTTTTTAAAAACCCCATTCATCAATAAATGGTCACAAACAAGAATGCAAGCATGGGAATATTAGCGCAGTTGGTCTACACTGTACAGAGAATAATAAATTCTTGTGATTCAGACTGAACAGCGTACAAAATTACATATACTCGTAGAGAAAAAATTGATAATACATATAAATATATGCATACATGCGAGAAGAATACTCGGAATACATTGGAAAACGTGTTTCATAAATCAAATATACTCGTATAATTGAAATCTAAAGCTTACATTAATATACATAATATCTTATTCTTTGAACTTTGTCTAAATCGAAATTCTAGCAGCGAAAAAGTATTCTTTTTCGTATTTGCCCCGCGGATTTCATCCTTGTTTTCTGGGTACATGTCTATAACCCATCGTCCATAATCGGCACATTATTTACATACTTCCATGTTTTCTGTGATAACGCGATAACAGCAAATGCCTCCTTAGCGCAGGAGTGATAGTCCACCATCGCATATGATTAAAATACTGTCATAAATCTCTTGCGCTTGGAGTTGAGGAATTATGTACATAGTTGACTTGACTGCCTTAACGAACTGCTTAATTTCCCACGAAATTGCTAATGACTTGAATCAATTGGCAATAACTTATGGACATGGCTTTTCAATTTTAATTTTAAATGTCGGGGATACATATTTGTTTTTATTTTTAAAGTCAAATAACGTGCCAAAAAATACCACAACATATCCACTATAAAAATGTGTGTATGTACGAGTATATAATAATGATTTCAGAATGGAAAATGCATTACGGATTATAAATATTTAACAAATTGACAAGAAAGTTGAAGACTGTTACGAGTCTGGAAGTGGTATATGATTTGAGTTATTATTATACTATATTCCGTAGTTTTACAGGCTGCAGCAACACGACATTTCAAATTGCGAAACCAAAGAAAATACCAAATCGTCTTCAGGGAAGTCAAATATCCGATAAATATTTTAGTCCGGTCACGTTTACAATTTGGGCATAATTATTATATTTGTATTCAAATTTAATACTAAAACGAATTTTAGTTGATTGTGAACGGCTTCTCCTTTTTATGCTATAAAAGTCAGTGCGAAAAATGATTTATTAGGTCGAACGTTTAAAATATTAGAAATACAAAAATGAATAAGTTATTGGTGTTTCGGTTCCAAATAATCAATACCAATGCAATACATTTTACTGACTATCTTAATTATTATTGAATAAATGCATATGATAGAAGATCTATAACTGCTATAAACTAAGCGTGAATTTAACGATATGAAGAGAGTAAAAAACGTATTATACACTCGTTTTTTTAACGTAAGCTAAATGTGTATTTTTAACGCATTTCTCTTGCGTGAAAAAAACGCTGAAAGTACAATTGCGTTACGTTTTTACAACGCAAGCGTTGCGACGCTTGTGTAATTTCCACCGCAAGCGTTCATTTCTACACTGCAAACGTTGGTAAGCCAAAATTTGCGGTCTAAAAACTAACGCTTGCGGTTGGAAAAACTGCCACAGATTAATTCAGATCGGAGTGTGGTGCAAAGAGAAGTTCACGAATCATATAATATTTTCGAACTAGTCGACATTACGTTATATTTCAACACAATTATAATTATTAAATATACGAGGGCTGCCTTTTAAGTTTTGCATGCAGGAATATCAAGGTTGCCACAAATCAAATGTCACTACTAAATATTAACCTGCCTTCTTAGTTAACCTAATTTCAAAGTGTTAGTGCGATACGTTACAGCTACAGCGAAGTGTCAAAGTCGTCGAGTTATCCGAATAATGGAATTGAACCCAGAAAATTTTCGCGCAGTAATTTTTTACAACTTTCAAACACAATTATCTCAAATTGAATGCCTCGCCTAATTGGTTTCTATTTTCGACAATGAAGCACCACACCGGTCGACTATTTCTTTTTGGTATGCAGAACTCAAACGTGAACGGGTGAGTCTTAGCGATGATCCAAGGGCAGGTGCACCAAAAACCGCAGTCACCCAAGAAAACGTCGATACTGTGCGTAAGCTCATTACAGAAGATCGACATGTGACATATCGCGAGATTGAGGCATCATTGGGGATTCCAAAGATCCCAATTCAACAAATTTTGCATGAAGAATTGTGTGTAAAAAAAATAGTTTCCCGTTGGATACCGCATCTATTGACCGAAGAACAGAAAGCAGCTCGGGTCAATTGGTGTCAAAAAAAACTCTAGACCGCTTCAGCACAGGAAACTCTAACAACGTGTACAGCATCATCAGTGGTGATGAATCGTGGATCGTGGACGCCAGTCGTCTGTTTGGGTGTTCCAAAATGAAGAAAAGCCAACAAAAATCATCCGTTCTCGAAGTGTCTCCAAAAAGATGGTTGCAACATTTGTCTCCAAAGCAGGTCATGTTGCAACAATTCCTCTGCAAGATCAAAGAACAGTTACTGCCGATTGAAATACAACAATTTTTTTGCAGAAGTCATCACTGAGCTTCGAAAAACCAACCCCGGACGACAAATCATCCTCCACCAAGGCAATGCAAGTTCGTACATAGCTCGCAAGACAATTGAATTTTCAAAGCAACAAAACGTCGAGTTGTTAGACCATCCTCCGTACAGTCCCAACCTAAGCCCCAACGATTTCTTTGCATTTTTCAAAATTAAGAACAGACTGCGTGGTCAAAGGTTCCAGTCACCAGAAGAAGCAGTTGACGCCTTCAAAAACGCAATTTTGATTGTACCAACAAACGAGTGGAATAACTGCTTCCAGAGTCGGTTCGAACGCATGCAAAACTGCATTAATCTTCGTGGAAAATACTCCGAAAAACAATAAAGTCTTTAAAAACTATAAACTGTTTTAATTCAGCTCTATACGCAAAACTTAAAAGACAACCCTCGTACAAGATAAAATTAACTGGATGGCCATGTTTAACAGAAGTCCTACGATCAAATATTTTTTACAACAGAATTCCTACTCGAGACCAATACCGGCCTTAACTATTTTAGCACCCTGTTCAACTAATGGGAAATCGCTCGTATCATTTAAGCATAGTCCCCGGAAATGCATATTGTATACATACAGGCTGTACCGCTTAGAAATGTATGTAGATTATAAAGTAGATTTCTTGTTCATTGTTGTCTGCAATAAAAGACTGATGAAAAGCGTCATTAAAATGAACAATAGAAGTCGTCTGACTGAAAATATTCGGCACCCAATGCGGGGTCAGTCCCATTCTGCCTAGTAAAAAAAAACCAAATGCGCAGTCGCAGAGGCGCGCAGTATAGTTGGTTACAAGATAAAAAATCCGAGCCTTTTCAACCCTTACCTGAACTATTCGTCGAGGGTTAGTTAAAGATTTTTTCATCCTACGTCAGTGAAAATTTATAGTAGAATGTAATGCGTAAGTAAAGCCCGGAGATATTCAGCGCCCAATGTGGGGTCATTGTGATCTCATCCAATTGTAGTCAGTGAAACCGAAATGTACAATAAAAGCGCCGAAAGTCACAAGAACCGAATTGTATAGGTATTTAAGACCTTACTTCAGTGTTACGTTAGGAGTACCTTAAAGTTTTTCAGGATAAATAGGATAAATGTCAGTGAAAATTTACAGTAAAAAGTTATTGAAAAAGTGTTGAGACAGCCTGAAAATATTGGGCACCAATATGAGGTCAACGTGATTTTATTTAGCATAATCAATAAAATACAAAAATCGAAACTTTCTCAGACCTTAACTTCAGGCTTTTTTTAGACAGGGGATTTTACGCCTCTACGTAATTGCACCCTGTTCAAATGCACGTTCTATCCAAATAGTAGAACCGGGCCTGATCACGACTACTGTAGAAATTGTCAGTATTTGAATGAGGAGAGTGATCTTCATCATCCCTGTCACCGTCCAGCTTTGGCTAATAGAGGGAAGAAATTTTTAGGACTCTCTGTTTTATCACGATCTAGAGGGTCTTGTGAATACAATTGCGATTCAGCTCAATCGCTTTGTTTCCAATGTCGGTGGGTTTGGTACCTCGGGTATAGGGTAAGGTATAGTGTTCTGAGTGGCATCACAACAGACCCAGGTCTGGGATGCCATAAAAAATGTGTACATATAGTAGATAGCGCAGATACCATCCTTGGCACAAACCCGTATTGACGGAATAAGCCGTATACGGTGTCATCAGGGAGTTTACAGGTGGTCAAAACTCCTGCCAACAGCCGGTGAAGGATAGTGATGGAAAGCTACTTATCTTGAAAGAAAATCAAATGAGGCGGTGGAAAGAACACTTCACCGCGGTCTTGAACCGTGTAACCTCAGGTGAAGTTCCCTCTCATATAGCTCTTAGCTAACTAACAAAATGTGCGTATGCGGTCCACTGCCCCGACTAAAGAGGAAATAGTCACTGCAATTATTGCACTAAAACGAGGAAAGGCCGCCGGACTCGACGGTATCCCTGCTGAGCTTTATCAAGCAGCGCCAAGCGTAACTGCCGATTTGCTGCACCCACTTGTTGATAAAGCGTGGAATACAGAGACCTTTCCCACTGAGTGGAAGGAAGGTTTGATCATTAAACTTTCAAAGAAGGGTAGCCTCACAGACTGTAATAACTGGAGAAGCATTTGTGTGCTTCCTGCCATTGCCAAGATAATAGCTAAAATCGTCCTGGAAAAACTAAAGGCCCACTTAGAAAGCACAATTGATGAAGAGCACGCTGGGTTTTGATCCAGATTCTCCTGTGTCGATCACATTAACACCTTGCGAATCATCATCGAGCAATGCACTGAGTACGATTCCCCGCTTCTTTTGCTTTTCATCGATTTTGAGAAGGCTTCCGCAGGAGAGGCATCCCTGAGAAGCTTGTGGCTATTATTAAGGCAACCTATGACGGCGCGAAATGTCGCGTTCTGCATAAAGGTAAGGTGACGGGGGGCTTTGAGATTCGCAGTGGAGTTCGGCAGGGGGCATCCTCTCACCGATCTTATTCTTCATAGTGATCGGCGATGTGTTGCATGCAGCCCTATCCGGACTAGACAGAGGAATCCAATGGACTTTGACATCTTATCTACAACATCTTGACTACGCTTATAACATATGCCTACTCTCCCACAAAATCATGGATCTTTCCGCAATGGCGTTAGATCTCGAGAGGGAGGCAAGCAAGGTTGGGCTAAAGATTAATACCAACAATACCAAGGTTCTTAGCCCGCCATTGCGAAAAAGAAATTCGATATTTGGGGAAGGTGGACAACTTCGTCTAACTGGGAAGCATTGTTGTCGAAAATGTTGGTACGGAGCAGGACATCGCTCGTTGTATCAACCAAGCTAAATGCGCCTACGGCATGCTGTCCTAAATCTGGCAAAGCAGTTATCTCAGCATCAAGACCAAGCTGGGCCTGTACCGCTCCCTGGTACTGTCTGTGCTTTTGTATGGCGACAGTGGATAGGTCACACATTGCGGAAGAGTGATAAATGCATTGCTTTGCATGCCATGAAATGGAACCCCATTTCCAACCAAGGCCGACCAAGAGGGAGCCCTCGAATCACATGGCGTCGATCTGTGGCAAAGGACTGTCAGGTGCTGGGTAAGTCTTTTGGGGAGTTGCGCCCCATTGCCCAGAACAGATTACGATGGTGCGCACTAGTAGTTGACGCGCAATGCCCCACTAGGGGTTAAGGCAAAGTAGTAAGAGAAAAATTAAAGTGGATTGTAGCGTTCAGACAACTGACGGCTGGCATTGAAAATCAGCCAGTTTCCGGCAAAAAAAAGCATGATAAAAGTTTCTCATTCCGCCTATTCGGCCGGCTGAGCTTCCTGTGTTTCTTCCTTGTTCCTCCCAGGAATGAAGAAAGGCCTGAAAGGAGATCGTTTTCAAACTGAATGGCGGGTCAAGGAAAAATCGGCAGAAGTTTTGAAAAGGGGGTTACTAAATAAATCACCCTGTAGGCACCGTTACTTTCACGCGGCCGCCACTTGTTGTACTGATTAAATGGAGTGTTAAGTTCGCATATCCAATGAAAAGGAAGGCAGTGTTGCCACCCTTAAAGCCTAAAAAGAATCAAATTACTTTTGGGTGCCCCTTCGTAAATGTAATGAAAACCTAGCATAAAAAACAAATTTGATTTTTCCTATCCTTGATTTTTTCAAAACAAATGCAAATTAATATGAGAGAGGTTTATAGGAAGTACTATTTTCAATGATTCTTAAAATTAGAGATGATGACATACTATTTCTCTTTTGTTTCCCAATTTCTAAGCGCAAAAAAACGTATGTGTATAATTTAACTATATATACATACAATTTATAAAAGACGACCTATTAAGCATATTTATATGCAAATTTATAGCATTCTTTTGATACTATAACACCGAAACTAAACAAAAATTTGCCACGAGAAATTATATACTAAACACCGTTTTATAATGTCAACTTACCATAAATTATTGACGATAAAGGTAAAATGCGAATCGAATGAACAAGTTTGCAGCTTTTCGACAAACGAAAGTATGAACACCTCGTTGCGCTGCTTTAATCTCTCATCATTATTCAATGGTTTGACTTTTTTACTTGTGTAAAATGTGTGACTTTGTCGGCTTCATGATTTAGATACAAATTTGTTATGTCTGTATATTTTCACTCTTTCTAGACTAAGAACATTGAACTTGTTGCTGATTGGAAAGGATTATTATTAATAATGCATTAATCTTTATAAAATTTGCATAAATAGACCCAATATTTTGGTATAATATATGTATTAGACACAACACACAATCATTATCACGGCTGACAGTCATTAGTGCATGCCAATTAGTGTGACAGGTGACTCACCAGGTTTCTGGTCCAAATCTTTTGTTTTAGACAGTTTTTTTTTATCATAGGTGTTGCTTTATAATTATTGCTGACAACTTTATCACCTTTTAATAAGCGAGTTAATTAGTGAAGAATAGATAATGTGAATGTATAGAAAATCGTAGCTTGGAAATATTTTCATAATAGGAGTAGTCTATGTTTTTATTCCCTGAGCAAAATGTATTTTCTAAAGCAGAATGTTTCGCTTTCCTAGAAAGACTAGAATTATACTTTTATCTCAATAACATTTTTGAAGTGCTCTAAACCAAGGCTTATCTGAACATTTTTTATGAAGCTGTTGTGGCATGCGAACAAATGATAAGTTGTTAACAAACAATATGCCATGGCATGAGGCCATTGGTTATCAGAATTCACGCGTTGCCCGACACTACTTCCGAGCATAACACTACGTATCATTTATGTTGTAACACATAGATAACATGAATATATTTGAATGTCAGAAATCGCAAAAATAAAAAAGAATCTACTTTAAATATTTAGATTTTTGACCAGTGACATTTTTTTTTCAGTTTTACAATATTCTGTGCCATGAATAGTCTATGTTATTAATATAAAAAAACATTTTTCGGCGCTCACTCACTGACGTATGTTATGCCCGTAAAAGTATCTACATAGTTCGAGTTGATTTTTTATAAAGCTTCAAACTAGTTGTCGAAATTGTGACGAAAGCTCAAGTTTTCTAGCTTAAGTTTGAAAAGTAGAGTAACAAATTTGAAACGTAAAAGATTTGGGTGAATGTGCTTACGGACTTTCGTGTTAAAAGACGGTAATTATTAAAACAGAAAAAGCAGTTTTATACTAGACTGTCATAAAACCGCAATTTCCAGGTTTGACTTCTAAAATCACAAATGAAATTTTTATTTGATATTGATATTCTGATTGATCTCCATACATAGGACCGACAGGTCATATTCAACCCGAGTGGGTAGCCGACCTGGAAGTATGTAGACGGGAAGTGGTTGGTTTATTCTGAAAACGTATGTCATCATCATCGTGGCGCGACAGCCCGACGTCGGGCCTTGGCCGCCTGGATCATTGTCCTCCAATTATCTCGGTCACGTGACCGCGTCCTCCGATTTTGGGAGCCCAGCAGCTGCGCGGCGTCCACACCTACTGAGCTCTCCCAACGAGATCTCGGTCGTCCTCGCAGTCTCACTCCGTTGACCCGTTCTGCATTCATTACTCTCTTAGGCATGCGATCATCGTCCATTCTTTGTACATGCCCTGCCCATTGAAGTCGTTGTAGTTTGACGATTTTCGAGACTTGCAGCTCATCGTACATTTCATACAACTCATGGTTGTACCGGATGCGCCATCCATCTCGATCACAAACAGCCCCGAAAATTCGCCGTAGAACCTTACGTTCGAAAGTGTCTAGCATGTTTTCGGAGGCTTGAGTTAGGGTCCATGCTTCGCAGCCATAGCATAGCACTGGTCGCATAATGGTTTTGTACACGCGGAGCTTCGTGTTTCTGTGCACATGTTTCGATTTCATTATGGGGAGAACCGAGAAAAAAGTCTTATTAGCTAACTGTATCCGTCGCTTGATTTCGTCAGTTTCGTTGGCGTCTCTTGACAGGTTGCAACCCAGGTAAATGAAGTTGTTCACGAACTCGATGTTGAGGTCCCCCACATTGATGCTCGGTTGTGCAGGTGTCCTTGTCACCGATTGCATCATTATTTTAGTTTTACCCTCGTTAATACGTAATCCAACTTCCTTTGCAGCGGTATCGAGCGTATGCAGAAGTTCTTCTGCGTCAGCCAATTTTCGGGACATGATGTTGATGTCGTCGGCGTACGCTGCTAATTGTGTCGACTTGATGAGTAGCGTCTTGCTGTTGTCCATATTCATGGCCCGAATAACGTATTCCAGTGCTAGGTTGAAGAGCGTCGGTGCCAGTCCATCGCCCTGTTTCAAACCAGTGCGTGTTTCAAATAGATCAGTAAGTCTGTTCTGAATCCTGACTTGTGAGACGGAGTTGGTCATCGTCATCTTTGTCAGTCGCACTAATTTTGCTGGTATACCAAATTGCAGCATGATGTTGTACAGTACTCCACGATCGATACTGTCGTATGCCTGCTTGAAGTCGACAAAGATTTGGTATACGTTTACGTTGTATTCCCAGCACCTCTGGAGTATCAGTTTGATTGAGAAGAGCTGATCGGTTGTGGAGCGACCAGGTCTGAAACCGCTTTGATATTCGCCAATGACTCGTTCTGCGTACGGTTTTATTCTATTTTCCAGAATTTTCGTCAAAATTTTATAGGACGTACAAACTAGTGAGATGCCCCTGTAATTCTCACACCGCAGTTTATCTCCCTTTTTATGAATTGGACAGATGATGCTTCTGCGCCAATCGTCTGGGATCTCCTCGTTCTCCCATACTCGCAGGAGTAATTGATGTATGGCATCGACTAGACTCGTTCCACCGAATCTTAGCAGTTCAGCTGGAATCTCGTCAGCGCCCGGCGCTTTATTTCGTTTTAGTGACCGCAACGCGAGATCAACTTCCTCTACTGTCGGGGGTTGAATGGGTGGGCCTAGATCAACAATATCGTCGAGAGCCTCCCGTGTGGGGATGTTAGATGGTCGGTTTAGAAGCTCTTCAAAATATGAGGCCCATCGTTTGTTAATACCATAGGTGTCGCTGATGTTCCATCCATCCTTGTCCTTACAGAGGCTAGTCCTGGGTTGGTAGCCGTTCTTAATTGTATTTACTAGTTTGTACGCTTGTCTGGTGTTCCTATTAGCTAAGTTTTCGTTTATGTTCAGCAACTGCTCGTCAAAGTATTTACGTTTCTTACGTCTAATTATTCTATTCGATATTCGCCGTAGCTCGTCATATTTTTCTCTTCTGGCTCTGGTTCCTCGTTGAATCCATTGTCTGTAGGCCTCGTTTTTCGCGTCAAGTGAGTTTTTGCATTCTTCGTCGAACCAGTCATTTCGCGCTCGCCGGGCTTTATATCCCACGACCTTCTCTGCGACATCCTTGATGGTACCCTTGAGTTCTTCCCAGAACCAATGGACGCCTGTGTTGCTGATGTTGTGTAGCATAGGTGATAGTTTTTCCTCAAGGGCGGTAGTATACGCCACCGCTGTAGCATCATTCAAGAGCTTATCAACCGCAAAGATTTTGGGAGGGCTGATTCTTGACTGGTGCACTGAGGAAATTCTACATCTGAAAACGTATGTGAAAGTGAAAATAAAATGGAAAAGGGGAATTTTACGAATTTGAATTGCTACCATTGCTACTGGTATCATTTACAAGAATAACAAAGAATGATCCATAGTGCATAGACTACGCTCCGCTTTTAATTTTGCAAAATAAACTCATTCAGTAGAATTATAATTGAAAAGTACTTATTCCCTCTAAAGCAATACGTGCTCGGTGGCCGTGTTCGTTCGGCCACCGCACTACTATCTAGAGAAGGAGGTTCGATCCTCGGCCCGAACAAAAACTGCCTGTGAGTACTAATAGAGCTCCCACTGCGCTCCAAACTTGTCAGTATTAAGACGGCGCGGATTGGAGGTGCATGCTACGAACTGCACGTCGGAAAAAGTGGATATGTTATGTTTGTGTATAGCGTATTTGTTACCCTACACTACATTCGATTGATACGCAAAAGATTGCACCTATTGTTACTCGTGTACGTTTGAAGTCAACGAAGAAGTGAATTACATAAAAATAGCGCTCATGGTCATCGGGACTTTATGCCCGTCCCATGAAAGTACGTTTTCATTTTGATCCATTTGCTTTCAAGTTGTCAATGATTTGCTTTGAAAGATGTTGTTCCGAAAGAACTGATTTTTTAGGTGCGCATCCTTGAGTAAATGTGACTTTCAGTTGCTTTCGAGGACATTATATCTTTAATTATAATTACCAGTGAGAAGAATAATTCAATATTGTTGGAAAAGAAAAATTGGAAAAATTGCCGACTACGGGAAGTATGTTAAAAATTTCAGTGTTAACTTAATAAGCACTAAACATTTTTTTCGAGGCAATGATCCCAAACGTCCCTCGTATTGAAATTATTGCTGATCTATCACTGCGTTAGTATCATTATATAAGGGCGACCGGTAGCGGAGTGTGTTGAGGCATCAGTCTCATGTTTGACTACCGGTGTTTCGGGTTCGAGTCCCGTCCACGACGACGTTCGGGGCCATGGATGTGCAGGAGGTGCATGCTGGCAACTGCATTCTCTGAAACCAATTTACTCCAACGAAACGTCAACTGGGCCACATGGAACAATTGAAGCGCCACAAGGGGTTAGGGCAATTGAGTAAACCGATCTAGTTCTCAACATATCGAACTAACGCAGTGATAGATCAGCAATATCTTAAAAACGAGGGACGTTTGGGGTAACTGTCTGGAAAAAAAACTTTAGTTCAAATTAAATAAACATTTCGAGTTCCGAGGACATTCTATTGTAGTTGACAATTATGTTAGTCGCGATCGTCACTTCAGGAAAATCATCGGAATTAATTTTTTGTTTCAACGTTTCCGTTACGATTTTCATATTCGAATTGAACATTAACAAAGAAATCAGAGAATTTTTTGTTCTATAGTTTAGCAGCTTTAGCTTGACAACGCGGGATTAAATTTGTATTATTCGAAAACCCTTGAAGATCGCAAATCTGTTAATTCTAAAATGAATTTGAGAATAAAGAATGTGGATAACATTTTCTTTAAGTTTTTAAGACACCATTTGTCTTTGATTTGGTTAGATAGCAGCCATCATCAAGTGTAATTTCCCACCATTAGCGCCACCATCATACGCTTTAAGTTGACGATAATTTCCATTCGTAAAGATTTTTTTTCCGGAATACTCTACATATTTCGAAACGTACAAGGTATTAAGTTCTAAAATTTGAAAAATAAGGCTGATAAGTCTTTGTAACATTGTAAAAAAATACCATGCAATTTCCGTTTAATTTTGCAACATGATCCTTTTATAGCGCGGTTTACTTGGCCTAACAAATATCCCATCTATTTATATCATCCAAATAGTGGTTCACTCCCAGGTTTTTAAAATAGTCAGAATTACTGATGAAATGGCCTCATTATTTGATGTATATTTTTTTAACCCCCAGCTGAAATTCGCATTTGAAACCAAAAACTTGTCCTTGGAAGCCAAATATTTCAAATAAGAGGTTTGGTCAATCAACTTAAATCTCGGTTTCTCACCGAACATACCCTTTCTTTGCCTGAGTGGAGACAAATCCATTTCATAGTGGTTAATCTGTGAAAAACAACCCTTTTCTTTCGGTTAGAATGCTTTCGAAAGAGTCTTTATATTGTTCATGCGAGAGGGGTTTTTGGTCAGCAAGTTAGATCATACTGCCTGCATATACATTAATAAGTAGGTTAAGCGGCTAGGTGTAAGGGTCAAGACACTGAAGTGAGCTAAATGAAAGGGTGGAAAACCAGTAAACAAACTGTGTTGAAAGCTGTATCCACATTAAGGAGAACACGATTTTATGTCGGCAGAATTGCATCCAACCCCTTATAGATGCCTCATATCCTCGCCAACCTTAGTATCCCCTTTTACCACTGATTTGACATGGACTTCAATTTTTCACGTGAAGCTACGAACGAAATCAGGCCCAAAACAGTGACTGTACAGAAAAAAGTTGCTACCCAAATAGTATCATGGTTACCGATATTTCCGCTAAAGTTCCACTCGAAGACCTATACAAAATGTAGACTATACTTATAAATCTTGATCATTTTAAGGAATGGATGGTTTCGAGGTGGTATTTTAAATATACATATTTATGCATAATTCAACTTGTACTCAAATTTAATTCGATAAGAAACGAAAAAGTTATAAATACGTTCTATGATGAAAAACCCTCTAAATGAAACATCGGTACTTAAAACCCCAATACCACCATCGATACCACAGTAAAGGAAGCTGCGCACCAAATTTATCTTTTAGGTTCGTTCTATCCTTTATTTTTTTTTTTACCAATTTTATCCTTTAAGCCCTGTTTTGTCTAAAACATTGGTTTCCATATCCCACCAAGCATCACCCCGATTCCGATAGAGTCCTTATTTTCTAAAGTTGAACTCCATTTCGATTCATACCAACCAAACTGATTGATTGCAAGACCCAGACAGCGGGTTGTACTTAGAGTCAGCCAAGAAAGTTACATATCAAATTTCGTTGATATCGGACCGCAAGAAGAGCCCCGACCAACAAACATACAATCAAACGAGCATGCAGCATGCATCGAACTACTCGTATATGGCCATTATATGAATATATGAGACTGGTAAGTGGTAAAAAATCAACGTGGAATGAAGCACTCCCGACCAGGGCCGTTGAGAGAAAAATCGGCCCCGGGACTGAACAACTATTGGCCCACAAAGAATGTCCTATATTTTCCGACGATTTCAAATATATATATAACTGTTTTCTAAGAATTGTTTAACGCATAGTTAAAAAATAATATCTCTTGCTTAAGTAATCACAGTCCCAATTTACAAAAAGGAGCACTTGAAGAATATTTTGTTTCACTGGCTATGTATTACTCAGAAACAATACCTTTCACCTGATGAATTGTCGGGGGCTTATTACTGTATATTTTGCCTCTCAAATAATCTCAAATAAATAAGGCGGTTTCCATCAAATCATATCTATGGAAGATACCCTGCTAACCATATCGTCGCTCATCAGGTGATGCGATATTTGATGAAAGTAATTGATAAATTTTTTTTTTACATTTTGCACCGAAATCCTCAACAAGGGTTGTGGTAGCTCGATGAGTAGAGAGTTGATCTCTTATTTGAGCGCTGACGGGTTCAAGTTCTGCCACGAACAAAATGTGTTTTTTTAATCTATCATAGGGCGAGTCATTTGAATAATATAATATAACTATGTACCAATCCATCCAATGCCACTCCAAGACCTGGTCCTCGTATCTGCACCGACCGAGATCAGTGGTGTTACTATGTCTGCAATCGGACCAAATCGAACACGGACTTAGTAGCGACCGGACCTGCACCAGAACAAATGGAAAATTCAACACAGAAAGACGGAAATTAAAAATTGTTATACGAGTATAAAATAAGTTGGAATATCGAAATTTTCGTGCTCAATTAGAAAAATTATTCCTGTCCCATTCTTGAAGAACGTTTAATTGTATCTTTTTTTTACAATACAGAACGATTTTTTTTTTGCTTGTTTCAAATTTGCGGGTCCCTTTAAAATCACGGGTCCGGGCCGTTTCGTCCTTTCCGCCCCTCCTTCTTGACGACCCTGCTCCCGACCACATTCGGCTGCGCCCGAAGTCAAAAATTTTGTCCATACATACGAGTATTCACAAGCATTTGGGAGTTCGTTTATCTGTCTGAATTTTAGTTGTTTTCTCAAATTTGGGATCCGGGGGGGGGGGGGGGGGGGGGGGGTTGATCCCCTGATCTACGCTACTTGACTGTTATCTGGATCTTATCGACTGTAAAAGAAATGCTAATAATTACGTAACTATGTTTAATTTTCTGCTTTTCTTTTCTGGATTTAAATTTTCCTTTGTATGTTTGATATATTATTAAAGTATGTAATATGAAATATTCTGTTTCCATAGATAACGTATAATTGCGATATAACTAAAATGTTTAGTTGGCCATAGGCGCCAAAATCTCTAGTTACGCACCTGCTCGCAAGGGGTGAGGGGCGAAATAGGCGAAAGAATGCTGGAATCTCTATTGCACTATAATTCATGTATTGTACTTCCGTCATCTTTTATACGATTGATGTGAATCTTTGCAAATTACTCCACGTCAACTACGGAAAAATATTTTTATGACAGATTTAGTAATAAAAAGTTCAGCGGTAGGGTTATTATTCATATTTTCAGGCTGAATTTGGATATTTTTCTTGACTTCATAGACTATGGAATCTATGTATACAATTTTTTTTCCCAATGTTTGTTGCAAGACAATAATACTAATTTTCGTTTAAGGGAAATATTCACAGTCAGTGCTTACACTTTTCTTAATAAAATTAAAATTTATCTTCATTTAATTTAAGTTCGAGTTTGGGTTAAACTCTGAGAGAAGAACGATTTCATACATTTGTTTGGGATTTCGCATATGGGCTTCCGTCATATCCTTTTTAGGGTTTTGTATAAAAACAAAACCCTTATGAAATCGGTCATGCGTCCGTCTGTCTGTCTGTCTGTCCATGAAATATCTCACGAACCGCTGAAGCTACATGCATGAAATTTGGTGGAAATATGTAGAAATACTATAATTCTCTGGAGAAAGCGATGCGTCGTAATAAGTCAACTTTAAGGGGGGGTCCCCATAGAGGGGAAATGAAGGTCGAATTTTTTTTTCATTTGGTATAGGCAAGTGGGGTATCGTAAGAAAGGTACCGTCGAGTACATTCCATTTTCGGAATTTTTTTCAAATTTTTAGAAAAGAGAAAAGAGGGAGAGGGGAAAATATGTGGCCCGAGTTTGTCCCCCCCCCCCCTTGCATTTCGAGACCGTTATAGCTAGACATATGAAAATTTACAGAAAAGCGGCATTTCACTAGCATAGAAAACTAAAAATAATAGAATTTTTAAATCTCATCCAAAAAGGTTAATAATAGTACATTTCTATAGTTGCAGTTAGCACACCCCTGCACCCCTCAAGCACACCTGAGGCCAAAAATATTGATAGCTAATGATAACTAACATCATAGGCAATAATACCTCTAAGTTTCATTACAATGACTGATATTTAATAATAGTACATTGACTTAAAGTTATGCATTTTGACACTATCCATACAAAAAATACACCTACCGGCCTCACGCATAGATATGCGTGTACTACTTGCATGTTGTTTTTCGTAGTGCGAATTGCAGTTATTTAATGAACCAACTTTGGAAGGGTGAAGATTGGTAATTGGTGATCCTAACAATAACTATTCACACAGTTAATTTTTTTAGGGTTTTGTGTCTTAAATCTTACAAAATCGGTCATCTGTCTGTCCGTCTGTTCATAGAATATCTTACGAACGGCTGAAGCTGCACATATAATTCGGCGAGAATGTGTAGAAATGCTATAATTTGCTGGAGAAAGCGTTGTGTTGTAATCAGCCAACTTTAAAGGGGGGGGGGGGGGGGGGGGTCCACATAGAGGCGAAATTAAGGTCAATTTTTTTTTTATCCACTGGTATAGCCAAGTGGGGTATCGTGAGAAAGGTAATGTTGAGTACATTCCATCTTTGGCATTTTCTTGAGATTTGTAGAAAGGGGAACAGTGGAGGAGGGAAAAATATTAGACCGTAATTTGTCCCCGCCGCCCTGAAGCCGTTACACAAGTTTGCAATTTGCGATGTCGTCGTAACATGAATGGTTAAGCATCTCGAAGAGTAGGACAGTTTATCTCGTATACATACATATCTATCTACAGCTTCTCGTATTAAAACTATTACTTTGAGAGGTAACAGATGCAGTCTTTTTGTGAATTGGCATGTAAGATACTATATCATGGATAAGACATTTAATTATGGTGTTTTTATTCAGCTGAGTGGTACCAAGAAGAGCAGGGAGCCAATATTTAGATACCAAGATAAGCGCGTGCTACAAAACCCTCGAATTGCGGGCGTAGCCCTCTATATTCCGGTTTCATTTATTGTATTCAGTCACAGACCTTTTTTGGATTGTATTTCATTCTATCCCGATTTATAACCATCCACACGATTGTTGACTCACAACCTTCAGTCAATAAAGATAAATACATTTTAAAACAATTTTGATGGCGTTTGCTATTCATTTTTTTTTGTCATAAGAAAGATTTCTGATTATACAAATTAGGAGCAAACTCAGATTCACAGCAAATGTAAAAAAAAGTGCTCAGGATTATGACAAATATAAGAAAAATGGTTTAAGACAAATGAAAGAATTTCCAATGTTCTCTGAACAATCTCATACTTACCACAGCAAAAATAATGAGAAAAAGTCAGTCTTTTTAAGCTAATATTGCTCTATTTAAACACAATCGGTCTGAGCATGGATTTCAGTTTAGAATTTTTTTCTTAAGAAATGTCTCCAAACGGGCGTTAATTTAAAGTATATATATAGTTTGTTGACTACCGGCGTTTCGGGTTCGAGTCCCATCCACGACGACGTTTGTGGCCATGGATGTGCAGGAGGTGCATGCTGGCAACTGCATTCCCCGAAACCAGCTTATGCCAACGAAACGCCAACTGAGCCACATGGAACAGTTGACGCGCTATGCCCCACAAGGGGTTAGGGCAATTGAGTAAGTAATTGCGAAAATTTTAAATTGCATGTATAGATAATAGGACTTTGCCTTAATCCCTAGTGGGACATAGCACATCAACTACTCCTACGCACCATCGTACTCGGTTCTGGGCAATGGTACGCAACTGTCTCCACGACTTATTAACTCACACTCTTTCGCCACAGATCGCCGCCATGACTTTCTAGGACACCCCTTGGTCGGTGGATGGGGTAATTTCATAGTAGGGAGCCAAAATAGTTAAGGTCAGCATTGTAGAGAATTCGCAATCAGCAAATGGATGAAAAGTTGTAAATATACACGTTATGAAAATACATACAAATATACTTTAGCGGTTATAAATTAAATTAAATAGGTGCATATATTGTGTGTCGCGCTCGGTGGCCGTGATCGTTCGGTCACCGCTCTACGATACTAATCTAGAGCTCGGAGTTAAAATCTCGGCGCGAACAAAAACCTGCCTGTGAGTACTAATAGAACTCTCACAGTGCTCCGAGCTTGTCAGTATAAAGACGGCGCGGATAGGAGGTGCATGCTAGCAACTGCACTTCTGAAAAGTAGATATGCTATTGAAACGTCAACGTCGTCGGTTATCGAATGTGGGATATCCGTTAACACCACGCATTTTGAGGCAATGCGTAAGCAATTATTGTTCTGTCAACAATATAAGGTTGAACGAGGACATTAGTATAGGCCGTGATTGGATGAAGGGTTTCTTTCGAAGAAATCCAGTAGTCATCATCAGAAAAGCTCAAAATTTAAATCCAGATAGGGCACAAAAATTGAATAAAAAAGTAGTAGATTACTTCCAAAAACTCAGCAATCTCTTGAATGAAAATGATCTGTTTATCTGTTGATCTGTGCACGAGCAAATTTTTAATGCGATGAAAAAGGTTGCCGATACCGGAGCTAGCCCAATTCGTTCCAAACGGAAATTATCCATGCACACTTGTGCGATACTGAGGATAGTGAATTAAGAGTCGCGTGTGTGGGCTTCGCTCGCTACGCTCGCTCCGCGCTTAAGGGATCACAACCCTCAGTATCGCACAAACATTAACGCTCGCTTCGCTCGCTCTGGGTACAACAGTCCCTTGTGTAGGCTCCGCTCGCTACGCTCGCTCCGCGCTTAAGGGATCATAACCCTCAGTATCGCACATACATGGACGCTCGCTTCGCTCGATCTGGGTACAACAGTCCTATATGTGGGCTCCGCTCGCTCCGTACTTAAGGGATCACAACCCTCAGTATCGCACAAACATGAATGCTCGCTCTAGATACTATTTTACATGGCTATTTTCGTTTTCATCGCATGCCTTATTTCGATTTGAAACCGATATTGTCCATGCATAGCTTATTTCGTTTATTTTACGATGAATACTTTCGTTTCCAAACGAAAGAATCCATATGGATTATTTCGTATGCCTTATTTCGCTATGGCTTATTTCGGTGCCCCGATAATACCGGCATTCCTTAAATTTTACATTTATGGAATAATTTTATACAGTTAAACCTCCACTCGCGGATACCTCCCATAAGCGGACACCTCCCATAACCGGACAAATAACTTATACACACGATTTAGGTATCCATTTGGGAACAAATTTACCTCCAATAACCGGACCCTCCAATAGACGGACACGGACACCATATTTCTGTATATATTGTATGATTCCAAATACCTCTCATGAACGGACATCAACCTCACTTTATCGCAATAAGATCCACATAAAGATACAATTAATTTGGTGATTTCCCTTATTAAAGACATTTAAACTATGACTGGACGTTAATTGTAATGTAATAGGTGGTTCCCCGTTTTGGAATGTCATCCGTTTGTGCCTGGGAGTCGGTTTTCTATTGTCTTTTGATTCCGCTCGGTATATTTTAGTGTTCCGAGCGTGTGTTTTAGCTTTTAAGTTAATTTAAAGGTGTTATTGGTGTTAATATCAACATGGCTCCTCGTAAAATTTTCACTTCTCTAAACGAGAAAAATAATATAATTAACGTTTACGAAAAAGAAAAGCTATCCGTTAGAGAACTAGCCAAGAGGTGATTTGTCATATTTTAGAAAAATTACCAAGATTACATCTCTTGTTTTAAGGTTTGGAATTGGGAAGACTCAGGCCGCAGATATTGTGAAAATTTGGGAAACTATTCGCTGTAAGTGGAAGTCGGGCGCCAACGTTAATGAAAAGAGAGGTTTTCTGGGAACAGAAGGAAGGAAAATCGACGATTTATGCTTCGACTGGTTTGCCAAGGCTAGAAGCCAACATATTCCGATTTCTGGACCAATAATTAAGGCTAAAGCAAAGCAAATAGCCGAGGAACTGAATTGTTCTGGATTTTGTGCATCGAATGGATGGTTGGAAAAGTGGAGCAAAAGGCACAACATAACATATAAGTGTATATCTGGTGAAGCTTCAGACGTGTCCCAAATAGACGTCGATCAGTTCAGGGCAAAATTACCCTCCGTATTACATGGGTACAAGCCTGAAGATGTGTATAATGCCGATGAAAGTGGTCTCTTTTTCCGTGCGTTACCGGATAGAACATTTCCATTAAAATCTGAGAAATGTGATGGCGGTAAGCTATCTAAAGAAAGGCTGACAATCTTATTTTGTGTAAACATGGCAGGGGAAAAAGAGATGCTCCTCGTTATCGGCAAGGCCGCCCGACCTCGGGCATTCGGGCATCTTCGCCTAGAAGATTTGCCAGTCAATTGGAAGTCGAACCGCAAAGCGTGGATGACGCGCGAGATTATGTCTGAATGGCTTCAACAATTTGATCGCAAAATGAGGATTCAAAACAGAAAAGTACTTTTGTTTCTGGATAATGCAGCGTCCCATCCAAGAGACTCTAAGTTGACGAATGTCACCATCGTCTTTTTACCAGCTAACACAACGTCGGTGTGTCAACCTCTGAATCAGGGGGTGATACAAAATTTTAAGGTACACTACCGAGGACTAATTCTCAAATACATTCTTGCGAAAATTGATACCGCAAAGTCAGCCTCGGAACTATCAAAAAAGATTAATATTCTCGAAGCTTTGTACTTCATCAAAGGCTCTTGGGACAAAGTAAATGTAGCAACCATCAAAAACTGTTTCTCAAAGGCAGCATTCATAGAAACAAATCAGGAGCTTTTAGAATTCGATGCAGAAGATGACCTACCATTGTCCACCTTATTCGGGTTACAGAATGTGTTCGGCAGTCAAGAAAATCAAAGTCTAGAGGAATTTTTGAACATTGACAGGACTATACACACTGAAGATAATAACTTTGAGACTCGAATTGAAGATCCAATAGACATTGAGGACGAAAGTAATTCCGATGTCGAGGTCACTCAAGATACTGATCCAATAAAGTCATACGCAGAAGCTCTTAAGCAAATTGCTCGTTTGAAGCAATTCGCAAAAGAGGATTATGTCACCTTTCAACATTTAAAAAACGCAGAAAGTCGGATTGAGAATCAGCTCTTTAAGTGGAAAGAAAGTACGCTTCATCAATCGAAAATCGATCAATTTTTCTCATCCAAGTAAATAATGATTTTTTTTAGACATTACATACTCGTTTACATGTATATGTATGCTAAGCATGAATGTAAAATTTTTTTTGTTAATCATTTGAAATAAATACAGATTAAAATTATTGAAATGCGTTTTACACTGAATTTTGGTTAACACCTCTTATAAGCGGACACCTCCCATAACCGGACAAAAAGACTGCGACCGTGAGTGTCCGGCTAAGAGAGGTTTCACTGTATCAGTGTTACGCGAGGGTTTCCGCAATTTCGTTACGGTGTTAGAAAGAAATAGTGTTGTGGGAAGGAGGCTGTGTTATAAGAGGTTGTCACTGATTTTCGAATTGTGTAAGCCTGGCATTACACATTGCGTTTTTCTGCGGGAATAGCAATCCCGTAAAAAAACGCATTATCGCAGAAAAAGAGGAATGCGTACATTTAAATGGAACGCTTCACACTTATGCGTTACGAAAATGCTGCAGTTTCCTACCTCAATCGGGAATAGTTTTACTGATTTTCGAATTGTGTAAGCCTGGCATTACACATTGCTTTTTTCTGCGGGAATAGCAATCCCGTAAAAAAACGCATTATCGCAGAAAAAGAGGAATGCGTACATTTAAATGGAACGCTTCACACTTATGCGTTACGAAAATGCTGCAGTTTCCTACCTCAATCGGGAATCGTTTTACTGCAGCAATTTCAACGACAGCGGGAAGACTTATCCCGTAAAAAAACGCAGTGAGAGGCTGAACAACACACGGTGGCATCTGAAACGCATTACACCTTCCGTTTTTTAGTTCAACGATATACTAGAAACCTAGAAACGCATGCACCCAGTGACGAAATTCATGCAGTGCATCCATTGAGGACTAGCTGAAATTGTATCGACCTTCCGACTTCAACCTACTATATTGCCACAAAAATAAAACCATCGATATCCTCACTGGGATATGTGACCGTTTTATTTTTTTCACAAGCTTTTCCCGTAGAAAAACGCAATGTGTAAATATAGGGTCCTCTTCTTATCTTATACGACAATGCGCTTTTTTACGGGATTGCTCTTCCCGCAGAAAAACGCGAAGTTGAATTGCAGGCTAAGAGCGAAACAGTGTTGTAAGATACCGTGTTGTAGGAGGGACAGCTGTACCTTAACATGTACATGTTTACCTTAAGATCAAACTGGTGGCTATAATACAAAAAATGAATATTGTACGAGTAGTTATGGTCAAATATTTTTGATTAAAAATTTTTTGCATTACATTATTAGTCAAAAGGCTAACACAAAAACAGTCAATTTTTTAACTGTGTTATAGCCGCTAAGAAACAATCAATAATTTTCAATGTCTACAAACCTTATTTACTACAGATAAAAATGCGAAAACGACAATGAAATAACAGTCGCTCCGCCTCATTTTTCTCCGGATTCCTTTAAACATTCTGGCCAATAGCATTGTGTTTGTAAGTACTCCACAAATATCCTTGCGGCGGGAATATCACGAGCTCTTCAAGTTGGCCTTTTCTCAATTTTAATCCTTAACGAGGGCACTACTTTCATTTGGGAATTCATAAGCACCGGACACTATCACAATTCACTGAGCGCGCTCGAAGAACGCCAACAGAAAGTGTGGGAATATCCCGATCGCACTGAATGTATTAAAATGGCACCATTATACAAATTTTACCGTTTTATCGTTTTTCTCGATAGCGACACCGATTCGCAACACATGACTTAACAAAAAGAAACGATAATCAGACACTGAATTACTGCACCGCACCATGTATCATTGAACCCACTTCCGATGAGGTTTCTTCACAACAATAATACAATTCACAAGACCCGTATGATCCGTTTTGTGTCACTTCCGAGTCAGGTGCAACCAACCCACAAATATTCACAGAATGAAAACAAGCGCAGGTGCCGATCGACTGCGATTCACGCAAGGCGCCAAAACATCACCTTGGACCGGAACACACTAAACACCAAGGGGTTTGTTTCAAAGTAACAGAGGGAAATCCAATAGGAACTTGAGCGCTTCCTTTGCACAAACCGCGTTATCCGTTTTCTGATGTCGCCACACGCGGAACTGGAACTTGACCGCAGGATCGTCAATAAAAAGAGCTATGCATGCACGCAAATAGAGTCAACCCTTATTGTGGTAGCTGACCGCGAAACCAACGTACTGAAGTCGAATGAATTCTAGTGGTTTGCTCGGGAAACCATTTAAAAAAAATTAAACCCGCGGTGGGCAGCAATAGGGCACCAGTGACTTGAGCCGAAGACAAGGCATAATCCTGAGGAGCGCAACGATCTATCCGACTATTCGTAGCGACAGGTGCATCAGATGAACGTAATCAGTAAACAGTAAACGTCCGAAGCACGCACAAAGCAAACGAAACGATTAAAATGCAGAACACAAAAAAAACACACTGCGGTAACCACGCGTACAAAATACACACCGACTTGCACCATACCAGCCGCAACGCGAAACTGTTTCCGTAATTCACAGATCACAGTCCTCGGGCAAGACCCCAGGGTCTGGGCGGAGCGGCCTACTGGACGGCGGTTTCGTGGCTACTATGCGGCCTAATCGTCGCCCTTCCCGACCAACGGGTGCGAACGAGAAGGCGCATCATGGATGCGAAGACATTGCGATCCGTGGACAACGTACTGAGAACGGAACCGGATCTAAGCTGGGCTTGAATATGTGCAGCACGACATCATCCGAGAGAAAATTCAGTTGAAAGGGGGAAAACGGCTCTGGTGATTGGTCGACGATGACATCCTCTCTGCGACTGGAAGCAATGAGGAGGAGAAACTGGAAGTGTTAAACGAATAGATGCCGAGGTCTGGTTCGGTTGTGACCGGTGTGTGATGTTTGTGCTTCTTCTCTCAAGCAACATAAATCCCAAGCGGTGAGTGTTGTGTTTGTAACAACTGGCAGGCGGTGTCGACTTGTTGCTCGAGTGTGCATGTGCAAATGGTGCAAATAGATGCCGGGAAGCGTGAATCTCCTCCGTTCGGCTGTGCTACGTATTTGTTGTACACCGGGACACGGCACGGAAGAGTTGGACTCTAAAAATAGCCTGTCGTAATTACACTGGCAAGCATTTGAGCCTGGTTGAGTTCTTCGGACCTGATACGAAACTGTTGCTTTGACCCATCTTCGGACGAGTATAGAGAAGTCGCCCTTGCCGGAGGGTTGATGCTCATTGATAGGATTATTGGTTCGATGGATGAGATCGGACGTGGGGTGCTTTGACCTCACAGGCCTCCGATTTGAAGGCGGTTTCTACTTTACAATGTGTTTCGAGCACGAGGTGAGGGTTGCGTGAACGCCTGGACCAATCTCGTGACATATGGGTTTGGCACAAAATAGAAAATGCTTTGGTAGGGTGAATGAGATTTAGCTGAAAATGTGTGTCGTGTGAGTTAGTCAAAGGTTTTTCAAACATTTCCTCGTAATCGCATTTAAAACGATGTCTGTTCTTATTTGATTTTTTTTGTGAGTAACCTAGTCGATTAAAGACCAACCTGAAGAGCTTTGGGAATTTATGAATAAACCGTTAAATTATAATTTGTTATAACTGATTGAAGCCGTTGGTGTTTTGCATGGTTATAAAAACTGAGGATGTAACAACATGTATGCACATAAATATATATTACATTAGTGAAGCAGAGTATGGATGAATGGCAATGAAATCTAGTATAGTGTAATTAAAGCGGACAATTTGCGAGTAATTTAATTATTCATCTAAGCTTCTTCACTTTCGATTTTCTTGAAATTTTAGTATTTTGTCCTCCTAATGATGCTATGCTGATGAAGAATATTTAAATGCATGTTGGGCGTGGAGACCATTTTTGGTTCATTTTCTGTCTGTCCGTTCGCACGATAATTTTCGATAGAATGAAGCTAGCGAATTTAAATTTTGGTAAAATGTTTACAGTAGGTTCTAGTTGGTTGGTATTGAAAATAAGACTGTGTAATGGCGACGGTTTAGTGGATATCGGAAGATGCCCATGGGGACGGAGCCTAAGGTAATAATGAGCGTGGAGGTTAGGTTAGGTAGGGATATAATTTTTGTTTAAAGTACCGCTTTTCGGTTGTATCGATTATTTTTTATTAAAAAAAAACCGCCCGGTTTTTTAGGCGGTTAGTCAGAAAACTGGATCATTAAAAAAACAGGGTACAGGGAGGTAAAAAAAACATAATGCTTATTTTATATTTTTAAAGGAAATGAAAATATATTAGGTACCTACTCGTATTTCAATTATGTATTTACAAATGTATTCGAAAATTCAATCACTGTAAAGAAAGTTGTAGTTTATTCGATCTAGTATTTTTCGTGGACTTTATAGCCATAAATACTCTCTCTATAGAGCTCGACACATACTTGCGTCTAAAAGCCAAATTGATATTGGTCCGAGCCAAAATCCGTAGTATGTGGGGTTCAAATTGACAGCTCCACGATCCACTGCGATGTTGTTAATTGTTTTAACCTCTCCAGGGGCATGGGCGCGTCAACATCTTGGGTAGCTATGCCTGGTTGCAGGGCCGTTCAAAGTCTAACTTAAGGCGCAGGCAAGAAAATGTTGGCCCCCAATAAAATTTCTTACAAAACAGTTTGAGGGGGGAGGGGGCCGGGGTCACTTTTGACATGAGCGGTTGTGAGGCTGACTTTTCAAGCGTTTTTTTTTGTTCGGGCAGTTTCGCTGGATACTCATTATCGTCGATAGGTCACTCGAATTGTTCCCGCGCCCAAATTTGAACTGGCCAAACCACGAAATATTTACAACTAAATAAAATTGCATTAAAACCAGCCATAAATTGCAAAATTAATCACTTTAAAGGTTCACGTTCCTCGGGGCGATCCATGCGACGACAGCGCAGCTATCCCAGCTCAGCGATCAACGCTGAGCACTATTTGTGTGTATTGTTTATGGAGCTGTGTTCCTCCAAACGACTGTGACTACGCTCGCGAGCGAGGATCGTATGGCTCCGTCAGTCGCATCGCAGGGGGTAGGATATCATCGCCATCATGTTTGGGAGTCGCAATCGCTGTCGTGCATATCATCATCATCGTGGCGCGACAGCCCGACGTCGGGCCTTGGCCGCCTGTCGTGCATATCGTTTGGCTGAATTAACCGTTGTGCATGGCGACAAAAATGTATATTTTGACGATAGCTTGTGCGTGCGCAGGGTGGACTGCTTGGGGGGTACTTTCATTGTACATAGAAGGCGAGTTGCTGTCCTATGGGGGGCACAAGATCTTTTCCATAGTCCTCCGCGTGGGCGCCCCCTGGTAACGGCAGTGTATCAAATCGTTGACGGCCAATGTCTTAGCGATAAGACAGTTTGGAAATAGGCAGATAACTGTAGCCTGAATGGTTGACCAACACCTAAGCGTCTCAGGTTTAATAGGATGGAATGACTTGCATAGTTGGACCTGCAACATAGTTGTGTGAACTCCAGCACGTTTATTAAACCATCTGAAGCAGCTATCTTCCGAGGCCATCCCCTGAATGGGGTTAAGCGACGTACTGACAACTCGTCCTTGCAAAAACCACTCCATGTCAAGAACCCTGGAACAAAAGCCTCGGATTGGACGGATCAACAACGACGACCACGCCAACGACTAAAGGATTATTCTTTCGGATCCTGGAATGTACGCTCCGTGCACAAACCGGCGGCCGAAAAGGCCCTCCTTCAACAGGTCCCCAAGTAACATTTTAAGTAGCAAATACCAGTGTTTTCGATTCTGCCACTATATGAAGTTGCTGCTACGTTTTTGGTACTAGAGTTGCAACTTTATGGTAAGAAATCCTGTAACGTAGCTCGCGGAACGTTCCAGCATAGTGGCAGTTGGACCACTTTAGTGGCATTATTTTCTGATTTTAATATGGTTCCAGAGTGGTGATTTTTCATAGCCTGGGACTTGAGAAAAATGTTGCCACTATATATTACACAAATGCAGGTGAATGTTTCGTGTTGGGCACCACAATATGGTTACTTCCTAGTGAGGAACTATAAAGTACCTTTTTAGGTGGCGAAATCGTGACATTACTATCATTATTTCTACTATAAAGTATCCAGATAATCGCCATCATTTTAATTCTTTTCAGAATTGAATATCGAAAACCTTTAAAAAAAATAGATGTTTGAACTATTAGGAAGAATTTGTTATTGTTTAAGCAAATAGGCATTATTACCCACCAATTTAAGGCAAAGAAACCCTAAATTATAAAAAAAAACACAATTTCATTTTATTAATTTTTCCATATTCTACTTCGAAATTTAAAGAATATTTGAAAGGCGTTGTAATTTTTCGAACTACAATGCCAACTTTCACAATGAAATGTCCTTGGCATACATTTTTGTTCTTAAAAAGATACGCTGATGGTCATTATGTTCTAAATATTAAATTCATATTTTCAATTCTTATTCGAGAATAAGTTGGGACCAACAATGCAATTCATACATGTTTATTAAATACATATACATTTAATATGTTTATTGAATTGTATTAATCATTTCCAATACACACTCGCAAGTTATGTTTGTATGGGAAAAAGGGATCTAATAAAGTACCAGGTACGTGTTTGGGTAAACATTTTCACTAGTTTGGTACGTCCCAAACACGTGGCAAAATTGGTGGCGAAATCGAACCAATCACCAACCCTTTCATTCCCCATTTTAGTAACATTTCCGTGGCAAATACGACCCTATTACGTACCGATTCACAGTAACCGCTACTTTCAAAGGAGAAACTGGAGTGGCAGCTACGTGACTGGAACCAAAAATGCTAGTTGGGTCGACAAGTACAAAACTGAGCATTACTGCAGTCCAGGAAACAAATTGGCTTGGCAGCGAGATTAATGACAAGAAATCGCAAACAATTTTTACAAGTGGCCTACAGACAATGGATTCAACGAGGAACCAGAGCCAGAAGAGAAAAATATGACGAGCTACGGCGAATATCGAATAGAATAATTAGACGTAAGAAACGTTAATACTTTGACGAGCAGTTGCTGAATATAAACGAAAACTTAGCTAATAGGAACACCAGACAAGCGTACAAACTAGTAAATACAATTAAGAACGGCTACCAACCCAGGACTAGCCTTTGTAAGGATATGGATGGAAACATCATCAGCGACACCGATGGCATTAACAAACGATAAGCCTCTTATTTTGAAGAGCTTCTGAACCTACCATCTAACATCCCCACACCAGAAGCTCTCGACGATACTGTTGATCTAGGTCCACCCATACAAACCCCGAGAGTAGAGGAAGTTTATCTCGCATTGCGGCCACTAAAACGAAATAAAGCGCCGGGCGCTGACGAGACTCCAGCTGAACTGCTAAAATTCGGTGGAAGGAGTCTAGTTGATGCCATACATCAATTACTCCTGCGAGTATGGGAGGACGAGGAGATCCCAGACGATTGGCGCAGAAGCATCATCTGTCCAATTCACAAAAAGAGAGATAAACTGCGGTGTGAGAACTACAGGGGCTACGAGTAGTTTGTAAGTCCTATAAAATTTTGACCAAAATTCTGGAAAATAAAATAAAATCGTACGCAGAACGAATCATTGGCGAATATGAAAGCGGTTTCAGACCTGGCCCCTCCACAACCGATCAGCTTTTTATAGTCAAACTGATAGTGCTGGGAATACAACGTAGACGTACATTCTGTCAAAAAAGTATCCGGAATAAATTTCTAAAAAAGCCTGCCCGACAGGATTGCCAATACTCTTTTTGTCGCTAAGTTGGCACAACTGTCCTTTATACTGTCACGTAGTTTGACAGTCATCTGTCGTTTAGTTTGTTTACAGTACTCGATATTGTCAGTTCATCTCAAGTGTGTTCTTCGAATTTGGTTTTATGTCTTCTATCGACTTAAAGCGGGTGCCTCGAAGTTGTAATTTCAGTTTCGGGAAGAGAAAAAAGTCGGACGGAGCCATGTCAGGTGAATACGGTGGTTGTTCAATGGTATTTGTTGAGTTTTTGGTCAGAAATTCCTTCACAATGATAGCCTTATGTGATGGTGCGTTGTCGTGATGCAAAATCCAAGAGTTTTCTTTACACAAATCGGGCCTTTTTCGACGAATTTGCTCTCTCAATCACCAAATAATATTCTTCATTAACCGTCTGACCTTCAGGCAAGAATTCTGAGTGCACGACATCACGGTTATCAAAGAAAACTGTCAACATTAGACTTTTGATCGACTTTGACGTGGTTTTTCCGGTTTCGGCTCAGTTGGAAGGCGCCATTCCGTTTGGTTTGCATAGCGAACTCGTAAACCCATGTTTCATCACCAGTCACAATGCGTTTTATGAATGTGAGGTCGGAATTGGAATGCAAAATTTAAGACAAATTTTTTGTTCGATAATGTCATCCATTGCAAAAATCGCAGAACACACTTGAGACGAACAGCCAATATCGAGTACTGTAAACAAACTAAATGACAGATGACTGCCAAACTCCGTGACAGTATAGAGGACAGTTGTGCCAACTTAGCGACAAAAAGAATATTGACAATCCTGTCGGGCAGGCTTTTTTAAAAATTTATTCCCGATACTTTTTTGACAGAACGTATACCAAATTTTTGTCGACTTCAAGCAGGCACACGACAGTATCGATTGTGGAGTACTGTCCAGCATCATGCTGCAATTCGGTATACCGGCCAAATTAGTACGACTGGCAAAGATAACGATGACCAACTCCGTCTCACAAGTCAGGATCCAGAATATATTTACTGATCTATTTGAAACACGCACAGGTCTGAAACAGGGCAATGGACTGGCAACGACGCTCTTCATCCTAGCACTGGAATACGCTATTCAGGCTATGAATATGGACAACAGCAAGACGCTACTCATCTCTAATTGCCTTGACCCCTCCAGGGGCATGGGCGCGTCAACATCTCTAGCATTTCTATGTCTTGTTGACGTTTCAATAGCATATCTACTTTTCGGAAGTGCAGTTGCTAGCATGTACCTCCTATCCGCGCCGTCTTTATATTGACAAGCTCTGAGCACTGTGAGAGTTCTATTAGTACTCACAGGCTGTTTTTGATCGCGCCGGGATTTGATCTCCGAGCTCTAGATTAGCATCGTAGAGCGGTGACCGAACGATCACGGCCACCGAGCGCGACGCTTTTCATCAAGTCGACACAATTAGCAGCGTACGCCGACGACATCAACATCATGTCCCGAAGATTGGCCGACGCAGAAAAACTTCTGCTTACGCTCGATAGATACCGTTGCAAAAGAAGTTGGACTACGTATCAACGAGGGTAAAACTCAAATAATGATGAAATCGACGATAAGGACATCTGCACAACCGAGCATCAATGTGGGGGACCTCAACATCGAGTTCGTGAATAACTTTATGTACCTGGGTTGCAACTTGTCAAGGGATGCCAATGAAACTGACGAAATCAAGCGACGGTTACAGTTAGCTGATAAGACATTTTTCTCGGTTCTCCCCATAATGAAATCGAAGCATGTGCACAGAAACACGAAGCTCCGCGTGTACAAAACCATTATACGACGAGTGCTATACTATGGCTGCGAAGCATGGACCCTAACTCAAGCCTCCAGAAACATGCTAGATACATTTGAACGTAAGGTTCTACGCTGAATTTTCGGGGCTGTTTGCGATCGAGATGGATGGGGCATCCGGTACAACCATGAGTTGTATGAACTGTTCGATGAGCTGGAAGTATCGAAAATCGTCAAACTACAACGACTTCAATGGGCAGGGCATGTCTAACGAATGGACGATGTTCGCATGCCAAAGAGAGTAATGAGTGCAGAACGAGTCGACGGAGTGAGACAGCCTAGACGACCGAGATCTCGTTGGGAGAGCTCAGTATATGTGTATGCCGAGAAGCTACTGGGTTTCCAAGACTGGAGGACACGGTCACGTGGCTCAGATAATTGGAGGACAACGATCCAGGCGGCCAAGGCCCGACGTCGGGCTGTCGCGCAACGATGATGATGAAGAAGAGGTATAAGATGCATGTGAATTTCATAAACGGTTGTCCTTTTTGAAATGTGCTATCGAAATTTCTAGATATTAAACTCGTTTTCGGCGCCCCCTGCTAATAGCGCCCGGTGCACTCGCTCCTCCCTTCGTACAGCCCTGGTCGGTGTAACATGTTACATACTATAGTTACGCTCTGCCCAATGGTTTTCAAAACAAAAGTATGTAGTTCAGTTTAGATTTGACGATTCCGGCTTACATTATGTATGAAAAATGTATGGAAAAGCTATGTGTAAACGGTAAAAAGCAATCCAAATTGGATGAGTTTTACAAATAAAGCATCACATAATTTCTGCATTATACAGTTACTTTCCTACTTACGTACTACATGCTAGGTTAATGTAATAATAACAAATAAAATAACAGTAAATAAATGAGAATTAATTCTATAGTGGAACGATTATTTTTCGAAATTTTATCTAATTTGGGAGGAATTTCATGATTTTTGGTCATTTTCGCTTAATGTTATCGTCCGTTTATTGTTATCACTTCTGTTCAGTCGAAACGTGATCACAATAAGCGGGGCCCACTGTACGTACAAACTATTTGTAGGATTTTAAAGCATGAAATTATTTGACATTTTCGCATTTTGCTGTACAACCAAGTTCAATATAATCCTGACTTGCTTTCCCAAGGCATTCCTAGTACTTTACATAGAGAAAATTTCCAGATGAAGGCACAATGACCAAACTAAACCGTCAATTATATCCAAAACCATCGTCCATAAATCAAAACACTAGTCCATAGTTGTTGACAATAAACAATACAAATTGAGTATATGTTACGGCGGTTCAGTCATAAATTATGTGGGTACTTGTACTTGCTAGAAGCTATAGAGCGACTTTCCTGAAGAAAACTTCTTGTGGGAGCTGGAGCTGAGATGATTGTTGGTGGTTGCTTCGCTACTGCCAACATAATCGAAAACCATTGTTCCTTTGTTGGCGGTGCTTCAACAATATTTAGTGGTCCAATAAGGCATTATAAATGGTGCAACTTTAAGTAGTATAATTGACTTGGTAGACACATCATAGACGCCTCAACACAACATATACCGATTTCCGTACTTATTAGAAATTAGATAATCCAAACCGATGTACGAGTACATGTATCCATATCAAACAAACTTATAGTACAAGTGTCCCCACTGTAAATACGTACTATGTACGAGTATGTGTGCCGAATAGCAATTTTGGTGTCGAAACTGCCATCCGTCAATGGCTCACTCATCAAGCTCTACTAATTTTGGTAGCACATGTGGATCGATACCAATAAATGAGTCAGTTAGTTTTTTAACGATTTCTTATTCACAGTCTTCAGGAACCAACATTCTTTCGCTGATGTAGACACATGGTAACAATTTATTACCTCTTTTGTGTTCCTGACCTGATCACAACGTGTAAGTTGATGGTAATCTTCTGTTTGTTTTACCTCGTACGTCTGATATTCCATCCGAAATCAATTATGTATGTGGTCAGTCTATTAAATCGTTTCGATGACTGGGACGCGCGTATCAGATCTAGATTCGTAATTCTCCCACGATTTTCTTTTAAAGTCGTTTTCGATATTTGGGGAAAAATCCAAATAATTGTGGTATAAACCTCGTTAAAGTTTATTGTTTCCATTCACCATCACCGGACTGCCTGCCCACCAAAAGGAATTTCAACTGGTTTCACTAATAGATTACTTGTGTGCTTAAACGATGAAGCCGCGCTTAAGACTATATCGATCACTTTATGGCAAAAGAAGGTTTAGGGATTCATTTTATAGACACGTTGATTACAAATTTATGGTTGTTCCTGGTATTGGCCCTGAGAATCAATTTGAATTTTATGAGTTTGGTGAGCGATCGACTTTAATTTTCGTAAGTTTTAAACTTTACTCGATTCGAATCGCGCATAGTGTTGGAACCACAGATGACCACAGAATCCAGAACCACTATTAAATTTATCTGCTGTTGTGGACGAAGTCTATCTGATTCGGAGGAAGATATGCTATCTTGCATCAATCTAACTGAAAAGTGTTTAGCAAAAAATCTCAATTCATTCTCAGATATTTAAAAGTAAATATCTCGATTTTTTTTTATTTTGAGAAATAATATACATACTACTACTCTATCTCAATTGCCCTAACCCTTTGTGGGGCATAGCGCGTCAGCTGTTCCATGTGGCCCAGTTGACGTTTCACGGCATAAACTGGTTTCGGAGAATGCAGTTGGCAGCATGCACCTCCTGCACATTCATGGCCACGAACGTCGTCGTGGACGGGATTCGAACCCGAAACGCCGGTAGTCAAACATGAGACTGATGCCTCAACACACTTCGCTACCGGTCGCCCCCCCCCCCCCCCCCCTACTACTTTGCCTTAACCCCTAACGGGGTATAGTGCGTCAACTACTCCTGCGCGCCATCGTACTCTGTTCTGGGCAATGGGGCGCAACCCCCCACAAGATTTACCCAGCGCCTGACACTCCTTTGCCACAGATCGACGCCATGTAATTCAATGAGCCCCTCTTGGTCGGCCTTGGTTGGAAATGGGGTTCCATTTCATGGCATGCAAAGCAATGCAGTTATCACTCTTCCGCAATGTGTGACCTATCCACTGCCATTTTCGCCTGCGTATCAATTCGTCGATTGGCATCTGACCAGTACGCCGACTTAGCTCTTCATTTGATATTGTTTCGGGCCAGAATATCCTTAAAATTCGACGAAGACATGAGTTGACGAAAACTTGCAACTTTCTGGAAACTCTTACAGAAACTTTCCATGTACTGCTTCCATACAAAAGCACTGATAGTACCAGGGAGCGAAAAAGGCCCAGCTTGGTCTGGATGCTGAGATAACTGCTCTACCAGATTTTGGACAGCATGCCGTATGCGCATTTAGCCTGGTTGATACGACGAGCAATGTCCAGCTCCGTACCACCATTTTCGGCATCAATGCTACCCAGGTAGACGAAGTTGTCCACCTTCTCCACAGGCTGCCCATTAATATTGATGGCAATAGATGTCGGATTTCTTTTTCGCAATGGCGGGCTGAGAACCTTGGTCTTGTTGGTATTCATCTTTAGCCCAAGCTTGCTTGCCTCCCTCTCGAGAGCTAACGCCATTGCGGACAGATTCATGATTTTGTTGGGGAGAAGGCATATGTCGTCAGCGTAGATGTTGTAGATAATATGTCAAAGTCCATTGAATTCCTCTGTCGAGTCCGGATAGGGCCGCATGCAACACATCGCCGATCAGTATGAGGAATAAGATCGGTGAGAGGATGCACCCCTGCCGGACTCCACTGCGAATCTCAAAGTCCCCCGATACCTTGCCTTTATGCGCGACATTTCGCGCCGTCATAGGTTGCCACAATATAATAGCCACAAGCTTCTCAGGGATGCCTCTCCTGCGCAAGGCCGCCCATATAGAATCCCGGTTCACACTATCGAAAGCCTTTTCGAAATCGATGAAAAACAAGTGAAGCGGAGAATCGTATTCAGCGCACTGCTCGATGATGATTCGCAAGGTGTTAATGTGATCGACACAGGAGAATCCGGATCGAAAACCAGCCTGCTCTTCATCAATTGTGCTTTCTAAGTGTTTAATTAGTCTTTCCAGAACGATTTTAGCTATTATCTTGGCAACGGCAGGAAGCACACAAATGCCTCTCCAATTATTACAGTTTGTGAGGAGTGTGGCTACCCTTCTTTGGAAGTTTGATGATCAAACCTTCCTTCCACTCAGTGGGAAAGGTCTCTGTATTCCACGCTTTATCAACAAGCAGGTGCAGCACCTCGGCAGTTACGCTTGGCGTTTAGTGCAATAATTGCGGCGAATTGTATAGGAAACGCTCTTTTAATGCATATGGTTGTTGCCTATTTGATGTTTTGGTGTCACCAATAGGTCTGCACAGGTCTAGGATATATACGTTTTGAACGCGTTTTACATTAATTTTGTGGCAAAAGTTCTATATTGTAAAGCTGTCTTGTAATTTGTTGTCAGTCTTCTTTTATGTCTAATAATCTATCAAGTGGAATTAATGTCCTGGCATCCTAAAAAGCTTGAACTTTTATCATTCAACACTGGCTTTTTGCACTACCTTGTTCTCATTTAGTAATTTATGACTATATATATTCATTCATAAGAAAATAACAATAGAAAACATTTACATATGATTGTCTAGAAGAGAAAACGAGAAATTGGTTATAACAACACCGGGCCTCGCCGTAGCATGTTGTTGTCCACAGTAAATAAAATGAAATACATAAAACAATTTATATTATGTATTTTGTTTACAGTTGCTTCTTTTTTTTCAAAAAATACTTTATAGCTAACATAAAACTGTAGATTACTTTATTGTTATTAAATGTCGACGTATAATTTATAGGTTCTTTTGTATGTATTCAATCCAATGTTAGCTTAATTTAATTATATTTAAAGTTTCGTGTCAGGTATAAACGATAATCTCAGCAGGAGGCTGTCTTTAGAGATCCCACATTGTCAATACGGTGATTAACCACCACGTAGTTAGTCAGTCATTCATTATATCGCTGGAACGACTGAATACCGCCAATTCACTGAGAACTGCCATTTAGGTCAGTAAATGAATGCTCATAAGGGGGGAGGGGGCGGCTGAAGCTACATACATACATGAAATTTTGTAGGAATGTGTAGAATTACTATAATTCGTGTAGAATTACTATAGTTCGTCGTAATAGGTCAACTTTAAGGGGGGGGGGGGGGTCCCCAAAAAGGGGAAATGAAGGTCGAATTTTTTTCCGTTTGGTATACGAGTAGGCAAGTGGGGTATCGTAAGAAAGGTACCATCGAGAACATTCAATTTCTGGCATTTTCATCAAATTTGAAAACAGGAGAAAAGAGGTAGAGGGGAAAATACGAGGACATAACTTGTAACACCCCCTTACCATTTCGAGACCGTTACACTTAGAAATATGAAAACTTACAGAAAGGTGGCTTCCGACTAGTATAGAAAACTGTAAATAATGGAAAATTGATATCTTGTCAAAATAAGTTAATAATAGTATATTTCTATAGTTACAGTTAGCATAGCCCTGCATCCCTCAAACACATCCCAGATCAAAAATATTGATGGCGGTCGATAACCAACACCATGGGCAATAATATCTCTAAGCTTCGTAATAATCATTTAATATTTAATAATAGTACATTTATTTAAATTTTGACATTTTGACACCATCCATATACGAAAAATGCACATAACCGGCCTCTGCTACGTACTAGTACCACGAGTACTGCATATTTGAATATTGTTTATTGTTTTTCGTAAAATGAATTGGAGTTAACCATTTCTGAAATGGTAAAGATTGGTGGAAAAGGAGTGGGAGGGGAGAGAAGTGGAGGGGGGAGGGGGAGGTAGGCTGGTTGCTGCTTTAAGGCGAGGTCCTCATAGAACGGGAAATGAAAGTCAACATTTTTTTTTTATCTGGTATAGGCAAGTGGCGTTTCATGAGAAAGGTACTACCGAGTACATTCCATTTTTGGCGTTTTCATCAAATTTGAAAAAAGGGAAAGAGGTAGAGGGGAAAATATGAGATCATAATTTGTAACACCCCTTTACCATTTCGAGACCGTTACACTTAGAAATATGAAAACATACGGGAAGGTGGCTTTCAACTAGCACAGAAAACAAAAAAAAATTATGGAACTTTGATATCTTCTCAAAATATTATAGGTTAATAACAGTATATTTATATAGTTACAGTTAGCACACCCCTGCATTTCTCAAATTCATCCGAGGTCGAGAATATTGATGGCCAACGATAACCAACACTATGGGCAATAATATCTCCAAGTTTCGTAATAATCATGCAATATTTAATAGTAGTATAGTACATTCATTTAAATTTGGTCATTTTGATATCATCCCTGAGGGGCGAAAGACCTTTTCCATAGTCCTCCGCGTGGGCGCCCCCTGGTAACGGCAGTGTATCAAATCGCTGACGGCCAATGTCTTAGCAATAAAACAGTCTGGAAAAGGCAGATAGCTGTAGCCTGAATGGCTGACCAACATCTAAGCGTCTCATGTTTAGTAGGATGGAATGACTTGCGTAGTTGGATCTGCAACATAGTTGTGTGAACTCCAGCACGTTTATTAAACCATCTGAAGCAGCTATCTTCCGAGGCCATCCCCTGAATGGGGTTAAGCAACGTGCTGACAACTCGTCTTTGCAAAAACAACTCCATGTCAAGAAACCTGGAACAAAAGCCTCGGATTGGACGCATCAACAACGACGACCACGCAAACGACTGAAGGATTACTCTTTCGGATCCTGGAATGTACGCTCCCTGAACAAACCGGGAGCCGAGAAGGCCCTCCTTCAACATTTTGAAAAGTACAAACTGAGCATTACTGCAATCCAGGAAACAAATTGGCTTGGCAGCGAGATTAATGACAAGAAATCGCACACAATTTTTACAAAGGGCAAACCATCGGGCCGCAAGGAGCTCGGAGTAGCATTTATAGTTAACAATCACCTCAAACCGCACATTATTGACTTCAAACCCATAAATTAATGGCTATGTGCGATTCGCATCAAGACTCGATTCTTCAATCTCTGGCTCATCAATGTGCAGCCCCCACTGAAGTTAAAGAAGACGCAGTAAAAGACGAGTTCTACGCCCGCCTCTCTTCGACTCACTTCCAACAAACGACGTCAAATTGCTGCTGGGAGACTTTAACGCGAAAGTCGGAAATGAAAGTTGGCACCGGGAGACCACTGGAGGCCCAGTCTCAATGAAGAATGTAATGTCAACGGCCAGCGACTTATTGACTTCGCCTGCAGCAGGAATCTAGTCGTAGGCTCTACGTGTTTCCCGCATTGACGCATTCATAAGCAGACCTGGAAGACTCCAGACGCACATCCCGTCAACCGAATTGATCACGACCTCATTTGCAGGAGATGGGCGTCTAGTGTGATGGATGTCCGCTCCTATCGAGGAGCAAACTGCGACTCAGATCATCACTTGGTGAAGACGACCTACAGATGTAGAATTTCCTCAGTGCACCAATTGAAAATCAGCCCCCCCCCCCCCCAAATCTTTGCGGTTGATAAGCTTTTGAGTGATGCTAAAGCCGTAGCGAATACTACCGCCCTTGAGGAAAGACTATCACTTATGCTACACAACAGCAGCAACACAGGCGTCCATGGGTTCTGGGAAGAACTCAAGGGTACCATCAGGGATGTCACAGAGAAAGTCGTGGGATATAAAGCCCGGCGAGCGCGAAATGACTGATTGGACGAAGAATGCAAAAATTCACTTGACGCGAAAGACGAGGCCTACAGACAATGGATTCAACGAGGAACCAGAGCCAGAAGAGAAAAATATGACGAGCTACGGCGAATACCGAATATAATAGACAGTTTTAGGAAACCTCTTGTCGTTTACGTCAATGAGTGCCGGAAAGATAATGCACGTGCGCACAGAGACTGTTGTCGTTAAAAAGAAAGAAGAAGATGTCGTAATACGACAAGGTCGTCTATTTAACGTTGTCGACACAACGGAGACTATTCGATAAAACATTTTATGTGGAAAATTGAATGTGGCCGTGTGAAATGCTGTTTCGATTTCGGGAAAAGCTCAGCCGAGAAAATATCGTGTGAAAGCCGCCTAATGAACGTAAAACGAGTCGACGGAGCGAGACTGCGAAGACGACCGAGAGCTCGTTTGGAGAGCTCAGTATTTGCGGACGCCGAACAACTACTGGGCTTCCCCAATTAGAGGACGCGGTCACGTGACCGAGAGCATTGGAGGACAACGATCCAGACGGCCAAGGTCTGGCGTCGGGCTGTCGCGCCACGATGTTGATGATGAAAAGAAGTAGTTATCAGTGACGTGTGGAAGTGAAGAAAACGTAAGGTGCCGTGAAATACCGAGCGAAATGGACTGTTAGAAAGTGCGAAGTTATGAAAGTGCGATACGGGAAATTTCGCGTCTTGCCGGCAATTTTGCTAATGTGAGTGATGCAGCATCACCCTGGGACTAATTCTCGGGCGGGCGAGTTTAGCGGAAACTCCCCGAAGTGCCCCAAAAAGGGACTGTGAAGTGGTTGTCAAATGACAACATTCCAGATAATTTCCGCCTTTTTCATCGGAATTCATAGGGTAAGTATAGGTTTTTTTTGTGTTAATATTTTAGTGGATTGATGCGGGTCTTGACCATGATGTTGACGAGCCCGACGAAAGTTTTACTGCAGCTGACAGGAATACATGTCTGGCGGTGAAAATTTCATCCGGTTCGTCAATATCGTTGTCAAGATCCGCATGTCGGGGCCCTTCACTTTACTAAAATATTAGCGCAAAAAAAGAGAAAAGTATACTTACCGTCTGAATTCCGATGAAAAGCCCGGACATCATCTGGAATGTTGTCATTTGTAAACGACTTTAGAGTCACTTTTTGGAGAACTTCCGGAAGTTTCCGCTAAATTCACCGGTTCAAGGATTAGTCTCTCCATTAACATTAAAGAAGAAAATGTAAAATTCCCAGTTTCGCACTTTCTTAACCACACTTATGCCCCGCACTTTTGAGTAGTTCATTTTGGTCGGTAGTTCACGGCACCTTACGTGTTTTTTTCACTTTCACATGCCACTGACAAGCACTACTTTCAATTGCACTTAAAATCTTCACACTAAACTCACTTTTACGCACGAAAATCGCGAAATTTTACAAAGTCTTCAAAGTTCTTCACTTTGTTTACTTTGTTGACTGATTGTCATGACGTCATTGCTTTGACATTATGGCCTGGTACTCTAGTCAGATGGTTAGACCATAGATATACCTATATATTGAACAGATCGGTAATAGTACTATCCCCACTCTGTGCTTCAGGTTATTTTCGAACCAACTCGCTTATGAGCATTGCTACCCATTTGCACGCGGCCGCTATACGTTCGGTAAATGTTGTTGCGCCATCGGCCACTCAGCCACAATTTCGACATTTACGAAGCATTTGGCCCCTGGGCCAAATGTTAATACGTGTTGTGTGTGTTTCACTGCGCAGACGCGAATATGCCAACCACAACTCGACATTCAAATTTTTACGCCCACTCTGTGCCTATTTCCTATCTGTTCAATATCAATATATATCTATGGCTTAGACACAGCCGATACCGCTGCTGATATCTCTGCCGCCGCAAATGCTTCCGTCGAAAATGTAATGAGTCAAAAACAAACCGGTGAAGTTTTACGGTAAAGCTAAAGAGGTTATACAGTAGAGTTCGCTTATAACGAACCCGGTTATAACGAACTTCCGGTTATAACGATCCAATTTCAAATGATCGAACGAAAAATATATAAATTCAGTACATTTCCTACCGGATATAACGAACCCGATTTTAACGAACTATCCGGATATAGCGAACCAAATCCTACAAAAAAAGGTCCAGCGTTCCGCTTATAACAAACTTTTGTACGTATAATTGCGGGTGCGTTTTGTATATGTTTTTCTTCAGTCATTTATTGTGATTGTTATTGGCAAGATGTCATCTGCTGGTGGTGTAAAACAAACGCGCAAAGGCATATCATTAAAAGAGAAGTTTGATATTGTGAAGCAAATTGAAAGTGGTATTAAACATAGTTATTTATGCAAGAAAATTCAATTGAGTATGTCAACAATAGCTACAATATGGAAAAATCGTGAAACCATCATACGTAGTTTCGAGAACAGAAATTCGGATACGAAGAAATTAAAGAAGTCCAAACATGATCAGCTGGATCAAGGACTTATAAAATGGTTTTCGCAACGACGAAATTCGAATGTCCCTATAACAGGCGCTGCCTTACAATCGAAAGCGAACGAGTTCGGAGAAAAATTTGAAGATAATGACGAATTTTCTTGTAGCAAGAGCTGCATTGAACGATTTAAAAACCGCTATGGTACCGTTTCCGGAAAATTAATCGGAGAATCTGCAGCGGTAGATAAGGATGTGGTTGATGACTGGCTACAAAACAAATGGCCCGCGCTTAAAGAAAATTATAGAAGCTGTGACATTTTCAACGCAGATGAAACTGGCTTATTTTATAAGCTCACGCCAAACAAGAGGAGAATCCTGCTCCGGTGGAAAGCTTTCAAAAGAGCGAATAATGGTTCTTGTTGCAGCAAATCTATTGGAAACTGAAAAAAGAAAATTGCTTGTCATTGGTAAATCCAAAAATCCCAGATGCTTCAAAAATAGGAATCTACCCGTCGACTATGAACCCAATTCTAGAGCCTGGATGACGGCTGATATTTTTGCGAATCATTTGCGGCAGTGGGATAAAGAGTTATCCAGAATAAATCGGAAAATTATATTATTACTGGATAATTGTCCTGCTCACCCCGATCTGAAAGATTTAAGGTGCATTAAATTGGTTTTCATGTCACCTAACACTAGTGCGAAGTTACAACCAATGGATCAGGGGGTGATTCATAGCTTGAAAAGCAATTACAGGCGCATTTTTCTAGCGAAGTGGATTCATGCTATTGACGACGGCAAAGACAAGTTTGCTGTTACCCTTTTAGATGCAATAAATTTTCTTCACATGACATGGGACAAAGTTTCGACACGAACAATCGCGAACTGTTACGCTCATGCTGGATTTTTGGAGGAATACAATTCTGACGGATTTGATGCAGAAGACGACATTCCACTTGCTGAGTTGCTGAGACAAAGTAGCGAAACGATCATGCCTGGCATAGACGTAGAGTTCAGTGAGTACATCCGAGTTGACGAGGATCTTATTAGCACCGAACATCTAACCGATGAGCAAATTTAACTTCCAGAAATAAGCAATCGACAATGTACATGCGTATGAATATTGATATGACTATGTTTAAAATAAAAATAATTTCGTAATAGTTCTTTTACTTTTGTATTGTATTGATGAAATACAACATTTAAATATCAAATACGAATGCTTTATGTATTTCCCTTATATGTTCCGTTTATAGCGAACTCCGGATATAACGAACCAAATCAGCCGGTCCCTTGAGGTTCGTTATATGCGGACTCTACTGTATTAGCGTTTACATTTTTTTTTGAATTTTTAAACTAAATTGCCGTTCAAGGACGGGAATTCTAGAACTCGAAAAATTTATGAATGGTACTCCTGATTAAAATGACATTTTGAAAGCCTTCAAATGCGGATATCTTTTGTTCGGTAGAGCCGATTGTAAATGTTACTCCAAATTAAGCACTATTTTTGCCTGAAAACTGTACTTTAACCGGATTAGCAGTTTTCAAGTAATTTGTGCATAGACAAAGCCATAGACAAAAATTCTAAAAACGCTGTTGAGGTATTCTATTGGGAACAATTTTATATCCCAGCTATCTTTTTTTTTGCAATTATTTGGAGTGTGCAGACACAAAAAGTTTTCAGATTTATTGATTGTAAATAGATATAGATAACAGATACAAGTATTTTATTAACATAACACCGAACATCAAACGCAGGCATATTAGTATTATGCCCTCAGAAATTGTTTCTGTTAATTTATTGGTTTATGACTAAAATTCGACAATCGTGAATTCTAATAAAGTGAGCCATAAACATTTTGACTCTACCAAATTGCTCTGAACCAAGTAATCAAAACAATAAATTATGATAATATAATAGTTTTATGATATTGCAGTTAACTCTTTTGAACGAAACATAGACATGAACATGAACATACAAATGTACCTAATGCCTAACAATCTGTGGGTCTAGGCATAAGAGAGAAAAATGAAATTTTTTTGTCGGTCAATGATCCTTGACTATTTTGCCACTCGACTGTATTGCCTGCATTCGTATACCCCTTATAGTGTCTATGAAAAAAAGTTGTCAGTTGTCCAACTGACACACATTTTTAAGCCCAGATCTTATCATAAATCTCTCTAAAAAAAATGTATCAGTTGTGAAATTGACCCGTCTGTTAACATTGTGAAGTAGGAAGTGAATCCATTTAAAAGAATCGAGCCATCCGAACAAGTGTCCTTTTTCCCTTAAATGGAATCAGTACTTATTTCACGAACCCTTTTATTACTCTGAGTTGGGTATACATTTCAAAAGTAGGGGATTGTCTGAGGCAATAAGGGCTCTTTTTATGCGTGTGGGAAAGTTAATTGTAGGTTAAGAGTTGAATCATATACAAATTTGAATAATGTGCACTGTTTTTATTTGGTATAGAGCTGAAGAAATTGGAAAATGTAAATTTTGCACGTATTGTAAAAAAAACACGATACATGTGTGTATATTAGTAATAAATAAAAACGACTATTATTGTTAGCTGCTACAGTGGGGTTGCACTAACAGTTCTAGTGATGGAGGGTAAAACCTTCATCATGTTAAGAATATACGACAAATTCAATAGATTTCGCTCATTTGACGGAAATGACTGATTCGATGTTGCAAAAGAGTGAAATTTAATTTTATAAGCAACGAAATGTCTTTTGGGATTTTCATAAAAACGATGTTTGGTAATATTCTTGTACCCAAAAGAGAAAGCATTGGAACACTTCCATAAATACTTACTACGGCTTTGTTTTATCATATGGATTTAGCATTCATAAGGTGGACACACATTTGCGTCCAAAGTCTAAATTTTCTCCGGTCAAATCCAAAATTTCCCCGGTCGATATATGGATTCGGCATGGATACTTTGAATTTGACCCAGGAAAATTTTGATTTTGGACACAAGTGTGTGTCCACCCACCTATAGTCCAAACTTTTCGAGTTTGTACGTATTGCCGAAATTTGTATGTACGAGTATTAACTCACATCACCCCGGGAGAAAGCACTTATCGATACAATTGTACACAAGGAGCACCAAACAAGGACTCTTCGGATGATCCAAATAATCAGATTTGAATCAATGAATAATCGTTAAATCGATTCAAATATTCCCGATAATCTAATAGTTTACGATTAATTCAATGAACCGTTTTTCGAATCGATTTGCCGCATATTCTTTAATTTTTATTCAAAGTTACCCTAGTCAACATGATTTGTCAAATTTTCTCCTCCTTTACAAGATAAACTGACAGAAAAACTACAGAACAATACACCTCTAATCCAACGCATGCACCCTTCATTTCCAGGACAGAGTTACAAGTGCCCAGGGTGGTTATGATCTGTTCTGTCCCGCTGATCTGATCTAATCGTCAAACAATTGACGCTTGAAGTGGCTTACCGCAAGGGTCGTATTGTCGCACTCTTTTCATTCAACAAAGTTGCGATACGTTCATATGGCAAGTGTATGGTCAATTTGAAGAGGGTCGATTTGAGGGGTGTTATAAGGGTGATTTTTCAATTATATCATTGCGGCATTGCATCCATATGTGATCTGGAACAGGCGGAAGGGATGTTTATTACTTCCGAATAGAATAAGCCCCTAATTGTTAATTGTGTGGGCAGATGTTGTTATTTTTTCAGTATATAATCGAATTAAAGCGGGAAATAAGGAATCTGAACCAGATGATGTGTTTTTTTACCCGAGTGGAAAATTCACCGATGATTTATTACCATGCATGTACTTGGTCATATGCTGTACATTATCAGACCGAATATTTAAAATAAAGGCGAATTTTTCCGAGAGACATCATTACTAATCAAATTCAAAACTTATTCAAAGTCGAACTCAATTTTCAGAATAAAAATAATTTGAGTATATCGCGAACTTATAAGCGAAAGTAGTAATTTCGAATTGGCAAACTTAGAATTAAATGTAGTAGTTACGAATTATTGTTTCGAAAATGTCAGAATTTAACTGGAAAATGGATTAAGAAAATAGAAAGTGTTGGAGCGAGGCATCCGTATCAGGATTAATCTGTACCATGCTCAGGTTGAGTTCAGGGAGTCGGAGCGGAGTGGAGCGGAGCGCCCACAGTGGGACCAAATAGCAAAGAAGTAGTCATAATTCCATTTTGTATTTTATTTTATAAATTTTTTTTATGCTGCACCCCAGGTTTAGCTGTACTTATATCTATGGCATTCATACCCTAAGTTCGAGGGGGTTTTACCCGACATTCTTGAAGCAGCTCTTGCCATTGTACAAGAATGGTGCAACGACAACGGACTTCGAGTCAACCCATCCAAGGCAGTTGTCATTCCATTCTCTAGAAAAAGAAACCTCAGTCGCATCAGACACCCTCGAATGTACGACTCACCACTTCCCATGGAAAATCACACCAAATACCTGGGTGTCATCCTCGACAGTAAACTACTCTGGCAAGAACACCTCAGGGTAGTGGTGGATAAGGCCACTAATTCTATGTGGATATGTAGGCAATATGTAGGTAAGGCGTGGGGAATAAAACCCTCAATAGCCCTCTGGATTTAGAAGGCTATCGTCAGACCTATATTAGAATATGGTGCGGTGGTCTGGTGGAAAAGTGCATTCACTGTTGTTGGTAAGATCACCTTAGGCAAGGTGCAGAAACTTGCATGCCTAATGGTGACCGGGACTATCCGCTCCTGTCCATCCAGTGCTCTTGATGTTCTGCTCGACCTACAGCCAATACACACCCACATAAAAGCACAAGCTAAAATGGCAACCGCGAGACTTGCAGCATGCGACGACATGCCTGTAAAGCTAAACCCAGCACAAATTAGCTGGCTTAATGAAAGTATTCTCACAAGTATGCCATCTGATCATCTTGTGAGGGAAAGTTCATGGAAGAAACGATTCACCACCGTTATACGGGACAGAGAACACTGGCAGCCCAACTAACAATTTTCTTATGTTTTCTTATAGAATTCTTGAAGAGTTTTATAAGCGAGAAAGTGGCGTATGAAATTGGGAGGATAAGACACTCTAAGAACTCTTGAAGGCTTCTTCAAAACTCTAACAAGAGCACTTTAAAAGAATTTGTTTTACCTCCAGGTCGATTACAAACAAAAAGTTTGTAAAACTTTAAAAGAACTAAGAACCCTGAAGATGGGCATATGCCCGAAATATATTAATTAAACAAAAAATAGTTCAACTTTCATTTTCCCGAATCGACCTGGAGGTAAAACAAGTGCTCTTGTTAGAGTTTTGAAGAAGCCTTCAAGAGTTCTTAGAGTGTCTTATCCTCCCAATTTCATACGCCACTTTCTCGCTTATAAAACTCTTCAAGAATTCTATAAGAAAACATAAGAAAATTGTTAGTTCGGAGGAGAAATATGCCAATCTCCCCCCTCATACTATCAAGTGGTTCATGGATGGCTCGAAAACCAATGAAGGTACCGGGGCGGGCATTGTGGGTCCCAACCATCGGACTTTCATACCCATCGGGAAGTTTGCCACTGTCTTCCAGGCGGAGGTACACGCCATCGAGGTATGTGCTGAGTTATGCCTGAAGATCGGCTACGAGAACAAGAACGTGGCTATATTCTCTGACAGCCAGGCGGCCATTAAAGCGCTGTCAAAAAGCACAGTAACATCTAAGATCGTATATAGTTGCCTAAAAGCACTACATAAAGTTGGCTCTCGGAACAGAGTAACTCTATTTTGGGTCCCTGGCCATGCTGGTATCAGTGGCAATGAACAGGCCGACGAAATGGCCAGAACAGCTTCGGCCACTCCCTTCTGCGGACCGGAACCCTTTTGCGGCACTCCAACCTGTACATCACAAACACTTCTCACAAAATTCCCGCTACACTGTAAACAGTTTGCTTACCAGTCAGGTAAGTCGACTGAAACTGCTCTACAATGTTTAGTTGGAGAAATTGAGGCCACCCTGGCAGTAAAGGAGACGGCAGTTTGTGCCTTTTTGGATATCGAAGGTGCTTTTGACAACACATCTTTCTCTTCCATTGACTCTGCGCTTAGAACAAAGGGAGCGGATGAAACGACGGCACTATGGATAAAAAGGATGCTATCATCCAGAAAGGTCATCACAGAGATAGGAGACTGCACTTTAACAGCAAACGTCACTCGAGGATGCCCGCACTATCTCCTCTCTTGTGGTGCATCGTAGTAGATTACTGTGGAAGCTTACAAAGATGGGATATTCAACTCAGGGATACGCCGATGACCTGGTCATAAATGTTAGAGAAAAGTTTGAAGAAGTCCTAACGGAAATTCTTCAATCGGCATTAAACACAGTTCAAAAATAGTGCAATGACAACGGCCTTCGAGTCAATCCGGCTAAGGCAGTTGTTGTCCCCTTTTCGAAGAAAAGAAATCCCAGACAAATGAGATGTCCTACAATGTACAACTCTCCAGTGCTCCTGGCGGATTCCGCCAAATACCTCGGTGTTACTCTAGACAGGAAATTACTCTGGTCGGAACACCTACAGACAATATGGAACAAAGCCATTAAGGCCCTATGGGTTTGTAGGCAGTTTGCGGGTAAGACTTGGGGAACAAGCCCTCGCATAATAATTTGGATCTATAAGGCGGTTGTCAGACCAATTGTTGAATATGGAGCTGTTGTTTGGTGGAAAAATCAACCACCAAAGATGGCAAAACCAAACTGGGTAAGATTCAGAGACTAGCATGTCTCACAGCCACGGGGGCTATCCACAGCTGCCCGACTGTAGCTCTTGAAGCGCTACTCGACCTTCCGCCGCTTCACATTCATATAAAGGCGGAGGCAAAAATAGAAGTAGCAAGACTAAAAGCTTGCCAGAATTTCCTCAAACTAAACCCTGAGCAGACCAACTGGGTAAATGAGGACCACGTACTTAGTATGCCATCAGACCATTTGGCTAGGGAGCTTTGCTTTAAACTTCCATTCTCAACCGAAATATGGAGCAGAGAGGATTGGAATCTGAAGCTCGACACCCTCCCCTCAAACGTTGTGACGTGGTACACAGATGGATCTAAAACCGAAGATGGTACAGGGGCGGGCGTCGTAGGTCCGTCTCACAAGATATCCATTCCAATGGGAAAGTACGCCACGGTATTTCAGGCGGAAGTTCACGCAATCGAGACTTGTGCGAACACATGCTTAGCAGCTGGATACCAAGGCAGGAATATTGCAATCTTCATTGACAGCCAGGCGGCGATCAAAGCACTAAGTAACTTCTCCGTAGGCCATGTAGGAAACTCACTTTTAATGCATATGGTCGCTGCCAATTGATACTTTTGGTATCACCACTAGGTCTGTGCAAGCCTAGTATATATAAGCTTCGCATCGGCCTGCTTTTTATTTGTAATGTAGACGAGGCAGCTAGTGGGTTCTTTTGTTACCGTCACGCCAATTCGTTACTGCTGAGGAGGTTTTGAACTTAGTTGTCAGGGTGGTCTGAAAGACAAAACCCTCAACAACAACCGTCCTCACTTACTCGATATCCATTACAAATTCGGGAGGATTACGACGGATACTTTGCTTGGGTTGATTCTTTCCACATGATCGCCGATTTCGTCTTCCAGAATGTCGCTCGCCAACTAGATAACTTCTCTTTTCTAGGAGGGGCGTTTAGTATTAGTGCAGCACAACCAAAAGGCCAACGCATACCCAAAAATGGACATACATTTATTAATTTTATTAACCCCTACTGGGGCATAGTCCATCAACTACAATGCAAGTGGCTGACAATGCTACTATATGGCCTCTTGGGTAGTCTTTGACGAGTGTTATCCTGTCGGTCAGTTTTGGACCATTTTCACAGGCATTTGGGGCTCTATTTCACCAATAACACGTTTAATATTTGTTTCTAAGGCATGAATAGTTTGCAATTAATTCGGTCTCATTTTTGAAAAAAAAAGACCGATGATGTCTCCAGCTTGAACACCACACCAAGTTTCACTCCAGAATCTTAATCACTGCTGTACGGCTGTACCGCTTCGGCCACCGAGGAATCCATGACCCTTTCTATCTAATCATAAAACAGTATGCTTGATTTTGTTCTAAATTAGATTCCTGACATATTTAGATACCAATTACTAGGTACTCGTATAGGCAAAGGATATTCTCTTCATAATATTCCTAAGCAAGTTGGAAAATTGATTAAATGAGCAAAATTAAATTTTGGCGCCCCGCGCGGTTTATTATTGCTAATCACGGGGCTATTCGCAATTGTCCAGCATAAATCAATTGCATTTGCTCGTGTAACCCATCTCGCCTATTGGACTCAGGAAGATTGCGGATTTCTACTCCGGTCAAGAAGATACATCTAACTAAGCACCACTCTGCGATTAAATAGATAAAACGACGTAATGGTCGTTTTAATGCACTTTAGTTGTTTAGTCGTCGTAAGTCGAATCCAGTTAAGATTTAAGACTCTCCGTTGCCAATTATTTATCTAGATAGGAAAAGTCGCGTACTGTGAAGATTGAGAAATTGACTTATTTAAATTCTGTATTAAACATGAGAACGGTTTGTAATGTTATGGGTTGTACAGAGGGAGTGATACGAATAAATGGGGGGAAAATATGCAAGGATTGTTAATTAATTGATTTGCTAATTTAACATAATAGATACGTCTGCCAAGATGGGGTTAACCAGTTGGGATGATTTGAGGAAAATTAGATATTGGGCGGTGCTTTTGTTGTTAAAATTTCCGTTGAAACTGTTGCTCAGACGTAGTTGGTGGAAACATTTTGTAGCGATTTAGCACGTTTAGTGGCGAACTATTCTTAGTGTTCACTTGAAACGTGACTTAAATTTGAATATCGGAACTTCTGGATAAATGCCAAGTTAAAGATCTTCATCGGAAATGTGTAAAAAAAGACACCTTTGTGTAACCGTTACCCATTCACTCGTTTACCTCACTTGCTGTCGCCCTGTACTAATTAGTACTAGTAAGTTTTTGGTGACATTTGCCAAGGAATAAGACTAAACAACATTTCTAAGATGAATGTTAAGTAGCTAGTCTTTACATGAATCTAAGTTCGGGATCTAGCTAAGCCGTCTATCTGAACGTATATGTATGTAAATAAATTAAAGGTCTGTGTTTATGTGTAAGGTACAATCGCATCGTGCAAAGTCTCCTGGAAAATGGAAAACTTGCTATCATTGAATTGAACAACCCGATTTTTTTAAGGGGTCATGGAAAAGTCAATTCAAACCATTGTAGCAGTAAAGTGTGTTGTCGCTGTAATTAAAATACAAGTGTCGCAAATAAAAATTAAGCATGGAGTCAACGCTCTAGGAGTCACATTTGTCGTGATCTTTTCTCACCCTATTGCATCGATAGTCTAGTGAGTGCTTGAGAAAATCATCTTCAGTTAAAATTGGAGCTTGGAGACATGAAGTTAGGAACTTTGAATGGAAGCGTTACATCGGTCTAATTCCCTTAGAATTTCGTTTTTAGGATATACATAATATGTGTAGTTTGAAAAATGAGTCATATTCATAATGTGTGTAGTTTTCAAATAGCCGAGTCATTACGAGCTTATAGGAGCTGACTTCACGCAAATTGTGGTGTTGTTCTGATTTTTATACCCTTCACGGATGTGATAGGGTATATCAACTTTGCCAGGAAGTTTCCAACGCACTGAAGGAGGCATCCCCGACCATATAAACTATAAATATATTTTTGGTAAGTATATGAGACGATTCGGTTAAGCTTTGGCCGCCTGTCTATCTGTTTCTTTGCAAACTAGTCCCTCAATTTTAAAGCTATCGAGCTGAAACACGGAGCATTATTTCTATTGCACGCTGTATATATGTCGGAACCAACGGAAACGAACAACTACGTCATATGGCTGCCATAGGAACGACCGGTCCAAAAATTCGTCTTTGTCAGAAAAACTTTTTTATTTCTGAATATATCTTTTTCAAATTTCACACTAGCCAATAGTATTTTGAGTCAAATCACTTTCTCAAATTGGTCGAAATTGGAGTGCTCTATCATATAGCTGTCATAGGAACGACCGTTCCAAAAGCAAGTTTTTGTTAGAAAAACTTTTTTATTTCTAAAGATATCTTTATCAAATTTCATATTATTCAATCATATTGACTGCCAAATCACATTCCTAAATTTGGTTGAAATTGACTAATGGAAGTATAAAAGCAAATGCAATTTCAGACAGTAAAAGACTTTAGGTTGAATTTTAAATGTAAGTTTTCAAATTGGAAGAAGTATCACAAGAGAAACACACAACGCACCTAAGTAAATTAGAAGCATTACTCAAGAAGAAGAACAACAAGACAGAGGCAAGATCCTTACACAATAACATTCAAAATAAAGAATTTTTCTTCAGGTTTATTAACATCTCAGGCATTGAGTTCACTTCTTCTGAAACTGAACTATTGGGAAAAGGACAGAAGTTCTCTCCCGTACCGGATACTGGAGATAATATCAGAAACATTCTGGCGGTTCACTCCGACTTTCTCAGAAACGAAAAAGACATCCCGGATTCCAACCTTATGCGAGAACAATTAGCGAAAACAATTTCATCGCTCAAGATTGTCCTCAAGAAAACCAATGCCGAAACAGTATCACTTGGTGAAGACGACCCACAGATGTACGAGTATAATTTCCTCAGTGTACCAATCGAGAATCAGCCCTCCCAAAATTTTTGCGGTTGATAAACTTCTGAGTAATGTTACGGCAGTGGCGTATAATACCGCCCTTCAGGAAAGACTATCACCTATGCTACACAACATCACCAACACAGGCGTCCATGGGTTCTGGGAAGAAATCAAGGGTACCATCAAAGAGGTCGCAGAGAAAATCGTGGGATATAAAGCCCGGCGAGAGCGATATGACTGGTTCGACGAAGAATGCAAAAATTCACTTGACGCGCAAAACGGGGCCTACAGACAATGGATTGAACGAGAAACCAGAGCCAAAAGTGAAAAATATGACCAGCTACGGCGAATATCGAATAGAATATTTAGACGTAAGAAACGTAAATACGTTGACGAGTAATTGCTGAATATTAACGAAACCTTAGCTAATAGGAATACCAGACAAGCGTACAAATTAGTAAATTCAATTAAGAACGAATATCAACCCAGGACTAGCCTTTGTAAGGACAAGGATGGAAACATCATCAGCGACACCGATGGCATCAAAAATCGATGGGCCTCTTAACTAGAAGGGTTTCTGAACCTACCGTCTAACATCCCCACACAAGAAGCTCTCAACGATATTGTTGATCTAGGCCCACCCATGCAACCTCCGACAGTAGAAGAAGTTCATATCGCGTGGCGATCACTAAAACGAAATAAAGCGCCAGGCTCTGACGAGATTCCAGCTGAAATTCGGTGGAACGGGTCTAGTTAATGCCATACATCATGACACCCTTCACGCTTCGCGTGAAGGGTATCGTACCTTCGGCAAGCTTGTTTTTTATTTTAAATGTAAGTTTTCGTACCTTCGGCAAGCTTGTTTTTTATTTTAAATGTAAGTTTTCATATATACTTTTTGTAGATAATTTGTCATTACATTTTTGAAGAAAATGAACTTATTGACATCTGAATTTTCTTTACAGAGATGCTTTTCAAAACTGCGTTATCTCTTACGCTCCGAAGAGACGATACTTCTGAAAAGCTCGCACTGTTTTGTTCCGCCCATTTACATATTATGGATGGGTATCGCCCTAATTGTCTCATCGTGTGGGATTTTTCTTTCAACATGCTGGCACTCTTCTGGAATATCTTCCTCGGCGTCTTCAGTATACCCAGTATCTTCTTCTGACATTGTGTCCTGAGGCGAAGTTCACATTCGCGGCAACGACTCTCGACGACTGCTCAAATATAAGTCGAGATACACAGCATTATGTTAAATGGGCGGATTCACATTCAATTGCTCCGGTTCTGACACGATCGACTCGGTCCGCAGGTAGAATTTTAGCAGTTGTCGGGAGTCATTGTCGCTAGTGTGTATTTCGCCTTATTCCACACTTCTACCTCGTGTTCAGTGAACTCAAACGGAATGAGAAAGTTTGAAAAATAATGATCTATTTATTCACATGTGGTTTATTGTCTGAGAAGATTATTCCAGCACTTTTCAATTACGTACTCAATTGCCCTAACCCCATGTGGGGCATGCGTCAACTGTTCCATGTGGCCCAGTTGACGTTTCGTTGGCATAAATTAGTTTCAGAGAATGCAGTTGCCAGCATGCACGTCCTGCGCATCCATGGCCACGAACGTCGTCGTGGACGGGATTCGAACCCCAAACGTCGGTAGTCAAGCATGAGACTGATGTCTCAATACACTGCGCTACCGGTCGCCCCAACAATTTATCCCAGGCAACGGACAAATTTAAAACTGCATCTTTAAGGGAAATTTTTTATTCAATGCATCCCTGATCCCGTCGTTTCCGTTTCTGATAATGTAGTTAGGAAGAAAAAATCGCAATTGTATTTCGAGAATCAAGCTGCAGGCAATACAACTACCAGCATCGGAAATCTACCGATTCCGGTAAAACAACGAATTGATTTGCCTTCACAGCTTGATATCCCAAAAAATTAGCCCAATTCGTTGGTTGGTATCCTAGTATCGTACAATCACTGACGTTAAAGGTTATTGCGCGCAAAAAGTTTCTTGTATTGTAGGATATTTTGCACACTGGGGGTGACCCAAAAGTCCCTGAAACAAGAACAAATACAAAATCAAATCGAATTTGTTTCAATTTAGGTTGGGTTATGGCTATGTGACCGGGAATACAAAAAAAAAAACTATTGTGCGAAAAGGTTTTTTAGAGTAAACGAAAATCATATTGTTTCCATTACCCATTCGAAGACTCTCGAGAAAACGCACATGAAAGTTTCAACGTGTTCTATTTTTTTTAATGTAATGACTGCGGTAGGTTAGGTGGCGACCTTACGGCGCGCATAGACCGGATGGATCCATAGCAATGCCATATATCTACGGTACGTATTATGTGTTAGTGCCGGGTCTTTATTGAGTTCAAAAGTCTTCGTCGCATATGCGAATGTTAGAAGACTTTTCATGCTAAGGTCTGCAACTGCATTTAGATTGCGAAAGAAGTAGGCCCCTTTAATGTTTGTCCTTGTCTGGCATGACTGCGTTAGGTCGATGGGTAGAGCGTATATTTACCAGCCGAGAGGTCCCAGGTTGGATTCTTGTCACGAACATACTCGAACAGTCCTTCCGCCGTCCTGCGGTCGACTGAGCTGTAAATGAGTTTATTGATTTGATAAAAATTAATAGAATAAAGGCAGGATGTGCGTGATACTGACCATGTCACCTTCTAATGACCATTTTTCCGTAAAAACGGCAATGCAGTGCTCTACTACACTTCGCACCCTATATTCCGATTCGGAACGAAAAAGGGAACACATTACTTTTTACTTGAATCTGAATTATGCCGACATCTCCGCCTGCCTGGAAAATCCAACCTATAATTCAACAAAGATAGCATTTTGAATTCATCTCAGCATCAGCACATTTCAAGGCACATCTTCACGCATCAACGCATACATGTAATTTGTCGTGTAAATTTTCTCACCGACACTGGTTAATGACAATTTTAAGCTACTGAAGAAGATCTCCTCCTTCGGTCAACATACAATGTCATTTACTTTAACATATATGGCGTATATGCATATGCCAAGTCGATTACTCTGCGCCAAAGTGTAAGTATGTGGAAAAGTGCGGCCCACGTCAACAAGACAATCCAAGGCTTCAGTGTTGGCCTCGGACGAAATTAACATTCACGATCTTTGGTTAAAAAGATCATCTCTGCAGAGATCGTGTCTGTAGCCATGTGAAGCCATGTTGCGTTGTCTTCCTAGATATCATCCGGATAATCGCGGAATCGTAAAAAGATAGTCGCTGAAAAAATACAGCAAAACAAAGAAACCTTAAATCGCGAGCACGAATAGATCGTACCCGGCGTTTGACAACCTTCCAACATCCAACGTGATTTTCACAAGAGGACTATTTCGCAGGGACCTGTATACTACTTCACTCTAAGGCAGTCTTTCTTATCGCATGTATGAGCATAGTATGGCTACATTTTGTTCTAGTCTACAACTACAATGTAAGTATGTTGGGCTCTGGCTGAAGTACCATCACAGGAACCATTCCCGATGAATATTCATGACAACAGAACGTAAAGCTAAACTACGTTTGTGCTAAAATTAATCGAACAAGATGTTTATTTATTAGAAAGCCAGCCCAATCCATGTCCTTCCTGTGACTCCTTCTAATTTATGATCTTGGAGATGACTCGGAACATCTAGCTACATAGGCAAAAGTCTAGTTTAGGCTGGGACTCGATAACGCAAAATATTTACCTGTATTACTATGCATAGTATACGAACGTATATAGGTAGATAATGTTGCCACTGCTGTTCAATGCACTATTTTTGGATAAGTATTTGTTTCTTTTTTGTTTGTGTTTTAGTTGTTTTTCTGTCAAAAGTGATAAAAGCAGAATGCGTATATTTTGCCTGGAACTTGAAAAACTAAATGCAAATCTTTCAAATATACGTTACAGCGATTTATTTATAGTATATCTCAAAAAAAAAAAACCCTGTTGTAAAAAATTCCCTGCCAAAAAACTCCTCAGCCATATAAAGGATTGAATTTACTAGTGAAAACTTAAAATTATCGCGAAAGGAACTGTTTGTGCTTGTCTCGTCGATTCACCGCCGAACGGATTTATGACAAAATGACAGTGGTAATGACAACGATGTCTTTCCGATAAAATTATCGATAGATATTGTAGTTGCGTGCGGATTATGCTGTAAGCTCTTATGCCAAGTACTGTTGTCTTCTCGCCTAAATCTCGTTTTAAAGCTCTCGCCTTATGAAAGACTAATGCGAGCTATAGGCGCACGTACTAATCCGCCAGATTGGTCGGACGTCAACAACTGGTACGCGAACCATATTCATACAATTTTACTCGAGAAAAGTAGTCAAACGAGTCATTCTCTACCGCCGCGACGCGCTCCGCATAAGTGTACAGAGGCAGCTCGCGCGACTACCTTTTCTGATCCTATATTGTAGTTGTTGTTTGGGTTGGCTGTGAGTTGGCGTCGAGCTCGTTGCTCAAAACAACGAACCGACTCATACCCGACGCAACAAAAATTTCAATATAGAGTCCGACCGGTATTTGAATAGGCGAATTGTTGTGAATGAACGATTACAGTGTGTGTCGAAATATGTACAATATGGTCTGCTTATTGACGAATTTTCCAATGCAGAACTTATAGGCACGATGTTATATACGTGTACATGCACGTACATACCTAAGTAAACGATGGTTTGTAGTTTTGCTATAATAAAACAAATGAATAGCTTGGGTTCCAATGCAAATATATTTATTTGGTGTAGACACTAGTATTTCGGAAGCAACTTGCTCCCTTCCCACATAATTCCATAGTGCTTAATTTTACATCTACCTACCTGTTGCCTAATACATCTCTTCTTGTTATTTCTATATACTGGTCTTATATTTGATTTGCAAATCTGCCTGAGTTATCTTTATGACACACTTAATCAATCTCGTCGAGCAATTACCCTCGTCCGTGTTCAGGGTTGAGTTTTGTCGCCTCGCAGAATTTCTAGGCTTTCCCATGGATCGAGCGTAGAAATTTTCTTATGTTGTCGTATTATTTCAACATTATCGAAATCTATGTGGTGTCCTTCTTCAAAAATATGGGATGCCACTGATGATCAAATCCATTTTCTTCGTGTCAGGCGCCCCGCTTCCTTTATGTGCTCATTAAATCTTGCTCTGACTAATCGTTTTGTTTGGCCTATGTACCATTTGTCGTATTCTGGGCACGTTATCCTATATGCCACTCATCCCCTCCTTAGTAAGGTCTTTTTCACTGCCTAGTTTGTGTTTCAGCGCCGAGTCGCGGCTTGATCCGAACACTTGACAATTATATTTATGAAGGAAGTTTTTAATTATGTATAAGTATAGTATAATAGCTGGAAGTTTTATTTTAGTCTCAAATTGTAGATAAATTACTCTAGTTTAATAAAGTTCTGCAAAATTTCTTGTAATACCAATTTAGGAGATACTAAAAAGAAACAGGACAAGTCAAACAATTAGGCACATTTTCAACATGGTGGCGGGGTCCGCGGTGAAAACTCCAATTTTTAAACAATGTATCAACTCAAACAATATATCAAAAAACGAAACCACCCTGATTAAAGCAACCAGTGTTAGTGTCACTATACACAGTCGAACTCGAACACGAACCTGGTCAAATGTCCTCTGACACACACACACACACTTCACATGGATGTGAAGGAAACCGGTCTACTTGTACTAGGTTCGTGTTCGAGTTCGACAGTGTATGGTGACACTTATACACGGCAACATCCATCAGTACGACCTGGACCGGACTCGATTCATGAAATTGATTTTGATTTGATTGATTCATGAAATTGTAAGCGTTCTTAAACTGCAACAAGTTACAGAGCTCCAGGAACGACGAGAGTGATAAAAACAATGAGATATAGACGAAGATAAGGAAAGACCTGGCGGCGCACAGTGCGTCGAAGTGATCAAAAATCAGTATCTTAAGAACTGTGCAACCGATTTTGTTAAAATTTCGCACGAATGGGGAGCTATACATAATCTTTAAACTGCATAAATTTGATTAAGATAGATGGTCGCAGTTTTGATATATTACGAAAAGTGTGAGTTAAATTTGCTGTAATTAGGAGGCTGGTGGTAAAACGTAATATCTTTTAAATGGTAACACAGAATATCTCAAATTTTCAAAGAGATGCTATGCACATATTGCACTTTACTATATTTCAGAAAGATTAAATGTGGCGTTTGTAATTTGTAATTTAAATTCCGACGATTTTGCAATTTTTGTTTTTATTGTATACCAAATACCTAAGGTTTGGAACCTTTTGAACATTTAAAAGATAGAAAAGCTTGTTATACATAAGATGAAGCATCAGTCTTAATAAAAAAAAGACGAAATATGAATTTTCTGAAAATAGTTTATTTTATAAAACAAAATAACAAAATTATATAAATAAAATAATACAAAAAATGAAATATCAATCTTCGTCGCTATCTTCTAATGCTAATGCATTCAGGTGGAAATCAGCAATGGGAAATGTTGGACTTGTTTGGATTTCTTTTAAATAATAAATAACATGTGCGTCCAATTTCTCTTTACTTTAAGAGTTCTTTGGGATGCTATAAATGGATCTGAAGCCAAAAGCAATATCATTAAATCGGTGTTCGAACTGCTTCTGCAGGACTTACGTGTGTGAGACAATCGATGTCGCCTTACTTCTTTATGACTTGCTTCCAAAAAATCCTCAGATAGACTTCCTATTGGCAAGTGGAAGGAATCGATTATATCACATCCGTGCATGAGAACTTTGTGGACGCTGCTAGGCATGTAGTACCATGAATACAAGTCCAAATATATTCTCCTTGTTTCGTCCAGCAGCGTCTTAAATCTATCGACATGAATACTTACACCACTTGCAAGTACTCTTAATATGATGGAGAATTTCTTTATTAAATTTTCATCCACGCCTGTTATCCTGGAACTTAACTCAGGATTGTAAAAAAAAAACGTCTTACCGTGTCTCCGTGGAGCCAAACCCTTGCTTGGGTTTATCAACGAGAAGACCCATTGTCGACTTAAATTCTGCTTGAATCCTCTTCTTATTATCGTCTACAAGTTCCTTATGCTGCGCTCCCCGAACTTGCCATGTCTTAATAGGTAGACGGTAACCTATATGCAAAAGACACTCGAAAAATCGGATCCAGCAGTGTAGCGTTGATAAACCGAAGCGATAATGCTCGATATTAGGCGGTCGCATTGCAACTTGAGTCGTATTCATTTCCTTTGGGGTGGCTCCACAAATGTATTGTAGCAATTTGAAGATGCATTCGTGTTCGATAGTATGTTGGTAATACTACCATCTATCATCGTGAAATGCATGTTGAATTTGACTCGGAATAGCTGACCTTTCGACTAGCTAGCTGTGACATTTTACAACATTTATTTTATTACTCCGCTCGAATTTTCATTCGTTACGTTAGCTGATGCTTTTAGCACCTAGAGCGTAAAAATTAAAGTGTATTCTTTCGTTATATCCTTATTATTCTTTTATTTACTTTTTTTCCGGTCCCGCTACTCTAACTCTAAGCACAATACTTATTTTACCTATAAAATATAAAATTTTGTCCGTAATTAGAACTTTTTAGTAGTTTTAACATACATATACATATTTACATGTGTTACAAAAGCGGTTTTCACGCATATAAATTACAATTACGCCCCCAAAATCACTCGAAAGTACCTATAGATAAGCGAAATAATATATATAATAAAAAAAACTTTAACCCAGTTGAACCGATATGTCTTGTGTATTTGTTTCCTTTTATGGGTATTTCTTTTTAGAATAAATAAACTTTTTATAGTTTATTAAATTATTATTTTTTATTTATTTATTTATATTTCAGACGGTAAGCACCTAGTCCTTGCAACAAATGTGCAATTTTCTCTGTATTATTAATTTTAAGGAATCTTGAAAAATATTCATTGATTTTTTAAATGTGACTTATCCCACAAAAACGCCAATTACGCTCAAAAAGGCAAAAAAAGGCAAACCAAAACTACTTAGAATGAAAGAATATATATGCATCTGACAGAAACCGTCAACCACCCAAAACGTTTTGTGACGTTTTTTTTTAATCCTTACTCAAAGTTTTATTTTAATTTTAAATAATTGTGCTGTTTTTTTTTTAACATTTTTTAATTAAAATTTTTTTTTTTTTGTCTTTGGGTGTAAGCCTGGGGCCTGGTCTATTGGGAAAATATAACTTTAGGTAGCCAGGACTTCACCGAAGCTCAAAACGCAATTTTCACCTCATAGACCCTTTTTTCAATATTTTCAATTTTTCGAATTTAGCACATAATATTACTAAAACAAAGAAAAGCAAAATTTTTCAAACATCATTTTTAGGAGCTCCAACATGTTTTCTTAAAGATAGGTTACTTTCAAAGCCGGACAAAAATAAAAAATTTTCGATTTTTGGCTATGGAACGACGCACTGTGCGGCGGCACATGTGATTTTAATCTCCAACAAGCAGATTACACTACAAACATTTGAACAAAATTTCAATGCTCGAGCTTGATTTTGTCGAAAGTTATCATGCCATGCCAATCGAATCAGGAAGTTACCCTGACCATTTATGTATACACATCGCTATAATGGAACTCCTCGAGCATAAAACCATCGCAACGTACCGCAGGGCAAAAAGTGAGGTGCGTTCCAATTTTCGCTGTTGCATTTATTTTTTCGTTTTACAAGGGTTAAGGGGATCAATCCCCCCATGACGTCTTATATAATATGTATAAGAACTAAGTAACATTTGAGCTTAGTCATTGAAAATATGCGAATTAGAGATGTGCTGAACATTCTGCTTTGAAATGTCAGTACATACTTCTTAAAATTGAAGCTTTGTTCATTGTCGTTTGTCGAAAAGTGCCATCATAATTAGCATTTGTCTTCATATAACAAAAACATTTTGATATTATAAGGAAGCTAGATTTAAAAAATAGTAGATTTAATTTTCTTTTGTATTGTTCATACTAAAACTAATAAAGAAATTAGCGAATCTTAAATATTGCTTTCGAACTAAAATCCAAAAGCTTGACTAGAAGTAAGTCATCCTAAAAACCTAAACCATTTAAGACCTTACCATTAAGCATAAGCCACTTGAAGGATATCTTAATTCTACGATACTTTAAAGCTATTTTCGATTTTTCATCAGCGAAAATTTATAGTAGAAAATAGTCGATGAAGCTTGTAAATATTTGGCGTCCAATGTGGGATGGGTGTGATTTCATCACGTTAATGACTCTGAAATGGGCCATCAAAGTAGACGCGTGTCACTGTTAGTCACGAGACGCAAAAATCAATACCTTTTTGGACCTAAGCATCAAACTTACGTTAATTTAACTTAAGGTTACCATAAGCTACCTAAAGGTTACTTCATAGTTTTTTTTTATACTACGTCAGTAAATATTGGCAGTTGAAAATGATCGAAATTTAGTCGAAAAGGCTAGAACATATTCGGCGGCCAGCGTGGGGTCAGTGTGATTTCATCTAGTCAATGAAATCGAACTCCAACAATGTTATTGACGAGACCTTTTTAGACCTTTCCTTAAGGATAACTTATGATGGTAGCATATTGTTCAATTAGGAAGGAAGGCTGCACTGACCAAGTTGTGTACGATACTGGAGTACCATGGACTGAGAATTAGCATACCTAAGACTGAGTATCTTTGCTGTCCTTTCTCAGATCCAGAGAAACCGTTGCCAGATATCTACATTAAAGGAGAGCAGCTGAAGTCGGGTACAAGGTTCAGAAGGAAGCTACCTGCGATGATGACATCAAACATCGCATCAGTGTTGGATGAAGTGGTGAGAAAACTCTGGAGTTTTCTACGACAAGAAGATGCCACGAAAGCTCAACGGCAAGTTGTACAAAATGGTCGTTCGTCCCGCACTCATGTATGCGTCTGAATGCTGGACTATGTTCTATATAAGACATATGAAAGTAAAATGACTGCGACTGAGATGAAAATGCTACGGATGTCAACCGGTGTGACCAAAAACGATCGCATCAAAAGTACCTACATCCGAGACAGCTTGTTTGTTGAGCAATCGATCACTGAAGAGCTCGATGATCGTCATATGGATTGGTATTGCCATGTTCTAAGGCGTTCGCCTGAGAACACAGTCATGAAGGCACTATCAACGAATGTTCCATTTGCTGGACCCAAACCCCGAGGCAGACGGAAACACACTTGGATCAATCAGATGAAAAAGCAACCACAACGCATTAATCTCGGCGATGATACGATCCAAGACCGAGCTGCCTGCAGAAGGAAGCTAAGATTATACCGCCAAGATGGGCGACGTGCCAACATCACAGGCAAAGCAACGCAAAGTCGTAGAGTGGTATGAAAGTGCAACGAAGAAGTTCAATTAGAAAGGAAATTTCGCGCCTCTTCATAATGGCACCCTCTTTAAATGCACAGTCTGCGTATATATTAGAGCTGAGCCTACTGCAAAGTGCTAACCATGTGGTGATAAAATACATATTATCAATGACTTGTTAATTGCCTCGACCCCTCCAGGGGCATGGGCGCGTCCACAGCTCTAGCATTACAATACCTTGTTGACGTTTCGATAGCATTCTACTTTTCGGAAGTGCAGTTGCTAGCATGCACCTCAATGGCTTGATAAATGCTTAATGAATCTCACAGCTTCCCCGATGGATCAAGGCAGCACCTGATCACCACCAGTTTAGTTATGCCGAATAAAATGCTGGTTATAAGCTCATCTGTAGCTCGGATTAGCAGTGGCCAACTCCACTCAACTCAATTCCCAAGGCTCGAACATAGATACAAGATTAGTATTTACAATTAATTATATCCTTCACGGATGTGATACGGTATATTGACTTTGTCATGAAGTTTGCAACACACAGGAGGAAGCTTCTCCGATCATAATAATATTCTTGGCCAGTATGATGAGACGAGTCGATTAAGCTTTGTCCGGTTGTCTGCAAACTAGTCCCACAGTTTCAAAGCTATTATGCTGAAATTTTGTACGAAGCCTTATTTCTATTGCATGCTGTATATATGTCGGAACCAACGGAATCGGTTCATTACGTTATATGGCTGCCATAGGAACGACCGGTCCAAAAATTAGTCTTTGTGAGAAAAACTTTTTTATTTCTGAAGATATATTTTTCAAATTTTACACTAATCAATACTGTTTTTAGCCACATCACATTCCCGAAATTGAAATTGGACTACTCTATCATATAGCTGTCATAGAAACGACCGTTCCAAAAGCAAGTTTTTGTTAGAAAAACTTTTTTATTTCTGAAGGTATCTTTACCAAATTTCATATCATTCAATTAAATTGACTGTGAAACCACAATTTGGTTAAAATCGGCTCACTATTTCACATACGTTAGGAACGGTGAAGGGTATCATACTTCGGCTAGCTAGCCGGGAATCGAACCCGAAAGGCCCGTAAGCAAACATGAGACTGATGCCTCAATACACTGCGCTACCATCATCATCGTGGCGCGACAGCCCGACGTAGGGCCTTGGCCACCTGACACTGCGCTACCGGTCACCTAAATACTTTCGAAATATTCTTACCCTCGTCATTTTTCCCACTCGCCCCACGACGAAAATTGGCCCATTTCCGACCAATTTTTATCAAAAAGACAGTTGTGGATGGTCTTTGCGTTAATGTTCACTTAAGAATAGTTTGTTAAAATTCTTCCCCTAGCACATATTAAAAAAAATGTAGTGCCTACAATATATCCCCTCCCCCCGCCATTTACGTCGGGGCGAACACTTTCAGTTTTTCCCTCTTGTTCATCCTCGACGATTTTGTGCAGGAGTATGGATATCTACAACAAGAACCACACACAAACAGATTCGATGAGTTTTAGTGCCACCACACACTGTCGAACACGAACCTGGTACAAACATCCCCTGATATATACACACACTTCAGATAAACGTGAAGAAAACCGGTCCACTTGTACCAGGTTCGAGTTCGACAGTGTGTGGTGACACTTCGATTTTTCTTCGATTGCCGTCATACGGAACTTTCATCCGCAAAAATTCATACATTTTCGAAATCAAAATTTTTGCGGGCAACTGAAAATTTGAAGGCCAATTTTTCGTAAAAAAATATCTTGACAACGGCAAAGTTTTGTGCAAAAAATTGAACTTCAAATTTTGAAACAAAAACAGAATTTGCTCAAAAAAAAGTGCAAAAATTGATCTTCAAATTTTTGAACAAACATTTGTGAACATTTTTATTAGTATGAGGTGCCTATTAGTGTCACCATACACTGTCGAACTCCAACTCGAACTCGAACATGGTACAAGTGGACTGGTTTTCTTCAGGTTTATGTGAAGTGTGTGTGTGTGTCTTGAGAGGACATTTGTACCAGGTTCGTGTTAGAGTTGGTGTTCGACAGTGTATGGTATACCTATACTTACGCCTAACGAATTAGAGGATAAAATTGCTTACAATGTCACTGACGTCCCAAACTCAATAATTAATTACATCCACGAATTGCATAAGTAATCCGATTACATTCTATTAGAACTAGTTAAAGATACTCGTAATTACTCAATACTAGAAAAAAAAAATACGTCAATCAGGATTCGTATATTGAATTATTATTCCTTTACAACGCATTTTTCGCAGTATTCACATAAACCAGCTCATGTCTAACTAGATGTAATTGGCTATTTGTATTAGTTGTCGTTTACGACCATTCCATCGAGAGCTATCGACTGGACTTTCAATTCAAATCAAACGTTGGCCTATAGACTTATTGGTGTGTGGTATCTTTTGATTGACACCCCAATGGTGGGTCGGCTGATTGATCTATGTTGACAATTTTCATATACGTACTACGAGTATATGAAAATTGTCAACGTAGATTTCGATTTGACCAACCATTAAGAAACGACTGGACCAGGAGAAATACTGACTTTGGTTATTTGAATAATAAGAAGAATAATTTGACCTCTTGGATTAAAGTTTGGTCCACAACATTTTCAGGTAGTACAGTAGCTTTGATATTGATAACAACGGGAAATTCGAATTACATATTTGATTTCAAGAAATTTCAATAACATATTAATATTATTCTGGAAATCAATACAGACTTGTGTCCATCAGTACACGCCAGAAACGAAACAGCAGGCGAAGCAGTGGGTGGAAGCCGGTGGTTCAGCGTCAGAATAAGCGAAGTCAATCGCATCTACCGGAAAGGACATTGCCAGCGTGTTTTGGAATGCGAAAGGGATCCTCGTCTGGAACTATTAGCACACCCTGTGTCAAATACAAATTTTCATGACTAGCCGTCTCAATTGCCCACGATCGTCTTGAAATTATGACGGATCGCAAATTACTTCTTCGACGTAGCTAAGCTAAACGAACGAAAACTGAAATATTATAGTGCGGAGCATTGACATGAATGCAAATAAAAAGTTATTCCGAATGATGCTTATTTGACTACATCCTGGCGGCTCACCATAGGGAAGACAAATAATTAAACACTGCAAAAGGACACCAATATGGATTCAGTTGAAAACCCCATGCCTGATACATTTTTTCTTATACTCTAACTGGTTGCAAGAAGGAAAGCTCGTAGCCGTAATCTCATCGAATTCGACCACTTTGTGCAGTAAAATACAAGAAGGCGAATGAAAGAAGAGTCGACGCTAATTAAAATATTTCATCTTGAATGATTGTAGAATTTCATAGTTGTTTGGATATGGGGCGCCGTTGATTTTTATTTGGGTCTTTGATTTAGGACTACAGGGCTAGACGTTTAACCAGGCTTAATAATAGGGTACAAATTAAAAGAGCTCCGATATAGCTACCATAAATATGGCATGCACTTTTTAATGGTGTTGCCGTGTCATAAATATTAGTGCTTCTGTAGTGGTGTTTCGCTACTTTCTGAAATAATCAAAGGAGCTGCATATGAATTTCTTAAACAATATCAAAATTAATCATAGTTAGCTTGCCATTTAGTCAGATTAGAACAGAGTGTGTGAAAGAATGCAAAGGAGAATCGAATAATGGAGGTCTTACACTTTGTTCCTAGCTAAAAATTTACTTTTTGCCCGAAGTTGTTTGTTGTTTTTTTTTTTATTATTATTATCTTAACGCTGTAACATCACCAACCTATTTCCGGAATTTGCAGTGTACAAAAAAGATATCTGGTTCGTACGATGTTTCATTATTTTGCTCAGAAAAATATAAATTAATTCTTCAATTTTATAATTATAATCAATTTTCAATAAATCTAATCATTTGTATATGGTAAGGGTTGATTGATTGATAAATGAATATTTTAAATGTCCAAATACATAATCCAGTTTCTTTGCGGTGATTTAATCGAATATAGCCACGCGGCGCAGCGTTTCAGACACCGCCTAGGGAGTGACGTAGTTAGGATTTTGTTTCGGAGGGGTCCACACTTTCGATACCAGAAAGGCTAGTATCCTATATATAAGGTTCGTGTTTCTCCGCCTTATCGAGTGTATAGTTTAACCTAACGCTACGCAGTCTTTTTTCTCCTAGTTTGAGACAGAATAAAGATTCCCTTGTCCAACCACTTTTACTACTCAATTGCCCTAATTCCTTGTGAGGCATAGCGCGTCAACTGTTCCAAGTGGCCCATTTGATTCTTTAGCAGAATCTAGTTTCGCAGAATGCAGCTGCCATCATGCACCTCCTGCTCCCCCATTTAGCCGCCTACCTGCGACAAGTCGGGGGATGCTGTGGCTTATTATTACGCCCTGCACCACAGGGGGAAGACAACACAAACATCCATGGCCACGAACGTCGTCGCGGACGGCATTCGAGCCCGAAACGCTAGTAGCCAGACATGAGACTGATGCCTCTACGGACTGAGCTACCGGTCGCCCCCATGTATGTCACTGGTAGTGGAGTAACCGGGCCAGAAACCATTGTTGAACTACAGGTAAAAAAATATATAATCTCTATCGTCCCCGGAAGCCCTACGGACCTACTTTTAAGTATTACTTCGCGGTGAGGAGTTGACTAACTAGTTGCCACTAGGACGCACGGTTCTGCGGCTCTCCTCCTCCTTCCGGAGCTCTTTGTGAATGTGGCACAGGATACGACACACGGCCTCCCAATTTCGATATGATTGAATCATATGTTCCACAGCACATATTTCCCGCGCCTAGTACACTTCCCAGTTCCTCCTCCAGTTCATCATGTTTCTCCGTAAATCGCTGAGGAGCATATGCTCCGAGTCTTCAGCTAGTCACGTACATTCCGGACAATTCAGCGAGTCGCCCAGTCAGTCCCCATTTTTTGTAACGAACTGTGCCAAGTTGTGCTTTAGTTTCATCCACAACTCGATTTGCGGGATGAGTGTAATATGCACGTCCATCAACCTTTTGACGATTCATCCCACTGCTCCTGCCATTTTCTTTGAAAGTCGGTTTTCCCCTTCCCTTTATTCCGATCATTTCACTGGCGACGTAGGAAGTATGATCTGAATATACATTTTTAGTAGACGAAACCAAACAACTTCAGGAAGGCCGACTTTTCGAGTCGAGCCGTTTCCTGATTGGGTCAGTGATGTCGTTAACTTACTTTCTATAGCTTTTCTGCTATAGACTGAAATTTAATCCCCGAAGTGGTTATTTCCTAATATATCAACAGTACTCTAGCTTTTTTAAAATTCAACCTCAGAATTAATTTATACTTTCTGCTGATTCGAGATATCATACGAACGCGTTATGGACTATAGCTGAATTATAAGATACATTTTGAGTGAATATCGTCCATGGAATGTTACTCTTAAGATCTCAAGATTAAGGATATGTGACAGAATCGAAGGCCAGGCTCTCATCAGAATGTTACTAAAACCAACTCCATCCCGGACAATGAATGCTCGAAGAAATCTGGTTAATGTTCTGTCAGGAAAATTGTTGTTGTCCTCCATTGCAAGGAAGCGAATGTTTAAGAGCGCTAAGGTGAAAGGCAATTGAAAGAGAAACGTCGAACTCCTGAAACGTTGTAGTTAAGGGCGGTCGCGCAGAAAAACAATATCCTCCAACATTTAACATGGTCGAAAACCATAGCATAACTCTCTCACTGCAGAGTGAAACAACGTAAGTATGTACAATATAACACTTTAGATTCTTTCATAGTGCATAGCTTCCAGACTATACTTTAAAAAGTGGACGGTTCACAAAAGATTTTTATACTGGGTTACTGATCGCATCAGCATACTTCAATATAACGGACGGTTTGGTGAGCATCCGAAGATGCCCGTAGGGACGGAGCCTTAGGTAGCATAATGACCGTGAAGGTTAGGCCGTGCCGTCTAGCGAATAAAAAGGCCCCTCAACGAGCAAAGCAGCGACGTATGCTTGCTGTAGCTCTGTTCGGGAGATGTGGGCGGATTTTTCGCCGCTCGTTGCCCCTGTCCTTAACGTATTAACAAAAAATTCATAGGCCTAGGGAAGACAACACATACAGGGGATTTAAAAATGGAAAATAAAAAAAAAATAGTCGATAAGGATGGAATGGTTGGCGGACGGATCAGACGCCCACGCGGTCGCATCTGGGTCCGGGTGTAATGGGACCCTCGGCCTCTGGTTTCGTATCACCAATAGATCACTACTCATCAGATGCTGCTTCGATCTGCCGGTGGAAGGAGCACTACCAGACCAGACTACCAGATATGGTTCATTAAAATACTCTTAAATGAACCGGTTGACGAACAGCCAAGACACCACAGCCTCGAACACTCCCTTCTGTGGTTCGGAGACCTTTTACAAATAAATTGCATGGCATATAGTGGGAGTGCACAGAGGCTACCGGCCACTGGTATCTCTGGGATCAGATCTTCTTAACCGTTACAGCCAAACCAGAATAATATCAGAATTATGGGTGGTGTTCTAATTGGACTTACCTGAGAGGGAATCTTTAGGCATAAGACAAGGGCATGGTGGAGAACAGTAGCTGCTTCTTCTGCGACGGTACGGATAAATCGTCACTGGATATTCTCTTTCAATGTGTGGTCGGGTACGTTTTGGTGTTGGTTTCCTCGACTCGGAAGATATCACATCGACCCTACTAACTTCATCAATAAGCTAAATCGACAGGCTTGGGGTGACAGGTAGCTCAGTGCGTAGAGGTGTCAGTCTTAAGACGGCCTACGTTACGGGTTCTAGTCCCGTCCACGGCGTTCGTGGCCATGGATATTTGTGTTGTCTTTCCCTGTAGCAATATCTCCCGATTTGTCACAGGTAGGCCGCTAAATGGGAGGAAGAGGTGCACGTTGGCAACGCGTATCGTCCTAAGGGCAAATGAGTATAGATTAACTCACTGATTAGAAGCAAGTACTTTTCAGAATTTTTCAATATTGTAGTATGTTTATTTAGAACCACAAAATTTTGGGAGGGGTTCGGACCTCCTGAACTCCTCCCCTAGCTACATCACTACGCCCAGGAATCATGGTATACGAGTTTCACCAAAAAAGCACAAATGGAGTCTAGCTTCCTATATGCGATTGTCCAATTTTCATGCAATCATCGTAAATATTAGTATAAAGCTCCCTCACCTCAGGCGCTTTTTTGGGGAAAATGATGTACAAAAAGCTGGAGTGTTTGCGACGGTTTGGTTACGTTATAAGTTCCATGGCTAGAACTGTCACGATCGTTTCTTTGTCATGCAGGAATACGAAAATGAGAAATATGGCAAGCCTCTGAGGGTGGGTTTGGCGGCTGTAGATGGTTAAATTTGGCGAAAAACCCTGAAAATTACGTAATTTTGAACAAGTTTGCCGCTTTGTATTACGAAAGATACTTATTATTCAAGATATTTTTGATGTGTAAACATCTTATGGCGCGTATTTAAGGGTAAAGAATTAGTTGCAATTCAATATTTGTGAAGTATCTGAATTACTTCGTTTCTAGTAAAGTGAGGTCAACGCCTTTCAAAAATTCAAAAGCTTGTAGCGGCTGGGACATTTCAATATTATCCGTAAGGAGATGTATCCGTTAGGAGAGTATTGTTTTACTGTACCTAATAATATTCGTAAAATGATGTATTTAAATCAGATGAAACCGGAATGTAGACGGCTGCGCCTGCGATTTGAGTGTTTTGTAGTTGTCGCTTTTTTGGATGTAAATATCGGCTCCTTACTCCTATTGGTACCAATCACACAGACAAAAACACCATAATTAAAATATCTTACCCATGATTTAGTATCTCGCATGCCAACTCATAAAAATGCCTGCATTTCTACGGAGCCACCTCTCACAACTAGAGTATAGTTCTTTGTATGATACTCTTACAAGAGTCTTATGAGATACTTACGTGTCATTAGGAGAGTTAAAGTTTTGCTACAAGATAAAATAACTTTCAGAAAGCGCGCCGTTTCATTCTTATAAAACTGCCATATAACTTTTATAGTATTCTAGTAGAGTTAAATCACAAGATTAGAACTCATCATGCGGGCTCTTATACGACCCGAAAAGAGTCTTAAAAGAGAAAAATTGCTAGTTGGTATGGTCACTTTTACAATGTAGCCAATAAATAATAATAATAATAATAAATAAATAAATACAGTCGTTTCTATTTCTATATAGCAATAATCTCCGTAAGGTTAGTTTTTTACTAGACGCGGTCGAACGAGGATCGTTGGCGACGTGCAATGAAGCGACCATCACGGAGCACTATTTGTGTGTATTTCATACAGAGATGTTTTGCTACAAGCTACTACACTACGGCTAGCGATTGCATTGTATAATCGCATGCCTTGAGCAGTCGCATGGCAAAAGAGATACCATCGCGCTTGCAGTGTATGTCGTTTGGTTGAAGATAGGTTCCTTATGCATTGCTTTCCGCATCGCGAACGATCGTCGCCAAGTCGCGTCTACTAAAGCAAGCCTTTATCCTTCATCGCGGACCTCACATCAGCGACTATATCGAATTTTATCAACGTACATACCCGTGCATATCTACATTTATTAAGTTACATATTTGCTTTTCATTCATCTCAGCTTGATTGAATGAAAGCTATCATAGGACAAACCCCTAAAATATAACAACCCGGGAGCTTGTCTCTCCTACATCACAAGAGTGAATTACTAAGCTTTGATATACCGCTCATTAGCGCATACCAGATGATTCGGTATAATAAATTTATAGTAGAGCTACCATTTTTGATCGCCTGTTCCCAAAAATCAAATTGGCCTACACACGAGGTCTTCCACCGTTCTGTCCATCTTTCCATTCTATATCTGTTCTTACGTACACACTTCACACCGTGGGTCCACACACGGCGCGGCGTACCTGTCTCTCGATGTCTACCACCTTACCTTTTCGTTGAACTGACTACAGGAACCGATTATATTCGATTAGCCGTGGATCGTTTGATTGTGAAGTACGAGTATCATATTGGGTCCGCCGATGCATAAGAAACATTCGAAGACGTGTAAGTAATGGTTCACGTTGACGTGGGAATTAGGGATGGAATTTCAAATGATTTTCATTTGTACATGTTCGGAGTTGTCGTGGTGTCCTTTGTTAAAATTAATGACGGTGCATGTTATTAAAGCGAATTAATAAAATTCTCTATCTGAACTGGCAGGTATTTATACAGAAGTCTTCTTTATAGCAGGAGCGAATCGTGCTACTCTAAATACTCGTCTACAAAGGTAGACGAACACACACTATTCACGTCTGTTTCACATTTGATTTCCCACATCGTGTTCAGATTTTTGATTCCATCTCAGTAGCTGCTTTCCAGAACGCCTTCCCGAAAATTCGATTGGAAACACATTAATTTCGTGCTTCACGCATTAAAACCACTTTGTAGTTCACTGCTATTTTTTTATTTGTACCTACGATTGACTGTGTCCAAATCTCTTTTCCTGTAACCCATAATCGGATCATAATATCGCAATCCTGTAGGGTCGTTGAATGTTGTAGCATAATACCAGTCAACATTTTGTCAAATCGCGACGATACGTCGAGTTAATTGAAATTTAATCCGCTCAAATCTTGAAAATGCCATATTTTCATAACACAAAGAAGAATGTGATAATTATATTCTGACATTTATTTTAATTTGTTGGCCAAAAGTTCTCTTACACAATCAAGATACTTGCCAAGTGATGACAGTTTATTAATTAAAAACGGAACACAGAATGAAAACCAGATAACACGAGGGTCATTAACTGTCCATTGGCAATTTTCGGGGACAATGTTGTTAGCGTAATGCGTGTCGTTCTATTCTGTATCTAAGGAAAAACGGATATTAGAAACTAGAAAGTTTCTTTTGTCACATCTGTGTTGAGGTTTAAAGAATAATTAAAGCAAGGAAACGCATTTAACGAGGGTAACACTCTGTTTTCGAAAAAAACCCTTCCTTCGTTTTTCGTTATGCTTTTTTTGCTGCTATTGAGAACTGCCCTGTTACTCAAAGAAATGCGCCTAATATTATTTTTTTATACGTAAATATAAATATAAACACTATAATGAACTTAACTACTACAACCAGTTTTCCTTAACCCCTAATGGGGCATTGCGCGTCAACCACTCTTCCGCGCCAAGGTACTCTGTTCTGGGCAATGGATCTCAACTCCCAAAACGACTTAAGGTCTAAACACACAGTCCCCGTTCCAGGGCAGCACCGTAGCCGTCCGTATATCAGGGGCATGACCGGACATTGCAAGCCCATCACTACACACGACTCAAGGCTATCTCCGCGAAAAAAAACTCATCACTCCTGCCCTTCCGGATTTACGGAATGTGTAGGTAGAAATTGGACTGTTCAGTCGGCCGGATACACAATCGAAAATCGATCTGGGAAAAATGTTCATTCCAGGCTTTTCACCTCCGGAACACTTTTTAGTTTACTTAAAAATGGGAGAAAGAGTTGACGTTTTTGGCTCTAGTCGGTTTCGTCGTAAATGTATTTAAAAAAATTAAAATAAATAAAAAAAATTGTTCGTAAGTGATGGCCCAAAGATTGATTACAAAAAAGTGTTAAGTTTTCGCACATAAACCTGCTGTCCCAATTGAAGTTTGTGTCTAAAGATTAGCAAAAATTATTATGAGAATGGACGAAATTACTTTTCTAAAGTTGCTAGAACTAGTTAAAACCTCTCATTCAAGAACAAAATACAGTCATGCGAGAGGCTGACGGCAACATTGGCTTTTGACGACCGCAGAAGTTTAGAAGATCTCAAGTTTTGCACAATAATATCAACACAGGCCCTCAGTAACATCATCCTCATCATTTGATTGTCCAGAGTACGTAATTTTTCATTAGCCGCACATAGGCGGTTTTTTAGGGATTTGTAGTAAAAACAAACCCCTTATGAAATCGGTCAAACGTCCGTCTGTCTGTCTGTCTAAACAGAAAGACCGTCTTATCGATCCATTTTGTCGTTCAGACAAAACGTACGATAAGACGTAGCGTGTAAACAGTCGTCCGTTTTGTATGAACGACAAAATGTACCCTAAGACGGAGTGTCTAAACCACGATCTACGTGAATTTGATAATAAACAAAGAAATGCGTATACAAGCTTAATCAACACTTGTCGTCGGCGTTTGGCTGAAATAAAGGACATTTTAAAGTTATAGCAGGACCTCTCAGCACACTACTGAAAAACAGGACAAATCCTGCTAAATGCTAGCTAACCTAGTAAAGTTGTATTGCAAGGGTTTGTTGTATTTGTATTAGTTTAAATGTATTTTTGATTGTCGTCTTCTACCCTTCTAGACGAACCTAAACCAATTGAGTCATCCTCCAAGAACATCCGGTTATAGACACTGGCCCGTGTGTGCTGATTTACAGCACAGTCACTACACTAAAAGACATCGCTAGCGAACTTTTCAGAACGGAAACCATTAATTAGTGTACATAAATATTTTTAGGTTATTGCGCTACAAACCCAGCCACTTTGCAAAAATACGTCCTTCCTGGACGCTGGCTATTAGATGACTGAAATTTTTGATGATAATTATACCCTAGACTTTTAGTATAGGGTATATTGTTTTTATCACGACGGAAATATGTAACACCTTAAAGGAGGCTCCGGAGGTATGGCAATGTATATACATATATAAATGATCAGGGTCACCTCCTGATTCGATTTAGCCATGTCTGTCTGTCTGTCTGTTTGTCTGTCTGTCTGTCTGTCCGTCTGTCTGCCCGTTCGCACGATAACTTCCGATAGAAGGAAGCTAGAGCTTTGAAATTTTGGTCAAATATTGGAAGTATGATCTAGTTGGTATTGAAAATGGGCGTGATCAGTCCAAGAGAACGCCTACCTTCCCTACATATGTAAAATAATTAAATGTATATATAACTCCCGATTAAATAAACATGAAAAGCTCTAGCTTTAGTAGATTGCTCGTGAGGATGGAAAAATAAAATCGATCAATTGAAAACGAACGGCAATTTTCTTACAAAGAGCCCCGTACTACCCTACTTTTCGGGTTTTTTGTCTATAACTCTTGAACCAATTGATGTAGACACTTGATTTTTGGAATGCAACCCTGGGGTGGGTGAGAAGCTGCTTGAGTTCTAGTAAGTTGGGCATAATCAGATTAAAGGAACGCCTACCTCCCCTACAAATTTCAAAAAATTAAATATTAATTTAATTACGATAACTTTCGATAGAATGACACTAGCGAGTTGAAACATTGTTAGAATGTTGTTAGTAAGATCTACTAGGTTGGTATAAAATGGGCAAGATCCGACTCAACCAACACCTACCTCCCCTACCAATGCAACTTCAAATAAGCGATAACTTTTGACAGAATCAAGCCAGCGACTTGAAGTTTTGGTTAAATCTTTGAAGTGAGATTGGGTTAGTTGGCATTCAAAATGGGTTAGATCCGATCTAAGGAACCCCTACCTCCCCTAGAAATGAAACTTCAAATAAGCGATAACTTACGACAAAATAAAGCTAGCGACTTAAAATTTTGGTCAAATGTTTGCAATAGGATCCTGTTGGCTAATATCGAAAATTCGTAAAATACGTCTTACGAAACCCCTACTTCCCTTACGAATGAAACTTCCAATAAGCGATAACTTTCGATAGAGTGAAGCTAGAGACTTGAAATTTTGCTTAAATGTTTGTAGCATGATCTTATTTGTTGGTGGCAATGATGAGCCAGATCCGACCCAAGGAACCCTTACCTCCCCTACAAGTGAAACTTCAAATAAGCAATAACTTTCGATAGAATAAAGCTAGCGACTTGAAAAATTCGACAAATATTTGTAGAATGGGTTAGTTCATTGGTTTGGATAATGGTCAAGATCCTCCTGAATGATTGCGAACCTCTTCTATAAACTGATCATATAGGAAACTCACTTTTAATGCATATGGTCGTTACCAATTGGTACTTTTGGTATTACCACTAGGTCTGTACAAGTCTAGGGTATATACGCTTCGGACTCCGGGCCGAAGCAAAGCCTCGATGGACCTTGACCTCTTATCTGCTACATTTTGACTACGCTGACCATAAAACGAGTATGCCCACTCTCCGACAAAATCGTTGACATCTGCGGAATTGCGTTAGATCTCGAGAAGGAGGCGAGCAAGGTTGGTGTAAAGATTAAACCCAACAACAGGACCAAAGCTCTTAGCCCGTCGTTGTCGAAAGGAAATACTATTTCTTTTGCAATCATATTAAATGGGCAGCCTTTAGAGAAGGTGGACTAATTCGTCTATTATTATTATTTATTTATTGCAGCTAATAATACCTTACAATTCCAGTACATAATACATCATACTTACTATCAGGGTAGCAATGTTGCCGAAATGGTGGTAAAAAGCAGGAGAAAGCTCGTCGTATTAACAGTGCTAAATGCGCTTATGGCATGCTGTCTAAAATTTGTAAATGCAATTATCTCAGCATTAAGGCCAAGCTCCTTGGTACTGTCCGTGCTGTTGTATGCGAGCAGCATATGGATAGTTTCCGTGAAAGTTACCAGAAAGCTGCAAGTTTTAGTCAGCTTATGCCTTCGTCGAATTTTAAGAATTTTCTGGCCCGAAACAATATGAAATGAGGAAGCAAGTCGGTGAACGGGTCAGATGCCAATCGCCAGCGACGTAGCTAGGATTTTGTTTCGGAGGGGGTCCAAATATTTGATATCAGAAATGTTGATTAGGGCGGCCCTATATATTATTCAAAATTAGAAACATACCATACATTGACTCCAAAGTAGTATAATTGTCCATGGGTCGATGAAAAGGCCTATATGGGAAGTTCTGAAGGAGGGATATTTTTTGTATAATAATGTTTTCAGGGTGTTGAATACGAAACTGGATTTTTTCTACAATAATTTGATTGGGGAATGGTATTTTCCATGTTAGTTTCTCAATAAAAGTGATTTTCCTCAAAACCTACAAAAATTTAAAACTAGGGAAAAATCCTAAAATTAAGTTTAAGCGAAAATATCAATCCTAATACATCGCCTTCATATAGCACTGAAATTAGAGGTCTTAGGGTTTATCTCGGTAATACCCAACACTCTCCATTGCCCGTATCGCCTCCCTTAACAATTCTTTGAGAAGTAGAGAACACATAACCGAAACAAATATTTTAAAATTTAGAAAATATGTATTCGTTTTGCCACTTGAGGCTATGGATGGGCGCCCCTCTTATCTAAGGTTGAGTTTCAAAAATTACGTTTGGAGTATGAAGTATTTTTCTTGATATTTAGGTAGATAATCCCAAAAATGAAAATTTCACAAAAATGAATTCAACATTTAATGACCCGTTTCTCGGGACATTCTGTACATATCGACGTATATATTTAGAAATACAACTTACAGATTTTGGGAAATATTGTGGAAAAACGGAAAACAGTCGAGAAATGCTCGAAAAAAAAACCGAAAATATTCGGTCAGTGTGATTTTGTCTAGTCAATGAAACTAGAATGGACAATCGAATAGGTGCGTGGTTCCGTTAGTCACAAGACACAAAAACCGAAATCTCAAAGAAAATTTGCAATAGAAAATAGAAAAAAATCGATAGTATCCGAGGTTGATACTGAAACTAGAGTGGACAATCGAATAGGTGCGTGGTTCCGTTAGTCACAAGACACAAAAACCGAAATCTCAAAAAAAATTGCAATAGAAAATAGAAAAAAATCGATAGTATCCGAGGTTAGTTTTTTTTTATCTAGTAAATGAACCCGAAACTGCCAATTGAATATGCTCGCTGTGAAGTTCGTCACACGAGAAAACAACTGTAGCTTAATTATACTTTATGATTTTTAAAATATGTTTACATGGTCTTTAATTTATTAGGCAAATTTTGCAATCCTACACCCTACACCCTATTCAAAACAACAGTCTGCGCATATGGCACAGTCGGGTCTGGCGATATTGTTGTATTTTTATACAAATTCAAATTATTTCTGGAGGGATTCGGACCGCTTGAACTCCTCTCCTGGCTACGTCACTGCAAACGACGCATTGACAGTGGATAGGTCACACATTGCGGAAAGGTGATAATTGCCGATCTGTGGCGAAAGAGTGTGAGTCGTTGGGTAACTCCTGCAAGCAAATGCATCCCATTGTCTAGAACAGAGTACGAGGGTATGCAGGGGTAGTTGACGCGTTATGCCCCACTAGGGCTTAAGGCAAATTAGCAGTAGTTTGATAAACACGGGAGACGCTTGGAGAAAACAATTTTGTAGCAAATAATAACCGCCATGTGAAAATGCAAGAAAACTGCTTTGCCAAATTGATCTCTTCGGACAAATATTTCCTCAAATAATTTGGACAAATATTTATGAACGAAAAACGAAAGAAAAAATATTGGGCGGAAGTATGACAAGAGGAGTACCATCGTACGTAATTTGGTTGAAGAGAGGTTCGTAGTGGTTTGCTTGCCATCCAGTTAACATCATCTCATTTAATATATCGTGACGGTGTGTGACTAGTAACACGCTCAACCATGAACAGGCACTCATTTAACAGCTGAGTGGGGTCATAGTCCTATACGTAAATTTCCTTTTTCATCGAAGATTACCGCATTCAGTAGGAATCGAACCGGGGCCCAGTGCATAGAAAGGGAACGTGCTAACCGTTTCGCCATCCAGACTACTACCCTTGACCTTATAAAGGTAGGTATATTGATTTTGTTTCGACTAAAATACCTAACACTTTAAAGAAGGCTCCGGAGGTACAATATATATATGTATAAATGATCAGGGTCAGTTTCTGTGTCGATTACGCCATGTTTGTCTCTTTGTCCGTTCGCAAGATGACTTTCGATAAAATGAAGCTAACAGCTTGGTAAAATATTTGTAGTAGATCCTAGTTGGTTGGAGTTGAAAATAGTCGAGATCCAACCGAAGAAACCCCTACGTCCCCTACAAATGATACTCGTACTTCAAATATGTAATTACTTTTGATAATTTGATACTAACGGCTTGAAATAGTTTCCTCCAGGATGATTGGCTCTTGTAGTTTTGAGTGTTGCCATTCTGGATCCCCCATTTTTTTGTTGTGCAATTTTGGCTTCAGATTCGCAATCAGCGACTCAACTATATCGTTTTTTCTGCCAAGACTGAAAGTAAATTTCCAACAAAATTTTTTTACTTTACAATTCTATTATGCCGTCGTTTCTGTTGCCGATTCTGTTTCTATTCTATTTCTAAATTTTGCTGCAAATTCTGTTCATGTCGCAACTGTATTGAATTCTGGTTCTTTTGTAAGCGAAATCGCCCCTTCACGCAGTGGCGGATCCAGAGAAGGGGTATGGGGACCCGGCCCCCGCCAAAGTGTCTATAATGTAGAGCTTGATTTTGGAATTTTCAAGGAAATACTCGGAAATAATTATTAAAATATACCGGCAACGACAGACTACACTTCTACCAAATATGAGCTAAACAAGCATTTTGTCAGCTTGATTAAATCACACAGTCCGTGAGAAAAGAAGGCGCTTTTTTTGCCTAATGTGATAAAAATTTATTCAGATAGCTCGCGAACGAATGAAGGATTAGGGACTTGAGTTTTTCGGCGGGTTTGACCTAAAACTCTGTTTTCCAGGCCACCGCCGATTTCCAGGCGATTACGGAGTCTCTGGCTTGGGTGTCACGTTATTTGAGCTAGATTTATTTATTTTTTCACCGACAGCGAAGTTGTTGACGTTTTAATTGTCAGAGACAGTGAACTGCCCAATGCTTTAAGCATTTTTTTATGTAGGGTTCTGGGTCTCAGTGGTTTCGCTGGTAGCTGTTGAGCAGATGGGCTCAGCTTTGAAGGTGCTACAAGCGATGATGCACAAATTAGTCAGATCATCTACACACCACACTTCCAAATTGTGTCTCTAAAATTTAAAGAGATTAGCAGGACCGACTCTAGATGGGAAAACATATCCCTAAACAAAACTATTGTCACCAAATTATACTCAAATCGCATCGCTAAACTCTTGTCAATTTAAAGGCAACACATCAGAGCTAGTAAGAGTCATAACTGGACCATAAGGCACCGTATTCCCTATAATGGCTACTGTGGAAACTAGGGTGATGAAGGAAAGGAGCCTGATAAGGTCCTGGTGGTAACAGAATGGTCCCTATTGCAGTCCATCTGTGCTGTGGTAAGCACAGCAGCCCTTATAAAAGGTTCTCACTTAATTCCAAAGTACTCGATCTGACCAGTTCACTTGATTTGAAACTGTCAGATATATACAAAGCTGACACTAACCTCACCTTGACTTCCCTAACAGTTCTTACAGTTGGTCTGATTCTCAACGGAGACTTCTTTCTTTAATTTATTGTTAATGAGGCCTGATTGTCACATATCTATAACTTTTTAATACCCTAGACTTATAGTATAGGGTATATTGTTTTTGTCACGACGAAAATATGTAACACATTAAAGGATGTTCCGGAGGTATAGCAATGTATACTGTAGCATGGCGCAGCAAAACTAGCTTCTTCCATTTTCGGAAAAAAATGAGTTATGGTTTTCTCTCGATAGTATTTTTCCTGCTCTATTCAGAAATAATCTCAGTTTTTGTGAAAATGCGTGCCTTACCATGTTTCCAAGCCTTTAAACATTGCAATTCCTTGCAAAAATTTCTTCTTCCACATACCGGTAAGAATCAAAACTCCTGAACAGGTTGAATCAAAACTCGTTCCTTACAAATTTCAATTCTAAATTTTCAGCGCAATTGTTATCTAAAGTATTTTTCTCTTTAACAAGTCGTTTAGCGTTGATATACGTTTCGTTTGCATGTCAAAATATGTTAGTAAAATAATTCGTTACCCTGGTAGAGGTTTTTTGCTTTTCCTGAAAATTCACTTATAATGGAAGAAGCGAGTTTTGCCTCGCCATGCTACAATAAATGATCAGGGTCACCTCCTAATTCGATTTAGCCATGTCTGTCTGTCTGTCTGTCCGTTCGCACGATAACTTTCGATAGAATGAAGCTAGAGCCTTGAAATTTTGGTCAAATATTGGTAGTATAATCTAGTTGGATGGTATTGAAATTGGGCGTGATCAGGCCAAGAGAACGCCTACCTCCCTTACATATGGAAACTAATTAAATGGATCTATAACTCCCGATTAAAAAATCATGAAAAGCTCTAGCTTTAGTATATTGCTAGTGAGGGTAATCTTATATCCTCCTGGGAAAATAAATTTGATCAGTTGAAAACTAACGGTAATTCTCTTACAAAGTGCCCCGTACTACCCTACTTGTCAGGATTTGTGTCTATAACTCTTGAGCCAATTGACGTAGACACCTGATTTGTGGCATGTAACCCTGAGGGAAGAAGTTGCTTGAGGTTCTGTAAGTTGGGCATAATGAGATCAAAGGAACGCCTACCTTCCCAACAAATTTCAAAAAATTAAATATTCCTTTAATTACGATAACTTTCGATAGAATGATACTACCGAGTTAAAAATTTGGTGGAATGTTGCTAGTAAGACCTACTTAGGTATTGAATATGAGCTAGAACCGACCCAAGGAACCTCCACCTCCCCTACAAATGAAACTTCAAAGAAGCGATAACTTTTGACAGAATGAAGCCAGTGACTTGAAATTTTGGTCAAATGTTTGAAGTGAGATTGAGTTAGTTGGTATTAAAGATAGGTAAAATCCGACCTACGGAGCCCCTACTTCTCCTAGAAATTAAACCTTAAATAAGCGATAACATACGACAAAATAAAGCTAGCGACTTGAAATTTTGGTCAAATGTTTGTAGTAGGATCCAGTTGGCTAATATTGAAAATAGGTAAAATCCGACTAACGAAAACCCTACTTCCCCTACAAATGAACCTTCAAATAAGCGATAACTTTCGATAGAAAGACTTGAAATTTTGTTTAAATGTTTGTGGGCTGATCTAATTAGTTGGTGGCAATGATGGGCAAGATCCGACCCAAGGAACCCTTACCTCCCCTACAAGTGAAACTTCGAATAAGCAATAACTTTCGATAGAATGAAGCTAGCGACTTGAAAAATTCGACAAATATTTGTAGAATGGGTTAGTTAGTTAATTGATTTTGAGAATAGTCAAGAGCCTACTGAATGAGTACCAACCTCCCCTATGAACTGGCCATATAGGAGACTCATTCTTAATGCATGTGGTCGTTGCCAATTGGTACTTTTGGTATCACCACTAGGTCTGTGCAAGTCTAGGGTATATACGCTTCGGCCCGGTTTTATTTTGGTCTTGGCATTCTATGGTCGCCAATTCGAATCCTGATAAAAGGCAATGATTCCACTTTTCTTCATTTTATCTATTTATTTCTTGCTTGATTAAATGAATCTTGATCCAATAGATCCCAGGATTGAATCACCTTGCAAATTCGAATTATACTGCGTGTACTTGCGTATCGAACTTAGATAAACACACACACAGTGCAATTTCCAATTTAAAGTTGGTCGCTCTGGCGTACTCGGATCGGTAAAAGCAAATGGACTCTTTCCGTTGTATTGCGAAGGTTTCTCTTGGCGGTTCAATAAATGATTCACTTAAAATGGTAAATTACCGGCAATGCTTCCATCTATGGTAACCCATATCTGGGAACTCTTGAAGAAACCGCCGTGTACTCACTGCTCAATTATAACTTAATTACGGAATCACGGCTTAAGATCTTTGGATGTAGATTGTTAGAAAGATGGTATCGTAAAGCGCATTCGTTCGTACTTACGGTAGTGTAGTGTAGGTTTACAAAACGCAATTACAACAATGCATTAATCTGAAGAAGTCAACGGAGCAGTAAACTTGCCACCAGATGTCGCTTTCCTCGTTGAAATTGTAAGTTGAAATTTCGTAATTTAATTTGACTTTTATTATCGCGTTTATTGGCAAATATTTTTCCGGATGATAAAAGGACGCCGGAGCTCAGTGCGTTGGGGTGTTAGTCTGATGTCTCATCATACCGGTTTCGCGTTGGTTCAAATCACGAATTACTCTTTTGGTGTGGGACGGAACAATAACCGTAGCCATTCCCAATGATCAGGAGATGTATGCTAGCAACAAGCATAGTCAGAAAAACCAGTTATATCCTAATTAAACGTCAACTTATCCGTTTAGAAGTAGTTCACACGCTTAAACCCCACTAGGAGTTAGAGCAAATAGTGGTAGTAGTAGGGTTCCACAAAATGTTTGGCACTTAACCGGAGTAATTGGTCAGAAACGCTTTTATGCAGGGCGGCTTACCGTGCAATATACCGAAGTACAAAAGAACGCGCTAATAGTGTATTGCCTTTGTTTATGAACAGTGCTTCGCATAATTTACTTCAGTTGAATTTAAGATGGTCTTATTGAATAATGTCAAATTGGTTCGGTCGGCATAGCATCGAACATCCGGACTGAAATTTATATTTTGGATTACAGTGCATGAAATGCAGATTTATAAAGTTCCACGTCCGTTCTTGGACGGTTATTTCATTATTTTAAGCAAATATGTTGTTGTATGTACTAACACTAGGTCAATAGAAAATTTGCTTGATATACGAGTATACTCGTATGTTACAATTCCTAATATCTAGCGATATATAACATAGAAATACATATACGAGTACATATATTACATGTCATAAATGTGAACTATGAATTTTAAAAGGATTCAAACGAGGAGTATTGATTACTAAAAAGCCAAAGAAACTTCTTTGAATTTAACATTGGTTGCTTCTCGATTACTCATCTATTTTCTTTTACTAATTACGAGTAATTATATTCAATATGGGCAGGACTGCGTAAAATGTTTTATTAGCTTGTGCAATTTGTCGTTGGATCCCATGTGTTTCGTTACCGTCCTTTGATACTTCATTTCATTTCAATTCATTTATTTGAGTCTTTCTATTATACAGGAAGTTACTTAATGACTATTGTATATGTGCTCTTGACAGCTAGACATATGTCAAAAAATTGTGTTTCGCCAATCTATGATGTGATAAATAATTATGTTGGAGTTATTTTTATTTGCCATTGCTCCCTGGCTTATTACTTGTAAGACTCTTAGAGTAGCCTTAAAACTAAATAACAAATAAATATAACAGTAATATAAGAGTTACAGAAAGGGCGAATGTCCGGCTACTAAATATAATTAGTTCGGATGATGCCACCGTCTCTCTAGCCCCTATCCTTGAATTTTTAATTAGAATGTAAAGATGGGATATTAGAGACCTTTCAGTGGTATGACTTTTATATTATATCTTACTAAATAAGGATTTCGAGGCATAAGGAATTTTATAGTCCTCAATTGCCCTAACCCCTTGCGGGGCATAGCGCGTCAACTATTCCATGTGGCCCAGTTGACGTTTCGTCGGCATAAACTGGTTTCGGAGAATGCAGTTGCCAGCATGCACCTCCTCCAGGAATATTATAGTGGTACGTATGCAACCTTGTTGATAGAATGATTCATGATACATAAATAGGTATAGTCATAGCTACTTACATATATGATGCTTAATTTTCTTCATACACATAAATGTACAAATAAAATAAAGCAAGATAAGAATATACCTTGCTTTTCTGTTACATTAGGAAATCTTTCTTCTTATGTATACATAGCCATAATTATATTTTAAAATTAAATAGTACATTAAGTAGAAATTTGTGAAACCTTATATTGAAAAAATATGGTGAAAATTATATATACGAGTACGAGTACTAGAGCCTATTTCAATTAGATCAGCAATTGGTTATTTGTCAATTTTGTTTAAATTCTTTGGTAATATACCTATATATTTAAAACTAGTATATTAGGTATAATTCTGGTCAAACAGTGTAACATACAGCTATTTAAAATCAGGGAGTGGAAAAGAAACAATAAATCTATTTAATTTTTATTTCTAATCGAATTGTCAATTGGAAAAAATGCAGACTTAATTTTTCTTAGATATTTTAAATAATCCAAATGATTAATTAAAAGTGAGTCCCCGTAGCCAGAGGTCCTTCCAGAGAGAGGGTCAAAGAACTAAGTAACTAGCCCCTATGCGAGGAGCCTGAATTTTTTAAGTAGAATGGAGGCATAAATGTGCCTTCGGGGAGAGAGTCGGGTAGCATAGGAGTGGGCGGAAATAAATGTGGAAGGGAGATTTGTAAAAAGAACTCCCATTTAAGGAATTTACGTTCTTATGAAAAAGTTCTCTTACCAAATTAAGCGGATGTGGCTCCCATTTCTTTAATCGTTTTCGGCTGGATAAAATCATGTATTGCATAAGAGGAGTGTTGCCCGACTTGTCATACAAAAGAGAGTTCCGAAAATATTTTTTGTTAGGCCTGCGATACTTGGAGAGGCATTTGCGAAGAATTTTTCTTTCAAATATCTGAAGTTTTTCAGCCACATTCGGTGAAATTGACATCCATGCAGGAAAACAGTACATTATAGCAGGTCGGATTAAGGTTTTACGTAACAGTAATTTAACATTAGACTCAATCGACTTAGATGAAAAGAGAGAACTTAGTTCTTTAGCTGCTGAATTAACTTTAGCGAGTATTTTCCTAACATGAGGATTAAACTTGCATTTGTTATTAAAAAGGATGCCAAGATAGCTTAGATGTTCCTTTAGAGGAATGGATTCCCCATTTATTTGTAAATTAATGCGCTTGCTTTGCGGTACGGCTTTGTAGTGGCCTTTGCCGCTAGGATTGCAAAAACAGATTAGGGAACTCTTCTGGGAGTTTATTTGAAGCCCCCCCCCCCCCCCCCCCTTGTGAAGAAACCTACAGATAGGAGCAAGTATCGTCGCTAATTTAGTTAACGCCTGGGATGGCTTAAGAGCTTCGGCAAAGACAATCCGTCCTTTGATACTAGGGCCCCGAGTAAACAAATTCGTTTACTTGCAAAAAGTTGTACTCGCCGATTGTAATGTTTCGCCTGTTAGGCGCTGTTCTTCATGTATGGGTCGTACATTTTGTTTTCGATCCATCGATCAATGTGGGGGACTTCAACATCGAGATCGTGAACGACTTCACATACCTGGGTCGTACATTTTGTTTTCGATCCATCGATCAATGTGGGGGACTTCAACATCGAGATCGTGAACGACTTCACATACCTGGGTTTGCAACTTGTCAAAATCGTCAAACTGCAACGACTTCAATGGGCAGGTCATTTACAACTAATGGACGATGATCGCATGCCAAAGAGAGTAATGGACGGACGACGAGTCGACGAGACTGCAAGGACAACGGAGAGCTCATTGGGAGTGCTTAGTATATGCGGACGCAGCGCAACTACCGGGCTCCCAAGATTGGAGGACGCGTTCATGTGACCGATATATTTGGAAGACAACGATCCTGGCGGCCAAGGTCCGACGTCGGGCTGTCGCGCCATGATGATGGTGACTTTTAATCCAAATTCTAAGGCTGGTGACTGTCTGCATATGCTTTTAGTTGTTGTTCGATAATTTTTATCAATATTTTGTAGGACGTTCATTTTAACTATTAATTTATACAATGAGTTACAGTCAGAATGAACCACCTTCTGTTAGAGAAAGAATTACTTAAAAACTTACTGAAAAGCTAATCAGATTAAAATTATTTTTATGTAAATTTATTGTCTCAATATGTAGGTCCCTTATTTCAGTGTGTTTTATAGTTATTTTGCCTCCTTAGTCCACGAAAAATGAAATAAACTTCAAAAGTTCAAAAATACTCCTCACAGTCAAAATGAATCATCTAAATGAAAGTAAAAAGCATACACAGGGTGTCCCGCTTCAGATAGTAAATGCTTTAATGCTAGATAGAACCGTTCATTTGTGGAAAATTGACACTAAAGTGGACACTCTGTTTTTAACCGTTACAGAGTTATAACATCCCTTGTAAATTGTGTCAAAAACTTGACTTTTCGCACAAAATGGAAATTTGCCACTCTCCCAATCATTTAGTCCGAGGTTTGACCTCACTTTCTAAAACTACATAAAATTTTAAATAAAACATATAAAATTTTCCGGTTTCGAAATTCACCGTTACTTCAAAGATACAACTGTTAAACTATCAAAATCAATTTTTCATCGAAAATTCAGATGATATTTTTTACAACGGCACTTTGAGCTGACATATCTGTAAATTTAACAAAAGTTGCTTCAATGTATTGGCTTTCCAACGGTATATTCCCTTGATACGTTTGGATTTGAAAATTTTCGAATAAAAAAGAAAAAACTTGGCGTGGAGATGAAACGAATTTACTTCAACCTTGACTTAACAGGTAGTCCATGTTACCAACGAAAAATAGGAAAAAGGATGGTGTTTTTTTTAATTTGGCATAATTAATATAGGTATGGAGAGCCCTCTGGATGTATGCTCCAAAGTCTCTATTGCTAGGGGGTCGGAAAGTCTAGGGGAAAGGAGTAAAAAGTCATTTTTTTTCAGTTTTTCTTGAATATTTCGGGTCGGTTTCTCCAGGCTATGTTTTTTCCGAATAAAAAACGATTGAAATGATTTAATTCCTAACTAAAGTACTCGTAAAAGGTTTCCCGCAATTTAAATAGAGATCGCGTGTCACAGGTATTCAAAAAAGGATTATAATTTTGTTTTTAACAATTAAAAAATCCAGTTCATTTACATCCATTCTTGAGCTTCAAATGATCTAACATATATGTACGAGTATGATGTATACTGTAAAAATATTATTGGAACATACAAGTATCGTTGATATGGTCGGTGTGTGCACAATAAATATGATACTCCTCACCATGGATTTCATGCTGTGAATTGAATGAAAATTTTGTACGATAAATTTGTGTCATGTCCTCCATTTGCTATCAATCGAAAAATTGTTGCGTGCAGAAGTCATTATTAAAGTAACATGAAAAAGTTTTTGTATCACGTATTGTTTTACATTTTTTCAACAGATCGATAAACGTTATATTTTCTGAGATTGAAAACGGAGTTTTTTTTTAAGCCAATGTTCGTTTTATATCATATTTGAAATTCATTTTCGCCAACAGCACACATATACTGCTTATAATTGATTATTGTAATGATGATTTCGATATAATCTTATACATACTACGTTTACGCTGGACTCGAAATCCGAAATCTCCAAAGTGTTTCTACTGACGCGGATGAAATTTCATTTGACATTAAAATAAATTAAATTGCGATTATACGTCAATGGCTGAGAAGCATCCGTTGTTATACCCTTCACAGATGTGATAGGGTGTAGTAACTTTGTCATAAAGTTTGCAACGCACAGAAGGAAGCATCTCCGACCATATAAACCATATATATTCTTAGTAAATTAGATGAGACGAGTCGATTAAGCTTTGACCGTCTGTCTGTCTGTCCGTCTGTCTGTCTGGTTCTATGCAAACTAGTCCCTCAGTTTTAAAGCTATCGAGCTGAAATTTTGTACAAAGTCTTCTTTCTATTGCACGCTGTAAATACCCACACAACCCGTTGGAACCAACAGAATCGGACCATTACGTCATATAGCTGCCATAGGAACAACCTGTCCAAAAATGAGTCTTTGTGAGAAAAACTTTTTTATTTCTAAAGCTATCTTGTCCAAATCTCACACTAATCAATAGAATCTTCAGTCAAATCATATTTTTGAATTTGGTTGAAATTGGATTACTCTATCATATAGTTGTCATAGGAACGACCGTTCCAAAAGCAGGTTTTTGTTAGAAAAACTTCTTTGTTTCTGAAGATTCTGTGGTAATTATGAAAAACAGCCTAAGTCGACTTAAGACGAAATGGAGTTAATGGCATCATTGTGTTCTCCGTACAGGAAACTACCTCTCAACAAAATTTGGTTAATTTTGGTCTGTTTTTAAGCGAGTTATTGCGTTTGGTTTTTCCACTTATCTCGTATAGACCCTAAGCAACATACGGAATAAGAACTTAACTTAATTTTAAACAAAATAAAAATATTTTTTGGAAAACTAGCTTAAATAAACATAAGCTATTCTTCCATATGATAAATAAATGCTTATGATCCAATCACCACTGAACTTTGAAACAGCCTAAGTCAACATAGGCGCCTTTTCCATGACTCCAAATTAAATTTAGTCATTCTTATCATGAGTTAAGCGTTTGTTCCAAATAAAAGTTTGCCCTTTGAAAACTCTTATATGGGTTTAGCGATTTTTCCGTAGAAAATTACTGTTAAGTCCCGTAACAAAGTCGATATAAGCGGTCGTTTCGCATGCATGCAGACAGAATTTTCAAACGGAAAAATCGCTTATCTTCGTTTTCATTGTATTACAGTGAAACTGTTTTATTTTTGTAGTGAAATTAGACGGGGTATCATTCTTCACTTAATATAGTATAAGATTGTATTAGTTTTTCGCTTCTAAAATTACATACATTTTTCAGAAATAGTTTTAAAGTTTAAAATCGCTCTACTGTAAAATCGTAAATATCGACTTAAGCGGTTATTCATAATCACCACAGATATCTTTACCAAATTTCATATTATTGAATCATATTGACTGCCAAATTATGTCCCTAAATTTGGTTGAAATTGGCTCGCTATTTTGTATGCCTCTCATAGGAATGAAATCGGAACAAGTTTTACTACAAGTCACAAGAAGGTATTATATGAAGGTATTATATTTTACTTTCGGCACGCTAGCCGAAGGCTAGCTTGTTTTTTTATACATTTTGCTAACATTTTTAAATATCAGTCAGTTTCCAATAACCGATGGAAATTGGCATTGGGAATTTCACACTTTTCTATTGCAGTATCACATCAGGATTTCAATATCGATTTCAAAAGAATTTCATGTGTCCTTGATAACTATGGAGAACTCGTTTGGCTTATATGCTAATATGTATGCGAAATCCTATAGTTTCAAGGAAATTTCGCCGAAATCCCATTTTACGATATTTTGAGTTATAACGTAATAATACGTTATTATTAGGTCGACTTCAATGCAAAACAACTGACTGGTAGGGAGATCCTGCTCTGATATTACACATACCTCAGACTGCAAATTTTTTTTTTTTTCAAGTTTTTGAACAAAATTTTAAGATTGGTATTTGTACGAAAGTATTAGCGGTAAACACTTCTGTTTGGGTGTAATGCTTATAAAATTTTTATTAAAAAATTTGAGCTGAAATAAGCTAGTCTGAGGTGCTTATTAGATCTAGTCGGATCAATGGTGTTGATTCCTTTGTTAGATGTACTATATACTATGGTATGGTATTGAATCTCGGAATATTCCTAGTTAACTGCGCCACGCGTATTCGTTCGCGTCTGGGACAAATAATGGGTTCTAAACTGAGATGAGCTCCTTGCGTGGGCTCCGCTCGCTACGTGAGCTTCGCAGTTTAAGGGCTGCTACCCTCAATATACCATCCTGAAAAGATCGCCTTGCTCGCTGTATATGCTACATAGGTAAAACCACTATTATCCAAGACGAAAAACGCGATGCTTCTCCTAGTGAAATAGCAAATATATGGTAGTCTATCTAGATACTGAATGCATTCATCATCATCGTGGTGCAACATTCCGACGTCGGGCCTTGGCCGCCTGAGTCGTTGTCTCCAATTATCTCGGTCAGGTGGCCGCGTCCTCCATTCTAGGAAGCCTAGTAGTTGCGTGGCGTCCACATAAACTGAACTCTCCCAACGAGATCTCGGTCGTTTTCGCAGTCTCGCTCCGTTCATTACTCTCTTTGGCATGCGATCATCGTCCATTCGTCGTGCGTTCATTACTCTCTTTGGCATGCGATCATCGTCTGTACGTTGTACAAGCCCTGCCCATTGAAGTCGTTGTAGTTTGACAATTCTCAAAACTTCCAGCTTATCGTTCAGTTCATAAGACTCATGGTTGTACCGGATGCGCCATCTATCTCGATAGCAAACAGTCCCCAAAATTCGCCGCAGAACCTTGTGTTCGAATGTGTCTGGCATGTCTTCAGAGGCTTGAGTTAGGATCCATGTTCTCTCTAATTGCCTTCACCCTCCAGGGGCATGGGCGCGTCAACATCTCTAGCATTTCTATGCCTTGTTGACGTTTCATTAGCATATGTACTTTTCGGTAGTACAATTGCTAGCATGCACCTTCTCTTCGCGCCGTCTCTATACTGACAAGCTCGGAGCACTGTGAGAGTTCTATTAGTACTCACAGGCAGTTTTTGATCGCGCCGAGACTTGATTTCCGAGCTCTAGATTAGTATCGTAGAGCGGTGACCGAACGATCACGGTCACCGAGCGCGACAGGATCCATGTTTTGCAAGCCATAGGATAACACTGGTCGAATGATCGTTTTGTACGGTGCTTCGTGTTCCTATGCACATGCTTTGACTTCATTATGGGGACAACCGAGAAAAAAATCTAACTGTAGCCGTCGCTTGAGTTGGGCAGTTTCGTTGGCGTCCCTCGACAAGTAGTAGCCTAGGCATATGAAGTCATCCACGAACTCGATGTTGAGGTCCCGATTGTGCAGGTGTCTTTTTCGGGACATGATGTTACTGTCGTCGGCGTATGCTGCTAATTGTGTCGACTTGATGAGTAGCGTCCCGCTGCTGTTCATATTCATAGCCCGAATATCGTATTCCAGTGCTAAGTTGAAGAGCGTCGACGCCAGTCCATCGCCCTGCCTCAGACCAGTGCGTGCTTCAAATCGATCAGTAAGTCTATTCTGGATCCTGACTTGTGAGACGGAGTTGGTCATCGTCATCTTTGTCAGTCGCACTAATTTGGGCGGTATCACAAATTGCAGCATGATGTTGTACAGTACTCCACGATCGACACTGTTGTATGCCTGTTTGAAGTCGACAAAGATTTGGTATACGTCTACGTTTTATTCCCAGCACTTCTGGAGTAATAGTTTTACCGTAAAGGGCTGATCGGTTGTGGAGCGACCAGGTGTGAAACCGCTTTGATATTCGCCAATGATTCGTTCTGCGTACGGTTTTATTCTATAGGACGTACAAAGTAGTAATTCTCACACCGCAGTTTATCTCCCTTTTTTGAATTGGACAGATGATACTTCTGCGCCAATCGTCTGGGATCATGTCGTCCTTCCATACTCGCAGTAATTGAATTATGGCATTAACTAGACCCGTTCCAGTGAATTTTAGCAATTCAGTTCTGAATTGAGGTCAATAACGTGGGGTTTGAGGTGATTGATCACGATGAATGCAACTCCAAACTCCTTGTGTGCGATTTCTTGTCGTTGACCTCGCTGCCAAGCCAATTTATTTCCTGGACTGCAGTGATGCTCAATTTGTATTTCTCGACCTGTTGCAGGGGGGCCTTCTCAGCCCTCGGTTTGTTTAGGGAGCGTACAATCCATGATCCGAAAGAATATTCAGTTAAGCTTTTGTGTGGTCGTCGTTGTTGATCCGTCCAATCTGAGGCTGTTTTTCCAGGTTTCTTGACATAGAGTAGTTTTTAACAGGATGGGTTGTCGGCCCATTGTTGAACCCTATTTAGGGGTGGAATTGGTGATAGCTGCTTCAGGTGGTTCATAATGTGCCAGAGTTCACACAACTATGTTGCAGGTCTGACTACGTGATTCATGATATCCTAATGACCTGAGACGCATAGGTGTAACTCAGCCAGTCAGGCTACAGCTTTCATTCCCTCCTCCTTTCACAACCATTGCTTGGGACAGGCTTCAGCCGATAAAGTTCATCAAATTAAGATGGAAACCACATTAGGAAGTTTTTAAAATCCAATTTTTTTTATTCCATAAATTGTTAGCCTAACAATCCAAGAATACGCTGCGAGCTCATCGGGTGTAGTCTACAGGCTCGAGCGCACTCTAGGGGGTAGGGCGAAGCACTACCACGGGTAGGGCGGAGCACTACATCAGGTTTTCGCTTTATGTCCTTACGTAGCTTTGTAGGGGAACCCCACTTTTGCATCTTTGTTTTCAAATAACGGTATTGAAGGTACTAGAAGCAGCAACAAAAGCGATTATTTCGGTTATATTCTGTTTTTCAAACGCGTTTTTCTCAAAATGACTTTTTTCACATTTGCGGGACTTCTAACTCAAAAAGTAATGAACCGATCAGTATAAAAATTGAAAGTGTGATTCTTTATAAAATTATGAAGAATATGAACCAACATTTGGGATGATGTAATATTTTTAAGGGTGTTTTTTCGTGCATAATTAGTTAAAAAAAAATTGCTAAAATTGAAAATGTTTTTTTCCAAATTTTTAATTTCTATTATTTTCACCTGCATTGAGGTTCATATTCTTAGAAAATAAGTTAATGAAGTAAAACTAAAAACTATTTTATTGCGGATAAAAATTGGGTTCGCTACAAGTCCCGTAATTGGAGAACTCTAGTTACGGCCTTCGGCGAACATCAGTGTGTAACTTTGTTATTTTTGGCTTAAATTATTCAAAAAAAATCACATAAGTTATTCGAAGTATGAGTAAAATGATGTCAAAATTTAATTGAATTCTAATTAATTCTTCCCACCCAAAAAGTACTATAAATTCAGTGAACTATTTTGTACCGGTTTTTAAACTTTCATCAAATTTGAACGCCTTTTTGCGCCTTAACCATCCGTTTGACGAAAAAAGCAAGTAGGGTTGTTTGTTTGTAGGGGATTCGATGTAGTTTATTTTTGTTGTGCCACTTTTCCTTCAGAAGCTAGTATTTTCGAAGTTATAGGCAAACGGGTAAAAAAAGAACATTTTTCGAGTAGTTTCGGGCAGTTTTCGCGGAATGCATAACTTTTTCAACGTTGAAATTCGGATTCAGCGCCCCAAAAACCATAAGCTGAAATTGATAATGACTCTTATATTTTTGTTTCCTGAATCTAGTCTTAATTGACACGCAAGTACTGGACTAAGATACGTTACGAGGATTGTAGTTTCGGTCCGCAATCCGCGCGTGCATATTTTGTTTCCGTAGATATCTATATACTTCATTTGTCACTGCAATGTATGTACCATATGTATCAAACTTGTACTTGTATCAAGTTACATTTTAACACAACACCGATTACAAATGGCTCATCTCATTCATCTTTATATTTTCATCCACATGGATAAATACGAGATTCGGCTTCTAGATACTTGGTTAATGCAAACAATCGCGTGGAAACAGAGGATTCTGCCCATTACTAATTCCCCGCACTAAGCTAAACGAACAGAAAATCAGGGAAGGAAATTACTCAGAATCAGAATTGGATAAATTCATGTTTGTTCTGAGTTGTTGAACCGGTTCGTGTGAAGTTCAATAATATTTGGCCCGCCGAATTTCAAGCGTTTCGCAATAAATTAAAATCTTTATTTGATTAATGAATGCTGTACTCGTACATTCCGCAATTGCATGTAGATATTTTGAAAGAAATAAGTATGAACACAGAAATTACCAAAGCATCAAAAAGTAATCTTTTACATCAGATTACTTGGGAACATACATAAAAGTTAACTTCACGAACATTAACTTACGAATATTATGCCTCGTTTTCGATTTATAAATAAATACAGGATCTATTCTCTAGGAAACATTTCTATATGGCGTATTTTTATGAACAATTGTGAGAATAATTACCTTTTTATCTGACAATAGCCACAATAAAAACCAAACATTTCATTGTTCCAAATCGTTCGGATCATGTCTTTCTTTCTCGAACATGTGAACAACTTTTCATTTTTTATGATCACACAAATTTCTTACAAGATCACGATCAGTGGTTAAGATCTTGTACTTGTTCTTCTTTTGTAACCATTTTGATACAAAAATGTGGTGAGTATCGGTATCTCGGGATGCTTATAAGTTCAATATTCAAAGAAGTGAAGACATTTCTTCAATAAATTCTTTAACGATCCTCGAGTTGGTTCTGTTCTCAATTCTAAATAATGGTGATCGTTATGTCCCTGTCATTGTGTATCTATGAAAACGTTCATATTTTATTCAAAGCCGATATTCTATGTGAAGTCAACTACATGATGACTATTTAAATATCGATATCTTTAATACAAATCTTAATAAAGCGATCAATTTACTTTCACCGCGAGCATTAGCCGATCATCACCTTCAGATTAGACAATTCCAAGTAGCTTCATACACTGACCAACACAATTCTCCTAAATTGATCGCGATGAGGTGGTGCAATAATCATCGCACGATCGTAGTATCATTCTGGTTCTGGGCACAGCGTGTCATCATTTTATCTAGACTTTTCTATTTAGAAGATCAATAAAGGTTAATATTGATTGGATTGGTTATTTGGAATGAGTTTGATAGGGGAGAAGACAAAATTGTAGATAGGTAATTCTAATTTATGTTCCTTCCAATTTGATTCACATTCACATTTTACATATGTTTGGATTTGGATTTATAGGGTCGGGAAGTTTTATGTGTGTCTGATCGATTTTGATTCGCTTGTATCTGGATTCGTTTCCCTAAAAACGACCGACCGGTTTTTTATTTCGGCAGATCTAGATCTTATATAGGATCTCTTAGGATCAAGGGGAGCTGGTGTTTTTTATAAATGTATAGTTTGGTGTTGGTACCATGAAGGGGAATGATGTACAACTTGACATGACACCTCTCCCCTTTCATTCTCAACTTCAATCTCGCGCCTTTTAGTGGTAGCGCTGTTAATCCTGATCGGAGACTGGGTAAGAACACTTAGCGTTTAAACCCCAGTGGAAGAGACGGGAACAGGAGCAGGATAGATAGATAGGTCTGGTCCTTTTAGAGGGGGTTGGGCGAGACGTTAACAAAGTTTCCCGAAAAAAATTCTTGTTCAGAATTGGAGTATAGGCTCGGCTTGGACGAATTAAACGAAATCAGGCTCGGAATCGAAAATAAGACTATTCTTTCGGATCCTGGAATGTGCGAAAACTATACCGCGCCGATGCACTGTGAGCGCTCCTTCAAGAAGCATCTCGCTATAACATCAACATACTCGCACTTCAAGAAACGAAATTACTCGGTAGCGAGATAAATGACTACAGATGGCACACAATCTGTACCAGTGGCAGACCAGAAGAAAACAACAGGCAATTTGGGGTTGCCTTCGTAGTCAATGCCAAATTTAAACAGCTGGTATCCGAGTTTTACGTTTTGCTAGACGATTTATTTGATGTTCCACCCTCCAACGATATTAAACTTCTTCTCGGGGACTTTAATGCCAAAGTCAGCACTTAACTGCATCGTTGGGGTACATCAGGAGGACACAGCATCCATGATGAAGCAAACGACAACGACCAAAGACTAATTGATTTCCCCAGCAGTAAAAACTTAGTCATAAAGTCAACAGGCTTCCCTCATCGTAGTATAAATAAAATAACATGGACGTCACCAGGTGGTAGGATATTGATTCAAAAAGACCACTTCCTCGTTGAGAAAATACTTTTTCCATCATATTGGGTGTAAGAGCCTTACGTGGAGCTAATTGCGACTCGACCACTTTCTTGTCCATGCTAAATATCGGTGTCGTATATCAAATCACGCTAGGTGGCCGTGGTCACTTTTCTACGATACAAATCTATAGCTCGGAGTTCAAATCTCGGCGCGATCAGAAACTGTCTGTGGGTACTATTAGAACTCTCACAGTGCTCCGAGCTTGTCTGTGTAAAGATGGCTCGGATAGGAGATGCATGCTAGTAACTGTACTTCCGAAAAGTAGATATGCTATCGAAACAAGGCATATAAAATGCTAGAGATGATGACGGGCCCATGCCCCTGGAGGAGTCAAGGCGATGAACACATATCAAATACCAGTCCCAAAAAAGGAGCAGGGCTCTTAAGTTTGACGTACAAAAGTTATGTAACGTCTATGTAAAGATTTCATACATTACAGATCCTAAAAATCATCTCGACGAAGGGGCTGTCTTGAGCCAGAACACACAGTCGAACAAATGAGGCAAGATATTAAGGAGAGCATCTTGAAAAGCCGTTTTAGGACACCAAGATCGAAGGCATTGAAACGATTGGTTCGATGAGGAGTGCCAGGATGCGACTAAGAAGAAAAACGAAGCTTGTTGACTATTTGTGAAGAAATCAACATCAGCTAGAGAAGACAATTATCGCGGGCTTAAACGATATGCGAAGAAACTGTACCGACAAAAACAATGGAAATATTGCAACGACAAAATCTCGCAACTTGACGAGAACCTAAGGAGATATGACGTGGCAGCAGCATTTAGTACTATGAAGCACACGGGACAATGATATAAACCGCAACCCTCTTTTAGGATCATGGGAACATTATTCGTAACCCATCAAGATGAGTTCAATACTTCCAACATTTGCAGAGCCCGACAACATCACAGTCAGAAGACCTTCCGATCTCAGACAATCCTGATGGAGGACGGATACGCACTATGCCAACATTTGACGAAGTGGAGATAGCCTTAGATAAATTAAAATCAAATAAAGCGCCTGGAACCAACCAAATTCGCGCAGAGCTTCTGATAGAAGGCAGGATTGCGCTGATCAGTCTATTATATAAATTGATAGTTAAGATATGGGCAACTGAAAAGTACCTGACGACTGGCGGAAGAGCATATTATGTCCAATCCACAAAAAAAGGCGACCGTCTGAAATGCGAGAATACAGATGGGTATCCCTATTTGTACGTCCTGGAAAATATTGGCAAAAATTATCGAACAACGACTAAAACATTTACAGAGAACATTATCGGCGAATACCAAGGTGGCTTCAGAACCGGTCGGTTTACCACGGATCAATTTTTCTCAGTAAAGCAAGTACTCGAGAAATGCTGGGAGTACGACACCGACGTCTAGTATTGATCGTAACGTCTTTTATAAGATACTACTCGAGTTTGAAGTCCCGCCGAAACTGATCCGCTTAATAAGAGCGACTATGGAGAATACCGAATGCCAGGTACTGATACAAAATGAACTGACACATAGCTTCCGAACGGAGTCATGTCTGAAACAGGGAGATGGGCTCGCGTCCATGCTCCCTCATCTGTCTCTTGAGCATGTCGTCAGAAAAGTGAACGAGGTAGACCGACTAGCTGGCTACTAAAAAAATCAGCGCAGTTAGTATTGTCAGAGTAAAAAGGTAAGCTGGCAACCCAGTGCCAAAAGAAGCCAAGAAGTATTACCACTTCTTGGCACTTCTAATTGTAGCCTGTGGTCAGTCAGTTTCTGATCACAGTGAAGTGTAGTGTGGTGTGTCGAGTGCTGGCATTTTTGGTGAGTGTAGTACGTAGTTATTAGTTGCTTGTATTGTATAGTAGTGTTTATTTGTAGTAGATGGACGCAGTGCTGGTCCAGGGTGTTCGTGGAGCTGTATTCGGTGCATGGCTTAGGCGTTGCGTCCCTAACCACGGGTGCGTCTTATGCATGCTGTTCCGTGCTCATTGGGAGTTGTATTCGGTGCATGGCATAGGCGTTGTGTCCCTAACCATGGGTGCGTCTTATGCATGCTGTTCCGCTCTCCCTGGGAGTTGTACTCGGTGCATGGCATAGTCGTTGGGTCCCTAACCATGGGTGCGACTTATGCATGCTGTTCCGTACTCCTTAATCAAACTGTGCCATGTGTTGGCCGCCCTTGGTGCACTATTTCCTTGCCTGCCCACTTGTAGTTTGCATCTGTGTGTGCGTATGAAACTCACTAAGCCTGTTGCTTATACAATCCTTAAAATATCTTTTCAGCACCATGTGAGGGAGAAGGAGAGGAGGAGCGTGCCGGCTGATCCATCGAATATAATTCCTATTGTTTATTATTGAATAAATAATACAATCCACGGAACCAATCATGTTATTATTTGGATTTTACTTCTAGCCCTGTTCTGACAGTATCATACGCAGACGATGTCGACATCATGGCTAGATCAATACCGCGTGATGAGGAGGTATTTCACGAACTGGAGTCAACAGCTTAAGAAGTCGGATTAAAGGTCAACGAAACGAAAAAAAATGTATGACCCAATCTCGAAGAAAGGCGCCTAACAGGCAAAACATTACAATGGGCGAGGACAATTTCGGGCAAGTGAACGAATTTGTTTTCTTGGGGCTCTGCTATCAAAGGACGGTAACGAAAAACATGAGATCCAGCGACGAATCGCTGCAACTAATAAAACGGTTTAAGCGGTTCTACCCATAATGAAGTCGAAACTAGTCCACAAAAACAATAAGCTGCGCATCTATAAAACATTAATACGACCTATGGTGCTATACGGATGCGAAACGTGGACCCTAACACAAGCATCAGAAAAGTCGATCGATACGTTCAAAAGAAAAATCCTGCGGAAGATATTTGAACCAGTCAAGGAACGAGACGTATGGCGAATCCGATACAACCATGAGTTGCATGAACTCTTTGACGATTTATGCGCCTCGAAATTTGTCAAATTCCGGAAAATGGAATGGGCTGGCCGTGTTGCACGATGACAGAATTCCGAAACGTGTGCTAAAGTGAAAACCCTAAGGAAGCGACCACAAGGCAGATCTCATGTACGATGGGAGGACTCAATTGACACAGATTGCATGAAAGTTTTACGATTTTTGAATTGGAGAACACAGTCGCTTGATCGAGATAGTTGGAGGAACTGGAGGAACGCGTTATCGAGGAGGCCAAGTCCCGACGCGGGCTATACGAGTAGCGCCGATGATGATTACGATAGTTTGGTGTTCATATCACTTTCCAGCTGGAATGTTATTTGTTTAACGACATTTGAAATTAACGGTCTATAATTAGAATACATCATCATTGTGGCGCAATGGCCCGTCGTCGGACCTTTCCTGTCTGGATAGTTTTTATCTCCTTGTCTCGGTCAAATGACTGCGTTCTCCAATTTCGGAAGCTCAGTAGTTGTTCTGCGTCCGCATCAACTGAGTCTTCCCATCGAGCTGTCTTCCACTCAGTGTTATCTTTCAAAACTCGCTTAGACATCTGGCTGCCGTACGTGCGTTGCACGTGTCCTGCCTATTGCACTCGTTTTAATTTAATTATCTTCGAAACTTTCAGCTCATTGTAAAGGCTGCATAACACATGTTATGTCTCTTATCCTGGGAACCGGTCTCTGACAGAGTCTTGACCGCCAGGCTCCGGACCAAAATGAGGAACATCTCAATAATACAATGTTATGCCCCTACTGAACCCGACAATGTCTTGGCAAAAGACTCCTTCTACGAAGAACTAAACGCCGTTCAGAGCAGAACACCTAATGGTGACATTATAATGGTTATGGGTGATTTGAATGCGAAAGTTGGCGCTGATAACTATGGGCTCAGACATGTGATGGGGAGACACGGTCTTGGTGATCGTAATGACAACGGTGAAAGATTTGTAGAGTTCTGCAACTTTCACAGTCTCTTCATCGGTGGTACTATAGGTATGTTTGAGCATAAGGACCACCACAAAATCAGTTGGTCCTCTGTTGATCGGCGCAGAACACAAAATCAGATCGACCATTTTGCCATTAGTAAAACATTCAAGAGTTGCCTCCTGGACGTGCGAAACAAGAAGGGTGCCGATATTGGGATGGGAAGAGACCATTATCTTATGATCGCTAATGTTCGATTGCGTATTGCAGCCGTGCGCCGCCCCAGCGACGAAAGATCCAGGCCCCGCAAATTCAACACCGCTCGACTAAAAAATCCAACTGTCTTACAACAATATAATGACCATCTTGCGCAAAAAGCGGCTGAGATAACTAGTCACCCAGATAGTGACATAAACGAAAACTGGGATGCCATAAAAAATGCGTACATTGATAGCGCAAATACCATCCTTGGCCCAAACCCGGATTGCCGGAATAAGCCCTGGATGTCCGACGCTTCATGGCAGCGGATTGTTGAAAGAAAGGAGTTGAAAGAAAGGAGCTGAAAGTTCGTTTGGCTGCAGCATCAGACGACAATCGAAGCAGCATCGAACTCCTTTACCGTCAGAAAGCTCGAGAAGTTCAGCGTAGTGTGCGACGCGATAAAAGAGTTTATGCCAATTCTCTTTTAGCGTCAGCAGAAGAAGCCGCTAGAAGTAACAACTTAAACGCCGTATACGGTGTCATCAAGGAGTTTACAGGTGGTCGTAACTCCTGCCAACATCCGGTGAAAGATAGTGATGGAAAGCTACTTATCTCGGAAGAAGATCAAATGAGGCGGTGGAAAGAACACTTCGCCGCGATCTTGAACCGTGTAACCTCTGGTGAAGTTCCCCCTCATATAGATAATTTAGCTAACCATCAAAATGTGCGTATACGGTCCACAGCCCCGACTAAAGAGGAAATAGTCACTGCAATTATTGCACTAAAACGAGGAAAGGCCGCCGGACTTGACGGCATCCCTGCCGAACTTTATCAAGCAGCGCCAAGCGTAACTGCCGATTTGCTGCACCCACTTGTTGATAAAGCGTGGAATACAGAGACCTTTCCCACTGAGTGGAAGGAAGGTTTGATCATCAAACTTCCAAAGAAGGGTAGCCTCACAGACTGTAATAATTGGAGAGGCATTTGTGTGCTTCCTGCCGTTGCCAAGATAATAGCTAAAATCGTCCTGGAAAGCACAATTGATGAAGAGCAGGCTGGTTTTCGATCCGGATTCTCCTGTGTCGATCACATTAACACCTTGCGAATCATCATCGAGCAATGCGCTGAATACGATTCTCCGCTTCACTTGCTTTTCATCGATTTCAAAAAGGCTTTCGATAGTGTGAACCGGGATTCTATATGGGCGGCCTTGCGCAGGAGAGGCATCCCTGAGAAGCTTGTGGCTATTATTAAGGCAACCTATGACGGCGCGAAATGTCGCGTTCTGCATAAAGGTATGGTGTCGGGGGACTTTGAGATTCGCAGTGGAGTTCGGCAGGGGTGCATCCTCTCACCGATCCTATTCCTCATTGTGATCGGCGATGTGTTACATGCAGCCCTATCCGGACTCGACAGAGGAATTCAATGGACTTTGACATCTTATCTACAACATCTTGACTACGCTGACGACATATGCCTACTCTCCCACAAAATCATGGATCTGTCCGCAATGGCGTTAGATCTCGAGAGGGAGGCAAGCAAGGTTGGGCTAAAGATTAATACCAACAAGACCAAGGTGCTTAGCCCGCCGTTGCGAAAAAGAAATCCGACACCTATTGCCATCAATATTAATGGGCAGCCTGTGGAAAAGGTAGACAACTTCGTCTACCTGGGTAGCATTGTTGCCGAAAATGGTGGTACGGAGCAGGACATCGCTCGTCGTATCAACCAGGCTAAACGCGCATACGGCATGCTGTCCAAAATCTGGCAGAGCAGTTATCTCAGCATCAAGACCAAGCTGGGCCTGTTTCGCTCCCTGGTACTATCAGTGCTTTTGTATGGGAGCAGTACATGGAAAGTTTCCGTAGGAGTTACCAGAAAGCTGCAAGTTTTCGTCAACTCATGTCTTCGTCGAATTTTAAGAATTTTCTGGCCCGAAACAATATCAAATGAAGAGCTAAGGCGTACGGGTCAGATGCCAATCGACGAATTGATACGCAGGTGAAAATGGCAGTGGATAGGTCACACATTGCGGAAGAGTGATAACTGCATTGCTATGCATGCCATGAAATGGAACCCCATTTCCAACCAAGGCCGACCAAGAGGGGGTCCTCGAATCACATGGCGTCGATCTGTGGCAAAGGAGTGTCAGGTACTGGGTAAGTCTTTTGGGGAGTTGCGCCCCATTGCCCAGAACAGAGTACGATGGCGCGCAGGAGTAGTTGACGCGCTATGCCCCGCTAGGGGTTAAGGCAAAGTAGTATAACACATGGTTGTACTGGGTTCGCCATCCATTTCGGTCAGGAACCGCTCCGAATATTCATCGAAGGATCATCCGTTCGAAAATGGTAAGTAAATTTTCGCATGACTGGGTCCAAACTTTGCAGCCGAACACAGCATAGCCCTATGATCGTTTTATTGATGCGGAGATTCGTCTTCCGTGCACACATGCTTTGATTTGATTATTGGAAGAACCGAGAAAAATATCTCATTTGCAGCCATTTCGCTGGCGTCATCTGATAGGTTGCTACCCAGCTAATTAAAATCTTCTAGGAATTCAATGTGTTCGATTGTACTTGTGTCCTAGTCCTTGATCGCAACATTATTCTCATTTTGTCATCGTTGGTTCGTGGATGCACTCGGTAGCCGTGAGAACTCGAAGCTGCATCTAGAGAAAAAGAGGTTCAATTCGCTGCGCGTTATTAAAAACTACCTGTGAAAACTACTAGAACTCCCACAGCGTGTCAGTAAAAACATAGCTCGGACAAGAGGTTCATGCTAGCAAATGTATGAAATGCTATCGAAACACCAACAAGGCATAGTAACGCAAGAGAGGTTGATGCGCCCATACCCCTGAATGGGTCAAGGCAATTAATATGATTGATTCGAAGTCCAACTTCTTTTGCAACCGTATCATAGTTTAGTTATGTAGTTGTTCTTTAGCGGCGACTAGCTTGCGAGACATTATGTCAATGCCCTCTGCATATGCTACTATTTGCATAAACAGTAGTAATAGTAGCGTTCGCCTTGTGTCGGCATTCATCCTCCGGATGGCGTATTCTAGTGCTGGGCTGAAGAGCTTCGAAGCCAGTTCATTGTCCTGATCCTGTACGCGTTTCAAAGCTGCCAGTGAGTTATTTTGGATCCTTACCTGTTAGACGGGGTTGGTTGTTTCGTTTTCGCTGGTATACTAAGTTTCAGCATAACGTTGTACAGTACCTGTGTTATGATTGATACTGTCGTATGTTCGCTTAGAATCAACGAAAATTTGGTTAATGTCGACGTTAAATTCCCAGCACTTAAAAGGATTCGTTTGACCGTAAACATCTGATCTGTTATTTATCGGCTAGGTATAAAGCCGCTTTACTCTATTGTCTTAACCGTTAGCGAGGCATAGCGCATCCACTACTCCCGCGCGCCACCGTACTCGGTTCCGGGCAATGGGGCGCAACTCCGCCCTCAGTCTTAGCCAGCAACTCATACTCTTTAGCCATAGATGACTTTCAAGGACACCCCCTTGGTCGCGCTTCATTGCGAATGGGGTCCCATTTCATGGTATATGTCCATAGCAATGCAGTTATCACCCTTCCGCAATGTGTGACCTAGCCACTTCCATTTTTGAATTCGTATCAATTCACCGATTGGCATCTGACCCGTACGACGGCTCAGCTTTTCATTTGATATTATTTCGGGCCAGAAAATTCTTAAAATTCGACGAAGATACGAGTTAACGAAAACTTGCAGCTTTTTCGGAACACTTACTAGAACTTTTCACGTCCTGCTCCCATCAAACAGCAGGGACAGTATCAGGGAGCAAAACAACCCAAGCCTGGTCTTAGAACTGTGTAATGAACCATATTCTGGTGCTGCTTTCACCAACAGATCGAAAGCTGCACCTGAAGAATGGTGATCTATCGGTGGTACAAAATCCGAGGCCGAAGGTCCATTTCACACGGAATCCGATGTGACCGCGAGGACGGCTGAGCAGTTGACCGTATACACGCATTCTGATGATCAGCTAAATTGTCTACAGGAGGGGGAAGTTACACGGTTCAAAACCATGGTGAAATGCTTCTTCCGCCGCCTTATCTGTCATTCATCTGACATAAGTAGCTTTCGATCACTAGGTGATAGGATACGCCCACCTTTAAACTCCTTGATGACACCGTATGCAGCGCCAACCAAAATTTCAAGCATCGTTCTATCGAAAGTTATCGTGCAAACGGACCGACAGACAGATATGGCTGTATCGACTCATGGGGCGACTCTGGCCATTTATAGATATATTTAAATACATATTGCATATTTGTTGCATATCGAACATCATTCGAAAGCAAAAAGTTAACTCATAGATAATCCTTTCTTCTAACATCTTGAAAATTTATTTTGAATAGAAAATTGCGTCATGAAAAATACAATCGGCATTCAAAGTGAACAAAATACGTTATAACATCTTCTCATTTTTCGATAAGGGATAAAATCGTATTCACTATACTTGATCGAGTATGTGTATGTGTATGTAATATCTAGTCTGTACCTATAAGTCTGCATACTAACCCTGCTGTATTTTTCATGAAAATGGGTCTATCATAAGCCAAGAAAATATTTTCTCACCATCAAGCTAATTAAAGTGAGTACCCGAAGTAGTCTGAGTACATACGAGTTCTAACCTCTTTTAAGGAAATTACCATCCGTTTAATAGTCACCGTGCTAAATAGCTATTATGGTTGCCGCAACACACGTTAAAAATGCAATGGAAAATTATTAAGTGGCTGCCATCAAGAAGTATTTCTTGCAGTTACTCTTCTATTTTGTATGCCTCTAATCATATAGGAGTGTAGAGTAAGTTCATACAGTAACTAAGTTCCGTCTCGGACACAGTGCATCTGGTGGACAGGTATGTACCTATCGGAGCAGTAAAGTGCCATAATCTATAATTATAATCACGAGTCTTCGTTAACGTGAATTCGCACAGGTCAATCGGAAAGGTGCCTGCCTCTCCCCAAGCACGGGAGGAGGTCGATTCTCATTTAACGAGATTCAATAGTAGAACGGAGCTTGGTTCACTCGATGCAACGAGGTAATCAGCGAACTTTCAAAATTGTATGAGAATTTATTGTAGGACTTTATAAAGATTTCACGAGTTGTGATATACAGCCTAATTTGGCCATGTTTTCCTCTATTATAACATTATACTATAATATTAACCTTTTTCTTTTTGGCTACATATCATCCCCTTTTTTTGTATGATGCATGTAGGTACCCTTAGACGTACACTGGCGGAAATTGGATTGGTTCACCCACAAAAACTGATATTCCACTGAAAAGGTAATCACGAAAAAGAAAAATCTTCTGTTGTAAAATATTGCCTCATCATCATCATCGTGGCGCGACAGCCCGACGTCGGGCCTTGGCCGACTGGATTTTTGTCCTTCAATTATCTCGGTCACGTGACCGCGTCCTCCAAGATGTAACATAACTAGTTTCATCGTATAATTGTTTTCTTTTCCTTTTTGCAATATCTATTAAATTTCTTGCTGTCTGTATAGATTTCTGTAGTCTTACTTTCAGTTCATTGACATATTTATCGAAATTATAAATCGGTTCTTTGCTTTCAATAATATCATTGGGTAGGTTTGCTAATTTTCCAAAAACTAATTCATATGGTGTATATTGAGTATCCACATGTGGAGTTGTATTATACGCAAAAGTGTAATACGGTATCCATTTATCCCAGTTTTCATCTTGTGCGAAATTCAATAAATACTCATTCAAAACTCTATGATTTCTTTCGACACTGCCCAATGTTTGGTGATGATATGGGGTTGAAAACACCTGCTTAATTTTTAGTAAATCGCAAATACTTTTTAAAGTTTCGTTTAAGAATTCTGTACCTCTGTCTGATTTCAATATCTTGAAGCAACCATATTTTAATATAAACTGTTCTACTAATGTAGTAGCTATATTGTTTGCCTCTTTTGTTTCGATTGGATAAGCAATTATGAATTTTGTTAATTCACATTGTATCGTTAAGATATAGCGGTATCCATTGGAGATTCTCAACGGTCCAACTGTATCTATAGCGATAATCTCAAAACTAGAGTTTGGAGTCTCAGTTAAAATTAATTTTTCCTTAATGTGTCTGGTTTGTTTATTCCTTTTGCATGACAAACAATTTGATACAAAGGATTTAACCATTTTCGACATATTTTTCCACACGAATTTTTGTTTTAGTTTTAATATTGTCTTACGTACTCCGAAATGTCCTCCATAAGGTGTATTGTGATATTCTTCGATAAGCTTTTGTTGTGTTGCGCTATCGATTATTCTTATGGGTGGTTTATAAATTATAATTCTCAATTGTGAACGCTTGAAATTTTCAATATTTTGAGTTTGTTCTAGTGCACTATCATATTTTTGGCCTTTGGCGAACTTTTCAACATTCTTTTGTTGTAGTTCATTGAATTTATCTTTAAATTCTGTTTTGTTAAAGAGCATGAAAATATCATCATTTTCACTTAGCGCTAGCTCTATTATTCCGAGTTTTCGCATTTGTGATACTAGTTTCTCCATTAGACAATCTGGATTGTGAGGATTATCACTGTATCTTACGATTACCTCGTTTTCGTTTATTTCAAAACGCATATTTGATGATAGTTTCTCCGACCGATAACCTGAGTTATGTGGATTATCACTATATCTTGCAGTTTGTGAAATATGATTGCGGCCATTGCGTTCTAATATAAATTTCAATTTATTTATATTTCTGATGTCCGATAGAGATGTGCATTCCCAAATATGAAGTTCATGACGCTTCTGTTGGGTGATGCTCTCATCTGGACTGTCAGTTTGATTCTCTTTGTTAGAGAGTAAATCACTTTTCTTCGACATACCTCGCGTGATAGCTAGTATATCAAGTGTTCTTGGAGTCGTATTATCAATAGACGTTGGAATCATTTCTTTCAACATTTCAGAATCAATTTTGATTCTTGATAACGCGTCTGCGTTTGTATTAGTTTTACCTTGTTTGTATATGATCTCGAAATCATAATCCGCTAGATCCAGTCTTATTCTCGTTAATTTAGAGGAGGGATTTTTATGAGAGAATAAAGCTACTAATGGTCGATGGTCTGTGACAACTATAAATTTGCGACCAAAGATATAGGGTTTGAAAAAGTTTATAGCCCAGTGAATTGCTAATAATTCTTTTTCAATCACAGGTTTGTTGATTTCGTGCTTATTTAGCGATTTGCTAGCATATGAAATCGGTAGATCAAAACCTATTTCACCTTGTGAAAGTACTGCACCAAGTGCTAAGTCAGATGCGTCTGTGGTTACAATAAAAGTTTTATCGAAGTCAGGGTATTGTAGGATTGGTGGGTTCATCAGTTTCTGTTTTAACGAGTTGAATGCTTTTTGGCATTCCTCTGACCAAATGAAAGGTTGATTCTTCTTCAATAGATTGTTCAAACATTTTGCTGTTTGAGCGAAATTTCGAATGAATCTGCGATAATAGTTGCAGAATGCAATGAATCGTCTTACTTCATCTGCATTTTTTGGTGTAGGATAATTTTTTATAACATGGAATTTTGATGGGTCGGTTTTTATACCATCTTTAGTTATTAAATGACCTAAGTATACAACTTCTGGTCTTAGAAAACAACATTTGGTAGGATTCAGTTTCAGGTTGTATCTCTGTAGTCGTTTTAATACCTTAATCAAATTTTCATTATGATTTTGCAAACTACAACCAAAGACTATAATGTCATCGACATATAAGAACGCGTTGCTATCTAAGCCACAAAGAGCTATTGTTAACATTCGTTGGAAACTGTTCGATGATATTTTTAAGCCGAATGGTAACCGTTTGAAATGAAAGTGTCCATTAGAGGTTGAAAATGCAGTAAGTGGTCTTGATTTTTTATTTAAACTGATCTGATGAAAAGAGCTAGTCATATCTAACGTTGAAAAATATTTTGCTCTTCCTACCTTATCTAGAACATCTTCTATTCGTGTAAGAGGGAATTTGTCATTAACAATTTTTGTATTCAATTTCCTAAAGTCAACTACAAGTCGCCATTTCTTTGTGTCGTTTGTTCCTTTCTTGGGAACTAGTAATAATGGTGAATTGTATGGACTAGTTGAGTGCTCAATAATGTCATCATCCATCAGTTTTTCAACTTGTCTATTGATTTCTTCCTGTTGTGTTTGAGGAAGTCTGTAATTCTTTACATATGTTGGATTAGAGTCGGTAGTCGAAAGATTTTGTGTGTAAAAGTTTGGTAAATGTATCTGGTTGATACACAAGGGTTTTGTGTTTAATGGTAAAGTAAATTCTTCACCTTTGAGAGAAATGTTGATAGTAAAAGTTTCATAATCGATTTTACACATATATCTTATAAGGAAATCTCTTCCCAGTATACCATCTGTGGTAATCGGAAAATCGTTGCCTACAATATGAAAATTGTGACTTAGTTTGTTTTCGTCAAAAGCGAAATCTAGACTGGATGTGCCTAATGAAAAAATTTCTCCATTAGTAATTCCGGTAAGTCTACACCTGTTTTCTGTTGAGATTTCAAATGGAATGATCTCTTTGCATATAGAGATGTCTGCTCCAGTATCTATCAGGAATGTGAATGTTCTCTTAACATTCAATACTCTAAGTGTGACATAATTGGTTAGGTTATCCGATATTTTATATATGTTTTTATCTGAACCGGAGGGAAGTGATATATTTTTATTACTTATTCTTCGATCTCCGGGTCTGTTACGTTTCCCTGGTCATTTATAATATTTACATTATTATTTGTATTTCTATTTTTATTGTAATTATTTCCTTGTCTATAATTATTGTTATTATTGTTTCCAGTGTTATTATTTTTATTACTAGTGTTACCATTATTGTTATAGTTCTGATTATTATTATTATTATTCCTAGTATTATTTTTATTACCAGCGTTATTATTATTTTTACGTTGGTTATTATTTTTATTATTGCTATAGTTTTGTCCCTTATTATTATTATTCTTATTTTTGTTTTGATTATTATTCCTATTTTTATAGTGCATGACCTGATTACTTGAGTATGCTTTCTCAAGCTCTGATGCTAGGTTTGCAGCATCTGTAAAAGTTTTTGGTTGAGCAGCGAACACTGTACTTCTTAGTTGTTCATTCAAACCATTTTTAAATATGTTCAGGGCGTAGACGTCATTCATCTTTGTAACGACTTTCTTTTCAGCCTCTGATGCGGAAATCCCTAATTCCTTAATCTGTAAGCTATTAAGTTCTGCGATTAATGATAAAATTTTTTCTTTGAAATTTGTCACTGAAAATTGGTTTTGAGAATAGTTTGTAAGAATGGTATGGATTTTAGGTATTGTAAGTGAGCTCTTGTATCTTTCTCTGAGAATAGTAGATAACTCATTAAATGTTGTTGGTTCACTTATTGCACAAACCGATGTTCTTACCATAGAATTTAATTTCACGTGATACGTAAACTCTATTAGTTTTTTATGTTCAACAGCATCTAAACCTGAACTCAAAATTTCTACAACCTTAAGGAAAGATTCTAATTCCTTGTAGTTTCCCGTGAATATTGGTATAGCTTTCGAAGCCGTACTAATATTGAAAGTAGCCATCTTGTATTTATCTAATTGTTTTTGCAATAGATGTTCTGTTTTGAGGAATTTGGTTTTAAATTCAATCTCAATAGTGATGGTTTCTTTGGATTTCTGTGCCTGTTGAAAATTATTTTTAAGTTCGCAAATGTATTCTAATTTCTGAAGGATTGTTTCTTTAGTATAAGTTCTATTTGGATTTTTTAGAATGCTATTCAAAATTCTATCGATCTCATTCACCAGTTCTTTCATTGGGTAGTGGATTGGATTCCAAGACGACAAAAATTGTTAATTGAAAAATTTTTAGTGAAAGTATGGGAATTATGTGGAAATTCAAATTATCAAATATCAAATTACTAAAAATACCCAATTATATTATAGTGAAAGGTATATTATTTTAAATTTTTTTTTTTTTTTTGTATATATATTTTTTTTTTTTTATATGTTTACCGTTCTATTAATATTATGTCTAATATAATTTTTACAATTCTTATTTATCTTATTTATAATAAAATAGATTATAATGATTATAACTAAGGCTAAAGTAGTCATCTCGTATTCATTTACGTTGCTGATTATCGACTGTTGTCCTCCCATCTTTCTTCTTTCTGAACGTCTGTGCTTCCAGATCTGCAATTCTGTTGTATATTTCTTGGTCCCTTTGCCAATCTCGGGTCGTTCGCTCTTGTATATCCCGCTTGAGCGCAGCTATTAATCTTCTGTTTCGTACCTGTACGCCTCCTCTCCGCTTCTTCGGTTTCTTCAGAGTTGGTATCGTTGTTAGTTTGGCTTCTGCACTTCCAGTTTTTCTTTTCTTATAATCTTCTAACGTAATCGGTCGTGGTCTGCTCGGTATCTTACATGGTGTGTACCGTGGAATCTCATTTGTTGTTGGGGGGTTTGCTGTATACTCCTCCAGTAGTTTCTTTGTATCTATCCCGTTCTTGCGGTTGATAGAAGTATCCGCGGCGCAGCTGATAAACGATATCTTCTTCTTTTCCTTCTCGGGGCGTTGTTTCTCTATACTAAATTTTACTCTAGCTAGAACTTCTCGCAGCTTCTCATCTTCAGACTGCTCTACTACTTTAGTTCCGGTCGAGGTGGGCAGGATCGCCATGTGGGGAGGTCGTGGTGGGCATGTTAGAGAAGAAAGAAATAATTATAACCTTTGTTGGCAAGAGGAGAGGGCCGGCACAACTAGATGCCACTGGCCAATGCCACTAAAGGCAATACCTTCGGGTGCCGCCAGATAGGCACTCCTTTGGTGGTCTCGGTGCCGAGATGGATAGGCACTCGAGGTAAAAGGTGTCGCCAGGAATAGGCACTCTAGTAATAACACACTTGTCAAGTATGCTATAACGACTGTGTATTTTACTCAATAGTTAACAAGTATTTATACTTAATTTATGCTTACTTGCTAAGTTCTTATCGATTACTCATTATTCATTATTGATTAGTTCCCATAGGAAAAAGTGCAATTGATTGCTCCACTTTTCCTATGGTCAACGACTCTGCCATTACTCACCTGCATTCCATATGTTTTGATGATTCAAAAATATTTCCATGTGAGCACGCGACTTGTACTTCCATCAACAATGTATGATCAAATTACAAGTGCATGTAGCTTACTGGAATTATCGCAATGTTTTTGTTTTGGGTAATACGTAATATCGTGGTACAGATAAAGGCAAGGTCGTTTGTTGACGTAATTATAAAATTGAAGTGATGATGGGTTGTGTCACATAAGATACACCACAGTTGGTCTGCTTGTGAATGCATCGATGCGGGAAACACGTAGAGCTTACGACTAGATTCCTGCTGCAGGCGAAGTCGATAAGTCGCTGGCCGTTGTAGTTACATTTTTAATGAAGACTGTGGCCTCCAGTGGTTCTCCGGTGCCAACTTTCATTTCCGACTTTCGCGTTAAAGTCTTCCATCAGCAATTTGACGTCGTTTGTTGGAAGTGAGTCGAAGAGAGTCTCAAGGCGGGCGTAGAACTCGTCTTTTACTGCTTAACTTCAGTGGGGGTATGCACATTGATGAGTCAGAGATTGAAGAATCGAGTCTTAATGCGAATCACACACAGCCGTTCATTTGTGGGTTTGAAGTCAGCAATGTGCGGCTCGAGGTGATTGTTTACTATAAATGCTACTCCAAGCTCCTAGCGGCCCGATGGTTTGCCACTTGTAAAAATTGCGATTTCTTGTCATTGATCTCGCTGCCAAGCCAATTTGTTTCCTGGACTGCAGTAATGATCAGTTTGTACTTTTCGACCTGTTGAAGGAGGGCCTTCTCGGTCCCCGGTTTGTTCAGGGAGCGTACATGCTAGGATCCGAAAGAATAATCCTTTAATCGTTTGCGTGATCGTCGTTGTTGATCCTTCCAATCCGAGGCTTTTGTTCCAGGTTTCTTGACGTGGAGTGGTTTTTACAAGGACGAATTGTCAGCACATTGCTTAATTCCATTCAGGGGATGGCCTCGGAAGATAGCAGCTTCAAATGGCTTAATAAACGTGCTGGAGTTCACACAACTATGTTACAGGTCGAATTACACAAATCATTCCATCATACTAAACCTGAGACGTTTAGGTGTTGGTCACCCATTCAGGTTACAGCTATTGGGCTTTTACCAAACTGTCTTATCGCTAAGACGTGGTCGTCAGCGATTTGATACACTGCCGTTACTAGGGGGCGCCCACGTGGGGAACCCCCCCTCCCCCCACCTATCAGTGATTAACTTGAATATTAGATTATTACAGATGGTAACATTAAAATTGAAACAAAAAGATTTCTCTAACGAAAACTTGCTTTCGAGGCGGTCGTTCCTATGGCAGCTAGTGGTTCGATTTCAGTGGTTCCGACATATTTACAGCGTGAATTAGAATAGAAAAGAAAAATAGTTGCGGCTAATGATCCACCAGAGGAGGTCTATTGTGCCATAGCGTGAATTAAAAAAAGATTTGTGTTTCAGCCCGAAACTGGTTTGGGCTGAATCAGACGTATTTATAATCGACTCATATCGTCCTGGCCAAGAATATCTCTACTTTATATATTCGTAGTTCGTAGATGCTTCTTTCTACACGCACGCTTTATGAAAAAGTCAATAATTGCCTTGACCCCTTCAGGGACATTGGGGCGTCAACATCTGTAGCATTTCTATGCCTTGGTGACGTTTCGATAGCATATCTAATTTTCAGACGTTCAGTTGCTAGCTTGGACCACCTATCCGCGCCGCCTTGATACTGACAAACTCGGAGCGCAGTGGGACTTCTATTGGTACCTACAGAAATTTGTTCGCGCCGAGAATTGAACCACCATTCTCTAGGTCGTAGACCGGTGGCTGTGATTTAGTGAAATATATATAAATTTTCAAAGAGCTCGCGGATCTTGTCAGGCTACTGCTCTTATTTTGGGCATTCGCCGTTCATCCGCTGACAAGTATAAGCAGCTGGTCAGTCATAGGATACCTCTCACCGGCGGCGTGAGCTGCTTGACCAATCTGATATTGTATCACATATATTTGTATACAGAATTGCAGAAGGTTTTACTGCGTTATTTTAATAAGGGGAATTAGGCGTTCCTGCATATGTGTGTGACCTGAGGATTTCTGACATTTTAAGCATTTAACACTTGAGAAGGACACTTCGTAGGGTCGTGTATATCATCGTCGAAATTGCACCGTACAACTTTATAATTAGTTTTATGCGATCAGCAACTCTATTCCATATTCAGATTTATATCTTAACTTTATGCTATATTTATTGTTTCATAGAAATTTATAATGTCCTTATTCAATATGCAATTGCAACATGTATACAGTGAACATACAAAATCCCAAATTGACAATATATCCAGAAGTATAACCCATATTGAATGGAACTAGTGGCTTGTATCCATGAAAAACAGTTGAGCGAAAAATCAATCAATCAAATTGATCACATTGAGGTGTCAATCATGACGAGTTGGTGGAATGGTGAGCACTCCGCGCTAGTCATATGAAAGAAAGACGACCGTCTTAGCAATGAAGTCCAGTTTCAGAATTATCATAATAGCTGTGGTACTGATTTTCATGAGATGCTCTTGACCATGTTCTTAAAGCAAACCACAAAGCTGTTAACATACGTTTATGGTTTCTGATGATAGCAGCGCTCGTTGCAAACAAGTAATTGTTGCACCCAATTAAAGCGAGACCCATTATTCAGTCGACTTTGATAAATACAGTAACTTATCAATCATAAAATGGATATTTAAGTGAAAACATGGATTTGTTTCGTTGCCATGTGTACACAAGAAGATATTATATACTTTTAAAGAAGCGGAAAATACATGGAAATGTTGTTCCTATGTTTGAACAGAGTACTATTTCGTCTCAACTATCATACTATGCGAAGGCCACACTTCGGAGCAAGGTAAAGCCATGTAATAGTGGCAATTTCAGTCAACAGCTAAACTGGCTATGCTAATATTGAGTAACATCAAAGCAGCTAAATGCTAATTATTAAGACTTAACAAAAACAAGCTAGCCGAAGGTATGATACCCTTCGTTGTGACTTATGGTGCAGTTGCATTCGTAGTAAAACTTGTTTCGATTTCACTGTTTCAATGAGAGGTATATGAAATAGTGAGCTAATTTCAACCAGAGACGTGATTTGGCAGTCAATATGATGGAAAAATGTGAAACTTAAAATAGATAGCTTCAGAAATAAAATTTTTTTTTCTTACAATGGCTAATTTTTGGACCGGTCGTTCCTATGGCAGTTATATGACGTAGTGATTCAATCCCGTTGGTTCCGACATATTTACAGCGTGCAAAAGAAAGAAAGCTTTGTACAAAATTTCAGCTCGATAGCTTTAAAACTGAGGGACTAGTTTACATAGAACCAGACACACTGACGGACAAACGGACAGACAGACAGACGGACAGACAGACAAAGCTTAATCGACTCGTCTCATGATATTGACCAAGAATATGCGTAGTTTATACGGTCGGAGATGCTTCCTTCTATGCGTTGTAAACTTCATGACAAAGTTAATATAGGTATACTAGACCAGTCAATGAGTGCTCAAAAGAGGGGTGTAGACTGTAGAGTGCATGGAATATGCGATAATTTTTGACTTCAGGAGTTCGTTAGGAGTAATTAGTAGGTAAACATACTAAAAGTCCCCGCCCCTGGGAGGTGAGCTTAAGGTGGGAGGGGTGGGGGAAGGTCCCATTTTTGGGTTTTTCGATTATGTCTCGGAAACGGTGAACTCTATAAAAATATGTTCTCGACAAAAATGAAAGATTATTAAATTTCCAATAAAATAATTTTTATATATTTGTCGAATTTCTAACGGTTTACGAGATTTACCTTACTGAAAAACGATTATTTTCAAGGAAATCATTTTTCGAAGAAATCATTTGCTTCTAGTGCATTCCACGATCGATTCTCAGAAAACTAGTCAGAAGCAAAGTTATAAAGAATTAAATTTCCTTTAATTTAATATAACTTTTGCTACTTTATCTTCAACCAGTCAGAAGCTATACAATTTCTAAAATGCACCATTATTTTCAAAATATTAAAGCTAATTAAATTTACTATACATTTCCCACAATGGGAGAGGTTAAACAGTTGTTTTTGACCACAGAGCACAAAAGCAGCTGAATAAAGTCGACGATATCGGCTCAGGAGATGTGTGGACATCAACAGTTTGGAAAGTGAAAGTTAAACAACTCCAACTTTCATAATAAGAGTCAGCTGATGAACCTGCTGATGATGATGCAGCTGCAGAAAAATGGGATAAATGCGCTCCAAGCTTCAGGTGATAATGACGTTGATATTGTGAAGACAGATCCACAGATCGCAAGATTGCTCGATAGCTGTTATTGGAGAGGACGTCGACTTGGTTGTTCTTTTGGTAGCCAAAATCCCATCAGATCGTGCCGTTCCGCTGGTAAAACCTGGAAAAGAAAGGAGCTGCAGCAGTGTTTTTTGTCAAATCGTACCAGAAGTCCAAAATCATTTAACGTGCAGCTGAGGTATATGCCAGCTGTTCTTCTTCGCATGACTCCATTAAGATAGCGGGGATCATGAGTACTCTCTCATGATATGGCGCTCCACCACCAGAAAAATCCCACAATGATTTCCGCTACAAATTTTTCATCAAAGCAGCTGGAAACATGAAGCCCAATCTCAACTCTCCCTCCAACTGAACGAGCTGTTAAGCATCATGCATTCCGGACCTACCACCAAGTACACCTATGGTTAGGGGAGGAACCTAATTGTGGGGCGTCGAATTGGGATTGGGAAAGGAGGAATGACCAACTAGTTCCGAAATTCTCAGAGTTGGATGTTGCTCCTGATGAAATATTGAGGATGATTTTTTGCCGATGCACGAAAGAATGTGACAGTTGCAGATGTGGTTGTAGAAAAGCTTCGTTAAAGTGCTCTGTCGCATGCCCGAATTGCAAGGGCAGTTGCAACAACGGATTCGGAAAAGTAATTCAAGATAAAGGCGACGGCGATGCCATCGATACACTACCAATCTCTTTGGATAACGTCTTCACTGCTGACGAGGATGAATGAGCCTCGATTCCGCCGTCTCAGAAAAAAATAAGATGTCACCTTGAATGCTTATTTTTTAGGGTTTTGTAGAAAACAAAACCCTTATAAAATTGCTCAAATGTCTGTGATTCCTTCCGTCCGTCTGTCTGTCTGTCCATGAAATATCTCGTGAACAGTTGAAGCTATGGAAATATTAATACATGTTAATCATCAGTGTATGTAGCGTCAACATACGCATTTCTAGAGGAACATCGAAATTGGACGTATATTTTAGCAATTCGATAACTTTTGAATGGTTTAACATCAAGTAGCAAAAGTCTATATCAAATTAAAGGAAATTTAATTCTCTTCGTCTCTGACTAGTTTCTATAGAAAAGATCGTGAGACACACTTGAAGCAAATGATTTCTTCGAAAAATAATTTCTTTGAAAATTATCGATTTTCAATAAGGTATATCTCGGTCGCTTTCGGTGGCCGTGATCGTTCGGTCTCCGCTCTACGATAGTAATCTAGAGCTTGGAGATCAAATCTCGGTGCGATTAAAAACTGCCTGTGAGTACTAATAGAACTCTCACAGTGCTCCGAACTCGTCAGTATAAAGACGGCGCGGACAGGAGGTGCATGCTAGCAACTGCGCTTCCGAAAAGTAGAAATGCTATTGAAACGTCAACAAGGCATAGAAATGCTAGAGATGGTGACGCGCCCATGCCCCAGGAGGGGTCAAGGTTATTAACACCGTACGGTATAAAACCGTGGAAAATGTGGAATGCGTAAACAGCATTATTGTATGAGAATTCTTAATTTGTATTCAGTGCATCCTTTTACATATGTACACTAAAAGCGCGTTCTTTTGCAGGCCGGTAGTAGTTAACCTGAACTTTTGTGCAGCTCGATTGCATATCTCCTTTTTGGAAGTGCAGCTGCTAGCGTGCACCACATATCCGCGCCGTCTTTATACTGACAAGATCGGAGCACTGTGAGAGTTCTATAATATTAGTACCCACAGACAGTAGTTTGGTCGCGCCGAGATTTGAGCTCCGAGGTCTAGACTAGTATTGTAGAGTGGTGATCGAACGACCATGGCCACCGAGTGCGACACACCGTACGGTGCCGTGTGATGTTTACACATCAATAATAATAGTTTGAATGATGTACATTTATGAAATGAAAATGTTATTACGGGTTCAAATGCCCCAGAGGACACTATTTCTTTTATTTTGTTGTTAATATATGTAGGTGGCGGATTAGGGAATAGGAGGTGGCGCAGTAAGGTAGGCGATAGTTAGTAGTATAGTAAAAGCAATTATACACGGTGATGATTCGAACTGAAGGGGATGGCTGCAATAATAACACGATCCGAGGGACGCATCGAATGAGATACACAACACGCCTCCGCCGGATAGTGATATCGAACAACCTACACTAGAATCATAACACAACGAAATACTTGCCATCATATTTATATCGACGATCAACAAACAAAACACAGATGATGAATCCGCAACCACAATAACACAACAGTCAAATGTCAACGACAACGGCCGGAGGATGTTACATTTGATCGGCTTCCTCTTCGGCACCTACCCGAATTGTGAAAACGCGACCCTCGATCAATTTATTTGTTTTACACGCGAAATTCGTCGACTGCGACACAATACCCGAACGATGGTGACTTATGTACGACTCCCGCCGGTACACGAACACAAGAAACCTCAATCTTGCACTGCGATAAACGATTAAAGGAATTCGCGGGCGGTTTGTTGCCTGTCCGGAATGTTTACATGTCACGCTTGACAGTGAAAACTGCATTACCGGCACTGGAAGGAAATAATTACTAGAATTGCACGACTGGAAGAACTAACTGCCGAGGAATAAGCCGCTAGATAAATTTGGATAAATACGAGTGAAAATTAACGGTGAGTCCTCTTTTGTCTTGTTGGATTTGCAACTGAAGGATTTGCAACTGAAGCTGAAGAACGTGGACTTGGAGGAATTTTTGTCTGGAAAACAAGAAGAAGAGAAGAAGAAGTGCGAGAAGGAGACACCACAACGAAGAAGTTCGAGAAGGAGATCAGGGTGCGATCAGCCGGAACAAGTATCGTTCGCATGTTCATAGGAGTATAGTTAAGATAGGTAGCGTAGCAAGCCGCCACCACCGTAAGTCTGTCAATATCTTTTATTTTATCAATTAGTTGTTTCGGTTAGGTTAGATTAGTGATTAAGGAAATAGTTTGTAAGTGCGAAGCTAAAATAATAGAATAGTGAATTGAGCAAGAATTGTTTTATGTGAAGTGCCTTCTGGGGTGGTAAAGCAATTTGTGGTACGGTGGAAATCGCGCGTGACAGGACGCATTCGTACTTGGCGTCCTTCCCTTGCCGAAACGGTCGTAATTCAAGTACGTGGCGCCCACGGCCTAGCTCCGTTGAACAGTCGGCCGACCGTTATTTTCCACCATCCTATTCTGAGTGTAACAATGTTTCATTTTATTTTTTTAAACATAACGTTTCTATCACTTTTTCTCAAATTTATAAATACAATATGTACATAAGTGTCACCATACACTGTCGAACTCGAACACGAACCTAGTGCAAGTGGACCGGTTTTCTTCACACCTATGTGAAGTGTATGTGTGTGTAAGAGGACATTTGCACCAGGTTCGTGTTCGAGTTCGACAGTGTATGGTGACACTTATAGGCGGATTCACGATCCCTGTAAATGTCGTAAACGTCGTAAGCTTCTGTCATCTCCACAGTTTACAACGTGTGCATGAAGTCTTAAGGAGTTAGGGTGTGAGGATGTTTGTTCCCCGGCCATGAAAGTGCTCCATACTTAATTTTTGGCCCGGGCGCCAAATTTCCTTTACACGGCCCTGATTTCTAGACCAGAGTATCCCCTTTTCGTACATTATTAATATTATATATGCGTGTACGTGTGTAAGCTCATGAAGAAAACTCAATAAGAAATGTCTTTCCCTTAGTCATGTCATAATGAATTTTATGTCTACCTACCTGCCAACTGTTAGCTATATTAAAATTATGATTTAGAAACTCTACCGGACACACTCATGACATTTACAGCGCTTCATAAATCATTCGGACGTCCAGTCTGGTACGTATGTAGTACATTCAAGATTGGAAGGTGAAGAAGTACTATCAGATACAGACAAAGAAAATTTCTTGATTTACAATTGGATGCGGCTTTGAACCATAGCGAAATTTGTTTACTTCTAGACGATATTTCACAAAGGTATAGATACAGATTACAACACTCTTGAGGCGTGCTTGACTACAAAATGCGGAAATTCTCGGACTTTATAGGGAAACGTGCAAGGTAGATTTTTGAAGTTAGAAAGGGTAACTAATCAAGGATAGATGATTATAATGTTCTTACGTCTAACCCAGTTATATTTTTTTTTATTTTAGTTGTTTGAAGTGACGTGAAACTGTTGAGATTTTCATTTAATGTTTATAATGAATATTGTACGACCAGGTTCAACTTCCATACTATGTAAATATCCAGAAATTTTTTTAAACACAAATGCATCGCTGATTGAGATAATATACGTGGTTTAAGTTGAACAAATCCTCGTAAAACCTTAAGGCCGATATTAACGGCAACCAGCATTTCTGGATTTGTTTACAGAACACCGACTGAGAGAAGATCACTCATAGAACTTTGACTGAACACTGGGCGTGGGCTGGTTCTTCGAGGCTCGGCTCCCTCCTGAACGAGCAACAATTTGGTCTGTTTTGGTTACGTTGTTGGGCCAAACGGTTGCCGGGAATGTCGGTCTTTACTCCATTTGAAACTTCTGATAAATTGTATACGAAAAGGTTGACTGCCGCTTATTAGATTCACTTAGCCAATGGTCATGATTCAAGAATAGAAGATTATGCAACGCGCAGGTCCATTATTCAGCCACTGAACGAGAGAAAAAGCTAGTCACGCGACAGTTTCAATTTTTCGTATGAGCGCGTGTCTTTTGTACGAAGTTTCATGTTTTTTAAAAGAAAAATTGCTTTTAAATCTGCAGTTTTATTTTAATTTTGATGAAATTTTTTATTTTGGACTTCCGAAACAAGGGGAAGGTCACTGTTTGTAGGGCATTTTGAAAATCCACCCCACCCCCTTTTATAAAGTAAATTTACATTTTTATATACGGTTTTATTCCTCTCTTGACGAAATTTTGTATACTGCACCTCCAAGATTAGTGGAAGGTTAATGTTCGCATAAGATTTCAAAAAACCACCCTTTTCCGCCCCTAAAAGTAAAGCTGCGAATTTATCTACAATTTTATTCCGATCTTAATGAAATTTTGTATTTGAAACCTTACAGGCAAGGGGAAGGTGACTGTCTACATAGGATTTCGCAAAACCACCACCATCCCTTTTCTAATCGCTAAAAGGAAATTTGCGAATTTATCCACAGTTTTATTCCGATTTCAATGCAATTTTGTATATTAGACTTTCAAGGCTGGGAGAAAGTTTCTGTCTAAATAGGATTTCCGAAAACCACCCCAATCCCCCTTCTCACCCCTAAAAGGAAATCTGTAAATTTATCTACGGTTTTATTCCGATCTGGATAAAACTTTATATATTTGACCTTAAACGCTAGAGGAAAGTGAGCGTCTACATAGGCTTTAAAAAAACAACCTCAAATGAAGTACTTCGGCACAAGTGAGGAAGTAAGAAGGGGGATGGAAATTTTACATCTCATTTGCTTCTATATGGACCGGGTGCATGATACAAGGAATACATGTATTCGTGGTTAATGCCCTATGCCCCACAAGGGGTTAACAGGAACCAGGGAGAGAGAAATGTACCTTTCTCAAATCTCAAATTATTCAGTAGTATTCGTTGACAAATCTCTTTCGCCAATTTGGTTGAAATTGGATTACTCTATCATATGGCTGCCATGGGAACGACAGTTCCAAAGGCAAGATTTTGTTAGATAAACTTTTTTTATTTCTGAAGATATCTTTACTGAATTTCATATTACTCAATTATATTTACTGCCAAATCACACTCCTAAATTTGGTTGAAATAGGCTCACTATTTCATATATGTACCTCTCATAGAAACAGTGAAATCGAAACAAGTTTAATTAGACGCGAAGCCTGAAGGGTATCTTACCTTATCTAACCATGTTTTTAATCAAATTACATAATTTCCTGGTAATGTAATGAGTGACTTTTTTCATATATTTTGTCCCGATGGCACGATGATATGACTTTCATCGACAGGGAAATTATTTCCACCTCAAAGTTTAATTTGACTATGCTAACACGTTAAAATCTTAAGACACGTACACGTGACTTTAAGTCACTTTTTACCCTAGGCTTAGAATGTCAAAAGGAACAGATATGCAAACATTCAGCTTATTGCCTTGCATTCCGAGGTTTAGGTTAAATCCTTACTTCCAGAACTAAAAATGGAAATCGATCAGGTCGACCTAACAATAAACAACCCGCTGTGTAAGCATTCTCAAGTGAACTTCAATTATGGGAAATCTTGTAAAATTACACAATTAGCATCGGAATACAAATTGTGTTTAGTGTTTTGTCTGCCTTTTTATCGCCTTCAATACTCGCATTCTGAAGACGATTCTGACTCGAAGTCGTGTTTCCAATACCTGTATTATAGAAACTGACACCTTGATTATCACCAACGACAGCGTGATTCACCTAAAACGTTAAAGCTTCCAATTTATTTCTTGATGAAAGATATTTTATATCGATTAATTTTCATTCAGATAAAGGGGATTGTTCATTCGACTTGTTTAAATGTTTTGGATGAAGAATATCGTTCTCATTGACAGAATTTATACTTGTTTGTAACAAGATACTTATTTATATTTTAATCGGGTAAAATAATCTGGCTTTTGATTTAAACTTAAACTCTCGATTCACCTTTGGATAACTACTAACATCCGGTGAAAACTGAACTAAAGGTATTTCTTATCTGTGATGTCTATCTGTATCTGTTCGTGAAGTATGATACATACTTTTCTATAGAATGCTTCGATCTGGAGCTATCATCGCGTGTTGTTTCCAGAATTTTGGGAATGGTTTGAAAATTGTGGTATTTTATATCCGCCCAAAGAAGGTACAGATATTTACATTTAAGGCATATAAAGCAAGTGGACATTAGCTTAGACGTGTACAGAAAAGAATATCTTTAGCAACTTGATTTTGTTTCACTTATACTTATGTCAAATGCTATGAAATATCAATTGACGAATTGTATGCTTTGACAAAATCATTATACGAATATTTAGAACAAGCTTAAGTTTCTTTTCGCGAATGAATTGAAGATTTTGATAATCTCCATGATCTTTAAATGATACAGTTCAATACATCCTCCACTTCAATCTTAAAATACCTTACCTTGAGGTGAAAATAAATTAGTTGGTAATCAGGCACCCTGTTGTGTTTGTCACCATAAAATCCACCATTCAGAAGCCGAATTTAACGGGGTGGTGTGGAAAGCTCAGCATGTGATCCAACAGGGATCACAGGTACATACTCGTATTTTGATAAGACATAAGAAAACTTAAATTAATTATTAGAATGACATCAACATTGGCAATATCATTCAACCGGTTTTCAACTATTTGTCGGCTTTTCGGAAATTTAAAGTAATGATGGTGATCAACGTTTGTGGTCGGTTTAAATTAAATTCACGATAATCATCGGTTTGTATAAAATTAATGTCTTGATCTTTAGAAGAGGACTATAATAATTTATGCCAGTCGAGAAGCAAGGTTCTTTGTGAAGATTGTTAAAGTATGATATCAAGAATCAAATAAATAAAGTCTGCACGTCTACAAGGAAATGTGGTTAAAATTATTATTTTATTATTTGTTTATGAATTTCAATGGGTTAGTGAGTGATTTATTCAATTTTATTTCAGAATTTGCTGTATGATTGAGAATTGGCAGTGTTGACAACACATTCAACATGGACTTCCCTTTGGTCTGTTTATTCAACTGAACTAAGGAACTACGCCTAGACCCTAAAGTGTAACATTGCCTTGCAGAGTAGGGGTGGTCAATCTCTTCGCCGTCGCGACCCCTTAAAGGAGGCAACTTCAATATCTGAGGCGACAAATTTTAATTATGGGTTTCAATCAAATTTGGTCTGAAATGAATGAATCTGAAGCCCTTTTCCGCGAACTCATAAACGTATTGGACATATTTACCTTTAAAGTTGTAAATTTCGTGTGGGAAATGCAGTGCAAGGATTGTACATAAAATAAATGTCCGCTTTACGTAGTTACGAACCCCCTATGATACATCACCATTTAATTTTATATATTTTCAGGCCACTCGTATTTTAGATTCAGGGTGAATGAGCCGCCGATAAAATTTGGCGCCACAGATATCGAAGTCGTGCCCTTTAGAGAAAAAAAAATGAGTTAATGATACAAAGTATCTACACTTCATGCAGATACATCGAAACATGGATATGTCTTATGCCTACCGAAAGCGTGGGATGTGTTTTGTCGAATGATTTCACCCAGTATAACTATACTGGGATCTTTAGAAAACTTACGTCGATATCTTCAACACAACAGGTTACATGCAGTCGGTAGCCAAAGACATATCCATGTTTCGATGTATCTGCATGTAGTGTAGATACTTTGTATCATTTCCCACCAAAAGCCAATAACCTGTCTTCCAAGAACCGATTCCCGATAAACCCCCCCCCCCCTCCCCTCCCCCCAAATCAAACTTAACACCTCCTTTAAGAGACAGAGAGACATACCCCATTGATAACTAACGTCCCCATATGAACCGGATACACCCGTTCTAATGAGATTGAACACCCAACCACATGAGACAGATAGACACGCCCTATTGAAAGTCAACTTTTATGCTGCTAATACATCGTACCGTATGTGGAGCTTTTGTTCTATGTTTATAGCACGTAGTATAAATCCGCCATTTTGTTCTATATGTTTATTGCACGTGTGGTGGGGGCCCACATTGTGAACCAGTCAGACCTCAAATCGCCGCCATTGCAAATGCATAACCATAGTCGCTGGATCACCCGATTTGGCTCGAATTAACTTCATCCGCTCTCGCTCATCTTTGGGGGGGCGGGAACTATGTACACTCTCTCAAATTGCGTCTGCGCATGTCCAAGTGTTAGTCAAACTGACTACTTGCTACTTTTTCTGGGATCCTAGTGATTCAGATAGTACAATGGGTGCTATTTTAAATCGGCCACTACATTCATTCTTGCCGCCCACAACGTCAACCTTTATCGCTATCAAATCAACATCTCAACATGTACACACAAGATGCCCGCAAGCGCGCCGCCCGCGCGGATCCACAAGCAACAGCCATGCACAATGACCACTTCACTCAAACGACATGCACAACCAGAATAGAAAAATTTCCAATGGGCTTGTTTCCTCTTCTGACCCCCGAGTAGAAAAACAGACATTTCGTGTGACGGACAGATTTTTAGGATGACCCCCAGCTATAAGACATATCCATGTCAAAAAAAAACACATGCGACCCGTCGCGCGCCGGTCGGCCCGATCATTGGTTTGAAATATCAAAAAAGTGGTGACAATTTTTTTATGCAGTCCATCATCATCGTGGCGCGACAGCCCGACGTCGGGCGTTGGCTGCCTGGATTGTTCTCCTCCAATTATCTCGGTCACGTGACCGCGTCCCCCAATCTTGGAAGCCCAGTAGCTGCTCGGTGTCCGCATATACTGAGCTCTCCCAACGAGATCTTGGCCGTTTTGCATTCATCAATCTCTTTGGCATGCGATTATCGTCCATTAGTTGGACATGTCCTGCCCATTGAAGTTGTTGTAGTTTGACGATTTTCGAAACTTCCAGCTCATCGTACAGTTCATACAACTCATGGTTGTACCGGATGCGCCATCCATCTCGATCGCAAACAGCCCCAAAAATTCGTCGTAGAACCTTACGTTCAAATGAGTCTAGCATGTTTCCGGAGACTTGAGTTAGGGTCCATGCTTCGCAGCCATAGCATAGCACTGGTTGTACGAGTATAATGGTTTTGTACACGCGGAGCTTCGTATTACTGTGCACATGCTTCAATTTCAATATAGAGAGAACCGAGAAAAAAGTCTTATTAGCTAACTGTATCCGTCGCTTGATTTCGTTAGTCTCACTGGGGTCTCCCGACAGGTTGCAATTCAGGTATATGAAGTTGTTCACGAACTCGATGTTGAGGTCCCCCACATTGATGCTCGGTTGTGCAGGTGTCCTTGTCATCGATTGCATCATTATTTTAGTTTTACCTTCGTTGATACGTAGTCCAACTTCTTTTGCAGCGGTATCGACCGTAGGCAGAAGTTCTTCTGCGTCGGCCAATCTTCGGTACATGATCTTGGTGTCGTTGGCGTACGCTGCTAATTGTGTCGACTAGATAAGAGGCGTATTGCTGCTGTTCATAGTCATAGCCCGAATAGCGTATTCCAGTGCTAGGTTGAAGAGTGTCGGTGCCAGTCCATTGAACTGTTTCAGACCAGTGCGTATTTCAAATAGATCAGTAAGTCTATTCTGGATCCTGACTTGTGAGACGGAGTAGGTCATCGTCATCTTTGTCAGTCGCCGGTATACCAAATTGCAGCATGATGTTGTACAGTACTTCACGATCGATACTGTCGTATGATTGCTTGAAGTCGACAAAGATTCCCAGCAATTCTGGAGTATCAGTTTGACCGTAAAGAGCTGATCGGTTGTGGAGCGACCAGGTCTAAAAATGCCTTGATCCTGGGTTGGTAGCCATTCCTAATTGTATTTACTAGTTTGTACGGTTGTCTGGTGTTCCTATTAGTTAAGTTTTCGTTTATATTCAGAAACTGGTCGTCAAAGTATTTACGTTTCTTACGTCTAATTATTCTATTTGATGTTCACCGGAGCTCGTCATATTTTTCTCTTCTGGCTCTGGTTCCTCGTTGAATTCATTGTATGTAGGCTTCGTTTTTCGCATCAAGTGAATTTTAGCATTCTTCGTCGAATCAGTTATTTCGCGTTCGCCGGGCTTTACATCCCATGATCTTCTCTGCGACATCCCTGATGGTACCCTTGAGTTCTTCCCAGAACCCATGGACACCTTTGTTGCTGATGCTGGGTAGCATAGGCGGTAGTCCTTCCTCAAGGGCGGTAGTATACGCCACCGCCGTAGCATCGCTCAGAAGCTTATCAACCGCAAAGATTTTGGGAGGGCTGATTCTCGATTGGTGCATTGAGGAAATTTTACATCTGTAGGTCGTCTTCACCAAGTGATGATCTGAATCGCAGTTTGCTAATCGATAAGAGCGGACATCCATCACACTAGACGCCCATCTCCTGCAAATGAGGACGTGATCAATTTGATTGACGGTATATGCGTCTGGAGATGTCCAGGTCAGCTTGTGAATGCGTCGATGCGGGAAACACGTAGAACTTACGATTAGATTCCTGCTGCAGGCGAAGTCGATAAGTTGCTGGCCGTTGTCATTAAATTTTTCATGGAGACTGTGGCCTCCAGTGGTCCCCCGGTGCCAACGTTAATTTCCGACTTTCGCGTTAAAGTCTCCCAGCAGCAATTTGACGTCGTTTGTTGGAAGTGAGTCGAAGAGAGTCTCAAGGCGGGCGCAGAACTCGTCTTTTTCTGCGTCTTCTTTAATTTCAGTAAGGGCGTGCACATTGATGAGCCAGAGGTTGAAGAATCGAGTGTTAGTGTGAATCGCACACAGCCGTTCATTTATCTGTTTGAGGTCAGTAATGTGCGATTTGAGGTGATTGTTCGCTATAAATGCTACTCCTAGCTCCTTGTGGCCCGATTGCTTGCCACTTGTAAAAATTGTGTGCGATTTCTTGTCATTGATCTCGCTGCCAAGCCAATTTGTTTCCTGGACTGCAGTAATGATCAGTTTGTACTTTTCGACCTGTTGAAGGAGGGGTTTCTCGGCAGGCGGTTTGTTCAGAGAGCGTACATTACAGGATCCGAAAGAATAATCATTTAGTCGTTTGCGTGGTCGCCATTGTTGATCCGTCCAATCCGAGGCTTTTGTTCCAGGTTTCTTGACGTGGAGTGGTTCTTACAAGGACGAGTTTTCAGCACATCGCTTAACCCCATTTAGGGGATGGCCTCGGATGATAGCTACTTCAGATGGTTTAATGAACGTGCTGGAGTTTACACAACTATGTTCCAGGTCCAACTACGCAAGTCTTTTCATTCCATAGAATACAGCTAGCAACATTAAAATTTAGTAACATATTCCTACTAATATCTAGCTGGATTTTGGTCGAAACGGGGATCATCCGGCCAAAGGTACGCCTACCTATCCTACAAATATTATTTTAACCAACATGCCAGTAACTCAGCGCCGAATAAGAGCAGTAAGGTCAAATTCGAGTGAATGACTGTTTATGACGTTAGTACACTCCTCTGTAAAAATTAATTCAAGCGGCTTTAAACCAAGCCTAACTCCCATACAAAGTGCCCCAAACGCCCTTAACAGAAAAAAAACATAGTCGTAGAAGGTACGTGGAATATAAAAAAAGTATATGAAATCACAATGTTAAATTGTGAAAATAAAATATATTCAAAATGCAGTTTGTCGAATTCTCCATTTATTTCAATATAAATTTTTTCACAGATATTTTCCAAGAAAACATGTTTTTCATTTTCACGTTCACGATTAATTGTACAGAGCTCTATAGCCTGGACTAGTTTAGTACTGAAAAAGTAAGTACGTGGCTTTTGAAACAATTGAATGACGGAAATTAAAAATTTGCAACTAAAGGTCGGTACCCATATCGGGTGGAAAGGAAAGTGCCGTGAATTCCCATACAAAATAGCAAAACTTTTCACCTTTTTCACGCGATTTGTGTACTACCTTGACAGTGAAATGTCAAGTTTGTGGATTTCACGAAGATGAAATTTTTTCTTGTACAAAATGTACATGTTTCAGTTCACCGGCAAACAGATCGGGTCGTGAAAAGAGAAAAAATGACATATTCCACACATTTTTTTCCACGAGCCATTTCGCCGATGAAAAGTGCTGCTGTCAATTTTTTCATTTCACGCGATGAGTACCAGCCTTTACTGCAAGAACGATGGACGACAATTTCAATTGGACAGAAAGTTGCCTTCACTCGGTGAGTCTATGAGTCCTACTCGCGGGCCGATCGTGGAAAAGCTTTCATTTAAGCCCATGAGTAGATGGACCGGTGAGTTAGTGAGCTTATTATGAACCAGTGAAACAATAGGTCCATCAGATTGGAATCTCCGGACAGGCGGATACAAAAAAATATTGTTAGGTTAATAAAGTTGCCATATTTGACTGGTGGTGTTATTTCTCACCGGGGCTTTTAACTGTGTATCAAGAGCAAACATTCCATACAATATCACGGTTCTGAACTATTCAGTTTCGATCAATTTGTCTTATATTTGCTGCTGGTATAGTATATTTTCGTTCTATCCATGTAGATGTTCAAACGTAAACTGCTTATATGGTTTTGTGGTTTTGCTCCCTCGAAGACATCCGTAGTCGTTCGTTCGTGATTGTTTAAGATAGTTGAATTTGCCCCTAATCAGGTCTCAGTTTCGCGATTACTAAAGACGATTATATAGGAACGTGGTAAGTAACAAGTCAGAAATAGAGACATCGTCTTGGCCTGCAATTTAATAAATAGATGTCGCCGGCATTATACCTTTGATCTTCAGAGGTTCGCGAGCAAACAAATAGTTTCAATGAAATCTATCATGATCTATTCAGGTGATCTGCAATTAGATCACATCATTTTGCATTCTTGTGAGAACAGACGCTAAATGAAGTGGTGAATTCAAGTGATATGCCCTTCCCGCGCAGGTTGTTCAAATAAGATATTCACCGATCTTACAAACAGGAGTCGTATAGGACAAAAATTTCGTATATTCCCGAAAGAGAAGGAGCACTATTAATGGGCATTTCTGATTTGCAGTATCTTGTATATGTTGTTGACGCTTAGAATATCCCTTGAGTTTTGACATTTCTGGAAGCTCTGAGTCTCCATCTGGAATAACAAAAAAAAACGATACGGGTTCCTAAAACATCTCTCTCACTCACGGATGCACAACAATTTACGTCTCTCTCGCTTCAGGGATCGGGACCAGTTCTTCACGACCAACGATAACTTTGTAACGGAAAAGTACAGGTTTTTATCGATCGCTTCTGCACGTGCAAATATACATATATATGTACGTACGTGATCACGCTGATCGCTGATTTGGACACAGTTTCGTCAGTTTATGAAGCAAGAAGCAGCCAGGTGGCTCGTACGCAGGATTTTTTAAAGTGGGGTATTTTTCCAAAGTTTGGTCAGATGTCCATAAATCAAAGCAAAAAAAAGCAAAGCTCAAAAAAATCGTTTTCAATCAATTTACAGTCAGATTGAAAAAAAACCTTAAAATTTTTTTATTCAATTCTTAATATGTGTGTTTATAAGCTGCTTGGAGTGCATAACTTTCGTTTGGCCTCGCTTCAAACAAGAACACTCTTTGCGGGGTAAGAATCGAACCAGAAGCATAAATCAAAGTGGTGTCTGCGAGGTATTTGAATCTTTAAAAAAATAAATAAACCGCTCAGAGGAGCATACATTTAAGCGTCCTTCACTTGGCTTAAACACATTTCTCCGACCTTAGCCGACCGGGGCCGAGAAGGCCCTCCTTCAACAGGTCGAAAAGTACAAACTGTCATTACTGCCGTCCAGGAAACAAATTGGCTAGTCAGCGAGATCAATGACAGGAAATCGCAGTTAGTTTTTAGAAATGGCAAACCATCAATGATCAATCACCTCAAGCCGCACATTGCTGACTTCAAACCCATAAATGAACGGCTGTGTGCGATTCGCATTAAGACTCGATTTTTCAATCTCTGTCTCATCAATTTGCACGCCCCAACTGAAGTTAAAGAAGATGCATTAAAAGACGAGTTCTGCGCCCGGCTTGAAACTCGCGACACGAAAAACAAGGCCTATAGACAATGGATTGAACTAGGAACCAGAACCAAAAGGGAACATTTACAAACCGCGAATATCGAAGGAGTGCTGCAAGTGTAAATGTAAAACATAAAAGAACTACGATTGGGTAAACCCCAATCATGCAATACTCTAGATGAATTTGAACCTTTTACTGAGTAAATAGGCTTAAAGTATTTCATGAAATAGTGCAGTTTGTATGGGAGGGGGTAGAAGGAGGGTGAGGATTACAATAAATTTTATAATGTAGGTTACAATTATCATAAAAGTGATTTATTCAAAATTTCAAAGCAATATGTTTTATAGTTTCTGAGAAAATCTGATTATTGTAAATTATCAAAAATGTGTCATTTTGTATGGGAGGGGAGGGGGTAGACGGAGTAAGGGTAATCGATTACTTTTTTTGAATCTAACTGATATTGTTAATTAAGTGTTAAGTACAAAATTTCAGCCCGATAAATTGTATATGTACTGAGTAAATTGGCTTAACGTATTTCATGAAATAGTGCAGTTTGTATGGGAGGGGGTAGAAGGAGGGTGAGGATTACAATAAGTTTTATAACATAGGTTACAATTATCATAAAAGTGATATATTCAAAATTTCAAAGCAAGATGTTTTATAGTTTCTGAGAAAATCTGATTATTGTAAATTATCAAAAATGTGTCATTTTGTATGGGAGGGGGTAGACGGAGTAAGGGTAATTGATTAATTTTTTTGAATCTAACTGATATTGTTAATTAAGTGTTAAGTACAAAATTTCAGCCCGATAAATTGTATATGTACTGAGTAAATTGGCTTAACGTATTTCATGAAATAGTGCAGTTTGTATGGGAGGGGGTAGAAGGAGGGTGAGGATTACAATAAGTTTTATAACATAGGTTACAATTATCATAAAAGTGATATATTAAAAATTTCAAAGCAATATGTTTTATAGTTTCTGAGAAAATCTGATTATTGTAAATTTTCAAAAATGAGTCATTTTGTATGGGAGGGGGTAGAAGGGGTGGAGCGATTTAGCCCGTTCACGAACTTAGCCTTCATTTTTTGTCAAAAATAACGTGTGCAAAATTTGAACTTCATAGCTCAACGCGTTCTCGAGCTAGAGAGGTCACGGACGGACGGACGGACAGACGGACAGACGGACAGACGGACAGACGGACATCCGGTTTTGAGATATTCGAGTGATAATATGAACTTCTGTATCATTCATTTTTTTCTGCGAGCCTTATTTCTTAGCGTTACAAACTTTGTGGCAAACTTATAATACTCTCAGATTTCATCTAGAGTATAAAAAGTAGAAAATGGGGTTATTTTCATGTTACAAAAACGATGGCAGACGGCATCAAAATCGCAAACCGACCCTATTCAAGTGTCTTTGTCACAGTCTTCGGACACTCACAAGTGTTTGTGTTGGTAGGTAAAATTAGAATTTCGTTGCCAACATTGCTCTGGAAATTAGAATCGGAAATTTGGAAGTTAGAATAGACTTGTTGACTTCAATCGCCGAACGTCAATTTTCGCTGCGTTTTAAAAAGAATTTCGAACTGTCTTGCGTCAGTAATGCTACAAAAGAATTATCGGTTCGGCATTGCCGAGTACGTGGCCTCGTTTAAAACTGGCCATCGCAGCATCGCAGTCGAATTATCGAAAAGAGCAAGTTGGATCAACAGATAGGATTAGGGTAATAAGATAATAGACCGATTTTAGAAGTGGTTGTGGCTCATCTTTGGAACAGGCCCATTTTCCATATAATTTAACATTATGCACACACCCTAGACAAGAATCAAAGAGAATTTATGATTTGAAAATTTTTGGTCGAGCTGCTACCTTCATGGAATAAGGCAGCTCCTGAAGAGCGAATCTATGGTGTGGACAAAACCAAGTAACAGGAAGAATTAATTTTAAGCTGATTATTTTTGTGTCGTAGTGGAGAGAGAGTTTGAGTCATTTTTGACTCGCAATGACCCATTCCACGTTATTATTCTTAACGATTTTCATACAGTCTGCTATTCCTATTTTTTAATGAGCACAAATTATCCAATTTGCCTCGGGCGCCAAGAAGGCTTGCTACGGAAATGGTGAGTGTATCATAAGAGTGGATTCATATAGAATGAGTCTGTTTCAGAGTTTGGGGACGTACTGAATATCGCTTTGTTGCCGTTTCAGACGACAAACGCCCCCAAAAAACGTTTCGGTCTCGTCTTCTCAAAGGGACAGATCGATGTGGATTTTAGACTATTTTGGAACTAAAAAAACGTGTCTACTTGGTAACTGGGTGGGGACGTGCTGAACACGATTTTCGAAATACGCGACCGGGAAGGCAACTTCCCATTTTTTTACCAAATTTCATATTTACAGCCATTTCATGTTAAATTATGGGACATACAGCCTGATTTCATTATCGTTAAGTTTAAAGTCTCAAAGACAACTTAAAATGAATAAAGTATTTGTCAAAATGAATTGCCATTTTTTATAGGGAAGATGATAATTATCACTACCTCTGCGCTCAATGTGGAAATAAGCCTGGTTACTTATCTGCAATTCCCGTTGATGCTCAGGTTATTTTTCTTGATAACATCAGTTCCTTTAAATACATACATACATGCATACATACTTCTAACCATGAAACTGTTTTAGTGGAAGATTTCGATGGATTACCTTTCATCTTATGTTTCGTGAATGCAGCTTTTCTTAAGAAATCAAAGAAAGTATGTACAAGGAGTTAGTAGTGCGATGCTGTCGACTGATAGAACTGCATCATATTTCGTGATCCGTTTTAATTAAACGCTATCAGATTTCGTTTAAGCGATCCATTTGGAACCAGGAAATATTAAATTTCGAATCACGCCTTTTCATCTTTCACTGCAACTTAGGAGCCTTGGCCCCGCTCATGCTGAAGAGGTGGAAATCGTTGTCCGTTTTCAGATAGCGGCAACATACACTCAATTGAATTGAAGTCAAGATGAAGACGATTCCGTACGGCTTGAAAAACAGTAAACTTATCGTTCAACGTACACGATGAATGAATACATAGAAAAAAAGAATTACCATTTATGAAGGCTGAAATTTTCATAGGCCACTATCCGACTTGGTATCTGAAGTAAGCTTGGCAAATATTGCACAGTTCTCGAGTTGAATTAGTGCGGCTATATAAGTGCATTTTGCAGCAAAAGATGGTGAATGAGCGGCTGTTAAGATCAGACAAGTGCAGCACGAAGTTAATCAGGTATTATATTATGGATAATTTCTCAAAATAATTGTACACTTCTCTTAACGAAGCATCCTGAAAGTTCAGAATGAATTGCGTGCGCAGCACGTCGGCGTGGCCTTCTTAATTTTTTCCTGCTGGTGGTCGATAATTCCGAGATATTCTTCGCATATCATGGAATCCGTTTTTGGGATTGAAGTAAAACGGGTTAATATACTCGTACATACAGAGCCGCCCCGTGATGTAAGTTCCCAAAGCAAACTGTTCCCTAGTATACACCACAGGAGTGGCGATGCGATAGGACATCTCTCTTGGACACCCACTAGTGGCACTAGCCGCTAGGGAGCAGTCTTCAATCGTAATAATGACCCTTCTCGATGAGAGCATTTGCCCCACCCATTTTGCTATGGTGATGTCCGCTCCCTTGGCCCTTAATGCGCTATAGATCTCTCTCTCTCTCTAATTGCCTTGACCCCTCCGCGCGTCAACATCTCTAGCATTTCTATGCCATGTTGACGTTTACAGTTGCTAGCATGCACCTCCTATCCACGCCGTCTTTATACTGACAAGCTCGGAGCACTGTGAGAGTTCTATTAGTACTCACAGGCAGTTTTTGATCACGCCGAGATTTGATCTCCGAGCTCTAGATTAGTATCGTAGAGCGGTGACCGAACGATCACGGCCACCGAGCGCTGTAGATGGCAGTGAGCGAAGAATCGTCAAACTCACCCTTAATGTCTAAGAAGGCACATAAGGCTATTTCTTTCGACTTCATTACCCATTTAACCTCACTCATCAGGTGATGTAGATTGGTGGTAGACTTTCCTGATTGGTAGGCAAACTGTCTATCGTGTAGTGGATTCCCCTTGAGTAGAGTTTGATGTACTCGTATATGTTTGTTAAGGATCTTTTCCATCGCTTTCAACATGGAAGATGTTAAGCTGATTGACCTGTAGGATTTAGGGTCACCCTTCGAGCGATTTTCCAACTTAGTGTTGAAGACTACCTTCGCTGGCCTCAAAGCAACAGGAACGTATCCCAGGGCGAAGCTACCCCTGAATATACTCGTGAGGTATCAGTCAGTGCTTCCTGCCAGTTTTGGAGAAGGGTGGAGAATATTCCGTCAGTACCAGGGACTTCGTATGGACTAAATGAGCCGATGGCCAGTTTGACTTTTTCGGGAGTGAAGATGGTTCTTGCAGCTCTCCAATCAAAAGGACGTGCCCTGTGTAGACGACCCAAGATAGGTGGAGGAACATTTTCTCTTAGGATCATGCATCCAGGAAAATGCGTACTCAACAGAAGTTTACTAGAATTCTCAGCTTCAGTTGTAATTCCCCCGTCCATTCTTTCAAGAGTGCTTATCTGATCAGTGCCTCTTTTAGCCTAAATCCGATATACTCGTAGTCTCGTAGCCTTCTTTGTACTATCAACATTCTCACAAAATTTGGACCACGAGTGTCTTTTCGCAAACCTGATCTTGTTGCTATATTCCGAAAGTGAGGCAGTGGCGTAAACCGCATTTAGCGGAGGGAGGGGACATGCCATCGGCACTAAATTTTTTAAAGATTTGCTCGCTTTGACTAGATAAAATGACACTGATCCCACGTTGGGCGCGCCGCATATTTTCAAGCTTTTACGATTATTTTTCATCGTAAATTCACACTGTCATAGGATGAGGTAATCTTAAAGTAGCCTGGAGGTACGGCTAAAAAAAGTTGGGGTTTCCGTGTCTTGTCACTAGTGGGACCTATTCGCGTGCCTTTTTCTTACTGTAGCTTGTGGCAGTCTTAAGGTAGATCGGGATAGCCTGAAAGTGTGGTCAAACACGTTTTCGGTTTGTGTGTATTGTGCTGCACCCAATCGATTGCAGATTTCGTTTTCATTGATTAGGTAAAAATTACACCGACCACACATTGGGCGTCATTTATAACGGATATCGAGCTAAAGTGAAGACAAAGGCTAAGGGAATGCTCGTTCCGACCGTTCAGATGGCACCGATGGTAAATTATTCGCCAGTATTCATAAGCATAATTATTATAAGACCTTTTAATATACATAAATGCGGTCGAACTGCGCAATAAACGGCGTAAACCACCCCCTTTTGTGTCCGCTGAACGCGCATGACTCTCTTGTTGTTCAGGAATAGGTCGGTCATGTACACAGAAGAGAGAGATTAAAAAGAAAATCAAAAACATAAAAGAACTACGATTGGGGTAAACCCCAATCATGCAATACTCTAGATGAATTTGAACCTGGTTAAAGCCAATAAATAATTTTGGTTGCAATCTCGGATGCATCGTTAAGACTTTGTTGATCCCATCACCTCTCAGATTTCATCTAGAGTATAAACACAAGAGATGAAATCTGACAGCATTATAGGTTTCTCACAAAGTTTGCAACGCTAAGAAATAACTGATATTGTTAATTAAGTGTTAAGTACAAAATTTCAGCCCGATAAATTGTATACGTACTGAGTAAATAGGCTTAACGTATTTCATGAAATAGTGCAGTTTGTATGGGAGGGGGTAGAAGGAGGGTGAGGATTACAATAAATTTTATAATGTAGGTTACAATTATCATAAAAGTGATATATTAAAAATTTCAAAGCAATATCTTTTATAGTTTCTGAGAGAATCTGATTATTGTAAATTATCAAAAATGTGTCATTTTGTATGGGAGGGGGTAGAAGGGGTGGAGCGATTTAGCCCGTTCACGAACTTAGCCTTCATTTTTTGTCAAAAATAACGTGTGCAAAATTTGAACTTCATAGCTCAACGCGTTCTCGAGCTAGAGAGGTCACGGACGGACGGACGGACAGACGGACAGACGGACATCCGGTTTTGAGATATTCGAGTGATAATATGAACTTCTGTATCATTCATTTTTTTCTGCGAGCCTTAGCGTTACAAACTTTGTGGCAAACTTATAATACTCTCAGATTTCATCTAGAGTATAAAGAGCGTGATAAATAAAGCAATTCTGGACAAGGGTGGAAGTAGGAGGGGAATGTAAGTTTAACATCTCATGGTGCGACTATATGGACCAGGCGGGTGTTACGGGGTAGCGAGACATCTCATGTGTGCCTATATGGACTGAGAGGGTATTGCGGGGAAGAGGGCGTGTGTGTTTCTGTATACTTTTTACAAGTGGAATTATGTACTTCAAACAGTTCAGTATATGATTCTCTATGGTCACGAAGTACGAGTACTGATACAGGGCCGGTTAACGTAGCGCGAGTGCACAATGTTGGCAGCAGCTCCGATGCCGAACGTGCCGGGGGCTCTCAGCACAATTTGCTTTTTGGCCATTTTACTTTAACTCTTTTTTTTCACGGGCCGGCAAAAATATCGTCTGCTTTCGGTGACGCGTTGCAAGGGCTCTCTTTGGAGCGGCTTATATGTCCGTTGGCCCACTGGTAAGCCTTGTGCGATTGATGCAACTAAACAAAGAGTCCCACGAAAATTACGTCACCAAAATCAGTTTTAAGTTATCTTACCCCTTGTCGGAAATCCTCCGAAAGGGAAACACACGTGCGGCTGCCAATTTACTGGTTCACCTACACACTCAATTTTCAACACATGCAATTTCGCAGGGCGGTTTACCCGCGACCCAACCGCGAACTCTCAATATGACGCAAACCTCGACAAAACTGTCCATGTGAGGGAGGAGTGGCGCCCAACATAAGGCATTCACGCTCTTATATCAGCTTAATTGTAACGACGGCGATTTGTAATTGCGCGTCGTCCACGTGCGACACGACTGGCACCTGCAAAAGCGTCAACGCGATCAACGAATTTCAGATATTCCACGTCGTTTTTGAGGTTAGGCTTTATCTATCGTGAGATTAGTGGTGGAATTTTTGTGTCATTCAGTCGAGCGGCGAAAAGATGAGATGACATTTTCTGCGGTTCAGTTAAAACCACTGACCCTTGTTATATGTACATATATAGTATATTGGAGGTGCCATCAAAGGTATCGTCGACAGCACCTGCAACTGAGTGTAATAATCGATCCCAGCCGACGATATCTCGTCTCTATCCCTCTTGTGCGTATGGGATATAAGAATAAGCCATAACCTTTCAGGACTTTTCGCAGAGTGCGGCTAAATGGGAAGGAGGTGTGTGCTAGAAATGAAATATGCAAAAGAAATGTCAACTAAGCCTGTTAGGAGTAGTTGACGATGTCCCACGAAGAGATAGTGCAAATATATTTTAGTATACACATTGGAATTCATTCTGTGACTTTTCTCTGATGTACAATAGGATTGAAAAAAGCCTTGAAGTTACTTATGTTAAAGTGTAAGAGCTGTTTTTTTTTGAGAGGGTTTTATCCTACACACCATACCGATTGCACATTTCGTTTTTATTGATTAAGTTATATAACACTGACCCCACATTGCGCGCCAAATATTTTTGGCTTTTTTCTACTGTTAAATTTCATTGACATAAGATAAAAAAACCTTAACGTAGCATGAATGGCTTAAAACGCCACAGAGAATGTCGTGAAATCACTACGATGAACTAATGGTCGATTTTAGGTACAATAGCAAGACATTTCGAAGGGGAATATCCTGTATATGTCAAATATGCATTTCCCTTATTAGTTGAATAGGAGGCAAGGAGGAAAAAAATAATTTCAAGATGACTGTCCACGAGCGAAATCAAACTGACTCAGCTTGTACGCATTTTATACTTCTGTTTATAATTTCTTTGGGTGTGTTTTGAATTGAAATTGTTATGAATCCATTTAGCGTCAGGATTTTAGACAGTTTTTCCTCAAACTCGTGATAAGGACAACATACAAGTGATCATGTAAGAACTTATGGGGGAGGGGGATTGGCCTTCTAATCGGTTTTTATCTGCACCACTGAAATATGTGGCGCCCACTCACCGGATCTTTCTGTTCTGTTGAAGAGCCTTTTAGTGGTTTTTTTAAGCGAGAGAGTTCAGAATTCCACCAGGTTACGCCTCTATTATCATTGGTGATTTTGGTTTATTGCTCCGTAGGACCCATGACCCTGGTTATGGGACAGTTATACAACCGTCCTATAACGATATGTACTGCTTGGGTATGTACATACATAATAAAGGGTATTTTTCTAAGAATGATATTTTTCTTTTTAATAATGACAGGAATAAATTGTGGATCATTTTTGTTTTTATTTATGCCTTATTGTCTTAAACGTCTTTCCATGCATATGACATACTCTGTTTTAGATGAAGCGCATCTTGTCGGTCCAATTTTCGGTTAGTCTTTCAAGTATTTGGTCCTTTATTTTAAGATTAAGACGCTAAATATCGGCTTCGAAGGTCTGGATAGATTGCGATTAGTCACGATGTATCTAGAAATTGAAATTTTGCACGTAAGTGAATCTCAATTGTAAACACAATTTTTTTTTTTATAAAATTGAAGGTTGGGTTCAATCTAAATCAGCGGAGTTGAAAAGCATTCTTCTACTGTAGATTTATGGATCACCTTACTGATCATAAATGTCAAGTATAAATGGAAAAAAGAACAGCACAGTTTGACAGTTATCCCAGTTGGACTCCTAAACACCCTTTACTACTCCATTCAAATATCATTGAATATTAATTTCCATTGTTAGTCGTGAAGTCTAATTACTTTATTAGACGTATATATATCAATATCTATCTAAAGATGTCAATTAATATATCACACCACAGGACAACGTAATTTATGTTGACTTGAGACCCCCTAACACACATACTTCAGTTTAAATGAAACCATGGGATCGAATATGTAATCATTAATTTGAGTATGTCGATCCTTTCTATTGATCGTTTCTTACTACTGAAATCACACTAATTTCGTGCCGGCTCAAAGCACTGTTTCAAGTCGTGGGTCTAATGACTTCAAAGCACGAATACTAACTGTACTCCCGCTGATCGCTAAGTCCGATATGAAAAATTGCCTTTCATTAATCATATTTAGCTAGATGAGGTGTTCGATTTTACATATCTCAAACTATACTCGTTTATCCATACACGGAATACGAGTATGTACTATGCACATTCGTATACATATAAATAAATACAGGTCAAAAGATCCTACATTGAATTAGAAATTAAGAATTATGTTCCAGGTTTGAACCCTAAACCTCTCTGTGTGTGATATTAGGGAAATTAATTTTTAGCATCGGTTACAATGAAGACAGATTGAGATGTTTGACTACTAACGAATAGTATACCATACCATGTACCTCATTAAAAGATGCCTGTAGTTTCAATACGAACGGCTCTTGGAAGGAAAATTGTATTAAGCAACCGAATCTTGTACGAGTATCTTCAGAAAATTCGGCTATCAGACTTGGGAGTTATACGATTCATCAGATTACATACTCGTATATTCTTCAATACGAAGACATACCTTTTTTCCAATGTTCAGTAAAACCAGTATGTACAAGTATTTCGTTTCTCTTCTCTTTTTTTTTACGAAAGTATGTGCGCTGGAAGTGCATAATTAATAGCATGTCAGTTGATTGATTTTTTTTCCTTGCCAGTTGGATTTCTGGACAGCCGTCAGTAGACTGATTGATTGAAGTTGATTAGACAATTAATGAATACCACACCATGAGAAAATTTAGTCAAATCATTTAAAAATCAGGAGCACCGACAAATAGGTATGAAATGTAAAATACAAAAAAAGCGGCGTTTATAAAAAATGTTCCCTTCAGTAACTGGACAAATATTTATAATGAATACTAGAGCAATGGTTTCGGTGATGCGCACATCGCCTCTAATGATCAATAAATAAAGTATCACACTCGTTTTATTTTTTTTTTGGAACCTTATCCTTATTTATCGGATTAGAGACAATGGGTGGTATGCATAAACATGAGGATATCCTCAAGAGTGGAGTCTATTGAGGGCATTCCTGAGTCTGCGTTGTTCTGTAAGTTGAGTGAAAAATTCGTATGTATTAAAGTACATTCTACTCAGAGGAAATAAAAACATCGAATTAATTGGTTTTCAAGTGAACTGAAAAAACTTATTCAAGAAAAGGAAATTGCTCACTTAAATTATGAATCTTCTGGCAACTTACAATATTATTATGTGTTTTCCAATTTAAGGGCAAAATGTAAGATTCAATCGAAAGTTGATTTCCAACGCTTTATTTATAAAATAGAGTCGCAAGTTTCCACAAATCTGAAATATTTTTGGAGATATGTTAATTCCCGCAAAACAGAGAGAGGTTTTCCAGACACCATGTATCTTAATGGAGTCAGAAGCTCCGAGTTTTCTGTTATTGCCAATTTATTTGCAGAAAATTTTTACTCGGTGTATAGCTCTGTAGTTTCTTCCTCAGATCCTCCCTTACTTAATAATACATTTAGCTTATCAAATCTCTCAATTCATTCCGACTCTCTTTTAAATAAACTGAAAATGTTGGATATTTCTAAAAGTGCTGGCCAAATGGTATACCACCGATTTTATTAAACAAATGTGCTGAGAATATTATACATCCACTTGTTTTTTTTTGCAAATCGCTCGCTTCTGGACACTTTCCTCAACAATGAAAAACAAGCTATGTTTTGCCAATTTATAAATCGGCCAATAGAGCTATGAACTACCGACCATTTTGCATACTTTCTTGTATCCCAAAAATATTTGAAAGTCTTGTTACTGATTATCCCCATTAGTTCGTCCGCTTATAATACCTAATCAGCACGGATTTTGCACTGGAAAATCTACGGCTACTAATCGTATATCCTACGAAAACTATATTTATAAATTCTTCATGAATGCGTCACAAGTATAGTACATTCAATATAGACGGACTTTAGCAAAGCCTTCGACAAAATTAATTTCGATCTTTTAATTACAAAACTAAAAAATTTTGACTTCTTTGGTCCTATCATTACCCAGCAAACAATTTCGTATCATTTGCCAGATAATACGATGGCGATTCTTCCATTATAGATTATTTGTCGCCTTTTCAATAATTAGGGGATATCCCTCAGGCGAAAGAATGGCGATAGGATTTCAATTCGCCAATTTATCGCCAAGATGATATTTCGCCAATTCACAACAAATACGAAACGACGACTGTGTCATTGTCATTGTTTGTAGTCTAGATAGCGCAACGGTTAGCACTATGGACTTGCAAAAATGGAAACCAGGTTCGAATCCTACAAATATCAATTGTGAAAAAGGATGAAATATGAATTATGAGTGTCAAAGAATAAATAAAATAAATATAAATAAAATGCATGAAGATTAATCTAATAGAAAAATCGATAATAATTTTTGTTTTAGTTGACTCTCATCGCGTCATTTTGTCAATTCGTAAATTTATCCCCGCCGCGATTCGCTTTCTTGTTGCCAACTCGTTTCGCCAAAGTTTCTCCAGGAAGTTTCACTTTCGGTAACTATTTTCTCCCGAAGGGGGTGACTCCCACGATAAGATGGCGATATCCCCGTCTATAAATTTATCTTCCAAGGCGAATCGCATTCTTATCGCGGAAGATAGAAATTGTTTGCTGGGTAGTTGGATCCACGACTACATAAGGAAACGATCTCTGATTGTGAATGTTAACAATAACTATTCCAAACAATTCTCTCCAACATCAGGTGTTCCGCATGGTTCCCACTTAGGTCCACTTTTTTTTATACACTTCACGGATGTGATAGGGTATATTAACTTTGTCGTGAAGTTTGCAACGCACAGAAAGAAGCATCTCCGACCATATAAACTCTATATATTCTTGGTCAGTATGATGAGAGAGTCGATTAAGCTTTGTCCGTCTGTCTGTCTGTCCGTTTGTCCGTCAGTCCGTCTGTCCGTCTGTCTGTCTGGTTTTATGTAAACTAGTCCCTCAGTTTTACAGCTATCGAGCTGAAATTTTGCACAAAGCCTTCTTTCTATTGTACGCTGTAAATATGTCGGAACCATTGGAATCGAACTTCTATGCATATTGCTGCCATAGGAACGACTGGTCCAAAAGTTGGTTTTTGTGAGAAGAACTTTTTTATTTCTAAATGAATCTTTCTAAAATCTCAAAATATTCAATAATATCCTTTGCCGAATCACCTTGCTGAATCGGGTTGAAATTGGACTACTCTATCATAGGGCTGCCATAGGAACGACCGTTCCAAAATTAGGTTTTTGTTAGAAAAATTTTTTATTTCTGAAGATATCTTTACCGAATTTCATATTATTAAATCATATTTACTGCTAAATCATACTCCTAAATTTGGTTGAAATTGACCCACTATTTCATATACCTCTCATAGGAACAGTGAAATCAGAACAAGTTTAACTGTCATGCTAATTTCAAAGTAGCAAATGCACCACAAATTAAAACGAAGGTATCATACCTTCAGTTTTAATATTCATTAATGACTTAAAATATGTTTTTGAGAATGTTGAATTTTTACTGTTTGCTTATGACTGTAAAATTTTCAAAGAAATTAATAGTTATAATGATATATCAGTTCTTCAGTACAACTTGAATAAATTTTACACTTATTGCACATGTATTCATTTAGAGCTCAATTTATCTAAATGTCAATTCATTATATTTAATAAAGGTAGAACAATCTTTGACTATGTTTATTCCATCGATAATATTCCGCTTACTCAAGTGAGCACAATAACAGATCTTGGAATACTATTCGACACATCTTTGAATTTTAATGAACACATTAAAGATATTTCGGAACAAGCACGTCGAATGTTAGGTTTCATTATCAGGAATTCTTCTGACTTCAGTAATATTCATGCTCTCAAATCCTTGTATTTTTCACTAGTTAGAAGCAAATTAGGGAACTTGTCTGTTAAATGGAATCCGTTCTATAAATCCCACACCAGCTTAATTGAAACTATTCAACACAAATTCTTAAGGTATATTCTGTATAAACTTCATATGTCTTTTGAAAATATTAATTATTTCCATATTCAATCATTATTAAATACAAGTACCCTTGAAATTCGAAGAAGCTACTTTGACGCAATCTTTCTATTTATTGTAATTTAATTAATGGTACTATTGATGCTCCAGATATTCTATCTGGAATTTTTTTTAAAATTCCTACTAGAAATACAAGACAATAGGATCTATTTTATCAACGTACATTTAGAACCAACTATATAACTAATTCGCCTACGTATAGAGCGAATGAAAGCAATTGGAAATTTAGTTTCGAAGCATTGTGACCTTTTTAACTCAAATAAGAATGAATTCAAAACAATCATATTTGATTTACTTGAGTAAATTTCTTTTGTTTTTCTTTAAGAGTCATTTAAGCGTTTATTTATTGGAATTAAACTGAATTAATATCTTTATCTTCATCTATCTTTTATTCTTGTTTTATTTATATTTTTAATTTTAATTACGTATTTTGTAAGAAATTATTATTAATTTAGCTTGTATTATATTATATAATCTATTACACTTGTTGGCAGCAATTTCGAATGTTTTTATATAAAGGACATTGTCCGTTTGACACTAATAAATAAATAAATTGTTCACTTATTGTTAGCCATTCTATCGTTTTGATGTTTTGTCAGCTGTTCCTGTCATCGTCTTCTCTTGCGAGGTAAATTCACTGAACAAAGAAAAAAGTCCTTGCTAATCGTTTTCTCGGTCTTTCAGATAGGCGGACTGTAAGGGAAGTGTGTAGCTCTTTTGGTTTGAACGGCGTTGCCATGAAGTTCACCGACCTCGTATAAATTATCCCAAAAAAAAAAAATATCCGGCCCATTTAGCGAAAAGAAAATCCAAAGGTAACTTATATCTTATTTTTACCCTTCCGAATAGAGTTGATTGACTTAATACACGTGCTTACAGGTCTTATTATCCAAGCTTATGATGCAGGTGAAAGCTAAATGACGAGAATTCTGTGAAGTCAATACAAATTTACAGAGCGAGCAACAGTCCAATATATCTTCTTTGGTCCAATGATGAAGATGACTAGCAGCCCGAATACCAAACCTAAAAGATGTCGCATCCGAACTTCAACACGAGAAAGTTTAAAGCTGGGCAAATATCCGCCAAATAAGTACAACAAATAATTTCATCCTATTCTAAATCCCAATTACAGATCGAAAAAGTCTATGATGAAGAGGATGAAGAGACGCACACAAAAAGACGACGCGGTCGTGGAGCCAGCAGCAAGAAGCGACGAAAATCGGCAGGAAGGGTTCCCACGTCTAAAATAAAATTTTACGAACGTAAATGCGGCAGTTCGGACGAAAACCGAGATCCCACGGGCAGTTCGGAGCGTGATTCGGATGCAGAATTCGAGAAAATGCTTCAAAAGTCCGAGGAAGCAAGGAGGCGGGGAAGAATTTCGAGACTCTCAATAACAGCTAGCTGATCAAGAAGGCCAAAGCAAGGATCGGCATGAAGTGCAAGAAGAAGGTGAAGACGGCAATCTGCTTTCCGGAGGGCGGGGATGGTGAGCACGGATACCAGGACTATTGCGAGGTTTGTCAGCAAGGAGGTGAAATCGTCATTTATGATATTTGCTCGCGAGTCTATCACTTGGTTTGTTTGTAGCAAGCGCCCGAAGGAAAGTGCGAAGCTGACGGTCCGGCCGAACAGGAAGACGAACATCAATAGTTCTGTCGTATTTGTAAGAATGATGATGAATTATTTTGCTGCGATTCGTGTCCGTCTGCCTATCACATTTTGTTTGAATCCGCCGCTCACTACAATACCGGACGGTGACACGCTGTGGCTGCTTCAAGCCACCGGGCAAGGTCTATACAATTCTCACCTGGCGATGGACTTAAGTTAAAACCAACGACCCGTTGACTTTGAAGAGACCGGTGAGTCGCGTTCGTAAATATTTCGATCTATCGGTAGGACAGTCGTTCTGGCGCTGTAGCTGGGTGAGTGAATTGCAACTTGAGGTCTATCATCCGCTGCTGATTCAAATGTTTATTATAAAGTACGATAGAGAAGAGTCGCCCAAATTCGAGGAGGCCTTGGACGAGGGAGACAATCGATAAAAACGCATTCAGCGTCACAACTCGGAGAAGACGATTCAAGATGAGCTGAGTACTACAAGAACGGAATGAAGCCCGAGTTGTTAATTCCGCATGGCGTGATTTACCATCGCACAGTAAAGGATGGCACCGTCTACTTCTTGGTAAAGTGGCGAGAATTGTCTTACGATAACTGTACCGGGTGGAGAAGACAGACAATATTCCGAGCCTGAAACAGACTATTGAGTACTACTTGGACCTGCTCGCTAATTACTCCGGCGAAGGAAGCGTGAAGAAAAGAAGAAGGGCAGGGGCCCAATTGGGATTTGGAGATTGGTGAAGGCAGCAGAGAACGAAGAAGAGGACACGGAGATCCTCAAGCAGGTCGCTGAGGACTTCGTTCCAACGTTCGGCACCACTACGAACAGCACCAAGAAGGCATTAGCAAAACTTTGGGCAAAGGCAACCGTGTCTCCAAACAAGTTAATTACAACGACGGTGGTGTTGTCGCCTCAGAACCCCGCGACGATTCCAACTGTTTCTGACTATTCGGGTGGATATTTGAAAAATTCAAAAAATAGTGGCGATTTTTAGAAGAAGATACGACATAAGTGGGAAATGATGACGAGCGAATAGACAAAAAATCGTAATGTTGCGCTGTATTTATCTTTTATAATTTTACAAGTTAATGAAAATTATCAATTAAACTTCTAAATACATATTTGTTTTACTTGTAAATGAGATGGAGTTTGATTGGTTTATATAATGCTTCGTCCACACATGATCATTTTAATGTTTGAAACATGATATGAGATACTATGCGAGGATCAAGAGGATATGCTCAACATCGACTAGAGGATGACTTTGAAAACAAACAAAGTATCTGCCGATTTGTTTCAGTTCGTCGCAGTAGTCACCACGAGAGAGAACGTTTTAGTGCAAATGAAAATTGATAAGTGCTCATACACCCACGTTAAATCCTGTTTAGGGGCAGTATTTAATATGATGGATTCCATCTTAAGGTCCTCTTTAACCATGGCAAGTGCAATGTCGACCAACTGCTAATGGCTAAGTAAATTCAATCTCGTTTTAATTCTGTCGTCTGACATCAGACTTGTATCAGTCTCTTCCAGAGAATTTTCCGGGTCAATGCAGACTCATTTCAAATCAGGCGTCGAAGCCATCTTGTCTAGCTAGAGTCGTTTCAGCCAGTGGCGTAGCTACGGTATTTAGCGCCCGGGGCAAAACTTCAGTATGAAATAATCTGATCTCAGGCAGATCTGCAAGCCAGGAATTTGTTTCAGAATGCTCATGTGACCAAAGTCACTGACGCATATATCAGAACGAGCGCTTCTGTTTCCTTAATGAAAATGTGCAGCGGGGTTAAACCAATGAGCGCCTCTAGATCTAGAGCGGGCGTAGGGCAAGTATGCGTAGTTCCAGTTATCCCTAGGCAAGCATGGCGTTGTAACTTGTTGAGTTTTTAGAACGGCTGGGCTTTGATGTCCATTACACTTTTTTCCTATAATTTTTGTCCGATCCGGGGCACCGTTTGGAACTTCCAAAGGAAGGAAAATATTAAAAAAAAAGACTTTAGTGGATTCGATGTTGGGCCATGGCAAATTCCTGATCAATTAAGTACTACTTTGAGATGTTGGTCTGAAGTTTTTCCATATTTTCCCTATAGATCTTCAGTCAAAGTGTAGGTCATAGCTCCTTTATTCAGAGGATCTAACACTCAGTCATATTAAAAAATATCCATCAACAATTTTTGAGACATGGAATCGAATCAATTGTGTCGAGCTAAAAGACGTTTAGGTTTAAAATTTACTTTAAACTTATCCGAAAAAATTGTTTTTATCCGACTTTTCAGGCCGCTCCAGTAATAATAGCATAATCAAATGATAATATTGCGACAATAAACAACAGAATTATAATAGCCTGAATGGCAAAGTGATGTTATGATACATAACATCACTTTAATTATCAAATGAATCTTCGTATAAAAATGAACAACAGCTCAATGTACTCGTACCTAACCAAGCTCGCCTGTGTGACAGGTAAGTGACGATTAGTAGTTTCAATTATAGTTAATGTGCCAATTAAAGTCCGACAATGTGTTATTACTACAGTTGCCCACTTACCTGACAACTCGTGTATCTTATTACCTTTTTCTGTGGCCTGGCGCCCCATTTACCATTTGGGGATTTCGTCATGCTGCTCTGTAACTTGATCGCGCATCGTAAACAATAATTCGTTGGGGATTTTGATTGTGTGATCACGGATGGTATTGAACAACTTACTTAAAAGTTAAACTGGGGCATTCAATTAAATTTCTATTAATGGAATTCACTTGCGTCTTGGCCGAACTCGCACTGCACTCCATTTTCCGTGCTTTACATTTGCTGTGAATTGGAGTCCAGGCAAATTATGCAAAATCAGGTTTGAAATAGAAATCATGGTCCTACTGCTGATAGTTGAATCTCTAGTCTAAAACGAGTTTGAGTCTAAAAATATTTTGCGGAAGTGTCTGAAAAGGACTAAGAATTTGAGAGAAGTGGGTAAAATTTTGTTTCACCTACTATCTAAAGTGGGTATCCTACCAAAGGGAATGATGATTACTTTTCATTTCTTTTTATACCCTTCACGGATGTGATAGGGTATATTAACTTTGTCATGAAGTTTGCAACTCCGACCATATAAACTATATATATTCTTGGTCAACGTGAGGAGACGAGTCGATTAAGCTTTGTCCGTCTGTCCATCTGGTTCTATGCAAACTACTCCCTCATTTTTAAAGCTATCAAGTTAAAATTTCGTACAAAGCCTTCTTTCTATTGCACGCTGTAAATAAGTTGGAATCAACAGAATCGAACCACTACGTCATATAGCTGCCATAGGAATGACGGGTCCAAAAATTCGTCTTTGTAAGAAAAACTTCTTTATTTCGAAATATATCTTCTTCAAATTTCACACGAATCAATAACATCTTCAGTCAAATCACGTTTCCGAATTTGGTTGAAATCGAATTATTCTATCATATAGCTGTCATAGGAACAACTGTTCGAAAAGCAAGTTTTTGTTAGAAAAACTTTTTTATTTCTGAAGATACCTTTACGAAATTTCAAATTATTCAATCATATCAACTGTTAAGCTGCGTTTCTAAATTTGGTTGAAATCGGCCCGCAATTGCATATACCTCTCATAGGAACAGTGAAATCGGAACAAGTTTTACTACTAATTTCGAAGTGGCAATGCACAACGAGTCACAACGGCCTTCGGCTAGCTTGTTTTTTTTTTATTTGAAGTAGCCATGACGGAGGATTATGTAAAGGACCAAGGAAGATCCCGTTCATGTGTTTTGGGTAAGCACACTCTTCATGCCTTTTTAATTTCAGAGCATAGTAATGCGGACTGTGTAGTATCCGTAGTCAGTCTAGAAATTGGGCTAACGCGATATTGAATGATTTCTGTGTACCTTTTGATTATGTGGGTACTTTCCCTACAAATTTCCTAGAAATGCTGTTGCGGCATCCACAAAAATGAAAACTTGCCTCATATTTGGATGAGATGCAAATGTTCATCATGCAGTATGGGGTGGTTCTGACACGAATGCACGCGGAAGGCTGCCCTTCGATTATATAATCGAATCTAACGTCTTTCTAATTAGGTTCGTCCGCAACGTTCCTGAACGTTGGTAACAAATCTACTTTTGTCACAACAAAATAGATAAGAGGTATTTAATATCTCTCTCGTTTCTGAAGAGATTTATCATTGGCCCGGGTGGGATAATCCCGGATGATCTGCAACATTCGCCGGATATTCTGGCTCCATGGATTGAGACTATTTTTCAGGGCCTGTTTGGAGCTGGAGTATATTCCTAAATTATGGACTGTGGTGAAAGCGATATTCATCCCGAAATAGGGTAGAAAGTCACATGTACGTCCAAATGATCTAAGACCAATCAGCTTATCGTCAGTTTTCTTAAAGATAGTGGAGAGGCTCAATAACAATCACCTGCGTAGTACCATTCCATCAAACCTTGTGTATTCCTCGCAGCATGCCTCCCTCCTTACTCCCTCTTGATATGTTTCGAGAACAGATAGCCGCAAGTACGGCCATTCGGCTAGGTGATAGTGGTCATTGGCTTGCTTCGAACTCTGGATACGCTGCTATTCTCAATAACCCAATTATTCTGGCAACGATTGATTATACGGTCCAAAATATGCGCTAGACAAGAACTTTGTCAGCCTGATACCATCACGCAGTCAATGGGAAGGAAACGTGCTTCGGCTGCATAAGTCATTAGAAATATACACAGATGGCTATAAAACGAGGAAGTAGGCGCTGGAGTTTTTTTTGTGATGGGCTTGACCAAAGCCTCTCTTTCAGTCTCCCTATTTACTGTAGTGTTATTTAGGTAGAGCTTACGGCGACTACAGTAGCTCTGAACTGGTTGGTCCATCACGCAGCACCAGTTAGAGATGTAACAATTTTCACAGACAGCCAAGCTGTAATTAAACTTCTCGAATGCGGCCTAATTACGTCAAGGACTGTGACTCTCTGCTTATGGAGGTGAGTGAGTTTTATACCATTTTTCTTATGTTGGATTCCGGGTTACAATGGTTTCGCTGGTAACTGCAAAACAGACGAACTTACCAGTCATGGTACACCAAACTTAGCTGGAGAAATTCGTCAGAACATTTACATGCCTATCGCAGCTTGTAAACTAGCTTTTAAATCCGAAGCGATTATCAAGACCAACTCTAGATATGGTTAAATGGAAACACATGTCTTTCTGTGGCCCAAATTAAATTAAATTCGATCAGCTAAATTGCTGTCACTCAGAAGGTAGCACATCAGAGCGGCTGTGGGAGACATCACGCATTGCGTAATTGTTGAGCATGCTAGGAGGCTTGGCTTCCCCTACAATGAGTTCTGTGGAAGCTGCGGTGACAAGGAGGCGGAAGAGTGCGTTTTTCATCTCTTATGCATCTGCCCAGCTTTGTCCTGCGGGAACAGTATCTACCCAGTGCCTCAGCAAAGTAATCAGGCTTGTAAAGTTCTTTCCGTATGCAAGCTTAAGAGACGTGTTGTCGTTCGTTTTAGGAATATCCAGGTTGATGAGAATTGTTAGGTAAACGGCATTAGATATTACTCGCTGACCAGTCACACGAAAGCGAATGGCCGGATTTACAGCTAATTGTTCAGCAAAAATATCAGGCGGTAGTAGCGGATGGAGCCCACTTCTTTACTGAATTGGACCACTTAGCTAATGTTGATATTGGCAAGCTCCATCGCTTCATTTCAACGGCAATACATAAATTCTAGTGAAATGCAACAGCCCCTCACTCTATTCTGTTATTACCAATTAGAACTAGGGTATAAAAAGAAGATACCAGGAATAGAGAGTTCTTTGATATAACACCCAATGCATAATCGTTTTTAGACACTCCGGCACAAAAAATTCAGCCGTAGGGTATTTTTTCCATTTAAAACCCCCGGCTACTGGACTAATAGTTACTTGTTTTGCAAGAAATTACACATTTTAGATTATTTCACTTTCGTACCGAAAGCGAATAGATACGCATATCTATTCGCTTACCCGTACAAAAGTGAAATAACCTACATATGTAATTAAAATTAGTAATTGCATTAAAACCATTAAAAAAATTAAATTGCTTGGAGAATACTACAATAACAGCAAAACAATTAAACGGCCACTTATAAAACGCCGAATTCATCCGGTTAAAATCAGTAAGGAAGCCGAGACTGTAGTTACTGGTAGTGCAGAAATACCGCAACGTAACATACATTTTAAAATGATAACATCCAACATAACGGTAAATTCGGCTAAATAGAACTAAACATGGAAGAGTCAATTGCATTTTTCATTTTTTTCCGATTCCTCTGTCAGTCCCTACCGGTCCGTTGTGTAGTTTTCTTTAATATTTGCTACTGTTTGGCAAGTGATGGATCCTACATATGGTGTTAGAAGACATCTCAACGAATTTGAAGTAAGCAGGACTGTGTCATTACTAGAGGAACGCCATGGACTCCGGGAAGTGAGCCATCATCGGCTTGTAGTGAAACATTTAAAGTCATCCAGAAAGTTTGAGACAGCATCCAGGAAACAGTACAATTCACAAGAAGTCGAGGACAGGGCCGACCAACAGTAATATTTTAGATCGAGGACCGAATTATATTCTTAAACGCCTTAAGAAATCGCCCAAACTCGGCACTTTCTATACTACAATAAATGTCCTCAGACATGCGACATAAACCGTTATTTTCAAACAAACCATGCGTAATCGCCTGACGGAAACCGGCCTGCTTTCCAGATATCCGGTAAAAATACCGTGATTAACAAAAAAGCACATAATCGCCCGACATCGGTTTGTCAGAAATCACCGCATTTGGAGCATGAGGCAATGGACTAGAGTTTTCTTCTCTGATGAATAGAAATTTCGCCTGTTTGGTAATGATGGTCGAGTTAGAGTCTGAAAATGAGGAAATGAACGTTTCCTACCCTGTGCCCTTTAACATACATAACATAACCTACATACATACCTACATACATACATAACCTTTTTGAGGTGAATCCAAAATGGTGTGGGGTGCTATTTCCTTAAATGACAAAAGCAATTTAACTGTGAACGCTAATAGCAATTTGAAAGCTCCGCGATACATAAACGAAGTGCTAAACCATCGTGTTACTGGAAGAGCACGTACTTGTAGATAGGATTCATTTTGATGCGAGATGGAGACCGCGCTCATATCGGCAAACATAGTGCGTCAATTCTTCACAGATAATCATGTCTACCTTCTTCACTGGCCAGCGGACAGCTAAGAGGTAAATCCTATAGAACATTTATGGGACCAGCCGGGGAAACGCTTCAAGACTCGTTCCAACCCTCCTTAGACCTTAGGTTAGTTTAGAAGGGCTGCTGTGATTGACAAAGCACACGTAGACCACATATAGGTCCGCATAAATAGGGTTTAATCATTGAACTAGCCGGAGCAGATAAGAAACTAAGGAGCTTCTTGACATCCATGTCTTTAAGGTCATCCAAATCTCTCAAAAAGGGAGGCTCAAGAATCTCATACCTCCAGCTGAAGCAGGGCAGGCACTAAGAAGATGGGTGGCATTTCCTACTCATCCTCGTCATTGCAACTACTACAAAGATCCCTGTAACGAAGTTGGAGTCTGCTGGCTTGTTCGCTGATAAGACAATATCCAGTGGTAACTTCCACCAACACGCTAATCTGCTTTCTTTCTATTGACCGAAGTTTGAAATAGCAGCTAGGATCGATTCAAGGCTACTTCAGTTTTGTTTTTTAGCAGGTGCTGCTAGTACTCCATCTAGTGTAAGCCCTGATGACCGAATCGGCCATTATTAACACTTTATAAGCAGCGGTGGGCATTCTTATTTCGTAAGGCTAGAGGCGCATGCTGGCAACTGCATTCTCCGAAAGCAGTTTATGCTGTCGAAACGTCAACTGGGCCACATGAACAGTTGACGCGCTATGCCCCACAAGGGGTTAGGGCGATTGAGAGAGAAGGCTCCAACATGATCTCCCTAGTCCCTACTCGAGCAAGGTCGTCAGGGAAACCACTTTGACTAGGAATCTACCACAGCACAATGTTGAAGAATTTTTAAAGCTTAACGAGAGACGAGCGGCACTCTTCAACCGATTTAAATGAGTTAGAAATGGAATTGATAGATCTTATTGCTGCTATCTGTGTATATAGTGATATCTCTATCTAGAGGTTACGATGTGATGTCCCAACCATGCCAAAACTTCTGATATCGTCGAGACCTCTACTGCCGTAAACGAAACGAAATATTGGCTTTCTGACTTTCAGAGTATAATACCTTAGACAGACACAGCAACCGAATGATCATTCGGTGAATGATGAATTGCTGGCAATGACGAATTAGACACACACACTTTAATGTGAACGTCGTTCCAACTGTCACTACAAAATCGACTTAGCACTGATTTTTCGAATAAATATTGTTTATTTCGTTTAGCAACGAACATTTTGCTTAGCAACGAGTGGATATTATTTCTATTGCATATCAACGGGTGCTACTCGATGACAATTTGTCGGATAGGTGGCACTGCATACACAAAGAAGGAATTACGTTTACTATGCCAATTGTAATTCGCGAATTATCATTCGGACGATGTTCGAATGATCATTCGCAAGACACACATGAAATCGAATTATCATTCGAATGGGAATGATCATTCGTGTGCGTCGTCTGTCTAAGGTATAAGTATACACCCTCCTCATCCACCTCATCCTCCTAGAGTCATCTGTACATAAGTCAATAGAATCACTTCCTGCAGAAACAGTATCTACCCAGTGTCTCCGCTAAGGAATTAGGCTTGTAAAGTTCTTTCCGAATGCAATCTTAGGAGGCGTGTAGTTGGTAGTTATAGGAATATCCAGGAATATTGAGAATTGTAAAGTGGCCCGCACTCGACATTACAGTCACACGAAGGCGAATGGCAGATTTGCAGCTACTTGTTCAGCGAAAATATCTGGCGGCAGTATGTTAAGCAGCAGAAATCTAGACCAGCGGATGGAATAGTTTTAAGAGTCCCAGTTATTGCAATTCAAGCTAGAAGTTGGATCTTTCCCATCAGAGTTCGATAAGCCGCTATATGTTGTGCCGTCCACCAAATAATAACATCATGGAAGACGCAGACTAATACTGATACTTATACAGCCAGTAGACAACCATTGGTTGCAGGCCCCATTTTTTCGAATGGCTTTCCAATACAAGAGTAAAGCGCCACAATAGCCTTGTTCACACGTTTCGCTTCCAAGCAAATTTCTTGTCTAGGATTAGACCCAAAAACTTTGGTTTATCAGAGACCAGAAACCTCGTCCCTTCCAACAGTGGAGGTGAGATTAGGAACTCTGTACCGCCTTCTAAAGAGAACAAGTTCTGCTTTTCAGATTTACCGTAACGCCAGCATTACTTGCCCAATGGTAATGGTAATGTCGTCCTCAAAAGCAATCACCACCATTCCAGGTCCAGAAGCAGTTTGTTCACCGCCAGATTCCAGAAAAGAGGAGAACCGTGCCTTTGGGGGGAGGCCCTATTTACACATCTTCGTTCAGATGATACACCCAGACGCGCGTGTATAACTCTACATGGTAGCACCTGATTAATGAGTCTGCAGAGTGAAGCGTTAACATTTAGACTTGCGAGTGCATCGCCTTGCAGCATGCACTTCCTGAGACACGTCAGGAAAGTTTGTGGCTTATTATTACAAAAAACACAAGTAACTATGCGAAGGCTGACAACAGACGGACGCCTCATCGCTCTGAGCTACTGGCCTCAAAAAGGCATCCACACCTGTACAGAAGACCGAAGAAGAATCAAGATTCGATTGTTTTCAGGCTAAACCGGAGCATAGTGTAGCTAAACTGTGCAGGTACACTGGAGCGTGTGTTTTGTCACGTTAGCGTCTAGACCTGCACACACTGGGGAAGAATTAAAATTCTATTCTTTTTAGAGTATAGTGAAGAGGTCAACCGGAGCGTAGTCTAGTAAATCTGTGTTGGTCTACTTCTCGGGTAAACCACCCAGGCTTTCAGTTCAGTTTGCATTTGACCAAAACTGGCAAAGATTTAAAAATGAAGACATCATTCAATTCAATTCTAGCAAATAAAGATAATTTGGACAATAAGGTTGGAGCCAAAGAGACTACAGCGACCCTTAACCAACCTGCAATTCACTTATTATAATACACTTGCATGCACCCATATATGGTACATATGTACTCGTATGTAATTGTTGTCCAGTTCAGCCCAAACATTAAAAAAGTTTAAGATACGAGTACATATTCCAAAATTAAAATATTACAGTCACACACATATCTACTATCGTCAGATGCCACTTGTATCTGAGTGTTCCGTCATGTCATCATTCATTTCGATAACTGCATCTGCATAACTTAAAATCTGAAACCAATTAAATGTTTCATCGGAAGAGTGGAGTGCATTGCACACCGATACACAGTGCAGTGGCATCCGCTAATCAGACGCACGTAAAACGCACTGCTCCATGGGAGTTAACTAAGTTGTAATTAAAAAATCACTGAGCTGAAGTAATTGAGACCTGTCCCTGGGAAATGTCAACGTTAACCGTGTGCAAGCAAATGCATTTTACCATTTACCTAGTGCAATAGGCTGCACTCAAGCCGCACTTAGATTAGGTCCGCTATTTACGATAGGAATTGCACAAGAGACGCTCGAATCTTGAACGTTGGAGCCTAGAAGCTCCTAATGAGTACCGATCCCAACAGATAAAGTGATTAATTGGAATCTTGACCACACTTGACGTCTACCTGTAGTTGTATCATGAACATGCAATGCCGAGCCGACCAATGGAAATGCGCAGGTGAATAACCAATCGATGTAACGATCTTTTCAGACTGCAGGCAATTAGACGAAGCTGTGCTCACGGTAAGTATTAAGACGATTTTCGACAGGTAAAAGCGTTTCTTTAATACCAATTAATAATAATTGTTTACAGTGAAATATTCAGGTGAATAATTAATTATTTATGGATATATTATTGGGCTTTATTAGATTAAACCTAGTTAAGTTAGGGTTGCCACCTAACGAAGCTGGTCAAATCGGAGATTCCGTTTTCTACTATATATCCTTTGCAGAAAAGGATAAATTTTCTTTGTCATGAAGCTGGAGCATCTCCGACCGTATAAGATCGGCCATAGACTGCGCGATCCGTCTTCAGATCGATATGATGATGGATGGCCACAATATGTACATATATCTGACGATCAAAAGTATATGAAACTGTCAAAAAATCGCCAACGATAGGCGCATACACGGTGCGATCGATTTGACGATTACAATATCGTCAGATCGATATGATGATGGATCGCATACTATGCCAGGGCTATAAAGTACATATCGTCGCTTTTCATGGATTTTAATAAGTCACTCCTTAATTTTTATACCCTAGACTTATAGTATAGGGTATATTGTTTTTGTCACGACGAAAATATGTAACACCTTAAAGGAGGCTCCGGAGGTATAGCAATGGATATATATAAATGATCAGGGTCACCTCCTGATTCAATTTAGCCATGTCTGTCTGTCTGTCTGTCTGTCCGTCCGTCTGTCTGTCTGTCTGTCTGTCTGTCCGTCTGTCTGTCCGTTCGCACGATAACTTTCGACAAAATGAAGCTAGAGCCTTGAAATTTTGGTCAAATGTTGGCAGTGTGATTTAATTGGATGGTATTGAAAATGGGTATGATCAGGCCAAGAGAACGCCTACCTCCCCTATATATATAATATACATAAATGTGTCTATAACTCCCGATTAAAGAAACATGAAAAGCTCTAGCTTTGGTAGATTACTCATGAGGGTAATCTTATACTCTCCTTGGAAAATAAAATTGATCAGTTGAAAACTAACGGTAATTTTCTCACAAAGAACCCCGGACTACCCTACTTTTAATGTTTTTTATCTATAACTCCTGAACCAATTGGCGTAGACACCTGATTTTTGGCATGTGACCTTGAAGTGAGGACCTGCTTAAGGCTTTGTAAGTTGGGCATAATCAGATCGAACGAGCGCCTACTTCCCCTACAAATTTCAAAAAATTAAATATTCCTTTAATTACGATAACTTTCGGAAAAATGATACTAGCAAGTTGAAAATTTGACAGAATGTTACTAGTAACACCTACTTTGTCGATATTGAAAATGGGCAAGATCCGACTTTAGGAACCCCCACCTCCCCTACAAATGAAACTTCAAATAAGCAATAACTTTTGATAGAATGAAGGCAGCAACTTGAAATTCTGGTCAAATGTTTGAAGTGAGATTGAGTTAGTTGGCGTCAAAGATGGGTAAGATCCGACCTAAGGAACCCCTACTTCCCCTAGAAATGAAACTTAAAATAAGCGATAACTTACGACAAAGTAAAGCTAGCGACTTCAAATTTTGTTCAAATGTTTGTAGTTGGCTAATATTGAAAAAATTCAAAATCCGACCAACGAAACCCCTACTTCCCCTACAAATGAAACTTCCGATAAGCGATAACTTTCGATAGAGTGAAGCTAGAGACTTGAAATTTTCTTTAAATGTTTGTAGGGGGATCTTATTGGTTGGTGGCAATGATGGGCAAGATCCGACCCAAGGAACCCCTATCTCCCCTACAAGTGAAACTTCAAATAAGCGTTTACTTTCGATAGAATGAAGCTAGTGACGTGAAAAATTCGACAAATATTTGTAGAATGGGTTAATTAATTGATTTTGAGAATGGTCAAGATCCCACTGAATAAGTGCCAACCTCCCCTATGCACTGGCCATATAGGAGACCCACTTTTAATGCATATGGTCGTTGCCAATTGGAACTTTTGGTATCACCACTAGGTTTGTACAAGTCTAGGGTATATACGCTTCGGACTCCGGGCCGAAGCTTCGCTTCGGTTTATTATGCCCTAGACTTTATAAAGTATAGGGTATATTGTTTTTGTCACGACGAAAATATGTAACACCTTAAAGTAGGCTCAGGAGCTATAGTAATGTATGTACGTAAATGGTCAGGGTCACCTCCTCGTTCGATTTAGCCATGTCTGTCTGTCCGTCTGTCTGTCTGTCGGTCCGTTCGTACGTAGATTTTCGACAGAATGAAGCTAGCGAGTTGAAATTTTGGCCAAATGTTTGTGGTAGAATCAAATTTGTCGGTGTTAAAAATGCGTTAGATCCGAACCAGGGAACACCTACAAACTTCAAATAAGCGATAACTTTCGACAAAATAGTGACTTGTGACTTGAAATTTTGGTCAAATATTTGTAGTAGGATCTAGTTGGTTAAGCTTGAAAATACGCAAAATCCGACCAAAAAAACTCCTACTTTCCCTGCAAATGAAATTGCAAATAAGCGATAACTTTCGATACAATGACGCTAGCAACTTGAAAAATTCGACAAGTGCTTGTAGTGTTGATTATTTAGTTGATTTTCAGAATGGGCAAGATCCTTCTGAATGAACGTCAACCTCCCCTCGCTAGATAAATCTAAGGACGCGGGAACGTCCTGCCCGCCAAAGGAAAACGAAAAAAAAAACGAGATCGAGAAAAATTGACCAAAACTATGTTTAGGCGGGGTCCATGGTGGTCGTGGGGGTTCAAATTTGGTAGGGTAATTGTCGCAAGTCGTCTTAGAAACTGTGTCTAGTGAAGTCGATATGATGAAAAACACCCGAGATATAACAGTTTGAATATCGCTATTTTTTCGCTAGTTTTTCTTGTTCTTGTTGTTGTCTTTGTGCTTTGGCAGGGCTACAGCCTCGTAGGGAGCGTATCGAGATCTGCATCCATACATTTTGCTCTGATCCGTGCAGTAGAAAAAAAATATGAAATTAGAGTTTCTCGCGTAAGTCTTTTGAATCATTTCAAGGGAATGATAGAGTTTCTCGCTTATGTCTTTTTAATAATTTCAAAGAAAAAATTTTCCAAGCATTACCCGTGGTCTGTGGTGCAACCAAATTTGGTACATAGCTTCCTTGGTTATTATAAGTACCACACGGTTATATTTTGGTACTGTTGGAAATGTGCGTCAGGATAAAGGGACCTTAACCATGAAATGAAACAAAAACCAAAGCTGGCTGGTATGGGCAAAGAGGATTGATATTCTACAAGAGCGATTACTCCAAATAACTCTCGCCTCTGCCAGAAGATTTGTATATATTGGCAAATTGTATAAACCACACAAGAAAGCTCACTCCATACAACTTTAGCCTCCGCCGGTAGATTTGTATGTATTGATTCTCTTGTGTATCTTATCTATACTGTGTAGTCTATACTATTTGTCAATACACATAAATCTAATGGCAGAGGGGAAAGTTCTATGGAGTGATCGCTCTTGTAGAATATTAATCCTCTTTGGTATGGATATATGCTGAATCGTGATAGTGACACCAAAGCACTGGAGTTCTGTTAAAAGTATTTTGAGTCCTTCGGTCAGGACTGATGACATTTTCCGAGAATATGTTTTTCGCAAGAAATCGATATCTAGGCAAGATGAGTATCACAAGACGGAGGGTGATGAGGCGAATGTAGTAGACTACTGTGGAAGGTACTCGTATTTTGAGTCCTTTGGATAGAAAAAATGAAATTCTTGGAAAGGAAGCGATGTCTATGCAAGATGGGTATCACATGACTGGAGGTGATAAGGCGAACGCAGTAGACTGCTTAAGGCATTTGGAGTCCTTTGGAGTGTGTTCTTGGCGTGGAAGCGATTTCTAAGCAAGTTTCATATGATGGGGTTGATGAGGCGAATGCAGTAGACTACTGTTAAAGGCATTTTTCATCCTTTTCATTATATTCTTGGCAGAGAAGGGATAGGCAAGATGGGTTAGATAAGAGTATAATGCATATAGTAACAAGCTGATTGATTATAAATGGGCTTAGTTGGGATTGGGGGATATTGAATTGAGATGGGATGTGGCATGTGAACAAATGTATGTAATATGTAATGAGAAATTTCCTAATAAGCGAGGATTATGTGGCAACGAAGAGCGCAGTGTGTTGACGCATCAGTCTCATGTTTGACTACCGGCGTTTCGGGTTCGAATCCCGTTCATGACAACGGGCATGGATATGCATGAGGTGCATGCTGGCAACTGCATTCTCTGAAACCAGTTAATGCTAGCGAAACGTCAACTGGGTCACATGGAACAGTTGGCGCCCTATGCCCCACAATGGGTTAGGACAATTGAGTAGTAGTAGTAGTACTTATATGCGATTTCGGAACATTCATAGACGATATTTATGTCGGAGGATAGGTTTGGGTATACGTTTTACACTGCGGCATTCTTAAATTGAACCAGCCGGCAGCCATGACACACTTGCCGACTCTTACGCTCAAAACCATAGACTTTGAGTATTAAGTAATGTGTTAAGCATACTCGTATTTATCAAATAATAGCATACATATTTGAGATTGGAGTGCGTTTTTTTTTCTTGGTAATTAGGTATTCGGTGGCTACTATTCAGCCTAGCACTGGATACTAAGAAAAATCCGAATAGGTCGAATACCGGATAGTAGACGGATATCCGTGGCATCTCCCGGCTGTTATCTGTGATCAGAAAAAAAGTGAGTGGCGCTGCTCTTATCGCAGCTCCAACATAACAGCACTGTTATTAAGGATTTAAAATGCCTTCACAATAACGAAATTTTGTTTAAATTTTGTAGAATTGTTTGTTCAGGATTTTGAAAAACTAATGCGGGTTGCTGCTAGTGTGGGGAATGAGGATAAATTTTGTTCTAAATTAGGTCTTCAAAATCTATATAGTCCACAAAAATGTTCAAAAGGTATTGCAAATATTTACGGATCTTTCAATACTGTATTTAATGAGAGTTTGTAATGGACGGTTTGGTGGGCATTTGAAGATGGCCGTGGGGACGGAGCCTAAAGTAGCATAGTGACCGTGAAGGTTGGGCCGTGCCACCTGGCGAAGAAAAGGCCCCTCAACGAGCTAAGCAGCGGCCTATGCTTGCTGTAGCTTAGTTCGGGAGACGAGGGCGGGGTTTTCACCGCTCGTTGCCCTTGCCCTTTACGTATTAACAAAAATTCATTGGCCTGGGGAAGACAACACAAACATCGGAGGCAAAAATGGGGAATAATAAAAAAAGGCGATAAGGATGGAATTATTTGAGGACGGCTTATTTGCCCTCGCTTTCGCATCGGCGTCCAGGTGTAATGAGACCCTTGGCCTTTAGTTTCGTAGCACCGACAGATCATTACTCATCAGGTGCTACCATCGATCTACCGGTGGAAGTAGCACTACCAGACCAGAATATGGTTTAGTACAAGTGCCGTGTGAGGCTGATTAACAAAAATTTGCGCAAAACATCGTTCATTCTATGCGTTCGCAACGGGCTCTTATGCTCTTGTTCTATATAGTCTTAGGTTTATCTTAGACTTACATTGCTTTTTTAGTTTATATGATTTTCGTTTCTATTATTTATGTAAACCGATGACAGGCATTGGGGAGCTTTTTCTGTAGAGAGTTTAGCGCTTGTAATTTCGGGGGGTTTGTCAGCGTCCTACCTGAGCAAATTTCGAAATTTTTTCTATAAAATTTGTTAATTTCTGTTTTCGTTGAAATATCTTTTGACAAATACACACATACAAATCTATGTATAGGAAAAAAGAAGGGAATTGTACTAACATCTGCACTTAAAATTGGTCTGTGAAGTTGGAAAATTATAAGAAAAGGGAAAAAAGAAAGACGAACAGGAAAAAAAGAAATATATAAATTAAGAGACTAAATTATAGACACACTATTTTCTAAAAAAAAATTATATTTAAACTTCTAAAACTATTGTTTATCGCTGGTGTTAAAGGCTTTGCCTGCCAACCGTCTCGACGAGAGTTTGCGCATTCATCGTTTTAGGATGACCCAAACATCGCGCGACAAAAGGAAATTAATCAATCAATCTGGTTTCGTATATGGTACACATTGCACAAGATTACAAATTATGAAGTAAGTTAATGGGAAATATTCACTATGATTACTAACTGTAACTTAACCTATTACTCAGATATTGGTCGAACTTATTACGCCGCTGGTTGAAACGCAATATCTATTGCCATTTCAAGAAATGCAATATCTATTGCCATTTCAAGTACGTAATAATCCATTAATTCCAATGATAAAATCTAGCAATAAGAAGCTGCCGTCGACAACTAGATGCCTCCTCCAACTGATCCTTATAATCATAATTTTATCCTTTTCCAGTTTCGCTGTGATCAGATGCGATCCGCAATAACAACTTTGACTGACATCAAAATGCAAAGTCCGAACTAGATTTGTACAGCATCCTTACTTGTTTGCGAAACCGCGCATTTCTCATCGTTTTCAAATTGAAAATGCCACGCATATGTTGAACGCATTGTCAACAGTCTAATTACAGAAAGAATTATTCTGCAGCCGTACTGCATTTGTAACTTTTGACTAGTTGTATAGGGTATTCTAGTTACCAAGCGACGTTTTCAGAGAGATCGGTGCTGTTCCCGGATTGTAGCAACGCGGCTTAACGATGCAGTTTTAAGCGACAGAACAATACCATCTCCTGGAACAGTAACAAAATATCGATATGTACCAATCGCATTGTTTCCGACACTTAGTGCAGTGTAGGCCTGTCGAGTCCGCTAAAGATATTTGCATTGTGCGCCCGCGTTAGTTGCATGGTAAATCCCGGTAATCGATTTGTTGTCGGTTAATTTGATTCACATGTACATAGTGGTAGTATGTATCTAGTACAAATGGTATACGAGCATCAATTATGCTTGCCTTGATTGTTCACAAATCACAGATAGATACGTTTCAGTGTTTAGGTGATCATTTGGTTGTATTTTCTTTCTTATTTACCAAAAAGTTGGTTTGGTCCATACATATTGCCCCGCCTCTTTAACAGTGCTTATGTTGGATGGTTTGACTTTTCTACAAAGTTTTAGTCCGGGTGTGCGGATGGCCCAATGGTTACCACGTTCGTCTTCTATGCACTAGACCCCGGTTCGATTCCTACTGAATGCAGTAGTCTTCGATAAAAAAGGAGATTTACGTGTCGGACTATGAGCCCAATCAGCTGTTAAATAAGTACCCATTTGGGGTAAATAATTAGGTCTAACAAAGTGGGGGCGCCACCACCTAATTAGCAACTAATTGGGCGATATGTCACCTCTCGACATTCGTTGTGGGAGTGCCAGCTTAACGGACATGATTTTTCTTCATTTTAGGCTTTTTTTTTTGAGGTGCTAAATCCGAACTTGAACTTTGCGCTTTAGGAAAGTACGGCATCACGGAGAAAATTTGAAAAAAAAAAACTGCTATTTCGCTCATTTAGACGTTCTATTCTTCTTAACCGAAAATCAAAATCATACATTTCTCGAGGAAATTTCGAGAATATTTACTAAAAAAAGGCCTGACACTATTTTTCATCAGATGAATGGTTTTGGCGCTACAGCGCGCTGAAATTTTACTATTATTCCTCCCGTTGGATGAATTGTCGCTCATCGCACCAGTCGTTTGGTGCGATGCGCGAAGCAAAGGCGTCTGATGAGACGAGTTTCGCATCAGTGGTCGAAACCGGCGAACACGCATTTTTAGGCCCCCTCCAGGGGAGAACTATTCTTAACAATTCTAATAAGTGTAGTCCCACTTGAGACAAACCAGAGCAACAACATGATAAACGCCATACATGTTGTATGGATGTCGATGGCCGTCGCCTAAAAAACTCGTTTGTGTCCTCATAAATTGTTTTGGCGCACCCAATCTCTCGATTGACGAAGGGTTAGAATTATAGAGATTATCAAGAATGTAATTAACAATCCAATCATTGAGTAGAAGAATCGATTTCAATGAAAATATGCTGAACAGAGTCAGGGCGGTCGAGAGAAAATCCGGGCCCGGGACTCAGCTTTGATTGTCCCCTATGGGGGCCCCGGCAACGCCAAATAAAATCGCTTTGAAAACACTTGTATTATCGCCACGGTCAATTCCAGGCTTACTATATTATAAGAAAAATCTATAATACGTATTAACTAGTAATGTGTTGCGATAAAAATTATTTTTAATTTTTTTTTATTTTTTTTTTTATTTCTGGACCCCCTAGAAAATACGGGCCCGGTGCGATTCCCTTAACCCTCCGAAAACATGTTAAAAACATATTTAAACGAAACCTCCTTTAGCGAATTTTACGAGCAGCCTGCCACTGAAATGGATGGTGCATCCGGTACAAGTATAAGCTGCACGAATTGTACGATGAGCTTTAAATTTCGATGATCTTCAAACTACAACGACTTCAATGGTCTGGGCATGTGCAACGATTTTACGGTAACGGCATGGCTAAATAAATATTGAAAGCACGTATTAACACAGCGAGGCTGCGAGGAAGACCGAAATCTAGTTTGGAGACTCAGTAGATGCTGACCCCGAACAACTGCTGGGCTTCTGAAATTGGAAAGCGCGGTCACTTGATCGGGATAATTGGAGGATACTGACCCAGATGGCCAACGCCCGATGGCTGTAGTGCCACGATAATGATCAATAAAAATTATTATTCTTACAAGTTAACGATATTGAGTATGTACTCGTATGTTATTAAGGTACAATTTTTTTGCATCTAGTGAATGCAAACGTCTCTTTTCTCTTCCTAGTGTCAATTCGAAATTTATCTTATCGCACTTGGGTTTCACTACACACACACATAGTGGAATTTATAAAAAGGAAAACATATTTTAATATGCAATAAATTATGTCAAAGGGATGATTTATGAAGTGTTGAAACTATGAATTTTCATTTCACCTGATAGTCATGACTATACATGAATACGTGCAGATGATGTCTTCTCACCGAAAGCCAAGGAAATTAAAATCTAAAATGCTCTTCTGGGAGCTCGCGGCCAAGACTTAGTATCACGACAGAATAAGTTTTATTTGAATTTACATGTGTTTTAACCCTCGAATTGTACTCGATCTTTGTTCACTAGCGAAGTCAGTTATTCTTTTCAGCAACATCAATTATAATAAATATATTAGTATGAGCATTATAACTGAATGTACATACAATACATATTATGAATACCCGTACTCAGTTTCTTAAAATTTTGCAGCCATTCGATGAATTTAAATGTCTGTTATTTTTTTTTTTTGTATAAATTTTTTTATACCCTAGACTTTTAGTATAGGGTATATTGTTTTTGTCACGACGGAAATATGTAACACCTTAAAGGAGGCCCCGGAGGTATAGCAATGTATATATATAAATGATCAGGGTCACCTCCTGATTCGATTAAGCCATGTCTGTCTGTCTGTCCGTCTGTCCGTCTGTCCGTCTGTCCGTCTGTCCGTCTGTCTGTCCGTTCGCACGATAACTTTCGATAGAATGAAGCTAGAGCCTTGAAATTTTGACCAGATGTTAGAAGTATGATCTAGTTGGTTGGTATTGAAAATGAGCATGATCAGGCCAAGAGAACGCCTACCTCCCCTACATATGTAAAATAATTAAATGTATTTATAACTCCCGATTAAATAAACATGAAAACCTCTAGGTTTGGTAGATTGCTCGTGATGGTAATCTTATACTCCCCTGGAAAAATAAAATCGATCAGTTGGAAACTAACGGTAATTTTCTTACAAAGAACCCCGTACTACCCTACTTTTCAGGTTTTTTGTCCATAACTCTTGAACCAATTGACGTAGACATCTGATTTTTGGCATGTAACCCTGGGGTGAGAAGCTGCTTAGGTTTTGGGAAGTTGGGCATAATCAGATCAAAGGAACGCCTACCTCCCCTACAAAATTCAAAAAATTAAATATTATTTTAATTACGATAACTTTCGATAGAATGACACTAACAAGTTGAAAATTTGGTAGAATGTTGGTAGTAAGGTCTTATTAGTTAGCACTGAAAATGAGCAAGATCCGACCCAAGGAACCCCTACCTCCCCTTCAAATGAAACTTAGAATAAGCGTTTACTTTTGATACAATGAAGCCAGCAGCTTGAAATTTTTGTCAAATGTTTGAAGTGAGATTGACTTAGTTGGCATTAAAACGGGTTAGATCCGACCTAAGGAACCCCTACCTCTCCTAGAGATCACACTTAAAACAAGCGATAACTGACGACAAAATAAAGCTAGCGACTTGAAATTTTGGCCAAATGTTTGTAGTAGGATCCAGTCGGCTAATATTGAAAATGCGTAAAATCCGACCAACGAAACCCCTACTTCCCCTACAAACGAAACTTCAAATAAGCGGTATTTTTCGATAGAGTGAAGCTAGAGACTTAAAATTTTGTTTGTATGTTTGTAGGGTGATCTAATTGGTTGGTGGCAATGATGGGCAAGATCCGACCCAAGGAACCCTTACCTCCCCTACAAGTGAGACTTCAAATAAGCAATAACTTTCGATGGAATGAAGCTAGCGACTTAAAAAATTCAACAAATATTGCATTTGTAGAATGGGTTAGTTAATTCATTTTGAGAATGGCCCAGATCTCCCTGAATGAGTGCCAACCTCCCCTATAAACTGGCTATATAGGAAACTCACTTTGAATGCATGGTCGTTGCCAATTATTACTTTTGGTGTCACCACTAGGTCTGTACAAGTCTAGGGTATGTACGCTTCGGCCTGGTTTTATTTTAATTTGTCCGACAGAGTAACATCTGCTATAATATACGTCACATAATGCAATTATTATTTTGGTATATTCCTATTTAACCGCCACATCGTGGTTCGCACTTTGGCTAATAGTGGGTTTACTGCTGTAGGATATAGAGTGATCGTAGCGAGCGTTCTAGTGCGGTGAAGGTTACAGCCCCTTAAGCCGCTCCGGTCGCGAGCGGAGCCCACGCAAGGGGAGTGAGAAAACCACTCAAATTAAAACCCACTATTGGTCGAAGACACGAACCACTATACGTCACCCAGTCAAGTAGGAATTTTCATTATTTTTATTTAGGGCCGGTTGCTCAATGCCCGATTAAAATGTTTCTTAAGAATAAACTGCCATTAAGCACAATTTAAGCACAATTAGGTTTTCTCAATATCTGTTTAGCGTTATTAATCGGATAAACGCTAACCGTCCCTTAGCCTTTAATTAATCTCCTATCCAAAACAAGACCCAACTCCTGGTTTCCGGTTGAAAATTTATCCTAAACAAAATCCCAACACCTGATACTGGATGCTGAGATTTTGACAGCTAGAACTGTTCGCTTTTACAAATTCAAATGAAAACAAGCTAGCTTCATTGTGTTTTGTGGTACATTTGCCACTTTGAAATTAATAGTAAAACTTGTTCCGATTTCACTGTTCCTATAAGAGGTACATATATGAAATAGTGGGCCGATTTCAACTAAATTTATAAACGTAACTTAGCCGTCAATATGATTCAATAATATGAAATTTTGTAAAGATATCTTAAGAAATGAAAAAGTTTTTCTGACAAAAACTTGCTTTTGGAACTGTCGTTCTTATGACAGCTATATGATAGAGTAGTCTGATTTCAACCAAATTCGGGAATGTGATTTTACTAAAAATTGGATTGATTACTGTGAAATTTCAAAACAATATCTTTAGAAATAATAAACTTTTTCCCACAAAGACGAATTTTTGGACCGGTCGTTCCTATGGCAGCAATATGACGTAGTAGTCCGATTTCAAGCAAATTCGGGAATATGATTTGACTAGAGATACTATTGACTGGTGTGAAATTTGAAAACGATATGTTTAGAAATAAAAATTTTTTTCTCACAAAGCCCAATTTTTGGACCGGTCGTTATTATGGCAGCTATATGACGTAGTGGTCCGATTTCGTTGGTTCCGACATATATACAGCGTGCAATAGAAAGAAGGCTTTGTACAAAATTTCAGCTTGATAACTTTAAAACTGAGGGACTAGTTTGCATAGAAACAAACAGACAGACGGACAAAGCTTAATCGACTCGTCTCATCATACTGACCAAGAATATATATAGTTTATATGGTCGGAGAAGCTTCCTTCTGTGCGTTGCAAACTTCATGACGAAGTTAATATACCCTATCACATCCGTGAAGGGTATAACAAAGAAAGTGGCCATAAAGAACAGAGTTCCTGGAAATTCATTCGATAGAAGAGAATTTGCAACGAACTCAGCTGCGAATGAATATGCTAAGAGACTGTACCAATACAAAATAGATTTGTGGACGGTATAATTCCGCCAAGAAAATCAGCTGATTTTGCCATAATTGTGGTCTGAGACAAGTTACACACTTTATGACTTGGTAATTTGCATGAGAACTATGAGAAAACGAAAATGCTTATCGGGCTGTTTATAGTTTCGTTTAATTTGTGTCCCTGTTAGTAAACAAAGAGTTTAATCAGACATTGAGAAAACGGGCCTTAAACTGTCTGGCTAAAAGATTTTCTAAATATTGAGTTCAGCTTTGCCAAAAATTTGTCATATTGAACTACTCTACGTTTTGCTGTTTTTTGTTAAATATTGGGTGTCTGCACAACTTTGCTTCCGCTGTTTTTTTCCTGGAATTAAAAGCTTAATTGTCAAAAAGTACTTACAGATGTATTACTCAAACTACTGTCCATCGCTAGCGACAACCTTCGCCCATCTCTCCGGCAATTTTCGGATTACATCTCGGAAAAAGGATCCATGATTGGATCCATTTTTCGATTTCCTCGTACGAACGAAATTTCTGATCAGCCAGGCCGTGCGCCATGGAACGAAACAGGTGATAGTCGGAAGGAGCGATGTCTGGGGAGTGGGGCAAGATTTCCCATTTTAGGGTTTCCAAGTATGTCTTGACCACTTTTGCGACGTGTGGCCGAGCATTGTCATGCTGGCGGATGACTTTGTCGTGTCTTTCTTGGTACTGTGGTCGTTTTTCCTTTAATGCTCGACTTGGACGCATCAATTGCGTTCGGTACCGATCTCCTGTGACAGTTTCATTCGGTTTCAGTAGGTCGTAGTATATCACACCGAGCTGGTCCCACCAAATGCAAAGCATAACCTTGGCGCCGTGAATATTCGGTTTTGCCGTCGACGTTGAAGCATGTCCGGGCATTCCTCATGACTTTCTGCGCTTGGAATTATCGTAACGGACCCATTTTTTGTCAACGGTTACGATGCGATGTAGAAATCCCTTCCGATTCTGCCTTTGAGGCAGTTGTTCGCATGCAAATAATCTCCGTTCAATATCTCTCGGTTTTAACTCATACGGAACCCAATTTCCTTGTTTCTGAATCATGCCCATGGCCTTGAGGCGTTTCAAGATGGCTTGCTGAGTCGCTCACAGTGATTCAACTAATTCTTCTTGCGTTTGGCACGAATCTTCATCGAGCAGTGCTTCCAATTCGTCGTGTTTGAACATTTTTTCCCTCCCACCGCCATGCTTGTCCTGGACAGTGAAATTGCCACTTTTAAAACGTTGAAACCACTCCCAACATGTTCTGTCACTCAGAGCAACCTCACCGTAAGTATCTGAGAGCATTCGATGAGCCTCAGCTGAAGTTTTTTTGCAAATGGAAGTAGAAGATCAAAACTTTCCGCAAGTGACGAGAACTTGGCTCGAAAAAAGACATTTTGAATAGCGAATCTTATTAATAATGCGAACAACTTTTACTAATGCGGGGATGTCGATACGTTCACAGACGTCCAAACTCACTTTGTGACACTTTTGAACTACATATTTTGACCAGCCCTCACCGATGCAGCCGTCTGTCGGAAAACGGCGGAAGCAAAGTTGTACACCTAAAATTAAGTTTTTGTTCCCAAAAGTTGATTATATAGTAATAAAACATTTAATCGATTCGTGCAATTTGAAATATTTGCCAATTTCCCATAACTCTGCTGATTATTGTTGAGGTCGCCAGTGATCTCATGCAAATATTTGTGTGATTTTCTTTATGCGGCCAATTAAGGGTTAAACCGCTTGTATGTAGTACAGTATCGACATGAACTATTTTAGATATTTACTAGATACGAGTATACGATACGACGTTATGACGTTAGGCATATACTCGTAGATATTTTCTCCACCATAGTACTTTGCAAAGAGGGCGTTATTCTTAACATAGAATATCATAACGAAAGATGAAATCAATAAAAATTGAATGGGAGAATGGAAAATGCCTGATAAATAACGTTAAGATTTCCATCACTCGAATTCAGAAAATCGAACCAAAGGAATTGAGAATCAATCTGCAGTGAGTATCGCCTAAGGTACAAGTTGATTTATGGGAGTTTATGCGGGTGCTACTGATATAAGGGCAAATCTTACAAATTCGAATTGTGAAGCCTACGGCAAATGATCAGCTGATGGTCATTCTGAAGTGAGAGACAGAGGCAGCAGGATTTATTTTTTTATTGAAATACTCGTAACTATTATAAACTATGAACGATCTGATAATGATAAAGCACCTATGAATTACATGGGAGAGTGGTTTAGACAAAACAGCGGCATTAGATTCAAAGTTTGAATCAAGATTATCCATTCCAGTAGCGACGTTGGATTTCAAGTCAGATATAAGGCGACACATCGTGGTTCGCGCCTAGGCTAATAGTGGCTATACCGCTGTAGTGTATAGAGCGAGCGAAGCGATCGTTCTAGTGCGATATACTGAAGGTTGCAACCCCTTAAGTCGCGGAGTTCGGAGTGAAATAGAAATGTTCCGTGAAAATTTGCCGGAGTGACCGTGAAGGTCCGGCAGCGCCATCTGGCGAATAGTCCTCGGCGGGATACGCTGGGGGCAAGAGCTTGCTGTAGCTCAGTGACGCTAATAGTGGCTATACCACTGTAGTGTATAGAGCGAGCGAAGCGATCGTTCTAGTGCGGTATACTGAAGGTTGCAACCCCTTAAGCCACGGAGCTCGGAGTGAAATAGAAATGTTCCGTGAAAATTTGCCGGAGTGACCGTGAAGGTCCGGCAGCGCCATCTGGCGAATAGTCCTCGGCGGGATACGCTGGGGCAAGAGCTTGCTGTAGCTCAGTGACGGGAGATATGGGCGGGGTTGTTATTATCTCGTTGCCCCCACTATTAACGTTCTAGCATAAAGCTTGTGCCTGGGTAACAAACGGCACACATAAAGGTACCAAAGTCCCTCGACCTAAAAAAATGCAAAGAAAAGAAATAAATCTACATAAAGACAATGGCCGTCGACCGGCTCATGTACCTCGACACTGCTCCGGGTCCAGCTGGAGTGGACTTCAGCTTCTCAACCCTTCCGTTCCTTGACGTACCGCGGCCAAAAATTTGGTACCTCCCTAGACGAAACCAAGAAAAACGTTGAGCTCGCTACCTCAGCTGACCATCACTGACCTAAGAAGGAGTGAGGTGGTTGCTTCAAAGTAAAGCTCATGTTTTGCGGAAAACGTTATAATGGCATTTTTATTAGGAAATTGTACGAACTAAATTCGGAATAAATTATTCGCTTAGTAATAGAAAGAAAAATTCCACCAACAAAATTTTCACACACGTTCCCTGTGGGATTTAAGCAGACTACTCCATACTGATTAAGTCATTAAAAATTATTTAAGGTGTACCGTGTACCTACTTCTATGTTCAATAGTATGGATGCTATACACTTAGGTACCGTACATTAAAATCTCGTAAATATCATATGATTGAATTATGCATAATATTTTCATGATGAACTCACTTCAATTCCTCTATTCGGTAGCACGCGGAATTTTATATTTTTGATTGCTTATTATTACATACATGAGATATGAAGGAAACATCTCCATATTCCTATTCCATATTCTCCGTTCGGTTCGTTCGATTTGAATCCGCGGTAACCTTTTCACCCTGTATATTTAAAACGTGCAAAACATGCAATAGTTACAAATTTGATTGTGTGATCCTGATAGAGTCGCTATCCTCGGCTAAGAGCGCGTGTAATAAATGCATAAGAAAATAATTACATAAACCCAAATCGGCTTGACTGGAGGCTATCTCCACTTCGAGGTAATGCAAATCCATGACATCGTCCATGTTGATATAGTTACGATACACGAAAGGGTCGTCTCTATATTTTTTCCATTATCTGAGTCATGAGAGTCTATGATTCGGTGTGAACTTAGTGTTACCACATCTGCGATTGATATGAATAATGGAACATAATGGAACAACACGAGTAAATAATTTAAAAAAGTGCAAGCTGATTAGTGTGCTCAAGGCGGGCACCACTCTTTCGGATGCAATAGAAAATCCTTGCTTAGTAAGATACATAGGCTAGGGGCTGTCATGATACTTCACATCACAGCACACTTAGACCACCACTGAGTCCGTTGTGGTACCACAAAAAATTCACTTACGTTGGAACCGACGCACGTATCAAATCAGCCTGTGCTGGCGATGTAGCGATTGAGTCTTGTGGCGGTCGCAGACCCAAGAACACAAAAATTTTCTTCTCCTGCCAGCCAAGGCCAGACAGTGACAGAGGAGACGGAGAACGCTCTGCTCCCCATCTACATCTCCACAACTTCTGCAGAAGTCATGGTGAGGAAAACGGAGCCTCCAGACGAGCTCTTTGATTAAACAGTGCCCCGTGAGAATGCTTACTATCCTGCCAATGTCAGTGCGTCAGAGCGGATGGGATAAACTATCGGTTTAATCATAATCGTTGTTTGGCATGTATTGCCGCTGAGCCATCTTATGTTATCCCTGATTAGTAAGATATATACTTCGTTGCCACTTGAAATATTGTATCGGGTCGCGATTTGGAAAATTGATCTCAAAAGATACTGTTGTAGGTCACAGAAAAACGACCATGCATATGTTTCAGTAGCTATTTCAAACGTGAACTATTTTGTGCAAAGCGATCAACATGATTGCATCCTGTGGTGATGCTGAATCCATTGTTAGCTTATGCTAAATAATGTGCGTTAATTTCCTTGACCCCGCCAGAGCATGGGCGCGTCAACATCTCACAAGCCTTGTTAACGTTTCGATAGTAAATCTAACTTTCTAGCGTGCGCTTCCGCACCGTATTTGTACTAACAAGCTCGGAGCACTGTGAGAGTTCTATTAGTACCCACAGGCAATTTTTTGTTTGCGCCGACGATCGAACCTCCATTCTCTAGATCGTAGACCGGTGACCGAACGAACACCACCACCGAGCGCGTCACTTATCTGGTAGCCCAGATATTTCACCCATGAAGTGAGCCGACACAGGTTTATCACTCCGGTTACCTGCGGTTTACCATACAATTCAAATGCTCCCGTTTCCTCTCTACTTTAAAAGAATGGAATTTTTATTCTTCTCCGGTCGCCTGTGCACGGGTGTGTGCCTGTACTAGAGCGCTTTTGGCCAACCTAATAGCTCTATCTCGATAAATATAACAGCTAAAAGTTTTGGTTTAGCCTCAATTCGTAGATATTTTAACCTTTTTAATGTATCTTTTCAATGTCCATTTAGGTGGTAAGAATCGAAAACCCGACACAGTGGATTTGTGGTCCCAAAGCGGAAATTCTTGGAGTGTGGGTTCAGAGTCCATTCCTGCTTTAGGTCATGAGCATCTAGAACCCACATATGGTGGATTTGTAGTTCCCGAAGCAGAAATTCATTGAGCCCCGCTTCAAAGTCCATTTCCACTTAGAACCCTCACATGGTGAACCTGTCTTTCTCTCAAATTAACAATATCAATACGGATTTACGGGCCTTTAACCACTACGCGAACGTCTTTCTATCGGCCCCTCCAAAAGAACCAGATCGATAAGATACCCTGCTAACTAAACAATCGCTTATCAGCTAAATAGCTGATGACTTCCTTACATTTTTCACCAAAGTACTCAACGATATTGCTCCGTTACCTTCTGCAGAAGACAGCTGTGGTGTGGTAGCTCGAAGAGTAGAGAGTTGATCTCTTATTCAAGCGGTAGCGGGGGCAAGTTCTGTCATGATCAAAATATTTTTTCATCTATCATAGGGTGAGCAATTTTCACAATATATAACTATTTTCCAGTCCATCCAACGCCGACCCAGAGCAGTGGTGTTGCTATGTTTGCAATCAGATGAAGTGGAACCCGAACCGAGTAGGAACTGAGTCCTGCATCGGGATAAATCGAAAATAGTATCAAAATTTTCGTGCTCAATGTTACGCGCCACTCGATTTTTATATACGAGTATGCCCACAAGAATCATCTTTCTCGAGAAATGATTTTTTTTTTACAAAACTATTCGATTTTTTCTTTTTATGCGATTGTGATTGTCAGCAGAGCCGACAGTACTATCTTGTCTAATCTGTCAGTTGAAAATTAAAAATTTCTTTTGGCATCACAACAATTGAGGCTGAAATGTCAGTGAGCTGAAAGTTTAACCACATGTTCCGGCCACTTCTACAAAAAATTAAAAAAGTTACCCAAGTTAGGGAAACGCCTGGTGTGTGGTGGCTGGCAGCACCAATCAATGCAACAAGATTTTCGAGTAAGTACTGAGAATACACAGAGATGCAAGTGTATCTTAACACTATACGTAAATGCATATTGGACTTAAAAACGAGGACAAGGAATGCGTGCAAGCCAGAAAATAGATTCATTCATCACGATCGAAACATGCAAATCGACGTGGATCTTCCACATACGGTATCCCGAGTCATGGTGCACTGTGCCACAAAAATTCCTCCTGCCTGGTTTCACAGCTTGCACCGTAGGAAAGTTGAATAAAGGAAACATTTAAATAAATTGATCGTCTCTCCTTGCAACTATTGTTGGAGTAAGATTTTCGGTACTGATATGACGGCTCAAGTGCACGAATAGGTTATTCTTCCTAACTCTGACTACCAACTGTGTATTCTAGAAGATGTAAATATCTTTTCCTAAAAATAAAACAACAACTTTACAATTGGAACAACTTCAATAGGCGACACTACGGACAATTTCATTGGGACCCTCAATTGCTTTCGATCGTGAGTAAATCAGAATTTACAATCTATCGTCTTAGATTCCACGCCTGAGAAGTGTTAATTATTACACTTTTCTTGGAATTAAATAAGTCTAAAATGTAAATTGTGGAATCATGGATTAAACGTATTTTTCATCAGGTTATCAAATGAAACTATCCTGTTTCAGTATTGTCAGTATTATTGAATCAAACGCTATCTCGTTGAAGATGAGTAGATACTCGTAGATAAATGTTTTATTCAAAGTAGAAGATGAGTATGCTGAATCTTATAACTGCATTCAAGTTATTCTTTGCTGCTTATGAATTAGAGTCCAATCCGTGGATACCTTTGACAGACAGACCGACCCAGTGGTCATACCAAACTACAAATTTGCAACGGCCATATGCATTAAAAGCGTGTTCCTAATACATAAAATCAGTTTAAACAGGTGTTATCCGATGAGGCTACGATGAAGAAACCTTTCTAGGGAAGATAGGTGTCATTTTGAGTCGAATGAGCTCTTTTTACCACGGCTAAATAAAGATCTGATTTTAAGTCGCTACCTCCTTTCTATAGAAAGTCATCATCAAGTCATCAACATTCAGCCAAATTTTTCAGTCGCTATCTTCATTCTATCGAAGGTTATCGCAGTTATATGAATTAATATTAATTTTATATTATTTAATATAATGTTTAATTTTTTGAAATTTGTAGTGGAGGTTGGCGGTCCTTTGGTCGGATCATGCACTGTGAATATTAGTATAATTGTAGAAAGAGCGAGACGTTACACACAAAACGTAAGTTTCCAACATAACGGTAAATTTGGCTACTTAGAAATAAACATGATAGAGTCACTTGTTTTTTTTTGTCGTTGTTTTTGATACTATTGTCAGTGTTTGCCGGTCCGTTCTGTAGTTTTCAATTAAATTTGGTATTAGGTTGTGACGTTAATAGTCGTTGTGCCATGGATTCCGGGAAGTGAGCCGTCGGCTTGGAGAGAGTCTTTTGTCGTCAAAAGAGTCTGGGGAAGGTTCCAGGATACAGGACAACTCACAAGAAGACGAGGACAGGGCCGATCGAGAGCAACATCTAAAAGCGAGGACAGATTTACAGATAACGCACTCAGAAATCGTCAAAACTCGGTACCTTACATACAAAAATACTTCAGACACGCCACAAGAACCGTTATTTCAACACAGACCGTGCATAATCGTTTGGGGAAAAGTGGCCTGCTTGCCCGATATCCAGTCAAAGGACCAAGAAAGGACAAAATCGCTCGACATCGGTTTGCCAGGAACCACCGCAATTGGAGTTTGCGGCATTGGGAGAGAGTTTTCTTCTCAGATGAATTAAGATTTCGTTTGTGCGGGAAAGATGGTCGATCCAGAGTCTGGGGAAGAGGAAACGAACGTTTCCCACCCTGTGTTCTTCATCCAACATCACTATTTGGCGGTGGATCAATTATGATCCTTAAATGACAAAAGCGATTTAGTTGTCTTCGCTAACGGCAGTTTGACAGCTCAGCGATACATCGACGAAGTGCTAAGACATCACGATACTGGTAGAGCACGTGGTAGTGAACAGGATTTCATTTTAATGCAAGATAAAGCCCGCCCCATACTACAAACTTAATGCGTGAGTTTCACACGGCCAATAATGTTGACCTTCTTGACTAGCCATCGTACATCCCAGACTTAAATCCCATCGAACATTTATGGGACCAGCTGGAGCAATACGTCAGGATCCGTACAAACGCTCCTCAGACTTTAAGTGAGCAGGAACAAGCCCTAAAGGACGAATGGGCGCAAAATCCGCAGGATGCTATCAGGCGTCTCATAATTTGCATGCCTAGGCGAAATTAATCTGTTATTCGAGCTCGTGGCGGCAATATGCGCTACTAAATAAAAAACACTGAAAAACAAAAAGAAACGAGAAATCACAAGATATTGTTGGATGTTGGTTTTTTAATAGTTTGTAAAATTTATGTGAAATATACCGTTACATTAGCAATTAATTTTCTTTTCTTTTCACTTATATAAAAAAACGCCTTGGCTTCATTATTCCATTTAGCCGGTAGAATTTTGGACTTTTGTAAGTGGTCCTTTAATTGTCTTGCGGTGTGTATATCGACAGGGCGGGTATTCCGGGGAAATGATTCCATTCCATGGGGAATGTTAGTTTGACAGGTTGGTTCGGGTCTATATGGACAGGGCGGGTGTTCCGAGGTAGAGGGAGCGTGTCTCTCTGTTTAGTTTTCACCAGAGGGAATGAGGTGGAATTGCTTTAGGGAATTTAGTGTACATAGATTGTGATTATCCTTCCTTCTATCTCTCTCTTCTCTGCTGTAGCCGCATAAAATCTGATCTCAGCTGGTACTTTTCCTGGGCCCATCCACACCATAAGACAAAGAAGATAAAATATCGCCATCCCGCGCCTCATTTTTGTATAGTTCTGCGCATCACGTCACACGTGAGTTGTTATTTGAGAGACTGTTGGTTCATAACACTCAGCACTGCAACCCTCTCCACAGTATGTGTCGCTTGTTCAGAGTGCAGTGCACGGTGCAGCGTGTTTTTGTGTGGGCTCAGCTTGTGATGTTATTTAAGAAGGGAATTTATTTTCGTCTTTGGTTTATATCGCCATAAGTATCACTCCTAGCCATAAATGTTGTAGTGTCAAAATATAGCAGACCAAATTTCCCAAAAATAGGTTCCAATAGTTTTTGTCGTAGGACCAGTACTTTAAAAGATGCAGGGTGGACAAACATTCAATCGTGTTACATTTACAACTTTTAGGGGTAAACCATAAAAACCTTCGCTAATTACTTTTACAACAAGAAGTAAATCCGCAACTGAAAACAGGACAACTGGAGAAGATGCAATAGCAAGACAGCAAGCACCCAAATAAAAGCTCATTTAGTTATAAAAAAAGTTAATAATAATAATAACAAGGGCAGGCTAAGATACCCAAGGGTGGGCACTGCGACCATGAGATCTATTGTGCCATAGCCTTAATTAATCCAAACGACCCTCAACCAGCCTAATGAAGGCTAGTAGATCCTTTGTAGGGGTGCTTCTTACGACCGCTGAGCTCACGGCTACCGCCGGACATTCGCAAAGAAGATGTTAATGGACTCTGTGTCCTCCAGGCAAAGCCTGCACTCCGTATCAGTGGATAGACCCATTTTGTTGAAGTGATATCTCACCCAGTGGTGCCCCGTGAGGTAGCCCACGATTAGTCTCAGGTCCGCTCTACCCAGGCGGCTGGTTTCTTTGAGACCGTAGGGGTTTATAAGATCTTTGGACTGCCGTAGTCCTGGAAGACAATCCCAGTGACGCAGTCTTTCATTGGCAGACCACTTCCTCACTAGTGATCTTGTTTTAGCCCAACTCAGACCACAGTAAGGATTAGGCCCGAAAAATATATCCGAAGAACCTTGTCTAGCAAGTTCATCGGCAGCTTCGTTACCAGGGATGCCCTGATGGCCAGGTACCTAACATAAGGTAACCAGATTGGTGTTTGTGAGACACTGAAGGGTATAAAAACACTCTTTCACTAATTTCGATGAGAAACTATGTGAAGAAAGAGCCTTAATGGCTGCCTGACTATCAGTGCAGATAGCGATGCTAGCGCCTTTGAGTTTCTTGTCCAGAATGTCTCTGGCGCAGGCCTCAATGGCATGGAGTTCAGCTTGAAAAACGCTAGGCCAGACGCCTATAGCAATGGAGATCCTGGTGTCCGGTCCATAGACTCCAGCACCAACACCCAGCTCCGTTTTAGATCCGTCGGTAAAGCACATGGTGTACCGGGAGACAGAGCCAAGAATGCCACTGTCCCATTCCCCGCGAGTGGGGATGGAGAACGAAAATTTCCTACCAAAACATATTTCCCGAGTCATATAATCAGATCTCGAGCAGATCTGCATGCCAGGGATCCGCTCTAGAATGCTCATGTGTCCCTGATTGGACACATCGCCATCGTATGTAAGACGCATTCTAAGAGCGCTCAGAGCCGCAGACTCTTGTATGAAAATATGCAGCGGAGTAAGTCCAACAATCGCCTCAATAGCCGATGTCGGACAAGTATGGATGGATCCTGCCATACCAAGGCATGCAAGGCGCTGTAACTTACTACAAAGCTGTATGGTGCAACGCTGATTCGTTTTGGGCCACCAAACTAGCGCCGCGTAAGTCACAACTGGACGTACGACCATCAAATATAGCCACTCGATCATTTTCGGGGTGAGTCCCCAAGTTTTGCCAAACAGAGACCTGCAACCCCACATGATCCGAGTGGCCTTACTTATAACAGCCTCGACGTGATTGCTCCAATTAAGCCGCCAGTCCAACAAAATGCCTAAGCATTTGACTTCAGTGGAGAACTGAAGTACCGTTCCGCCAAGGCAGACAGGGTTTAAGCTTAGATTTCTTCTTCGAGTGAAGGGAACTAAGACGGTTTTATGAGGGTTGACGCTCAGGCCAACTTCAGTGCACCAACGAAGTACTAGATCTAGTGCCGCATTCATCACCTCAGATACGGTCGATTCAAACTTTCCTCTGATTATGATTGTTATATCATCGGCATAACCGATTGCATCATAACCATAGTCGCATAACCTAACTAGTAACTCATCTATGACAAGTGACCAGAGAAGTGGGGACAGAACCCCGCCCTGGGGACAACCCTTAACAGCATAAACACTAGCCTGGGTGCCGCCCAAAGTTGAGTGAATTTCTCGACCGCGAAGCATTGCGTCGATCCACATGATAGTCGCAGTAGGTATGTCTCTGAGCTCAAGTGCTCTAGAAATACAGCTATAGCCAGTATTGTCAAAAGCTCCCTCGATGTCAATGAAGGCGCAGAGAGCAATTTCCTTATCCATAAGGGTTTTTTCAATCGATCCTACGAGATTGTGTAAGGCAACCACGGTCGACTTACCTTTGACGTAGGCGAATTGAGTACGATGCAAGGGAGACGTGCAATCCATTTGCTGTCTGATGTGCAGATCCAGTAGCCTCTCCATAGTTTTCAAAAGAAACGATGAAAGGCTAATCGGTCTGTAAGATTTCGGAAGCTCCTTCGGCTTATTTCCTTTTTTCGGTATGAATACCACGTTCACCGCCCTCCATAAACGTGGAATATAACTTAAGGAGTAACTGCCCCTAAAAATAACAGTCAAGGGGGCGATAATAAAATCAAGGCTGTATTGTAAAAGTGCAGGAAAAATACCATCGGCACCAGGAGCCTTAAAGGGTTCAAAGGACTCCACGGACCATTTGACCTTTTCTTTATCGAAAATTACCTCTGAGAGGCTGTTTAATCGGCTAATAGGTACATGATGGTCAGCCGATGCAGTGATTAAGCAGGGTTCAGCTTGTACAGAACCCGGAAAGTGGGTGTTTAGGAGGAGCTCAAGAGTTTCCTCTGGGCCCTCCGTGAAGGATCCGTCTTGTTTCATAAGCAATCCGATATCATTAGTGTGCTCCTTAGACAGGGCTTTGCGGATGCGTGCCGCTTCAGGTAGCGACTGAATACTCTCACAATGTCTCTTCCAGGTCTCCCGTTTGGAGTGTCTGATAAGAACATTATATTCCGTGAGCGAGTCTCTATATTCGCCCCATTCATTATTGCGTTTAGCCCTATTGAAATTCCTCCTAACCTGGGCTGTCTTGCGCGCCAATTCTTCGTTCCACCAAGGAACCTTGCGCGCCGTACTAAAGCCACGTGCAACAGTACTGTCTTCGTAGGAGGTTAAAAGGACATTGCTCAGCTGTTCTGCAGCTAGATCCAACTCACCAGTCGTACTGATCGATTTCAGAAGTTCATCATCTTTGGAACATACTAGTTGTCGAAAAAGCTTCCAATTCGTCTTCTTAGGACAAAAGGATGCAGCGTGGAGATCAGAACCACCAGGAATATCAAAACGAATGTGCAAATGGTCGGAATTAGACACTTCGCCCGATACGTTCCAGTCCAGCCTCCGATAAAACCCTGCTGGCAAGAGTGTGGTCAAGAACCTCTCTCCTGGATGCAATGACAAAAGTGGGCTTGCACCCCTTGTTGAGGACGAACACTTGCTTACACATAAGAAACTCAAGTAAGAGCTTACCTCTGTTGTTAACGTCGCTGCTCCCCCAGATAGTATGGTGTGCGTTAGCGTCACAACCAATAATGAATTGTCGATTCGATTTCCTGCAGAAGTCGATAAGTTTCCTAACCTCGGTTGGGGGGATCACATCATCGTCCGAGGGAAAATAAGAAGATGCTATCACCGCTTTCTGACTCCCATGTGAAGTGGAAATGTCCACTAGAACCGCAACTAAATCCTTGGAAATAAAGTTGGTTAGCGGTAAATAACTGACACAATTGTCAATCAGGATCGCTGCCCGAGGACGATCCGATAGTTTGTCATAAATCAACTTACCCTATGAACTGTTGATACTGCAAACTCGGCCATTGACCACCCAGGGCTCTTGGATAAGCGCCAGGGTGGTCTTAATCCTGGACATTTTTCTCGTGGGACTAGTATTTTGTTCGTTATTTGATAAAACACATCACAAAAATGATGATTTTTCAACTTCGTGGGAACAGGGAGCCATTGAAGGAAATTATCTCGAAAACTATTTATGATAGAAAAACGTGGTCAACAACGCTTTTTATGTATATTTTTGTGATCTTTAATTTCGCCTCAGAAAGTTTTGTACTAGGATTAATAGTTACAGAGATAAAAACCAAAAACTAAAAAAAGCCTTTATATACGAGAGATTATACCATAACAACTCACGTGTGACGTAGGCGGTAGTGTACTCAGAGAGTCGATATTTCTTGTCTTCCTTGTATCATGGGCCCGCACTACGTGCCATCACCGACGAGCAATGTCGGGCGCATGCGCCATTGACGCTCCACTTCAGCTGCAGTTGAAATGACATCTACTATAGATCCAAACTATTGGTTTGTTTGGTTTAAGTCTATGTTCCCACTATTAACGTCAAACGAGCCCGACCAAATGGGAATATGTTCCCAATCTACCAATCCAATTGAATCAGAAGTTTAATATTATAAATTAGCAGCAATTAACTACTTCTGAATTCAATAAAATGTACACGGCTATACATATTTACTTACATTCCGTAGAAGAACTGCACTGCAGTTTTCAAGTTTCCGCATTATATTTACGAGTTAATTAAGATCGAAATATCAGTGAATCGTTGCAATCAGTGCAACAACATACACTTTTAAATTGAACGTCAATAAATAAGATCAGATACAATCTCTTTCCATTATACTGCAGGGAGCATTTAATCTTTAAATCTTTAAATCAATAGCAAATTGAAGTAACACACATACATTTATTGAATAGTCTTTCTTTATGAATGACTCAATTTCATCCAGCTGTAATTATTTAAATCCAACCGGGAGAGGAAGAAAGGAGTATGGTGAAAATGGGAGTTTGAACAACAGTTGTGAAATGTATTTCAAATAAAAGCTTGAACTGAAACCAGGCCGAAGCTTCGCTTAACTTTCCGCCGTTTTTTCCTGTAATTAAAAGCTTAATTGTCGAAAAGTACTTACATATGTATTATTCTATTACTGTCCATCGCTAGCGACGCCCAACTCTCCGGCAATTTTCGGATTCCATCTCGAAAAAAGGAGGCGTCTTTCGACGCGATCAATGATTGGATCCATTTTTCGACTTCCTCGTACGAACGAAAATTCTGATCAGTCAGGCCGTGCGCCATGGAACGAAACAGATAGTAGTCGGAAGGAGCGATGTCTGGCGAGTACGGCGGGTGGGTTTTTTTTTGCCCGCTCGTTGCCCCAGCCATTACAAGGATAACATATATCATGTGACTTGGGGGTAGACGAACACGACAAAAGTTAAAGCTGGAGCGCACCGACCCAGAAAACAAATAAAAAAAAAGTTGGCAATGGCCGTCGACCGGCCCAAGCTATACGCTCCGGGCCCTGAGGTTACGAACCCTTGGCCTCTTTACCGATGCAATACAGAAACCCAACCAATGAGGTCCCATGGCCGGCAAACATGTTGGGACCTCCCAAGGCGGAACAAGACATGAGGCCTTTTCCTCATCATCATCATCAACCTGAAAGGGGTTTGGGAAGATTTCCTTAGAGGAAAAGCCACGATTTCAACAATTCAGAAACATAGTATAATTTATTCTATTGAAAAGAATCTAATCATAAACCGGTAACAATTGCAACAAAAGGAACCAAGAATAAGAAAAGAAAATCGAAAATCGAACAGAAGAGAAATTAAATTGTTAATGAAAAGAAAAATCGTTAATCCACGATGTTTGAACAATATTATTATTATTGCAGCACTTACCAGAGATTCCGGATGGGCACCGCAGCAAAACAGGAGCAGCAGGTCGCACAGGCGGTCAGTAGGGACTCCAGAGCTCTCGAGGCTGTCACAGCAGACAAGCATATCCACGCTGTCGATTTTTGTGGCACCCGAATTGCTATGCAAATACTGGCCCTATACCGGCGCGGCGGGTTAAACCGTAGCCCAATCCTGACAAGCCGATGCAGCGTGTGGGTGATAGCCACTCCTGAATGTACGGGAGAAATAGCCGGCGCAAACAAAAAAATTAAAAAAAAAATACTACACGACGACCCGGGCAACTCGCTCAAAAAGCCGCTCGTCGGTGTTTTGTACCACCATTCACGTAGCCAATTCGACACAATAGATGCCTGGCGATGCGAGGCAGAACAAATTGCACTCCTTGAAGTGACGGCGGAACCCGGTCGCAGCGATTTCTTTTCTTTTTTCAACCAAAACGTAAAACCTTGCCGATGGCATTGGTGGGTGACAAGCAACCCCCCCCCCCCCCCCCCCCCTTTACGGCTGTCAACGCGCGTCACTCATCACTGAGCCAACTTGAAGTTGACGCCAAGTGATGGGTGCGCGCGAAGATTTAAAAAAAGGTGTTCATTACAATATTACAATTGTCATGCTGAAGGATGACTTTGTTGTGTCTCTCTTGGTATTGTGGTCGTTTTTCCTCTAATGCTCGACATAAACGCATCAATTGCGTTCGGTACCGATCTCCTGTGATAGATTCATTCGGTTTCAGCAGCTCGTAGTATATCACACCGAGCTGGTTCCCCCAAATGCAAAGCATAACCTTGGCGCCGTGAATATTCGGTTTTGCCGTCGACGTTGAAGCATGTCCGGGCATTCTCCATGACTTTCTGCGCATGGGATTATCGTAACCATAGAGAATCTATGGAGGAGCAATCCGCATATACTCAACACTAAACTATTTGAAGCAATTCCAGTCGTAAAAAGTAAACAGAGAGACACACGCCCTCCACTGCGCAGCACCCGCGCAGTCTATGTAAAAGCACAGGAAGCACATGAGATGTCATCCCCTCTCTTACTTTTCCTATTGGAACAATAACATTCCAGTCTGTCTCTCTGCCGCGGAACACCCGCCCGGTCCATATAGAAGCACAAGAGATGTCAAATTTCCATCCCCCTTCCTACTTCCTCACTTGTGCCGAATTACTTCGTTTCTCCCGCTCTTTTTCATTTCCTCTGATTCTCTCTCTTCAAAGATCGTAAGGGACCCATTTTTCGTCGCCGGTTACGATGCGATGTATTGTAGAAAACCCTTCCGATTCTGCCTTTGAAGCAGTTGTTCTCATGCAAATAATCGCCGTTCAATATCTCTCGGTTTTAACTCGTACGGAACTCAATTTCCTTGTTTCTGAATCATGCCCATGGCCTTGAGGCGTTTCGAGATGGCTTGCTGAGTCACTCCCAGTGTTTCAGCTAATTTTTCTTGCGTTTGGCACAAATCTTCATCGAGTAGCGCTTCCAATTCGTCGTCTTTGAAATTTTTTTTCTCTCCCACCATCATGCTTGTCCTCGACATTGAAATCGCCACTTTTAAAACGGCTGAAACCACTCAAGACAAGACATGTTCTGTCACTCAAAGCAATCTCACCGTAAATATCTGGGAGCATTCGATGAGCCTCAGCGGCAGTTTTTTTGTAAATGGAAGCAGAAGATCAAAACTTTGCGCAAATGACGAGAACTTGGCTCGAAAACAGACATTTTGAATCGTGAATCTTATTAAAAAAGCGAACAACTTTTACTAATGCGGGGATGTCGATACGTTCACAGACGTCCAAACTCACTTTGTGACACTTTTGAACTACGTATTTTGACCAGCCCTTACCGGTACAGCCGTCTGTCGGAAAATGGCGGAAGCAAAGTTGTACACCTAGTAATACTCGTATGTCTTACTCTATTTGATTATCGTGTAAGGGTGAAATAGTGTTGCAGGAAACAGTGTTGTAGGTACTTGGAATGGAAAAACTACGCATATCCGATCACGGATTAGTGCATTTTTAAAAGTCAGGTAGTAATGCAAATGCAAACATTATTTAGAAAATCGGTGCAGTGGTCAGTTTTCATTTAACAATTTTGTCACATTCATGCATCTTTCCCAGAAATAATATAAAATATATAGTTCGTTTAGCCACATCAGTCGCATGTCACATATCGATGCGATTTCTCACAAAAAGAATAGCGCATGAAAGAATTTCCTGCAACTTGATCAATAAGACGATTCTTTGTGTAAACCGCTCGTTAGTGCATACCAAGTAACCATTTAAACTCCCTGTGTTTTCAAAAACAATTTCAGAGTTCTTGAAATTCTTGCTAAATTCGTTGCTACCTATCCATTCTGATTTTCTGAAATCTTGAACGAAGCACTGCTTCGTTAATGATAAAGAATGAAGCAGCTCGATGTCTGGTATGATTCAGTACCATGCCGCTTGGGATAACACGTAACCCAACATTTTGGTAGATGTAACAAGAACTTCTCTAATTAGAAGAGAATTCAATGATTTCCTCCTTAATTAGGCCTAATCTGTGTGCATGATTGTCGAAAAAAGGTGCAAGACAGCCACTGAAGGTGGCATATGCTCGCCTTTCGTTACTCGACTATTCAGAGCAGCTAATGCTGCATGCTAAGTAAATCTGTTCTGGTGATTTGACTCAGGTGTTAAATTTTAGTTTGCTGGACACAAAAATATACCAAATGGTCTACTTACGAACACATAAGTAATTAGGTGTTGAAATATTTTGGAGGATTAAAAATTGTTAATGTCATGCCAAATAATCGTATTTGGGTGCTCACAGGGGCAAATAACTTTACGGATAATATGAAGTGAAATATAACTGGCTAGAATTTCCCGTCAATCATGTGTACATGCAATCAACTTAGGCTTTCTATAAGCAGAAATATATACATGAGTGCAAAGATATGTCATCTTTGACAGACAAAAATAGAACAATATTGCCTGTATGGCCTTTATTATTCATTGTGCGATAGATATTGTTAATATTAAAAGTATGTATACTCGATGTATATAAAGTTAGCGCAACAACTTCCGCAGATTGAGTCGGAAAATGAGCAAGAATTTGCCGCTAATTAGTCACTAATTAGTTGGGGAAAAATCCATTTTGTCACTGTTCATTTAAAAAAAAATTGGGTGTTTCGCTAAGTTAATATAAAGTTAGCGAAACAGACGGTGAAAAGAGTTACCATATAAAATAAGAGTAAGTCAATAATTTAACGCTAATTTGTCGCTAATTAGTTGTGGAAAAATCAATTTTGTCGTTGTTCGTTTAAAAAAAAATGCCACCGAACGAGCGAGGAAGCTCATGACGTCACAGTTTTAATTTTCCTTAAACGCGCGCACATTTTGTACGAAATCTCATGGTTTTTGAAAGAAAAATTGCTGTCAAATCTACAGATTTTGATGCAGTTTTTAATTTGGACCTCCACAACAAGGGGAAGGTTACTCATTGTAGGGCATTTTGAAAATCAACCCCCATCCCCTTTTCCCATTTTAAAAGAAATTTGCATTTTTATATACGGTTTTATTATCTTTACAAAGTTTTATTTATTGGACCTCCAAGATTAGGGGAAGGTTAATAATCACATAAGTTTAAAAAAACCACAATCATCACCTTTCACACCCCTAAGAGTCAATCTGCAAATTTATGTATCTATAATTTTACTACGATCTTGATGAAATTTTGTAAATGATACCTTCTAGGCAAGGGGAAGGTGACTGTCTACATCGGATTTCGGAAAACCACTCCATCCCCCTTACCACCCCTAAAGAAAATGTATCTAGTATTATTCCAATCTTGATAAAAATCTGTATATTAGACTTTAATGTCTAGGGGAAAGTTGTTGTCTACATCGGATTTCGGAAAACCACCCCATCCCCTTCTCCTAAAAGGAAATTTACAAATTTATCAACACTTTTATTCCAATTTTGATGAAATATTTTGTATCGGAACTCCAAGACTACGGATATACATATGATTGCAAAAAAACACCCCCTTCCCCTTTGTAACCCCTAACAAAAAATTTGCAAATATGTATATGTACAATTTTATTCCGATCTTGATGAAATGTATATTAGATATTAATATACATATATTCGATCTTCAAGGCCAGGGGATCTTGACTATTCGTATCGGATTTCGGAAAACCACCCCTACTCCCTTCTCATCCCTAAAAGGAAATCTGCAATTATATCTACAGTTTTATTCCGATCTTGATTAAATTTTGAATATTAGATCTTCAAGGCAAATATAAAAATACAAATTTCTTTTAAGGTGGGAAATTGGGATGGGGGCGGATTTTCGAAATGCCCTACATAGAGTAACCTTCCCCTTGTTGACAAAATTGATTTTTCCACAACTACTTAGCGACTAATTAGCGGCAAATTATTGCTCGTTTTCCGACTCAATTTGCGGAAGTTGTTTCGCGAACTTTATATGCATGTAATACTCATAATATGTCCTAATTTTTTGCTAAATATATCTACTGCCTTCTTAATATACAAACTGCAGAAAACAGCTTGCTCGCACACATGGAAATTCTGCCTTCGTTGGCTACGTCATAGAGAATATTTGTATAAAGCATAGGCAGTGGTCCGGATGGCGCAACGGTTAGCACGTTCGCCTTCTACGCACTGGGCCCCGGTTCAATTCCTACTGAATGCGGTAGTTTTCGATGAAAAAGGGGATTTACGTGTCGGACTATGAGCCCACTCAGCTGTTAAATGAGTACCCATTTATGGGGTAAATAGCTCGGTTGAGCGTGTTGCTGATCACACACCTCTGCACAAGACATACCGTCACGATCTAGAAAATGAGATGATGCTAACTCATCTCGAGGCCATGGTTCAAATTGGACTGTTGCGCCAGTTATTTATTTATAGGCAGTGGTACTACCACTGCACACACCTTACGCACAAACGCATAAAGACATTTTCTTCGCCCACATATTGTTCTCTCATACAACTAGATGCAATTTAACTAGTAGATAACTGAGTTAAAACTGAAAGTTGAACACGAAAACTAAACTCGCGAGACACGAAAATCGGACTTGCTGCAATCAATCGCCAACCACTGCCTACTTACTTCGACAAGACAATACGCACCTAGAGGGGTAACTGCTAAATTAATATATTACTCAACTTTTGAAGTAGCCTATTTAAGTACACCATTTTTTACTGACAATTAGTTTATCCGTTCGCTGTCCCCAGACTTAGATAGCATAAAGCACGTGTGGAATAAGGTTTACGATTAGAGCCCAGGGAGTTGATTTCCATTACTTTCAAGAGCTACAGGAGGCTAATGTCGAATAATGGAATAATGTATATGCTTAATGACGTCATTAGTAACGTTTTTTATATGCAGAAGAGAGTTCAAGCTGTTATTAAGGCCAATATTCAATAGAGGTCCTAAAAATATTCATTTTTAAATGAAACTTAGTTTATTAAAATTGAATTAAAATTCATCATTCAAATCAGTGCTCTCTTTGCCAAACGCTCGTCCACTGCTATCACTTTTTGGTCTTTACGACTCTACAGATTCCGCCGTCGAATAAGTAGGTTACGTTAGGTAAGAGGATTGCCGCTTGAGCAACTCGCACTATGCCTCCGGTTTGGGCCCATTTGCCACCCTCCGCTGGCTAGTTAGAACTGCCAGCTAAATTTAAATTAGCTATTTTTACGAGTCGACACTTGCCACCTCTGCTAGCTCTTGCACTGCTGTAAGCACCAAAGATGTTCAGGCGCTTCCAATTTAGAGCTGGACACACACAAAATATGTTTGATGGTGTTTCCTTCCATCCCGCATCTTCTTATGTAGATCAGTCGCTGTAATCTCGTTAGTTCCTAGACATTGGTTTTGTTTTTGGTGTCTTTCCACCATACGACCGCTCCATACACAAGTGAAGGTCTCACTACGCATATAGTATAAATATGTAATAAGCCGTGTAAGGTCTGAGGCCCCATGTACTGGAGTAAGTCGACCGACACGCAAAGAGGGCTGCGTGGCCTTATCAATTCTGTACTTCACGTTATCTCCCCAGAAAAGTTTCCTGTCTAGTATTAGATCAAAATATTTAACATTGTCAATATGGTGTACTGTTACTTCGTTGGGGGTAGGTGTGGCAATTTACGGAACGCTATGTTTCTTTGTAAAAAGTATTAACTCGGGTTTTGAGGGGTTAGCTTTAAAACTAGCTTGCCCGGCCCGGATTTGCATCTGCTCCACCGCCGATTGCATAAGGTCCGACAAAGTTCGAGGGAACCTACCACTCACTAGTACCACAATGTCATCGACCTATGCCAACACCTCAAAACTGCTGACTTTTAACCTCTCTAGTCTCTAGTATTTCGTTGGCCGTCAGGATTTAGAAGAGAGGGGAAGGGGTATTTCTTGCGGTCTACCTGTACTAACTGTCTTCTCTTTTTGACCGCCAAAAAGGTGGCCTCGATCCTCCTGTTCCTGACCAAATCAGGCGCCCAAATTGTTAGGGTTGGAACAACACTACCACGGGTCATATAGCATTAGTAATGCTCGTAAGAGTGACACAGCCTCCTCGATATCTAAGAAGGCTGCTAGCGTAAATTCCATTTGTTGAAAGGATTTTTCTATCGTCTCGACTCTTCGTCGAGCCGTTTCCACTGATCTGCCCGAAAGATATGCATGCTGGTTCACACAGATTCCCCCGACATCCATCGAGTTTTGAATGTGAGAAACCACCGGCCTTTCTAACGTTTCTATCAGAAAAGATGTTACGCTGATTGATCTGAAGTCCTTCACATTGTGGCAATTCAACCTGCCTGGTTTCGGAATGAAGAACACTCGTGCTTTAGTCCATTGTTCGGGTATTGTCCCAAATCATAAGCAAGCGCTGTAAATCCGATGCAGTATTGGGATGATGAACCTGTCCGCTCTTTGGAGCTTAATTGACGAAATTTTATCGGTCCCTGTGGCTTCCAAAGGGTTTGAATGTGTGTATTGCCCACTAAATTTTTACCTCATCTGTTACTTCCATTATCAGTTGTTCCGACGTCAGATGGGCTATGATCGCTTGTCCATCCAAGCGTGCTTGGTTAGCTGATTCCAGAAAGTGGGCTTCCAGTAGCATATCCAAGTATTCGTTTGGATCCTCTGTCCAGCCTCCATTCTCCTTACGTATAAAGGAGGCCAAACATGGAGTTACTGTAAGGATCTTCTTAAGTCTGGCAGCCTCTGTACATCCCTCAATGTTCGCACAGAATTCTCTCCATGAGTCATGTTTGGATCGTAATATTTTCTTTTTGAAAAGAGATAACTCCATTTTGTGTCGGTCCTAGTCCTGCGCCTTACCGGACCGCCTTGCGTTGTTGAATGCGCTCCGCGCCTTGCGTCTGGATTCCGTAAGTTCACCATTCCACCATAGAGAGGCGTTTTTCCTTACGTGCTTTCCAGGCAAATTTGATACAAGAATTTTTTTTACTTGGTTTACCTGTTCACGGATTTGCCGTGGAGTCGTTAGATCCAGGCCTTCCAATGCTGCCAGATGTGTCTTTGTTTTCCTCGTGTAAACTTTCCATTGTGCTGCTCTTGGGTTCCGAAAACGTTTAATAGTGGTCTCAGTGCTCCCGATATCCCAGCATAATAACCAATGGTCCGAGAGTGACGGAAGGTCGGAAACTCGCCAACCTCGTATCTTCCCCCTCACACCTGTGGTTGTCAAGGTAATATCAATTACCTTCGCTCTGTTTCTGGTAATAGTGTGTGTTAGCATCGTCGAATAAGTATTTTAAGTTCAGCTACCAGGTCGCTGGAAGACCAAATAAGGCCGGTAAATCATTGAAATAATTAAAACACAAGATCCATTGAAAATAATACTAAGGTCTGCTGCATGGTGCACAAAAATTGTAGACATTCAAAACAGGACTTGTTTGCAATCCTCAGCGACTTTCTTGCAACTCGGATAGAAAACGCTCCACGATCAGTTGCCTGCTCCTGCCGCTTTTCAATTAGCTCTAACTACAATGGTCATATAATTTCTTAAAACTCCGCATAGAATTTCGTTAAGATTTCTCAACATGCTTTCAACTCTACATGTAAATACATGCTCAATAGAAAATTCGCAAAAGTTTTCCTACAAACTTATTCTATACTGGAAAAGTCGCGTGCACGGCGAATATTTGGGCCCACATCACGGGAGTTTGCTGCTTACAAACTACCTATACATAGTTCTTTTCTTTGAGACGAGAATTGTTTCAAATCTCGCCCAAATCTAGATTTGTAAATTTATCAAATGTATAGATAAATGAGGAGATTTGGGATAGATTTGGAAAAATCCCGAGACTTGGTCAATTTTCGTGGGTTCTCAATATGTTGATATAGTATGTACACTCAACGCGCTCCTACGATAACGTAAATTATATCCCGGTGGGCATAGCTCTTAGCTATGCCCACCGGTACGCCAGGATCCATACCAATCATATGAGTACATCATAAATTATGGTGATTAATTTAGTTGTAGATAATAGGAACCTCGTGCTCGGTCTATGAATACCGATGCATCATTTCTGTGGATCCGGCGTCAATCGACCATTCGCTCGAAAAATCGACAACTCTTTAAGCAAATTGTGTCCTTTTTATAACTAGACGTTATAAATAAGTATCGGACTAGTACTACGTATCTGTTTTCTTCTATACTATGAAACTTCTTAGGATTTGTTTTAAGCAAATACAATACTGCAGATTACTTGCTTAACATCTTTCACTCTGTAAAAAAAATGAATTTAACTATGAATGCTATGGTAAGGTTTAACGCTTCAGATACAAAGACAACGTTTCCTAACACCATTTATCTTTCACTGTGCATTCCTTCTGTTAGCTAATGTCACCCGGCCTGCTTGCCATTGAGGCCTGGATAGTGAAAAGAAAAATTATATTTCGCATTGAAAGTGACGGCAACATTTACTGGACGTGTTTACAAATAACTCTTCTTGTCAATTTACCTAACTTTTGCCAGCATCGTAAATTGATCATTTCTTGCAAAATGATTGCCATGTTGCGCGTCGCGTCCTTTGAAAAATTATTCTAGAGTACTCGTATAATGCGTTTGATTTGTCTAGTGAAAAAATATACATGTTATGCCTGCTACAGACAATGGGCCATGACTGGCAATTGGCAGCCATTGCAATCGTATATCTACGCGCAAAGCGGTTAGTGGCGATAGCAAAAAATTGCATAATATGTCGAAACCAACGGAATCGGACCACTATGTCACATAGCTGCCATAGGAACGACCGTTCCAAAAAATCGTCTTTGTGAGAAAAACTTTTTTATTTCTAAAGATATCTTTCTCAAATTTCTGACGAATCAATAGTATCTTTAGTTAAATCACATTCCTGAATTTGGTTGAAATCGGACTATTGTATCATATAGCTGTCATAGGAACGACCGTTCCAAAAGCAAGTTTTTGTTAGAAAAACTTTATTTCTGAAGATAACTTTACGGAATTTTATATTATTCAATCATATTGACTGCTAAATCATGTTCCTAAATTCGGTTGAAATCGGCCTACTACTTCATATACCTCTCATAGGAACAGTGAAATCGGAACTACTAATTTCAAAGTGACAAAATGCACCATAAGTTACAACGAAGGTATGATACCCTTCACGCGCTTTTACGCGAGTGGCACTCGCGGTCATGATCGCATATGTGTAGTTTCACTATAATGTGAACGTTACGCGAGTATGTTTCAAGTGAAGATAATTGTGATGGGAAGCACTAGTCCGACCTGGCTGTTTTCATGGGGAAATACTCGTCCGAGGGCTGGTTCGAACTACCAGGTAAATTTGGGTCGCTGATTCCGAATCTGAAGTAAAAAAAAATGTTGGGGTTACCCACCCCAGAATGGCTACCCTGTTTTCATAGGGAAATATTCGTCCGATCGGGCTGGTTCGAACTACCAGGTAATTATGGGTCGCTGATTCTAAGTCTGAAGTCAAAAAGAAAAACAGAAAATTTTGGGTTGCCCACCCCAGAATGGCCACTCTGTTCTCGTACTCATCATACAATGCACGACTCTAGACATTTTGTGTCCCAACACAAAAATTGCGCTTGTAGCAACGTGCGTTAAACGACAGCGACCACATCCGATAAGTCGATGACGACATCCTGTAATACATACATAACATTTTCAATGTTAAGACCTGAAGACTCGGTGAAAACCCTTCACTTCGACAATGAACGAGTCTTTTTTATGGAATCCCGGGTATTTGAATATCAGATACTGAAAAGAACAGGTACTCAAATCCTGGGATCCCAGTACTGAAAAGAACAGGTACTCATATCGCGGGATCCCGCTACTGAAAAGAAATGGATGAAAATACCGTTACTCAAATCCCGGGATCCCGGTACTCAATACCGGTACTAAAAAAAACGGGGTACCGGTACTCTTGGTTTTTGGTGCAGGTACTGAAAAAAACCGGTACCAAACCGGGATCCCGGTATTAGGAACACGCCTATCTTGTGGTATTTAAACAACAACAAAATACACATGCAACTTGCAACAGCAACTTGGGAATCACATCGCACGGAACGCGTTACAAACTCGTTGCAAACTGGTTTGCGACTAGTCGGCTCGTGTGCGGTTGACATACACAACCAATGTCGCAGATCACTTGCAATGCAAACTGGTTTGCAACTCGAGTTTTAAACGAGTTGTGCCATGTGCGGAAGGCCTAAGAGCCTGCGCAGACGGGAAACTTTTTAGTTCGCAGAAAAACTAAATTAATTAGTCATAAAAATACAATAGCACGGTGTTTTATAAGACCGCGCGCACAGCGATTACTAAATAAAATAGTTTAGTTTGCTGTGTGCGCGGTCTCATAAATCACCTTGTGTTCTAATTTTCTGACTAAACTATTTAGTTTTTCAGCGAACTAAAAATATTCTGAAGGACGCTTCGAAGTAAGTACGACGATCATTAAAAGAGGATCGGGTAAACGAAGGTGGTCCATTTCGAGATAGACAGAACTGATGCTCCGCGCTCGACGTCGGGCTGTCGCACGATGATGATGAATCGGTCACTGGGGCCCGTATCGCTGTACCTGTTGTTATCTTCCACCTCATTTGACTGTAGCTCAAAAGTAAACACATCTATGTGTCACCATACACAGTTAAAAATCCTGGTCTATTATCAATGCTAACTCGGTTTACATATATGACAACACCAAAATTGTATTAGATTTTAATGAAATGAAAGTATTACAATTGTTTCCGTAAACTTCACTGGTTTAAATATTAAACTTTACTTATATTATTTTTTTAATCAAATTGTTGGTTTAAAATTTAATCTACAGATATTAGAATCTATGAAAAATATTAATTTTACTGCGTTTTTTTTAACCCCTTTAAGTTTTTTCTCCATTCGTTTTTTTAGGGTTTTGTAGTAAAACAAAACCCTTATGAAATCGGTCATGCGTCCGTCTGTCTGTCTGTCTGTCTGTCTGTCTGTCTGTCTGTCTGTCTGTCTGTCTGTCTGTCCATGAAATATCTCACGAACCGCTGAAGCTACATGCATGAAATTTGGTGAAAATATGTAGAAGCGCTATAATTCTCTGGAGAAAGTGATGCGTCGTAATAGGTCAACTTTAAGGGGGGGTCCCCATAGAGGGGAAATGAAGGTCAAATTTTTTTTTTCGTCTGGTATAGACAAGTGGGGTATCGTAAGAAAGGTATTGTCGAGTACATTCCATTTCTGGAATTTTTTTCAAATTTGAAGAAACGGGAAAATAGGGAGAGGGGAAAATATGTGATCCGAGTTTGTCCCCCCCCCCTTGCATTTCGAGACCGTTACACTTAGAAATATGAAAGTTTACAGAAAAGCGGCATTTTACTAGTATAGAAAACTATAAATCGTAAAATTTTCATATCTCATCAAAAAAGGTTAATAATAGTACATTTCTATTGTTGCAGTTAGCACACCCCTGCACCCCTTAGGCACACCCGGGGTCAAAAATATTGATGGCCAATGATAACCAACACCATAGGCAATAATGTCTCGAGGTTTCATTACAATCATGTAATACTTAATAATAGTACATTCACTTAAAGTTTGGCATTTTTACACTATTCAAACAAAAAATACACCTACCGGCTTCGAAGGTGCGAGTACGGATACTACTTGCATGTTGTTTTTCGTAGTGCGAATTGCAATTATTGCTACATATTATGGTTATACATTTATGAAAGGGTAAACATTGGTAGGGGGCGATGTGTTGTAATTGACCAACTATAACGAGCGGGGGAGGGGGGTGGGGCGAAATTAAGGTCAAATTTTGTTTATCGACTGTGAGAAAGGTAATGTTGAGTACATTTTATTTTTGGCATTTACTTTAAATTTGAAGAAAGGGGAACAGTGAGGGAGGAGAAAATATTAGATCGTAATTTGTCCCCCTTGCATTTCGAGACCGTTACACTTAGAAAAATGAAAACTTTCAGGAAGGTGGGTTCCGAATAGCATATAAAACGGGACATAATGGAATGTGTATATCTCCTCAAAATAGGTTAATAATAGTTTATTTCCATAGTTACAGTTAGCGCACCCCTGCATCCCTTAAATACGTCCGAGATAAGTACTGATGACCAAGGATAACCAACATCATAGGCAATAATATGTTCTAAGCTTCATTACGATCACTTAATATGAATGGGCATGTGATACTATACGAGTATGATGGGTTGGACATTTTTGTTATGTTTTTTTTTATTACCAAGAAAAGCAAGGAGCCGATACTCGCGTACAAATATAAGTGCTTGCTACAAAACCCTCGGATTGCGGGCGTAGCCCTCTATATTCCGGTTTCATTTTTTCTTCAGTTTTCTAAATTTCCAAATCCTTTGTTAAGCCTATTCGCAGGTTAGCCAGCGAATCTTTAAATTTTTTTGGCCGTGGCGCAGCATCGAACCTGTGAACTCCGTGTTGTAGAGTTGCGACCTAGACCACTCGGCTACGCAGCATAATATTTTGAGCTGACTGCGAGTGGGTATGCTGAGACCTGAGACTCAAAAAATATACTTTGTGGGGCTTACATTTTAATTACATTAGGATTAGAAACTAATGCGAAAACAAAAAGAACACAAAAAGGTTTTAATTGTATTAGAATTTATTATAAATTGGTTTAAAATAGAAGTAAACTTTTGATTGTATTAGAATTTATTACAAATTTGGTTTAAAATAGAAGTAAACTTTGAAAGAGTTTAGATTGCAGAATTAAAATGATTAAAAATGCTGATAGTCCAAGCCCAGGTTTAAAAAAAAGTCCGAGATTTTTAACTGTGTAGACTGTCGAACTAGAGCTCGAACATAGTACAAGTGGACCGGTTTTCTCCAGGTTTATGTGAAGTGTGTGTGTGTCTTAAGCTATTCAGAGGACATTTGCACCAGGTTCGTGTTCAATTTCGAATTCGACAATGTATGGTGACACTAAGGTACGTACCTTGATATTTTATTTTACCCACAGCAGACCACACAATTCCAAAAAAATAGAAAGAGCACATGGACTGAAAGGCAACAGGCATTTACATATAACAATAAATAACCGAATGAAAAAATGTTCAATTAGAGAATATCTTGAATTTTTTAGAAATTTTTCGTTAGACCCATTGACCACTTTTTCATTATGTACCTATGTATATTTAGATCTTCTCGATCGCGGACCCTATTCACGATCTCACTCCTGTTTAATTATGGAGAAGACAATCGATCGAACATCAAACTAAGCCATGAACATTTTTGGAACTCATTAACAAAAGTTTATATATATTCTTAGAATTTCAGTGGTTTTTGTAGTGAACGTCGCATAGAGTTACGATCTACCGCGCAGGTAAGCAATAAAGATCATCTTAAGATTCTATTGAGCCACATATACATACCATATAGGTACGAGCATATGTTGAAACACTAGGATAGGTGTTGATGAAAGTGAGATGCCCCCTGAAGATGTTATACGGATATGTACGAGTATACCATATGTGTGTACCCTTATGCTATTTCGTAGCGAAATTTGCTGGGTGAGGAAAAAAGGATGAACATGAAGTCTGTAGTCATTGGATAATAAACGATCTAATGGTTTCAAGTTCATATAATGGCTGCGTTCAAAAAAACAAGTTTAAAAATTGATCTGAGTCTTGTTTAGTGAAGCATGTTTTCTGGATTATGACCTAACATGACGAAATGGAAATTGTAAACATTAGCTCTTTCATCTATTTACAATTTCCTTGAATTTGTAGTACTATGTATATCGTAGAGTTCAGCATTCTGAATATAAATAAAATATATGTGTACATATATACATGTTGGGTGCGGAAAGCATATATCCACATAGTTTTCGAGCTTCGAAAAAAATGAAAAATTGAAAGTCCGACGTCGGGCCTCGGCCGCCAGGATCGTTGTCCTCCAATTTTCTCGGTCACGTGGCCGCGTCCTCTGATTTTGAAAGCCAAGTAACTACTTAGCGTCCGCATATACTGTGCTCTTCCAACAAGCTCTCAGTCTAGACAGTCTCGCTCCGTCGACTCGTTCTGCGTTCATTACTCTCTTTGGCAAGCGATCATCGTCCATTCGTTGAACATGACCTGCACATTGAAGTCGTTGTAGTTCGAAGATTTTCGATATTTCCAGCTCATCGTACAGTTCATACAACTCATGGTTGTACCGGATGCTCCGAAAATTCGCCGTAGAACCTTACGTTCAAATGTGTCTAGCATGTTTCCGGAGGCTTGAGATAGGGTCCATGCTTCGCAGCCGTAGCATAGCACTGGTTATATAATGGTTTCGTACACGCGAAGCTTCGTGCTTCTGTGCACATGATTCAATTTCATTATGGGGAGAACTGAGAAAAGAGTCTTATTAGCTAACTGTATCCGTCGCATGATTTCGTCAGTTTCGTTGGCGTCCCTTGACAAGTTGCAACCCAGGTTTATGTTAGTCGTTCACGAACTCGATGTTGAGGTCCCCCACATTGATGCTCGATTGTGCAGGTGTCCTTCTCGTCGATTGCATCATTATTTTAGTTTTACCCTCGTTGATACGTAGTCCAACTTCTTTTGCAGCAGTATCGAGCGTATGCATAAGTTCTTCTGTGTCGGCCAATCTTCGGGACATGAAGTTGATGTCGTCGGCGTACCCTGCTAATTGTGTCGACTTGATGAGTAGAGTCTTGCTGTTGTCCATATTCATAGCCCGAATAGCGTATTCCATTGCTAGGCTAAACATCGTCTTTGCCAATCCATCGTCCTGTTTCAGACCAGTGCGTGTTTCAAATAGATAAGTAAGTCTATATGGACCCTGACCTGTGAGACGGAGTTGGTCATCGTCATCTTTGTCAGTCGCACCAATTTTGGCAGTATACCAAATTGCAGCATGACATCACGATCGATACTGTCGTATGCCTGCCTGAAGTCGTAGTCGACAAAGATTTGTTATACGTCTACGTTACATTCCCAGCACTTTTGGAGTATCAGTTTGACCGTAAAGAGCTGATTGGTTGTGGAGCGACCAGGTCTGAAACCGTCTTAATATTCGAAAATTGATTCGTTCTGCGTACGGTTTTATTCGGTTTTCCAGAATTTTCGTCAATATTTTATACAGACATTTATACATTTTGTGCAGACTGGTGATATGCCCCTGCAACTCTCACAGCAGTTTATCTCTCTTTTTGTGAATTGGACAGATGATGATTCTGCGCCAATCGTCTGGGATCTCCTCGTCCTTCCATATTCGCAGGTGTAATTGATGTATGGCATTAACTAGACCCATTCCGCCGAATTTTAGCAGTTCAGCTGGAATCTCGTCAGCGTCCGGCGCTTAATTTCGTTTTAGTGACCGCAATGCGAGATCGACTTCCTCTACTGTCGGGGGTTGTATGGGTGGGCCTAGCTCAACAATAACGTCAAAAAGCTCTTGAAAATAAGAGGCCCATCGTTTGTTAATGCCATCGGTGTCGCTGATGAGGTTTTCATCTTGTCCCTTCAGAGGCTAGTCTTGGGTTGGTAGCCGTTCTAAATTGTATTTACTACACAGTTAAAAATCTCGGTATTTTTTTTAAACCTGGTCTTGGACTACCACCATTTTTAATAATTTTAATTCTATAATCTAAACCCTTTCAAAGTTTACTTCTATTTTAAACCAATTTGTAATAAATTCTAATACAATTCAAACCTTTTTGTGTTCTTTTTGTTCTCGCATTAGTTTCTAATCTAAGTTTAATTAAAAGGTAAACCCCACAAAGTATATTTTTTGAGTCTCAAGTCTCACTATAACTACTCGCAGTCAGCTCAAAATATTATGCTGCGTGGCCGAGTGGTCTAGGTCGCAACTCTACAACACGGAGTTCACAGGTTCGATGCTGCGCCATGGCGAAAAAAGTTAAAGATTAGCTGGCTAACCTGCGATGGGCTTAATAAAGGATTTGGAAGTTTAGAAAATTGAAAAAAAAAATAATGGAGAAAAAACTTAGAGGAGTTAAAAAAACGCAGCAAAATTAATATTTTTTCATAGATTATAATATCTGTAGATTAAATTTTAAACCAAAAATTTGATTAAAAAAATAATGCCAGAAAAGTTTAATATTTAAACCAGTGAAGTTTACGGAAGCAATTGTAATACTTTCATTTTATTAAAATCTAATACAATTTTGGTGTCGTCATATATGTAACCCGAATTAGCATTGATAATAGACCAGGATTTTTAACTGTGTAGTTTGTACGTTTGTCTTGTGTTCCTATTAGCTAAGTTTTCGTTAATATTCAGCAACTGCTCATCAAAATATTTACTTTTCCTACATTTAGTTATTCTATTCGATATTCGCGGTAGCTCGGTATATTTCTCTCTGGCTCTTGGCTCTTTTTCCTGGTTGAATCCAATGTCTATAGGCCTCGTTTTTCGCAACACGTGAATTTTTGGCATTCGTCGTTGAACCAGTCATTTCGCGCTTGCCTATCTTTGTGTCCCACGACCTTCTCTGCGACCTCTTTGATATGATATAGGCATATAGGCAAGTGGGATATCGCAAAAAAAGGTACCATCGAGTAGATACCATTTTTGGCATTTTCTTCAAATTCCAAGAGAAAAGAAGGAAAGGAGAAAATACGAAATCATGAATTACGACCCCCCTCCCCTGGAATTTGGAGACTGTTACCCTTTAAAATATGCGAATTTACAGAAAAGCGGCATTTCACTAGCACAGAAAATGGAAAATAATCGAATTTTGATAAAGTTGGCCAGTTACGACGCATCGCTTTCTCCGGAGAATTATAAAACTTCTGCATATTTCCACCAAATTTCATTCAAGTAGCTTCAACGGTCATGAGATATTTCATGGTCAAGCAGACAGACGGACAGATAGACAGATGGACGTTTGACCGATTTCATACGGGTTTTGTTTTTACTAGAAAACCCTAAAAATTGCTCGTAACATTCTAGCATAACATTCAAAATGCAATGCTCCGGAATGTTTGTACTTACTTCACAAATTTGACCTTAAGTTTACTATCCTCTTTATTTGTGTGAAAGCATCACTAAAACCAGCAAATCAACATCATGGGATCAGTGCGATTTTATCTGGTCGATGAAACTGAAATGGGCAATCGAATGCCGTTAGTTACAATACGCAACCGAAATATTTTCAGACCTTTCCTTCAGGTTAGCTTGTAGCCTTTTGTGATTCCAATACAGATAAAAATTTACAATAGAAAATAGTCGAAAAATTATAGAAAATATCGAAAGATATTCAGTGTCCAATGTGGGATCGGTGGGATTTTATCCAGCCAACTAAAGTAAAATAGTCAATGGAATTGTCACCTCAAGGATGTCTTAGGGCATCTTTAAGCTTTTCTAAGGCTATCTTAGACTTATGGCTGTTTTAAGTCCTACATAATTGAATATGAAGAAACTAGTCGGAAAAGTGTCGAGAAAGTCCGAAGTTCGGAGATCAATGTGTGTAGTGATTTTACTTCGTCAACGAAACAAAAAAAAATTAAACGTTTTTAGGCCTTTACTTTAAGGCTACACTAAAGCTTTTTTATTGTATAGCAGTAAAAATTAATGATAAAAAATAGTCAAAAATAGAAAGTCCGAAGATATTCGACGCCCAATGTGAGATCAGAAGGATTTTATCCAGTCATTAACCGAAATGGCATGCAATTAATCGCGTGGAGCAGTAAGTTACACGGCACAAAACCGAAACCTTTTTAAATCTGATATTGAAGTTACCGAATGATTTTCAAAATGTAAAGCCGGCCATATACGTTCAGGTATACCTTAAGTTACCTAAACTAGTCTGGATGTTTCTCCTTGCTGGATGCCTGTGCAGCGAGACAACGCACAGTATCGTAGATCAGTGCAGGTATACCTCAAGGTATATTTGCACAGGCATACCTCAAGGTACATTTGCACAGGCATTCCTCAAGGTATACTTGGACGTATATGGCCGGCTTAACATTTTGTTTCATTAAGCAGGAGATCTTGCGCACCTACATAATGACACCCAGCCTCCACATATGGTAGGGCCAGTCCTGTTTAGTGACATTTAATAACCAAATGAGTACGAGATGGGGTAATACGGAAGTGTTGCTATTTCTTGATATCGTTGGTTCGCATCCAAAAAGTTTGAAACTTTTCAACGCCATCACTGTGTTTTTTTCGTCTAAAACAACCAATGACTGTCAACGTTTGGATTAGGGTGAAATTACAAATTTTTAAATGTCACTACTCAACTGCTCTAACTCCTTGTGGGGCATTGCGCGTCAACTGTTCCATGTGACCCAGTTGGCGTTTCATTGGCATAAACTACTTTCGGAGAATGCAGTTGCCAGCATGCACCTCCTGCTCCCCCATCTAGCCGCCTACCTGCGACAGGTCGAAAAATACTGTGGCTTATTAATATATTACGCGCGCACCACAGGGGGGAGACAACACAAACATCCATGGCCACGAACGTCATGATGGATGAATCTGAAACGCCGGCTGTCAGACATGAGACTTATGCCTCTACGCACTGAGCTACCGGTGGCCCCAATGTCACTACCGGTCCAGTTTTGTTGATTTTACCGGTCAAAAACTACCTCGAAGGAGTAAAATGGGAAATTTTAACCCACCCGCCCTACTCTCCAGACATTGCCCCTTCGGATTTTCACTTGTTTCGGTCGATGCAGACAACCATTTCTGGAGAAAGGTTTAATAAACTGTACGATGAGCTGGAAGTTACGAGAACCGTCAAACTACAACGACCTGAATGGGCAGGGCATGTACAACGAATGGGCGATGATCGTGCCAGAGTAAAAAGAAGCGAAGAAAGATTACCACTTGTTAATATATATATAAATAACTGGCACAACAGTCCAATTTGAACCATGGCTTCGAGATGAGTTAGCATCATCTCATTTTCTAGATCGTGACGGTCTTGCGCAGAGGTGTGTGATTAGCAACATGCTCAACCGAGTTATTTACCCCATAAATGGGTACTCATTTAACAGTTGAGTGGACTCTTAGTCGGGTCGTATCCCCTTTTTTATCGAAAACTATTGTATTCAGTAGAAATCGAACCGGGGCCCAGTGCATAGAAGACGAACGTGCTAACCGTTGCGCCATCCGGACTACAACCATTTCTAATTGTAGCCTGTGGTCAGTCAGTGTGTGTACGTATGGAACTCAGTAAGCCTGTTGCTTATAAATTTCTTAAAATATATTTTCAGCACCATGTGAGGAAGAAGGAGAGGAGGAGCGTGTCGGCTGATCCATTGAATAAATCTATTGTCACTTTATAAAATAAATAATAGTTCTACAAAACCAACCGTGTTACCATTTCGAGGTAGCTCTACCTCTGTTCTGACAATCGCATGCCAAAGAAAGTAACAAACGTACGACGAATCGACGGAGCGAGACTGCGAGGACGACCGAGAACTCGTTGGGAGAGCTCAGTATATGCGGACACCGCGCAATTACTGAGCTCCCAAGATTATAGGACGCGGTCACATGACTGAGATAATTGGAGGACAACGATCCAGGCGACCAAGGCCCGACGTCGGGCTGTCGCGCCACGATGATGATAATGATATTTAGGAAACTATTTGACGTTCAGTGCTGGGGTTAATCTTAAATCGTTGGAAATTGAATGTACTTTAGAATACGAACGAAATACTAAAGAAAAATGTATGGTTTTGAGTTATAAGGCAACACCTGAAAACATTTTAAAAATGTTCACGTAATACGCAGCAAGTACAGGTTTTCCAATGCTGAAAACTTGGGTACACACTACCCTAACTAGTCCTAACAACATATCAAAAATATGGAACTACATCGCGTCCTGCGATTTTAATGTCTAATTTGACTGGCCTAGAAAGCGCGAGCCTTAAAATGAACAGCCGTAAAATACAATATTATCTACGAGTTCTTTATATCCTAGACATACTCGTACATAATTCATTTATATGCTTATTTTAGTACAAGAACCTGCAAAGCCTAGCTCAAATTAGCAGGTCGAGGAGTCTAATTGGAGGAGAAACAAGTGAACTCTGGACCGAGGAAATATACGGACTAAATCTTCTACATAAAACTAATTTTCGATTTCATTTCAACGTTGCGCATTTTAACACAGGTGGATCTGGGTATCCATTATCATAACTCGTTCTATCCGTGCCATCATGCTCAACAGGGAGTCTTTTCGCGAATTGACTTTGATGGATTTTGCTTTATCCTCTAGTAACTGGATGCATTAAACCAAAAAGGGCTGCCATTAAAGTTTGTGAGTCTTATGAGTATTGTACTTTAAATAGGCGCTCTTTTTCAAAGATCAACTACTAACTTTCCTCCTTAATAGCATGTTTAAGGAAACGACATATGGCTATTTTTAGAAACTTCAGTGTTATAAAAATGTATACATATGTACATATTGAATAGAAGAAATCATAAAATACGCATGATTCAAACTGCTAATTACCACTCTAGAAATATAAGTTGGTACAGGTGTCAACATACTCTGCTGTCGTTGCGAGACTGAAACCCAAGACGTAGTGCACTTTACTGTAATCAGTCATGTTCTCCAGACATGCATTTTCTTTGATTTTCGCATTCTTTTTCTTGTCTCCATTGAAGTTCCTGGAGAGTTCTTTCTCGTCTGATAAGCAGGTGTAAGTCGTTCTACCTTGAACCAGTGGGTAAAGCAATAATCTTTCGCACGAGCTCTCCTCATGAATGTTACATGCTCGGATACTGCGATTATCGGAAGTTCATTAAAAGAATTTTCGTGTTCGATTCCATTAACAGGGTTTTTTTTTCTTATGTTCATATCACAGTGTTCTTCAATACACGTATTTCCGAAATCTTCGCAGCCCGGGGTATTACCCGAAAGTGTGAATGGAGATTATCAGAAATATGAGTCTCTATCACTTTTGCTATTAATTCTTAGGCTGGGACATTACTCTTGCACTCGAAAATGCTAATACTTGGGACATTACATATTTTTACAATGTAGTTTCAACATCAACATGAATGACCACTCACTTCAGAGAATCGATTTTATTTGGGAGAACGCAAGTTGTTTTTGCGTTGTATTTGTGTGCTATAAAGGCGGAAATTACATGTACATACTCGTAGTTCAAATTAATTAAAAATTATACTTGATGCTGACTTACTCCTATCAAAATAATACCGTGGCACTTCCCATCAGATCAGGTAGTAAGAGAATTTAATTGCACGAATTTTTGCAAATAATTTTTTCTTCGAAGATAATAAGATATGTAATAGTGATGCTCAGCAGCAGCGAAATGTCAAGTTAGAAAGGATGCATTTTCCATAAGCGACCTAGATTAAACGCAGCAGCAGCGACAGCGACGAAAGCAGATCTGGCTGTTGTTATTGTCGTTGCCGTTGCTGCTATTTTCTACGTTCAACTGGTTTGGGCATACTCAATTGCCCTAACCCATTCCGGGGCATATCGCGAAGTGCGTTAACTGTTCCATGTGGCCCAGTTGACGTTCCGTTGACATAAACTAGTTTTGGAGAATGCAGTTGCCAGGATGCACCTCGTGCTCCCCCGTTTAGCTACCGGCCTATCACAAGCCGGCAGATGCTGTGTCTTATTATTACGCCCCGCACCACAGGGGGAAGACAAGAACAATACAAACATCCCTGGCCACGAACGTTGTCGTGGATAGGATTCGAACCCGTAACGCCGGTAGTCCGACATAAGACTGATGCCTCTACGCGGGCCCCAAAAAATAATATGTAATAGTATCGATTCAATATTAGAAAATGTTTAGATACGTCTTTAATATACTCACCCTTTCTTTCGCCACGGTCGGTGAAACTACCAATTTGCTTAAGCCGTTACCAACAGCTTATTCTGTAGCGTCCATTTGATCTTTCCTACGGTGAAGTCAATGAATTGCATCTTATGTTCAGTTGACATTAACATATAATGCCATATTTTTGTTATGCATTCCGCATTGCACATCATATTTTTTGCGCGAGTGTATGCGAAATAGGATTCACCTCAGGGGTCTCGATCGTGAAATTGCTTCATACGAGGATTTCACACTTAACAGTTAACATCTAGACTTAACCACCGTGATTTCACGACCCCATCTCCTTTGATTTGAAATGGTGAAAGACATTTCATATTCGCTGCACATCGCAAGAATGTGATTTCTCGGAAGAAAACCGTTCATAGACGCAGAAAGATGTTCATCTTGTATATAAGATTAAATCATTATTAAATCATTTTAAAGTGAATTCTCAAGACCAGGGCAAAAATATGACCCGCCCCCCCTCCCCCCACAGCAAATTATTGATTAACATTAAGCTAAAGATACTATTCATTAGTGTGAAATCTAAAAACGATATCTTCAGAAATAAAAAAGTTTTTCTCACAAATTTTTGGACCGGTCTTTCCTATGGCAGCTATATGACGTAGTGGTCCGATTCAATTGGTTCCGACATATATACTGTCTGCAATAGAAAGAAGGCTCTCTACAATTTCAGCTCGATAGCTTTAAAATTGAGGGACTAGTTTGCATAGAAACAGACGGACAGACAGACGGACAAATCTTAATCGACTCGACTCATCATACTGACCAAGAATATATATAGTTTATATGGTCGGAGATGCTTCCTTCTGTGCGTTGCAAACTTCATGACAAAGTTAATATACCCTATCACATCCGTGAAGGGTATAAAAAGAACAATTGCAGAGTTATGTCTAGTTATGTGCCGTATTTAAACATTTCATACTCTTCAATTAAAAAAAAAGGATATTAGCGATTCAAAATGAAGGGTGCAGAAGAACGTTCCGCTATGCCCCTCAATAGTAATATTGAATTTATTGTACCTTATTCCAATCCATGCTAGAGTTACGTGCTAGTTATGCGCCGCATTTAAAAGTTTCGTGCTCGTCCATTAATTAGCGATGACGATTTGCGTCGATACTAGGGTGTCCATTCTGGCTGTGCAAGTAACCTGCCCTAAATTCAAAACGCCATAACATCTTAGCTTTTCATTGCTTTCAAAAGTTAGCAGGGGTCGCCATTGGCGTTTCAGTGACTTAGTTGATTAATTTAGGAGAGTGGTAACTAAGCACCTCTATCTAGCCAGCGAATGGTGCCAAATGGACCCAATCGGAGGCCAAATGCAGGCTGCTCTAGTGGCAACCATCTTACCTAACGTAACCTAACCGACATTTTTAGATTGGCGTTACATAACTGAGTACGCAGTTTGTGGGGGGGGGGGGGCCTCTCCGCGTGGGCGCCTCCTGGAACGGCAGTGGTCACTGACCATTGTTAACCAATGTAAAGCCGCCAGTGATGGCGGTCGATGTGGAGTGGGGCGTAAAATAATATCACGGCCTTTCCGTTTGACGGCCTGTCGCTAAAACCGACAAACAAAGGGCAGGCTGTGTATGCCAGCAACTTGCACTATCCAAAATTTTCCATATGCTAACGAAACGTCAACTATGCCTCGGATAAGGACTGAATCAACGGTTGCGACTTTTGGCTATCGTACAATGACAAAGATTGAACTCTGGTATGTGCGTACTCTCCTGAACAATGGATGAGAAGGTCCCAAAAGCGCACGATTTCTTCAATTAGAGATTGAATTTCTGAGGTATAACTTAAACATCTTAGAAGTTAGTGAGATAAGATGGTGGAACAGCGGAGAACTTATCTCTACAACGGGTAGCACTGTAATGTTGTACTCCGGTAGAGCTACCGGTGGTCGTCGAGAGTCAGGTGTGCCGCACGTAACTGTCTCTTATCTTGGGATCCGTAACAACAGCGGTGAAAGATTTGTAGAATTCTGCAACTTTCACAGTCTCTTCATCGGTGGTACTATATTTGAGCATAAGGACCACCACAAAATCAGTTGGTCCTGAAAAGATTTAGGTGAGCAACTCTGGTTTGAACACAGCGGAATACACCGTTAGTCCAGTCGATGATCGAATTTACTGACACCGTTCCGAAATCAGGGTGACTCAAGGAATCTACATACCGAATTTGGTTAAGATCGGACCACGAGAAGTGCTCAAGTGCACAAATGGACAAACGCACACCATGGATCATTCCATATGCCAGTGCCTCATATGAATATGGAACTGCTAATTCAATATTTCAATTTTTTTTTTACAAATTTTTTTTTCAGTCTACCTTATTTATTGCTCAGAATGTAAAAGTATTTAGGAAGATAGGATAGCTGAATAAAGAAAGAAAGCAGTTCACCGTGTACCACTTCAAATCACGCATGGTAATAGCCGTTTGTAACCACAGGCAAAACAGCCAACAATTAGAAAGTAAAAAAAGAAGGATTTCTATTGAATTAGAACATGGTGATAAACTGAAAAAATATGTACATACATATTACCAAATCATTAATAATATGCAATAGTATTAAATTTTTGCATTTATATGATGTGTTTGCATGGATTTCCTTACTGGTTTATATAGAAAAAAATTATTAATGGCTTTCATAGTTAAGATAAGTTTATTGTATTCATACCTACACGTAATGTTCGCATTGTAAATCTCAGTTTCTTTAAAAGCTCGTAGCGTAATATACGTACGGGGAAGGTACTATACTTTACTAAACAAATAATTCCACTTTGGAAACTAATGTGTCCATCACTATTCCGTAAAAGAAAAATGAGTTTTAAACTGGTAGAGTTTCTCTTTAAACAGTTCATTTTTTTAATGGAAACTTTGGATTCCAAAACCAACTACAGTGCAGCCAATATTTACATTATACAAACAAGTCACATGCAGTAAAATTGATGGAATTCGGTTGTCACATATGCTTTAGTGTACCTTAAAGATACATACATCACAAAATGACGCCAACTAGAAAGAAACTGAGGAAGAACGATCGTTAATTTACTCATTCCTATATGTACAAATGTAAATACATGTGCACATATTGAATATACGTAGGTAGTGCGATGAATTGCCGTCAGTTCTGCGCTAAGGTGAATGGGCATGAAATTCATGGAGAGCATTGAGGTGTCAACAAAGCTGTCACTGAGGTGTTACCTAGAAAGACAAATGCTTTTTTGTACACTCATCAGGTAAATGGTAAATCAAACGCTTCACAGCAACTCTATTTATGTCTCGTCAATATTGACTGTCCAGCGTATATGTTGCGTCAACTGTCGCTATAGGTTTTAAGATTAAGTACACTGAGAGCTAGCCTTAGCGCTATGCCCCATACACTTGAAGAAGTTTTAATACATTTTATTTTGATGAATCAAATCTGTTGATGGTCCAATCTCTCAATTGCAAAAGAATAAATTGTCCGTCCAGAAAACCGTGAAAGATAATTGTATTTTTTTTTAATTTTGGCAAATTATACATGCATGCATTCCGGAGCACTTCATTGGTTTAAAAAATGAAAGTTCTAAGAGATCTGGCCATACTCCGAAATGTAAAAAATGTTGATACTTACCTAAATATTATTATTATGTATTTTATATTGCAAGCATATTTTCAGGGCCACTTCATTGGCGGGTTTTCAAAACCGAATGTTTTGAAGGTCAAACGTACAAAATTTCATTAAGTTTGGAATAAATCTGTGGATTCTTAGAAGGTATTACATTTGGGAAAAAGTCAAAAACATTTGGGGAAAGATCGAAAGCATTTTGGAAAAAGTCTAATGCATTTGAGGGAAAGTTTAATGCTTCGTTTACACCTGACCATTGAACAAAACACGGAACACTGACAAATTACAATACATTGAAAAGCACAAAGAACAAAAAGATACCTTTCGGTTCTTACATAGCCAACATGAATTCACAGGCATTTGAGTCGTTTCCATCTCTTGTGGGAACGACTCAAATGCAATTGATAGATAGACAAAGTACCCGGCGAAGCCGGGTCGTCGAGTATGCATTAACACCTTGCTGACCGGCCATTTCGCAGCATCAACATATTTTTGATGATCGACCAAAAGTAACAAAATTAAGACTTTGCCTCATGTATTGCGTACCATAAGATTCCCAATTCTCCAGCTAGAAAGAAAAATCAAATGAAGATGGAATTAAAGCGTGAAGTAATTTCATTGATGTTGGATTTAGGTAAACCATCTTAAGATTCCTCATATAAGGTTACAGTTTAATGTGTTTGCATTAAAGTTTGTTTATGTTTCTGTGTGGTCATGGTAAAATCAATAAATGTGTTTATAGATCTTAATTGCCAACATATTGAAAAAAATACAGATAAACTGAGAAAGAGCCTAGAAATGAAGTGGGTATTTTTAAATATTAAAATTTATAGATTCATTAGGTTATGTCATACACACTAACAATAACTAAAATACTTGTAACATGTTATCCAAAACTAGAAAGAAATGCAAATTTCTGATCTGATTTCGCAGCTATAACCTCGCTACCACTACCACAGAAAAACATTCACCTTTAAGCTCAATCACCGGACGACAGGGTGAATTGAATTAAGGGGGGTCTCAGTCGAAAAATAGGAAGACAGTCCTTTTATTTTTTGTTACACCATAACTCCGGAAATATTGAGCCTAGCTCAATTAACTTTTTTTGTTTGATTTATATAAGTTTTTTCTTGTAAACAATCTGTAAATTATTAAATTCGAGCAAGTATTAACGAAATTACAACCATTGAATGCCTCATTTTTTCCTAATCGATCTAGTTAATGCACCTATTTATAAAAACTACTACAGCTTTTTCAATTTTTCTTGTTTGTTTTTTATGTGTAAAGGAAAGAATACCGAACGTTTTGTCGTTTTACTTATTCAGATCTATTTATTTTTAATTTTTGACGTGAAATTATTGTTGTCGAAAACTTTAATCCGTTTTCGCAAACCTTTGAACTTTGTTCCCGAGCGTTTAATAGAAATTTTTTCAAAATAAAACGTTAAAATCATCACATACTATTCAAGAACGGTTCATGTTAAGCTGATAAGAACAGATACTACACTTTGATCTTAGCCATAAGGCCGAGAAGCGTAAGCTGAGATCCACGCCATTGAGGTCTGCGCCAGGGTAATCTTGGAAACTGGACTTCACGACGCTCACATTGCTATCTACTCAGACAGCCAAGCAGCTATAAAAGCAGTCTCCTCATATAAGGTCTCTTCAAAACCGGTGAAGGAGTGTTACAATCTCCTTCAACTGTTGGCAACCAATAACCGAGTCTTCTTGTGTTGGGTGCCAGGCCACCAGGGCATTGAGGGGAACGAGGCTGCGGATGAACTTGCTAGACAAGGATCATCCAGTCGTTTTCATGGACCTAAGCCTTACTGTGGCTTTGGACTGGCCTCGGCTAAACTGCGGATCACAGATTGGTTTGCACGATTGCGTCAACAGTACTGGAATAACCTTCCAGGGCTTCGTCAATCAAAGGAGCTGATAATGCCCTTCAGTCACAAGGGTACTACTCAAATGAGTAGAACCCACCTAAGACTCCTTGTGGGGTACTTATCTGGCCATCACTTGGTCAGATATCACCTGAACAAGATGGGTCTGTTAAGCGAGACTGAATGCCGTCTTTGTCTGGAGGACGTGGAAAGGACCAAGGCACATTTTGTGCCAATGTCCCGCCATCGCGCGTTTTAGGATGTCACTCCTCGGGCAGGCTACTATCAGCACTGCAGAATTCAGGTTGATTCCTGCTAAAGACTTACTGCCCTTTATTAGAAGGGTGGACGGTCTTTTGGATTAATGAGCTACGGCACAATAGATCTTTATGGTCGCAGTGCCTTCCTGCTGGGAAAGTAGCTCGAATCTTATATCTATCTATCTAAGAACGGTTTATAAAAATTTGAGCCCCGTAGGATTGATAAATGCCCAGAAAAGGTACATTGAAGAGGAAAAAACGTGATTTTTCAGGAGAGCACTTTTTCTAACGGATGACGTTTCATGACGTATTTCAGTCTAAAATCGATACTAGGGTTATCGTTGAGACCAGGAATGCTATCAAATCGATCGGTGCGATCTTTTAAAACCTTCTTACTAGTGTTTTGTTGAATTCGAACCTACTGTGTTGTGTAAATTTGTTGTTGCTTTTGCCTACAATACGATGCCTCGAAGTGGAAATTCGTTGTTCTAGATATAAAATCTTTGTTTAACTGAGAATGAATGTCAGCAACTACGTTTCAGTGCTTACTAATACACCTTCAAAATACATGTACGACTTGTCTGTCAGACACGATCATAATGCTCTAGAGACACCTTTCAGAAAAGGGCGGAAACTTATTCAACTACCTATAATATATATCACTATTTGTCTAAGTATTCAACTACATACCATAAAAATAATTATTTTAATTTTAATTTATATAGACAGTTTTCTATAGGATATATTATCTTGATAAATGTAAAAGACTTGATAATGCATATACTCGTATAAAGCGAAACGTCGTCATCATCATTTAATAAATATTTTATTATTGCTGGATAGTGCATATTATTTTTTATTAATTAAATATTTAATGTTCATGAAGATACACTCAATTTATTTTGTGAAATTTTTGAAGTAAATATATTAATGTTACAGAAAAAAAAATGTTTTATTATTCAAACAGAGGGAAGAAAAAAGTTAGTCCGTGGATAGCGTTTTGGCGCCCCCAGCCGTTTTCGCCCGGGGCAATGGCCCCCTCCCCTCCCCCTAGCTACGCCACTGCTGTCATTTTCGCACACTCTATTTTACCCACCTCCTTGTCGAATAACTTCTACGTACGATTGTGCTTTAAAGTTAATCTCGTAATTTAAACTAAATTTTCTTCAAATTGGTCTAACTTTTGATCAATCCAATGTACAACACTAATATAAAATAGTATACTCATTTTATGAGAAATTTTGTTATCTGCAATTTTTTTCTGGGTGACTTTCTTGTGCAATGAATGCCAAAAGGATAAAAGGAAAAAAAAACTTATAAAAACGAATTGATTAGCATCTATCGCTTAAACTATAAAAGATACGAAACAATTAAGTGAGACTAGTGTCTCACTTAATTTTTTCGCATCTTTTGATCATCTTTTTAGGGAATTTGCTCTAATTTTGTCATATAACTAACTATTTCGAACGGTTTTCGAGATAAATGCGAAATCCGAAATATGGCACCTTCATGGTCCCCCCTTCCGTTTTCCACACCTCGTAGGTTCAGGGACTTTTAGAATGTTTACCTCCTAGCAAGTCCAAACAAAACACCATAGTTAATTTTTTGTTACACTCATTCAGCTTATCAAGATCTTGAAATAAGCACCTTAAATAATCCTAATTAGTGGCAACTAAATGGAATTTTGACTCTCTACCAAACGAACTTGTTTCACCAATATTTTTGTTAGTCGTTCCATAACTATGTTAATTATGCTAATTGTATGAGTGGGTTGCTAATCCAATTTATAGCCAACAAATTGATTGTATCAGTCTAAACTTTAATTATAATAATTTATTTCTCGACACTCTTTCTTTGTTGAGACTCGAGTGTTTTTGCATGGTTGCTCACAGTGATCAGGTGTGACTGGTGGCTATTAGCTGGTAAGTTCCAGTAAGCTGGCTTAGTTTAATCACCGCATATCTTTGGATGGTCACATAAAATCACAATATGAAAACGAATATCCATAGATATCGTAGTCATGGGAGAGAATGAATTAGACCACATAGTTGCTTTCGACGATGTTAGTTTTATTCCCACAATCGGCATGTTGTATAAAATGTATAAATTATTCCGTTTTTAATGAAAGTGTTGTTGATACCGCAGAGCTCCGCACATTTTTCTCGCGCTTGTCAATTACCGTGAAGTTTATTTTTTATCTTTCAATCAATTATTATCAAATGAATTGTAACATTGCTTAGACCTAGACTTAATTTACATTGCCGCATGAACCGGAAGCCACATGAATCGTATGCGGCACATATGGCAAACCACGTTGGGCGATCAACTCAAAAGTAGATGTTTGTGGCTCGAAGGCAATGCTAAGTAAAAAGCGCGCGAAAAATATTTACAGTGCAAATTCGTAAATTTCAACACAACATTTTAATCCTCTTTTTGGGTTCCAATAAACTTCAAATTTCCTAGCACTGAACTTTCCTCTGAAAACTGTAGTAGTGAAACACAGAACATTTACAAAGAAAAAGGAAAATTTTTTTTGCTTGGAATTTTGAACTTTCCGATTAGATTTCCCAGCAACTCAGAACTTTAAGTGTCCAAATTTGCGAGCTGGTACTATACTCATTCCACCAACAGCAAAAATGGTTCGTCTTTGCCAACACCGGTGTTAATGTCAACACCACAGATGGCGAAGACACTTTCCACAAAATGCGTGGCATCATGATCATTACATTTCATTCTGCTGTACTGTCAGACAAAGCAATCCCTCGTTTGAGGAAAAACGTTTCCGCAGTTCGATAAGTTGTTATGCGGTCTCAGAAATCCAAAAATGGGTCGCGAGAAAAAATGCTGGATACTCTGCTATTCCAATCGCCGATGTTGAAATGAACCATACTCTGGTCTGGTAGTGTTGCTTCCACCGGCATATCTATGGAAGCACCTCATGAGTAAAGATCTGTCGGTGGTACGAAATCAGAGGCCGAGGGTCTTTTTCGCCTGGATCCCGATGCGAGCACGAGAGGATCTGCGCCCTTCGCCAACAATTCAATTATTATCGCCCTATTTTTTACCATTCCCCATTTTTGCCTCCCGTATTTGTATTGTCATTCCAAGCCTACCAATTTTTATTAATACGTTAAGACAGGGGCGACGAGCGGCGAAAACCCCGCCCATGTCTACCGAAGTGAGCTACAGCAAGCATAGACCCCTGTTTAGCTCGTTGAGGGGCCTTTTTTTTCGTCAGATAGCACGGCGAAGGCGCGACCGGTAGCGCAAGGTGTTGATGCATCAGTCTAATGTGTGACTACCGGCGTTTCGGGTTCGAATCCCGTCCACGACGGCGTTCGTGGCCATGGATGTGCAGGAGGTGCATGCTGGCAACAGCATTCTCCGAAACCAGTTTATGCCAACGTAACATCAACTGGGCCACATGAAACAGTTTACGTGCTATGCCTCACAAGTGGTTAGGGCAATTGAGTATTATGCTACCTTAGGCTTTGCCCCACGGGCATCTTCGGATACCCACAAAACCGTCCATTACAATGTGCATGAACGTTTTTAAGTTGATACTGACATACTACCCACAGATTCAGATTTGCTGTAGTTATTAGGAAGAACATTCAATATCCCTGTTACTTATGGCTGGAATGGGTTCATGGAGCAAGTGACCAATGGCTTTGATGTAATGAGCTCAAAAATTGTTTTTCTCCCATTCATTTCAACTCCACCCACCGATTATGAAACCTTTACATGTCAGGGCTCCCTACCCCACCTGGTGGACTTGAAATTGTCAGTTATGCTGAGGACTGCACGATTTTAGCAATCGGCAACGACATCACACAAATGTTCGAACAGATAAATGGGTATCTCGACGAACTGAACACCTTTTTCGTCACACAGTTAAAAATCCTGGTCTATTATCAATGCTAATTCGGTTTACATATATGACGACACCAAAATTGTATTAGATTTTAATAAAATGAAAGTATTACAATTGCTTCCGTAAACTTCACTGGTTTAAATATTAAACTTTTCTGGCATTATTTTTTTAATCAAATTGTTGGTTTAAAATTTAATCTACAGATATTATAATCTATGAAAAAATATTAATTTTACTGCGTTTTTTTAACTCCTCTAAGTTTTTTCTCCATTATTTTTTTTTTCAATTTTCTAAACTTCCAAATCCTTTATTAAGCCCATCGCAGGCTAGCCAGCTAATCTTTAACTTTTTTCGCCATGACGCAGCATCGAACCTGTGAACTCCGTGTTGTAGAGTTGCGACCTAGACCACTCGGCCACGCAGCATAATATTTTGAGCTGACTGCGAGTAGTTATAGTGAGACTTGAGACTCAAAAAATATACTTTGTGGGGTTTACCTTTTAATTAAACTTAGATTAGAAAATAATGCGAGAACAAAAAGAACACAAAAAGGTTTGAATTGTATTAGAATTTATTACAAATTGTTTTAAAATGGAAGTAAACTTTGAATTGTATTAGAATTTATTACGAATTTGGTTTAAAATAGAAGTAAACTTTGGAAGGGTTTATATTATAGAATTAAAATTATTAAAAATGGTGGTAGTCCAAGACCAGGTTTAAAAAAAATACCGAGATTTTTAACTGTGCAGCAAAAATCTCACTCTGTCTGCGCCGAAGTCTACCGCTACACTGTTTACCACATGGATGAAAGAAGTGAAACAACAACTGGATATTGTAGTAGACGGTCAAACTATCCCCACCATTAACCATCCTAAAATTTTCGGTGTCACCCTTGACAGCATGGCTACCTTTTCAGCCCATTCGTCAACCATTTGTGGCAAGATGAGAAGCAGGAACAAAGTCCTCAAAGCTCTAGCTAGCAGTTCCTGGGGAAAAGACAAGGAGACCCTACTAACGACTTACAAGTCTATCGGGAGATCTGTGGCCAATTATGCGGCTCCCACCTGGTCGGAAAATTTATGTGACACTCAATGGAGGAACGTCCTGACCTGCGAAAATGCAGCTCTTAGAACGGCCTGCTGATGTCGTCGCAGGACCACCTTCACCAAGAAACCAGAATGATGCCCCTAAGAAGCCACAACACATTTCTAACGAAGCAGTATCGGGTTGGCTGTTATCGGAGTGACCATCCTAACTCTAACCTTATGGATACTCGTAAAACCCCACCGCCATGTCATGTAAGACGTAATATGAGGGATCGCGAGCGGGAGATTCAAAGGCTTAAAAGAGTTCCCTTCGATAACGCTAGCTACAGATCGGCCATCACAACACTACACAGTGAAGAAGTGCTATCCTCAATAGCGGACATGACACCGAACAGGGTACTACTCGTAAATGCGCAACACCCTGCTATATCTTCAGACCAACTACGACTTCCTAGAGCAACCAGGACTACACTCGCTCAACTTCGTTCTGGCTTGTGCTCACATCTGTACTCGTACCTATCCCGCATTGATAACGAAATACAGAACTCTAGTCCAGCCTGTGGCCTCACTCCACACGATGTTGAGCACATCTTTAGCTGTCCTGCAGCTCCCACGCGCCTAACACCTACTGCGCTATGGGATAATCTATGATGGAATAATTCTATTGAGGCAGCTGCATTTCTACATCTGAACATCGAAGAAAAGATGGACAACCAAGCTTTATGACCCACACATTCATCGGATATCAGCGCGTCGCTACTACAACAACAACATTATGACACCGTACTGACATCTCTTTTTGAGGCCACTGCAAAAACCAAAGCCCATGGTCAAAATACCTGCATTGTGACATATGATCAACCGCTGTTTGTCCTATAAGAAGTAGCAGCCCATCATGACGTACAAACATACTACAATGTTTCTCAACTTTGTCGAGGATCATTTCAATTTATCTCAGGCAACGGATCACTCCCTAGCAGCATATGTTAGTATGCAGAATGTTGAACACATCACGACTTTAAGTATTGCGCGTTACAAAAGAAACTTCTCAAGCAGAATGCATACAGATCCATAGTAAACAATTTCGATCTGAAGAATGTTTTTGTGTTTTGTAAAGATACTCGAAAAGAAAACAAACAGCCGATAACAAGGCACTTCTGTTCAATTGATCGCTTCCGGCAAGTCCTCAAGTCACGAGAATGGGATCATTCCTAGATTTCACCAATACTATAATGTACACATTGATCGAGACAGCGGCGCGGCCTGGTAATTTGAAAGAGACCATATCGTTTTTGTGTCCATTGTAAGAAAATCTTTTATCGATTATTCGCTGTTTAGTGATTTCGAATGATCTTCTTTGTCCATATCTAACATTCATCCCCTCATAACTGGTATTGATGAATGTATTTTATCAGAAACTCGTTGCACTTTTGTCATTTAACCTTTCTATCGTTATGAGCCATATCATTTTGATGACAAAATTTTTATTTGTGAAGTAAGGGGGCGAAATATGCCGGATTCTTGGACTAGTGTGCTTCATCATATGTACATACATATGTACATATATGGCAATTATACGAGTACTCCCGATTATCTTATCCATTGAACCAGGCCACAATAAACGTTAATACACAGGTCCCTGCGAGATGAAATTATTACTTCGCACTTAAGGGGTTTTTACGAGGGTTGCCTTTTATATTTCGGGATTAGAGAACAAAAACAAATATTAATCATTGAAAATCGCTTTATTGTTTTTCAAAATATTCCCCATGAAGATCTATACACTTTTGCATGCGTGTGAACCAATTGTCAAAGCACTTTTGCCACTCTGATTGAGGTGTCTCCAAAACATGCATTCTGAACGCAGCAACCGCTTCTTCAGGTGTTGAAAAACGTTGACCTCTCAGTTTGTTTTTTACGTACGGGAATAAAAAGAAGTCATTCGGTGCCAAGTCAGGACTATACGGCGGATGACCCATCAAATCTATGTTTTGAGTGCTCAAAAATGCAGTTGTTTGAGCTGATGTGTGAGAGCTCGCATTGTCGTGGTGAAGAGTGATCCGTCTTCGGCGGTTGGTTTTCCTGATTTCTTGGAAGACAACTGGCAAACAAATGGTTGTGTACCACTCAGAATTGACTGTTCTGTGTTTTTCTAGTGGTACGGTTGCGACATGTCCAGTTTTTCCGAAAAAACAGGCGACCATTTGCTTGGAAGTGCTTCGTGCGCGAACAACTTTTGTTGGGTTTGGCTCATCTTGAAACACCCATACAGTCGACTGCTGTTTACTTTCGGGCTCATACGCGTAAATCCACGATTCATCACCTGTCACGATGTCATAGACGTGTTTCGAAGCACCGCGATCGTATTTTTTGAGCATTTCTTTTGACCAATCGACACGAGCCTTGTTTTGAGCGATTGGCAAATTGTGTGGGATCCAACGCGAACAAATTTTTTTTGACAGTCAAATGTTCATGGAATATTGAATGTATGCTGGTCCCACTAATGCCTAAGGTTGTCTCAATCTCACGATAGGTCACATGACGATCTTGCAATATCAGTTCGCGCACAGCATCAATGGTTTCCGGACGACCTTCACCTTTTGGACGACCTTCACGAAATTCGTCTTGGAGTGAACTACGACCTCGATTGAATTCACCATACCATCGATAAACACTGGTCCTTGATGGAGCTTCATCGCCAAAAATTGAATTCAGTTCATCCATGCACTGTTGCTGAGTTAATCCACGTCGAAAGTTGTAAAAAATAATCGCACGAAAATGTTCACGCTTGAATTCCATTATTTGGCCGAGATTAATCTTTTAAGTTACTGTAAAAAACACAAATAGCGCTCGTATGTCAAAACGTTCTGAGTACGTATAACCTCAAAAATGTCAAACTTTACGATAGAGCTGTCAGTTGCCAGATTGCAACACTAGGGTTGTCCAATCCCGAAATTTAAAAGGCAACCTCCGTAGACCTCATGCCAAACCAGCAATTAGCTATCGGACCTGCCATCAGTCCAGATATTAAGCCAGCTATCAAAAACAAATATCAGACCATCTATCAGGCCTATCAGCAGTTCAGCTAGAGCAGCTGTCAAACAATTTGTCAGACCTGCCAGCAGTTCAGCTACCAGACTTGCAATCAATTCAAATTCATCCAATGGCAGATTCCGAGAAGTACCATGGGCCCCCTCCGAAACTTTAGGTATTTAACTTGGTCGTGGAATATCCGACAAAATACTCAGAAATTATTTATTAAAACGAAAGCGAAAGATAATTGACTTGGGTAGGTTTCTTTGCGCTACATTCCTCTTCGATTTTGGTTCATGGTTCTTCACGTTCATCATTGCATGCCTCTCTTCAATAAGGAATGCGTTCACTCTTTCGAAAGACGCATGCCTCTTGACGACCAAAAATTGTATAAGTGTGGTATGTCGACACTTGTTCAACATTCACTTCAAAATTAATTTCAATTTCAATGTTGAGAGCGAAAGTCAGAGATGCTTGACATTAGTACTACGTGATTCTCTTTGATTTTGATCCATTGATTTTCTCGTATATCATTGTATGCCTTTTTTCGGCAAGGAATGCGTTCACTCTTTCAAGAGACACATACGTCTTGACGAGCGAAAGTTGGATAATTCTGGAAATGTCCATTTGTGGCTTTGTTAAGCTTTGTTAAATTCACTCCTACAACCATTACAACAGATGTAACAAAAAAAATGTATCTGGGCGACGTCATTTTGAATAGGTTTGGACATACTCTTAGTGTGCACAAACTCATGTCCCTCCATTCTCGATTTTTCTCGACCTCATCAGCAACCGCTTGTTGGGGATTCCTCCTCCGCCATTTTCTTCAGAGACTCTTTCCATTCTCTGTTTATACGCTCTTTCGGAGCTTCGAGTTGCTCTAAACGTCGGTCTTCCTTCATTTTTTATTTTTGTATCCAAATTATATATTTTTTTTTATATTTATTAGCTACCAGGAGACAGGACGATTCGCGTGAAGGCAAGGAAAACACATCACTTCATATCAAGGTGACCTCAGATGCACCAGAGAGAGTGGCCAACAAATCAGAAAAATCAAAATATCGAAACCTACTCTAGACCATGACGGAAAGGTGTATGCAATTTTCATGGAGATGAATTGAGTCGTTTGGTTGCAAAACACAAACACACAGACATCCATTATTATATACATAGATAGACAGATAATTAGAAATGAAGGTACACGAGGCGTAATCGAAAAGTTCGTGCACTGTTGGAGAAGAGAAAGTCGCGTCATACTTTGGCCAGCTTCGTCCTGAAGTCGATACAATGAAAAAATTCTAAAATTCGCAATTTTTCTTCTTGTTCTCGTTTTTCATCTTGTTCTTTAACGGGGCAACAGCCTCGTGGAGAGATTTGGCGTCTTTTCTCATAGATTGATATTGTCCCGATGGTGTGCATAGACTATCATTTGCTCTGATCTGTGCAGTAGAAAAGAAAAATAGAGCCAAAAATTAAAGATTTTATAGAGCTTAGAATAGAATTTAGAATATCGAAGAAAAAATTCTTCTAGCCATTTTCCGTGGTCCGTGGTTCAACTAAATTTAGTACATAGCTTCCTTGGGTTATTATAAGTACCACACGGTTGTATTTTGGTCCTGCTGGAGGTGTGCGTTAGGACAAAAGACTTAATAGTCATCAAATGAAACTGAAACTAAATCCGGTAAATAGTTCGAAAATTTACGACATTTGGCTTGTTATGTAATTAATTAGGGTTTTGAAAAGTACAGTACAGTACGCTACGATCTGCAAATCCAAATAACCCCCACACATATTGGGGGAAAATGGGGCCTAATTCCTTAAATCCATCCGCATCCAACACTGAGCGATATGGCACACTGAACGATATGGGAACTCAATTTCTTTTCGTTTCATCTAAAGCTGAGCTTTAGATGATACATGTATTTTAGAATACTGCTTGTTTCGCTGAAACCTCAAGTTTCGGAGTAGAATAAAAGCGATTTTTATGTCGGAAGACACGGTGTGCCGCTTCACTTGCTTTTGATCGATTTCGAAAAAGCTTTCGATAGTGTGAACCGGGAATCTATATGGGCGGCCTTGCGCAGGAGAGGCATCCCTGAGAAGCTTGTGGCTATTATTAAGGTAACCTATGACGGCGCGAAATGTCGCGTTCTGCATAAAGGTAAGGTGTCGGGGGACTTTGAGATTCGCAGCGGAGTTCAACAGGGGTCCATCCTCTCACCGATCCTATTCCTCATTGTGATCGGCGATGTGTTGCATGCAGCCCTATCCGGACTCGACAGAGGAATTCAATGGACTTTGACATCTTATCTACAACATCTTGACTACGCTGACGACATTTGCCTACTCTCCCACAAAATCATGGATCTGTCCGCAATGGCGTTAGATCTCGAGAGGGAGGCAAGCAAGTTTGGGCTAAAGATTAATACCAACAAGACAAAGGTTCTTAGCCCGCCGTTGCGAAAAAGAAACCCGACACCTAATGCCATCAATATTAATGGGCAGCCTGTGGAGAAGGTGGACAACTTCGTATACCTGGGTAGCATTGTTGCCAAAAATGGTGGTACGGAGCAGGACATTGCTCGTCGTATCAACTAGGTTAAACGCGCATACGGCATGCTGTCCAAAATCTGGCAGAGCAGTTATCTCAGCATCCAGACCAAGTTAGACTTGTTTCGCTCTCTGGTACTGTCAGTGCTTTTGTATGGGAGCAGTACATGGAAAGTTTCCGTAGGAGTTACCAGAAAGCTGCAAGTTTTCGTCAACTCATGTCTTCGTCGAATTTTAAGAATTTTCTGGCCCGAAACAATATCAAATGAAGAGCTAAGTCGGCGTACGGGTCAGATGCCAATCGACGAATTGATACGCAGGCGAAAATGGCAGTGGATAGGTCACACATTGCGGAAGAGTGATAACTGCATTGCTTTGCATGCCATGAAATGGAACCCCATTTCTAATCAAGGCCGACCAAGAGGGGGTCCTCGAATCACATGGCGTCGATCTGTGGCAAAGGAGTGTCAGGCACTGGGTAAGTCTTTTGGGGAGTTGCGCCCCATTGCCCAGAACAGAGTACGATGGCGCGCAGGAGTAGTTGACGCGCTATGCCCCGCTAGGGGTTAAGGCAAAGTAGTATCATCGAATTTATGCTACATTGGAGTAGGTTTCGTGGCTTCGTCGTTTTGGGAACCTTCGTCAAAAGATCGGTTATGTTATTACTCGTATATATAATATTATATTATACACATGTTTGTTTGGTGTTTAAATAAATAAATAAAAAAAGAAAAATCTAATTCTTTTAACAATGGATGGCGGAACGTTTATAAACGTAGTCAAGTAAAATTCTGCCTTATTAGGGAAAGAAGATTATGGGTGCATGGTATAAGCTTCAACACAGCCGTTACTTATTGCTTTTCTCGGAAACAGTGGGAGCTTGAAATAAAAAATAAAAATTGGTGCTTACTTACTATTGTACATTTTGCTCCAAGCTCGTCGGCAATATCTTTCCAGACTTTATCTTTTTTCGAATGTTTTTTAATGATCTCGATCAGTTTTTTCGATATCACTAGCCACATCGAATAAACAACTACTTCTGAAGTAAACAGTAAACCAGGAGGTATCGACGAAAATTAAATCGCAATCAGCGATTTTTTTGTCGTCGAGACAAAAATCGCTGCACAAAATAGGTGTGGGCATCTTCGTACGATGCTGTCAGATTTTTGTCGCCGCGAAAATTTACGTAGCGAATCCGCCGGGCGACTTTTGTCGCGTCGGTGTGAGGATCGTTTAATACCTCTACTCTGGTGCTCATGAGTGCATGAATGTGATAAAATCCAGCCTTGTCTCACTCGAAAGGATCTGATAGCTTACCCTTGTGTAAAACGTGACATTGGGCTCCGTCATAGAACTCCTTGATGATTGATACTATTTTATCTGGTATTCCTCTCCTACGTAAAGCCTGTAACGGACGGTTTGGTGGGCATTCTGAGATGCTCGTGGGGACGGAGCCTAAGGTAGCTTAATTGACCGTGAAGGTCGGGCCATGCCATCTGGCGAAGAAAAAGGCCCCTCAACGAGCTAAGCAGTGGCCTATGCTTGCTGTAGCTCAGTTCGGGAGATGTGGGCGGGGTTTTCGCCGCTCGTTGCCCCTGTCCTTTACGTATTAACAAAAATTCATAGGCCTGGGGAAGACAACACAAACAGGGGAGGTAAAAATGGGGAATGAAAAAAAAATAGTCGATAAGGATGGAATGTTTGGCGGACGGATCAGACGCCCACGCGGTCGCATCTGGGTCCGGGTGTAATGGGACCCTCGGCCTCTGGTTTCGTACCACCAACAGATCACTACTCATCAGGTGCTGCTTCGATCTGCCGGTGGGAGCAGCACTACCAGACCATAATATGGTTCATTACAGGTGGTTCATTACAAGCCCTCCAGATGTATTCGCAGTCAACGCTGTCAAATGCCTTTTCAAAATCGACGAACATGAGATATAATGTGGATCTCCACTCTGCGGATTGCTCAATAATAATTCGGAGGGTGTTGATGTGGTCGCTACATGAAAAGCTATCGCGAAAGCCGGCCTGTTCATCGTTCAATGTGCGGTCAACTATATGCTTGATGCGGTTTAAGGTGTAATTTTGAACCAAATATTTTGGATAGCCTGTTTCTTTGGATCCGTATCACATAGTTTTATTTTTTCCAGCTATTTTTTGGGAATTTTTACTGAAAAGGCAACATTCCTTATTTAGTAAAAAAAAGAAGAAATTTAAATTTAAACATCCCCAAATATGCGTCCAAAAACTGTTGCTACGTCAATCCGGCAATTGATCCAAAAGGCGGTGTGGTTTTATATATATGTATGTTATTTTGAAACAAAGTTAAAAATCCATTATTGGGCACTGGGGATCAACCCAATTGTATAGATCAAGTCTGTATTTCCGTCTCCTCGAATAATTGATCAGTACCGTGCTAACTAGCTGAAAATCGTGGTTACAACCAATTTGTGTAAACATTATATAAGGTGAAACTCTTGGTATAAATATCGAGTTTTTTCCCTCACTAATGCCTGATTCGTACTGATTACCACTGTCATTTGCTTGAGCTTCTTGAGCCATATCTGGCATTGTTAATCGACAAAATGAAGACATTTCACGGTAATCGGTATGTCAACCTCTGACGTGCTTGAAATTGAAAACGGCAATGCATCAGCAGCTGATATGGAAACCGAGAATCCAAGAAATATGTCCACAGCGCTTCCATAAGGCTTGGTTTTGGTGCATTCCACACAAGTACTACTTATTATAGCAATGAGTTAGACCGTCGTTGGGTAGACTGACTTCATGCGCCACATAGTAGTAGCATTGGTGAAACACTTCTTGTGCCAGGCAACTGGATTAGGAAGATACTCCTTAAATGGTGAGCCAATTTGCGTGATTACAGTCAGAAGAGGTAGTTGCCGTGTTTTTCCTTTGGGGTCAATTTTCACACTGGAAATAATGTGTCGGTCGGTAACCAATTATATGGAACCGCCATTGCATGGAGCGGGAGACATAAATACCATCGATGGTCCAATAAATTCAATGGCAATTTGTTCAAATGTTGAAAAGAACGAAAATTGTCGGAATCACACTTTGATTCAAATACAGATTACTATAAAAGAACTGCACTATTTTAATGTAATCTATTGGACGGTAAAGTCGATTTATAAAGTTGAAAGTGGTTTAGATTATGTAGAATGATGGAAGACATTGAATAACAATAAATTATTACATCGCAAAGAAGGATAACATGAAAAAACGGTCAGTCCACGGAAATGGGCACATGTATGGGAATATATTTTTTTCTAGTATTTGCATTGTGAAAGTACTGCAAACTTCCCCAACATCCGCAATTCTATTTTTGCTTGTTGGGGGCTTCCATAGAGGGCAAATGAAAGTCTAATTTCCAATTTACTTCTAGTATAGGAAAATGGGGTATCATGTGGAACACAATTTGGAGTGCATTCCATTTTTGGCATTTCGATTAAATTTGAACCAAAATGGAACCGAAGGAGAAGGAAAATACGAGAGAATCTGTCCCACCCCTTGCTTTTACAGACCGTTTAACTTAGAAATATGAAAACTTACGGGAAAGTGGCTAACTCAGAAAATGGAAAATAACGAAATTTTTATATCTTTTCAAAACAAGTTAATAATAATGTATAAATTTATATAGTTATATTTAGCAAACCTCTACATACAACATCCCTTAAATATCTTTGAGGTCGAAAGTACTGACGACTAACGATACTCGACAACATAGACAATAATTTCTCGTAAGCTTCGTAACATGAAAAAAAAAATTTAATAAAAATACATTCATTTAAAGTTAAGCGTTTTGGCACTAGCCGTACAAAATAAAACATACACTAACCAACCTGATTTTGAGTTGCACGTACAAGCAGCCCTATACTCACCGACATCATTCAAGTTTTCTATTGTTTAGCTAGTTCTCCCGCAAGATACTAGGTTGCATTTTCTCGAATTTAACATACAATGATGTAAACTTGACAAGGTAGTACCGTTCAGTACTTGACGCATCCGTGGACTTCTGGATGAATTTTTTGGATCCAGGATGTACAGAATATATACTTGGGGACAGGAATGTTAAAAAAAAAAATTAAGTCAATAAATGGGGACCGATCAATGTGCCTACAACCCTTCAAGAACCTCTTGCTTGCTTTTAAAAGTGACCTGTTTTCTGCTCAATTGGCTCGTTAACGGTTACTGTTAAAAAGTTATGACTATTGACAAGAAGGCACAAAATCGCCCGACAAAATGAAATGGTTTTCTTTACACCATGATTGATCTATCGCCAAAAGGTCGAAGTATACAGGCTCGAAAACGTTCGTTTACTTTTCTCCATTTTCACCCTTGTCGTATGGGGCGTAAGAATAATGCCACGGCCAGGGATTCGGAGCAATGCGATTTTTCCGCTCCGCTCCCGCTCCACAATACAGGGAACCGCTCCGCTCCACCGCTCCGCTCCGGGTAAATAGTTTCGTTCCGCTCCGCTCCGGACAAATGAAAATTGACACTTTGTTTTGCAATTCATTTATTATAATTCATTTAATAAGTATATATAGGTAGAAGTAATTTGATATAACAAAAGAAATATAAACACGGCAACGACCCTTTGTTCTTTTTGCTCATGTGCGCAGATAAGAAAAAATCAGAAAAGGTCTACGATAAACAATCGCTGCATCACGTATCAAGTCACCACGTGATCATGATGTACCTACAATATTGGCACATAAGAAATTTCAAAAAGATATGCTATGCTATTGCGTCTTTTGGATTTCATTGTTCAAATTTTGGAAAATGTTTGTTTTGGTGGTCATGTAGCAGCTACAGTGGAAGTTAATTTACATTCTGGATCACATCGAATCAATTTTCGGAGATTTAGTCCCCTCGTATAAAATTTTGCACCCAATCTTCAATTTAATCTCCGATTTACTATACGTTACTTGATAAGGCGAACGAACGAAGTGTGATGAAAACCGCGCTATATGGAAACGGTCCTGTACTACCCATCAGTTTTCAATTTTCAATTTCTTCTAATGTAATGCACATTAAATTTCTTTATATAATGTAGAACAAACAAAATTTAGAGTGCTTAAATTCTAGGGCTCTGCCATACAAACGAAAATGAAAAAAAAATCGGAGCGGAGCGATTTCACCAAAAAAAATCGCTTCACTCCGCTCCGCTCCTCGTTGTTAAAACCACTCCACGCTCGCTCCTTCGCTCCGGCTTTTCATGCCCGCTCCACTCCGCTTCGAATCCCTGGCCACGGCCTTTCCCGGCATGTCGTAGAAGGTGACTAAAAATTACAGGATGTGTGTGCCAGCAACTTGCATCATCTGAAATTTCTGATATCGTAACGAAATATTAGTTATGCCTCTGATAAGGATTTGGAGTAGTTGATGCGATATGCCCTACTAGTTAAGGGAAAGTAGTAGTATCGTTACTGTAAGGCCATACATTGGAAGGGGTCATCAGATACTCCTACTCACAGAAGTTCCGAACTATTCCGAATATAATTGAAAACTACTCTAGAACCTAGTAGTCCGGATGGCGCAACGGTTAAGATGTTCGCCTTCTATTCACTGGGCCCCGGTTCGATTCCTACTGAATGCAGTAGTTTTCGGTAAAAAAAATAATAGTTGCGTGTCGGAGTATGAGCCAACGCCAAAGATGAGACATTGCAAATTCACTTCATTTAAATTAACACACACAAATAACCCTCGCAATACCAATAATTCAAAGGGAAATCGCCTTTAGAGGGATAGAGACGGCAACACTTCACTAATGACAACTGCCTAGGTCGTTTCATTATATGAGTAACATAGAGTTGTAATAATAATTCCCAATTTAAATTTTTTCGTATTTCTGCATTATCCACACTCTACTTTAGATGATATATTTTTTGCATTGGTCTTTTCCATGCTTTCCCTTTTCAAAATTTCCTATTTTTTTCCGGATTTTTTATTTTCTTTATTTTTCATTCCCACAATTTTTTTGTATCGTTTCAGCCTGTAGTGCAATGCAACACTGGAAAATCATAAACGTCATTGAGAAATGACGGGTCATTCTGTCAGTTGAAACACACGATCTGGCTTAAATTTAGACCCCTTACGACCATCCTCAATACCACTAGGAGGAGCTCGATTACATAGAATGAAAAATTGAATGTAAAAGTGCTAAGCATGCTCATCTCACAAAAAATTGCAAAAAACGGTGTTCAAAAAGGTTCAAAACATACTCCCTAAAGAAGGGTGTTTATTACACTTGTCTCACGCTGGGCGCCACTTCGTTTTCTGCTACCTGCCCGTGTAAGTTTATCAAAATTGATTTGGTTACGTGTATTCAATGTTCTTGCAATGTGCAAGTGCGAATTATATTTTTCAGTGAAATTGGAATTTTTGTGACTCTTGGTTTCATTTTGCACACACTCAGTATGCGGCTGTACTGTAGCTTAGCTCGGCAACCAACGGAGCATTTTTTGCTACTCGAAACGCGATCGTTTGAGGTTCAAGCTCCTCAGCGCGACAAATACGACTTCTATCCGTACGAAATCACTAAGCTTCGAGAAATTTAATAGAGGGAATTTGAGGATAAAATATAGACACTGAAAGGTATCAAAACACTCTTTCACTAATTTCGATGAGACTTTATGCGAGGAAAAAGCCTTAATGGCTGCCTGACTGTCAGTGCAGATAGCGATGTTAGCGCCATTGAGTTTCATGTGGAAAATTTCTCTTGCACAGGCCTCAACGTCATGTATCTCGGCTTGGAATATGCTAGGCCAGACGCCCATGGCGATTAATATCCTGCTGTTCAGTCCAAAGACCCCAGCACCAACTCCCTGTCCCGTTCTTGGCCCATGGGTATACAACATGGTATACCTAGGGTCAGGACAAAGATTGCCATTATCCCAACCCGAGCGGGTGGGAATGGAGACCAAAACAGAGTTGCGTAACCATATAATTTGATCTCGAGCAGATCTGCATGCCAGGAATCGGCCCCTGAATGATTTATTGTACTTAGACGAATTCGAAAAGCGCTTAGAGCTAGATTCCCGAATAAAAATATGTAACGGAGTAAGGCCAACAATCGCCTCAATAGCAGATATCCGACATGTACGGATGGATCCTGCCATACTAAGGCATGCAAGACATTGTAATTTGTTGCATAGCTGAATGGTGCATCGTTGCTGTGGGCCACCATACTAGCGCAGCATATGTAACAATTGGTCGCACAACCATAAAATAAAGCCTCTTGGTTATTTTAGGGGTAAGTCACCCGGTTTTGCTGAACATTGACGTACAAGACCACATGATCCGCTTGACCTTACTAATTAGTTGTTCTGGTCCGAAATCTATTGCTCCCGCCAATACGTCACAATTGAGGCTTTTATGTGGGGGTGCTAGATTAACGCTAGGCAGAATATGGTTCATTATATACCTATATGTTTTCGATGCAAAGACAACTGTCTTTTTAGATGAAAACTGAGTAAATTACAAACCATCCACCTATGATTTAGCTGATGACATTTTTCAATATATCTTCGAATGACAGACATTTTGACATTTGTACTCATTGGTAATGGGTAGCTGATGAAGTATTCGATGAGTGTCATCAATAAAGTTATCAGAAGGTTGATGATGATATTCTTTTGACTGAAACTTAAAAAAACATCGATGAGTTTAAGAAATCAAATTTACCTGAAATCTTACCATTTTTTGTCGTGGATGAGTAGCAAAGGTAGGAAAACTATATTACCACTGAACTTAATTTACTGACATTCTATTCTAACGCAAAAATACTAACCTTGTATCCAAATTCAAGTCTTGAGAATTGAGTTAAAGTAGTTGTTGTAGTAGTTGAGTTATTCGGCATAAACACGATCCCACCCTTGGTCGCCTGGTTTCGTCCACAAGATGGATCAATTTCTCTGGTGTTGCCTTGATCCATCGCAGAAGCAGTGATATTCATTCAGGCACTTATCAGGCATCAGTCACACGTTTGACTACCGGCGTTTCGGGTTCGAATCCCGTTAACGACAACGTTCGTGGCCATGGATGTGCAGGAGGTGCATGCTGGCAACTGCATTCTCTGAACCCAATTTATGCCAACGAAACGTCAACTGGGCCACATGGAACAGTTGACGCGCCATGCCCCACAAGGGGTTAGGGCAACTGAGTTATCATGTGATTAGTATTTAGCATCAGGCCCGGCTCTAATACATATGTAGACAAACAGTAAAGAGGATGTCATTATGAAGGGTCGTGAAGTTTCTTTCCTAATTAAACAATACGCTACTTTATAAAAATTATGAGATATCCTCAAAGTAAGGTCTAACAAGGTGTGGGTTCTTGTGTTTTGTGACTAATGGTGCCAAGCGTCTTTTATTGTTCACTTAGATTTAATTGACTGATCACATTAACCCCCCGTTGGGCACTGAATATGTACAAGCCTTTACGCTCCAATTTTCGAATATTTTCCACTGCAAAATTTACTAATACAGGATAAAAAAAACCGCATGGTAACTTTAAGGTAGTGTATGGTAATCTTAAGGTCGATTAAGATTCAGAAATGTTTAGAGTTTTGTTTCTTGTAACTAACACTACCACGCGCCTATTTGGATTGCCCACTTCAATTTCATTGACTTAATCAAATTACACCACATTGGACGCCTAATATTTGCAGGTTTTATCGACCATTTTCTACTGTAATTTTTGCTTATGAAGGATCGAAGACAGCCTTAAGGTATCATTCAAGTATCTGGTAAAGTCTAAAAAGATTTCGGTTTTTGTGTAGAGGAGTAGATTTGTATTTTAGTATGAACATTATGTTAAAGATAAATATTTTTTCTTACAAATTTATCAAGAGAAAACATCCACGGCCACGTTGTTCATTCACGTAAATCGTGGATGATATACTTATGTATATGCTTTAAAAATGTTGCATTTTTGATACTTTCTATTTATTTAAATGTCATCCGCAATTCTTAATATTTCAGAACTTTTAAGTGCTAGAAGAACAAACTACTTATCATTTTTGAATGTCTACAATACTTTTCCACAAATGAAGAGGACAGTGAACTAAGCGTCGACTTTAAGAATTTCAATATAACAAGCGATTTCCTTTTAAGTAAGAACTGGGGGGATTGATCCCCTTAATCCTCCCTTATCTAGGCCACTGATATCAAACTCAAATTTGATGTAGAATGAGAGTCGTAGTTAATTACTAATTTGTTGCTCTATTACGGAATTTGTTTCTCCTGCCGCTTTGCCAGGATTTCAGTTTATATGTGGGAAGGAAACCACATTTGGAAACCACTGTATTAGCTTTAATGGCACATATCTAACAGTAACAAGTAATACTTATTGTTCTATTCCGGAATTTATTGCGTTTTCCGTGTGGTGACGATACCGTGACGACATCCTAGAGCACTATTTCTAAATACAGCGTATATTGAACTCACATTCAATGTATAATAATGAAAGTGGGGATAATAAAGTGATGCCCAAACGTAACGTCTTTCTCATAACCTGGAGTCCTCACAATCTGGCGGGAGAAATAAATATCGGAATAGAGCAACAAATTAGCAATTGATCACGACTTTCACCTTACATTAAACTGGAGTGTTGATGTATGCTGTATAAAAGCGGCAATTGTGGCGAATCTTGCTCCTGCCGATTTCGGACTAGAGTAACTAATTAAAACTTAATTATGTAATAGGTATTTTACTACATATTATATATTTTTGAGATGGGGGTGCCAGCGTAACGGACGTTTAGCTATATTTAGTCAACAATTTATTTTATTTTTCCGATATAAAATTAGTATTTTAGGATAAAGCATTTGCAGCGATCCGTTTTGATTGAGCTATAGTGTTTAAGGTAATATGGGGTTCGCAATTTTTTCGGTTAAGCTACATAATATATAAATGTGTTATTACCCAATACACAAATGAATCAGTTTGTATTTTAAGTTCAAAACATATTGAGACTATTTCGTTTTTTAGCTTAATTTGTTCGCGGCGGGATGTCTTCCTTCTAATTCATTACCGTCCTCGGACTAGCGCTTCTGTAATATCCAGGAATTAAAAATTGCACTTGATTCCATTCAGTCAACTAATATAATTAAATATGTACAATAATAAATAGTTTGTACCTCCAAACGTTGCGTACACCAGAAATGCATTTTCTCTATAGTTTACAAGTGTTGATGCAGGTACGTATTTCCCAGTGACGTGCAGTGGAAATTTTTCATAGTCAAGCAGTTGGGCGCCCTAAAGCCAATTTAGCATAAACAAAAATGGACTGTATAATAGAATATGGACAGTCACAAGAACATTTATACCAAGCGGCTTTAAGCCTTAAAGAAGAAATCAGGAAAGATATAAATAAAATATTGGCACATATATTCGGAATACAAAAAAAAAAAATAAATAAAATATTACTAATAAAAAAAATGATAAATAAATATTATGTTAATTAAGACTAAGAAAAATTCAGGGGTATTTGAAATAAATAAATATTCTTTCGCCATTGCCATTTATTTGTATTCCAAATCTATGCGCCGTTCTTTAAGTAAAAACTCTTTAATCACATTATCAAAAAAATCGTTTTCTCTTCGCATTTGTATAAGAAGATCCTTTTCAACCGCAATTAAAGCAAGATCCGAAAGTCGTTCTTGGGATTAGCGATTTCTCAAAAATGTGTGAACGCGCTTTAGTGCTGAAAATGACCTTTCCGCAGTTGCCACTGTGACTGGAATTGACGTTAATAATTTTGCTAAAATATGAACTTGCTTAAAACCGTTTGCGACATAAGGCCGTTTTTGAAAATAATCGAGAATTTTACTAGGATTCGCGTTTTTAAACTCATCTGAAGAATAAATAACTTTTAGCTCATTTTTCAACTTTATTCTGTCGAAAAATTGACCGTGATATTCAATAAGTGAGTCAACATTTTTATCGGGAAAATTTGACTTGAATTTAGAAAAATAATTCGGTTCAAGCAACTCTAAAAATGAAAGATCTTTAAACGAATGGAATCGATCTCGAATTTGCCCGAGAATAACATCTATAATCTCCCGAAATATCCGCCGTAAATTTTGTAAAGGATCTATCGCATTTCTACATTTCTTACGTGGTGGCTGATATTCTGCTGTAACTGTCGAATAGAAATTATCAAACTTTTTAGAAAAGTCATTTTCAAGCCAATTTTCAAATTCAATAATTTTTTGGCTTGCATATGAAATGTTTACCACTTTGCTCTGAATAATATTAAATAATATATCAGTTTTCGAAAAAATTTCAGAAAAAATTAACAGATATAATTGAAAATCTGACTCTGCGAATTTTTGTAAGTATATATCGGGAAAAGTCAAGGAATCGCCATCCCAGTGTTGAGAACCATTCGAAATTGTCTCAAAAACTGTACAAATTTCATGCTTATGTTCAAATATAACGTTAATAATACGCGAATGATAATGCCAACGCGTTTTGGAAACCGATGGTAAACGACGATTTACTATATTTGCAAAAAGGTCCGACCTTTTTTTCCCGAATTAAAGTCTGAACTCCACGAATTTGAGAACTCATTACTGCTGCGCCATCGTAACATTGTGCAATTAATTTCTTATCGATATTAAAATTTTGCAATTGTTTTAAAATGTGAGAGCTTATTGCTGTAGCTGTACGATTAGCGCTTACATCCAAAAATCCGATAAATCTTTCTTCAATCTCATTTGATATTGTATATCTAAAAATCATCGTTAATTGTTCCCGACCGCTAACATCTGGCGTTTCGTCGACCATTACAGCTACAAATGGAGCCTCCTTTATTTCCAAATTGATTTTATTTCGAACCACATTAGCTATAGCGGAAACAAGATCGTTTTGGATTCTATTAGACAAACCCGAAAACGCTGCATTTGCTTTTATAGAATCTATGTGGGACTCAATTATCGGATCGTACAAACTCAAGAAATTTACGGTTTCGATAAAATTACCACGATTATTTGAAGAAGAGTCTTCATTATTTCCGCGAAAAGGAAGCTCCTGTTTTGCCAAAAAAATTACAGTATCGATTAAACGTTTCAAAATATTACGATTACGCTCAACTTTTTCATTATGCAAACTAACAGATATTGCCACCTGGTTACTAAGCATAAACTCTATACGCTGAGAACCAAAATTATCTAATTTAATTAACGACTGAAGATGTTTTTCGGAACTTGAATGCTTTGCTGCTGAGCCCGTAAAATTATTCAAATCACTAAATCCAGCTTTATTCCAAACAGATTTTTCATTCGTGAACAAAAGACACGGCCAGCAAAATATTTTAACTTATTTATTTAATTTACAGCTTCCCGTTAACCAAATGTACTTTTCATACGTTTCGATATGGAATTTTCGTGTAATATTTTTTAATTTAAACTCTAAACTAAGATCTGGCTGCGGTCTATCCGATTCTATAATTTCTCTTTTCTTGGCAAAGGAAAGAGTTGAAAATCCCGCTTTTAGTACGAAATCCGTCGCGCACCAATACTCCGACATAATGCGAAAAGAAAACTTACCACTTTTATCACAAATCAAATCAATTAAATCACTACAAACGGTCAAAAAAACTTCAAATCACAATTTAATCAAAATCACCCGCTTGCACTGATTTCCTCTTTTAAATTGCAACGGAAAATCCATTACATAACAAAAACAAAAGCTCTACTGGAAAAATCAAATTCCCAGAAACATTCCCTGCATTGGCAACATTTCATTAACAAGCATCATTGGGGTTTTATCCCACACACAAAAGCAGTCGCGCCAGTACTTGACTTGTCTCATATAAATTTGCGAACAAAACAAAAAAAAATCGTTGCCCAATGTACTACCGAAATCCAAGATTCCCATTTTCTGGAATCAACATGTCTCTAGTATTTGGATGCACACATGGTACATGCATCTAAAGATCTAGGCACATTTTCCTATTCTAAGTTTGGTGTCTATGGTGTGCAAAATGTGGGAGGTTTGAATATTATTTAAAGTAATTGAACGAATGTTTTTTAACCAAAAGAAGGCGCGGATCAGAATTTGAATGTGTAAAGGAATATTTGAATGATAATATGTATTCTTCAGCTTAAAGAAAAACATTGACTGAAATGATGATATGTGTATTGGTGTAAGCAAAGTTTATTATTGAATTGCTTATTTCGGTAAGTCAAGCAGTTTGGAATTGCTTACTACGAGTGCACGTCACTGGTATTTCCCTATACTTTCTTGTAGATACATGTTTGAAAATATTTTTCTTTAAAAATATGAACAGAGTTCATAGGTGCGCCCAGAGGTTACACAGGCCACACTCAGCTACAAATTTTCTAATGAACTTCTTATTAGAATCTACTAATATTAATACATTCAAGTAAATATTACATTAACTCTTTAACAGTACCCCAGCTATTTACATTAATCTTAAAAGTTTTGAAGTATTCTCGGCCAACAATCTTCTGAGAATAACGACCTCAGGAACAACGGTTGCCATAAAGAATTCTTGACCTATTCATTACTCATTCCCATCGCATGTCGGCCCGAAAGATATGTTACTAAAACATGATTGCTAATCACTCACCTGAATTTCATGAAATGGAATTACATCGAATCAATCACAATTACGTGTGTATCTAGGAAAGCCACAAAAAAAATGATGAAATGGGTATTTCAGGGCTATTCAACTTGTATAGATACGAACTAGTTATTTTCGATACATTCATGCTAAGAGTGTGGTAACAGTAGGCGAGCAACCAAATGTTTCTTAAGCGTACATGAGAATTTGTACCTGGCAACTAACATTCATGAAAGCGGTTGAAGGGTTGAACATCACTGATCACAGCAAAGCATAGACAGCGCCTTCAAGGCATTCTATAATTAAACTAATAAATTTTTATTAGTTGCCCCCAATAATAATTTGAAATTAGTTTGATCAAATAAGGAAGTCTGATGATATCGATCATTGTGAAGGTGAATATTCAAATTACGAAATCCTAATTTAGGGCGAAGAAACCAATTCGGAGGATACGTATCAAAACTGCTGCATCATGGCAGTTAATAAAGTTCCACTAAACAAAAACTGTCCACAAGATTTACGTGTACCAGAGAAGAACCCTGTTAATATTGACAAAAAATATATGAAGAGCCTGTGTCTGTATAAAATAATCATATTTCAGGTCAAGCTGAAATGATGCCCCAGACGGCTGATCTAAGGAATTCTGCGGTGGGCTTACAAATGACTAATCATTTGATCCTTCATGATCGATTTATTTTTCGAAAATTTGTAAGCAATGTGTTTTTTGGTAATGATTTTTTTTAAAGGGCTAATGTTAGGCGAGTGGTAGTTTCGCGTTAGAAATACTACACATATAGCATATGCGAGTGTAGTTATCATTGATTAAATGAATGTATGTATTTGGTTAGTTTTTAGCTAGTATATTTAGTATACATACATTATTCATACTACTTTAGTGCATAGAACTGGTTTTAGATGTGCTCCCCTGTAAAGGATGCATTAAACTCTTGTTTCGTATCGTATCGGAAACATGTTACTGAGGGTATGTGAAACTTATTTAACTGATCTTTTTTGCAAATTAGACAAATGATTTATGTTAAACTGGTCGATGACGAGTTTAAATGGTCTGCTTTCAACAAGTAAAAAGTAGATTTGAAATCAAAAACGGATACTTTGTCTAATCACTTTTTATTATTGTTCCCTGACGCGTTTCGCTCTTTCGAGCATCTTCAGAGGGATTAATTTATTTGTTACAATTGCCTGTGTTCTTATACTATTTTAACATAGCGTGTACATAACATTATTCAATACATCCTACTTAAGAGATAATAAAAGGGTCACTTACTCTAATTGCTGAAAAAACCAGGATATTGAAGGTAATGTTACGTTAGTGTAGATGTTGTGACGCAATGTGATTCAGATTTAGCAAACGAGAATGGTTGAGGTCCTGATGGTCATTAAGTAGTGTCTTCCCCGGAGTCCTGTTCGCTCTGTTTATTTCAAGGGCTTTAAGAAGGTTGAGTTTTTTCCCTTTTGAGCAGGCATGTAGGATCTGGGGTTTAAAGTTGTTTCCAGTCTTATGACCTGTTTCCTTTAGATGTTCGGAAAAGTTGGAGAAATTAGAACCACTCATGTGTTCCTTGAACCTTGTCTCTATTGACCGGCCTGTTTGTCCCACATATGTTGCGAGGCACTCGGGGCATTCTAGTTTGTATACTCCCGGTTTCTTCTTTTTGTCTGTGCGGGGTTTCGCATTAAAGAGTCTGTTTCCAAGTGTGTAACCACTTTGGAATGCAGGAACTAATTTTTCTTTTTTGAAGAAGTTCCCCACTTTCTCTGAGAGGCACGGGATGTATGGTAGTGAGATATAGCTTTGGAGCCGTTCGTCTGACCCTCTGAGGTAGACCATGCTGTTCGCCATTTCATTCCTCTTCTTTTTTATTAGGTTATTAACCATGTGGTGGTCAAAACCATTATTGGTGGAGATTTTTCTTATAAGATTCAATTCCAATTCTCTATTTGATTCCGACATTGGGATGACGAAGGCGCGGTGGATCATGGATCTATATGCCGCTATTTTGTGCGACCATGCGCAAGTTGAGTCCTCCGGGATGGTTACATCCGAAAATGTCGGTTTCCTGAATATTTTGAAGTCGAACTTATTGTTTGAGTAGGAAATGGTAAAGTCTAAGAAGTTAAAGGTGTAATTAACGCTTTTTTCCAGGGTAAATTTGATGTGAGTGTTCACCGTGTTAATGAAACCGAGAAATTTTTCGAGCTGCTTATCTGTGCCTTTGAAACCTACTATAATATCATCCTCGTATCTGTACCAAAAAGCAATATGCATTCTAGCCAGGGAAGATGATAGAATATTGGTCTCGAAGAAGTGCATATAAATATCCGCTAGGAGCGGGCTGAGTGGTGAACCCATAGGCAACCCTTCCCGTTGTATGAAGGTGTTATCTTTGAATTTGAAATAATTTTGTTGGAGACAGGTTTCAAGGAGGTCCAGAATGTCCCTTTCCTCTAGAGGGCAAATATTTTCCCCGCTCAGGATCGTTCCAACCAATGTTGGGCATTCTTTTGAAGGTATGTTCGAAAACATGTTAGTAACATAAAAAGAGACAAGTTTGAAATGTTCACCTGGGAGGGGGAGGGAATTTAATTTCAATGTAAGCTCAATAGAATTTTTAACTCCGTGCGTAGGATGAAATTGGGATAAGTCCCGAATTTTATCATTCAGTTTCTTGGCTAAGTGGTAAGCTGGCACTGTGGTATACGGAACCACTGGCCGACAGGGGTTCCCTTCCTTGTGAACTTTGACGAGGCCGTAGATTTTTGGAGCTTCTGTGTTCATAGGGATAATCCTTCTCTTTTCCCAATCATTTGTAAAGAGTGCGGTAGCTTAAAGCGCGGTTCACACTATATGGCAAGTCGTCATATATTTGCTGTCATATGATTGCCATACCCGTGTGAACACCTTCCATATGTACTGCCATACGAAAAAATTTTTATCTGGCAGCTTCATGACATATCGCGCCATATGGATGTTGCCATACAGTGTGAACACCTCTTGCCAGATATCTGGCACCAATGTGCCATATCATTTTATATGATAAGCATGTCCGTCATATAGAAAGCGTATGGCACTTGCTTTTAGAAGAAAAGGTTAGTTTACATGAGTTTGTTTATCAAAATTTCGAAAACTGAGTGCATGTAACGGTTGCCGTTACCGCGTATTATTCGTAGTTGAAGGGGAGAATACGAATACTGCACACCTCAGGAATAACGAGCAAAATTGTGTTCGTCGGTATCCTGAATATAGCACACTCAAACTTGCGTAGCTATCACCTACGCAAAAACATGTTTGAAATTTGACTCTCTTATCTCAAAACCAATATCAAGAACACTCACCGGTTGCCAAGAATCTCAGCGTCAATGTTAACCGTTCATTTGCAGATACTGTTTCACTCATTTGTGTTTATACTCTAGATGAAATCTGAGAGTATTATAAGTTTGCCACAAAGTTTGTAACGCTAAGAAATAAGGCTCGCAGAAAAAAATTAATGATACAGAAGTTCATATTATCACTCGAATAACTCAAAACCGGATGTCCGTCTGTCCGTCTGTCCGTCCGTCCGTCCGTGATCTCTCTAGCTCGAGAACGCGTTGAGCTATGAAGTTCAAATTTTGCACACGTTATTTTTGACAAAAAATGAAGGCTAAGTTCGTAAACGGGCCAAATCGCTCCACCCCTCCCATACAAAATGACACATTTTTGATAATTTACAATAATCAGATTTTCTCAGAAACTATAAAACATCTTGCTTTGAAATTTTGAATATATCACTTTTATGATAATTGTAGCCTATGTTATAAAACTTATTGTAATCCTCACCCTCCTTCCACCCCCTCCCATACAAACTGCACTATTTCATGAAATACGTTAAGACAATTTACTCAGTACGTATACAATTTATCGGGCTGAAATTTTGTACTTAACACTTAATTAACAATATCAGTTAGATTCAAAAAAATTAATCGATTACCCTTACTCCGTCTACCCCCTCCCATACAAAATGACACATTTTTGATAATTTACAATAATCAGATTTTCTCAGAAACTATAAAACATATTGCTTTGAAATTTTGAATATATCACTTTTATGATAATTGTAACCTACATTATAAAATTTATTGTAATCCTCACCCTCCTTCTACCCCCTCCCATACAAACTGCACTATTTCATGAAATACGTTAAGCCTATTTACTCAGTACGTATACAATTTATCGGGCTGAAATTTTGTACTTAACACTTAATTAACAATATCAGTTAGATTCAAAAAAAATAGTCGATTACCCTTACTCCGTCTGGCTTTAGCCAGGTTCAAATTCATCTAGAGTATTGCATGATTGGGGTTTACTCCAATCGTAGTTCTTTTATGTTTATACTCTAGATGAAATCTGAGAGTATTATAAGTTTGCCACAAAGTTTGTAACGCTAAGAAATAAGGCTCGCAGAAAAAAATGAATGATACAGAAGTTCATATTATCACTCGAATATCTCAAAACCGGATGTCCGTCTGTCCGTCTGTCCCCCCGCAGGGGACACCCACTGGGTCGAAAGACTTATGGTGTTTTGGGTTTAGCGAACCCACGGACCTGAGCTACGCAAGGAGGTGGTGTATAGGGTAAAGGGGCCTTGGCGCTGATCCCTATGCATGCCTTTGGGGACTGACGACCCCATGTACCTTAGTTATGAAGTTAAGGTGGCTGATTGACGGTCTCGCTAGTGGTGTCCGTCGTTATGATGCCACCGGTGTTGTGTGATGGTCTTTTGAGTCCGTCGTTATACGACACCTGGGGAGTGGTGCCCCCGCATAACGAACTACGAAAAGGGGCTATATAGGCTGAAAAGTATCTTTTATGATTCCTATTGGAGCAATCCTATAGGTGCCATGAAGCGGAAAGGTTGCTGGGGTCCTCCCAGTATTCCGATTCCTAGACTTGATGACGACACGGCTTGGGGTTTTTCCCAAGTTCTGATTCTAACATAGGTGTGGATTGGTGGAAAGTAAGAGATACTGATTCCTATACTGCTTTGGGGCTTGACAATCCCACGTACCTAGTCAATTGGCTTCCTAGTACCTGAACATGGTGCCGACCTGTGATGCGAAAGGAAGCACTATCCCCGACTGAGGAGAATGCTTACTAGTACGTGAGGAACGGAAGCACATTCAACTCTCTTGGGGATAGTGGGTTTAACTGAGCCCGTGATGCACAACTTAATCAGTAAGATTTTCCGTAAGGATATCGAACGGTGAGATCATTCCGGCTTTTGAGAAGTCAGTAGCAAATAATGAACCACGGGGATGGGTGTGCCCACAGTACCAAGGTACTGGCCCATCAAGGTGTTGGACTCGTGGTGGCTGTGAGTTATTGTTAAGTCGGCTAAGCTAGGTCGCAGCCTATAATGGTAAGGTTCTGAGGAAAGTGCATGTTCCAAAGTAGTCATCCTTCTGACTTCGGTCAGAGAAAACGCCATTCCCGTAAGGGGGGAGGTAAGAGCTTCGAGCTTAGGTACTCCTTAAGGCACCGAATGTAGACGATTCTCGGAAATGTCCGTCTGTCCGTCTGTCCGTCCGTCCGTCCGTGACCTCTCTAGCTCGAGAACGCGTTGAGCTATGAAGTTCAAATTTTGCACACGTTATTTTTGACAAAAAATGAAGGCTAAGTTCGTGAACGGGCTAAATCGCTCCACTCCTTCTACCCTCTCCCATACAAAATGACACATTTTTGAAAATTTACAATAATCAGATTTTCTCAGAAACTATAAAACATATTGCTTTGAAATTTTGAATATATCACTTTTATGATAATTGTAACCTATGTTATAAAACTTATTGTAATCCTCACCCTCCTTCTACCCCCTCCCATACAAACTGCACTATTTCATGAAATACGTTAAGCCAATTTACAATTATATACAATTTATCGAGCTGAAATTTTGTACTTAACACTTAATTAACAATATCAGTTAGATTCAAAAAAATTAATCGATTACCCTTACTCCGTCTACCCCCTCCCATACAAAATGACACATTTTTGATAATTTACATAATCAGATTTTCTCAGAAACTATAAAACATCTTGCTTTAAAATTTTGAATATATCACTTTTATGATAATTGTAACCTATGTTATAAAATTTATTGTAATCCTCACCCTCCTTCTACCCCCTCCCATACAAACTGCACTATTTCATGAAATACGTTAAGCCAATTTACTCATTACCTATACAATTTATCGGGCTGAAATTTTGTACTTAACACTTAATTAACAATATCAGTTAGATTTAAAAAAAGTAATCGATTACCCTTACTCCGTCTACCCCCTCCCATACAAAATGACACATTTTTGATAATTTACAATTATCAGATTTTCTCAGAAACTATAAAACATATTGCTTTGAAATTTTGAATATATCACTTTTATGATAATTGTAACCTACATTATAAAATTTATTGTAATCCTGACCCTCCTTCTACCCCCTCCCATACAAACTGCACTATTTCATGAAATACGTTAAGCCTATTTACTCAGTACGTATACAATTTATCGAGCTGAAATTTTGTACTTAACACTTAATTAACAATATCAGTTAGATTCAAAAAAAATAGTCGATTACCCTTACTCCGTCTGGCTTTAACCAGGTTCAAATTCATCTAGAGTATTGCATGATTGGGGTTTACTCCAATCGTAGTTCTTTTATGTTTTTTTTGTGATTTTGTTTTGTTATCAAAGGTGAGACAAGATCCAAAAGATAGTGGACGTCAATCGGTGACATGCGAACGAAATTCCGGTAAACAGCGTCGTCTTCTGATCGCAATTCTCGCAATAAAGTTGAAAGGAAACCTTCCGTATCGCGTTGAGCTATCCATTTTCTCAATAAAATTCGCTCCTTTATCATTTCACTTTGATGCTTCTTTCATCTTTTCTGTCTTAACTTTAATAGCACCAAAACACCAGCGGCCATGCCTGCTTGTGTCGACATCGTAGAAGTGACTAAACGTTTGCCATTCGTATGGTACCATACAAAAAGTTCCATACAGTGTGAACACTCGCCATATTTGCTACCATATATCTGGCACATTCGCGTATGGCAACGAAGCTGCCATACCAAAAGCTGCCATATATTTTTGTCAGTGTGAACATCATGCTATATGTATGGCAGCAAATATATGGCAGCTTGCCATATAGTGTGCCCGAGCCTTTAGAAACTGAAAGTTGTATGTGTTTTAGAAATTGCGGTGTAGGGTCTTTCTTAAGTATTTCAACGTTAAGTTGAGAAATGGCCGTTTGCATTTTTGTCGTATAATCAGCCTCGGGCAATGTCACAATTGAATTACCTTTATCCGCTTTTGTTAATATAAGGGAGTTTTCTTCTATTTTGCATTGAAGTCCTTTCAATACTGTTTCGGCATTGGTTCTCTTGGGGACAATCTTGAGCGATGAAATTATTTTTCCTAATTGTTCTCGCATAAGGTTGGAGTCCGGGATATCTTTTTCGTTTCTGAGGATACCCAATTCCGAATGAACTGCCAGAATATTTCTGATATCGTCTCCAGTCTCCGCTACGGGAGAGAACTTATGTCCTTTTCCCAATAGTTCAGTTTCAGAGGAAATTAACTCAACGCCTGAGATGTTAATAAACCTGGAGGAAAATTCTTTGCTTTCAATGTTATTGTGTAAGGACCTTGCCTCTGTCTTGTTGTTCTTCTTCTTGAGTAATGCGTCCAATTTACGTTGGTGCGTTGTGTGTTTCTCTTGTGATATCTCTGCTAGTTTTTCTCGAATCCAATCGTCTAGACAATCGAACTCGACACGATGAAGCCTGGATGTTAATTCGGCATGTGCGAGCTTGAGGTACTGTCGGGTGATGTCTCGGCGAGCCTCCCAAAATCGTCTTTCTTCTTTCAGGTACAACCGTTCGCTCTTGTCGATCTCAGCTCGATCTGGCCAGTTCACTTGATCTTAAACTGTCATGTAACTGATACATGTAAATTTAGACTCACCAAACCTTGATTTCCGAAATCGAATTGATCTGGCCCCTAGTGGGAACCCTAGTGTGAAATATTACTTAAAAAAACGTAATATCGCAGCTAATATCCCACCCTAAAACTGAAAATAACCCTGAAAAATGAGATTAATTGTTTACTAGATATGAGAAGATATTGGCTACTCACCCTAAAGATGGGCACTGCTGCCAAAAGAGGTATATTGTGCCATAGCCTATTTTTTATTATTCAAGTAAGTACCTTACACCACTAGTATGTCTTTTGCTGGAGTTTTCCTAATAACAGCTGGGCACGTGGCATCTCGTAAAACACATCCATGTTGTTTATATGAAATTTCACCCATTAGTGGCCCCATAGGGAGCACACAATTAGTCTAAGCTCGGCTTTCCTCATGCTGGTGGCATCTATATAGTTGAAGGGTCCCATCAAGTCCTTTCATTGCCGCAGTCCTGTAAGGTTGTCCCAGTACTGCTGTCGTATCCTTTTAGACCAATCCGTTGCTCTACCTGAAGCTAAGCCCAGACCACAAAAGGGTTCCGACCCGAGAAAATTTGATGATGAACCTTGCCTTGCAAATTTATCCACTGCTTCATGTCCCTCAATGCCACGGCGACCTGACACCCAATAAAAAACATTTCGTCGCGCTCGGTGGCCGTGATTGTTCGGTCACCGCTCTACGATACTAATCTAGAGCTCGGAGATCAAATCTGGGCGTGGTAAAAAACTGCCTGTGAGTAAGTACTTATAGAACTCTCACAGTGCTCCGACCTTGTCAGTCTAAATACGGCGCGGATAGGAGGTGTATGCTAGCAACTGCACTTCCGAAAAGTAGATTTGCTATTGAAACGTCAACAAGGCATAGAAATGCTAGAGGGAGGGAGGGGTCAAATCAAAGCAATTAGAGAGAGACAATTGATACCCTGTTGTTGGATCCAAAGACGTCCGCACTAACTCTCTGTGCCCAATCACCAGACATTGGGGCAGTAGCGCTAACATAGCGCTCAAGAGGGGAACGCTCAGGGAGCAATGATGATTCCTGAATGCAGGCAATTGCAGACGCGTCCAGAATTGCCAACGTCAGGTGGAATAATGGAAGTGGTTGTAATATTGCTAGGTAACTTTAGTGTAAGCTTGATCCTAAACGTTCTGCGAAGCTGCTGGCGTTGAATAAAACATCCCTTAGAACCCTTGTTGGGCTGATTACAAGATATCGCAGCTCCACCGTTTTATCATCAGCTCTTGCTGATAGGGACTCGGACTGTGTAGTCTATAGTGGTATCACAGCAGACCCAGTGTTGGTCTATGTGAGCTGCATGTGCAGGATTATAATATTATAGTACAGGAGTCGCTAAGTATTTACTTAATTTGTTTGGCTATTTAGAGGGTCGCGATACTAAGAAGGCATCGAAACGATGCCCTAGAGAGAGAGAGAACCAATGATTTTATCGAATTTTAGAAATTATCACAACGTCGCGTCATACCACGCTGAAATTAAAAATATGTGTAAAAGTAAGTGTACCGCGCGATATTATCACGTTTTGGTTTGATGTTATGTTATGCTTTCATTTCGAAAGTATTTCCCGATGAGTGGCATTATAAGCAGGTGCTCCAATTATATAAAATTAAAGCTATCAAAAGTAAATCGCCTTGCAAATTCATTAAAACATAAAGCATTTCAACTGCTAAATTTCATACACTTAAACAACAGTTTAAGGATGTATAAAATAGACGCCATCCTTGTCATGTCTATTTTATGTACTGAAAATATGGATCTTATTACAAATATATTTGTATTATATTTTATTTCACAACACTACACTTAAAATTATCTAAAAACGAAGGAAACAAGCTTGTTCTACAGCATATATTCGTAACATATCGTCAAATAACAACCGCCAATATTGTAAATTGTTTAAAATATGCTTCACGGCAATATATGCAAGCATCTCAACTAAACCCCAACACTCCAAGTAGACCCACATTGTTTTAGTTCGAAGATCATACTAACTGGACTGGACCTGGACTGACTAACCAAAGTTTCCAATGGATGAAACGTTTTAAGATTTATTAAGATTTGTTACCCCACCTTATTATCTAATGGAATGATTTCCCCGCTGGAAGTTGCATATTGCGAGTATGTAGCTCTAACGTCTGGCATCACGATCGGTATTGCTCTTTGATTATTTTTTGTACAAGTTAGATTACGAATTGCCATTGGGGCGCCCGTTATTTTAACTAGTGCTCCGCCCAAAATTACCACAGACTTACTTCATCAGTAGCTATGGTAGCATCATGGCAGATCAGCTAGCGACCAGTACCTCTACCTGTTGCAATATGGTGCTTGTGGTTATTGATTGTTGAGACTCGCGAGTGAGTCGTATCTTCATTGAGAAAAATACTATACTACTCGTCAGAGTACCAACTTATGAATCTTTTTGAATATTTCATATGAAATAGCCAAAGAATAGAGATTATTGCTAACTATTGAAATAGCTATGAAACGAATTGACATGTGGTCGCGGCCTTGAAAAAAGCGGATAACATAAAAAATACCCCGTTTTACTGGACAATTATTCACCACGCAATTCCTCATGCGATTCTGAGTAAAAAAAAAATATTAATCGCGACTTTTTTTAACAGCCGTGCAGAGCAGAGCAGATCAACACCATACATTTACACTAACAATTTGATCTGAACTGCTCTGGGTAGAAGGTTAGTCGAGGAATTCTACTCCGCTCTGTAGTTCCCGGGGGGATATTGTCTCCCTTCTCTGGAATTTGGCGGTCAATAGGCCTCTGTTGGATCTGGAGACTATCGGGTGTAAAGTCATTGCTTATGCAGACGATATCGCCATCGCAGTTAACCTACTCGTGTTCCCTGATACCCTAGGCGGTGTTCTGCAGAATGTCCTATCCATTCTAACGGAGTGGGCAAATCGGTGCAGTGCAGCCTTAAGGTTAACCCGGATAATACGGAGCTTGTGTTTTTCATTAGAAGGCACACGATCCCTACAATCGAACTCCCTACACTGGAGGGCACTAAACTGGCTTTCACTGATAATGCTAAATTTGTCGGTCCTATCTTCGACAGGAGGCGGAAGCTTAATATTCAAGACAAGGTAAGAAAGGCTACTGTTGCGCTAGGGTTTGCAGCCGAAAGCTGTATATTGGATATACACAGTTGTAGTACGTCCCATGTATCAGTGTGTGGTGGACAGCCCTCAGAGTAGCGGCCTACTGTGGTCTGCTCGGCAAGGTATAAAGGCTAGCTGCCTCGGCCGTAACGGAGGCTTTTAGAACCACTCCGTCAGCCGACCTATTTTAGATGTGATACACGACTTGCTCCCCTTGGATATTTTGGGCGAATAATTCACCGAAAAGCACGGCCTTGCGACTGCGCGAAACTGACAGTGGTGTGCGCTGAGTGCGGGACATTCTACTGTACTGAACAACCTAGACCTCACCAGGATGACGGACTACATTTCCCTCAAATATTTTGGCAGAAGTCTCACTAGTCTGATTTCGTCGAGGAGTCTATGGAAGAGGAAAAGGCCGTTAAATGCCGAATCCGTGGGCATTAATAATAATAATAAATTAATAATTAATAAAATTAATAAATCGTTCACTCCGTCATCCCGACTATTGCAGTGTTCTCGAGACTGACGTTACAGCGATCTTGGGAGTCCTATCTAGGCTGGGCAGTCATGTCGTTACTGTGAGGGACATTATTATTTACACTGAGAGTCAAAGGTGATTTGCCCACTTGAATCAGTCATGACGACATCTAAAGCCCATTGAGATCTACCGCTCAGTCCTCGCAGAGCTGGGTGGCTTCTCTAATATGACCCTCAGTTAGATCCCGAGCCAGAGCGGTTTTGCAAGTACTTGCAAGGCGGTTGAGCTGGCTTGAGAAGCTTCAACTGGGATAGTTGACGAAAGATACAAGGTCATCAAAATGCTATTTACCAGGTGTAAAGTGGCGATTAAGACCGCTGCTGTGGACAAGGCTAACTTAAGATGGTTGTTTCCCTGGACATCGAGGGCGCTTTCAATAATATTAAACCTAGCGAGATCATTGGAGCACTTCTGAGCCTGCAGGTTGATGAGTTGCTCTATATGCTAATTAACACACTTCTCAGATCAAGGTTGATTCATACTACCCTAGGCACGTCGTCTATGTGCAGAAGTGTCTGCAGAGGAACCCCCTTCCTTCCCCCCTTCTCTGAAATCTAGCGGTCAATAGACTGCTGTTGGATCTGGAAAAGATTGGGTGTAAGGTCATTGCGTATTGCGTAAGTTTCCTGATACCCTCAGCGGTGTTCTACAGAATGCCCTATCCATTCTAACGAAGTGGGCTAGCCTCCAATCGAACGCCCCACCCTGTAGGGAACAAGACTGGCTTTTACTGATAAAGCAAAATTTCTAGGTCTCATCTTTGACAGGAAGTTAAAGTGGAAGCTTAATATTGAAGAACGGGTGAAAAGGGCTAATACTGCACTCTACTCGTACAGGAACACCATATGTAAGAACAGGAGCCTGCAGCCGAAAGCGGTATAGTGTTTATATACAGCTGTGGTACGCCCTATATTATTGTATGATATTAGTGTGTGGCGGCCTACTGTAATACGCTGGGAAAGGTACAAAGACCGGCTGCGCTGGCCACGACGGGAGCTTTTAGTACCACTTTACAGCGGGATTAAATATGATACTTGGCTTACTCCCGTTGGATATCTTTGGCAAACAGCTGGCGGCAAACGCGGCTCTACGCCTTCGCGAGGCGGGCCACTGGCGCGCGCTGAGTGTGGGACAAACACTCACTGTACAGGACAATCTGAATCTCCCAAAGGAGACGGACTACATTTCTCCAAGATACTAATTTGACAAAGACTACGCTACTCTCATTCCGTCGAAAAGCCTATGGATGGGAGACGCGGCCTCTACCATCGAAGCCATGGCCATCTATACAGATGGCTCTAAGATCGACGACAGGGTCGGGATAGGCATATACTCGGAGGGACAGGGGATTAACGTATCACTCCGTCTCCCGGAGTCTTGCAGTATCCTACCGGCAAAGGTTTCGGCTATCTCGGAAGCTCTGTCCTGGCTAGGCAGTTACGTCATTACTGTGAGGGACATTACTATTTATACGGATAGTCAGGCGGCTATTCGCTCACTCGAATCCGTCTTGACGACATCTAAAACTATTGAGAACTGTCCCTCAGCGCTCATAGAGATGGCTGGCTGCTTCAATATTACCCTCTATTAGATGCCGTGCCACAGTGACTTTGCGGATAACGGCAAGGCAAGTGAGTTGGCCTGAGAGGGGACAGCTGGTGCGGTTGATGAAAGGCGCAAAGACATAAGGGTGCCATTTACACTGTGCAAATTGATGATTAAGACCGCTGCCGTGGATAGGGCTAATGTTATATGGCGGCAATACATGTCAAACAACAAAGATGATTTGGCCGAAAATTGATCCCCGCTGTTCTGTCACATTGCTGTCGCTGCACAGGAAGCACATTGGCAGGGTAGTAAGAGTTATCATAGGGCACTGTCCAATAGGGGAGCATGCCAGGAGACAACATCTTCCCCACCACGACTTCTGTAGGAGTTGTGGCGATGTGGAGGACTTGGAGAGCGTTCTACATCTTCTCTGTCATTGCCCGGCCTTGACTGGTACAAGAAGAAAATTTCTGGGCTCATGGGTTTTTTACGATCTGGATGACCTTAGGGATATGACCGCCACACGGCTCAATCGTTACATCGCCAGCACAGGCTAGTTTGACACGTCGGTTGAAGCGAAGGTGATAGCAGTGGTACCACAATGGACCCAATATTGGTCTAAGTGTGCTGTGATACATCACGGCAGCCCCTGTACCTAACCTAAACTAACATAAGATGGATCAGCGGCAAAACATGCCAAACGACTAGGATGATTTGGCCGATATTTCTTCCCAGCCGCTCTACCACACTGCTGTCGCTGAACAGAAAGCACGTTGGCAGGGTAGTAGGGGATATCACGGGGCATTGCACAATCGGGGAGCTCTCCTGGATTCTCCGAATTCCTCATCACGGCTTCGAGGAGGATAGCGTTCTCCACCTTCTCGGTTATTGCTCAGCCTTGGTTGGTAGGAGAAAGAAATTTCTGGGCTCTCAGGTATTTTATAATCTGAACAAATTAGGAATATGACCGCTATAAGTCTCGACCGTTACAGGCTGGTTTGGTACGTCGGTTCCAATGGAGACGACTTTTTGGTGATATCACAACGGACGCAATGACGGGCTAAGTGTGCCGTGATACACCATGGCATCCCTACATCTAACCTAATCTAAAAAAACATGTAATAAGTTCATACAACCAGTCCTATCCCACAAATTCCCTCATTCATAAGAAAGACACCAAAACAAAATGCAACTTGCATACTTGCACATGTTGAACAAAGTTCTTCAGGAACGGAAGAGCCGTAGACCCATTAATAATCGTGCGGATTAAGTCAAATTTGTGGCCAAGATCCTCTTCATTTGCCCAGCAATTGTACTGAACAATTATTGATTTGAGTCTGTAATATAGGAGCAATCTATTCTATTGTCAATAATGCTTTCACGTGTACAAGTATATTAATCTCTCAATTGAAGGAATTGCATTCCATATAAGAAGAGCTAAGCCCTATTGAAAGCAGTTAATTTGAAACGTAGATGCGCCGATATAATTCACAAGATCAAGTGACATTAATATTGTCTGCAGTGATTGTAATATACGAGTAGTAACTCTGCTAAAAAATGGATGGTATTTGTATGTATTTGTCAAGCTTGGTCATTCTTGTGGTTGTACTTTTTCGCGTCTTTAATGTTTTTGGCCGTTGCTTTTAATACTGATTCGACTAATTCGACTTCCTAAGTTTCTGGCTAATCATAAAACGGATTCCTTACAGCAAAAACAAGTCGGCTGGGAAATACTTTCGATTGAAGATGATGTTAAATAAAATAAACTACGGATAGTGCTCTCAACAAGTCGAAAGGTGATTGAGGAGGAGAGGAGAAATCCGATGTCATAATAAATAACGTAAAAATTTTAATTTAACTTGAGTCAAAATCAACAAAAATGTGCAATCTTAAAAATCTTATATGTATATCCCATAAAAATTATGTTTCATATAGGCCCCTCAGACTAGCAAAAATTTGCTCAAATTTTCAAACAAAAATTACAGTGGTTCAGAACCAGGGCCATCGAGAGAAAATCCGAGCCTGGGGATGAACAACTATTGGCCCATATACTGAATGTCCCATATTTGCCGACGATTTAAAATACTTTTAACTGTCTTTCAAAGATTTTTTTTACTTTATTTTTTATGTATAATTAAAAATAATATCCCTTGCTTAGTTTGGTTGGTTGGTATAATTTGTGACTGAGGCAAGACTAGCCAGAGCTCACTTAGCGCAGAGGGCGCCATTTTGAAGCCACAAACCTCGTGAAAGTATTATTATATAATAGTTGGGGATTTACGGGTTCTAGGATGCCTAGATCCAACCGGAGAAGTTAAGGAAGTAAAGCAACTCTCCAATCCTACCCCCCAACACATCCCCCAGGTTGTTAAGAAATGCCTTGCCTAAGGCACGGTGTCTGGATCTAGCAAGGTCCGGACATTGGCAAAGGAAATGAGTGAGGGTTTCTTTTTCGTTTTCATTCCCGCAGCTTCGGCAATGCGGATTGTGGGGGATGCCCAGTCTGACTGTGTGATCCCCTATTGGCCAATGTCCCGTGATAACTGCCGTGAGCCTGGCGACATCTCTACGTGATTTTGTCAAAAGCTCAGATGTTCTCCTCCTGTCATAGGAGGGCAACATCTTCCTTGATACGGCGCAGGTGAACAGACTCCGCCATTTGGAATCCGCAATCGTGAGGTAATGAGCGGAGATACTGCACTTAACATCCCTCAGCGGAATGCAAACAGGTTCAGCATGAAAGCTGTTCGGGGCAGTATCCCTTCTGGCTCCCTTGCTCAATTTGAAAAAAAAGCACTTGAAGAAAATTTCCTTCCACGGGCTCTATTGCTCTAAAAATGTCATTATCATCGTGGCGCGACTGCCCGACGTCGGGCCTTGGCCGCCTGAAACAATGCCTGTCAAATAATTCCAAATAAATAAGCCATCATCCATCAAATCATACCAATATTTTGTAGAAGATACCCTGCTAACCATACCGTCGCTCATCAGCTGATGAAATATTTTATGAAAGTAATTGATAAATTCATCACGACGTCATCAGCTAAGTAGTTGACTTTTTTACATTTTTCACCGAATAATACATAGGAAACGAGGGTTGTGGTAGCTCGATGAGTAGAGAATTGATCTATAATTCGAGCGGAGGCGGGTTTAACTTCTGCCACGAGCAAAATGTTTTTCTTTTATCTGTCAAAGAATGAGTAACTTGAATAATATAATTATGTGCCAATTCGCTCAACGCCATTTCGAGACCTGGCCCTCGTATCTGCACCGACCGAAATCACTAGTGTGACTATCTTTGTAATCGGACCAAATCGAGTGCGGACCGAGTAGCGACCGGATCTGCACCGGGACAAACCAAAAATTTAACACGGAAAGAAGAAATTGAAAACTGTTATAAGAAAACAAGTTGTAATGTCGAAATTTTTATGCTCAATTAGAAGAATTATTCTTGCTTCATCTTTGAACAATGTTTGGTTTGTATCTTTCTTTTAGAAAGCTGACCGACTTGTTTTCTTTCAATGTTTCAAATTTCCGGGCCCTTTTAAAAACACGGGCCCGGCGCGTTTCGCGCATTGATATACAAGAAGAGGATGGAGACCAACGTACATATATGTTATCTGTATGTGTAGGGAACCAAACTGTTGTTTTCTTTTTTGGCTACAATCAGCTGTTTCTACTTTTGATGACAATTATAGACGTCATTTTCGTCAATTAATTTGAAATGATAATTGTCAGATCATTTTGTATGAAAATGTGAGATCCATACAAATGTGATTTCGCTGTTGACATAACCTGCCAGATCGAGTGATTTCGACTGTAGTGTGAAACTACTTTCTCAATTGCGTTAACGGTTCGGTACGATTGCCTGTGGCGTATACATTAATATAAAATAAACTGTGCACCATAGCGACTGCATCTGCCCTAAAAACGTTTATAGAAAAGTGAAAGTGATGGAAATATCATTCAGCACGTCCTATGAAGTTCATGTGGTTCGATGGTGGTCACGAACAATTTGATCGATCGTCTGTTGCCAACTTTAAACAATATTCATACCTGCAACAATAATAAATTTCGAAACTCGAACCAGATTTTTCCAGTCCCCAAAAATATGATCCCCTACGCCATTTGTTAAAATATAATAGTGGTCGTGTGACAACCACATATAAGCGAATGGTTCCCAAATTCGATATGACTACTTCCTGTGTCTTCTTCTTCGTTGGTTTCGCGCCTTCCGCACCCCCCTCTCGACAACCCTGTTCAGAACTTTGCCAGTTTAGAAATTTGCTTGATAGTGAACCCCTCAAAATAGCGCACAAACAGAATGGATAAGTGCGATTGCCCTCATACGGAAATTCATTCGCCAAATGTGAAATAGTCGGTCAAAATCTTAAGTGTCCGCGAACATTTTCAAACCATTTGAAAAATGTTGTTGCTGCTTCCGCAAATTTTTGTATAAAAGTAAAGCACCTACTACATTAGCAAATTTTCCGACAGAAATTTTAAATTGGAGTGTTAGTGCCGTCAGCGTGGCATGTGGCAATCGATTTTCAAATTTTTGGCTTTCAATTCTATAAAATACAAAAGAAGTACATCTCTAATCGTCCGCATAGGAATTCCTCCTTTAAGGCTGGTACTAGCATTTTCGTGCGAAAATGTTGCACTCATCTCTACCACGAAAAAGTGACAGTGGAAACATCCACACCGTACATTTCAGTGGCGCTCTACACGACACTTGAATTTCCCTTTCTCACTCAAAAGAGAGTGATCACCACTGTAATTACCGGCTTCCACACAAAATAAAGTGCAAAGTAATTGTTTTTGAATGGAAATTGCCCACAACGGTGTGAAGACTTTTGTCTGTGTATGGGATTTTCGTGCGAAGAAATGAGTACCGAGAAAAGTGAAAATTTTCGTGCGAACCGGATTTTTGGCAGTTTTTGTATGATATTTCGCATGAAAAACGGAGATTAGTACCTTTATTTAATTGCAATTTTGTATTTTTTCAAGAACATTGAACCTGATATGGGGAATTTTGAAAAAACGTCCTCTTGTTTTATTTATGTCAGCCAGCCTGCAGGTTTGCTACTTACGAACTCATCAAAAATTAATTTTTTGGTTATCAGTATTTTCTTGCACTCAGAGAAACCTATATTAAAAAAATATAAGAATATCTGCTTACAATAAATAATTACAAAGTCGCGTGCTCCTTGCTACCAACAGCCCGCTGATTTTCATATGTGCTCAGCTTAATAACGCAGTGCACGAATATTGTTCATGTCCACATACTGCATATGAAAGTGTGAAAAAGAAACGATTGCCGAGTCCAGATCTTAATTTCAGATTAAATGGCCCCATAAACGAGGAAATGCCGCCTCAGGTTGGACTTCTTATGGTCTTCCAACTCCAACTTGCTGTATCGAAAATCGAATCCCATCCATTCACCTATTTTAAAGAGTATAGGTACTCGCAATAATTCACTTCTTAATCGTAAAGTACTGTACACTTAACCGGATGGCAATTTAGATTAAAACGTATGCGATTGATAGGAAATTGCGTGCTTGCCAACTTATTAATACCGTTCGGTACGGAAGACAAAGATATAAACAGAGGTTTGAATTAAATACTAACCAACCAACACTAGCAGGGCCGGTCAAAGTCCAAGTTAAGGCACAGGCAACGAAATTTTGGCGCCTCCTCCCTTACATTATTTTTAAATAGTTTTTCATGTAAACCAGAATAATGCATGGCTTAGAATATTGTTTGCAATTTTTTTTCATAAATAGCATTTTCCGGTCAAGTACGTAAAATTTCCTATTCAAATCAATAATTTTCTGAGTCAAATAACTTAATTTCCAATTGAAATTAATGCTAGACATAATGTTGTTACTTCCTGCTGCTACGGCAGGAAAGGAACTTCATTAATTCCTTAAAGACTAGCAAGTTAATGATATCTAGTAGCAAATCCCATTTGAGACTATATGTACTATAATAGGGTCTCTTATGTTATTAACTTCCGACCGCAGAAGGTACTCGTATCATCATATTCATATAAAAATGTATAATCCGAAGGTGATACTTTCCTAACTCCCTACTTTATTAAGTTTGCAATATATGTACCCGATCTGCAAGGCCTTCTCGCGCATATCCCTTTATTTTAGAAAAAAAAACCTTTCCTAACGGATTTAGCATAGGGGAGAATGAAGTTAAAACAGTGGTGCAACAATAAACCGGTGGAGTGAATAATTCGACTAATTTTTTTTATTATTTTCGTCTTAATCCATAGAAACCAAGACTCCTTGCCGAGACGAATCAACTTTTTCCATTAACTCGAACATGAAGTGCTGCTACTTTATTTTTCGGCATTACAAGTTAATATGTAATAATAAGTTAGCATTTTTCGTGTGAATAACTTCCTTGTTACCCACCCCAGCAATTAGCTCACACACATGCGAACTGTCGGCAGGGTAAATGAAGTTGGTTAAAATCGAACCAGACGGCGTCTAAGATGGAACTCAAAACCCTACTCATCAATAACAATAATCTTTTGCATTTGATGACACGTTCTCGAAAATTCTATGACATACTCTTTGCAGAGTTCGTCTGAACGCGCAGCTTCAACTCTCTTGTTCTCGAAATGATTCAAGTTCATTGTGATGCCTAGTTAACCCGATCCTTTATTAATGATCGTTGTACTTACGTTGAGGCGTCCTTCAGGATCCCTCTGTTTAATTTCTTACTGGCAACCCAGGAATTTAATTCGCTTTAATCTCAGCAAAAACTTTGCCCGTCAATTTCTTCAGGCGACATCCACCTCGTTTCCGGTCCACCAACTTACAATCAGTGAAAGTTATTTATTTGATCCAGAAATTTATTTATTGTTTTGGAAGGTCATTAATTTGATCCGGAAACTTAATTTTTGATCTGGAAAGTTATATATTTGGTCCGGAAAGTTATTTATTTGACCCGGAAGGTTATCTAGATTATCCGGCAAATTGTCTATTGAATCCGAAAACTTATCTATTTGTATACCCTAGACTTTTAGTATAGGGTATATTGTTTTTGTCACGACGGAAATATGTAACACCTTAAAGGAGGCTCCGGAGGTATAGCAATGTATATATATAAATGATCAGGATCACCTACTGATTCGATTAAGCCATGTCTGCCTGTCTGTCTGTCTGTCTGTCTCTCTGTCTGTCCGCCTGTCCGTCTGTCCGCCTGTCCGTCTGTCCGTCTGTCTCTCTGTCTGTCCGTCTGTCCGTCTGTCCGTCTGTCCTTCTGTCCGTCTGTCTGTCTGTCCGTCTGTCTGTCTGTCTGTCTGTATGTCCGTTCGCACGATAACTTTCGATAGAATAAAGCTAGAGCCTTGAAATTTTGGTGAAATGTTGGTAGTATGATCTAGTTTGGTTGGTTGGACGAAAATATGTAACACCTTAAAGGAGGCTCCGGAGGTATAGCAATGTGTATATATAAATGATCAGGGTCACTTACTGATTCGATTAAGCCATGTCTGTCCGTCTGTCTGTCCGTCTGTCTGTCTGTCCGTCTGTCAGCCCGTTCGCACGATAACTTTCGATAGAATTAAGCTAGAGCTTTGAAATTTTGGTCAAATGCTGGCAGTATGATCTTGTTGGTTGGTATTGAAAGTGGGCATGATCAAACTAAGATTACGCCTACCTCCCCTACATATATAAAATAATTAAATGTGTCCATAACTAACGATTAAATAAACCTGAAAGGCTTTAGCTTTGGTAGATTGTTTGTGAGACTAATCTCATATTCTACTAGAAGAAAGAAATCGATCAGTTGAAAACTAACGGTACTTTTCGTACAAAGAGCCCCGTACCACCCTACTTTTCAGGTTTTTGGTCTATAATTCTTGAACCAATTGACGTAGACACCTGATTTTTGGCATGTAACACTGAAGCAAGAAGCAGCTTGAGTATAAATGAGATGGACTTAATCAGATCAAAGGAACGCCTACCTCCCCTACAAATTTCAAAAAATTAATTATTCTTTTAATTACGATAACTTTCGACAGAATTATGCCAGAGAGTTGGAAATTTGATAGAATATTGGTAATAAAATCTAATTAGTTGGTATTAAAAATAAGCAAGATCCGATCTGAGGAACCTCTACCTCCCCTACAAATGAAACTTCAAATAAGTGATAACTTTTGAAAGAATGAAGCCAGCAAGATGAAATTTTGGTCAAATGTTTGAAGTAAAATTCGGTTGGTTGGTATTAAAATGGGATAGATCCGACTCAAGGAACCCCTACCTCTACTACAAATGAACCTTAAAATAAGAGGTATCTTTCGACAAAATTAAGCAAATGACTTGGAATTTTGGTCAAATGTGTGTGGTAGGATCCAGTTGGCTAATATTGAAAATACGTAAAATCCGACCAATGAAACCCATACTTTCCCTACAAATAAGACCTCAAATAAGCGATAACTTTCGATAAAATGAAGCTAGAGATTTGAAATTTTGCTTAAATGTTCATAGCAGGATCTAATTGGTTGGTGGCAATGATGGGCAAGATCTCACCCAAGGAACTCCTACCTCCCCTACAAATGAAACTTCAACTAAGCGATAACTTTCGATAAAATGAAGCTAATGGCTTGAAAAGTTCGACAAATATTTGTTGAATGGGTTAGTTAATTGATTTGAGAATGTCCAATATCCTCCTGAATGAGTGCCAACCTCCCCTATCAACTGGTCATATAGGAAACTCACTTTTCATGGAAATGGTCGTTGTCAGTTGGTACTTTTGGTATCACCACTAGGTTTGTACAAGTCTAGGGTATATATGCGCCGGGCTCCTGGTTTGAAGTTGTTATTTGTGTGCCTATAAATATAACCTCATTTATTTTAGCCTCTGATCCTAGGGAATTGGTCTTTTAAGTCCATGAAAAACACCTACAGCTTAATAAACTTGCCATGCTTAGGTTTTTTTCTTTCTCTCGATTGATTTTAGCTAATTGTTCTCCAACCGATATTTGATTGTCTGTGAGCATCTGACGGGTTTCTGCGATGTTTCCTTTAGCCCTTATTGTCACTATTATTTGCACCCACGAAAAGAACTACGTATGATGCTTAGAAGCCAAAACATTTTTGGGGTCAGCTAACAAAACTCGTGACAATAGTATATAATACGCCGTATCTGTAAGATCTCGAATTTGATATTATATTAATTTAAAACTTCCTCTGCTTCATTACTCTGAAATCTTGTTAAAATGTAGACATTTTGTCGCCTTATCAACACAAAAGAGATTTAAAAATTGTCAACGAGAACTGAACCCCTGCTGGGTTTGGTATCAAAGAAACTGTTCCGACTATCCTAATGAAGACGTTGGTGTAGAACTCCTAAGCCAACATCAAAGTGTAGGCAAAGATAAAATATTGATGTGATAATAATAATAACTAAAACGTTAACTGAATTGGACATTTACTGAACTGTTCTTATGCTGTTTCCAAATGATAGTAATGCTTACGAAAAGCGGAAAAAGAACCGATCGTCGCAACAATATGCTGCTCCGAATGAGTAGAACCAGTTTTAAATTACATTCTATTTCGAGGGACCCCTCAGGGTTCATCAGATTATATCGCTTCGCCTTGTTAATGACCGATGCAGTGTTGTAACTTTTAATTATTATATTTCGATAAATATTACCTGGAACCATTAACCTCTTTAAGACCTCCTGAGATGTCACACAGAGACCTAACGGAGCTTAGTATCTTTTGCAAATATAGATTTCTACCTATGTCCATCTGATGTTGTACTTGTATGTGTCAAGTTGAGCAATGTTGAATGAATGACAGGTGCTTCAAACACTATGAATGGTTGTTATAATTTACTGAATAGCGGTCGGTCATCCAATACGGCAGATAAGTTTGTTAAATATACGTACTTGTAATTGACTAACATTATTAAAAGCAGTTTTTCTTAGCTATGCTTTTGAATTTATAATGAAACGTTTTTTAATTTATTTGGAACTAAAACAAGTGAATCATTAAGTGAGAGTTTTTTTATTTATTTCAAATTCATCTGATATTCGGTACTCGGGCATTGGTATCCAGTTCAAAATGTTTCTCATTAGGTGTGTTTAAGTAAATATGGCACACAGGAGATTTTTCAACAGCTCTAGATTTCACTCATTATAAGTTAGTGAAAGTCGAAATCGAAAGGGTAAACGAAATTCAAACAGTGCTACAATTATTTGTTTACAAGAAATACACAACAATGCAAATCAGAATAATATTAATAAAATTAAGAAATAGAGATTAAGGGTCCGTGTTCCTCGGGGCGATCCATACGACGTCAGCGCAGCTATCCCAACGAGTATCGCATGGCTTGGTCAGGCGTATCGCAGGAGGTAGGATATCGTCGCCATGGTATTTCGGCTGACTGAGGTGGACGTTGTGCATGCCAAAAAAATGCGATTGCTTGTGTATGCGCGGGGTCAGCTTATTGGGGGTTCTCGCGTTGTACATGGCAGCCAAGCCCCTGGTTGTATATGCCGTGGACGGGGTGATATTATAGGTTGTTCATGCGCAGGGTCGGGGGTACTTGAGTTGTATATGGCAGGGAACTCGCAATCGCCGCCGTGCATGTCGGTTGGCTAAGGTGGACGTTGTGCATAGCAAGAAAAATGTATGGTTTGCCGATTGCTTGTGCATGCGCGGGGTCGGCTTCTGGGGGGTGCTAACGTTGTACATGGCAGGAAAGTCGCTGCCGTATATTTCGTCCATGTGATGATGTAATTATAATTGTACTTGATAATCGCTTCGAGGAACACACTCCGTGCACGATCGTCGATGAACTTTCGTCGCAGGGCTATCATCGCTGAGCTACAGTCGCATTGGTTGCCCCGAGGAACGCAGAGCTTTAGGGTGCGTTTTGCTAGGTACCCCTCTGCGTTGATCGCAGGCGATGATCAAGAAAATAGTGCTCCGTGCTCTTTGGATTGATAGCTAATCACGAATAATGTGCGACGATCGTGTCCCTAGCCAAACGCACCGCAGGATGTCCACATTTTGGATCGCGTTCGCGATGTATCTGTCAAAGGGTCAGTTTGACAAACAATCGGCTCTTAACGCATCATAGTGTTTATTGTTATATGTTAAAAGCAAAAAAATAGGCGAGATATATGTGGCAAAACAAACTGTGTACCGCCCTATATATATGTATTTAGTACTATATATATGTCTGCTACAGACAATTGCCCATTCCTCGTCACCTGAAGCCATCGCGTAGACGGGAGAATGGTGTTTAGTGGCTCATGGCGCATAGCCGTCGCTACGATGGGCCATCGGATGGCCACAAATGACTTCCAGCCCTGGAGGCTGGCATTGGACTTACACCGCTGCATATATTCATTCAAATTGCTCTCAGAATTCGTCTAACTTCCAACAAACGTGGCGGAGAAGTGAGTATTCTGAATCAAATCCCTGACTGGCAGATTTGCTTGAGATCACACTACATGACATCACGGAAGTTTGCTTCGGCAGAAAATTTTCAGCCCTCATCCTTGATCGCACTGAATGGAAAGATGGCACACCCTGTCCAGACCCTAGTTGTGTTAAGTGGTTCACCGATGGGTCTAAAATAGAACAGGGTGTTGGTGCAAGTGTCTTTGGACCCAACACCAGAATTTCGATTGCAATGGGAATCTCGCCCTGGGTGTTTCAAGTTGAAATCCACGCCATTGAGGTCTCTCTCTCAATTGCCCTAAACCCCTTGTGGGGCATAGCGCATCAACTGTTCCATGTGGCTCAGTTGACGTTTCGTCGGCATAAACTGGTTTCGGAGAATGCAGTTGCCAGCATGCACCTCCTGCACATCCATGGCCACGAACCTTGTCGTGGACGGGATTCGAACCCGAAACGCCGGTAGTCAAACATGAGACTGATGCCTCAACATACTGCGCTACCGGTCCCCCCATTGAGGTCCGCGCCAGGGTAATCTTGGAAACTGAACTTCGCGGTGCTCACATTGCTATCTACTCGGACAGACAGGCAGCCATAAGGGCGCTCTCCTTATATAAGGTCTCCTCGAAATTGGTGAAGGAGTGTTACGAACTCCTCCAACTGTTGGCAACCGAAAACCTAGTTTTCTTGTGTTTCATGAACCAGAGCCATACTGAAGGCGTGGGACTGTCTTCGGCAAAATTGCGAATCAGCGACTGGTCTGCACTATGTATTACGTAGGCAGTACTGGAATAGCCTTCCAGGGCTGCGTCAATCAAAAGAGTTGATAATGCCCTTCAAATATAAGGGTACTAGTCTAATGAGTGGGACTCATCTAAGACTTCTAGTGGGGTATTTATCGGCCCATGACCTGGTCAAATATCACCTAAACAAGATGCGTCTGTCCAGCGAGACTAAATGCCGTCTCTGCCTGGAGGACGTCGAAACAACTAAACACATCTTGTGCGAATGTCCCACTATCGCGCGTTACAGGATGTCTTTCCTAGGACATACTACTATCAGCTCTGCAGATATCAGGTTAATTCCTGCTAAATATATACTGTCCTTCATTAGGAGGGTGGATGATCTTTTAAGAGGTTAATGGACTACGGCACAATAGACCTCTTATGGTCGCAGTGCCTTCCCGCTGGGTGTGTAGTCCGCTGTATTATTAGCTTATCTTCCGTTGGTCTCAGAGTTTTTCAGGTGTGTAAGGCGTTTGTGTGAATAGGTCCAGGAACGAAAACGACGAGATCCGAACCTCGAAGAAAACATTTTATTTACGGACGAGTGCCTTTTTATCGTTGAAGGTATTTTTAACTTTCACAATAACCGTTAGTGTAGCGAAATTAATCCTAATGTGGTGCTAGAAGCGCACCACCCAATTCGATGGAGTTTGAACGTTTCGGCGGGCATTATTTGAAATCATCTTATTGGGCCATAATATGTGGTCAAATAAGATGATGCCAAATCGATTAACGGGCGAAGGACGAAGTGCTGCCGAATTTTCTGGACGATATACTACCATGGATGTACGAAGAACTTTGTGGCTTAAGCAAGATTGGATACTTCCACATAACTCAAGGGCGGTTACGACTCTCTTGAACAATGAACATCATGATCGCTGGATAAAGCGTTGTGGACCTGTAACTTGACCAGCACGGTGATTTAAATCCTCTGGATTATTTTCTGTGGGTTCATTTGAAAGAGCTTGTTTATAAGGAGATGCCAAGCAGAAGAGATGAAGCTTGTTCAAAATCTAGTGATATATCAGCTAATATAAAAAATAAGGAATGTCGATAAGAGCCATACGAAGTTTTCCAAAAAAAAAAATCCAGATATTGTTTAAAGATGGAATGTGGACACTTTGAACCTTTATTATAAAGTCAAATAATAGAATAACAAAATCATCTTTTATTTCTCATTCAAAGTAATTTATTATGATATTAACATCCACCAAGGTTGTTGTGCTTTGAAAAAATAAGTACTTTAATGCTACGCGAAATTTTTAATGAAAAAATCTAAATTTTCGATTTGAATGATTTTCATTCATAGGGTCACAACTACCAGAAAATATTGAATGATTTAAGTACGATTTAATCATAAAAAAATATAGATTCAACTTTTAAAATCAAACTTCAACTTGAAGTATCCGAAAATTCTAGCAAAACTGTTAAAAATGCATGATTTTCAGAAAACTAAAACAAGAATTTGCAGTTTACAGAGGTACAACTCACAAGCTATTCATCGGATTTTTGTGGGATCAATTTTTAATTTAAGTCCAAAATAATAGCTGACATTGTTTGTTTATTTGACAATTCAGGCTTGCGTAATTTTCGACTTATTAGTAGTAGATTTTAGTAATGAAAGATGACGTAGTATACATGTTCCATTGCTCGAAAAAAGCGTGTCTTTCTACTTTCAAAAGGCGGAAACTGCTAGAAGTTTAGTAATATGGATACAATATTGTTAATGGGATTTAATCATCAGAGAATGAGACATTTATTCCTGAGGCAGGACAATTATATTATGTGTGCAAAAACTCAAGAAAAAGGTGACAGAAAAAAAAGTTTTGTTTTTTTTTCTTGAAAAAACAAAAATGTTAAAATCAACATCAGAGCTATAATGATTGAATCGTTCTTCTGATTTTAATGATAAACTTTAGATATTAGAGGATAGTATTAGCTCTGTTAAGCATTTTATTTGAGTGTTCTAGCTGGCGTGGTTTTCGAGATATCGTGTTTTTAGTAACGTGAATCAAGCAATTTTCGAAAAAAATAAAATGTAAATGCCTGTAACAGCTAAAGGGTTAAGATTTCTGAAAAATGTTCCTTAACATTTTCTTCTGGAAATTGCGTGAAAAATCACGTGGCAGTGCTCGTGTGCGGTCGTTATGTGAGACCTTGTATAGGAGCTAAGAGCGGCTTTCCAATTTCTTAGTGAAGATTAGATATTATTAGCTAACAATTTAAGTGGTCAACTAAATGCAAACGGATCGTTTGTGTTGGATTTGCAAAACATATACCTTGCCTTTGTCTCTATAAAAATCAATTCTCATCACGATTTGTTTCATTTACCTAAATTCGATGAAGTAATCGTCAAACTATTTAAGCAACATTAAGCACATTCACTGTTCCAAATCCTACTTTAGATTCAAGAAGAGTTTCTGTGGCAATAAAGTTACTTCAATCTTTTTCCCGAAATTGCTGTGATTCTTGTAAATAAGAATGTTATTGGTCGTGATCTACTAAATAAGGCGCAGAATAAAGTGAAACGGAAAATACCTTCCTTTCTAATTGCTAACACTTTATTTAGTGATCATTTGATAGACGCGTTCCATTCACCCAGATCTAGATAATGAGTGAATCGAACGACATGGAATTCACAATTCAAAAACGAAACATTCCAATTGGAAAGAGATATAAATACCAAAGTACCTATTCAACTAACATATTTAGCAAAGATGCCAACTCCTCCTGATCCGACGAGATCCCATATCTAGATCTGTTCGGTGCTAAAATTTTAACACCGGTTTTAGGTTTTTCTGAAACCTGATTTTACTATCAGTCAGCCGGATCATTAAGAAAAACAGTTAAAGTTCGACTCGTGGTTAAAAAAAAAGTATCATCGATTTTTTTTTGTGGAACAGTATGCAGGACGAAATAATTCAAGAAAAGGTTTTAACCTTTGATTTGTATGGGACTGGGTATCATCACATTGTCGGTCGTCAAGGGGTATGGGTCCACTAGCATGCACGCTTGTCAAGAGGAAGTCGGTTGTTAGCCGGTCAGTTTTCGATGACTCGGTTTTCAATGAAAGTTTTTTTGATGAATCAGTTTTTTATTCGAGTCGGTATTTAATGAGTAAGCTTTTTCAACAGGTCAGTTTTAAAGAGTCAGTTTTCAATGAGTCGGTTATTTCGACCGCAAGTCGATTTTTAATGAGCCGGTTTTTTTTAATCTGTTCTTGTGAATCCCGGGTCCGGTACAAACAAAAGACCGATTTTAAACCGGTGTACCGATTTTAGGAACAGGCTTACCAATATTAGATATAGGTCTGCCTGGGTCAAAGACCGGTCACTCATTTTACATATGGAAATTGATTCAGGTCTAACTGAAACGGACGCGTCTTATACTATATAAAGAACAATGATTTATTCGTGACACACCGGAAATTCTTGAGAGTATGTACATATAATATAAGCTGCACCAGCGCATTTGATGATGCTTGCAACATAAATATTTCGTCTTTCGTAATGCTAGGAGGAATGTATGAAGTGTGCATACTGCATAGTCGAATGTCGAATGAATCAAATTTAGAATTTGGAGGAAATAATAGAGAGTTTTAGCAAAACGTACCAACCGCTTGTCGTTTACGTCATTGAGTGCTGGAAAGGTATTTACAATTTTGCCAACGTCAAACACAAATTTTCAACAACGTTAAACAGGCGAGCTTGTTATTACGACATTTTCTTCTTTATAGATACACAATGTGTGATATGCTTTCTTGGTATGATATTGCGGTTTCCGGCGCATAAATAAATATTCACATTGCTTGCGATGCCGAGCCGGGCCGAGCGATGTGTAATGGACGGTTTGGTGGGCACCCAACCTTCACGGCCACCATGCATCCTTAAGCTTCGTATACATATGAGCAATCATGCGCGCACGAACGCTGTGCGCGCACAAGAAATTGTGCGCGCACGGGGATCCACTAGCAATAGATCGTGTTCGTGCGGATAAAATTGTGCGCGCACGCATGCCCCTACCGTATACATATGAGTATTTGTGCGCACCCAGCGTTCGTGCGCGCACGAATGCTCATATGTATACGAAGCTTAAGGATGCATGGTGGCCGTGAAGGTTGGGCTGTGTCATCTGGCGAAGAAAAAGGCTCCTCAACGAGCTAAGCAGCGGGCTATGCTTGCTGTAGCTCAGTTCAGGAGATGTGGGCGGGGTTTCCGCCGCTCATTGCCCCTGTCCTTTACCTATTAACAAAAATTCATAGGCCTAGGGAAGACAACACAAACAGGGGAGGTAAAAATGGGGATTAAAAAAAAATAGTCGATAAGGATGGACGCCCACGCGGTCGCACCTCGGTCCGGGTGTAATGGGACCCTCGGCCTCTCGTTTCGTAGCACCAACAGATCACTACTCATCAGGTACTGCTTCGATCTGCCGGTGGGAGCAGCACTACCAGACCATAATATGGTTCATTACAGGTGGTTCATTACAGGTGGTTCATTACAGGGCAGCTTCCACTTCGAGGCCTGCCAACAAGAAGAAGCTGAGGACAAAGTGTGCTGTTAGAAATAGAAAAAAAAAACAAAATCAAAAGCAAGCTGGGCACCGGAGTGGGCCGACAACCATTGTAGAGGGGAAAAATTAGCAAAGAAAAAAAAAATACTACATTTCCCAATTATACAGCTGATCAACAGGTTACAATTAATTCTGAGGCCAGCTGAGGCGCCACACTGCATTCCTTGCCGTAATTCACTCATAAACTCTGTAAGCTGCTGAGCACATGAATAATAGAAAAGTGCAATAGTAATGGGACCCTCGGCCTACTCATCAGGTGCTGCTTCGATCTGCCGGTGGGAGTAGCACTACCAGACCAAAATATTGTTCATTACAGGTGGTTCATTACAGATGGCTTGCGATTACAAGCGGTCGTCGCACGAAAATGGAAAGTCTGTAATTTTAAATGGAATCACGCTATGAGTGTTTGCGAGCGATGCGATGCCGAGCCGAGCGATAGGCCCGATGTTATCATAAACAACTTTGGGTTTTCCTGCGAGTACCAGCTGCTGATTCCGTGTGATGGAATTTAATGGGCTTTGCGATGGAGTTGATGGGCTTTGCGATGTTGTGCGATGGAGCTTCAGATGTTGCGAGTATGGTGCGAGTACAATAAAATAGCCTGAGATCACACTACAAAAAAATACATGTACGTGTTTTTTTTTTTTGATTTAGTATGGCTTAAATGAAAGGTTATTACCACCGTAATAAAGTTCACGAGGGTAAACAGATACATAATATTTGTGTGTGATTTCGCACTACAACGCAATTCATAAACTCCCAGTTGGTGAACATTTCTTGTGCTAGAGTACGAGTTGTATGGTGTACAGTAATTTGGTGCGAGTAGGAGTCTAGTATATTCGTCAAATAGAAATCGAATTGCTAATTCATAGCGTCCGTGATCGTCCCGTGTTGTGGAGTCAAAAAAATAAGCATTACCACAACCGGGATCTGGTGAGACAGGCTGCTTGCACACGATACTATGTAATCGAACGTGGTTGTGCTCATACGAAAGTAACTCAAAAATCTTTTTTCATCTTGTCTGGGGTTGCGGAAGAGATTATGAAATTGATCACGACTGGTCCTTTCTTCATTAATGGGATGCACCCAATGGCGACGTCCTCCCATTTTTAGTGCACTCTTTTCAAACAGAAATAAATTTATTGGGTCAATCAAAAACGACACTTGCGTGGTCGTCTTGCACATACTACTTACTACTTACTTGGGGGGGTTGAACCGTAGAAGACCGTGTTTCAAGAAGCAAAAAATGCCCGGTGCGTTACCGAGCTTAGCTACAGACGCATACTAAGTAACACCTACTCAGAAGCAGAATGAAACCAAGTGTCACAAAAATTCCAATTAACACTGAAATAATTCGCACTTGCACATTGCGAGAACATTGAATACATGAAGTGAATATATAGATCCCACCAACATTCGTACCAAGCGCCATCTCTCTATCATATTTTGCAAGGTTGCGTCCATATTTGTCGCCTTCCGTCCCAACTATCACCAGAAGATGCATTTAAAATGGGATCACATGGATGAGGAGCACGAGAAACATCTGTCGTCTGAAAGATGCTTTCACTCGGTGAGTTAATAAGCCGATGACTCCGACTCACGAGCAGATCGTGTGAAAGCATTCATTTAAGCCACACAGCTCAATCGATACATCGCCAGCACAGGCATGTTTGATACGTAGGTTGAAGTGAAGGTGATAGCGGTGATACCACAATGGACTCAATGTTGGTCTAAGTGTGCTGTGACACAACACGGCAGCCTCTGTACATAACCTAGCCTAACCTAAGTCCATGAGCCGGTGAGTTGATTAGCTCATGAGGCCGTGAAACGCCTCGTCTTTAACTACAATAGTTCTGCACTCAGAAAAATAACATTGGTAAATTTAACTAAAAATAATTGTAAGCTAACATATCGCCTAAAATTGTAAAATTAACCAAGAAAATAGTTAAATCGCATAGTTAATTTAACCAACTCGAAATTGTACCCCGTAATTGATCCATAACTTAAACAACTATCACACGAAAGTGGTAAAAGAACCACAGAAATTGTCAAAGAACCATGAATATACTACAAATAGTGTAAATCAACTGCAAAAGTTGTCAAAACACAGAAACATTGTCAACGGACAAGAAATATACTAAATTTGTGGTAAAAGAACCACGAATATACTACGAATAATGTAAATGTACTGCAAAAGTTGTAAGACAACGGCTAAAATGGTTCAACTTCCACAAAATTACAGTTTTGCTACATTATTTGTTGGTTTGTTTCGTCGGTCACGTTCTAGTCGGTCTGTAAATTTGGTGCAGTTTGATCTAATCAGTGAAAGTGAATTATCGATAAATATTGTATTTGCAAAACAAAAAAAATCAGAACAGTGTGTGATTTGTGTTTTTTGGTTAAATATATCGCAAAATCGTAAGTACGTAATTTACTTTATTTAGGTTGACCACATTGCTGACGAGAAATTATGAAAACTTCGCAATCGGTCCTTATTTAACTTTTAGTGGACAACAATTAAACCCCGTCAAGTAGGCCCTTCAATTTTACGATGTTTTTATGTTAATCGTCGTTTGTCGTTTTTCGTTAAATATTCAAAAAGATATGAACTATTCGATTATAATTCTTAACTCTTTAGCTCCTACATGCATTTGATTTTTTTTAACGGCATAGTAGTAGTAGTTAGTACACTAGCCACATTGTTCAAATAAAAAGATAATCGCAGCCAATACGTTGCTCTAAACTATAAAATTTACTTGGTAGAAATAAGACAGAAAGTTTAATTGTTATAAATGTGAAAATTCAAAACTTTTATTTAGCTGCGAAAATTATTTTTTTAAATGTAAAATCGGCGTAGTGCTCGATACTGCAACGCACAAAAAGCCTGTTCTCCTGCATTCAAAGGGATACAACTGCCAGAACTTAAAAAATTAGTATGTAATTATATAACACGATTTAATCATAATACGAGTAAAACAGAGAATTAATTTTTGAAACAGGGCAAGTTCATGACATAGAAAAAAATTGTGCTGGAATTTTTTTTTTCGGAGCAAAACAAAAATTTTGACTTTACAAATTTAAACCTCTTGTTTGATTTCTACCAAAAAATTATTATTAGAGCAACGTATTGGCTGCGATTGACTTTTCACTTGATCATTCTAGCAGACGTAGTTTTCTAAATATCATGTTTTTAGTAATGTAAGGTAGTCAATTTAAAAAAAAAAATGTAAATGCCGGCATCACGCAGAGAGTTAAGAGTTCGTAAAATGTTTCTTAATTTTTTTTTTCTGAAAATCGCGTGAGGAGTCACGTCGCACCTGTACTGTTTTAGAACAGATACAACATTTTACGCCCTAATAAAATTAAATTGTCGCCGATGACTGCTTAGAGCCGTCATTCCTTTCTTTAGTAATAGCAATAATTAACAATTGCTTCGTGAAAACCATTTGAACAAAATATTGCGACGGTTTTGCTGCTTATGGCCTTTTGAATGTCAAAACTTTAAGTGTTGATTTCATCGCACTATTCTATTTCCAAGTCTACGTTAACAGTTAACTAATTGATATTTGCATTATATATTATATATTATTAAATGTTATCCCCCTAATAAAAAGGACGATATCAAATATGGACAATAGTTTCCTCACGGCAGTGCAAAATTTTCTCGGTGATGCCAACGTCTCCCAATGCGAACCAACCAGCGATGCCGACGACTATGTTAGTACCCGTATCACAGTTCTATCTAATGAAATAGTATCCGATCCTCAATTGAGTTTACTTTTAAGCGAATGGGGATTTTCATGCTTATATGACGAATTTATTGGTATGTTTTTATAACTATATCGATTTGGAATTGTATGCAATAAATTAGTTTTTTTCTACATAGAACAAAACATTACCATTGAGACATTAAAAATTTTGGATGATCGAAATATTGATGAACTCTTTTCGTCTAAAAAATTGGGGATTAAATTTGAGTTTCGATTCAAATTGAATAGGTGGAGATGTGAACAGGTATACATTAAATAAAGCATTGCAATTGGTTCGAATTTTTAACGTTTCACTTTTAGAACATCCCGATTCCTTCCGTTGTACCGGAAAGGGACCTTCAAACAATTGTTCATGAGTGGCTATCAAACAATTTCAATACTAGCAGTTCGCTATCACATTCGCCATCAGCTGCTGAGTCCAATACTGACACTTTTGTAATAATTAAAAACTCCAGCCTGATTATATTATATAATCTCAGAATTCTGTTTATTTTAGAATTTAATCGAAGCGGCCAAATTGCATCCGAATGGAAATTTCGTTTTTAAGGAATTCCACGAATTGAATCATATTACCCACCTCTCAAGGAACATTATAATTGATTCCGTAATTTCTTGGCATACTCAGTACAAAAAGCGAATCACCAGAGAAGCTTTCCAAGAAATCGCCTTCAAAATTGAACAAAACTTCAATGACAGCAAAGTATGAGTTTGATTTTCATAGTTTTTATCTGATTAACTTTCTAGGAAATTTACTTTTGTTCTCCACCTGCTGGTAAGCAGGGGAATCCTACGGGGAAACTATATACGAAGTATTACAATACAAGAAAAAGATTGAAGAAGATTGGCCTTACTGAAAAAGAGGCTCCAGGTTCTTCTCAACGTGAAAGCACACCGGAAGACGATTTTTTTGCCGGTTCAGGGAAGGCAGGTAATAAACTGATACAATTAAATTGAAAAATTTTATTTAATTAATAATAATAATTAATAAATTTAATAATTAATTTTTCAAATATAGTAATTATATGTATATGTATATTTGAGTAAAGTTAGGATAATCAATATCTTTTCAAACTTTAGCGCGGATATTGCATGGCTGAAAGTTCATTCTGAACCCTGGAGTGATGTCACCAGTAGATGGAAGGTAACCTTCCCAGAGAGAAGGAGAGATATACTTTCTACTGAATATGGGATGCTAGATTCCATATTCGAAAAATGGCCCCTTTATAAACATTCGTACGGATTCAGTCTGGTAAGGCGCCTGTACATTTTATGATTTCGTTATGGTATTTCATGGAGTTTCAATTTTCAGATTGAACTCGACTTCAAGGAAACATTCCCTGGCAAAGAAGGTGGTTTGCTAAATGGATGGGAAAAATTCCGTCAAAAATTTTTGCCGATTTTCAATAAAAAAATAAAAGACAGGCAGAACTTAAATCTTTTGTCCAGCCTCAATGGCAAAACTGTTCTTACTGGTGAATATCTATTAAGAACTAATCTGTATAAACTGAACCAAACAAAAAGTTTCTTTTTAAGTGCAGCATTATTATTATAAAATAATATAATTCACTAATAAAACAGTATGAAAATTTAAATATGTTTTTTTTTTGTATATGTATAACATTTAACTCTTTTGGAGAATCTTTTGTATTGACGGCATTAACTAGATTACTGATGCATTTAAGAATTTCGAAAATCAGTACAGATATTAAAAAGAATTTTGTTATTTTGGAATATGTATTTGAAGAGTAAACAAATCAAAAATCGGCTTTTTTTAGTGCGGAGTATAAAAGGATTCTATAATATTTTTTCTAAAAAAATTCTCGATATATAGTTGGCTAACACTTAAAAGTTTTTCTTTGACTATTTTAATAACGCTTTTCAGTTATTTGGTTCAAATATTCAGCAAAAATTAACAATTAACAATTTTTGCTGAATATGCAATTAAATAACCAAAAGCGATATTAAATTAGTAAAAGAACGACTTCTAAATGTTAATCAACAGGAAAATGGTGGCTTTACAATATTCGTCGGATATCTACCACATAGAGTGGTTAATCTACAATAAAATTTAACAGCAACCACTTTCCTGTTAGTTTACTATTTTCAAGTTAAGTTTACAACGTGCAATTGTTAAGCTACAATATAATTGTACAAAAACTACTTCTGGTTGATTAACAATTTATGAGGTACATTCATCACAAAGGTTGGTTTATTAACAACAATACGATTGTTCAATAACAATTAATATTGTTACGTTACAATATTGTCTTGGTCATTTGAACTAATGTTATTAGTCAACCCTAAATTAACCAATGTTTTTAGTTAATTTTACCAAGGTTTTTTTCTGAGTGTGGTAACAAACTATAGTGCTTCAGGGTTTACCCCGTCATTTATGACACAAACTTCCGGTTTTCCCGAAAATCGCTTGATTTTGGAAAATAAAAAAATATCTCGAAAACTGGGGGGGGGGGGGATATTTGTGCGGCTTAAGGCTATTAATGTTTTCCAGGGATTCCAAGTAAACCGCTGCTGTTGCCTTTCTAGTAAGGAAGCATATTCATATTCGACCACTTGCTTAATCGGAAAAACATCCTCACTCCAAAAATCCCTCAGATTTCAGAAGGAGTATTGCTTTTATTTTTCAACGAATTTTCCCCAACTGTACAACTAAGTGAGAAAAATTTCCAGAATCGTATATGTTACTGCTACTGGTGTTCTAATCATCTTTCTGCTCCGATACCTCAAGAACGGTCCGTGTTAGTTGAAAAATTATAAGTATTTACAAAGATATCCTCAGATGATCCTCTGAAGGTGCTCGAAGGAGCGAAACGTGTCAGGAGTAAAATTAATAGTAGTGGTAAAGACAAAGTAAAAAAGGGCGTGTTTGAATTTAATATTTTAAATCGGAACATGCATCGTTTAATGAATAAATTTAAAAAGGTGAAAAGTCGTCTTTGGGGGGAAAGAAGCGAGGGGGACTTCTCTGTTTCTTACTACAACCTGCCCTATGAATATTTTCTCGAAAGTTTCAAAACTTTATAAATTATTTTTCCCATTTGCCGTTTTGATGTCTATTTTGCTTCGACTATATGGCCGACCTAACAGGACTATATGAGTACATATTTACTGCTTTTCAACCGATGATATAACTGATTCATATTAACATACTCGTACATACGTGACCGCCTTGGAGCATCTCTTGAGTCAGGGATGGCATGGCAAGGCGTGAGAATGAATCCGAATAGTAACTAAATCATAATCTTCCTCAGCATCAAATTGTAAGTTGAAGAGGCGTCTATAAGTTAATCAGAACATGTCACCTTCCCATTTCCGTCTGCCTTTTAGGTTTAGTGCCTGGTTAGACCAAATGAGGTTTCCATATGACCATCACTATCTGATTAACAGGTACCCAAACAAGCTACAATATTTTCACATACCGAATGAACTATTTACTTTAACTGTGGAATATCAGTGTATTTCTATAGACAAGGTGATATCTTTCTATGATTTGTTATATTCTTTACATTCATGTTTATGTTATTGTATGAGTACATATGTACATGAAAGCATGATGTGCAGACCGGGTCACCTCATAGCAGTCCTCTATCTGTTTATTAGCCTGTTTAATCTTCTTACAGTCAATCAAGTTGCTCGCACCTTACTCTTATTATTACATACGTATATTATAAAAGGCGACTACCTGGGTTTTCGATACAATTCTTTAAGAGTTACCTCTAAAAAGTAGTCTTGTTCCGTTTGAGCTACTGAAATCCGTAACGTAAATGTTATTACGTTACGTTACTACTCGAAACATACGACAAATTCATGTTTTACCCTTATGTAGATTAATCGGCAACCCTGGGCCATACCACCTCATTCGAATAAAAAGGTTAAGAAGTGTTGAAAGCTGCATCTTTACATACGTGGGATGCTGTGATGATCGACGGAATCTGTCCATACCGTGTCATACAATTTGGAAACATAACGTCATCCATCCGTTTGCTACGCGATTATTAAACACAGATATTTTATCGGGAAACCTTTTTGTGAATATCAAAATATCTTCGGTAAAGCTTTACGAGATCAAAGCCAAGCCGGTGAAGAGAAGATAAACGAAATAAATGAAGAAGTAATTGGGGATTTAGATGTGGCTGATTTCTTTAACAGGGGAGCTAAGCTAGTACACACAGTAAGATTTAAGAAATTCATACCTCCCGAAGAAATAATAAATAGGTTATATTGTACATGTACCCAGGCGCGGATTCAGAGTGTCAAATTTCGTAAATCGTCAAGCAACAACGACAATGGATATGTCATATATACCTATAGTACAAAGGATGGGCGACAGCCAAATGCCTACGCGAATAATAAAAGACGAATCAGCGGAGCGAGGCTGGGAGGAAGACTAGGAGACTAGGACTCAGTAGATATCATCACCGAACAACTGCTGGGCTTCCGAAATTGGAGAATGCGGTCACTTGACAAAGACAATTGGAGGACAGCTATACGGTCAGGGTCCGACGTCGGTCTATCGACCAATTATTATGATGATTAATAAACTGGAACAGAAAAACTGAGAAATGTAATCTAATCTCACACAAGACAACATGAAGTTGTTCAAAGCTTCTTCTTCCAGGCAGAGGTTTACACCATTAAGGTATGTGCTGAATTTTGCCCGAAAGCCGGTTACGTACCGTAATAGTAATATAGCGATCTTACAAGATTGTCAAGCCGCCAGGATATCTCTAACTGAATAGTCTACCACATCTTACCAAAGGGCTCCATATACTCGTACCGATTTTCCGAACATGTCAGCATTGCCCGAAATAAATGGCTAGCAAACTTGCAGGATGGCATTCACGACTCCTTTTAATGGTTCGCAAAATGAAAATTTCGCAAAAGGGAGAGTATCCCGGGCCTGAAGCAGGTCAAAATATTCATTTTTAACTACTCTGTCTACTACTCCTCTACTACGGCTCTGCGAAATATCCCCCCGTCATTGAAAGACCTCCCCAGAGTCCTACTCGCCGACGGCCCCTGGAACAGTGACGGTAGAACGTTGCTAACCAACTCTTGTGGGCGATGCGCTGACAACCCGTCCCCAGAAACTATTATAATTGCCCATAAAACTGAACTCAAGCCACGGATACGATCAGATTTAGGGAAACGACCACTCAAACGAAGCATTGAATACTCTCTTGGAACCTGGAATGTCCGAAGGCTGAACTTAACTGATGCAGCCAAAAATCTATTACGGCAGGCCACTAGTTACAATCTAAACGTTTCGGCAATCCAGGAAACGAAATGGCCTGGAATAGACGTTAATGACATGAAATCACACACAATCCACAAAAGCGGAAAACCAACAGGAAACCGTGAATTCCGGTTTTATTTGATTCCGGCCGGCAGACACGCCGTCCGCCTTGGAGGTTATTTTTTCTTCTACGTTCTCGCTGTAGCGGACGGCGTTCCTACCGGCCGAAATTGTGATTGGTGACCTGAAATGAGTATACATATTAGGATCGGCCACGCAAACAACAATTGAATAGTGCACCTACCTACCTTTGGTATTTTCCTCCCGAATTTTGTTATTCTGGTTTCTAATCTGCGCCCGCGTTGGATTTTTGACTATGTTATGTATCTATCAATTGACAATTCGACCTTCGAAATTTTCATTGGAATTCCGAAAGGTCAAATTGTCAAATGACATGGTCGAAATCCTATATGAAGCTGCGAATCACTTCTAGATGGCAGTTCAGTCATGATTTTAATGGCTGCGCTCATAAAACATCAGCGCTATGTGAACACTGACCGATACATTTTATGAACGCCGCCATTGGTCGGCTTCCGTTGATACAGTCAGTTGCAAGTGTGCCGGCGAGTATCTTCGCCAAGTACACTTGCAACTGTGTGTACCCCCGGCGCGACCAACACCAATTCCCATGGCACTCATTACACTATACTCCCCTGTAAAAATTAGTTCAATCGGATGAAAACCAAGGCTATTCTCCACACAAGGTGGTCCTTGTATATTAATATTAATAAAAAACGTCAAAATTGACTTTGGTCCTTTTTTCTCTACACTTTCAGAACCCCTATCAAGTATAGTAAGGTCCTAAGCAGTCAACCACCCCACTTTGACTTGCATACTTAAATTCGTTGGTACGTTATTGGCATGTTTGCAAGTAGAATATTTGTGGGAAAGGTAGGCGTACCTTTGGTTAGATCGTACCTATTTGTGATACCAACCAGCTAGATCTCAGTCAGAATATTTGATCATATTTTCATGCCACTAGCTGTATTTTATCATGAGCTATCGTGCTGTTTTTTCATCAGTTTACCCTATACTATTTTATGGTCTAGAGTATAATATACCATTTGATAGTCGAGGGTATGAAGGAAATTTTATGTATTTTGATTCGGCCTTGGGGCATTTTTCTGTAGAACCCTTAGTTTTGAAACTAATCCAGGAAAACTGAGAAAAGGGGTCTTTGACGCTCTTTCCATTACACTTCCGGACACTCTATCATCGGGAACATATATTCAGGGGAATATTTCAAAACTACACGATATATTTTTCCTATTTTTCGTTCCTAGCCTGGACTATTAGGCAAATTTCATTAGGGCAACAGCAGCTTTTTCCTGATTGGGGTTGTCTCCAACAATTCTGCCCAATTTTAAAACTGCACGATTTTTTTTTTTCTAATCAAGCTTTTTTGGACTTCCTAGCCTGGACTGTAAGGGGAAAACCTGCATTCTATTATGATATCTTTTATCTGTTTATCCGCTGAACATACCTAGTTGACTGAGCGGCGTTTATTCCTTCGCGTCTTTGACCAATAGTGGGTCCTACATAGAGATGCTTTCGCATTCGCCTTGCGCTGACTCTGCGGCTTCAGTATACTGCAATATAAATTTGCAAATTTTTTTTAAGTCTTTTCAATGATCCTTGAGCACATTTACAGCTCCGAAAGCTCATGAAAGCGAAATAGCTGTGCTGCTGCACGTAAACCGAGCGAAGCGTTCATGTACAAATCCACATACTAAAGGTTGTGATCCCTTAGGCGCGAGCGAGCGAGCAGAGCCCACGCAAGGGGATTGAATATTGCAATTTTCCATACCGTCATTGTATCAAACATTCATTATAAACCAAAATATTGTAAAAACAATAGATTAAAATTTATTTAATTTTGAAGCAATTGTTTTTTTATACCCTAGACTTTATAAGTATAGGGTATATTGTTTTTGTCACGACGAAAATATGTAACACCTTAAAGGAGGCTCCGGAGGTATAGCAATGTATATGTAAATGATCAGGGTCACCTCCTGATTCGATTTAGCCATGTCTGTCCGTCCGTCTGTCTGTCTGACCGCTCGCACGATAATTTTCGTTAGAATAAAGCTAGACCCTTGAAATTTTATTCAAATGTTAGCAGTATGATCTAGTTGGTTGGCATTGAAAATTGGTATGATCAGACCAAAATAACGCCTACCTCCCTTATATATGTAAAATAATTAAATGTATTCATAACTCCCCATTAAATAAACATGAAACGCTCTAGCTTTGGCAAAATTGCTGGTGAGGGTAATCTTATACTCTCCTGGAAAAAGTCGATCAGTTGAAAACTAACGGTATTTTTCATACAAAAAGCACCGTACTACCCTACTTTTCTGGTTTTTTGTCAATAACTCTTGAACCAATTGACGTAGACACCTGATTTTTGGTATATAACCCTAGGGTGTGAAGTTGCTTGAGTTTTAGTGAGTTGGGCATAATCAGATTAAGGAAACGCCTACCTCCCCTACAAATTTCAAAAAATTAAATATTACTTTAATTATAATACGATAACTTTCGATAGAAAAACACTAGCGAGTTGAAAATTTGGTAGAATGTTGGTAGTAAAATCTAGTTAGTTGATATTGAAGGAACGCCTACCTCCCAAACAAATGAAACTTCAAATAAGCGATAACTTTTGATAGAAGGAAGCCAGTTTGTAGTAGGATCCACTAGGCTTCTTCTTCTTCCTTGCCCTTTCATACCACTCTGCGGCTTCGCGTTGCTCTGCCTATGGTGTAGGATCCACTAATAATATTGAATACGTAAATATAATATAATATTGAAAATACGTAAAATTCGGCGAACGAAACCCCTACTTTCCCTACAAATTAAACTTCAAATAAGTGATAACTTTCGATAAAATGAAGCTAGTGACTTGAAATTTTGGTCAAATATTTGTACAAGGAGCTAGTTGATTGTTGTTGAAAATGCACAAGAGAAATTAAGGAAACGTTTACCTTGCCTACATGCGAGACTTGAAATAAACGATAACTTTCAAATTTTGGCAAATACTGTGGTTTAGTTAGTTGATTTTGAGAATGGTCAAGATCCTTCCGAATGATCGCCATCCTCCTCTATAAACTGGCCATATTGGAAACTCACTTTTAATGCATATGGTCGTTGCCAATTGGTACTTTTGCAATCACCACTAGGTCTGTACAAGTCTAGGGAACATACGCTTCGGACTCCAGGCCGAAGCGAAGCTTCAGTCTGGTTTTTTCTAATATTTCACAAAGTAGATTGGGGGATATAAGATAAGTGACATGATGACATATCTCCCAAACTTTGGGGGTTATGTCATCTTTTTTGGTTTTTTTTTATATTCTTACTTATTCGTCATTATAATTATTTTTATTAAAATTATTTTATAATATTGTTTGTTAAATATTTGATTAATTTTATATTTATTTTCCCAATATTTTTTTTTACATTTTTTATCAATCCAGGAAAATTATGAACAGAATTTTGTGATACTCGTATTAAGGACTGTTTTTATGAAAAATGTTGACGGGTATTTTATGGTATTTGTTCATGTCGTTATTTTCGTTACGTCAATTTTCGCAGATAGTTTAGATAATATTTAAGTACAAGAACATCCGCATTCCCTTGGTCCAGAACATTGCAGAATATAACCGGAAAAAAAAGAATGAAACCCGAATATTGAGAGCAACGCCCGCAATCCGAGGGTTTTGTAGTAAGCGCTTATTTTTTCATGTTAATATTGGCTCCCTAGTCTTCTTGGTACCACTCAGATGGATACAAACACCATAACTAAAATGGCTTACCCGTGGTATAGTATCTTACAAGCCAATCCGTAAAAAAAGAGTCCATCTATCACCTTTCAAAGCTATAGTTTTAATACGAGACGCTGCACTGTAGATAGATTGGTATGTACCTATACACGAGATAAACTGTCCTACTCTTCGGGATGCTTAACCATTTATGTTAAGACGACATTGCAAATTTCTAAATTGCATAAAAAAAAATTAAAATAATTGAGTCTGCGACCAGCCTACCGCCCCTCTCCTTACCTCTTACGCAAATCTTTACCCTTACAGAAATAGTTCAACTACAATTCGCGCTATGAAAAACAACATCCAAGTAGTACTCGCACCTATGCATGAGACCGGTAGGTGTATTTTTTTGTTATGGATAGTGTAAAAATGACTAACTTTAAATGAATGTACTATTATTAAATGGGGCGACCGGTAGCGCAGTGTGTTGAGGCATCAGTCTCATGTTTGACTACCGGCATTTCGGATTCGAGTCCCGTCCACGACGACGTTCGTGGCCATGGATGTGCAGGAGGTGCATGCTGGCAACTGCATTCTCCGAAACGAGTTTATGCCAAGAAACGTCTACTGGGCCACATGGAGCAGTTGACGCGCTATGCCCCTCAAGGGGTTAGAGCAATAGAGAGAGACTATTATTAAATATTTTGCGATTGTAATGAAACCTAGAGATATTCTTGCCTATGATGTTGGTTATTATTAGCCATGAATATTTTTGACCTGGGGTGTGCTTGAGGGGTGCAGAGGTGTGCTAACTGCAAATATAGAAATGAACTATTATTAACCTTTTTTGATGAGATTTAAAAATTCCATTATTTTTATTTTTCTCTGCTGGTGAAATGCTGCTTTTCTGTAAATTTTCATATTTCTAAGTATAACGGTCTCGAAATGCAAGGAGGGGGGGGGGGGGGGCAAACTCAGATCACATATTTTCCCCTCTCCCTTTTTTCTCCTTTTTTCAAATTTGAAGAAAATTCCAAAAATGGAATGTACTCGACCGTACGTTTCTTACGATACCCCACTTGCCTATACCAAACGAAAAAATTTCGATTTTCATTTCCCCTCTATGGAGACCTCCCCTTAAAGTTGACCTATTACGACGCATCGCTCTCTCTAGAGAATTATAGTACTTCTACATATTTCCACCAAATCTCATGCATGTAGCTTCGCCGGTTCGTGAGATATTTTACGGATTCTATTTTATGTATTTTAATTATACAATATCGATATTTGATTTAAGGGAAACTGTGTGATAGACATCAACTGTATAAGCGAACTGCATTGCTCAACGCTCACGGCGAATTTCGAATATTTCAACCTAAAACCGGACCTTAAGGACAAATTTCGTATAATAGCCGTTTATCGAGAATTATCGAGAACAATGGTCGCAGTTTTGGAAGCCTGACCGGTTAAGGAAATGACAGTGAGCAACAGAGACGGCAAGGCACTGTGTATCCATAAGTGAAAAAGAGGCGCATTAAACTGATACATTCACACACACATTCGACGCACACGACTCATGCCAAAGCATCTATATAGGTATACGAATCCCGAGAGCAGAATGACAACCAACCAATTTTCGTTAAGCCTGTTTCTTAATAATTGCACTAAAGCGAAAGAGACAGACATGGTTGTAGATGTATTTGTTTAGAAATCATGGGCTGGGGAAACGAACCAACAAATTTTTCCGGTAAATTTCCCCTCTAAAGATTCTGTCAGATAAGCGACACTCTCTTTTCGACTTACGGATATACAATACTTCACATCTCTGTTACTCACTGTCAAATTGTTTGTTCCTATAAGTTTGCCAGAACGCAGCCAATGTAAAGCGGCGATTTCGCATGCGACAGAATCAGGAGCAGGAACAGTAACACAATTGAAATTTATTGTTTTCTGTGGTAAATTGTTGAAAATTTTGACAGAATCAGAATCATAATTCTGTTCCTGTTACAAATGTACTGAATTCTATTCCTGTTCCTGATTTTGTTTTATGCTAAATCATCGCTTAATGCGTACAAATGTTCCAGATCAGCGATCAAAAAAATGCGGCTAATATTAAAAATAAATATGTAGCAGAGTATATCTTCGCCGTAAAGATAAATAAGGATCTTACATCCAATGCAAACTATAATATTGCAAAATAGAGGGTGTTCACATCACATACTTTCATCAAAGGTTTTTTTTTAACAATACTGCAATATTGTCATCACACGTTCCGATTTTTATCTATAAAACAGAATGCTATTGCTTTATATTTTTGCCTACATACATATATTATCGCATTATCTAATAACATCTTGAAAATCAAGAAAATTTCCCGTTTTAGGATCTATTATATGTGTAGCTTAACAACTGTTTCGTTGAAAAGTACCATCAATCTTTCAAACGGCGACGACGACATCCAATGAATGTAGAAGGAGAAACCGCCATGAAGAGACAATCGTATCGAACTTTAAACGATTTACTTTTGCTATTTTCTATCTGCATCTGTACACAGGTACAGAGCTCAATCCTCTTTAAAGTTCAAAAGTTGTTTATCTTACATCCAAAGAACAAATCTTTTCAACTTCTGAATAATAGTGAGCCATCATCATTTATGCTATTTCCACATCATTACGTGCATAAATGAATAAGAAATGAGTGTGTCATGGTAAAACCACGCAGAGCACGACCAGCTCAGCCCCTTGAGTACACTTTTGCCTGGTCTGCTTGTTCTATATCTGCTCCTTCTTTCGAACCAATTGTCCGTGGAGGCTATTTAGTGTAATTTATTGGTGCTACCATTATCCATATTTACTATTTTTTTTCTTTTCTGTTGCTTTAGGTGTTTATCAGCAACAGGTAGGTGGATTTTCAAAGAGCCACTTATGCCGAACCTTTTGTTTTTGTCCAGGAATAGCTTTGTGACTGATATTTTCGATGACATGTGTATATATAGGTACAGACGTAAGCACAGACTATAAATTTAGATAGATATGTACATATTTTTAGTTATGAATGTTCGTGTATTCATACGAAGCACCCGGCAAAAAATCACAATTAACAGGCAATAATTAATAGGCACTGGGGCGACCGGTAGTGTATGGAGGTATCAGTTTGACTACCGGCGTTTCGGGTTCGAATCCCGTCCACGACGACGTTCATGGCCATGGATGTGCAGGAGGTGCATGCTGGCAACTACATTCTCCGAAACCAGTTTATGCCGGCGAAACGTCAACTGGGCCACATGGAACAGTTGACGCGCTATGCCTCACAAGGGGTTAGGGCAATTGAGTAGTATTAAGTAATTCGTTGTCTTATTTATGTGTAAATTCCAAATTGATTCAATTACGTATTTCGGAGATATGGTCAATATTGAGCGGAATATTAGAAGTAAGAGTGTATTTAATTTTATGTCTTGAAAGCGGGTGAAGCGATTTTAATGAAACTTAATACAAATAATAAACAGTTATTTGTCTTGGCTGTGACTAAATTTCAGCTTGATCAGATGATTCACTTAGGAAACACAGTGGGCTTAATTAAATACCTTGGGAGCGGAGCAAATCCGATTTCTATGAAATTTAGTACGCATATAAAACAGTTGTCGAACTTACTTTTTATTTATTAAATTTCAACTTGCTATGATCACGCATTTCCAAGACATAGGCCATCGTAAACTTTTGAGAATATTCCCCATATACCTTCACATTTATGGGAGTAATTAAGAAGAATTTGCCTCATAAAAGTCAAATTTCTCTCAAAAGGGAATTGTACTATAAGTATTCGTACCTTAAGGATAGTATCAAGTAACTAGAACGTTTTGCATTGTTTTTCTGTGCTTGTTTCAATTGCATCTTAGAATTAATTTTCTTTTCTTTAATTTATTTAATAATCGTATTTTTGTATTACATTGTACATTGAATTGAAAAACAAACTAAAAAGAAAAAAAAACTTATGAATTTTCAAAGTTATTTGGAACTTTTGGGGCACAGTGTATAGGAGCCGTTGAAATGCAAAAGTGGTGTAGGTCATTTTTAAAAAAAAACCACTGGAATGTGCTTAATCAGTTAGAAACGTTAATTATTTAATATTAATGTTAATCAATGTTCTCTCGCGCTCGGTGGCCGTGATCGTTCGGTCACCACTCTACAATACTAGTCTAGAGCTCGGATATCAAATCTCGGTGCGATCAAAAAACTGCCTGTGAGTAATAATATGTAGAACTCTCACAGTGCTCCGAGTTTGTCAGTATAGAGACGGCGCGGATAGGAGGTGCATGCAAGCAACTGCACTTCCGAAAATTAGATATGCTATTGAAACGTCAACAAGGCATAGAAATACTAGAGATGTTGACGCGCCCATGCCCCTGGAGGGGTCAAAGCAATTAGAGAGAGAGAGAGAGTTAATGTTCTAAACAAATAATTTACAGCGGTTTCCATAAAAAACTAATCATCTAAAAAATTTTGACTTACACCGCTAAGTAAGCTAAGTTTGAGTACTCCTGTGACGGGTAATGAGAAAATTCGTAGGCAGGACAAGTAACAAATAAGTCAATTTTATTTCAAAATTCATTCACACTTCTTGTAGACATTAATTATACAGGTTCCCGTTAAATTTACATGGGATCCAGTAGCATTATCATATAACTTTCAAAACATTAAGCTACTGATCTTAAATTGAAATTTATTGACTGTGGTCAGACGCAGTCTATTTTGAATGTTTATAAATGAACTGTTTAACATGAGGTTCTTGTTCGAATATGGTGTCACTTCTACTTGAGGTAATTTTAATAAATTTTATATGATCGAAGTAGCATTAGATCGATTTGCGTTTACATTTCATTGATTGCGGATCGTTATCTAACGATTTGCATTCAAAGTAAAAACATCGCGACGCGACGCTTGTGTATGAGCTGAATCAGTTCGATTACACATTTGGCATTTAAACAGCCCCAAGATTCGAGCGATTAACAAGCGCTATAAATCCTGATTTGACTAACGCTATTCCTTTCAGCATACGAGTACAAGTTGCTACATGTATCTGTATTTATATTAGATTGTACGAGTACTTACCATATTGGAAATGGAAACTGAAATGATCCTCGAAATGATGATCATGCCGACCGAGATTTAAGAAGTTTCACCACATGTTTTTAAATTGAAACATATTATCACAGTTTCACTTTCTACTGATTAAATGGGTGGCGTGAGGCGCAATATTCATCAGCAGAAAGTAATCGCAACTACACAGGAACAGCAACTGTAGCAGAAACCATGACTCAACTACACATGTCGTCGTCATACGTGACCTTCTTTCTTTAAAGAAGAGAAGTTTAATTTTCGCTTATATCTCTGTAACTATCACTCCCAGCGAAAAATTCCGAAGGAACAAAATAAATTAGATAAAATTTTCTATGAAAAAGTTCCTATTCGTTATTTTCCGTTGGACTAATACTTTAAAAATTACAGGACGAAAAATTCTGTAGGAAGAAAATTAAGTAGACAATATTTTCAACAAAGCTAATCGCTTAATTATCTGGTAGTAACAAGGGTAATCTTTCAGTTAAAAGGTGTAAGATATCGAGAAGAAAAATGACTTTTTCACTTTTCATCGTGCCCATACGTGTGATTTTTAACTCTGTTCTTCCTTAACTGACGAACATAACACAGTCTTTTTGTCCTCCACAGTGCAAATTGTAATGTAGTTTTAATTTATTATAATTCACTTATGTTTTTTGGGGTGTTGATTCCGCTTCTGAAGTTAAAGCCAAAAAAACACAAACCAAACACACATTACACAAACAACATACCCTAGTTGTTTGTGTAATGTGTGTAAGTTAACCCGGATAGCCCCCAATTAACCTGCACCGCAGTACAAAAAAACACGCCTAATATTAGGCGCGTTTTTTTTTCAAAATCCATATAGAGTAGAGCAGGTTAAGACCACACAATTAAACTAACAATTTGATTTGAGTTTCTGTGGATAAAACGTCAGTGCAAGAATGCTACCCGGTTAAGTAGTCAGCGTTTTGAAATGCAGGCGGCGCAGGTGTCGAAGTTTCCGGGCAGTTACAGTTTGGGAAGCACACGAAAATCATTTCCTGTCAATAAAATGTTCGTTTTGTGTAATTATGTGGAATAATAAACTTGCAAAATAATTTCGCTGCCTGAACGAAATTTGTCCGATTGTATTTGTACTAAGGATTGAAGTTTTCTCTTGAAAGTTGAGTTGACATTTGAATTCTAACTACTATAAACCAAAACACACTCCCAGCAAAAACATGTCCCGTTTTCGTGTTCGGTACCCTAAATTGTTCTCGACCGTTTTTGTTGTCACTTAACCTGCTCTACTCTGCTCTGAACGAAAAAAAAACGCACCTATTGTTTGCTCGTATGAAGTAACCGATGCAATCACCGAATTTCAGAGCCCATGTGGATTAGGTAACGAAACAGATTATAACCAAGAAGTTGACTTCATTAATTTTCAAGAGATCCAGGAGGTCATTATCAACGAATGGGATAACGTGCTTGGTGACGCCATTAGCAACGTTATTGGTAGAATTCAGAGGAGGAGTAAAGCTGTTAATAGGCCCAATGGAAAATGGATATTCAAAACAATAATTGTGGCTAAAATAAATCCTTATTTTGCCTGAGTTTACAAAGATAAGTTAAGTTTAACTTACAGTTTTAATATGATGTTTACCATAAAAGAAAAAAATTAAAGTTTTTAACTTTAAATAATTTCTTTTCGTGTTTTTAGTCTACCTTATTTTTAACTCAGAATATTATATACGAAGATAAACTAGCTGAATTAGTTATGAAGAGGTTTTACATTTCAGTGAAGCTATGCAGTTTTTTGAAGATCAACCAAGCGAATGTAAGCGAAAAAAATATCATTAAAGTTCAAACTTCATCGCAAAAAAACCCCTCTCCCTCTAACATTAAAAAAAAAACAGTTTTTCAATAAAGTAGGTAAAATGTGAGTATATATTTTATCAAAAACAGCTCAGAGGTAGAGAAAACTCCAGGCAATCACATCAATCCCGGTAGATTATGGTTATACGAGTTAGATTTTAATAATTAGATAGTAGTAAACCCTAACTCCTTGTGGGGCATAGTGCGTCAAACAAGTTGACGTTTTGTTAGCATTGTATCTAGAGAGCGCAATCTTCCTTGCCATGACTCCATTTTCTACGGAGATAATTTTTTTTATAATAATTTAATTATTTACAATGTTTTTGAGAATGTTCTCTCCGCACGTGCAACGGTAACCGGAACGGTTAAAAATGCACAACAAGTTTTGATAATCTCATAAAACCTGCGGCTCGAGTAGTATACAGGGTGTCCCGCGTTAGGTGGGCATTACTAATAGGAGTTATTTCACGGTTTGTTTGAGGAAAAATGGTACCAGTAGAATTCGCATTTCTTTAGCCGTTACCGACATATAACTATTTTTGTGATTGTTAAACAAAATCAAAATTTGCCACTTCCCCAATCATCAAATCTGCGATTCGACATCACTTTTGAAAACTATATAAAATTTCATATAAAACAGCTTTTTCCTGACTGCGAAAATCACCTTTACTTCAAAGATACAACTATCCAAATTTTGAAGAAAAATTTCATCGAAAATTCAAAAGATAATATTGTAACGGTACTTTGGACTGACAATTCTGAAAAGTTGACAAAGGTTGTCCCATTGTATTATATTTTGAAGGGCATGTAAATATCTAGGACTTAGATTTGAAAATTTGCGAATGTTTCATATTTAAGGAGAAAAAACGTAGTGTTGATGTAGAACAAATCGATTACTACGTCGATCTCACATTTCTAGAAACGCAATAAACGCAAAACAACGCGATCTAGAATAGTCAAATAAAAACACAAACAGAACTAATACTTTATTTTAATATTTAAAACTTGTTGCTTAAAAATCAAATCAATTAGGTTTAAGCTCCGAGAAAGGAAAAATTTTGTTTTGATTTTTAAAATTTTCGCTTTTAATCATTTTACGTATCTAGATTTTGCGCGTGCGTAAGGTAATGGTTTTATTTCAAAAATAGAATCTCACTTTTCTCACGATGAAATTGTTTTAAAAGTAGGTTCAGATTTAACGAAACCATTTGCGAAACTGATGCGCGAGGAAAAATTGCGTGTAGTGTGAACGTGTTGCTCACCCGAAACTGTCAGGCTGGCCACTGGAGAGTTTTCTCGCGTAACAGTTTCCCGAGGGGTCTCGCTAAATCTAAACGCAGCTTAAAATCATTCCAACCTAATTTCTTACTTTCTGGCAGTTATTGGAATAACAATGAAAATCGAAAACAATAATTTTTCTAGAATTTTCGCATGAATAAGATACTAGTTTAATTTCAAAAATTTAATTATTAAATGTTTTCGTATAATCATTTCGTTCTCAGATTCCATGCTAATTTCTTAATTCAATTTCATGCAATACGATATTCTACATACAGAAAAGTGAGTTCTCGAATAAATTAAGAAATTGGAATGGAATTATCTTATACCCGTTTTATCGTGAGGAAAGTAAGATTCAATTTTTGAAATAAAACTGATACCTTAAGCATGCGGAAAATCTTGATAAAATGATTAAAAGCGAAAATTTTAAAAATAAAAACAAAAACTTTCCTTTCTCGGAGCTACAGCTAATTATTTATTTGTTTGATTCTTACACAAAACAATCTTAAATATTAAAATAAAGTATTAGTTCCGCATGTGTTTTTACTTGACTATTCTAGCTAGCGTGGTTTCGCAGTTATTGCGTTTCTAGTAATGTGAGATCAACGTAGTAGTGGTCATTTTGTTCTACATCAAGACCACGTTTTTTCCCTTAAAATTTAAAGTACCGTTACAATATTGTATTATGTTTTGAATTTTCGATGAGAAACCGATTTTGAAATTTCTACAAAATTTGGATGATTTTATCTTTGCAGTAACGATGATTTTCGCAAACGGAAGGTCACGATTTTTGATGACAATCACAAAAATAGTTATATCCCGGTAACGTTAAAGATATGCGAATTATACTGGTACCATTTTTCCTCAAACAAACTTTGGATTAATCCCTATTAGTATTGCCCACCTAAGGCGGGATACCCTGTATATTAAATAAAATTAAATCTAAAATTTCTGCAGCAGGATTCAACTTTTTTAAATCATTTTAAAACACTCTTTGAAGGATAATGGTTAACTTCAAATAGTATCAGATACATCATCCTCATGTTCCTTGCATAGAAGTCTGGGCTCGCTCGACTCTAATTTTTGAATTGACTTATGACACGAACCGAAACCAAATTTCAGAAGCTCAGTCCAGAAAGGATAATATATTAAGTCTGAAATTAGACAAATTGTGTTGTTGTATGTTACTCTCATCCTTATTATTCGTATTTTGCTATTTGTAACCATGAAAGAAATATAAATTCCTGGCAGTTTTTCCTTCTGCTCTTCAACTTCTGCTGCTTGGCCTTGCCTTGGAGACTCCAATGGCTTGAGGGCCAGTGTTCCATGAAACATACCGAACGCCGATAATTACGCCACTGATCAGAACAGTGGTCAGCCTCTATTATCTAATGGGAGTGATAAAAGGATTAACTATTCTCTGTTCATAATTGCTACAGTTGTTCCAGTTATTTAAGCAGTAAGTTTGTTGCGTACTATTTATTTAATTATTTAACTCTTAACTATTTTTTTTTTTTTTGTTTTGTGTAAGCTTTCAGAGGTACCCACACTATTCCTTAAGCGGAATCTCAAGTATTTCATAAAATATTAACCAATTTTTTTTTTTTTTTAGTAAGTAGTATATTAAAAATGATTATCATTATTTCTTATTTTACTAAAGTTTAAAGTATACCTAATTACAGTACAGACTTGTAGTAACGAATTGGTTCATTCAACAGATCCATTACAACCTAGAAGTCAGCTATGCTTAAATTTTTGTCCGCCAGATTTCTTTCCAGTTTACAGAGAAATCTGACTATCGTGGTGACATTATCTTACTTCAATGTAGTTTTAATGGAAACAAGTTTTCGGATTGGTTGTCTTCCTATGCCTACGAACATGTTAATACACGTACGTATGTGTATCTCGTGTTGTCAATGACATGAAATAGACTTAAACACGTAATACCATAAATTTCGTCGTTGACATTAATTGGTATAAGATCTCTACATCGTTTTGTTAATTAAGCGTGAGAAAAGTTTTTTTTACCAAAGCGAGATATTCATCGATTAGGACACATTTGGATATTTATTTAATTTTATACGCTTCCTCAAAGTGACATGTAGGTATTATTTCGTAGGCGACATTTCAATTGGCAATGAACGTTAAGATAAAATTCACACCAACCTTTAATTTTGTCTTGATAAGTTGTAATAATGGCTTTGGCCAATTAGGAACTTTCCCCTGCAGTATGATACTCTGGTAGGTTAGGTTAGGTTAAGGGGCTGCCGTGCTACACACAGCACACTTAGGCCTCCGAAGGCCCGTTGTGATACCACCCGGAAAAAAAAACTCTGGTAACAAGTGTAGACTTCAAATTATCGCCTCACAAGACCAAGCGCAGCTTCCATCCGACACAGGTTAATCAGAGCTGCCCAAAATTGCTTGAAAACGAAGACCGGAACTCCTACTGTTATTGAAATTCGTTAGTTTCAACAGAACACTTTCCTCCGAACCTTACAATTTCCTGATGACGGTTTTAGCCACAATGCAAACCCACATCATACCAAACTCCTGTCGTAGGAATAGACGATGATATTTAAAATTCACCACACCCTATTCGCGTTTTGGACATGAATAGATTGTGAACAAATTCCATGAAAATATTATTTAAATATACATAATCGCATGTGCTTATATATACATACACATACATATATGGATATCCCTTTAACGAAATACCCCAAGCACCACTCGTCCTAATCTTATTCGCTTTAATTAAAAATAAGTTTCCACTTCTTATTAATTGAATTTGGATAACCGTTGAATGTAACAGAAATATGATATCTTGCGTTGACTCTCCTTTCGAGCCTATAAATTTTTTCTACATTTCACAGAAGGTGCATTGCTTGATTCAAATCAGATTCTTATATCTTTTGCGTATAATGTGTATCTCAAAATATGTCTTGAAAAAGGTAGTAAGGTCCAGCCAATGTAAAAGAAGCCGATGATGGTAGAGTTGCATGATGATGCGAAGAACAGCAGCGAAAAGCATGTGAGATTAATTTCTGATAGTGAGCAATTCGAATCGCATCGCAGATAGATTTATGGTCCACAAGTACAACATTCGAAAACCGATAGATATGAAATAGTGTTCATGGTCCCGCCTCCATGGTTCCAAGTTAGTGTTGTCAGTCTTTGTTTTTATATTTTAGACCTTACAAAGGTAATATTGTATACGAAAATATGTAACACTTTAAAGGAGGCTCGGTAGGCATAACAATATATTGTACATATATAGATCAGGGTCTTGAATCCATTTGCTATCTCTGTCCGTATATCCGTCCAGCAGAATGAAGCTGGTGTCTTGAAATTTTGGGCAAATGTTTGTAGTAGAATTTGATTGGCTGGTATTGGAAATGACCATTATCCGACCTACACCTACCTCGCTTACATATGTTCTATAATTACTTATATGTAGAAAGGACTTTCTACGTGTTATACCAACCAGCCATTAGACCACACATAAGATCTCGTATCGGTTGGCACATTAGCGAGGACTGCACTCATACCGATCATCAGACTATTTGCTTCACAATAACCCGCAGATTACAACTGTTCTGTGCGAATCAAATCAATTTAAATTCCGATACCACGGACTCAAACTTGGGAATTATTAATTTAAAACTAATTCAACGATATAAAAATGTATTTAAAATTTTCCAATTCAATCTATAAGGCGTATTTCAAATTATTCACGTTACGAGGTTGACTGTTCGATAGTTTCTAAGCGAATGCTATCCGCGTACAAAATTTTCCATCTATTCTGACACATCGAATATATTCTTTGTTCCCGAATACATAATAAATTGACCGTTCAATGCGTTTTGGCGGAATGTTAATATTTATAACGATACTAAGCCATCTGGTAACAAATTTTGGAACAGACGATCAATTACATTTGACAATAGTCTCTTAATTTTAGGTTATGGCTGTGTTGACATAATAGTTTGTTTACATTCTGCTTCGTTCATTCGGTACAGTACGAGTGGTGTAATTGCAGGTCAACATTACAATCAGATCAGATAAGTATTAATGTAATATTCTCTAGAGTATGATTCTTTGTGCCTCTTTTCATCCGTTTCAGCGCGTCGAGTCCATCCTTCTCGGCAGAGAGAGTAATGACGAGTCCTAATGGAAAGGATGGATAAGGATGCGGAAATTCTCGTGGTTGCAGTGGTTATAGTTCCGACGGATATTTGCTGTTTTGGATGTATCTGCAACGAAGCTAGTTAGTGTCAGGTAAATATTGATGTTATTGATACTTTGTAATGTTTATATTCAGGTCTTCGATGGGTCCTGAACAACAACAGAGGAATAACGCGAGTAGAAAAACAAAAGAAGCTGTTTGGTCAACCAAAAACTTCTATGAAGAAAATTTCACTGAGGTTTTACACCATCAACCTGATTGCAGATTGAGAAGCAAGTAACCGAAGCATGCAACGTTTCGATGCCACGAAGAAAGTTTTCTTTTAGGCCAAAGCCAAACTACTACTGGAACTGCGAACTAAGTGCCTTGGAGCACTATGACTACGCCTGCGGGCGAGGGGAAGATCTCAACTTGCCGATTTGGTAGTATCACACAGAATAAAGGGCATAAGCTTCAAACAGGCAGAAGAAATAACTTTAGACAATTCTACGAGATAAATAGATAAATTGGAGATAGGCCGTGGACTGGCCCACTAGCATTACGACCTGCTGGTATATTGTGCTGTAGCCCTATTACTGCTTACAGGACTAGGCATGCCGATCAAACTTTGCCGTACTAATGAAGTTACTTATAAAACTTTAATTGGGAGTGCAGAAACTTTATCTGGTTCAAAAAAAGGAAATCCAAAACATTCCATGCGGAACCGGGCGAGAGCCTCACATTTGCAGAGAATATGCTGTGAAGTCTCGTCTTTTTCCAAAAACGACAGGTTGAATTTGGGGCCTAACCCAACGTTGCTTAATGATGTCTCACATATGAGTGACCTGAAAGATGTCCGTAAATGTTTTTGACCTTAAGTCGACTCATACTGAACATCGTTTTTAAGAGTATCCAGGAATAAACAGCTTTTCTTGTCTCAGACCCGGAAGGCCGGCCCAGTACGCTGCGGCCTCGGTTCTCTCCCATACTCTAGTACATCTTTTTACGTTGCACAGGGGAATCCCACAGATCGGCTATGGTACCAGATTAACGCAGAGAAGGAGTGATAGAAAACTAATTTCCTCTTCCAAATATTTCGATGGCATTCTGGCTTTAATACTCTCACTGCCCCAAAGTTCCTGTTCTGGACTAAGCTTGATGTTGCAGTTGCTTACACCATATCTTGCAGATGCTATTCTTGCTTCTGCCAAGAAATGGATGTGCATGGCAGGCAAATCCGTCAAGACCTTAGGCATGTCCGAATAACCTGCCAGACTGTTGACATCCTTGGGGAACTGCTTATTGACTGGTAATGTCAAAGAAAAGCCTCCAAAAGTTACCCCAATTGACATGTCCACAGCAGGATAAAATCATCAGACTTCTATTCTCATAACGGGAGATCGTAAACGATCAACACGACATGGGCTCGGATGGCATTGGCATGCATTCTATAACCGAGACTGAGTTTCATACGATTAGATAAGATAATAATCGGAGACAACAAAACGCCAGGTTTAGATTGTATGGTAGTGCTAGTGTAACGTTACCCACCAAAAAATGGAAGGCTTATTTAAGGCTTATTCCCATACACTGCATCCCTTACAAGGTAAGGGAAGCTATTGCTAGGGAATTTAAGTTTAAAGAGAAATCACCTGACTGATATCTTACCGCTACATGGGCCATGTCATTGGCACTAAGGTTTAGGGGAAAGAGAGAGAGACAGAGAGAGAAGTCATTTTTATGCCTTAAAATAGGGATTACTAAATGGTAATAAATATGAATAAAAAAGCGCGTTAACAATACTTTGTTAATGTTAAATCATGTTTACATAAGCATTTCATTAAGGTTTATGTGAAAGTTATTTACTATGTAATCAAATCAAATCAAGTTTTTAATCTTACGTGATAAACATCCAACGCCATGACGGGATTCGAACTCGGGGCTAACCGCATGATGAGATACCAGACCTACGCCTCAACTCACTGAGCTACCGGCTTCTCCAATATTGCGACGCAAAATTTCACCATATTTCCTACGGTGGCGCAATTACGATTTCAGTTACAATAATGATTACATAAGCTTTAATATTATCTATATGTAAGCATTATAAAACTGCAATTTCACACAGTTTAGCCAATCCTTATGTTAATGATTATGGAAGCGTTACTATAATCTTCATCCACGCATTTGCGTAAAATTAAATTAAGCGTTGGCTTATATAAAGAGAGAGAGACAGAGTAGGCTGGCATTATTTTAAACTTTTAAATAAGGGGTAGACGGAAGTTTATTTCTTATTTACACCTTACAGTAAGTAAACCTGATCATAAATCAAAGTAAGGCTGAGTTCAGCGTTAGTATAAGACTACACAAAGAGCATGGTAAAGTAGGCCTGACAACAAATTATTATAAGGCTTTCATAAAAATTATTATAAGGTCTAAACTACAATTGGCTCCTTACCTATTCCTTAAACCTGACAAGCCTGACCAAATTTTTTGCTGGGTGCGCTAGCACGCCCACTTCTTAGTACTGCATATACACTCCGCGACACTTGAATAGGACACTGTAAAAAGTATTATTCAAAGTCTTTTATCGTCCAAAAAAATGCGAACAATCTTTTACTCATATTTTTAAAAGAGAGTTTATTAAAGCCTACAAAAAATAAATTAAAACTAATTGCAATATATTTAAGTGAGTATTTTTTCTTAGATTATTTATTTTTAAAATCGTGAGAATTGTAAGAGAAAAATGCGACACTTGAATAGAACACTTCTTAAAAAAATATCGTATGATACAAAACAGCTATGTATGTATTTTTTTTTGCTTAGATTTGAGTTAAAATTTTTTTTTTATAATGTGTTAAACCACCTTTGTGTAGAAGTGCTTTATAAACTCTATTGGGAGGGAGCCATAGAGTTTTTTAATATACTTCAGTGAAATGATCGACCATGCCTTTTTAATAGCCTCAATCAGTTAATTTTTGTCCGAATACTCCTTTGTTGGGCCATATACCCTTCGAGCGAGCCATCCCCAAACGTTCTCAATAATATTCAAGTCCGATAAATAAGGTGGTCAATCCAAAAGATTGACATTCTGGCTTCTTATTCACGACTTAATTACCCGGCGTTGTGAATCGGGGCATTGTCGTGCTTGAACGTCCATTTTAAATCAGGGTCGGATCTAGAAATCGAGTTTGGAGGGGGCCCGACTTTGTTTGTTCCATATAGAACTAAGGGTGTATCCACACTTATTCAATTTTCGGTCTATTGAAATTGCAGACACATTCCTTATTGCAATAATGAACGTACAAAACCTTAAACTAATATTAGGTTAGATACAAGGGCTGATGGGCTTACCACAGAACACGTGGACTGCAATAGGATTCGCTCTGTTACCTCCAGGTCACCCGACAAACAAAATCATTGAATCGGGTAGAACTCCCATTAAATCAGTGGAGTTCGTCACCATTAGGTAAGTCATCCACTTCATGCATATTTGGTAGTTAATATCAAGAAGTAGCAGGTTAAACAGGACGTTAAAAGCAATAGGAGAAGTAGTTCGGACTCGGACCAGTCCACCAAACAACTACCCCAAGAATAAATCAAGCAGCTCCAAAGAAATTTCGCCATATTAGCAAAAGGCTTGTCCCTTGCAACACTGGAGGCTCGAAGTTGGAAGCATCCTATAATTGTGGAGAGAACAAGCTCCTTTTTGTTTGGATTAACATTTACGACCTATCAGCCCAAATGGTTTGTTGTGTGACAGGATATTCTACAATACTTCACTGAGAATACCAGGAAATGTATCAGATATGGCATTAGCAATGTCATTCACACAAGCATACCTTGCAGATCGACACTTTCTAATTTTAAAGCAGTCCAATCTGCGTTCTCGAGAAAGGAAGATAGAACTCCTCCTTGCAGGGTATCCCTGCTCACAAATCTTTATTCAGACAATGCTCCCAGACAAGTGTATTAATAACCACTACCATGAGCTTTATCAAAGTCAAAGAGGAATGCGGAGCGCGAAAACAACATCCTGGCCGGATGTTTTTGTATTCTACCATTTTTATAAATCATTTTTAAGTATTTCCTAGAATATTTCAAGACCAAGGCCTATATACTAAACATTTTGGAGAAGGCCCGGGCCCCCATAGCCTCCCTCTAGATCCGTCACTATTTCAAATTTCCAAAAATGTTGCTGAAGACCGTAAAAGCCTCTTGGAGCACGCCCTAATAACACTGTGCGTTCATGGTCGACGTTTAAAACTACAGCTGTGCAACTGTATTGTGGTGAAAAGCAATTTCATCAGGGCAAAGTGATTAACCTGACGTCGGTACGTCGCCGTCCTTATGTGCCCTGAAAGTGATATTTCAGAGAATCCGAAGGAGTGATGTCCAAACTCGACATCGCCACCATTGCGAAATTCAAAACACTACTTTAAATTTGAGCACCTTTTTTGCAGAAATTATAGATAAAAATTATAAAATTATATAATTATAATATCATATAATTATAATATAATGTAATTATAAAAAAAATACTTAAACTACCGGTAAAAAAAATGTTGGTAAGCTTCAAGCAAATTATATGTTAACCAAATTAAGTGCCACATTAACGAGTAACGTTGCGAAGAATCGACACTAAATTTTTGCAACGTTCTGTTAGTCGTTAATGGGACAGCTAATTTGGTTAATAGCCAATTTAGTTAAGGTTTAATTTTGTTGAGAGAGCTGGCTAATTAGGAAAGCTGTTCTTGTGAGAAGCTGAAACTGGCAAACTCTTAACCTCCTATCTGTGATTTCTTGTTGTTAGCAGCAAAATTATTAGTTGCTATACAAAGTAGCAGATATTCTTATATGTAGCAGTCTAAACTCATCTGGCGTGTCACTTCAAAAGAGTCGTCGATTTCATTGACTCCATCGTTGTCTCCACAAGTTGGACGAATGACGTAATTGAACACTGCAAATTAAATGAAGTGTTCCCAAAGTACGAGTATGTACAGCAAAATCAATTATAACTTGTCCAATAGTTGCGTATATTGAATTGAAGTTAAAAATAATTCCTTGAATCGACCACCTGAAAGGATTTCACAATTTGGTTCGATTGGAAGACGGAAGCGATGCTTTTGTTGAAGTGTATATTTTTTTTTGTATTTAGAAGGCTCTAGCTGTACAAAATCAAGAAATTGGGATAAAATGAGATTAACGCGATTTTCTGATAACGAAACACAGATTTAATTTTTGAAAGAAAATTGGCAAGTAATGGATGTAAAAAATTAAAAATGTTTGAAAAATGTCACCAACGTTTTGACAACTATTCTGAATTTCGTATTTTAGTGTAAACTATTAGCTTCAATACGATATTCGCGTAACTGCTTAGTTATTGCGTAAAGTGAGGTCGGGGTCTTTCAAAAATTAAAAAACTTGTAGCAGCCGGAACATATCATATCTGTAAGAGCTATCCATTGGGAGAGGTTTAGTTTTAAATTGAAAATGAATTCGATTAGGAAAACCAAGGTGTATGTTAATTGCCTTGACCACTCCATGAGCATGGGCTCGTCAACATTTCTTGCATTACTGCTTGTTGACATTTTGACAGCATATTTTTTTCGGGTTGTGCGATTGTTAGCATGCCTTACCCGCGCCGTCTTTAAACTGGCAAGCCCAAAGCGCTGTGAGAGTTTACAGGCAGCTTTTAATATCGCGCAGAGGATTGAACCTTTGTCTCTCTAGATGAAGCATACTAGAGCGGTGACCGAGACCACACGGTCGCCTTTGATGACGTACTCATCAAAGGTGTGATGAGTTAAATTTGTATGTTTCTGACAGTTTCAGAGCAAGTGAACTGGCCAGATCGATTACTTTGGCCGCAAGTGTTAGCCTTGTATTACTAGGCATATTGGTATTTTATTTACTCAAGAGCGAAGGATCGTATCACGCAATCATTTTATCGAAAAGGTTGTTAATACAAGAATTGTTATGCATATATGTAATTTGTTAGTGGGGACAATATTTTTTGGACGGGCATATTGCACTACTTGCCCTCCCACGAAAATATTGGAGGGGCAGCTACACTTGCTGACTGGCTCCGGCGTCCTTGCATATAGAGGACGTTGTCCTGGTAATTCGGCAGGAGCAATAAATTCTTGAAGGGAGCAGCAAATTAGAAAATAATTGTAAATCTCTTTATACTTTCAATTTGAATTAGATATGTGCCAGTAGCGATAATACCGTGCTGTCTAAATGTAATGTTCTTCCCTCATATAATCCGCAATCCTGGCAAATCGTCAGGAGTAATAAATTACGGAATAAAACAAATAATTAGAATTTAATGTGTTTTTTTTTTAATTACTGTCTATCAGGGTGGTTGATGGACGTGCAAATATTTCGAAGATTTGCACCAAATTACAGGTTACAGTAAGGTTTTCAAACGAGGCATTCCACTGTAGGCAGATAAATATGTATGCTGTGTGATGATTACGCTGTGGTGAAATTGGATGCCAACAACCCTTTTGAACTTCACCACTTGAATATTTTGGGTATTTGTTCTTTGAAAACTTTTTTTTTTTGAATGGTACGCTTTAACCTTCATTTCCTCCTTGTGTGAAAAATCACACAAATACGTTTTAGTTTTTACTTTTTTTCAACATTTTTTTAACCGATATCCATAAAACTTCTTGACAATTCCTGCCGCATCAATTTAGCCTAGAAAACGTGTCACCCGATGCAAAAATATTTGCTGACATCGATATATTTGAAAACTTACGTTGTATATCCTCATGTGTGATAAGTCACACGTAGGAAAAGGAAATATCCATGTATTTTGGCATTTTTGAAGGGAGAACGGGCATTCGTTTGTCATTGTTTCGTTGGAAAAGTTGGGTTTAGTTCTGTTTAGTAAAAGTTCTGAAAATATATAAATAAAGTATAACATGGCCAGACTGAAATATCTCACCGACGAAGAGCTGGAAGCAATTTTGAATGCTTCTGATGGTGAGGAAGATGATGATTTTTCCGTTAGCGATGAAGATTTTTCGCCGGGAGAAAATTTTGAATTGATCAGAAGTGAAAGTGATACTGATTTCGAGCCAATAGAAGAAGAAGAACAAGTCCAAACAATATCAATCGAATCAGTAGATGAAATTACCGATCCATTGTTCATTTCAAAAGACGGTACAGTATGGAAATCACAACCAGTGCAAGATCGGACGGGAAGACTACGGAACGAAAATGTTATCAATTTGTGTCCAGGCACAACTAGATATGCAAGAACACGTAGTTATCAAAACTACAAAGATGCGTTTCTTTTGTTTTTCCGTCCACCAATTGAGAATGTCATTATGAAATGGCCAAATGAATATGCAAAAGCGCAATGTGGTGATAAATATATCGAAATGGATTCAAATTTGTTGCATGCATATGCATATAGTATATCGCGACCGGTAGCGCAGTGTGGTGAGGTATCAGTCTCATGTTTGACTACCGGCGTTTCAGGTTCGAATCGAATCCCGTCCACGACGACATTCGTGGCCATGGATGTGCAGGAGATGCACGCTGGCAACTGCATTTACCGAAACCAGTTTATGGCAACGAAACGTCAACTGGGCCACATGGAACAGTTGACGCGCTATGCCGGGGTTAGGGCGATTGAGTAGTATTAGCAGTTCTTATTTTGGCCGGAGTCTATATAGGTAGGTTTTTTGTTCGTTTTTTCGTCATGTTTGAAATAAATCTATTGTCTTGCTTACTATAAATTTTTTAGATCAAAAAATGAAACAATGGTTGATCTGTTCGATGGTGAATATGGGCGTCCCATCTTCAGAGCGATAATGTCGAAAAAACTTTTGAGTACTTGAACCAAGTCATTCGGTTTGATGATGTTATGAGCCGACGTCTGCAAAACTCGACCGACAAATTTGCTTCAATCCGCGAAATGTTTGATAAATGGTCCGAACTTTTAGCTGATTATTTCAACCCATCTGAATGCGTTACAATTGATGAGCAATTACTTGGTTTCCGTGGAAGGTGCAAGTTTCGCCAATACATGCCTTCTAAGCCTGAGAGATATGGTATAAATTTTGGCTGTTGGTTTACTCTGAAACTTGTTATGTACGGAAAATACAACCGTATTTAGGAAAGCCAGTTGGGTGTCCAGCTGAAAAAAATCAGGGTGAACGTGTAGTTCTGGATTTAGTTCGTTGGCTGAAGGGTCATAACATAACAATGGATATTTTTATACTCTAGATGAAATCTGAGAGTATTATAAGTTTGCCACAAAGTTTGTAACGCTAAGAAATAAGGCTCGCAGAAAAAAATGAATGATACAGAAGTTCATATTATCACTCGAATATCTCAAAACCGGATGTCCGTCTGTCCGTCTGTCCGTCCGTCCGTCCGTGACCTCTCTAGCTCGAGAACGCGTTGAGCTATGAAGTTCAAATTTTGCACACGTTATTTTTGACAAAAAATGAAGGCTAAGTTCGTGAACGGGCTAAATCGCTCCACCCCTTCTACCCCCTCCCATACAAAATGACACATTTTTGAAAATTTACAATAATCAGATTTTCTCAGAAACTATAAAACATATTGCTTTGAAATTTTTAATATATCACTTTTATGATAATTGTAACCTATGTTATAAAACTTATTGTAATCCTCACCCTCCTTCTACCCCCTCCCATACAAACTGCACTATTTCATGAAATACGTTAAGCCAATTTACTCAGTACGTATACAATTTATCGAGCTGAAATTTTGTACTTAACACTTAATTAACAATATCAGTTAGATTCAAAAAAATTAATCGATTACCCTTACTCCGTCTACCCCCTCCCATACAAAATGACACATTTTTGATAATTTACATAATCAGATTTTCTCAGAAACTATAAAACATCTTGCTTTGAAATTTTGAATATATCACTTTTATGATAATTGTAACCTACATTATAAAATTTATTGTAATCCTCACCCTCCTTCTACCCCCTCCCATACAAACTGCACTATTTCATGAAATACGTTAAGCCAATTTACTCATTACCTATACAATTTATCGGGCTGAAATTTTGTACTTAACACTTAATTAACAATATCAGTTAGATTTAAAAAAAGTAATCGATTACCCTTACTCCGTCTACCCCCTCCCATACAAAATGACACATTTTTGATAATTTACATAATCAGATTTTCTCAGAAACTATAAAACATCTTGCTTTGAAATTTTGAATATATCACTTTTATGATAATTGTAACCTACATTATAAAATTTATTGTAATCCTCACCCTCCTTCTACCCCCTCCCATACAAACTGCACTATTTCATGAAATACGTTAAGCCTATTTACTCAGTACGTATACAATTTATCGGGCTGAAATTTTGTACTTAACACTTAATTAACAATATCAGTTAGATTCAAAAAAAATAGTCGATTACCCTTACTCCGTCTACCCCCTCCTATACAATATCCGAGATTGCAACCAAAATTATTTATTGGCTTTAACCAGGTTCAAATTCATCTAGAGTATTGCATGATTGGGGTTTACCCCAATCGTAGTTCTTTCATGTTTTTTTTTTCATTTTACGGTCTCGGTCAAAAGTTGCTGTCTCTTCTCAAGAATGCTCACCAACAATATTGGAAATTCCTCGAAAGAGAAATAAGACTATTCCACCGAATTTCTATGGAAAGGCCAGATGTCACATTTGTTACAGCGAGAAATCTAAAAGTAAGAACAATAACATATGAAACTATGTGCAGTTTCTGCTAGAAAGGTGTTTGTAAACGAACTAATAACCGAAATGTTTGCGTAAATTGTGTGACAGATAAACTAACTTGATGAATAATATACATTTGATCTAAAAAAAATATTATTTTTACAAAAAAATCTGTTAATATATATGGAAATCCCATATGTGTGAAAATTCACACACTAGGGTAGACAATGTAAGTATTTTTGAGGAGGAAATGAAGGTTAAAAAGGTTCTTCTCGCATTATAATGGTAGTTTTTTTAGTCGTCTGTTGACATGTACACTATGAATTTCCTTCATGACCTGACATAGTAGAAAAAAAGTTCTGCAAATGGTAACACAATAAATCCTAGCATGAACTCTGGTAGCAACCTGCTTCTTGTGGGAGTGTTAATTAGCGGAATGCTATTTCGCTTGTGTGAACAAATTTCTTCGCCAATAGATTATCAACGTTCGCAATAGAAGCCAATATAATTTGTGCCTTTCGGCTATAACAGCACCAGCTTCAACTGCACTACCAGTAAAGCAGCAGCCAATGCCATTAGCATTTAACGTAAAGTTTCAAAAGTTATGTCCAATAGACTGTTTGTGGCGTGGAGGCACCAACTTGGTATGAATGTAATTTACACCTGGTCATACAATCCGCAATCGTGTCATGGGACTGAGCTCTTGTAAAAGATAATCGGTAAATCGAGTTAACAGAGCAGAAAATTTCAACACGAGACATGTCCGAAGTGATTAACAACACGTCCACTTTTGTTTAGCGATGTTTGATACTATCGTCGTCCATAACTGGAAGTTTAATTTGAACCTTAACGAAAATTATGGATCCTTCTGTTGATGACTTCTGCTCAGATATACCAGGGCCTTTTTAGTGATGACATTTTGACTTAGTTTGTTTCAAATCACAGAAATAAATGATTAGGAAAATCAGCTAATATAAGGAGCCTCACCTAAAAAGAATCTATTTTCAGCCTCCTAATTCAATTAGGCAATTTGTCTAATACAGATTAATTGAACTATTTCAAAAAGTAGATAATTCAACCAATATTATTAGGTGAGATTTAATTCTTAGTATAATTGGCTAATTTAATTTAGTCGTAATGGCGAAATTAATAGGCAAAAGCTCGATTGCAAATGGTTAAATTACCAATTTTTTTTAATTATTGCTATTTTATTCTGATTGTTTATAGGCAAAAAGGAATTGAATTCAACTTCATTGAATCAAATATAATGTTTCAGTAATACAGTAGAACCCCGCTTAACCGAACTTCGCTCAACCGGAAACCGCTTTATTCGAAAGGAGCGACTAGATGTTTTTTTTTTAATTTCGAACTCAGAAAATGTATACACGGTAACGCGATATAACTGCTCGTAAGCATTATAACACAAAAATTCAGAAAAAATATCAGATTACTTTAAAGAATAATTAACACATGTATCCAAACATTCATCTTGTATTCAACTGCTTGTCGTACGAAGTGTTTTATTGACCTTTTCATTGCAGTTAGCTGTTACCACGGATTGACCGGAATTCCCATTATCCGAAATGACACCAGCTCCCTTTATTTCGGTTAATCGAGGTTCTACTGTATAAATTTTAGGGAGTAAAATAGAGATTCATCCTTGGTTTTCTTTGGTTTTGGTAAACATGACAGTTGCGCCTAATTGGGCTATTTACACCAAAGCGTCTCAGGTCAATAAGGCAATTACATAATCAGTATAGTTCAGTGAACTCTGGCATGTCATGAATTTACAAGATAGTCAAGGAAATATGAAGAACTTGTTGTTCCTTCGTCAGAAATATATGGTACTATCCATCTCGTTTTGAAATATCTCTCTGAAAAATAAATAATAATAGGGGTACCGGTTAATTCGTGCGGTTTTCTAACAGAAAATTGAAGCTTTATTGTGAAAAAATGGTTACAAATTCAAAGTATTGTCCATCGCGAGCTATAACTTTTTCCCATTTTTCTGGCAATTCACGAATACCCTTTCTGAAAAATTCGGCCGGCTTCTCCGCTATCCACGAATCGATCCAATTTTTGACTTCTTCATAATTGGAGAAGTGCTGGTCAGCCAGACCATGTTGCATTGATCGGAAGCGATAGTAATCGGACTATACGGCGGGTGGGGTAGGACATCCCATTTGAGTGTTTCAAGGTAGGTTTTGACGACCTGTGCAACATGTGGCCGAGCATTGTCATGTTGCAAAATTACCTTGTCGTGCCTTTGTTCATATTCCGGCCATTTTTCGCGCAGTGCTCGGCTCAAACGCATCAATTGTCGTCGGTCGATTTCCCCTGTGATCGTTTCATTCGGTTGCAACAGCTCATAATAGTTTACTTTATGTATTATTGTTCTTGCAAATGTACAAGTGCGAATCATTTCAATTTAAATTGGAATTGTTTGTGACACTTGGTTTCATTCTGCACACCAACTTAGTATGCGTCTGTAGCTTAGCTCGGTAACGCACCGGGCATTTTTTGCTACTCGAAACACGGTCTCTGCGGTTCGCGCCCCGCAACAGGACCTGATGAGTGCTACTATCCATACAAAACCACTAAGCTCGGAGAAATTAATTCAGAGGGAATTTGAGAATAAAAAATAGTTGGTCCCGTTGCGGGGCACGAACCGCAGAGACCGTGTTTCGAGTAGCAAAAAATGCCCGGTGCGTTACCGAGCTAAGCTACAGACGCATACTAAGTTGGTGTGCAGAATGAAACCAAGTGTCACAAACAATTCCAATTTAAGCTCATAATAGATTACACCCAGCTGGTCCCACCAAATACACAGCATATCCTTCAGGCCATGAATATTTTGAACGGCCGTCGATGATGATGCATGGCCGGAGTATCCATACGTTGTCCGACGTTTTGGATTATCGTAATGGACCCACTTTTTATCGCCAGTGGCAATTCGATGCAAAAAATTTTTTCTTTTGTGCCGTTGAAGCAGTTGTTCACACGTGAAAAATCGGCGTTCGACGTCTCTTGCCTTCAATTCATACGGCACCCAATGGCCTACCTTCCGGATCATTCCCATTGCTTTTAGGCGATCGGAAATGGTTTGTTGAGCGACGCCAAGTGATTTTGCAAGTTCTTCTTGCGTTTGGGATGGATCTTGGTCGAACAATGTCTCCAATTCGTGATCTTCAAACTTTTTTAGCTGTCCGGGCCGTTCATCGTCCTCCAAGTCAAAATTCAATGTCAATGCACACCATACACTTCCACCAAAATACGATGACTTTCGGCAGCCTTTTTCTTCATATTGAAGTAATGAAAAAGTACTCGCCGCAAAAACACTTTATTCGGCACAAAATTCGACATTTTCAGAGTAAAAAAAAGTATTGTTGTTTACGCTTCAGCTAAATGACACATACTGATTCTGAAACTATATGACAGTAGCTTTCCAACACATATTTGGAAAGATGAATCACTGGAATAAAAATGAAGTTACGCCATCTGTTAGAAAACCGCACGAATTAACCGGTACCCCTTAAACACCCCAATTTTGGAATAGTCTCAACTATTAGTGTTGCAACTCCCTAGGAAAAAACGTGAAATTTAGTAGTAGCATTCCTCTGGTGTCAGCATTCATCCTCTGGATGACGTATTCTAGTGCTAGGTTGAAGAGTATCGGAGCCAGATCAGAAATATGTAGGTACTCCATTTTCTTCAAATTCACCTTTCAGTATTGTGTTCTATATGCTATCTTTGCTTATTCTGTTCTTTACTGTTCTGGTACACGGAAACGCGGCTATTATTTATGATTGATATGAACCTCGGTAGGTTTCTTGCCTATGATGTTGTTAATCCGTTTGTTTTTCCAACAAAATCTTTAAAAAGTTCATCATATATGTATGTGGCTGATTTACTAAGTGTTCATACCGTGACTGCTGCTATTAGGAACTCTTAAAGCACTTTAGCATACTGCATATAACTACTATGTTACTAAATGATCTTACAACGTTCGTGTTCAAACAAGTCAAGAATTGGCTTACAGTCATATCCAAACCTCTGAATCATCAGAATATAACAATTCTTCTCTCCCCCCCCCCCCATAAATTACCATAATTTTCCAATGTCCACTATTCTCAGTGCTAATACTAGGTAGTCTTTCCTTTCTAAATATAATCTGCAGAAATTACAGCAATTTGAATAAGAGATGTTCCTATAAATTACGTGTAAATAGGAGTTCTAATGGGTAGAATATTTTATGAAGCATCTGAAGGAGAAAGCAAATATCGCTTCAGTGTTACACCATGTTCTTTGACAGCACCGCAATAATTTTGAACTTTCACAGAATTTCCGATTAGCTATAATATATTCTTCATTATGAATATATTTCAGAGACGTTCTTTGCCTGGTTTGAATGAAAACCGACATAAACTTTAGGATTATTCATGCAGTCAGTTGCTTTTTTCATTCAATTTTTAAGGACCAATTAGTAGCGAACATACTACTCGTATACTTCCAAATTGCATAACAAAGGATGCGAAGTTTTAGGGCGTTCCCATAAGGTCGAAAAGAAACGACGAAAAAATTCCCTTGTCGAAGATTTGAGACAGTGGCGCAAGGGGACTGAAGCCCCTCCCAGGGACAAACAAAACAGTAACTAAATACTAAAATTGCATGCTCTATCTGAAACAGAGGTTAAATATCTGCATGAATTTATAGTAGTCAACTTTTGAAGTGACCCACCTAATATACCTTCAGTTTTTGGCCCGTCCTATATAAAAATATAATGAACGATGCATGCTGTTTGTTCGTTAGTTTGTTAGTTCGTTTGTCCCGACACTTCCCGTATTCTGATCACAACCAAATTTGGTACATATGTAGGCTCCTTCTGTGACCCTCAGCAAAAATAGGGGACCGCAATTTTTATAATCGATTGGAATAATAACTCTTTTCAAAGATCGCTACTCCAGGTATTTCCCAAGATCCGATTTCAAAGTTACCACGTAGCTTCATTGGATTATTATAAGTACCACACGGTTATATTATGGTCCTGCTGCAGGTGTGCGTAAGGGCAAAAGGAATTTCTTAATCGTGAAATGAAACAGAAATAAAACCTGGTAGAAATGGGTATCTCCTGATTCGGAGTGACCAACGCATCGGTACTGTTGAAAGTATTTTGAGTCCTTTGGTCAGGATTGATCCCATTTTAAGTCCAATGATGAGGAAAAAAGAACATTCTTGGCAATGTAGTTATATCTTGGGGCGACCAGCTGCTCAGGGTATAGAGGCATCAGTCTCATGTCTGACTACCGGCGTTTCGAGTTCGAATCCCATCCACGACGACTTTCGTGGCCATGATTGTTTGTGTTGTCTTCCCCCTGTAGTGCGGGCCTAATCATATGCCACAGCATCTCCCAACTCGTCGCAGGTAGGTAGGTAAATAGGGGAGCACGAGGTGCATACTGACAACTGCATTCTCCGAAACTAGTTATGCCAACGAAACGTCAACTGGGTCACATGGAACAGTTGACGCGCTATGCCCTACAAGAGGTTAGGGCAATTGGCAATATGGGTATCATATGACTGGGGATAATGAGTGATGAATTAATGCGCTAGACTACAGTTGAAGGCATTTAGAGTCCTTTGGTTAAGGCTGATGCTATTTTGAGTCCATCCATGGAACATTATTAGCGAAGGTAAGATGCGTATCATATGACTCAGCGTGTTGATGCGAATACACTAGACTACTTTTGAAGGCATTTGGTTTGGGAAAAGGACACTCTTGGCATTGATATATGTCATAGGACTGGGGGTGTTAAGGCGAATGCACTAGACTACTGTTGATGTAATTCGGAACTCCTTGGTGTGGAAAAAGAACATTCTTGGCAGAGATGGGTATCATATGACTAAGACGAATGCACTAGACTACTGCTGGTTGCATTTTGAGTTCTTTGGTGAGTAAAAACGGACATTATTGGCAATGAAGTGATATCTATCTAGATGGGTATCATATGAGTGGGAGTGTTGAGGCGAATGCACTCGAGGGCATTTTCAGTCCTTTAGTGCGAAACAAATGGACATTCTTGGCAATGAGGTGATATCTAGACAGAATGGTTTTCATTTGACAGAGGATCATGCGGCAAATGCAAGAATCTACTAATGAAGGCATCTGATGAGCCCTTTCGTTAGGAAAACTACAACTTCTTAGGCATGAATTGAAACAGACACCAAACCTAGCTAACATCTGTAATGGATGGAGGGGTATCACTTAAGGATGTGCACCTAAAGAATTAGTTCGTTGGGGGGCAACATTTTTCAAAGCAAATCATAGACAACTTGAAACCAAAGAAGAAAATGTGCAACTTTTATGAATGGTTTATTTACCTTAGGCCCGTTTTCTCAATGTGTGGCTAAACTGTCAGTTAGCTATTCGGGATACTAAATTTAACCTTAGCGCATGCAACGCTCAAAATATGATAATGCAGTCCACAGCGCAACTAATGCAGCAGAAAGTCAGCGATTTTCTTGACGAAATTCTGCCACCTCTTCAATTCTATTTTACGTCTGTGAAACCTCTCAGCATTATTTTGCGGCTGAGTTGGTTTCAGATCCGTTTCCTTCGAATGAATATCCAGAACTCTGTTCCTTGTGACCAGTTAATTATCTCATTTGAATGCGCAAACGTAAACAGTTCTAGCTGTCAAAATCTCAGCAGTCCGTATCAGCTGTTTGTTTATTGTCCGATAAATTCTTAACCGGAAGATGAGTGCCGTGCGTGAGACGAATATCATTCTCGTCTAACGATGAATTGCATTGTCTATGGGGGTCTTATATCCACGTCCATTGTGCCTGGCGGACACAGCCAATCCGTGAGAAAAGAAAGCAGACCTCGATACGCTCCCTACGAGGCTGTAGACCTGTCAAAGAACAACGAGAACAAGAAAAATTTGAAAAATAGCCATTTTATAATTATCATATCTCAAGTGTTTTTTCTTGTATCGGAATCAAATTGGAAGCACTTCGTAAGGTGACCGGAGACAATAACTAAACCAAATTTGAGCTCGAACAAGCATCGGGGGCCGGAGCTACAGAAAACCCGTACTTGTTGTGTCGTGTATAAACATAGTCTTGGTAACTTTTCCATTTTTGTTTTTTTTTTTTCGTTTTTTTCGTTTTTCTTTGGCGGGGCTCCCGCGTCCCTAGATCTACGCCACTACAGCAGCTTGTAAAGTTGCGAAATTTAATGCGCCGAAGAGAAGTGCGATCTTTTGTATACTAGGATTTTCACCCTATTGCGCTTATGAACAAATTCTCGTCGAAATAAAATGAAAGTTCATTTGGTATGTTATTTCAGTTCCTTTCGCGGCGAAGACAATACTAAGTATAACACTTAAACATTGACATAGTGAAATTGCCCATGGTTGGTAACGAGCACCCTAAACTTGATGATACTTCCGGGTTAAAATTGCACTTTGGACTTACTGTACATTTCACAACCGGATAGGTGTCATTTATTTTAATAGATTTTGTGGTTTCAGAAAATTGATTTTTTAAAGTCTTTTCGTCATTTACGTACATCACAAAATTCGATTACTTCGCACAGATGAAGAAAAACTGATAACCTATTTTTGTGGCGTTTTTTTTTACAAAAAAAAAAAAAATTATGTAATTTTGTAACGCTCCGATTTTTTCCAAATGTCCATTAACAAAAATTATTTACTACAACTAGAGGGTTAATTGGAACTCTTAATGACTCCGCACAAACCTTTTAACTACATCGTACAAATATGAACAACATTTTTCATTTAAACGACATTTTAATAAAAACGGATTATTTACTATACTCACACAAAACTTAATCCCCATGAAACATTTCCATGCGTACAGTATTGAGGTTTGCATCTTCACAGCAGTCCCGACCACTTGACGGTAATTTTCCAGTTGCAGAAAATGCAATTACGCTACAAAGCCAAGTAGATAAACATTTAAAATGAAATAAAAACGACATTAAGTCGAGGATTTTGCATTTATCTCGCATCTCATCTTTACGCCGATTGGGGCTGTACGAGTATCTTTCTTTCGTAGGTTACTTTTGAGCAAAAAACGGAGAATCTGGTCGCTACAGCAAAAGTAAATTGTCTTCGAGTAAAAACTGAACGCTCGCGTAAACTTTTCATGTACGCGATGTGACTGTAATACATAGGTATCTTATTTTTATAGTATCTGCCGCCTTACAATTACCACGCTAGGAATACTGCAGATATTGTATCCTATGCATTGCTGTCAAACTGTGAGAACACAACATTCAACAGAGGAAACGTTTCTGGATAGTACTCATCTAGCATAAATTTTAAAATTAGAACATTTCCCGGTATTTCCTTAATCTTCAGAGAGTATTGTAGAAAGATAGAGAAATATTAAAGTACAGTAGGGTGTCGATAATTCGGACGCCATAAAACCAGACCATCGATAATCCGGACTCGATTCTGACAAAACAAAGTGCATAAAATATGACAGTTTGTACATGTAATACTGTACACCCAGTACAGTATTTTCGTTTTTTTTTAATGGTTTTATTCATTCCGTCAACTTCTGTAACTAGCAGACAGAATTATTAACGATTTTAGCAAGGTTTTTTATGTTGAAGACGTCTACCTTTTTTTAGTGCATTTCGAAAATCCGTCAATCCGGATAGGGTTCAGCCCTAATTAATCCTGATTATCGGATTAATTAGGACAGGATTATTACTGTATCTGAAACTTGTCTACAAACAAGCAAACTCTGTAGTTAAAGTTTTGAACAACTTTTAATTCCAATACCAATCAATGGTAGTAACGAGTAACGGAAATATTGGTAACCCTCTTATAACACGGTAGATACGTTCCTAGAAAAAGCCGTGCGATGTGCGAACTAGAAGCTAGTACAAAATTGGGGAATGCGATCCAAGCACACTTTAAAATGAAATATTTTTGTTTTAATTCAACAATTTTATTACTAATTCAAATGGATGCAAGTCAAAAATGTAAATACGTAAATTTGTTCTTTTCATATAACTGCTAAGCGAGGGCGTTTTTTTCGGTCGATCATCTCCATCACTTTCTGAACACATTTCATCGCCAGATTGATTTCCATATTCGGTCCTCCGTAGAAAATCAGTTATTTCAGGGTTCCTTTTTAGGACAGTGGGCCACTTTCAAAAGAAGTATCTTAAGGCAGGCTGCACAGTGATAAAAACATGAAGTATCAGTGCAAGGAAACAAGGACCCAAATTCTGTTGCTAAAACCACGCCAGGCAAGCAGTTAGTAAAATTGGAAATATAGTATTAGTTTCTAAACCTCCTGCAGACATCATAAACAGTTCAAAAAGGGACCCAAGTTAAAACATTTTCTTATTCTCGATTCGAATGGAATTTTATTTTATAGATACTCATCTAAGTGTCAGTGTACAAAAAAAAACGACATTTCGCGGCAAACCGAAACATGGTTGTTCATGTGCACAAAATGTTGTAAATTAGAAATATGGAAAGCGGCGGCCGTCGTTATTAAATCCACGAATAAATGACCGTAGTCACGTCATTTGTACAATATTGATTCGGACGACATTTGATATAGAACGCTCCCCAGCGGTGCCAGATAATACGTTTTATTGTATTTTGTACTTACTTTAAGCATCTAATACGGTTTTACGATTTTAAAAGAGCTCTTGAACAGAATTTTGCGAATTTGAAAAATTTAAAATACAATTTACGATTTTTCTAGTTAGGCCCCAAAAAATTTGTATACTTCATACAAATTCAGTAAAATACAATGTATTTCGAATCATGAATTCTCTTTTGATTCTTGTGTAGGGAATATGGATTAGGTTAAATTATATGACAAATGGGCCTGTTCCAAAAAAGAGCCACAAACACTTCAACAATCAGTATACTATGTTTTTGCCCTGATTCTAGAGAGCCGAAGCCGTTCTGTTGATCCGACCTATTCTTTTCGATAAATCGACTGAGATGGCCAGTTTTATTCGGCAACTTCGAAGCATTCATTCCTCTGTAGCATCACTGACGCTTCCTTAGGATCCAGGTGAAAAAGACAGTTCTAAATTCTTTTGAAGAGCACAGCGTAACTTAACGCGTCCGCGGTTGAATCTACTCGCGTCAGCAAGTCGATTCGCACGTCCAAATTTCTTATTTTTATTTTCAGGGCAATGTTTGCAACGAAATTTTGGTTTTGCTTTTTAGCACAGATACTTTCGGCAGTTTTCTGAATCGAATACCATTTGTATCAAGACTGTGAACTTGAGTAGGGTCGATTTGCGATTTTGATGACGTCTGTCGTCGTTTTCGTAACATCGAATTTCAATTATTCCAATGTTCTGTTTTTTTTTTTACATTTACACTCACAGAAGTATCCTGAATCGAAGGGTGTCAAGTGCGTGTTTCGTGGTTTTGATGACTTCTGTTACCGCTTTAGCAACGCCCAAACGGTCTGTTTTTCTTTTCGCGGAATGTTGCCTACTTGTATTGAACCACCTGTAATTAACCATATTATGGTCTGGTAGTGCTGCTCCCCACCGGCAAATTGACGCAGCACCTGATGAGTAGTGATCTGTTGGTGGTACGAAACCAGAGGCCGAGGGTCCCATTACACCCGGACCCAGATTCGACCGCGTGGGCGTCTGATCCATCCGCCAACCATTCCATCCTTATCGACTATTTTTTTCATTCCCCATTTTTACCTCCCCTGTTTGTGTTGTCTTCCCCAGGCCTATTAATTTTTGTTCATACGTAAAGGACAGGGGCAACGAGCGGCGAAAACCCCGCCCACGTCTCCCGAACTGAGCTACAGCAAGCATAGGCCGCTGCTTAGCTCGTTGAGGGCCCAGTTTCTTCGCCAGATGGCACGGCCCGACCTTCACGGTCTCTATGCTACCTTAGGCTCCGTCCCCACGGGCATCTTCGGATGTCCACCAAACCGTCCATTACACACTCCGAGCAAAGAGCCACCATTGAGCATATGAGTTGAATTGCTTACTTTTTCATGATATTCACGTTTATTTATACACCCGTTAGGAACAAACAGCATGTTATGTATTATAACTGTTCAAATTTGTTCGCGTTTTGCAAATTCTAACTCAAACTATATAATTGGTTATTCCTTCGCGGGCCGCACAAAACTTTTTGGAGGACTGCATGCCGACAGGCTGGTTGCCGACTCCTGGGTTATTTTCGTCTGTTTGCTGGATTTTACAAGGTCATTGTGTTATTATATTATTATTATATTCTGGGGGATAGCCGAAGCAGACCACTAATGTTTGGGTCCCTTTTCGCCCCCTCCCGGTCATCAGTGGCTTCCAGATGTCGACTGATAATTGTCGACCTCTTTCTTCATCACTGAGTCCCGTGTTATTGCTAGCATTTGTTTAAGGCTGAGTTCACTCATGGCTTCCACAATTATCGTGTGCTTGCCTGTGATCCTCAACCTCGTGCTAGCCAGTGCTGGACATTCGCACACAATGTGTGCTGCCGTCTCGGCCTCCTCCAGGCATAGCCTGCAAATGTCATCTTCCCCGATTTTCATCTTGGCCAGATGAGCCTTAAAATTACCATGCCCTGTGACCAAGGCAGTTATCCAGCTTAGGGTACTCCGTTTATAACTGAGTACCTTTCTCGCTTCCCTGCCTAAAAGGCTGGTCATTGCATTCCGAGCTTGTTTGCAAGTGACTAGCTCCTGCCATCTTTGTTCATGCATGGAGTCCATCCACTCCCCAACCTTCGCTCCAATCATGCCGTTCCCAGGGCAACTCTGGGTTCTGGGCCAATGAAAGTTGCCGCAGATCCCTGTTTTGCTAGGGCATCCGCCGCCTCATTTCTTGTTGTACCTATGTGTCCTTTTACCCACATTAGCGTAACCTCATTTTTTGAGGCACACGGACACACTCTAGTACCAGTTTAGAGTTTATGTTCGTCTGCTGCATGCGTCTGATCACCGATTGGTTGTCCTGTGCAATAAGGATTTTCTTCCCCCGCACCTGACCTTCAAGCAGGTGGTCCAACGCATGCAACAAGCCAAGCATCTCTGCCTGGTATACGGACACATACTCTCCTAAACTAAGCGCACATGCTAGGTTTAGCTCTTCTGAGTAAACCCCCGCCCCCGCTTTACTGTCCATTAAAGAGCCATCAGTAAAAATGCTGATGTCATTGTACATACACTCATTGTGTATGTTACCATCTGCAATGTGAGTCTTGTGTAGTCTTTCAACTACCCATTAAGGTCATTGTAAGTCTCACTGTATGGAGATGATCAATTCTGTAGGTCTCGTTTGAATTTTAGCCTTCTTTCAAGGCATGGATCTTCATCAAAAAAATTTACCGAATTTTTTAATAGTGTGAATCCTTCCTGGAACTTTTTTAAGGTTAAGGAACTAACTTCACATATTTCATCAGAACTGCTGTCTTCCGGCTCGTTGGGATTGACAACACAGGATGCTATTTCCACTAAATCCGCTTCGCCAACTTCTTCCTCCACCAATAACTCCTGAACATACTCAGTAGCAATATCAGCAAAGCCTTCGCCTTCTATCGATCTACCAAGTTCTAATTTTCCCTGAATTTCATTTTCCGACGATTGAAGTGTATTTTCCACTGGCGATATATTTTCCAACATCCATTTAGCGTTGGTTTTTTTAGATCTACTATCGATAATGGCATGATTTCCATACATGTTTCAACGGAGAAATCTTTCCAAGCTTTCATTACATCAATTGATTTTGAATCGATTATTATAATATCTTTTGAAATGATCATCTTATGCAGTAAGTATTAAAGGTATAAATAATACCTTGATCTAGTAGTTGAATCAAATCAAGGAAGTAGTATTTGGTGGTAAAAATTTTACTTGGACGTTGGGATGACTTAAGTCCTGTGGCTGATCTGGAGCGTTACCTAGCAGTAATATCACCTTGAAATTTAGATTCTTGCGCTTTAAATACATTCCTACCTCTAGCACAAAACAATTGAAAAACCATTTTCTTAAATAATACTGTTGTCGTACAGTCTTTTGAGTTCGCTCTCCAATGCACTGGCAATGTATTCTTTTACACCATTAAGGCCTCTAGGATTTAAAGATTTACGAATGGCAATGGTTTTATCATTAGGTCCCCCAATCCATTACTGCACTAAAAGCAAATTAAGGCGACCTTTACATGCCTTAAACACGGATAAACTTTTTTCTTCCTTTGACACAAAGGTTCTCCTGGGCTTTTTTCCAACATAGTCCAGTTTCATCGGCATTAAAAACTTGATATGGTATATACCCTTGCTCTTCAATAGTTCTTCTAATTATTTCGTGATACTTCCTGGCAGCTTCATAATTAGCCGATGCTGTTTCTCCTTGAATTGGAAGGCTGTGAACTGAAAACCGGTTTTTTAAATTTCTCGAACCGATTTTTACTTGCCCGAGAGTTCGGGTTTACAGGAGTTTATTTATTTTCTTTGAGAATTTTGCAGAATTTAAGGGCCTTTTCTTTAAAAACAATATCACACAATGGAATTCTTTTTTTTAGAACAATCTTCAATTCACTTGCTGACTGCAATAATTGACGCGCGAGGACGAGCACAATATTTTACAGATACGAAGATCCTGCGGCCATTGCACTTTTTCGACGTAATCGGCTTTTTCTTCTTTTGATAAACTATCCAAAATGATAATTTTCATATGTAAAGAAATAAATTTTCTTTGGACATCGGGACTGAAATGTATTTTTCAAAATCATTTCTGTACATTATAAAGCTTTAAATATGTATCGTAAGCACATTAATGGTTCCCCTTCTTTTAGTGAATCCTCTGTTTTTAAGACTAAAGACAGTTACAACACCTCGACACCGGAAAACCAGATTATACTAAATGACACACCCTATTTTAAACTCAAAGGATTTTCAATGTAAAAGACACTTTAGACTAGAAAAATCTGGCAGCATGAGGATACTTTTTGCGTAAAGAATGGGTCTTCAAAAATTTGAATGGTCCCCAAAACTGTTCAAATGGCATTGAAAATGTGTGTGGATAATTGACAAGAAATTGAAAAATCATCCATTCTGTATGTGCGCGGTTCTTGTGGAAGGTATACACATATACAGAGAAGAGCAGAAAAGGTTCGTATTGCACTGCATTGAACCACACTGCATTGAACCATTTCGTTTGCGCCAAATTATTTAGCGTACAAGGGTTGCCTAAATTGTTTGTAAACCGACAATCCGTAGCTTTATTATACAGCCACATAATACTCGTCGAAATAGGTTTCGCGGGCTTTTTAAACAAAACATAAGTGCAATTTATTGGTATCTCTATAGATTAACCCCAAACTCCAGGCAGACGAAAAACTTACAAAAGGGCGCAAATCTGATATGTAGTAAGGTAAGTAAAATTCATTATTTCCAACTGAGAGAATGATTTTTGGATGTTGCTAGAATGAAACCGTGTTCTAGGGGGCCGTGTTATATGAGGCTTTCCGCAAATTTTTTATCGTGTAAGAGCCAAACACAAGGCGTGTTTTTTTGGAAATTTATCGGGTGTATAGTTAAATTACACACGCGTTACAGCAACAATATCAAGGTGGACAGTAGGGTGGCAGCTCTACACTCGATAACCCCTCAATAACTTTTACATGCATGACACATAGATAGCCTTAGTGTCGTGTGGAATCTAATATGTTGATGTTGGCACGCTTGTGTTTTTGCCAATCAGCCAAGTTCATTTGTAAACTAATATTACGTCTTGGTCTGATAGGCCCATGCCTATTATTAAATAATATATTTTCATTAGGGTAAGTTAAAATATTAGTAGAACAAAATAAAAAGGAAAAAAGATGAGAATTTGCTGGGGATCGAACCCGCAACCCATTTGGATAGAGTCGTTTCACTGATAAATAACTCGTTTGAATGATATTTGTTAAGTTAGAGTGGTACGCCGAGTTTATAAACGTCCGCCGTTGCAATAAACAAACGATCCGATAATCGAACTTAGATTTCATCGTAATTTGTTATTTATTTTCACATATGAGGCGCACCACTTGACATCAGGGTAGACAACTTGACGATTCGGAATTTAACCTGAATGCTACCCTAATGCGTTTTTTTGTGCAACCAGGGCAGGGACCCTAGACGGTTACGCAAAAAACACGCCTAGTGTTGTAAGATACCGTGTTGTAAGAGGGATACCTGTACCGTACTCTCCTACCTGCGAAAAAAATGCATTACCTAAGTCCTGCAATATACAGATATTATTTCCTAGAATCAAATATCTTTTGTTTATGGAAAGTCCACCTTCACGCCGAATATCATTATCCAAATTAGCAGATCGGATCCTCATACGTGTACGCAAAGTATCAAATTCCCACAGTACAAAAAGAATCTAGACATGTGCATTTTTAATTGTAGCCGACGGAGGGTTATGTTAAATTTTCTGCTACATTGAGCAGGCGCAAGGACAACTTAGCGCATACCACTTCAATCGACGAGATAAGGTGTTCGACTGGGTTCATTGTGGAAGGCAAGGTGCTGAAATCTTGGAAATATGTAGTTCTCAAATTTCAGCAGACAACATAAGCATTGGATGTAAGAAGTGTTGAAAATGTCATCGATAGCGAATATTATAAGTCGTATATCGATGTTTTTTGGTGTGAAGCGAAATAAATACGACTATGTACATACTCGTATATACATGATACTTTGAGACGAGCGAAAGGAGCGCAGGTTAACATTCCAGGATATAACCGCATCGTGATTATGTTTTGCAGTGTTGTTGTTATTTCCATCTACGGTCTAGCATCTGAATGCTCATATAGGATAACATCCCACACCTACAATATAATATCATTTGGAATAGCAAACAAAAGAAGTCATTCTTGAATAAAAACAACATTCTCTGAGTATTCCCATGTATTTGTGAAGCATGCATTATTTTTTAGAAACTTCGTAAATGATACACAATTCATGATATGACTGCAAATTGAACACCAACTACGAAACAGGTAAATCTTGAGTTAATTAAGAACTCGAACGTGTATATTTCTACAATTGGTGTTGAGAGCGACACGGTCCACGGCACTGAAAGCATGATTACACCCAAAACGCCTCTGTGCTATGTTGAGGTGGGCCTTGCGATGTGTGTTTGCAAGAATAAGGCACTTACTTAGTGGATATATGTCGATGGGCTCGTGAATAATTCAAACCGGGGTCCAAGTGGCCTACATGCTCTCTTTCATGTCAACACTAAAGGGGAAATTGAGATTGCAGCAGATGAACTCAATGAAATCTTAACTTCCTTCTACAGAGATAGTAGTAGAAGCGGCGTGCCTTCACAAAGCCCTATCCAAAGACTCAGCCAACGGGGTCATCCTTCTATTGAGACCAGACGGTTCGTATACTGAAGGCCCAAAAGAAACTTTAAAGCTGCTGCTTCAGACAGATTTCCCAGGGTCCATACTGTCTGAAGGTGACCCCTGCCCAACTGCAAGGTCCCAACGGGTTCCCGAAAGCCGGGCTCGCAGTTTATCGGGGGCACATTTGACTTTGACAAAGTATAATGGGCGATAGAGTCCTTTGAGCCATTTAAAGTTCCCGGAGTAGACGACATTTTCTCCGCTCTGTTGCAAAACAGCTTAGAGATCATAATAACTCCGCCAATCGAGCCTTTTAGGGCAAGTTGCACCCTTGTGGAAAGTTAATGTGGTCTTCATACCCAAAGCGAGTAATAAGCCGGAACATATGCCCAAATCCTATAGACCAATTAGCTTTACTTCCCTCTTCCTTAAAACCATGGAAAAGTTGCTTGATTTGCATATCAGGCAGAAGATGGAACTGTCGTATGCAATTCGCGTACACGAAGAGCAAGTCAACCGTGACCGCCTTTCATAACCTTGTCACTACAATCGTGCGTGTGTGCGTTTCTTGACATTGAGGGGACTTTCGATAATACCGGCTACGAGTGCATTTTCTGAGCACTGCAACTCAGGGACATCTCGCCCGCTACCATTGCATGTGAGCGCTCACTCCAAAGATAATTGAGTGATTATATACCATGCTGGTGCGGCCCATGGTGACCAACGCAGCCCTGGAGGCGATTACTGGAATTACTCCGTTGCATATATTCATTCAAGAATCGGCAGCTCTAAATGCTCTTAGACTTCGTTTAACTTCCGACGTTGTACGTAAAAAAGAAAGCGGTCACATGAGCATTCTGAATGAAATTCCTGACGTGCAGACCTGTTTGAGATCAGATTACTTGATCATGGGGGTTTGCTTCGGCAAAAAAAAATTTCAGCCCTCATCCCTGACCGCTATGAATGGGTAAATGGCACACTCTGTCGAGACCCTAGATGTATTAAGCGGTTCACCGATGAGTCTAAAAGAGAACAGGGTGTTGGTGTAGGTGTCTTTGGAACCAACACCAGGATTTCGATCGCAATGGGAGTCTCGCCCAGTGTCAACAGTGACCTTGTCAGTACAATCAAAAAGTCCCTCAGTAATATCGAAATCGTGTTGTGTGCTTTTTTTTTTGGCATTGAGAGGGCTTTCGATAATACCAGCTACGGCACAATGTGGGCTTACAGAAGTCTCTTCGGACGAACATGGGGGCTAATCCCAAAGATAACTGAGTGGTTATATACCATGCTTGTGGGGCCCATGGTGACCCACCGCTTGTGTGGCGGCCGAAAACTCAGCAATCTTGTGTCTTACTGAAGTGCAATAAGCTTCAACGCCTTGCCTGCCCTGCCATCACTGGAGCTATGCGCACTAATCCTACGCAGCCCTGGAGCCGATTATTGGACTTATTCCGTTGCATTTATGTATTCATTCAAGAATCAGCAGCTTCAAATGCTCTTAGACTTCGTTTAACTTCCGACGTACCTAGTGAAGAAAGCGGTCACATGACCATTCTGAATCAAATTCCTGACGTGTAGATCTGCTTGAGATCAGATTACATTATCATGGAGGTTAGCTTCGGCAGAACACTTTCAACCCTCATACCTGACCGTTCTAAATGGGTAAATGGCACACCCTGTCCAGGCCCTAGATGTATTAAGTGGTTAATCGATAAGTCTAAAGCAGAACAGGGTGTTGGTACAAGTATCCTTGCAACCAAAACCAGGAATTCGATCGCAATGGGAGTATCGCCCAGCGTTTTTCAAGCTGAGATCCACGCCATTGCTGCTTCTCCCGGCAGATCGATTACAGCACGTGATGAGTAATGATCTGTCGCTGGTACGAAACCAGAGGCCTGGGGTTACATTACACTCGGATCTCGACGCAAGCGCGAGGGCATCCGAGCCGTCCACCAACCATTCCCTCCTTATCGCCCAATTTTTTAATTATTCCCCATTTTTCTTCACTTGTTTGTGTTGGGCCTTTGAATTTTTATTAATACGTAAAGAATAGGGGCAACAAGCGGCGAAAGCCCCGATCACGTCTCCCGAACTGAGGTACAGCAAGCACAGGCCATTGATTAGCTCGCCAGATGGCACAGCCTGACCTTCACGGTCACTATGCTACCTTAGGCTCCGTCCCCACGGGCATCTTCCGATGTCCACCAAACCGTCCACTACATATTTGGCGCCCAACGCGGGGCCCATTTCTGGCCAAGAATAGGACTAAAAAGGGCCTCATCGGAGAAGGTGACCAAGGCGATTACAACTAAATTGCAAACTTTCGTGAACCAATGTCTAGGGCCCATCCTACACATACGCTGGCCGGAGGTCATTTTTAACGACGACCTCCTGTTCATTACTGGCCAGGACAGGATAGACACCTCCATATAAAGGCAAAAGTGGCAATGGATAGGTCTCACACTCACAAGGGCCGGAAAACATTGCTAATCAGGCCCTCGATTGGAACCCATAGGCAACTGGTACAAGTCGCCATGTTTGACGAGCTACACAAGGGGTTAACAGGATCCAGAGAGATGGAAATTCGATTTAAAACAGTAATTAAATTTTAAATAATTATTACTTTTCGGAAAGTAATTTAACCATACTCTGCCCTGGACTACCGTACACAATTCTGCTTCTGTCGCTTAGAGTATCGACTGCCTGAAAATCTCGCCCTTACTTTGATGGCGTATGCAAATCAGGTGTGGAGAGAAATTATGTTATAGTCGAGGATGGTGTTCAATTATTGCCATGTCTGTGCTTGCACGATTCCTTGTTTGTGACCACCAATCGTGTTCGAAGTTCAGCGTTGCTTATTCTTCTTTACTCGTAAATCCGCCCCTGGGTTGTGTACTAATTATTATAATGAAAGCAACTCCTTTGATAAAATATAATGTACATATAAAGCTATGATTCCTGTTGCGTTTGTGATACTCAAATCAATGGTAATTAAAATATTTGTAGAAATTATATAAAATACTTTAAGTAAATCTGAAAACTTATTTACAAAATAATCAAAATATTCCTTTTTAGTAGCATTTGCGATTATTAGATGAACTGAGAATCTGAAAAACTTGTTGACTTAATAATTTTCTGAGAATACTCTCAGATAATTTCATTAAAAATAAATAACTAGCACAATAGTCAAATCAGGGCCATGGCCTCGAGATGAGTTAACATCATCTCGTTTTCAAGAACTTGACGGTGTGTTTTGTGCAGAGGTGTCTGATTAACAACACGCTCAACTGAGTTATTTACCCCATAAATGGGTACTCATTTAATAGTTGAGTGCACTCATAGTCCGATACGTAAATCCCCTTTTTTATCGAAGACTGCTGCACTCAGTAGGAATCGAACCGAGGCTCAGTGCAAAGAAGGCGAACGTGCTAACCGTTGCGCCATCCGGACTACAGTTTGGTGGGAATGCATGCTTGCAACTTGCGTTACGTAGGAGCTTGAATTGCAAAGCTTTGCTTTGCTTTACATGCAAAAAATCACATTTCAGACATCACATTTCATTGAATATTAAAAACGGGCTACAACTGAAGCCTGTTTTTGGATTTATGTATGTTAAGTTAATTCCATCATTTGGGGCGACCGGTAGCGCAGTGTGTTGAGGCATCAATCTCATGTTTGGCTACCGGCGTTTCGGGTTCGAATCCCGTCCACGACGACGTTCGTGGCCATGGATGTCCAGGAGGTGCATGCCGGAACTGCATTCTCCGAAACAAGTTTATGCCGTGAAACGTCAACTGGGCCACATGGAACAGTTGACGCGCTATGCCCCACAAGGGGTTAGGGCAATTGAGAGAAAGAGAGAGAGAGAATTTTATCAGTAAAGTACTCGTAATGAAAGTTACTACAATTTCAATTTCCAAAAACCTCATCATGTCTAAATAAAGAAAATTGATGTTACGAGTACAGTGCAAGTTTGTACTCATTAGCTTCATTTTCTTGCGTTAAGTCTTCAACACCTTTAGGTGTATTGGATGATAACCACAACACGTCAGTTGATAATTTCTCCAATCTGCAATTGGAAATGATGGGACATATTTGTATTGAAGAATGTATCACATAATTAATTCGCCATAAATAATGTAAAACGATTCCATGCCAAAAAATCATATATTCACATTTTATCGCTCAAGTTAATAATTTTAATTAAAAGCATGAAAAACTAATTTAAATTGAATAATTCGTGTTTTGTCTGGACGCAAGTCAAAGACGATGTTGAGTTGAGGGTCCAGTATTGAAGAACTCAAGTCGGTGATGGCGTGAACCACTTTGGCGAGATCTCCCATTGGATCCTTAGGTGTACGCACTATGTTGTAGGGCCGTGGTTCTCAATCTTTTTGTAGTCGGCGAATACTAAACTTCGCTTTTAAGCCGGGTGACTAACATATCTCAAATTACCGTTCGCAAAAATAACCATTACTGCGCTTCTTTGGGTGGGTGGGGTGATATGTTGGAAAGAACAAATGATAATACCATATGTTGTTTGTTGCTTTGATCTCTTCAGAGGCATGACAGCACGAATGGACTTGCAGAAAGTCGGGAAGAACGGTCAAGGCTTCTTTGGGTCAAAGACATGATGACATGTCAATCACACGCACATCAAATTAACGATACAGGTTGATCGTAAACTCCGAAGGGCCGGTTTCCCAATGTAAAGTTTAATGTAACGATAAACGCTAACCGCCACCTATCCTCCGGTTAATTTTTTTAAAGAAACGATAAACCCGAATAGCTGAAACCGGCCGGTTTTTCAATGTCCAGTTAACCTGACGATTAACTAATCGGGGCATTAGTTTATCGAAGCCTGAAACTGACGGTTAAATTTCCAAACCTAAGGGTATGCAACACATCGCAACTCTCGAGATATGACAACGAGGTACCAAAATCAATCAATTTTCTTGGCTGAATTCTTCCGCTTACACCAGGGATAGGTAGCGATTAGCTTTTATCGTTACGTTAAACTTTAACCCAACATTGAGAAAGCGACCCTAAAACCACCAAAGTAAATAGATATTTTTCCGCGTAACATTTGAAGTAGTTTCACGGAAAACCAGCGTTCCGCGGAACACGGATTGAGATGCACGGTTACAGGAGACATTGTAAGAGGAACTCTTAATTTATTTATTTATACTTCTTAGCTTCTTTTATAAGGTCTTGCATTGGAATTCCTGAGTTGCCATCAGGTGGTCGTTGCTGAAAACAGGTTTCAGAGATCTAATTCACTCGTCGAATTCCTTCAGTGATTTGTGTATATGTTACCGAATGTAGATTAAGAATGCAAGTTTTGTATACATCAAGCAGTTGGATCAGCGTTATAATTATATATTGTTACATCAGAAGTGGCAACCACCTAGAAACGTGTACAAGTAAAGTTCTTGATGATGCCACAAATCGCTTACTCCCCACACACATTATGTGCGCTTTTGCTCAATCAATAAATCTTGACTACATTTCCAGGTAAAGTCCTCTAACTCTAACACCTACCTCAGTCCAGCAAATTTTTGTACAAATTTGTTAACAAAAATGTGAAGGTCGAGTTGTTGATGCACACTACTTATGAAGCGTTCCCATGCACAGTGATTATTTTCGCACCAACACTCGATCTTAACATTTTTGTTCATTAATTTGTAGATAAATTTGCTAGTCTGCGGTAGGTGTAACTTGCTACCAAAAAGATTGTCTCTTTTTGAATTTTGGATGAACTGCAAGAACTGAACGAGTACTGGTAAATGTAGTAGAAAAAAGATTGACGAGAGCCCATCGTACTATGTATAGAGAAAAAATAGCGCTCTGCAAAGCTACAATAGCTTCAAGCCGAGGAATTATCAGTCCGTGCATTCAAAACGTTGCGATTATTCAGCAATTGAAATTTAGGTAAACCAAATTAGCCACGTTTGTTTTTGTGAACGCACGGCTTGTCATAATGGTTATTATTAGAAGAGGCCCAAAATAATAAATGACGAGTCTTAGCGGAAGGTTATGTCGAAAACTATGATCTTTCTTTTTGTCTTAGAAACTTTTTTACTATGATTAACCGTTTTCGAAATATTCTACCGAAAGTCCACTTTATGTTTACGAGCACTTTCGAAAGAATCTCCTTTGAACCCCACTATAAAAATCTACACATATAAAAATCAATCCATTTTTTGTGAGTACCGAAATGATGCCTAAACTACCGGGTCGATGTGGATGAAAATTTCACAGTTTTTTCGAATTAGCTGTCTGGGGGTTTTGATGGTGGTTTGCTAAAAATCCAAAAAGGATAATATACACCAAAGTAAAACACACCATTTAATGGCCCATAAAAAACGATCTTATCAATTCGTTTCATTACTTCCAACAGACTGCTTAGATGAACTGTGGGTTTTTTGTCAAATGGTTCGCAGTGCAAGCCATCTAGTATGCATAATTGAATAGGAATGAACGGTTGGTGTTGTTTATGTCAAGTGGTTCGCTATCCATACCAGCCAGAATGCATAGTTGAAGGAGCGAACCTTAGGTGTGTACATGCTGATGGTTAGCAAGTAAGGATATACTATTTGCGGGTCGCGCTGAGTATTACTGGGTCGATTTAGATGAAAACTTCACTGTTTATTTGAATTAGCCTTCCGAGAGTTTTGATAGTGGTTTGCAAAAAAATAAAAGCGTGCTAAGATTACCGCGCGTCAAAAGTGTAACTTTTAAAAATCTTGTTAAGGCTGCCAGCATACTGGATTTTGTAATTAAAGATTCAGCTTTTTATCCCCTCCGTCTCACCTATGAAGATGATGGAAAATACGCCATCCAGAGTATTCAACTCAGAAACACGAAAAACTGTCAACATAACACTAACATTTACGGTTTTTATTTAACATTACCCCCACGCCTCCACTGCCCTAGGGATTGTGGTAATGTCTCGACAACCCTACAGTATTTTTTTGTCAGGACGCAGGCGGTTGACAAAGTTTTTCTGAAATTGAGGTGGTTGCTTCATTTGATATGTACGCTAGAAATTTCATAACAGATATAATAGTTACTAATTTTGTTGGTATGCCATTCTGTAATCGCAAGCAGTCTAATTAGGAATTATTTTGACTTATTTGTAGGAATATGTGATATGCGTTTCCGGAAGATTTATGAAATCAATCCATTTTTTTTTCGAAGCTCTAGATTGAGTGGAAAGCAATGTGATTTCTTTGGATTCGCCCTTTTGCAATTGGATACCGCACAAATTTTGCCCATTGCTATATTTTTTGTAATTTGTAACACTTTTTATTTTACATCACATGCTGGCGCTGTAAAATATTTTTTACCTCGACAGTTATTAGCCCTTGTTATTAATATTAGTAATACTTTATAACATCACCAGCGCCAATGAGATAAATACGAACTAAAAAATTCAATACAAAACGTAGCAAGATTAAGAAAAAGAAAAGTCAAGCCGCCCCCAGTCGGGACTAAACCCGGGGACTCCCGTGCGAGAGTCTGATAGAGCAGCTGCTAACCCATCGAGCTCTGTACATTATAGTACCATATGGGCTCACACTACATTCGGACTTACTGTTGAGCGAAGTAATCATATCCGTCTTGAATATGTTTTTAGATTGCATACTAAAATATATAGCCCAAATATGATATTATCGAAATGTGGTGGATCGAGGATCCTCCGTGAAATTTATACACCCGGCCACCAATTCTTCATTGAAAATATTCGAGTCGATGCTAAAATGAACCTGGCGGGCGATCCATTCCCTTCCGTCGTGATTCTCGCCTTGCCGACAGTGGGAACGCGTTCTTTATAACTCAGCGGGTGCCCTTAGCCAGTCGCCGCACCCTTTGTTATGGTTAAACGTTTGGGTTTGGTTTGGGGTCGCGACCCACCTTATTGTCTTCCCTTACTACCCAAATGTATACGCACAAAATTTCGTTATCCGAAATTTCGCCTCTCCATTGGGTTCGGTTGAATAGTGTTTTGAATCATGTTTTCTGGCCACACAGTTACAAATTTTCCACAAACCATAAATTATTCAAATATAGTGTTCAAAAAAAAAAGTATAAATGGAGGACCGAACCCGGGACCACCGTGTGGAAGCCTCATAGACCAACTGATCAGCCACTGAAATTTTCTAAACACGTCGTACACATTACGTGATATACAGGCTCGCTCCACATTCGCTCTTAATGTGGAACTAAATGTCGTATCCCACATAAATATGTTTTCTGATTAGATGCATATTTCCTCACATAACCTAATGTGTATGTATGTTGTGTTTCCCGGTTTTGAACACTAATGCGAGGCATGTCTCGTCAGACGTCTCCTCATTGTAGCTCGCATTAATGCGAGAGGCGTGACCGGGAACGTCACAAGTCGGAGTTGGCCGGCAAACAAAACATGGGTACGAATTTTTACATCACGAATGGAAACTACAACGTGCAGTTTGCCGATGCGAAATTCTGTATTTTTCTGGCTTGGCGCCAGTGGCAACATAATACGGAACCAGTTCTTCGGGCGACGACCATCGACCACCATACCATGTACATATATGGCGTTAACATGCCATCGCCCTTAGCAGGTCGATGGTCGTCGCCCGAAAAGCTGATTCCGTATTATGTTGCCACTACCGTCAAGCCAGAACAAGTGTAGTCGCACTTGTGACTGCTAAGGGCGACGGCATGTTAAGCGCCATATACGTGATATGGTGCCCGATGATCGTTGCCCGGAAAACTGGTTCCGTATCATATTAAAAATATTCCATTCGATCCTGAAATTTACAATGCAATGACCGATCTTCACCGAATTTCCCGCCTTGCCGACAGTCGCAGTTGGCACTCGCTGTGTTTCAAGTATACAGCGGGTGCCGACTGTCGCCGCAAGGCTGATTTAGAACAAAAAATTTAAAAATACGTCGGCAGTCGAACCCGTGACCAACTACTAACAAGTTGGACTCGCTAACCACTAAGCCAAGAAGTACCTGTCAAACTCTTTTCGCTTTGTGTAACATTATGTACAATACAAATTTACGAGATTGTATCACAGCGACGCGAGCGCTTCTTCCTTCTGCGTGGCAGTACTGGTATATTATATTTTTTCGATTCACTATATCAATCGATGTGTCGTCCCTATAAAAATTACACTTTAAGAAGTTGACCCCTTTAGAGTAAAGTTAAGTTAAAGTTTGGTATAAAAAAAATTGTGTGACTACGCGGGACTCGCAACTTATCTCAAAATATGTAGCGGCCAAAGTGAGGTTAAGTGGTGCATCTTGCTCCGTTCCGAGGCGGTGAAAACACATTTCGCCATCTGGAAAATGTTTAAGAAACCTTGCTCTTTCTTTTGAAGGCGCCACTTTCGTGTTTACTGTTACACTGAAAATTCAGACAGCAGTTGGAAAAATGCATATTTTTGCACTCGATAGCTGGCGCGAAGTGGATGTTTTCGCACTTCCCGTAAATGACAAGTAGCTCCAGGCGATCTCAAAATTGCTCCTTTGATAGACCTCAACATCCTGCTACCTGCTCCGGCTGCGTTGTCGTTATAAACACCGAACGATTTTCTTTTGTCCATGCTGGACAAGTAACAAACAAACAAATTGCAAAAGTAACCAGTGACCAGAAGAGCTAACTAAAACGGCTATTGAGTAAGGCTTCAGGGAATAGGATATCAAAAACCACTTGCTCACATTAAGGTCTGGATTATTCATCTGACACTAATTATTCAGAGCATTGAGATTAAATTGAGGGATAAGCAGTCTTCAACTGATCTGACGACTCTGAACAATTTGAGATCGTCCGTATATAAGTGCCATCAGGCACTGTCGAACTCCAACTCGAACTAGAAGACGAACCTAGTATAAATGTCCTCTGAATAGCTCAAGACACACACACACTGCACATAAACCTGAAGAAAACTAGTCCACTTGTACCATGTTCAAGTTCGAGTTCGAGTTGGAGCTCAACAGTGTATGGTGACACTAATAGGCAAAGTTAGCAGATATGTTGAGGAAGGTCATTTTTAAAGATATTAAAAAAGAGCGGGCCGAGAATGGATCCTTGGGGAAATCCTGAATTGCGACTGAAAGCTGACGATGAGCAATTGCTGACAACAAGACATTGAGGATCTGATAAATACGAGGCAAACCAGGATAACATGCTCCCGCAACCGTGTGGTAAAGGTAAGGAGGTTCATGCATTGATTGTTCATGTTTGTTGAACGACTTTTAACGAGATCGTGCTGTTGTTCAACATAAAATATAGACACAGAAGCGTACAATATATTACGAACAATACGTTCAATTATTTTTGGGAAACAAGACAAGAATAGGCGCGTTTCTTTGCGAATCTTAACCTATACAGGTTAAAGAAATAACACGCTCTACAATAACAAAATTAACTTTCAACTTATCGGGGGCAGATCCTGACCTCCATGGAGCATGAAGCTTTTCATTTATTTGGGCTACATCTAGCGGTTGCTCCTAGAAGCTCATGCGTTCCACTCTGCTTTCGCCTCATTCCATCGCAATGGGATTCCACATATTAGGAAACTATACGAAATCGATTAGCTTCTCCTATCACAGATGCATCCGATAAGTTTAATGCTGGCTCTTGATATATTAAAGTAAATTTTTTCTTTTTAATCATTGAAATTAGATAATTACACAGTCTAAGCCTTAGCTGATGCAAAATCCATTTTATGTCAAATGCATGCTCCTAACTATAGGTATATAGGTTAGGTCATCGTCTTTTTTGCGCAATGATTTCGCCTAAACTACACTTGACCAAGATTATTGCAAAAGAACGTGTCTAATGAGATTGGGCGGTTATTAGTCACAGAAGACGTGTCATTACACTTCGATATAGGGATTATATGTTGTTAACATAATGGACGGGCATACATACACATATCGATGCATACTGTGCGTTCGTTCATTTGTCCGTTTGTCCGGGAACTTCCCGTGATCTGATCTTAACCGAGTTTGGTATGTAGCTTCGTTGGTTGACCCTAAGCACGGCCCGGTTACCGACTGAACTAACGGTATATTCGGTTTTGTTCAAATCAGAGCTTTTCCGAACATTTCCCGTGGTCAATCAAATTTATTGTAATTCTAAGCACCATCCTGATGCGCATCAGGACAACAGGATCTTCTGGGTAATAAAGTGATATAGGGGGGATGGATACCATATGAATGAGGGCGATGAGCCGAATTTAATAGATTACTGTTAATATTGTAGTATTTTGATTCCTTTCGTTAGGACATTCTTGGTAATGAACTGACATCTATAAGTAAAAAGGTATCATATGACTTGCGGTCATGAGGCGAATGCACTAGACTACTGCTGATGACATTTTGAGTTCTTTGGTCAGAAAAAAAGGACATTCTTAGCAATGAATTGATATCTAAGCAGGACTGAGGCGAATGCACTATGTTGAAGTGGTTGAAGTCAGCCAAAATACTGGTTAGGGGATGATCTACAAAATAAAACGCTTCGACACTGGAACAACCTCCCAGGTCTGCCGCAATGTGAAAAGTTAAGTAATCCTTTCAGTCTTAACGACGCCACAAGGCGAACTTGAGGCTGAATGTGGGATTTCTTGCGGGGCACCATCTCAGCATTATAGGTCTGTCCAAACAGACGGAGCGGCGCCCACGCCTGTATGACAACGAGTCCACTAATTACCTTCTCTGTGAATGCCCGGCGGTTGTTCAGTCTAGCAGATTGATTTTGGGAGAGCCCATCATAATTATCGATTTTATCAAGAGTACGCCCAGAAAAGACTTGTTAATTGCCTTGACTTCTCCAGGAAAAGGGCGCGTAAACATCTCTTGCATAGCTATGCCTTGCTGACATTTCGATGACATATTTTTCGAATTTTGAAGTTGCTACAATAGTATGTATCTTCTCCGAGCCATCTTTTACTGTCAAGCTCGGAGCGCTGTGGGAGTTCTAGTAGTACCCATAGGCAGTTTTTCATTTGACGCGCCGAGGATTGAACCTATGTTTCTTTAGATGTAGAATCGCAGAGTGGCGACCGAGAACCCATGGCTAAGAGCGCGTCATAAATGACTTACTGGCCGTTATTAGATAACTTGATGGTCTTTTATCTAAAAAAGGCTATGGCAGAAATAGATCGAATATGAACAACTAATAATAACCCTGATAAAAATTACAGTCGAACGTCTCAACAAAATTAGCTTGCTTTTTGAAATGCTCCCATTTTTATATCACCTTGCATTTTTCTAATCAATGAAATATTTTAGAACTTCTTTCACTAGTTAATTGATCCGACAATCTCACCAGCATTTATTTTTTCCAGTGTTAATCTTGCCTGTCATCATGTATATTACACCTTTTGCATAAGCGCTTTCTGACTGGACCATGTGAACAATCTCGACTAGATACATCAGGGCAACGATGCTTCCAGAATCTAGATTCTAAAATGTAGAACCTGAATAGTGTAGTGTAGACAATTGTAGCGAGAGGCTAGAATGTTATCTGCCTACCAGACTTTCTGATGCTAAGGCACGTATACCGCGTATCGCAGAACCATGCACTAGTCACTAGTGTGAAGCGGTCTCAAAGCCGCTTGTTATAAATTCATATCGATATGACATTTACATGCACTTTAGCGGCGGCTGACTACAGGGCAAAAGACAGTCTGCTCATGAATAATAGAAACTGATGTTGGAGCTGATAGCGCGTAGTTTTGCATGTAATGTAGCGCTTTCATGGCCTGTTGACTTTATTGCTGATTTATAGGTAATATAACGCGATATTACTTCGCCATCGATGAACTTGGCGAAGCGAGATTGGTTGGGACGAGTTCAGGACTCCCCGGGATTCAACAGACAGTGAGAAAATATCTGAAAGGTGGAAATTTAAGGAAACATACATACATTATGTGAAATGCTGAACAGATAGAATTTTACGTACTATGCGTGCCAAAAACACGCAATGGCAATGTATTTTTTTGTGTTAATTCTAATGGTGCGGTCACATACACGCCAACTAGTTGGCCGTGCTCCCAGAGGGAAATAATGTGCGCGCTCACGAAGAGCAGACGAAATTCCAAATTAAAAGCAGCGGGTAATTGCATTTTTACCATCCATGCCATGTTCCCTGTAATTTTCCTCAAACAACGCTTGAGCTCGCTTCATAAACTACATCCATACATACATGCGAACAAAAATTTCAGAAGTTGACGAGGTAGTTGGTGTGTATCTGACCGCACCATAAAGGCTAAATTTAGAGATGACGGAATGCTCATCATGCTTCCCATTCAGGCAGCCTTGAGAAACTATCATATCTCTTTTGGAAGCACATATTTAAAAGCTAGGGTGTACGATGTAGTGCTCCCATTTCGTTTGTTTCAACCTATACGGATATAGCATGCAGTGGAAAAAGGATTTGTACAAAATTTCAGTTCGATAATTGTAAAACTAAGAAAATAGTTTGCGTAGAAAAAAACGGACGGACAGATGTGCTTCTGCGTTGCAAACTTCTTGACAGAGTTAATAAGGTAAATGCACCTATAATCTACAGGGGACTGTTCATCGACAGGTTTCGAGGTTTTCATAACAATACAAGCTATAAGCCTGACCCAGAAGCTTTCTTTGTTCAAGCCTAGAGTGAATCATTAGGCTCTTATGTCTGCATTTGTCAAGAGAATTGTTCGTTCCCCTATCCGTAAATAATTTTTACCAAGAAAAATAGAAAACGTCTCGATAACAAATAAGGAACAGGTATACAGGTAATCGACATACCATTTTAATAACAGGATTGCCATTATTACCCTGATTTGATGAATGTCGACCACTGGGTACCAATTAAGTGTTGATGACTGGTTCACACGGATTTCCTTACGAAAATCTTGAGTCGAGGGGAACAGAATCACAGTGTGATGTTGTTATGAACTATATTCTGGTCTGGTAGTGCTGCTTTCACCGGCAGATCTATGGCATCACCTGATGAGTAAGGATCTGTCGGTGGTATGAAACCAGAGGCCGAGGGTTACATTACACCTCGACCCCAATGCGAGCGTGAGGGCAATCGAGCCATCCGCCAACCATTCCATCTTTATCGCTTCATTTTTTTTATTCCCCATTTTTACCTCCCTTGGTTGTGTTGTCTTCCCCACGCCTATGAAAGGGTCCCATTACGCCTGGATCCTGTTGCGAACGCGAGGGAATCTGCGCTGTCCGCCAACCATTCCATCCTTATCGCTTCATTTTTTTATCATTCCCCATTTCTACCTTCCCTGTTTGGGTTGCCTTCAACAGGCCTATGAATTTTTGCAAATATGTATCCGTATGGGTATCCGAAGAAGCCCATGGGGACGGAGCCTAAGGTTGCATGGTGACCGTGATCGCCATCTGGCGAAGAAATAGGCCCCTCAACGTAGCTCAGTTCGGGAGACATAAGCGCGGTTTTCGCCGCACATTGCCCGTGTCCTTTGCGTATTAACAAAAAATCCTAGGCCTGGGGAAGACAACACAAACAGGGGAGGTAAAATGGAGAATGATAAGGAAAAAAATGAGGCGATAAGGATGGTATGGCTGGCGGACGGCGCAGATTCCCTCGCGTTCGCATCAGGATCCAGGCGTAATAGGACACTCGGCCTCTAGTTTCGTACCACCGACAGATCCTTACTCACCAGGTGCTGCCATAGATCTGCTGGTGGAAGCAGTACTACCAAGATACGGTCCGTTGCAGGTGGTTCATTACAATGTTTCAAGAAAAGTGCAATTCTACCATTTCCAGATCCACCACTTCTTCGCCTTTTAACATTGATCATTTTACGAAAACAAAATAAACAGGATGTTTTGTGTTTCTTCTTCGGGATAAAGAACGAATTCATCTCACCAGTACTTATTTTTTTTGAAGCGTTTGACGGCTGTCTCCTAATTTTTTGATTTAATTTATCTCTGGTTCTTGTAGACTTAACAATTTCTTGTGCTATCCATGGTTTCAATATTGTTTTCGAAGGTCTTGTCACTGGTGTGTGTTATGCTAATCTCATCGGTGAGAATTTGTATGAAGTCATTACGGGCCGTTTTCGCAATGTCTTCAGAACCGTGCAACTTGTTAACGTCAGAGCTATTAAAGGCTGTCCACAAGGAGGGGTCCTCTCACCGCTATTGTGGTCAGTGGTTGTAGACGAACTGCTGTCCAGGCTAGATTTGCGTGGATACTATGCTATCGGATATGCAGATACGGATACAATTGTGGTCAGGGGCAGGTTTGAATCCACCGTCTCTGAACTGATGGGGGCCGCCCTCGATGTTGTCTCGAATTGGTGCGATGAAGTGGGGTTAAATGTTAAACCACAAAAAACAGTCATCGTACTTTTTACTCGTAAACGTAACCTGAATTTCGGTTCGGTTTCATTAGGAAGGAGGGTCTTAGAGTATTTCAAGGAAGTTAAATGTCTAGACTGGCGACTTAATTGGATTACTCACATTGACAATGTAATCACTAAAGCCTCACGTATTATGCTGGCTTGTAAAAATTTCTTTGGACGGACATGGGGCTGATATCAATGATGGTGAAGTGACTGTACTGAATGTTGGTGCGGCCTGTAGTCACATATGCTTATGATGGCTTAACGCTCAACAGAGCTCAATCATACTGAAACTTAACAAGCTTCAACGCCTGGCTTGTCTTGGGACAACTGGGTCTATGAGTACATGCCCTAAGCCTACTTTAGAGGGGATTATTTAACCCGATTTACCCCGCTGCACATCTTCATTAAAGAAACAGCTGCTCTAAATGCTCTTAGGATACAGCTATCTTCTTAAATTTAGTGAAATTAGTGGCAATGGTCACATGAGCATTCTGAATCAAAATGGCATCTGCCTAAGATCAGATTATATGACCACAGAATTGTGTTTCGGCAATAAATTCTTAGTCCTAACTCCGCACACTATGGGATAATGGCAATCCCTTCGCAGACTCTAAATGTATCATGTGGTGCACTGATGGGTCTAAGACTGTACAGGGAGTTGGTGCTGGCGTCTGTGGGCCCAACAACAGGATTTCAATCGCTATGGGTGCCTGGCCCAGCGTTTTTCAAGCCGAGATCCATGCCATAGAGGTCTGCGCCAGGATTTTTCTGGAGAAAAAAAAAAAACTTAGAAGTGCTCACATTGCTATCTGCACAGATAGGCAGGCAGCCATAAAGGCTCTCTCTTCACACAAGCCCTATTCAAGGCGGGTGAAAGATTGTCGTGAACTTCCTCAATGTCTGGCGAGTGACAACCAAATCCTTTTATATTGGGTGCCTGGTTATCAAGGCCTTGAAGGCAATGAATCGGCGGATGAACTTGCCATCAAGGCTCAACGTCTAATTTTATCGAACCGGAACCATATTGAGGCCTTGGCCTTGCTTCAGTCAGGACTATCATAAAGAAATGGTCTGACAGGATGACCTTCCAGGGCTGCGGCAATCAAAGGAGTTAATGATACCCTTCGACTATGAGGATACTACCCACATGAGTAAAGCTGACCTGAGGTTAATTGTTGGATATTTATCGGGCCATCACTGGGTTAGATCTCATTTAAATAAGATGGGGTTATCTAGAGAGACGGAGTGTCATCTTTGTTTCGAGGACATTGAGACCACATATCACCTTTTATGTGAATGCCCAGCGATTGCGGGCATTACTCGGGCGGATCGTCACAAACTCTGCTGATATCAGGAAATATCCTACAAAAGACTTACTAGCTTTCGTAAGAGTGGTGGAAGGTCTCTTGCGATAATATTAAGGGCTATGGTTGTAGTGCCCACCCTGAAAGTCAGTAGTCGCACCTCTTTCTCTATTCTGTTCTATTCAATTCTAACTCCTTAACGGTTGGAGGAAGAAAAAACATTATATTGTAGACTAAAAATATGGAAAATTATGTTAGTTACAATTTTTATGCAAGATTTTTTTCATTGGACTAACCGTTTTTGGAAAATTTTCGAAAAACAAAAAAAAAAGAACCTTTGAAGGACTGCCCTCCCTCCCTTGTGCCCACTCGAAGATTAAGGACTCTTAGTATGTTTTTGTACTAACCCGTGCAAACAAAGTCCCGAAGTCGGTTTTTCGGACTATTGTCTTTTTGGCAAGACCCTTATTTAGAGAACTCATTAACTGGACTATAAATGTAGTAAGGAACCCTCTATCCTATTAATTCCTCCCCATGTATTTTATATTTCATCGAAAAAAAAAACAATTATTTATCCTATCATTACAAGTGTCCAGTCACCATTTAGTTGACAAATTTATATTTGAAAACTATTGAAGATATCGTCATTGCAGATTCCGTAATAAATGAAGACACAAAGTGATCATGTTATCGTAAATTGATATTGTCTTTGCGGTTTCTTCAATGAATCCTGTGTCGACTAATTTGTGCCGACTGAAAGCCGATGTGTATGTTACATGTGCGCTATTAGAATTGCGTACATTGCTTGTTCATCCTATGTGACTTGCAGCCTGCAATACAAAACAAAAGGAGTTTTTTTCTGCAATATTACCCGTGATTCAGGTAGTGGCTGTTGAAAATAATTTCATAAGACGATGCTGAGAACGATCCCGATGCCAAAAGCGACCGCTCCAGAGAATGTCCGGATAAGGTACGTCTATTATACAACGTGATCTGGTAATTGGCGATATCTCATGGGGAAACGTTGTCGATCGCTGTTCCGAATGCTTCACATGTAAGGCCTTTTTTCTTATCAATAGAAGAAGATAAAGTTATAAGTTGAACACAGGCAAATTATGTTGTTAGGGTTTTCAGCGAATACAACTGAAAAGAAGACAAACCACAAACACAAAAACAGGTGAATGTATGTATAACTTAAAAAAAACTGCATTATATGCGTTCCCAAGTCTGTTCTTTATTCCTCTATTCTCCTTCCTTCTCTGGTCAACTGGACGGATTGACTTCCAAATGCAACCGCTTGGCATCTTAGTATCCCATTGAGATCATCTCACCCGGGTCGCAGCCATAGTTTCAGTTTTCTAGTCTGTAGCAACTCTCCATTTATCTTCTGCAATAAATAATTAGCAGATTAGCGTTGTACTAAAATCTTTGAGCGATCAGTGCTATGATTAATTACGCTTATGATCGCGTACTAACGTGAGATTCTATTAAATGCTGGCTCTTGAACGAGTGTTGGTCTAACCTGCACCTAACTGTGTTTTCCGATCTTAAACTTTCTTCCAGAATCGTGACTATTCAATTAACACGACTTTAATTACACCAATAAAAAGAGCCGTGCGCAGTACCTAGTGGGCTATACAAAATCTTGCGCCACATGTTGTCAACCAGCTGTAGGAAAGAAGTTTATTGATAGTGAACTGAAGCAGCAATCAATGAATGATCGGTGATTGGGAAGAAGACATAACATTCTTCTTAAATAGAGACTGCTATAGGATCAATCAGCCCCTTGGGCAACAGCCATATTATGTGGCTCAGGCGTGTTGACGCAGCTAAATTGTATTCAAATAGCTGCTAAACTATTAATCAATACAGGGAACGTGATCACAGAAAGCGATGCCTTGACAGTAACGATTTTGTGTTACTGAAGTACATACTTATATACTGTGTATGCCTCTTACGCTTTACTGTCCACAAATTATCAACACAAAATAAGACGGATGCACTATCGCCGTTCTATATTGGACAACTTTTTACACCAAGCATGAGTCGTTACTATGAGCAGTATTCGCAGTGCATATATCTTACAGTCGTGATCGACGATATGTAAGTTCAAACGTAGTAGGAACTTGTTAGTAACTGGGCGGTAATTAGCATTTAAAAGCAATTCTTCAACTTAACAAGTAATGCTCGAGTTAAGTTTATGTGGAACATGCACATCTTTCTGTGCCTTAAATTTTTTTAGCAATTTCGCGATTGCAGCATACATATCCAATCTGCCACACTATTCAAAAGGTGCGTTAAGATTCAGCGAAAGCACTCGCGAAACTGAGGCGCGAGGCAAAATTTCGGATAGTGTGAACGTGTTCCTCACCCGAAACTGTTAGACTGGCCATGGGCGAGTTTTCTCTCGTAATAGTTTCGCGAGTGGTTTCGCCAAATCTAAACGCACCTGGGCGCGTTCAGAGTGCGAGCTGATGCTGTAGCTGAAGTTGATTTCCAATCATGCTGTTAGGCCAGCCGTGAGGCATGTTGTGGGGTCTCCTGTGTGGTCTGCTACGACGTCAGCCATATTTTCTGGAATTCTGGTTTCCGGCTAATAAAGGTTCCGGTTTTAACAGGTCTTACTTTATGCATTTAATCAAACAATTACTTCAGTCAGCGCATAACAGGCTCCTGTTGAATAATTCCACAAAAAAAGTATAGCACCACGCTGACATCTACATATGTATACAAATATTTTTAAATTGAACTTTCTCTACAAGTGTTTCTGTTTTAAAATGTTGTGACGTTCTACTCTCTACATAGCAGTTTTGTGAGTTACCCATTGTTGATAATATCGAAGACTATATTATTCAACTCAATTAACACTCTCGACAAACACCCACCGAAGTCTATCGACGAGAATTGAAAATACGAGGAGGAGATCTTGTAAGTATGTACTTTGGAAAGTCTCTCGCAGTCATAAGACAAAGAGCAAAGTCGCCGAGTAACGCATCCGCACAATCTAAAGTACCATTGAAAGTTCAAGATAATCGGTGAAGTGGTCCAGTAACTATGTTATGATGACAAATTGATTTGTGCATAATTATCTGGAGAGGTTCCAAGGAGTTTCTGAATGTACAGACATCAAGATGACTAACAAAAGTCGTTTTCTAAGAAAAAGATTTCTGACATGTTAAAACTGTTTTTATCAACAAGAAAAAAAATATAAATGGGTTAAATATACGAGTAATCTTGTCCGTTGGAACAATGACGAACGAAAAGAATGTTTGTTCTTTTCAGTACACAAGGATTATGCAAGTAAACTTCATACTTTCAGTCAGTGAGGGTTTCAATAATATGAGAATCAATAATAAATAATACGAATAAGCAGGGCTCCGGTTATTATGATAACATAGCTTATTTCTGTGCAAAACTATTTACAAAATACTTAACTGTATAATTGGAACTCGATCAATAACTCCATCATAATAAAATCAAATATTAACATAAATGAAACCGGAAAATAGAGGGCTACGCCTGCAATCCGAGGGTTTTGTAGTGTCCCAAGCCAATAGGAGATGAACTGTCCTATACTCTTGCAGATGCTTAACCATTCATGTTAAGGCGATAATGCAAATTGCAAGTTTACATAAAAAATATTGAAAATAAATTGTTTGAATATTTCCTCCCTCCTCTCCTACCAATCATTACCCTTTTGAAAATGGTTAACTCCACTTCGCTCTACGGAAAACAATATGCAAGTATGTTGTACTCGTAGTACTAGTATGTAGTACTACATGATTATTACGAAATTTGGAGATATTATTGCACATGGTGTTGATAATCGTCGGCCATCAATATTTTCGACCTCGGATGAGTTTGAGAAATGCAGGGGTGTGCTAACTGTAACCATAGAATTATACTATTATTAACCTATTTTGAGAAGATATCAAAATTCCATAATTTTTTTGTTTTCTGTGCTAGTTGAAAGCCATCTTCTTGTATGTTTTCATATTTCTAAGTGTAACGGTCTCGAAATGGTAATGGTAATTATGATCTCATATTTTCCCCTCTGCCTCTTTTCCCCTTTCTTCAAACTTAATGAAGACGCCAAAAATGGAGTGTACTCGGTAGTACCTTTATCATGATACCCCACTTGCCCATATCAGATGAACAAAAATGTTGACCTTAATTTCCTTTCTATGGGGACCTCCCTTTAAAGCAGCAATCCACCTACCTCACCCCTTAAGGTCGATTCAGACACATCAGTCACGTCACAGTTCAGTCAACCTTCCGAATCCTAACCGTCGCCGTCAAGTCACAGTCAAAATTGCGGCTGTATTCACATATATCCGTAGCCGTCAGTAGTCAGTCATTTTTTGCGTGTACTCTCGAGTGTACCCCGATTTAAATATTAAACTATTTCAACTCAGAGGAAGGGAGTGTACCGTGGCAACATGCAAGAATTTAAAAATACATTTAAGTATTGGTGTTTCAATTTTCAAAACGAATTGATTGTAAAATATTTTATTTATAATAATAATCTTGTTTTTTTGCATACCATCTATTTTTATTTCATTTCCAATTTGCTTCCATTTCCTGTTTTTATATGCTATATCAATATATTTATTATGCGATAAACCGTACAGAACGGGGTAATTTCGAACCAACTCGATTAATTTTTCGTCGTCGCCCATGTTCACTTTCTAAACTGACGTCCGTCAAACACAAAAAATATCGTTGGGAAGAAATGTGAATTTGACTGTTCGGTGACGGAAGCGCGACTGACGGTTCGGATTCGTGACTGCGCCGGCTAAGTGTAGACAGCGCCACTTGACTTTCAAGAAACGATATTTTTTGTGACTGATATCGGACGGTTCTGACGGAACTGTGACGTGACGTGACTGATGTGTGTGAATCGACCTTTAAACTTCTCTCCCCTACCACCCCTATACCACCAATCTCCACCCTTTCAGAAATGGTTAACTCCAATTCACTTTACGAAAAACAATAAACAATATTCAAGTGTAGCCGGTTATGTGCATTTTTTGTATGGATGGTATCAAAATGTCAAAATTTAAATGAATGTACTATTATTAAATATTATGTGATTGTAATGAAACTTGGAGGTATTATTGCCTATGATGTTGGTTATTATTGGCCATCAATATTTTTGACCTCGGGTATGTTTAAGGGGTGCAGGGGGTGCTAACTGCAACTATAGAAATGTACTATTATTAACCTTTTTTGATGAGATATCAAAATTCTACAATTTTTGGTTTTCTATGCTGGTGAAATGCCGCTTCCCTGCAAATTTTCATATTTATAAGTATAACGGTCTCGAAATACAAGGGGGAGGGGGGGGGGGGGGGGGGGGGGGGAACAAACTCGGATGACATATTTTCCCCTCTCCCTCCTTTCCCGTTTCTTCAAATTTGAAAAAAAAAATCGAAAAATGGAATGTACTCGACGGTACCTTTCTTATGATATCCCACTTGCCTGTACCAAACGAAAAAAAAATTTCGACCTTCATTTCCCCTCTATGGGGACCTCCCCTTAAAGTTGACCTATTACGACGATTCGCTTTCTCGCGCGAATTATAGTACACACACACATTTTTACAAAATTTCATGTATGTATTTTAGCTTCAGTCGTTCGTGAGATATTCCGTGGACAGACGGACAGACAGACATTTGATCGATTTCATAAGGGTTTTGTTTTTACTACAAAACCCTAAAAAGTAATAAGTTAAAAAAATGGCTCGTCTAACTAAATCTAACAATTATCTTAAACATAAACTTAAATCAAAATTGTTTGAACATTTCTCTTCCCTGGCTTAAGTCTTTTGATTTAATATCAAAAGACTTAAGCCAGTAACTTTTTAATAAGTTGCAAAAACTGCGGTCAACACCCTTTATTCAGTTAATTTTAAGTTTATCTGACAGTTAAAATTCCACAGAAAGTTTGTTATTATTATATGAGGGCGTTTTTTATTATGAGTTTGGAGAGTTTTTCTCTGTAATATTTTGTGCATGATATCTGATTAGAAAATATAAAATGCTTGGTCATTTACTTGACTATGATACGACGGTGTTCTATAAATCTCAATTCTTAGTTATTCTTGTATCATGAATAGTATGAATGCAGAGTTAAGGGATCTTTCACCAGGAATGACCACAGTTTTTGGGACTTCAAAGTGGCTTTCGAATATCTTCTATAGCTTTTTATTTTAGAAGGGGCGACCGGTAGCGCGGTCTGTTGAGGCATCAGTCTCATGTTCGACTACTGGCGTTTCGGGTTTGAATCCCGTCCACGACGACGTTCGTGGCCATGGATGTGCAGGAGGTGCATGCTGGCAACTGCATTCTCTGAAACCAATTTATGCCAACGAAACGTCAACTGGACCACATGGAACAGTTGACGCGCTATGCCCAACAAGGGGTTAGGGCAATTGAGTAGTAGTAGCATGTGCAAATTTTACAAAATTTGTCTAAAGCTGTTAGTATCAAATGTTTATCTGTTGAATAGATGTCAATATGCAAAATTTGTATAGGAAATTCTGGAATTGGCGTTGGCCTAAGGATGGGATTACTAGGACGTCTGTCATATTTGTTTTCTCTGCATTTATTATTATATACTATGGGGGATAGCCGAAGCAGACCACTTACGTTTGGGTCCCTTTTCGCCCCCTCCCGGTCATCAGTGGCTTCCAGATGTCGACTGATAATTGTCGACCTCTTTCTTCATCACTGAGTCCCGTGTTATTGCTAGCATTTGTTTGAAGCTGAGTTCACTCATGGCTTCTACACTTATCGTGTGCCTGCCTGTGATCCTCAACCTCGTGCTAGCCAGTGCTGGACATTCGCACACAATGTGTGCTGCCGTCTCGGCCTCCTCCAGGCATAGCCTGCAAACGTCATCTTCCCCGATTTTCATCTTGGCCAGATGAGCCTTAAAATTACCATGCCCTGTGACCAAGGCAGTTATCCAGCTTAGGGTACTCCGTTTATAACTAAGTACCTTTCTCGCTTCCCTGCCTAAAGGGCTGGTTATTGCATTCCGAGCTTGTTTGCAAGTGACTAGCTCCTGCCATCTTTGTTGATGCATGGAGTCCATCCACTTCCCAACCTTCGCTCCAATCATGCCGTTCCCCAGAGCAACTCTGGGTTCTGGGCCAATGAAAGTTGCCGCAGATCCCTGTTTTGCTAGGGCATCCGCCGCCTCATTTCCTGTTGTACCTATGTGTCCTTTTACCCACATCAGCGTAACCTCATTTTCTGAGGCACACGTGTTGAGCTTCCGGACACACTCTAGTACCAGTTTAGAGTTTATGTTCGTCTGCTGCATGCGTCTGATCACCGATTGGTTGTCCAGTGCAATAAGGATTTTCTTCCCCCGCACCTGACCTTCAAGCAAGTGGTCCAACGCATGCAACAAGCCAAGCATTTCTGCCTGGTATACGGACACATACTCTCCTAGACTAAGCGCACATGCTAGGTTTAGCTCTTCAGAGTAAACCCCCGCCCCCGCTTTACCGTCCATTAAAGAGCCATCAGTAAAAATGCTGATGTCATTGTACATACACTCATTATGTATGTTTCCATCTGCAATGTGAGTCTTGTGTAGTCTTTCAACTACCCTACGTCTACTCATGCCTTCTACCGGCATTAGAGTCTCCCTGACTTCATCATGAATAATGTCTAGGATGCTCTTATGACCGCTGCTAGTTCCAAAGCGATGCCACATGGCATCCCTTTCCATGCGTATTGCCGAAAGCGCCGCCGTTTTCTTTATAAATAAGTCCAATGGCGGCAGTCCCAGCAATGCCTCCATTGCTCGCGTTGGTGTGGTGCGCATTGCACCACATATGCTTACGCAAGCTATCCTTTGTACCCCATCTAGCTTCTGCTTTGTGGTATTCTGCATGGCTTTTGGCCACCATACCACTGATGCATAGGCTAGAATAAGTCTTACCATCATTGTGTAAATCCAGTGTGTCGCTTTAGGTGAAATTCCCCACCTACGAGCACACACTCTCTTACATTGATGCAAAATCCTTTTCGCTTTTTGGATCTTTTCATCAACGTGAACATTCCAAGTTAGTTTCGCATCTAAGGTAACTCCTAGATGCTTCACTTCCTTGGACACCTTGATTTCCGAACCAAAAAGCCGTAAGGGAGTTATCTCTATGTCTTTCCTCTTACGAGTAAAAATCATAGTGTTTGATTTACTAGCGTTTATGGTTAGCTCTTGCTCATTACACCATTCTTCGGTTACTTTGAGAGCTTGTCCCATGCAACCTAGAATTGTGTCCATGAACTTTCCACTGACCGTGAGTGCCAAGTCATCGGCGTATCCTACAGTGTGTACGCCCATCGAGTCCAGTTTCCAGAGAAGACTGTCCACGGTGATGTTCCACAGTAGAGGCGAAAGAACACCTCCTTGTGGGCATCCTCGGACTACCTTACCCCGTATTCTGTCACATCCACTGCTAAGATTTACCGCCCTCTGCTTAAGCATAGAGTCGATCCACTTAATTATAATGTAATCAACCCTCCGCTCAAACAGGGCGTTCCTTAGTTTGGTAAAGGAGATTTTATCAAAAGCACCCTCTATATCCATAAAAGTAGACATAGCGATCCCGCCATTGTTAATCTCTCTCTCTGCAACTCTAACAAGTTCATGTAGAGCGGTTTCCGTAGATCTGCCTGCTCTATAAGCATGTTGGCACCTACTCAGAGGACTATACATTAGCGTGGTGTTCTCCAGGTAGTCCACCAACACCTTTTCCATTGTTTTCAACAGGAATGATGTAAGGCTAACCGGCCTGAAGGACTTTGCCTCTGTATAGTCTTTCTTTCCCGGTTTAGGCAGGAAGACCACTTTAGCCTCCCTCCATGCCTTCGGGATGTAGCCTGCTGAAAGACAGGCGACGAATATATTCCGGATCCTATCTAGTAGAGCGCTCATGCCCCACTGTAATAGTGCCGGGAATATTCCGTCCATTCCAGCCGTTTTAAATGGAGCAAAAGAGTTTATAGCACTTTTGACTCCATTTGGAGTTATTATCCTCTCAGCTTCTTGTTGACTTACCCCACCAGCTTCCATGTTACTTTGAGGCCATGGTTGGTCTGACTTGAAACTTCCAGGAAAATGTACCTCCATCAGGGCCTGCAACGTTTCTTCCACTGTTTCTGTCATGGAACCATCAACTTTGCGTATCAGCCCCATTTTCGAAGCAGTGTCTTTCGATATCATCTTCTGTAATCTGCATACTTCCGACGTATCCTTCATGCTAGAGCAGAATTCCCTCCACGTATTTCGTTTCCGAAGACGTAAGGTTCTTTTCAGCTCCCTCTTTTTATCCTTGTATAGTTCCCAAGAGTGAGAGTCTCTCTCCCTCATGTAACGGTTAAAGGCTTTCCTTGTCTCTTTTTTCATAGACTCCAGTTCCCTACTCCACCATGGTGTTGGGTCCTTTTCGTCCACTACTGTGGAGGGACAAGCGTGTTCGAAGGCGCGATTAATAGCGGAGTTCAGTTGTTCCACTGTTCGCTCTATCTCGACCGTATTCCGAGGTATTCCGTCTTGAATATCCTCGACTTGTTCCAATAAATATGTCTCGTACTTAGCACGATCAGTATTTTTTGGCACTCTTATACGTTTGCGTTCGCTACTCCGCTTTCTGCCATACAGAATTTCAAACTGGATAGCCCTGTGATCAGACATGGTTAGCCTGTCCACCACTCTCCAATTCTGAACTCTGTCAAGCATATTAACAGAGCTTAGGGTAATGTCGATCACTTCAGCCCTTCGTGCATCCACGAAGGTGGGAGCGACCCCCTTGTTTGCTACCAGCAGATTGTACTTTTCCACAAATTCTAGCAGCTGCTGTCCTCTGGGATTGTCATCTGTGCTGCCCCACACAGTGTTGTGCGCATTGGCATCACAGCCTATGATCAGGGCCATATCTCTTTCTTTACAATACCTTACCAGATTTTCTACTTCCTCTGATGGAGGTGGCTCTGGTGCATCATAAGGGAGATATGCTGATGCAATTAGGAATGATCCTGCACCACTGCCGATCATTACTACCGTAAGATCAGGCGAGCAGAGATGCATCATTTGTACTGCACGTATTCCATGACGCACCAGGATGCATGTCCTTATTTTACCGTCCACCTGTGCATGGTACAGATTTGCGGTTTGTTGTGACAAACCCCTAATTTTGTTTTGTAAAATCCAGGGTTCCTGTATCAAAGCTATGTCCAGTTTCTCTTCATCAAAGCATCTCGTCATCATCGCTGATGCCGCTTTGCTGTGATGAATATTCAGCTGGCACACAGTTAGTGTTTCTTTGTGCGTTTTCTCTGCATACTGAGCATTGTTTCACTATAGTTTTTATTTTTGCTGCCATTGTAGGGAAATAAAACTCTACAGGGATTTGAATTTTGTTTTCTTTAGCATTTCTATGCGCTCTTTGGTGAAATTTAACGACAACCCCCTCTTGGTTGGTTTCGTTTGAGATGTTCTTTACTTCTTTTTGCGTAAATCTAGCTTTGTATTGTCATTTCGAAAATATAAAGGAAATAGCTCTTGAATAAAACTCTCTTCCGTTCTGATAACGTTTGAAATATCTGGACTTAAGAATCTTTTGAAGATTCCTATAAGATTTTTTTTGTGTACTGGCGCTCGGTGAAAACATGTTTATAATAATTTGGTAAGGGTTTCTCGAAACGGTAGTTCTTTTGATCTCCAATTTTTAGAAAAATTTTGTTCCGAAAGTAGTTGAAATACGTTTCAACTTTTCTATGTATGCCGGCTGAGACTGAGTTGACTCCTGATGTTCGCGGTGGGCGCGACAACGCATCAGCAACAATTTGGCCTTTCCTGGTTTATATCGGACAGGGTGACAGGGTGATGTCCTGGGAGAGCACCGCTCCCAATGCATACTGTGACGCATCCGTTGTTAATTCAAAAGCTTTTGTAAAATTTAGATAATAGAGAGTCACGTCTTGAGAGATTAAATCTTTTTATCTTTTCCAAAGCTTCCAGTGCGTTATCACCAAGTTTAATTGCCACCTTACTCGACTGATTTTTCGATATTCTCCCTTCCTCCCCCCTTAAAGGAGAAGTTAAAGGGTTTCCTAGCTAGGAAAAGTCCAATATAAAGTGGCGGTAATAATTTGCCATCCCTAAAAATTATCTCAGTTCCATCAGGGTAGACGGATGTTTAAACTCCACGATAACCTTGACTCTCTCATGATTCGCTTTCACTCCTTCCTGGGATATGACAAACCCCAGGAATTCCACCGAAGTTTTCATAAACTCACAGTTATCGACTTGCACTTTCAAATTTGCCTCCTCGAGTGTTTGAAGCACAAGGTCGGGATTTTGAAGATGTTCTTTCTCAGACTTTCCATATATAACAATGTCATCTGTGAATATCTGGCACCTAACTCCAATGTGTGGCCTCAAAATGTCATCAAGAGTGAGTTGAAAGACTGGGGGCGAGTACTTTAGTCCAAAGCACAGATGAGTGAACTCGTATTTTCCGTTATTCACGGAAAACGCGGTTTTCTCCATGTCAAAGGGTTTCAGTGGTATTTGATGAAACCCACTCTTCAAATCAATAACGCTGAAGAATTGATTGTCCCCCAAATTCGGTAAGATTTCATTTATTTCGGGTATCGTGATGGAATTCAGTTTCCTGAAGTCCACTACGAGTCTATACTTTTTTTGTCCGGATGCATCCATCTTCTTGGGGTCTACCCAGATGAGTGCAGTATAAGGGGATCTTGAAGGTCTTATAATACCATCTCTTAGGAGTTTCTCAATTTCGTGGCCTCACGCACAACGGATTGTTATTACTAGTACGTATTTCTCCCGCTACATTAGTTGCGTACGTCAGTTTCTCGTCAGGTTCGGAGAATACCTTCAAATGATTATTAAGGGCGTCACAGAGTTTTTGGTTTTTTCTGTATTCAGGTGGAATATTCGCAACTTTGTCGGGATGTTATTAACTGCCTGGGAGGTTTGCTGTTTAATTGGAACCTTAATTCTGTCGAAAATGGTTAGATAATTTTGAACAGTGTGAATAACAGCATCCAAATCTTTTAGGCTGTCGTTGCCTAGTATCCCGTGGAAAGACCTCAGGTTTGGTAGTATGAAAATTTTTAGATTTGGAGATCTCTGACCGAATAAATTAACAATAGCATGATGAGTTACTTCTACATCGCCACCAACGGAATTTGCATAAAATTTAGAAAGGTTTGGAAAATTGGTTTTAACGCATGTCGGCCGAACACAATTTTTATTCGAATCTATGTCTATTAATATGTTGAGAATTTTTCCGCTCTTCATCCTATATTCGAAATAAGGCGACGAAGAGCCTCAGCCTAAAAATTAATGTCTTGGAAGTCGTCGAGCTCCTGCATGGTATTTTCTTCCGTATCTTTCATTTTCACGTAGACAGCGAGAGTTTGACCATTTACTTTTTCTGATGTGCTGATCGCCTCATCGCATTCGTCTGCCGAAACCTGAGGATCAGTTTCCATGTGGAACCGTGACCATTTATCCTCCTCTTTGAGGAAAAGGTAGGTCTAGGTTGTTGTCGGTTTTGATAATTAACCTGTTGGGTCCTAATTGAAGGATCCACCTCAATAGGTTCGGGACGAGGAAAAGGTCTGCGTGGCACAAATGGTGGAAATTTTGTTGCTGTTGGAAGCTGTGAGGATGTTGACCAGGACTGAGGAAAATAATAATTAGGATTTTGTTGAGGTTGCTGAAAGTTTGGGTCAGTCCCAGGTTGGTTTTGTGCAACGCAATGAGGCCGTGCTTGGGCTAACTCCGGAAAAAAGACTTTACGCGGAGCTGGTACAGGAACTTGATGTAAGGTTCGCTGCCTAGGTGGAACTAGTGGCGGTGCCGTGTTATTCATTCGTCGCACAATATTATGTGAATTATTCGCATATTGCATCCTAAAATAGACGTTTTCGAGCTTCAAGCACAAATGCAGGGCCTGAGGCAGATTTGTAGGTTCCTTAATGTTCAATAACCTTGGGAGATCCTCTCTCAGACCTCGTATCAAAGTATCGAGAGCTTTGTCTCGATACGACTTCATTAAAAGACTTCACTACCAATGTCCAGAGACGAGATTTTGCTTAAAATTCAAGATAGGTGGTGGTAGACTCGGTGATAGAAGTCCTGAACCGAATCGCCATCTTGGATAAGGCTCGTCATCTGGTATTCCAACGTCCCTAAATCCCGCTTATCCGCGTAGTGGATCATAACCCGTCGGGATACATGCTCCCAATTGAGCGAAGTGTTATAAGGTTCTAACACTGTATCGTCTTGACCAGTTTATTCCTTATTTCGTTTAAAATACCGAAATATTTTGGTGTGCCTTTTAAGTGGTCGGAGACCGTTAAAATCCTATGGACGCTTTTGCGCCAGGAGCTAAATTCTCCCGGTTTCCCAGAAAACACTCTCAGATTTTTAACCACATCGGGTATTCTGTCCATATCTGACAGATTTCCAGACTGAGCGGGATTAGTGCCTTGGTCAACTTCGAAACATATGTATGTCGATACGTGGACTCACAATCCCAGGACATTCTCTGCTCAAGATGGATCTGATTAAATCTTCCATCTGTGCACGGTTGTTGTTTTGGTTCTCCTCGACCACAGGAGGTAATTGATTTTCCTCTTTCAATACCAGACAGGGCGGCGGTCGGACTAAATTGTTCTGTCGGGCCATATTTTAACAAAGATTTTTAAAGACCGACAAAAATCTGCGTGAATTAATTAATAACATTCCGAATTGGGATTCAGTATCACTTTGAACTCACTTTACCTTGGTCGATTACGATATGTCACGAAATTCGATTTGAGATTGATTAAATTAAAATCGATTGGATTGAAATTGATTTAGTTGAAATTGCTTGAACCTTTTGGTTTTACAATTATTGTGGGGAATGTTAACTCTAAATGGAAGTGGATTACTAAAAATATATTTTTGTTTTCTTACGTAATAATAATTACTCGCATCTTTCCTGTAGTTCTGAGTTCCGTCCGCTACTCAAGACAGGCGCTCTAAGTCGCGCTAACATCGGATGGCTAAGTGGAAGTACTCAATTGCCCTAACCCCTTGTGGGGCATAGTGCGTCAACTGTTCCATGTGACCCAGCTGACGTTTCGTCGGCATAAACTGGTTTCGGAGAATGCAGTTGCCAGCATGCACCTCCTGAACATCCATGGCCACGAACGTCGTCGTGGTCGGGATTCAAACCCGAAACGCCGGTAGTCAAACAGGAGACTGATGCCTCAACACCCTACCGGTTGCCACAAGTGGAAGTACCTGCAACATTAGAAGACAAGTCTGGCCGAACTTCAATCTTAGCCGCTTCTCAGGACTACTGATGCTGGGGAGAAAGCATCTCAGAAAAGTCGTTGGGATCATTACGGGGCATTGCCCGATGTGTGAGTACGCGAGGCGTCTGCGGCTTCCGTACAATGATTATTGAAGAAGCTGTAAGGACGAGTAGGAGGAGGAAACTATTTCCTGTGTACCTGTCCTGCGTTGGCCGGTAGAAGATAGGACACTTTGGGGTCCTTCTATTTCATAGAATTGGATGACCTAAAAGGCATAAGTGCTGGTCATCTACATCGATTCATTGACAGCTCCGGTTGGTTCAACGACTAGAATCTCATGGTTTTGACGTGGCGAGGTTTTACAATGGACCCATGCGGTCTATGTGTGGTGTGCTCTGTACAGCAGCCTCTATAACCTAACCTTACCTAACTTACTCCAGTTTTCATTCCACCTCTTTCGATATAGTCGATTAGCAGTACACCCTTGATAAAACAACATTACCATAACTTCTGCTGCGTTGCGCCATCTGGTGCCGACCCATGTGAATTTTTAGATACGAAATTGACAGAAAAATTTCTGCTTCGTTTTGCCTGCCAGACCATGATTTCTAATCAAATTCATCTCTATACAAGATGTGAGAAGCGAAAGAGAGTGACTTTTCTATCTCTCTCTATTTAGTACGAGTACAATTAAAAAGGAACAGCGAAGATCGGATTTCATTCTGCTCTCCGAATTTCTATGGAGATGCTATAGCATGATTGGGGTTCAGAAATTAATTTACGAAAAGAAATCGAAATTTCTGAAAATGTAACATCTTACCTACTTGTCGTCCCTATTTCGTAACCTTACAGGTTCAAAAACGTAATCACTTCAAGAATTTCCATATGAGAATTATTAATCCTTTCAAAAATTTCATCGAATGCATTGCATGCAATAATTCGCATTGATTTCAAGGCTCTTTACGGACTGTATCACTCCAGGAGTCTTAAGATCTTTGCTGGACTAGCTAGACGTCCCATGGTGCTTTTCAGTTAACACAGATGCGACTACACTTCACTTGCATATTGCATCGTTCCATATTATTTATTTGCCCGAAAGAACAATGACGGAGCATATCGAACTAGCTGTAAAATGGCTGGGCAACATACATTGCAATACAATAGTCACATTTATGACATTAACCAAAGTTCGACACACGTTTTGATTGCGACTGTAGACACGTTCAAGATTCAAGTACACATTCCTCGGTACTCAGTACACACATGACCGAGTATATCGACCTTTTAATGCCTTTTGTGCTATTTATCCGTGGCGGACTTCGCATCACTTGTGAGAATCCACGAATATTTCGGTACAGGAAAATATGAAATGTCATTGACGATTGTGCGTCATTAGTGAGACTAATCATCAATTCATGTAAAATAAGATGAAGGTTAGTTTCTAATCCAATTTGTCTTGGCGTATTATTAGCCGTAATGCTTAAAAAGGACGGACAACGTTCTACTGTATTACTACTATTTGTATTATTGCACGATTAGTGACTTACAATTATTTCCGTAAATAAGACCTACTAATGATGAGAAAGATCGGTTGTTTCGTATGAATGGTCTTTGAAATCATATAGCTGTCTAACTACATATTTATATACAGAGAAAAATCATTTCATTTTTTCAACGAAAAATCCTTTATAACAATTCATTTCCGCCGAAACGCGCCGGTCTCGGTAATAAACAGGAAAAGTTAGTATCAGTTACAGCTCCGAAATCACATGAAACATTCGAAAGTCCACAATTTTGGTATGTCTACCATAAGTATCACCATACACTGTCGAATTCGAACATGGTACAAGTGGACTAGTTTTCTTCATGTTTATGTGAAGTGTGTGTCTTGAGCTATTCAGAGGACATTTGTACCAAGCTCGTGTTCGAGTTCGACAGTGGATGGTGACACTAATATACATACGAGTAGTAGTTCAAGGGTGCGACCAGATAATGAGGACACGTTGAGTAAAAAATAAATAAAAAAAAAATAATAAAAAAGAAATATTGCAACTTCCATTTATAACGCAGGACTATGTTCCAGTTTTAACTAATCGGAGGTAACTCACCACGATGTAAACGCATGGGATTAGTTAGCGGGACTGACTTGCGATGCGGGGTATATTCCTATATCACCAGGGGACGCATCATAGTTCGCATATTGGCTAATAGAGGCTTTACCACTGTAGCGTATAGAGCGAGCAAAGCGAGCGTGAATACTGAGGGTTGCGGCCCCTTAAACAGCGGAGCTCGCGAAGCGAGCGGAACCCACGCAAGGGGAGTGCAAAATCATGTCAATTAAAAAACCCACTGTTAGTCAAGGACGCAAACCACTATGCGTCGCTCTTCCCGTTCAACTATGGAAGTTCTTGGCTTAAGGGGACCGAACACCGAAGATTCCCCCCTGAACAAAACGGGAGATGTAATTTTTCGGTACCTGTTGCTCAAAAACGAGCACAGATATTAACGTGTTTTTTTTTGTTTTGTTCATAATGATGTCACGAATATTTAAAGATCATTTGACAGAATTCGGTCGATGCATTTAGCTTCAGGCTTTTATTGCAGAAAGAGCCTTTTTTCTTTTTTGTTTCATTTTTTTCGATACGTTATCATTATTCGATTTTCATGAAATGTGCTTTGTAGTGTCCCATAACAACGGGGAACACGCTCGTATAAAGTAATTTGATTAATATTAAATAGTAAAGGAGCAACGTGAACCGAAAGGGCAAAAAACACTACTTTTCAGAACGAGCGTTTTTCTTTCAACACCGGTTTTCGCTTTTGGCGCACATCGAAACTTAATTCTATCTCTAAAATATCGATTTCTGATAACGAATCGATACGAGCCAACAGTTCAGAAAAGAAAGGAGAATTTTTTGTGCTTTCAGAAAAAAAAATTTTTTTTTTTATTTATTTTTAATTTTTTTTATTAATTTTTTAAAGGCTTTTATGAAATCATAACCCAAAATGTTCAAAAAAGAAAGAAGAATTTTGGGCTAATAAAAAAAATTAATTTTTTTTATTTTTCCCATCTTCGGTCCCCTTAAAAATGTTGTACTAGATGGTATCGATGTCATCGCTAATGCTAACGTTTTCATTTTTGACGTTTGTTTTGTTCAGTGTTTGTTTTATATGTTATATAAATACGTCATCCTTTCCATTTAAAGGTCCGGTGTATTCCTATTTTACGGGGCGACGCATCGTTTTTCGCACCTTGGGTACTAGTGGTTTTACTGCTGCAGCGTTTAAAGCGAGTGAAACGAGCCGTCTAGGGCGGCATATTGAGGGTTGCAACATCCCTCCGCTCCGCTCGCAAGGAGAGTGCGAAATCATTCTAATTAAAAAACTACTATTGGTCAAAGACACGAACCACTATGCGTCGCCTGGTCAACTAGGAATGTTACAAAGGTCAATCGGTAGTGGTACTCGATACTCAGTGGTAGCGATCTACCACATGCACATTCAAGCCATCATGGTACTTTTGACGCGGTACAATTCTCAGAAGTAGCATAGTCTGAGTTCATAAACTGTAGAGCAATGTGCATAAAAATAATAGAAGGTATATCTTGTTATAATCCAAGATCCCAGGGCCCCAGACGTTACTTATTTTCTGAGTAACAAAAAGTGTGGGATAGAGATAGAGTAGTGTTAGTATTGTAATGTTTCCTCTGTTGAGCGAAACCAGAACGAAACCAGGTTCGTTAGATATTCTTGTGCTGAATAATGAAAACACTTCGATTGAAAACACACACAGTTTATTTACAAAACGAACTACACACGCGTACTAACAACTAACGTCAAACTAGCTCGAACTATTCGTTAACGATAACGAGATAACGATTATTTACTTCTCCGCTTTATAACGATCCAACCGCCACTGAGTGTCGAGTCTGACTACTTCTCTCCTCCTTCGGTGACATCTGCCTTTTATAGTTAGAAATCCGTGCATTCGTCAATTAGCGAAGACTCTAGATTTTTCGAGATGTTCCAGTCGCGGGTTTCCACTACTCAACAAAGGTTCGAGAATCCGCTTCATTATCGATGGTTCTGTTTCGAGATGGATCGAGACTATGGTAAAGCTTAGTACAGTGTGGGTCGTAAAAGATACCCACTCCGTACACGAAACAGTATGTTCTTTGAACGTATGCATACCTGCTAGCTTGGGCCGACGTCCAATTTACAGTTGCCAGGTGCCAAATGTACGTAAGAAAACATTGCTAATTTTTCTTAAAGTCTGAGTGCTGATTAGGGAACTATTTCAAGACATTTTGTAAGCAGCCAGACCAATCGTAGGAGCCAAGCATTGCTCAAAACACACAACTAAAATGTCGCTGTGAGTATAGGCCAGTGCAATTAGTTCAATAATGGGGGTCGCGATCGGAACATTTCCAGTAGTTCCAATTTTTCCAATATGTTTTAGTATATAATGTATAGATGAGTCCCATAATATTAAATCCAAGTTTCCGACCTTAAAGCACCTGTGTGCTCGCTGTCATCCGGAAAAAAACCGTTAGAATTTGACACATTTTTCATTTCTTCGGTCATAACGTGTTTTGAAGTACTCTTTTGAAAAATAAGTGTATTTATTGCGAACTTAAAGAGAAAAAAAATGTCCTACCACTTTTGTCTGCGTGATTTTTCTCTGTCTCTAATAGGCACTTAGATATAAAGCCATAAAAACTTGATTATTCTACAAAAACAAAAAAGAAAAACCTTGAAAATGCTAAGCTAGCTTTTGATTTTCGTCAATATTTCGTTTTCAGTGTGATTTCTTGTAACCAAGAGATATCGTACATAGCGATATAAGAGCAATCACTCAAGTTTCAGCCTCTTACCCGGGCACGGAATATCTGAAGTACAGTATTCGTCATCTGTCTAATCAACTGAAACTGTGGGGACTGAACTTGAGCACTTGACTTCTTCGTCATCGCCAACAAGGGATTCTACAGCATTCCCGCACCAGTTTGCCGTTACAGTGAATGCACACTAGGCAAGATATAAAATTCTGCAAAGCCTGAGGTGCAGCTTCCTTTAAAATCGATACTGGAGTTAGCACAGCACAGCATCCTTCTTAGATCCTGATTCAGTTGGATCTTTAACTTCCCGGGCCAAGTTTGGACTTGCAAGTATGTTTTTGAAGCATGATAGTTTACTGCATCATTGGTTGGTGGTAGTTTGGACAAATTAAAATTGTTTTTTTTTTTCACTCTTTTGATGAAAAGTGTGTACTTTAAATTTTCTTCACACGATTTTTCATTGGCGCCATACAAAGAGCAAATAGTTTTTCTGTTACCAAATTTTCCATTTTTGCCTTTGGATCTTGGAACACACGAACGGAGTCATTTATAGAGGAGGTCTTAAGAAGAATATTACAATTTATAATTTGTATTTTCCATGACCGATTGGAGCAGCGGTTGTGTCGCAGCCACTTATGGCATGAACGAACAAAGTGTTTTCGACGAGTTGGTTCATTTGGTTGGTGCTTGGGTTTTATTGTAATTTTATTAATTTATTGTATGTAATTATTTTATAGCCAGTATTTTTGAAACATACTACCGGTGTGTTTGACCCCTTTTAACAAATAGGATGTCTCCACCATATTGGCTTTCAAGATTGGCTCTAACAGTTTTTACCTCAGGTTGAAAGTATCCTTTTATTTCACCCATTAACTGTTCCAGTGAAAACTGCCATTGTCGAACAAGTAGTTATAAATATTCTCCATGGCTTCTTCAACATCTTTCCGATGGTGTTGGCTAGGTTTTTGCCCAGAATGAGGCCCGCGGAATAGGTTTTTGTAGTAAAACAGGGCCGTCGAGAGGGGTGGGGGATGGGGGCGGAAGGGGCGAATCGCCCCGGGCCCGTGTTTTTCTCGGGGCCCGAAAATTTGAAAAATTGGAAAAAAAGAAAAGAAAAACGTAACTACGCACTGAGCTTTTTTTTTGTTCCTTGCCCTTTCATACCATTCTGACGCACTGAGCTACCGGTCGGCATAAATGGGCCCCTACAAAAGTTGAGTACCGGGCCCGGATTTTCTCTCGACGGCCCTGGGTAAAACGCATGGTGTCTAGCACCTAGTGCCACCAAGTCAGAGCCTTCAGGCATTAGTGCGACACGGTCAATCACTTGTTAGCCCCACTCATCTCCTCGTTGTTCTGCTGCTTTAACAATCGTTTTATCCACAGACAGCAGCTGCTTCTTACGTACAGCATCACGTATGGACAAAGGTAACTTCTTCTGCAAATAGTTAGATATAAGTTAGTTTAGTGTAAGTAAGTGTTAAGTAAAGTAAATATACGACCGGTCGATAGCGTTTGAGTGAATTCCCTTACGGTGAAAACCATTGTAAAGACGTTGTAACGCGCTTTGGATCTTTTTGTCGCGCTCGGTGGCCGTGATCGTTCGGTCACCGCTCTACGATACTAGTCTAGAGCTCGGAGATCAAATCTCGGCGCGATCAAAAACTGTGCCTGTGAGTACTAATAGAACTCTCACAGTGCTCCGAGCTTGTCAGTATAAAGATGGCGCGGATAGGAGGTGCATGCTAGCAACTGCACTTCCGAAAAGTAGATATGCTATTGAAACGTCAACAAGGCATAGAAATGCTAGAGATGTTGACGCACCTATGCCCTTGGAGGGGTCAAGGCAATTAGAGAGAGAGTGCGAAATATTTCTACTTCCGCGAGTTCGTACTTATCGCGGAGACGAACCAGGCACTGGCGGTCATTAAAGTACGTGGCGCTCACGACCCATCTTCGAGGGTTGGTCGGACGGCCGCAAGACCGCGGACACGGTGTAACAGCTAGTAAAGGTACCATTTATTTTGCTAGCTTTAAAGCGTCTGGCGGAAATTACCGCCGAAGGGAAGTAACTGGCAGTGTTGATTATTAACTTTTAACAACATTCTGTAAAACATACGTAAGAATCAGCACTCTGACTTTATGAAAAATGAGTAATGTTTTTACGTACCTTTGGCAACTAGTAACTGTAAATTGGCCGTCGGGCCAAGCTAGCAAGTATGCATACGTACAAAGTACATATTTACTAACACTACCTTATCCCACACTTTTTGTTACTCAGAAAATAAGTAACGTCTGGAGACCCTGGGATCTTGCTGATTCGGGGTGGGTTGTAATCTCCGCTAATTGTTCGAACACATTAGGTGCGTTTTTTAGCGTACAGAGCAGAGTAAAACAAGTTAAGCGGCAAAAAAACGATCGAGAGCAAATTGGGGTAGCGAACACGAAATTGGGGCATGTCTTTGCTGGAAGTATGTTTTGGTTTAGTTTAGCAATCGGAAAAATTCCCTTTTGTCTGTTTACAATTCCATATACCATAATTACACAAAACGAACATTTTATTGGCAGGAAATGAACTTTATGTCCTTCAAAAACTATAACCGCCCGAAAACTTCGACACCTGCACCGCTTGCATTTCAAAACACTGACTACTTAACCGAGCAGCATTCTTGGACTGACGTTTTATCCAGAGCAGCTCAGATCGAACTGTTAGTGTAATTATGTGGTCCTAGCTGGCTTTGCTCTAAATGGCTCTTGAAAAAAAAACGCCTCTTACCTGTTAACTCAGATGCCAAAGGGGTTATTAGGGAAGAGATAAAGTCGAGATAAAATCATTGGAGCTCTAGGGCGCAGCAACCTTTGTCTCGTCAACATTAAGGAGTCCACCTAAAATTTAACATTGACGGCTGTACACTCCTGAATGAAATTTTGCACATTTCATCACAAGCAATAGAAACCGCGGCTACAACTTGTTGATTAATGCAGACAGCAGTGTAGAGCTTTCCAAGGCTAACCAACAAATAAGAAATAGTTTGACGAACAGCTACATTGGCTTAGCGGAGAAGCAGAGTAGCACGATAACGACCGGCCACGGATGTTTCGGCGCCATAAGAAAAACGAACATTGAAAGAACCTCCCAACTGCAACACACACAATGCATATCCTTTGCACGAATTTTCATGACAGGCATTTAAATGTTATTTTTGTTTTTGGTGGTTAAGTTAATTCGGTTGCTTGTAACAATTTATACCCCCACTTTTTTATCCAACATCTATCGCACCCATATTTGTAAAATGAAGGCCATAACTAATTTGCTGCTCTATTCCGGAATTTTTTACTCCTGCCGAATCGCCAGGATAATGTTCAATGTATGGTGGTGCAAGCGTAACGTTACGCTAGCACCCCCACATAAAATCGTCAATTCTGGCGAATCGGCAGGAGCAATAAATTCGAAAATAGAGCAACTATGTAATTAGCACCTAATTTTATGCACCATGCCTGATATTCGAAACTTAGTGGTGCGGGTGCCAGCGTAACGGATGTGCATTTAGGCGAACTTAATAGGATCGGCGTAAATGATGGTGAGGAACAGAAATGTAAAGTACATAGGTATTGTGATTCCGTAATTGGCAGAAAAAAAATTTTGCTCTATCTGGCAGGATCTTTAGAGGGGAAATTGATCGGAAGAATTCTGATTAATTTCCCTAGACCATGATTTTTAAGCAAATACATCAACCGGTTTCTCTGTCTCTTTCGCTTTAGTATACATGATTACTTAGAGCCAGGGAAAATTGGTCGGTTAGCATTCTGCCATCGAGATTCGTGTGTAGATGTCGAGTTCGGATAATGCGTCTTTCTTTCACTTACGAATACACAAAGCTTTGCTATATCTGTTGCGCGCTGTCAATCACTAAATCTTAATCATGTTCCTGATTATTTTCAGGTTTCCAGGAACTCGACCATTGTGATAAGGTATGGTAAATTGTAACAAAATGTTCGGATTTGAACCTGCGGACCGTTGGGAAGTAATATCAATCTCACGACTCAGCGCACTGAGCTACCAACTACATATCCTCTTCCGATTCAATTGAATCTAGTTCGATTATTCGACCGTATATGTACATAAATACATGTCGTTAAATGAAATTGTCTCATTCACACCATTTCTGCGACATTTTGTCGCGACTTTCTTGCACTATCGATTCAATGCAACGGACAGGAATTACTTAATGAATTCAATTCTGCTTCCGTCAAGAAAATACAGGGACAGAAGCTTACTTTGAAAATTAAGAAGAGTGTAGTGTTTCTCATTACCTGTAACTCCCCAGGGGAGATGTCGGAAGCAATCGTATTGATTGATTGGATTTAATTAACAATTAATGTGGTCATTAGGGTGCAATCCAGTTCTTGTTTTTATTTCTTTACGCGCCACAGTGCTTGAGAAGAAGAGCCTAACAAATGCAGACCAGAATGATGTACCTATAACAAGTTCTCATGGTTCCAGTTTTCATTCGCCTTTTTCGTCTTAATTTCTTGATTTTCTTGGATTCTTCCGTCAGCAAAACTGGGAGATGTTCTTGTTTCTGTTTGGCCTGGTTATGTTTGGTCTTGGGATGGGTCTGGCCTTTTCTTGTCTTACAAGTGGCTGAACTATTTTATCGAATTGTAAGGGAACTCGCTTTTCAAAATGTAATGGGAAGACGGAACGAGTAACTCGAACGAGAGCTCCAAGAAAAAAAATGTTCTGTGTGCAATAAAAACAAGTCCTAAGACCACTCACATGTCTTAAGAAGGTAATTAAAAAGTGGGAATGGTTGAATGTGGTGTCGTGGTATAAAAATTGGAGCCATCAGTAGTTTTGCAAGCATTTCACCGTCCCAGACAATATGCTGCTCAGTCAGTCACCTAGTGCTGAGAATAGTATTACCAACTCGTTCTTGAAAAAATCCATTAGCTCCGATAGTAGCGAGATTTTAGACGAGTAACAACATGTTAGTCGAAAAGGTCGGTTTGTTGGTAAGGATATTTGAAATTCGCCTCGTAAAGAGGCAACGACTGACTCACATAGAGCGTCCAGCTTTTTTTCTTATTGGCTCCGTTGCTTTCGATGAAGTGTAGTAACTGGTTTAATTAACCTCTGCGCCATGACCATAGTCAAGCTAATTATGAAAATATTACCGCCAATAATTGTGAGATGCAGGGCTCTTTCCAGAGTGCGTCGCTGTAATAGAGGAATACCCTAACTTGTCTTCGTCGCATTTTGTTGGGTGAAAAGTTGTATAAAATTGCGTTTATGTTCCAGTTCTCACTTTGCTCGTGATTTAATAAATAAAGCATGAACTTGTTTTTCTACATGAATGTCAGTAGGGTACTATCAATTAAGGGTCTGAGGAACATACTTCAAAATGGGAACTTTGACGTAAGTTTCGTTTGAATTCAAGATCACAGCAATGTAGATGATTGTTTATTTCACTTTTTTTCACTTATGATTAGTGAAAAATAACTCATAGGGCCAATGTTTCGTTAAAGTTAATCCAATAGATAAACACTAAACGACACCCATACTCCGTCAAACAGCTGTTGTGCGCAGTTGCTGAGATTTTGACAGCTAGAACGCGTTTTTTTTCCAGATCCATATAGAGCAGAGCAGGTTAAGACCACCCAATTACACTAACAAATTGATCTGAGTTGCTCTCGATAGAACGTTAGTGCAGGATTTCTACTCTGTTAAATAGTTCCATAATTGAAATGCAGGAGGCGCAGGCGTCGAAATTTAAGAACAGTTTACAGTTTGGGAAGAACATAAAGTGCATTTCCTGCCAATAAAATGTTCGTTTTGTGTAATTATATGGAATAGTAAATATGCAAAATAATTTTGCTGCCTAAGGTAAATTTGTCCGATTGTGTATGTACTAAGGATTTAAGTTTTCTCTTGAAATAAAAGTTTACATTTGAATTATAACTAAACCAAGACACACTCCCTTAGCAAAGGCAAAAACTTACTCCGTTAAATTGCTCTGGATCGTTTTTTCGTCGCTTAACCTGCTCTGCTATGCTCTGTAGGAAAAAAATGCGCCTATATTTTGAGCGTTGCATACGCTAAGGTTAAATTTAGTGTTCCGGATAGCTAACTGGCAGTTTAACCAGACATCGAGAAAACGAATCAAATTGGAAAAAGGAAAATTAAGTTCTGGAATGAGCGTTATTGAAACATCTTGTAAAAGGACATTATAGCTAGTGGGTTTGGGCTTTTCAATAAAGCATTACCAACTCGAAAAACATTGCAATCTACACGGATGGATGCTAAGCTGCTACTAGATCCCTAAAATCCGCCCTGCTTATATCCAATATAGTTGTAGTCTGTCGCTCGTCCTTCATCGCAATGAGTGTCTTTTTTTTTATATTGTCTTGTGCTGAATTTCAGACCATAGTGACTTTGGCGGTAACTGCAAAGCAGCTGAGCTTTCTAGGCAGGGGACCAGGCTCTTGAACAACGTATATAATAGCATTTTTATGCTAGCCTGTAGCCCTATTCCAGATCTCGCTACCGCTAAAACGCAAAAAATGGCTATAACGCTAAAATTACAAAAATATCCGAACTCTAAAGCTCGCCACACACTAGCGTCCAAGATCCAGTTTGCCCCACATCCAATCCAAAACTCGTAGTGTGTGGGGTTCAATTGAAGGGCTCCGGAATCCAAGTTGGATATTCAACTTGCCCAAAATCGGCTGCGTCGCTTGTGCGCGAAATTCGAACTTAACAGAGTCAGATTTTGTTTATGTTTTGTATTGTCAGTGCTAAATAGCAACAAAGACAACGTTACGTGTTGGCGGCCGCACAGGTGTTTATGCAACACTTCTGCAATGCAACTGACGGTGCGTGAAATTAAATCGGATGGGTGAAAATTGAGTTCATCATCAAAATTGATTTTTAAAATGACGTCTAGCTCGCGGTGGATTGGATTGCAGTGTGTGTCCCTGAAATTTGAACGGGGGACATTCGCAGTGTATCCATGTTGTCCCGCGTCCAAAAGGATGCTAATGTGTGTCCACCTTTACGGCCAGTTGACACGATCCAAGTACACTTGGATCAAACGTACTTTGTTTGGGCGCTACTTGGATCGTATCAACAGCTTAGAACATACAAGCATGGAATGAGCTTGTCCTGTATGTCTCCATAGAAACAGTGGCTCCAAAATTTGGGTACTAACAATCAGTACTTTGGAAATATGTGGTATCAGCACGATGGCTGCCCAGCGCATTATGCCCGTACAGTAAGAGAGTTCCTCGATCAAGAATATCCCGAGAGGTGGATAGGGTGGTCTGGTACAATTTCGTGGCCGGCACGTTCACCAGACCTAAATCCCCTCGATTTTTTTTACTGGGGAGCGGTAAAAGAAAAGGCTTACACGAAAGAAATAGAAAATTTGGAGGAACTCCGCCGAAAAGTTGCGGAAGCCGCTGAAGCCATTAGTTCCGGAAAATTCGCCCGGCTTATAACTCGATCCTTTTTAAGAAGATGTCGTGCTTGCATTGCAGCTGAAGGCAAACATTTTAAGCATTTGTTGTAAATTGAAGTTCTAACGTTTAATTGTAAATTGATTTTTTTGTTCAATAAATTACACTTTTGCCTAAATGATATTATTACTTCTTTTCACCTCAATTAAGAGATAATATAGGAAGTGTCGTACCATTTTGGAATCTGGACGAAATGCGCCATCTTTTACAGTTACTTGCCAAAACCGCGTGGTATATTTTTTTACAGTGCAGTCAGTTGAAGTTGGGATAAGTGATAATTTTGAGTACTAAATTGGGGAAAAAAATCAGATTTTATTTAAAAATAATATACTAATTTTTTACTTTTAGATTGTGATTTATAGAACAGTTAGTCAGGGTTGCTTCATAAAAAAAAAATAAAAAAAATGAAAATTTGTAATAACAGTACTTAAAAAATCATCACAGGGTATGAATTTTTCCAATTCTTTTTTGAATGTCTATAAGTCAAAAAATAATTGACGGAGACTTTTTTTTTAATACTTTTCTGATAACTGCTACCACTTGGCCTATCACCGCTTTCCGGGTTGACGTTGGGGTTTGGGACACCCTGACATATATAGAGAAAATGACATGGAGAGTGAAAGAAATTTAAATTTAAACTGATCGGGCTTTGAACCGCAAATGCCTGTTCCATAGTTCAGCACCGTCCACCATACGCCACATCGCTATCATACAATACCATCACTATGTGTCCTACTTAGCAGCACTTTCTTAAATAATGATTTAAGATACCAGTATATACTAAGAGTGATGTTTGATCGGGTTTATATGAAGTTCTTATATCGTTCTCTAGTCATGCTCTAAGAGGCAGCACCGAAGTGTCTTTTCGAAACAGGTCAGTACGATGTAGGTTTCTTAAAGTAAGTTTAAAGTATTATTTAAGAAATGTTTCTAGCGTGGTTGCTTTAATCATGATATAAGAGATTAGTATCGCGAAGATCTGTTCCGAGAAATTAAAGCATGATATAAGAGACCCAAAACATTTAGCGTGGATAGCGCAACGGTTAGCACGTTCGGCTTCTACGCACTGGGCCTGGTTCGATTCCTACTGAATGCGGTAGTTTTCGATAAAAAAAAACGGGGTTTACGTGTCGGACTATGAGCCCACTCGGCTGTTAAATGAGTACCCATTTAAGGGGTAAATAACTCGGTTGAGCGTGTTGCTGATCACACACCTCTGCACAAGACCGTTACGATCTAGAAAATGAGATGATGCTAACTCATCTCGAGGCCATAGTTCAAATTGGACTGTTGCGCCAGTTATTTATTTTATTATTTTAAAAACATTCATAATCCTATAAAAATTATTTAAGAGAGTTTGTATTTGCTGGGGCGGATAATGAATACAATGGTATCTGCTTCGGTGGCCTCTTATTCTTCAATTGCTTTTCTTTTTACGGTCACCGGTAGACAATTACTCGAAATATTCCAAAAAAATGCAAACTATTAAACTAATATCAAATCATTTTACTTGCATTTCGAGTGCAATGTGATGGAATCGAAAGCACTGAATAACGTTTGAGGTCAGTTTGAAAAACTGCACACTGATTGCAATATACTTATACTCGTACGTTCACAGCCCAACCGTTCCTATCGGTTATTAAAATAAATTTTCCGTGTTGGTTATAATCTTTGCGAAACCTTGGGATTATGACCAGTATACATCATGCTGTAAGTTGAAAGCCCTGTCTGCAGAATGGCATCCATTGCAGCTAGTTGAAGTGCATATTCAGTTTGCAGTGTGCCTTATTAATTGCAATCCGAAGCTCGTTCGGTTGTTCACGATGTAATTCACTTTAGGTTAATTATATAATAAGAGACTTCTTGGATACCAACCCATCCTCCCGATTTAATAGCCTTCGATTGGGCAGCTCTAGCCTCGCCACAGCATAAGTAATATCCATTCGAGTTTACTGTTGGTGTACCTTATATAAAACATTTCGCCATGATAAAGTAGTAGGTTGGAATCTATCCCAACTACAATTTTACGATGAATAGAGGAACAGAGGGTAAATTTAACGTTTGAGCTATTGGAGGTGGGTTGCTCAAATGCGTCAAGAAGAGCTTATAAAGTTTGAATACATGTACGTTTCCTTATAATTCAAAATATAATATCTCAGTTATCAACACAACGGTAATAGTATTTCCGATGTGTGATAAAAATACAACGCTAAATTAATCGAAAATTATTTCAGACTCACCCCAGATTGCCACAGGGCAATGGCTACTCAGTTAAAATCTGTTACAGACCACAAGAATGATGTAGAACATAATTTTGCAAAGCCATATTTCTTGCTCGTGTAATATCTGCTTTGTTGGCGATAAAATTTGTTACAGTCGTGAGAACTAGATGAAAGATTACCCGTTACTAAGATTCAGATAAAATCCTATGAAAGGGTTTTTATGCCAAACATCGTGTTCTGTTGAAACGCAAGGCAGCTGTTCTATTAAATGTGGGGTCATATCGACAGTGGATGTTGCATTATCGTCTGTTTGTGTGCTGACATAGACGCATAGATAAGTATTACAGAGATAAAATCATTATTCATAATCGAATCATGTAAATTATACCAGAGTTCCTTGTTTAAATTAAAAGTTACACTGACCTTCCTAATTAGTGTAGGAAGATTTGGTAAATAATAAAAATGAAAAGAAAAGTTACTGTTCAAGCTTCTTGAAAATTGTCACAAGTTATGTTGGAACGGTAAGCGATAAATATGGGCGCAACCTTGCAAAATATGATAGAGAGATGCACTTTGGTACGAATATTGGTGGGACGCGTACCTTCAATTTAAGAGATTGAGCCTATGGAACCCGCGGAAAAGCGGCTGTGCAGGCGAAAAACCGAGAAATTTGACCCTTTTTTTCAATATTTTCCTTACAACTTGTTAACGGTGCACCAGATCAAAAAATGTATTAGGTGGTAAATTAAAGAGCGTTGAATCCTGCGTCCAATGCACTACTCAAAGTTGAAATCTGGTTCAGTAGTATGTATAGTCAAAATCAATAGTCATAAAACGTAATTTTTTTTAGTCTTACGAGCAAAATCAGACTTTACCTATTTTCAAGCTCACATATCTTCGAAAGGGATACTTCAAATGAAAAAAACTTATAAAAAAAAGTTTAAAATAATTCGATTTCTAGTCTAACTTACCCAATATTTTTCAAACCAGCCAATTTTTAGTGCAGTTGTGAGCAAAAATGCAGAAATGTCTGTTTAGCGATTTCAGCCTTAATAGTTTTATCTCGCTACCAGTTTCGTTTTAATTAAAAGGTCTTTGCTGGATAGCTTGGTTTGATAGCTTAAGGCACTGCCATCTTTACTAACAGGCCGGACTATTAAAGCAATGACGTCATGACAAGCAGTGAACCATATGTAAACAAAAATAAGAACGGGTGCGATCGATTTCTTGAAATTTCGCGATTTTCGTGCGTAAAAGTGAGTTTAGTGTCGCGATTTCAAGTGCAAATAAAAGTAGTCGTTATCAGTGACGTGCGGAAGTAAGACAAACGTAAAGTGCCGTAAAATACCGAGTGTTTTCATTAATTTACCGGCAATTCGGCTAATGAATGGTGAAGCACTACCCTGGGACTAATCTCCGGGCCGGTAAATTCAGCGGAAACTCCCAGAAGTGCCTCAAAAAGTGACTGTAAAGTGGTTATCAAATGACAACATTCCAGTTAATTTCCGGCGTTTTCATCGAAATTGATAGGGTAAGTATACGTTTTTCTGTTGTGCTGATATTTTAGTACAGTTAAGCGCCCGAAAATTCGGATCTCGACCACGATATTTACGAACCAGATTAAAGTTTCACCGCCAGGCATCTAGTCCTGTCTGCCGCAGTAAAACTTTCGCCTGGCTCATCAACAACGTGTTCAAGACCCGCATTTTCGGGCGCTTCAATCTACTAAAATATTAACACAAAAAAAACGTATACTTACCCTATAAATTCCGATGAAAAGGCCGGAAATTACCTGGAATGTTGTCATTTGACAACCACTTTACAGTCACTTTTTGGGGCACTTCCGGGAGTTTCCGCTGAATTCACCCGCCCGAGGATTAGTCCCAGGGTAGTGCTGCACCATTCATCATCATCATCATCGTGGCGCGACAGCCCGACGTCGGGCCTTGGCCGCCTGGATCATTGTCCTCCAATTATCTCGGTCACGTGACCGCGTCCTCCAATTTTGGGAGCCCAGCAGCTGCGTGGCGTCCACACCTACTGAGCTCTCCCAACGAGATCTCGGTCGTCCTCGCAGTCTCGCTCCGTCGACTCGTTCTGCATTCATTACTCTCTTAGGCATGCGATCGTCGTCCATTCTTTGTACATGCCCTGCCCATTGAAGTCGTTGTAGTTTGACGATTTTCGAGACTTGCAGCTCATCGTACATTTCATACAACTCATGGTTGTACCGGATGCGCCATCCATCTCGATCGCAAACAGCCCCGAAAATTCGCCGTAGAACCTTACGTTCGAAAGTATCTAGCATGTTTTCGGAGGCTTGAGTTAGGGTCCATGCTTCGCAGCCATAGCATAGCACTGGTCGTATAATGGTTTTGTACACGCGGAGCTTCGTGTTTCTGTGCACATGTTTCGATTTCATTATGGGGAGAACCGAGAAAAAAGTCTTATTAGCTAACTGTATCCGTCGTTTGATTTCGTCAGTTTCGTTGGCGTCCCTTGACAGGTTGCAACCCAGGTAAATGAAGTTGTTCACGAACTCGATGTTGAGGTCCCCCACATTGATGCTCGGTTGTGCAGGAGTCCTTGTCACCGATTGCATCATTATTTTAGTTTTACCCTCGTTAATACGTAATCCAACTTCCTTTGCAGCGGTATCGAGCGTATGCAGAAGTTCTTCTGCGTCCGCCAATCTTCGGGACATGATGTTGATGTCGTCGGCGTACGCTGCTAATTGTGTCGACTTGATGAGTAGCGTCTTGCTGTTGTCCATATTCATGGCCCGAATAACGTATTCCAGTGCTAGGTTGAAGAGCGTCGGTGCCAGTCCATCGCCCTGTTTCAAACCAGTGCGTGTTTCAAATAGATCAGTAAGTCTATTCTGGATCCTGACTTGTGAGACGGAGTTGGTCATCGTCATCTTTGTCAGTCGCACTAATTTTGCTGGTATACCAAATTGCAGCATGATGTTGTACAGTACTCCACGATCGATACTGTCGTATGCCTGCTTGAAGTCGACAAAGATTTGGTATACGTTTACGTTGTATTCCCAGCACCTCTGGAGTATCAGTTTGACTGAGAAGAGCTGATCGGTTGTGGAGCGACCAGGTCTGAAACCGCTTTGGTATTCGCCAATGACTCGTTCTGCGTACGGTTTTATTCTATTTTCCAGAATTTTCGTCAAAATTTTATAGGACGTACAAACTAGTGAGATGCCCCTGTAATTCTCACACCGCAGTTTATCTCCCTTTTTATGAATTGGACAGATGATGCTTCTGCGCCAATCGTCTGGGATCTCCTCGTTCTCCCATACTCGCAGGAGTAATTGATGTATGGCATCAACTAGACTCGTTCCACCGAATCTTAGCAGTTCAGCTGGAATCTCGTCAGCGCCCGGCGCTTTATTTCGTTTTAGTGACCGCAACGCGAGATCAACTTCCTCTACTGTCGGGGGTTGAATGGGTGGGCCTAGATCAACAATATCGTCGAGAGCTTCCTGTGTGGGGATGTTAGATGGTCGGTTTAGAAGCTCTTCAAAATAAGAGGCCCATCGTTTGTTAATACCATCGGTGTCGCTGATGATGTTTCCATCCTTGTCCTTACAAAGGCTAGTCCTGGGTTGGTAGCCGTTCTTAATTGTATTTACTAGTTTGTACGCTTGTCTGGTGTTCCTATTAGCTAAGTTTTCGTTTATGTTCAGCAACTGCTCGTCAAAGTATTTACGTTTCTTACGTCTAATTATTCTATTCGATATTCGCCGTAGCTCGTCATATTTTTCTCTTCTGGCTCTGGTTCCTCGTTGAATCCATTGTCTGAAGGCCTCGTTTTTCGCGTCAAGTGAATTTTTGCATTCTTCGTCGAACCAGTCATTTCTCGCTCGCCGGGCTTTATATCCCACGACCTTCTCTGCAACATCCTTGATGGTACCCTTGAGTTCATCCCAGAACCCATGGACGCCTGTGTTGCTGATATTGTGTAGCATAGGTGATAGTTTTTCCTCAAGGGCGGTAGTATACGCCACCGCTGTAGCATCACTTAAGAGCTTATCAACCGCAAAGATTTTGGGAGGGCTGATTCTTGACTGGTGCACTGAGGAAATTCTACATCTGTAGGTCGTCTTCACCAAGTGATGATCTGAGTCGCAGTTTGCTCCTCGATAGGAGCGGACATCCATGACACTAGACGCCCATCTCCTGCAAATGAGGACGTGGTCAATTTGGTTGACGGTATGTGCGTCTGGAGACTTCCAGGTCTGCTTGTGAATGCGTCGATGCGGGAAACACGTAGAGCTTACGACTAGATTCCTGCTGCAGGCGAAGTCGATAAGTCGCTGGCCGTTATCGTTACATTCTTCATGGAGGCTGTGGCCTCCAGTGGTCCCCCGATGCCAACTTTCATTCCCGACTTTCGCGTTAAAGTCTCCCAGCAGCAATTTGACGTCGTTTGTTGGAAGTGAGTCGAAGAGAGTTTCAAGGCGGCGTAGAACTCGTCTTTTACTGCGTCTTCTTTAACTTCAGTGGGGGCATGCACATTGATGAGCCAGAGATTGAAGAATCGAGTCTTGATGCGAATCGCACACAGCCGTTCGTTTATGGGTTTGAAGTCAGTAATATGCGGTTTGAGGTGATTGTTCACTATAAATGCTACTCCAAACTCCTTGCGGCCCGATGGTTTGCCACTTGTAAAAATTGTGTGCGATTTCTTGTCATTAATCTCGCTGCCAAGCCAATTTGTTTCCTGGACTGCAGTAATGCTCAGTTTGTACTTTTCGACCTGTTGAAGGAGGGTCTTCTCGGCCCCCGGTTTGTTCAGGGAGCGTACATTCCAGGATCCGAAAGAATATTCCTTTATTCGTTTGCGTGGTCGTCGTTGTTGATCCGTCCAATCCGAGGCTTTTGTTCCAGGTTTCTTGACATGGAGTAGTTTTTACAAGGACGAGTTGTCAGCACGTCGCTTAACCCCATTCAGGGGATGGCCTCGGAGATAGCTGCTTCAGATGGTTTAATAAACGTGCTGGAGCCCACACAACTATGTAGCAGGTCCAACTACGCAAGTCATTCCATCCTACTAGACCTGAGACGCTTAGGTGTTCGTCAGCCATTCAGGCTACAGCTATCTGCCTTTTCCAAACTGTCTTATCGCTAAAACATTGGCCGTCAGCGAATTGATACACTGCCGTTACCAGGGGGCGCCCACGCGGAGGACTATGGAAAAGGTCTTTGCCCCCCACCACCCTGCACCATTCACATTAGCCAAATTGCCGGCAAATTAATGAAAAATATTCGGTATTTCACGGCACTTTACGTTTATCTTACTTCTACACGTCACTGATAACGACTACTTTTATTTGCACTTGAAATCGCGACACTAAACTCACTTTTACGCACGAAAATCGCGAAATTTCACTGGGCGACCGCATGCGTTTACATATGGTTGACTGCTTGTCATGTCGTCGGTGCTTTGACTATCAGCTCACACTCCGGCCTGCTAGTAAAGATGGCAGTGGTTAAGGCGTAGTGAGGCTCTTTAAGGTTTTGTAGAAAAAAAAAACCCTTATGAAATCGGACATACTTCCGTCCGCCTGGGCATAAAATATCTCAAAAACTGCTGAAGCTACATAAAAGAAATTTGGTGGGAATATGAAGGATTACTATAGTGGCTCAAGGCTTTTGCTTGTTGGCCAAATTCAAGGGGGTCTCCATTGAGGGGAAAATAAGTGAGAGATGGTCTCCATTGAAATTTTGGTATTTTATTTAAATTTTAAGAAATATCTTTTAAACGTATGGTATTGCCATCGGTTTTAAATAATTAATTAATTAATTAATTTAGTTAAGAGAGGAGCTAATTAGGGAAGGTGTTATTGTGGGAAGCTGAAGCTTGCAAGCTTTTAACCTCCAACTCATGAGGCCGTTGAGTGTATTGTCTCAAGTGCTTATCTGAATCTATCATTTCTTGTTGTCAGCAGCAAAATTATTAGCTGCTACACAAAGTAGCAGATATTCCTATGGTATATGCAGCAGCCCAAATCCATCTGGGATATCACATTAAAAGAAACGTCGTTTATAAATTAAACGTTGAATGGCGAATCTGAACAATGCAAGTCACAAAAGGTGTTACCGAAATACTTCAAAACCAATTATAACATGGCCAATGATTACATTCAACTCAAATTAAAAATAATTCCTGAAAGGATTGTGCAATTTGATTTGGAATTGATGACGCTGGGTTTCATTCTGCGTACCAACTTAAGATGCGTCTGTAGCTTAGCTTGGCGACGAACCATGCCTTTTTGCTGCTACTCGCAACACTGTCGTTTGAGGTTCGAGCCCTTCACAGGACAAATATTTTTTAGGTACATTCCTGTTTCGCAAAAATTAGGAGAATTCTCTCTATTCGTTTAGAGAGAATTTTCACAAAACTCAAGAAATGTCCGCTTTAAGACCTACAAATTCCCCCGCGTGGGTTCTAGGTCCTTACCACCTAAAGCGGAAAGGGACTACCTAAAGTAGAAATGCCGCAATTCACGAATTTTAAGAATTCTCTCTAAATGCAATAGAGAGATTTCCCCTAATATTCGTGAAACAGGAATGTTCCATTTTTTATTCTCAAATTCCCTCTATTTGATTTCGCCAAGTTAGCAACAGGTGACAAAAATGCATGGTTCATTGCCAAGCTAAGCTACAGACGCATAGTTCGAATCCAAAATTAAACCAAGTCATCAATTTCAATTTTCACTGAGTAATAATTAGCGCTTGTACATTGCAAGAGCCTTGAATCTCTCAATTGCCCTGCCTAACCCCTTGTGGGGCATAGTGCGTCAACTGTTCCATGTGGCCCAGTTGACGTTTCGTCGGCATAAACTGGTTTCGGAGAATGCAGTTGCCAGCATGCACCTTGAATACATATAGTAAATTTGGTTTGGGTGGCAGGCGGATCTGAGGCTTTTATCAAAGTTTGAATTGTGTGGAATTAAAGGTCTCTAGCTGTACAAAATTAAGAAATTGAGATAAAATTATGTTAGCACGATCATAATAAATCAAAGATTTTTTTTTTAATTAGCATGTAATGAATATAAAAAAATACTTGCAACATTTTGACAATATTTTTCATTTTACAGAGCAATTTCTGTAAAACAATTGAGCATTTTCGTATTTTAGGGTAAAATATTAGCTGAAATTCAATATTTGTGTATTTTCTGAGTTATTTCGTTTTTAGTAAAGTGAGGTCGTCGTCGGCGTCTTTCAAGCCCGTAGCATCCGGGACTAGTGTTGCACAGAACCGTGGAACCGGATCCGTGGAACCGGTTCCCAACAGGAACCGACCCGACTGGTCCAATCGGTCGGTTCTAGAAGAATCGAAAATCGAAACCGACAATTGATTTCACTATACCCGAAAATTGATTTTAAAAAAACCCTTGTAAATCGACTAAATCGGACCGTATCGGAAAATTGACGATTCTTTGGACACGCTAGCACATGCAATACATCGCTTTAACTCGGACCGGAAGACTATATTTATATTTATTTTGGTTATTAATGCGATCATAAAGTTCCTCTGCTTTCCAAAATCGATAAGACAAAATATGGGCGCGTTCTTTTACTTTTCTTAACCTGTATAGGTTAGTGAAATAACACGCAATAAAACAACAATGCTACCCCATATAGGTTAACGCTTAACCTGGTAATTTATCGAGGGCCGATCCTGACCTGGATAGCGGACAAGTAAAGCTTTTATTTAGGGCGCATCTAAGGGTTGCTAGAAGAAGTTCGTTCGTTCGACGATGTTCCATTGTGTTTTCACCTCATTCACCTCAATTAAATTCACACTTTTTCCATTTGGAAAAGAGATTTTTGTCGAAATATTAGGACTACTCGGATTCAATTAATTTCTTTTATCACAGTTGCAGTTGATAGGTTCAATGCTTGCTCTTGATGTAATAGAATGATGTTTATTTTTAATATTTTTTTTTTGCACAAAAGCTCGGGGTAACTACCCTTGACCTGGATAGCTGCAAAAGCACGCGCCTTATTATATAGGATATTGAATAAGAAATAAAAAAACGTATTATTCAACGTCCATGTTGGGAACCGGAACTGGTTCAAATACCCGGTTCTTCTGAGAACCGGACTCGGTAGAAGCGATTCTTCAAAAACCCGGAACCGCACATCACTATCCGGGACATTTAATTATTATCCGTAAGGAGGTGTGTCCGTTAATAGAGGTTTAGTTTAAAAAAAAATTATATTCGTTAAATGATGTGTTTACCTAATATGCTCGTATACAGGGTGGCACACGGAAACCGGACGTTTTTTAAAAAATCATAAAAATTCTAAAATTCAAGTCATAAAAATTGTATTGTCATAAAAACACTCGGTATAAGTAAGCATTTAAGAGGACTCATCTGTGAAAAATTAAATCCGAGAGAAGGTGTCCGCTTTCATCAATGCGCTGTTGGAGCATGATTTTCAACAGAGAATGAACTTTGATCAGCGAATGCTTGCTCTTTTTCAAGAAAATGAGAATGTGGTGGTCTTGATGAGCAACGAAGCCCTGTTATTGGGCTGCAGCGAACCCACGTGAACTTCACCAGTGACCGCTGCATAACCAAAAGGTAACAGTGTGGTGCGCAGTCGGAACTTTCGGCCTCATTGACCCATATTTTTATGAACATAATGGAGTTGCTATGACCGTAACATCCGACCGTTACATTGAAATGATTAATTCGTTTTTCATCCCTGAGTTGGAAAAGCGAATCCCGAATTGCTCTTGAGAACGAGTTGTTTCAGCAAGATGGGGCAACAGCATACACTGCCAGATCCACGATGGCAGTCCTCCCCAACATGTTTCCTGATGTCGGTCACTGATGAAGTTCACGTGGGTTCGCTGCAGCCTAATAACAGGGTTTCGTCGCTCATCAAGACCACCACATTCTCATTTTCTTGAAAAAGGGCAAGCATTCGCTGAGCAAAATTAATTCTCTGTTGAAAATCATGCTCCAACAGTTCATTGATGAAAACGGACACCATCTTTCGGATGTAATTTTTCACAGATGAGTTTTCTTAAATGCTTACTTGTACCGAGTGTTTTTACGGCAATAAATTTTTTTTAACATGAATTCTCTAATTTTTATGATTTTTTAAAAAACGCCCGGTTTCCGTGTATAATAGTGAAGATTATTTTTGTATGTTTGTCGTGCAGAAACGTTTAAACCACTGGGGCGATTGTCGCCAAATTTTGCAGGAGTATATTTGGCGACCTGGAATAGATAGTTAGGTGGCGATCTCACACAGTAAAACCCCGTTTAACCGAACCCAAGGGTGCGGCGTCATTTTGTATAACAACATTTTTCATAAGTACTTTCGGGAGGCCGGGGAAGAAAATAATGTGGTTCGCAACTCTAAAATGATACCACATACAGTTAAACCCTGATTAACCGAACCAAAGAGGGTGGCGACATTTCAGAAGACGAAATTTTTCACAAGTACTTTCGGGAGACCGGGGAGGAAAATAGAATGTTGCAAAATACTCCTACAGTGAAACACCGATTAACCGAAGAGGGCGGCGCGGTGTCATTTCTGATAACAAAATTTTATACGAGCATATTTGGAAAGGCGAACATGAAAGTAAGTTGCTTAGCGACTGCATAATGTTTTTACATGCATTAAAATCCAATTTAAGCCCGGCCACACACTGTCGAATCGGAATTTGAACACGAACATGGTACAAGTGGACAATTTTCTTCAGATTTGTGGGAATTGTGTGTGTGTTAAGCCATTCAGAGGTGTAACTCCCTCCTCCCTCCCCTCCTTCACCGGGATAAGTAAGATGAAATAAAATGTCCAAAATGACGCTAAGATGTATGGTGACACTCCCAAAAATATACGAAAGTTAAAAATTATGAAACGATCACAGGGACCAAGTAGCACCGGTTCGAGAAGGATGAGGGCAGCCAGACGGGCAGAATCAGCAGAGTACGGCAGCGCTTTAAAATTTGGAAAAGGAACGCCTAGAATGTTCTGTCCAAACGGGCAAGTTCAACTGCCTCCAATTAAGCGATTTCAAAATATTTTGGATGAGATCCCCTATCAAAATATTTCCTCCAAATTTCAGGAAGTAAAAAACTTTGATTTGGAATTTGGTCGTTCGGAACAAAAGGAGTTGTTAACGAGGGTGGATTCATGCATGCCAACTTTCAAAGTACCTACAGAGTACGATATACCATTAAGTGAGCTCACTTCTTCAAATTTATTTCACTTGCAACGAAGAACACAGCAAGTGGATCAGCGTTTGTAACAGATTCCTGGAGCAAATCATGAACTGTGACTGATCTCCAAAGACATTTAAGAACGGAAAATGCTTTGGTACGTCGATTCCAAACTAATTCGGATCGAGTGGGAACGGAGGACATATAAATTCGCATAAGGGCCTATATGATGCGAAATAAATCCGGAGGTGAATGAAACTACAAAAAATAGTATGAATGGTGGCGTACCCAATGTCCCCTCCCCCGGGGCGAATGGAAGAATATCCAAATAGAATCAATGAGCGGAGCGGACCCTATTAAATAAAACCGGAATGTAGGCGGCTGCAATTTGAGGATTTTGTAGTTAGTGCTTTTTTGGGATGTAAATATCAGCTCCTCACTCCACTTAGTACCACTCAGAAGAACAAAAACACCATAATTAAAATCTTTTACCCATGATTTAGTATCCCATATGCCAACTCTTAAAAAATACCTGCATTTCTATGGAGACCATCTCTCACCTCTCCAAGTAAAAATTTTAAAATTGGTAGCTGTACTGTAGATGATATTTCTCATTGTTCCACAAAGTGCCATTACCCCAAGTTTAGTGGTTATCTACTAAATATGTATATGAAAGCTGTATCAAGTGAGCATTTCTGAAGGGAAAATGCACAACACACAACAGTGAATATTATTCAATTGATATAAACTTGGTAGGTTTCTTGCATATGATGTTGTTAACGGATTGGCAATGCTTTTCGCTTAGGCTCAATTATGGGTGGTGTACGGGGTACCAACTGAAATCATAGAAATATACTACAATCGATTTTTTCTTCGATATCAATAGAATATCAATAACCTGTATATTAAAGTTGTATGCTCATGATGTGACTTCTTTCTGAAAATTTTCATATATGTGGCTTTAGTGGTCTCGAAAAATGGGTGGAGAACAAACAAAATGTTTGCGCCCCCTCACTGCGCTATAGTCACTTTAAATTGGAAAAAAAATCCGAAATGGAATATGCTAATTGTGCCCTTTTATATGACACTCGTCATGCACACCCGATAAAAAGGAAAAGGTTTCCCTTTTTTCCCTCTATGGAGACCCCTTTCAATTTGATCGATTTCAGCGAAAACCAATGAGCCACGAATTACAGCAATCCTTCATATTCCTACCAAATTTCCTTCACGAGATATTTTCAGCCAAGATGGACGGATGGACAGACATTTTACCGATTTCATAAGGGTTTTATTTTTTCCTTTAAAACCCTAAAAACACAATAATTTTATTGAAGAATTCAAAGATTTGTTACAGATACTCGTATGATTTATTCGTGGGGACAATGCCCCCTACAAAAGTATTCAAAGGGGGCAGCTGCCCCGCTTGCTCCCCGGCTCCGGCGTCCCTGTGTATAATGACCGCTTTACAAGTAAGTCATTCCAAGCTGAGATCCAGTATGATTGAAGCTTACTGTCCGAATTTGTGGGTGTCTTTGGTATTTTACGCTTATCACTGGTTTAATGGTTTTTGACACAACCAGATAAAAAAATTCATAAGGTGAATTGCTCAGTGCTAACAATTTTACCCAGATGATATTTGTCTTGTGCGATATGATCTACATACATACTTCATTAGTTCCACTTTTGGTGAATAGAAATTTGTTACCTCTCCATGTTCGACTTCAATCATTTTGATTGTGAACTTTCAATTATGATATTCAATTTAATGGTGCATCCTACGCTATTAGAGAGGGATACCGCATTCAATTCCCTGTAGGAGTTTACTATCTTAGTTGTATTCAATGATACTGCCCATGCTTCTGATATAGTAATAACAATAAATGAATGTCAACGAAACTATTTCCAGGCGTATTATAGAATATTTGACTAAACGGTAAAGAGATATCACTAACAAGCGAAAAACATTTACGAGTATGTACAATGAACTTGACTGACAATTGGAGGCCCAACACTGAAACGAAAGCCATTATTTTTATGGCATCGACCAAAATCTATATTTTAATCAAAATATACAGGGTGTCCCGCGAAAGTTCCATACTTCTAGGGTGAATTGTACATTTTGTTTGTGGAAAAAACAGAACGGGATTTTTCTTCTTTGCTTTCTTATTAAACGAGAACTTTTCCTGAAAAAAATATACCATTCCCACATTTGTGGGAAGTGGCTTAAATTATTTTGAGAGAAAGCGATTACACGTGTTTTTTTATGAACCATGAATACAAATTGAATATTCCTGAAATACTATACCACGTTTTTAGCCGATTATGTAGCCTATTTGCATTCCGCTTAGGGCTGCAGTATCTCCTCTCATGACCTCACAGTTTCCAAATGGGGGAACCTATCCGCCTGCGCCGTGTCAAGGATGATATGTCCCTCCTATAACAGGAGGAGAACATCTAAGCTTTTGACCAAACCACATAGAGATGTCGCCAGGCTCACGGCGGGCGGTCGTCACGGACATACGCCTATAAGTGTCACGCAGTCAGACTGGACTGGGCATCTCCTACAATCCGCATTGCCGAAGATGCGGAAATGAAGACGAAGAAGAAACTCTCGTTCATTTCCTTTGCAAATACCCGGACCTTGCTAAATCCGATACCATGCCTTGGGTCTTTCAGTTCCTTAATTCCTGTGGTTGGATCTAGTGTAACGGACCAATTTTGACACATAACTATCAGTTTTTGAATTTGCATATTTTTCGCAAATATATTTGATTTCAATTTATTTCAAATCATTTATATTTGTGAAAAGTCGTTACAAGTTTAAAAAGGGGCAGTTATGGCTTAGACCCGCCATAGACGGTGCGATCCGTCGTCAGATCGATCTGACGATAGATCGCCACAAAATATCTGACGATCGAAATTATATGGAACTGTCAAAAAAATCATCAACGATAGTCACACTGTGCGATCGATCTAACGATCACAATATCGTCAGATCGATCTGACGATCACAATATCGTCAGATCGATCTGACGACGGATTGCATCGTATATGGGGGCTATTAGAATCGACCGCTGTAAACGGACCTGGTGTCGGCCAAGTTTTTCCTGATTCAGGGGTGAGCGAAATTTGCGAGGTTGGTAGCCATGCCATTATTTGTGAGGGCACTCTGAAATAGTGCCTGCGGTAATAGTGCATGCATGTACAGTTTCGGTTCTAAACCGAAAATGTAAATCAAAAGAGCCAATTATTGTGCTGCGTTCGCTCTATGTGCCAAAATCAACTCGTTTTGGCGCGATGTTGCATGGGGGTGGCCATTGTTGCTTTGGTTCAAGGGGATGACAGGTGACAAGATCGGAGAGCTGCTTGTCACCCGCTAACAAGACCGAGCGGGGTGTTTGATGTCGACGCCAATACCATTGGTTTTGTTTGAGGGTTTTTTTTGCTGTGATTTTTATCATCGGGCAGCGCAAAATCAATGAGATTGCTACCGACGGTAGCGAACAATCTGTGCGTGTCGACGACGAATGGTTTTTCTTGTTATACCCATGAATCCGCAACGAGTGTTGGGTTCTAGCTCTTTAGAGCTATATTTTAATTAAACAGCATCCGAAAATACAGTGCTATGGCAACAAAAATCGAAAGAACGCGACAGTGCCGTCTTTCAAAAATCTCGCCCCAAAGTTCTGGCTCGGTTCTGGTTAAACTGTCTATGGTTCAGAAAATCTAGTAACGCTTTATATAGTAGTTCAACTGAATAGGGCGACGCCAACATTTCTGTTTTGATGTTGTAATAGTGCAATGGATGCGATGCTGGATATAGAGTTCTTTGTGCCACCGAACAACGTCATATCGACCAAATAGCAGCAAACCGAATGATATAGCAGATACTTAATGTGAAATGAGGCTATAGTACACCGCACACGACACGAATACGGTTCCGTTTGATATACGAGGAAATTATATTACGCGACTACCTGAATATTGTTCCGTTTGAGAAACATAAAGATAATAATTGAATACTAGTGATGCCACGGATAGTGATTTGGCCGGATACCGGATATCCGGCGACACTCTCGGCCGGAGCGCCGGATATCCGGCGGAAAATTTGCTTATTAATTTCGCGCGCCCATTGAGATGACAAAGCACAAGTGTTTAGCTATTTGCTAGTCGAGCGATGGTGTTTACATTTAACTGATGGCACATTGTGTTTTCCTTAACTGTAAATTTTTTCTTCTAAAATATTTATCACCTTCATATTTATTTCTCGCGCCTGTGGTAGCGACGAGCCCGGAGCATTTGCTGGTTAATCGATGGTGTTTCCAGTCGCAAATTGTTTACGTGATCGCGCCTTGTGTTTTTATTAGCTGTACGGTTTTTCCTTATTCATTTTGCGCGCCTGTCGAATCGACAAAGTGTTAGTATTTGGTTCATTTATTACGTTTAACTTATCCCGCATTGTGTTTTTGGTTATTTTTACAGTTTTTCAAAATTCATTGTCCTCCGAGCATTGAAAATGGCATCAATACTGAAAAAATCGCCAATTTGGAAATATTTTGAAATTTCTAATTTTATAAAAACTGCTTGCCTGGATCGGAGGGCAGACCCTTTCAAGTGGTGGTCAGCAAACGCAACACTGTACCCGATTCTCACAAAGTCTGTTCGGATTTATCTATCATCTCCTTGTAGCAGCGTATTTAGTGAGCGATTATTCTCTGAAGCAGGTCTTGTTTACGACGATAAACGGAATCGTTTACTACCCGCAAATGCCGAGAAACTTGTCTTCATACATCATAATTTGTCACTAGTAGACCTTAAATATTAAATGTCAGGCATCTTAATAAAATAAAAAAAATTGGAGGACGCGGTCACGTGACCGAGATAATTGGAGGACAATGATCCAGGCGGCCAAGGCCCGACGTCGGGCTGTCGCGCCACGATGATGATGATGATCTTAATAAAATATGAATATTATGAATGACCCACTCAGCTGTTAAATGAGTACCCATTATGGGGTAAATAACTCGGTTGAGCGTATTGCTGATCACATACCTCTGCACAAAAACCGTCACGATCTAGAAAATGAGATGATGCTAACTCATCTCGAGGCCGTGGTTCAAATTGGACTGTTGCGCCAGTTATTTATTTATTTATGAATGACACATTTGTAATTGAAATGCGTTTTATTTATTGATTAGAAATATTTGGTATCCGGCCGGATAGTAGCTTCTATCCGGCCGGATACCGGATACTAAAAAAATGGCCGGATAGGCTGGATAGTAACCGGATATCAGTGGCATCTCTATTGAATACTACTATTTTCGCATTTCTTTTTCTGTCTTTGTTTTTTTTTGCATAATTTGCTTTTATTTTATGTTATTAATTTTTTATTTAGAGGTAAAATAGTGTCATTCATATTCATATACAAAGTTGCAGCTACTCCTTTCAGGTAAGTGCTGCATACTTATTTTAATTTAGTTTCCTTTGGCAATTTAGTTCCCTTCTTTTCGATTTTCTTTTTTTATTTATGTACAAATTAGTTTTTAGTATTCATTTTCGGTTCAGTTTATCTCGATTTTCATCGGCATTTCATTATTGTTTTTTTTTTGAATAAATAGCTCTAATATGTTTTAAATTTTATATTCTATTCCGCCAAGGAGTATCTAACGGCCGGGTTTCTCTTTTTCTTTCCAGCGGGTGAAGAAGGCCGTCGTCCATCGCCATCTGGACCTCGGAGCACTAAAAGATGGCATCTGAGGAGGCTGGCTCGACACTTCCTTTCCTTTGTCCAAATTTCACCCCCCTCGTCTGTGTTATCTATCCCAGGCCTGTAAATCCTTTTTAATATGCTTGGACAGAGGGCAAAAATCCCGCCTACATCTCCCGAACTAAGCTGCAGCAAGCACAGGCCGCCGCTTAGCTCGTTGAGCAGCCAACTTTGATAGCTGCCAATTTTAACAGCTGTCACTTCCAGACCTCAAGGGTCAAAAATGGATCCGTCCCCAGTGACACCTTCGGGTGTCTCCATCGCCCATTACACTAGGCATTCTAGTATCCCCTAAATTTAGAGCTATGATCTAATAACAAAATTTCACGAGATTTGTGGCTTCAAAACGACGCCTTCTATATAGCTAGTCTTGCCTTAGACCCGCTATAGACGATGCGATCCGTCGTCAGATCGATCTGACGATGGATCGCCACAAAATATCTGACGATCTCGTGCGACTTTCGTGCGATGCGACAACGAATGACAATTCAAAAAATTTAGGTTATGATTCACTCCCAATATAACCAAAATTAATTTTTGTTAACTGTTTGGATTTGTGAGGCATTTTCGTGTGCTACATATTTTACATTTGCATTACAGATCCATTAAAATCACCAGAATCGGTCAAAGTTCACAATTGAATAATTTGGTATTTGCTTGCGATAATCACATATACCGTCCAATCGATCGTCAGACCGACGGATTGCAGTAAAATCGCACCAAAAAAATGGCAGATAAAATTTGATCGTCAGATCAGTGAAATCGCCAACGATAGCCACATACACTGTGCGATCGATCTGACGATCAAAATGTCGTCAGATCGATCTGACGACGGATTGCATCGTATATACGGGCTATTAGCCAAGGACAAACCAACCAACCATGGCCAGAAACTTCTCAAATTGCCCTCGCATTTTGCACAGTTTTTGAGTTATTGCGTTTTAGGTTAAATGAGGTCGGCCTTTTTTTTCAAAATTTAAATGTCTGTTGCAGCTAAAGAGTTATCAAATCAAAAAAAAAATCTTAATATTTTACGCCTAAAGTTACATGGTGAATCGCGTGGTGAAAAGCTTGTCCGGTTGAATTGAGGCACCCTGTATAAAGTCAAAAAACGATTATTTGGCGGGCCGGTAATAGGTCGCGAACGCGCATCCTTTAACAACAACAAAAATCTAATACCTTTTTTGGCCTTATATCCGATCTCCTAAATACAAATTGCTCGTCCTAAAATTACAGGCATAATAACAATTCTTAGGAAAAGTTGTAAATTTGAATTACACATTTTCAACCGGGCAATAAAACGTCATTTTTATCTCTACCTCTAGCTACTTTCCAAGCAGCTCGCCCGATTATACGTACTACGAGTACCCCATACCATGTTGGCAACATAACCGCTGTAGTGGCTAGGACCAGCCAATGACCAATGCAAATCGTCTGTCATGTGTCACTCCCAACATGTAAACTTATTTGTTAGATGTCAGCGATCCCATCTGGCTAATCAAGCCTGGGATGCTTCACCTTCAGCTGGAACAACGGTTGACATTCTTCAATCTTTTGCTCCAAAGAATAGTTCGCATGTTTATGATACGAGCACAAAGCGAATTGACGTTGCATGCACTAGTGCAGGTTACATGCTTGTACACACAGATCTCCGAGTGCTGTGCGGCTCTGAAAACGGATATGTAAATTCCGCAGATTGCTGATAATGTCGTGCAGACCGCGATCGATTTATCTAGTTTACAAACATTCTTTTCCAGATTATCCATCCATACGGTCGACTGATGTTTTGTACGGCATTCATAAGAACCTGCTTTTTTATATTTGGCACACTGTTTTACTAGGTAGCTTTGGACACGACAAAAGTATTTCATTACAATGTCGCAGAACCGTATTGGTCATGTCAGTCATGAAAAAATCAACTTAAGGGTCGTTTAATGAATACAACATGAGTTACCAGCAGTCTCATCAGCTCACTTTTCCACAGCGACATTGTAATTTCGTATTCACTTTAAAAACAATTACAAACATGTACGAGGAGCAGTGAGTAGAATGCAATTGTTTAACTATTTTAAACCTTATCCAAATTTCGCTAATGGGAGTCTTTTCTGGACTTATATACTCCTTAAATTTATCCAGCATTACCTCGACCAGAACTTAATTCCAGCGGTACACTAATTTGTCATGTTTTGTACAGTATAGACGAACATAAAGTACAAGGAGCAAGACCTTTGTAAGAAGTTGTCCAATAGAGATCTTGGTAACCAGATAACTGCCGCATACAAGCAAGAGGTAAGATTCGTTGTTCCAAAGACATTTCGCTTACAAGGCAATTAGAAGATAGTTGTTTCACTGATTAATTCAAGACGGATGTGTACATCGTATGGGTGGTCCACTAAACGGGATAGTTTAATAGATTTTCGATAATGTGAAGTGCAATTTCCGAAGCTTAACTTCAATACATTACTATACGTAACGTAGTATGCATACACATTTCATCTTGGTCTTATCGTTTCTATGATAGTATAGTACTCAGAACAACATCTCTTTCGAAACTTATGAAACTTAAAAATATAGGTAGGAGGTAGCCAATGTGTAATATAAGAAAAATAACAAAATTTGACATTGACAAGTCTGTGTCTGCTCTAGAATTGTCTCCTTAAATATAACACCGAAATAATATTTTCTTGGATTAAAGAAAAAACCCTAGAGGCATATCCTTATTTAATTTCGTGACTGAAACTCTCTTCTTGTACAAGATACCACTCTGATTTTATTTAAAATTACAAAACGTCTTGATACAGGCGTAAGGGAAAGTGTTGCATCTAAAGCACGATCAATAAATAAAATAATAATAAATATGTGGGCTGAAAACTTAAGGAAAGTCGTAGAATTTATTGTAAAAACTTCGAATGGACTGAAGGGCTGATTGCAAAATTCGTTTACTTGTCTTGGCTCAGTTTTATTATAACAAGATGACCCTAGACAAGAAGCGTATTTCAAGACTTATTAAGTGAGGCTTGGCCTGCACACTGTGAACGAAGCCATGCGATGATGAGCGATGAACATGATGCAAAAAAGCTACATAGCAACGTACGACGCAGTCTATATCAGGGGTCGGCAAATTCCGGCCAGCGGGTTAATATTGTTTTAACATGGACAAATTTTTTTACAAATAGTTTTAAAAGCGATTTTTTTTTATCACAACGTAATTTATTAGAAGTTTTTTTTTTGCTTAAAGATCCATCTTTAAGACGTGCATATTCAACCGCCTTGCACGAGAGACCTAATGCACCACCACCTTGTGAGAATCCTACAATTGATGATAGATGGAAAGTCGCTAAGGACTCATTTATTTCGTGTGCCGTAACATTTGCGGGCCGATTGGAGCGCGGTAGAAGACCATTCATTAGCGACTCTACATGGTCTCTAATCTCAGCAAGCAAGAGAGTTAAGGAAAAAACTAACTCAGCTGCTGACGGCTCAGCCAAAAACCAAATCAGAACTGAATACCGTTCACTACAGAAAAGCGTGCAAAGAAGCGTAAGGCTGTATACAGACGCAGCTACTGAAAAGAAACTGATCAGTGATGCGAGTTACTAACTAGTTTACTTTGAGTCACTTCCTGTGTAATTAAATGGAACACCGCACACGGCGCTACTAGTTGGGGACTCGTTTGTGATTTTCAAAAACCGATTTGAAATCAGTCCGCTGGTGACTAGCATGTCGAGTCACCAGGTGATTTTAGTTTGCAGTTTTTCGAAGATGAGTGACCAAAAGGCTAACTTGTTCCGGTGGAGGAGGCTAAAAAACACCAGATTTTGTACAATTTTCATCTTTCTGGCTATTCGAAGAAGTATGAAACGGAAAAGGCGTGGGAAAAAGTCGGGAACGTCGTAAAATTGACAGGTATGTTCAAATAGAGATGTACTATTGTCGAAAATATATAGTGAGGCTCTCTTTTCTTTTGACTCAATGTAAATTTTGCTATATGGGGAAAGCGTAGACAGTGACAAACTACTAATAATTTAATAAGCATTGTGTTTGTACATATACATCTACATGTTTACCGTTGCTTAGGCCTGTTCGGTACAGGGTGGCCAATCTGGGGTGGGCAGCCCCAAAATACTTTTTTTTTCTTTTTGACTTCAGATTCGGAATCAGCGACCCAAAATTACCTTGTAGTTCGAACCAGCCCGATCGGACGAGTATTTCCCCACGAAAATTTCTCTCAAGGTGTGTCAAGGGTGTACCCAAAACCATCTCGTTACTACTTTTCTCTTCCTGAGATAGTTATACATCATAATGGTTTCCTCTTCACTCGATGAACTGTCTTCCGAAGACAACATTCCACGCATGGTATCCATGACGACACTGAACGAACTGGAGATTTTGATTGCTGATGAGTAGCCTCGTATGTGGAGTCAAGTCACAATTGAGTTAGTATCTTGAGTTACCAACTGGTTCAGTTTCTTTTCTGTAGCTGTGTGTGTAGACGGCCTAAGACGGGACAAACGAAATTACATCAACGCACTAGCGGAGAAGACAGAGAAACCGGCTTACCGCGGTGATAGTGGAACCCTTTTTAAGCTTATCAAGCCATTAACTGGCAAATCTTTTGCAGCAGAACATCCTGTGAAAGATAAAAATGGGTCTCTACTGGTAACCGAAGAACACCAACTGCGGAACACTTCATTGAGGTCCTCAACAACATCTTCGAACCTTCGAATTCATCATCATTAGTAGCAGAAGATATTCCGCAAATAGTCAGAGTCAATACCAGCCCACCATCTAGCTGGAAGTAACTGCAACTATTAAATCAATGAACGCGGGTAAAGCCCCGGGGATAGATGAAATTTTGGTGGAATTTTTTAAAGCGGATACCAATGCTATTGCGGATATTCTTCTCCCTGCAATAATTGGCATGGGATCTGTCTTCTCCCAGCAGTTTCCAAACTGATGGTAAACATAATCTTGAACCTGATCGAACAAACAGTTGACCGCACATTGAATGATGAACAAGCTGGCTTTCGCGAGAGCTTCTCATGTAGCGACCACATCAGCACCCTCCGAATTATTGTTGATCCAATCCAATCCGCAGAGTCGAGATCCCAATTACATCCCATGTTCATCGATTTCGAGAAGGCGGGAATAGATCTGGAGGGCTTTACGTAGGAGAGACATACCAGATAAAATAATTTCCATCATCAAGGAGTCCTACCAGGGAGCTCAGTGTCATGTCTTAGACAAAGGTCAGCTATCTGATCTTTTCGAGGTGCATAGCAGAGTGAGACAAGGCTGCATTTTGTCACCTTTACTGTTTTTAATTGGCATTAATGATGCTCTTCAAGAACACCAGAACAAAGGTATAAGACGGAAGTAATTCAAATACCTTCAACACCTTGACGATATTTGTGTTCTATCAAATAATTCGGATCAAGTAGCTCTAATGTTTGATGCTCTGCATTGCGAAAGCCGTAATGCGGGGCTTAAAATCAACGCTGCCAAGACTAAGTACTTGAGCTTGGATTTAGGGGGCAAAGCGGAATTGTTGTTTCGGGGCAAGCAGTCGAGAAAGTTAACAATTTCTGCTACCTCGGAAACGTAGTTACAGAAGATGGTGGAGCGGATGCAGATGTACAGTCTCGCATCAACAAGGCTCGAGCAGCTTTTTTCAGTTTGACTCATTTCTGGCAAAACCACATTTCCAGACTCACCAAATTCCAGTGTCTACGGCGCATCCCACACACACGGGGGTCGGAGGTCATTTCTAACGACGACCTCCTTACTATTACTAGTCAGCACTGGATAGACACTTCCATCAAAAGGCGAAAGTGACAATGGATAGGTCACACTCTTCGGAAAGAGCCGAACAACATTGCTCAATAGGCCCTCGATTGGAACCCGCAGGAAACCAACGCAAGTCGCCGTATTGGACGAGCTAGTAACAACTGGAGGAGATCAGTTTTGAGAGATGGTGCCTCAGTAGGCAAGTCGTGGAGTGAGCTGAAAGCGACGGCGATTAACAGGAAGAGGTGGAAAAACTGCCTGTGAGTACTAATAGAACTCTCACAGTGCTCCGAGCTTGTCAGTATAAAGACGGCGCGGAAGTTATAGCACTGGAGAGGGACGCATACGTTGGTCCAGAGACATTAGTATGCTATAAATAAGAAACTTGCAGTCGAAAGAAAAATCTCAGTTTGCCTGAAATATGAGTTTGGATGATTTATATTGTACAGTTTTTTTGGAGATATATCGTATGGACTTATGTACTGTAATGTAGTCGCCAGCAACCAGCGGCTCTCTATAAGTTTTTGTGCTGCCCGCTACGTAATAACGAATTATGTACGTACGAATAAATAAATCGACGCTACGCAAGTGCAAAATCTTGATTCGAATGGTGATTCAGGACACAACCACGAATGTCAGTGCGAAGAGACTGACCGAAATTGCGTTTTGTTAAGGTTTTTTAGGACCAGCACAATTGTATATTCTACTCTCCTAAGCTCTCCATTTTACTCAATTTATTTGAAGTATATTTTTATTTTTGAAACAGAACTAACTGAATTAATGATGGTAAGACCTATTCTAGCCTACGCATCAGTGGTATGGTGGCCAAAAGCCATGCAGAATACCACAAAGCAGAAGCTAGATGGGGTACAAAGGATAGCTTGCGTAAGCATATGTGGTGCAATGCGCACCACGCCAACGCGAGCAATGGAGGCATTGCTGGGACTGCCGCCGTTGGACTTATTTATAAAGAAAACGGCGGCGCTTTCGGCAATACGCATGGAAAGGGATGCCATGTGGCATCGCTTTGGAACTAGCAGCGGTCATAAGAGCATCCTAGACATTATTCATGATGAGGTCAGGGAGACTCTAATGCCGGTAGAAGGCATGAGTAGACGTAGGGTAGTTGAAAGACTACACAAGACTCACATTGCAGATGGAAACATACATAATGAGTGTATGTACAATGACATCAGCATTTTTACTGATGGCTCTTTAATGGACGGTAAAGCGGGGGCGGGGGTTTACTCTGAAGAGCTAAACCTAGCATGTGCGCTTAGTCTAGGAGAGTATGTGTCCGTATACCAGGCAGAGATGCTTGGCTTGTTGCATGCGTTGGACCACTTGCTTGAAGGTCAGGTGCGGGGGAAGTAAATCCTTATTGCACTGGACAACCAATCGGTTATCAGACGCATGCAGCAGACGAACATAAACTCTAAACTGGTACCAGAGTGTGTCCGGAAGCTCAAAACGTGTGCCTCAGAAAATGAGGTTACGCTGATGTGGGTAAAAGGACACATAGGTACAACAGGAAATGAGGCGGCGGATGCCCTAGCAAAACAGGGATCTGCGGCAACTTTCATTGGCCCAGAACCCAGAGTTGCTCTGGGGAACGGCATGATTGGAGCGAAGGTTGGGAAGTGGATGGACTCCATGCATCAACAAAGATGGCAGGAGCTAGTCACTTGCAAACAAGCTCGGAATGCAATGACCAGCCCTTTAGGCAGGGAAGCGAGAAAGGTACTTAGTTATAAACGGAGTACCCTAAGCTGGATAACTGCCTTGGTCACAGGGCATGGTAATTTTAAGGCTCATCTGGCCAAGATGAAAATCGGGGAAGATGACGTTTGCAGGCTATGCCTGGAGGAGGCCGAGACGGCAGCACACATTGTGTGCGAATGTCCAGCACTGGCTAGCACGAGGTTGAGGATCACAGGCAGGCACACGATAAGTGTAGAAGCCATGAGTGAACTCAGCTTCATACAAATGCTAGCAATAACACGGGACTCAGTGATGAAGAAAGAGGTCGACAATTATCAGTCGACATCTGGAAGTCACTGATGACCGGGAGGGGGCGAAAAGGGACCCAAACGTTAGTGGTCTGCTTCGGCTATCCCCCAGAGTATATAATAATAACAATAATAACTGAATTAAAACGTATTTTTAAAAATCGTAGAATTTTGTTCAAGAGCTCTTTTAAAGTCATATTAGAAGATGAAGATACTATTGGCACCAACGCGAAGCGTTTGTCTGGGGTCATTTATTCAAGCATTTAACAATGTCTGTCGGCGCTTTCGTAAATTTACAATTTTTTTTTTTTTGAACTCAACTAGAATTGTACGCTCGGTTGGCGTGTTTTTATCAATAGAATTTTGAGCTGCTTTCGCACACTGACACTTAATGTGTTTTTTTACTGTGCAGAACCGAATTTTGCCACTGTGTGACCAAACGGGAGCCGCATAGTTGGCCTCCTTGCCTTTACTTCGGGAGCTTCCAGCTAAGGCTTTAATGACTTTGTTCCTACTTCTCATCCTTTTATAAATTGTTGAAGCATAGAGTGAAGAGGTAGCCACGCTGTCAAGAGTAACACCGACCATTCTAGGACGATTTGTAGTGGGAATAGATTGACCGCCTACTGAAATGTCTAGCTGCATCTTAAATTCTTTGGTCCATGTGGTAAACAGAGTTGCGGTAGATTTCGGAGCCGACAGAGTTAAGTTCTTGTTGCCGGAGAAGGAGTTGAGTTCGTCAAGATACCTATTTATTTGCTCGCACATTTGGGGCATGTTCTTCCCCGTTGCTAGAATCGAACAGTCATCTGTATAACTTATGATTTGGAGATTGATTGAATGCCCCACAAGGGGAACAAGCATGTGCCGTCGCCCAGCTCGTTGAGGAGCAATCACTTCTAGCGCCGCCGGAACTTCACGGCCACCTTCGGCAAACTATCGGTTCCATCCCCATAGTACCTTATGGTGACCATCTTTACACATTACACATTTTAGGACAAATTTAAGGCACCCATGATTAAAAAACGTTCCTATTTTAAATGAAAAAAAAAAATATTATTCGACAGTTGCTATGGACCGTTTTCGAGACTTTTTTTTTCCGCCAATTGCAATTTGAAAGCAACGAAAATTGTCGACGTGAAACTATATTGGCGTTGAGAAATATGTAAAAAAAGATCTCCAAAAAAAACATTGTTTTTGTTCAGACGTTTCAGACCACATCTCTATTTTCTGAATTTGAGTGCATTTTCTCTAAAACGAAGGAACAATAGTTTGGAAGCTCAAATTACAGCACTTGAATTCAAAATATTGATTCCCATGTAAGTATCCTTCACCGTGTAAAAGACTTGAAAGACTTGGGAAACTTGAATTGTTCTCACAAGAAGAAAATACATACTTATAGTACACATACCACACATAATACATGTAAAAGATGATTACCGAACATTTTGGTAGATTCGATTTTCTTATCTCTCTATCTCACCCTTAGATCTAAGATAAATTGCATATAATTTATCTCGTACTTAGTATATATTCAAATTCGTTAACCTCCCATGCTTCTACTCCTTACGAATCTTGAAGATAGACCGCAAACAATGTACCTTCAGTCCGAACAAAAAGCGCAGTACACGAACACATGTGCTCCTTAGTTACGAGCGTTAAGCTGCACATATAAAAAGTGCCGATATTCATTCAAACGGTGAATTAAACGTTATTAAACATTTTCCACCGATGTAAAGTTCTTTTAATGCTGTCTTCCAGATGTTATTACAAAGTGTAGTAATTTATTTTAGAGAAGGCCAACATTTTGCAGAAAAACAACAAATCGCCTGTATGAAACGTTGTGGTCTCTCTACCAATGCGCTTTATTTGCAAGTAAAGGAGGAACTGCATCTACAATAATTATGAAGCTGGAATGTGTATATGCCGTAATTGCCTCATGTAGTGCTTTTTGTGCGATTGATCCCTCATTGTTACTACCTTGCTGCTTGATCTGCTTCAGATATTGGCGAGAAGTATAGTCTTGTTGAACACTTTTAGATTGCAGCCTTTTAAGTAAAAAGAAATCGAATATAATGTACTGGAACAACATAGAACATACTGCATTGCATACATACATATATAGCATGTATATCTGCATATTGCTAGTATGCACAGAATCAAAGTTACCTACGAGTACATATGTGTATAAAAAATCAAGTTCGTTTCATATGTTTGGTATTACTTTCCTTTCCTGTGAACATAGTTTTCTTTAATAGCCCTTAGTAGCTTTTTTTGTTGGCACTTTTAGAAGTTTTCAATACAATTATAATGTAGGTAGGTCACTCGACTTACTCTATATTTGTCATCATTATCATTGTGACGCTACAGCCCTTGGCCGTATGGATCATTGGCAGCATTCATAAATTGGTATCGCTACCAGAGCGCTCCCATTTCTGTTCCATTTTTGTACTGTATTGCAACAACAAAAATGGTAGCGCTCTGGTAGCGCTACGATTTATGAATGCAGGCATTGTCCTCCAATTCTCTCGGCCAAGTGACCGCGTCTTCCAATTTCGGAAGTCCAGCAGTTTTTCGGCGTCAGCATCTAGTGAGCCGTACCGATGACTTCTTGGACTTCCTCGCGGACTTTCTCCACTTATGCGTCCTGTCAATATTCGTTTAGACAAGCGGTTATCGTCCATTTACTGTACACGCCCTGCCCATTGAAGTCGTTATAGTTTGACGATTCTCAGCTCCATCCATTTCGGTCACAAACTGCTCCGAAATTCGCCGAAGGACCTTTCCTTCAAATGCTTTTACTATGTTTTCGGAGACTTCAGTTAGGGTCCAGGTTTCGCAGTCATTCATAACACAGCACAGATCTTATGATGGTTTTGTATATTCATTTTGTAATTCATTATTTGATAGTAAGGGAGACGACCGCGTGTTCACAACCCCAATCGCGTTTTCGTTCCGGACTGTAATTAATACATATAGGTAGATTCGATATGTGCAATCACGCAATATCAAATTTGCCTATCTGGGCAGGGCGACCGAATATGACATTCTAAACTTGGCGGAAGTGGGTGGCAGGATGGCACTAAGGTCATGTTTCCGGTCGATGAACAACCCTCATCGCATTTTTAGTTAAATTAGGTATCAAACCAAGAGTTTTTTTATGTCCTCTTTGCGAAAAACCAATTCTGCCCCGTGAAAGCTTGCCGAAAGTTGTGAGGAGCACGCAAAGTTGACATTTCCGGTCGGCAAACAACCCTCATCGAGGTTTGCGCTAAATAAGGTGTATCAAGATCAAGAATCTTGATAACCCCGGGCAAAGATGACATCGAGGTTCGCGCTAAATAGGGAGTCAAATTTAAGGTCTAGATGTCTTTTTTTCCGAAAAACTAAATCTGCTTTCCGAAAGCTTGCGGGAAGTGGGTGGCAGAAGTGGACGAAGGTAATGTTTCCGGTCGACGGACAACCCCCTTTGAGGTTTTCGCTGAATAAGGTGTCAAATCAAAGGTCTTGATGTTCAAACAGCAAAGCCACTCATATAGTTCACACTGTAGAAAGTCTTTTCGAATTCAATGAAAGCAAGTCAAGCGGAGAATCACACTCAACGCATTGCTCGATGATGATTCGCATGTTGATGTGATCGACACAGGAGAATCGGGATCGAAAGTCGGCCTGCTCTGCATCAATTGTGCTTTCTAAGTGATCCTTTAGTCTTTCCAAAGCAATTTTAGGTATAATTTTGACAATGGCAATGCCTTTTAAGTTATTGCAATCCTTCTTTCCTTCCGATCAGTGAGAAAGATTCCTGTGTCCCACGTTTTATCAACAAGTGGGTGCAGCAACTCAGCAGCTGATGTGGCTTGATATAGTCCGGCACCAATGCCCTCGAATCCGGTGGCCTTACATCGTTTTAGTGCAATAAGTACAGGAACTATTTGCTCTTTAGTCGGGGGGCTTATACATTTGGATGATTATCTACAGGGGGGAGCGAAATGCTCTTTCTACCACCTCATCTGTTCTTCGTCTTAGGTAAGTAGCTTTTCATAACTGTCGTTCACCGGAAGTCGATAGGAGTTATGACCACGCGTTTAGGTTGTTGCTCCTTGAAGCTTCTTCTAGTCAGACCAGTAGAGAGTTAATATACTTAATTTTGTCTCTTATACGCTGAACTTCTCGAGTTTTCTGTCAGTAAAAGAGCTAATTCTACTTCGCTTGCTGCCTATCGCTACAGCTAAACGTGCCTTCAACTGTTTCCTTTCGACAATCTGCTGCCGTGATATGTGAGATATCCACGGCTTATGCTGGCAATCTGGGATTGTGCCAAAGGTACCTTTCTATTCTTACATGGCCAACACGAATTCACGAGCTTTTGAGTCATTCCCATCTTCTGTGGGATCTTTTTGTTTTAGGTGCTTTTCAATGTAATTTTTCAATATTCAGTGCTTTGCTCACTGTTCACGTGTAAACAAAGCATAACAATGTCCCTTCGCTGGACCACCTACAAAGTAGGGATTAGTAAACAACAAATTCTGGCCTTGAGACTGTGGCCACTATACTAGCTCCTTCTCACTCTGCTTTGTTGAACCTTGTGTCTAGCAAATGTACAAAGAACTATCAACGAAATTGTAGGTACAAGAAGGCTTATTGCTCCAACATGTGCCTCAACCAGAATCACCTCTTTACAAAGCCTGGAAGCACAGAAAATATTAAGAGAAAACGGCCTAGTTATGATATTTCTGTCTCTTTGTATTCAGTACAATTAGTAAGGGACAGGGATAAAGTAAACAGGCCTTCGTACATTATTTATATTATATTAAAATATATTTTATTTTCTTTAATTTTATAATAGCGAACTTTACGTAAAATGTATAATTTTAGAGTAATTTTGGAAAAACAGATGTGTTGCATGCAGCCCTATCCGGACTAGACAGAGGAATCCAATGGACTTTGACATCTTATCTGCAACATCTTGATTACGCTGACGACATATGCCTACTCTCCCACAAAATCATGGATCTGTCCGCAATGGCGTTACATCTCGAGAGGAAGGCACGCAAGGTTGGGCTAAAGATTAATACCAACAAGACCAAGGTTCTTAGCCCGCCGTTGCGAAAAAGAAATCCAACACCTATTGCCATTAATATTAATGGGCAGCCTGTGGAGAAGATGGACAACTTCGTCTACCTGGGTAGCATTGTTGCCGAAAGTGGTGGTACGGAGCAGGACATCGCTCGTCGTATCAACCAGACTAAATGCGCATACGGCATGCTGTCCAAAATCTGGCAGAGCAGTTATCTCAGCATCAAGACTAAACAGGGCCTATTTTGCTTCTTGGCACTGTCTGTGCTTTTGTATGGGAGCAGTACATGGAAAGTTTCCGTAAGGCCGTATACACACGCAGCTACTGAAAAGAAACTAAAGCAGTTGGTAACTCAAGTTACTAACTTAGTTGTGACTTGACTCCACACACGAGGCTAATCGAGCGACGATGAAACCATTATGATGTATAACTATCTCAGGAAGAGAAGAGTAGTAACGAGAAGATTTTGGGTACCATACCTTGAGAGAAATTATCCGCACCGTTATTTTGTTGAGGCTAAACAACTCGACCTTTCGGACGCAAAGTTCTTAGCATTCTACAGAATGACCAAAGAAAGCTAAGGAAGCAACCCTTCCCTTAAGATTGGGTATGGGGCTTGTAGCCTGCGTACCTGAATTAAATTTACACTCGAAACAATAAACGAGTCATCCGATATACATGGATGTTCCAACAAAGGACGAGTGGATACCGATAGCAGAAAGATTTGACTCGCTCTGGAATCTAGAAAACTACATAGGTGCCATCGACGGGAAACATGTGCAGATCGAGAAATTTCCCAACACTAGCTTTACTATGTAATTACAACTACAAATCGTTCCATTCAATAGTCCTAATGGATTGCTGCGATGCCGACGGTACTTTCACCATGATTGAAACGGGTTATGCTGGAAGAAACAGTGTGCTTTTGGGATGGCGTCCGAAAAATTTGCTATTTTGAACGGTCCTATCCGCATTCGAGGTCCTGAGATTGTGAAAGCAGTCATCACAGCTTCGTACGTTCTTCACAATTTTGTGAGAAAACGAGAAGGACTTCCCCACACATCAGATGATGCAAGTGTTGATGTATGTCCACAGCACGTGGTCATACACAACAACTCTCGTGCAACTGATCTCAGTGGCTATATAACCAGCTGTTCCCTAACCCCACAAGCTTATCTGCACTGGCAGTGGAAATACATGACACCAGGTTGCCAGCAACGGTAACCATGTAGATGTATATGTACAAACACAATGCTTATTAGATAAGGATAAAGAACTTGTAAATTATATTATTTTGTTACTGTTTACGCTTTTCCATAAAGCAAAATTTACATCTAGTCAAAAGAAAAGAGAGCCTCATCGAAAGCCTATATATGTTCGACAATAGTACAGCTCTATTTGAACATACCTGTCAATTTTACGACGTTGCCTACTTTTTCCCACGCCTTTTCCATTTCATATTTCTTCGAATAACCAGGAAGATGAAAATTGAACAAAATCTGGTGTTTTTCAACCTCCTCCACCAGCAACAGGTTGGTTTGTTGGTCACTCATCTTCGGGAAACTGAAATCACCTAGCGACTCGACATGCTAGTCACCAGGGGACTGATTACAAATCGGTTTCTGAAAATCTCAAATGAGTTCCCAACCAGTAGCGCCATGTGCGGTGTTCCATTTGATTACACAGGAAGTGACCCAAAGTAAACTAGTTAGTAATTCACATCACTGATCAGTTTCTTTTCAGTAGCTCCATGTGTATACGGCCCAAGAGTTACCAGAGAGCTGCAAGTTTTCGTCAATTTATGTCTTTGTCGAATTCTAAGAATATTCTTGCCCGAAACAATATCAAATGAAGAGCTAAGTCGGCGTACGGGGCAGATGCCTATCGACGAATTGATACGCAGGCGAAAATGGCAGTGGATAGGTCACACATTGCGGAAGAGTGATAACTGTATTGCTTTCCATGAAATGGAATCCCGTTTCCAATGAAGGCCGACCAAGAGGGGGTCCTAGAATCACATGGCGTCGATCTGTGGCAAAGGAGTGTCAGGCATTGGGTAAGTCTTTTTGGGAGTTGCGCCCCATTGCCCAAAACAGAGTACAATGGCTGGCAGAAGTAGTTGACGCGCTATGCCCCACTAGGGGTTTAGGCAAAATAGTAAATACAAAAACTCCACCAAAACTTTCTTTTATTTAATGAAGACAACCACTAATACACCAATTTAACAATTTCCTCTGGAGTTTGCGCCCAATAGTTTGCTAAGTCACTTACGAATACATAATAATATACATAGGAAGTATTTATTGAGATATAGAGAAACCCAGTCCAGGGATGCATAAATATGTACAATTAAATTTGAGAAGTTATTTTGATTTCAATTCAATATTTCTCTTCGATTTGCCATTTGTGATAATATGTTTGTACATATACGGATATATGTTAGTCTCTACAGTCTTCCATTGCACTTGTCATCTGTAGTCGTTTATTTACGTCACATGTCAGCCCGAGATACAATGCACGAACTGTACTATCGCCTTTCTTGCAAGATCAAATAAGAGGATGTATCCAAGATTAACCATTGACTGCAAGCTACGACACAGACTTAATGCAGTTACATTGCACATCGAGCTGAAGCTGTACTTGAGCAGTTGCATGTTCTCCAATTTTGCGTAGGACGCATATGACATGTGTTCCACTCGGTCATGTATGTCTTCTAAGGTGATGCCTCTATTTGGCGTAGGATTGATGAAATACTTAAGGTGCGCTAATGACAAATTATTATCTCGTATAATTCAATCTTATCTGCTTTGCAGGTTGATGATTAATTATGATTCGACACGATACATCTTGAACTTCTGTCAAAGATAAGCGGGAAATTTTATATGGATGCATAATGTACGTTATTCAGAATCAAACCGCATTTGATTATACGAGTATATCCGGTAGTGTAACGCGTACCAAAAAAATGGTAAATACATGACATAAGTCATGTACTCTTAACTCTACAATTTCCAGGGCTTCTCCCGGCATTAAACTATAAGACATTAACCTTTTTTATTTTAATTTCCTTAATTTGATACACTATGATGTAGCATACCCGAGCTAAACGTTTCTAATTAAAAAAATGTATATCAACGTAAATAAGAAAACGTAACTATATAAGTAAAACTACAACTTACAAATATGCCACACTTTAGAAATGTCAAGAAAACTAATAATTTAACAAACATAATCCATTTATTTCAAAACGTTATTTTTTTAAAAAGCCGAAAAGTGTTCCCCTTAAAATAAAATAAATAAATACTTAAATGTATCTAAAGAGTGTTTTTTTAAGCCCGATAGAACTTGAAATTGTAAAAAATAACAGAAAAATTAAATTTTAATAAAAAATTTTTTATTATTTGTTTCAGTATACTCTGGCAAATCATCATGAATAGACTGACGTTTGAACAACGCTACCAAATTATCCAAATTTACTTCGAAAATCAGGCATCGATTCGCGCAACTTATAGACGACTTCGTGATTTTTATGGCGCACATAATCGTCCATCTGAGCCGTCCGTCGAACTGTGGATAGATTTCGTACCACATACTCTCTACATGATGCAGTAAGACCAACACGTCGAAGGAATGTGCGTACTCAAGAGAATATCGCCGCTGTAAACGAAAGTGTGGAAGAAGATCCAAATTTATCGCTTCGTCGTCGGTCGCAGGAATTGGGGCTCTGCCCGTCCACTACGTGGAAAATTTTGCGCAAAGATTTTCGCGTATAAGATCCAGCTGGTGCAGGAATTAAAGCCACGAGACCATGATACGCGTCGTTCTTTCGCCGATTGGGCTCTAGAGCAGTTGGAAACTGACCCGTTGTTTTATCGCCAAATTGTGTTCAGCGATGAGGCTCATTTTTGGCTTAACGGGTTTGTTAATAAGCAAAATTGCCGCATATGGAGTGAGACCAATCCACAACAGACCCTCCAGACTCCATTACATCCAGAAAAATGCACCGTTTGGTGCGGTTTACACGCTGGTGATATCATCGGACCTTATTTCTTCAAAAATGAGGCCGGAGCTCGCGTTACGGTCAATGGAGATCGTTACCGCACCATGATCAATGATTTTCTGTTTGAAAATATGGATGACATTGATCCAGACGAGATGTGGTTTCAGCAGGATGGCGCCACGTGCCATACGGCGACCGAAACCATCGACTTATTGAAATCAAAATTTGGCGATAAGTTGATTTCGAGAAATGGACCTGTCAATTGGCCTGCAAGGTCGTGCGATTTGACACCTCTCGATTATTTCCTGTGGGGCTACGTGAAGTCACTGGTTTATGCTGATAAACCAGCAACAATTGACACCTTGGAGGCCAACATTGTTCGTGTTATTCGTGACATACAGCCAGCAGTGCTCGAAAAAGTGGCCCACAATTGGACGTCCAGAATGCGCTTCGTCAAGAACAGCCGCGGTGGCCATATGCCCGAAATCATTTTCAAATGTTAATGCCACGTATTTCTCTTACGAATAAAAAAAATAGATTTATTAAAATTTCATTTTTTTGTGTTATTTTTTACAATTTCAAGTTCTATCGGGCTTAAAAAAACACCCTTTATAACTCCCGATTAAATAAACATGAAAAGCTCTCGCTCTGGTAGATTGCTCGTGAGGGTAATCTTATACTCTTCTGGAAAAACAAAATCGATTAGTTGAAAACTAACGGTAATTTTCTTACAAAGAACCCCGTACTCCCCTTCTTTTCACGTTTTTTGTCTATAACTCTTGAACCAACCGACGTAAACACCTGATTTTTGGCATGTAGCCCTGAGGTGAGAAGTTGCTTAAGTTTGAGTAAGTTGGGCATTATCACATCAAAGGAACGCCTACCTCCCCTACAAATTTCAAAAAAATTAATATTCATTTAATTGCGATAACTTTTTATATGTATAATGATACTGGCGAGTTGAAAATTTGATAGTAAGATCTAGTTAGTTAGTATTGAAAATGGGCAAGATCCGACCCAAGGAGCTGTAATGGACGGTCTGGTGAGCATCCGAAGATGCCCGTGGGGACGGAGCCTAAGGTGGCATGTTGACCGTGCAGGTCGGGCCTTGCCATTTGGCGAAGAAATAGGCCCCTCAACGAGCTAAGCAGCGGCCTATGCTTGCTGTAGCTCAGTTCGGGAGATGTGGGCGGGGTTTTCGCCGCTCGTTGCCCCTGTCCTTTACGTATTAACAAAAATTCATAGGCCTCGGGAAGACAACACAAACAGGGGAGGTAAAAATGGGGAATACAAAAAAATGTCGACAAGGATGGAATGGTTGGCGGACGGATCAGACGCCCACGCGATCGCACCTGGGTCCGGGTGTAATGCGACCCTCGGCCTCTGGTTTCGTACCACCAACAGATCACTACTCATCATGTGCTGCCTGGATCTGCCGGTGGGAGCAGCACTACCAGACCATAATGTGGTTCGTTACAGGTGGTTCATTACAGAGCCTATATCATCATCATCGTGGCGCGACAACCTGGCGTTGGGCCTTGGCTGCCTGGATCATTGTCCCCCAATTATCTCGGTCACGTGACCACGTCCTCTAATTTTGGAAGCCCAGTAGCTGCTCGGCGTCCGCATATACTGAGCTCTCCCAACGAGATCTCGGTCGTCTAGGCAGTCTCGCTCCGTCGACTCGTTCTGCATTCACTACTCTCTTAGGCATGCGATCATCGTCCATTCATTGTACATGCCTTGCTCATTGAAGTCGTTGTAGTTTGACGATTTTCGAAACTTTCAGCTCATCGTACAGTTCATACAACTCATGGTTGTACCGGATGCGCCATCCATCTCAATCGCAAACAGGCCCAAAAGTTCGCCACAGAACCTTACGTTCAAATGTGTCTAGCATGTTTCCGGAGGCTTGAGTTTTAGTGTCCATGCTTCGCAGCCATAGCATAGCACTGGTCGTATGATGGTTTTGTACACGCGGAGCTTCGTGTTTCTGCGCACATGCTTCGATTTCATTATGGAGAGAACCGAGAAAAAAAGTCTTATTAGCTAACTGTATCCGTTGCTTGATTTTGCCAGTTTCGTTGGCGTCCCTTGACAAGTTGCAATCCAGGTATATGAAGTTGTTCACGAACTCGATGTTGATGCCCTCACATTGATGCTCGATTGTGCAGGTGTCCTTGTCGTCGATTGCATCATTATTTTGGTTTTACCCTCGTTGATACGTAGTTCATCTTCTTTTGCAGCGGTATCAGCGTATGCAGAAGTTCGTCTGCGTCGGCCGATCTTCGGGACATGATGTTGATGTCGTCGGAGTACGCTGCCAATTGTGTCGACTTGATGTGTAGCGTCTTGCTGTTGTCCATATTCATAGCCCGAATAGCGTATTCCAGTGCTAGGTTGAAGAGCGTCGGTGCCAGTCCATTGCCCTGTTTCAGACCTGTGCGTGTTTCAAATAGATCAGTAAGTATATTCTGGATCCTGACTTGTGAGACGGAGTTGGTCATCGTTATCTTTGCCAGTCGCACTAATTTGGCCGGTATACCAAATTGCAGCATGATGTTGGACAGTACTCCACAATCGATACTGTCGTATGCCTGCTTGAAGTCGACAAAAATTTGGTATACGTTTACATTGTATTCCCAGCACTTCTGAAGTATCAGTTTGACTGTAAAGAGCTGATCAGTTGTGGAGCGACCAGGTGTGAAACCACTTTGATATTGGCCAATGATTCGTTCTGCGTACGGTTTTATTCTATTTTTCAGAATTTTTGTCAAAATCTTATAGGACGTACAAACTAGTGATATGCCCCTGTAATTCTCACACCGCAGTTTATCTACCTTTTTGTGATTTGGACAGTTGATGCTTCTGCGCCAGTCGTCTGGGATCACCTCATCCTCCCGTACTCGCAGGAGTAATTGATGTATGGCATTAACTAGGCCCGTTCCACCGAATTTTAGCAGTTGAGCTGGAATCTCGTCAGCGCCCGGCGCTTTATTTCGTTTTATTGACCGCAACGCGAGATCAACTTCCTCTACTGTCGGGGGTTGCATGGGTGGCCTTAGATCAACAATATTGTCGAGGGCTTCTTGTGTGGGGATGTTAGATGGTAGGTTCAGATGCTCTTCAAAATAAGAGGCCCATCGTTTGTTAATGCCATCGGTGTCGCTGATGATGTTTCCATCCTGGTCCTTACAGAGGCTAATCCTGGATTGATAGCCGTTCTTAATTGTATTTACTAGTTTGTACGCTTGTCTGGTGTTTCCGTTAATATTCAGCAACTGCTCGTCAAAGTATTTACGTTTCTTAAATCTAATTATTCTATTCGATATCCGCCGTTACCCGTCATATTTTTCTCTTTTGGCTCTGGTTGCTCGTTGAGTCCATTGTCTATAGGCCTCGTTTTTCGCATCAAGTGATTTTTTGCATTCTTCGTCAAACCAAACGCGCTCGCCGGGCTTTATATCCCACGACTTTCTCTGCAACCCCTTTAATGGTACCCTTGAGTTCTTCCCAGAACCCATGGATGCCTGTTTTGGTGATGTTTTGTAGCAGTAGGTGATAATCTTTCCTCAAGGGCGGTAGTATACGCCACCGGCGTAGCATCGCTTAGAAGCTTATCAACCGCAAAAATTTTGGTAGGGCTGTTTCTCGATTGGTGCACTGAGGAAATTCTACATCTGTAGGTCGTCTTCACCAAATGATGATCTGAATCGCAGTTTGCTCTTCGATAGGAGCGAAAATCCATCACACTAGACGCCCACGAGACGTAGAGCTTACGACTAGATTCCTACTGAAGGCGATGTCGATAAGTTGCTGGCCGTTGTCGTTATATTTTTTATGGAGACTGTGACCTCCAGTGGTCCCCCGGTGCCAACTTTCATTTACGACTTCCGCGTTAAAGTCCCTTAGCAGCAATTTGATGTCGTTTGTTGTAAGTGAGTCGAAGAGATTCTCAAGGCGGGCGTAGAACTCGTCTTTTACTGCGTCTTCTTTAACTTCAGTGGGGACGTGCACATTGATGAGCCAGAGATTGAAGAATCGAGTGCTAATGCGAATCGCACAGAGCCGTTAGTTTTGGGTTTGAGGTCAGTAATGTGCGGCTTCAGGTGATTGTTCACTATAAATGCTACTCCAAACTACTTGTGGCCCGATGGTTTGACACTACTAAAAATTGTGTGCGATTTCTTGTCATTGATCTCGCTGCCAAGCCAATTTGTTTGCTGGACTGCAATAATGCTCAGTTCTCGGCCCCGTGTTTGTTCAGGGAACGTACATTCCAGGATCCGAAAGAATAATTCTTTAGTCGTTTGCGTGGTCGTCGTTGTTGATCCGACCAATCCGAGGCTTTTTGTTTCTTGACGTGAAGTGGTTTTTACAAGGACGAGTTGTCAGCACATCGCTTAGTTCTATTCAGGGGATGGCCTCGGAAGATAGTTGCTTCAGATGGTTTAATAAACTTGCTGGAGTTCACACAAATATGTTGCAAGTCCAACTACGCAAGTCATTCCATCTTACTAGACCTGAGACGCTTAGGTGCTGGTCAGCCATTAAGGCTACAGCTATCTGCCTTTTTCCAAACTGTCTTATCGCTAAGACTTGGCCGCCAGCGGTTTGAAACACTTCCGTTACCAGGGGGCGCCCACGTGGAGGACTATGGAAGAGGTCTTTTCCCCCTTAGGGAATACCTTGCTTAATTTTCCTGAGCTTCGACTTGCTGTTCTTGAGCTCCGTGTAGGACTGCCTACCAGAGAATGGAAATAATAATTTTTCAACTAAATAATAAACATTTATTACGAAAATTTCAGTGAATACTTATAATTATTATCATCTCATCAAACATCAAATTATAATATTAATAATAATTACAAATGAATAATGCAGATAGCAGATCCTTCAATAATTATTATTTCTTCTGAAAAAGTAATTATTTCTTCCTAGACACAGACGTAACGTGTTTTGCCCAGATTACGTTCAGTGGAACGAACGAAAAGAATTTCCTTTTGTCGCATGTGTTTTGGCCAGCCACTGTACTCGCTTTCTTACTCAAATACACATCGCAGACGCAGCCGCATACTCCTAAAAGTGGATTTTGTTCATTAGCCGGTCCGTGATGTTGTGCAGAGCAGTGGGAATTTCAGGCTTCTATAATAATTCTTCTTTCTTCACTGTATGTAGTCGCTCTTCTTGAACAACCCCTTCTTGTTTTTTCCGTAGTTGAACTGATTTAAAAAAAATACACTACCGACTTTCTTTTTCTAATTTTTTGGGCAGTATCCCAATAAGTTAATCCGAACTCCTTACAGGCAACTATTTAGCCCTTTTTTCCGCTGTCAAAACCTTTCCTTGACTCGTAGTTTGCAACATTTGACGTATTGTGTTGGAAGCTTTGAATATATAGCCATTGAATGAGCTTGTCCTGAATGTCTCCATAGAAACAGTGGTTCCAAAATCTGGGCACCAAGTCGACAGTCAGCTAACTCAGTAGACTTATGAAATTCAAATATTGGCAATAATTGACGTTTGTTTACGCACAATTCGACATTGTGGTCAACATTATGTCAATATCGAAACGCCAACTGAGTAGGCTGATTGTCGATAATTTGACAAAAATTGACATTTGTTTATGCACAATTCTACAGAACAGTCAACATTTGTCAGTATTAAACGCCAACTAAGTAGGCTGACTGTCGACTTATTCACCAGATATTGGAACCGGTGATAAACGGGATATGCTCATTCCATGTACTGTATGTTCTAAGGTTGGAAGGGATGAGCAGTTTATGTCAGATAGAAGCGATGAGTGGTTGACTGTGTCGAAGGCTTTCGACTGGTCAAGTCGGGTAAGGCCAACATGAATGGGGCATGTAATGGCATCCAAAGCCGTTGTTGTACTACGCATCCTTTGGATGCTGGTGTTAGTGATCTTCTAGCTGGCTGTGGTCCATAAGAAAATGGTCTATCAACGCATCTAGCGTTTTAGAAATTGGTGATAAAAGTGTAATGGGCCATTAAGAATCGCCTAGTGTCGCTTTTTTGCCCGCCTTCAAAATTTGGATCACTCTGCCTTTCTTCCAGAACTCAGGAACGATCAGCGAAGAAATGGACAGGTTAAATGTAGCCGTAAGGTACTCGATTGCTGGTATATCGTGGTTTTTGAGCATAACCATTGAGATGCCATCAGGTCCCATGGCTTTCGATTTTTTCACTTTTCTGATAGCTGCACCTATTTAATTGGAGGTAAAACATGGCGTGTGGTCTGCGGCTCGCTTGTGAATTTTCCTGCGAATTATGCGCTTATGCCTGTCAGATGTAGGATGTTCAATAAATTGTTATTGAAGTAGCTAGCGGTCGGTTACCGCAATATCACCAAATTGAATACGTAGAGACATCCCCTTTTTGTTTAGTTGGATTTGGAGGATTGGTCGAGGTGACTAACATGAGTATCCGGCTATGAGAGGTTTCACTGTATTTGTATTTGAGTTAACTGTATATTATTGAACATATTTCTCTTCGATAGCAACAGCTTATTCAACAGTCCCTGCTTTTATGACTTCTTGTTCTGGAACTACTCCGTAACGTTTCTTTGCAAATACTCTGCTCTGCACTTGTACTGGTTACAAAGAAACACGGGTATAATAACCAATTTTGCGAGTAATTACGTGTACTTCAGAGCTGTAGTGCCTGTATGTACTTCAATTAACTTGAAAACTCGTTAACGGTCCAGTATTACGTCACCCTTTTTAAGCGACATCTATCTCTCACATTATTGACAACGATTGGAAATTGCCTTAACAAGTCATATGTGTGTGGAAATAGAATAGTCGTCTAATTTCTTATGAAATATGCATTTGTCAAACCCCGCTCAGTTCAGTACATTCATTCTTCTGTCCGGGTTGGTTCGCCATCGGTTGTTGCTCTATTTTCTTTGACTGACTGCAAAAGGGTTTTAAGTTGTAAAACAGGACTATGGAAAACATCTCTAAAATCTGGACCGGTCCATTGCCGCCCGACTCGCCCTACGTGAAGCCGTACCGTCTCTACTACGTGCAGAATGGTGTCGAGAAAAATTGGGACCTGCTCAAAGTACATGACAGTGTTTCGATTATTATCTTCCACAAGATCCGGAAAACTATGATTTTCGTCAAGCAATTTCGACCAGGTGAGTTGCATCTGAGTGTAAATTTGCATTTATGTGTTATCACTCATGAAATCGCAAAGATACGATCACGACGTTGATTTATCAATAAACTCAACCCCTGCATCCTCCATCGTCGTCAATGCGACGTCATCGTAGGACAATCGTCAACTCATTAATGGCATAACTGGGTTAAGCTTAGCCGCATCAGTCAGAAGTTTCACTTAAAGTAATCTATTGTAGAAACTGTGAAATAATATTTGTGAGTACAAATGCTAATCGCATGTTGTTTTCATGGCATTCAACTATCAGTTCAATTCATTTAGTGGGTAGTGTTTATTGAAAGCATGGGGTTAGTTTCCTTTTGATTCAGGGATACTTACTTCCAGGAAATTGTTCGTTGGAACGCACCCAAAACCATATCCTTTTGCATATAATAGATACATATATAAAATCAGTTATGCATTTAAGCAGCAATTAGTGAAAATGAACTTTTTCTTTGATTTAAATTAGATTGGGAGATAGGTTGTGATCAACAATCGCCACTTTCGATCTATTGTTCTGTTATTTCAAATTTGAGACACAAACGAGATCTCTTTTTCGATAAATCAACTGAAACGCTATCCTTGGATGATGATGATGAATTGTGAAGTGCGTACAGTTCGAGCTCGTTAATAATTGCTGGAGACTTTAAGGTTGCGTTTATCCAATTTGCGGGAGCCGCCACGGTTTACAAACTTACATAAAAATTTAAATGCATTAAATTGGTTTGATCCGTTCAGATTCAATGTAAATCTGTAAACCGCAGGTGGCCCCGCAGCTTCTAAACGCGGCCTAATGCGTGGGTTACAGAGTGGGGAAGCCGTGCCAAAGATTAAACATTACTAAGATACCTCACTTAGTACGATTTAATTTTTAGAACGGGATACATCTTTGCCAATAATTCAAAGGTAAATTCCCTTAAGAGAGATAGAGACGGCAACACTTCAGTAATGGCAACTGCCTATAAAGTTTCAATGTGTGAGTAACATGCTTGTCAGTTGGCATTACCCCTTTGTGTACGCACATGGGAACCTACACATACGCAACTACTAGTCAGTCGCGTTAATTTGCATGAAGTAGGGTATCTTCCTTATGGTTAATCTTTGGCCGTGCGACAAATGTTAGAGAGCCTGTGCTGTTCGATACTTTTGCTCAGCTGAATGTCGTACTAATACCGGTGGTAGCGACGAGAAAGAGCGTACCTGCGGCAGCCGGTTCTTCGTACCGGAACGACCCGTTTTTCAACGGCCAAGAGCTGCCAAACCCACTCGATGCAAGAAGAACTGTAGTATTCGGAGCATTGCTACCACAACAACAACAACAACGAGGATGAGCAGGATCCATTATTGATCTTACCTTGGCACCATTTAGAAAGTGAGAGTGCAGGTAGCTCAGTGTGTTGGGGTGCAGTCTGATAACGCCACGGCATCGAAGGTTCGATTCGAATCCGGGCGTAGGCATGAATTTTTGTGTTGTCTTCCCCCTGTGGTGTGGGGCTGGGGCGTACAAGTAGGCCGCAAACACAACCATCAAGCCATTTGCTTCTGGACAGTGGACAACGCAGGGGTGTTCTGTACAGGCGACGAGCAGGGCCGGTCAAAGACTAAGGCGAAACAGGCGGTTGCCTAGGGCCCCGAAGAGGGCGCCAAGAAGAAAGACAATTTGGATAGTGGGTTTTGTAATTTTAGAACTTAATATAATTCCATTTAGCTATAAATATTTCGCGATTGAATGTGATTCTCAGGGTTGAAATTTATGTGTGCGTACGATTTTGTTTTGCTTCATTCTCCAGTGAGAGTGATTTATCGACGAAAGTTAGTACCAAGCTGAACGGGCCGGACAAAATCTAAGAAGTATGACGCGAAACTGCTTGGACAAAAGTGGCGTTTGAAAAGTCACTTTGATAACTGTCCTTGTCAAAGTGACCCTGTAACATATTGTGAACTTAAGAGCTCGCGCATACGGCAAACTTTTTAGTTCGCAGAAAAACTAAATAGTTTAGTCAGAAAAATAGAACACACGGTGGTTTATGAGACCACACACACAGCAAACTAAACTATTTAGTAAACGCTGCGTGCGCGATCTCATAAAACACCGTGTATTCTATTTTTCTGTGAACTAAAAAGCCTGACGTGTGCACGAGCTCTAAGGGAGAACGGAGGCTGTGGGTTTGGTTGACCCAGGCCATGCCGGACACCTAAGTGTCGAAACCGCCTCAGCGAATGACAGATTGGACCCGCGCTGGATAGCTAGCTCGGCTATGAGTAGTGTCGGGCGAGATAAAGGAAAGCCTCACTCTCTGCATCGCTCGTTGTTACAAAAAAAATGATGAACGCGTGTCTGTTCGATTGCGGAATGAAAACCGGGGTCCCTAACCGAGTCGACATAAAAAAATGGCAGGTAAGAAAACCATTTTCCCTTTGATGGCGTTGGGGCACCCGGCATTCAATCCTCGACAAATGGCGCACAACATGTAAACATGGGCCGAAAAATATACCGTTAGGTTTGACTTTGGTCACCCTAGGGCATCATTTCATCTTAAGGATCTCCAATCCGGGTCCATCGAACGTTTTCCTACCTTGTGTGTAGGCACCGGCACCTTTCTCGTAACAAGTCGAATTTCGAAACTCATCTTTTCCCGGCGTATCCTGTTTCTATTGTCAAAGGAGGAAGTGAATTGCATCTTACAGGCGTAAGATGACTCCAATTTCCCGAAACCTAAAAACTGGATGGGTAGCGTATTGGCGAGGCATGGATCCGTACTAATACCCTAATTTTCGATATTACACATTTTCTCTTGAACGGCGGAGTTCTTTTCCTGTTCATGGAACTAGAACGCCTTTCTATGATGAGAATGACGACTTTTGAGAGTGGAGAGGAGGAGTCCGAAAGGGATTCAGGAAGGGCAACATCAATTGTCGCATAACGTATATCTGTTGTTCGCGACCACGTACAGTACAGTGTTATAAGACAAAGCTGATATGGCCCAGGTTGGATATGAGTCGTTCCGCTAAGCTATTGTCGCTGAAAAGGCATCACATTGGTACGGTCGTGGGCGTCATCACTGGGCACTGTCCAATTGGAGAGCACGTCGGGAGGCTTTGGCTTCCATATAACGACTTATGTAGAAGCTGTGGGGATGAGGAGGTAGAGGAGAGTACTTCCCACCATCTCTGTGAATGCCCGGGCTTGGAAAGTATTAGGAGGGCTATGCTTGGGGCCTCCTACTTTGCTGGCCTACGGATTTACGGATAATCCATGAAATTACTGTGAAAAAATGACCAAGTCGACAGAAATTGGTGTCAAAATGTCAACGTGACGAACCCTAGATAGTATTTGCATATCTACGCTAGAACATTTCGTACTGCAGGTTTCGTTTCGTACCTCACATGTTTCCAGCCATACGCCCACCTGTCTTCATCTTTTTAACTTCCTTGTCCGTAGTGTACATTGTTTTCCTGTTTGCTCACAACACTGTGATTATCCCATCTGGCTCCTTGAATCTGTCCAGCATCCCGTATCCTTCTGTTCTGTTCAATTCTGTCAACTTCCCCTACTATCCATATGATTATCACCTTGACCTATTAAACATCCTGTAATGAGCGTAGAGTCATGTCGGCGGCCGTTTCTGCGTGTGGAAGCTCTTCACAAGTGAATCGGCTGGAAGTATATCCAAGCCGTTCACTTGTGACGAAATTCCACACCAAGGAAACGGCTGACGGGACGGCAGGCACTAGTTCGGCGCCCCTGACCAGACTATGAGTTGCGCTTATTACGCATCTCCTAGGGAAGACGGACGAAGACATGACGGAACTCTGGGACTGAGGCACTTAACGTAGGCGGTGCTCGGAAGGCGCCACCGTTTCGGAACGGTGAGGTAAAATTCTTCCGATGAGTTTGCGATTTGGATCAGTCCACCGAGCAGTAAATAGGTCAGCGATCTGCTGAACATGCTCGACAACGATTACGACAATACACCGTTCTCATTTGAGGTTTACCTCAACCAGAACATTTGTTACAATCCTTCCTTTTGAAAAGTGGAGAGTGTATCTGGATGAGTGCTTCCTCTACAATCTTTGCAACGGTCTACTACCAGTAAGTTTGTCGGATGAGATCACTGTCCGCGTGTCAAATAGACAAACAGGCTGCTACTAAAACCGTAAGCCGCCGCACTGCGGTAAACCGTAAGGATAATCCATTTCAAGTTTTTTTTTCCAACGAATTAACAAACATTTTAGATATTAATTGAATTTTCCGTAAAAACTATTAGTTTTCGTAAAAATTACGCATAAACAAAGTGTTGACTACCAATAAGTGAACAATTTGGGAGCAATAAAAACTTAGCAGGATGAGTGGGTGTTGAGTTACGATTGATTTTCAAAGTGCGTCCAGAATGCACGATTCTCATTCCTCCCCTCCGTCCTTTCCTCGGTAGCTGTCACCTTTTGCGGCCGAAACCTTGCATTATTGTGTACTCTCCTAAATACTCTAGATAAGCTCCAAAAGAGAAAGCGTAGCCCGCTATTTTTCTTACCCAGCTTTAGCGCCAAGTAATGGTGTTTTACCTTGAAACTCACTTGTTTAAATATAATTTGCGGCCGATGGAGGATGTAATTTTTTCATTGTTGTTTTTCATTAAATATTTAAAGTATAGGCGCGGTTTTTTGATTAATCATGCAGAGCAGAGCAGATTAACACCACACAATTACACTAACAATTTTATCTGAGCTGCTCTAGATATAAGGTTAGTGGCAATAATTGTACTCTGTTAAATATGAAATACTGGCGGCGCAGATGTCGAAGTTTTCGAGCAGTTTATAGTTTGGGAAGCACTAAAAATTCATTTCTGCCAATAAAATGTTCGTTTTGTGTAATTATATGGAATAGTAAACATACAAAATGATTCTGCTGCCAGAAGAAAATTTTAATGAGGCAATGGTGTCAATGGTGGAGTTTGGTGAATTGGAAATTGGAAAATTGCTCACAGGTAATTCGAATTTCACAGATCCGATAGCTTCAAAAATGTATCTACCATCACTCAGAGGAACAAAATTCTCTTCAGCACCACCATTGATACCATTGTACCAAACAATATCATTAGCACATCCAACTACGAATTTTCAAAATCCAGCTAGTCCCGCCAATAATAAGCAAATTAGATACGTCGAGCAGGTAATAGGGCATCACCAATTCGCCGAGTTCGCGATCGGCAACAACTTCGCGCGGGGAGGTTCCGAAAAAGCCGGAAGAGGAGGCGAATTGAGAAAACATGGAGGAGGACGGTCGATTTGGAGATTTTTTGTTTTTTGCTTTTCTTTTTTTTACGTACGGTTCGCAACGTCGTCGACCGTCGTGTGTCAATTTGTTTTAAATATAAAAAAGGAAGCGCGTTTCGGTCGTTCGTGGATTTTTTCGAGATAAAGCGAGATTTGTGGGTCGCGCGCGCGTGTCGCTTCCTCGTGAGAAAAGCCCCGTATCCCCAGAACAACTCGACGGGCTGTCGCTGCTGTCTCGATTCGTTTGGTTGTTGGTTGCCGCGAATAGAAGCGAGCCTGCAGTTTACGATCGCGCGGAGCGCAGTATATGTGCACTGTGTAGCACAGCACAGCCAGCAACGGGAGCAGGTTGGAAAAATTGTGTTTTTGTCACGAAATTGGGGGCCCCGTGGGTGTGTCAAAACAACGTGTGCCCGCCGTGACAATTGTATCTGCGCGTGTACGCAATCGTGCGGAGTCCCGCAAAACAGTTGAACGGCGCGATCTTTCTTTTTCCCAGGCGCGTCCGAGGTTTTTTTTTGTGTAAAAACACATCGCACGCACACACGCACGGTTCTTGTGAGGGAGCGGTGGGGTCGCGCGAGGCGGGCTTGTGGTTCCATGCCGTGTCGACATAGGAAAAGATAGATGTATGCGAATGAGTGACAACAGCCGACAGCACCATACAGGAGAGCACATCTACTTCCGTGGAAAATGTCAATTTTTAGTTTAAACTTAGAATTATACGAGTGTCAGTGTGTTGAGGGCTCCGCCACTAGCGCGGGAGTCCCAAGTAAGTAGGCACATTTGTTTTGGCCGTGTGAATTTACGCAAGTTTTACTCTTAGTCCTGAAGAGACTGCCAAACATAATTATTTCACAAGTGCAGATATTGAATATTGAGAGGAGCATTTAGTGGCAATTCTGGAAAATCTTACACCCGATGATGTTAGCTGTCAATTACTTGCGGAAGACGAGTATGTACGCAGTTCACCACTAGAACGAATTTTCCCCGGTCCATGTTCCTACGAATTTTTATCGAATTTAGATTTTCCACGATATTATAATCGTTTGCTAGATGCTTGGGAGAATAAATATGGTCAAGATCAACTAGCTGGTATTGAGGGTTCGAAAAAATTTGTGTGCAACTCGTGTGCATCTGCGGGTGCCACCGGAACCAGTGAAGGAGCCCAATGTTGAGCCCGAAATAAATGCCGCCACCTCCAGTTTCACGTCACAAGCTGCCTCCACTGAGGTGACACAAAATTCGGACGACATTGATATTAAATCAATGATTAAACTTGAGACCGGCAGCAGTATTTCTGAACAAACCAATCAGAAGAGTACACATACATGTTTAACCGGCGCGATAAATATTCATAGCTGTGATGAGAAGAAGAAATCGGTTCCAAGCGATATCGCCATGTATATGACGAGCTTTTTTTTTATGGAAACTAATACAAACTAAGACCTGCCATAGACGGTGCGATCCATCGTCAGATCGATCTGACGATGGATCGCCACAAAATATCTGACGATCTCCGCTGCACATACACGGTACGATTTTCGTGCGATGCGATAACGGATGACAATTCAAAAAATATAGGTTATGATTCACTCCCAATATAACCAAAATTGATTTTCGTTAACTATTTGGATTTGTGAGGCATTTTCGTATACTACATATTTTATATTTGCATAACAGATCCATTTAAAACACCAGAATCCGTCAAATTTCACAATTGAACAATTTGATAATTTGACATTTACTGGCGATAATCACATACACCGTTCAATCGATCGTCAAACCGACGGATTGCAGTAAAATCGCACCAAAAAATCGGCAGATAAAATTTGATCGTCAGATCGGTGAAATCGTCAACGATAGTCACATACACGGTGCAATCGATCTGACGATCAAAATATCGTCAGATCGATCTGACGATGGATTGGATCGTATATGGGGGCTATTTGTGACGTTGGATCTGATCTAGTACCTCTTTTCGGGTACACTTAAAGGAAAAAAACTAACAAAAATTTGTTCCTTGAGATCCTTCTCAATTAGGAAGGTGGCTGCATTTTACACGCATCATTATTAGTTTGCGCTTTATATAGTCGGTTTAGATGTAAATTTTGATAAGATGCCAGATTTTCTGGTCGTTGTCAAGTTTCCACTGAGATTTTATATACATATATGAAGTTTTTCCACTCGTATCACTCGTACAGATTAGATACAATACACCAACAAGGTTGTTTAGGGATAAATACCTAGCGGAATATAAAAATCTTTGTAACGATGAGTATTCAAAATGCCATTTAATGAGATTGGGTGACATCATATTATGAGTTTGGAAAGGCGTCTCAATGTGTTTGGAAGTAGAAATTAAAATTGAGCTAATTATATAGGCGAAAATCTATAAATTTTCAGACTATTTTTCGCTCAAATTTACCTTGTGTTGCTGCGAGAGATAAAACATGACAACAGTTACGGAATATATTTTATACTTCGTTTCCTAACTTTCTGCAAATAGAATAAGTGATAGGAGCAGGCGTTTTGCATGTGTGCATGACCAACAATTCTCGACATATTCGTATAAATCATCTTATTCGTGGATTAAGCTCTGTATCTTTATCCTGTCGTAATAGGATTAATGAATAGGTCACCCACTGCTGCCCGTGTAATTTTTCGCGATATTGAATGCTTTCTTAAATAGGTATTTGTAAAATATGCCTAAAATTAGTTTAGCTAAAGTATGATAATGTTATTCGATACAAACGCTATTGATACAAGCAACGTACGTTTACTTAAATTCGAAAAAGAATTTCAAACTTTTTTTTCTTTTTGTAAGATTAATTTGATCTGATAAAAATACCAAATATTTTAAGATAATCACGATTGTGATTTGCCGCAAATTTTTCTGCTTAACAGAACGATCATGAATTGGCGAAAAAATGAGGAACGGAAAAAAGTGAAATAATATCAATTGATTTAATGGATTAAAAAAAAATAAATATATAAATAAAAATAAAGAAAAACCAGGCCGAAGCGTATATACCCTAGACTTGTACAGACCTAGTAGTGATACCAAAAGTACCGATTGGTAACGACCATATGCATTAAAAGTGGGTTTCCTATATGGCCAGTTTATAGGGGAGGTTGGCAATCATTCAGTAGGATCTTGACCATTATCAAAATCAATTAACTAACCCATTCTACAAATATTTGTCGAATTTTTCAAGTCGCTAGCTTCATTCTATCGAAAGTTATTGCTTATTTGAAGTCTCACTTGTAGAGGAGGTAGGGGTTCCTTGGGTCGGATCTTGCTCATTATTGCCACCAACAAATAAGATCATGCTTCAAACATTTAAACAAAATTTCAAGCCTCTAGCTTCACTTTATCGAAAGTTATCGCTTATTTGAAGTTTCACTTGTAGGGGAGGTAGGGGTTCCTTAGGTCGGATCTAGCTCATCATTGCTACCAACAAATAAGATCATGCTACAAACATTTGTACAAAATTTCAAGTCCCTAGCTTCACTCCATCGAAAGTTATCGCTTATTTGAAGTTTCATTTGTAGGGGAGGTAGGGGTTGCTTGAGTCGGATCTTACCCATTTTCAATACCAACCAAGTAGATCCTACTAACAACATTTTGTCAAATTTTCAACTCGCTAGTGTCATTCTATCGAAAGTTATCGTAATTAAAAGAATATTTAATTTTTTGAAATTTGTAGGGGAGGTAGGCGTTCCTTTGATCTGATTATGCCCAACTTACTAGAACTTAAGCACCTTCTTACTCCAGGGTTACATGCCGAAAATTAGGTGTCTACGTCAATTGGTTCAAGAGTTATAGACAAAAAACCGAAAAGTAGGGTAGTACGGGGTTCTTTGTAAGAAAATTACCGTTAGTTTTCAGCTGATCGATTTTATTTTTTTAGGGGAGTAGAAGATTATCCTCACGAGCAATTTGCCAAAGCTAGAGCTCTTTATTTTTATTTAATCGGGAGTTATAGATACATTTAATTATTTTACATATTTATATAGGGGAGGTAGGCGTTCTCTTGGCCTGATCACGCCCATTTTCAATACCAACCAAGAAGATTATACTTCCAACATTTGACCAAAATTTCAAGTCTCTAACTTTATTCTATCGAAAGTTATCGTGCGAACGGACAGACAGACGGACAGACAGACATGGCTAAATCGAATCAGGAGGTGATCCTGATCATTTATATATATACATTGCTATACCTCCGGAGCCTCCTTTAAGGTGTTACATATTTTCGTCGTGACAAAAACAATATACCCTATACTAAAAGTCTAGGGTATAAACAAAGAAAAAAAACATAAAAAAAAACAATATACTCTATACTAAAAGTCTAGGGTATAAAAATACATATATAGGTATTTAGTAAATAAATGAATATCTCATGAATTGGCTTAAATGCAGTGCACCATTGAATTCGTGATGAGGTGCTAGATAGCTTAATTTCCTCCCTCTCCCTTCTCTCTCTCTCTCTCTATTGTTTATTATTGAATATGCTTGGGGGTTTCAAATCTAAATGGCGCCCGAAATCCACGGTAGGGAGGGTAGTGATGCGCCGGGGCCGTGCCATCATGGTGCCCATATTACGTGCCGAACACCACCTTAGGCTCGTGCAACCTGGAGGAGAAAGGGAACTGTCCTGATTGGACGGTTTTCCCTCTTGAATATATATTGTTGGCCTTGGTGCCAACTTTTGTAGATTGGCTGATGCAGCCCCTCGTCCCTGCACGGGACTTTGTTGTTTTGGAATTTTAGGGAGTTTGGTGCGTAGGCACCCCTATTAAATTTTCTCGTTTTTTTTTGCTATATTTTTTTTTCTTTGTTTGTTGACTGCGGGTTTTAGGTTTTTTATTTTTTTGATCGGACAGACGTGCGAATATATTATTGTACAATGGAGGAGGCCGATGACTGCCGTGAACTACCCACCCCGCTACTCCCGACAGCTGAGTTGGTCTGCCAGCGCACGTCATGGGTGGTCATCGGAGGGTTGTTTTTTCGACACTTGGTGTCTTTAGGCCTGCACGGCCTTACCAACCCTTGTCCTCCGGTTCCCATTGCTACAAATGGCGCCCAACGTGGGGCCCGAAAATTTACCAGTTTTCGTCCTTGGACGAAGAGGACCCAACTCCATCTCGGGTCCTCACATTGTTAGTTGCCCCACAGCACCAGTCCTTAAATCCTCGGAGTGCTTTGGCACTCCAGATCTTAAGAGATTCCGGCTTCACGCTAGTTTTGCCCAGGCAGACCATAGGACTGGTGTTCCTTCCCACTCCACATCCTTTTAACGTAGTGTTTCCTCTCCTCTGACAAGCCCTGATCTGCCTTGTGTTGTTCCGTGAGGCTTTTTACCTCGTGAGGTATGTCCGACTACTTCCTGAGGAACGCGGAGTAATTGATGTTTCTTTCGATTATCTAACCGGGAAGTTAGTAGGAAACAGCCTCACCTTTCTATGGCAGATTAGGGTCTTTTAGTGAGACTTGCATGGGTGGTACGAGTCGTCTCCTCAAAGGGTCTATTCACGGGAAGATAGCCAGCAATCCACTTCCCAATGAGGACGACTGGCTCCCGGAACTTGGCCATAGTATGGCAGGGCGAGCAGGCGGCGAGCAACGGAAATGGTTAGCGGCCATAGGCGTTGCACGGCCATCGTATGGTTGAGCTGAGGGCCGCCCACAAGGGAAGGTGAGCCTGATCAACCACTGCGGCTTGTGGATTGCAGAGGCACTCCCAGGACACGCGGAAGAGACGGGATCTATTGGCCAGCCACGCAAGTCCAGTATTCTGCGTTCATTAGATTGGATCGCCCTCTCGGTATACTTCGACGCTACAATGCATGGGATTTTGTTTGGGTACTCGTGGAAGGGGCAATGGTGCCAGCTCCATGAACCATTCCATGCTTGGGGACGACAAGTACATTGAGAGTCAGTGATCCGTCTAATCAAATTAGTTTGAGTCCCAGTTTTTGCCTCCATGAAGGACTATTCGTTGTTCCTTTTCCAGGTTGAATTCATGATTCATTTGCACATTTAAGCATAAATTTCTATTTTTGTATTTATAGCACGGCGAGTTGCGTGCAATTGTCAGGATTTCATCAGAAAAATATTTAAATTTTTTTTCCTTGATTGTCGACATTTTTAGGGTTTTGTATAAAAACAAAACCCTTATGAAATCGGTCATGCGTCCGTCTGGCCGTCTGTCTGTCTGTCCATGAAATATCTCACGAACCGCTGAAGCTACATGCATGAAATTTGGTGGAAATATGTAGAAATACTATAATTCTCTGGAGAAAGCGATGCGTCGTAATAGGTCAACTTTAAGGAGGGGTCGCCATAGAGGGGAAATGAAGGTCGAAATTTTTTTTTCGTTTCGTATAGGCAAGTGGGGTATCGTAAGAAAGGTACCGTTGAGTACATTCCATTTCTGGAATTTTTTCAAATTTGAAGAAAGGGGAAAAGAGGGAGAGGAGAAAATATGTGGTCCGAGTTTGTCCCCCCCCCCCCTTGCATTTCGAGACCGTTATAGCTAGACATATGAAAATTTACAGAAAAGCGGCATTTCACTAGCATAGAAAACCGAAAATAATAGAATTTTTAAATCTTATCCAAAAAGGTTAATAATAGTACATTTCTATAGTTGCAGTTAGCACACCCCTGCACCCCTCAAGCACACCCTAGGTCAAAAATATTGATGGCTGATGATGACCAACATCATAGGCAATAATACCTTTAAGTTTCATTACAATGACATGATATTTAATAATAGTACATTGGCTTAAAGTTATGCATTTTGACACTATCCATACAAAAAATACACCTACCGGCCTCACGCATAGATATGCGTGTACTACTTACATGTTGTTTTTCGTAGTGCGAATTGCAGTTATTTAATGAACCAACTTTGGAAGGGTGAAGATTGGTGATTGGTGATCCTAACAATAACTATTCACACAGTTAATTTTTTTAGGGTTTTGTGTCTTAAATCTTACAAAATCGGTCAAATACCTGTCTGTCCGTCTGTTCATAGAATATCTTACGAACGGCTGAAGCTGCACACATAATTCGGCGAGAATGTGTAGAAATGCTATAATTTGCTGGAGATAGCGTTGTGTTGTAATTGGCCAACTTTAAGAGGGGGGGGAGGGGGGGTCCACATAGAGGCGAAATTAAGGTAAATTTTTTTTATCCACTGGTATAGCCAAGTGGGGTGTCGTGAGAAAGGTAATGTTGAGTACATTCCATTTTTGGCATTTTCTTGAGATTTGTAGAAAGGGGAACAGTGGAGGAGGAAAAAATATTAGACCGTAATTTGTCCCAGCCGCCCTGAATTTCGAAGCCGTTACACAAGTTTGCAATTTGCAATGTCGTCTTAATATGAATGGTTAAGCATCTCGAAGAGTGGGACAGTTTATCTCGTATACATACAAATCTATCTACAGCTTCTCGTATTAAAACTATTACTTTGAGAGGTGACAGATGCAGTCTTTTTGTGAATTGGCATGTAAGATACTACGGTCATTTCCACAAGACCGTATACCTCACAAAATAAAAACAAAATGTTATATTACGTTTACACTATCCCCAGATTACTTCATCTGCTCCTTAATCTGGGTGTGGTGAGTTTAAAATTGTATGTATTTGAGAGTTCCAGATTAAATCAGCCGGCGCAGATGAAGTAATCTGCGGATAGTGTAAACGTAATATTACAAGTAAGAAATTTTATTTTTTATTGAAAGTAAATACAAAATACATTTTCGCAATTATATTTAATACATGGTCCAATCGCCGTCACTATTGATTATTGACTGGCATCTTCGGTGACAACTTTCGGCCAATTTTTCCGCGTAGTCTGTCGATAAGTTCTTCCAAATTTTTTGTAGCGTTCACCTTAAATGTGCTTCTCCTTTTATTTGCTTTCCTTGAAGCTTCTGCTTCATTAATCCCCAAACATTTTCAATAGGATTGGCATCCGGCGATTGCGAAGGCCAATCAAGTACTTCTATGTTTCGGATCGTTATCTTCTTGTAGAAACCAATCGGTGTTGTCGTTGCCATATAGCATCCTAGCAGACTTCAATAATCCTTTCTTGTACAAAATGATCATCCTTTCAGCAGTAAGAATTCCGGTAAACGTTATTAATTTTCCGAAACCGCGTGCAGAAAAGCATCCATAAACATGAACCTTCACAGGGTGTTTAACGGTTCGGTTCACGACAGCTTCTCCTTTTTGTGACCACACTCGTCTCCTGAACGTATTTACAGCAAAACTTGATTCATCCGTAAAGATCACGTTGTCCCAATCACGATCGATGTTTTCCTTAGCCCACTCTACACGTCTTCGCTTCTGGTTTTCGGTAAGTAATGGTTTCATCAAGGCATACCTGGTTTTGATGTTTTCCTCTTGTAATCTTCGCCGAATCGTATTCAAGGACACGTAAATATTCTTCTTCGATAACATTTCCTTTGCTTGCACTAAGGTAGTAACGGACGGATTTTTCTTAAAAATATCAATGATGGCCTTATCCTGGGTTTTTGAAGTGCTTCGGGTTTTACCCCTACCAGGTAGATCGTCTACATTTCCAGTATCTTTAAAACGCTTTATCCACTTATTCACAAACTGTGTCGAAACTTTCAGGTACTTTTCGGCCGATGCAGGTGTCATTTTTGGTCCTTTCGGATGACTTACTAAAAACACAGCTTCGAATCGTTTTTTGTAAATCGCACTCATTTCACTTGACGTCTTATCACTCTCCTACTTGAACTTAGAATGACCAAATTTATACAATGCGAAAAAGAGGAAAAATGCAGGTAACTAAAAGTCCCCCACCACTCTTTGAGAAATGGTGCATTAAAAAGTTACAAAGTATACGCTCTTGTGGAAATGACTGTATATCATGGGTAAAACATTTAATTATGGTGTTTTTATTCAGCTGAGGGGTACTAAGAAGAACAGGGAGCCAGTATTTACATGCCAAAATAAGCGCTTGCTACATAACCCTCGAATTGCGGGCGTAGCCCTCTATATTCCGGTTTCATTTTTGATACCAATCGTTTGGTTGCTACCTTAATGAAGTAACTTCGAAATAATACGGCAATTGTTAGTCGTTTTTTTTTTTTTTTGCAAATAAATGCTTGCTAAAGTATTCCATTTATTTGACGATATATTATTATATATGTATGTATATAGTATTGGTGACCGAGAAGCTGGTATACTTTTATTTACTAAGTATTTAGGAGATTTAGTCTTATTCAGCTGATCTCTGTTTACAATTACTAGAGGCTTGTTTGCATTTACAAACATTCTCTTCAACCAACACTACTAGTTGAGTTACTCCCATTTATACTCAACTTCTTCATTTTTTTTTGTACTTACTTTGAATTCGAAAACCAAGATTAATTAAGCATTCTTATATCTACGTGTAAGGCATACATTCGAGATTGGATCTGTGCTAAGGATTTAAGTTTTCTCTTGAAATCTGAGTTGGGGTTTGCATGCTAAACTAAACCAAGACACACTCCCAGCGAAGACATACCCCGTTTTCGTCTTCGCTACTCTAATTTGCTCTATAACTTTTTTTGCCGCTTATTCTGCTCTACTCTGCTCTGTACAAAAAAAAATGCTTATGTAAGAACAAATGGGAACATTTTTCTAAAGTGCCAAAATGTATGCAGACGACCACTACGGTGGCCATTATACTATTTGTCCTAACCCCTAGAGGGGCATATTGGCTTAGTTGACGTTGTAGTGTCCACACGAATTTCGCTAGAGGCGCCGCGGTGTTAAATTGCCGAAGTATCGTCGTCAGCTGGTCGCTACAACGTTTCGTTAGCATAAACTGGTTTCGGACGATGCATCTTGCTAGCATGCACCTCAACGGTGGCCATTGGTTTATTATTATTGCATGGCCCTGAATGTTCCCAAATATGTTCAGGTGTGTACGAAATCTAATTCGTTTTCGCATCAACATATTCGGGCGCATTAGGGTAAAAACAATAACAACAAACACGACACGCCTTCGAAAGACGGCGCGCATGCCGTGATTGTTGTTATTGTATTTTCCTACATGCGCCCGTATATGTTCATCTGCAAACGAAGCATTAGATAAGACTATGTTCCGCTCATGTAGTGGAATTTATTCACGCGATAGCTGCAGACGGTATTTATCTGACCGCAAGGGATCTAGAAATTCATTCAAAATCGCAATGTGAAAAACACAGTCTTTTTTTGTCATTGTCAGAAATATATTATTTATTTGCTTAAGTAAAAAAAGAAATATATTTCCTCACTACAGTTTGATATTGAATTATGATAATTCCAAATCTATGTTCACAGCTGTTTATCATTCCATCGTGATGAACGAAACCGGTAGTGATGAAGCAGACTTGGAAAAATTCCCCCCAAAAATTGGACTAACGATTGAACTTTGTGCCGGAATTGTCGATAAAAACAAAAGTTTCAAGGAAATTGCTCGCGAAGAAGTGCTGGAAGAATGCGGTTATGATGTGCCTTTAGAAAGACTAGAAGAAGTGATGACCTTCAGGTATGCCGGTTATTACTCTGTCAGTGGATTTTTTATGATTTCACTGTTTAATATTTAAATTCAATTTTAGATCCGGAGTTGGCTCTTCAGGAGCTCTACAAACAATGTACTTTTGCGATGTAACTGATGATGATAAAGCTACTACAGGTGGTGGCGTGGACGACGAGTTGATTGAAGTCATTGAATATGGGATTCCCGAAGTCCGGGAGATGGTGAAGCAAGGAGCTTCTATAAATAGTCCTCCAAGTTGTCTACTGGGTGTTTTGTGGTTTTTAGGAAATAAGTTAGATAAATATCTGTGATTCGCATTAATTTTAACCGATTGAAGATAATAGAAAAGTCAATGATGCTATTAATTTGTGGTTTCCACCAATTCTAAGCGCAAAATAAATAAAGAAAAATTGGTATTTTTATTACCAAGTATGCATTTCGTTAATTGCATTCTTCAGCTACCAAGATTTTCAACAGCCATCAGTTCGGTGTTTGTTGTTGTTTTTCGGGACATAAAAGCGGTCTCCTCATATAACTCCGAACTCCTTCAACTGTTGGCAACCAAAAACCGAGTTTTCTTGTGTTGGGTGCCAGGCGCCGAGGGCATTGAGGAGAACGACGCTGCGGATGAACTTGCAAGACAAGGATCATCCAGTTGTTTTCATGGACCTGAGCCTTACTGCCAAACTGCGGATCACAGATTGGTTTGCATTATTGCGTTATCAGTACTGGAATAACCTTCCAGGGCTACGTCAATCAAAGGAGCTGATAACGCCCTTCATTTGCAAGGGAACTACTCAAATGAGTATAACCCACCCAAGACTCCTAGTATCTGATATCTGGCCATCACCTGGTTATATATCACCTGAACAAGATGGGTCTGTCCAGCGAGACTGAATGCCGTCTCTGTCTGGAGGACGTGGAAACGACCAAACATATTGTGCGAATGTCCCGCCATTGCGCGTTTTAGGATGTCACTCCTCGAGCAGGCTACTATCAGCACTGCAGACTTCAGGTTGACTCCTGCTAAAGACTTACTGCCCTTTATTAGAACGGTGGACGGTCTTTTGGATTAATGGGCTACGGCAAAATAGATCAGTGTATGGTGACACTTAGGAACTCTGCCAACTCAATATATGATTGTTTTGGAATGGCGATTCGATGGAATAGCGTGTCAGGTTTTAAAACTACAGTCTTTTCGTGGATTTGGATAGCACTGTTCATCGATGGCCTCGTTTATACCGTGGAACTAAAAGGAGTATTAACTAGACCATATTAGATTTAGTTCTAATTCGTGGAGTGTTTATAACGACGTGTACTAAATATGGCAAATGTCAGATGTTGGCTTATCGCTTGGATCTAACAAGAATTTTAGAAATGTAAAGAGCCCAGTAGCTTCTCGTGGAAAGCGCTTTTATATCTGCGACCCCAATAAAATATATACATCGACAAAAACAACCGTCAACAACGGAAACACAAACCTTATCCAAATTTTTGGGTTCAGAGCCGCATCGCAAGTGGAGCTAAGAGCTAGTCCAACCAACTATTCCGATATGTTCACATCGTGGTCAGTTTGCTGGGATATATATACATAGTTCCACGACATAAACGTGGCCAATACAAGAGGCTTCACTCGATAAGCTCTTTTAAATTTGACTGCCCGAAAATCGATTCCAACTATGCGGTTTACTCCTTGCACGCCCACTTCTTTAGCCCAGTGGCAGTCTATCCTTTCATCTCCGAAAATACCAGTACTTATTGATGTGAGGTCTGATGTTTTTGGGAAAGGGGGATGGTCATGAAACCAATCCAGACGTTTTTCTTGCTCAATCTTGTCTCGCTTGAGTCTCGGAAATAAAAGTTGTCCACACGCCAGAATTTAGAACCGAACTATCGGTGATCTGACCTTCAGCAGGTAATGAGCAGATGGCTGGGTTCTGTGTTGGAAGGATGGAGATGGAAGGGAGGGAACCCGAACAAAACAATAAATGGGCAGAAATCTGCGGAAAGCATAGAAGCTCTTTACCTAAACACAAATTGCACTTACAAAACTTTTTCCGAGTTGTTACTCGTGGAACTGCTACCGAGAACGTTCCCGGGAACTGTGACTGCGGTAACGCAATGTTTCTGGCGGTTATAACGGTAATTAGAACGGTAACCTATTAAAAAAATGTCCGAAAATGTGTTTTATGGGAAAACTCTCTCAAAAAGTGATTTTATCTATTTCGAGTTTCTGAATTTTCTTTCGACCCCGTGAAAAAGATTGAGTACTTTCTAAACAAAATTTCATGCTCCGCAACTTTTACTTCTTGCATTTTTAGGTGTTAGTAGCCGTTTTCAAGTTACAAACGTTTAAATGTGACCATAACAGGGTTTTTCCACAATGTTGAGAAAAATCGACGTTTTTCGACTGTCGATTGTGGCTACATCGGTGGATCGAATTTAACGTTTAGGAAGCGCATTCGACGCAAAATTTTATGCTCTTAAATTTATCCCTAAACTTTTTTCCGCTACAATCCACGGGTTTCAAGTTATAATCGAAAAACCAAAAAAAGTACCGAAATTTCGAGGTGTTTTGAGATTTTGAATATGTTCCGCAACAAAATTATGGTGGGAAGTTCCGGCTTCGTGTCCAACACCCCAAAAAAAAAACATAAAAAATGAAAGAAACAAATTCCCCACCACAATTTGTTTCCCCGAAGCCCTTCTGAGCTCCTAATGACTGGATTAAATCCCCATTTCTCATAAATACTGAAAAACAAATGTGCGAGTGTGCTTGAAAATAAGCAACTCGCTCTGAGTAGACGAGTGTGCTGTACGTACAGCGATGATTGTTCAGAAGTTTTTCCCATCAAAACACAATGTTTGACCAAGATGCGATATTCCTGTTTTTCTATTTTTTTTTACGAAGGCGAAAGTAGCGTCACTCAAACGACTGTAGCTTGTAAACGGTGGACGAATTGTCATGAAACTTCATACATAAACTAGTGATAGATGAGCCTCTCGATATGAGTCATGTTCATTTTCTAGTGGTGCCACCTATTGAAAAATGTCGGGACTTTTCAGCCCATGTAGTAGTTTCTATGCTCAGCGATAGTTACTTCTATGCGTTGCAAACTTCAGGATAAAGTTAATACACCCTATCACACTCGTGAAGGGTATAAAAAGGAAGGAAAATTGTACTAACATCTGTACTTAAAATAAGCCTGGAAAGTTGGGAAAAATGTACAAATTAAAAAAAAAAAGGAAATTGTGAACAAGACTCGCGAAAAGGAAAGGAAAAAAAACTGCATGGCCCTATACATACGAGGGCGAATCAAATATAAACAGTAATTTTGGTATTGTTGTTAGCACGCAGTTCTGTGGTGGACGTAGTAGTTAGCGACTGTTGTTTGTTTTGTAAGGAGTGGGGGAACCAGCTTGGTTAGCCACCGGGCTCTGTTCTGTCGTCAGTACAGCCATGACCGAGCAAGAGTTTACGGTCACAGTTTGGGGACACTACACTGTCTCAGAAACGAGTGTATTGAACGTGATAGCCGGATATCTATTAAGGAAATTTCATTAGGAATTGGTAGCAGCTACGGGAACACTCCCGTAGCTGCTACCAATTTCTACGTTCCATTATCACTGACAATCTTAAAAAATAAAATAAATAACTGAAGCAACAGTCCAATTTTGAACCATGGCCTCGAGATGAGTTAGCATCATTTCATTTTCTAGATCGTGACGGGATGTCTTGTGCAGAGCTGTGTGATCAGGAACACGCTCAACCGAGTTATTTACCCTATAAATGGGTACTTATTTAACAGCTGAGTGGGCTCATAGTCCGAGACGTAAATCCCCTTTTTTATCGAAAACTACCGCATTCAGTAGGAATCGAACCGGGGCCCAGTGCGTAGAAGGCGAACGAACTAACCGTTGCGCCATCCGGACTACACTGACCATCTTAGATTCAGAAAAATTAGTGCTCGATGGGTCCCGAGGTTGTAGAATGAAAATCAAACACAAGTAAGGTTGGAGAGCACTGAGAGACTTCTGAATCGATTTCGACAAAAAGGAAAGGGTTTTTTGAGGTGCATCGTCACATGTGGTCGTCGTTGTTGATCCGTCCAATCCGAGGCTTTTGTTCCAGGTTTCTTGACATGGAGTGATTTTTGCAAGGACGAGTTGTCAGCACGTCGCTTAACCCCATTCAGGGCCAGGGCGGCCATGGCCCGACGTCGGGCTGTCGCGCCACGATGGTGATGATCGTCACATGTGATGAGACGTGGGTCAATCATTACACTCCCGAAACGAAAATGGCGAAGGAAGGAGGAAGGCTGCTCAGTAAAGGCCAAAACTCGTCTCTCAGCCGGAAAGGTTCTCGCAACGTTTTTTTTTTTTTTACTAAAGGGGAGTTTTGCTCATTGACTTTCTTCACGATCAACGAATCAGTAAATGCGGCTTACTATTACAAAAGGCGAGGTACACCCATTAGATATGTCATCCTTCTCCATGACAATGCCAGGCCTCACACCGCATTCCTGACTAGGATTAAATTACAAGAAATGGGCTGGAAAAGCCTCGAACACCCTCATTATGGGCCAGCATTTTCCCCTTGTGACTATTTTTTGTTCGCGTCACGCACCTGAAAGAATCACTTGGAGGAAAACGATTTGAAAGCAATGAAGAAGTTGAGGAGCACGTGCGCAATTGGTTGATAACTCACCCTCAAACTTTTTATGAACAAGGAATATTCAAGCTTATAAATCGGTGGCAGAAGTACATATGTAGACAATACAGGAGACTACATGGAGAAATATTGAAGCTATGGTTTGTGTATTATAATATTCAAAAAATATATTTTAAAAAATTACCGCTTATATTTGATTCACCCTCGTATATATGTATGTATGTATATATAAAAATCTGAATTATAGTATAAAATATATATATATGTATATACAACTTTGCTTTCGCCGTTTTCCGACAGACGGCTACATTGGTGAGGGCTGGTCAAAATACGTAGTTCAAAAGTGCCACAAAGTGAGTTTGGACGTCTGTGAACGTATCGACATCCCTGCATTAGTAAAAGCTGTTCGCATTTTTAATAAGATTCGCGATTCAAAATGTCTGTTTTCGAGCCAAGTTCTCGTCATTTGCGGGAAGTTTTCATCTTCTGCTTCTAATTAAAAAAAACTGCAGCTGAGGCTCATCGAATGCTCTCAGATACTTACGGTGAGGTTGCTCTGAGTGACAGAACAGGTCGTGAGTGGTTTCAACGTTTTAAAAGTGGCGATTTCAATGTCGAGGGCAAGCATAGTGGTGGGAGAGAAAAAATTTTCAAAGACGACAAATTGGAAGCACTACTCGATGAAGATTCGTGCCAAATGCAAGAAGAATTAGCTGAATCACTGGGAGTGACTCAGTAAGCCATCTCGAAACGCCTCAAGGTCATGGGTATGATTCAGAAACAAAGAAATTGGGTTCCGTACGAGTTTTCGCATGCGAACAACTGCTTCAAAGGTAGAATCGGAAGGGATTTCTACATCGCATCGTAACAGGCGTCGAAAAATGGGTCCGTTACGATAATCCCAAGCGCAGAAAGTCATGGGGAATGCCTGGACATGCCTCAACGTCGACGGCGAAACCGAATATTCACGGCGTCAAGGTTATGCTTCGCATTTGGTGGGACCAGCTCGGTGTGATATACTACGACCTATTGAAACCGAATGAAACTATCACAGGAGATCGGTAACGAACGCAACTGATGCGTTTAAGTCGAGCATTAAAGGAAAAACGACCACAGTACCAAGAGAGTCACGACAAAGTCATCCTCCAGCCTGACAATGCTCGGCCACACGTCGCAAAAGTAGTCAAGAAGACATACTTGGAAATGTTTTAAGTTAGAAAAACGATAAAAGTTTTAAATCCGCAAAGTCCATGAATTTTAAAATAATAATTATTTAACCACCTTTATGACTTTGCTTTTTAACAAATTTATTATAAATTTATTTAGTTTGGATGCATTTCGACATAAATAGTCATCCTCAGCGAGTACATTTAAACTGTACTTAAATGTACTCGCTGAGGATGACTATTTATGTCGAAATGCATCCAAACTAAATAAATTTATAATAAATTTGTTAAAAAGCAAAGTCATAAAGGTGGTTAAATAATTATTATTTTAAAAAACATACTTGGGAACCCTGAAATGAGAAATCTTGCCCCACCCGCCGTACTCCCCAGACATCGCTCCTTGCGAGTACCATCTGTTTCGTTCCATGGCGCACGATCTGGCTGATCAGAATTTTCGTTCGTACGAGGAAGTCTAAAAATACATCCAATCATGGATCGCGTCGAAAGACGCCTCCTTTTTCCGAGATGGAATCCGAAAATTGCCGGAGCGATGGGCGAAAGTTGTCGCTAGCGATGGACAGTACTTTTAATAATACATTAGTAAGTACTTTTTTACAACTAAGCTTTTAATTCCAGGAAAAAACGGCGGAAGCAAAGTTGTACACCCAATATTATTAAGAGATTAAAATGCAGACACACTACTTTCTCAGAAATCTACGATATATAATTAAATTTATAATATTATTGACCATCGCTGGTGTTATAGGCTTTGCCTGCCAACCGTCTCGACGAGAGTCTGCGCATCGTTTTTGGGTGACCCAAAAATCGCGGGCCAAAAACAAAATTAATCAATCAATCCGGTACAATCATGAACTGTACGAATTGTACGATGAGCTGGAAGTTTCCACAATCTTCAAACTCAACGACTTTAATAGGCAGGGCATGTACAACGAATGGACGAGAACAGCATGCCTAAACAAATATGTTAAGGACGCATCAGCGGAGCAAGACTGCAAGGAAGACCGAGAGCTCGACTGGAAGGACTCAGTAGATGCTGGGCTTCCAAAATTGGAGGACGAGGTCACTTACCGAGATAATAGGAGGACAATTATCCAGACGGCCAAGGCCCGACGTCAGGCTGTAGCGCGCGCGATAATGACAAAGCAACGTTAAAAGTTCGGTGAAATCAACATCAGTCAACGGCTCTATTTGCATCTCAGACAAAAACAACTATGTAACAGGTGTTATATTTCGAAACAATTTATTTAGTTTTCTTTTCTCAATTTATGGATAAAACATTTACGCAAACTATTAATTAACTAGGATATTCTGTATTTTTTAATCGGCCTATTGCCTTATCCGTCATACTTCTGGGTCCTGATAACGTTTTCCTTTTTCTTCTAAACGACGTACACGTACAGTAATAATAAAAAAAAATGCAACAATAACGATCTTGTTCTATTCACGGCGAATTTGCCTTAGAAAATATGTAATTAGAATTGGCAGTATTGTCCAATAGCACTTTGTTTTTCTAGTTTAAATTTATGTTTGCAATTTAAATGTTGTATGGTTATTTTCGTGTGTAAGAAATGAACTGGTGGTTCAAACTGAATTGGTATCTTACCAAATAATTAAATTTCTTAAAAATAGGATTTCAATAAATTAAAAACTTACAATATACTACACATTGCTCTCAGAAATACATTATGTGTATGCGGATGTTCCATTAAGTTACATCAAACATAATAGGGTGAGGACGGTAAAATAAATACTGAATTCAGAAATCGTCGAACGTGTCCATTGTCGGCACGAATCATTTTTCGTCAAATATTAATCATATCAAACATTAATAGTCAGAAATTGATATTATATGATTGACTCCAGTAATGTAGAAATGTATTAGTTTTTCTATTTAGTTTCTAGATTATGTGTGCTATACGGCAAGAACATCTCCTAGACCAAAACAGGTTGACTATTTTGTGTGTTTGTAATTCATCTGAATTTTAGTGATATACGTTTATTTTCATTTCTTTATTTACTTCGGTTTGAACTTAAATGAAATTGAGTTTGTTTGGTGGCGACTTCGTGAGGCTATTTATTTTGCGTCTTTCAAGAGTTGAGTTGGAACCAACTCTCGGGTTTTAATATGAGGCATTTTGGGCCATGGCCAAGTAACTGGCATAGATGATTCATAATTGAAGTTGTAGAGTTGATCTTCAAGCCACTTTCGTTTATCCACGGGTTCCGGATATGTTGATGCGAGGCCTGCAGGTGAAATATGAAATTTTGGGATTACCAGTATTTTTCTATAAAATTATGTTGACAAAGAATGGTTATTGAAAGCCCTTAATTGTATGAATGTAGTAGTATTTTCGTGTCAATAAACCTGAAAATCTCAGAACGTGTTACTTCTTATGGTGAGAAACATCAAGGGAGAAATAAGCCAAACAAAGGGATATGAGTATGTGTACATAAGTCCTTTGTGTTTGTCTATTTCAACTAGAATCATTCGAAGTTGAACATTAAATAAAAGTCTAGGGTATAAAAAAAACATACACATCGCAAAACAATTAAAGGACCACTTAAAAAGCTGAAAAGAATAAGGAGGCCAAGGTGGCCGTTTTTGTTATAACTGTAGGGATGGTAAAAAGTATAAAACATTTTTAAAAATTAATTTCGAACATAACGGTATATTTCATACAAATTTTATAAATCTTAAAAAACGGATATCCAGCAATATTTTATGCTTTTTTTATTTCTATTTTTTAATGTTTTACTAAGTTTTATTCTGCTTCATCGGCTGTTTAATTGCAGGTATTGCCACCAGGGGCTCTAATAACAGCCTAAATTCGCTTAGGCATGCTTGTAATGAGACACCTGATATCCTCTTGAAAAATGTTCGACCCTTTCGTACTTTGGGGCTTGTTCCAGCTCTCGTACGGGCTAACGAAGGTTGGAACGGGTCCTGATGCATTGTCTCAGTTGGTCCCATAAATGGCCAGTGAAGATGGTCGATATTATTGGCAGTGAGGAATTTACGCACTATATTTACAGTATGAGCGCGGACTCCATCTTGCACCAAAATTAAATCCTGTCCATCAGCACTTTGTTTTCCAGTAACACGAAGTCTTGGCGCTTCTTTGAAGTATCGATGAGCTGTCAAATTGCCATCAACGATGACAATTAAATCTCTTTTGTCATTTAAAGAAATAGCGCCAAACACCATATTGGATCCAGCCAAAAGGGGGTGTGGCTTAAAGGGCACAGGGAAGGAAACATTCGTCTCCTTTTCTCCAGACTCTGGCTCGACCAACATTTCCACACAGGCAAAATTTTCACTCATTCGAGATGAAAATTTGTAATGTGCCGAAAGTTTGCTGAAATTGATCGTGAAAGTCCGGCGCCGCTAGAAGCGAATGCTCCACAACGGCACATGCTTGTTCCAGCTCAGCTCGGAAGTGGGCGGGGTTTTTGCCCGCTCGTTACCCCAGGCATCACATAGATAACATTTATCATGTGTCTTAGGGGTAGGCGAAACAACGATAAAGCTGGATCCCACTGACCCAGAAAAAATAGTGAAAAAATGGTGACAATGGCCGACGACCGGCTCATGCCCACACGCTCCGGGCCCAGATGGTTTAGACCCTTGGCCTCTTAACCCATGAGATGCAAAGCCCAACCAATGAGGTCCCGTGGCAGCCAAAAAATTCAGGACCTCCCAAAGCGGAACCAGACATGAGGCCTTTACCTCATGGTATCAAAACCTGAAAGGGGTTCGGAAAGTTCCTCAAAGGAAAGCCAGGATTTAAAATTAGTTTAAAGATACATTAGTATTTATTCAACGTCTTGAATGTAGAAAAGAAAATAAAGAAACAACAAAATTCCAATAAAAGAAAAGCAGAAAAACTAATAAAAATTAGAAGATACGAGTAAATACAACAAAAACAACTGGAGCTAAGAAAGTAAATATTTAACTGAATCATAAAGTATTGTACTTAACCCTAGAATTAACGATGGCCACTGCGAATGCCGGAGTAGCTGTAACTCATATTACGTCAAATAAAAAAGAAAATTTAGATTCAAAAAGGGTACTAGCAAAAAAAAAATACTTAATTACATAAACAAAAAAACAAAAAAAAAACTAAGAATTTAAATGTGGCAACACTTTTGGCGGTGACAGCACCAGCGGTAACTCTGTTAGACAGGTGTTCAAGGAAAATAACGACTCTATCATTGTCATTTGGCCACAATTCTCGCGCAATGCAATCTCTAGCCTCGCTGTAGCTCTGATATTTCGCTCACAAATGCCACTTCTTGCAGGTAAGGGCTCCAAAAAAGACCGTTCTGAGGGTCACAAATGCCAAATTGCAGCAGGCTGGTCTGGTCACGAATTGGCCACCCGACGACAATCGTTAGCAAACCATCCCGCACAATGCTATCGGCGATTATTCAAAACTCCACAATCCTGCCAGATACGGCGACGCAAGGATCAGTAAATTGATTCGAAATGCGTCGAGTCGTTATTTCGGCCCTTTCCGTGTAGCCGTTGCAGGTCAAAACAAAACGCAGCCGGTAACGTTGGTGGGCAATAATTTCCTTTTCTTCTTTGCGTCGACACCAGAAACCCGACCGATTTTCTTGGCGGGTAATTTGCCACTCCCTCGATGACGACTGTCCACGCACGTCATTCATCACTCAACCAACATAAGTTGACGCCAAGTGATGGGTGCGCGCGGAGATTAAAAAAAGTGTTCATTACAAACTCTCCCCCAATGGCACATACTCGTACTCCAATTGCGGTAGTTTTTGGTTAACCGATGTCGGGTGATTTTGAACTCTCTTGCTAATCGCGATACTTTTACCGGAAAGCGGGCCATTTCCCCTTAAACGATTACGTACGATTTGTTTGGAAATAACGGTTCCTGTGTCGTGTCTGAGGACATTTAGAATGGAAGATGCTATGTTTCAACGTTTTCTGAGGACGTTTAATGGAATAAATCGGACCTCGGCGTAAGAATGTTGTACTTGGTCCTGTCTTGTAAATTGTTCTGACTCCTGGAATCTTTTCCAAACGCTTTGAATGATAGAATGTCTTCTCTCCAAACCGGTAGCTTACTTCGCGGAACCGATGGCCTTCCTCTAGTAATGTCACAACCCTACATACTTCAAATTCATTGAGATGTCTTCTAACACCTTGCGGGCGGACAATTCACCATTTGCAAAACAATAGGAAATTTAAAAAAAAACACACAACGGGCCTGGAAAGACGGATAAAGGTATCCGAAACAACGATAAAATATCAAGTGACTTTTTCATTTTCAATTCTATGTAGTCAAATTTACCGTTATGTTGGAAACTAACCTTGAAAAATGTTTGCTTCATTTCGCCCTTTTTGCACTAATACCAACAACTAAGTCTCGGCTTCCTCATTCGTATTAACCGGAAGAATTAGGCGTTTTTTTAAAGTGGTCCTTTAATTGTTTTGCGGTGTGTATATGCGAATTACTGCAATAACGAATTTGAATAAATCCAAACCTTCATATTTGTTGTTGTAGCCATTCTCACGAATCTATTGTATATGCTTTACAATTTTCTGCGAATTAGGTTTTCGATAATTTAGGGACGCGGGAGCATCCCTGTCCGCCGAGAAAAGAAAGGCGACCAAGAAGCACTGTTGAGACTGGTCTGCACTGTTACGTCATCAGTGCTGGAATAACCTTCCAGGGCTGCGTCAATCGAAGAAGCTGATAATGCTGAAGCGCATAAAGGTACTACTCAAATGAGTGAAACTTACCTACGACTTCAAGTGAGGTACCTATCAGGCCATAACCTGGCCAGATATCACCTAAACAAGATGGGTCTGTTCAGCGAGACTGAATACCGTCTCTGCCTAGAGGACATGGAAACGACCACATACATCTTGTGCGAATATCCCGCCAGACCTCTTATGGTCGCCACTAGTCCGACTCTTTTATCTTAGCAAATATGAATATCTTCGAAATTGGGATGATGAGGCCATTGTTCTGGACATAAGAGGCATCACGGAATTAAAGTCAACTCAAAGGTATACTATATTTGCTCTATGATGCGTAGGTACAGATTGACTTCTTTTTTGGACATAAAATGTGTCAATCTAAAGCGCCAAATAGACGATGTAACATGTTACATGATACCTGTTACGCTCCGCCCACTGGTTTTCAAAAAAATTTGATTTCCATGTGACTTGGTGGCTTTGATACCGGAAACAAAGCTACACACGGTGTAACATGTGTCTGCGACACAGAAGTTTCTGATACTTGTTACACCGTCTATTTGGCGCTTTAATCAATGATGGGACAGACCAAAAGTGCCGATGACCATAGCAACGTTTTGGGTCATTTTAAATCAAATGCCTTTGGCAGCTAAAGGAATCGAATCGTTCATAATATTCTTTTGTTCGTTTAAAATAGCATGAGGAATCGCGTAGTAAACAGTTTATGCGCTTATTACTGCCCACCCTGTACAGATACATAAATATTCTCCTTACCTTTGTTGTAAGCAAATCGTGTAATACCAATAGCGATTTGAATGGAAACTTCACGAACTTTATTCAACGGTGGGTACAGTGAACCTTGCTCCAAATCCGATTCTTCAACGTTATCAGCAAGCTCTCGAGCCGCAATCAGGAACATATCTTCAGGAATATGATGAGTCATTGTTGCAATGACACCCAAAGCAACTCCGGGGAAAATGTAGGCATTGTTGCCCTGTCCTGGCTTAAAAACTTTGCCGTTAATTTCAACTGGAGGGAACGGTGATCCGGATGAAAAAATACATCTTCCCTAAAAAGTACGCGTGTCAATTACTTCTTAAACTTTAAGAAATGTGTATGAACAAACAACCTCTGTGTGTTTATATGCTTGATCGGCGGTACATTCAGCTTTACTTGTTGGGTTGGATAGTGCGAATATGACAGGTCTGTCATTTAATAAAGCCATGGTTTGTAATACATCTGGAGTGAAAATGCCTCCAGCCGCCGACGCACCAATCAAAACCTACAATTACAAGCAGTTAATCAAATTCAAAGTAACATTAAGTTTAATTTATCATTACAGTTGGTTTCACACTCTCTACAACTTCCCGAAGGTTTTGCATTGCTGCATGCTCCTTAGCGTAATAGACTTTGTGTCCTTCCAGAGAGCCTTGCTTCCGGCCGGTCGTCAATAAACCATCGATATCCATCATCCATATTTTAGATCGTGCTTCCTATTTTGCAATGTTTGAAAGCTAACTTTTTCAAAAAGATCAGTTGAATACAAAAGTACCTCTAAGGATACGCCCTCAGCCTGCATGGCCCTCACACACAAATCGGCAATACCAATGGCTGCTTCTCCCGCACCAACGAATAAAATTTTATTATCGTGGAAATTTCGGCCAGTGATGCGTCTGGAAGCGTATAGTCCTGCTACCGCTACCGCAGCCGTTCCTTGGATGTCATCATTGAATGTGCAGTAGTGATTGCGATACTTATCCAGAAATCTGAATGCGTTGTGATTGCCGAAATCTTCGAATTGGATCAAGGTGTTTTGGCCGTATCTTTTAACAACAGCTTCCATAAATTCATCGATAAATGCATCATATTCCTCGCCAACAACACGCTTTTGTCGGAGGCCAATATATAGTGGATCTTCCAGAAGATCCTGATTATTAGTACCAACATCAACTAGAATTGGTAGACATTGGTGCGGTTTGATGCCTGCCAGGGCTGTGTATAGAGCCAGTTTTCCAACAGGTATGCCCATTCCGCATGCTCCCAAATCTCCTAAGCCTAAAATGCGTTCGCCGTCGGTAACAACAATTGCTCGGACATCAGGCTCTGGCCTGTAAATATAGAAAGAAGAGATTTTAGTTATTTCAATTATCTAAATGTTATAAAAAATGGCAATTGAGGAAATATCGTAAGTCAAGCAAACGACAATAATATCTAATAAACTGTGTCTTCCAGATATTGAATGAACTAAACTTTGATATGACACCCAATATTTTCAGTCCTTTCCGGGCCATCCCCCAATTTTTTTTACAGACTCCTTTACTGACCCCCCATTACAAAATACGCCATATAAAAATTCAACAGCCGGTTAATTATTTCTAAAATCTATATTCACTGGATTATATTTCAATCAATGTGTAACGCCCTTTTCATGATTTAGAGGGCAAAAATCCTCTTCCATAGACTCACTCGTAGGGGCCCTCTGGAACGCTACCGGTCGTTAACCATTGCTAAGTCAAGCCGCCATCTATGGCAATGCGATATTTTGGTTGAGGTAAACATTCCCTCTGTGATGTCGGCCGTAGGAATAATGCGACAGCCTTTTCCGACATATCGTAGAAGGCGACTAAAAAAGGACAGGCAGGGATGTGTATGGCAGCAACTTGCATAATCTGACTTCTTAAATGTCAATTCTAATGAAATGTCAACTATGCATCGGATAGGACTGACTCACCGGTTACGACTCTTCGCTATCGTTCTATGATAAAGATTGGTTTCTGGAATGTACGTACTCTCCTGACCAATAGATCAGAAGGTCTCCAGAATGCCCAATTTGTCGTCAGCGTAGTCAAGATGTTGTAGATAAGATGTCAAAGCCCATTGAATTCCTCTGTCTAGTCCGAATAGAGCTTTATGCAACAAATCGCCCATCACTGTGAGGAATAGGATCGGTGGGAGGATGCACCCCTGTCGAACTCCACTGCGAATCTCAGTCCCCCGACACCTTACCTTAATACAGAACGCAACATTTCGGGCCGTCATAGGTTGCCTTAGTAATAATAATTGCAGCGACTAATTCCTCTTTAGCCGGTGCAGTGGACCGTGTACGCACATTTTAATGGTTAACTAAATTATCAATATGAGGGGAACTTCACCAGAGGTAACACGGTTCAAAATCGCGGCGAAGTGTTCTTCCTCCAAGATAAGTGGCTTTCCATCACTATCCTTCACCGGAGTTACGACCACCTGTAAACTCCTTGATGACAACATATAGGCGCTTTTTTCTCGTCATTTTTCTGGGATACACACACACAGGCATTCTTCCAAGCCGATTTAAAAGCTGCAAATTGCTAATTTCGAGCAGCATAAACTGCGGATCAATTGAGACGATAGCAGAGAGTCCCTCTCCTCCCCGTACCTCTCTGATCATCCACCATTCTTGATCTTGAAGACTAGTGTTTTGTTAAAAGTCGCTTGCAGCAGTCGCGGTTGAATTGGAGGACCTGTGGGAATGTATGTGTGCGATCGAAGATCGCGAAATGTTATAGCCGGTTTGAGCCGTACGGCTGACTGTAGGTGTTCAAATGCGGTTATATTCAGTTGTTCCTGTCGAAAAATCTGAATGGGCTGCTTTACCTTATTGTATCTGCATAAAGAACCATGGAACAGTTTAACATCCTAAAACTCTGGTTCTCTTCCCACATCTCTTTTGGTTTTAAACGTATTTTGCTACAAAAATTCTTCTTATGTCTAAACTATGCATTGAATCTTTTTTTTTCGCACTTGATTCAAAGTCAAACTGGAATTTCTGTCAGCTATGTTAGCACGATCAACGTGCTTTTTGACAAAGCTACTTTCACCGCGTTATAGATCAAAGTGGACTTTGATAAGTAGTTGACATGTATCGGAACTTTGATATTTGCTTGGTATGAATTTTATTTCCGGCAAATTTGACTACTTTGCTGTGACCGTCTCAACCAAAATCAAATACCGCGAATATTGAGTTTGGTTCTTGCAAATAGGGAACTCGAATACTCATATCTGGAAGTTCCTATACCTATACACACATTAAGGAAAAAAAATCTATTAGTTTATGTCATTTGAAAACGTGACAAAAATGTGATAATTTGCTTATATTCTGTGGTCAATATGCACCAGCGTCTGAATTTAAAACAAAAATTCATATTTCTCTTTTATCTTATGTGTCCTCCAAAACACTTTGACTACCACCAACAGCATTAACGCTGTATCTTCCATCTATTTATCACTATATGCTCGTATTGTATTTCTGCAATCAGTGTTTACATTTTGTGTTGATATTTTTAAGGCATTTCTTCATTCACAACGAGCGAGCGCTTTGCCTTCCCCAATAAAGATTCTTGCTTTTAATTTCAACTACAATAGAATAACTCTGTGTGCCATTCATTTTTCATTTTTTTCCTGCTTCTGTCTGCAATTTGTGATTCACTCCCATTAAATTTTTTTTGCTCGTTTAATTCTATTTTATCATCATTTTTGAGAAAAAGAAGAATTGTATTTTGGCGGAAATGAGGAGAAAGTAGAGCGATAAAATATTAGGTATAAAACGCTGCGCTTATCAAAATGAATTTGTGTGTGCGTATAACGCATACGGCATTTTATGTAGCTGCTGCATTAAGCGACTATGGAAGTACAGTAAAACCTCCATAAGTTAACCACTCAAGGGCGGACAAATTTCTGGATATGGTCCATATGTGGTATCCCTACTTTTTCTTCTTCGTTGTTGTTGTTGTTGTAGCAATGGTCAGAATTCGATGTGTTTCTCTGTTACATGCCTACAGTTTCGTCTTCATCCCCGGTGTCGAGGGATAGAAAGTTAGCTGCCTCTATTGGGTTCTCCCACAGCGATCTTGGAGTCAGGTGAGTGGGCGCAGCTGGGCAGTGAAATATATGGTTTACGTCGTGAGGGGTTCCGTTACAAGTAGGACAGATGTTTGAGACGTCCTGGTCTATGCGAGATAGGTAGGAGTTCAGTCGCGAACACCAGCCTGACCGAAGTTGGGCGAGTGTTGTTCTCGTAGCTCTCGGAAGTCTTTCCTCTTCCTGAGATATCGTTGGTGCATAACATTTAATTGCACATTCTGTGCCGAGGTGCCAAGCATTACTAAGGATACAACGTAACAAAACTTGGCAGAGTGCAAAGGACGGAAAGTTTTGGCACTACAGGTGCCATGCGAACTTGCCCGAGGGAAGCGCTAAACGTGATACTGCATCTTCCACCAATAGACCTCTTTATTAAACAGCTGGCGGCGGGCAGTGCAGTCAGGCTCACATACTCGGGAGCCTAGACTGCCAAGCCGTACGGCCATAGCAACATCCTCAGCCGGTTGCCACGAGATATGATCAACGTAAAACAGACTTCACTGTGCCCAAACTGAGGTTTGACAGAAGCTTCTCTGCCAAATTCCGCACCAGGGCTGAATGGAGGGGGGACGAGGTGGTGAAGGACTGTAACGATTTTCACCGACACGGGTCGGAAATGGACTGCGGCGTCGGTGCAGGGGTCTTTTCTGAAGCACTGAATATCCCGGACTATGCCAGGAACTCTCGCAATTATGAAGGCGTGTCTCACTTTCAGAGATATACCAGATAACCAGAATATCGCCATTTCCTCAGACAGCCAGACCGCTATCAAGGCACTGAACTCAGGGAGCACTTCCTCCAAACTGGTCGAGCGGTGTGGGGAAGAGCTAACTCGCATTGGCAGATGGCTCAATATCACCCCGCTTTGGGTGCCTGGTCATAGAGACATTGAGAGAAACGAAAAAGCCGACGAGCTGACCAGGAGGGAGGGAGGGGGGGATAGAGGGGGGGGGGGGGGCGTCATAGAAAGATCTCATGCGGAATCTGCTTGTATTCCGCTGAGAACTGTTAAGAGCAAGATCTCCTCTCACTACCTCAATGTTGCGGATTCCTAATGGCGGAATCTGCCCACCTGCGCCGTATCAAGGTAGATATGGCCCTCCTATGACAGAAAGAAAACATCTGAGCTATTGACCAAGTCCCGAAGAGATGTCGCCAGGCTCACGGCGGTTATTACAGGACATTGGCCTATCGGAGAACATGCAATAAGGCTTGGCATCTGTTATAATCCACATTGCCGCAGCTGCGAATGCCCGGCCCTTGCTAGGGCCAGACGTCGAGCATTGGATGAGGCCTTTCTTGTTAACCTGGGGGATGTGTCGGGGGTGAAGATCGGGGAGCTGCTATACTTCCTGAACTCCTTCGGTTGAATCTAGGCATCCCCTGTTAGTCCAACCATCTTCTTATAACCGATTTTGCCGAGGTTTGTGATTACAAAACGGCGCATTCGCGTTAAATGGGCTCTGGCAAGTTGTGCTTCAGCCACCACTTATACCACCACCAAGTGCCAAGTTGCTTTATCAACAAGTGGGTGGATGATAAAGTGTGGGACACAGAGACCTTTCGCATTGAGCGGAAGGAACAATTGATCATTAAACTTACAAAAAAAGGCAGCCTTACGGACTGCAATAATTGGAAAGATATTTGCGTCCTCCCTGCCGTTGCCAAAATAATAGCTAAAATTGCCCTGGAAAGACTAAAAGATCAGTTAGAAAGCACAATTGATAAAGAACAGGCCGACTTTCTATCCGGATTCTCCTGTGCCGACAACATTAACACCTTGCAAAATATCATCGAGCAATGCGTGCATGCATGGACCTATTATCTTATCTGCAACATCTTGGCTGCGCTGACGATATATGCCTACTCTTTCACAAAATTTCAGATAGAAGCGGAATGGCTCTAGATATCGACAAGGAGGCGAGGACGGTAGGGCTAAAGATACCAACAAGACCAACGCTCTTAGCTAGCCGTTGCGAAGAAGAAGAAATCCAACTCGTTCTTCTGCCATTAGTATCAATCGACCGCTTGTAGAGGAAGGGAACGATTCCTCTACCTAGGTAACATTGTTGCAGAAAATGGTGGTACAGAACAGGACATCGCTTGTCGTATCAACTAGACTAAATGCGCATTCGGCATGCTGCCTAAAATCTGGCAAAGCAATTATCTCAGTATTGCGACCAAGATGGACTTGTTTCGCTCCCTGCTAATGTCAGTGCTGTTGTATGAGACCGGCATATGGAAAGTTGCCGTAAGTGTTGCCAGCAAGCTACAAGCCTTCGACAACTCTTGTCTTCGCCGAATTTTAAGAATTTTTGGCCCGAAACAATATCAAATGAAGAGCTGAGCCGGCCAACGGATCAAATGCTAATCGACGAATGGATACGCAGGCGAAAATGGCAGTGGACAGGTCATTCATTGCAGAAGGGTGATAACTGCATTGCTGGACATGCCATGAAATGAGACTTCATTCCCAATGAAAGCCGATCGAGGGGATATCCGATCTGTGGCCGACAAGTATGTGTTGCTGGGTAAGTCGTGGGGACAGATGCGTCCCATTGCCCGGAACCGAGTACGAAAGCGCGCAGGAGCAGCTGCAACGGTATGACCCACTAGGGGTTAAGGCAAACTAGTATCTTAAGAATCATTGTGAATACATGACAAATAAACAACCACGCTAACCTCTCTTCAGATTGTACTTCAACAAAAACGCACGTCTTTCTACTCCCGTCTACATTCTACATTACAGAGTACATAAAGACCATACTATTTCTAATGAATACTAACCAATTCTTTAGCACATCATACACATGTCCGCGATCGTTGATTGTTATGAAAAGACCTCGAGGTCGTCGATAAATCAAACCGAATTTTTGGCAAGCGAGTCCAACGGTGGGTGTGTACACAATTGGCATCATTTGCTCAACATTTTCTGCCAAAAGTCTGAAGAAGAGACGTTCATTACGATCCTGAAATGACACAATTAAAGAAAGTGAGAATTTAATTACGTCTATATATACATATGTACTCGTATGTGTATAAATACTATAAACACAAGTACAATAAATGTTTTTACAGTTGCAGACATTGTTCACTTTGACGTGCTTGATAGCCGTGAATTCTCGCCATTCTACGTTGCTTGCATCTAGAGATCAGGGGTTCATTTCCCCGGCGCGTTAATAAACTAATTAGAATACTATTAAAATTCCCAATACGTTCCAAGCTTGTCAGCAAAATATGGCTATATGGATAGGACGTGTATGTTAGCAAGTGCACCGTCCAAAATTTATTGTATATATGGGGCAAAGACCTTTTCCATAGTCCTCCGCGTGGGCGCCCCCTGGTAACGGCAGTGTATCAATTCGCTGACGGCCAATGTCTTAGCGATAAGACAGTTTGGAAAAGGCAGATAGCTGTAGCCTGAATGGCTGACAAACACCTAAGCGTCTCAGGTCTAGTAGGATGGAATGGCTTGCGTAGTTGGACCTGCTACATAGTTGTGTGGGCTCCAGCACGTTTATTAAACCATCTGAAGCAGCTATCTCCGAGGCCATCCCCTGAATGGGGTTAAGCGACGTGGTGACAACTCGTCCTTGTAAAAACCACTCCATGTCAACAAACCTGGAACAAAAGCCTCGGATTGGACGGATCAACAACGACGACCACGCAAACGAATAAAGGATTATTCTTTCGGATCCTGGAATGTACGCTCCCTGAACAAACCGGGGGCCGAGAAGGCCCTCCTTCAACAGGTCGAAAAGTACAAACTGAGCATTACTGCAGTCCAGGAAACAAATTGGCTTGGCAGCGAGATTAATGACAAGAAATCGCACACAATTTTTACAAGTGGCAAACCATCGGGCCGCAAGGAGTTTGGAGTAGCATTTATAGTGGACAATCACCTCAAACCGCATATTACTGACTTCAAACCCATAAATGAACGGCTGTGTGCGATTCACATCAAGACTCGATTCTTCAATCTCTGGCTCATCAATGTGCATGCCCCCACTGAAGTTAAAGAAGACGCAGTAAAAGACGAGTTCTACGCCCGCCTTGAAACTCTCTTCGACTCACTTCCAACAAACGACGTCAAATTGCTGCTGGGAGACTTTAACGCGAAAGTCGGGAATGAAAGTTGGCATCGGGGGACCACTGGAGGCCACAGCCTCCATGAAGAATGTAACGATAACGGCCAGCGACTTATCGACTTCGCCTGCAGCAGGAATCTAGTCGTAAGCTCTACGTGTTTCCCGCATCGACGCATTCACAAGCAGACCTGGAAGTCTCCAGACGCACATACCGTCAACCAAATTGACCACGTCCTCATTTGCAGGAGATGGGCGTCTAGTGTCATGGATGTCCGCTCCTATCGAGGAGCAAACTGCGACTCAGATCATCACTTGGTGAAGACGACCTACAGATGTAGAATCTCCTCAGTGCACCAGTCAAGAATCAGCCCTCCCAAAATCTTTGCGGTTGATAAGCTCTTGAGTGATGCTACAGCGGTGGCGTATACTACCGCCCTTGAGGAAAAACTATCACCTATGCTACACAACATCAGCAACACAGGCGTCCATGGGTTCTGGGAAGAACTCAAGGGTACGATGGTATTAACAAACGATGGGCCTCTTATTTTGAAGAGCTTCTAAACCGACCATCTAACATCCCTACACAGGAAGCTCTCGATGATATTGTTGATCTAGGCCCACCCATTCAACCCCCGACAGTAGAGGAAGTTGATCTCGCGTTGCGGTCACTAAAACGAAATAAAGCGCCGGGCGCTGACGAGATCCCAGCTGAACTGCTAAGATTCGGTGGAACGAGTTGATGCCATACATCAATTACTCCTGCGAGTATGGGAGAACGAGGAGATCCCAGACGATTGGCGCCGAAGCATCATCTGTCCAATTCATAAAAAAGGAGATAAATTGCGGTGTGAGAATTACAGGGGCATCTCACTAGTTTGTACCTCCTATAAAATTTTGACGAAAATTCTGGAAAATAGAATAAAACCGTACGCAGAACGAGTCATTGGCGAATATCAAAGCGGTTTCAGACCTGGTCGCTCCACAACCGATCAGCTCTTCTCAGTCAAACTGATACTCCAGAGGTGCTGGGAATACAACGTAAACGTATACCAAATCTTTGTCGACTTCAAGCAGGCATACGACAGTATCGATCGTGGAGTACTGTACAACATCATGCTGCAATTTGGTATACCAGCAAAATTAGTGCGACTGACAAAGATGACGATGACCAACTCCGTCTCACAAGTGAGGATCCAAAATAGACTTACTGATCTATTTGAAACACGCACTGGTTTGAAACAGGGCGATGGACTGGCACCGACGCTCTTCAACCTAGCACTGGAATACGTTATTCGGGCCATGAATATGGACAACAGCAAGACGCTACTCATCAAGTCGACACAATTAGCAGCGTACGCCGACGACATCAACCAACATCATGTCCCGAAGATTGGCTGACGCAGAAGAACTTCTGCATACGCTCGATACCGCTGCAAAGGAAGTTGGATTACGTATTAACGAGGGTAAAACTAAACTAATGATGCAATCGGTGACAAGGACACCTGCACAACCGAGCATCAACGTGGGGACCTCAACATCGAGTTCGTGAACAACTTCATCTACCTGGGTTGCAACTTGTCAAGGGACGCCAACGAAACTGACGAAATCAAGCGACGGATACAGTTAGCTAATAAGACTTTTTTCTCGGTTCTCCCCATAATGAAATCGAAACATGTGCACAGAAACACGAAGCTCCGCGTGTACAAAACCATTATACGACCAGTGCTATGCTATGGCTGCGAAGCATGGACCCTAACTCAAGCCTCCGAAAACATGCTAGACACTTTCGAACGTAAGGTTCTACGGCGAATTTCCGGGGCTGTTTGCGATCGAGATGTATGGCGCATCCGGTACAACCATGAGTTGTATGAAATGTACGATGAGCTGCAAGTCTCGAAAATCGTCAAACTACAACGACTTCAATGGGCAGGGCATGTACAAAGAATGGACGATGATCGCATGCCTAAGAGAGTAATGAATGCAGAACGAGTTGACGGAGCGAGACTGCGAGGACGACCGAGATCTCGTTGGGAGAGCTCAGTAGGTGTGGACGCCGCGCAGCTGCTGGGCTTTCAAAATTGGAGGACGCGGTCACGTGACCGAGATAATTGGAGGACAATGATCCAGGCGGCCAAGGCCCGACGTCGGGCTGTCGCGCCACGATGATGATGATGATGATGATATCATATACATGAGGGTAAGGTGAAAAGTTCTCGGCCTGACACAGAAATACCATTACAATCAGCAAAAATATATGTTTCCTGCCTGGGTGCACGTGCCATTAGTTGGTAAGACAAGTTTAAACTTGTCCTCTCAAGTAGTTGGTTTACACGAATTTTTGCAGTAGACGTATTACGTGTTTTTCGTTAAAATGGAGAAACTTGAATATCGTGCGGTCATAAAATTCTTCGTTTTGGATGGATTAACTTCTAAGGAAATTCATCCGAAGTTAACAAAAGTTTACGGGGGCTCTGCGCCTTCGATGTCAACCGTTGAAAAATGGCAGCTGAATTTAAAGGTGGTCGCACGTTCCTCGAAGACGACCCACGTGAAGGACGGCCAAAAACCGCAACCACATCGTGTTGGACGATAGGCGAATGAAAGTGAGTGAGTGAGTGATGATCAAGGGAGATTAATAATAAAATAATATAAAATTAAAATCATTTTTTTAACTGAAAATCGTAGTCATTCATTGTCAGGCCGAAAACTTTTCACCTTACCCTCGTATGTACATATACTATTGAAATGTCAACAAGGCATTGCTATGCTAGATATGTTGACATGTGGAGGAGTTAAGTAAGACAATTATCAAAACAAACATAGTTCGCTAGTTTATATTTTAGTTACCTGCAGATCAACTAAATACAAGTACTTGTTGAGATCTTCCTGATATCGATTGATAGATATCTTGCACAGTTGCAATTGTTCTTCCTGTGATTTAAATCGGGCCGGCTGAAGACCATGAATGCCCAAAACTTGTCGTTCTTCCAATGTGAAAGCCAATCCCTGTAAAGAAATTTCGTTGATGTTATATTTTATTTGATATGAGTTTTAGAAACAAAAAAAAATGTAAAATAATAATAATATAAGGTCCACCGTACATTGCGTCGTAGGTATGGTAACCTGCGGAGCTCGCATATAGCATTGTTGTTGTAAAATGTGATTTTGACACTTGTTACAACACTGCCATGTGCGCGCTGCGCGTGCTACCCTGCCTACGACGCAATGTGCGGCCGGCCTTAGGCTCATGATTGTTAACCCAAAACCATTGTGTATTTTATTTGAAACATATACTATACATTTACTATATGTGTATACGAGTATACTCGTATATCACAAGTAAGCTTCTTGTTTTTTTTATTAGATATCATAACAAATTTGGCTTCTTTCAGCATATAGTTCATGAAAACGTACATGCTGTCCGCGGCTATGATTTATGAGCAGATATAGACAATGTTAAACGTATGACAGGTATTTTTAAACATAACTGATAATAAACAAAATTTACACACAAGACTCCCAATTCGTATCTATACTATTAAATACATGCACCAATTTTACAGTCGTACCTAATTTTTCGAGAAGTGTGTACAGTCGAACTTCCCCAAACGGATACTTCTAATAACCGGACATCTCTTATAACCGGACAATTATATTTCCCCGGCATTATTCCATATGCTTTACTAAGAAATGTACTTCTAGTAACCTGACACTGCCATAAACGGACACGGACACCATTTTTATGGAGCAGCTCTTCTTGAGGTATTATATTGTATTTACCATTGTTTTACCAAACATAATATCAGCTGGCGTGTTTGGTATTCTGCAGTGCATGTTTCTCCGGTTAACCATCAAAAAATACTCTCACAGTAGTGCCAAAATATTTGTGGATAAATTTCAGATAATGAGCACAAATGCCTTTACACGCTAAATTTCTATTCGAAACGACCTTATCACCTGCGAATGCCGCGTACAAGGTTGATTTTGTGCCCTTACGCATACCGTCTTCATTGAAAAGGAACATAGGAAATGGCGCAAGCTCATAGGACAAATAGTTTGGCAGATCCTCTTGAGATAGCTATGCACATTCTTTGGTTCAGCGTAAGGGGGCCGAGTGCACCCTATATTCAATGTATGGTATTTCTGTCGAATGGTAGTGTTACCACTTTATTCCTCTTTTAAAGGAAACTTCTCCAAAGGTTCCATCAGTATGTCTCGACACAAGCCATTCCAATTTGTTTTTGCTTGGTGACAATGTTGTTGTTGTTGTAGCGGCGCTTCGAGCTCTAATATACGTGTGTCAAAAATTCTGACTATCCATGTTGGTATCCTCTACGTCTAGGTGGAGAAAAGCAGCTGCCTCGATAGGATTCTCTCACAGCGCATTAGGAGTTAAGCACGTGGGGGTGCTGGACACGTATAGACGTGCTTAACATCGTGTGGAGCGAGGCCACATGCTGGGCCGGAATTTCGGATGTCACTGTCGATGCGAGACAGAACTACAACGAAGTTGAGCTAACGTAGTTCTGGTTGTGCTTGGAAGCTGAGATTCGTCTGGAGATATGGCAGGTGGTTGCGCATTCAATACCTTATTTGGTTTTAGTTACGCAATCGAAGAAAGCACTTCTTCACTGTGAAACGTTGTGATGGCCGACTTATAGCTGGCGTTATCAAAGAGAACTCATTTGAACCTTTGAACTTCCCTTTTGCGGTCCCTCATGTTGCGTCTAACGTGACGCGGCGGTGGAGTTTTGTCTATTAGTTGTAATGAACCACTTATAATGAACCATATCCTGGTAGTGTTGCTTGCACCGACAGATCGAAAGCAGCACCTGATGAATAGTGATCTGTCGGTGGTACGAAATCCCATGTCGAGGGTCCCATTAGACCCGGACCCCGATACGATCGCGAGAGCATCTGAGCCGTCCGCCAACCATCCCATCCCTATTTTTTATTCTGTATTTTTGCTTTCCCTGTTTGTGTTGTCTTCCCCAGGCCTATGAATTTTTGTTAATATGTGAAGGACAGCGGCAACGAGCGGCGAAAATCCCGCCTACGTCTCCCGAACTGAGTTACAGCAGCATAGGCCACTGCTTAGCTCATTCAAGGGCGTTTTTCTTCACCAGATGGCATGGTCCGACCATCACGGTCACTATGCAACGTTAGGCTCCGTCCTCACGGGCATCTTCGGATGCCGACCAACTCGTCCATTACACAGGTTTGAGTTAGGGTGGTCATTCCGATAACAGCCAACTAGATACTGCTTGATGAGAAGAGTGTTGTGGCTTTGTTAAGGGCATCATTTTGGTCTCTTGATGTGGGTGGTCCTGCGACGACATCAGCAGGCAGCCTGTGACAGTTCTAAGAGCATTATTCTGACAGGTCTGTATGTTTTTCCACTGAGTGTCGCATAATTATCTGCCCAGATGGCAACAGCATAATTGGCCACAGATCTCCCGATTGATTTGTATGTGGCGTGTAGGGTCTCCTTATCTTTCCCAAAGGAACTGCCAGCTAAAGCTTTGAGGACTTCGTTCCTGCTTCTCATTCTGTCACAAATGGCCAACGTATGAGCCGATGAGGTGGCCATGCTATCAAAAGTAACACCGAGGATTTGTGTGCTGTTAATTGTGGGAATAATTTGACCATCTACTGCGATATCCAGTTGTAGCTTCACTTCCTTGGTCCAAGTGATAAAAAGAGTAGCAGAAGACTTCGGCGCTGACAGAGGAAGATTCTTGCTAATGAAGAAGTTGTTGAGTACTTCAAGATCACACATTTAGGTGATGCCATTACCGGTTGCCAAAATCGAGCAGTCATCAGCGTGACTGACGATTTCAAGTCTGCCAGGTGACGTCGGGAGTCTTGACAGAGTGGAAGATAAGACTCCTCCTTGGAGGACACCCTGTTTAATTTTCCTTAGTTTAGATTTCCCAATTCTAAATTCTGTGTAGGACTGTCTTCCGGCAAGATAATTGGCGATCCACTTAATTATTCCCGACGGAAGAGATGTACTGCAGATGTCAGACAGGAAACGGACAGGAAGCGGCTGACAGTATCAAAACTCTAAAGCCACTAGAATTGTTCGTTGATATGGACGTGCATGATTGAGGCCCATCCAAAGCCTTCTGAAACCATGTTGATGATCAGCCAATTGAATATGGGTCGCAATTATAGGGTGGAGTAGCGCTTCAAGAGTCTTGGCCACAGGAGACAAAAGTGTAATAGGACGGTATGATTTACCGTTGATTTCTTACCTGGTTTTAGCATAGGCAACACCCTTCCCTTCTTCCAAAACTCGGGGATGATAGACGATGAGATGAAGAGGTTGATTAATGACGTTTAATAGTCAATTGCTGGCGTGTCAAGGTGTTTTAAGCATGACCATCGAGATACCATCTGGTCCCAGGGCCTTGGAACTCTTTGCTTTTTTAGTAGTGTAGTGTTTCACCAGTCGAACCATTTTGTAGTACTTAACTTAAAGTTGCGCAGTAAGTCCCATGTGGTTCAAATCATCCATACGTTTAATGAATTTATCCTTCACATTCGTCAGCTTGCAGAACCCTGGATTGTCGCTCATCTGATAGTGATAGTTAATTTTCGTCGTCAGTTGATTCAACTGAATCAAATATGAATCGGGACAATGCCTGGTGTGTCAAGAAGTTAGCTCTGACTTCTCGGGAGTATGCATGGCAAACAGTTGACTAAATCCAGTAATGGCTATAATATAGTGCCAATAGCTCCCAAGTATGACATTAGCAAGTGAAAGACTTAAAGTCAAATTTAAATTAACGTTTTCGGTAGCCGCTTCGGCATTGTGGTCTGTAGCGTGTTTTAGGCGAACTTACAAGTAAGGCATGATACCTTCGGGAGACTCAAATAATTTTGTAGAATTCACTCTGCTTAATTTTTGTACAAGAAAAGTTGGTGTAGTGCCTAAAACCGGAGGAAACAATGTTGCACCACTAAACTTGAAAAAGGGCACTTTTTGTGCTCTACAAAAATGGGCCTGAAATATTTTTCGTTAAAATGGAACGGATAGGCAAACTGAAAAAAGTGCTAATTTTCGGTATTTTTTCAAGATTGCGGCGGGAGCACAGGGAGAAGTGGTGACACAAACTTGGATTTTTAGCTACCCCACCGAACTATACAACATATAAAAACTCCAGAACTACCGGAAACCCCCTCCACCTACTTGGCTTCTATTGATTCTGCTATAAACAGTTGACAAGTATTTACCTTATTTAACCGGGGATCACGCAAGTGATCGATACCTTGGACCATCGAAGGGCATACAATGTCTCCCGTGACTTCATGATATTCCCTAGTGCTGGGTGACTGTAATGTTGATGTTGCAGGAACTGATTGATTCTGAGGAGCTATCGCTCGACCTAATGAAGCGGCGCATACTTTTTGTAAATTGCTATTTAATCTGAAACAAACAAGAAAAACAAAATGTCACGGCATGCAAATAATCATTTGGTTGACATCTGTTCGTCAAGTAGTCAAGTACCAGCTGCAAATAAATGTAAATAATGCTAAATTGGTATCGCACTGTTTGTTTGATGTTCATGACATTAAAAGTAAACTACTGATAGCTTTTAGTTGTGTTATGTTGATACTGAATTCGAGCTGACTTTGATTCGACATTTTTAATGGCACAAACGATTCTACACAATTGTGGGAGGTATTCATAAAGCGGATACTGAGGGGAATATCGTCCAATGTCCAACCAAACATCGCAAAGGTGATGCATACTGCACATACAATGCGATCTTGAATATACTATGATAATGGCTTTTTCTTTTCAAGCAACACTGTCTGAAACTCAGTTTAGACAAGTTCGAAATTATCCTGATTAGCTCTCTTCTCTCCGCCGATTCAATTACTAGTACTCGAATTTTGAAATTCGAGCTACCTTTTGCGAGTTTCGTCCTCGGAGTTTTCTGCAATTTTGTTCCACTTGTACATGAATAACCAAAAACTATGATACTAAATGCGTTGCCTACTGCATCATTCAAAGAACATACGGTGAAGGATGGTGGTGGAAGAAGATTGAATGCGGCGGTGGAAAGAACACTCCGCCGCGGTCTGGAATCGTGCAACCTCTAGCGAAGTTCCCGCTCATACAGGTAATTAAGCTAACCATCAAAATGTGCGTACACCGTCCACTGCCCCGACTTAAGAGGAAATAGTCGCTGCAATTATTGCACTAAAAAGAGGAAAGCCCGCCGGACTCGACGGTATCCCTGGCGAAATTTATCAAGCAGCGCCAAGCGTATCTGCCGATTTGCTGCATCCACTTGTGGATAAAGCGTGGAATACAGAGATCTCTCCCTCTGAGTGGAAGGAAGGATCCATCACCAAACTTCCGAAGAAGGGTAGTCTTATAGACTGTAATAATTGGAGAGGCATTTATGTGCTTCCTGTCGTTGCCAAGATAAGAGCTAACATCGTCCTGAAAAAAACTAAAGATTCACTTAGAAAGCAGAATCGATGAAGAGCAGGCTGGCTTTCGATCCGGATTCTCTTGTGTCGATCACATTAACTGCGTATCATCATCGAGCAATGCGCTGAGTACGATTCTCCGCTTCACATACTTTTCATCGATTTCGAGAAGGCTTTCCATTCACACTGAACCGGGATTCTATATGGGCGGCCTTGCGCATGCGAGGCATCGCTGAGAAGATTATGGCTATTATTAGGGCAACCCATGATGGCGCGAATAGACGCGTTTTGCATAAAGGTAAGGTGCCGGCTAAAAGCCGGAGTGGAGTTCTTCGGCAGGGGTGCATCCTCTCACCGATCTTATTCCTCATAACGATCGACGATGTGTTGCATGCAGCACTATTCAATTGACTTTAACATCTTATCTGCAGCATCTTAACTACACTGACGACATATGCCTACTCTCCTACATGTAAACACAATGGCCTTAGATCTCGAGAGGGAGATGAGCACGGATGAGCTAAAGATTAACACCAACAAGACCAAGATTCTTAGCTGACCGTTGTCAAAAAGAAGAAATTCAACTCAACGGTCAAAGAATCAACTCTGTTTATCGAAGGAACGCATTGAAAGTGTGCTGTACATACCGAACAACATCAGATGAGGCTGCCTACGTTGTATCAGGTATGATCCCCATAGACATTCTAGCAGACGAACTGGACCGATTGCACAAAGGCCGATGTTTGGAGCCACCGAATGAATCTAATGCGGGCAAAAACGATAAGGGTGCGAGTCTCTGAGGAAATGGCAACAGCGGTGAGATTAAACTCTGAAGGCAAGCTGGACACATATGCTTATCCCGCAAGTCGAATTGTAGCTAAGCCGCAAACATGGAGAGATGAATCACTATCTAGCCCAATTTTTTACTGGGAATGGCGGATATAGGAAGTATCTACACAGATTCAAGCTGGACGATTCGCCCGACTATCCGAGGTGCCCAGGAATAGCGGAAAACCCGGAACATGTATTTTTTCACTGTCCAAGGTTTACAGGAAAGCGTGAAGCACTGGAAGTCGAACTTGGCAGTGATCTCAATCCACATAACATAGTGAGATATCATAGGGAACTGAGGAAAGAGTAGTAAATACGAAAAAGGACGCAACGGATTAACGGCTAATTAGCCAAAACCAGCCCAGCTACGTAATACCGAGAGGTAGTTCCGTAGGGAGAATGGTGGAGAAAGAGGGTTGAAGGTTTTACTGGGTAAGTAGCCGCAAACTGACGATTAAACTCCCATGGCGCTACCGTACAATTGACACTAGTTACCGGCAGTGTATCCTGAATAATGAGATTCTCCCCTCTATAATAATAAAAAAAGGTCACACATTGCAGAAGGGTGATAACTGCTGGACATATCATGAAATGGGACTTCATTCCCAGTGAAGACCGACCAAGGAGTTATCCTAGAAAGTCATGGCGCCAATCTGCGGCCAAAGTAAGTCGTGGAGGCAGATGCGTCCCATTGCCCAGAGCCGAGTACGATAACGCGCAGTAGTAGTTGATGCGCTATGCCCCACTAGGGGTTAAGGCAAAGTAGTAATAGTAACTCCTTTGGTGGACAAGGTTAAACGATGGAGCGGTACCCCATCCTTGCAAAAAACTACTCCATGTCAAGAAACCTGGAAAAGCGCCTCGGATTGGACGGATCTACAACGACGACCATGAAAACGTTTAACAGACTATTTTTCAGGATTAGGGCGTTTGAAGTCGCCTTTACAGTCAAGGAACCACTCAAACCGCGTGTGATTGTCAATTGATCAATCAATGAAAGGATGTGTGCGATTCGCATTAAAATCTTATTCTTCATCTAGCTGCGAGATTTCTCTCATCTAGTGTTCGCTGCGCTCATAATTTGCCGCTAATCTCAGTTATTTGTGGCATACCTAATTTGTTATCCACCTACTCCATGGCTATGAGGCTACATTTGAGCTTAAAAGGTATCGGGAGCGAACCCGAAAAGCAGGGATCCGACACTAATCTCGGTCATCTTGGCAATTTGTACACCTCCGTAGTTTAGGTGGGTTTTGTCTTTTGAAATGGACAAACATGCATATACGCGCGCATCTACGTGTCACATGCCCGCAGAGTCCAGCCCTATGCTTTGTTGATGATCATAGTGTAACATAAGCTGACTGGGAACTTCACTCGTTTTAGGTATAGGGTAGGTATGTAGGTAATCTGGCTGCCAAGACAAGCACAGCACACTCAGACCATAAGCTGGTCGATTGTGATACCACAAGGTTTTAATTAACCCGAAACTCTAACTAATTATTAAACCAGCCTGCGCTGGTGATAAAACGAAGGAGGGAGCCAATACTGGCATTCTCCAGATCCTCCAATTCTGAGAAAGAAATGCGAGCCGAGTGTTGATCTTCTCTTTCCCACCAAAACAGGAGAGATGAAAGCAACTTTCCTCCTCATCAGCATCTTCACAGCTTCTACAAAAGTCTACAAAAAGGAAGGAGAAGCCTCCCAGCATGCTCTCCAATAAGGCAGTGACCAGTAATCACTCCCAACGACAGAGCTGATATGTTGCCTTTTCGACGATTAGAGTTGGGATGAGCGTTAAGGGTTTAAGATAGGGCAAATTGATCTAGTTGCATTACATGTAAAACCACTTAACCACCTAGCATTTGCTCTGTTAATAGCTTCAGATTTTAAGCAGAGTTTACATGAATTGATAGGCATGAATTGATAGGCATGAAAATATGTCATGTTGTTGCAGAGGCACGCCCGTAGTCCCTTGCCTAGCAGTTCATCAGCGTGATAGTTGCCCCTAAAACCACTATGGCCCGGAATTCAGCACAGGACAATATTATAAAGCCTACCCGCCTCAATGAGGGACGAACGGCACTCAGTAAATATCTTAGATGGTACTGAGAATTAACTTATCCTACCGTCTTCCCGACTTTTGTAGTGTCCTGCAGGCCGAGGTTTCGGCGATCTCGGAAGCACTGACCTGGTTGAGGAATCATGTCGTGACTGCAAGAGACATTACTATCTACACGGACAGTCAGGCTGCGATTCGCTCACTTGACTCTGTTCTCACCACATCGAAAACTATTCTGGAGTGCCGCTCGGCCCTCATGGAGATGAGTTACTTTTTCAACATTACCCTCTGCTGGATACCGAGTCACAGTGGCTTTGCGGGCAACTGCAGGGCGGACGATCTTGCGCACGAGGGGGCCACCGGTGTCGTCGATGGACGCCGCAATGACATTAGAATGCCAATTGCATCATGCAAAGTGGCAATTAAATCTGTGGCAGTGGATAGGGCAAATACCAGATGGCTCAATAGTCGTACTTGCCAAACGACGAGAATGATTTGGCAGAAATTCGACCTTAGCCGATCTGCCTCTTTGCTGGCACTGAATAGAAAGCACATTGGTAGAGTGGTGGGGGCTATCACAGGGCACTGCCCCATTGGTGAGCTCGCATGGAGGCTCCGTCTTCCTCATCATGACTACTGCAGGAGTTGTGAGGATGTGGATGAGGAGGAGAGTGTCTTGCACCTTCTATGCCGCTGTCCGGCACTGGCCATCAGGAGGAAGAAATTCCTGGGCTCCTGGTTCTACTTTGATATGGAGGACCTCAAGGATATGAGTGTGATACAGCTCAATCACTACATTGCCAGCACAGGCTGGTTCGGAACCTTGGTTTCTTAGAGAGGTGTTTTTGTTACTGGTGGTATCTCAATGGACCCATGAGAGGTCTAAGTGTGCTGTGTTGTTTCATGGCAGCCCCTTAACCTAACCTAACCTAAATATCTTAGATGTCAACAGGATGGATTCTAGGGATGCGGCTTGGCTACCACACGTTTTAACTAAATTAAAAATTATTTGAAATAGCCGTGCCCGTGCCAGTAGTCCGTTGAAATATTGTATGTATCAGTACTCAAATCAAAGTAGAGGGAAAAACAATGCGATACACATTTGTAACTTAGTTTACTGCAACAAAGTTTCTTTATAACCGAAGTTAGCAGTTCAACCATTAAGAATGTGAGCGTAGACATCACTGGAGTTGCTAACACGGGAGGGGGCCACGTAGTGCTAGCCGTGCGAAAAGCAGCTAACACTTAAGTCCAGAATCGCTACACGCAGCGTCTGACCCTGTCCTTTGATGACTGTCATTGCGCAACATACGTTGACTGGCTAGAATTCGAACAATTTTTAAATGGCTTTAATGATTAACGTGACATTTTTAAAGCCTTCAATATAGATATCTTTCGATCCGATTACAATAAAATATAAACTGACTGTTACTGCGAATTAAGCACTTTTTTTGCCTGATAACTGTACTTCAGTCGGATTAGCAGTTTTCATGTGATGCGTGCACAGACAAACAGACAAAAATCCAAAAAACGATCTTAATGTCTCCAATTAGTAACAATTATACTCCAGTTAACTTGTCTTTTTTTTGCAAATATTTGGAATGTACATTTACAAAATTTACAAATTCAGTGTAGATCTCGAGCTTATGTGCCTGCTCCCACCGAAGTTAAAGAAGAAGCAGTTAAAGACTCACTACTAACAAATAACGTCAAAACAGTGCTGGGAGATTTGAATGAGAACGTTAGAAACGAGCTTTGACCTCGCGGAACTACAAAAGGGCAAAGCCTCCAAGATTAAAACAATAAAAATTAGCACCGCTTAATGATTTTCGCTTGCAGAAAAAATGTTATCATAAGTTCCCACGCTTCCCATACCAAATCATTCATCAACAATCATAAAAAAAATCTGAAGATCACCAGATACAGTAGCGGAAATTAGAATAGGTTCATCCTTATACTAATTGTCTTAACCCCTCCATTGGGCATGGGGCGCGCCAACCTCTCTAGCAATGCCACCCGAAATTTATATGCGTAGAGTGGCGGCCGAGAACTCACGGCTACCGAGCGCTCTGAAAATATGCTCAACACATTTGAACGGAAACTTCTTCAGCGAATATTCGGAGCAGTTTGCGACCGAAATGGATGGCGCATCCGGTACAACCATGAGCTAATGCTAATGCCTAAGCGAGTATGTAAAAGATATACTCGTATAAGCGGAGCAAGGTTGAGAGCAAATCTAAGAGCTCGTTGGGAAGTAGATAAGAACAACTGCTGAGGTTTCTAAATTGAGGAGCGGTGGGCGAGTTGGTGTGATAACAACAGACAATTGGAAGACAACAATTCGGGCGGCCAAGCCCCGACCTCGGCCTTTCGAGCCGCAGTCAGAATGATAACATCATTTTACAAATTTTATATGGTTTTCATTCTCTCCAGAACCCTTGAAAGCTGTCAATTTTTTCATAAGCCGTTCAAAGAGAGATTAAAAGCTCAGTGAATAAATCGTGTCAAGACTTGGTCTTTAAAATGATGTATTAATCACTTAAGGAATATTAATACAAAATCAGATAAACTTGTGTCTCAATTGTCATTGAATTTATTGTAAAATTTTATCGCGTTCTTTACACATGTTATCAACTTTTTTAATACTTCTTAAAACGATGAAATTCATATAAATAATCAATTCGATTATAAAGTACATAGGTACATTGTACATTTTTAGTCAATTTAATGTAACGACCGGGCAATCCAGCATGGGTACAAACATCAAATCTCAATTACCAAGAAATAAGTTCACATCCAGACCTAAGGATGTATGAACTCTACTCATTGTCTGGGACGGGATGAAGACAGTAACCGAATAACTTAAAATTACGTAAGTATGCACCTACCTACACACTTAGAAACGAGTCAGACAAGAATCGATACTTGTCCGATTCTAGGTCGATGAATCGATAATTATATTTTGATGGAATATCAGAGGCGGAGGAGATTTACATGGGCTTGGCCGCTTCTGCTATACTAAAAAAGAGGAAAGGAGAAGTGCACCTACGAAACAAACCCTCACCAATGCAAATCTGAGAAGATTCGAAAATGTATGGTCATATTAATAATGACACAGAGCGATGATATTCATCGGCACTCTAGGACCGTCCCATGCAAATTCATTTAATTTTGATCCGGCTTTTAAGTTTATTTTATTTATTTATCTATTACAGAAGAATATAACAAAACTAGTGTTATATACTACTTAAATTAAAGCACTGGCTACTAAGGCCTTAGGCTTAAATGTTATACATATGTTGTAATAATTGTTTATGATTTCCTTTGAAAAATGTTGTCCATATCACCACGATTAATTTACCGAGGAACAGATAATATCTGTTGACCAACAGATAAAGCATCTATTGAGCAACAGATACAGTATCTACAGACCAAGAGATATAGCATCTATTGAGCAACAGATACATGTCAGACAGACTCAAAATTCCTTCAGCGGTAGTCTAGTGCATCCGTTTCAACACCCCCAGTCATATGATTCCAATCTATTGTACTATAGCCTACACAGGGTGTCAAGTTTCAGATGGTAAATACGGTAATGTTTGGATCGAAGCCGGGTTCGTTAGATATTCTTATGCTGAATAATGAAAACACGAATAAACGAACTATACACACGCGTAACTAACAACCAACGACTAATTAGCTCTAAACCAAGCTAAAACAAGCAGAAGGATTCCCAAACGCACTGACTGGGAAGGATATTCGGTCTCTCTGCGTGAGAAACTCAATTTGGTAGACAATAAAGTCTCAGGGTGGCTCAGCTTAGATTCCTTGGTATCCTCCTATGAAGAAAATTGCCCTCTAAGTAGCTCTACTGACTCTAGAGGCGTTCCATGGTGGAGCTCCGAACTCTCTGCGTTACGCAAAAGCACTAGAAGACTTTTCAATAGAGCTAAGCGTACTGGTGAGTGGGAACAGTACCGAGCCTCGCTTACACTCTACAACAAAGGTGTCCGCAGTGCCAAGAAACGCAGTTGGGTTAGGTTCTGCGAAGGTGTAGATAATACCAACAAGGCTGCCAGACTACATCGTGTTCTGGCTAAAAAAGGCACCAACCAAGTCAACACCCTTAGGAGACAAGATGGCAGCACCACAGAGGATGCCGAGAGCACAGGTAATTTGCTTCTTGAGACCCATTTTCCTGGGTGCATCAGTCTAGATGAAGATAACAGCTACTCGGTCGACATGGGGGTGCGCTATGAGGCATCCCGCGCCGACTGGAGTATTGCCAAACATATCTTCACTTACAATAAAGTAAAACGGGCCATTGACTCTTTTGACCCATATAAATCGTCTAGTACGGATGGAATCTTTCCCGCTCTGCTACAGAAAGGAAAGGATATACTAATCCCCTACCTCCTAAGTATATTTAGAGGTAGCTTTGCTCTAGGTTATATCCCAGATTCCTGGAGATCGGTTAAAGTAGTCTTCATCCCAAAAATGGGCAATCGTCCCAAAGATGACCCCAAATCATATAGGCCTATCAGCCTGACCTCCTTTATGCTCAAGTCTATGGAGAAAATCCTTGATGCTCACATCAGGTCTACACTTCTCACAAAATTCCCGCTACACTGTAAACATGGTCATCACAGAGATAGGAGACAACAAACGTCACTCGAGGATGCCCGCAAGGAGGGGTACTATCTCCTCTCTTGTGGTGCATCGTAGTAGACAGCTTACTGTGGAAGCTTACAAAGATGGGATATTCAACTCAGGGATATGCCGATGACCTGGTCATAACTGTTAGAGGAAAGTTTGAAGAAGTCCTAACGGAAATTCTTCAATCGGCATTAAACACAGTACAAAAATTGTGCATTGACAACGGCCTTCGAGTCAATTCGGCTAAGGCAGTTGTTGTCCCCTTTTCGAAGAAAAGAAATCCCAGACAAATGAGATGTCCTACAATGTACAACTCTCCACTGCTCCTGGCGGATTCCGCCAAATACCTCGGTGTTACTCTAGACAAGAAATTACTCTGGTCGGAACACATACAGACAATATCGAACAAAGCCATTAAGGCCCTATGGGTTTGTAGGCAGGTTACGGGTAAGACTTGGGGAACAAGCCCTGTCAGACCAATTGTTGAATATGGAGCTGTTGTTTGGTGGAAAAATCAACCACCAAAGATGGCAAAACCAAACTGGGTAAGATTCAGAGACTAGCATGTCTCACAGCCACGGGGGCTATCCGCAGCTGCCCGACTGTAGCTCTTGAAGCGCTACTCGACCTTCCGCCGCATGACATTCACATAAAGGCGGAGGCAAAAATAGCAGTAGCAAGACTAAAAGCTTGCCAGAATTTCCTCAAACTAAACCCTGAGCAGACCAACTGGGTAAATGAGGACCACGTACTTAGTATGCCATCAAACCATTTGGCTAGGGAGCTTTGCTTTAAACTTCCATTCTCAACCGAAATATGGAGCAGAGAGGATTGGAATCTGAAGCTCGACACCCTCCCCGCAAACGTTGTTACGTGGTACACAGATGGATCTAAAACCGAAGATGGTACAGGGGCGGGCGTCGTAGGTCCGTCTCACAAGATATCCGTTCCAATGGGAAAGTACGCCACGGTATCTCAGGCGGAAGTTCACGCAATCGAGACTTGTGCGAACACATGCTTAGCAACTGGATACCAAGGCAGGAATATTGCAATCTTCACTGACAGCCAGGCGGCGATCAAAGCACTAAGTAACTTCTCCATCTCGTCGAAAGTGGTGCTTAGTGGTCGTGAAGCCTTGCAGAGATTAGGCTCCGTAAATAAGGTTACCATTTACTGGGTTCCCGGACACGCCGGTATCCCAGGAAACGAAACAGCGGACGAGTTAGCCAGGGGAGCATCTGCAACCCCACTCGTCGGTCCGGAGCCATACTGTGGAATTCCCTTGTGTAGTGTAAGACGGCACATCAGGGAATGGGAACACTCAGTAACCATCGCGCACTGGGACAATACCCCTGGTCTTAGACAGGCCAAGCTGTTTATAGCTGGCCACTCACGCAACCGTACCCACGAACTGCTGAGACTAGCAGAAACCGGGTTAGAATTATTTGTGGGCTCCTTACGGGTCACTTTACCCTGAGGGGTCATCTGCATAGAATGGGAATTGTCTCTGCCCCAAGCTGTCGTTTCTGTGAGAGCGAAGATAAGACTTCCCAGCACATGCTCTGTGACTGTGATGCACTTCATCTCCGCCGCTTGAAGTGCTTCGGCGATGCATTCCCTGAAGCGGAAACGATTGCCTCACTAACACTCGAACAGCTGAGCAGATTTGTTGGGATGATTGGTCTCGAGAATTAGTCAGATCACTAATCTGCATAGACTACAGGGTGTAGCACAATAGACTTCCGGGTCGCAGTGCTTGTTGCCCTGCCCTCCATCTAATCTAATTAGCTCTAACTATTCGTTTCCGGCGGATCTCCATAACGATTGTACTACTTTCCGTTTCCGATTCCGAGCGGATACTGAACTTTCCGTTTCCGAGCCGAACTTTAACTAACTTCTGAACTTCGGCTGACTTATAAACTTCGACTGACCCTGGCTTTATATAGCTGATCCCCGACTCTAGCACAATTTAGATGGATTGAGACTCTGTTGGATCTCGTTCTATTCTGACCTGTTATTAAAGGTTCCAGATAGTCCGAGACTCTGCTAGTTGCTCGTTCCATTGTGACTTGTCATCGATGGTCCGAGACTATGATATAGCTTAGTACAATCCCTGACATAGTGTGACGTACTCCATGCAACAATACTTTAATGTTATATGTAATGTAATACTTTAATGGTAGAAAGAACTGTTCATTTTTGAGAAATTGACACCTCACATGAACACTCTGCCTTTAACCGTTACAGAGTTATAACTTTTTTTTTAATTCTGTCAAAAAGCTAGGCTTGTCGAACAAAATCAAAGTTTGCCACTCTCCCAATTATTTAATCCGAGATTTGACCTAACTCGTTGTTGTATGCCAGGCCACCAGGGCATTGACTTCCATTGACGGAAACGCAGACAGAGCAGAGCTTGCATCCATCATCCAATCGCTTTCATGGACCAGAACCCTACTGTGGCTTGGGACTGGCTCGGGTGAATTGCGGATCAAGGACCAGTTTGCATTATTACGACAGCAGTACTGGAATAACCTTCCAGGGCTGCGTCAATCGAAGAAGCGGATAATGCCTTTCAAACATAAGGGTACACACATGAGTAGAGCTCATATGAGACTTCTAGTGGGGTACTTATCGAGTCAGATATCACCTAAACAAAAGGATAGGTATGTACAGCAAGGCTGAATACCGTCTCTGTCTGAAGGACGTTGAAACGACCAAACACATCTTGTGCGAATGTCCCGTCATCGCGCGTTAGTTATGTCGCTCCTCGGACAGGCTACTTATAAGCTTTACAGACTTCACGTTAATTTCTGGAATAGACACACTGTCTTTTATTAGAAAGGTGAACACTCTTTTGAAGGTTTAATGGACTATGGCACAATGGACCTATTTATGGTCGCAGTGCCCACCCGCTGGGTCAGTAGCGCGACTTATTTTCTTATCTTACAACTAGGTCGAACCCAGTTCTAAATCATGGAGTACTGTACAACATCATGCTGCAATTTGGTATACCGGCCAAATTAGTGCGACTGACAAAGATGACGATGACCAACTCCGTCTCACAAGTCAGGATACATAATAGACTTACTGATCTACTTGAAACACGCACTGGTCTGAAGCAGGGCGATTGGCTGGCACCGACGCTCTTCAACCTAGCACTCGGAATACGCTATTCGGGCTACGAATATGGACAATATGGGGGACCTCAACATCGAGTTCGTGAACGACTTTACATACCTGGGTTGCAACTTGTCAAGGGACGCCAACGAAACTGACGAAATCAAGCAACGGATACAGTTAGCTAATAAGACTTTTTTCTCGGTTCTCCCCATAATGAAATCGAAGCATGTACACAAAAACACGAAGCTGTACAAAACCATTATACGACCAGTGCTATGCTATGGCTGCGAAGCATGGACCCTAACTCAAGCCTCCGGAAACATATTAGACATATTTGAACGTAAGGTTCTACGGCGAATTTTCGGGGCTGTTTGCAATCGAGATGGATGGCGCATCCGGTACAACCAAGACCATGAGTTGTATGAACTGTACGATGAGCTGGAAGTTTCGGAAATCGTCAAACTACAACGACTTCAATGGGCAGGGCATGTACAACAAATAGACGATGATCGCATGCCAAAGAGAGTAATGAACGCAGAACGAGTCAACGGAGCGAGACTGCCTAGACGACCGAGAGCTCGTTGGGAGAGCTCAGCATATGCGGACGCCGAGCAGCTACTGGGCTTCCAAAATTGAAAGATGCGATCACGTGACCGAGATAATTTGAGGAAAACGATCCAGACAGCCAAGGCCCGACGTCGGGCTGTCGCGCCATGATGATGAGTGAGGACTAGTTTAAGCTATAATAGTTGACGAATCTTGTCCAATTGTTGGATAGTGAGGAGTATAGGTTCGAATGAAGTTTCAGCAAAATCGACAGGACAGTTAAAGAGTTACAATTATACACCAGCAAAAAACTGTACGAAAAAATATCTCCTGGAAGCAATGATCTAATGATTCTTTAATTTCCGATTCTAGCTAGATCCAGCTACGCGAAATTAATTTAGCTAATGGAGCTTAGCTTGAAGCTGGAAATCCTAGTAATATCCTACTTCCTACTAACATTATAAATGTGAAAGTTTGTGAGGTTGTATGGATGTTTGTTACTCTTTCACGCAAAAACTACTGAACGGATTTTGATGAAACTTTACAGTATTATGGCTTATTCATCAGAATAACACATAGGCTATAATTTATAAATATATTGGGTAATTGAGTCAATATTGACTAAATTGACCAAAGAAAGACGAAATAGTGTCAAGTCAACGCGAGCGTAGCGAGCACTAGATGTGAGAGCGAGCGAGCCGTTCCACACGGTAGCCGGTTCTACGCACCGGAGCGACCCGTGTTAGCTGGAACAACCTCGTCACACGGCCAAGAGCTGCCACAACCCCTTCGATGCAAGAAGGAAGATGTATGTATGTGTGTGTCACACAATTTGACTATCCAGTTTTTCTGGAAATTGGAAGCAACACATGTGGGCGCTATTGCTCTCAATACTTCTTCAACGCGCCGGAATCGAGCTCAACCCAGGTTCAAATCCAGGCCCTTGGATCTGCTGCGTCTATAACAGAACGCTACCACAGTAAGATGTACATGCTGCAACAACTGGTGTTACCTTAAAAACTGTTCCGGGCTGAAACACCACCGACAATGGAATTACTCCTTCACTGCGAATCAATGTACAATAGATTCAGAGGACAACAAGCATCAACGTCATCGCAAACACCTAACGTACCACCACCTGTTAGTGCGAACACAAGTTCCCAGCCCTCCCCCTCGACTCCAGTGAACCACATTATCAACAGAATTCCATTTCACACAACCTGACACCTGCACCAGCTGTTGCGAATTTCAACACCGTATCAATTGTGCAACTTAACTGCAGTGGGTTACAGCGAAAATTTGCAGAATTATCGGACTTCATGGATAGACACCGCGTCATGATTGCACCCATACAGGAGACGGAGCTTAACACCAATTCATCCCTCAACTCTTATGGCAATTACAACATCATTAGAAAGGATAGAGTGTCTAATGCTGGTGGTGGAATTGCATTTCTAATCCGACGCGTCAAACTTCTGTCCACTTAACGACGACACGCCCACTCGTATTGCTGGAACATGTTCCAGCTCGCCCGATATTTCAATTGCCAGGGCTAGACTTATCAATGATGCTCAATGGGAACCAGTCCTGACGCTATCCTCGGATCACCTGCAAATCCTAATAAAATTGGACAAACCATCGAATACTCAATTTGCTGATCACCGCACATTCATCAGCCACAATAAAGCGGATTGGGATGGCTTCAAATCCTACACCAACATGGCCTTCGCAGCCTTACCAACTCCAACTGACGTGCGCACGACCGAATGAAATACATATAAGGCACATACTGCAGGAAGCAATTACAAAGTTCATCCCAGCAGGTCGAATACCCAAAATACGACCAAATTTCCCTACTTCGGCAGCTAGATTGGCAGATGATAAAGACCGCATACGCATCATTAACCCGGACGATCTAAGGATCAAGGAGTTAAGCCTTGATATTTTTAAACAGGTAGCAGACTACAGGAGAAGGAAATGGAACTCTCACCTCGACAATTGCAACTTGACCACGTGCGTCAATAAGCTCTGGTCAACGGTTAGGGCCCTTACAAACCCAACCAAACACAAAGGGCATGTTTCAACCCAATTCGGGAACATTACGGTTAAGGACCCACCAAAATGCGCGAACAACTTTAATAAACAGTTTATGGAACATCCGCTTCCTGATAGAAGCGCATCATTACTAGGAGCATTCGTAACCGTCCAGCTGACCAGGAACTTCAATTTACATACATCTCAGGAAGTTGCACTAGCGATAAAAAGAGCGAAGAGTTCTAAAGCCCTTGGACCAGACGGTATATCGATGGTCATGCTCAAACATTTTGGCACACGAGCAATTGATTACATAACGGCCACGATCAACCTCTCTATCTCGTCGTCTATCATTCCCGAATATTGGAAGAAAGGAAGAGTGATCCCTATTCTAAAACCGGGGAAAAAACCAACACTAGGCCAATCATATCGTCTCATCACACTTTTGTCTCCTGTAGCCAAGACCCTAGAAGCGCTGCTCCACCCTATAATTGCGACTCACATTCAGATGGCCAACCACCAACATGGCTTTAGAAAGATGCATAGCACCACGACGTGTTTGGATGTCATTACATCAAAAATACTTAATGGCCTTAACCAAGCACGTCCCTGTCAACGAACGATTCTGGTGGCAAGGCTTTTGATACTGTCAGCCACTCGTTTCTCCTGTCTGACATCTGTGGTACATCGCTTCCGTCGCATATTGTAAAGTAGATCGCCAACTATCTTGCCGGCAGACAGTCCTACACAGAATTTCGATCCTGGAAATCTAAACTAAGACGAATTAAGCAGGGTGTTCCCTAAGAGGAGTCTTATCTTATGGATAGAAGCCCACCGCCACGTCATGTAAGACGTAATATGAGGGACCGCGAGGGGGAGATAAAAGGTTTAAAAGAGTTCCCTTCGATAACGCTAGCTACAGATCGGCCATCACAACACTGCATAGTGAAGAAGTGCTATCTTCAATCGCGGACATGACACCAAACAGGATACTAAATGCGCAACCACCTGCTATATCTTCACACGAACTACGACTTCCTAGAGTAACCAGGACTACACTCGCCCAACTTCGTTCTGGCTGGTGCTCACGTCTGAACTCGTACCTACTCCGCATTGATAACGAAATACAGAACTCCTGTCCAGCCTGTGGCCTCGCTCCACACGATGTTGAGCACATCTTTAGCTGTCCTGCAGCTCCCAGGCGTCTAACACCTACTGCACTATGGGATAATCCTACTGAGGCAGCTGCGTTTCTACACCTGGACATTGAAAAAAACATGGACAACGAAGCTTTATGACACACACATTCATCGGATATCAGCGCGTCGCTACTACAACAACAGAGCGAGCGACATAAAAATATGGCCTAAATATCGATATACATATGTACATAACTCTAGCTGTTACAGCTGTTAGTACCAGTTACCAACCCCAACCAACTGATGCTAAGTGTCACACCCCATATCTCAGTTTTACATAAACTCAGAAATAATCCCGAATTAGCACATATCAAAAATCAGTTCGTCTGGCTTCACTGCGCCAGGTGTCTTTTTACCTTTCCTAGTAATCAGAATTACACATTCAACTCCATGTTTTTATGTTGTTGCTTGTGATTTTCATCAATAGACGGCAATGAGCAACATTTCTCCATAGCTGTTACAATCATCCTCTCAAGAATATTTTCGAGTCCAATCAGTGTCAAGGCAATCTGACAGAAGGACACTCGTTGACCTACATATGACCTAATCGTTCAGCTAACAGTGCACACTCCTTTCGAGGAATTTCCGGCACCCTTTACATCCTCGTATACGTCTTCCTCCGGATCATGTATTAAGCAGCCTGTAGCTATTCAGCTGCTCTTGTTTCTCATATAAAATAGACGCTTTGAGAATAGGATTTTCTGTGAGGTAAATAAAAGAAAAGAATATGGCATGGTCTGTTTTATTTTTGTAATTCTGCGCAGGTCATTGGCTTCTTATTCGAGATTCCGAATCAGATGACGGCACAACCAATGTGCTCGAAAACTCAACTAAAGTTCCCATAACCATGACTCATTGCCGGATTGAAATCTTCTTTTCAAGGTGAAGACCGGCTTGCTACAGGGGGACCCACTATCTACGCGCCTCCAACCGCGGTTTAGTATCATATTGCGACCACCTCAAACCGAGAAAATGTTAAGTCTCTAAAGCTCACCTGGCAGGTGCGATAATCAGATCGCGATGTCTGCCACAATTACTACAAATGTTTACTCAAGCTGTTTTACACTCTTCAGAAGAATGTTTCCGATTGCGTCATTGAAATGTGATAAAAAGTGGCCAAACAGCAGGCCAGTGCATGACAGGATGTCATGTCACATGGCAATTGCAAATGAATAAGTCTTTCAACATCCCGTAGAAATGGATGCATCGAAAGTGGTCATGGGCTAGTGCCAAAATTTTGCGTGGCACACATTCTCAAGTCATTGCAATTTTAAGAGAGCCCGGTCGCCAGTCATTTTCCCCCAAGAATTGTTCCCTGAAAATGATTTTAGCGACACCGGCTAAAATTAGCACGGCATGGGAGCATTTGCTGCCAAGTCGACGAAATGTGATTACATCACGCGGCCACCGAACAGGTTTCGCTCCCAGCGGTCTTTGCAAATTTCTTCTTCCAGTCCAGCGACCGGCGAACTGTGGACGCAATTTCCGGCTATTTAAGAAGCAAGTTCGATCGTTTATCAAGTCTCATCTTGGAATCGATGTTCGGGCGACACCGCGTCTATATCACAGTGCTCGCCAAAACGCGGCCATTGATAACTTCGGGAGGTACAATATATAGTAAAAGGGAAGTGGAATATGCGTTGAGTTCGTCTGCCGCGCATCTCTCCCGACGCCCACATTTATTGACTTTTCCGGCAGTGCTGATTATTGTATTCATATTGCAATAAGTTCACTTAGTTTTCTAATTTTTACTTACAGCAATGAGCGGGTCAACATTTTGTTGGGATCTGAATTCCTGCTTAGGGATCCCAATTCCTGCTTGTGGGTAAAGGTTCAAATGACGAAGGAAGCTAATTTCAGCTTTCTCACGCAGGCAGTACACTCCTCTGGGCAATGCAAATTCACTATTTCGGTTCAACTGAACCAAAGGACCAACTTGATATTTTTCTCACAGAACACTTTCCTCCTTGGTCAACCGTTGCGCAACTCTCAAACTCCGGAACCGCAACGCACAGCCACAGCACCTCACCACACTGACACACTTCTCCGAATCGCAAATGGAAACTGCTTCGTTTTCGTTCCGCTCGCATCTGTTTTTTGGTAAATTCCGACCGTGAACCATCGGCAGTCCTCGGTTCTTGTCGCTCGTAGGTGTTTATCTATTTCATTTTCAATTGTTCCGGTATGTCTGTCTGCAAATGGAATCTGGATATCAGCTGTTGTTGACAACTGACTTGCGGTGGGGGTTGGAGAATGTGCAGTTCGCCGTTATCCCTTTTTTATCCGAGCTGGGGTTTCAGTTTCAGACAGCTGTTTTAGCTATCAATCAGGGCTTGAATTATGTACGTAGTTTTCTCATAAATAGATAGTAGAAATCAGATAAATTGTTCACTAGATACAACGCCGAAGTAGGAGAAAATATCATGATTAGTATTATTTTGCACGTAGAGCAGTAAGATTCTAATTGGGGAGTATCTGAAAATAATTTGAACCCGTTCTGTACATCTAAACTACAATACATACACTTGGATACGGACGGTCTGGTGGGCATCCGAGGATGCTCCTGTGGGGACGGAGCCTATAGGTAACATAATGACCGTGAAGGTCGGACCGTGCCATCTGGCGAAGCAAAAAGGCCCCTCAACGAGCTAAAGGCCGCAACCCATGAACGAGCACAACCACGACCAAACTTCCATCGAACCATCAATTCCATAGAACGTGTGGAAAAAAATTCCCCTATTTCCACCGTTCTATGATATTTTATGGTTCGATGGAAATTTGGTCGTAGTTGTGCTCGTCAATGGGTGGCGACCTTTAAGAAGCGGCCCATTCTTGCTGTAGCTCAGCTCGGGAGATGTGGGCGTGGTTTTCGCCGCTCGATGCCCCAGTAGTTTACGTATTAACAAAAATTCATAGGCCTGGGGAAGACAACACAAACAGGGGAAGTAATAATAATAAAAAAAATAGCCGATAAGGATGGAATGGTTGGCGGACGGATCAGACGCCCAAGTGGCCGAATCTGGGTCCGGGTGTAATGGGACCCTCGGCCTCTGGTTTCGTACCACCAACAGATCACTACTCATCAGGTGCTGCTTCGATCTGCCGGTGGGAGCAGCACTACCCGACCATAATATGATGGTTCATTACAGGTGGCTCATTACAAACTTTCGCCTATCTCTCCGGAAATTTTCGGATTCCATCTCAGAAAAAGTAGGCGTCTTTTGGCGCGATTGATGATTGGATCCATTTTTCGACTTCCTCGTACGAACGAAAATTCTGATCAGCCAAGCCGTGCGCCATGGAACGAAACAGATGGTAGTCGGAAGGAGCGATGTCTGGGGAGTACGGCGGGTGGGGCAAGATTTCCCATTTCAGGGTTTCCAATATGTCTTGACCACTTTTGTGACGTGTGGCCGAGCATTGTCATGCTTTGATAACGCATATATCCCCAACAAGTGACATTATGACACAACATGAGATGTAATTGTTAGCTGGTGTGATACAACAAGCGGCTTATGCTGACTGCAATATTAACGATATTTTAAAAGAACGATATTTTAAAAGAACTTTAATGAATGGTATTAGCCGCCTAAGCGTGACATTACACTTTGCGTTTTTCTGCAGGAAGAGCAATCCCGCAAAAAAACGCAAAAAGATGAACATACGGTGGTATATGGAACGCATTTCACCTTCCGTTTTTTGGTTCAACAACAAACTAGAAACTCATGCACCCAGTGACGAAATTCATACAGTGCATCCATTGAGGATTGGCTGAAATTGTATCGGGCTCCCGACTTTTACCTACTATATTGCCACAAAAATAAAACCATCAATATCCTCACTGGGATATATTTATTTCTTTCACAAGCCCTTCCCGCAGAAAGACGCAATGTGTAATTATAGGGTTCTCTACTTGTACGACAATGCGTTTTTTTGCGGGATTGCTCTTCGTGCAGAAAAACGTAAAGTGTAATGTCACGCTAAGGGGGAAAGTGCGTGTCGCAAACCTTTTCATAGGCGGCTATTACACTACAAATTTTTTTTATAAAGATATTTGTAAAAGAATATTTACTGTGAAATAGCCGCATAGCATTACATCGGAATCTGCAGCACGTATCAAGTTGATGCACCATGACGTAACTGAGGAGTCGCCATCCATGAACGAGCACAATCACGACCGAACTTCCATAATATTACGTTTACACTATCCCTAGATTACTTCATCTGCGCCAGCTGAGATAATCTGCGACTGTCAAATACATACAATTTTGAACTCAGATTACGCTGCAGATGAAGTAATCTGGGGATAGTGTAAACGTAATATAACCATCAAATATCATAGAACGATGGAAATGAGTAGATTTTTTTCTATTGAGTTTGACGTGGTTCGATGCATGCTCGCGACCAAAATGCTTCCGTTGTATGTCGACCTTTAAGGTCGCCATACATGAACGCGCACAACCACGACCGTACTCCCATCGAACCATCAAATATCATAGAACGGTGGAAACGAGGAGATTTTTGTTCCATTGAGTTTGACGTGGTTCGGTGCATGCTCGCAACCAAAATACTTGCCGTGTGTGTTGACCTTTAATTTAAAGGATTTAGATGTTGCAGTTAGTTACTCGAATCCAAATTTTCTATATATTTTGCTAACGGAATTGAATCGGTCTGTGCTCAAACTATATGAACAAAGAAGTCGGAATAGTGCACCATTTCATTGAATTTCTGAAGAACTGATATCTTACTCTAGAGATCGTTCGACGAGGATCTTCTAAAAAATCTGACCCAAATTGTCCAACAAAACAAAGAGATTTATCAGCAACCACATCACGTCCGCGTTCAGCGGTCCTGAAGAATATAATCAGCTTAACAAATATGTACATTGCATTTTTGTCGTGGCAACCAGACAGTTTGATGTGGTTCGATGCAAGCTCGCGATCAAAATGCTTGCCGTGGATGTCGAGCTTACGTCGACCTATAAGCTTCAAAAATTGTCGTTTATCGACTATATTGCTGAATTGACTTTAAGCAGTGCATTGGACGCAGAATTCATCACTTTTTAATTTACATCCTAGAAAATTTTTCGATCTGAAGTACCATTTAGAAGTTACAAGGAAAATATTAAAAGAATGGTAAAATTTCACTGATGTTCGCCTGCCACCTTCTGCGTGCAAACTTTTTCCATGTACTTAGGATCCACAGAAGGGATTACAATTGTTTCCAAATCTTTCCCTAACATTTCCTAGAAGGCCCCTAAATTACTCTACTTTCTCCCTAATTGCCTTGACCCCTCCAGAGGCATGGGTGCGTCAACATCTCTAGCATTTCTATGCCTTGTTGACGTTTCAATAGCATATCTACTTTTCGGAAGTGCAGTTGCTAGCATGCACTACGTTTCCGCGCCGTCTTTATACTGACAAGCTCGGAGAACTGTGAGAGTTCTATTCGTTCTATTAGTACTCACAACCAATTTTTGATCACGCCGAGATTTGATCTCCGAGCTCCAGATTAGTTTCGTTGAGCGGTGACCGAACGATCACGGCCACCGAGGGCGATTCTGTAATGAATTCCGAGTTAACAATTGTAGCCGTTGTTCCGTGACCCGACGTCCGATTCCGGGCATCTGTCACCACAGCATGGTGTTCTGTTGATGAGAACTTGGAGCAGCGGCACGTGCTGGTGGGCAACTCGAGTTCGGGAGATGTGGGGGAGGTCCTTTCTCCATGTTCTCATGTATTCGGATTTCAAAAACCAAAAAAAATCACGTGCCTGCAACGAAAACATACTTTACGCGGATCTGACCCGAATGCAAATTCCTAGACACCAAGGGTGTCAGCCAACGCCGATGTTAAAGAGAAGGTAGCAAGAAGGAAAGGCCCATGGTTCTTTTAGTACTTCATACTTGTTATATTTTTCTTTTCAGGGAAACGACTTAACGAATACGTGCTTTGCATATAGAAGCTAATTCAAAAGTATTACAATAAATTTGATATTCAAACAAAATATTACAAAAAAATTGCCACGGACTAGTAGCGCCACTGAAAGATGGGACACCCTTACAGGTCTGGTACCATACAAACCCCAACAACATAGACTCTAAGAGATATGTAATGAGAATTACCTTTCATTTTTTTTCTGTTTTTTTCTTGAAGGAATATCCTGTGGCGGCCGCTACGGGATTCCACGATCTGCAAGGCAATAGTAAGTTAAAATAAACAGGGTTCCTGGCTTTCAGGTACTCTTACCACTACGCACATACTGAGCAAATTACTTAAATTTAGTCTTAAAAACGAGACCGAAGACTTTCTCCGCAAACGACGCGGCCAGCGACTCGTTGTTCCGCCGCACAATAGGATCGTGGCCTCTTTGGAGGTTCGAGCCACCTCTTGAAAACGCGATCGGAGAATTTCTCCGCAAACGACGCGGCCAGGGGCTCGTTGTTCCGCCACGCAATAGGATCGTGGCCTCGTTGGAGGTTAGAGCCACCTCTTTAAAACGCGTTCGGAGAATTTCTCCGCAAACGACGCGGCCAGGGGCTCGTTGTTCCGCCACGCAATAGGATCGTGGCCTCGTTGGAGGTTAGAGCCACCTCTTTAAAACGCGATTGGAGAATTTCCCCGCAAACGACGCGGCCAGGGGCTCGTTGTTCCGCCACACAATAGGGTCGTGGCCTCGTTGGAGGTTAGAGCCACCTCTTTAAAACGTCGTCCAGCGGAGCCCTAAAACGAGTGGGCCCGATTTTAGGGTTAGCACTCTTTTGATTATTTTTTTCCTTTTCGTTACGTGGCACCTTTGGGCAGGGTTTCCCCTCCTACTTACCCGTAGACTTTGAGTCGCTCTTTGTTTTTCGGCTGCCTTCGATTCTTTTGTTTTCCTCTGCACTAATTTCCCAACCGCATACTTCGGGGGCTCGCACTGGACTAAATTCCATGCCTCCGGTCCGTTTCCACTTCGTCCCTGTGCTCAGTTTCCATATTACCAATTAGCGTCAAAAGAAGGTGCCGAATTGAACGCATTTTCGACGATTAGTATTAGGTACTGACAATTAGATGGCGGGGCCATGCCAACAGCTGATGATCAAAGCAGCTGACCTGACAGTTGTGGTGAATATGAGTTCAAATTCAACTTGCCATGTAATAAGTAATTTCATTGCATTTTTAGCCAACCGTTGGCCGTTTGGATCAATCGTTTTCACTTGCGGATGACTGAAAAATAGAAGAATGTCACCGGAAGTGAGAATGACAAGTTGATCCCACGGCATTGTCATCATTTCTACATTATTTCCACGTTCAAATATTACAGGGCAGGTTATTGTAACGAAGGTAGATGAGGTACAAGAGCCTGAAGATTAACGTCTTAGATCTTTTGCATGGAATTTACCCAATGATTTTCCCTTCAAATCAGATAGCAAGTAGCAGGCGGTTCCTATCTTTTTCGTAACCTGGGCTGGAAGAAACTTTCGATCTAATTTTACATTGTAGTGTTTCGTGAAGTCGCTTTGCGCAAAATTTCGTCGAAACACAATGTCCCCTGGTTTATATTCTACTGGCTGGGATCGCAAATTATAGGTCCGTTGGTTAGTGTTGTAGGACTCTTGAATTTTCTGTTGTATGTTAGAGCGTATTAGAGCCAGTTTAATGTCGGGTGTTACATGAGCCGTAGGTTCGTCCAGCATCTTTAGATTGCGGAGCAGAGTATAAGTGGTACCGTGCTGAATCATGTTTTGTCCAAAAACTGAGAAATAGGGAGAAACCCCAGTGGAAGAATGGTAACCAGACCGAAGGGCACTTCCAATTGCGGAAAGCTTTGCATCCCAATCCAATTGGTTCGGTTCGACATACGAGCGTATGGCCGCTACTATAGAACGGTTCACTCGCTCCGAGGCATTTGCCTGAGGCGAGTATAGGGCTGTAAATTGGTGTTTAATCCCATATTGTGACAAGAGGTCCTTGAAAAGTGTCGACTTAAACTGAACGCCGTTATCTGACAGTATGCTTTCAGGGACGCCGAAGATATGGAACACATTCTTCTCTAAGAAAGCCACCAATAATTTAGCGTTAAGTTTTCGCACGGGCTCAATAAAAACGAATTTGGACAACTGATCCAAGATGACGATAGCTCCAATGTTTCCGCCACGGGAGCGAGGGTATGGGCAGTACCGTAGCTAGAATAATTTTTCGGGGGGTGCTGATTCGATTTTCAAATTTTTCTGGAGCATTTTTTTTTCCTGTTAAATGCAATTGGTTAGCTTCAGTTTTTTAACCTTACCTATAATAAATAACTTTATAATGAAAGCACCATTTTATTTATCAGCTTAAAAGGTACTATATTTTTTTTATATTTCTAATGTAATATAACTGTAACATACTTGTATTTATACATTTTTCAAAATTTCAATGAGTTTTATTTATACCATTTCTCATTTTTACATTTTCTCAGCTTAAAACTATTTATATAATTACAGAAGTAGTCTCCTCGATTTCTTTTGAGCCATAATATCAATAACTTTCTCTGGTTCCACATTACAATCCCAGTGAATTGAAATCATTGCCAGCGCAGTTAATCTTTCATTACCCATTACACTACGAGATAAAGTTTTAACTCTTTTCAACGTAGAAAAAGACCTCTCTACGCTAGCGGTCGTGACCGGCAAAGTAGCCAAGATAGTAAGAAGATAATTAAGTGTGGGGAAATACGTTTTATTGCAGCATTCCAACACTTTTAGAACCTCAGTGTCGATTTCAATGGCAGAAACCCTTTCACACCATAGCTGATACTCAGCTTCTACTGCAGAAAGTGACACTCTATCGTCGAAATATGATGATAGGTATTTAAGTTTGCTTTTTTCAATACTTGACACTGAACCTGGAAGAAGAGGCTGGAAATTTGGTAGAATATCTTCATTTGCAATAAATTTATCCGACAGATTTTGAATAAGAGCATCAATACAAGGAATGAATACCGTTATTCTGTAGAATGCTTCAACAGAAGTAGTTGAAGGATTCGCACGTGTTGTTTGTCTTGATGTCACTCTAGGAGTCTTCAGTTTTATTTGGAATATATCTTCCCCAAGTTTTGAAGCAGAACTGAATATTTCTTCGAAACATTTATCGGCATCTTCTCGTTTTTTATGAAGAGAATCCAAAATGTTTTTAGTGTGGCTCAAAGCTGACGATAAATTAAGAGATTTTTCTTGAAGGAACTTAGATAATGGAAGAGTTAGGCCGAAAAGGTGGTCACAAACAAGGAGACTAACAAGAAAATCACTTTGTTGAACGGCTGCCAGTAAAGTTGATGCAGTTGACGACATCGCCCACGGCTTCTCAGAAATCTCTCCCAAACTAAAGCAAATACATTTGAATAGTTCAACAAATGTTAAAATACTGTCGTGCCTTTCAATGAACCTAGTCTCGCAGAGGCGAAGTAGTCTTCTTTTCTTACTCTCTGGAGCATGAACAACAATAGAATCTTTTAGAGTCTTATTTGCATTTGGATGGTTTCTGAAAAAGTTAGCTACTTCATTGACAATGCCAAAACAGTTCCGTATCGAAGGAATTGACATGGCTTTCGATAAGGCAAGATTTAAACGGTGGCTTGCACAATGAACATACCTTGCGTTCGGATATCGCTGCCTAATTCTTGACTGAAGGCCACTGATTTCGCCCGACATATTTGAAGCTCCGTCGTAGCCCTGCCCAACACATTTAGACATGTTGAGGCTTAGCTCATCACACCGTTGCAGAATGACGTTGGTCAAGTTTTCAGCAGACTGGTTATAGATTGGAATGAATCCTATAAAATCTTCACGAATTACTGGCACCTGCGAGTCCTTCAGGTAGTCTACATATCGAAGACAGATGGATAGTTGTTCAGTCCCTGAAACATCCATGGTTTCATCTGCGAGTAAACTAAAGCAGCTTGCATTATTAACTTTTTTAACTACTTCCTCTGTAACTATATCCGAACAAATCTGTATAATCTCGTTTTGAATATCTGGGCTCATATACATTGCATTTTTAGGACTGTTAACAATATGTTTTTCCAATTTTTTATCGCCAGAGCTTATCCTAAACCGTAAAAGAGCCCGGAACTTTCCTTCTTTTTTTTCAGGCCGCGTCAAAGATAAAGGTCCTGTATCATCATCCCCTCTTAGTGGTAGTTCTTGTTCAGCACAAAATAAGATAGTTTCTATTATTGGACGAATAGCAGCTCTGTTTTCTTCTTTTTCTTTAGCTCGTTGAGTATCCAGCTGAGTTATGATATCCTGGCATTTTCCTGATGTTACATCGAGAAAATTTGTAGCTATCAGAACACAATGTTTGTGGTATCCGTTATTAGCATGATTACTAAAAGTTTCCCTAGCCTTCTTCCAGTCTCTAAAGCAGCTGGTTACCAATTTACCTGGATTTTCATGGCCCCCTTTTCCTACTCCCTCATGAAAGAATAACCAGCAAGGCTTACAAAAGACGCCATCTTCTTTTTTCGAATAAGCTAGAAAGGAAAATCCTCCAGGGCCTGTTATCCACTTTTCCTGAAAACTCCTTTTTTGGATCTTCCCTTCAGTCCTTGGAAATGAATATGGTTGCTTGGGAAGCAGAACGGATGTGAGAATATTCCTCTTCATGGAATCGCTTAAAATACTTTTTTGCATAGTACCGATGTCAAATTGATCTGCTTGCCACACGGTGTGAATTTCATTATTAGAACTTTGCTCGCCTGGAAAAACAATGGTTACAAATGTAAACACAAAATATTATTTCGGATCAAATAATTTATGTTCGCGAAAAAAATACACACCCGAACTAATATTCGTAACAGTATCTGTATGCTCTACATGAATTTCATCTTTGAAATTGGAACCATGCTGATCTGTAAAATCAATTTTTAGAAATATTGATCAGATTCTTTGTCCTATATTTTAGATCATCTCCATATGCAAATAAAACGTCATTTGAACATTTTCTTCACTTCAGTTGCAAATGATGTAATTTTCCATATGTACCTGTATATGAATTTCATAATACATATAACAATATTTCTACTTACTGTTGCGATCGCAAATATTTCCTGGTTTTTTAAAAAACGACGTGATGCTCGCTTGACTTGCGGAACGTTTCATTGCACTTTTCTTTCCACACAATTTTTTATAAATCAATACGCTTTTTGTGTCTAACGCAATGCACTTAACTGACAAAGTGATAAAAACCGCAACGAAACAAACATAAAAGACGACAATTCGCGGCGCTCACGTTATACAACTTAGAAAAAACACATTGGTTTCTCTAAAAAAGTTATGTCTATAGTGGACAGGACACTTGCGATTCGGATAGAATCGCATTACAAAGATATTTTCGTGCCTGCCCTGCACATGTGCACGTTAGGTGTGTGGTCGACCTGGCCTATCCATGTGGATACGTAACCTACAGAGTGATCCACTTCTGTATTTTTGTCTTAAGCGATAAACAAATAGTCAACGCGAAATACAATATACCTAGGCAGTGGACACATGGATATGCAAGATAAGCATTCTGGGTGACGAAAGCATTGTTAAAACAATTTTATGAAGAAGTGAAGTTTCTCCGATGGAAAATTGTGGAGATGGATTTTGTAGAGTATGTTTAATGGTTTCACAGGTTATAATATTGCGTTTAAAGCAGAATAAGTTTCTTTGGAAAGCACATTCATTCGTATTTGGTTCGGGGGGGGCTTCAGCCCCTTCAGCCCCTCCCCTGGCTACGTGCCTGGGTATGGGCCAAGGAAATCAATATAAAGGCGCTGGAATATGCGATCGGGGATTACAAGATTCCCCATTGGAGGTCTAAGAACTCTATTCGGAGCCTTAGTCTCCTTGCATATGCTGCACGCATTCACGTAATTCTTGACTTCGACGGACATTTTAGGCCAATAGTAGAACGTTTTTAGGCGTTTTAATGTCTTTCCAAAGCCGCCATGAGCGCATAGTGGATTGTCATGCGCGCGTGCTATCAATGATGACGTTAACTCTGAGGGGATCCACAATTTCCAGGAATTCTCCTCCTGCGTTTCATCCCCGGTCGCATACTCCGAGCGCCTATACACGAAGTCGTCAACCACTCTTAAGTCTGGTAGTCGCGATTGATTTTCGATAATGTTTGTTATCAAATTAGTGTAGGATTCGGATTTAAAATGAGGTGAATTCAGGTCCACTTCCAAATCTGCTTCCGCGATTTCTATCGACTCTAAACAATCGGCTGCGTATACAAGCGATAAAGTGTCAGGAACGACATGTTGGGAGCCTTTCCGGTGTTTAATAGAAAATGTAAAACCTTGTAACTTTAGCGCCCACCTAGCCAATCGTCCGTGCAGATCAGGCAGCGACATGAGCCACTTAAGCGATGCGTGGTCGGTAACTATTTCGAACTCGTGTCCTTCGACATAAGCTCGAAACTTTTTCAGTGCGGTCACCGCTGCCAGACATTCCTGCTCGGAGACAGTATAGTTTCTCTGGGCGGAGTTGAGCTTCTTGGACATAAATGCGATGGGTACTTCACTTCCATCGTCCGCTAGTTGGACCAGGACGGCGCCTATACCAGATTGGCAGGCGTCACAATGTATTCCAAAAGGTTTTTGAAAATTGGGACTGTGAAGTACAGGAGCGGTTGTTAGGCTCGTCTTTAGTGCATTAAATGCCTCAAGACCCTTCTCCGTCCAAGAGAAACCACGTCCTCCGCGCAGCATGTCTGTCAGGGGTGCCGACACTGATGCATAATCTTTCACAAATCGGCGATACCAGCCGCATAAACCCAAAAATCGTCGCAACTGCTTCACTGACTTTGGCTGAGGAAATTCTGCAATGCCCTGTGTCTTATCAGGGTCCGTGCTAATCGTTCCATTCCCTACGATGTGGCCTAAATACCGAACTTCCTTCATTAGGAATTTTGACTTCTCTATATTGAGAGTGAGTCCGGCCTTTTTTAAGCTAAGAGCGACTTCCTGAAGGACAGTAATGTGTTCGTCAAAGGTTTCAGTGACTATCAATAGGTCGTCCAGATAGACGAAAACTTGATGGCGTAGGTGACAGGGTATCACTCGATCCATCAACCTCTGCATGGACTGAGGCGCGTTGCACAGTCCGAACGGCATCGTCACGAACTGATACAACGGCCTTCCGGGCACTGTAAAGGCAGTCTTATCCTTAGACCTCTCATCGAGTGGTATCTGCCAAAAGGCATCCTTTAAATCGAGGCTAGTAATATATTTGGCTTTGGGCAGCCGACTTAAGATACCATCTATGAGAGGTAAAGGATAAGCATCCTTTACAGTGACGGCATTCACCTTTCGAGCGTCCAAGCAGAGTCGGACCTTTCCAGGCTTCACAATTAACGTTACGGGAGAAGACCATGCACTTTGCGACTCCTCAATCACACCTAGTGCAAGCATCCGGTCGATTTCCTTATAGAGGAGCTTCTCGATGGCGGGAGAGACCGCGAAGTGTCTCTGCTTAATCGGGGCGCTATCGCCGACATCGATGACGTGTTTACAGAGTGTCGTACGTCCTAAGCCCTCCAAGGAAAAAGACGGAAAGATTGCAATAGTTGCGTCGAGTCTCGCCTGTTGCATAGCGTTAAGTGCATGTTTATTAACGTTGGTCTCGATTTGTTCAATGTGAGGTGACACAGAATGTAGAGGGGTACCAAATAGGTCCGGCGCGAGACGAAATTGGCGTACAAAATCCACTCCCAGATAAAGATTTTGTTTGAGCGACGGCATTATCAAAAATGTCATGGGGAGGGTTTGGCCTCGAAAAGTAATTTTGGTTGACACTCTTCCTACTGCCAAATGGGGAGTTCCATCCGCCGTGGTGAGGCTGAGGTTAAAACGTTCCCAGGGACATTTATTTTCTTCTAAGAATTTCTTAGCGAAGGCACCTGCTAAGCAACTAAGAGTAGCTCCGGTATCTATTAGTCCAGAGACCTTTTCACCAAGAATCATTACTTCTGCATATGGTCGAAGATCCGACTCCTGCCGACCCGCGCAAATGGCAGAACAGTAATTCCGTCGGTTTTGTTTTACCGTCTTCCAGAATAGACGAAGACGCATGGTTGAGCGTTTTGAACGTGGGGGATTATGAGGTCTCGCTCCAAAAATTCGATCACGAGATGTTCGATATTCTCGCCAACGAATATGCCAAGGTTTAAGGCTGTGATGAAGGAACGGGTATGCATTTTCTGGCGAAACAGAAACAATTGCCGAAGCGTTGTCTGGCGGTCTAGTCAAGATAGTAACGGGCGAAGACGTCACGGTGGTAGCAGGGGGTACTGTTGTGGTAACAGTCAGGGATGCCTCGGAGGAAGCATCAACAGGGTTCGAGAATGAATTTAATTCTTGTGCTGGGAGGTCAGGTGTTGGGACTTCCCGTTTTTTTGAACAGTAGTACACTTGGAACACGTAGGTTTATACACCTCGGGTGTGCCACAACCGTAACAGAACACAGTTTTAGGCGCAAAACACTCAGCGAAACATGTGACGGCTGAATTGACTTCCGCGATCTCGTCTACTTCTGGAATGAGTATACCTTCGGGCATTACCTCTTCCGATAATTCAGACACAAATCTTTTATTTACAAACGATTTCGAAGTAGCAGCTCGGGTGCGAACTTCGCCCTCTAAATTTTCGTTACGATATACAAAAGCCCGAAGCTGATCGATGGTTTCTATTGAATGGTGCAGCAAATCTCGCCGAATCTCAAAGCGTAAATTTCGCTTTAAGATTTCAACTAATTCCCACTCGGGAAGATTGCGAGTCAGGCGATCCATTATCTCCATAACACTTTCATGGAAAGCGTTAAACGATTCGGTTGGCCCTTGCTGTCTATTACGAATTAATTCCAGTAGGTCGTAATCTGATAGTCGTTCTTGGAATTGAACTCGCAAGGCTTTGCAGAAAACCTCCCACCTCATCTGACCTACTCCTCGAAGAAACCTCCAGTACCAATTAGCGGCTTTTCCTGTCAACAAAATATGTACATGCCTCGTGACCAATTCCAAATCTCCATTGAACGTGATCGATGCCATAGTTCGTACCTGATACAAGAACTTTTCTACTGGCAGATTATAATCTTCCCCACTAAAGCGGATATTCCAGCCGGCAATAACTTTACTAATCCTATTGTCCGGATAGGTGTTTGCACCTGCACGTCGAAAATCGTGATTACTCGCTTCGGAATAAGGCAAGGAATCTCGTTGGTTAGGTAAGTTGGAATACGGGCGAGCTGGAGCACTAGGGTTGACTAAAAAAGTCTGATGCATGGGCTCGGGAGCCCGAGTTGGTATTCTGGCAGGTAAAGGTTGTGAATTCAAACAAGAATGATTCCTCGGGGGCTGTAGAGGCTGTTCCACAGACCACGGAATTTGCGGTGCTGCTGCTTGCACGTTAGTGTTCATTCGGTTGACGGATTCTGATCGGCTATCCGTTGGTAAAGACGGAAGCTGTGACAGCCTCGACCGGTTACTTATTGACAGGGGAGTCAATTGTTGACTTAATGCTTCCGCCACCATAGCATTGATTTGCGATCTCAAATCCTCGAGAACAGGACTAATTTGTTCTGCTGTAGTAGAGGTAAGCGGGACTGATGTCTTATCACCGCTTGGCTGAGGGGGCTGAGCGGCCACCGAGGTCAGAACCTGTTCTCTAGTCTGTAACCGGGTAACTGGTTTCGATTTCGGAACTGCACCCCGAATGGTACGAGCACTAGCTCCTGCTGCATCATCCACATCTTTGTTAAGGTTCAGATGATACAAGTTACTCGGATTGATAGTATGCTGACAGAGCGGACATGTCGGCTTATCCGCGAGCCAATTATCTAAACATTGGCTATGAAAAGCGTGAGCGCACTGAGTTAGTACTGCTGAGTCTGTTTTCTCAAAGTCGACGCTACATAACGAGCAACGCGTCAGATCGTCACCCGCTACATCAGCCAAATCTTCATTGCTACGTTGGATCACCATGTTACCTTGGTTCATCGACATTTTTATAAGTATATAATAACGAGCTTAATACTACCTAGTTATTCAATAAATTTATATAGTTTGAAACGAAAAGAAAATTTCTAATGGGGCCTTTCCTTACATGAAAACCTCCTTCTCTTTTTGACCTCGAACCACTGACGCTAATCAGCGGTTTCATTTAATAGTTTTGCATTCGGGGACAAAAAAAAATAAAAAGTACTTTCGGTACATTCATTAACTAATGAATGCTACCATGAAAGACAAAAAAAATGTTAATAAAAGATTTAAGAATAGTTCATACCAAGCTAATGAACCGGAACTTATTCTTTCAAGTATCATGGGCTAAGAACTGTCACGCTATCTGACTAGTTTTTGCAATTCCACAATCATCTCTGAACATAAACTTGTTCCAAATATAAAAACTGGCATATTGAGGTGGAGTAAACTCCTTTAGAAAAAGGTCACATCCTTCTCACATAAAGGCATGGGCGGACTCTTCAGCAACTAAAGGACTGGTAATTGCAGCTACTGCTAAATCCAATAATTCGCTTAAGTCGGAGAAGGACTCCATGCATGGAAAGAAAATCCATGGGACGGACAAAGAAAGAAATAACCTGTGACGTCCGGTAATTTAACACAAAGAGTTGCTAATAATTCACACTACCTGAAAATAATGTGCAGAAGGCACTCCAGATCAAATAGGGTAGAAACAAGGAAAATATGCGGTAGTGTGTGTGCAATGAGACCATCATAGTGTCAAACCTCAAAAAAAATTTGAAGTCTGGTATTTTTACCAGTAGATCTCACTGCGCCGAGCACCAAACATTATCCTGCAGCTAAGACAGGACAAAGTTGGGCCCCACGTTGGGCGCCATTTTGTAATGAATTCCGAGTTAACAATTGTAGCCGTTGTTCCGTGACCCGACGTCCGATTCCGGGCATCTGTCACCACAGCATGGTGTTCTGTTGATGAGAACTTGGAGCAGCGGCACGTGCTGGTGGGCAACTCGAGTTCGGGAGATGTGGGGGAGGTCCTTTCTCCATGTTCTCATGTATTCGGATTTCAAAAACCAAAAAAAATCACGTGCCTGCAACGAAAACATACTTTACGCGGATCTGACCCGAATGCAAATTCCTAGACACCAAGGGTGTCAGCCAACGCCGATGTTAAAGAGAAGGTAGCAAGAAGGAAAGGCCCATGGTTCTTTTAGTACTTCATACTTGTTATATTTTTCTTTTCAGGGAAACGACTTAACGAATACGTGCTTTGCATATAGAAGCTAATTCAAAAGTATTACAATAAATTTGATATTCAAACAAAATATTACAAAAAAATTGCCACGGACTAGTAGCGCCACTGAAAGATGGGACACCCTTACAGGTCTGGTACCATACAAACCCCAACAACATAGACTCTAAGAGATATGTAATGAGAATTACCTTTCATTTTTTTTCTGTTTTTTTCTTGAAGGAATATCCTGTGGCGGCCGCTACGGGATTCCACGATCTGCAAGGCAATAGTAAGTTAAAATAAACAGGGTTCCTGGCTTTCAGGTACTCTTACCACTACGCACATACTGAGCAAATTACTTAAATTTAGTCTTAAAAACGAGACCGAAGACTTTCTCCGCAAACGACGCGGCCAGCGACTCGTTGTTCCGCCGCACAATAGGATCGTGGCCTCTTTGGAGGTTCGAGCCACCTCTTGAAAACGCGATCGGAGAATTTCTCCGCAAACGACGCGGCCAGGGGCTCGTTGTTCCGCCACGCAATAGGATCGTGGCCTCGTTGGAGGTTAGAGCCACCTCTTTAAAACGCGTTCGGAGAATTTCTCCGCAAACGACGCGGCCAGGGGCTCGTTGTTCCGCCACGCAATAGGATCGTGGCCTCGTTGGAGGTTAGAGCCACCTCTTTAAAACGCGATTGGAGAATTTCCCCGCAAACGACGCGGCCAGGGGCTCGTTGTTCCGCCACACAATAGGGTCGTGGCCTCGTTGGAGGTTAGAGCCACCTCTTTAAAACGTCGTCCAGCGGAGCCCTAAAACGAGTAGGCCCGATTTTAGGGTTAGCACTCTTTTGATTATTTTTTTCCTTTTCGTTACGTGGCACCTTTGGGCAGGGTTTCCCCTCCTACTTACCCGTAGACTTTGAGTCGCTCTTTGTTTTTCGGCTGCCTTCGATTCTTTTGTTTTCCTCTGCACTAATTTCCCAACCGCATACTTCGGGGGCTCGCACTGGACTAAATTCCATGCCTCCGGTCCGTTTCCACTTCGTCCCTGTGCTCAGTTTCCATATTACCAATTAGCGTCAAAAGAAGGTGCCGAATTGAACGCATTTTCGACGATTAGTATTAGGTACTGACAATTAGATGGCGGGGCCATGCCAACAGCTGATGATCAAAGCAGCTGACCTGACAGTTGTGGTGAATATGAGTTCAAATTCAACTTGCCATGTAATAAGTAATTTCATTGCATTTTTAGCCAACCGTTGGCCGTTTGGATCAATCGTTTTCACTTGCGGATGACTGAAAAATAGAAGAATGTCACCGGAAGTGAGAATGACAAGTTGATCCCACGGCATTGTCATCATTTCTACATTATTTCCACGTTCAAATATTACAGGGCAGGTTATTGTAACGAAGGTAGATGAGGTACAAGAGCCTGAAGATTAACGTCTTAGATCTTTTGCATGGAATTTACCCAATGATTTTCCCTTCAAATCAGATAGCAAGTAGCAGGCGGTTCCTATCTTTTTCGTAACCTGGGCTGGAAGAAACTTTCGATCTAATTTTACATTGTAGTGTTTCGTGAAGTCGCTTTGCGCAAAATTTCGTCGAAACACAATGTCCCCTGGTTTATATTCTACTGGCTGGGATCGCAAATTATAGGTCCGTTGGTTAGTGTTGTAGGACTCTTGAATTTTCTGTTGTATGTTAGAGCGTATTAGAGCCAGTTTAATGTCGGGTGTTACATGAGCCGTAGGTTCGTCCAGCATCTTTAGATTGCGGAGCAGAGTATAAGTGGTACCGTGCTGAATCATGTTTTGTCCAAAAACTGAGAAATAGGGAGAAACCCCAGTGGAAGAATGGTAACCAGACCGAAGGGCACTTCCAATTGCGGAAAGCTTTGCATCCCAATCCAATTGGTTCGGTTCGACATACGAGCGTATGGCCGCTACTATAGAACGGTTCACTCGCTCCGAGGCATTTGCCTGAGGCGAGTATAGGGCTGTAAATTGGTGTTTAATCCCATATTGTGACAAGAGGTCCTTGAAAAGTGTCGACTTAAACTGAACGCCGTTATCTGACAGTATGCTTTCAGGGACGCCGAAGATATGGAACACATTCTTCTCTAAGAAAGCCACCAATAATTTAGCGTTAAGTTTTCGCACGGGCTCAATAAAAACGAATTTGGACAACTGATCCAAGATGACGATAGCTCCAATGTTTCCGCCACGGGAGCGAGGGTATGGGCCAAGGAAATCAATATAAAGGCGCTGGAATATGCGATCGGGGATTACAAGATTCCCCATTGGAGGTCTAAGAACTCTATTCGGAGCCTTAGTCTCCTTGCATATGCTGCACGCATTCACGTAATTCTTGACTTCGACGGACATTTTAGGCCAATAGTAGAACGTTTTTAGGCGTTTTAATGTCTTTCCAAAGCCGCCATGAGCGCATAGTGGATTGTCATGCGCGCGTGCTATCAATGATGACGTTAACTCTGAGGGGATCCACAATTTCCAGGAATTCTCCTCCTGCGTTTCATCCCCGGTCGCATACTCCGAGCGCCTATACACGAAGTCGTCAACCACTCTTAAGTCTGGTAGTCGCGATTGATTTTCGATAATGTTTGTTATCAAATTAGTGTAGGATTCGGATTTAAAATGAGGTGAATTCAGGTCCACTTCCAAATCTGCTTCCGCGATTTCTATCGACTCTAAACAATCGGCTGCGTATACAAGCGATAAAGTGTCAGGAACGACATGTTGGGAGCCTTTCCGGTGTTTAATAGAAAATGTAAAACCTTGTAACTTTAGCGCCCACCTAGCCAATCGTCCGTGCAGATCAGGCAGCGACATGAGCCACTTAAGCGATGCGTGGTCGGTAACTATTTCGAACTCGTGTCCTTCGACATAAGCTCGAAACTTTTTCAGTGCGGTCACCGCTGCCAGACATTCCTGCTCGGAGACAGTATAGTTTCTCTGGGCGGAGTTGAGCTTCTTGGACATAAATGCGATGGGTACTTCACTTCCATCGTCCGCTAGTTGGACCAGGACGGCGCCTATACCAGATTGGCAGGCGTCACAATGTATTCCAAAAGGTTTTTGAAAATTGGGACTGTGAAGTACAGGAGCGGTTGTTAGGCTCGTCTTTAGTGCATTAAATGCCTCAAGACCCTTCTCCGTCCAAGAGAAACCACGTCCTCCGCGCAGCATGTCTGTCAGGGGTGCCGACACTGATGCATAATCTTTCACAAATCGGCGATACCAGCCGCATAAACCCAAAAATCGTCGCAACTGCTTCACTGACTTTGGCTGAGGAAATTCTGCAATGCCCTGTGTCTTATCAGGGTCCGTGCTAATCGTTCCATTCCCTACGATGTGGCCTAAATACCGAACTTCCTTCATTAGGAATTTTGACTTCTCTATATTGAGAGTGAGTCCGGCCTTTTTTAAGCTAAGAGCGACTTCCTGAAGGACAGTAATGTGTTCGTCAAAGGTTTCAGTGACTATCAATAGGTCGTCCAGATAGACGAAAACTTGATGGCGTAGGTGACAGGGTATCACTCGATCCATCAACCTCTGCATGGACTGAGGCGCGTTGCACAGTCCGAACGGCATCGTCACGAACTGATACAACGGCCTTCCGGGCACTGTAAAGGCAGTCTTATCCTTAGACCTCTCATCGAGTGGTATCTGCCAAAAGGCATCCTTTAAATCGAGGCTAGTAATATATTTGGCTTTGGGCAGCCGACTTAAGATACCATCTATGAGAGGTAAAGGATAAGCATCCTTTACAGTGACGGCATTCACCTTTCGAGCGTCCAAGCAGAGTCGGACCTTTCCAGGCTTCACAATTAACGTTACGGGAGAAGACCATGCACTTTGCGACTCCTCAATCACACCTAGTGCAAGCATCCGGTCGATTTCCTTATAGAGGAGCTTCTCGATGGCGGGAGAGACCGCGAAGTGTCTCTGCTTAATCGGGGCGCTATCGCCGACATCGATGACGTGTTTACAGAGTGTCGTACGTCCTAAGCCCTCCAAGGAAAAAGACGGAAAGATTGCAATAGTTGCGTCGAGTCTCGCCTGTTGCATAGCGTTAAGTGCATGTTTATTAACGTTGGTCTCGATTTGTTCAATGTGAGGTGACACAGAATGTAGAGGGGTACCAAATAGGTCCGGCGCGAGACGAAATTGGCGTACAAAATCCACTCCCAGATAAAGATTTTGTTTGAGCGACGGCATTATCAAAAATGTCATGGGGAGGGTTTGGCCTCGAAAAGTAATTTTGGTTGACACTCTTCCTACTGCCAAATGGGGAGTTCCATCCGCCGTGGTGAGGCTGAGGTTAAAACGTTCCCAGGGACATTTATTTTCTTCTAAGAATTTCTTAGCGAAGGCACCTGCTAAGCAACTAAGAGTAGCTCCGGTATCTATTAGTCCAGAGACCTTTTCACCAAGAATCATTACTTCTGCATATGGTCGAAGATCCGACTCCTGCCGACCCGCGCAAATGGCAGAACAGTAATTCCGTCGGTTTTGTTTTACCGTCTTCCAGAATAGACGAAGACGCATGGTTGAGCGTTTTGAACGTGGGGGATTATGAGGTCTCGCTCCAAAAATTCGATCACGAGATGTTCGATATTCTCGCCAACGAATATGCCAAGGTTTAAGGCTGTGATGAAGGAACGGGTATGCATTTTCTGGCGAAACAGAAACAATTGCCGAAGCGTTGTCTGGCGGTCTAGTCAAGATAGTAACGGGCGAAGACGTCACGGTGGTAGCAGGGGGTACTGTTGTGGTAACAGTCAGGGATGCCTCGGAGGAAGCATCAACAGGGTTCGAGAATGAATTTAATTCTTGTGCTGGGAGGTCAGGTGTTGGGACTTCCCGTTTTTTTGAACAGTAGTACACTTGGAACACGTAGGTTTATACACCTCGGGTGTGCCACAACCGTAACAGAACACAGTTTTAGGCGCAAAACACTCAGCGAAACGGTGTCCTTTTTTACGGCAATTCCAGCATGTGACGGCTGAATTGACTTCCGCGATCTCGTCTACTTCTGGAATGAGTATACCTTCGGGCATTACCTCTTCCGATAATTCAGACACAAATCTTTTATTTACAAACGATTTCGAAGTAGCAGCTCGGGTGCGAACTTCGCCCTCTAAATTTTCGTTACGATATACAAAAGCCCGAAGCTGATCGATGGTTTCTATTGAATGGTGCAGCAAATCTCGCCGAATCTCAAAGCGTAAATTTCGCTTTAAGATTTCAACTAATTCCCACTCGGGAAGATTGCGAGTCAGGCGATCCATTATCTCCATAACACTTTCATGGAAAGCGTTAAACGATTCGGTTGGCCCTTGCTGTCTATTACGAATTAATTCCAGTAGGTCGTAATCTGATAGTCGTTCTTGGAATTGAACTCGCAAGGCTTTGCAGAAAACCTCCCACCTCATCTGACCTACTCCTCGAAGAAACCTCCAGTACCAATTAGCGGCTTTTCCTGTCAACAAAATATGTACATGCCTCGTGACCAATTCCAAATCTCCATTGAACGTGATCGATGCCATAGTTCGTACCTGATACAAGAACTTTTCTACTGGCAGATTATAATCTTCCCCACTAAAGCGGATATTCCAGCCGGCAATAACTTTACTAATCCTATTGTCCGGATAGGTGTTTGCACCTGCACGTCGAAAATCGTGATTACTCGCTTCGGAATAAGGCAAGGAATCTCGTTGGTTAGGTAAGTTGGAATACGGGCGAGCTGGAGCACTAGGGTTGACTAAAAAAGTCTGATGCATGGGCTCGGGAGCCCGAGTTGGTATTCTGGCAGGTAAAGGTTGTGAATTCAAACAAGAATGATTCCTCGGGGGCTGTAGAGGCTGTTCCACAGACCACGGAATTTGCGGTGCTGCTGCTTGCACGTTAGTGTTCATTCGGTTGACGGATTCTGATCGGCTATCCGTTGGTAAAGACGGAAGCTGTGACAGCCTCGACCGGTTACTTATTGACAGGGGAGTCAATTGTTGACTTAATGCTTCCGCCACCATAGCATTGATTTGCGATCTCAAATCCTCGAGAACAGGACTAATTTGTTCTGCTGTAGTAGAGGTAAGCGGGACTGATGTCTTATCACCGCTTGGCTGAGGGGGCTGAGCGGCCACCGAGGTCAGAACCTGTTCTCTAGTCTGTAACCGGGTAACTGGTTTCGATTTCGGAACTGCACCCCGAATGGTACGAGCACTAGCTCCTGCTGCATCATCCACATCTTTGTTAAGGTTCAGATGATACAAGTTACTCGGATTGATAGTATGCTGACAGAGCGGACATGTCGGCTTATCCGCGAGCCAATTATCTAAACATTGGCTATGAAAAGCGTGAGCGCACTGAGTTAGTACTGCTGAGTCTGTTTTCTCAAAGTCGACGCTACATAACGAGCAACGCGTCAGATCGTCACCCGCTACATCAGCCAAATCTTCATTGCTACGTTGGATCACCATGTTACCTTGGTTCATCGACATTTTTATAAGTATATAATAACGAGCTTAATACTACCTAGTTATTCAATAAATTTATATAGTTTGAAACGAAAAGAAAATTTCTAATGGGGCCTTTCCTTACATGAAAACCTCCTTCTCTTTTTGACCTCGAACCACTGACGCTAATCAGCGGTTTCATTTAATAGTTTTGCATTCGGGGACAAAAAAAAATAAAAAGTACTTTCGGTACATTCATTAACTAATGAATGCTACCATGAAAGACAAAAAAAATGTTAATAAAAGATTTAAGAATAGTTCATACCAAGCTAATGAACCGGAACTTATTCTTTCAAGTATCATGGGCTAAGAACTGTCACGCTATCTGACTAGTTTTTGCAATTCCACAATCATCTCTGAACATAAACTTGTTCCAAATATAAAAACTGGCATATTGAGGTGGAGTAAACTCCTTTAGAAAAAGGTCACATCCTTCTCACATAAAGGCATGGGCGGACTCTTCAGCAACTAAAGGACTGGTAATTGCAGCTACTGCTAAATCCAATAATTCGCTTAAGTCGGAGAAGGACTCCATGCATGGAAAGAAAATCCATGGGACGGACAAAGAAAGAAATAACCTGTGACGTCCGGTAATTTAACACAAAGAGTTGCTAATAATTCACACTACCTGAAAATAATGTGCAGAAGGCACTCCAGATCAAATAGGGTAGAAACAAGGAAAATATGCGGTAGTGTGTGTGCAATGAGACCATCATAGTGTCAAACCTCAAAAAAAATTTGAAGTCTGGTATTTTTACCAGTAGATCTCACTGCGCCGAGCACCAAACATTATCCTGCAGCTAAGACAGGACAAAGTTGGGCCCCACGTTGGGCGCCATTTTGTAATGAATTCCGAGTTAACAATTGTAGCCGTTGTTCCGTGACCCGACGTCCGATTCCGGGCATCTGTCACCACAGCATGGTGTTCTGTTGATGAGAACTTGGAGCAGCGGCACGTGCTGGTGGGCAACTCGAGTTCGGGAGATGTGGGGGAGGTCCTTTCTCCATGTTCTCATGTATTCGGATTTCAAAAACCAAAAAAAATCACGTGCCTGCAACGAAAACATACTTTACGCGGATCTGACCCGAATGCAAATTCCTAGACACCAAGGGTGTCAGCCAACGCCGATGTTAAAGAGAAGGTAGCAAGAAGGAAAGGCCCATGGTTCTTTTAGTACTTCATACTTGTTATATTTTTCTTTTCAGGGAAACGACTTAACGAATACGTGCTTTGCATATAGAAGCTAATTCAAAAGTATTACAATAAATTTGATATTCAAACAAAATATTACAAAAAAATTGCCACGGACTAGTAGCGCCACTGAAAGATGGGACACCCTTACAGGTCTGGTACCATACAAACCCCAACAACATAGACTCTAAGAGATATGTAATGAGAATTACCTTTCATTTTTTTTCTGTTTTTTTCTTGAAGGAATATCCTGTGGCGGCCGCTACGGGATTCCACGATCTGCAAGGCAATAGTAAGTTAAAATAAACAGGGTTCCTGGCTTTCAGGTACTCTTACCACTACGCACATACTGAGCAAATTACTTAAATTTAGTCTTAAAAACGAGACCGAAGACTTTCTCCGCAAACGACGCGGCCAGCGACTCGTTGTTCCGCCGCACAATAGGATCGTGGCCTCTTTGGAGGTTCGAGCCACCTCTTGAAAACGCGATCGGAGAATTTCTCCGCAAACGACGCGGCCAGGGGCTCGTTGTTCCGCCACGCAATAGGATCGTGGCCTCGTTGGAGGTTAGAGCCACCTCTTTAAAACGCGTTCGGAGAATTTCTCCGCAAACGACGCGGCCAGGGGCTCGTTGTTCCGCCACGCAATAGGATCGTGGCCTCGTTGGAGGTTAGAGCCACCTCTTTAAAACGCGATTGGAGAATTTCCCCGCAAACGACGCGGCCAGGGGCTCGTTGTTCCGCCACACAATAGGGTCGTGGCCTCGTTGGAGGTTAGAGCCACCTCTTTAAAACGTCGTCCAGCGGAGCCCTAAAACGAGTGGGCCCGATTTTAGGGTTAGCACTCTTTTGATTATTTTTTTCCTTTTCGTTACGTGGCACCTTTGGGCAGGGTTTCCCCTCCTACTTACCCGTAGACTTTGAGTCGCTCTTTGTTTTTCGGCTGCCTTCGATTCTTTTGTTTTCCTCTGCACTAATTTCCCAACCGCATACTTCGGGGGCTCGCACTGGACTAAATTCCATGCCTCCGGTCCGTTTCCACTTCGTCCCTGTGCTCAGTTTCCATATTACCAATTAGCGTCAAAAGAAGGTGCCGAATTGAACGCATTTTCGACGATTAGTATTAGGTACTGACAATTAGATGGCGGGGCCATGCCAACAGCTGATGATCAAAGCAGCTGACCTGACAGTTGTGGTGAATATGAGTTCAAATTCAACTTGCCATGTAATAAGTAATTTCATTGCATTTTTAGCCAACCGTTGGCCGTTTGGATCAATCGTTTTCACTTGCGGATGACTGAAAAATAGAAGAATGTCACCGGAAGTGAGAATGACAAGTTGATCCCACGGCATTGTCATCATTTCTACATTATTTCCACGTTCAAATATTACAATTCTTCTATTTTACTAGCCTAATATCTTTTTTTCTCTTTTGATTCTTATTTTCTGGTGTTTAAATATGGCAGTGTTCAATCTTCGCCGTCTTATTCCATTCATTACAAGTTCTGGCAATACCGTCAAGGTGGCTTGACATGTCGCCGTGGCTTGTGCAGACTATGCAGATCAGCTGTTCCACATTTGACATTTCATTGTTTACTATTTCTGCAGCTTGCGTAATTTTACTTGATTACTTCGCCGGCAACTCTCGTTTTGTGTCTTGTGCGGTGGGGTAATTGGCACTTTTTCTAAGCGAATATAACAGAAGTAAATTTTAATAAATTAAGCGTCAACAAAAATGGCGGACGATTGTTCAAATGAAAAGGACTTTTGTATTGAAAAGGCCAAGACTGGGAGGGCGGCATGTCGCAGGTGCAAGCAGAAATGTGAAACGGGTGTTCTACGAATCGCTAAATTGGTGCCCAACCATTTCTCCGACGGGTTTGTATTTCATATTGGGTGGTATGCGTAATAATGAGGATATACTCAAGAGTGAAGTCTATTGAGGACATTCCTGAGTCTGCTATGTTCGGTGAATCGAGTGAAAAAGTTGTATGCATAAAACTACTCTCCGCTCCATAGTGAAAATTGAGTGGAATTCTGTCAACTCAGCTTTACTCCACTCGACTCACTTTATGCATACCACCCTATGTCATTGCGTTTGGTAGCGTAATTTCGAATGTTTCCCTTTCAGGGGCGGTAAATTGAAACAGTGGTACCATGTGGACTGCCTATTTGAAATGTTTAAAACCCAAAAGGCCACCACCAAACGAATCGAATCATTTGACGATATGGAAGGTTGGGATGCACTCGGCGAATCAGAACGTGATTACATACTGGAAAAGTTCGAAGGATCATTGAGCGCGAGCCCAAAAAAAGGAAAAGTACGTAAACGTAAGCTAGCCATTGACTACACCAATCTGGGGCCCTATTCCAGCTTTCGCCTACGCTAAAACTACATTACACCCGTACCCAGATGCAACCGCGTGGGCGTCTGATCCGTCCGCCAACCGTTCCATCCTTACCGCCTAATTTTTTTTTATTTCTCATTTTTACCTTCCCTGTTTGTGTTGTCTTCCCCAGGCCTATGAATTTTTGTTAATACGTAAAGGACAGGGGCAACGAGCGGCGAAAACCCCGCCCACGTCTCCCGAACTGAGCTACATCAAGCATAGGCCGCTGCTTAGCTCGTTGAAGAGCCTTTTTCTTCGCCAGATGGAACAGCCTGACCTTCACGGTCATCATTCTCCGTCCCCACGGGCATCTTCGGATGCCCACCAGACCGTTCTTTACAATGGATTGCCAATTATCTTCCGGGCACCTACACCGAATTTAGGAGCAAGAAATCGAAGCTAAGGAAGAAAAAACAAGTGCCACAAGGAGGGAGGATCAACTTTTACTTATTTGGAATTCTAACTCCACTTGAAGGAATCGATATTATCTCCTATGTCGACGACTGCTCCATTCTGGCAACAGGAAACAACATCACGGAAATGTGCGAACGAATAGATGATTACCTGGAAGAACTTAACTCCTTCTTTACGGTTTACCGTGTCAGCGCCTAAATCCTCGGCAACCCTACCATATTTACCACCTCCGCTGTACGAAGGAAGTGAAGATGCAACTTGGGATCTCAATTAGCAACCAGGCTATACCGATCGTGAACTAGGCCTGTTCGGTACTGAGATTTCAGTACCGGTACTTGATATTTTCAAGTACCGGTACCACAAGCGGTATCCCGGTACTCACAGGTATTCGTTCAGTACCGGTACTAGTACCGGTTTTTTTCAGTACCGGTATTTTAAACCATGAGCCGGTTTTTTTCAGTACCGGTACTGAGTACCTGTTCTTTTCAGTATCGAGTCTTTTCAGTACCGGGATCCCGGTACTCAGTACCGAGTCTTTTCAGTACCTGTTCTTTTCAGTACCGAGTCTTTTCAGTACCGAGTCTTTTCAGTACCTGTTCTTTTCAGTACCGAGTCTTTTCAGTACCGAGTCTTTTCAGTATCTGTTCTTTTCAGTACCGGGATCCCGGGATTCGAGTACCTGTTCTTTTCCATAAAAAAGACTCGTTCATTGCTGGACCAATTCTTCAGGTTTTTGGAAATTGTTATTGGAAATGTACATAGAGTCGTGTCGTGCATTGAAAGATTTTTCAGATACACATCGTAGTATAGTATGTTAGTTAGTACGCACATAGATATACGAGTATGTACACTGTTCATACATATGTAATTGATTTTGAGTTTTGTTAGGATTGAGACTGAGATGAGAGTATTTGTTGTATTGGGAATAGGATATGTAATTGGGTATGATATAAATATGAAATACATATGAACGAATGTGTATTGTATATGTACGTATGTACATAATATAATAATATAATGCGTTGCATTGGTCAATAGCCGGCCATACACACACGCTCTATCATCTGCAAACGTACGCCAATTCGATCGCCCCATTTTTTCCGAATGATTCGCCGCGTTCGCAATCCCCTGCAAAATCGCGTCACCTGGGTCGCCCAATTTTTTTGCGAATGATTCGCGGCGTTTACAATCACCTGGAAAATCGCGTCACCTGGATCGCCCAATTTTTTTGCGAATGATTCACGGCGTTTACAATCCCCTCGAAAATCGCGGCACCTGGGTCGCCGAATGATTCGCCGCGTTTGAACGAGTAGTGAAATTTAAGTAATTTTGTGCGACCAGACGGTTCGTGGCGTTTTCGGTTTGCAGATTATAGAGCAACAACAATTTGTATGGAGACGATGTCTAGTTGGGTGCGTTGTGATTTTGCAGATGATTCGCCGCGACCGAATTTTTATGGGTTATCTATAGTGGCGGTAGTAGTAGCTTGCATAATAAAATATGAGAAGGATGGGTCCACGCAGATATTTTGGTCCTGCTGCAGGTGTGCGTCAGGATAAAAGGATTTGTTTATCGATGAGGAGAGATATATAGGCAAGATGGGTGTTGTATGACTAGGGGTGCTGAGACGAATACGTTAGACTGCCGCTGAAGGCATTTTGAGTCCTTTGGTAACGAAAAAAGACATGCTTTGCAGGGAAAGCCCGATCAGACGAGTATTTCCCCATGAAAACAGGGTGGCCACTCAGGGGTGGGCAAAAAAAAAGTGCTGGATGCAGATATGCTAGCACGAAACGGCTGCAGGTACATGTACAAAGAGTGAAACGGGCAACCTAAGGCTACATGCGGGGGCTCGCAACGCCCTATTTCCCCATGAAAACAGGGTGGTCACTCAGAAGTGGGCAACTCACACAAGCGACTGCTAATTCACAACCCGCAGTATCGCACAAGTGTGCATGGATAATTTCGGTTTGGAACGAGCTGGGCTAGCTTCCCTCCTAGGGCGTTGCGAACCCCCGCATGTAGCCCTAGGTTGCCCGTTTCACTCTTTGTACATGTACCTGCAGCCGTTTCGTGCTAGCATATCTGCATCCAGCACTTTTTTTTTGCCCACCCCTGAATGGCCACCCTGTTTTCATGGGGAAATACTCGTCTGATCGGGCTTTCCCTGCAAAGCATGTCTTTTTTCGTTACCAAAGGACTCAAAATGCCTTCAGCGGCAGTCTAACGTATTCGTCTCAGCACCCCTAGTCATACAACACCCATCTTGCCTATATATCTCTCCTCATCGATAAACAAATCCTTTTATCCTGACGCACACCTGCAGCAGGACCAAAATATCTGCGTGGACCCATCCTTCTCATATTTTATTATGCAAGCTACTACTACCGCCACTATAGATAACCCATAAAAATTCGGTCGCGGCGAATCATCTGCAAAATCACAACGCACCCAACTAGACATCGTCTCCATACAAATTGTTGTTGCTCTATAATCTGCAAACCGAAAACGCCACGAACCGTCTGGTCGCACAAAATTACTTAAATTTCACTACTCGTTCAAACGCGGCGAATCATTCGGCGACCCAGGTGCCGCGATTTTCGAGGGGATTGTAAACGCCGTGAATCATTCGCAAAAAAATTGGGCGATCCAGGTGACGCGATTTTCCAGGTGATTGTAAACGCCGCGAATCATTCGCAAAAAAATTGGGTGACCCAGGTGACGCGATTTTGCAGGGGATTGCGAACGCGGCGAATCATTCGGAAAAAAATGGGGCGATCGAATTGGCGTACGTTTGCAGATGATAGAGCGTGTGTGTATGGCCGGCTATTAACCAATGCAACGCATTATATTATTATATTATGTACATACGTACATATACATATTCGTTCATATGTATTTCATATTTATATCATACCCAATTACATATCCTATTCCCAATACAATAAATACTCTCATCTCAGTCTCAATCCTAACAAAACTCAAAATCAATTATGTATGAACAATGTAACATACTCGTACATATATCTATGTGCGTACTAACTAACATACTATACTACGATGTGTATCTGAAAAATCTTTCAATGCACGACACGACTCTATGAACATTTCTAATAACAATTTCCATAAACCTGAAGAATTGGTCCAGCAATGAACGAGTCTTTTTTATGGAAAAGAACAGGTACTCGAATCCCGGGATCCCGGTACTGAAAAGAACAGGTATTGAAAAGACTCGGTACTGAAAAAAACAGGTAGTGAAAAGACTCGGTACTGAAAAGAACAGGTACTGAAAAGACTCGGTACTGAAAAGAACAGGTACTGAGTACCGGGATCCCGGTACTGAAAAGACTCGGTACTCAAAAGACTCGGTACTGAAAAGACTCGGTACTACTGAAAAGACTCGGTACTGAAAAGACTCGTTGCTGAAAAGACTCGGTAGTGAAAAGACTCGGTGCTGAAAAGACTCGGTACTGAGTATCGGGATCCCGAATAAAACCGGCTCATGGTTGAAAAGACTCGGTACTGAAAAGACTCGGTACTCAAAAGACTCGGTACTGAAAAGACTCGGTACTCAAAAGACTCGGTAGATCCCGGGATCCCGAATAAAACCGGCGCATGGTTGAAAAAACCGGTACTCAAATCCCGGGATCCCGGTACTCAATACCGGTACTAAAAAAACCGGGATACCGGTACTCTTAGTTTTTGGTACCGGTTCTGAAAAAAAAACGGTACCAAACAGGGATCCCGGTATTAGGAACAGGCCTATCGTGAACCATCCGTACTGTGACTGGCTGTCTCCTGATATCATCCCAGGACCATCTGCATCAGGAAACAAGGATGATGCCTCTAAGGGACTACAACCAGCTTCTTGCGAAACAATACCTGGTGGGGTGCTACCGGAGGGAACACCCCAACAGCGACCTCATGGACAAGACACCGCCATCAAGACATGTCAGGCTTGATTTGAGGGATCTTCAAAGAGACGTCCAGAGGTTCAAAAGGGTTCTTTTTTAAAACAACGCATACAGATCAGCCATCGCAGCAATACATCATGAAGAGGTACAAACATCAATTGCAGGACTAGGTCCAAATAGAGTTCTCTCGACACAACCACTAGCCATTTCTCACGATGAGAGAATACTTCCGAGAGCAGCGAGAACGACACTTGCCCAACTTCGGTCGGGCTGCTGCTCGCGTCTTATCATCATCATTATAGTGGCGCGACAGCCCGACATCGGGCCTTGGCCGTCTGGATCATTGTCCTCCAATTATCTCGGTCACGTGACCGCGTCCTCCAATTTTGGAAACCTAGTAGCTGCGCGGCGTCCACACCTACTGAGCTCTCCCAACGAGATCTCGGTCGTCTAGGCAGTCTCGCTCCGTCGACTCGTTCTGCATTCACTACTCTCTTAGGCATGCGATCATCGTCCATTCTTTGTACATGCCCTGCTCATTGAAGTCGTTGTAGTTTGACGATTTTCGAGACTTGCAGCTCATCGTACAGTTCATACAACTCATGGTTGTACCGGATGCGCCATCCATCTCGATCGCAAATGGCCTCGAAAATTCGCTGTAGAATCTTACGTTCAAATGTGTCTAGCATGTTTTCGGAGGCTTGAGTTAGGGTCCATGCTTCTCAGCCATAGCATAGCACTGGTCGTATAATGGTTTTGTACACGCGAAGCTTCGTGTTTCTGTGCACATGCTTCGATTTCATTATGAGGAGAACCGAGAAAAAAGTCTTATTAGCTAACTGTATCCGTCGCTTGATTTCGTCAGTTTCGTTGGCGTCCCTTGACAAGTTGCAACCCAGGTAAATGAAGTTGTTCACGAACTCGATGTTGAGGTCCCCACATTGATGCTCGGTTGTGGAGGTGTCCTTGTCGTCGATTGCAACATTATTTTAGTTTTACCCTCGTTAATACTTACTACTACTCAATTGCCCTAACCCCTTGTGGGGCATAGCGCGTCAACTGTTCCATCTGGCCCAGTTGACGTTTCGTTGGCATAAATTGGTTTCAGAGAATGCAGTTGCCAGCATGCACCTCCTGCACATCCATGGCCACGAACGTCGTCGTGGACGGGATTCGAACCCGAAACGCCGGTAGTCAAACATGAGACTGATGCCTCAACACACTGCGCTACCGGTCGTTAATACGTAGTCCAACTTCTTTTGCAGCGGTATCGAGCGTATGCAGAAGTTCTTCTGCGTCGGCCAATCTTCGGGACATGATGTTGATGTCGTCGGCGTACGCTGCTAATTGTGTCGACTTGATAAGTAGCGTCTTGCTGTTGTCCATATTCATAGCTCGAATAGCGTATCCCAGTGCTAGGTTGAAGAGCGTCGGTGCCAGTCCATCGCCCTGTTTCAGACCAGTGCGTGTTTCAAAGAAATCAGTAAGTCTATTCTGGATCCTGACTTGTGAGACGGAGTTGGGCATCGTCATCTTTGTCAGTCGCACTAATTTGGCCGGTATACCAAATTGCAGCATGATGTTGTACAGTACTCCGCGATCGATACTGTCGTATGCCTGCTTGAAGTCGACAAAGATTTGGTATACGTTTACGTTGTATTCCCAGCACTTCTGGAGTATCAGTTTGACTGAAGAGCTGATCGGTTGTGGAGCGACCAGGTCTGAAACCGCTTTGATATTCGCCAATTATTCGTTCTGCGTACGGTTTTATTCTATTTTCCAGAATTTTCGTCAAAATTTTATAGGCGGTACAAACTAGTGATATGCCCCAGTAATTCTCACATCGCAGTTTATCTCCCTTTTTGTGAATTGGACAGATGATGCTTCTGCGCCAATCGTCTGGGATCTCCTCGTCCTCCCATACTCGCAGGAGTAATTGACGTATGGCATCAACTAGACTCCTTCCACCGAATTTTAACAGTTCAGCTGGAATCTCGTCAGCGCCCGGCGCTTTATTTCGTTTTAGCAACCGCAACGCGAGATCAACTTCCTCTACTGTCGGGGGTTGTATGGGTGGGCCTAGATCTACAATATTCTCGAGAGCTTCTTGTGTGGGGATGTTAGATGGTAGGTTCAGAAGCTCTTCAAAATAAGAGGCCCATCGTTTGTTAATACCATCGGTGTCGCTGATGATGTTTCCATCCTTGTCCTTACAAAGGCTAGTCCTGGGTTGGTAGCCGTTCTTAATTGTATTTACTACTTTGTACGCTTGTCTGGTGTTCCTATTAGCTAAGTTTTCGTTAATATTCAGCAACGGCTCGTCAAAGTATTTACGTTTCTTACGTCTAATTATTCTGTTCGATATTCGCCGTAGCTCGTCATATTTTTCTCTTCTGGCTCTGGTTCCTCGTTGAATCCATTGTCTGTAGGCCTCGTTTTTCTTGTCAAGTGAATTTTTGCATTCTTCGTCGAACCAGTCATTTCGCGCTCGCCGGGCTTTATATCCCACGACTTACTCTGCGACATCCTTGATGGTACCCCTGAGTTCTTCCCAGAATCCATGGACGCCTGTGTTGCTGATGTTGTGTAGCATAGGTGATAGTTTTTCCTCAAGTGCGGTAGTATACGCCACCGCTGTAGCATCACTCAAAAGCTTATCAACCGCAAAGATTTTGGGAGGGCTGATTCTCGATTGGTGCACTGAGAAAATTCTACATCTGTAGGTCGTCTTCACCAAGTGATGATCTGAGTCGCAGTTTGCTCCTCGATAGGAGCGGACATCCATCACACTAGACGCCCATCTCCTGCAAATGAGAACGTGGTCAATTTGGTTGACGGTATGTGCGTCTGAAGACTTCCAGGTCCGCTTGTGAATGCGTCGATGCGGGAAACACGTAGAGCTTACGACGAGATTCCTGCTGCAGGCGAAGTCGATAAGTCGCTGGCCGTTGTCGTTACATTCTTCATGGAGACTGTGGCCTCCAGTGGTCCAACTTTCGTTTCCGACTTTCGCGTTAAAGTCTCCCAGCAGCAATTTGACATCGTTTGTTGGAAGTGAGTTGAAGAGAGTCTCAAGGCGGTCGTAGAACTCGTCTTTTACTGCGTCTTCTTTAACTTCAGTGGGGGCATGCACATTGATGAGCCAGAGATTGAAGAATCGAGTCTTGATGCGAATCGCACATAGCCGCTCATTTATGGGTTTGAAGTCAATAATATGCGGTTTGAGGTGATTGTTCACTATAAATGCTACTCCAAACTCCTTGCGGCTCGATGGTTTGCCACTTGTAAAAATTGTGTGCGATTTCTTGTCATTAATCTCGCTGCCAAGCCAATTTGTTTCCTGGACTGCAGTAATGCTCAGTTTGTACTTTTCGACCTGTTGAAGGAGGGCCTTTTCGGCCCCCGGTTTGTTCAGGGAGCGTACATTCCAGGATCCGAAAGAATAATCCTTTAGTCGCTTGCGTGGTCGTCGTTGTTGATCCGTCCAATCCGCGTCTTAACTCCTACCTATCTCGCATTGACCGGGATGTCACAAACACATGCCGCGCCTGCAATGGCACACCTCACGATGTGGACCACATTTTCAATTGCCCAGCTGCACCCACACGCCTGACCCCCAGTTCGCTATGGGAGAACCCCGTAGAGGCAGCTATCTTCCTATCTTTTACCACCGAGGAAGACGACGAACAATAACAGCACATGTAACACACTCACACAACGAACTTCTGATCATGGCTACAACAACAACAGGACGGTAGAGTTGAGTATGAGGGCAAAAATCCTCTTCCATAGTCCTCCTCGTGGGCGCCCTTTTAAGCGCGTGCAAAGAAAAAACAGTTTCTTCAGCTTGATTGTTGATTTTATTCGACGACTGGACAATGAAAGAGACTATTTCTCTTGCCTTACGGTCTTTTATAGACTCGGCTAACCACTACAACTGAACAACAATATCATACAAACTGGTTCTTATCAGTAACAATAATAACTATTGATAGGAATGTATCATATGGAGCACGGGTTCGATCCCCAGCATCGATACTATCTTTGTTTTCCTTTTTTTCTTTAATTATAATTAATGCTATTGAAAATATTATTTTATAATAGGCATGCGCCTAACAGCCCCCTGGAACGGCAGTGGTCGCTGACCATTGCTAACAAGCCTCCAGTAAAGGCGCTGCGATGATTTGGTTCATGTAAACATTCCCCCTGTAGTGTGGGACGTAAGAATAATACCACGGCCTTTCCCTTTGACGGCATGTCGTAGAAACCGACAAACAAAGAACGGAATGTGTATGCCAGCAACTTGCACTATCCGAAATTTTCTATATGCTAACGAAACGTCAACTATGCCTCGGTTAAGGACTGACTTAACGGTTACGACTTTTTCAACCCCGTATAGGATCAGCGTTAATGATACTCATCACAGTGACATTGTTGAAAGCCTCCTCGACATCTAGGAAGGCTGCTAGCGTAAATTCCCTTTGTTGTAAGGATTTGTATATCGTCCCGACTATTTGGTGCAGTACAGTTTCCACTGGTCTGCTCGAGAGATATACATGCTGGTTAACATAGAGTCCTCCGATATCTATCGAGTTTTGAATGTGATAGCGGTTTTATTAGAAAAGATATTAGGCTGATTGGTCTGAACTCCTTTATATTATGGTGTTTCAACCTTCAGGGTTTCGGAATGAAGACCACTCGTGTTTTAGGCCATTGTTTCAACAGTCCAGATCAGATATGAACAAAAATTGCATGCGTTACACCAACGAAATTGTTCTTTACAGAGCAGGTTGATAGCGTAATGCGTGTTGAAAAAAACACGCCCAATATGATCAAAATACTCTAATTAAATACAGTTCACGTATAAAAATTATTTCTTCCACAGAACGAATTCGCTACAAGTAGTAGTACACAACCCACGACCAAAATTAATATAAACTGCGATGACAACTTATTCGCGACATTTAGGAAAATTTGCGACAAAATAAGTAGCGTGAGCGGTTACAATCAAAAATCGTCAATTTTGCAGTCGTTCCTTTTGAAGGTAAGTTTCGATGTTTATAGTACAAGATCCCACTGCAAAAATCTGCACCTACAGTCATTTCCACAAGAGCGTATACTTTGTAACTTTTTAATGCACCATTTCTCAAAGAGTGGTGGGGGACTTTTAGTTACCTGCATTTTTCCTCTTTTTCGCATTGTATAAATTTGGTCATTCTAAGTTCAAGTAGGAGAGTGATAAGACGTCAAGTGAAATGAGTACGATTTACAAAAAACGATTCAAAGCTGTGTTTTTAGTAAGTCATCCGAAAGGACCAAAAATGACACCTGCATCGGCCGGAAAGTACCTGAAAGTTTCGACACAGTTTGTGAATAAGTGGATAAAGCGTTTTAAAGATACTGGAAATGTAGACGATCTACCTGGTAGGGGTAAAACCCGAAGCACTTCAAAAACCCAGGATAAGGCCATCATTGATATTTTTAAGAAAAATCCGTCCGTTACTACCTTAGTGCAAGCAAAGGAAATGTTATCGAAGAAGAATATTTACGTGTCCTTGAATACGATTCGGCGAAGATTACAAGAGGAAAACATCAAAACCAGGTATGCCTTGATGAAACCATTACTTACCGAAAACCAGAAGCGAAGACGTGTAGAGTGGGCTAAGGAAAACATCGATCGTGATTGGGACAACGTGATCTTTACGGATGAATCAAGTTTTGCTGTAAATACATTCAGGAGACGATTGTGGGCACAAAAAGGAGAAGCTGTCGTGAACCGAACCGTTAAACACCCTGTGAAGGTCCATGTTTATGGATGCTTTTCTGCACGCGATTTCGGAAAATTAATAACGTTTACCGGAATTCTTACTGCTGAAAGGATGATCATTTTGTACAAGAAAGGATTATTGAAGTCTGCTAGGATGCTATATGGCAACGACAACACCGATTGGTTTCTACAAGAAGATAACGATCCGAAACATAGAAGTACTTGATTGGCCTTCGCAATCGCCGGATGCCAATCCAATTGATGTTTGGGGATTAATGAAGCTTCAAGGAAAGCAAATAAAAGGAGAAGCACATTTAAGGCGAACGCTACAAAAAATTTGGAAGAACTTATCGACAGACTACGCGGAAAAATTGGCCGAAAGTTGTCACCGAAGATGCCAGTCAATAATCAATAGTGACGGCGATTGGACCATGTATCAAATATAATTGCGAAAATGTATTTTGTATTTAAAATACTTTCAATAAAAAATAAAATTTCTTACTTGTAACATTTTGTTTTTATTTTGTGAGGTATACGGTCTTGTGGAAATGACTGTATCTGTTTTTTCGATGAGGTGTATTTCAAATGAAAGATAATTAGGCGCGTTTCTTTTTACTCGTTCATTGTTCTGGAACATTTGCTCGTATTACACTAACAAATTGTGCTGGGTGGAGGTCTGAAGTAGGAATATTTGTTCTGTTAATATATTTCATAAAAGTTAGATGGCGCGGGTGTCCCATTATGCCAATTTCCGCATCAGTAATTATTTACTTGTGTAATTGCAAAGAATAGTGCACACATGCGTCGATTCTACTACCTTATTTATATTTGTCAAAATATTTCTTCATCCAGAATTGTATTGTATTGCTTCGTGACATGAATGCGCTTGCTTTATACATCTTTAGTGGAGTAAGTGGCTACAAAATGTGGTTCAGTTTGGGTTATAAGCCCAGCACTCTTTCCACTTTTCATTTTACAATTCACTCACGCGATTAAGGCGGTGATAGATTAGCGGTTTTACTAGCGAAAGTATTACTCGCCGGTTTTAATCGTTTCCCTCCCTTCGTGATATATTGGCTTCTGTCCTACGAGCGGATCAGGAACAGACTTCTCCAACATATGCTTTCTCCTCTGGTAAAATATGTAGGGTCAACTGTCAATTTTTGGATCTGAATACTTTTCAGATCCGGACGGGAATATTTTCAGATACAAATATTGACAGTTGTCCGTACATATTTTACCGGAAGGGAAAGCATATGAAGGAAAATCTGTTCCTGATCCGCTCGTAGGACCGCGGCCATTGGCAGTATGCCTCGTTGGTATTAATCGACGGTTTTATTCGTTGTTGATACCGAGTTGCCATATTTCCAATTGACTTCAAACAATAGATTGTATGCACGTCATTTTAATCTTTTATTATACCCTAGACTTTATAGTATAAGTATAGGGTATATTGTTTTTGTCACGACGAAAATATGTAACACCTTAAAGGTGGCTTCGTAGGGTATAGCAATGTATATATATCAGGGTAATGTATACGGATATACTCGTATATCAGCGTCACCTCCTGATTCGATTTAGCCATGCCTGTCTGTCTGTCCGTTCGCACGATAACTTTCGATAGAATGAAACTAGAGCCTTGAAATTTAGGTGAAATGATCTGGTTGGTTGGTATTGAAAATGGGCATGATTAGGACAACAGAACGCCTACCTCCCCTATATATGTAAAATAATTAAATGTATCTATAACTCCCGAATAAATAAACATGAAAAGCTCTAGCTTTGGTAGATTGCTCGTGAGGGTAATCTTATACTCTCCTGGAAAAATAAAATCGATCAGTTAAAATTAATTAAAGACCTTTTCCATAGTCCTCCGCGTGGGCGCCCCCTGGTAACGGCAGTGTATCAATTCGCTGACGGCCAATGTCTTAGCGATAAGACAGTTTAAAAAAGGCAGATAGCTGTAGCCTGAATGGCTGACGAACACCTAAGCGTCTCAGGTCTAGTAGGATGGAATGACTTGCGTAGTTGGACCTGCTACATAGTTGTGTGGGCTCCAGCACGTTTATTAAACCATCTGAAGCAGCTATCTCCGAGGCCATCCCCTGAATGGGATTAAGCGACGTGCTGACAACTCGTCCTTGCAAAAACCACTCCATGTCAAGAAACCTGGAACAAAAGCCTCGGATTGGACGGATCAACAACGACGACCACGCAAACGACTAAAGGATTATTCTTTCGGATCCTGGAATGTACGCTCCCTGAACAAACCGGGGGCCAAAAAGGCCCTCCTTCAACAGGTCAAAAGTACAAACTGAGCATAACTGCAGTCCAGGAAACAAATTGGCTTATAGATTAATGACAAAAAATCGCACACAATTTTTACAAGTGGCAAACCATCGGGCCGCAAGGAGTTTGGAGTAGCATTTATAGTGAACAATCACCTCAAACCGCATATTACTGACTTCAAACCCATAAATGAACGGCTGTGTGCGATTCGCATCAAGACTCGATTCTTCAATCTCTGGCTCATCAATGTGCATGCCCCCACTGAAGTTAAAGAAGACGCAGTAAAAGACGAGTTCTACGCCCGCCTTGAAACTCTCTTCGCCTCACTTCCAACAAACGATGTCAAATTGCTGCTGGGAGACTTTAACGCGAAAGTCGAAAATGAAAGTTGGCACAGGGGGACCACTGGAGGCCACAGCCTCCATGAAGAATGTAACGATAACGGCCAGCGACTTATCGACTTCGCCTGCAGCAGGAATCTAGTCGTAAGCTCTACGTGTTTCCCGCATCGACGCATTCACAAGCAGACCTGGAAGTCTCCAGACGCACATACCGTCAACCAAATTGACCACGTCCTCATTTGCAGGAGATGGGCGTCTAGTGTGATGGATGTCCGCTCCTATCGAGGAGCAAACTGCGACTCAGACCATCACTTGGTGAAGACGACCTACAGATGTAGAATTTCCTCAGTGCACCAATCAAGAATCAGCTCTCCCAAAATCTTTGCGGTTGATAAGCTTTTGAGTGATGCTACAGCGGTGGCGTATACTACCGCCCTTGAGGAAAAACTATCACCTATGCTACACAACATCAGCAACACAGGCGTCCATTGGTTCTGGGAAGAACTCAAGGGTACCATCAAGGATGTCGCAGAGAAGGTCGTGGGATATAAAGCCCGGCGAGCGCGAAATGACTGATTCGACGAAGAATGCAAAAATTCACTTGACGCGAAAAACGAGGCCTACAGACAATGGATTCAACGAGGAACCAGAACCAGAAGAGAAAAATATGACGAGCTACGGCGAATATCGAATCGAATAATTAGACGTAAGAAACGTAAATACTTTGACGAGCAGTTGCTGAACATAAACGAAAACTTAGCTAATAGGAACACCAGACAAGCGTACAAACTAGTAAATATTTACAATTAAGAACGGCTACCAACCCAGGACTAGCCTTTGTAAGGACAAGGATGGAAACATCATCAGCGACACCGATGGTATTAACAAACGATGGGCCTCTTATTTTGAAGAGCTTCTATACCGACCATCTAACATCCCCACACAGGAAGCTCTCGACGATATTGTTGATCTAGGCCCACCCATTCAACCCCCGACAGTAGAGGAAGTTGATCTCGCCTTGCGGTTGCTAAAACGAAATAAAGCGCCGGGCGCTGACGAGATTCCAGCTGAACTGCTAAAGTTCGGTGGAACGAGTCTAGTTGATGCCATACATCAATTACTCCTGCGAGTATGGGAGAACGAGGAGATCCCAGACGATTGGCGCAGAAGCATCATCTGCCCAATTCATAAAAAGGGAGATAAACTGCGGTGTGAGGATTATAGGGGCATCTCACTAGTTTGTACGTCCTATAAAATTTTGACGAAAATTTTGGAAAATAGAATAAAACCGTACGCAGAACGAGTCATTGGCGAATATCAAATATCGGTTTCAGACCTGGTCGCTCCACAACCGATCAGCTTTTCTCAGTCAAACTGATACTCCAGAGGTGCTGGGAATACAACGTAAACGTATACCAAATCTTTGTCGACTTCAAGCAGGCATACGACAGTATCGATCGTGGAGTACTGTACAACATCATGCTGCAATTTGGTATACCAGCAAAATTAGTGCGACTGACAAAGATGACGATGACCAACTCCGTCTCACAAGTCAGGATCCAGAATAGACTTACTGATCTATTTGAAACACGCACTGGTTTGAAACAGGGCGATGGACTGGCACCGACGCTCTTCAACCTAGCACTGGAATACGTTATTCGGGCCATGAATATGGACAACAGCAAGACGCTACTCATCAAGTCGACACAATTAGCAGCATACGCCGACGACATCAACATCATGTCCCGAAGATTGGCTGACGCAGAAGAACTTCTGCATACGCTCGATACCGCTGCAAAGGAAGTTGGATTACGTATTAACGAGGGTAAAACTAAAATAATGATGCAATCGGTGACAAGGACACCTGCACAACCGAGCATCAACGTGGGGGACCTCAACATCGAGTTCGTGAACAACTTCATCTACCTGGGTTGCAACCTGTCAAGGGACGCCAACGAAACTGACGAAATCAAGCGACGGATACAGTTAGCTAATAAGACTTTTTTCTCGGTTCTCCCATAATAAAATCGAAACATGTGCACAGAAACACGAAGCTCCGCGTGTACAAAACCATTATACGACCAGTGCTATGCTATGGCTGCGAAGCATGGACCCTAACTCAAGCCTCCGAAAACATGCTAGACACTTTCGAACGTAAGGTTCTACGGCGAATTTTCGGGGCTGTTTGCGATCGAGATGGATGGCGCATCCGATACAACCATGAGTTGTATGAATTGTACGATGAGCTGCATGGCATGTACAAAGAATGGACGATGATCGCATGCCTAAGAGAGTAATGAATGCAGAACGAGTCGACGGAGCGAGACTGCGAGGACGACCGAGATCTCGTTGGGAGAGCTCAGTAGGTGTGGACGCCGCGCAGCTGCTGGGCTCCCAAAATTGGAGGACGCGGTCACGTGGGAGGACAATGATCCAGGCGGCCAAGGCCCGACGTCGGGCTGTCGCGCCACGATGATGATGATAAGGTATATTGTTTTTGTCACGACGAAAATATGTAACACATTAAAGGAGGCTTCGGAGGTATAGTAATGTATATATATCAGGGTAATGTATACGGATATGCTCGTATATCAGCGTCACCTCCTGATTCGATTTAGCCATGCCTGTCTGTCTGTCCGTTCGCACGATAACTTTCGATAGAATGAAACTAGAGCCTTGAAATTTAGGTCAAATGTTGGCAGTAAGATCTGGTTGGTTGGTATATGGTATCACAAAACCAAAGGCACCGTTACAAAATCGCGATTTAGCGTTAACAAATCCACTTTTTTGACACCCGAACGAGGCACTATCAGCTGTTCGAACTGGGAAGCTGTCAACGTGGCTCGCAGACATGTTATACTGTCGGTTTTACTCGCGATGCGAGCCAACATTTCAAGCAGAATTGACGAGCCGCGAGCCAGTGCGGCGGTGTACAAAACCCTGATATTGAAGTGATACATTAGCGAGCTTCACCGTAGAAGAAACAAAACCGCGACATTACTCACTAGTGTATCACCGCCTTTAGGAAACAATTATTTTTGCGAGTTGATCAAAATATCACATTTGTTAATGTTATGTACATTGCGACGGTATACTGCATGCCAAATCGCCACGCTGAGTTGGTTGGCGCTTAACTTATTCATTCCTTACTTATTCTCCAAACTGAACCAAATTTTGAAAATAATCTCCCAAATAGTGGTGAAATGTAAAATATTCATATCTATGACACTATCACAGCAATATTTTTCAATTTTGTTTTTAATATTTTCGATTAATAAAATCTAATTGAAAAATTAATTGTACTAATATTGACCTATTCGACTTAACATTTTTATATTATATAGGGTTCAAACGGAAAGAGATTTGAAGGTGACATATATCTTTGGTTTAAACTTCTTTTACCATCGGCCGTTAAAAGAGTGTACAATTTGCAAAGTAAACAATTGATAAAACTCTTCTCAAGGATTTTCCGCACAGAGTCGAGTGAAATGTTGATCGATTTAGAGAAAGGTATAGTTTTTCTTTTATGTCTTACTTAATAGCATCATAACTTGAAGTTTGTTCTAGACTTCTTCTTTTTCGATATCGTAAATTGCATTCCATTCGTTGCAGGTGATGTCTCAGAGACGATACGAAAATACTTTGGCTTGTCGAGAGCCATTAGCCCGAAAATCGATAACAAGCTCACTGTGTATGATGTGGATGAGTTCCTTGACAAATTGACCAGAATTACTCGAGAAGATGACCAAATTGATTATTTCCAGAAGTTTTGTCAGACATGTAGTGCAGATGATTTGAAGTTGGTATGTATTAAAGTTGTCCGAGTATTAAAGATAATTTTTTGTTGTTGTTGGAAACACCTTTAGAAATATGTGTGTGTACGTAATAGAATAAGAGCAACATACATAAGTACGCCATAAGTAAGACATGCATGTAAGGACTAGGTTGAAAAGGCATGCAGAGAAAATAGGCGTATGTACTTAAATGTTTTTATATAAAGTGAAAATCTCATATTACACTGGTACAAACGAAGGACGTTTAAGGAATTTGTGAACAACTTTGAGATTAGAGTCGATATATGTATATACGTAATCTCAGAAAACAAGTTAAACTGAAAACGGAGACGGAAATAGTTTTTGTTATTGATATCAAACAAAATTTAGCGGCCAAGTTCAATTCAAAGTTCAATTTCGGTTTGAAACCGAAACTGCAAATATGTACTATTTCTTTTTTTCTATGTACAATTTCGGTATTTGCCTAAATTGTGCATATGCAAATTTTCTTCCAATTTTTAGTCGTATGGTTTCAAACCGTAATTGTGCATGCATGGATTATTCTGGGTTTTCGTCTATACACAATTTTGACTTAGAACGAGGTCCGCTTGCTGCGCTTGTTGCGCGCTTATAAAGCCACCAAAACCATCTACATAGTAAGCCCGCAACCAGGCCAAGTAAAAATGTAAGTAGGCCTATATACTTCATCATTCCATTGTTAACTTATTTGTCACTGTTGGTTGAAAAGATTCTTCGAGTTTCCAGCAAAAAAGATTCATCATTCCATGTTCTCTACAAATTTCTATATAGATATCCTAAATAAAAATTCGATTGAGTTCCGAAATGTTATGACTTCGGCTATGCGCTCGGGATACGCGGAATCAAAACATCTTCTCCTTTGTACTTTCCCTTGATAATCGTCGCCTCGATCACGTTGTTCATAAGCTTTTTCACAGACAGTCTCGTTCTATTGTATTGATGTTACGCAACATGATGAAGGCTGAGCCTACTTTCAATTGCAAATTGTGCGGTGGTAATCCGGGCAATTCCAGCGAATTAGAAAAATTCTGTTGACTACTTCATATTGGTCGATAACTGTGTCAACCGATTTGAAGGAAAATAACTGTCCCGGAATGAAATTTTGAATGGTCCCGCTAAGATCATCGATATGTTTGTTTTTATCCGCCAATATGACTCGTTCGCTCAGTCAATTATCGTTTTTGAAGTTCTGCACTATGTTCGGAAAACACGTCGACTGGCTCTTCCTAGGTTTAGGCTTTTGATAAATAAGTCCCTGTTAGGTAACAGGCAGGTTAACAGGACATTGAGAAAACGGGCCTAAGAATAGTATGTTGGTCTCACTAAAACTTTCCGCAAAGATCTGTGAATGTGGTAGCAGTATTCTCCTGGTTTGTTGTTCCTTGTTTTTCAAGTCGTTATCTAATCAATTCCAGTCCCAGGACATAACATGAATGGCCTTTCCTAGGATCCCGACCAATGATTGAGTTGGTATGCAAAAGACTTAGCTATTGTGTTTGTCTTTCGATTCGGAAATATCCCCTTACTTGTCGAACAACAGCATGTACACACCTAAAATGGAGTTCACACTATAGCCGCATTACTTCATCTGCGCCAGATCATTTAATCGGAAATTGTCGAATGTATACAATTTTAAACTCAATACACCCAGATTTAGCGCAGATGAAGTAATTTGGCTATAGTGTGAGTCCCATTTAAGATAAATATATACTTTCAGTTTCAAGTATGCATTCTGATCAATACATATATTAAACTATGCATTCTGGCTGACATGCACCGCAAACTACAGTTCAGTCCCATTCAATTATGCATACTGACCTGCACGCCAAACCCATTGAGATAAAACCAACCGCTTGTTATGCATTTTGCTCGAAGTTATGAGATGAACCTATAAGTGTTTAGTTTTGCTTTGTGTTTTATGGGTCATTAAATTATATGTTTTCCTTGTGTTTTTGCAAACCACCATCAAAACCATCGGAGGGCTAGTTCAAATAAATTGTAAAAATTTTCATCCAAATCGACCCAATAATACTCAGCTCGACCCGCAAATATACCCTTACTTGCTAACCATCAGTATGTACACACCTATAAGATTCGCTCCTTCAACTATGCCTTCTGGCTGGCATGGATAGCGAAACACTTGACATAAACAACACCAACCGTTCATTCATATTCAAATATGCATACTGGATGGCTTGCACTGCAAACCACTTTTTTTTGTCAAGTGTCAACACAATTCATCCAAGCATTCTGTTCGAAGTAATGAAACGAATTGATAAGACTGGTTTTTATGGGTCATTAAGGCTGAAAACACACCGCATAAGACAAAACGTTTGTTTCTGTCTCAAGAAACAACCGACCATTGCTTCTTATCAGGCAACACACACCAAAAGAAACGAAACAAAACAAACCCTTTGTCTCGATGCGTTTTATGACTGGTTGTCGATAATGCATGACTTTGGATATTATCAACACACACCGAATGAAACAAACATGCTTCAGACAAACGTCGTTGTCGATAATTGCACACATTGCAATAGGCGCAACACACACTGCATGAAACGAAACAAAAAGACAAGAAAAGACAGAAAGACATGTTTCGTTGCCACTAGACGGCCAGTTGTCTTTCAGAAACAAAAATTCGTTTCCGCTTAATATACGTAGCTGGTCATTTTATGTAAAATGTCGCAAATTATGGACGTCGACGCCGAAAAGTTGCTGTTTTTAATTGAGGCAAGAAGCCCAATTTATAATTATAGAGAAAAGGAGCATGCAAATAAAATTGCAATTGATAGGCTATGAGTAGTAATAGCAACCGAAATGAATTGTGAAGGTAAGTTTATTGTGTAGTATTTCATTTTATTAAACAAACGTACATGTGAAAAAAAAATTGTAGTAAGGAACTTTCATTTCTCGTTTATAAATCAGATTGTATACTTAAATAAATTCAATTTTGTCTCATCTCAGCACACACCAAGCGAAACAAGACAAAAAAACGTTTTGTTTTGTCTCACTGTATTTCGCTTGGTGTGTGCTGCAATGAAACACGTTTTTTTGTCTTAAAAGACAAAAACGTTTTGTCTGATGCGGTGTGTTTTCACACTAAATGGTGTGTTTTAGTTTGGTGTATATTATCCTTTTTGGATTTTTCGCAAACCATCACAGCTAATTCGAACAAACTGTGAAATTTTCATGTAAATCGGCCCAGTAGTTTAGGCACCATTTCGGTACTCACAAAAAATGGATTCATTTTATATATAGAGATTTAATAAATTTAGCTGCAAAGAAAGAATAATAATATCTGTTTACCAATATATATATTATCGCCCAACGTTTAGGTAATTCGTTTGATTAAACATGATTTGCGAATAAACGCTGGTCCGCGGCATATTCTAGATGCTTTAAATCCACTGGCTTATTCCACCTTTCAATCATCTCGGGATTTGGCGGCAGTCGTGTCGCGATTCGCTTCAACAATCGCACAACATAGTATTAGTTTAACAGAAGGCGGCAATAAATCAAAAGTAAGAATACTAAAAATATAGATAGCTATATATAATATAGGATGTCACGCAACTACCGCACACGAGCGCTGCCACGTAATTCCTCATGTATTTTCCAACAAAAAATAATAGAAATATTTTTTTAAATTCTTAACCCTTTACCTGCTACAGGCGTTTGCATTTTTTTTTAAATTGTCTATCTCACGTTACTAAAAAACACAATATCTCGAAAACTACGCTACATTTAAAATTTATCCCATGAAAATCAGACAAATGGTTTAATTGTTATTTTATTTTGTTGGTGGTGGATTTTCGACTTAATCGATTTTCGTTCTTAGGCCCACAACTGCCATAAATTAAGAAATAAGGTTGAAATGATCTTAGTACGATTTGACCATAAGAAAATGGAGATTTTATTTATGGAACAAAACTTATACGTTATGTACACACAAATTCGAGAAAAATAGAATGCAAGTATAGAAAAAAAATTAAAAAAAATTTGCATTTCATAGCAGTTAATGCAACAATCTGTTCCTTAAATATAAGCAAAAAATATCGGCTGAAATTGCCTGCGTTCAGAAGTTACCGAAGAGCACGAACTGCTCGCGAGCAGTTCCGGAACTTGTCGATTATGCAGTCACACACTTCATACGAAAGTCAAGGAGAAAGAAGAAGAAGAAAAGTGCGAGCGGTGAGCAGAAATATTTCTTGCTCGGTGATCAATTGATCATGATCGATCAGTTGAGCGGAAGTCGCTCAGTATCTTCTGAACCCACACATTGAGTGTTTATTTGACAGCTCTAGCTTGTGGAATCTTCCAGTTATTGCGTTTTAAGAAATTTAAGATCCGCATAGTACTCGATGTTCCAACACTCAGAAAAGCCTGCTTTCCTACACTCAAAAGGCTGGAATTGCTAGAAATTTGGATAAAATGATGTTAACGAGATTTGATCATAATAAAATAGAGAATTAATTTGTTGAACAGAACAAATACATTATGAATGCACAAATTTGAGAAAATGGTAATAGAAAATTTTTCTTTAGAAACAAAAGAAAATTTTGACTTTACAGAGTTACAATTAAACCGTTTGCCTGATTTTCACAGGGATAAATTTTAAATATTAGAGAGTATTAGCTGTAGTTGCGTGACACCCTGTATACTCGTATTTAAGAATCATACATTCTGTTTTACGTAACCTCTAGACACTGAATACGACCTGACCTTATCTTGTAGTTTCTCACAAAAAATGCTGTTTAAATAATTTATCATATCAGGTTGAAGGCGTAAGTGGTGGTGTTCAACTAATGTGTCCTATTAGTCCTATGCTCGCTGAAGCCTGCAAGTCCGTTGAAAAGGCCATCGCCAAGAATCCCGAAGGTGTCTACAGTGAGATAAAATATGATGGCGAACGTGTTCAGATTCATAAGTGTGGTTCCGACTTCAAGTGAGTTGCCCATTTTCAAATACATTTATCTTATATTATTTCTTTAGAATTTAATAATCTCCTTTAGAATTAATATGCATGAGCTACTTTTACAATTTTCATACACATACATAATAATCAAATCAAATTATCATGCTACTATTTTGATATAACGAGTATAATATTTAGAACACTTCATTTTCAAAATTTTTTTTTACGAGTTATGGTTCGATTTAAAACATTTGTCTGGTGAATATTGTTTCATTTAAGATTTTTTACACGGAATCTGAAACCTGTTATGGACCATAAAATCAGTCGTTGTAAGGAGTTCATTCCAAAGGTAATTGCCATATAATTATGTACATAAAAAGCATAAGCAAACGACACGTGTTGCACTTTGAAAGTTTTACATTGTAAGATACATAATAATATAATGTAAGTGAATTTTGACAATTCGGCTGTTTGATCTAATGACGTCTTAGAGCCCAAATATACGTTGCAATCCGTCGTCAGATCGATCTGACGATGGATCACCACAAAATATCTGATGATCTCCGCTGCACACACACTGTACGATTATCGTGCGATGCGATAACGAATGACAATTCGAAAAATAGGTTATGATTCACTCCCCATCCAACCTTTTAATTTTTGTTAACTATTTGGATTTGTGTGGCATATTCGTATGCTGCATAATAGTTGATATTTCCATTGCAGAGCCATTTAAAATCATCAGAATCCTCTAAATTCATGGTTGAGTAATTTGAAAATTTAATATTTACCTGCGATAATCACATACACCATCCAATCGATCGTCAGACCGATGGATTGCAGTAAAATCGCACCAAAAAATCGGCAGATAAAATTTTATTGTCAGATCAGTGAAATCGTCAACGATAGTCACATACACTGTGCGATCGATCTGACGATCACAATATCGTCAGATCGATCTGACGACGGATTGCATCGTATATGGGGGCTATTATACTTTAACTTGTGCCATTGCCATCTTAATAGACAAGCCTCCGCTCAGCTGTTCGTGTACGTCATTAATTCCTTTGCCAAGGCAGTGACTGCATACGACGATGTCCCCGGCACGACATATTCTTACAATTGGAATTGCGCCAGACGGCATTTTAGTCCTCTAAAAACACACTTTCTGGACACTTGAGGCAATTTGGTCGAAACCGCAGCCCCGGGGATCAGTCGCAGAGCATCGTGGAACAGTTCACACTTGACAAAATACATTTTTTGACCGCACGACACACTTTCATCGTGCACGTGTTTGTTTTCTCGGATCACTAGATGAAATTTTACTAACAAATAAACACTGAACGCGGAAAACGAAAACTAAACACGGAACGCACAAATACCGGGGACTCGCCGCCATCAGTCGCCGACCACTGGATTGTGGATACGATGGCGTCATCAAAGGAAATAATTGCGTAATTTAGCCGTCAAAACCAGCTGAGCGGAGGCCTGTATATCTATGGCGTTGCTTGTGCCCCTAAGTTGAGAAAGCTAACATCACGAAAATTGTTCATGTCCCCAAAGAGCTTCGAGCTTTCCGTAACCAACAATGTCGATCTCCAACTCGAACTCGAACCTGGTACAAATGTCCTCTAACACACACACACACTTCACATAGGTGTGAAGAAAACCGGTCCACTTGTACTAGGTTCGTGCTCGAGTTCGACAGTGTATGGTGACACTTACAGGCAAACGTGAATTTTCATTTTCGATTCATATCTAACCTTACATCGAAAATCGACCAAGTGAGGATGTTAGTTAGATACTATCGTCGTTATTTTGAAAATATTGAAATTAGCTTTGGCTTTTTCAGTTGGTTATTATTACTGGTTGTTTTTTTTTTTTACTAAAAACCATTACTTGGAATTTTAGTATTTTTAGCATGAATTTTTTATAGCTTTTTTTGTCTATTCTCCCAATAGGCGTTTCCAACCGGTAAGGATATGATTCTTGATTCAGAAATCATAGTGGTAAATACTAAAACTGGCGAGCTCCTTCCATTCGGAACACTTGGTGTACACAAAAGGGAACAATTCGACTCGGCTGAAGTGTGTTTATTCGTGTTCGATTGCATCTATTACAATGGCGAAGATTTGACAAAGAGGTAAGTAATGCTGTTGCAAACTAGAGTCGTAACATTGACCCAAATACCTGTTTGCAATTTTTTCCATAAATTAGTAGTAGTAATACTACCATTACTGCATCATTTTCATCACAATAAAGTGATTTATTCGCTGCTGATTCGCTTCACTGATAAAAATAATAAAAAATAAATAGAATAAAAATCACTGCACAGTCACGACAGCCGGCCGGCTTGAACAACGCTATGGAAACAAATTTGCTAAACCACAGCGAATAAATCGCTCGGTGTGAGGGAAGCGTGTTTGCCGATATGTTTTTTTTATTGTTGTTTAAAATACCTTGTTTTCGTCACTTCTGGGAAAACATGATTCCAATATGTGCTTTCCTTTCTCTTGCAGACCTCTGAAGGAACGAAAGAAAATTCTCAGGGATAATATGAAGCCTATTAAAAATCACGTTCAAATGTCGGAGTACTATCATTTGAAAACAAAGTCTGAACTGGCTTCGATGACTGCTAATGTGAGTATAGTCCGATTTAATAAAAATTACTGGTGGATAAAATAAAAGAAGGCGAATGGTTCCACACCTTTGCAATAGAGAGTAGTTATGAGGAATGTTGTATGGACTTAAATGGTGGGTAGGTGGACCAACAAGCCTACTTGAAAATATGCCTATCTCGACATCTGCTCTAGCTTCATTAACACCTATGAACAAAGACGAAATTTTGGAAATAATTTCTAATTTTAAATCGCATATAGCTCCGGGGCCTGATGGTATTACTACCGATGATTTGAAAATGATAAAGGACCATATTGCGTATCCGTTTGCGAACATTATAAATCATCACACTTTCCCAGACGAACTTAAACTGTCAACAATAGTATCAGTACATAAGGGCGGTGATCAAAGTGACATGAACAATTATAGACCTATAGCTTTGCTAAACAGTTGCAGCAAGATATTCGAAAAGAGCCGCTTAACCAAATATATTAACGATAACGATATTCTGGGTATGAATCAATATGGGTTTCAAAGCAAGAGTAACACGTCAAGCGCTCTCGTAGATGAAATCAGCTTTATCAACCGACAACTGGATGAAAGAAAATATGTGGTCGCTATTTTTGTGGATCTCAAAAAAGCTTTCGATACCATGGATCACGAAATTTAATTAAACAAATTGCGGACCTATGGTATAACACAAAAGGGAAATAATCTAATATGTAGTTACCTACGAAATCGAAGCTTATCGACGAAAAACTTTGAGAAAACAAGCAAGTCTGAAATAATAAATATAGGAGTACCCCAAGGCTCGATTTTGGGTCCACTGCTTTTTCTGCTCTATGTCAACGGAATCAAAAACTGTGGTCTTATTGCAAAAACTGTTATATTTGCAGACGACACTCTATTATTGTACTCCAGTAACAACGCTAGGCTCCTGCAAGATATGATAAATTATGACCTGGAAAAATACTCAGATTGGTTACTTCATAACAAGTTGGTACTAAATGCATCAAAGACAAACTATATGATTTATCACCAAAGAAATAAAATGCCAATAGATTTAGAACTCCATATCAGAAATGAGGAAATAGCCCGCGTTAATGAAATGAAATATCTAGGAGTTATAATGGATGATAAATTAAAATTGGATCAGCATATAGACTCCCTGGCTAAAAAGATCGCGCCGATTGTGGGCTTAGTGAAACGAGTTAGCTTCCTTCCATTAAAAATTTAAAAACTCCTTTTTAAACGCCTTCATAAATTCTAGAATTATTTATGGCTTGCTTCTCTGGAGTGAGACATCTGAACGAAACTTGGATCGAATAGGCCGAATTATGACCAAAGCAGTAAAAATAATCCACCACATTCCTGTGCGAACACCAACGACAACAGTGTACATGGTTGCTGGTGCACTATCAATAAGGCAACTTGCCCTACTGGAGAGAGGAAAATTCATCTTTAAAACGAAAACTAATGAATTTAAAACGAACATTACCCTACTCACGAGGAACCAAATTCACTCATACCCAATTAGATCTGCAGAAAATTACACTGTTCCTATTCCAAGAACTGATCGGCTTCGAACTGATCCAGTAATGCAATCAATTATCTATTTTAACGAACTACCACAACCAATTAAAACGGCGTCCAATGCTTTAACTTTTAAAACTTTGCTAAAGAAACATCTACTACAACCATCAACATAGCACAACTACTATTTATTGATACGTCTGAGACCATTGATTAAATGAACGAATAACATCAGGATGAATATTGAATACCAACAGTGCCATCCCTTATACCAACAACGAGTTGACTGGGAGGTACTGTAGAAACACGAACGACAGAATTTCGCACTATAAGAAACCTATTATTTGCTTTATGGGAATTTAACTGAATGTATGAGCTAACAAAGCTAATGAAGTCTAACATCGATACGAGTTTTTTTTTCTGGTGAAGTTTTTTTTTATCTCGAATGCTCATGAACGTCGAATTAAATGAAATGAATAAACTATAAATAGTGCACTTAACAAGTGGAAAGGAGATGTGAGGAGGAGAGGAGGAAAAAAAAAAGTGTTGGATAGGTGGAAATAATTCACATTCATTTGACATATGATGCATGATTTTTCATGGGGAAAAAGTGACTCTCTATCTGGGTATTATTTAATCTGTGGTATTAGTCTGCAAAGCGAGTCATCTCCACGATGACTTGAGAATGCAGTAAGTTCGGACCGTCCAGAGGAACGGACGTGCGCGACATCGTTCCTAAAAAAAAAAAACTAAATCTAAAAATAGAAAAATAGAAACGAAGTGCATCCGGGCTAAAGATACATGTGCGCGCCACATTTGTTCGTAAAAAAAAATCGTGTGTGCGGGCGTATTTGTGTTGTGTGCAATAGCGAAGGGCCCCCTAGTGACAGCACAGCAAAGTCCCGGTGAGTCCGTTCCTTGTAGACTTAACATCCTGTCCAACTTCTGAATTTAATGCATTTGCATTAATCGCAACCATAATTGAATACTGGCCGCTTTCAATTCAACGACAACTAGCAAGTAGGCATAACACTACTGTTAGCTGTGATTGGATTATTGCTGCTGCGTTCAGTTATCGAGTGACCAATTCTACCCCCTCCCCCCCCATAACTTTGTACATTCCGTCTAAACATGCAAGAATTTAGATTTGATTTTCGCAACATTCGTGGAATTAGAGCGAATTATACTGCGGTACATGCCCATCTCATGCTACACAACCCAGCAGTTATGGCGTTAAGCGAAACAAAAGTCCTTAGCGATTGCGAAATAAGCCAATTTAACATCCAAGGCTATCGTTTTTTGCCCGTTTTTGCAACCCAAAGGGGGATTGCAATGTACATCCGAAATAATATCGCCTTTTCCACCATCAGTCCCCAGTTCACTTTATCTAATCCAGAATTCACATACACCTGGATTAGGTTCAATTTCAATAAACATACTCTATTCCTGTGTTTTCTGTATCGAAGCCCTGGGATTTCTGATCCTGATACTGAACGTTACTTCGATATACTTTCCACCAATGTCGATGAGCTGTTAGATAAATACCCTGCATCAGAAATCGTCTTGACAGGCGACTTCAATGTACACAATGTACAATGGCTTAAATATTCTTCATCTACAAGCCAAGCAGGAAGACTGGCTGAGCTATTCTGTGAATCATACAACCTACACCAATTAGTAGATTCCCCAACCAGAATACCTGATATAGAAGGTCAAAACGCCAACTTATTGGACCTGTTTATAACCTCACACCCCGACAAATATTCAGTATCTGTTTCATCTCCTTTGGGAAACTCCGATCATAAATTGATATCGACCAAATTCACAACTAGGTCACTAAATGTCAATAATCTATCTTCCAACAAGAGACTATTGTGGCATTATGATAAGGCGGACTGGGTCGCATTTAATCAATTCGTCAGTGAACTGAACTGGTCTGACTGCTTCTCTACGCAGAACGTCGATTATATAAGCGAGTCAATTAGTAACATCATTTGGTATGGAATGCACTGCTTTATCCCACACAGTTCTAAGAATACCAAACCAACCACCAACTCTTGGTTTAACAGAGATTGCAAAGCGGCTATAAAGAGAAAAGAAGCGGCATACCGTGCATACAAACAATGCCCCTCTGTCGAACTGAGAGAAGTTTACAATTCTACGCGTAACATCTGCAAATCAGTCATAAATAAGGCTAAATTCCAGTTTGACAGCAAAATTAGGCAGAAAGTGTTCGTTCAACGGAAAGGTAGCAAAAGTTTCTGGTCACTCGTCAAATCTGTGAAGAATAACTTCACCTCCTCTTCAATTCCACCACTGGTTTATGATGGCAAAATATACAGTGAACCGCAAGACAAGGCCAACCTGTTGGCCGAAACTTTTGTTGCAAACTCTTGCCTACTACCCACTACTCAGAGTCCACCAGCCATACCCTTATGTGATTCACACCAGAGACCTTTGCATTTCCGCACTAGGGAAGTATTTAAAGTACTCTCAAAACTCGATGTATCAAAATTGGCTGGACCTGATGGCATCTCCCCCTTAGTTCTCAGACACTGCGCTTCCTCGCTAGCCAAACCTCTCCGAAAACTCTTTTACCTGTTGTACGCAACAGGAGTGTTCCCATCATCGTGGAAACTAGCTCATGTCCAACCAATCCCCAAGAAAGGAGAAGCATGTGATCCATCTAACTACCGACCAATAGCACTAACTTCGACCCTATCAAAAGTCTTCGAAACCCTGGTTAACAACCAACTAATGAGCTACCTTGACTCGCTGGAATCGCTGTATCCACCAATTTGGCGAAGCTAAAATCATTGCCCTCGACATTTCGAAAGCTTTTGATAGAGTCTGGCATCCGGCTCTTCTAGCTAAGCTCCAGGCTTTTGGTTTGGACCCAAAATTAGTTAAATGGATCGAAAGTTTCCTTCACGACCGTTCGCTTCAGGTCGTCCTTGATGGAGTTAAATCAAATTGCCATACCACCAACGCAGGGGTCCCCCAAGGTACTGTCCTTTCACCAACACTCTTCCTTCTCTTCATCAACGATCTTCTCAGCGTGACTTCCAACTCAATCCATAGCTTTGCAGACGATAGCACCCTTGACTACACTTACTCTTTCAACTCTGTAGCTGACTCTCGCCGAAATTCAACATCTATCAACAGAGATCGCATGTTTGACTCACTAAATGAAGACATTTCAAAAATTATTGCATGGGGGAAAGCGAATCGAGTAGAGTTTAACGCCTCAAAAACTCAATGTTGTCTACTTTCCAATAAGCGATGTGCTCCACCTACCGCCCAACCCATTCTTGTCGATGGGGTCAGCATTCCTGATTCGCCCATACTGAACATACTAGGTATTAACATCTCCAGTAAACTAAATTGGTCCGACCACATTTTTTGCGTTGCAAAAAACGCAATGAAGTGTCTGGGCTTTCTGAATCGCTGTAAAAGATACTTTTCACCATCTGATCTGGCTCAAATTTACAAGGCTCATATAAGACCGAGACTTGAATTTAATTCCCACATATGGGCAGGCGCAGGTAGAACCGCATTATCCGCATTAGACAAAGTTCAACGGAAAGCCTTCAAGCTTATTGGCGAGGAACCCATAACATCTAAAATCGAACCGCTTGAACACCGGCGAAGTGTCGGCTGTCTCTCACTCTTCTATCGCTACTACAACCGCCGTTGCTCTGATGAAATAGCCAACCTCATTCCTGAGCGTACTTTTCCTTTACGTAACACCCGACTAGCCAGTCGTGTGCATCCTCATCTTCTAGAACTCAGCAATAGTCGCACCGCCAAATTCCATGACTCGTTTGTATCTAGGACAACACGAATGTGGAACGATCTACCATCTTTTGTTTTCCCCCGCAACTATGACCTACAAAAATTTAAACGGAATGTACACCGTCACCTTATTCAAACTCAACCCATCTCCCCACTACCTTAATACCTTACCGCCAACGCTGTGCTCTCGCATCAAAGGGTTACCCCCTAAGCTTTGGTATAAACATAAAAAAAAAAGATTATGCTCCCATTCATTCGTACAGCACGGCCGATAAAAATGTGTACTCAAGCTCAAAATATGGATTTTATGACACGACCTCCGTGCCCCCACACTTAAATATTATGAAACATGTTTGGGGTTGACTTACTAGAAAAAATGTCGAGGGAAGAGTGCAATTCGAGGACAAAAACAGCTAATTGACGCCTTTCATGTCGCTTTGGGTAACCTTTCATCACTAATTTACGGCAAATTCTAAGACGTATCTAAGTCAAATAAAAAATTTTACGCACTTTTCAATACAGAAGGAAGTACTCATTATTAAAAAAAAATTCCGTACTAAAAGTGTCCTTTTTCTGGTGTAAAACCAGAATTTTCATTTTTTTTGCAAGTGGCCCAATTTTAAATGTAAAATTTATTAGTGCATCAATACAAAGTTAACGAAATATAATTGTTATTAATCAAAGCTCTCGAATTTTTCTCAGAAAGTATGTAACCTTTCATAACGGATTTGTACTAAGTTTTGCTCTCTGAGTTTAGGTACTGGAGATTTGAATAAAACTAACACCCTTGAAACTCGATGATATTATGATTTAATATTATTATGTAATGGTGTCATTGATGCTCCTTATATCCTTCAAGAAATCTCTTTCAAAATTCTTGCTAGAAGTACTAAAAATTAAGACGTATTCAGTTTACAGACATTTCGATCTAAACAAACTCACCAATTGAGAAACGCATTACCTATTAGTCACGCATAAGCGCATTTTTATATTTTTTTGAGAATAAAAGTGGAGTGTACCATTGCTAAGCAGTCAACAAGACCACTTAGCAATGATCCCCACCCAAACATTTTCAGCCTAAGCCTATTCTATTCGCTTGGTGCTTGAGCTGGTTTCGTCACCCGATAGACTATGCTCTTCAGGAGCTACCTTGAGTCTGTCGGGGAGGTAGCTCGACCAAGCCCAGTGTGTATGCTCCAGCACTAAGCGAATAGGCTTAGGCTGAAAAATTTTGGGTGGGGATCATTGCTAAGTGGTCTTGTTGACTGCTTAGCAGTGGTACACTCCACTTTTATTCTCACCAATTGAGAGACTGAAAGCTACTGGTAATTTAGTGGCTAAACACCTGGATTTGTTTAACATAGATAAAACACAATTCGAAAATTTCATAATTAATTTATTTGATTTATGTTTTTTTTTTCTAATTATAGCGTTTAATTGAATTACCATTTTCAATTTAACGATTAGTTAATTTTTAGTTTAGTTTCCCTAGTATAGTACCTAGGTCGCTTAAACAGCAAATTTTTATGTTTATATTTGAAGGACTGTTGTCCGTTTACGAAAAATAAATAAATAAAGTAAATTAAAACATATCAACGACAGTGCTTCAATATGCTAATACCATCATTCTCTTTTCTTATCTTTCCAGGTACTAAAAGAAGGTCTGGAAGGATTGGTACTTAAGAGTGTCAACAGTTTATACGAACCCGGAAAGAGAGGGTGGTTGAAAGTAAAGAAAGACTATCTGTTTCAAGGACAAATGGCCGATTCAGCGGATTTAGTAGTCCTAGGGGCTTGGTTCGGGACCGGCAAGAAAGGCGGAATGTTGAGCATATTTCTAATGGGATGCTATGATTCACATCGCAAACAGTGGAAGACGGTAACTAAAGTTCATTCCGGTTTAGACGATGCGACGATAGATACATTACAAACTGAATTGAAACCTTTGATGGAACGCTCTAACTCGGACAAGCCCCCAAATTGGTTGTCGTGCAAAAAGCAACTGATACCGGATTTTGTAGCAGTGAACCCAGAAAAAATGCCGGTATGGGAAATAACAGGTGCTGAATTCTCAAAAGCTGAAGCTCATACGGCCAACGGAATATCAATACGATTCCCACGTATAACGAAAATGCGCCATGATAAATCCACATCGGAAGCTACTAATCTTGAGGAACTCGAGCTACTTTTTAGAAATTCAAAGGAGCACATAAATGTGGACATGTTGTTCAAGGATGTTGATGCTAAGGATGCTGTAGATTTCGTCAATATAAAAACTAAACTCTTCGACTTGAATAGGAGCTTTGACGACGATGATGACGATGACAATGAGCAAATGAAAGAGGATGACGATGTAAAAGGACTTGGTAAGAGAAAGGAGTCACCCATGTCAGTCGGGACTAAGGAGCGAAAGCGAAGAAGCAATAATGAACAATGTGATTCTCCGGAAAATAAGAAAAGAAAGATGAAAGTCGAAGATGATGACAATGAATATATGAACAATGTGATGTGTAGTAGCTCAACAGGAAGGAAATTGAAAGCAGAGAGCAGTCAACATATTAGCAACAAAGTTGTGAAGACAGAAAAAACAAAACAAAATGTTGAAGTGGATAGATCAATGAAAGTAGCAATCCAAATAAAAAAAGATCCGGCGTTAATATTTGATGGCGTCAAATTATATATAAAGGCAAGCGTAGGGAAATACTTTAAGGATATTATGAAACATCAATTTTTGGAAGCTGGAGGTGAGATTGTCGAAGATAGTAATAAAGCAACGCATGCTATTCATTCCAAAAAGAAAACCGATGATGACTTTATGACAATAAGGTAAATATTGTAGTATATTTTTATGTAACATTTTTTTACTTTGATCTGGCATTTGTAGTTAATCGATATTTGAAACGCATCTTTGTCAATATAATCACCGCAGAGACTTGATTTAAAAACTGCGCTTAATTTAGAGATCGAATTCACATAACTAAAATTCAGCCATCTTGTAATTGAGAAAGACTTACCGTTCTAGTGATAGACAGGTTAAGAAAAACGGTAGCATCCGTGGGGATGTAGACAAAGTTTGCCGAGTGATCGTGAAGGTCCGGTAGCGACATCATGAAAAATCTCCATCAAAGAGCGACGTGAGCTAGATGTATTTCAATGTCGGAAAATGTAGGCGTAGTTTTTTTTATCCTCTCCTAAACTGTCGTGCCTAGGTAAAAACACACAGACATAGTTAAACTACTACTACTACTAACTTACTTTAACACCTAGTGGGGCAAAGTGCATCAACTACTCCTGGCATAGTTGATGTTTCGTTACCATATAGAATATTTCGGATGTTGCAAGTTGCTGGCATACACATCCTGTTCTTTTTTAGTCACCTACGACATGACGGAAAAGGACGGGGCGTTATTCTTATTTCTCACACCACAGGGGGGGGGGTTCACGAAAGTTGTCGCCCTGGTCACCTTTCAAGTTGAACAGCCATAAAGAAGCACAGATTTTACATTTTTTTCGAGATACAGCAGGAATATATATGTTGTAAATTTCCTTAGGTTAGGTTAGGTTGAAAGGGCTGCTTAAAGATAACGCAAAAAGCACACATAGACCACCACTGGATCCGTTGTGATACCCCTAAGACTCAGCAACCTGAGACCAACTCACTCGTCAAACCAGCCAGAGCACACAATGAATCGATGAAGCCGACCCACACTAACCTCTTTCAGATCATCCAGATCGGTGAAAAAGTAGGAGCCAAGAAGGTCCTTCCTAAAATTTGCAAGGGCGGGACAGGTACATAGAAGGTGAGACATAGTTTCCTCCTCCTCTTCGTCCCCACAGCTCCTGCAGAAGTCATTGTGGGGAAGACGCAGTCTTCTAGCATGCTCCCCAATTAGGCAGTGTCCGGTTAAAACTCCTATGACAGTTCTCAGCTGATTTCTGTTTAACATTAGCAGCCCAGAGGATCGCTTGGGATCCAGTTTGGGCCACATCTGTCTAGCCACATGACAGGTATTACCATTGCTCCATCTGGTGCTAGCCCTATCATATGCCGCATCTTTAATAGCCAGTTTACAAGCAGCTAGAGGCATGCTAGTACTACGCAACAACCCGCTGGTCTCATCAGTCGAGCCCGCTCGAGCTAGTTCGTCGGCCCTACAGTTGCCAGGATAGCCACTATGGCCAGGCACCCAGCACACGGAAATGTTGAAAAGTCTACCCATCTCTAAGAGGGAATTGCGACAATTCAGTACTGTCTTCGACTTGACCAAAGCAGAGCTAAGCGATTTGATCGCCAGTTGGCTATCCGTGTAGATCACAACGTTCCCAGCAGATGTGACGTTTTGCGCCAAACAGGCTAGAGCTTCAGATATTGCTGTAATTTCCGCCTGAAAAACGCTACAAAAGTCCGGGAAACGGAACGATAAATTAAAACCCATCCATTCCGAGTATACGTCAGCCCCCACTCCATCGTCAGTCTTAGAGCCATCAGTAAAAATGCTAATAGTATCTGATTCCTGAATAGCGTCAGCTGACCAGTCAGTCCTGGAGGGGATCAAGCTAGTAAAACCCCTTTCAAACAAGTATTTCGGGGAGGTATAGTCCGTCACTTCGGGAATATCAAAGTTCCTCAATACAGACGAGTGACCAAATTTCCTTATCAACATCCCCGATTATGTAGCGATGGCCTGCACTTTCATGGTGCTATCGTTGTTGGTGACAGCTGTATTGCACAGAATGGTGAATGGTGAAGGCAAGCCTTCCTCCAGCGTTGGTCGTCCTGTCTTTCCTGATAACAGCGTAGTCTCTATGAGCGTTGAGGGACGAATTGGAATTTAGCTTCGTCTCCTGTACGGCTCCAACTTAGACGCGGTGTCTGTCCATGAATGAAGCAAGTTTGGGGATTTTATTTTGCAGCCCATTACAATTTAGTTGGACGAGTGACAGCGTATTCAAAATAGCTATCGGTGGTGCAGGCGCAAGGTTGTTTTGTTGGGGAATCCTATTCGAACTTTTCGTAGAGGTCATTGCAGTTGGTCCTCTGTTTCTGTACTAACTGACAGTAAACGAAGAATTCCGGTGCCCGTGATGGCTTAGTCCGGAGCAGTTCTTCAGGTGGCACCACTTGTCGCAGCAGTTGCATCTCACCAACGTTGCAGTGGCGTGCAGCTCTCTGTTGCATACGCAACAGATCCATGGACCAGGGTTACGTTCAATGCCGGCGCGGAGAAGTAGTATCGACAGGAGTTGCGCCGAAACGTGTTGCTCCCAATAAACATAAAAACGACACGAGCATGTAACAGATAGATACATTTTATTTCTTGCATTCAATGGGTTTGGTAGCTCTTGCCCGTATTAAAGGGATCGCTCCGATGTGAAGAACCGGCTGCCGTAGGAACTTCTGTCGCATCCGCCGGTTCAAGATGACTTAGTAGTTCTTCAGCGGCTGGCAGGTTTCAAGGCATGATGTTAATGTCGTTTACATTCGCTATTTTTTTTACTCTTAATCCATATGTATCCATTATCCATTGTATTCAAAGGACATTGTCCGTTTATATATTTAAATAAATATTTGCGAAAAGGTAATAGATTCCCGCAAAACTCGATCAAACCTTTAAAGTATTAAAATTCCTTTCTGAAAGCCAGGTATACCTACTGTGCTGGTCAAAGTGGAGTTTGGCTTTAAAAACTTCATCACTAGCGATTCGCTAGTCCACTACTTTATCTCGCTAACTCCTAAGATGTTAAATTTGTACCGTTTCGTCCTTATTCGATGCTAAGTTGACTGATTCTGATTCTTGATGATGTAAGTTGCTGTCATACACATCCTGCCCTTTTTTAGTTACCCCATTATTCTTACGCCCCACACCACAGGGGATATGGGATTCCCCATCGAAATTACCAGGGCAGAATGATGTTTGTGTTTATGTAATTTGTGATCGTTACCCTAACCTACATCGGATAGATGCTACATTTAGAACGATGAGAATACTGAAAATGAGTGTCAAAATGTATAAAAGTATCCGTTTAAGTTTGTTTTATAATTTAATAGATGTATTTTTTATTATGCAGAACACGTTACAAACCACAATGTAGACATGTTACGTACTCGTGGATAGAGGAATGCCTAAATAAAAGTGAACTATTGCATTTTGGCAAATATGGAGTTTATTTGAACCATGGATGAGCAGAGGATAATATGAAGTCATTAGATATTGTAATATACTAATAAATATATTGTATTGTATAAATCGTGAATGTTTTTAGAATATTTTTTCAAATAAAACGCATAAAAGTAATTAAAATTTTCATAAATAATTATTTTGATTGGTGTATGCATTTACTATACATTTCAGTATTTAAAATCGTTTGCAGTTGCTAGCATACACCTCCTATCCGTATAGTCGTCTTTTACTGACATTGAAACGCTTTGGGAGTAAAAAAAAATACTGAATCAAACCGATAGCACGTGTATTTGTATGTATATTTTTAAAAGTACGTTATGTATCCCTACAAATCGTATGGCATTTGAAAGTTTGAGATCTTAGCTTTACAATGATACCTTTTTTATCACCATTTAATGAGTGTTTTATGAATGAACGCTACCTGGAGCTAAAAAGTCGGAAAATTGAACATTTATGAATGGGTTATTACAAGGCAAACTAACCCTATAAATGCATCTGCAAAGGGTTTTCAATGGTCAGTTGAATCTGGAAGGTTGATTGAATAAGTTTAACGCAATAAAAGTCACAATTTTGGCATTCATGAGTATCACGCCTCGGCAGGCGGCTCAAGTTGTCGCCCTATTTTCGGAAGGGCGTACTCAGAGAACAGTTGCTCGTCAGCTAGGAATGAGTCAGTCTACTGTGTCAAGAGTGTTTCGGGGGGAAGGTAGCTACAATCAGAGACCCCGACCCGGCCGCTCTAGGTGCACTTCCGATAGAGACGATCGTTTTATTGTGACAAGTATGCTACGAAATCGGCACCTCACGGGAGTTGACGTGCAGCAGAATCTGAGCGACGTTCGCGGAGTAGCTGTAAGCGAGTGGACAGTACGAAGACGACTAAAGGAAGCGAATTTGACTCCAAGACGACCCGCCACAGGCCCAAAATTGACCCCACATCACCGACAAGCGCGACCCACGTTTGTCAGGAATCACTTAAATTGGACCCTCGAGCAATGGCGGTCCGTATTGTTCACCGACGAGACCAGAGTGTGTCTACATGGCAGTGACTGGACGCCTGTATACCCGACAAAATAGTTTATTGAATTATGAGATTTTGCGCCCCTTTTCAACGGCGCCCTGTTCAAATGCTCAGTCTGCGCGTATAGTAGAGCCGGCCCTGCCCACACCACAGGGAGAATGTTTAATTCAATCAAATTAAAGCACCGCCATGAATGACGGCTTGACTTAGTCAATGCCGGTCCAAGAGAAGGATTATGGAAGAGAATTTTTGTCTCACACCCTAGTAAATATAACACCAAATAGGCCCGTTTTCTCAATGTCTGGTTAAACTGCCAGTTAGTTATCCGGGACACTAAATTAAACCTTAGCGTATATAACACTCAAAATATGATAATGTAGTAGAAAAATCATTTAATGCAGCAAACTATCATCTGCTTTTCTTGGCAGAGTTCTGCCGCCTATTCTATTCTATTCTTCGTCAGTGCCGTCTCTCAACATTAATTTGCGGCTGAATTAGTTTCAAATCCTCTTCCATCGAATGAATTTCCAGAACTCTGCTTTTTATGACCAGTTGAATTGTCTTATTTGAATATGCAAACGTAAATAATTCTAGCTGTCAAAATCTCGGCAGCCCGTATCACCTATTTGGAATTATCGTCCGATAAATTTTTAACTGGAGGATGGGTGCCGTTTAGCGATTATTCATAGGATAAACTTTAACCAGACATTGTGGAAACGGCCCAAATATTAAAGATAAATAAACAAATACGTACTCGTCTTTTATTATAATGTTGCTCTGTCAAGCTTATATCAAGATAAAGTCAAATTAGTATTCCACATGTTCTCCAAATTCAAATACTTGTGGCGAAAATTGCGATGGAAGTAAAATACTCGTACAACTGAAATAACGAATATTTCAGCCCAAATTATTTTATCGTTTTCTGGCGTTTGTTTCTATCATCGTCTTTATCACTTACACATTAGGTTAAGCATTTTATTATTTTTAGGGAGGCTTTACCGAAGCCTATTTGGACAGATTTAGCTATCATCGTCGTCGGGTGAAAAATGTACATACGTGCTAAGAATTCAGATTTTCGTCAGTTCAGCAAAAAGTGATAAACTACCCCAAAAGTTTTCAAATCGTAATCGCATTAGCATTTTTTTGGAATATTCTTCTCTTCTACTTGTTGGTGGGAAATTATCAGGTTTGTATTGTAGTATGTACTGTACGGATATATATAACAATATGTTTGATTTGTTTGTATGATACAATAGATAGAGTAATAGGGTATAGTATTTCATAAAAGGCCAGCGAAAGCAGGTATCATATGATTGGTGATGTTGAGGCGTGTGTACCAGATTACTGTTGCAGGCATTTTTAGTCCTTTGGTGTGGAAAAAGGATATTCCTGGCAATGAAATAATATTTAGGTAGGATGGGTATAATATGACTAGGTATGTTGAGGCGAATGCACTAGACTACTGTTGAAGGCATTTTTTGGAAATATTTAGTCCTTGGGTGAGGAAATAGGACATTCTCCGCCATCTTTATTGTCTGCAAGCATTAAATTCCAGTGCAATTATTGAAAGACACCACTCCTAAAATTGGCACGACTTTTTCTTCTCGTCAGTATTTCACATCAAACATCTTCACTACATATCTTAAAGCCGCTTGATAAAAGAATATGCCGCCTCTTTAAACTAAATGCGGTGCAAATATTTTCTACGTATGCACATGTATGTTGTAATGTTCTCAGAGATAAATGAGAAAATTCGTGAAACTTTCTAATAGAGCTTCATGTATCATTTATCAGGCCAAAACTGAAAGAGTCCTGAAATTAAATGCTTTAAATTTATTTCCACATGAAAAGCCACTGATTTCCTTTGAGCGAGGAAGCATCCGCATCCGTGTGGTTTATATGTTCCGTTGAAAAGGATATTTGAGGCAGAAGTATAGTGTACGAATATTATAGACGTGGATTTCGACTATAATGGTCGCAATAAAATTCTCTTCGAGTTTTCACTCGGATGAGTTCCGTGCACTTTTGTTTTCTTTGGGCACCTTTGTCGACTTTAGATATGAAGTACATACACATAATCCTTGGACATTTTGAACTATTTTTCGATCCAAATATTTTTATGCTACTGTTCAAATTTCGAAAATCCATTTGATCCTCACAGTTCTCAGTAAAGCGTTGAATAAATACATAGAGCCTGTTTTGTCGAAGATATCGACGTAGGTTTTATCCAGATTCCAGTATCATTAATTATGCTGGATGAACTCATTCGACAAACCATGTTCCACTCATTCGTAGCCATAAGACATACTCATGTGCCGACGTATCTGCACGCAGTGTAGATACTCGTCATCCGTTTACTGATGATAAAATACTAGATAAGAGGATACGACAACTAAGCTGTAGACTGCTTTCATCCTAAAGCTGGAGCTTTCAATTTCATTCAACGGCAATCAATTGTTTCCGCTTTGATCGCTCACTAAACATTATTTTCAAAAGTTCATTATGTCGATAAATGCGGGACGTGTCGAGGTAAGCTATTTCTTTACGAGGCAAACATTTCAGAGTTTTGTTCTTGTATTTACCATCCACAAGATGATGACTGTTGAGAAACTCACTGCCGCTCATGGGGAAATAGATCTTCGGAGATTGTCGTCGGATATACTACATGGGCTGAAAAGTCACGGGATTTTTCAATAGGTGGCACCACTAGAAAATGAACATGAGTCATTTCGAGAGGCTCATCTATCACTAGTTTATGTATGAAGTTTCATGACATTTCGTCCATTCGTTCACAAGCTACAGTCGTCTGAGTCAGGAATATTGCATCTTGTTCAAACATTGTGTTTTGATGGGAAAAACTTCTGAACAATCATTGCAATGGTTGCCAGGCGGCCAAGGTCTGACGTCGGGCTGTCGCGCCACGTTGATGATGATTGCAATGGTTGCAGAAATGTTATCCCACATCTGCTCCTTTGAGAACAACAGTTTATCGGTGGTTTAGTGAATTTAAAATGGGTGCGGAAATCGTAAATCGAGTACATCGAATCGTTTTGAATGATCGTAAAGTGAAGTTGCGCGAGTTAGCTGAGGCCGTGGGCATTTCAAAGGAACGGGCGGGATACATTTTGAACGATCTTTTGGAGAGGAAAAGCTAGCGGCGCGATCAGTGCCGCGTTTGCTGACCGTCGACCAAAAACAGCAGCGCGTTGATGATTCAACGGCCGGTTTGGCGTTGATGCAGCGTAATCGAGTGGACTTTTTTCGCCGTTTTGTGACGATTGATGAAACATGGGTCCACTACCATACGCCTGAGTCCAATAGGCAGTCTGCAGAATGGCTGAAAAACCACGAAAGCCGACCAATGCGGTCAAAAGACCAACAATTGGCCAGGAAGGTTATGGCCTCCGTTTTTTGGGATGCGCATGGCATAATCTTCATTGATTACCTGCAGAAGGGAAAAACTGTCACAGGAGAGTATTATGCAGCGTTATTGGACAAACTGAACGACGAAATAAAGAAAAAATGGCCTCATATGGCCAAGAAAAAAGTTCTGTACCATCACGATAACCCACCGTCACACACGTCCTTGAAAGCAATGGCCAAATTAGACTAATTACGAAATTCATGTGCGCCATTGCTCCCCAGACTCTGGAACTCATCATAATGGAAACTTGCTCAGTAAATATCGAGTTATTGACGTAATGCTTGACAAAAATTAGCCTAGACGGTCAAGCACCCTCGTCAACCGCTTGAGTCAATCAAACTTTCTATGAATCACCGTCAACGCTTGGCTCAAACCGGTCCCTAGATGGTCAACTACGCTTGATTCAATCGATTTTGATCAAGCGGCTTGATCGTCTAGGAGATCCTTAAGTCCTTAAAATTTATATGCCGTTCAAAAGCTAACACGATGAGCCAACTTTTATCAATTTTTCAGTTTTGTCAGTTCAAAGTACTGTTGTAAAATAATCATTTGAATTTTCATTGAAAAATCGATTCTGAAACTTCATTAAAGTTTGAACAGTTGTGTCTTTGAAGTAACAGTGATCTTTTCAAGTGGAAAAAAGTCCATTCGTATGAAATGTTTCAGAAAGTGCGGTCCAATCTCGGATTAAATTATCGGAGGAGTGGAAAATTTGGATTTTGCTCGATAAGTCAAGTTGTTTGACAGAATTTACAAAAATGCTGTAACTCTGAGATCGTGTCATATGTTAATTTTCCTCAGATGAACACTACTATCTACCATTTAAGTACCATCATGAACGGTACACCCTGTATGTTACAGTTAGTTTCGATTATTTCGAGAAATTCCATTGTACAAATTTAAGTATGAAATCGTACTAGTCACCAAAACTAACAAAATGGCAACGAAAAGCTATCATAAAATATAAATGTCAAATGCCTCTAAATGTCTTTCTTCTTATCAGAAAAACACCGCATCTCCATTTCCTGAATCTTTCCGGTTATACACGATGTAGGAATTGGTGCTTTCGACGCAATGCCTTTAACACTGTCAACTACACATTTGCATAAATTGCCATTAAAAATGGAAATGGAGTTGCTGAGGAGGAAAAACCGCATCGCTTAAAAGTACCTTTCAGTTTCCCGTGGCCTGACAGGTCTTCGTTCCAGCAACTCAAGAATGACGGAAATATCGTTTGAAATGCTACTATTTGACCGTCACCACTAAAATCTTATTTATATGCAAATTAACTTGCAACAAGAGAAGTAGAAATTCAGCAACATGGTGGCAACAGCAGACACCCAGATCACGATAAGTATCCTAATTTGGAAGCATAGACAATTCAATGTGACCCTCCTCCTGACAGAATGGAGCAATAATAAATAATGGAAACAGTGCCCTGAGAATAAAACAATTATACTTTAGTATTCTAATTGAATTTGTGGAAAAATCTCAGAATTATCCAAGGGCTATTGAGAGGGTGTCAAATATCTGTAGGTAAAATTTCGACCAAGATAGCAGGCATTTCCGAAATATGCTTTATGTATTTTCTTTTAGCCTCTTCACAAAGGAATTAACACCAACCCACACAGTTGGAATATGTGTATTAAATTAATAATTGTCTAAATTAATTAAATATTGCTTGGAACATTCCTAGTTGACCGGCGGCACATAGTGGTTCGCGTCTTTGACTCATAGTGGGTTTTTAACTGAGATTATTTCGTTCTCCCCTTGCGTGAACTCTGTGCGCTATGTGGCTTAGCGCGAGTCACAATGCTTCGCCCAGTGAAAGAGGAATACATCAATACATGTTCATATTACGGAAGTTACTTAAATTACACAATCGGGCAAATTTGATTGAACAAGGAGGTCACCGGTAGCGCAGTGTGTTGAGGCATCAGTCTCATGTTTGACTACCGGTGTTTCGGGTTCGAATCCCGTCCACGATGACGTTCGTGGCCATGGATGGGCAGGAGGTGCATGCTGGCAACTGCATTCTCCGAAATCAGTTTATGCCGTGGAAGCGTCAACTGGGCCACATGGAACAGTTGACGCGCGGAACAGGGGTTAGGGCAATTGAGAGAGAGAGAGAGAGAGAGGAGGCCATCGTCCTGAGGAGGAGGAGGAGGTCCTGTCCCAAGCCATGGTTGTGAAAGGAAGAGGGAAGGAAAGCTGTACCCTGAAGGGTTGAGTCACACCTAAGCGTTTCAGGTCAGTAGGGTGTCATGAATTACGTAGTCAGAGCTGCAACATAATTGTGTTAACTATGGCGCGTTATAAACCACCTTAAGAAGCTATCACTGAGGCTATCCCTGGATGCGATTTAGCGATGGGCTGACAATTCATCCTGGTAAAAACTACTCCATGTTAAGAAACCTAGAACAAAAGCCTCGGATTGGACGCATCAACAACGACGACCACGCAAAAGTTTAACGGGTCCTGGAATGTACGCTCCCTGAATAAACCGGGGCCGTGAAGGCCCTCCTTCAACAGATTGAGAATTACAAACTGAGCATCGCTGCAGTCCAGGAAACAAATTGGACTAGCAGCGAGATAAATGACATGGATTCGTACACAATTTTCAAAAGTGGCAAACCATCGGGTAACAAGGAGTTTGGTGGTCGTCCAGTGTATTGGATGCCCGACCTATCGAGGGGCAAACTGCGATTCAGACTATCGCCAGGTGAAGACAACCTATCGGTGTAGAATTCCTTCAGTGCACCAAACGAGAATCAGCCCTCCCAAAATTTTCGCGGTTGACAAATTCTTGATCGATGCTACGATGCAGGCATATACAGTCGCCCTTGAGGATGAACTATCACCTATGCTACACAACATCAGCAACACCGGTGTACACGGGTTCTGGGAAGAACTTAAAGGTACCATCAAGTAAGTCGCAGTGTAGTTCGTGTAATACAAAGTCCGTCGAGGGCGAAATGGCTGGTTTGACGAAAAATGCAGAAAATCGCTCGAAGTGAAGAACGAAGCAATAGCATAGAGACAATAAATCCAACGTATAACTAGAGCCAAAAAGAAAAAGAAAAATATGACAAGCTACGGCGAATATCGGATAGAATAGTTAGACGTAAGAAACGTAAATACTTTGACGAGCAGTTGCTCAATATTAATGGAAACCTTGCTAATAGAAGCACCAAATAAGCATATAAACTGGTAAATACAATTAAGAACAGCTATCAACCCAGGACTAGCCTCTGTAAGATCCATCAGCGACACCGACAGCATTAACAAACAATGCGCCTCTTATTTTGAAGAGCTTCTGAATCTACCATCTAACATCCCCACACAAGAAGCTCTCGACGATATTGCTGATCTAGGCCCACCCATACAACCCCTGACAGTAGAGGAAGTTGATCTCGCGTTGCGGTCACTCAAAACGAAATAAAGCGCCGGGTGCTGACGAGATTCCAGATGAACTACTAAAATTGGGTGGAACGGGTCTAGTTAGCGCTATGAATCAATTACTCCTGCGAATATGAGAGGACGAGGTGATCCCAGATGATTGGCGCAGAAGCACCATCTGCCCAATTCACAAAAAGGGAGATCAACTGCGGTGTGAGAATTACAGGGGCATATCACTAGTCTGTACGTCCTATAAAATTTTGACGAAAATTCTGGAAAATAGAATGAAACCGTACGCAGAATGAATCATTGGCGAATGTCAAAGCGGTTTCACACCTGGTCGCTCCACAACCAATCAGCTCTTTACGGTCAAACTGATACTTCATAAGTGCTGAGAGTACAACGTTGACATGTACCAAATCTTCGTCGACTTCAAGCAAGCAAACGACAGTATCGATCGTGGAGTACTGTACAACATCATGCTGCAATTTAGTATACCGGCAAAATTAGTGCGACTGACAAAGATGACGTTGACCACGGAGCTGGTCAACGTCACAGGTCAGGAAATTTGAAAAACGCACTGGTCTGAAGCAGGGCGATGGACTGGCACCGACGCTTTTTAATATAGCACTGGAATACGTTATTCAGGCTATGCATATGGACAACAACGTGAAGCAACTTATCAAGTCGACACAATTAGGAGCGTACGCCGATGACATCAACATCATGTCCCGAAGATTGGCCAACGCAGAAGAACTTCTGCACACGCTCGACACCGCTGCAAAAGAAGTTGGACTACATATCAACGAGGGTAAAACTAAAATAATGATGCAATCGAGGACAAGGACACCTGCACAATTGATCAATGTGGGGGACTCAAAATGAGTTCTTGAACGACATATATCTGGGTTGCAGCTTGTCAAAGAACGCCAACGAAACTGACGAAATCATGCGACGGATATAACTAGCTAATAAGACTTTTTTCTCGGTTCTCCCCATAATGAAATCGAGGTAAGTGCACAGAAACACGAAGCTCCGCGTGTACAAACCATCATACGACCAGTGCTATCCTATGACTGCGAAACATGGACCCTAACTCAAGCCTCCGGAAACATGCTAGACACATGCGGCGAAATTTCGGGGCTGTTTGCGATCGAGATGGAAGGCGCACCCGGTACGACCAGTAGTTGTATGAGCTGTACGATGAGCTGGAAGTTTCGAAAATCGTCCAATTACAACGACTTCAATAGGCAGGGCATGTACAACGAATGGATAATGATCGCATGCCAAAGAGAGTAATGAATGGACGACGAGTCAACGGAGCGACGCTGCGAAGACGACCGAGAGCTCGTTGGGAGAGCTAGTATTTTACGGATTATTTGATGAATACATCATAAAAACCATGATTCTTCGTGGAAACAAACGATCAATTGCCAAAAAGTGTTTTTCAAGTGAGATTATCTCGAAATCTCTTAAGATACGGAAAAGTGGTTCACACATTATTTATGTATCTTTTCTGCTCTTTAATTCTGTCTCAGAAAGTTTTCTGTTAGGATTAATAGTTACGGAGATAAAAGCATAAAAACTTCAAAAAAAAACTCCTCTTTAACCCCTTCTTCCTCCCGCGCGACGAGTGAACTCGTGCCGAGGACTGTTAGTATGATGTAGTCCTAGTAACAACAAACAGTCATGCCAAGTTGAAAACTTCAATTTTCACTCGTCACCTGGGGTATAAATGCAAATTGCAATAATTTTAAGATAATATTTACATAAATGGTTCAAACTTGCCATCTTTTCAAGTATTTCATCTGACATGAATTTCAATTTAATACTGATTTTGTAGTAAATTTTATTCTACACAACTTTTTGTTTTTACAACTTTTCTTTCAGATGAACAGCAACGAAAATAAAAAGAAAAACAACTTGGAAAAACGTGGAGCAAAGTGATTTTAAAAGTGCGACTTTGAGAAGCATAATCAGAAGATACCAAAAATGATGTTGGTTTTTCTTATAGGGAATTTAGTGGTCTTCAATTTTGCTCTGCACGCTTTTTATGCTACGGCTAATGACTTTCGAGATATACACGAAAAAATTACACCTTCCCGCCCTCCCTTTTCCACACCTGGTAGGCCCGGGACTTTTAGTAAGTTTATCGCCGAAATAGTCTATACAACACCCCATAGTCCATTTTTGCGGTAATGACATTTCTATCTAGACCCCCTTTTGACCTGTTTATTTACTAAACCATACCTACTACTCGTATATACCCGGTAAACCCAATAGTGTCCTCCATAAGCGGAGGAAGAAAGTTATTACTATTGCTCATATATACATTTTATATATAAAGCTTCGGTTAAATTATTCCAAAAAAGTATATCCATAATAGGAGCTTGGTTTGGAGATTGCACTGAAAGGAAAAAAATCCCAATGAAGTTCATTCTCTTTTCGTAGATGCTAGATGTATGCTTCCTTTTCATCCAGACGAGTTGACTTTTAAATTAAAATACATTCAAAGTAGACTCGGTTATGTTCCTCCACATGTGCATATCATAGGGATAATATTCTGTAACTTTTAGCCACTCAACTTGTTATCATATTTCACGGATCAACTGACGACTCATTCATCGTTTCGTTTAGAACGTCTGCTTTAAGGTGCGGAAAATCTACGATTCCCGTCCCGTGTAAACAGCAGTAAACACCGTTGATGAGTCGATGAATCCAACAATAAACACATTGAAAAAGATGATTTCAGCACATAAGCTATTGAATCGTAAACGCACCTCGTGTAAACGCAACGACATCTAATGAACCATCTTCTGGTCGGGTTGTGCTGCTTCCACCAGCAGATCGATGGCAGCATCTCATGAGTAATGATCTGCCGGTGGTACGAAATCAGAGGCTAACGGTCCCATTACACCCGGACCAAGATGCGAGCCTGAGGGCGTCTGCGCCGTCCGCCAACCATTCCATCTTTATCGCCCCGTTTTTTTTAAACTTCCGCATTTTTGCCTCCCATGTTTGTATTGTCTTCCCCAGGCCTATAAATATTTATTAATACGTAAAGGACAGGGGAAACGAGCGGTGGAAACCCCGCCTACGTCTCCCGAACTGAGCTACAGCAAGCATATGCCGCGTCTTAGCTCGTTGAGGGGCCTTTTTTCGCTAGATGGCACCGCCCGACCTTTTCGGTCAGTATGCTACCTTAGGCTCCGTTCCCACGGGCATCATCTGATGCGCACCAAACCATCAAAGGATGGTTTGGCGCTCAACATGGGGCCCGTTTCCATTAAAGAACAGGACTTAAAAGGATCTAATCGAGTTCTTTTTAGTTCTTCCACCGACTTGTATCCCCACAAGCACATTAAGGCTACTTAAGTTCTAAGTAGCCTTAAGGTGCTTGTGGGGCCATCTTTACTTGACATATTTTCCCTTCAAGTATTGTAGCTGTGCTTTCCTTTGTAGCACCCCTATCCTTGCTATAGAGAAATTTAAACTTTTAGTTTCAGTTCAACAAGGCATTCCTGGTGTTGTGTCTGCCTTTTGTGGTTTAGCCGCGTACCTAAGGCCTCCATAAATGTTTTGAATTGCCAGCATTTGGAGCATCTTCGGTGTCCGGACAAAGTGTGGGAGAACCCTAGATACCTTTTTGTTTGTCAAGATTGTCCTTTCACGTTAGTTTAAAGTTTTTGATTGCATGGTATTGCATTTTCGTATTATTCATGTGCTCCGCAGCGTACAGAGTTTATGAGTGAATTACGGCAAGGAATATAGTGTAACGCCTCCGCTGGCCTCAGGATTCTCTGTAACCTGTTGACCATCTGGATAAAGGGAGATGCTATATTTTTTTTAACTTTTCTCTTTACTATTTGTCTCCTCTACAATGGTTGCTGGTTAGCTCAGGAGCCCAGTTCTTTTTAGGGTTTTGTATTTTAGTAAAACAAAACCCTTATGAAATCGGTCATGCGTCCGTCTGTCTGTCTGTCCATGAAATATCTCACGAACCGCTGAAGCTACATGCATGAAATTCGGTGAAAATATGTAGAAGTACTATAATTTTCTGGAGAAAGCGATGCGTCAACTTTAAGGGGGGGGGGGGGTAATAGTACATTTCTATTGTTGCAGTTAGCACACCCCTGCACCCCTTAGACACACCCGGGGTCAAAAATATTGATGGCCAATGATAACCAACACCATAGGCAATAATTTTTCTAAGTTTCATTACAATCATGTTATATTTAATAATAGTACATTCACTTAAAGTTAGGCATTTTTACACTATTCATTCAAAAAATACACCTACCGGCTTCGAAGGTGCAAGTACTACTTGCATGTTGTTTTTCGTAGTGCGAATTACAGTTATTGTTACATTATTATGGTTATACATTTATGAAAGGGTAAAGATTGGTAGGGGGTGATGTGTTGTAATTGGTCAACTATAACGAGCGTTGGGGTGGGGCAAAATTAAAGTCAAATTTTGTTTATCGACTGGTATAGGCAATTTGGGTGTTGTGAGAAAGGTAATGTTGAGTACATTTTATTTTTGGCATTTACTTTAAATTTGAAGAAATGGGAACAGTGAGGGAGGAGAAAATATTAGATCGTAATTTGTCCCCGCTTGCATTTCGAGACCGTTACACTTAGAAAAATGAAAACTTTCAGGAAGGTGGGTTCCGAATAGCATATAAAACGGGAAATAATGGAATTTGTATATCTCCTCAAAATAAGTTAATAATAGTTTATTTCCATAGTTACAGTTACCGCACCCCTGCATCCCTTAAACACGTCCGAGATAAAATGTACTGATGGCCAAGGATAACCAACAGCATAGGCAATAATAAAATATGTTCTAAGTTTCATTACAATCACTTAATATGAATGGGCATGTAAGATACTATATGATATGTCAGACATTTTTATTATGTTTTTATACCCTTCACGGATGTGATAGGGTATATTAACTTTGTCATGAAGTTTGCAACGCACAGAAGGAAGCATCTCCGACCATATAAACTATATACAATATATTTTTGGTCAGTATGATGAGTCGAGTCGATTAAGCTTTGTCCGTCTGAACCCGTCTGTTTCTATGCAAACTAGTCCCTCAGTTTTAAAGCTATCAAGCTGAAATTTTGTAGAGAGCCTTCTTTCTATTGCAGGCAGTATATATGTCGGAACCAACGGAATCGGACTACTAAGTCATATAGCTGCCATAGGAACAACCGGTCCAAAAATTCGTCTTTGTGAGAAAAACTTTTTTATTTCTAAAGATATCTTTTTGAAATTTCACAAAAATCAACAACATCTATAGTTAAATCATATTTATGAATTTGGTTGAAATCGGACCACTATGTCATATAGCTGCCATAGGAACGACCGGTCCAAAAATTCGTCTTTGTGAGAAAAACTTTTTTATTTCTAAAGATATCATTTTTAGATGTCACACTAATCAATAGTATTTTTAGCTAAATCGCGTTCCCGAATTTGGTTGAAATCGGACCACTACGTCATATAGCTGCCATAGGAACGACCGGTCCAAAAATTCGTTTTTGTGAGAAAACCTTTTTTATTTCTAAAGGCATTGTTTTCAAAATTCACAGTAATCAATAGTATCTTTAGTGAAATCATATTTCCGAATTTGGTTGAAGTCGGACTACTCGATCATATAGCTGTCATAGGAACGACTGTCCCAAAAGCAAGTTTTTGTCAGAAAAACTTTTTTTTATTTATGAAGATATCTTTACGAAATTGCATATTATTCAATCGTATTGACTGCTAAGCCACGTCCCTAAATTTGGTTGAAATTGGCCCACTATTTCATATACCTCATATAGGAACAGTGAAGTCGGAACAAGTTTTACTACTAATTTCAAAAAGGCAAATGTACCACAAACACAACGGGCGGCAAGCTAGTCGAAGGCTAGCTTGTTTTTTTATCCATTTAAGTGGTACCAAGAAAAGCAAGGAGCCGGTACTTGCGTACAAATATAAGTGCTTGCTACAAAACCCTCGGATTGCGGGCGTAGCCCTCTATATTCCGGTTTCATTTTTTTTTGAGCACACTCTGTCCTTAGATTCTACTTCTTTGCAGGCCTCAAAGTGGTTCTTTACAGACGTGTGCATTATTTCCGCGTTAGTAAAATTCGCTTCCATACCCGTTTCTGACGTTTCGTCCGCGTAAACCCGACTTATATGGAAGCACCTTAGGAGGCTCTGCAGATATGCCAATAGAATTGATTTTTACGTAAAACCCCTCATTCAATTCCGTTTTAAATTCGTTGTCCGTTAGTGAGAATGTCAAATTACCAAATTATTAAATGATGAAATTTAAAGTATTCTAATGATTTAATTAAATGGCTCTGCAATTGAAATATTAAATATGTAAAATAGTATACGATAATACCCCACAAATCCAAATACAATAGTTAACAAAATTGAATCTAGGTTGTATTGGGAGTGAATCATAACCTATTTTTTGAATTGTCATTCGTTATCGCATCGCACGAAAATCGTACAGTGGAGATCGGCAGATATTTTGTGGCAATCCATCTGCCGCATAGTGTATGGCGGCTCTTAGAACTATTTCCGTTGTCATTTTTACCAACGAGTAACGAGCGAAGTAGCCTAGCCCTAAACTTTTTTTTTCGCACAAGCTGACCTACCTACTAGTTAGCTAGTCAACATGATTACATCGGGTGAGTTTACTAGCAGCTAGTAAACTCGCTCAATCAAATCGAGGCTTAAGGTTGTATTTAGAACGAACGATTTCAAAAGCAATTTAATCAGCTGCAATAGCTGTCTACAAAGGTATACAGCCGCGCCATGGCTTACAAGTTTTCATTGTATTCAAATTGTCCTTTTTCTTTTTTTGCCTCCTCTTCTTCAGTTAGCTATGTATGCTAATTGCGCTTACTAACAATCTAAGTTTTATTATAAATGATGACAGGACCACAGATTTGCCATTTAAATTTGCAACGGAAATTAACGACCAGCAATTGAACGATACCGATCACGTAATATTTCTGACAGTACATTCGCCGTCGTCTCGTGTAAACACGGCGTCGCGTTCATTATTTTCGCGTCAGCCATTTACAGTTACACTTCGATAGCCGTTCGGCTCGCTTCGAGCGCGTAAACACGACCCTCGTGTAAACAGTTGTCGCGTTTACGCTAAACGGGTAATAATTACGCGAATGCGTAAACGCGTCTCGTCTATTAGAACCTTTAAGCTTCTGTCACACAAATGCGATTCAATCGCTCCGGATTTGCAATAACTGCACACCTAGACGCGATTTTTTGCTAAGGAACTTGAAACAAAGCCACACTGAAAAAAAATCATGAATATGAAATCCACATCAGTAGTCGGTCTTTGAAATGCGAATAAATCACGAAGAAATAAAACTTTGCTTAATCTGAATCACATTGCGTCACAACATCTACCTTAACGTAACATTACCTTCTATATCCTGGTTTTTCAGCAATTAGAGTAAATGACCTTTTAATTATCTCTTAAGTAGGATGTATTGAATAATGTTATGTACACGCTATGTTAAGATAGTATAAAAACACAGGCAATTGTAACAAATAAATTAATCCCTCTGAAGATGCTCGAAAGAGCGAAACGCGTCAGGGAACAATAATAAAAAAGTGATTAGACAAAGTATCCGTTTTTGATTTCAAATTTAATATGGACTATCACAAAGTGCAAATATCGTCAATCGAGTTTATTTAAAAAAAAAAAAATAAATAAACAAAAGTGATATAAGTTCCGCCAGATCAACTGTCATCTGATTCTGGATTGTATCCGTAATCGTGGTAGAAAATCTTATTTAAACCACTTCACAGATTGTTGGAAATAAGTGGCCAACGAATATACGAGTATGTCTTTTCTGGGAATTAATGTAATTTTCTTCCGAACTTTCCGGTCTATCTTTCAGGATTTCAGTCCCTTAGATATGCAGAGCATATAATTATAAGTCATAACTTCTGATTTTTACTTTGATGGCGACTATTTCCTTATTTCCTTCATCAGGACACTGAAGGCATCTAAATAAAATTTCTGAATCGATTTTTATTTCTACTCGAATCTGAGTAGTCTTGTCGAGCTACGAAGTAGGCAGGGTCTAGTGGAATAAGGATGCACGAGTTATATAATATGGAAACTAAGTAAAGATGGAGAGAGAAAGTCCAAGGAAATGAACTTTCTGTCAACGGCAAAGGAAATGAGAAATAACGTTGTTTCAGTCTTCAATGAGGATATGGACGTTTTATGTTAGAGGATGTGACTTCCAGATTGAATCGAAGACGATAGTTAATCGCGTTGCTGTTCTTCTTCTTTGTTCTTTCAGAGTTCTATATGTATACATATCAGGCTTATATAGACACAACAAGACTGTATCCATCCGTATGTCCGTATGTCTAGAAGAGAATAACTTACGAGTATAAATGGCTAAACATATGAAATTAGGTAAGAATATGAAAAATTGCTACAATTTATGGGCAATTCGCATTGTGATAGCCTTTTGTTAGAAGGAGTCGTCCTATTAACAGAGAGTAAATTAAGGGAGTTTTTTTTTTAACATACGGAATGTCTTCTTTATTACAGTCGGACTTCGATGAAACGTTTCCCTCGGGCCCATCCCAAAAAACGTTATATCGAGAAAACGTTATATTAAAATTTAAAAAAAAAAAAATTATAAAGGGAAGTTAAAAAAAAGATGCTGTTGATTAAAAAAAAAATCAGCATACTATATTAAGTATGTAGCCACATAAAAAAACTAGGGTAAAATTAAACGTGTTCAAAAATCATACAATATCATAATTATTATTTGAAGCATTGTTTATAGTAACCGTGTTATTGTTTTCTGTTCTTTAAATACAGTTTTAAATAGTTGTTTTTCGATTCCCACGAAGTTGAAGGATAGGTCGCACTCGATTTTTGATGACAAATAATTTCTGCAGATTTCAAGACCCTCCAGTGCTTCGCGGAGATTTCAAATGGGTCTTCTTCCTCTTCCTGGAGTGCTTTTGCAGATCATATTTCAACTGCAATGTCCTCAATGTCTTCATATCCGCTAGTAGTGATTGTCGCGTCGCAAGTAAGGCAAGCTGCAAATTCCAGTCCGTCAGAGATTATTTCCCAGTTTTCCATAGCTGAATCTTCTTCGTGATCATAGAATCCAGCTTTTTCAAACAATTTCTTATGCAGGTACTTGTCACTCCATTTTGTAAAGTGGATTATCAAATTCGTCGCTTTCAAGACGTTAACAATGTTTGGGACGTTGCCTTCAGTTTCTATGGAGAATTGCTTTTATTGTGAGTGTTTTATATTTGAAATGAATTTATTATTCCCAAATCAAGAGATTGAAGTCGATTTGTGGAATTTAAGAGCCCGAAATTCCATCTACATTCGAAAGTTTTATGTTTGTACTAGCTGTCGCCCGCGGACAACATCTAGAGTTCGCTACGCTCACGATTGTGACAATTTTGAATGCTAGTATATTAACAGTATGTTAATAGAATGTTAACAGTGCATTTACATTTGGATTGGATTAATCGGTACTTACAGTTGATGAACGGCGTACAAATTATAATCGCTAATGATATACTCACGGTTTGAGAACGACAAATTTCTCTGACCACAAAATAACTCAAAAAAAAAAAACCGATTGTCAACGTATTTTCGAAGTTTGACTATTGACTTAGTAAGCTTTGTGTCTGTTTCTTTCCGTGTGATTAAGTATTTTCTTTTTCACAACACAGTTACTAAGAATTTGCAACTCGGACCTATAGCCTATACCCTGCGCAGTGACATAATGAATCGTTGTACAAATTTTCATGTCATTCTGTGCAGCGGTTTAGGCGGTATAAGCGATCATACATACACACATTCACTTTTATAGATATAGAAGATAAGCTAAACAGCAATCAACAAAAAGCGAGATCTTTTCTTTCACCTCCACCATTTTAGCATTTAGATTCACCAAAAAATCAGTAAATAACACTGTCGTCATTCACGATTTGGTAAAGATTAGGAAATGTTTTAATGTTTTTACAGCACCGAGGCTTGTTATGCTGGACACGGACGGTCCAAAGCCAAATTTGCCCTGGTCGAAGCCAATTTTTTTTCGGTATGTATGGATTTGACAGGGGAATTTCGACTTCGACCAGGGAAACATGAGTATAACGCCTTTAAATAAAAATGTTATACAATAGGATACAATAAGAGATCAGATAAAGGTTTTAGGGAAATAGTTCAATTATTATTTTAGAAGAGAGTTTAAGGGGACATGAGCACTTGAAAATTTAAAAAAAAAATCGATTGTTTTGTGATTTAAATAGTTTTATATTTTCTGAACATTTTCATCCATCCATCATAATTCTAGGTTGCGTATAAGTACATTATCCATGAAGAAAACAAGTAAGAAAAAGAATGACGTAGTACGCAGTAGCCTGACTTTGACGCGCCCTCCTGTAAACTTGAATTTTTTCACGTTTTTCAACACTCAATGTACAATACATTTTCCCAGAAACGGCTAAACGGATCGAGTTATTTTTTTTTTGTTTTATTTGTAAATATAATATCTATAATCTGATCGAAGAAAAATTAAAAACAAAATATTAGAAAAAAATTGGGCAAAAATATTAAGTGGGGGCAGAGAAAAGGGATGTTGAAGTTGTGAAGTTTTCAATGGGAATTTGCAAGTGCTCACGTCCCCTTAATAGGAAGAAGCTCTTGTAATTTACTTATATAATCAAAATCCTTGACCTAAGACTAGGAATTGCTTTTAGAAAGAGCTGGAGAAATCCACCATGTTTTATCTTCTGATTATCCATAGCAATGAATAATCTGCAAAGTAATTTCATGAAAATTTGGTTTACTTCGGGAACTAAAAATTTCCTTGTGGTCCTGAAGCGACAACGTGACAATATGAAACTGTTTAGCATATTTCAGGCAATTGTCAAAAACTATTAACGAAATGTAATCATTTTGTTCCGGATTTAAAATGTGTAAGAAAGCTGAATTGCAGGAGCGATCGGTGTTTTTTTCGGAGTTTCATAGAGCATTTTACAGAGCAGTTTCTTTTGCAGTAAAAAAAAACACTATGGAATCAAAAAAACCATTTAGAAACATTTCTCAAGAATCATCATCATCGTGGCGCGACAGCCCGGCGTCGGGCCTTGGCCGCCTGGATCATTTTCCTCCAATTATCTCGGTCACGTGACCGCGTCCTCCAATTTTGGGAGCCCAGCAGCTGCGCGGCGTCCACACCTACTGAGCTCTCCCAACGAGATCTCGGTCTTCCACGCAGTCTCGCTCCGTCGACTCGTTCTGCATTCATTACTCTCTTAGGCATGCGATCATCGTCTATTCTTTGTACATGCCCTGCCCATTGAAGTCGTTGTAGTTTGACGATTTTCGAGACTTGCAGCTCATCGTACATTTCATACAAGTCATGGTTGTACCGGATGCGCCATCCATCTCGATCGCAAACAGCCCCGAAAATTCGCCGTAGAACCTTACGTTCAAAAGTGTCTAGCATGTTTTCGGAGGCTTGAGTTAGGGTCCATGCTTCTCAGCCATAGCATAGCACTGGTCGTATAATGGTTTTGTATACGCGGAGCTTCATGTTTCTGTGCACATGCTTCGATTTCATTATGGGGAGAACCGAGAAAAAAGTCTTATTAGCTAACTGTATCCGTCGCTTGATTTCGTCAGTTTCGTTGGCGTCCCTTGACAAGTTGCAACCCAGGTATATGAAGTTGTTCACGAACTCGATGTTGAGGTCCCCCACATTGATGCTCGGTTGTGCAGGTGTCCTTGTCACCGATTGCATCATTATTTTAGTTTTACCCTCGTTAATACGTAATCCAACTTCCTTTGCAGCGGTATCGAGCGTATGCAGAAGTTCTTCTGCGTCAGCCAATCTTCGGGACATGATGTTGACGTCGTCGGCGTACGCTGCTAATTGTGTCGACTTGATGAGTAGCGTCTTGCTGTTGTCCATATTCATGGCCCGAATAACGTGTTCCAGTGCTAGGTTGAAGAGCGTCGGTGCCAGTCCATCGCCCTGTTTCAAACCAGTGCGTGTTTCAAATAGATCAGTAAGTCTATTCTGGATCCTGACTTGTGAGACGGAGTTGGTCATCGTCACCTTTGTCAGTCGCACTAATTTTGCTGGTATACCAAATTGCAGCATGATGTTGTACAGTACTCCACGATCGATACTGTCGTATGCCTGCTTGAAGTCGACAAAGATTTGGTATACGTTTACGTTGTATTCCCAGCACCTCTGAAGTATCAGTTTGACTGAGAAGAGCTGATCGGTTGTGGAGCGACCAGGTCTGAAACCGCTTTGATATTCGCCAATGACTCGTTCTGCGTACGGTTTTATTCTATTTTCCAGAATTTTCGTCAAAATTTTATAGGACGTACAAACTAGTGAGATGCCCCTGTAGTTCTCACACCGCAGTTTATCTCCCTTTTTATGAATTGGACAGATGATGCTTCTGCGCCAATCGTCTGGAATCTCCTCGTTCTCCCATACTCGCAGGAGTAATTGATGTATGGCATCAACTAGACTCGTTCCACCGAATTTCAGCAGTTCAGCTGGAATCTCGTCAGCGCCCGGCGCTTTATTTCGTTTTAGTGACCGCAACGCGAGATCAACTTCCTCTACTGTCGGGGGTTGAATGGGTGGGCCTAGATCAACAATATCGTCGAGAGCTTCCTGTGTGGGGATGTTAGATGGTCGGTTTAGAAGCTCTTCAAAATAAGAGGCCCATCGCTTGTTAATACCATCGGTGTCGCTGATGATGTTTCCATCCTTGTCCTTACAAAGGCTAGTGGGTTGGTAGCAGTTCTTAATTGTATTTACTAGTTTGTACGCTTGTCTGGTGTTCCTATTAGCTAAGTTTTCGTTTATGTTCAGCAACTGCTCGTCAAAGTATTTACGTTTCTTACGTCTAATTATTCTATTCGATATTCGCCATAGCTCGTCATATTTTTCTCTTCTGGCTCTGGTTCCTCGTTGAATCCATTGTCTGTAGGCCTCGTTTTTCGCGTCAAGTGAATTTTTGCATTCTTCGTCGAACCAGTCATTTCGCGCCCGCCGGGCTTTATATCCCACGACCTTCTCTGCGACATCCTTGATGGTACCCTTGAGTTCTTCTCAGAACCCATGGACGCCTGTGTTGCTGATGTTGTGTAGCATAGGTGATAGTTTTTCTTCAAGGGCGGTAGTATACGCCACCGCTGTGGCATCACTCAAAAGCTTATCAACCGCAAAGATTTTGGGAGGGCTGATTCTTGATTGGTGCACTGAGGAAATTCTACATCTGTAGGTCGTCTTCACCAAGTGATGATCTGAGTCGCAGTTTGCTCCTCGATAGGAGCGGACATCCATGACACTAGACGCCCATCTCCTGCAAATGAGGACGTGGTCAATTTAGTTGACGGTATGTGCGTCTGGAGACTTCCAGGTCTGCTTGTGAATGCGTCGATGCGGGAAGCACGTAGAGCTTACGACTAGATTCCTGCTGCAGGCAAAGTCGATAAGTCGCTGGCCGTTATCGTTACATTCTTCATGGAGGCTGTGGCCTCCAGTGGTCCCCCGGTGCCAACTTTCATTTCCGACTTTCGCGTTAAAGTCTCCCAGCAGCAATTTGACGTCGTTTGTTGGAAGTGAGTCGAAGAGAGTTTCAAGGTGGGCGTAGAACTCGTCTTTTACTGCGTCTTCTTTAACTTCAGTGGGGGCGTGCACATTGATGAGCCAGAGATTGAAGAATCGAGTCTTGATGCGAATCGCACACAGCCGTTCATTTATGGGTTTGAAGTCAGTAATATGCGGTTTGAGGCGATTGTTCACTATAAATGCTACTCCAAACTCCTTGCGGCCCGATGGTTTGCCACTTGTAAAAATTGTGTGCGATTTCTTGTCATTAATCTCGCTTCCAAGCAAATTTGTTTCCTGGACTGCAGTTATGCTCAGTTTGTACTTTTCGACCTGTTGAAGGAGGGCCTTCTCGGCCCCCGGTTTGTTCAGGGAGCGTACATTCCAGGATCCGAAAGAATAATCCTTTAGTCGTTTGCGTGGTCGTCGTTGTTGATCCGTCTCAAGAATAAATATACATATAACAATTATTATTATTATTAATTATTACTAAATAACTTTTTTAAGTATTACCAATGCAATTCTAAATGCTATAATAATATTATAAATACTTGCAGAAAAGCTAGTTCTTAAATAAAGTTTTAAAAGGCAACCTTAGTGTTAATGCAACCACATTATCAGAGAATATTCTCTTAGTGCTTTTGATTCAAGAGCATTTTTAAAGTTGAATAGCACTCTTGCCTGGAGCAGTTGTACGATTTCAAACTGATAACGTCAAAATGCTATCCACGGACTACCTTTTTTCTTCCCTCATGAACATTAAATATTCTCTTCATATTGACGTTTTGCAACGGGCGCTAAATACTTTAGCTACACCACTGCATATATCCACTTCCAAATAAGTGCATAAATAAAAAAATAAAAAAATAACACTCGCTGAGAAAAAAAGTTGTGAAAAATCTCAATTTTAGATATTTAAAAAAGTGGGGTGCTAGCGTAACGTCAAGCTAGCACGCCTATATAAGATACTCAATTGTTGCGATTCGCCTGGATGCCAAAATTTTTGTTTTTAATTAGCACCTAATTATGCGATATGTTACATCTCGATTTTTTGTTGTGGGGGGTGTCAGCTAAACGGACGTAAGATTTTGATGAAACTTGTTAATATATGTACATAAAATACCGATTAAAATAACCGTTGCTACCAGAAATGAGACCAATGTGGTTAATGCATGATTTTGGATAAAGGGGTAAACTTTAAATTGCTGCCCTGAAAAGTTGGTATTCTAAACTTACCTGCTTCCTCCCTGTGGCCGTCGCTTGACGAACACATTCAGGGATTTGGTAACGGTCATCTATTTTCCTTTAATGTAGAATGACATATCATATGCATGCACTCGTACATACTTAAAATTAAATCAATAAAATACTTTCTTCTCTTGAAAAATAGCAGTGCTGCATCCTGTGAACCTTACCTGGAACTAGATCAATGACTGTACAAGGACAATCAGCGCAGTTGTTTTGGGATTTAATATAAGCTCCCACATATGCTGACCCCATTTCAACATATTTCACTGAGGACGAGGCGCATTAGTTTCTTAGGCAACCGAATTCACACACAAGCTTCTTCACTGCATTCAGTCGTGTGTAAATCTCTCAGGAACAAAATAAAAGCTTTCGTGCGTTTTACAGGATTATCGCCATGGAGCTTATTTTATTTCACATTTGCTCTATGTTCGTTACTTAAAATTCAACTTTCTCGTTTCGAAAATGTAAAAATGCATCAGAAGTTGTTCCAATTTAATTCAAGTAACCCTGTACTGTTAATTTCTGTTTGGATCAGTGGCGGATATATATATATATATTTATAAATAGAGTTCGGAGGGGGCCCGACTGTTTGTTGCCTGCAGAACTAAAGGTATGGCCGCATATACTAAACTTTCGGTGTTAAAAAGAGCTATGCGTATATTGAAAACGCGGAGGCATTCCTTATTGGAGAGAAATATGCAATGATGGATAGACAAAATCATGAAGCGATTGCAATAGGGTTCGTCCTGTTACCGTCAGGGACTCAGCATTCAATCATTGAACTGGACAGAAGTTCCAATACTATTTTGGAATTTCCCCACCATCAACTTATCAACAACCAAGCTTAGTCATCCAATTCCGTGAAGAAGTGGGATTCAAGAAAAGTCGCTCACCTTTTTGCCAGAGTAGGACAGAACCGGAAAATAATCAAAACGCGCCTCCTTTTCCCCGTCACCGCTGCTTCTATAGCAGTCATTGCAGTGCATACGAAGCCTGATAGAGTGGTCCTTACGGCTATGATGTGTTGTCTATTTAAGCGACAATAGTTTAGCCGTTAGACTAGAATCCAATCAGGGCTACTACAGATATGTAGCAGCATACGTTTTACCATTTATCCATCTGCAGTTGGTCCTCCTAATCGCTTTAAACTTTAGAGCTAGTTTGGAGCCAGCGAGTGGTGCATAAATGTTCCGACGAAGTTGTGCAGCATCGCTTGTTGTATAGTATGTTCAGTTTAATGGACTACGGCAAAATAGACCCCTTATGGTTGCAGTGCCTACCCGCTGGGTCAGTAGTCCGCTGTATTATTATCTTATTTTATCGCTTGTTAGACTCTGCCTGGTGAACTGGTCTGCTGTACAGTAAATGCTTAGTACTAACCATTTCTTTTTGTGCAAAATTTCGTACAAATACTGTCAAAAATGTCGTCCTGTTGACAGTATTTGTATGAAATTTCGCACGAAAAGATCATCTCATAAATTCGAACAAAATGCATAGACGAGCGGTTGGTTTTATCTCAAGTGGTTTGCCGTGCAGGTCAGTATGCATAATTGAATGGGACTGAACTGCAGTTTGCGGTGCATGTCAGGCAGAATGCATAGTTCAACATATGTATTGAGCAGAATGCATACTTGAAAGTATGCATTTATCTTAAATGGGATTCACACTATAGCCAAATTACTTCATTTGCGCTAAATCTGAGTGTGTTGAATTTAAAATTGTATGCATTTGACAGTTTCAGATTAAATGATTTGGCGCAGATGAAGTAATGCGGCTATAGTGTGAACCCCATTTTAGGTGTGTACATGCTGGTGCTCGACAAGTAAGGGGATATTTCTGAATCGAAAGACAGACACAATAGCTAAGTCTCATACATGCCAACTCAATCATTGGTCGGGATCCTAGAAAAGACCATTCATGTTATGTCCTGGGACTGGAATTGGTTAGATAATGAGTTGAAAAACAAGGAACAACAAACCAGAAGAATACTGCTACCACATTGACAGATCTTTGCCGGAAGTTTTAATGAGACCAACATACCATTCTTATGCCCGTTTTTTCAATATCCTGTAAGCTAACAGGGACTTATTTATGAAAAGCCTAAACTTAGGAAGAGCCACTCGAAGTGTTTTTCCGAACATAGCGCAGAACTTCAAAAACCATTATTGGCTGAGCGAACGAGTCAGCGTCGAAAAACAAAGATATCGGTGATCTTAACGCGACCAATCAAAATTTCGATCCGGGACAGTTGTTTTCCTTCATATCGGTTGACACAGTTATCAACGGGATGAAGTAGCTATCAGAATTTTTGAATTCGCTGGAATTGCGCGGATTATTGCCGCACAATTTGCAATTCAATGTAGGCTAAGTCATCATCATGTTGCGTAACATCAATCAACCTCGGCTGTGCGATGAAACGAGACTGGCTGTGAGAAAGCTTATGAACAACGTCATCGAGACGACGATTATCAAGGGAAAGTACAAAGGAGAGGATGTTTTGGTTCCGCGCATCCCGATGATTCCAATACTCAATTGCCCTAACCCCTTGTGGGGCATAGCGCATCAACTGTTCCATGTGGCCCAGTTGACGTTTCGTTGGCATAAACTGGTTTCGGAGAATGCAGTTGCCAGCATGCACCTCCTGCACATCCATGGCCACAAACGTCGTCGTGGACGGGACTCGAACCCGAAACGCCAGTAGTCAAACATGAGACTAATGCCTCAACACACTGCGCTACCGGTTGTCCCATCAACAAATTACAAGGCCAGTTGTTGAAAATTTGCGGGTTTAACTTGAAGTTTCCGTGTTTCGAGCAAACTGTAAATCGCGTGTCAGGAAGCCATCATCTTTGTTTGTTTACGCGCCGGAAAATAAAACGAAAAACGTAGTTTACCACAAAGCTTTGCATTGAATGTTAACATCATTTCTCTTCCATGTAAATAAAAGACATTGAGTTCACTAAACGGAACTCAAACTGTACGATCTCAATGAATTGGAGTTGGAAGGTTGATTGGGATTCATAATCACTTATAAAGAGTTATAATCAAATCAATTTTCGATGTTCACCGGGTCATCTATATATATCTATAAAAATGGAGTGTATGTTTGTTGGTTTTTTTTTTCTGGTCAAACGGTTCGACAGTTTTTAATGAACATTACGACTCGTCTTTCACACCTCCTCCTTCTCCCGCCATTATGGGGGGGGGGGGGGGGCAGTGGCAGTCCGAAGACACCCATTTTCACGTCTAGTCTATCCTCAATGGGTGAGAGGCAAACATGGGAAAATGGCAAAAATACTGCAATTTATTGTGAGCCTTAAATGAAAGAGCGAGCGAAAATAAAATATTCTTTCCACATTTGCTAACGAATTCGGTAAAGTAATATTTCAAAAACGAATTGTCAATCAAAGGAAATGCTATGGAACCATCTGCACGTTTATAGGTATAATCCGAAATCATCTTCTAAATTTATAATTTCCCGAAATCCCAAATATCCTCGTATTCATCTATTCTAACTAAATTTGAGCAGAAACAACAATGTTCTTTCCTGAAGAAAGCAATAGTGAGGAAACAGATTCAGGACTGTGTGTAGCCATCATACGCGGGTAGAATTAGAGCCATTTAAAAGTGGATTCACAGCGATTGTCTAAGATGGAAAAATATCAACAATATTTCAGATATGAAAATAAATTTTTTGAATTGAACTAAAAAATCGCAAAAATCGTATTCCCGATTTTTCCAAATTGTAAAATTTGTATTAGGCCTCGTATTTGAAGTTGAAAATCGTAAAAAATACGGTAGGTCGTAGTATTTGGCACCGCTGCTCCTAATTTATTTTCCTAAAAATTGTAAGGTCGCGTTTTGGTGTAAGAATTTCAATTTAAAAATGCAAGACTCGAGTTTTACCCGATCGGCAGGCCCTGTGTGCGATACTGTGGGTTGTGGTGATCCCTCGCGCGGAGTGAGCCTAGCAAGCGGAGCCCACTCAAGAGAATTTTTATTCACACTAGTCACGTGTGTGAACTCCACTCGCTTCACGCTTAAGGGGCTACAATCTCACTCAAATCAAATATGCGCAGTCATCGTTGAAGACTATTCTCGACGACAACAGCGTTACTTTCATTTATACAAATATGTATCTAGAATTCTACTCATCAAGAGAAGACTTTGGTCTATTTAATTTAATATTCACTATCATGATATACGAGTACAGTCAAACGTCAGATAGTAGATTTTTACAAAATTTTATCTTTTCGCTTCTGCACACTGCATGCTGATAATGCCAGTAAATTTGAATATAAATTGCCACTTGAGATATGATTTCAATATGTCCTTATGGAATGACTGAGGTTGTGTGGTTTTCCAATATCGAGAGCTAATTGCATTATTATCTTGTTCACTGTTCACAAATTAAACATTTTGTGCCGATAGATCGTACAGCGTTATAATAGTCTTAATCAAAAAATTTCCAGTGTAGTGGTTATGAAGTTAGATTTTTTTTCGGACTGAAGAAGTTATTATAGGTTGATAATTGATGTATCTATCCTGAATCTGTTACGATATAACACAAAGCCATAGTGTCAAACATTAAAAAAAATCACGCTTCGTAATCCATAAATATTATTTTATGTCAGTTTTACGCGATTATCTTATTTAAATTAACAGTGAAGATAATGGCTTAGCAGTTGCAATATGTCGTAATGATGGAGTAGTGGTTCATGTCGTTTCGTAAAGTGTGTTACTCCAGCTCCTCCGATGAAGAGCATATCATTAGTATCAGTAGTTTCAAATCCTTAGAATCATGACAAAAAATAACAAATATAGTTCCCTAAAAGGTTAGATTATCGTGTATTGAATTTTTAAATGTTGCTAATATGTGATTAATTTCTATATGTATTATTTTAAAAAGGCCCAGCATTAGGAATCCGGCACCTGCAAAGTCTCATGATTTTTACAGGAACTGCCGTGACATTTGCGATGCGCGTCAACTTATCGGTCGCAATTGTAGCTATGACTGATAAACAAAATGCAAATCCAGATTTTGAGGTAAGTGTATAGTGAAATAAACTAGATTTCATCCGGATTAAAACTATTTTGTCTTTTAGGAATTCGTTTGGGATGAGAAAATTAAATCATATTTGCTGGGAAGCTTCTTTTGGGGTTACATCATAACACAGGTCCCGGGAGGATATTTATCTCAACGATTCGGCGCAAAATACCTCCTTCTTGCCGGTTCGTTTGTGTGTGCTATATCGAATATATTGACACCATGGGCTACCTCCTTCGGTGGATGGAAATTGCTATTTGCACTTCGGATAGTTCAAGGCCTTTGTCAAGGTGGCATATATCCATCGTGTCATGTGTTGCTATCAAAATGGGCACCGCCCGAGGAAAGGGGTGTCCTGGCAACATTCGCCTATGCTGGCACACCATTTGGAACGATTTTCATGTTGGCGGTAAGCGGAGTGTTGGCGTCGGGACTAGGATGGCCTAGCATCTTTTATTTATCGGGAATACTCGGATTAATATGGTGCACAGCTTGGTGTTTCCTTGGATTTAGCAGCCCAGCACAATGCAGAATGATTTCTGTGGAAGAAAGGCTTTACATAGAAAACTCCTTAGGAAACAGAGACGAGGACCATGAAAAACACATATCTACACCATGGCGCCGTGTATTTGCTTCGTTGCCGTTCTGGTCCCTAACTATTGTACACTGCACCCATATATGGGGATATTACACCATGTTAACACAAATTCCCAGCTATATGAAAGGAGTTCTTGGAATGGATATTAAGAACAATGCGCTGCTTTCTGCTCTTCCCTATACAGCAATGGGAGTTTTGAGCTTGCTATTTGTTCCAATTGCAAAAATTCTGGGAAAATCGAGGCGCTTGTCATTATCAGCCAGCAGAAAACTGTTTAATACTATCGCTCATTGGATACCAATGTTGACGTTGATTGGTCTAGGATACGTTTCGAAAGATCACACCGCAATGGCTGTAGTGCTGCTTACAATCTCGGTGGGACTTAATTCAGCTGTACATCTTGGATTTCAAGTGAATCACATCGATTTGGCACCGAATTTTGCTGGAACTCTAATGGGTACAACCAACTGCATAGCTCATTTCATGGGAGTATTAGCCCCACTAGCAGTTGGCTTCTTAGTAACAGACGAGGTGAGTTGATTTGGTAGATTTTAGTGATAATTCAAAAGATAAATTTAATCCATTATATCTTCGTGCCAGAAATTAACTCTCGGCGGGAAATCGTTGAAGGCTAACTTGAAAGTAGTGATGAGTAAGCTGTACGGAGAGTAATATTTTATTTAAAGACTTAAAAACGCGAACAAACGACTATTTTCTGTAGGACATGATCTTTATGTTACAGGGCACGATTTGCCCACAATTGCCAGTTCACGATCGTTAGTCTGAGTGACTCAGCAGATGGGCCGTCTGCAGAGACGTGCGCCCGGGGCGGAGATTTATTATGGCGCCCCGTATATAAATAAAAGAATATAATGTATAGCATCCCTGCAAAACCACTCTCGGATAACTAACCGGTTAATTACTACCGGTAAAATTTCAGTTGAAAGGTATAGAGCATCGGGAAAAATTAACTTATTCATTTTCGACCATGCTCCATGTGTGTGATTTTTTATATCTGTTCTTCGATAGCTGACGAACATAACACAGTCCTTTTCCCACTAAATACATCTACTGGTGAAAAAACGTAGATTCATTTGGGTAATATACTAGTATAGTACAATACCCAATTTTATACTGGAACATTATTGTAAAAAAAAAATTCCGGATGCCAACCCAATAGTTTACCGCATAAATTACCAGAAATATTCCTGGAATAATAGCCGTATTGATACGGGAATACAACCAGTTGTAATACCAGATAAAATGTCGAACTATTTACAGGAAAATTATGTGTTACTTACTAGTGTAATAACGTAGAATAGTACGCCCTTCCCACGAGCTACTACAGCCAACCGAGATATAGTTTTCCTTATTTCTGGCTCCAAACTAGCTCAATATACACGAAACATAATTTTGCGGAGCTTGCCACACATGGGGCGCAGTTAGCATAAAAACGACAGCGATATAATTTTATTAGTTTCGAAAAACAAGGATAATTCAGAGACACCTAAAACAAACACTCACGTTGCTACATTGTTTTCATGGATTGATATGGCTAACGCTACCAAAATAATAACCATATATAAAATCCAGCAAGGACTCGGTATTAATTCAGTTAACTATACCACAAAGATACCTAGGTTTGGTAAGCAAATAATTTGGTTCAGTTTACTTGTGTTTGCGGTTGCCCTAAAAAATTGCTTTCGTGCTAGTCATTTCGATATCGATTTCTCGCAGGGCTCTTCTTTTTGTTTGCCCTTTCATACCACTCTGCGGCTTCGCGTTGCTCTGCCTGTGGTGTTGGCACTTCGCCCATTTTGGCGGTATAATCTCAGCTTCCTTCTGTAGGTAGCTCGGTCTTGGATCGTATCATCGCTGAGATTAATGCGTTGTTGTTGCTTCTTCATGTGATTGATCAACTAGTGTTTCCGTCTGCCTCGAAGTTTGGGTCCAGCAAATGGAACATTCATTGATACTGCCTTCATGACTGGGTTCTCAGGTGGACGCCTTAGAACATGGCAATACCAATCCATCCGACGATCTTCGAGCTTTTCAGTGCTCGGTTGCTCAATAAATAAGCTGCCTTGGATGTTGGTACTTTTGATGCGATCCTTTTTGGTCACACCGGCTGACATCCGTAGCATTTTCATCTCGGTCGCAGTCATTTTACTTTCGTATGTCTTATACATAGTCCAGCACTCAGACGCATACATCAGTGCGGGACGAACGAGCGTTTTGTAGAACTTGCCCTTAAGCTTTCGTGGCATCTTCTTGTCGCAAAAAACTCCAGAGTTTTCTCGCCACTTCATCCAACCGACACTGATCCGATGTTTGATGCCGTCATCGCAGGTAGCTTCCTTGTTGACCATCGAGCTCAGGTAGTTGAACCTTGAACAGGACTTCAACTGCTCTCCTTTAATGCAGATATCTAGTATCGGTCTCTCTGGATCCGAGAATGGACAGCAAAGATACTCAGTCTTTGGTATGCTAATCCTCAGTCCATGATCCTCTAGTATCTTACACCACTTGGTCAGTGCAACCTGCAAAGCAACGATGTCTTTGCTACCCAGAACAACGTCATCGGCGAAAAGAAGGGATATTTCCAGGCCATCAGAGATGAGTGTTAATAAATAGAACATGATGATGTTGAAGAGCAAGGGACTCAATGCACTGCCTTGGTGAACTCCGACTTTAACAGGAAACTCTTCAGACTCACCAGCTGATCATCTAACTTTAGTAGTTGCTCCATCATACATTTCTTGTATCATCTTAACATATGCCTCTGGGACCTTAACTGCTTTTAAGGCCCACCATATCAGATCACGAGGATCTCTGTCGGAAGCTTTTTCCAAATCGATGAACACAAAGTGCAAGTCCGTCCGTGCATCACGATGTTTTTCCATCATAACACGCAAGCACTGAATAGCGTCGACTGTGGATCGACCCTCCATAAAGCCACATTGATTGCCATCCAACTGTACAATCTCTTTCAATCGATTGCAAACAACTCGCTGGTAAGTCGTCAATGTGTGAGATTTTAACTTGATTGCCCTATAGTTGTTGAGCATGCGTGAGTCACCCTTGTTTTTATAAAACGGGAGAAGGAAGCTTTTTCTCCTTTGGGCTGCGACCTTATAAATTCTGGCATTGTCTTTAAGATTCTCTTGCAGTGACGATCTCTTATCCGGAGTCAGATCTTCTAGTTCTTGATAGAATTTCTCGGCTGCAATCGCCTTTGCTTGAGCCACCTTTTGCTTTACTGCCTTCCGGCATTCATAATATTTCTCCCGAAGTTGAACTTTCTCGGCTTCACTGCTTGTCTTGCATGTTGTCCAAGCCTTGAATGCTTTCGATTTGGGCTGCACTGCTTGCTTAGTTTCATTTTTCCACCACCACGTCTCCTTGCGTGTCCATGTCTTTTCAGCCTCACCTACTAACATTTCATCCAAAGCATTCCACATTTGTGTTGAACTTTGCTCGTGGCAGTTGGCATTGTTTTGAAGCCACTCCTCCATTTTAACAATAAGTGGAATTACAACAGATTCAAAGCTTTCGTTGTTGAGATTATGCCACTTGATTTTCTCGACTGGCTTGGGGATTGCTTGCGGTCTTGTTCCTCATTTCAAAATAAATTCTGTCAGGAACAACCGGTGCTGGGTGACCGCAGGTTCACCCAAGATCACCTTGCAGTCTTTCACCCAACGTCTCATGAAATATAAACACAGATGATAGTCTATCTGCGTCGCATGGGCTCCACTGCTATATGTGATCAGGTGCCTTTGATTCTTAATGAACCATGTGTTGAGAATGACCAGACCGTGTGATCTGCACATAGTCAGAATAGCCTCACCTTCATCATTTCTGGCTGTAGATTGGCTACCTTTCCCACCATGGCAATCCTCGTAATCATGGTTCGATTCTCTCACATGGCCATTGAAATCCCCTCCGAAAAAAAAACAGCTTGGTATCTGGTATACTTTGAAGCAGTGTGTCAACGTCGCTCCAAAATGCGTATTTTTCAGTGTACAATACATCCACAAATTACAGCCAATTTCGTGGAGTAGTGGAATGGTTGGAGAGCCTGATGTCAACTGCCACTTGGCACAAGAGCTGGGATCAGAAGCAGCTAACCAAATTGTTAGAGAAACATTTGGGAAGATGAAATTGAAACGGAACGACAAAGTTACATTAGCTTCACTGACTAGTTCAATTAAAGTGATACTACTTTGCATCAACCCCTAGCGGGGCATAGCGCGTCAACTACTCCTGCGCGCCATCGTACTCTGTTCTGGGCAATGGGGCGCAACTCCCCAAAAGAGTTACCCAGTACCTGACACTCCTTTGCCACAGATCGACGCCATGTGATTCGAGGACCCCCTCTTGGTCGGCCTTGGTTGGAAATGGGGTTCCATTTCATCGCATGCAAAGCAATGCAGTTATCACTCTTCCGCAATGTGTGACCTATCCACTGCCATTTTCGCCTGCGTATCAATTCGTCGATTGGCATCTGACCCGTACGCCGACTTAGCTCTTCATTTGATATTGTTTCGGGCCAGAAAAAATTCTTAAAATTCGACGAAGACATGAGTTGACGAAAACTTGCAGTTTCCTACGGAAACTTTCCATGTACTGCTCCCATACAAAAGCACTGACAGTGCCAGGGAGCGAAACAGGCCCAGCTTGGTCTTGATGCTGAGATAACTGCTCTGCCAGATTTTGGACAGCATGCCGTATGCGCGTTTAGCCTGGTTGATACGACGAGCGATGTCCTGCTCTGTACCACCATTTTCGGTAACAATGCTACCCAGGTAGACGAAGTTGTCCACCTTCTCCACAGGCTGCCCATTAATATTGATGGCAATAGGTGTCGGATTTCTTTTTCGCAACGGCGGACTAAGAACCTTGGTCTTGTTGGTATTAATCTTTAGCCCAACCTTGCTTGCCTTCCTCTCGAGGTCTAACGCCATTGCGGACAGATCCATGATTTTGTGAGAAAGTAGGCATATGTCGTCAGCATAGTCAAGATGTTGTAGATAAGATGTCAAAGTCCATTGAATTCCTCTGTCGAGTCCGGATAGGGCTGCATGCAACACATCGCCGATCACAATGAGGAATAGGATCGGTGAGAGGATGCACCCCTGCCGAACTCCACTGCGAATCGCAAAGTCCCCCGACACCTTACCTTTATGCATAACGCGACATTTCGCGCCGTCATAGATTGCCTTAATAATAGCCACAAGCTTCTCAGGGATGCCTCTCCTGCGCAAGGCCGCCCATATAGATTCCCGGTTCACACTATCGAAAGCCTTTTCGAAATCGATGAAAAGCAAGTGAAGCGGAGAATCGTATTCAGCGCATTGCTCGATGATGATTCGCAAGGTGTTAATGTGATCGACACAGGAGAATCCGGATCGAAAGCCAGCCTGCTCTTCATCAATTGTGCTTTCTAAGTGGGCCTTTAGTCTTTCCAGGACGATTTTAGCTATTATCTTGGCAACGGCAGGAAGCACACAAATGCCTCGCCAATTATTACAGTCTGTGAGGCTACCCTTCTTTGGAAGTTTGATGATCAAACCTTCCTTCCACTCAGTGGGAAAGGTCTCTGTATTCCACGCTTTATCAATAAGTGGGTGCAGCAAATCGGCAGTTACGCTTGGCGCTGCTTGATAAAGTTCGGCAGGGATGCCGTCAAGTCCGGCGCCCTTTCCTCGTTTTAGTGCAATAATTGCAGTGACTATTTCCTCTTTAGTCGGGGCAGTGGACCGTATACGCACATTTTGATGGTTAGCTAAATTATCTATATGAGGGGCAACTTCACCAGAGGTTACACGGTTCAAGACCGCGGCGAAGTGTTCTTTCCACCGCCTCATTTGATCTTCTTCCAAGATAAGCAGCTTTCCATCACTATCTTTCACCGGATGTTGGCAGGAGTTACGACCACCTGTAAACTCCTTGATGACACCGTATACGGCGTTTAAGTTGTTACTTCTTGCGCCTTCTTCTGCTGACGCTAAAAGAGAATTGGCATAAACTCTTTTATCGCGTCGCACACTACGCTGAACTTCTCGAGCTTTCTGACGGTAAAGGAGTTCGATGCTGCTTCGATTGTCGTCTGATGCTGCAGCCAAACGAACTTTCAGCTCCTTTCTTTCAACAATCCGCTGCCATGATGCGTCGGACATCCAGGGCTTATTCCGGCAATCCGGGTTTGGGCCAAGGATGGTATTTGCGCTATCAATGTACGCATTTTTTATGGCATCCCAGTTTTCGTTTATGTCACTATTTGGGTGACTAGTTATCTCAGCCGCTTTTTGTGCAAGATGGTCATTATATTGTTGTAAGACAGCTGGATTTTTTAGTCGAGCGGTGTTGAATTTGCGGGGCCTGGATCTTTCGTCGCTGGGGCGGCGCACGGCTGCAATACGCAATGGAACATTAGCGATCATAAGATAATGGTCTCTTCCCATCCCAATATCGGCACCCTTCTTGTTTCGCACGTCCAGGAGGCAACTCTTGAATCTTTTACTAATGGCAAAGTGGTCGATCTGATTTTGTGTTCTGCGCCGATCAACAGGAGACCAACTGATTTTGTGGTGGTCCTTATGCTCAAACATAGTACCACCGATGAAGAGACTGTGAAAGTTGCAGAACTCTACAAATCTTTCACCGTTGTCATTACGATCACCAAGACCGTGTCTCCCCATCACATGTCTGAGCCCATAGTTATCAGTGCCAACTTTCGCATTCAAATCACCCATAACCATTATAATGTCACCTTTAGGTGTTCTGCTCTGAACGGCGTTTAGTTCTTCGTTGAAGGAGTCTTTTGCCAAGACATTGTCGGGTTCAGTAGGGGCATAACATTGTATTATTGAGATGTTCCTCATTTTGGTCCGGAACCTGGCGGTCAAGACCCTGTCAGAGACCCGTTCCCAGGATAAGAGACAGTTTCGCGCGGCTCTGGTTAAAAGGAGCCCCACACCTGACTCACGGCGACTACCGGTAGCTTTACCGGAGTACAACATTACAGTGCTGCCCGTTGCAGAGATGAATTCTCCGCTGTTCCACCATCTTATCTCACTAACTCCTAAGATATTTAATTTGTACCTCAGAAATTCATTCTCTAATTGAAGAAATCGTGGATGGTTAAAGTATGATAGATCGTCTTACGATATTCCAAAGAGTTTGTATTACTATACTTTCTGATGAGCGACTAAAACAACACTTCAAGCTCGAACTGGAACCATACTGAATGACATTGTTCACTGACGCAGGGATGCGGAAGCGCACAAAGACGTCTTTTTATTCTTTTTATTCTGCCTTCACTTCTCTCTCGAAAAACCTTTGCTTATCAAAAGAAAGCACATTTATTGTGGTGAATGGTGGGTATTTGCTGTACAATTTTATTTGGCGTCGGAACGATTCCGTCATAAATATAATACGCTGCATACATCCTCAACCATTTTGGTAGCAAAGTGTCCGTAATTTTTTTTTTTGTGACAATGGAGCTCTCAGGAACACAAAAACTGCAGAACGCTCTCGTCGCTATGCTGCATTGTCCAGGGACATCATCTTTGATGAAACTACATCAATAAAAACGCAACGAGAAAAATTTCTGTCTAACGAAAAGAATAAGTGGCAACTGATCCAAATATTGATGATTGAACTAGATAAGCAGGGAGTGGAGAACCCACAAGCTGTGGAAGATGCAAATACTCTAAAGAAGGAACCGCTCTCCCAAAAACTGCCAACTTCGCCCAAGTTTATATTATTGGAGAGGATATTGACCTGTTGGTCAGTCTCAACGGATTAGGCTCCATCACAACGAATGTGCTCTTTTACAAAATAGGGAGAGGTGGCTCAAAAGATGATCAATTTTCCTCTACTTCATTTAAGTGTTGGGACGTTGGGCAAATTCCTCCGGGGTTAGTACTCGTACTGCTTGCTGCACACCCTCAGTCGTTGTTGCAAAGCAAAATGAAGTTTTGCAATACCATTGCTAATAATACGCACCTTATACACGACCTCGAGGTATCACTGCAGCCTGATGCAGATCCTGGTGAAATAGAGAGACCAGGAGAGGCATTCCTGGTGGCCCTTTACGGCGAGGGGGATGACCCTTTGATGCAAGCATATCCTTGGCGGAGACGAAATTATGGTAAAGAATGGGGATGAGGTTGAGTGATTAGGTAGTATCTGAGCTCATTCCGCTTAAACTTTTTCAGATCATAATTATTGGGGAATACAGTAAACGGTAGGTTGTTCGACGTTCTTATTTACTGTGTTAAAAAGAAGTGAAAAAATTTGACAGTGCGACAGGACCTGATTTCAAGAGTATGGAGGTGGGCACGATTGGTAAATCGGGTGTTACGCGTAGGGACGGCAAAATCAAGGAGTAGATCACTAATTTCATTAGAGCAACTCGGTTGTAATAGCGATAACGTAAGATTAAGCAACATACGGACGTAAGATACGTTACGCCTGTGCCCAAGGGATTCAATGCGAGAGATAATAGATGGCCTGCAATCATTTTAAAAGCCTTCTGTTGAAATTTATCTAGCATGAACAGCACGATGCGACCTGCATCCGCCGAAATATCGGGATTGTATTCAAGCCTAGGTTTTATGTGGTTTTTGTACAATAGATTTGTATTTATTGCAGCGATTAAGGAAACCTAGATATTTTAACGCATTTTTGTCTATGCCGAAAACATGTTCAGTCGGACGGCTTCCCTAGAATGTTTAGGGAAGGTGAACCCAGAATACTCACTCTATCAATGAGGATAGTCTGGGAAGCAGGTGGAGCATACAAATTATTGGATATTAAACAACATTGCATTTTGAAAGCATTGAATACTGTGTACTCGGTTGGCTTTACTTCAGTCACTGATTTTAGAAATACCGTGATTCAATGATTCGAACATGCGGTCTCTGTTGTTTGTAGGTGCGTTCTCGCGAAAGTCAGCCACAGAATCAAAGGAATATGCGAAATCGAGGGTGCTATCGTCGGTAAAACCGTGGATCGGATTGGACGTTAAACGTAAAAGATCGTTAATAAAAATAAGGAAAAGAGTTGGTGACAGGATAGTACCCTGTGGTACCCCGGCACTAGTTGAATAGAGAGTTGATTTAACACCGTCAAGTACAGCAGTGATTGAGCGGTTATGGAGAAAACTTGCAAAACATTTTATTAATGCAGGATCAAGACCAAAAGTAAGAAGCTTGGATAAAAGGACTGTATGCCAAACTCTGTCAAAAGCCTTTGAAATATCCAGAGCAGCTTCACCACAAAAAACAACCATAACATGGCCTCCATCGCGCGGTAAGGAAAGTCATTAGGTCACCGGTGGAGAGGACAACACGAAAATCATACTATCTATCACTGATGAGATCATATGAATTTAAATTTTTTAGTAATTGAGTGTTTATAATATTGCAAAAGCTTTAGACCGAATTGAGGTAAGCGTAATAGACCTATAGTCCGAAGGATCACAAGCATCTCCTTATTTTAGGACAAGCTGAACATGGGCAAGTTTTCATGCTGGTGGGAAAAGTCCTAATGTATAGGACAAATGGAACAATTTGTGCAGCGGTTTAGCTACAGAGGAAGCGCATCGCATAACAACTAGAGGAGATATATCGTCAGGGCCCGCCGATTTAGAAGTGTCAAGTTTGGCAAGGACTTGGAATACCTCCCTACTACGGAAATGTAAATGCCCTTGGTTGTAAGTGCACATAGGAATAGAAGGTGGGCTTTGAGTAGTAGGTGACACACAGAAGTTTTTGGCAAAGATCTCAGCGAATCTACTAGCTTTATCCAGCGACTCATTATACTGTTGGTTAACGTGCATAAGGGGCGGAACGGAAGAAAAGGAGAAGCTGTTCTTCACTGCTTTAATAAGAGACCTAAAGCTTTTTCCATGCTTGACTTGTTTACTTCACGATAACTCATCGAATGTTTACACGATTCTTATAAAATTTGGTAGTTAGCGTATTTATTTGAAACTCATAAATACGCTGACTACCAAAAAAAAAGAGATATAGTAAAATACATAATAGATGACCTCGCGCGTTTCATCTCCTAAACCGTCAACTAATTGACCTGCCCTCTTAGATTTTAATATATATCAAATCAATGGATCTAGTAGATTTGTCAAATCTGAGATTTAATATACGAGTAAGTCTCGCAGATATGGATATGTATTCCGTAAAACTGTAAATAAACCGGTCAACTAAGAATGTTATTATTGAAACAACATAGTATACACAAATTGTAAATACATACATTAAATACCAGTATGGCGATTCCATTAACGATTATTGTTCTTTATTCTTTATTTGCAGCACGATCCGACTCAATGGAGGCATGTCTTTTTCATTTCATCTGGATTCTATTTCATCGGCAATTTACTCTTCATTATATTCGGACGTGCTGACGTGCAGCCTTGGAATTCACCTAAGCCAGATAAAAAGTACGAGATTATTGGAGAACTGAAAAGCCGAACATCCGAAGCCATTTAACTGGCACTTTTTTTTTAAAGAAATGCACAATATAATAATATAAATAATATTAAATAAATTATAGTTAGCGTACAATAAAATGTTTAAGTACATACCTATTTTTAAAAGGATTTAATAATTGTATTTTTCACTTAATCTTTAAATTCTGTATTTGTTCGTGATTAAATAATTGGAGTTTTAAGCGGCCATTATACAGTCAAATGTATTCTACAACAATTCCTATGGTATCATAGCAACCGATTTACTTTAAAAAAAATTGTTTTCAAACGTGGCAAATTGTTTCACTGTGAAATGGCCGCTTAAGCTTGTATAGAATGTACAGTGTATGCATATTACAATCGTAAAATTTTATTTTGGAAAACTGTAAAGGTAGACATTCACTATTAAACCGAACGAGTTAGGGCAGGGACGAAACCAGTATGCTTGTCCTTAAAAATAGCAGTATTCAAGGGGATTGAAAAGAAGTTTAAGTCCATCATAGGAAACACCAACCCCTCAGTTGCCCTCACCCCTTGTGGGGCATAGCGCGTCTACTGTTCCATGTGGCTCAGTTAACGTTTCGTTAGCATAAACTAGTTTCGGGGAATGCAGTTGCCAGCATGCACCTCCTAAAAATGAATTAGGCAAGGGAACCGCGTTGTTTTCCCCAATGACAGTGTGAGTTTATCAAAATGATAAAATCCTTGTCAAGCGCATTGTTATTTGGTGGAGGCGTAGTCAGTCGTTACTGTAATATTTGGGTTTCTTAGAATGGGAGCGTGTTCAGAGCTTTAAGCAAGCAACTGACTAGTTTCATGGAGTCGAATGATCGTATTTTCGGACATCCATTCAGTCAAAAAGTAGCAGCTTAAACAGCATCTTCAAGTGGTTAACTTAGAGGCAGCACAAAAGCCTAGCATAGCAACTCTCCTAGTAAGCTACGGTCAGGGTCTGTAGTAGTCTACAAACTACTCCAAAACATGAGTAAAACAGCTATTTAAAAATTTCGTCTTATACATAAGCATGGCTCGACCCATGCAGCTCAATGGCAAGTCGAGCCCATTGAGCTGCATGGAACGAGCCAAGTTTTTGCTTATAAGTATCCTTTATTTTTGAAGAGAACAAAATCTAAGAGTAATGCATAGCGCAAAAAAATTCACCCTTGTCTGGCAGGTTTTGTGTTTGCTGTCATTTTTATAAATCATTTTCGAGTATTTCCTTGAATAATTTGAGGATCATGTTCCATATACCAAACATTTTGGAGGGGTATGGGCCCCCATGGCCCCCCCGTGGATCCGCCACTGGTAAGGGAGAGGTGTTTGTTAGGAGAGGTTTATAGTTTTACTGTACGTAATAGTGTTCTTAAAAAATGCCTTTATAGTAAAGAACGAAGGATCGGATCGTGTTGTTGTTAATTGGCTTGACCCCTCCAGGGGCATGGACACGCACACATCTCTAGCTTTTCTATGCCTTGTTGATGTTTCGATAACATATCTACTTATCGGGCGTGCAGTTGCTAGCATGCAAATAAACTATGTCATCTGCCTAAACAGCATAAATAAACTGCATTATCTTTTTAAAATGATTTATTGCCCACTAGTTCGTTGTAGTTAAACGAATTTCGAATACTTCAACCTGAAAAAAGCTGCGCTTGGGCAATTTGCTCTGTTAACTTCACGATGAACACGGTTACTTAACGTAGAACAAAATTATTTTAATAATGTCAAAATTGTGTGCTTTATGGAGCTTAATGTCAATGTTTCCCCATAAATAGCCGTTGATATGATTATTTGTCGAGCATTAAACTTGCAATATTTATGGATTCAGATTCATCCAGTAATTTAATAATTAATGCAAAGCAAAACCAGGTGGCTGCACCAATTTTTCCATGAAAATAAAATCGGCGCAATAATTTCATGCAATGAACATTAACAAATTACATTTGCTAGGGCATACCGTGTGCTGGCACTCTTTGAACGTATGAACTGTGAAGTAATTGTATTTGATAAATATAAGTACTCGTATATCCGATATAGTTAAAATAGCCAGACTCATGGAAATTCATATTTATATCCAAGACTTATAGTATATGGTATATTGTTTTTGTCACGACGAAAATATGTAAAACCTTAAAGGAGGCTCCGGAGGCATAGTCCTGATTCGATTTAGCCATGTCTGTCTGTCTGTCTGTCCGTCTGTCTGTCTGTCTGTTCTGTTCGCACGATAACTTTCGATAGAATGAAGCTACAGCCTCGAAATTTGGGTCAAATGTTGGAAGTATGATCTACAATAGTTGGTTGGTATTAAATGGGAATGATCAAGCCAAGAGAACGTTTGTCTCCCCTACATATGTAAAATAATTAAATGTATTTATAACTCCCGATTAAATAAACACAAAAAGCTCTAGCTTTGGTAGATTGCTCATGAGAGTAATCTTATATACTCCTGGAAAAATAAAATCAATCAGTTGAAAACTAACGGTAATTTTCTTACAAAGAGCCCGTACTACCCTACTTTTCAGGTTTTTTGTCAATAACTCTTGAACCAATTGCCGCAGACACCTGATTTTTAGCATATAACCCTGAGGTGAGAAGCTATTTGAGTTTGAGTAAGTTGGGTATAATCAGATCAAAAGAACGCCTACCTCCCCTACAAATTTCAAAAAATTGAACATTACTTTAATTACGATAACTTTCGAGAGAATGACGCTAGCGAGTTAAAAATTTGGTAGAATGTTGGTAGTAAGATCCAATTAGTTGGTATTGAAAATGGGCAGGATCCAATCTAAGGAACTCTACAAACCTCCCCTACAAATGAAACTTCAAATAAGCGATAACTTTTGATAAAATGAAGTCAGCGACTTGAAATTTTGGTCAAATTATTGAAATTATTGAGTTAGTTTGTATTAAAGATGGGCCAGATCTGACCCAAGGAACCCCTACCTCCCCTACAAATGAAACATACAATAAGCGATAGCTTACGATAAAATAAAGCTAGAGACTTGAAATTTTGGCCAAATGTTTGTATGATAGTAGGATTCAGCTGGCTGATATTGAAAATATTTAAAATTCGACCAACGAAACCCTTACTTTTCCAACAAACGAAACTTCAAATAAGCGATAACTTTCGATAGAATGAAGCTAGAGACTTAAAATTTTTTTTAATGTTTGTAGGATGATTTAATTGGTTGGCGGCAATGATGAGCAAGATTCGACCCTTACCTCCCCTACAAATTGAGCTTCAAATAAGCACTTTCGATAAAGTGAAGCTAGTGACTTGAAATTTTGGTCAAATGTTTGTACTGGGAGCTAGTTGGTTGTTATTAAAAAAGCGCAAGATTCGACAAAAGAAACCTCTACTACCCCTACCAGTGAGACTTCGAATAAGCAATAACTTTCGATAGAATGAAACTAGCGACTTGAAAAATTCGGCAAATATGTGTCGAATGGGTTAATTAATTGATTTTGAGAATGGTCAAGATCCTCCAGAATGAGAGCCAACCTCCTCCTATAAACTGGGCATATAGGAAACTCACTTTTAATGTAGATGGTCGTTGCTAGTTGGTACTTTTGGTATCACCACTATGTCTGTACAAGTCTAGGGTATATGTGCTTCGGACTCCAGGCCGAAGCAAAGCTTCGGTTTGGTTTACATTTATTTGCGGCGAGTTTAATTAACTTGAACTCCGTCTTTAGCAATTTCCCCTGACTTTCGCGCATGATTTCGAAACTTTCCCACAGATCCAAGGTGTACAGCTTGTTTAGGTATCGAACTATCTCCAAATTTTCGTGGTCTACGGTATGTCCTTTTTCCATTATGTGACGATCGAATTGTACGGTTCGGATTTCGTTTGGGATTTTCGGCCTCCCGGATGTGTTCGTTGAATCCGGTCGTGACTATTGGCTTCGTTTGCCCAAAGTATCATTTGCTGCAGTCCTCACAATTGATCCCGTATATGCAGCTTTTCACACTGCCCGGTACTATCCTAAAGGATGTATTTCTGCTCGACCCCACAAACTGAAATTAAAAGAAGACAAACATTTTTTAATTTTACTAAAAAGATATGAGAAGTGGGGATGCTGATACGCCTCGGCAATGCCTCTGTGACTATTTTTCTAATCGTACTTACCGGACCTTGGTCCGGGTGAGTTACCCAGGTTGAATAGAGCAGGCCCAATGTTGAGCAATCATGACTAACATCTATCTGTTCTATGAACTTTAGTTAATACTATTCGTAACTACATACGATACAAAAGTATGGTTTATTTCCAATCCTATCGAATAAAAATGGACGAAAACAATTTGTGTTTTTATTTGTTATATTTTGAGATGCCTCATTCATGTTAATATGTTAAATATGCAGTGAATTCAATCAATGTTTTTACAATTTTTCACAAATTCGATTAGGATATATATGTAAGCTATAAGTGCGGTTTACCAATGAAGCACGAGAGACTTCGACCAATAACTTGTACGAGTATGAGTTGAATACATACAATATATTAACACATTCTATTCCCTTTGCTTTTAAACAATTCAATATTAACATAAGTCTTCTACGCTGAAAAGGTGCAAATTCAAAAAGACAACAAAAAAAAACAAGAGGCACTGTATAGATGCCCTAAAAATGTTTTATTCATCTATTTTCCAGCACTTTAAAAGCTGTAAATACAATTCCTAGCACTTTTTTTATATCCTACAAGAGAAGGTACCCAAGGCACGAATATTTCCGTTTGTGGGACGTGGGTATATGCGCAAATCTATCGAAATTCTCGAATCGCCATATACGATGTAGCCTAGGAAAATATTCATTTTGCTACAAGAGGTGTTGAGGAACAGAAAGCAAGGACGTTTACTCGGGTGAAGGCATTTTGAACGAAAATCTCCACGGATGACGAAGAACAACAACAAATTTAATTTAAGTGTGCAGATATGCGAAAGGAAGAATCTGTGATGTGTCAGATATTGCTATCCAGCTCCGTTCCCATTAGTTGCGTCGAAAGCTTCCTTCGTTTTTATTGCATAGCATACCATACTTGTCATTATTTTACTTGCGCTCGAAGAACGGATAAATTTGAAATGTTAACGAAGGCGTCACGGGCAAAGTCAACATACTCGTACTGCACATCTTTTGTAGCAGAAATTTAATCTTGGGGTTTGTGATTAGTTACAATATACTCGTAACAATAAAAGAAAACTTTGTAGATCCAATCTTATTTTTAAAATTCATAAGAACTGGCAAAGGTAACCACAGTATGTTTATATAATTTTACGCATTGCCGCAAATTAAAAATAAAAGATCCGTTTCATTTGCTTGAATCCAGATCATGAGTAAATCGACAGCAAATGGGTTAAAAGTCAAACACGAAATATTTCGAATCTATAAAGCATATAGACGATTATGTTTGCTGATGATGACACATTGTTGCTGTGTACAGATAGATTAGAGATAGGCCGTGGGCTGGGCCAGTAGCATTGCGACCTGATGGCAACAATGCTACATAGGATAATTTTGATAATATCAGGATCTTCAAACATATTCTAATTGGCTTCTTAATAGTCATCATCATCTAGGCGCAACAGCCCGACGTCGCGTCGGGCCCTGGCCGCCTGAATCATCGTCTTTTAATTATCTATCAAGTGACCGCGTCCTCCAATTTGGAAGCCCAGCAGTTGTTCGGCGTCATCATCTTCTGAGTCTTCCCAATGAGCTCTCGGTCTTCGTCGCAATTCCTTGCTACGTCGTCCATTCAATATTTTCTTAGGCATGCGGTCATCGTCCATTCGTTGTAGATTGTATAGTACTCGTATATGTCCTGCGCAATGTACATAGATGTTGTACTTTGACTTTGATTCTCGAAATTTCCAGCTCATCGTACAGTTCGTACAGCTCATAGGTGTACCGGATGCGCCATCCATTTCAGTTGCAACCTGCTCCGAAAATTCGTCAACTTGATAAACGCATTTGAGCGAAAGGTCCTTCAAATGTGTTTATAAAGTCGGGTTCGGATTTCGCAGCCACAGCATAGCACAGGTCGTATGATGGTTTTATATGTATATGCGGAGCTTAGTATTTCTGTGCACATGCTTCAATTTCATTATTGGGAGGACCGACATGAAGTCTTATTTGCTAGGTGTATCCGTCGCTTGATTTCGTCAGTTTCACTGGCGTCCTTTGATGGTTACTAGCCAGGTATATGAAGTCGTCAGTCAGGCGGCCAGGGCCCGACGTGACGTCGCATCGGGTTGTTGTGCCACGATAATGATGATGATATAAAGTCGACTACGCGTTCGATGCTGAGGTCCCTGACGTTGATGTTCGGTTGTTCTGGCGCCCTTGTCCTTGATTGCATCATTATTTTTGTTTTGTCTTGGTTAATGCGTAATGAGTAGTAGTACTTTTGCAGCCCAAGATTATTTAGAAGTTCTTCGGCGTCGGGCAATTTTCGGGACATGATGTTGATATCGTCAGCGTACACTATCAACTGCGTCGACTTGAAGAGCAGTGTGCCACTGTTGTCCGCAGTCAATACTCAGATGGCGTGTTCAAGAGGTTGAAAAGCGTCATAGCCAGTTCATCGCCTTGCTTCAGTCCAGTACTTGTTGTATAGAGATCACTCAGCCGGTTTTGGACCCTGACCTATGAAACGGAGTTGGTCATCGTCATCTTTGTTAATACCTATTACTTATTCCACTAGCATTTCAAATCACAGCATGATGTTATACAGTACACCACGATCGATACCGTCGTATGCTTGCTTAAAATCAACAGAGATTAGATACACGTCAATGTTGTATTCCCAGCACTTTTCCAGGATCTGCTCGACCGTGAAAAGCTGATCGGTTATAGATTGGCCAAGTCGGAAACCGCCTTGATACTCGCCAATGATTCGATCAGCGTACGATTCTATTCTATTTTCCAGAATATTGGTCAGTATTTTGTAGGACATACATACATACTAGTGCCCCTGTAATTTTCACTCCGCAATTTATTTCTTTTTGTAGATGGGACAGATGATGCTTCTGCGTTAATCTTCTGGGATAACGTCGCGTCGTCCTCCCAGATTCGCAGGAGTAGTAATTGGAGTGCCACCAGATTTTAGCAGTACAGCTGGAACGTGGTCTGGACTGCACCCGGCGCTATATTTAGTTTGAGTGACTGCATAGCGAGATTAACTTCTTCTACTGTCGGAGATGTAGTAAATGAGTAAACGTAGGATTATAAGACCACGAGAAAACTTGGTACGCTTGAAAATCCAACACAAACAGTAGATAACGCTAGATAATGAGTTCTTGCATGCTGCTCAACTATGGTATGAAATTGGGTGGGTTCATATACTGGCACTGCTGCTCAACATGCTTCTTGTTGAGCCCTTTACACAATGAACGAATGAAGGAAAAGAAAAAAGAACTAAAATAGCAAACAAACGGGTCAAGTGAACAAAAGCTGCAAATATTTTTGTTACCATGCCTGAAATGGGAGTCCTTGATGGTTGGGGACTCAGTCGCTTGTAGTATCCCAACCTACGCTTGCGGTCAGAGCGTGCGACTAAAGCTAATGCTTTAAGCTCCCTAAATGAATATCAAAATTGGCACGGGCGCCATCATTTTCGTCCACCAATCATTGAAAGAAAATTTCCGGGCAACTGACAACACACCTTAGCAATATTTCATTTTTTGTTTATTATTTCAATTTTTCTCTTCATATCATATATGCATACAGAGGTATATCTTTATTACCCTTTACGGATGTGATAGGGTATACTAACTTTGTCATGAAGTTTTCAACGCACAGAAGGAAGCATCTCCGACCATATAAACTATAATATAGTATATTCTTGGTCAGTATGAGGAGACGAGTTGATTAGGCTTTGTCCGTCTGTCCGTCTGGTTCTATGGAAACTAGTGCCTCAGTTTTAAAGTTTTAGGGTTTCAAGTAGTTGTATTAATGAATCCATTGTGATGTCTTCGTCAATAAAAAAAAATACTTACTGAATCGATCAGCGTTTTTCCTCGTATATTTTTACTTCCGTGGGCAAACGCGTCCTTTTGTGTGATCCAGCACTGTCAAGTTATTTTTTTTACGATTCTTGTGGACGATTTCCTTCTTGCCCTTTTTATATCCTTCATGGATGTGATAGGGTATATTAACTTTGTCATGAAGTTTGCAACGCACAGAAGGAAGCATCTCCGACCATGCAAACCATATATACCAATATATTCTTGGTCAGTATGATGAGAGGAGTCGATTAAGCTTTGTCCGTCTGTCCGTCTGTCTGTCTTTCCGTCTGTCCGTCTGTCTGTCTTTCCGTCTGTCCGTCTGTCCGTCTGTCCGTCTGTCCGTCTGTCCGTCTGTCCGTCTGCCCGTCTGCCCGTCTGTCCGTCTGTCCGTCTGTCCGTCTGTCTGTCCGTCTGGCCGTCTGGCTCTACGCAAACTAGTCCCTCAGTTTTAAAGCTATCGAATTGAAATTTTGTACAAAGCCTTCTTTCTATTGCACGCTGTAAATATGTCGGAACCAACGGAATCGGACCACTACGTCATATAGCTGTCATAGGAACGACCGGTCCAAAAATTCGTCTTAGTGAGAAAAACTTTTTTATTTCTAAAGATATCTATCTCAAATTTTGTACAAAGCCTTCTTTCTATTGCATGCTGTAAATATGTAGGAGCCAATGGAATCGGATCAGTACGTCGTATAGCTGCCATGGGAACGACCGGTCCAAAAATTAGCCTTTGTAAGAAAAACTTTTTCATTTCTAAAGATATCTTTTTCAAATTTCACAATAATTAATAATATTAATAGCTTAATCACATTCTTGAGTTTGGTTGAAATCGGACTACTCTATCATATAGCTGTCATAGGAACGACCGTTCCAAAATCAAATTTTTGTTAGAAAAACTTCTTTATTTCTAAAGATATGTTTACGAAATTTAAAATTATTCAATCATATTAACTACCAAACCACGTTATGAAATTTGGTTGAAATCGGCCTACTATTTCACACACCTCTCATAGGAACAGTGAAATCGGAACACGTTTTACTACTAATTTCAAAGTAGCAAATGCTCCATAAGTCATCTTTGGCAACAGGAACCCCCTAGACAGGCCCTCGATTGGAACCCGCAGGGAATCAATGCAAGTCGCTGCGTTGGACGACCTTTAAAAACCTGGAGAAGATCAGTTGAGGTCGAGGGAAACTCAATAGGAAAATCGTGGAGTCAGTTGAAGGCGATGGCGGCGAATAGGACCAGGTGGAAGGACGGCGTGGTTAATGCCCTACAAAGAGTTAACAGAAAGAAACCAGAGAGACAAAGTGAGATTGATGATGTGATTGGAAATGAAAAATAGGCTCAAGTACATGATTAGAAATCAATAGCAATGATTAGACATTACATTGTGATGACTAATCATTGTCGAAAGCTTAGTAATATTAGGAAGACAGCAAATCGATTTAACAGAAATGAGGACATCAGAATTCAATAAGGAAATGAGTATCTTCTAGAATGTCTACCAACAATGAGATATTAAGAAGTCATGCCGGTAAGATACAAAATTGATGAAAGGAATTCACAATTCTACTATCTGAATGCATTCGATCACAATCACAATCAATTGAACGTAATGACTTGTAGAGCATACCATCTCAATTGAATGGTTTACCTTATACCATCGGTCGTGATAAATGCTATTCAGCCTCTTCCATTTATCACTCGTCATGCTACTAGAAAGGAGGTATACGACTCTATGTAATACGAAAGTTATTCGCTATGTTCTCGCCTATCTCTTTGTCTTAGCACTCAAGGAATTTTCTGCTAATGTAAATAGGATCCCCATCTTGCGCAATTTAAATGGTGTGATTATAAAGCATTGTATTATAGCATTGGCACACTGTCACCATCATTATTACGCTTACTGTCATTGTGACGCATTTTCTATGAAGGTGCGACACACTGCAACAACCATATAATTGCCTTGTGTCATCACCTTGACAACCGTTGTTGCTCCTTTCATCGCGACTTGTTATTGAAAAATTGGATTTGAATTTATGAAATGTCAACGAAAATATCAATGCCAATTACCATACAAAATTTAAAATAACAGCCAATTAGTTGTCAATTATGGTTGTACTACTTGTAAACAGATGGCTACTACCTTCATTGGAACTGAAAAGTATGGCTGTTTACTTTCATTATCAACCGTAATTATGATGGTTTTTTACTTTCATAATGAAAGTAAGCGTAATAATGATGGGCACTGTGCCAATGCTATAAAAGTTGGCTTTTCGTGCGAAATCCCTTACAAAAATTTCAAAACTTTCGTTCGCACACAAATTTTTCGCTCTCTCAGTACTAACATATTGGGTGGTATGCATAAAGTGAGTCGAGTGGAGGAAAGCTGAGTTGACCGAATTTCACTCAATTTGTTATGCATAACATATGCGAAAAACTCCACTCCACTCACCAGCAGCCGCCATCTTGAGTGAAAATTAGTCTGACGTTTAAAAAAATCATCGCATGTGATAATATACTCAATTTCGTATGCATAATATCTGAGTTGAGTCAAGAAAAGCTGAGTCTACAAATATGCACACTCAAGCGGCAGTCTTTCAACATTTTTGGTGTACATATACACCATGACAGTTGTCAAATTGTCAAAACAAGTAGATTTACGGTGATTTGCTTTGTTAGCATGTTTTTGGTAAGCAAATTCACTTAATTGACTGTGAGAACTACCTAAGTTCTGGCTGCTTGCAGAAATCCCCGCAGGACGATGTCGATCAGGAGGAAGGCATTTGAAGGAGGACGGACCAGTGGCGGCTTTGTAGTCTTTTCAGGAAGTCCCCTATTTGGATAATGACAACAGAGGATAGTAAAAATCAACTCGCGACGATGGCGATTTCATGCGCGAAAATGTGGAGGACGATTTCGATGTGGAAAATACACCAACTCCAACTAAATAAATCGGCGTCCACCACTATGACCTTAGGAAGTTCACCCCGTAAAGAGCTACTCGATGGATTGAATTATCACACGACACCTAAGAAGGCCAGCAAACACAAACACATTCACAAAAACTGACACCAGATTATAATGCGTAGGACTTCTACTACTCCATGGGTGAAACGACTCTAGCTAGACAAGATGGCTTCGAAGCATTATTGAAATGAGTCTGCATTGACCCGAGAGACTGATACAAGTCTGATGTCAGACGACAGAATTGAAACGAGGTTGAATTTACTTAGTCACTAGCAGTTGATCTTGTCCTTGCCATAGTTAAAGAGGACCTCAAGGTGAAATCCGTCATATTAAACACTGCCCCTAAACAGGATGAAAAGTGGGGGTATGAGTATCAATCGTTCCCACGGCAGCATTTCATTTACAAGTAAAACAAATATGTATTTAGAAGTTTAACTGATAATTTTTATTAATTTGTAAAATTATGTATAACAGAAAAATATGGCGCAACATTACGATTTTGTTTCTATTCTATTCATCTTTTCCTTCTTTGTCGTATCTTCTCATAAAAATCGCCACCATTTTTTGTGTTTTCCAAATATCCACCCGAAAGTCAGAAACAGTTGTAATCGGCGCAGGGTTCTGCCACCGTCGTTGTAATTAACTTGTTTACGGACACGGTTGCCTTTGCCCAATGCCTTATTGGTGCTGTTCGTTGTGGCGCCGAAGCAACTTGACCCAATACGCTGGATCTTAGCCCTCAGCGACCTGCTTGATGATCTCCGTGTCCCGTTCTTCGTTCTTTTCTTTCTTTCTTTCTTTAAAATGAACGAATCTGAAGTCCATTTTCGCGAACTCATAACCGTTTTGGAGATATTTACCTTTAAATTTGGAACTTTTGTATGGGAAAATCAAGTACTAGAATTGTGTATCAAATAAATCTCCGCTTTAGGTAGTTGCGAACCTACTAAGTATGATACATCATCATTTAATTTTTTATATTTACAGGCGACTCACAATTTAGATTTAGCATGAATGGGCCACCGATAAAATTTGACACCTCAGATATCGAAGTCATGCCGATGGCAGGTACTCAAAGCAACTCAACTTCGCCTCAATGTCCATGTTGGCTAGATGCAAAAGTTCTGCGATAAGAGGAATTTTTCGCCAGTGTTGTAGCCCGAAAGAATTCGGAAGAATTTATTTTGATCGCTCTTCAGCCGATGGGTTTCGTCCACGACAAGTGCAGCCCAAATACTTTTCGTACCGTTGCCCTATTCGCGGGGCAATGGTACGGAAAAGAGCTACACACTTCCTCCACAGTTGGCATATCTGAAACACCGAGAAAACGATTAGCAAGAAGGACTTTTTTCTTTGTTAATGATTTTACCTCGCAAGAGAAGACGATGACAGGAACAGCTGACAAAATGTCAAAACGATAGAATGACTGAGTGAACAATTAGTTCGATGTTTTTATGTCTTCTGAATAGAGTGTACTTTTACACATACCAATTTTCCACTCAACTCACAGAACATCGCAGACTCAGAAATGCACTAAATAGTCTCCACTCTGGAGTATATCCTCATTTTTATGCATACCACCCATTATTTCAGTGGAAGAAAAAAGTCTCCATCGATATGAGCCATTTTCACGCGAAACAATTACTTTCCACTTTATTTCGCTTAAAAACTGGTGTTGTGAGTATGAAGGGAAGTTAAGTGTTGTGTAGAGCGCCGTGGATACGTGCTGTATGAAAGCCATTGAGTTTACAATGTCATTTTTTCGTGGGGGAGATAAGTGCATCATTTTCGCATGAAATGTTTAGTACCAGCCTTAAGACGTTTAAAGAGAACAATGAAATCAAGGTAGTATCAATCAGTAGGCATCTCATCGTCGCCTTTTTCATAAGATACGAGTAAAAAATTCAAATTAATGAATTTCAAATATCTTTTCCTGAGATATTCTGTAGATTGATATCTACTGCCTCCAAATATACGCACATAAATGAGAATATTATTAAAAAATTTCCTCAAAATACGCCTATCCTAAATATCTCAAAAAAAAAAATCATAATACTTACTTACAGTGTCATCTATAAGTGTCACCATACACTGTCGAACTCGAACTCGAGCACGAACCTAGTACAAGTGGACCGTTTTCTTCACACGTATGTGAAGTGTATGTGTGTGTCAGAGGCCATTTGTACCAGGTTCGTGCTCGAGTTCGAGTTCGACAGTGTATGGTTACACTAAGGTAGCATAGTTGACCGTGAAGGTCGGGCTGTTCCATTTGGTGAAGAAAAAAGCTCCTCAACGAGCTAAGAAGCGGCCTATGCTTGGTGTAGCTCAGTTCGGGAGACGTGAGAGGAGTTTTCGCCGCTCGTTGCCCCTGTCCTTTACGTATTAACAAAAATTCATAGGCCTGGAGAAGACAACACAAACAGGGGAGGTAAAAATGGGGAATGATCAAAAATGAGGCGATAAGGATGGAATGGTTGGCGGACGGCGCAAATTCCCTTGCGTTCCCATGCGGGTCCAGACGTAATGGGACCCTCGGCCTCTGGTTTCGTGCCACCGACAGATCCTTACTCATCAGGTGCTGCCATCGATCTGCCGGTAGAGGCTGAACTACCAGGATATGGTCCATTGAAGGTGGTTCATTACAAGTTCTTGAAGAAAATAGTACTCAATTTGCAGTAACATATAAATTTTTATTTCACTGAAATCGATTCTACTGATCAAAAGATATCCGGATTTTAAGGTTTTCGAAGTATCAATAGGCGTATTTTTTTGTACTGCGGTGAATTAACCTGCACTGCAGTACAAAAAAACATGCCTATTTGTTATTTCAGGGATCTCGTGTTCTAATCTTAATAATTGAAAGTCAGTCTATCTGGCTTGAATAAGAACACATTTTATTATATGATGTTTATTTTGACAATCATCACTTAACCTACTTATTGTACTAGACTATTATTATTACTTTTAATTACTACGTTGTTACCATATGTAATAATGTAATCAAAATAATCTAAATTAGTTTTTATTTTTCAATTTTAGTTTTCTGTTCTACAGTATAATTTGATAATTTAACTTCATGTTCTACTCTACTTTATTTCTTTCAGATTCTCATACGCATTCTATTACAATTTTTTCCATTATTAATTTCATTATCATTATTTTTTATAATTTAGTACCGACTTGGAATGAATGGCAGAATCCGAATTTTGCTCATTTAAATCCAAAAATTGTGAGTCTGTCATTCGAAAACTGGAAGTGTGTTCATTTTCTCAAATTAATGCTGTTTCGTCTTAAAATTTGATTATTTTCATTCTGTATGAGAAACGATCATGGTGTTGAGTGCAAGTCAACAACCTTAGCTGGTTGCCATTTTCCTTTATTTTGGTAAACCACATTATCTCCCCTTCTTAAGTCTTCGTCCTTAATTTTCTTTACAGTTCCATCATGGTATTTCTTATATGTGTCTTGGTTAACTTTCAATTTCGCCGAAGTACCTTCAATGACCTTTGGTCTAAATAAATCTTTACTGAGAGCACATTTAGGCCGCAGCATACGGCTCATTAACAATTGTGCTGGGGACGCTGATAAATTCGAGATTGGTGCACTTCTATATGACAGTAACCCACTATCTAAATCCTTTCCTTCTTCCCAATATTTACGAAGCAATTGTTTTGCTATGCCTACACTTTTTCCGCTAGCCCATTGCTACGATGATAGTGTGGACTAGAAGTTATCAAGCTAATATTTCATTCTCTAGTGAATTTTTGAAACAAATATGAGTTAAAAGGCATATTATCCGCTATAATAATATTAAGGACTCCGTGCTGAGAAAATATTTCCTTCAGTTTGTTCGCAATCTATTCAGATGCTTAATTTTTTAATAATTTCACCTCCAACCACTTGGAGAAGTTATCCATTAAAACTAGAACAGGCTTCCCTTGAAAGTCAAGGACATCACATCCCACTTTGCTAAAAGGTATATCAGGAATTTCATGAGGAACAAGTGAAGCTCTATAATTCGATTTTTGAAATTTTCACAAGTTCTACATTTACCCACAAAATCTTCTATTTGGCTGTTTATTCCTGGCCAATAAACTGTTAATATTGCTAAATCTTTAGTTTTGGTGATACCAAGATGACCTTCATGAAAACTCTTTAAAATTTGCTCTCGAAGTATACTTGGAATTATAATTATATTTCCATAAAAAAGAAGACTATTTTCCCAATAAATGTCATTTCTATTTTCCCAATACTTTTTGATTAAGTCTTTAATTTTAGTTCTATCTTTTTGCACTAATTCCATTAGAGCTTGCGATCCTTCATCATTTAAAATCGCTAACGGATTTCCTCAGTTCTTCAATCACTAACATTGACAGAATGAACAACAGTATTCAATGTTGAATCTACAGGTGTGGATTTTTTTCCATGATGCTTCTTGACAGTGTATCTGCTATATGCATTTCTTTACCAGGAAGATATCTGAGAGTCTCAAAAGTTACAAATATCTTTTAATATTAGTCCGATGAATAAAACCACTTTCGTAACACTTTTTTTCGTTGGCAATGCTTCAGTCTCTATGTATAATATCGCCAAATCACTCAGACGTTCTTCAGTCATTGAAGAATGAAGATTTCACTGTTTTTGAAGCAAGACAAAGCAGTACAATTGGTTACAGCAGTTCAAGCCAACATTCTATAAGCAATTTCGACACTCGGAAAAACGGAGTAAAGGTCATTGGATCGGAGCATCCTCGGGATTTTAAGCCGTGAAATGCGAAGCCCTAGGCAGCCGTTTTGGTTGCTGGTGTAGTAAATACATATAATTTGTGTTTATTTTTTTAAATTATATTCTAAAAAATTCAAAAACGGTTGTTTCTCAAAATTTGCCGCCCTGGGCAGTAGCCCATGTTTCCCATGTCTAAATCCGCTACTGCATCCATTAAATATAAGTACCTGATTCCGCAATAAGTTTTCGTTTGTTTCATAAAAGCGGCATATTTCGGTAGGTACTTCGGATGCCTCCAACTCAAATATATGTATCTTCTAATTTTAATATATCTTAAAGAAACATCAAGCTATCTTTCAGCCGAATTATTTCTAATTAAGCACAACATAAGTATGTATATAAATCAAATTTATATTCCTATCGGAAATCTAAACTTCTTACATTTCTTCGGAGATATTTTTTCCCTCTTTCCTATTAATTTTATTTTAAAATCCGGCTTGTCATCTTGCGTAAATAATTTATCATTTCTTGTTGTACAGAATTCGGGATTAATTAAAACCGTTTTGACGTTAAGAAGAGGGAAAGTTGAAATTCTGAAATGTTTCCCATTTCACCAATGTAACCTAGACTAACAGCTAATTTATAATGGAGAAGATTTTCGTATCCCTCCGAAGTTTTATAATTTCCTCATTTATTAAGGTAAACAAATTCAGATAAGAAAACCTTTTTTATTTACATTTGTGTGGACATTGCCTTTTTGTTCAGAATCTTTCATTTAAGATTGATAACTTAGCGGCGACCGTTGATGAAATCAGTTAACCCTTGCGAAAAACTTTCTACGACAAAATGAGTGAGCATAAGCAAATTGGCAACTTTAGACGTTACGTTACAAATTGTATTGTTTGCTATTTTCTTCCCTTCATCTACAACTAACAAAACTTTAGTTATAGTGCTAAGCGTACACTATACAATGACAAGTACAATTCTCTCCGTGAATAGCTTTTGTTCCCTAAACAATTGTTCGCCAAACGAAATTTGGAATTCGCGAAAAATTTCTTCCGGTCAATATACACGTCGACCACAAAGAGGCCTTTCTAATTGTGCTGTAATTTGATCGATAATTCTTCTCCGCTTTACTAACGAGTTGGATACGCACACAAACACTACACACTGCGACATAGTACAATTCTCTCACTGTCCGTGGGTATCTTAAAAATTGTCCAAAGAGATAGGTCAATACCACTGAATGTCAATTATTTAAACTATTGTAGAATAAAAGTTAGCTCATGAATTCTGCTATTTTCTCTCCAAATCTAATTCTTTTGAAAATTTACTTGGACGCCGTGAAAGGCTTTTACCAAAGGAGTGAGCCTACATACAATATAAGTATAACGGAGTACATCAAAGCAAAATACTTACGTACAGATCCTTTTAAGCATTACTTCATTCTTCACCAAAGTGAAAAATACAGTAGATGTTGGAAATTATAATATTATGGAAGACGAGTGCAACGCTATTTTTCCGTTCATCTCAAAGGTAGAGTAGCAATCATACACTGACTGGCGTCTTCCTAGATTTTTAAATAGGACACATCTTTTGGGGTTTATTACTATGCAACTTTTACTGACCCTAATATTACGTTTACACTATACCCAGATTACTTCATCTGCGCCGGCTGATTTAATCTGTAACTGTCAAATACATACAATTTTAAACTCACCACACAAAGATTAAGCCGCAGATGAAGTAATCTGGGGATAGTGTAAACGTAATATAATATAACGTTTACACTATCATTCATTCATAGATAGAAAGATAAAGATACTTTGAATCTCTGGCGATAAGATCGATTTTCAATTGTGCATCCGGCCACCTGAAAGGCCTGTCCGTCCATCCGTGATCCGGAATTCCTCAAGGCCAGCCATAATCAATTTTCCGAAAAGAAATCCCGGAACGTGTGTGGTGGGGACCTAGCGGAAACGACTTTTCCGGACAGAAATTCCGAATGGTGTACGGCCGGTTTAAGACTAGAGGAAGGTTAATGTTCACATAAGATTTTAAAAAAAACCACCCTCGCCCCCTCCCATCTACAGTTTTATCCCGATCTTGATGAAATTTTGTATATTAGACCTTCAAGGCTAGAGGAAAACTGCAGTCTACATAGGAGTTCGGAAAACCACCCTTGACCCCCTTCTCACCAATCCAAAGGAAATCTGCGAATTTATCTAGTATGTAATATACAATATACTAAATTTCAAATTTCAATTAAAGATCGGAATAAAATTGTAGATAAATTTTCAAATTCCCTTTTACGGCTGAGAAGAGGGTGGGGGTGAAACTGTGTATTAAAATGTAAATTTAAATTTAAGGGGACCGGAAAGGGGGATGGGGGTGAATTTTCAAAACTGAAGATTTCTTACTTTTTTTATTTATTAAAGAAGTAGTGTAACAAAGCCAGTGTTGCATATGCTTAAATTAAAGCACTGGCAGCTAAGCGAATTCTTTTTCAAAAAGTAAATGATTTCAAGCAAAACACATTAAAAGCTTTCGAAAATGTGAAACTGTGACGCCTTACGAAAAGATTTAAAAAGTTGCACATTTTTATGCGTATCCTTTTATTCTTGAATCATGGTAGGGAAGTCAAAGATTAAACATTACGAAGATACCCTACTTCATACAAATTAATGATATAAGATACCCCTGGCGGTGCAAATAATTCAAAGGTAAATCGCCTTGAGAGATATAGAGACCGTAACACTTCAGTAATGACAACTGCCTATAAAGTTTCATTGTGTGAGTTGTTAGTGTTAACATATGGGAATCAACACATGCAATTATGTACTAGTCACTCGCGTTAATTTGTATGAAGAAGGGTATCTTGGTAATGTTTAATCTTTGAGAAAGTCTCGATCGTTGTTGTGAATGTCGTCCGACTGAGGTAGACGTTGTGCATGGCAAGAAAAATGTATGGCATGCCGATTGGTTGTGCAAGCCCGGGGTCGGCATCTTGGGGGGTACTTGCCTCGTATATGGTAGGCAAGTCGCTGTCGTATATTTCATCCATGTGCTGATATTATTGCTTGTGCTTGTTCATCGCTGCATGGAACACATCCTATGCACGATCGTCGCTGAACTTTCGTAGCAGGGCTATCGACGGTGAGCTACCATCGCAATGATCGCCCCGAGGAACACAGAGCTTTATAAGGTGGGAGTTCAAACGCCGCGACGCGACGGCGCGATTTTCGTTTGCGACTGTGAAGAAAACTATCATATCGTATTTTAGTTTAGTGGATTGTCGAATGCAGGATGTAGTTGTATGACTGTACTTCGGCATCCCCGCAGGGGACACCCACTGGGTCGAAAGACTTATGGTGTTTTGGGTTTAGCGAACCCACGGACCTGAGCTACGCAAGGAGGTGGTGTATAGGGTAAAGGGGCCTTGGCGCTGATCCCTATGCATGCCTTTGGGGACTGACGACCCCATGTACCTTAGTTATGAAGTTAAGGTGGCTGATTGACGGTCTCGCTAGTGGTGTCCGTCGTTATGATGCCACCGGTGTTGTGTGATGGTCTTTTGAGTCCGTCGTTATACGACACCTGGGGAGTGGTGCCCCCGCATAACGAACTACGAAAAGGGGCTATATAGGCTGAAAAGTATCTTTTATGATTCCTATTGGAGCAATCCTATAGGTGCCATGAAGCGGAAAGGTTGCTGGGGTCCTCCCAGTATTCCGATTCCTAGACTTGATGACGACACGGCTTGGGGTTTTTCCCAAGCTCTGATTCTAACATAGGTGTGGATTGGTGGAAAGTAAGAGATACTGATTCCTATACTGCTTTGGGGCTTGACAATCCCACGTACCTAGTCAATTGGCTTCCTAGTACCTGAACATGGTGCCGACCTGTGATGCGAAAGGAAGCACTATCCCCGACTGAGGGGAATGCTTACTAGTACGTGAGGAACGGAAGCACATTCAACTCTCTTGGGGATAGTGGGTTTAACTGAGCCCGTGATGCACAACTTAATCAGTAAGATATTCCGTAAGGATATCGAGCGGTGAGATCATTCCGGCTTTTGAGAAGTCAGTAGCAAATAATGAACCACGGGGATGGGTGTGCCCACAGTACCAAGGTACTGGCCCATCAAGGTGTTGGACTCGTGGTGGCTGTGAGTTATTGTTAAGTCGGCTAAGCTAGGTCGCAGCCTATAATGGTAAGGTTCTGAGGAAAGTGCATGTTCCAAAGTAGTCATCCTTCTGACTTCGGTCAGAGAAAACGCCATTCCCGCAAGGGGGGGAGGTAAGAGCTTCGAGCTTAGGTACTCCTTAAGGCACCGAATGTAGACGATCCTAGGAATGTACTTCGGCATAAAATATACACATGCAATGCATACATAAAATAGTGCTCCGTTATAATAGTTATTTTTTCACAGTCGCAAACGCAAGTCGCTCAGTCGCAGCCTTGCAACTCACATCTTTTGACCATTTGAACATTTTCTTAGAGAATAGAGGCTGAAATGTTTGCGCTAGCGCAATAAATCGACATCATTACTTTTGTTAACTTGCTTTAACGTGTGAATTGGCACCTTCTGGACTCCATACCATAGACTGATTCGTTACCTGCGACAATTTTGCGCAAGGTACCACATTTTTCCGCATTAAATTTTTTAAAGAGAATATGTGGGAAAAGCAAACGTGGTTCTTTTTGGGTGTCAGTCAAAATTCGTGACTGCCACCGGGCATAGTTCTTGGTGTATCTTAAGTTGTCATGCAATATTCGTGATACAGCCATGGCATTAAAACCCAAATCATCTTGGATGCGTCAGTTTTTGATTTCACAAGACCAACTTTTTTATTGCCGGTATCTGATTTTGAGCGATTTTCGCGAGACTCGTCTTCTTCAGAAAAATGTCACTAGAGATAAAAAAAAAAAAATATTTCTATTGTCTTCAAGTGCCATCGGGTCGAGATCCATATAAAATGACTAATCGAATTTCTCGCTGTGTTGGCAGAGGTGGCTGGTTTTCTCGTCTTCATTTTCAACAAGAATTTTGAAAATTAGCAAAATCCGAGGGTTTTGTAGCAAGCGCTTTCTTTGGTATGTAAATATCGAAATTTGCCCCCCCCCCCCCCCCCCCCAAGTTCGGTTTTTTTTATCCGTCTTTATGGTACCAAGAAGAGCAAGGAGCCGTTCTTCTTGTTACCACAACGACGGATTAAAAAAAACGAACTTGGGGGGGGGGGGGGGGGCAAATTACGATCTGATATTTTTTCCTTCCGCACTGTTCCCCTTTTTTTCAAATTTAATGAAAACGCCAAAAATTGAATGTACTCAACATTACCTTTCTCACGACACCCCATATGCCTACACCAGTCGATACAAAAATGTGACATTAATTTCGCCTCTATGTGGACCCCTCCCCCCTTAAAATTGACCAATTACAACACATCGTTTTCTCCAGCGAATTATAGCATTTCTACACATTCTCACCGAATTTGATGGGTGTAGCTTCAGCCGTTCGTGAGATATTTTATGGACAGACGGACAGACAGACATTCGACCGATTTTGTGAGATTTAAGACACAAAACCCTAAAAAAAAGCATTTGTATGAATAATTATTGTTAGAATCAGCGCCCCAACCTATCTTTACCCTTCCAAAATTGGTTCATTAAATAACTGGAATTCGCACTACGAAAAACAACATGAAAGTAGTGCTCGCACCTATGCATGAGGCCGTACGTGTATTTTTTGTATGGATAGTGTCAAAAATCCTAACTTTAAATGAATGTACTATTATTAAATATTATGAATTACGTGATTGTAATGAAACTGATAGATATTATTGCGTATGATGTTGGTTATCATTAGCCATCAATACTTTTGACCTCAGGTGTGCTTGAGGGGTGCGGGGGTGTGCTAACTGCGAATATTGAAATGTACTATTATTAACCTTTTTTGATGAGATTTCAAAATTCCATTATTTTTGGTCTATGCTAGTGAAATCCCGCTTTTCTGCAAATTTTCATATTTCTAAGTATAACGGTCTCGAAACGCAAGGGGGGGGGGGGGCAAACTCGGATCACATGTTTTCCCCTCTCCTTCTTTTCTCCTTTCCTCAAATTTGAAAAAAAAAACTCCGGAAATGGAACGTATTCGACGGTACCTTTCTTGGGATATCTTAAGAAAGTCCTTCCGTAGTTTCCGAGGACAGGTTTTTGTATTTGTGCCACAGAATCTGCAACACGGTGTATCTCCTCACCAACCTACACCCCATCTTTAGGTAGCATTCCAAACTAATTGTGAGATTTTCTTTTTGGAAATAAATCGGATTTCCATTTGTGTGCAAATTTTGTGACACTGTAGCGAAACATGTCCAGGACCCACCAACGAGAACATCTGTAGTATATTAAAATTAGGTACATATTTCTAAACCGGCATTATGAAACACGTTGTACTAATTTTCACCAAAATAAAATGTCATTGGATTCAATAGAAGCCTATTATCACCATGTTACCGTTTCGTATTGCCACAGGGACGATAGCCTTCCTTTATTGAAGAAGAGTTACCAAAGATCAGTAGCGGATATCTTGATCTTGTATCTTTGTTAAAAAAAACGCTAGATGCGTTTCTATCGTAGTTAGTAATGGAGATTACGAATAGGCGGTATTGGCTAGGACCTGATTATCGAGATCGTTGTACGGGATAATGATGGTAACGAATGCAATGAATAGTAAGGAACCAAAATTAAGTAGATTGAATGCATGTAACTTTTAAAACGTTCGATGGATTTTACTGAAATTAGATACAAACAGCATTTACTAGTGCTCATCAATTAGGTGAGCTAGAATTAGATAGCTTCTTCCGTTATTTAGATATTTAGCTTACAACATTTTGCCGTTATTTAGCTATAACTTTTGAATGGGTTAACAAATTTTGCTTAAATTATGTAGGAGCCTACTCCTCACTAACGGCCACCAATTAGGCAAGTTGTATTTAGCTAGCTTCTTCCGTTGTATAAATATTTTGCTAATAAAATTCTGTCGAAATATATGTAGCTGTGTGTTGAATATGAGCGTCGTCCTTACTTAGGCCCACCAATTTCACAAGTTTCATTCTTATTCCTTCTTCCGTTACCGATTTCTTTACAGAAATCAGTTAAAAACCGTTTTTTCTTTACTTTATCGTTAAATATCTTAAGACGCGTACACCTGATTTTAAGTGACTTTTAACCCTGTGCTAGAAAGGTCAAAAGGAACATCTATGAAAAAATTCTGCTTATTATCTTTCATTCCGAGGTTTACCCATTTTCAGGTTTCATTTTCCTGAATTAAATACACTAATTTACAAATGAGTGGACTGGCAATCGGTGAAAAAAGCCATAATTCGAATTTGCTGACGACAGGGTGGGGACTTCTCACTTAATAGACCAACGATTTATCTATGGAGCTACCATGGTTACATATTAAGTGTAGGAGACAGCGGTTGCACATATAACAATAAAACTACCAACGAAATTACTCAATTGCCCTAACCCCTTGTGGGGCATAGCGCGTCAACTGTTCCGTGTTGGCCCAGTTGACGTTTCGTTGGCATAAATTGGTTTCAGAGAATGCAGTTGCCAGCATACACCTCCTGCACATCCATGGCCACGAACGTTGTCGTGGACGGGATTCGAACCCGAAACGCCGGTAGTCAAACATGAGACTGATGCCTCAACACACTGCGCCACCGGCCGCCCCAACCAACCAACGAAATTAGGTACAAATCGAATTACTGTAATTACGTATCTCATTTTCACCTCCTCGCAAGTTTTCTTGAATAAATGCGTTTCACATTTATTTTCAGATAATATTGAAATTCCCTTTTGAAACTTTTTTTGCACTTATACAACAGGAAACTACGACTACAAGTTATGACCTGGAAACTATAGTTGACAAGGCAATGCTGAAGGCAAGGCTGACACACATATATATTAATTTCATTCATCTCCACTTCCTTTCCATTGTGAAGTTCTTTATTATGTTTTATGGGATATGATAAAGAGATATTTCAGGGAGTAAATCATGATTTAGAAGCGGTGGAGAAATGTATGAAATTGCCGGCATTTTTCAAAGAATTGTAAGTAGATGGAAGCTAACCGAGATACGAGTATACAGGAAGTAGGCGATATATGATAGTGAATTTATCTCGGAAGAAGTCGTATGACAGCTAAATTTATTTTCAGGTGTGGTTTGTTCGGATGAATAGATGGAGCCTTATCATTTTTATTTTTTGTCATACCAAAAGGATAAAGGGGGCTTACTAGGACATCAAAGACATTATTGATTGTGTTGATATACTTGTAAATATTATTTAAAGTGTGAAAGTAAGTCCTCACCATAGACGTATTACTACAGGACGAATGACAGAGTCATGAGAACCTTACCCTCGGAAATCCTACTTCTCCAATGGTGAGATAGTAGAGAAAGAAGGTTCCATAGAGGACGCGGGTTAAGCTGCGTTATACATGACGCTGACGGTGCTTAGTAAAGTATTGAATTATCCTCCTTTATAAAAACGAGACCGAAGCTGTTTTACAAATAGCGAACAATCGTTCCTATATGGCCAGCTTGAACAGTAGTTACCAAATGCAGTTGTACACTGAAGCAAACTTTGTAGGGAAGCTAGGCCCCATTTTATGACGAGTGGTCTTCTTTTATCAGAATCTTAAAGGGGAATAGGATCTTGCCGATTCCCAGAACCAACTAACTAAACCACACTGCCAACATCCGGCGAAATGTTCAACTCGCTAGCGTCATTCTATCAAAAATTATCGTAATTAAAGAAATATTTCATTTTTGATGAAGGGGAGGTAGGCGTTGCTTTAGTCTGATTATGCTTATATAACTAAAACTGAAGCAGCTTCTTATGTGAAGTTTACCTGCCACAAATCAGATTTCTACGTCAATTGGTTCAAGAGTTATACAACGCAAAAAAAAAGTAAGCCGTGAGAAGTGGGGTCATACTGGGCTCATTATAAGAAAAGTACCGTTAGTATCCAACTGATCGATCTCAGTTTTACAAGACAATACAAAATAACGCTCGGGCCAGAAAATTTTTAGAATTCGATGAAGACATGAGTTGACGAAAACTTGCAGCTTTCTTGTAACTCTTTCCGAAACTGCTCCCATACGAAAGCACAGAGAGTACCAGGGAGCAAAACAGGCCCAGCTTGGTCTTGATGCTGAGATAACTGCCCTGCCAGATTTTGGGCAGCATGCCGTATGCGCATTTAGCGTGGTTGAAAAGACGGGCGATGTCCTGCTCCGTACTACCATTTCGGTAACAATGCTACCCAGACGAAGGTGTCCACCTTCTCCACAGGCTGCCCATTAATATTGATGGCAATAGGTGTTGGATTTCTTTTTCACAATGGCCGACTAAGAAATTGGGTCTTGTTGGTATTAATCTTTAGCCCAGCCTTGTTTACCACTCTCTCGAGATCTAACGCCACTGTGGACAGATCCATTATGGGAGAGTAGGCATATTTCGTCAGCGTAGTCAAGATATTGTAGACAAGATGTCAAAGTAAATTGAATCATCATTCAATTATATTAAAAACTCTTGGAAAAGTGGAAATTGTTTGAATATACGCATAAACCAAGGATTTAAAAAAACAACACATAAATTGAATTCCTCTGTCTATTTCGGAAAGGGCTGCATGCAACATATCGCCGATCACTATGAAGAATAGGATGGGAGAGAGGATGCACCCCTGCCGAACTCCAATGTGAATCTCAAAGTCCCCCGACACATTACCTTTATGCAGAACGCGACATTTCGCGCCATCACAGGTTGCCTTAATAATAGCCACAAGCTTCTCAGGGATGCCTCTCCTGCTCAAGGCCGCCCATATAAAATGCCGGTTCACAATATCGAAAGTCTTCTCGAAATCGATGAAAATCAAGTGAAGCGGAGAATCGTTTTCAGCGCATGGCTAGATGATGATTCGTAAGGTGTTAATGTAATCGACACAGGAGACTCCGGGTCGAAAACCAGCCTGCTTTTTTAGTGCAATAATTGCAGGGACTATTTCGTCTTTAGTCTGGGCAGTGGACCGTACATGCACATTTTGATGGTAAACTAGATTATCTCTATGGGGGAACTTCACCAGAAGTTACATGGTTCAAAACTTCGGCGAAGTGTTCTATCCGCCGTCTCATTTGATCTTCTTCCAAGATAAGTAGCTTTCCACCACTATCCTTCACCGGATGTTGGCAGGAGTTACGACTACATGTAAACTCCTTGATTAGACCGTACACGGCGCTTAAACTGTTATTTCTGCTGAGGCTAAAAGGGAATTCGCATAAACTCTTTTATCGCGTCGCACACTACGCTGAACTTCTCGAGCTTTCTGACGGTAAACGAGTTCTATGCTACTTCAATTGCCGTCTGATGCCGCAGCCAAACTAACCTTCAGCTCTTTTCTTTCAACAATCTGCTGCGTCGGACATCCAGGTCTTAATCCGGCAGGGCAATCCGGAAATCCGGGTTTGTGCCAAGGATGGCATCTGAGCTATCAATGTACGCATTTTTTTATGGCATCCCAGTTTTTATTTATGTCACTGTCGGGTGACTAGTTTTCTCAGCTGCTTTTTACGCAAGATGGTCGTTATATTGTTGTAAGGCAGCTGGATTTTTTAGTCTAGCAGTGTTGAATTTGCGGCGCCTGGGTTTTTCGTTAATAGCACGGCGCACTGCTGCAATATGCGATCGAACATTAGCGATCATAAAATAATGGTCTCTTCCCATGTCAATATCGGCACCCTTCTTGTTTCGCACGTGATTTTGTGTTCTGCGCCGATTATCAGAGGACCAATTGATTTTGTGGTGGTTCTTATGCTCAAACATAGTACCATACCCCAATAAAGAGACTGTGAAAGTTGCAGAGCTCTACACATCTTTCACCGTTGTCATTATGATCACCAAAATCATGTCTCCCCATCACATGTCTGAGCCCATAGTAATCTGCGCCAACTTTTGCATTCAAATCACCCACAACCATTATAATGTCACCTTTAGGTGTTCTGCTCTGAATGACGTTTAGTTGTTCGTAGAAGGAGTTTTTTGCCAAGACATTATCGGGTTCAGTTGGAGCATAACATTGTATTATTGGGATGTTCCTCATTTTGGTCCGGAACCTGGCGGTCATGATTCTGTCGGAGACTGGATCCCAGGATAAGAGACAGTTTTGTGCGTCTCTTTTTTGAAAAGAGCCCCACACGACCACTACCGGTAGCTCTCCCGGAGGTTAACATTACGTTGGAGAGATAAATTCTCCGCTGTTCCACCATCTTAACTCACTAACTGCTAAGATGTTTAATTGATACTTAAAAAATTCACACTCTAATTGAAGAAATCGTGCGTTCTGGGGACCTTCTGATCCATTGTCCAGGAGAGTACGCACATTCCAGAATTAAATTTTTGTCAATGTACGATAGCCAAAAGTCGAGGCATATTTGACGTTTCGTTAGCATACAAAAGATTTCGAATTGTGCAAGTTGCTGGCATACACATTCTGTTTTTTGTTTGAGTGTTTCAACGAAAGGAGAGGATGCCTAACATTCTTCCTGTTTACATTGTAAGTGAACAAGTCGATGCCAACACGGCGATCCGATTAATCTACATTAAGCGGATCGTCGTGCTGGCAGCGACTGGTCAATGGAATGATACGCTTCAGACATACTTCAGTTCTGAACAATATTTGTATCTCCTCTTCTACGGACTAATATGTACCAAAATACTGGTTCGGAAAAAACTACACATGCGTTATTCCACCCCGGAGACAATGGGAAATGATTGACCCGAAGCGACGGTCGTTAACCATCTGTGTATTTACACATTTGGCTCCAAAACCGATGATGGGGTTGGCGCTTGAGTTTTCTTCGAATGTCTTCATCTGTTACGTCTTTCCGCCTCCCAAACTATTGTACCTTTTTCCAGGCGGAGATCCGTGCAATCAAAGAGGCAGTGCTATGACTCGGGCGTAATATCATATTTGCGAGCGATATTCTGATTTACAAAGAGTCAGGCCACTGTGACACCCCTGGAGTCCGTCATGGTGTCGGCAAAACGTGCGGAGTCTGCCTGTCGAACATGACATAAGGAAATGGAGAAGACCAAAATATTGTGTTCTTAATATTGTATAATATACTCGTATAGTATATAAAATGAATTTCCACAAAGTCGAAAAGTTGTCAATCCAATCAATAAATGACAGCGTGTCCCAATAAAAGGTGGTGCAGGCAGTAACTGATTTGAGCTTCTAGTACTTTTCAGAGGCGGTAGAGTGGATAGTTTCTTAAATAGTCTCCTTTCTGGTCAACAGGACTGTGAAGTACATGTCCGTACACATACATATTCCCTAGTGTATTTATTTCTTATTTATAACTTCACATTCTGTATCTAACTAATGTAAAAAACACACATTTTTCAAATAGCAGCTGTCCATCGGAAGAACAGTCATCTGAATAAGAACCTCTTAGGAAACATGTATAAATGCCATTCTTCCAACAGGGCAAACAAATGATCCCCAGGGCATTCCGGTCGAAACTTTATGTTACAACTGTTCGCAATAAGCCTATGTTGAACCGATTTATTTGAAACAAACACACATGTACACATTGTATATGGTGGAAATGGTTAGATAAATGGAAGCTATAGTATATCAGAACCGTTGACAAGGAATAGAGTGGTAGCAAAAGATTCTGGCAATCCTATCCTTCGATCCCTAAATCTCAGAGTCAGATATAAAGTCATGAATATATTCACGTCACAATGTAAACATTGGGATGAGATTTATCGTCATGGCGAAAATTCAAGGCAGGGCTTTGATACGTCTTCTAGAATAGTTATATGTAGTATGTGGTAACCACTTGTAAATTTGTTGACAATGATGGATGAGAATATGGGTAACATATTAGCACAAAGTTTGCTTTGTCCAATAGGTAAACAGAAAACAACGTGTGTAACATACCAAGTTTGAATTACAAATAACCCATCATTAACATATAAAACGAAGATATTCGCATGTCGTTTAGGTAATACGAGTATTATATTCTATCGGTTATTCAAATTGAAATATGATACTTTAAAACAGAGAGCAACAATGTCTAGAAAAATATATTAATCGATATGTACTATTCGTAATGTGCATTATTTATTCTTCCCGAAACTATGTGCAAACACATCGGTTTCTATATTCTCTTCACATTAACTGCTGGAACCTGGAATAGAAATTTATAAACATACAAACATTATTTTGTATTTTATCAACAAGCGGAATATTATCCTTTGAATAATTATTATAGATATGAGGAGACCAGTTTCAAAACTCTCAATTACCTTTTCTGTTTAATTTGAGTTAACTGTACAGAATCTTCCGCTCTCCAAAATGAAGTTTACGAACGGGATTAATAATATCGCAACTTACACCTCCCAGTTTCGTAGAATTTCCCCTCAAAACATCAATTTGTTTCTAAACTTCGTAATATGATCGTATGTTCTGTTGTAAAACGGCTCAATAGCATGATTTATAATGTCCGTTACGCTGGCACCCCCACCACTAAGTATCGACATCAAGCATGGTGCATAATTAGGTGCTAATTAGTTGCTTTATTCACGAATTTATTGCTCATGCCGATTCGCCAGAATGGCCGATTTTATGTGGGGGTGCTAGCGTAACCTCACCCCCACTTTTTTATCCGACATCTATCGCACCCAAGTTTGATGTAAAATGAAAGCCATAATTAGCTGCTAATTTGTTGCTCCATTCCGGAACTTATTGCTCCTGTTGACTTGCCAGGATAAGGTTTTTTGTATGGTGGCGCTAGTATGACGTCACTCTAGCACGCCCCTTCAAAAATTAATTATCTCTTCACTTGTGCATTGAATTTGAGAAAAATATATGCCGCATTTAGAAAGGAGGTGCTAAGGTGACGTCATACTAGCTCTACCACAAAAAAAACGTTATCCTGGCAAGTCAGCGGAATAATAATAATAATAAAATAATAAATTCGGGAAAAGAGCAACAAATTAGCAGTTAATTATGGCTTTCATTTTGCATTGAATTTGTAGACGATAAATGCCGTATTGAAAAGTGCAAAAAGCATTATCCTGGTAATTCGGCAGGAGAAATAAATTTCGGAATAGAACAACAAATTAGGAAATATTTCTTGCTTTCACTGTGCATCAAGTTTTTGTTAGATTTGTGCCAGTGTGGATAGTACCGGGGGCTCAAATATGGTGTCCTTCCCATATATAAGCTGGAGTATTGGCGAATCGCCAGGAGCAATAAATTCGGAAATAGAGCAACAAATTAGCAATTAATTATTTCTTTAATTGTCCATTGAATTTGAGTAAAATATATGCCGCATAAAAGGGGGTTGCTAAGGTGACGTCATACTAGCTCTACCATACAAAAAACGTTATCCTGGCAAGTCAGGAGGAGCAATAAATTCCGGAATATAGCAACAGATTAGCAAATATTTATTGCTTTCATTACGCATCAAGATTTTGTTAGATCTGTGCCAGTGGGGATAGTAGAGGGGGGAAAAATGTGGTGTCGTTCCCAAATATAAGCTGTAGTCCTGCCAGTAGCAATAAACTCGGGAATAGAGCAACAAGTTAGCAATTAATTATGACTTTCATTTTGCATTGTATTGGGGACGATAAATGCCATATTAAAAAGATACAAAGTATCTACACTGCATGCAGATACATCGGAACATGGATATGTCTATGACTACCGACTGCGTGGAACCTGTTGTGTTGAAGATATCGACGTAAGTTTTATAAAGATCCCAGTATAGTTATACTGGATGAAATCATTCGAAAAAACACGTCCCACGCTTTCGGTAGGCATAAGACATATCCATGTACCCATGTATCTGGTGGCAGTGTAGATACTCGTCATAAATTCTGCTTTGCTTTGTCCTGTCCGCTTGGGCTCCTTTCTTTCGCGGGATCGTTTCATTTTCGTTTGCATCGCGTGTGTGCAATTTTCACCTCCTCTCGTGCACCCTGTTCCATCTACCCGTTCGGTACAGTTTGCAGACTGCAGCCTATCGACATTTCTCTGAGTACGTTTCTGCTAATCGCAATCACGTTTCCCACCATCTTTTCCCAATCGGACGTGTATTGTGTTTGTGTATCTATTGCAAAATCGCTCCCACACTATCCGCCTCATCCCGCCCCTTTAATCAACAGTCCGGGTCCGGCACACACAATCCGTTTCTCAAGTAACGCGTGCGACTCTATGCGATTGTGTCCAGCAAACAGAAAGGGAAACTAACAAAAGTAAACAAAACATTCCAACACACGCACAAAGAGAATGCACAAGAAAAATTTTAGAATTTTTGCAGAAGGGGGGGCATTTGATCTTCTGCAGACCTCTGAATGTACATCATGTCACGATGAGCTGCCCGGAACTATAACATCCTGCGACGAATATTTCTCTATTTCGGGGCTTGGGAGATTTTAACTCGCGCAGTACGAATCCGCCATTTTGTTTTATGATATGCTTATTGCATGTGTGGTGGGGGCCCACATTGTGGGCCAGTCAGACCTCAAATCGCTGCCATTGCAAATGCACAACCATTTGGATAGAATGAACTTCATCTGCGATGGCTCTCGCTCTCTATCTTCGGGGGGCGGGAACTGTGTAATGTACACACTCTCAAAATGCGTCTGCGCATGTCCAAAGGTTAGTCGAACTGACTACTTGCTACCTTTTCTGGGACCTTAGTGATTCAGATAGTACAACACGGGCTATTTTATTAAATGATGAATGGGAATTGGCGGAAATTGAAGGTCAATGAAAGTCCGCCCGTTTACCCGTACACTATGTTATTTCTTGCCGTCCACAACGTCAACCTTTATCGCTATCAAATCAACATCCCAACATGTACACACAGGATCCCCGCAAGCGCACCGCCCGCGCGGATCTACAAGCAACAGCCATGCACAATGACCACTTCACTCAAAGGACATGCACAACCAGAAAAGAAAAATTTTCAATGGGCTTAGATAGATAGATAGATAGATATAAAGATTCGAGCTACTTTCCCAGCAGGAAGGCACTGCGACCATAAAGATCTATTGTGCCGTAGCTCATTAATCCAAAAGACCGTCCACCCTTCTAATAAAGGGCAGTAGGTCTTTAGCAGGAATCAACCTGAATTCTGCAGTGCTGATAGTAGCTTGCCCGAGGAGTGACATCCTAAAACGCGCGATGGCGGGACATTCGCACAAAATGTGCTTGGTCGTTTCCACGTCCTCCAGACAAAGACGGCATTCAGTCTCGCTTGACAGACCCATCTTGTTCAGGTGATATCTGACCAAGTGATGGCCAGATAAGTACCCCACTAGGAGTCTTAGGTGGGTTCTACTCATTCGAGTAGTACCCTTGTGACTGAAGGGCATTATCAGCTCCTTTGATTGACGAAGCCCTGGAAGGTTATTCCAGTACTGTTGACGCAATCGTGCAAACCAATCAGTGATCCGCAGTTTGGCCGAGGCCAGTCCAAAGCCACAGTAAGGCTCAGGTCCATGAAAACGACTGGATGATCCTTGTCTAGCAAGTTCATCCGCAGCCTCGTTCCCCTCAATGCCCTGGTGGCCAGGCACCCAACACAAGAAGACTTGGTTATTGGTTGCCAACAGTTGAAGGAGATTGTAACACTCCTTCACCAGTTTTGAAGAGACCTTATATGAGGAGAGCGCTTTTATAGCTGCTTGGCTGTCTGAGTAGATAGCAATGTGAGCGCCGCGAAGTCCAGTTTCCAAGATTACCCTGGCGCAGACCACAATGGCGTGGATCTCAGCTTGAAAAACGCTGGGCGAGATTCCCATTGCGATCGAAATCCTGGTGTTGGGTCCAAAGACACCTGCACCAACACCCTGTTCTGTTTTAGACCCATCGGTGAACCACTTGATACATCTAGGGTCTGGACAGGGTGTGCCATTTACCCATTCAGAGCGGTTAGGGATGAGGGCTGAATATTTTCTGCCGAAGCAAACCTCCGTGATCATGTAATCTGATCTCAAGCAGATCTGCACGTCAGGAATTTGATTCAGAATGCTCATGTGACCGCTTTCTTCACTACGCACGTCGGAAGTTAGACGAAGTCTAAGAGCATTTAGAGCTGCTGATTCTTGAATGAATATATGCAACGGAGTAAGTCCAATAATCGCCTCCAGGGCTGACGTAGGACAAGTGCGCATAGCTCCAGTGATGCCAAGGCAGGCAAGGCGTTGAAGCTTATTGCACTTCAGTAAGACAGAAGATTGCTGAGTTTTCGGCCACCACACAAGCGCTGCGTAGGTCACCATAGGCCGCACCAGCATGGTGTATAACCACTCAATTATCTTTGGGGTGAGCCCCCATGTCCGTCCAAAGAAACTTCTGCAAGCCCACATTGTGCGTGTGGCTTTTCCAAGTACATTATCTATGTGAGTATTCCAGGTGAGTTTCGAGTCTAGAGTTACCCCGAGGCATTTAACTTCAGTGGAATAATCTAAGGTCGTGCCGCCTAACGAAATTGGATCCAAAGTTATATTTCGTTTTCGTGTGAACGGCACAACGACAGTTTTCTGTGGGTTTACATGTAAGCCCACAGCCACACACCAGCGTAGAGCTATGTCAAGGGCCGACGTCATCACCTCAGTGATGGTAGATTCGAATTTGCCCCTGACTATGATAGTTAAATCATCCGCGTATCCGATAGTGAGATAACCGCGCTCATTAAGCATGGAAATCAGTTCGTCTACGACAAGGGACCACAAAAGGGGTGACAGAACGCCACCTTGTGGACAACCCTTTACGGCATTCACGCAAATGGATGTACTGCCTAGAGTTGAGTAAATATCCCGTCCACGGAGCATGGCGTCTATCCATGCAATGGTAGCGGGCGGGATGTCTCTGAGTTCCAGTGCTCTGGAAATGCACTCGTAGCCAGTATTATCGAAAGCCCCCTCAATGTCAAGAAACGCGCACAACGCAATTTCCTTTTCACTGAGGGACTTTTCGATTGTACTGACAAGGCTATGCAAGGCGGTTACTGTTGACTTACCCTTCGTGTACGCGAATTGCATACGATGTAGGGGGATTGACAGTTCCATCTTGTGCCTGATATGCAAATCAAGCAACTTTTCCATGGTTTTAAGGAAGAAGGAAGTAAGGCTAATCGGTCTATAGGATTTGGGCATATGTTCCGGCTTATTGCCCGCTTTGGGTATGAAGACCACATTAACTTTCCTCCAAGGTTGTGGTATGTACCCTAGGGTGTAACTTGCCCTAAAAAGTTCGATTAGCGGAGTTATTATGATCTCCAAGCTGTTTTGTAACAGAGCGGGGAAGATGCCGTCTACACCGGGAGCTTTAAATGGCTCAAAGGATTCTATCGCCCATTTTACTTTGTCCATGTCAAAGATGACCCCCGATAAACTGCGAGCCCGGCTTACGGGAACCCGTTGGGGCCTTGCAGTTGGGCAGGGGTCACCATCAGACAGTACGGACCCAGGGAAATGGGTCTGAAGAAGCAACTTTAATGTTTCTTCTGGACCTTCAGTATACGAACTGTCTGGTTTCAATAGAAGGCCGACGCCGTTAGCTGAGTCTTTGGAAAGGGCTTTGTGAAGGCGCGCCGCTTCCGGTAGCGACTGAATGCTTTCACAATGTCTTTTCCAGCATTCTCGTTTGGAATGCCTAATGAGTTTGTTGTACTCGGTGAGAGCAGTTCTGTACTCATCCCACCTATTGAAGCGCTTGGCTTTGTTGAACATCCTCCTAACTTTAGATCGCTTGCGGGCCAATTCCTCGTTCCACCAGGGTACTTTTCGCCCCGACTCCACCGAACGTGAAACGGTACTATCTCTGTAGGAGGAAGTTAAAATTTCATTGAGCTCCTCAGCTGCAATCTCAATTTCCCCTGTAGTGCTTATGGGGCTGACCAGTAGTTCCGCTTTGGAGCTAACTAGTTCACGGAATTTAATCCAGTTAGTTTTCCTTGGACAAAAAGTATCCGAGCGAATGTCGGATTGTCCTAGGATGTCAAATCTGATGTGTCTATGATCTGAAAGAGACACTTCGTCCGACACGTGCCAGTTCGCAATGAACCTGGAGAAGAAACCGCTAGCAAGGGTGATGTCGAGTACCTCTGCCCTTGCCGCAGTGACAAAGGTAGGTTTGCACCCCCTGTTCAGGACATTCATATGTTTACACATAAGATAGTCAAGAAGGCGCTTACCTCTGTCGTTGATGTCGCTGCTACCCCACACCGTGTGGTGTGCGTTTGCATCGCAACCGATCACATAATGCCGGTTTGTACGTCGACAGAAGTCAACGAGCTGCTGGACCTCGAGTGGTGGAATCTCAACATTGTCAGATGGGAAGTAGGCAGACGCAACTACCACTTTCTGACGACCGTTGAGCGTGGATACCTCCACCAATGCTGCAGCTAGATCTCTAGAAATAAAATTGGTTAGTGGCAAGTAGTTGACGCATTTGTCGATCAGAAGCGCCGCACGCGGACAACCCGCTAACCTGTCATATATCAACTTACCAGTTGTTGTGTTTAGACCGCAAATTCGGCCACGGGCCACCCATGGCTCTTGAATAAGCGCAATGGTGGCCTGTTTATCGGCGAATAACCTGCACACAGTGGCCGATGCTCCTATTGCGTGGTGCAGGTTCGCTTGAAGCACCTTAATGGCGCTCATGGTCCTGCGAGGATAGCGAGCGTTGGACAAGGCACTTTTGCTTGCCCTGTCGGGAACTGTTGCCTCCGTCCCCCTTTTGTTGACGCTCCTTTCGGTGAGAGCCGCTGAGGTTCCTCGGGCTAAAGAAGTCCAAGGACGATTCAGAGGGACTGTATCGCTTAACGTTCAGTCCATCGACAGTCTCAACAACGGGCCTGGAGGCTCCGTCGAGCAGTGAGCTAGTAGGCAGCTCAGAGGAAACTGTGTTTGATGCATTTGGAGTTGCATCACACTCTGGTTTGTTTTGTTTTTCTTTTTTATTATTCATAGAAGCCCATGAATATCCGGGAAAAACAGTCACCGACGGCATCACCCGGTCTGCCGTCAGAAGTCTGGTTTAAAACTGGAGGTCGACAGGTATCCAGAGTTCGCATACTAGCGGCCAAGCAACCTCTTGACCATGCATCCCTCGGCGTATGCTGTTCCACCTTGGATTTAGGGTATGTTTATAAGGGAGATACCGCTCCCCGCCCGACCAAGTTTAGTCAGCGCTGATGGCACAGATAAGATTTTGCCAACAGCCTGCTTCCACCCGTCACCACGCGGAGGTAAAGGTCGCACTTCCTAGGGCATGACAGTTACGGCAAATGTACCATGGTGGTCCAAATGTTAGTCCCCCTGTCACACCTTCGGCTGACGGGCTTGTTTCCTCTTCTGACCCCCGAGTAGAAAAACAGACATTTCGTGTGACGGACAGATTTTTAGGATGACCCCCAGCTATAAGACATATCCATGTCAAAAGTGGGGGTGCTAGCGTAACGTTACGTTACAGACCTGCACATACAACCAGACCTGCACAGCTGTACCTGTCCAGGTATACCTCAAGGTATACTTCAAGTTAACTTGAACGTATATGGTCGGCTTAACATACGCACTAGTAAATTCGAGCGATGATTTCAATCACTGCCATCTTAATTATTACACAGCCCAGACTGCCACATGACCAGACGTCATTTGCTATTGCTAACGTCATATGAAACAGTCAACTGGCAAGATGGCGATGCTGACTTATTTTATACTTTGAACCATCACGACCTAAAAAGGAAATACGGCATTGCTCCAACTGTCAACAATATGGGCACTAAATCGTATTATCAACCAACACCGAAGTCAAACTATCCCAAGGGGATTAAAACAAGAGACTTAAAATGCGCTAACTGTCAAGGCAATCATCCCGCAAATTATAAAGGTTGCATCGTACACTAAAATTTGCATAATCAAACATTCCCGACGCCTCCACACAGGAATCTTCAGCCTTCAACAACAACTGCCGGAGTTACAACAACACAAACCGCAGAACAGTCAGCTAAACCTCAATTTTTGTCATACTCTTAAACAGCGAGGGGAACATCAAAGGATAAGCCAAACGCGTATCGCGCTCGGTGGCCGTGGTTGTTCCGGCACCGCTATACGATACTAATCTAGAGCTCGAAGTTCAAATTTTGGCGCGATCAAAAACTGCCTGTGAGTAAAAGAACTCTCACAGTGCTCCGAGCTTGTCAGTATAAAGACGGCGCGGATAGGAGGTGCATGCTCGCAACGGCACTTCCGAAAAGTTGATATACTATCGAAACGTCAACAAGGCGAAGAAATACTAGAGATGTTGACTCTCCCATGCTCCTTGAGGGGTCAAGGCAATTAACTCCTCTTCATCTTACAGGAGATATGCCGGACATGCTAAGCTTATTAACACAAATCGTGCAGCAGTTAACCAGTTACTAATCCACGGTTGAATCTCGTTGACAAAAAAATAAAATCCATAGATGGACCGCCACCATCCCTTGAAAATTGCTCTTTGGAATGCCAACTGACTTTCCCAAGTCCCAACAAATACTTGAATTAAAAACGTTCCTAAGTGCATATGACATCGACATCTCACTCCACGACTAAAAGCCGCTTTAAAATAACGGAATTTAATCTTTACCACACCATGCATCCAGATGGTTCAGCACATGGAGGATCTGCAGTGTTAATAAAAACCCGCATCAGACATCATTTGAGTGACCCTGTCTGAAGCCAACATATTCAAGCCACGATCGTAATCATTGAAGATTTCTTAGGACCTCTTACATTGTCGGCAGTTTATAGTCGTCCGAAACATATGTACGAAATCTTTTTCCACTCACTCGGTCAAAGATTTATTGCGGGAGCAGATTTCAATGCTAAACACACCTACTGGCGCTTAGGGCTATTTTCAACAAAAGGACGTCAGTTACTAATGGCCATGAACAAGTTTAATTTTAAATTTCTCTTGCCTGCCGAACCGACCTACCGGCTTACTGAACCGAGAAAAACACCGGACCTTATAGACTTTGCAATCACGAAACGTACCTCCATGCGAGGCATTGTCTGCCGTTCAAGCTCCGAGTTATCGCCTGACCACTCCCCAGTAATCTTGGTATTGTACTAAGCCGAAGCCTACATGAAAAATTCGGACGATGCAAGTTACAAAGCAAATACACCGACTAGCACCTCGTTCTAGAGATAGTCGACTCCACGTCACATACGTCCCTCTCACAAATCGGAAAGAAATAGAGGAAGCTATTGAATATTTCAACAAATGTATCCAACAGGCGGCTTGCAAATCAACAAGGATGCATCATGTGCCTGATTCAAAAACCAATCCTTCGTTTGTTCAATTAAAATTTTTGTAAAAACGTCAAGCTGCTCGTAGAAAGCGATGGCAACAAACTCGATTTCCTGCTGTCGAGTTTATACTTAATAGGCTTGCTTAAGAGCTGAAATTGCTCGTTTCTGAATACAAAAATGACACCTTCTAAAACTATGTGAGGAAATTGGATGCTACTGCTGCATCTGACTATTCACTATGGTAAGCCACAAAGACGCAACCATGTGAATCACATCCACCGATCAGGAAAAACGACAGTAGCTAGACCCGAAATGACGACGAAAAGACAGAAGATTTCGCTGTTTTCTTAGCCGAAGTATTCAAACCCAACGCCATTGAACCACCTGTCACTGTAATTTACACATTTTTATTAGAATTTGTCTAAACAAGAAACGCACCAACTTGACCATCCGATCAAGAAAATTAAAGAGCCAGACGTAAAATTAGAGATAAAAAACCTAAAATTGTTTAAAGCTCCTAGTTACGATGTGATTACCGGTAAGCTGCTTCAAGAATTACCGGAAAAGGCCATTACACAAGCGTCTATAATGCTATTATGGCCAGGTGCTTCATCCCCCGTCAATGGAAATTATCTCAAATAAGCATGATTTTTAAGCCAGGAAGATGGGCTGCCGAGGTAAAATCATATCGCCCTATTAGTCATCTGAGTCTCCTTTTTAAAATTGTAGAGTCATTTTTTCTAAAGCATCTAGTGCCCATCATAGAAGAAAAATCGGTAATTCCTAATCTTCAGTTTGAACTTAGACAAGGTCATGGCATAATGGAGCAGATACATGGACTTGTCAATTCCGCATTCGATCGCAAGGAATATTGTACAGCACCTTTTATAGACATTTCTCAGGCCTTTGAGCAAGTATGGCATGACGCGTTACTTTATAAAATTAAAAAAATGCTCCCAATTGATTTCTACCTATTTATAAAGGACTATCTACATGATCGACATTTCTTTGTAAGGCAAGGAGAGTCTGTCACACGCCACACACGAATTACAGCTGATGTCCCTCAAGGTAGTGGGACTAAACTGGGATAAACTTACTCTTCAACTTGTAATTACCAACAGAAGAAGAGTTACTTGCCAATACTCTTGCGGATGATACTGCACTGCTGGCCACTGATAGTGATCTCGTAAAAACTACAAAAACTCCAAAAACGCCTTACTGAACTAACACACTGGACGATATGTTGGAAAATCAAAATAAATGAAGCCAAATCGCACACAGGTAACATTCACAACATGGAGTGAAGCTCGTCCCCACTAACATTGAACGGAATCGAAATCCAGCAGAATAACGAAGCGAAGTATCTAGGTTTACATCTTAACAGACGGCTAACGTGGAAAACTCACATTTTACAATAACAAAAAAAAACCCACTTGTTTTCAAACTACGAAAGTTTATTTGGTTAATAAACAGAAAATTTAAACATTCAATATCAAGTAAACTTCTGATCTATAAATGCATCCTGAAATCGTAGTGGAGGTGAGGTTCAACCTCAAACATCGAAAACATGCAGTGCCACGAATTCAAGATTCTGTGAATTGAAACGGACGGTTTGGTGGGCATCCGAAGATGCCCGTGGGGGCGGAGCCTTAGGTAGCATAACGACCGTGAAGGTTGGGCCGTGCCATCTGGCGAAGAAAAAGGCCCCTCAACGAGCTAAGCAGCGGCCTATGCTTGCTGTAGGTCAGTTCGGGAGATGTGGGCGGGCTTTTCGCCGATCGTTGCCCCTGTCCTTTACATATTAACAAAAATTCATAGGCCTGGGGAAGACAACACAAACAGGGGAGGTAAAAATGGGGGAAAAAAAAAAATTGTCGATAAGGATGGAATGGTTGGCGGACGGATCATACGCCCACGCGGTCGTACCTGGGTCCGGGTGTACCTCGGCCTCTGGTTTCGTACCACCAACCGATTACTACTCATCAGGTACTGCTTCGAAATGCCGGTGGGAGCAGCACTACCAGACCATAATATGGTTCATTACAGAATCATTACAAACGCTCCTTGGTACGTCACGAACAAACAATTACACCGAGACCTAGATGTGGCACCAGCTCAACACTAAGATGCGAGAGATTGTGAAAACGAGTACTGCAAGGCTTCATGCTGGATAGGCGTCCTACAACATAATTAAACTCAATTAATTTTAAATTAAACTGAATTTACTTTGAATTTATTTTAAATCGATACCATTTTAAATTTGATAAAAATATGTACAATGGGAGCATATCATACATGTTGATAATCTTACTCTTCGTAAAGTGTAATGTCTTTGGTGAACATTTTATAAGACAGATTGCTGTAAATAAATGAATTAAAAAAGACAACTGGCGCAGTGACGTCTAGGAAATATTTTAGTAATCCATTCTTAAATAAAATTCACGGAGAAATTTAATTCACGATGTATTTTAGATTCCAGATTTCGAAATTCACCGTTACTTCAAAGACACAACTGCTCCTACTATCAAGATCGATTTTCCATCGAAAATTCAAATGATAATTTTATAACGGTACTTTAAACTGACAAATCTGAAATATGGCATAACTTGCCCCAATGTGTTGGCTTTCCAACAGTATATTTCTTTGGGACCTTTAGGGCCGTTTTCTCACTGTCTGGTTAAATATTTTCCTGTAGATAAACGGCACTCATCTTCCAGTTAAGAATTTATCGGATAATAATTCCAAATAGCTGATACGGACTGATGAGATTTTGACAGCTGGAACTGTTTACGTTTGCACATTCAAATGAGACAATTAAACTGGTCACAAGGAACAGAGTTCTGGGTATTCATTCGAAGGAAACGGATCTGAAACCAACTCAGCCGCAAAATAATACTGACGTAGAATATCATTGAACAGGTGGCAAAATTCCGCCGAGAAAATCAGCTGACTTTCTACTGCATTAGCTACGCTAAGGTTAAATTTTTTTAAAATTTTCCAATAATACGCATTGAAGGAAGAAAACATGACATGGAGATGGAACAAATTTACTTCAACCTTGACTTAAAAGGTAGTCCACGCTACCAACTAAAAATAGCAAAAAAAAAAATAGATCGTGTACTTTTGGAATTTGGCACAATTAATATGAAGAGTCCTCTGGATATATGCTCTAAAGTCTCTGTTGCTAGAGGGTCCGGAAAGCGGGTCAAAAGTAATTTTTTACAGTTTTTCTTGAACATTTCGGGTCGGTTTCTTTGTTTTTTTTTTCCTTTAATGCGTATCATTTGAAAATTTTCAAATCCGAACGTATCAGAGGAATATACCGTTGGAATGCCAAAACATTGGGGCAAATCTTATCAGATTTGCAGAGTTGTCAGTTCAAAGTACCGTTGTAAAAATATAATTTGAAGTTTCAAAGAAAAATCGATTTTGATAGTTTGAGCAGTTGTATCTTTGAAGTAACGGTGAATTTCGAAACAGGGAAATTTTATATGGTTCACATGAAATTTTATTTAGTTTGCGAAAGTAAGGTCAAATCTCGAATTAAATGATTGGGAGAGTGGCAAATTTTGATTTTGCTCGGAAAGTCAAGCTTTTTGCCATAATTTTCAAAAAACGCTATAACTCTCTCTCCAACGGTTAAAAATAGAGTGTCTACTTTGGTGTCAATTTTTCACAAATGAAACTATCTACCATTAATGTATTTACCGTCTGTAGCGGGTCACCCTGTATATGGTCTTTACTTTTATTTAAGTGGTTAATTTTGACGGTGAGGTGTATCTTTGAACTTTTGAAGTTTAAATCATTTTTTTGTATACTTAGAAGAAAAGTAACCATAAAACTTATTGAAATGGGAGACTTATATGTTGAGACAGTAAATTTATGTAAAAACAATTTTAATCTGAATGGTTTTTCAGTAATTTTTTTAGTAATTCTGTCCCTAACATAATGTGGTTCATTTTGACTGTGACTCACTGTAGTTTCAGAAAGTGTGGTCAAATCTCGGACTAAGTAAGAATATGGACAACAGCAAGACGCTACTCATCAAGTCGACACAATTAGCAGCGTACGCCGACGACATCAACATCATGTCCCGAAGATTGGCTGACGCAGAAGAACTTCTGCATACGCTCGATACCGCTGCAAAGGAAGTTGGATTACGTATTAACGAGGGTAAAACTAAAATAATGATGCAATCGGTGACAAGGACACCTGCACAAACGAGCATCAATGTGGGGGACCTCAACATCGAGTTCGTGAACAACTTCATCCACCTGGGTTGCAACCTGTCAAGGGACGCCAACGAAACTGACGAAATCAAGCGACGGATACAGTTAGCTAATAAGACTTTTTTCTCGGTTCTCCCCATAATGAAATCGAAGCATGTGCACAGAAACACGAAGCTCCGCGTGTACAAAACCATTATACGACCACTGCTATGCTATGGCTGTGAAGCATGGACCCTAACTCAAGCCTCCGAAAACATGCTAGACACTTTTGAACGTAAGGTTCTACGGCGAATTTTCGGGGCTGTTTGCGATAGAGATGGATGGCGCATCCGGTACAACCATGAGTTGTATGAAATGTACGATGAGCTGCAAGTCTCGAAAATCGTCAAACTACAACGACTTCAATGGGCAGGGCATGTACAAATAATGGACGATGATCGCATGCCTAAGAGATTAATGAATGCAGAACGAGTCGACGGAGCGAGACTGCGAGGACGACCGAGATCTCGTTGGGAGAGCTCAGTAGGTGTGGACGCCGCGCAGCTGCTGGGCTCCCAAAATTGGAGGACGCGGTCACGTGACCGAGATAATTGGAGGACAATGATCCAGGCGGCCAAGGCCCGACGTCGGGCTGTCGCGCCACGATGATGATGAAGTAATTGATAGAGTCGCAAGTTTTGATTTGGTTTGGCAAGTCAAGCATTTTGACACAATTTACAAAAATGCTATAATTCTGTAACGGTTAAAAAAAGAGTGTCCTTTTTGGTGTCTGTTATTTGTAGAACACCCTGTATCCAGATTGTATTACGAGTCACGTAAATTATTTTAATGCCGGAGAACAGCGTTAATTATCTCCACTGTTCGACCAAAATCTACCAAAAAGACTTCATATTTGAAATGATACGAGTAATATCCCATAAATGTAAGCTCTATCCATATGCCCATTGTCAAACAACCACGACATCAGTTATATCAACGTACACAGCAAGGACGTATAGTACATAAATAGACATTTAGATTCAGTGGCCAAACTTATCCTAATGAAATTATTTTTGAATAAATCAGAATAAGGTCACATCATGAATTCACTCGAATCCTTCCGAAACGTGTGGCAAACCTTGTAAGTTGGAAATGCCGGTGGTTCGGCTTGAGGCCGGATCTATCTAGGAGATATTTATGGGCGGATGAGAAGCATCGCATACAGGAACTGTTTCGGCACCCTCGGCGAAAATGAATGATGAGAAGAATAGTCCTCGTTCGTACGTTTGCAAGCAGTTGTTTTTGATGGATGAGAACTGACTTAAAGAGGGATTACGTGAGAAAATTTCAGACTCTGTCGTTTTTCCTGAAGTTCGCTTTGTTTTCTTTTGTTAGTAACTATTGTATTAACCTTCTGGTGTAAGTTATTCGTATTTTGAGTTATTATTCATATGAGGGACTTCGTCCACCGGTGCAATTCAATTGTGACGCAACTGCAGCTTAACTTGTTTGCATAATTTTTAGGAAGGTCGTTCACTTACGTCAATCTGCACTAGAAAAAAAAAAGTGAAATAGGTATTCAAAAATCAAACCATCAACACCAAAACAACGAAAAGTTGGATGATGATCGACAAGCAACTTGGCAGTCAAATCGTTTCGGAGTCGGTCGTACTCGAGTTGCCTTGCAGTCGAATCAGTGGACAATGTTAAGCGCTATAACACGTGCCTGATTATAATGCGACTCCCATCCAGTGCTAATGCGACCCTTTTTTTTTTAAATTGGATCGCAGTCGCGTTGCGCCTGTGGACGAAGGACCTTAAGGTTTATTTTGTTACCCCTAGTCCACACTCATAGACAAGTTCCGCAACTCGTGTCTATAGACAGGGTTCTGCGATTTTTTAGAGACAAATTGGGAACAATTCGAGTGTTCTGCAACTGCATGTACCTATACATGTCTTTGAGTTGTCTATCGTGTGTCTATGAGTTCCCATCAAGAATGGAAAACTTGAGACATATTGTGCAATATTTCGTCGTTTTCGCAAGAGCATATAGCGTGCGATTAGATAATTATCGTTTATTTGAGTATTTTTGAAATGTGGACAACAGAGAAAACATATCAACTCTTTTATATTTTCTAACTTTAATAAATGTTTTCACTAAAATTATCACTTTTTTATTATTTGTACTTACGAAGTAGCACGAAGTTTTTTAACGAAGATATTATGGCTTCACAAACTTCCGGGACAAACGATGATATCGTCTGCTTGGAAACCCTGAATGTATACATAAGGCTAGTAAATGAATCACCACTCGCCAGATAATGAAGCGTTACCAAGTGAGGGCAGGTGGAATGCTTTCTCTAAATCTTGTGTCTTGTATTGAAATTTTACTTCAAACCATTTGTTGCAATACCTCAAAATCCGTAGCGGTTAATGTGGAAAAATTTTGGAAGCCTAAGCCATCTTCCAATTTCAGCTTTTCTAATAGATTAAGCCCGAATTTAGGACCATCTACAAACAAGGTTCGTATAAACAAACGTTTGCGGGCTTTCTTCCCTTTTTTCATTAGCAAAGATAAAGGCTTCACAAGCAGCAATTCCACAGGCCGCTATTTCAGTTGCCATGTCTCTCAGAAACTAAACGTAGATGTGGACGAGCAACAAAGTCCATAAAAATGTTCCGAATTGTTCGCGATTGTCTAAATACAAAATCATCGATTTGTCTATAGACAATCGCACGATTTTGTCTATGAGTGTAGACTAGGGGTTAGACACCACTCAGCGTCGATCGCAGACGATTATCAAAAAGATGTGTGAGCACACAATGCACAATTACCCATTTTTGACAACTACACTTTTATTCTTTTTAAAGGTTTGCAATACTTAATTTAAAAACCAATAAGACATTTGTTCGCGTCAATAGCTGTGTTTTTTTTGTCTGTCCAGATCAAGTGCAGAACAACAATCGCATGAATTACACTACCTGGGGGCAAAAATTCCTCTTCCATAGTCCTCCACGTGGGCGCCCCCTGGAATGGCAGTGGTCACTGACCATAGCTAACCAATGTCAAGCCGCCAGTGATGACGGTGCGATGATTTAGTTGAGGTAAATAAAAATAATACCACGGTCTTTCCCTTTGACGCTCTGTCGTTAAAACTGACAAACAAAGGACAGGATGTGTTTGCCAGCAACTTGCAACGGTCCATTCCCCATTTTACTGACATATTGGTGCCAACATCATCCCTATTACGAACCGAGTGACAGTAATTGCTACTTTAAAAGGAGAAACTGGAGAAGAAGCTACGTGACGGGAACCAAAAATGCTAGTTGGGATTATTGCACTAAAACGAGGAAAGGCCGCCAGACTCGACGGTATCCCTGCCGAACTTTATCAAACAACGCCAAGCGTAACTGCCGATTTGCTACACCCACTTTTTTTGAGAGGCGTTGGTGTGCATCCCGCCGTTGCTAAGATAATAACTAAAATCGTCCTGGAAAGATTAAAGGCCCACTTAGAAAGCGTAATTTATGAAGAGCAGGCTGACTTTCGATCCGGATTCTCCTGTGTCGATCACATTAACACCTTGTGAATCATTATCGAGCAATGCACTGAATACGATCCTCCGCTTCACTTGCTTTTCATCGATTTCGAGAAGGCTTTCGATAGTGAGGATACTAGTCCGGATGGCGCAACGGTTAGCACGTTCGCCTTCTACGCACTGGGCCCCGGTTCGATTCCTACTGAATGCGGTGGTTTCCGATGAAAATGGGGATTTACGTATCGGACTATGAGCCTGCTCAGCTGTTAAATGAGTACCCATTTATGGGGTAAATAACTCGGTTGAGCGTGTTACTGATCACACACCTCTGCACAAGATATACCGTCACTATCTAGAAAATGAGATGATGCGAACTCATCTCGAGGCCATTGAACTGTTGCGCCAGTTATTTTTTTTTATTCGGTAGTTTGAATCGGGACTCTATATGGGCGGGCTTTCACAGGAAAGGCTATTATTAAGGTGACCTATGACGGCGCGAAATGTCGCGTTCTGCATAAAGGTAAGGTTCCGGGGGAGTTTGAGATTCGCAGCGGAGTTTGGCAGGGGTGCATCTTCTCACCGATCCTATTCCTCATTGGCGATGTGTTGCATGGAGCTCTATCCGGACTAGACGGAGAAATTCAATGGACTTTGACATCTTGTCTACAACATCTTGACTACTCTCCCACAAAATCATGGATCTGTCCGCAATGGCGTTAGATCTCGAGAGTGAGGCAAGCAAGGTTGGGCTAAAGATTAATACCAACAAGACCCAGGTTTTCAGCCCTCCATTGCGTAAAAGAAATCCTATACATATTGCCATCAATATTAATGGGCAGCCTGTGGAGAAGGTGGACAACTTCGTCTACTTGGGTAGCATTGTTGCCGAAAATGGTGGTATGGAGCAGGACGTCGCTCAAAGGCAGCACCTGATGAGTAGTGATCTGTCGGTGGTACGAAACCAGAGGCTGAGTGTCCCATTACGCCTGGGCCCCGATGCGAGCACGAGGGAATCTGCGCCGTCCGCCAACCATCCTTATCGCCCTGTCTTTTTATCATTCCCCATTTATGCCTCCCATGTTTGTGTTGTCTTCCCCAGGCCTATGAATTTTTGTTAATATGTAAAGGACTGGAGTGGCGAGCCGCGGAAACTCCGCCCACGTCTTCCGAACTCAGCTACAGCATAGGCCGCTGCTTAGCACGTAGAGGAGCTTTTTTCTTCGCCAGATGGCGTGGCTCGATTTTCACGGTCATTATGCTACCTTAGGCTCCGTCCCCACAGGCATCTTCGGATGCCCACCAAACCATCCATTACAGCCTGCAATTGTCGATCTGAAAAAAAAAACGCAGATAATGTAATAGAAATTTGTTCACACATCTACACTTAATATAATATAAATTTCCCATTCTCACAGCGCGATTGCCGCAAGTGATTTATTTTTATACCTGCAAACGAAAACCCACTCGAATCAGCAGAAAACAATGCAATATTCAGGACAATTTTATTGTCTTCGAACAAATTGATAAGGAAACTGCGGAATTGTTTCTGGATCCCCTAAATTGCAAAAGCAATCGCTCATCGAATTTCCCTTAGGGTTCTAACACTCAGATACTAAATCCAATATCGGTTATCAAACTGAGCTCGAATTCTTTGGAGCCCCATTTTGGAATACATATATTGGCTCGCACTCGGAAAGGACGAGGCAAACATCAATGCGAAATAGAAGAAACGTTAGAGATAAAATTTCCCGCTGATATGTGCCGACATGTGAAGAAGGGAGTGTAAATTGATTTTCGTTTGGCTTTTGAAATTGCATTTTATGCCATTACGGGATTACGAGCATCACTCTTTCAAGGATATTAAATAACTGCTTTAGTCGCATTTTCGATTGTGTTTTTGATTCCCATTACTTTCTTTATAGCCATTTTATTGTTTGCTTATCTGGGGGTGGGAGAAATAAAGATTATGGTTTATAAATACATATATCCCAAAAACAACGTTGTAAAAATTGATGTAAAAAAATAAATGAGATGAGAAACTTCTCAGCCGAAAAAAGGATTAATATGCATAAATTCCCGCCAAATAGGCATGTTCGGTTCTTTGATCTTGGACCCTGCTTAAAATCGTTAATTTCATTAAAGCTCACTCTCTAATTGCCTTGACTCCTCTAGGGGCATGGGCGCGTCAACGTCTCTAGCATTTCTATGCCTTGTTGACGTTTCAATAGCATATCTACTTTTCGGAAGTGCAGTTGCTGGCATGCACCTCCTGGTAACCTCGGAGCACTGTGAGAGTTCTATTAGAACTCACAGGCAGGCAAGTCATTAAACTTGCTCATTAAGAAATAAGATATTCCGATAGTGAAGAACAATAATCGTTTTCCCTTTAACATGCATTTATGTTTAAAAATTCCCCTGCATTATGATCCTCTTGTGCAAATAATCTTGCAAGTGACGTTTAGCTTACCTTTGCAACTCCTTTTCATATATTTGCTCTTTGTTATGAGGTTTTCCAACTCTGATTTAATTAAATGATCTGAAACTTTGCATATAAAGCCTGAGTAAAGTTTATTATTCGGATGTCCTTTCAATTTTTGTAAAGAATTTCATCATCATCACGTGGCGCGACAGCCCGACGTCAGTCCTTGGCCACTTGGATTGTTGTCCTCCAATTATCTCGATCTCGTGACCGCTTCCTCCAATCTTGGAAGCCCAGGAGTTGCGCGGTGTCTGCATATCCCGAGCTCTCCCAACGTGGTCTCGGTCGTCCTTGCAGTCGCACTCCGCGACTCGTCGTCCGTTTATTACTCTCTCTGGCATGTGATCATCGTTTATTTGTTATACATGCCTTGCCCATTGGATTCGTTGTATTTTGACGATTTTCGAAGCATCCAGCTCATCGTACAGCTCATACAAATAATGGTTGTGCCGGATGCGTCATCCATCTCGATCGTAAACAGCCACGAAAATTCGCCGCAGAACCTTCCGTTCAAATGTGTCTAGGATGTTTCCGGAGGGCCCATGTTTCATAGCACTAGTATGATTGTTTCGTAAACGCGGAGCTTCGTGTTTCTGTGTACGTACTTCGATTTCATTATTGGGAAAACCGAGAAAAAAAAACTTATTAGCTAGCTGTATCCGTCGCTTGATTTCGTCAAATTCGTTGGCGTCCTTTGACAAGTTACAACCCAGGTAAATGAAGTTGTTCACGAACTCGATTTTGAGGTCCCCGACATTGATGCTCAATTGTGCTGGCTTCCTTATCCTCAATTGCATCATTATTTTAGTTTTACCCTCGTTAATACGTAATCCAACTTCTTTTGCATCGGTGTTAAGCGTATGCAGAAGTTCTTCGGCGTCGACCAACCTTCGGAACATGATGTTGATGTCGACGGCGTACGCTGCCAATTGTGTCGACTTGATGAGTAGCGTTTCGCTGTTGCCAATATTCATAGCCGGAATAGTGTATTCCAGTGCTAGGTTCAAAAGCGTCGGCGCCAGTCCATCGCCCTGCTTCAGACTAGTGCGTGTTTCAAATAGATCAGTAAGTCTATTCTAGATCCTGACCTGTGAGACGGAGTTGGTCATCGTCATCTTTGTCAGTCGCACTAATTTAGCCGGTATACCAAATTGCAGCATGATGTTGTACAGTACTCCACGATCGATACTGTCGTAGGCCTGCTTGAAGTCGACAAGAATTTTTTATACGTTTACGTTGTATTAGTAGCACTTCTGGAGTATCAGTTTGACCGTAAAGAGCTGATCGGTTATGGAGCGACCAGTTCTGAAACCGCTTTGATATCCGCCAATGGTTCGTTCTGCGACGGTTTTATTCTGTTTCCAGAACTTTCGTCAAAATTTTATTGGGCGAACAAACTAGTGATATGCCCCTGTAATTCTCACACCTCAGATTCTCTCCCTTTTTGTGAATTGGACAGATGATGCTTCTGCGCCAATCGTCTGGGATCTCCTCGTCCTCCCATACTCGCAGGAGTAATTCATGTGTGGCATTAGCTAGACCCGTTTCACTGAATTTTAGCAGTTGAGCTGGAATCTCGTCAGCGCCCTGTGTTTTATTTCGTTTTAGTGACTGCAACGTGAGATCAATTTCCTCTACTGTCAGGGGTTGTGTGGGTGGGCCTGGATCAACAATATGGTCGAGAGATTCTTGTGTGGTAATGTTAGATAGTAGGTTCAGAAGCTCTTCAAAATAAGAGGCCCGTCGTTTGTTAATGCCATCGGCGTCGCTGATGATGTTTCCATCCTTGTCCTTACAAAGGCTAGTCCTGGGTTGGTAGCCGTTCTTAACTGTATTTACTACGCTTTTTTGGTGTTCCTATTAGCTAAGTATTCGTTTATATTCAGCAACTACTCGTCAAAGTACGTTTCTTACGTCTAATTATTCTCATACTCTTCTCTTCTAGCTCTGGTTCCTCGTTGAATCCATTGTCTATAGACCTCGTTTATCGCGTCAAGCGAGTTTTTGCATTCTTCGTCGAGCCAGTCATTTTGCGCTCGCCGGGCTTTATATCCCACGATCTTCTCTGCGACATCTCTGATGGTACCCCTTAGTTCTTCTCAGAACCCATGGACGCCTGCGTTGCTGATGTTGTGTAGCATAGGCGGTAGTCTTTCCTCAAGGGCGGCAGCATACGCCATCGCCATAGCATCGTTCAGAAGCTTATCGACCGCAAAGATTTTGGGAGGCCTGATTCTCGATTGGTGCACTGAGGAAATTCTACATCTGCAGGTCGTCTTAACCAAGTGATGATCTGAGTCGTAGTTTGCTCCTCGATAGGAGCGGACATCCATCACTCTCTACGTCCATCTCCTGTAAATGAGGACGTGATAAATTCGGTTGGCTGTATGTGCGTCTGGAGATTTCCAGGTCTGCTTGTGAATGCGTCTATACGGGAAACACGTAGAGCTTACGACTAGATTCCAGCTGCAGGCAAAGTCGATAAGTTACTGGGCGTTGTCGTTACATTTTTCATGGAGACTGTGGCCTCCAGTGGTCCCTCGGCGCCAACTTTCATTTCCAACTTTGGCGTTAAAGTCTCCCAGCAGCAATTTAACGTCGTTTGTTGAAAGTGAGTCGAAAAGGGTCTCAAGGCGGGCGTTAAACTCATCTTTTACTGCGTCTTCTTTAACTTCAGTGGGGGCATGCACATTGATGAGTCAGAGATTGAAGAATCGAGTCTTAATACGAATTGCATATAGCCGTTCATTTATGGGTTTGAAGTCAGTAATGTTCGGCTTGAGGTGATTGTTCACTATAAATGCTACTCCAAACTCCTTGGGGTCCGATGGTTCGCCACTTTTAAAAATTTTGTGCGATTTCTTGTCATTGATCTCACTGCCAAGCCAATTTGTTTCCTGGACTTCAGTAATGCTCAGTTTTTGCTTATGGACCTGTTGAAAGAAGGCCTTCTCGGCCCCTGGTTTGTTCAGGTAGCGTACATTCCAGGATCCGAAAGAATAATCCTTTAGCCGTTTGCGTGGTCGTCATTGTTGATCCGTCCAATTCGAGGCTTTTGTTCCAGGTTTCTTGACATGGAGTGGTTTTTACAAGGACGAGTTGTCAGTACACCACTTAAGCCCATTCTGGGGATGGCCTCGGAACATAGCTGCTTCAGATGGATTAATAAACGTGCTGGAGTTCACACAACTATGTTGCAGGTCCAACTACGCAAGTCATTCCATCCTACTAAAGTTGAGACGCTTAGGTGCTGGTCAGCCATTTAGGCTACAGCTATCTACCTTTTTCCAAAGACTTTTCGCTAAGACTTTGCCGTCAGCGGTTTGAAACACTGCCTTTACCAGGAGGCGCCCACGTGGAGGACTATGGCCTTTTTCCCCCCATAAAAATTGACTGATCTGGCAAGGTTTAATAGAAGAGATGTCCTCGGCCATGGGAAATGTTATGCCGAAGCATTCGGTACGTCTTTGAGCAAGCCTTTCGCACTCGCAAAGGATGTGCTCTAAGGTTTCATCATCGACTTCGCAAAAGCGGCAGCTAGCGTCAGATACAATATGCATGGTTTTAAGGTGACCCCTCAGACGCGAGTGTACCGTTAAAATTACACAAATTATTCTGACTCTGTTCTTGCTCAACCGCAGCAATTCCATGTGACGAACGTGTGAGTGGCCGGAAATAAACAATTTGGCCTGCCTTAGGCGGCTATTACACTATAAAAGTTCTTTTACAAATATCGTTTGTAAAAGATATTTTCGAAGAACTTTTCTAGTGTAATAACCTCCTAAGAAAAGATTTGCGACGTGAACGTTGCTTGTTTCAAGTGCTTTTCTTACATGCTTGCACACTTTCCCCCTTAGGCGGCTAATATCATTCATAAAAGTTCTTTTAAAATATCGCGAGTCAAAGATATTTGAAAAAGAACTTTTATAGTGTAATAGCCGCCTTAGGCCTGGGAGGGCCTCCCATTGGGATGAAGAACGTGTGCTTTCCTAGTCTTTTATGTGGTTTCTGCAGTAGTAGAGTGGTATCCCGAGAAACGGTTCTGGGCCGTAGATGGAGACGGTAGAGGCTCGGTTTGTTAGCCTATCTGCTTGCTCATTGCCCTCTATGGCCGAGTTACCAGGGAGTAGTGTGAGTTTATTCGTTGAACTCACATTATGCAGGACTTCCTGACAAGCCAGTACCAGTTTAGAATTGATAGTGAAATTAGTAAGCGCTTTGATAGCTGCCTGACTGTTGGTGAATATTGCTATGTCCCTGTTAAAATAGCCGGCTGTTTGGCAAAGTCTAGCACAAACCTCGATGGCGTATATTTCCGCTTGGAACACGGACGGCATTTTCCCCATTGGAATGGAGGCTCTGCGCTCAGGACCGACAATCCTTGCGCCGGAACCCTCTTCCGTTTTGGAGCCGTCTGTGAACCATTTGATTGTGCTGGGGCGGAGAGAGTTGTAGCCATCCGTCCACCTTTCTCTGTTCCAAATGACTGATTTAAAGGAATGGTTGAAGCGAAGAGTTTTCACAAGGTAATCGGTTGGCATCCTAAGTACCTTGCTACTTTTCAACCAGCTTTGTTGGCTTAGGGTCAACTTGATCCCCTTGTCACAGGCCTTGATTCTGACGATTGCCATTCTAGCTTCCGCTTCAATGTGTACATCCATAGGCAGGAGATCGAGTGAAACTTTTAAAGCAGCTATTGAACAAGAGCGCATGGCCCCAGTGATGGCATTGGAGGCAATTCTCTGAATTTCATTCAGAGCCGTTCTGCTGGCTGAGGCTCTTCTCCACCAGACCACCGCACCGTAATCTACTACTGACGATCGCTTTGTAGATCCTCAAAACTATGTGGGCCTTAGTCCCCCATGTCTTGCCGACATATTGTCTGCAGAGAGCTTTAATTGCCTTATCGGAAGTCACTTTAAATTGTTCTGCCCAGGACAGCTTAGTTTCAAGGATAACACCCAAATATTTGAAGTTTGACATCAGTTTTATAGGAGAGTTGTATATGAGCGGACACCTGAGCGTCCTGAGTTTCTTTTTCTTAGTGAATGGCACTATGGCAGCTTTCGGAGGATTTACGCGTAAACCGCTGTTTTTATTTTTGAACTACACGTAGCACACCTTAAATGATATCTGGCAGAACTTCCTCAAATTTGCCCTTGACCATAATCACCAAGTCGTCCGCGTAACCTTGTGTGGAAAACTTCATCGAGGATAGTTTCCACATCAAACTGTCAACTACGATGCACCATAGGAGGGGAGATAATACTCCGCATTGCGGGCATCCACGCATGACGTTTGCTGGGAGAGTACAATTTCCTATCGTAGTGATGACCTTTCTAGAGGACAGCATACATTTCAACCAGACTGTATGGTGGTGAGGTCGGCTCCTTTCGCCCGAAGGCCACTTTCAATGGATTCAAAGGAGGTATTGTCAAACGCCTCTTCGATATCAAGAAATGCACACAAGAGTCATACATGGATATTTAACCAATTTATTTCACCACACAAAGAAAAAAGAACAAATCAAATTTTCATCTTTCGTGGAATTTAAAGTAATTCTTGCAATTTAATTGTTAATCCATATTTCTACTGGCAAACTGAGCAGCACAATAAATTAGATGAGGTGTAGCTGTGGATATTTCTTTCTGTTCGATTGGAGATATCATTGAAACTCAAAATTTACCCGCAACATAAAAGTAGGAATTCACTTTTGTAGCCGGCACCAGCATGCTGACCAACATTTTACAAGATCGTTTTCGTTCTGGCCCAACTTGTAGGCCAACAAGCCAGCCGGCATGTTGTCCCAGATCGTAAACGTTTAGACCCGCCATAGGCTTTGTGATCCGTCGTCAGAACGATCTGACGATGGATCGCCACAAAATATCTGACTATCAAAATTAGATGAAACTGTCAAAAAACAATAGGCACATACACGGTGCGATCGATCTGACAATCACAATATCGTCAGATCGATCTGACGACGGATCGCAAAGTATATGGGGCTATGTGATCTAGTAACTGGAAAAATAACTGGAATAATAATAATTGGCTACGAGAAATAAATCAATGCACAGTCGAGAACGTTTACAGATTTCCTTTGTGTATGAACAGTAAAGAACAACAAAAAAAAACATATTGTCGTCTTTAGGTTTGTTGTGACATTTGTAAAGAGCCTAACCTCTCACGCGTGTTGTAAAAATAGGCGGTGTAGATCAGACAAAGAAAACATAATAACAATTTTAGACGATTAGCATCCGCATCTACTAACCAGTTATGAAGCCGATCGTTCTAATTGCCCCGGTAAGAATTACTTTCAAATAGTCGAAAAATCCGCCTCCAATTTTAATACTGGGAATTAGCGACTGACAAAATACTACTGCTGTATTACGAATTTGAGTAGAATTTTATTGCGGACAGGTCCATTGATTTTAAATCCTGGAAAAACCCAGGGCATCACAATGGCTCTTATGTTTTTCTTAAAAGTGGCAAAGGCTTATATCCTGATACCTGTCGGGCGCCTTTAATGACAAGCCTTTAACTACACCTGACTCTTTTTTGTTGTGATCTATTTATTTTGCATTTGAGGTACCTGCCGTGAGACTATTTAACATTGCCGAAATATAATTATTCACCAGTGTTGAGAGTGAAATCCAAGTGTTAATTTCTATTGCTGTTTTAAAATTCGCTTTGGAGTGATGATTGTGTACCAGTTTTTGATTAATTTCGCAAGTCTTCTTAACTTGATATCCATCTCCACGGGCTTCACTACGCACAGGAGGAAAGATTTGACTAAATTACGTGGAAAGATTGTATTTCCTGACGAAGGACGTATTGCGGTGTCCGCCCCGATAAAACCCAAATGCATCCAAACCGATGAGAACTTTTGCAATGAGGTCGAAAATTATCCGGACAAATTGTTGGAGACTGTTCTAAGAGCGGAGAAGTACGAGCAACTCTTTGGTGATGACTTGCTACCCAACGAAAATTTGACTCGTCGTTTTGACGACGGAAGGATTCAGCAGCCGCTTTGTGAGTGTCAAGAGCGGGTTATATATCCTCAAGCGGGGATCACGCGAGGCAATGGATGGAGTATCATAATAAATCAGGACAAGTATACCCAAGGAATTCGAATAGAGGAGTGTGTAAATCCAAATCGACCGTGCTACGGGTCTGCCACCTTCCCGGCTGGACTTCGTACTGAATGTCAACAGAAGTATATTTATCGCCAGCTACTGTCACTAAATGCAAGGGGACATGTTGTCAAAGACTTTTTCCGATTGCCATCGTGCTGTATGTGTACTGTGTATTATGAAAATGATTAGTTTCACATGTTGTGTTGAAAATTGTATATAATGGAGTTATTGTAATATTTACCACACGCTTGCTTTAAACTTTGGGATTTCCATTTGATGGTCAGTCTTAATGTACCCAATACCATTGCTATTAGAATATTTTTTAGATATTTTTAAATATTGTACTCGTACATATGTTTTAATAGATGCTATATTAATAAACACATGGTTTATCACATCCTTATGCATTTGATTGAATTCTCGATAATTCTTTGGTAAAAGTCGATTTGGTTGAAATCAGAAAAATAAAATTGTGCTTGCTGCAGATATATATGTAGCTAGTAGTCCACATAACGTGGAGCAATCAGTCGATTCATCGTACGCGACATTTTATGACAACCCGTCGGCCGATTAATGGACCTGTGTGACCGTAGGTTCATTTCTGTTGGTTTCTTTCTCCTGCTTTCGTTTCTGTTGGCAAGGTTTTAGGTGGCAGCCATCATTATCTAGAAGTTAACCGAGTAGCCGAATGGTGCGGTTAATGAGTTCAGGATGTAATCCCAGAGCTTGTTTCACTGAGGGCCGGTTTCTCAATGTCAGGTTCATCATCGTGGCGCGATAGCCCGACGTCGGAAATTGGCCGCCTGGATCGTGGTTCTTCAATTATTTTGGTCATGTGACGGCATCCTCCAATTTTGGAAGCCCAGAAGTTGCTCCGCTTCCGCACATACTGACCTTTACCAACGAGCTCCCGGTCGTCCTCGCAGTCTCGCTCCGTCGACTCGTTAGTTCCTCTCTTTGGCATGCGATCATCGTCCACTCGTTGTACACGCCCTGCCCATTGATGTCGTTGTAGTGTAACGATTTTCGAAACTTCCAGCAAATCGTGCAGTTCATACAACTCATGTTTGTACCGGATGCGCCATCCATCTTTATCGCAAACGGCCCCGAAAATTCGCCGCAGAACCTTGCGTTCGAATGTGTCTAGCATTTTTTCGGAGGCTAGAGTTAGGGTCCATGTTTCGCAGCCATAGCATAGCACCGCTCGTATGATGGTTTTGTACACGCGGAGCCTCGTGTCTCTGTGCACATGCTTCGATTTCACTATGGGGAGAACCGAGAAAAAGGTTTTAGCTAGGTGTATCCGTTGCTTGATTTCGTCAGTTTCGTTGGCGTCCTGTGACAAGTTGCAATCCAGGTAAATGAAGTCGTTCACGAACTCGATATTGAGGTCCCCGACATTGATGCTTGATTGTGCTGGCGTCCTTATCCTAGATTGCGTCATTATTTTAGTTTTACCCTCGTTGATACGTAGTCCAAATTCTTTTGCAGCGGTGTCAAGCGTATGCATAAGTTATTTTGCGTCGGCCAATCTTCGAGACATGATGTTGATGTGTTCGGGGTACGCTGCTAATTGTGTCGACTTAATGAGTAGCGTCTTGCTGTTGTCCATATTCATAGCCCGAATAACGTATTCCAGAGCGTGTTGGTGCCAGTCCATCGCCTTGTTTCAGACCAGTGCGTGTTTCAAATAGATCAGTAAGTCTATTGTGGATCCTGGCCTGTGAGATGGAGTTGGTCATCGTCATCTTTGTCATTCGCACTAATTTTGCCGATATACCAAATGGCAGCATGATGTTGTACAGTATTCCACGACCGATACTGTCGTATGCCTGCTTGAAGTCGATAAAGGTTTGGAATACGTCTACGTTGTATTCCCAGCACATGTGAAATATTAGTTTGACCATAAAGAGCTGATCGGTTGTGGAGCGACCAGGTCTGAAACCGCCTTGATATGCGCCAATGATTTGTTCTGCGTAAGGTTTAATTCTATTTTCCAGAACTTTCGCCAACGTTTTACACACAAACTAGTGACATGCCCCTGTAGTTCCCACACCGCAGTTTCTCTCCCTTTTTGTTCATTGGATAGACTATGCTTCTGCGCTTATCGTCTGGGATCACCTCGTCCTCCCATATTTACAAGAGTAATTGATGCATGGCATTAACTAGACCCGTTCCACCGAATTTTAGCAGTTCAGCTGCAATCTCGTCTGCGTTTTGGTGACAGCCGAGCAAGATCAACTTCCTCTAGTGTCGGGGGTTGTCTGAAGCTCTTCAAAAGTTTGTTAAGGCAATCGTTGTCGCTTATGATTAGAGACCGGATTATATGCAACATAAAAAGGCTGAAATATGTATGCAAATATGCATGTAAAATGCTTAGAATATGCAAGTAAAATGTGAAAATATGCAACATAAAATAAAAGAAAAAAATTGGATAATTATGTTTTTATTAAGAAACAAAGGGACGAAAAGTCACAAATTTAATGGTTTTAGCAGTCTCTTGTTTTTATAGAAGTTTAGTATAATATATTGTTCTGTGTTCAGTTGTAAGATTATGTCTTTTATCATTTAAAATAGTTCTGTAATTTGAGAAAGATCGTTCTACGTCCACCGATGTCACAGGGCAATACTTAAACATGGGTGCTGTATTGGCAGATATTGTCCCAGGCAAAGTTATACCTGTACCATTAATAAAACTATTAATCCGGCACAGAGACTCGAAGCCTGGGTTGTTGTTTAGAATGTTTTCAAACTTTTTTTTTAAAGTTTGTCTGGGCAATTCAGAGTGTATTTTACGAACTTTTTCAATCAGCAGAATAGATCCATTCAACTGCAAGAATAGATCCATTCAACTGCAAGCCTCGAGTTTCAAGTTTTTTGATACACTTGGGTATGTGGGGAAAAATGAGTACTTATGGCAGCGATGTTCTGATGATGTAGAAGAATTTTCAAATGCTGTATTTTATTGGCTTCATTTTTCTGTGTGTTATGAATGGGTTTTATATAGAAAATCACCGGACAATTACGAATGCGATCTTAGTGTCACCATACACTGTCGAACTCGAGCACGAACCTGGTACAAATGTCCTCTGACACACACATACACTTCACATAGGTTTGAAGAAAACCGGTCCACTTGTACTAGGTTCGTGTTCGACAGTGTATGGTGACACTTAAGCTCATGGGTAGGGGAAGCTCCATGAGCACGTTTCACGTGAACGTTTCTCTTCGCTGAGGGTTTACGATCAAAATATCAGCACCAGCACAAGCATCATAGCATAGCTTTCACTCTGTTTTCACAGTGTTTGCTTATAAACACAAAATGTCCCTTGCACACTACATGAGATTTGGATAAATCTTGAGAAGACTCGTAACAATTTCCCTAAAAATATGCAAAATTAATGGATTTTCAATGAAATATGCTAAAACCTCTAAAAACAGCCAATATATGCAAATGCATATGAAGTTATGCATTTGCATATAATCCGGTCTCTACTTATGATGTTTCCAGCCTTGTCCTTACAAAGACTAGTCCTGGGTTGATAGCCGTTCTTAATTGTATTCACTACTTTGTCCACGTGTTAGCTAGGTCTTCGATAATATTCAGAAACGGCTCGCCAAAGTATTTATGTTTCTTACGTCTAATTATTCGATTCGATATTTGCCGTAGCTCATCATATTTTTCTCTTTTCGCTCTGATTCCTCGTTGAATCAATTGTCTATAGGCGTCGTTTTTCGTGTCAAGTAAATTTTTGCATTTTTCGTCGAACTATTCATTTCGCGCTGGCCGGGCCCACGACCTTCTCTGCGATATCTTTGATGGTACCCTTGAGCTCTTCACACCTTTTTTTTTTGTTGAACGAGGTGATGTAGGAATCTTCAAAAGATACTGCAGTGCTTGAGCAAATACCTCCTCCGCCGTTCCCCTTGCGGGACTACCTTTCGGCATTACTTCGCAGGGATGACTCTGGCTGATCTGCTATTACGATTTATCGACTTACGTCTGGCTTCTTCTTTTTGGAGCTCTTTGTGAATGGTGCATACCGTCCAGCTGACTGCGTCCCAATCTTATAGTGTTCGCAGCATCAAATCAACCAGATTCTGTTTGTTTATGACACTATCCAGATCCGCTTCCAGTTATTCACGGTTCCCAGAAAATTTGGGTCATTCGAACAGCACGTGTTTGGCGTCCTCCGCAACTCCCTTACTCCTGGGACAGTCTGGCGAATCGTCCAGCTGGAATATGTGCAAATATTGCCTGTATCCGTCATGACCCGTAAAAAATTGGGTCAGGTAGTGGTTCACCTCACCATGTTTTCGGTTCACCCAATTCTCGATATCCGGGTTGAGAGTATGTTTCCAGCGACCAGTTGAAGCCTGCTCCCTTCGCTGCTGCCATTCTCTCAGAGATACATTCCTTTCAGTGACTTTCCGATACGCTGACGCCTCTGATGTTTCCAGGCGTCGACCACGGTACAGTCTGCTTGTTTCATCAACCAGAATTTCCAGACGGCTTCCGGCGAAGTGGTTCTGTATGTACAGCATACTCTCAATGCACACCTTCAGTAAACCGAGCTAATTTGCCTGGTATTGCAAGCGTATTGCAAGGCACTGGCCCAAATTGGTGAGGCATACAGTAAAGTAGAGGTTATCACCCCAGATAACAGAAGCCTCCTGCTTTGTCTTGGACCACATATATTTGGCATAATTCTTGTCAAGGCCACGGTGGCGGAAGCTGCCTTCTCTCATACATACTTCAGATGCTCTCCAAAGCTCAGCCTCGCGTCGATCATAACCCCCAGGTGCCTAATGGCTGGCTTAGAGGTTATGACACTGCTTTCGACTCTGATCTTCAGAGAGGCTTTTTTTCTGCGCTTACTGATAAGAACAGCTTCGGTTTTTTGCTCGGCGAGCTCCAATCCAACTGTTTCCAACCACAACTTAATAGTTGTGATTGCCTCGCTGGCGTACATTTCGACATAGTTCGGATCTTTTGCGACGACGACTTTCGCTATATCATCTACAAACCCGACTATTGTGACCTCTTTAGGCATCGGGAGGTTCAAGATAGAATTCTACATGATAACAGCAGAGCACCAAGAATGGATCCCTGTGGAACTCCCGATGTTACCGTGTACCCCTTACTCACCAGTATCATACTGCAGAACATGATGCGAAAGGTAGCTCTTGATTATTCCAGCTAGGTAGTCCGGCGCTCTCATGTTTTGCAGAGCGGCATGAATGCACTCCGAGGTTGCGGAATTGAACGCGCACCGCGCAGCATGTGCGCCTTCGTAATGAATCCCTTGCCAAGTTGGTAATCGTCATAATTGCGTCTACTGTAGACCGTGTGCGTCTGAAACTATACTGTCGGTCCTCTTCTTCTTCCACCACCTTGGATAGTCCTTTCAAAATTACCGGCTCGAAAATTTTCCCCGTAGTGTCGAGCAGACAGATTGAGCGGTATGAATTTAGTTTTCTAGGCAGCATGTTTGGTTTGGGCAGTAATACCAGTTTTTACCTTTTCCATGGTTTTGGAAAGGTCCGTTCCGACAAGCAAGCTCCGAATACGTCGATGAACTTCTCTGGTATTTTTCGGATTGCCACTTTCAGTGCCTTATTGGGGACCCTGTCCGGGCTTGGCGCTTTACCATCCTCAAATATGGATGCGGCTTCGAGAAGTTCATTCTCCGTTGTGGCAGGTATGTCCTTGTCGGCAAATGTTGGGCTCTGTCCCAAGGGTTCCAGCTCTGATAGATATGAAGACTTTCTTCTTGGCATGGAGGCGTCACATGATATCGGTATGTGCTTTGCAATCGGCGCGGTTCTCTGTTCTTCCGGTCCTACGACGGGCCCACTCTGAAGCAAGACCTCTTTGACGGCTGCCCCATCGAAGCTTTTAACAGACCATCCCCGTGTTGGGGTCTTCCTTGAACTCGGTGTATCACAAAGCACCAAATCCCACGACAACAGTTTACAAGGGAGTTGCTTCCCGCATAGCAGTCATTTAACCGGACATCTGCAAAATAAGCATCATTATCTCAACTAGTAGCTTGAGTCGAAATTACGATCATTTTTGTTAATAAGGGATGTGTTTTCACGATTTTTAAAGGCTTGTAGCTGCATAAACTGGTCCCCATCTGTTGATATTCCTTTTGACTGGTTTTGTCAATTTGTATGTTTAAGTTGATCAATGAAAGTCATTAAATTAGAGTTTCTTCATTTTCAAAGTTATTGAAGTATGATTGAAGTGTCTGTTCAAGAGAGGTAAATTTATTTTTTAGTGTCGATATTTAGGCTGTTCGCGTCCGTTAAAGGGGTGTTCGTAGCAGAAGGGATTTATATGCATTGGTTTCCTATGCTTTACGTTCGGGACTTTTCAAAATCGTCCGTAATGAGGGGTGTTCGCTAGAGGGAGGTGTCCGTTAGCAGAGGTTTCACTGTATTTGTATTTTATACAAAACATTTATCGTGGCTGGTTAATGTGTATAACTCATCCAATGCATACTAACAAATCTTTACCGGAATGCGAGTAGTACTATAAATAAATCAAAAGGAGCACTCTCACCGAATATACTTCATTCGTATTTATGCAATGTCATGATACTGCTCCTGTCTGATTTACATATCGGCTTTTACCAAATCAGGACAATGTTGTAATTGCTTTGATTTATGCATCTCAACGATGAAAGTGGGCAAATGTTCTGAAATGTGTTTTTGGGATAATTTGGTGAATTAAAGTGAGAAACTTGTAGTGCTGTACGAAGGCTGATCAAAAACGTATACTCTTTATATATCTATCACTGTGGAAGTGTGAGTAAAGGTATTTTCCATGTGTAAACATCTTATGGCAGCCCTGAGCGCTTGCATATTCATTTTCCCATATCGATCTCTGCTGTCTATCGCCCATCATAATAGTCGCGTTCGTTTCGCTTGGATTTCATACATAACGACCAACAAGTCCCTACGTGAGTATCACTGACGATTTCATTAATCCAGCTTGATGAATTTGTCAGTGATACTCATTTAGGGACTCGTAAGTTTTCATACATGGTTTCATCATATTCTTCAATAAATACATTATTGACTTTTGTCCCGCGGCTAGAAATGGTCAGGATCTTTTCATCCAGGCCTGGATAATGAGCTCATTGATGTCTTTTTATTCTTGACTTGGTTAGCAGGGCGACTTATTTTGTTTCGCCCTCGATGATGCAATACTTGACGAAAGTTGCCATCGAGGGCTTTGATATTCGCTTAATTACATAAAAAAGAAAACAGCTATGGTGGCTTAACGGGTAGAGATTTTATGTTACAATTCGTACGGTCTGAGTTCAATCTCAGCCACGAGTAAATATTTTTTTCTCACCTTGATAGCCCTCGATGAACCCATACATGATCACCTTGTCATAACACATATTCCGGGCTTCACTTTATGTACACTACGGTGCATCCTATGCAACCATGAGTTGTATGAACTGCACGAAGAGCTGGAAGTTTCAAAAATATTCAAACTACAACGACTTCAATTGGCAGGGCATGTTCAACGAATGGACCATGATCGCATGCCCAAGAGAGTAATGAACGCAAAACGAGTCGATGGAGCAAGACTGCCTAGACGACCGAAATCTCGTTGGGAGAGCTCATTATATGTGGACGCCGCGCAGCTACTGGGCTTCCAAGATTGGAGGACGCGGTCACGTGACCGAGATAATTGGAGGACAGCGAGACCCAATGTCGGGCTATCGCGCGACGATGATGATGATGACAGTAGAATTAATGAAGCTACTACCACGAATTTGCCACTTTGAAAAAATAATTTATAGTTCCACACTAGATAGTAGCAAAATGTGGTACCCAAAACGAAGCAGTCACCTTCATTTGATTAATATATAGTGACAACATTTTCTTCAAGTTCCAGTTCAAATTACTACTTTGCCATCAAAATAAATACCGCAAAATAATGCCACCTAAATGTTCCAACTGCTACCATGCTGGAACGTTTCACGAACTACGTTACAGGATTTCTTACGATGAAGCTACAATTTTGGTACCAAAAACGTAGCCGCAACTTTATAAAGTGGCGAAATGGAAATCATTGGTATTTGCTACTTAAAATTTTGCCTGATAATACGTATATTATCATGAAATAGATAATAATATCGTCCTGACCGTAACATAGAAGTCGTATTTTGCACAATTTTGCTTGAAATAAAATAGTTTAGTAATATTAGCTGTTTTTTTTTCTGGCAGTTCAGATCAAGTGCAGAGCCTCAATGGCACGCATTCACCAACAACGAACTCTATCCGGAATGTTTTTGTCAGTCTAGGTTAGGTTAGGTTAGGTTAGAAGGGCTGCCGTGAAGCACACAGCACACTTAGACCACATATGGGTCCGTTGTGATACCCAAGGTATAAACCAACTATCATAAACATTAATCAAACATTGAACCAGCCGGAGCTGACAATGAAGCGAAGAAGTCTGTAGACATCTATGTCTTTTAGATCATCCAAGTCCCCAAAAAAGAACGACCCCAGAATCGCCTTTCTCCTTACAGCCAAGGCAGGACAGGCACACAGAAGATGGGAAGTACTTTCCTCTTCATCTTCGTCATCGCAGCTCCTACAAAAGTCATTATAAGGAAGCCGAAGTCTTCTAGCGTGCTCTCCGATCAGGCAGTGTCCAGTGATCACCCCCACCAACACACCGATGAGCCTTCTATCCATTGACCGAAGCTTGGACGATCGCCTAGGATCAATACTAGGCCATATCATTTTGGTTGTATGGCAGGTGCCTATGGTACTCCATCTCGAATTAGCCCTATCTACGGCAGCAGATTTTACTATGCTTTTGCATGAAGCAATAGACATTTTGATTACGCGAGAATCCTCTAGGATATCCCTTGTCCCTGCACGAGCAAGCTCGTCAGCCACGCAGTTACCAGCAAAACCGCTGTGACCAGGTATCCAACACAACATAATTTTGAAGAGTTTACCTAACTCAATAAGGGAACAGCGACATTCTTCTACCAGTCTGGATGAGGTAGATACGGAGTCAATAGACCTAATTGCAGCCTGGTTATCTGTGAAGGTAATGATATCCGTTGAAGTTACGATGTGACGTCCCAGCCATACCAGGACTTCTAATATTGCCGCGACCTCCGCCTGTAAGACACTACAGTGATCCGGTAATCGAAAGGAGATGTTTACTCTTAGACTTTCGGAGTAAACCCCCGCACCCACTCCCTCGCCATTAATAGACCCATCCGTAAAGAATGCGACAGAGTCCATTTCGGAGGGATCATTATCCGCCCATTGGCTACGCGGAGAGATGAGGCTTGTAAAATTCTTACCGAATGCAAGCTTTGGAGATGTGTAGTCGGTAGATAAAGGGATATCCACATAGTTGAGAATAGCCGCGTGACCGGCAGTTGACGCGTCCCAGTGATCTGTTTCTCGAAGTCGAAGCAAAAATGTCAAGTGGTAGTATATTAAGCAGCATTTCCAGAGCCGCGGTTGGTGTCGTTCTAAGCACCCCCGTCATTGCTATGCAGGCTAGTCGCTGCACCTTTCCCAACAGGCTGTAATAAGCTGCTATACGTAGTGAGGTCCACCAAACAATCACACCATGAAATAGTATGGGACGCACTACAGATATGAACAACCAGTAGACAACTTTAGGTTGCAGGCCCCATCTTTTTCCGATGGCTTTTTTACAAGAGTATAGCGCAACAGTAGCCTTGTTCACTCGTTCCTGTATGTTGAACTTCCAAGTCAGCCTTCTATCTAGGATTACACCCAGAAACTTTGCTTTATCAGAGAATACCAACCTCGTCCCTTCCAACAGTGGGGGGTAAGATCAGGAAGTCTATTACGCCTAGTGAAAAGAACAAGTTCCGTTTTGTCCGGATTTACGCTTACTCCAGCATAATTCGCCCAGAGTACAAGCATCGACAGTGCATTTTCCATTATTTCACATAAAACGTTAGGGAATTTACCCGAGATAGCTATGGCAATATCGTCCGCATAAGCAATGACCTTACATCCCACCGCTTCAAGGTCCTGGAGTAGTTTATTTACATTTTTTGAAGTATAATTACAAATTCAAATATGAATATCAATTACCACAAAGTTGAAAAATCGTCAATTGAATACATAGTTTATTTACTGTCAGATTCCATAGAAGAGGTGAGAGAACCCCACCTTGGGGAGGCCCCTAGTTACAAGCCTTCATTCCGACGATTCACCCAGACACGTGTGTATAACCCTAGATGTTAACAACAGGTTAATGAGACTGCTGAGCGAAGCGTCAACGCTTAGACCAGCGAGTGCGTCCGTTATTGCCTCCGGTCGCACGTTGTTAAAAGCCCCTTCGATATCCAAAAAGGCCACAATAGTGTATTCCTTGTAGGCAAGTGATTTCTCAATGTGACTCACCAGACAGTGCAGAGCTGTATCAACCGACTTCCCTTTCCAGTAGGCGTGCTGAGAAGTCAGTCTTTTTTTTTTTTTTTTATAGGTGATGATGGAAATCTTCCAAAGATACCGCCGATTTGGCGGCATGCCGGATTTTTACCGACTAAAACCAAAAAACTACCTTTCGACATTACTTCGCAGGGATGGCATTGGCTAATCAGACACCATTTCTGTTGCCCGACTTACGCCTAGCTTCTTCTTTGCGGAGCTTCTTATGGATGGTGCAGACCATCTGGCTCACCGCCTCCGAGTGTTGTGAAGATTTCAGCATAATTTCCACCACATTCTGCGGATTCAGCTCACTCTCCAGTTCCGCTTCTAATTGTCCGCGGCTCTCTGCAAATCTGGGGCGAACATAACATACCTCGCATCCTCAACTACTCCCTTACATCTGGGGCAGTCTGGAGAGTCGTCCAATTTAAACCTGTACAGGTACTGTCTGTATCCGCCGTGGCCCGTAAGGAACTGGGTTAAGTAGAAGTTCACTTCCCCATGCTTTCGTTCCACCCATTTTCTTATATTAGGGATCAAGCTGTAAGTCCAACGACCAGTCGATGCTTCTTCCCAACGCTCCTGCCATTTCCTGAAGGAGTCGTCCCTCTCGATGCTCCTCTGTTCCCCCGAAATCTCAGATGGCTCCAGGGCTCGGTTTCGAAACAACCTCTCCGATTCATCGACCAGAATATCGATTGGGATCATTCCGGCGACGACGTACGCGGCCTCGTGTGATGTCGTTCGGTATGCAGAGCATACTCTCAACGCACTTCTTCTGTACACCGAACTGATGATTTTGGTATTGCATTTAAATTGTAGCGCGCTACCCCAGACCGGCGATGCATAGAGCAGAATAGATGTTACAACTCGAGACAACAGGAGTCTTCTGCTTGCTCTTGGGCCACCTATATTTGGCATCATTCTTGACAAGGCCACAGTAGCTGATGCTGCGTTGTCGCATACATAATTCAGGTGCTCACCAAAACTCAACCTCGCATCGATCATAACACCCAAGTACCTAATCGCCGGCTTAGATGTTATTACAGTTTTCCCGACCCTGATCTGTAGAGACCTCTTCTTCCTACGCTTGCTGATAAGGACAGCTTCCGTTTTCTGTTCAGCTAGCTCCAGTCCAACGCTTTCCAGCCACAACTTGATGGTCGTAATTGCTTCGCTGGCGTACATTTCGATATCACGTGGGTCGTTAGCTACAATAACGACCGCAATATCATCAGCAAACCCAATTATCGTCACTTCCTGGGGTAGCGGAAGCCTGAGAATTGCATCGTACATAATGTTCCAAAGTAAAGGACCGAGCACAGACCCCTGCGGGACGCCGGCTGTCACTACATATTCTTCAGATCCCTCGCTCGTCTCATACTGCAGGATCCGATGCGAAAGGTAACTCTTAATTATTCCAGCCAGATAATCGGGAACAGCCATCTTTTGCAGAGCTTCATGGATGCACTTCCAGCTAGCGGAGTTGAAGGCGTTCTTAATGTCGAGGGTCACCATCGCGCAACATCTGCCCTTGCGCAAAGCATCCTTTGCTAGGTTGTTAGCCTTCATGATGGCGTCAACTGTGGACCGCGCACGTCTAAAGCCATATTGTCTTGTCGACAGGCATTCCCCTTCCTCTATGAACTCCGATAACCGATTGAATATTATCCGCTCAAGTACTTTCCCCGTAGTGTCCAACAGGCATATTGGGCGGTAAGAGTTCGGTTCTCCCGGTGGCTTGTCTGGTTTGGGCAGCAGTACCAGTTTTTGCCTCTTCCATTTATTGGGAAAAGTTCCTTCCGACAGACAAGTTTGAAAGGTGTCGATGAACTTCTCCGGTATCGTTCTGATTGCCAACTGAAGCGCCTTATTGGGAACTCCATCTGGCCCTGGAGCTTTTCATCCCCAAATCGAGATGCGGCTTGGACTAGTTCTTCCACGGTTATGGGAGGCATAGTCTCACCCATCGACACTGAACCATGTTCCGTGTTTTCCAATTCATGTTAGGGAAATAAAGCGGAGACAATCTTTTTAAGAAGAGCAGGGCATTTTATCTGGGGTGATTTGTGGCCTATCTTCTTCGTCACGCCCCTATAGGCCATTCCCCACGGATTTATATCTGCATCATCACAGAGTTGTTTGAAGCAGCTTTTCTTACTTCTCTCTATCGCCCGCTTTAGGTGTTTACGCAGGGCTTTGAATGACTTATGCAGGTTAGCGTATTCAGGTTTATTTGTGGCCCGCTGACTGAGGCGCCGTGCTTTTAGGCAATTACGCCTCAGACTTGCAATCTCTTCGGTCCACCAATAATTTTCCCTCCGTTGTTTGGGAAGGCCTCTCCTCGGCATAGAGGCATCACATGCTTTCGTGATGTGCATTGTAATCTGCGACGTCCTTTGTTCTGCCGGTCCTTCGACGGGCTCCATCTGAAGCAAGACCTGCTTGAAGGTTTCTTCGTCGAAGTTTTTGACGGACCATCCGAGTGTCTTTGTCGTTCCCCCTGATTCGCTTTTTTCCTCTGCTGTTGAGAAGAAAATTGCTTGGTGGTCGCTATGGGTATAGTCTTCACTTACATCCCAGACCATCGTCGGCGCTAAAGAGCTACTAGCGAAGGTGAGATCGATAATGGAGCCTGCATTTCCCTTCCTGAAGGTATTACTACCACCCGAGTTCATTAAGACGACGTCTAGCTGCGCAAAAGCATCGAGAAGAGCCCGCCCTCGAGCATTCGTCTCTCGACTTCCCCATTCGGTCGCCCACGCATTAAAGTCCCCCGCAATTATTACCGGGCGACGCACACTCGCGTCATGAACCAATTGGTCTAACATTCCCTCAAAGTCGGCCAGATCCAGTCGCGGTGGGGCGTAGCAGCTGTACACCTGAATACCATTGATTTTGGCTCTTACTATGCCATTCAGCGGTTCTGACATGACTTCCTGGAAAGCGTAGTTTCCGCATGTCCAAATTGCTGCTTGTCGATGTTTGTCGGCGATCCAAACTGTGCTACCCAAGTTCTTATATTGGTCGATGATAATTGCTACATCCACTTTCTTCTCCTTAATGGTCTGCGACAACAGGTCTTGTGCCGCACGGCAGTGATTTAAATTCAACTGCACGAACCTCATTTGCTAATCTTTTTCAGTGCCTCTTGATATGCCGGGCACTTAGCACTTGCGGAGGAGTGCCTGTAGTTCGCCCTCTTGGCTTCCTCACAGACGAGGCATTTCGGCTCCTTGTCACATGTTTTTGAACGGTGACCTTCACCTCCGCATCGAAAACATGAGGCCGACCTGTCCTGCTTACTTTTGCAGTCCCTCGCAAGGTGCCCAAAAGCTAAGCACTTAAAACACCTCACCGGGGATACCTGTTCTTTCAGGTGGCAATTCGTTCAGCCGACTTTCAGTTTGCCAGTTTTCATCACTTTGTTGGCTACCTCTTGCGGCAAGCTTCTAGTTGCGATTTGGGTGCCACCATAAGCTATACGCAGCAACTTTACCGCATCGACCTTAATATCCACGTTCAACCGTTCATGGAACGCCAGGACGATGTCCTCCTTGGTGGTCACTTCATCGAGTTCGCGACACTCAATTTTCGTCTCCTGGCGTAAGGCTTTGACGACCGCAGCTTGCCCTAAGACTTCTGATACGATGGATTGGAAATGATCTATCTCCTTTCCACCGTGAGTCTTCATTTCAAACAAGAGCTCTCCCTTTCGAGTATGTCTTATATGAGACACACTGTCTCCCATTTCTTACTGACCAGGCTCGGCTTTCACCTTGGTGAGCATCTCTTCGTATGTCATATCTCCACGTTGGGATATAACCATAGCGTCGGGTCTGCTTTTTACTCTCTTTCTTCTTTTTTTCTTGAGAAGTCAGTCTAACGCTTGGAATTGTTGTTCTGCTTTGATCTGGACTGTTGAAAAAACGCAGCTACTAATAACAAACTTAGATGAAATATTAAGTTTGATATCAACCAAAATGGTTTTAGTTCTATAACAAAACCCAATTGTTTATTATATAGGTATATATGACTGAATTATAACCAAAACTGATTAAATTTCTGACCAAGGTCTGTGCTGTCAAAGTATTGTATAACAGAGGCAATGAAATTAATAATTCATTCAAACTTTAGTTTTACATTTTTTTACACATTTATTTTTTTTTGTATCGTATAATGATAGAATTATAATTCATTTTGGACATTTACAATGACACATTTTTTAAAAGAAAGTTATTTGAAACCTGCCTTTTCAAACTGTATAAGAATTATTGTATGCGTTACTATTGAACTAAAAAATGCCAGTGCGAATTCGTTGTTGACACAGCAGACTCCATAAATGCTGAAGTTACTTTGTTTTAAAATAATTTGATGATCAAAATATTCAACCTAAAAAAAGTGCGTGCAACTATTATTAATGAATATAAAATAATGAAAACTCACTTGTCTATCGAAATGTATCCCAAAGCAATCATTCCAATATTTTAGTAAAATTTGTCGTGTATTAATTATTTCTTTATTCAGCCGATTCGAAATGTACATAAGCAATGTAATATCGGTAAATGCGAAAAAAGTATATGTCAGTCCCGAATAATCGATATCCTGTCTTAGACTTTGCACGTAAATTAAAAAAAGAGCGGTCAAACAGCTAAAAAATTTGTCCACTATAGCGACAAGCACTGAGAATTGAAATACTTCGTTGACTTTTCTATAAACCGATGAGACGCGAATGTAGAGCGAAACGAATTCGCCCATTTGCATTGCACGAATATTGGATAAGTGCACAGCGGGTTCTTCCAGATTGATGTAAGCAGGAATAGTATCAATTTGTTTCATTATATGCTTAAGTCTGGCATTCAATTTGTTCGTCATTAAAGACAAACCAAGAATCACTAAGAAAAAGTTGTTTAACACGTTTAGACTTATGAACCATAGTATTGTAAGCAATAACCATGAAGCAATTCCAGCATTATCATGTAGCTGACTTGACGAGTAGGCTACGTAGACATCGACAAATAGTTGCATCATTGTAGTAGTCGCCTTCACAATAACCAAAACAGAAACGCTACTATCGAAGTATGTGTCCTCTAGAAATATTTCATTGAAGAGCCTCCAAATGTCTTTGGCAACTTGAAGCACTTCCTTTGTTTTTGTAACCTGGTGCAAACAACTTGAAACTGTTATAAGGAAGTAGTTGCAGTAGCAAAAAGTTAAAACCCACACCATCTGCACATCAGCAGCCGACTGATTTAGATCGTAAACGAAAAATGGTAGAGCAAATGGACTGGCTAATGTAAAAAACAGACAAAGCAAGATACTGTAAATGAAGGATATATTGGAAAATTGAAACTCGCCCTTTTTAGGATTAAAGCTAAATGTTAGCAATCCACAAAACTTAAGGATCCAATAATTAATAGAAAGAATTACTACACAGACTTTCTTTCCAATTTGACCCATATTTATGATTTGAGGAATTATGTATTATGGTACGAACATTCAAAATCCGTAAAGTTGACTGTGGTGTTTGATAATGGCGGCGTAGTAGGTCACAATTTTAATGTGCTAACATTAAATATGAACGTTTTCAATTAGATTTATGGATTCAATTTATTAATTGAATTACATGTTTGCATTTCCGAACCTGTGGAATTATGTAATAACTTTTGCGTGGGTATTTTGAGCGAAAGTCAAGGTTAACATTATTTGGGGGTATACTAATCAATGGACATTAGAGATAATTATGTATTTAATATTTTTTTTTCGATTCTGTGAAAGTGATTAGAGGAGGGGACATAATATGTTGGGCATGCATAGTAGTGTATTTTATAACAATTTTAATTAATATTTCTGTACCTCAGATGTAAAAGGGCCAATCTTCAAACACCGATTTGGAAGTAGATCCAATTATAGTAGTTCTTTATGAGATGATTTTTTTTTTTCGTTTGTGGAGAAAGTGCTTTTATGCTTAGCACAAGAAAGGCAAAAAAAATGCATTTTGGCCCCATACTTGAATGCCTGATAGTTTATAAGGGGCGAAAATGTCCATCACATTGATAAACCATAGCCACGGCCCTTCGTTTTAACAAAAAAATTGACATTGGCCTTTTCACGTTTGTGGTGCAAATTTAATACTCCCGCTCGGTGGTTAGAAATAATAGATTAATTTGAAAGTAACAGGAGCACGTTCACTCATATTGCTCATGCGAACCTAATGCACTACCTCTAATAAATAAATGTTGTTTTTGAAACCGCTTAGGTAAGGCGAAAAGATAGGTTAATCTCAAATGAAACCGGAAAGTAGCGGGCTTCGCCCGCAATCCGAAGGTTTCGTAATGTCCCATGCCAATTGGAAATGAACTGTCCTACTCTTGGAGAAGCTTATACCCATTTGTCATAACCATTAGTGGGGCATAGCGCGCAAACTATTCCATGTGGCTTAGCTGACGTTTCGTTCATCATCATCGTGGCGCGACAGCCCGACGTCGGGCTTTGGCCGTCTGAATCATCGTCCTCCAATTATTTCCGTCACGTGACCGCGTCCTCCAATTTTGGAAGCCCAGTAGCTGCTCGGCGTCCACATATACTGAGCTCTCCCAACAAGCTCTCGGCCGTTTAGGCAGTCTCGCTCCGGCGACTTGTCGTCGGTTCATTACTCTCTTTGGCATGCGATCATCGTCCATTCGTTGTACATGCCCTGCCCATTGAACTTTTTGTAGTTTGACGATTTTCGAAACTTCCATTTCGTACAGTTCACACAACTCATGGTTGTATTGGATGTGCCATCCATCTCCATCGCAAACAGCCCCGAAAATTCGCCGTAGAACCTTACGTTCAAATGTATCTAGCATGTTTTCGGAGACTTGAGTTAGGGTCCATGTTTCGCAGACATAGCATAGCACTGGTCGTATTATGGTTTTGCATAACGGAGCTTTGTGTTTATGCGCACATGCTTCGATTTTATTATGGGGAGAACCGAGCGAAAAGTCTTACTAGCTAACTGTATCCGTCACATGATTTCGGGAGTTTCGTTGGCGTCCCTCTACAAGTTGTAACCCAGGTATATAAAGTTGTTCACGAGCTCGATATTGAGGTCTCCCACAGTGATGCTCGATTTTGCAGATGTCCTTGTCGTTGATTGCTTGATTATTTTTGTTTTACCCTCCTTGATATGTAGTCCAACTTCTTTTCCAGCGGTTTTCAGCGTAAGCAGAAGTACTTCTGCGTCGGCCATCTTCGGGACATGATGTTGATGTCGTCGGCGTACGCTGCTATTTGTGTCGACTTAATGAGTAGCGTCTTGCTGTTGTCCATAGTCGTAGGCCGAATAGCGTATTCCAGTGCTAGGTTGAAGAAAGTCCGTGCCAGTCCGTCGCCCTGTTTTAGACCAGTGCGTGTTTTAAATAGATTAGTAAGTCTACGAGTATTATGGTTCCTCACCTGTGACACGGACTGTTGGTCATCGTCATCTTTGTCGCAATAATTTGGCCGGTATACCAAATTGAAATTGCAGCATGATATTGTACAGTACTCCACGATCGATACTGTCGTATGTCTGCTTGAAGTCGACAAAGATTTTGTATACGTCCACGTTGTATACCCACCACTTCTGGAGTATCAGTTTAACCGTTAAGAGCTGAGCGACCAGGTCTGAAACCGCCTTGATATTCGCCAGAATTTTCGTCAAAATTTTATAGGACGTACAGACAAATGATATGTTTCTGTAAGTCTCACAGTGCGGTTTATCTCTCTTTTTGTGAATTGGACAGATGTTGCTTCTGCACCAATCGTCTGGGATCACCTCGTCCTCCCATTCTCACAGGAGTAATTGATGTATGGCATTAACTAGACCCGTTTCACCGAATTTTTGGCGTTTCAGCTGGAATCTCGTCGCCCATCGCTTTATTTCGTTTTAGTGACCCCAACGCGAGATCAACTTGCTTTACTGTCGGGGGTTGTATGGGTGGGCCTAGATCAACAATACCGTCAAGAGCTTCTTGTGTGGAGATGTTAGATAGAAGGTTCAGAAGCTCTTCAAAATTAGAGGCCCATCGTTTGTTATCGGTGTCGCTGATGATGTTTCAATCCTTGTCCTTACAGAGGCTAGTCCGGAGTCTACCGCCGCTCTTATTTGTATTTACTAGTTTCTACGCTTGTCTGGTGCTCCTATTAGTTAAGTTTTCGTTGATATTCAGCAACTGTTCGTCAAAATATTTTCGTTTCTTACGCCTAATTTTTCTATTCGATATTCGCCGTAGCTCGTCATATTTTTCTCTTTTGGCTCTGGTTCCTCCTTGAATCCATTGTCTATAGACCTCGTTTTCCGCATCAAGTGAATTTTTGTATTCTCCTTCGAACCTGTATCTTCGCGCTCGCCAGGCTTTATATCCCAAGACTTGCCCTACGATTTCTTTGATGGTACCCTTGATCAGTGAATCACTCTACCTTGCCCAGTGGGGCTAAATAATCCTATTATTATCAGATTAAGTTGAAAACTCGTTACCTGGGGGTTTTTGTGGTCGCTGATTGCTAATCTGATGTTAAAATTATAAAAAAAGAAACAAAATGGCTAGTGCAAAATGGCAACACTGTTTTCTATAATCTTGCTGAAAGCTAATATCAGGGGGCTTTTAGGGTCACTGATTTCGAATTTGAAGTCAAACTTTATAAAAAACAAACAGAAGATCTAGAAAGGGAACACTTTTTTGTCATAAATACGTCCAATCTTGGTGGAAGTTACTATCTGGGAGTTTTTGAGACGCTGATTGAAGATCTTAAGTCAAAATTGTAAAAAATGTGATGGGTGATCCAGAATAGCAGCACTTCAACATCAAATCCTGAAACGAAATTCGGTCATCCATCATAGTGAGTGATTCATTCAAGCGGGGAAAGATACAAGATTTGCGTGCAAACGTATCTCCAGCGGAATTAGCATACGCAACCCAAATATGTCTTAGGTCAGGAAAAAAATATATTATAGAAATTATACATTTGTTTTTCTTTCTGAGCTTCCTTCATAATCCTAAGTCCACCAGTATACTCTGAGCGAAGAAAATAGTTGCCAATCTTGATCGATTGATGATTGATTTCAGATTCGTAATCAGCGACCTAAAAAGCCCCCTGATAGTAAAATTTAACAAAATTAATTGTATTTATAGAAAACAGTGTTACCATACTAGTCCCCATTTTTTCTTTTAATTTTGATTTCAGATTCGCAATAAGCGACCTGAAGAGCCCCCGAATTGAAACTTTTAACAAATTGAAAACAGTATTGCCATTCTGGATCCGATGTTTTCGTTTTTTTTCACAATTTTGATTTCAGATTCGTGATTAGCAAGCCCAAAAACTACTGACTAGTAACTTTCAATCAGATTGAACTTATTTTTCGAAAGTAGTGTTACCATTCTGTTTCCGATATTTTATTTTTTCACAATTTTGATTTCATATTCGCAGTCAGCTACCCCAAAAACTATCAAAGAGTAAAATAGTAACTTTCAGGGAGATCGAATGTATTTTTTGAAAACAGTCTTGCCATTCTGAATTCGCTATTTTGTTTTTCACAATTTGAATTTTAGATTTAGACCACAAAATCCCCCAGACAGTAACTTTCAATAAAATTGAATGTATTTATGTAAAACAGTGTTGCCATTCTAAACCCTCTGTTTCGTTTCATACAATTTTGACTCCAGATTGGCAATCAGCGACCCCAAAAGCTTCTGAGTACAGATTTAGATTTTCAACTTAATATCTTAATGTTTTCTACTTATGACCACCTTTTTTGGATTTTTGGCCACTGTGCGCTGTACGGATCAGATGCCAATCGGCGAACTGATACGCAGTCGAGAATGGCAGTGGATAGGTCACACATTGCGGAGGGGTAATAACTGGATTGAATGCCATGAAATGGGACCCCATTCCCAATCGGTACCGACCAAGGTGTTGTTCTTGAAAGTCATGAGGGCGATCTGTGGCGAAAGAGTATGACCTTTTGGGTAAGTCGTGGGACAGATGCGTCCGATTGCCCAGAATCGAGTACGATGGCGCGCAGGAGTAGTTGATGAGCTATGCCCCACTAGACTTAAGGCAAAGTAGTATGCCTGTATCTAATGGAAAAAGAAAGTTAAATCAATAGAAAACTGTTTCTCACAGTCGAGAATGATAGTTCAGTGGTACACAAAGATATGCATCAAATTGCGGTACGTTAACGTCTCATAATTATTTCAAATCACCTCTCCCTCCCCTCCTCTGTCTCCCAGGGATGCTCTGGCTTTTCTGAATATATCTTAAATATACCTATATATATAAATGAAAATAACAAATGCCCTGCACAGTTCAATTATTCTAATAAGGTCCTCCATTCAAAAAAGTGGAAATATTTTTTTTAGCCAAAAGTATTGGCATGTATGGTATTATATCAAGCAGAGACAAAGTGCATATAATTTTGCTGCCAGTTCAAATATCCTTTAAACAAGAAAGCACCGGAAGCTTTGCAGATTTCCGTTTTGGAATCTACTACACCTACAGTAAATTTAATAAAATGTACTAGTTTTTAAAATCTTAATTATTTCTTTCTATTTCTCACTTCTCTCGTCTGCATTTAAATTTCAATATAATAATAAATTATTAGTTTTTGAACAGTTAATAGAATAAAAAATCACTTAAAACCTTCCTTTTGAAACTGTATGAGAATTATTGTATGCGTTACTACTGAACTTAAAAATGCTAAAGCTAATTCGTTGTTCAGGCAGCACACTCCATACACGCTGAAATCAGACTGTTTCAGAATAATCTGATAGTAAAAACATTCAATCTGAAAATAATAGTAATAATAATAAGTATACTTGCAGGTATAGTTTGTAACATTAAAACAATAACTCACTTGTCTTTCGAAATATATTCCAGCGAAATTATTGCAATTTTTCAGGAAAATTTGCCGCGTATTTTTAATCTCAACATTAAGCCGGTTAGAGATGTACATAAGTAAGGCAATATCCATCCAGAAAAAAAGAGTATGTACCAGTCCAGTATAATCAGCAATATACTCTTTTACGCCGCCCATGTATATTAAAAAAAGAGCAATCAAGCAGCTGAAAAATTTGTCAACTATGGACAAAACCACGGAGAATTGAAAGATTTCGTTGACTTTTCTATAAACTGAGGAAACGCGCATATAAAGCAAAATAAATTTGTCCATTTCCATTGCATAAGTGTTGGATGAATGCATAGCGAATCCCTGCATATTATTGTATATTGAAATCGTATCGAGTTTTTTCATTACATGATTGAGACGACTGTTCAACTTCCTGGTCAGTAAGCACAATCCAAGAGTAACTAGGAAATAGTTGCTTAGAACATTTAGAGTTATGAACCATAACACTGTGAGAAATATCAACACAGCTGCTCCTAAACTATCCTGGACCTGAGATGACGCAAAAGTGACATTGATAATAAGTTGCGTCGTCATATTAATCGCTTTCACAAAAACTAATCGTAAAAAGCCACTATCTAGGCATGTCTCGTTCAGAAATATTTCATTGAACAAACTCCAAATATCTTTGGGTACTTGAAGCATTTCCTTTGCATTTGTAACTTGGTGTAAGAAACTTGAAACTATGATTAACAAGTAGCAGCAGTAACAAAAACATAAAATCCACACCGTTTCTGCTTCGAGGTCTGCCTGCTTAAGACCATAAGCGTAAATCCGAAGGACGAATGGACTGGCGGATGTAAAAAACAGACAAAGCAATATACTATAAACGAAGGATGCTTTGGAAAAATTAAATTCTTGATTTTCAGAATCAAAGCTAAATGTTATCAATCCACACAGTTTCAGAATCCAGTAATTTATATAAAGTATTGCAGTACCAAATTTCTTTCCGATTTCGACCATATTAATAGAATTATGTATTTCCGATTGTACGTTTATTCAAAATCCGTAAAACCGACTAATGCATACTAATCGCATGATGGAATAGTAGGTCTCAGTTTTAATGTGCTACCATTAAATATGAACACTTTCAATTCGATTTATGGATTCACTTTATTAATTGAACTATACCAAATTTCTTCCGACCTAGTGGTGGTGAAGTCAAATAGTAGAGATTAAAATCTATCCGCTTTGGTGAAGTGATCAAAGTAAATATTATTCTCACGGAAATTTTCGGAAAATCGGGGTGGAGATGATTGGGCTAGGTATGTATGTACCTATATAATCTCATAATGAATAAGCATTTTATTTCGAAAACCTTCACTGTACGCTCTCATAACAGGACACCATCAGGACGAACAATCTGGTATCTGGTTAAAAGAACGTTTAATGTTTAATTAATAGTTTAAGTGAGTGCCAACGCTTGGATCAGGGTGCCAAGCATTGGCACTCATTGTGTGTATTTGGAGTCAAAATCATAGTGGTGAGGTTGAAAGTTTCGAGTTCTTTAGACAGCGGACAGTGGCCAAAAATTACAAAAAGCTAGCCAAAAGTGAAAAAGTGAACTTTTTTATTATTTTTCCTGAATGTGGTTTTTGATTTCAGTTGTTTTCCGAGCATCAGTTCCCAAAACAGTTGGTCAATATAAGTTTCCATGTCGTTTGTACACTAGTTCAAAGTTGACCTTCGTTCACACCGGAAAAAATTCTTTAGAAGAAAAATTAGGGTAATTGCAAACTGGTGTATTATCATTGGATTTACATCCTCCAAAATGTAGGATTTTCCTTGTAATGCGTGTTTTTCTAAAAAATAAGTAATCATGTCACGAATGAGTGATGCAAACGGTATATGCGTGTACCCTTAAAAAATTAGTCCGGATCTCGCAACGGTTAGCACGTTCGCCCTCTACGCACTGGGCCCCGGTTCAATTCCTACTGAATGAGGTAGTTTTCGATAAAAAAAGGGGATATACGTGTTGGACTATGAGCCCACTCAGCTGTTAAATAATAAAATAACTGGCGCAACAATCCAATTTGAACCATGGAATCGAAATGAGTTAGCTTCACCTCATTTTCTAGATCGTGACGGTCTTGTGCAGAGGTGTGTGATCAGTAACACGCTCAACCGAGCTATTTACCCCATAAATGAGTTCTCATTTAACAGCTGAGTGGGCTCATAGTCCGGCATGTAAATCCCCTTTTTTTATCGAAAACTACCGCACTCAGTAGGAATCGAACCGGGGCCCAGTGCGTAGAAGGCGAACGTGCTAGCCGTTGCGCCATCCGGACTATAAACACAACACAAAAACAGCTGTTAAATTTTATTAATTATTTATTATTATTTATTATTTATTATTATAATTATTTATGGGGTAAATAACTCGGTTGAGCGTGTTGCTCATCACACACCTCTGCACATGACGTACCGTCACGACCTAAAAAATGAGATGCTAACTCATCTCGAGGCCATAGGTCAAACTGGACTGTTGCGTCAGTTATTTATTAAACCCTTCACGGATGTGATAGGGTATATTAACTTTGTCATGAACGCGCAGAAGGAAGCATCTCCGACCATATAAACTTTATGTATTCTTGGTCAGTATGATGAGACGAGTCGATTAAGCTTTGTCCGTCTGTCTGTCTGTCCGTCTGCCCGTCTGTTTATATGCAAACCAGTCCCTCAGTTTTAAAGCCACCGAGCTGAAATTTTGTACAACGTCTTCTTTCTATTGCGCGCTGTACCTATATATATGTCGGAACCAACGAAATCGAGCCACTACGTCATATAGCTGCCATAGGAACAACCGGTTCAAAAATTGGTTTTTGTGAGAAAGACTTTCTTATTTCGAAATATATCTTTATCAAATTTCATACTTATCAATTATGGCTTTAGACAAATCATATTCCCGAATTTAGTTGAAATTGGACTACTGTATCGTATAGCTGTCATATGAACGACCGTTCCAAAAGCAAGTTTTTGTTAGAAAAACTTTTTTATTTCTGAAGATATCTTTACAAAATTTCATATTATTTAATCACATTGACTGCCAAATCATTTTCTTAAGTTTAGTTGAATACTGTCTACTATTTCATATATTGTACTTCTCATAGGAACAGTGAAATCGGAATAAGTTTTACTACTAATTTCAAAGTGGCAATAGCACCATTAGTCAGCTCCGCATGAAAGGTATCACACCTTCGGGATCTTAAGCTGTAAAATGCATCACAAGTCACATAATGAAGGTATGATACGCTTCGCGTGAAGGGTATCATACCTTCGGCAAGCAAGCCGAAAAATTACCTTGTTTCAAGTGAATTCAATTTTAGAAAGGCTTTTAAAAAATGTTCCGCAAGGTTCCACTCTGATTCAACCTGAGTTCTTTAGTTTATACCTTTACCTTGTTAAAAATCTAGCTGCCCGCAACTCTCTCTGGATCCTGTAAACCCCTTGCGGGGTATAGGGCATTAACCACGCCGACTTTTCACCTCGTCCTGTTTGCCGCCATCGCCTTCAGCTGTCCCCACGATTTGCCTAATGACTTACCCTCTCATCATCTGATCTTCTCTAGGTGTTTCCAGGTCGTCCAACGCAGCGACTTGCATCGGTTCCCTATGGGTTCCAACCGAGAGCCTGTTTAGCAATGTTTTCCGGCCCTTTGCGGAGAGTGTGACCTATCCATTGACACTATCGCCTTTTAATGGAAGTGCCTATCCTGTCCTGACCAGCAATAGTAAGGAGGTCGTCGCTAGAAATGACCTCCGGCCACCGTATGTGTAGGATGCGCCGTAGACACAGGTTCCCAAACAATCTAGTTGTTATCTTATTCATCAGCTCATTCATCTTCCAAGTTGAACAGCCATATAGAAGAAGAAGATCTTGAGTTTGGTACTTCTGGAGAAGTTGTTGTTTTGCCAGAAAGGAGTTAAACTGAAAAAAGCTGCCCGAGCCGAATTGATGCGAGTCAGTACATCGGCATCCGCTCCACCATTTGCTGCAACTACGGCTCCGAGGTAGCAAAAATTGTTCACTTTTTCCACCGTTTGCCCCGAAACATAAATTTCGCTCTGTCTTCCTGGATCCAGGCTCAATTACTTAGTCTTGGCAGTATTGATTTTAAGCCCCTCATTGCCACTTTCGCGGTGTAGGGCATCCGTCGTTTGAACTAGATGATCAGATATATTTGAGAGAAGACAAATATCGTCAGTGTAATCTAGGTGTTGAAGGTATTCACACAGGTTCCATCTGATACTTTTGCTCTGGTGTTCATGAAGCGCACTGCAAAATACGTTGTTAATGGCAATCAAAAAAAAATATAGGTACCAAAATGCAGCCTTGTCTCACTCCGCTATGTATGTACCTCGAAGGGATCTGAAAGCTTGCCCTTGTGTAAGACATGACATTGGGCTCCGCTATAGGACTCCTTGATAATGGATATGATCTGGTATCTCTCTAATTGCCCTGACCCCTCCAGGTGCATGGGCGCGTCAACATCTCTAGCATTTCTATGCCTTGCTAACGTTTCAATAGCATATCTACTTTTTCGGGAGTGCTAGCATGCACCTCCTATCCGCGCGGTCTTTATACTGACAAGCTCGAAACACTGTGGGAGTTCTATTAGTACTCACAGGCAGTTTTTGATCGCGCCGAGATTTGATCTCCGAGCTCTAGATTAGTATCGTAAAGCGGCGACCGAACGATCACGGCCACCGAGCGCGACTATGTAAAGCTTTCCAGATGTATTCCCGATCAACACTGTCAAACGCCTTTTCAAAATCGATGAACATGAGATGTAATGGGGATCACCACTCTGCGGATTGTTCAATAATAATTCGGAGGGTGTTGATGTGGTCGCTAAATGAGAAGCCCTCGCGGAAACCAACCTGTTCATCGTTCAGTGTGCGGTCAACTGTATGCTTGATCCGGTTTAAGACTATTTTTGCCATCAGTTTGGAGACTGCGGGAAGAGGAAAATTCCACGTCAATTATTACAGTCCTTCAGGTGACCTTTCTTCGGGAGCTTAATAATGACGCCCTTCTTCCATTCTTTAGGAAGAGTTCGGTTTCCCAACACTCTTGGATAAGGGGGAGAAGAATATTCGCAGTAGCGTTGATATCCGCCTTAAAGAGTTCCACAGGAATTCCATCTATCCCCGAGGCTTTACTCGCTTCCATCGATTTAATAACCACAGCTAATTCCTGTTTGGGCTGGTATCAACTCTGGATATTTGCTGAATATTTTCTACTTCTAGAGCGGATGAGTTCAAATATCCAAATGTGTTGTTGAGGACTTCAATGAAGTGCTCTCTCCACCGTCGCAGTTGGTCTTCATCAGTGGCCAGTAGGGATCCATCTTTATCTTTCACGGGATGTTCAGATGCAAAAGATTTGCCAGTTAATGGCTTGATATGTTTGTAAAGGGTTCCACTGTCACCACGGTAGGCCGCTTCCTCTGCCTTCTCCGCTAATGCACTGATGCTGTTGCGTTCGTCCCGTCTTACGCTTCTTTGCACGCCTTTCTGTAGAGAACGGTATTCAGCTCTAAGTTGACCTTTGACTGCATCGTCAGTAGCTGAGTTGATTTGTTCTGTAATTCTTTTGCGTGCCGAGATTAGAGACCATGTAGAGTTACTAATGAATAGCCTTCTACCGCGCTCCAACTTGCCCACAAAAGTTTCACCGCACGAAATAAATGAATCCTTAGCGACGTTCCATCTATCATCAGTTGTAGGATTCTCGCAAGGTGGTGGTGCATTAGCTCTTGTGTGCACGGTTAGACGGTGGAATAAGCACGTCTTACAGATGGATCTTTAAGCTTTTGCACATTAAAACGTGGCAAGATTCGTGCATTTTGAGGGCGATGGATCGCTGCCGTTCGTAAGCGCACTTTCGCGATAACAAGTTGGTGATCGCTGCCAATATCAGCACCCCGATTCGACCTGATGTCTCAGAGACAGTTCCTCCATGTCTTAGAAATGGCTATATGGTCAAACTGGCCCTCTGTTCTGCCATCCGGAGAAACCCAGGTTGTTAAATGGCATCGTTGTGCTTGAACAAAATAATGACGATCTGACGCGAGTAGCAAAACTCCACGAACATCTCGCCATTTTGATTCCTGATGCCTAGACCTTGATTTCCCATTAGGTGTTCCAAACCAAGGTTGTCAGACCCAACTTTGGCATTGAGATTCCTATAATAATTTTTATTGCACCTTTGGGAGTCTTATTAGTTCTAGTAAAATAAAAATGGAAAAATGTATGGTTTCATTTTGGAAAAATCGAAACCAGTTTCAATGTTGAACTTAAATTCAAACATAAATAATTATACCAGTAATCATTGTAATTCATCATTATCACCGTGGCGCGACAGCCCGGCGTCGGGCCTTGGCCGCCTAGATCGATGTCCTCCAATTATCTCGGTCACGTGCTCCAGTCTTGGAAGCCCAGTAGTTGCGTGGCGTCCGCATATACTGCGCTCTACCAACGAGCTCTCGGTCGGCTTTGCAATCCCGCTCCGTCGACTCGTTCTGCGTTCATTACTCTCTTTAGCATGTGATCATCGTCCATTCGTTTTAGTTGCCCTGCCCACTGAAGTCGTTGTAGTTTGACGATTTTCGAAATTTTCAGCTCTTATTACAGTTCATACAACTCATGGTTGTACCGGATCCATCTCGATCGCAAACAGCCCCGAAAATTCGCCGCAGAACCTTACGTTCTAACGGAGGCTTGAGTTAGGGTCCCTGTTTCACAGCCATAACTTAGAACTGGTCGCATGATGGCTTTCTACAAGCGGAGCTTCGTGCTTCTGTGCACATGCTTCGATTTCGTTATTGGGAGAATCGGGAAAAGAGTCTTATTAGCTAACTGTGTTGATTTCGTCAGTTTCGTTGGCGTTCTTTGACAATTTACAACCCAGTCGTTCAAGAACTCGATATTGAGGTCCCCCACATTGATCCTCGTTTGTGCAGGTGTCCTTGTCTTCGGTTACATCATTATTTTAGTTTTATCCTCGTTGATACGTAGTCCAACTTCTTTTGCAGCGGTGTCGTGCGTATACAGAAGTTATTCTGCGTCAACCAATCTTCGGGACATGATGTTGATGTCGCCGGCGTACGCTGCTAATTGTGTCGACTTGATGAGGAGCGTCTTCCTGTTGTCCATATTCATAGCCCGAATAGCGTATTCCAGTGTTAGTTTGAGGAACGTCGGGGCCAGTCCATCACCCTGTTTCAGACCACTGCGTTTTTCAAATAGATCAGTAAGTCTATTATATACCCTGACTTGTGAGACGGAGTTGGTCATCGACATCTTTGCCAGTCGCACTAGTTTTGCCGGCATACCAAATTGCAGCATGATGTTGCACAGTACTCCATGATCGATACTGTCGTATGCCTGCTTGAAGTCGACTAAGATTTGGTATATAGTACGTCTATGTTGTATTCCCAGCACTTTTGGAGTATCAGTTCGACCGTAAAGAGCTGATCGGTTGAGGAGCGACCCGGTCTGAAACCGCTTTGATATTCGCCAATGATTTGCTCTGCGTACGGTTTTGTTCTATTTTTATTAGTTGTGTGTTCTAGTTGTCGTCAAAATTTTATAGGACGTACAGACTAGTGATATGCCTCTGTAATTCTCACACCGCGGTTTATTTCCCTCTTTGTGAATTAGACAGATCATGCTTCTGCGTCAATCGTCTAGGAGCACCTCGTCCTACCATACTCGCAGGTGTAATTGATGTAGGCATTACCTAGACCCGTTCCACCGAAATTTTAGCAGTTCAGCTGGAATCTCGTTGGCGCCCGGCGCTTTATTTCGTTTTAATGACTGCAACGCGAGATCAACTTCCTATTCTGTTGGGGGTTGTATGGATGGGCCTAGATCCACAATATCGTCGAGAGCTTCTTGTGTGGGGAAGTTAGATGATAGGTTCAGAAGCTCTTAAAATTAAGAGGTCCATCGTTTGCTAATGCTATTGGTGTCGCTGATGATGTTTCTACCCTTGTCCTTAAAAAGACTAGTCCTGGGTTGATAGCCGTTCTTAATTGTATTTACTAGTTTGTACACTTGTCTGATGCTCCTATTAGCAACTGCTCGTCAAAGTATTTACGTTTCTTATGTCTAGTTATTCTATTCGATATTCGCCGTAGCTCGTAATATTTTTCTCTTTTGGCACTGGTTGCTCGTTGAATGTTTTGTCTATAGGCCTCGTTTTTCGCATCAAGTGAGTTTTTGCATTTTTCGTCGAACCAGTCATTCTGCTCTTGCCGTGCTTTTTATCCCACGACCTTTTCTGCGACCTCTTTAATGGTACCCTCTAGTTCTTTCCAGAACCCATGGACGACTGTGCTGCTGATGTTGTGTAGCATAGGTGATAGTCTTTCCTCAAGGGCGGCAGTATACGCCACCGCCGTATAATCGCTCAGAACTTTATCAACCGCAAAAATTTCGGGAGGGCTGATTCTCGATTGGTGGACTGAAGAAATTCGACATCTGCAGGTTGTCTTCAGCAAGTGATGATATGAGTCGCAGTTTGCTCCTCGATAGTGGTGGACAGCCATTACACTAGACGGCCATCTCCTGCAAATGAGGCCGTGATAAATTTGGTTGACGGTATGTGCGTCTGGAGATTTCTAGGTCTGCTTGTGATTACGTCGATGCGGGAAACACTTAGAGCTTACGACCAGATTCCTGCTGCAGGCGAAGTTGATAAGTCGCTGGCCATTGTCGTTACATTTAAAATTCGCATTAATAAAAATTCCTGTCTGTTCTTTTCGGCTAAACATTTTAAAGAAACCTTTCCGGATATTGGATATATTGTTTCGGTCTGTTGTGACACGAAGTCTTTTCTTTCTGTACTCCATTTTTTCACATATCAAATAAAACTCGATTCTAAACAAAAATATTCTCCCATCCATATATTCTCCTCTGAAATCAGAAAATATATTAAGGACGAAATCATACCTTCGCATTGTCAGGAAAATAAATTCGAATTCCTTCGAAAAGCAACGTCAAGTGATCCCGCAATAACGCAAAAACAAAGGATCCAAATGGCTTTTCGATTTCAGGGAGATTCCCCGAATCCTGTGAAACTGCTCGAGGGTGGCTGACATCAATTGGGCCCATTTGAAATAGCAGGGATGAGTGTTATCTGGTAATATTTTATTCATGTAATCCATTGTGGTACGAGTAAGTGAGAACATACAATCAATACGTATACCAACTTTCATGTTTTCACTGGCTGACATGTACCATACCTTGCCTTGAAGTGGCAAGTAGTTGGAAAAGATTTTTGCTTCGTAAAGTTTGTAATGAATCAAGTTTGACACGAGGCCGTAATTTTTGATTCCAAGTATTTTTCGCAAATATATTTGTTTTGAAATTTTCAAAGTAAATGTATGAGAATGTATTTTTCCAAGTAATCACCATTTTTTTCTTCACATTTTTGTAGCCTTGGCAATAACTGGTCTGGGTAGTATGCTGGATGTGGAAAAACGTCCTGATTGGTCAGGGGTCAGCAGCCTGGGAACCTAACGTGCGCACAATTTGGTCATCCCCAACTTTTCACTAAGGATGTTAGCGACCGACATTCAACTAATTTCGATATGATGAGGTAGTGCATTCACAATACTGTTAAGGGCGAGGTGTCCATCCCGGTGAACGATATCCAAAACACACTTTACTGCTTCCCCCTCGGTCGCACTTGAAGGATGCTGCGACGCAACGGCGCGGCATTTTTACGGCCCTCAGCGAAAACGTGGCACCATTTGCAAACTCATCGCACCAGTGAAATACAAAGAAACAGTCTCCCGGTAGATTTCAGTGGCATTTTTGCATTGCTTTTTTTGACATTGAATTAAGATTCAACGGAGGTTTCCATGGTTGCAGAACCACTGACGGCCAGCTGTTTTGCGGGAGACTGTTATAATCCACTCAGGGCTACCACTACATACATTTGTATGTGACAACGTTCATTCACAAAATAAAAATCCTCCTAAAATTTGAGGGAGTTCCCCTAGATTTGGCAACATAGGGAAACTTAGCTTTTATACGGCCCTCGTATATGGGCTTTTTTTTAATGTTTGGTTAAAGTCTATCCTATAGATCAGGGGTCGGAAGCCAGCGGCCCTCTATATAACGTTTTGTGCGGCCCGCGAGGCAATAACGAGTTATGCACTGCAAAGCAAACATGTTATGAATGCGCACAAGTTCGCTGTTGTAGGTTTAAATGAAACCGGAATATAGAGGGCTACGCCCGCAATCCGAGGGTTTTGTAGCAAGCGCTTATTTTGGTATATAAATATCGGCTTTTTGCTCTTCTTGATACCACTCAATCTTGCCCACTAACATCTTACATGCCAATTCGTATTACGTAGATTGTAACGAAACTTTGAACGTATTATTGCCTAAGGTGTTGGTTATCGTTGGCCATCAGTACTTTTCACCTCGAACGTGTGTAAGGTATGCAGAGGCGTGCTAATTGTAACTTAGAAATAAATTATTATTAATCCATTCTGAGGACATATACAAATTCCATTATTTTCCATGTTATATGCTATTCGCAACCTACCTTCCTGTAAGTTTTCATAATTCTAAGTATAACGGTCTCGAAATACAAGGAGGGACAAATTGCGAACTAATATTTTCTCCTCCCCCACTGTTCCCCTTTCTCCAAATACCAAGAAAATGCGAAAAATTAAATGTACTCAATATTACGTTTCTCACGACACCTCACTTGCCTATTCCAGTCGATAAAAAAACAATGACCTTTTAATTTCGCCTCTATGTGGATTCAGGACGCTGCCACAAGTGTCTGTGCTAAAAGGCAAAACCAAAATTCCATTGCCAACATTGCTCTAAAAATGACAATCGAAAATTGTGACGTTTGAATTGACTTGTTGAGTTGAGTAGGTTCAACCGCCGACGTGTAAAGTTTCGCTGTGTTCCTCAAAAGAATTTGGACTTGTCTTTTCCAACTAAAGCATCAGTGACGCTAGAGAAGAATGAATGCTTCGGCATTGCCAAATACGTAGCTTTGATTAAAACTGACCATCTCAGTTGATTTATCGAGAAGAGCAGGTTGGATCAACAGACTGGCTCCGACTCTCTAGGATCAGGTCAATAACATAATAGACTCATTGTTGAAGTGTTTGTGCCTCTCCTTGGAACAGGAAAATTCACACTCCCTAGACAAGAATCAAAAGAGAGATTATTATGACTCGAAACTTTACATTTTACTACTCAATTTATGTGAAGTATACATACATATTTTTTCAAACCTAACTAAAAAATCTGAAATCGTATTTTGAATTTTTCAAAATCACAACATTGTGTTCGAGAGCTCTTTTTTAAGATCCTAACAACGTATTAGATGAAATGCGATAAAACGTACTATCGAGCACGGCTGGGAAACGTTCTATAACAAATGGCGTTAGTATCAATGTTAAACAAATGACTTGACTACGGTCATTTATTCGCGGATTTAATAACGTCGGCCGCCTGGAGAATTTCAGTTTGCAATGGAATTTAGGCTTGCTGTTTTGTGCAGTGCCACTTGATATACTGAATAAAATTCCATTCGAATCAAAGATAAGAATATGTTTTGACTTGGGTCCTTTTTGACCCTGTTCATGATGTCTGCAGGTAGTTTAGTAACTAAGACTATATTTCCAATGTTCAAAAGGGCTCGTGGTGTTAGCCAGAGGCGCCGACAGTTAAAAATTATTGGGCCCCTCCACTCCAATAACACCCCACAAAAACTTTCCATATGTTTTCGATTGACTGTCGGATTGACTTGTTGTGTGAACTTTTTGTGATGGCATCCTCACAATAAACGGATCCATTCTTTAAGGAAATAACAATTAAAGCATCTCTTGAAATATCAATTAAAGCATCTCTTGCACTTAAAAAATTGACAGACGGTGGGTCCTAGAGCAGAACGGCCCAATAGCTCTAGTTAAAAGAGTCGACGTCTTAAAGCTCTCCACAAACCAGCGCGGTGCGCGGTAGCGGTACGGTACAGCGGTACAAATTTACTTGGCGGTATATGCGAGATCTCTTTCCATACGCGGTATACCGCAGCGAAGTTGGGGTATTGCAGCGATACACTTTTGTGTACCGCGGCAAGCTGCGGTACTGAACTTTTGTATCGCAGCCGGCACTATTGATCGCGATGTACCGCAGGAGGCACTATCGATGGTACCGTGCTCGTAACGCGGTGGTTTGAATGGGGACGCGGTATGCTGCTACCGCTGTACCGTACCGCTACCGCGCTGGTTTGTGGAGAGCTTAAGGCAGGCAAATTTTCGATATACATAGGTGCGAATGCATAGTCTCGTACAGTCAATCAAAATGGTCTCATGATTGAGGGGAACCAATTTGGAACCGATTTATTCGTCAACTATCGAGTTATGCGGTCCCGGTAGTAAAAATCATCAGTGTTATATGGAAATGACGTTTTTTGTTTGTTTTTATTGTAAGAATGAAAAATTAAGATCCAATCAAGGCCCTCAATGCATTTTTGTTCAATAACACAAAATAATGAATTACGAGTAAATTTTAATTAAATTCAAGTATTATAACCGTCCATGTCTTTGCGCCCCTGCCGAACGTCACTGCGAATCTCAAAGTCCTCCGACACCTTACCTTTATCCAGAACGTGTCATTTCGCACAGTCATAGGTTGCCTTAATAACAGCTACAAGCTTCTCACAGATGCCTCTCCTGCGCAAGGCCGCCCATATAGAATCCCGGTTCACACTATCGAAAGCTTTTTCGAAATACTCTTCACCAATTGTGCTTTCTAAGTGGGCCATTAGTCTTTCCAGGACGATTTTAGATATTATCCTGGCAACGGCAGGGAGCACACAAATGCCTCTCCAATTATTACAGTCTATGAGGCTACCCTTTTTCGGAAGTTTGATGATCAAACCTTTCTTCCACTCAGTGGGAAAGGTCTCTGTTTTCCACGCTTCATCAACAAGTGGGTGCAGTCACTCGGCAGTTACGCTTGGCGCTGCTTGATAAAGTTCGGCAGGGATACTGTCGAGTCCGGCGGCCTTTCGTCGTTTTAGTGCTATACTTGCAGTGACTAACTCCCCTTTAGTCGGGGGAGTGGACCGTATATGCACATTTTGATGGTTAGCTAAATCATCTATATGAGGCGGAACTTCAACAGAGGTTACACGGTTGAAGACCGCGGCGAATTCGCATAAACTCTTTCCATCGCCTCACTTGATCTTCTTACAAGATAAGTAGCTTTACATCACTATCCTTCACCGGATGTTGGCAGGAGTTACGACCACCTGTAAACTCCTTGATGACACCGTGTAGATAGATATAAAAATACGAGCTACTTTCCCAGCAGGAAGGCACTGCGACCATAAAGATCTATTGTGCGTAGCTCATTAATCCAAAAGACCGTCCACCTTTCTAATAAAGGGCAGTAAGTCTTTAGCAGGAATCAACCTGAATTCTGCAGTGCTGATAGTAGCCTGCCCGAGAAGTGACATCCTAAAACGCGCGATGGCGGGACATTCGCACAAGATGTGCTTGGTCGTTTCCACGTCCTCCAGACAAAGACGGCATTCAGTCTCGCTTGACAGACCCATCTTGTTCAGGTGATATCTGACCAGGTGATGGCCAGATAAGTACCCCACTAGGAGTCTTAGGTGGGTTCTACTTATTTGAGTAGTACTCTTGTGACTGAAGGGCATTATCAGCTCCTTTGATTGACGAAGCCCTGGAAGGTTATTCCAGTACTGTTGACGCAATAGTGCAAACCAATCTGTGATCCGCAGTTTGGCCGAGGCCAGTCCAAAGCCACAGTAAGGCTCATGTTCATGAAAACGACTGGATGACCCTTGTCTAGCAAGTTCATCCGCAGCCTCGTTCCCCTCAATGCCCTGGTGGCCTGGCACCCAACACAAGGAGACTCAGTTTTTAGTTGCCAACAGTTGAAGGAGATTGTAACACTATTTCACCAGTTTTGAAGAGACCTTAAATGAGGAGAGCGCTTTTATAGCGGCTTGGCTGTCTGAGTAGATAGCAATGTGAGCGCCGCGAAGTCCAGTTTCCAAAATTACCCTGGCGCAGACCTCACTGGCGTGGATCTCACCATGAAAAACGCTGGGCGAGACTCCCATTGCGATCGAAATCCTGGTGTTGGGTCCAAAGACACCTGCACCAACACCCTGTTCCGTTTTAGACCCATCGGTGAACCACTTGATACATCTAGGGTCTGGACAGGGTGTGCCATTTACCCATTCAGAGCGGTTAGGGATGAGGGCTGAATATTTTCTGCCGAAGCAAACCTCCGTGATCATGTAATCTGATCTCAAGCAGATCTGCACGTCAGGAATTTGATTCAGAATGCTCATGTGACCGCTTTCTTCACTACGCACGTCGGAAGTTAAACGAAGTCTGAGAGCATTTAGAGCTGCTGATTCTTGAATGAATATATGCAACGGAGTAAGTCCGATGACACACGACCTTTAAGCTCCCTTTCTTTAAAAATCCGCTGCCATGAAGCTTCGGACATACAGGGCTTATTCCGGTAGTTTGTGTCTGTTCCAAGGGTGGTATCTGTGCTATTAATGTACGCATCTTTTAAGGCATCCTAGTTTTCATTTATGTCACTATCTGGATTACTAGTTATCTCAGCTCCTTTTTGTGCAAGATGGTCATTATATTGTTGTAGGACATCTGGGTTCCTTAATCGAGTGGTGTTAAATTTTCGGCACCTGGATCTTTCGTCGCTGAAGCGCTGCACGGCTGCAATACGCAATCGAACAATATCGATCATAACATAATGGTCTATTCCCATTGCAATATTGGCATCATTTTTGTTTTGCGCGTTCAGGAGGCAACTCTTAATTCTTTTACTAATGTCAAAGTGGTCGATCTGATTTTGTGTTCTGCGCCGATCAACAGAGGATCGACTGACTGACTGACTGTGGTGGTCCTTATGCTCGAAGATAGTACCACTGATGAAGAGACTGTGAAAGTTGCAGAACTTTTCAAATCGTTCACCGTTGTCGTTATGACCCCTAAGACCGTGTCTCCCCATCACATGTCTGAGCCTATAGTTATCAGCGCCAACTTTTGCGTTCGAATTTCCCATGACCATTTTAATGTCACCCTTAGGTGTTCTGTTCTGAACGGCGTTTAGTTCTTCGCAGAAGTAGTCTTTTACCAAAACATTATCGAGTTCAGCTGGAGCATTGCATTGTATTATTAAGATGTTTCTCATTTTGGTCTGGAACTTGGCGGTCATGATTCGGTCCGAGACCGGATCCCAGGATAAGAAACAGTCAAGTGCGGCTCTGGTTAAGCCCGACAAATGACTCACGACGACTACCGACAGCTCTACTGCAGTACAAAATTACCCCTTGGGATAAATTCTCCGCTGTTCCTCCATCTTATCTCACTAACTCCTAAGATGTTTAAGTTATACCTCAGAAATTCACTTTTTAATTGAAGAAATCGTGCGTTCTTGGGACCTTCTGATCCATTTCCAGGATAGTACGCACATTCCAGAATCCAATCTTTGTCACTGTATGATAGCCAAAAGGCGTAACCGTTGAGTCAGTCCTTTTCGGAGGCATAGTTGACGTTTCGTAAGCATATAAAGACTTCGGATAGTGCAAGTTCCTGGCATACATATTCTGTCCTTTGCTTGTCAGTTTTAACGACAGGCCGTCAAATGGAAAGGTCGTGGTATTATTTTACACCCCACAACCCCAGGGTGAGGGGTGTATCCCAACCAAATCTTCGCACCGCCATCACTGGCGGCTTGGTCAGTGGCAATGGTCAGTGACCGCTGCCGTTCCAGGGGGCGCCCACGCAGAGGACTATAATAAATAAATAACTGGCGTAACAGTCCAATTTGAACCACGGCCTCGAGATGAGTTAGCATCATCTCATTTTCTAGATGGTGACGGTTTTTGTGCAGAGGTATGTGATCAGCAACACGCTCAACCGAGTTATTTACCCCATAATGGGTACTCGTTTAACAGCTGAGTGGGCTCATAGTCCGACACGTAAATCCCCGGAATCGAACCGGGGCCCAGTGCGTTGAAGGCGAACGTGCTAACAAATGCGCCATCCGGACTACGCGGAGGACTATGGAAGAGGAATTTTTGTGGGGCGTAACAATAAGTCACATCATCTCCCGACTTGTCGCTGGTATTCCGTTAAATAGGGGAGCAGTAGTTGCATGCTGGCAACTGCATTCTTCGAATATTAGTTTACTAGTTTATGTCAACGAAACGTCAACTGGGCCAGATGGAAGAGTTGACGCACCACGCCCCACAAGGCGTTATGGCAATTGAGTATAATGTGTGGTCTAATTTCTGGTCTGATGCGTGGTCTAGCAGGTGGTCTAACGGCTGGTCTAATCGGTGGTCTAATGAGTGGTTTAATTTTTTGTCCAATGCGTATTGTATTGGCTGGTCTGATGCTTGCTCTAATTGGAGGTCTAATGCGAGGTCTAATGGCTGGTCTGATACGTGGTGAAATTCGCGGTCTAATGGCTTGTCTAAAGCTTGATCTAATGGGTCGTCCAATGCGAGTCTGCCTTCTAAAAACAGCCTCTCTGTTCTCGCTACAGATTCTTAGTACTTGAGAATATCTTCAATTTTTCCTACAATTCTCGTCAGTTTGTCCTGCAAGATTCTCTTCAGCTTTCCTGTAGGATTGTCTTCAGTTGTTCCCGTAAGTGAATGGGCTGTGAGAATGTCATCGGTTTTCCTGTAGGAATATCATCAGTTAAACTGTAAGTGAATGGACTTAGTCATTGTTCCCCACTTAGATGCTTATATGATCGACCATCCTGTAATAACATTTCTTTCACATACGCATAAGGCATACTCCAATATAATACAAGTACACCTCCACATACTAAACCCTAATAATGAACTCCCTGAAATATATTTGTCACATTTCTCAGATTTCATGGTACCGCGAAATTTGTGTGTGGAACTTTATTATGCTGATGGCAAAGTTGCGATAATGGGCGACGGTCTTACAAATGTAGGCAATAATAAAGTATCATGTGACTCATGCACACCCCAATATTTGATCTCCCCCTTAAGATAAAGGCATTTATGTTGAGACTGAAAATATCAATACGAGTGCGAGTAGTATGGCTTTGGAGGCTGTGCGGATTTAGAGACAGACTTTTCCCGACCCTTAACAAATGGCTTTGCCATTTTCTTCCCAGAAGCAATTTCAAGTATCGGGAATCTTTGGGATTAAACGTTGAACAGGGGGATTCTACTAAAACCAAATACATTAGACGAAATTAGAGTCAAGGAAATAAATTCGTTACCACCGTCTTTAGAATGCGTAAGTTTGGAATTGGAGGTATAAGTTGGAAACACTTCAGACCAACTTTGCAATGGCAATCATGTCTTAAATATTGAGCGTACGTGAAAGCAGTGAAACTTACGAAATCATAGACACAGCGCAAATTTAATTTATTGATCCTCTGCTCAAACTCAGAGACAATGGAAAGCTGCCTATGTCTCAATTAGAGTCCTATAGAGAATAAACGCATTACAGTAAGTTAAAATCTTTGTTAATTAATGTGATTGGTACATTACGTTGTCGACAAAAATATTTTCTTTCCTGTCTTTGGTAGTAGCAAACAATCCTTCATTAAAATTCATGAACTGAACGAGTATATACGAATTATGGAGCATTCTTTGAACATGAATGTTCCATAATTGGTTAAAGTTAAAGTCAAAGGTAATTATTTTTGGAGTTTATTAACTGGAGGGTATCACCAAATAGTATAGATTCCACAAGAGTTATCACTCCATAGAAGTTTCGCCTCTGCCAGGAGATTTATATGTATTGACAAATTGTATAAACATAGTATAAACTACACAGTATAGATACACAAGAGAGTCAATACTACATACAAATCTACCGCCGGAGGCGGAGTCAGCTTTCTTGTGAAGTCTATACAATTTGTCAATACATACAAATCTCCTGGTAGAGGGGAAAGTTATATGGAGTGATAACTCTTGTAGAATTATCAATCCTCTTTGGCTCGGACGCATCGGCTGCTATTCCGCCGACTGTAAGAAATGTTGGCTGATTCAGAATCATGGAAATTCCTCACGACGATTATATTCGATTTAGACCAGTCAAAGAACACGTTGTAGAGTGCATGGCATTTGCGATAATTTTTGAGTTCAGGACTTCGTTAGAAGTAGTTAGAAGGTAAACATACTAAAAGTCCCCGCCCATGGCAGGTGAGCTTACGGTGGGAGGGGTGGGGGAAGGTCCCATTTTCGTGTTTTTGAATTATATCTCGGAAACGGTGGACTCTAGAAAAATATTTTTATTTTATACAAAAATGAAAGCTTAATTAATTTCCTATAAAATTGCCCGTATACATATTTGTCGAATCTCTAACGGTTTACGAGATACGTAATTCCTTATTGAAAATCTATAATTTGCGAAGAAATAATTATTCGAAGAAATCATTTGCTTCTAGTGCATTCCACGATCTTTTCTCAGAAAACTTGTCCGAAACGAAGTTGTAGAGAATTAAATTTCCTTTAATTTGATTTACATTTTCGCTACTTTGTCTTAAACCAATCAAGAGTTATAGAATTTCTAAAATATACGTTCAATTTCGATGTTCTTCTAAAAATAAGTACTTTGACGCTACAATGATGATTAACAAGTATTAGTATTTCAGTAGCTTCCACCGTTCACGGGATATTTAATGGACAGACGGACAGCCGAAAGGACAGGAATTTGAGCGATTTCGTAAGGGTTTTGATTTTCTACAAAACCCTGAAAAATAAGCATTCAAGATGACATCTTGGTCTTTCGGAGACGGAAGAATCGAGGCTCATTCATCTTCGTCAGCAGTGAAGAGATTGGTAGTGTATCGATGGCATCGTCGTCCCCTTCTTCTTGAATTACTCTTCCGACCCCGTTGTTGCAACTGCCCTTGCAATTCGGGCATGCGACAGAGCAGTTTAACGATGCTTTTCTACAACCACACCTGCCACTGCAGAAAATCGGCAGAAACCGGCAGAAAATCATCCTCAATATTTCATCAGGAGCGGCATCCAACTCTGAAAGTTTCGGAACTTGTTGGTCATTCCTCCTCTTCCAACCGCAATTCGCCGCCCCACCATTAGGTTCGTCCCCTAACCACAGCTATACTTGGTAGTACGTCCGAAATGCATGATGCTTAACAGCTCCTTCAGTTGGAGGGAGAATTGAGATATCGAGCTTCATGTCTGCAGCTGCTTTGATGAATGATTTGCACCAGAACTCGTTGAAGGATTTTTCTGTGGCTGGAGCGCCATACCATAAGATAGTACTCCTGATCCCCGCTATCTCAATGGAGTCAGGGGAAGAAGAATCGCTGGTAAATATTTTAGCTGCACGTTGAATGATTTTGGACTTCTGGTACGATTTGACAAAACCCACTTTACTCTTGCGATATGCTGCGGATGTTGACTCACAGCCTGTGAATGCATGTAAGAATAAGAAATGGGCATTGTCCTTTATTTTCAACTCCTGCTACAGCTGTTGTGAGGAATATACATTAGTCTTAACTTCTCTTCTTCCAGGTTTTACCAGCAGAATGTCACGATCTGATGGGGATTTCGTTACCAAGAGAACAGCCTAGTCGACGTTCTCTCCAGTAAGAGCTACCGAGCAATTTTGCTATCTTCCCAATATCAACGTAAGCATCACTTGAAGCTTGGAGCGTATTTATCCCATTTTTTGCCACTGCATCATCAACAGGTTTATCAGCTGACTCTTATTATGAAAGTTGGAAAGGAAGTCCTCTTGTTTGACTTTTATTTCACTTCCCAAACTAATATTGATGTCCACACATCTTCTGAGCCGATTTCGTCGACTCAGTTCAGCTGCTTTTGTGCTCTCTGATGTGTCAGTGTACCCATCAAAAACCACTGAACAGCCTCTCCCATTACAATGGGTCTTCAAACATTCAACGTAACCTTCACAAATTGTAATAAACCACCTGCAATGGACCATATCCTGGTAGTGGTGCTGCCACCTGCGGATCTAAGCTGCACCTGATGAGTAGTGATCTGTTGGTGGTACGAAATCAGAGGCCGAAGGTCCCATCACACATGGACCCAGATGCGACCGCGTGGGCGTCTGATCCGTTCGCCAACCATTCCATCCTTATCGCCTAATTTTTTTTATTCCCCATTTTTACTTCCCTTGTTTGTGTTGTCTTCCCCAGGCCTATGAATTTCTGTTAATACGTAAAGGACATGGGCAACGAGTGGCGAAAACCCCGCCCACGTCTCCCGAACTGAGCTACAGCAAGCATAGGCCGATGCATAGCTCGTTGAGAAGCTTTTTCCTCCGCCAGATGGCACAGCCTGGCCTTCACGATCAACTATGCTACCTTAGACTCAGTCCCCACGGGCATCTCCCGATGCCCACCAGACCGTTCATTACAAAATGGTTGATACAGTTATTTCTTTGTGGACTAGGAGTCCCCCATCAGCAACAAATTCAAAGGTATTTAAATAAACGTTCTTATCAATTTCCTTAAAGAGTGTGTATAGGGCTAAAAATTTATCGATTTGCATTACGTACATATATACCTCGAAAACCGTTGGGAGTTCCAGAGATATGTATGGAGACAATTGCATAGGAAGTATAATTAGCTTTTATATTTTGAAAATGACTGTACATGTTAAAAATTCTATAACTTTTGATTGGTTGAAGATAAAGAAGCAAAAGTATAAATCAAATCAAAGAAAATTTAATTCTTTACAACGTCTTCGTCTGTGGCTAGTCTTCTGTGAATCGATCGTGGAATGCACTAGAAGCAAATGATTTCCTTGAAAATTATTGATTTTCACTAAGGTATAATCTCGTAAACCGTTAAAAATTCGACAAATATAAATACGGACAACTTTATAGGAAATTTAATAAGCTTTCTTTTTTTATAGAACATATTTTTTTTACCGTTTCCGAGATATAATTGTAAAACCCAATAATTTGACCCTCCCACCGTAAGCTCACCTCCCAGACGCGGGGACTTTTAGTATGTTTACCTAACAACTACTCCAAACGAAGTCCTGAAGTCAAAAATTATCACATATTCCATGCACCCTACACCCCTCTTTTGAGCACTCATTGACTGGTCTAATTTGTTCACTTGTGACGAATTTTTACCCTAGAAACCGGATGAATATATCCGAATTGCCAACTTCACACCTGTCCCTTGCTAATTGTACTAGATAGAAAGGGACAGAAATTTCATAAATAGGCCGATTTCTCTTAAAGAGAGAGAGATTTCAGCACCGGTACTTGATATTTTTAGGTACCGGTACCACAAGCGGTATCTCCGTACTCACAGTCATTCGTTCAGTGCCGGTACTAGTACCGGTTTGTTCAGTACCGGTATTTTGAACCATGAGCGGACTTTTTTCAGTACCGGTACTGAGTAAGGGATCCCGGGACTTGAGTACCGGTACTGAGCACCGGGATCCCGGGATTTGAGTACCTGTTCTTTTCAGTACATGTTCTTTTCAGTACCGGGATCCGAATGAATATGTACGAGTATATGTATGTATGTACATAATATAATAATACAATTCCTTGCGTTGGTCAATGATATAATTGCTTAGATAGGTTTTAGGCTTAAAAACGAAAATGAGTATAGTATGTACATGGCTATTTTCGTCTTGCTTCGCATACCTGATTTCGATTTAAAACCGAAATTGTGCATGGACAAAAAAATACTGGGTCCAGATATGCTAGGACGAAACGGTTACAGGTACATATAGAAGGAGTGAAACGGATGAACTGGGGCTACATGCGGGGGGTCGCAACCTTCTAGGGGCGGAGGAGCCCCAGCTCGTTTCAAACCGAAGTTGTCCATGCACACTTTGTGCGATACTGCGGGCTGTCAATCAACAGTCTCTGGTGCGTTGTTCCCCTCGCTAGGCTCGCTTCGCGCTTAAGGAATCATAACCCTCAGTATTGCTAAAACATGAACGCTCGCTTCGCTCGTTCTGGGTGCAACAGTCTCTTATGTGAACTGCTGCAGTAAATCAACAGTTCCTTATGTATTCGAAATATCCATGGAGTATCCAGAGCGAGCGTTCATCTTTGAGCGATACTGAGGATTCTGATTCCTTAAGCGCGTAGCCAGGGGAACCCCACACCAGGGATTGTTGATTCACAACCTGCAGTATCGCACAAGGTGTGCATGGACAATTTCGGTTTGAAACGAGCTGGGCTAGCTCTGACCCTAGGAGGCTGCGACCCCCCGCATGCAGCCCTAGGTCGCCCATTTCACTCCTTTTATATGTACCTGCAACCGTTTCGTCCTTTTAAAATTAAAACCTATCTAAGCAATTATATCATTGCCCAACGCAACGCATTGTGTTATTATATTATGTACATACCAGTGGCGTGGCGTGATAATTCAACTAGGGGAAGCAATTGGTATTAAAAATTTACTATTATTATGCTTTCCACAAATTTACTGCGTATTAATTGAACCCCTCTCGTTAGCTACTTTTAACATTTCTAATATAAAAGCACCCAGGAATCACGAACGGGGACGTGAGAGTAGGTATACTGTATTTTATCAGCATTTTAATTCCCATGCTACCAATATATAATAATTTACTTTTAAATAAATAATTGTAAAAATTATATGTTGGTAGACTTATCAAAAAAGCAAAGCTGTAACTATAAGTATATAAATAAAGCATATTCGAATTACTAGAACTACTATAACAATAACAACAATAGCAAAAAAATTGCAAAATAAATATCCATACACTCTTAAAGAAAGTAATCATGTTCAGCGAATCAAAATTTGAATAATAAAAACAATAACAATACAATAAAAATTAAAAATAATTCAACTATTTACTATTTAAAAAATCACAGTTAGTGAGTAAAATAAAATAATAATAATTGGGCAATGAATATATTACAAGTCAAAATAAATAATAAGATCCGTACATACTATTATTTGTAATTTAATTCTATTCGTCTTTCTTTTTTTGCGAATTCATCTATAATATCTGTATAAAAACTTTGCTCACACAAACATGATTTAAGGAAAACCTTTTCAATTGACATTATTGCCAAGTCGCTAAGCCGTTGTTCGCCTGTACAATTTCTAAGATACGTTTTAATCCTTTTTAAGCAAGAAAAACTGCGCTCTGCGGACGCACTGGTTACTGGTAATGTTAAAACTAAACATATTAATTTATAAAATTGTGTGAAGCTATCTTTTAATTTGTTATTAATGAAATAGTTAAAAATACCTTGAAAAGATTTTCCCTGCAAATCAGAATCAGAATAAAGCACAATGAGTTCAGTCTTTAATGAAATATGGTCAAATATATCAGCATAAGTTTTAGTTAAATTTAGTAAAAGATTGTCCGGAAATGTTTTCAAATATTGGTTAAATTTAGAAGAATCTAATAGGTTTAAAAACGTGAAACTTGCTAAGGATGAAAATCTTGAATTTATTTCTGCGGTAATATTATCTATAATTTCGACATAAATACGTGTAAAGAATAGTTCAACATTTTCATTACTGTCAACAAGGCACCTGGCTTTTTTCCGGCGTTGTGGAGTTTCGCAAATAGATGTGGTTTGGGTCCAAATTTCCGTGAAACTATTTCTTAACGATTGAAGTTGATTTTCAAAATCTGTAATTTTTTGAATGCAGTACATTATATCAGTTTGTTTACTTTGAAATATATCGAAAAGTACGTCGGTTTGTGGAAAATTTTTTAGAAAAAACATTGAGCAGGAAAACAAACTGAAAATCTGTAAGTAAAACAAGAAGTCCCCTTGCGCTATTAACGGTCTCGCCATCCCACTTTCCACTCTCATTTTCAATGAAATATTCAAAGAGTTCTTTTAATTGATCTAAATTATCAAAAATGGTTAAAACTAATCGACCATTAAAAGTCCAACGTGTTGGAGCTAATTTTGGAAGCCTTTTTTTGAGGAATAAATCTAGTGCAACTGTTCTCTTTGTTGAATGATTAAAAAATGTTGAAAAACAAGTAATAGATTGAAAAAAAATTCGACATTCGCGTATTTTATCGCATGATTTAGATAAAACTAAATTTAACCGATGAGCGAAGCAATGAATATATATTGCGTTTTTATACACATCCTTTACACGTGTTTGTAATCCAGTTATTTTACCAGACATTACCGAAGCCCCGTCATAGCTTTGACAAATAAGTTTGTTACCGCAATTGAATTTTTGAACAACATCTAAAACATGGTCAAATAAACGCGACGCAGTCTGATCATCAGAAATATCTGTAAAAGTTATGAAAGTTTCTTTAACCTCACCGGAAGGAGTAATGTAACGAAAGGTTGTTGAGAGTTGAGAACGACATGAAACATCGGTTGTTTCATCTAATATTATTGCTATAAATTTAGTTTGCTGAATTTCATTATAAATCTGTTTTAATAAAATTTTAGAAATGCTACTAATGAGATCGTTTTGAATATAATTTGATATTCCGGAAAAAACAGTCGCTTGCTCCAAGTGAGCTCGCAAGTCCGGATTATATTTAGCTAAAAGATTTAAAAGTTCAACGTAATTTCCCCTATTGCAAGAATTCACATTTTCATTGTGACCACGAAATGCCTGTTCTTGACATCCTAAATGGCACACAACGTCAATTAGCATTTTTAGTATATCTCGATTTTTCGAAACTTTCTCATTGTGCAATATTATTGAAGATCTATGTTGGCTACTTAATAATTCTTTAATTCTAGGACCAGAACCGAACTTGGAAAGAAGAAGTACTGACTTTAAATGATCAACGCTTTCCGTACCATGCCTGTCCACAGCTTTATGTAAATTATTTAAGTCACAAAACCCGGTAGTTCGCCAAACATTTGAATCATTTGAAAATAACAAGCATGGCCAACAAAATAATTTTTGCTTGGTCTTACAACCGGTAATCCATTCCGTATCTTCATAAATCTTAGCAGTAAAATGCCTAGTACATCTTTTTGTTTTAGAAACAATTTCCAAAATCGGTTTCGGTCGACCCTTTTCGATAATGTCTTTTTTTTTCTGCGAAAGATCGAGATCCAAAAGACAATCGAAAAAGATCATCAACAACACAATATTGATCCATGCTACTTTAAAAACAAATCAAAACACTATAAGCAATTATAAGCACCTAGACCGATTAAAAAACCCCTTCACCTTTTCACCAACAAAAAGCACACAAATCGCACTACACTAAAGCACTACACTAGAGCAAATGAGTTTTAAATTTAACGGCTCATTCAATTCCTTGTGACGTCAATGACTTGAGGCAGTATTACCATCTCCCACTTATTTTTTCTTGGAATTTTCCGTTAAATGGTTTTCGATTAGATATAAGTTATTGAAATATGCATAAATATCCCTATAATTGAGTTCGTCTCTTACTAATACTCGTATACACTAATAATTCTATGCGAAATCACTTCTTCTCGAATTTACCAATAATAATTTTTAACCATGAAGCCATTATATTTCAAATCGAAACTTTTTCCACAATTCAATTCCTATCCTACTCTGGTAACCCTTGTGAAACTCATATAGCACATCACATACGCATTGCAACACAGCAAATATTTTCAGTCCACAAGAAAATACGAACAAAGAGGAAATGGGAAGAAAAGTTCCCCAGCGTCCATGCGCCAGCAGCTCCGCTGCAGGCAAGAATTTCCTCTACTACATGTGAGGGGAACTTGGAAGCAAATTCCTGAGTGCTTCCAACCTACCGTGTACGTGAATTTTTTTTTATCGCGACACAGTAGGTTTACTGGGGAAAAAAATAAACGCTCATAGATGCAAATTTTGATATGCTTCCATGTGTCTTCTTCTTGGTGTGGTGTGGTGGTTTTCGCGGTGTTACCAATTCGGCTGTGTAAGATATTCGCGATTAGTTTCTTTGGAACTTTTATTTACATAGACTGTGCCGAAGAGTTTTTTTCGCGACTTTTTTGCGCGATTCAGAAAAAAATTATTTAGAAAATTTTCCACCAATCGCCAAATATAAGGGAAGCAATGCTTCCCTTGCTTCCATGGACGCCACGCCACTGGTACATACGTACATATACAAATTCCTTCATATGCATATCATATTCATATCATACTCAACCATCCTACTCCCAATACAATACACACTCTCAGGTCAGTCTCAACCTTACAAAACTTATTCATTCATAAAAAGCAATTATGTATGTACAATGTACATATATCTCTGTAAGTACTATATCTGAAAAATCATACAATGCACGACTCTATAAACATTTCCAATGTTGAAACCTACAGACTCGTTCCGGCAATGAACGAGTCTTTTTTATGGAATCCCGGATATTTGAATATCAGGTACTGAAAAGAACAATTACTAAATCTCGGGATCCCGGTATTGAAAAGAACAGGTACTCGAATCCCGGGATCCCGGTACTGAAAAGAACAGGTACTCAAATTGCGGGATCCAGGTACTGAGTACCGGTACTCAAATCCCGGGAACTCGGTACTCAGTACCGCTACTCAAATCCCGGGATCCCGGTACTCAGTACCACTACTCAAATCTCGGGATCCCGGTACTGAAAAGAACAGGTACTCGAATCCCGGGATCCCAGTACTGAAAAGAACAGGTACTCAAATTCCGGGATCCCGGTACTGAAAAGAACAGGTACACAAATTCCGGGATCCCGGTACTGAGTACCGGTATTCAAATCCCGGGATCCCGGTACTCAGTACCGCTACTCATATCCCGGGATCCCGGTACTCAATACCTGTACTAAAAAAACCAGGATACCGGTGCCCTTAATTTTTGGTGCCGGTATTGAAAGAAACCGGTACCAAACCGGGATAACGGTATTAGGAGGAGGCCTATTTCAGAGTATTTATATAGATGATTTTAATGATTGAGGCTGTAAGGACAGCAGCGTTTCAATAGGCGGAATCGACATATAAAAATAAATAAATAACTGTCGCAACAGTCCAATCTGAACCATGGCCTCGAGATGAGTTGGCATCATCTTATTTTCTAGATCGTGATGGTGTGTTTTATGCAAAGGTTTGTGCTCAGCAACACGCTCAAACGAGTTATTTACCCCATAAATGGGTACTCATTTAACAGCAGAGTTGGCTCATAGTCCGATATGTAAATTCCATTTTTTATTGAAAACTACCGCGTTGAGTAGGAATAAAACCGGGGTCCAGTGCGTAGAAGGCGAATGTGCTAATTGTTGCGCCATCCGGACTACACTGACAAATGGAAAGAGAAAGTCGAGGTTCCTTCGTGTAACTCAGCCAATCAGGCTACAACTATCTGATTGGCTTGGTTAGCTGTTCCATGGTCACTCACGAGTAAAACTATAGAAGAGGCGCCCCTCAACGAACACCATATTTCGTTAAATTTTAATTTTTGCTAAGTTTGACGATTTGCATCTATATTCTGGACGGTATCTACGTGAAAAAAAAACTAATTATGAATTGCAAATTAATATCACCTAGATAGCAATATTTCTGACAGTAGCTATTTTCAAGAAAAGAAAAATTTACACGCTTAATTCTGGAAAAAAAAACACTGTTTCCTGTTAAACAAGTCTTAAGCTTCGTTTACACGTGAACATTGAGCAAATCACTGAACATTCGCATGAGCATTCTGATGTGTTCTTGAGCATTTGGGTCAGGGTACCAACAACCACAAAGCAAATTTCGTTCCCGACCAGCGCAAACGAAGGGTATGAAGAAAGATGGGCTGATGAAAAGATACATATTTCCTCCTAGTGTCTTCAACTAAAACTAAAAAAAAAAACTCAAAGAACTCATAGCAAAGGATTTCGTTTGAAAAGATACATCCATATGAAAAGATACATTTCCATTTTGTGCGGCCAGCAATCGCGCCTGATCCCATTCATCATGAGAATGGGTTTGAGCGGCTTTGAACATTTTGGTCGAGCAAGAATTTGAATGTATATTTTTTGTCTTAGTGCTTTATCCGTAAGTCGCGCTAGAACATTTTTGAGTAAAAGTTTTCGAGAAATTGATGGATGGGAACATTGCTTAATCCGAACCATGGTCACGTTCAAGTTCAGGGAAATGCTCACGTCTAAACGAAGCTTTAGACAAACAAATCTCCCACGACATATTTTAAACATAATTTTCAATGTGACTTTTTTCTGCTTTAATTTTTTTTATAGAAAGTTCCCTCCCGACTCCCAGCGTCCGTTGACTTTTTCATAAACTATTATACAATATAACACAGCACTTTACTGTTCCAGAGCGAAAACAATAATTTGTCACGTGGATATTTTCCTTTCTGGGCTCCACATTAATTTAAATGTTCTAAGCCATTAAAATATCTTCACCATTCCGGCTGTTTTTTATTTGTTGATGCTGTACCCAAAAGTTCTTCCGGTTGACAGGACAATAGATTGAACTTAGGAAAAAAGAAAAACGAATTTTTCTTACAAACAATCAAGAAAGTAATGACCATTAGAAGGATATTGTCTGCCGGCGATTTTCCATGCAGTGGAAATTTCTGCTTTAGGTAGTCCGAGCCTACCTTGCATACATCACACTTTGCGGCAACAAATATTACACTAAATGACAACCATTCTTACATTAGGCATTTGGTAAAGTGGCAGTCTCCATCATGGGAAATTATTTGGAAAGAAAGGGATTCGCGGTACAAAGACTCTTATCATCTCCTCCGCATTCTGTCAAAATGTCAGCTTCTATCGAGTTTCGCTGAAGATTTATGACTTTCAGTCGGGTTACGTTACATGGTTTCGGCGCGCTGGAATATCTAAGCAGAATAAGAGGGACGCCAACTTTCAAAATTAATTTGTAAGAAGGAAGCCCAGGAGCGCTTATGGAATTAAAAAATTCAACCGGAAAATGGCTATTATCTTAGTAATGGACGGTTTGGTGGGCATCCAAAAATGCACGTGGGGACGGAGCCTAGGTAGCATAGTGACCGTGAAGATGGGGCCGTATCACCTGGCGAAGAAAAAGGCCCATCAACGAGCTAAGCAGCCTATGCTTGCTGTGAGGGGTAACGTGGTTGAGGTTTTCGCCGCTCCTTGCTCCTGTCTTTTACGTATTAATTAAAATTCACAGGGCTGGGGAAAACAAACCAAACAGGGGAGGTAAATGCGGAGTGATAAAAAATGAGGCGACAAGGATGGAATGGTTTGCGGACGGCGCCGATTCCCTCGCGTTCGCAACAGGGTCCAGGCGTAATGGGACCCTCGGCCTCTGGTTTCGTACCACCGACAGATCTTTACTCATCAGGTGCTGCCATATTTCTGCCGATGGAAGCAGCACTACCAGGATATGGTCTATTGCAGGTCTACTCATGCCTTCTATCCGCATTAGAGTCTCCCTGACCTCATCATGTATAATATACAGGATGCTCTTATGACCGCTGCTAGTTTCAAAGTGATGCCACATGGCTATCCTTTGTACCCCATCTAGCCTTCGCTATATGGTTTTCTGCATGGCTTTTGGTCACCATGCCACTAACGCATACGATAGAATGGGTCTTACCATCATTGTGTAAATCCTGTGTGCCGCTTTAGGTGAAATTCCCCACCTACGAGCGCACACTCTCTTACATTGATGCAAAATCCGTTTCGCTTTTTGAATCATCTCATCAACCTGAATTATCCAAGTTAGTTTCGCATCTAAGGTAACCCCTAGATGCTTCACTTAATTGGACACCTTAATATCCGAACCAAACAGCCGTAATGGAGTTATCTCTATGTCTTTCCTCTTACGACTAAAAATCATAGTGTTTGATTTACTAGCGATTATGGTTAGCTCTTGCTCATTCTTCGGTTACTTTGGGCGTCTGTCCCATGCAACCAAGAATTTTGTCCATGAACTTTCCACTAACCGTAAGAGCCAAGTCATCGGCGTATCCTACAGTCACCCATCGAGTCCAGCTTCCAGAGAAGACTGTCTACGATGATGTTCCACAGTAGAGGCTAAAGTACACCTCCTTGTAGGCATCCTCGGACTACCATACCCCGTATTCTGGCGCATCCATTGCAAAGATTTATCGCCCTCTGCTTAAACATAGAGTCGATTTACTTTATTATAATAGAATCAACCCCCTGCTCGGCCAGGGCCTTTTTTAGTTTAATAAAGGTGATTTTATCAAAAGCACCCTCTATGTCCATAAAATTAGACAAAGCGATCTCGCCGTTATTAATCTCTCTCTCTGCGACTCTAACAAGTTCGCGTAGCGCAGTTTCCGTAGATCCGCCTGCTCTATAAACATGTTGGCACCTACTCAGAGCACTATACTGTAGCGTGGTATTCACCAGGTGGTCCACCAACACCCTTTCCATAATTTTCAACGGAATTGATGTAAGGCTGACCGGCCTGCAAAACTTTGCCACTGAAAAGTCCTTTTTTCCCGGTTGAGGCAGGAAGACCGCCTTAGCCTTCCTCCATGCCTTCGGGATGTAGCCTGTTGAAAGACAGGCGACGACTATTTTCCGAATCCCATCTAGTAGAGCCCTCATGCCCAACTGTAATAGTGCCGGGAATATTCCGTATATTCTAGCCGTTTGCAAAATAGTTTATAGCACTTTTGACACCATTTGGAGTTAATAACATCTCAGCTTCTTGTCGTCTCGCCTCACCAGCCCCTTTGTTAGTTTTAACACATGGTTGGTTTGATTTGAAACTGCCAGGAAAATGTACCTCCATCAGCGATTGCAACGTTTCTTCCACTGTTTCTGCCATGGTACCATCACCTTTGCGTATCAGCCCCATTTTCGAAGCAGTGTCTTTCGATATCATCTTCTGTAATCTGCATACTTCCGACGTATCTTTCATGCTAGAGTAGAATTGCCGCCGCGTATTTCGTTTCCGAAGGCGTAAGGTCCTTTTTAACGCTCTCTTTGTATCCTTGTATAGTTCCCAATATTCTCATGTAACGATTAAAGGCTTTCCTTGTCTCTCTTTTCATAGACTCCCTTCCCTACTCCACCATGTTGTTGGATCGTTTTCGTCCACTACTGTGGAGGGACGAGGTGTTTGAAAGAGCGATTAATAGCGGAGTTCAGTTGTTCCACTGTTCGCTCTATCTCGACCGTATTCCGAGGTATTCTGTTTTGAGTATCCTTGATTTGTTCCAATAAATATGTCTCGTACTTAACACGATCGGAATTATTTGGCACTCTTATACGTTTGCGTTCCCTACTCCGTTTTCTGCCAGTATCAAACTGGATAGCCCTGTGATCAGACATTGTTAGCCCGTCCACTACTCTCCAATTCTGAACCATGTCAAGCATATTAACAGAGCTTAGGGTAATGTCGATCACCTCAGCTCTTCATGCATCTACGAAGCTGGGAGCCACCCCCTTGTTTGCTACCAGCAAATTGTATCTTTCCACAAATTCTAGCAGCTGCTACCCTCTAGGATTGTTGTCTGTGCTGCCCCACACTGTGTTGTGTGCATTGGAGTCACAGCCTATGATCAAGGCTTACAATATCTTACCAGATTTTCCACTTTCTCTGATGGAGGTGAATCTGGTGTATCTTACGGGAGGTATGCTGATGCAATTAGAAATGATCCTGATCCACTGCCGATCATTACTACCGTAAGATCAGGCGAGCAGAGATGCATCATTTGTACTGCACGTACTCGATGACGCACCAGGATGCAGGCCCTTATTTTACCGTCCACATGTACATGGTACAGGTTTGCGGTTTGTTGTGACACACCCCGAATTTTGTTATGTAAAATCCAGGGTTCCTGTATCAAACTATGTCCAGTCTTTCTTCCTTAAAGCATCTCATCATCATCGATGATGCTGCTTTGCTGTGATGAATATTCAACTGGCACACAGTTAGTGTTTCTTTGTGACTTGTTTGTTCACCTTGGTTAACCTCTCATGCGGGTGGTCCACCAAGTGAAAAAGTCTTTATGCGAAGACTCCTCTCTCCTCGTGGTTGGTCCGGTTTTGAGTTTCTGGGGTTGCCACCCTTGAATCTCTTTACCGGTCTTTTCACTTCCGGAGTCGATTCCTCATGCCCTAACTCACCCAGTTGATTCGAGTTCTTCCCGATGGCCTGCCTTTCCCCTCCACGCCTCCTCTTCATTTTCTGCATCTCACATTTTGTTGTGATCCGCATCGATTCAGAGTAGGCATTTTGGTGTTTATTCGGAGTACACGTTATCTGAACTGACCTCTCCGCGTCTTCCGGGGCAACATTGTCCGTTCTCTCCTGGAGCTCCTTCTCCAGGGACTAACCTCTCTAACCCTTCCGACTCGTTGCTGTCCATCTCCTTGGAATTCCAGCCGATCTTCCCAATAATGTCTTTATTAAATTTCATATCTTGATTTTTTGATTCATGCGCCATGGACCAAGCTTGCATCCATACCTTCCAAGGCAGTAGTCAATCATGAATCTTTGATGCCTCCGATTCCCGCTGGATAATGACCACAAAAGATCAACAAACTTTTGAACTTCCGCTTCTATTTAAATTTAAAAATTAAAAGCTAAAGATGCGTACAAGCAAATGCTTTCAAATTTCATTGCTCTTCGCGAAGAGTCGACACACAGGATGTATGCATAGTTTATAGTGGATATGTAGGACGACAAACTTTGAGTACTTATCTCGCAATGAGCGACAGTCAGTGTCTCGTAACTCATCATTTTGGAAGCATAAAGTTTTGAAATGATCGCGTCATAAAAAAAACGGCATACATTGCAACGTCCGTCGTCTACAAATACAGCGAGCTTCCGAAAAATATTTTTGGTTAGTGGTCAACGGGCCAAAGATGTATTGCCGTTGAATGAAATTGAAAACAAATGTGTTCAATTGAAATCATGTCTGCCTTTGGTCCTGACTACAATTCCGTCCGTCCGTCCGTCGCGTCCATACATCTACATGTAATTTTGTCTTAATAGTCTTCAGGATTGTACCCTGGAGCATAATCATTTCCATGATAATTCTATTTTAGCTCCAGTACATTGAGTAAATACTTTCTCTGCGCATATTTGAAACATATAATTGTATGAACGTAGATATACGAGTATGCTGAGTTTTTAGCAAATTCCGTATGTTTAGTCCGATACCCTTTCCATGATTCCAAGTTTTTATGTGCAAAGAACGTTACGTTTCCTTTTTCTTTAGAATTGGTAAGTAAACTTCGAAACAAAACATAATGCTATCCATGTATTTAATGTAGATACTGATGTATAGCACATGCTGTTTTACGTAAAGCTTTAGCACTAGACCTTCATGACATTCTTACACCATACGGTTGAAATTCCTTTAGCTATTGTGCTCAAATTGCTGTGTTCGCTATACATACGCAATAGTCGTTATTCACATTTAGGTCTCCGCACGATGGAAATGTCCTTACAACTTCGAGGTCAAGCTAATCCCGAATAAGGGCCACTTACAACAAAAGAACGTAATCAGGCGGATCACGTTATTATATTCTCCCATAATAACGATTAATGTGTAATTTAACAACTTTGGTTTGATACCGTTTGATATCAGAAACACAAATATGCCATAATGGTCTAGGTCTTTTGTGGGTAGTCCCACCCACGTCGGAGTTCAAAAACCCATTTTCATTTCCCAGTCTCTTTACTGGATTTGGATTAGTCGAGATTTGTCAATCAATTTTGGTTGAAATTATTCTAGGAATTCCAGAGTTATGTTGGCACACGCATACATACATCCATTTATAGATAATTAAAATACTACAACATATCGTCAGCTGAGAGTATTGAATATATATTGAAGAGAGGCTATCACCACACACAATCCATGCGTGTTTCGACCACATTTTTTTGTTCATCGCCTGCCGTTGTCTATCCCTCGTTTGTCAAATTATCTGACTGAAATTTACAATTTGAGTAATTTTTTCATTGCCTTCCTTGTCGTATCAGCTGGTGCTTCCTCGGTTGCGGTGTGTTTGAATTTCGCCTTAAAATGCAGCCTCAACCTTCCCCCAAATGTAGAAAATTTCAAGGCAAAGTGACACCACAACTGCCAAATGTAAAAGTGCGTTTTTTCTCCATTATTACAGCAAGTATAGTGTCCAAACTTGCACTTTTCCAAATGGCCCTACCTCGAAAACTGCGGCAGCTAGAGAGCTGAATTTTACATTAAAATACAGCTTGAAGCTTCCCCCAAAAAGGGAGAATATCATTCCGGACGAGAAACTGCCAAAAACCCCGAACATTTCAACGCAAAATGACTTCTTGACTGCCACATATAAAATCGCGTTTATTTCCTAAACTAAGGAAGCTAGACCGTCCAAACTTGCACTTTTTCAAATGGTATTTTAAGACTTTTTCAAATGGCTCTAGCTCAAAACTGCGGCAGCTAGAAAACTGAATTTTACCTTAAAATGAAGACTGAACCTCTAATCAAAAATAGAAAATATATTTCCGGACGAAAAACCTCGAAAATTACAATGCAAACTGACCCCTAGCCTGCCAAATGTAAATGTGCGTTTTCCCCATTATTACAGCTGCTAGAGGGTCCAAACTTGCGCTTTTCAAATAGCTCTAACTCAAAAACTACGCCTGCTAGAGATTTTTTTTACCTTAAAATGCAGCTTGAACTTCTCCAAAAAAGAAAATACCACTCCGGAGGAAAATATGCGAAAAACGCCAAAAATTTCAATATAAAGTGACCCCTCGACTGCCAAATATAAAAAAGAGATTTTCTTCGTTATTACAGCAGCTAGAGGGTTCTAACTTGCGCTTCTTCAAATGGCTCTTACTCAAAAACTACGACGGTAAGTGAGTTGAATTTTGTCTTAAAATGCTGCTTGAACCATCACTCAAAACCAGAAAATTCCATTTCGATGGAAAAACTGCAAAAAACCCAAAAAAATTAAAGGTAAAAGGACCCGTCGACTGCCAAATATAAAAGTGCATTTTTCTCCGTTATTACAGCAGCTAGAGGGTCCAAACTTGCACTTTTTCAAATGGCTCTAACTCGAAAGCTACGCCAGCTAGAGATTTCAATTTTGCCTTAAAATGCAGCTTGAACCTTTCCCCAAGAAAAAAAATACTATTTTGGAGGAAAAACTGCGAAAAACCCCGAAAATTTCAAGGCAAAATGTCCCCTCGTCTGCCAAATATAAAAGTGCGTTTTTTTCGTTATTACAGCAGCTAGAGGGTCCAAAGTTGTACTTTTTCAAATGGGTGTAATTTCAAAACTAGTCAGGCCAGAGAGTTGAGTTTCGCCTCCAAATGTAGCTTGAACCTTCTCAAAAAAAAATCCATTTTGAAGGAAAAACTGCGGAAATGCCCGAAAATTTTAAGGCAAATCGAATTTTCGACTGCCAAATATAAAAGTGGGTTTTTTCTTTTCCTATTTGCAATTGACTTCACTTCTGTCAAATTTTTACCACGTTTGGTGTTGTTTGCAATCACTTGTGCAACACCCAAATTGTCCGCCTTCCAATTTTTCGTTATGAGTGGACTAGTACTACTACCGTGCAAAAGACGAACCATTTTTGCAAATGACTTGACTTATGTAAATCGTTTTTTTTTACCACTTAAGCGACAAGTTTTCTTCATGTTAGCATGAATATGATATGATATGAGTGTTGAACCGTGAGCACCAGCTTGATGGGCATGTGTCGTCCTGGTGGCTCTAGGAAATTTCTTCCCTTCAGGTGCTATGGCTGGTGGTCGCGTCAAAAGTACTGAATTTGGTTTTAATCCCGTAATTTTGAATGCACCTCTTGCTGATGGAGTAATGCGATGGCAGATTTGCAGGCGTTATCGTTGTAAGGATTCCTTTTGTATGCTTGGACATCTCACTCAAGGTACCTCAGATCACGCCGAACATGTCTTGGTGGCGGAGTTTTGTCCATAAGATGGAAGTTAGGATCTTTCCTCCGGTAGCTGCCTACTAAATATTGCTTCGCAAGGGGCTTGCTGTGGTGTTTGATGGGCAATGTCTTTGTTTCCTGGTGTAGGTGGTCTTTGAGGAGAGATCAGAAGACATTTAGTTACGGCACGGAGAGCACCATTTTGACAAGTTTGAATGTGTTTCCACTGCGTTCCACTTACATAGGTTCTGTGATCACACAGGATCAGCATATAGGCCACAGATCTTCCGATCACTTTGTAAGTGACTAGTAGCGTTTCCATATGTGCTACCGGCCAAGGCTTTAAGGATTTCATTCCTGCCACGCATTCTGTTGCAAATAGTAGCTCGCACATTACATTGATGTCGCTCCCTGTCGCCAGAATTGAACAGTCATCAGCATACGTAATTAATTCGAGATCATCAGGAGGTGTTGGAATTCCTGATAAATACAGATTAAAGTAGGTGGGAGATAATACTCCTCCTTGAGTGACACCTATTACGCCGTTGCCAGTAGTTTGAACGGTTGTCCGGCCAACCCGTGAAGAAGGGCCGTGGGCGCCACGTACTTGAAATTTCTTGAACCGCCCTGGTGTATTTTATTTTCTTTTACTTCCCACAACAAGCACGAGTTGTGGAAATCAATTTCACACCGGACCACCGACAACGGAATTGCGACGCGAATCTGGAAATATGGCGGGACTAACGCGAATATACGGAATCGGGCAAAAATAGAATAACACTGTTTCCACGTTATAATACTTATATTCACTGTTAATTTCACTTCAAATTTTAACCTTTAACTCTAAATGCAAACACTACGACCGGCCGATATTTAACGTTACCTATCACTAAACTTATGTTAACTTAATTCTAAACTATAACTACAGCCTACTTACGTTGGCGGAAACTATTTCCTACTCTACCGTCGAATTCACTCTTCTCGTCGATCGTTGACTCGTACACTTTCCGCAATCACTGTACCACTGAGACCACCAGAATCTTCGCACAATCTCTTTTCTCGTCTTAGAGCTTCCGTTCTTATCCGTATCGCTGCCGTCGTAGAAACCACCAGAATCTACGCACAATCTCTTTTCTCCGTCCGTCTTAGCTTCCGTTCTCATCCGTAAATCTGCCGTATATCTCCGTCGTAGAAAATCACCAGAATCCGCCAACACCTTTCCAATCAGACGACAATCGAACAAAAGAGTTAGTTTTTATCCGGAAAACTACCCGTACTAAGGATAAAGGAACCCACCTTTCCAATCAGACGACAATCGAACAAAAGAGGGTTCCCATTGTTTTCCCGGGGTTTTTATGTCCTCTTGTTAACGGTCACGTTCCTATAGCCGTTGCCGCCATGGAAAGTTACCACGGTCATCGACCAGATACTGCCTTACGTCACCAATAAGCCGTTGTCGACGTATAAATTCACCACAGTTTGTTATGCTAGGTCAAGATCAGCTGCATAAATGCACTATAAATGACATTATTCGGCCAGGTGACCGATCCCCATGGCATTTCTGTACTCTTCCTCCGGACGACTCGATGGCTCAGTGGTCTAATCGCTCAGCATTCCATTGGGGTCATGGGTTCAAGTCCCGTCCACGTCATGGCTCTTTTTTTTTCGTGTCATAATATTTCCGCGATTTCTTCTTTTTTTTTTTTTGCTCGGATTAAGGTAGTTTGTCGACGAAATGTGCTTGTAAACGCCTCGCTTCCAACGGGTACAATGTGTGTGTTCCGCGCAATTTTCAATCGGACCAAGTGTCGGTTGGTTTTGTGTTCGAATTCCGTGACCTTGACGACGACGACGAAGCTGTGCCACGACAACATTAGATAAGTGTTATCATCAATTTATTCCTTGTGATGTGGTACTTTGTGGTTTCTTCCTATTTATTGCAGATCCAAGTCGCCAAACACAGGACGTAATCGCCAGCCGTCATTATCCCTCAATTCGTGGTCGTTACAAAGGTAAGCTAAACCTCAAATTATACCGCCAACCCTAACATTCCGCCATAAATAATCCTAACTAATGAAGTATCCAATACTATGTTTACATTATTTCTTTCTTTTCAGATTCGCGATGCCACGATTCCGTAACACACCTTGTTTACTTTTCCTGAGTTTCGACTTGCTGCTTTTAAACTCCGTGTAGGACTGCCTACCAGCGAGGTAGTTGGCGATGCTTTTAACGTATTGTGTTGGAAGGGATAAGCAGTCTATGATAGAAGCTATGAATGGTTGACTGTGTCTATCGTTTTAGCAAATGGTGATAATAGGGTAATGGGCCTGTAAGATTCGCCGAGTGTGTTTTTTTTGGTCGGCTTCAAAACGGGATCACTCTTCCTTTTTTCCAGAACTCAGGAAATATCAGAAAATAGATGGACAGGTTGAATGTAGCCGTAAGATGTTCGGTTGCTGGTATATCGAGGATTTTTGAGTATAACAATTGAGATGCCATCAGGTCTCTAAATAGTTTTCGTTTTCTGATTGCTGCAGCTACTTCATTGGAGGTAAAACATGGCGGATGGTCGGCGGCTCGCTTATGAATTCTCCTGCGAGTTATGAGCTTAAACCTGTCAGATGTTGGGTGTTCGATAAGTTGCTTATTGAAGTGGCTAGCGCAGCGCTTGGGCTCGCTTATCGTAATATCACCAAATTGAATAGCGACATTCCCTTTTCGTTTTGTTGTATTTGAAAGGGCACGGATTGTGGAGCATGATTCGTTGACGCCTGTTGTCGAGTTACAGCTGTTCAGATGATTGATCCATTTAATCTCTTATATTCGGCTACTTGTATATACAGGGTGGGCCAAATACAAGTTTCTTTTTAAAAATACAATAAAATGAACAAAACTAATTTTTTTTCCATGTATTATGGCTTCATTAGTAAGAGCAAACATTCCTATTAATGATGAAACACAACTTCGTTCAAGTGGCTGCCTCGGCTGGCTTCGCAGTAGCGCATCCTTTCATTCCAATTTTCCAAAACCATGTCGATAGTTTCGGGCTGTAGCTCACGGATTGCTTGGATGATATTGGCCTTCAGTGCTTGAATCGTTTCTGGATTGTTGGCATAACATCGGTCCTTCACGGTTCCCCAGAAAAAAAAGTCCAAAGGGGTTAAATCGCAGCTCCGAGGCGGCCAATTGACATCGCCAAGACGGTTGATGACACGATTTGGGAATTTGGTGCGTAAAAGATCGATTGTGGCATGGGCTGTGTGGCATGGTGCGCCATCCTGCATGAACCAGGGGTCGTCCAAATCCATGTCTTCAATTTCAGTAAAAAGAAAGTCGAATAACATGGCTCTGTAATGTTCACCGTTGACCGAAACGTTGTTCCCAGCCTCATTTTCGAAGAAAAATGGTCCAATGATGCCACCACTCCACAAGCCGCACCAAACTGTCACTCTCTGTGGATGCATTGGCTTCTAGACAATAACGTGCGGGTTTTCCGAGCCCCAGATGCGGCAATTTTGTTTGTTAATGTAGCGTCCGAGATGAAAATGCGCCTCGTCATAAAAGATGATTTTTCGCCCAAAATCGTTGTTCGATTCAAGCTGCTCTAAGGCCCAAACAGCGAAGCGATAACGAAGCGAACGGTCGTGCGTCTTCAATGAGTCAATTGGACCTTGTAAGCAAATACTCCGAGATCTTTGTGCAGAATTCTCCTCAGGCTACTGCGTGAAATGTTGAGCTGTTGAGATCGATGGCGAGTTGATGTTCGTGGGGTGAGTCTCAAACTCTCGGCTACAGCAGCCACATTCTCGCCTGTGCGCACTGTACGACGATGGGGACCATGAGTGTTGTCCACTAGCACGCCAGTCTCATGAACTTTTTGCACAAACTTGCGTACAGCAGGCGCGGTGGGTGCTTCATTTCGGCCAAAACTTCTTTTCAAAAAACGCACTGTTTGGGCTACTTAGCACTCAATTTGCAGATAAGTTTTCAATATTTCCCAACGTTGTTCAAGTGTAAAGCGACTCATTTCATTCTGCGGAGGTATGATATTGACTTTCTGTCAAGATTTCGAACGGGAAACAGCTTTCACTGTCAAAATAACCTATGATTTAAAAAGAAACCACTAAAAGGCCCACCGTGTATATTTCGCAGTTCAGTTTATGAATTCTTGGGTCGTCCGGGTTATTGCTTTTGATTTGATCTCTTTCCTCTGCCAATCTGCTGAGGTGGGAAAGTTAGGCTTTACTTTCGGTATTCGTTCTGCAGGAATAAATTTTGCAGCCGCTCTATTCAGGACTTTCCTTAGGTTGACCTCGGCCTTGCGTACAACGGTTGGAGTTGGCAGAGCAAAAAATTTGGCATTGCGAGGATCGAAAACTGTTGCAGTCAGCCTTGTTGTGGTTGACAAATGTGCAATGCTCAGCAGGTAGATTATTTGTTGCTTTCTCAATTCAGATGATAAAGTTAAGACCGGCTCCCAGTGGGCTTCATTTAACAGGGCTGCACTGAAAATCGTAATATCAGGTGAACTGGAACAGGTGCCAGCAATACGAGTGGGAGTGCCATCATTCAGTGGGCAGAAATCCGAAGCATCAAGTTGTTCTGGTATTGATATGCCTCTGGCATCATTGTCAAGGTTGAAATGCCAAGGTTCATGGTGAGAATTGAAGTCACCAAGCAAAATACGATGTTGGCCAGTGAGGAAATGGTTGATATTGGCGTTGTATCCTGAGGAACATCGGGATACCGGTGGTATGTAGATGCTATAGACTTCGATATCAACGTTGTCTGATTGTATGGCAATGGCCTTCATGATGTTATCATAATTTGTGATGTCAATTTCCCGATATTGCACGGAATGATGAATAAGGAAGGCAAGCCCTCCTCCAGCTTTGGTCGGTCGGACTTTCCCAATAACAGCGTAGTTTCCATTGAGAATTGAGAGACGAATTAGAGTGGAGTTTCTTCTCTTGCATGGCTCCTACAATGATGCGGTGTCTGTCTATGAAGGATGTTAACTTGGAAATCTTGATTTAAAGTCCGTTACAGTTTAGCTGCACTAGTGAGAGCATGTCGAAGATGGCGATAGGTGGCACAGCCGTTAGGTTAGACTTCGAGATTCTGTTATGTCTGGAGCGTTTCCTGTAGTTTCCAAGGATGACTGGAAGCCTGTCTGGATGCTCAATGGTGTTGAATAATTTAATTTAATTTTAGACGAGGTCGGAGATTGCTGTCCTCTATTTTTACAATGATTAGCAGTGAAGGAGTAGTTCCAGTGTTTGAGGTGGTAAAGCCCGGAGCAGTTCCTCAAATGGCACCACTCATCACAGCAGTTGCATCTCACATATGTGGCATTAGGCTGCAGCACTTTGTTGTAAACGCAGCAGATCCAAGAACTGAGGCTACGTTCAGTGCCGGCGCGGTCTAGAAGGATTGAGAGCAGTTGTGCTGAGATATATTGCTCCCAATATTCATAAAAAATGGAGTTGGACATGTATGTAGTACACATCAACACTTCCTTCTTGCATCGAAGGGGGCCTAGCAGTTCATGGTCATCCTGATGAACGCGTCGCTCCGGTATATTATCGGCTACCGCAGGAACGAAGTTTGATTAGTCTATACCGTCGGTTAACGTGGAAAAAATAGACGTTGCAATATAAAAGTTTGTGCGGTATAACATACAATGCATAATGCGTTACATACTAGTACTAGTTTTCTCTACCTTTTATAGTTTTCAAAACTGAACTTGCGGCAATAGAGTACCGTTGGTGGTGTATTCCGAAAACAATAAAGAAGAAGAGGGAAACTTAAATAAGCAAAAGAGGAGCTGTCGTTCAAACTCTTGGCAATATCAGTTATTATGTACACCAAAATAACTAGTAGTCCGGATGGCGCAACGGCTAGCACGTTCGCCTTCAACGCACTGGGCCCCGGTTCGATTCCGGGGATTTACGTGTCGGACTATGAACCCACTCAGCTGTTAAATGAGTACCCATTATGGGGTAAATAACTCGGTTGAGCGTAATGCTGATCACATACCTCTGCACAAAAACCGTCACGATCTAGAAAATGAGATAATGCTAACTCATCTCGAGGCCGTGGTTCAAATTGGACTGTTGCGCTAGTTATTTATTTTTATTTATGTACACCAAAACACGTCCAACCTTACCATCGGCAAGTGCTTATTTCTGAAGAACGATATGAATGATTAAATAGCATAATGATTAAGGATTTCCAATGAAACTCAAGATACTCGTTTTCTCTTTTTATTATCTTCATTCATCTGTACATTCATATAAATCTATAATACTAAAAAAATTAAAATAGCTGAACTTGTATATATTTTTCATTAATAGCAATTTTTTTAACTAGATCCTACATCCTACATCTTTACTAACTATAACAGAGCTGCAATTCCCAACAGTATTATGATTGAATTAAACACCGATTTGCCTGCAATAATAAGCAGAACATTAAAAATCATTCAGTATTTCAATAATATTGTAGTATGTAAGTATATGCTTCTCACCAAAGGCATATTACTTAATTTGGGTCGGATCTGGTTTGTCACGTTCCAAATTAAATAATTTGCTTCGGTTCGAATATAATCTAATACTGATTCACTTACTAAATATGTCACGCGCACGATTAAATTCTTGTGTATATGAGCCTTCGGTTGTGGGTTGATCCGCATCGAATGAATAGGAGGCTCGAAATCCAGTCTTGTCAAAACGATCGTTCGTATGAAATGTTATTCGAAAAAATCTACCATCGGATCTGACTGAAAAGCCAGAACGATTACCACAAAATCGTCGAAATTTTCGATCGATACTCAGAAAGTTTGAAAATTCGACGTAATCACTAGCCGTAGATTCCTCGCAGCTATAGTTGCCGTAAACGATAAATAAAGAGAAATCATGAACAATGTAAATTATTTATATTTATATTTCTTGGTACATTTGTAATTATACATACTTATGTATATAATATGTAAGTTAATTTGTTTATTAAATGACTTACGGAAAGATTCCTTCAACGTCGAAATACTGGAAACGTATAAAAACTCGATCGTATAAATCGCCATAAAAAAGATAATTACATTCAATATTTCTGGGATAAGCTCCTGGAAAATTCGGCGAATGAAACCATCCGCTTTTTTCGACGCTACTATTAAATTTAAAGGAACACTCCTCCTCGGGAATTTGTTCACCAGAGATTATTCCAAAATCTTTAAAAAAAAAACCAAGGATAAAATTGAGAGAATCAAAATAAGAGAAAAAAGTTTAATAATACAATGCCTACTTTCTAAAAATCTATATTCAGCCTTAAAGCCTCGATTTCCTTTTCCACTTTGCCTTCCTCGGAATTCCAGTAGCATTTTTGGACCATTGGATAATATGGGCTTGGGCACAGTATCTCCACAAAGTGATTCCACTAGCTCATAGCGATCACGTGTAGGTACGAGCACTTGCAGAATATCCGCTTCCTCACAGTCATAGCTGTCCCCTTCTGAGGGTAAAGAAAATTCGAAAAACTTTATCTGGAATATAAAAGAAATAGAAGCATGAATTGTATGTAAAAGATATCTAGAAGAATACGCAATTTATAAAATATATTCGTAGATGTTGATCTTCCGCGGGTAACTTTAATACTGGGAATACTTTAGACATTCGATACTTTTTTGACTTTCATATTGATATTGAATGTCAAATGACAAAAATTCATGACAGTTCTCGTGGTTGGACTCGGGTCAGAATTATATTAAAAAAAACAAGACAATTTTGTTGCGTTCTGCATAAATAAATATGTAATGTAGTTTCTTTTTTAGGGTTTTGTAAAAAAACAAAACCCTTATGAAATCGGTAATGCGTCCGTTTGCTTGTCTGTCCGTCTGTCTGTCCATGAAATATCTCCCGAACCGCCGAAGCTACATACATGCATGAAATTTGGTGGAAATATGCAGAATTGCTATAATTCTCTGGAGAAAGCGGTGCGTCATAATAGGTCAACTTTAAGGGGAGGTCCCCATAGAGGGGAAATGAAGGTCGAATTTTTTTTTTCATTTGGTGTAGGCAAATCCAAGTAGTCCGGAGGCGCAACGGTTAGCACGTTTGCCTTCTACGCACTGGGCCCCGGTTCGATTCCTCGTGAATGCGGTAGTTTTCGATAAAAAAGGGGATTTACGTGTCGGACTATGAGCCCACTCAGCTGTTAAATGAGTACCCATTATGGGGTAAATAACTCGGTTGAGCATGTTGTTGATCACACACGTCTGTACAAGACCGTCACGATCTAGAAAATGAGATGATGCTAGCTCATCTCGAGGCCATGTTTCAAATTGAACTGTTGCGCCAGTTATTTATTTTTTTATAGGCAAGTGGTATCGTAAGAAAGGTACCGTCGAGTGCATTCTATTTCTGGAATTTTTTTCAAATTTTAAAAGAAAGGAGAAAAGAGGGAGAGGAGAAAATATGTGATACGAGTTTGCCCCCCCCCCCTTGCATTTCGAGATTGTTATACTTAGAAATATGAAAATTTACAGAAAAGCGGTATTTGACTAGCATAGAAAACCAAAAATAATGGACTTTTGAAATCTCATCAAAAAAGGTTAATAATAGTGCATTTATACATTTGCAGTTAGCACACCCCTGCATCCCTCAAGCATACCCTAAGTCAAAAATATTGATGGCCAAAAATAATCAACATCATAGGCAATAATATTTCCAAGTTTCATTACAATCACATAATATTTAATAATAGTACATTAATTTAAAATTAGGCATTTGGACAATATCCATATAAAAAATACGAGTACATCGTAATTTGTCCCAGCTCCCTTGCATTTCAACGCCGTTACACTTAGGAATATGAAAACTTACAGAAATGTGGATTCCAAATAGCATAGAAAATGGAAAATAATGGGTTTGAATATCTTTTCAAAATAAAATAGGTTAATAATAATTTATTTCTATAGTTACAGTTAGCACACCCCTGCATCCCCTAAATCACGTCTGAGGTCAAAACTACTTATGGCCAACGATAACCAACACCATAGGCAATAATATGCCTATGTTTCGTTACGATCATGTGATATTTAATAATAATACATTCATTTAAATTTGGGCATTATGACACTATCCATGCAAAAAATGCACCTATCGGCCTGTTATATAGGTCCGAGTATTATATACTCGTACTTGTAGATTGTTTTTTGTAGAGCGAATTGAAGTGTAAAGATTGGTGGGGCGAGGGGCGACCGATAGCGCAGTGTGTTGAGGCGTCAGCCTCATGTTTGACTACCAGCGTTTCGGGTTCGAATCCCGTCCACGACGACGTTCGTGGCCATGGATGTGCAGGAGGTGCATGCTGGCAACTGCATTCTACGAAACTAGTTTATGCCGTCGAAACGACAACTGCACCACATGGAACAGTTGACGCGCTATGCCCCACAAGGGGTTAGGGCAATTGACAGAAAGATTGGTGGAAGAGGAAGAAGAGAGGGGGTAGGCTGGTCGCTGACTCATTTTTTTTTTCTATGCAATTTGCAATGTCATCTTAACATGAATGGTTAAGCATCTCGTAGAGTAGGGCAGTTTATCTCGTACACATACATATCTATCTACAGTGCAGCTTCTCGTATTAAAACTATTACTTTAAAAGGTGATAGATGCAGTCTTTTTTTATGGATTGGCTTGTAAGATACTATTATATATCACGGGTAAGACATTTTAATTATGGTGTTTTTATCCATCTGAGTGGTACCAAGAAGACCAGGGAGCCAATATTTACATGCCAAAATAAGCGGTTGCTACAAAACTCTCGGATTGCGGGCGTAGCCCTCTATATTCCAGTTTCATTTAATTATGGTCAGGTAATAATTATGGCCAAGTTTAATATTCATCATGTAATATTATAGCTCCCAAAAACAACCCTGTTGTAAAATGTTTCCCGCCAAAGAAAACTCTTTAGCCGCAAAAAGCACTGATGTGAACATAATTCCGCCAAAGTACTCGTAGCTTTGCACCTTGCTCTAGGGTATGCATATTCAATCCGTTACAGCAGATGGTGGAGCGGATGCTGATGTACAGTCTCGCATCAATAAGGCTCGGGCAGCTTTTTTCAGTTTAACTCCTTTCTGGCAAAACAACAACATCTCCAGACGTACCAAACTCAGGATCTTCGAGACCAATATAAAATCTGTGCTTCTTTATGACTGTTCAACTTGGAAGGTAACCAGGGAGATAACAACTAGATTGCAAACTTTCGTGAACCAGTGTCTACGGCGCATCCTGCACATACGCTGGCCGGAGGTCATTTCTAACGGCGACTAGCCAGGATAGGATAGGCACCTCTATAAAAAGGCGAAAGTGGCAATGGATAGGTCACACACTTCGAAAGGGGCCGGAAAACATTGCTAAACAGGCCCTCGATTGGAACCCACAGGGAACCGATGCAAGTCGCCGCGTTGGACTACCTAGAATCACCTGGAAAAGATCAGTTGAGGTCGAGGGTAAGTCATTAGGCAAATCGTGGAGACAGGTGAAGGCGATGGCGGCGAACAGGACGAGGTGGAAAGTCGGCGTAGTTAATGCCCTATGCCCCACAAGGGGTTGACAGGATCCAGAGAGACTATTGACTACCAATGTGTAGGTTTTTATTGCATAGTACGACACCCGAAAAAATTTGATGCAATTAATACCAAATTTTAACTCCACAGATTCTTAACTTCCATTTTACAGAACCGGGACCCGATCCCTAAAACTGACTTTTTTTTTGCGTATAAATTTCTCCTCTGTAAGTCTTACCAATCTGTGGGTTTGGAATTGTTCAAACCCTGGCTCTACATTACCACGTCGAACTCCAATTTACTTAAATTTGAAATAAAGTCGGTAGATCAGAATATGTGTCGACTGGGCCGGGCTGTCCGAATGATAAAAAAGAGCGATGAATTCATCGGCACGTTAGGCCAGCCCATGTTAATACAATTCACTTTCATCCATTTGCTGTACATGATTGTACATGATTTGCTTTGAAAAGTGTTACCCCAAGGAACTAATCATCTAGGTGGACATCATTGAGTAAATGTTCCTCTGACATCACTATGAGTTGCCTTCGACGAAATGATGTGTTTCGATCCTTCATATTCGTTGAGTTATTTATATCCTACATGTCCCTTAAGTCGGAACTGATATTTTCTAGATGTGGCTTCAGTTTCATTTCATGCTTAAGAGGTTGCAGTTCTCCTATCTCACTATAAACAGTACTCTAGCGCTTTCGCACCACGACCCCCAGTCGTATGATACCTACACTGCCTAAATATAATTTTCTTGCCAAAAATATCCGTTTTGCTGTGCAAAGGACTCAAAATGCCTTTAACAGTCTACTGCATTCACCTCATCATCTCTAGTCGTGTGATACCCATCTTGCCTAGACATCGCTTTTTTGCGGGGAACAGCCTTTTTCCTCTCCAAGAGACTCAAAGTGCCTGCAACAGAAGTCTACTGCAGTCATATGATACTCATCATCCCTTGATATCACTTCTTTTCAAAGAAAATCCTTTTTCTTCACCAAAGGACGCAAAAGGCCATCAGTCCTGATCGAAGGACTCAAAATGCCATTAACAGAACTCCAGTGCATTGGTCTCATTAGCACAATTTAGAATTCACCCTTTCCTACCAGCTTTGGTTTTTGTTTCATTTCATAATAATGGTGTCCTTTTGTCCTGACGCACATCTCCAGCAGCACTAAAACATAATCGCGTTTTGTACTTAATAACCAAAGCAAGGTATGTACCAAATTTAGTTGAACCACGGACCACGGGTAATGCGGGTAGATTTTTTTCAGTGAAATCATTAAAAAGACTTAAGCGGGAAACTCTATAAAATTACACATTTTGGGTGTATTTTTTTATCTTCTGCACGGATCAGAGCAGGTGATAGCCTATGCACACCCTTGAGATACAGTTAATCCGTGAGAAAAGAAAGCAGACCTCGATATGCTCCCTACGAGGCTGTAGCCCTGTCAAAGGACAACGAGAACAACAAGAACAACGAGAACAAGAAAAATTTAAACCAGACCGAAGCTTCCATACCAAAAGCACCTATTGGCAACGACCATTTGCATTAAAAGTGATTTTCCTATATGACCAGTTTATAGGGGAGTTTGGCACTCATTCAGGAGGATGTTGACCATTCCCAAAATCAATTAACTAACCCATTCTACAAATATTTGTCGAATTTGTCGCTAGCTTCATTCTATCTAAAGTTATTGCTTATTATTGTCTCACTTGTAGGGGTAGGTTTCTTTTGTCGAATCTTGCGCATTTTTAATAGCAACCAACTAGATCCCAGTAAAAACTTAGCTGCATTTTATTGAAAGTTATCGCTTATTTGAAGTTTCATTTGTAAGGGAGGTAGGGGTTCCTTGGGTCAGATCTTGCCCATCATTGCCACCAACCAATTAGATCATGCTATGAACATTTACATATTTTACATATCTAGGGTAGATAGGCATTCCCTTGGCTTGATCATGCCCATTTTCAATACCATCCAACTAAATCATACTGCCAACATGTGACCAAAATTTCAAGGCTCTAGCTTCATTCTATCGAAAGTTATCATGCGAACGGACAGAGAGACGGACAGACAGACAGACATGGCTTAATTGAATCAGGAGGTGACCCTGATCATTTATATAAATACATTGCTATACCTCCGAAACCTCCTTTAAGGTGTTACATATTTTCGTCGTGTCAAAAACAATATACCCTACACTAAAAGTTTAGGGTATAAAAATAACAGTTTTCAAACTGTCATATCTCGGCTGTTTTTTCTCGTATCCAAATCAAATTTGCAACACTTCGTAAAACGAGTGGACACAATGATCATGCTAAATTTGAACCCCCACAATTACCCGGGGCCGGAGCTACAAAGGTCCGAAATCCCGTACTTTTTGTGTCGCTTGTGTCGTTTGTTTTGTAATTTTTTTGTTTTTCTATGGCCGGCGTACTCTCCTAGACGATGGTTCAGAAGGTCTCTGGAGTCAGATACGTAATATGGCCGGAAACAGAAAACGATACCGCGGCGAAGTATTTCACGCCCAATGTGAGCTTAGTCAAAATAGTAATATTCACGCTCAGTATTTTAAATTCTGTGTCGATTCAGGTGTTTAGCAGCTTGAAATTTGGGTCAAATGTTCGAGGTAAGCTCTAATTGATTGGTATTGAAAATGGGTACCCAGCAAAAAGTGTGGCTAACCAAATAGGGTAGGTAGCTGGGTAGCCAAAACATGCAAATCGTAGCCCCCGCATGCGCGGTACGAAATGTTAAGGATAGGGTAATAGCAAAATTCATCAATGTCACAGGTATTTTGCCAACCAATGATGCCCGCTAATGTTACTAACGTAGGCTGCCACCGTATTTACCTTGCCTAAGTTGGTCCCCTAAATACCCAATGTAAGTAAAAAAATCAGCTACATCCGGTTAGTATGCCTATTTGATTTTACCTTTGGATCGTTTCCCTATGAATGGTTTTTATTTTTTTTTTTCAAAATTTAAATCAAATTTTTGTGTTCGCATGTCCGACTGGGATTCAAACTCGGGTCGTTCTGCCCCAGAAGCCATCGCACTACCACATTCGCCATCGGGACTAATATAGAAGGGTTTTCAAATAATGCTTTATAAGCAATACTGTCATAAAAGGTGGTTAACTAAGTTGGGTATGTAACTGGGTTACCTAAATCATGCAAATCGTAGCCCCTGCGCAATGGATCTCTTGGAAATCCTATGGGATGAGTAAAAATAGTGGTTACGCCAGGACGGCTATTTAGCATAGTTATTTTGGGTAGTACGCGTTACCGGGGGGGGGGGGGGGGTACGGATTTTTGCTGGGTAGTATCCGACCAATGGATCACACACTTCCCTTATCTATGTTAAATAATGAAAGTATCTGTAGTAACCCCCGATTCTCGGCCTTTAACAGCAATTTGGATTGAATATGCACAAAAAATTAAACCTCACCTCTCACCCAATTAGCTTTGCGTAGAACTCTACCGATATGTTTTAAACGATTCATGTGTTGAAATATCGGTTACACACAAAGCTTTTGTTATTTTTTTCACCATAAGGTCAATACGGTTATGGTCAAAAATATTATATAAAATATTAAAACGCATTCTTGAGGAATGCGTTGAATATAGCTCAATCAACCGAGTTATGGATCAAGAAGATGCTACCCATTATGCGGTTGAATTTCTTAATTCCCTAAGCGCATCTGGGCTTCCGTCTTACAAATTAATTTTAAAAGTTTTGTAATGGACGGTTTTGTGAGCATCCGAAGATGCCCATGGGGATGGAGTCTAAGGTAGCATAGTGACCGTGCCATCTGGTGAAGAAAACAGGCTCCTCAATGAGCTAAGCAGCAGCCTATGCCTGCTGTAGCTCAGTTAGAGAGACGTGGGAGGGCTTTTCGCCGTTCGTTACCCCTGTCCATTATGTATTAATAAAGATTTATAGACCTGGGGCAGACAACAGAAACAGCGGAGCGAAAAATGGGGAATAAAAATATGAAGCTCAGTTGCTCGGGGTTCAGGTGTAATGGGACGCTCGGCATCTGGTTTCGTACCACCGACACATCATAACTCACCAGGTGCTGCCATCGATCTGTCGGTGGAAGCAGCACTACCAGACTGGAATATGGTTCATTGCAGGTGCTTCATTACAGTTGGTCTTCCTCTAATTCTGCTTATAAGTTTCTGCCTGTCGAAACCATGTAACAGTACAGCCACCGCATTTTATGCAATGACAATCAACAAAGCACAGCACCAGACTCTGCACGTCGTGAGTCAGTACATAAGTGTCAGCTGCTTTTCGCACGATCAGCTCTATGTGGCTCTCTCCCGTGCTAGCTTCTCCAATGAGCTCCATGTTCACATTCCTGGTGGTTGTACTGATAACATTAGCTGCGTTTCTTTTTTGGCAGTCTAGATCAAGAACAGAACAATAATCGCACGTATTTCACTACCTACAACCTACTACTATATGTATATGTATATACCTATAGAATAATTTTATTAGTACAAAGCATGCAATTTTTGTTTTGCTCCTATCTGGATTGTTGGAAAAAAATTCAGCTTTTGTTTGCAAAGAAGCTTTGTTACAGTGAGCGGTAAAGTTACTTTTATTCTAGATTAAGTTAAGCATCATCGCCGTGATGTTCAATAAGCGGGGAACAAATTAATTATGTATGAAAAAAGTAATTGAGGTAAGAGTCAAGTTGTGAGCAAAGCGAACAACGCTAGTGCAGCGAGCACTGTTAATACGACGAGTGAGGTCCTGCTCCGTACCATCATTTCTGGCAACAATACTACCCAGGTAGTCAAAGTTGTCCACCTTCTCCACAGGCTTCCCTTTAATATTGATGACAAAAGGTGGATTTCTTTTTGCAAAAGCTAAAAGCCTTGGTTTTGTTCGTATTAATCTATAGTCTAACCTTGCTTGGCTCTCTCTCAAGATCTAACACCATTGCGGAAAGAACCATGATTTTGTGAGAGTGTAGGCATATGTCGTCAGCGTAGTCAAGTTGGTGTAGATAAGATGTTAAGATCCATTGAATTCATATGTTTAGTCCGAATAGGGCTGCATGCAACACATCGCCGATGTATGAGGAATAGAATCGGTGAGAGGATGCACCCCTGCCGAACTCCACTGCGAGTCCCAAAGTCCCCCGGTACCTTACCTTTATGCAGAACGCGACATTTCGCACGGCCATAGGTTGCCTTAATCATAACCACAAGCTTCTCAGAAATGCCTCTCCTGCGCAACGCTTGCCGCCCATATAGAATCCCGGTTCATACTATCGAAAACCTTCTCGAAATCGATGAAAAGTGAGTGAAGCGGAGAATCGTACTCAGCGCATTGTTCGATGATGATTCGCAAGATCGTGTGATTGACACTGAAAAATCCGGATCGAAAACCAGCCTGCTCTTCATCAATTGTGCTTTCTAAGTGGGCCTTTAGTCTTTCCAGGACGATTTTAGCTATTATCTTGCAACGGCAGGAAGCACACAAATGCTTCTCCAATTATTACAGTCTGTGAGGCTACTCTTCTTTGGAAGTTTGATGATCAAACCTTCCTTCCACTCACTGGGAAAGGTCTCTGTATTCCACGCTTTATCAACAACTGGGTGCAGTAACTCGGCAGTTACGTTTGGCGCTGCTTGATATAGTTCGGTAGGGATACCGTGGAGTCCTGCGGCCTTTCTTCATTTTGGTGTGATAATTGCAGCGACCAGTTCCTCTTTAGTCGGAGCAGTACGCACATTTTGATGGTAAGCTAAATTATATATATTATCACCGTTCAAGCCCGCGGCGAAGTCTTTTTCCCAGAGTTTGTTTGTTTAACTATTTATAAATTTTCGTAAATATTTGGATGTTGGATGGATTATCCGAAATCGCGCTGTCCCATTTATTTCGGATTTCCAGTATATTGTTAGAATAATCATTATCAACTTACCTGAATCCTTTCCTTGCCTTGTCCTTGAAATTCGAATCGACATAATGTTCGCGGCGGATAAGGTGCAGGAAACATGGGTGATTGTATTGTGCCATTTTTAACAGTTTTTGAAGAAATTATCGTGTCGCAGTTTGATCCTGTGTAAAAAAAAGTCTTTGAAATTGACATTTAGCAGTTTAATTAAAAAATTCTAATTATTAAAAATTTAACAGCAATATTTATACCCTAGACTTATAGTATAGGGTGTATTGTTTTTGTCACGACGAAAGTATGTAACACCTTAAAGTAGGCTCCGGAGGTGTACCAATGTATATATTACATTATATATATACAGGGTGTCCCAAACCCCAATGTCAACCCGGAAACCGGTGATAGGCCAAGTGGTGGCAGTTATCAGAAAAGTATTAAAAAAGTCTCCGTCAATTATTTTTTGACTTATAGACATTCAAAAAAGAATTGGAAAAATTCATACCCTGTGATGATTTTTTAAGTACTGTTATTACAAACTTTCGTTTTTTTTTATTTTTTTTATGAAGCAACCCTGAATAACTGTTCTATAAATCACAATCTAAAAGTAAAAAATCACTGTTTTGGTTTTAAATAAAATATGACTTTTTTCCCCAATTTTGTACTCAAAATTATCACTTATCCCAACTTCAACTGACTGCACTGTAAAAAAAATATACCACGCGATTTTGGCAAGTAACTGTAAAAGATGGCGCATTTTGTCCAGATTCCAAAATGGTACGACACTTCCTATATTATCTCTTAATTGAGGTGAAAAGAAGTAATAATCTCATTTAGGCAAAAGTGTAATTTATTGAACAAAAAAATCAATTTACAATTAAACGTACTTCAATTTACAACAAATGTTCAAAATGTTTGCCTTCAGCTGCAATGCAAGCACGACATCTTCTTAAAAAGGATCGAGTTATAAGCCGGGCGAATCTTCCGGAACTAATGGCTTCAGCGGCTTCCGCAATTTTTCGGCGGAGTTCCTCCAAATTTTCTATTTCTTTCGTGTAAACCTTTCCTTTTACCGCTCCCCAGTAAAAAAAATCGAGGGGATTTAGGTCAGGTGAACGTTCCGGCCACGAAATTGTACCAGACCGCCCTATCCACCTCTCAGGATATTCTCGATCGAGGAACTCTCTTACTGTACGGGCATAATGCGCTGGGCAGCCATCGTGTTGATACCACATATTTGCAAAAGTACTGAGTGGCACGTCTTCCAATAAATTGGGTAAATGATTCATTAAAAAATCTAAATATGTCTCGGCACTTAAGTTCTCCGAAAGCTCGAATGGTCCAATAATTTGGCCATTTAAAATTCCAGTCCACATGTTCACTTTAAAGCGATGCTGCGCTCTATTTTGCCGCATTAAATGTGGATTTTCAATGTGCCACTCGTGTAAATTGTGGTGGTTAATGTAACCATCTTTAGAAAATGTGGATTCATCGGTCCATAGAATTTTGTCAAAGAATCGGGGATCTTCTCTGTACTCACGCAACATCGTTTGACAAAATTGTACTCTATGCGGATAATCTCGAGGTAGCAGACTTTGGACTCATTGAACATGGTACGGGTGCATCTTGTTTCTCCGTAGAATTCGTTGTACTGTAGTTTCGGGTACTCCTGTGCTACATTCAATTGCACGTACTGAGGCACCGGGGTCTTGTTGGACTGCTTGTAACACTTCGTCCTCGTAGGATATGATGGAATTTAGCTCTCCTGTCATGTGGTGTGAATTCGACCCTCTGAGAATGACTGGTGTACGTTTATAAATATTCGGTGATCCGGATAACGTTCAGCATTTGGATATCTCTCACGATAAAGTCTGGCTGCAGCACTAGTGTTGCATTTGCATTCCCCATAAATAAGATGCATGATAGCATATTCCCGCGCACTGTATCTGTATGGCATAATGGCAGTTAAATGCGTCCTATAATCAAATTGTTACTGAATCACTAAATCATTCATAAGGTTACATGTGCTACATATGTCGTACCGTTTTGGAATCTGGACAAAATGCGCCATCTTTTACAGTTACTTGCCAAAACTGCGTGGTATATTTTTTGTACAGTGCAGTCAGTTGAAGTTAGGTTAAGTGATAATTTTGAGTTCAAAATTGGGGAAAAAAGTCATATTTTATTTAAAATCAATACAGTAATTTTCTACTTTTAGATTGTTTTTTATAGAACAGTTAGTCAGGGTTGCTTCATGAAAAAAAAATAAAAAGAAAAATGAAAATTTGTAATAACAGTACTTAAAAAATCATCACAGGGTATGAATTTTTCCAATTCTTTTCTGAATGTCTATAAGTCAAAAAATAATTGACGGAGACTTTTTTTAATACTTTTCTGATAGCTGCCAACACTTGGCCTATAACCGTTTCGGGTTGACGTTGGGGTTTGGGACACCCTGTATAAATGATCAGGGTAACCCCCTGATTCGATTTAGCCATGACCTTCTGCCCGTTCGCACGATATCTTTCGATAGAATGAAGACAGAACCTTAAAATTTTAGTCAAATGCTGGCAGTATTATCTAGTTGGTTGGCATTGGAAATGGTTAATGATCAGGCCAAGAGAACGCCTGCCTCCCCTACATATGTAAAAAAATTAAATGTACCTACATATAACTCCCGATTAAATAAACATGAAAAGTTCTAGCTTTGGTAGATTGCTCATAAGGTTAATCTAATGCTCTCCTGGAAAAATAAAATTGATCAGTTGAAAACTAACGGTAATTTTCTTACAAGAGTACTACCCTACTTTTCAGGTTTTTTGTCTATAACTCTTGAACATAGACATCTGATTTTTGGCATTTAATTCTGAGGTGCTTGGGTTTTAGTAAGTTGGGTATAAGCAGATCAAAGGAATGATCCAGAAGCTTAGAGAATGAAGAGAATGAAGCCAGCGGATTGAAATTTTGGTTAAATGTTTGAAATGAGATTCAGGTAATTGGTATTAAAGACGGGCCAGATCCGACGCAATCAACCCCTACCTTCCCAACAAATGAAACTTAAAATAAGAGATAATTTTGGTCAAATGTTTTTTTTTTGGTATCACCACTAAGTCTGGACAAGTCTAGGGTATATACGCTTCGGACTAGCCTAGCCTGTATTGTATTTTGTCTGTGTTAAATCTAATGCTATTCGCCCGAGCACGATCAATAACAATACTAACGCTTTCATCATGTTTGTCTTCATTATCTGCGCAGATAAGTATATCATCGAAATAAAGTAAAAGTGGGCCATTACACCTGATAAATCACCAAATATCTGTATCATTTTCCGCTGAAACATCTCTGGTGCACAATTTAAACCCAATGGAACACGATGAAACTTAAATCATCCAAAAGGCGCCATAAAGGTTGTTAAGCCTAAACAAGTTTTATCCAGTTCCATGTGCCAAAAACCACTACTGTGATCAAGGACCGCAAAAACTTCTGTGCCATCAAGTTTGAATGTTAAATACGTCGTTCTGCATATGAAATGCACAGAACCATTAGTTACGTAAATGATGTCTATTCCAAAATATCCTTATAACACTTATACAGGAATTTGTTCCAAACTTTTCTGGGAGGAAACGGTTACCATTGATTTTTTAGAAAAACTCAGCAAAGCACAAGAACTTAAATACATAATTTCTTAAAGCAAAATACAATAAAATCAAAAAAAAAGCGTGGTCAGACCCATTAGTGCAACCGTATGTATGTACCTAAAAGAAATTTTGCTGATTTTCAACAAAACCCGGATGCCATCTTTTGCTTTAATTTAATATTTTTATATGTCTGCTATAATTTGCTCAGAGCCTTGGCTCTCCGACACGTGGTTGACAGGCAAAACATGCTGAAACATTAATTGGTGAATAATTAATACTGACGAACGAAATACTTACCATAATTGTTATTGAAGTGACTTCATTATGGTTGATGACAATACATTCATTCGTGATGGATTTTTCAAATATAGTGTGATACGTTTAATAATGGATAATTCTTTAAATCGTCTCGCAAGTTATTTATTTAAGATAAACTATTACATTTTAAAAATGAGTGGATTAGTTATTGTGAACGTTGACTTTAACAATTGGAGTCTGACTAGGTCGCCCTGTTCTGTCATTTACGCCAAGCTACTGTGCATTTTTTGGATTGTAATGGGACCCATTTGTTTTTACGTTGCTGCAAATGAATTGTTTTCTATGAGACTTCATACTTATACGATTTTGATATATATTATCTCATATGTGGATTACTACGCGGTTGTATTGTTTAGCTGTGCTCACCAAATACTTAACGAAAATCGATTCCGTAATATATACACCAATTATGTAAAATTATTCATCGACACCTTGATTTTAGACGATATTTTTGAAAAGAAATTTGTCTTATTCATGATATTGAGGGAGGCTGTTAAGTTCACACAAGTGTGCATGTCTGTCTGGACATTAATCGTAGCAAGGAAGGAGTTGAAAGTATTAATTTCGTATTTTGTAATTGAATGTATGTGGTATGTTTCCCTGAATGTGTTAAGTTCTCCTTTTACTGGAATTTTTATAGTGCTTTTGCTACTAAGGACCCTTAATAGATACCTAGAGCGTATATTTAATGAACTTAAAGATACTTTAAAAAACAATAATTTATTGAAAGCGAGAAATATGCAAAAATATTGCAAATACAGAGACAAAATTTCTAAACTTGCCAGCCTTCATAAGAGAATTTTAGAACAAGCTCAAGAAGTGAACAGAATCTTTCAATTGCAGATACTTATAACAATAGTGGGGAACTTTGTTGTCATTCTTTTTACAATTTTTGGTATTTATATAAACATTTTAACACCGCAAGATGATTACAATACGAACATTGAAGTAATCTACATTTTCATCACTGCTGCAGACATCTTCATTCTAATGTATATAGCGGATCTTACTATCAAAGAAAACAACACAACTGCAACCATAATTAGCCGAACAATACAGGTGGAAAACAGAAAGCTCCATGCAAGCGTAAGTAACACCATTTATAAAAGTGTTCCCCACAACATCTTATTTCATTTAATAAGTTCTAAACATGTTCCAATAGGCTACAAAAACGACTAATCTTCATCATTAGCCGCTTTCGAGTCACCGTCAGAACATTTTCATGCAAAACGACAGACCGGTATTAATCTCGTATGGGATCTCATATGAGAATTGAATTAAATGAGTGTCGAAACGAAACAGGAGTTTTCTTGTAAACAAAGGAAGTGGTAGCCAGAATCGTTCTATAACTGCGCCCACACTACCGATAGCCGAACTAGCTATCAAGCGCGCGTCACACTCGATCACTCGTTGAGGAGGTTTTGACAATGTGGGGCCACAAATTTACAGTTAGGGTTGACTTCGGTCACCCTAGGACCTCATTACACCTCGACGTTCAATATCGGTCCCCCTGCCGGAGTCTGATATCTTTTACCATCCTCATATTAGTGCTGCACGCAAATAGGGACAAACTTCGGCCTACTTTTTTGCATTTATTCTTATTATTCCTTATCCTTCCCTTATAGAGTACCCATCCAGGAAGCGAAGGTTTTTTTTATCCCCACCTATCCCTCAACAGGCAGTGCCTCCGTTGTGTTTTGTCAAAGATCGCTACGAGGGACGTTAAATAAGTCCTTAGAAAATGCATCATTAATACTACTACTACCTTGCCTCAACCTCTAGTAGGGCATAGCGCGTCAACTACTCCTGCGCGCCATCGTACTCTGTTCTGGACAATGGGGTGCAAATCCCCAAAAGACTTACCCAGCGCCCTACACTCCTTTGCCACAGATCGACGCCATGTGATTTAAGGACCCCATCTTGGTTGGCCTTGGTTGGAAATGGGGTTCCATTTCATGGCATGCAAAGCAACGCAGATATCACTCTTCCGCAATGTGTGACCTATCCACTGCCATTTTCGCCTGCGTATCAATTTGTCGATTGCCATCAGCTCCGTACGCTGACTTGGCTTTTCATTTGATATTGTTTCGGGACAGAGGATTCTTATATTTCGACGAAGACAGGAGTTGACGAAAACTTCCAGCTTTCTCGTAACTCAACACTTTCCAGGTACTGCTCCCATACAAAAGCACAGACAGTACCAGGGTGCGAAACAGGCCCAGCTTGGTCTTGATGCTGCGATATTTGCTTTGCCAGATTTTGGACAGCATGCCGTATGCGCATTTAGCCTGGTTGATACGACGAGCGATGTCCTGCTCCGTACCACCATTTTCGGCAACAATGCTACCCAGGTAGTTGAAGTTGTCCACTTTCCCCACAGGCTGCCCATTAATATTGATGGCAATATGTGGCGGATTTCTTTTTCGCAATGTCGGGCTAAGAACCTTGGTCTTGTTGGTATTAATCTTTAGTCTAACCTTGCTTGCCTCCTTCTCGAGATCTAACGCCATTGCAGACAAATCCATGATTTTGTGGAAGAGTGTAGGCATATGTCGTCAAGTCAAGATGTTGCAGATAAAATATCAAAGTCCATTGCATTCCTCTCTCTTGTCTGGATAGGGCTACATGCAACACATAAAATAGGATCGGTGAAAACCCCCGCAGAACTCCACTGCGAATCTCAAAGTCCCCGACACCTTCCCTTTATGCAGAACGCGACATTTCGCGCCATCATAGGTTGCCTTAATAATAGCCACAAGCTTTTCAGAGATGCCTCTCCTGCGCAAGCCCGCCCATATAGAATCCCAGTCCACACTATTGAAAGACTTATCGAAATCGTTGAAAAGCAAGTGAAGCGGGGAATCATACTCAGCGCATTGCTCGATGATGATTCGCAAAGTGTTAATGTAATCGACACGGGAGAATCCGGATAAAAAGCCAGCCTGCTCTTCATTAATTATGCTTTCTAAATAGGCCTTCGGTCTTTCCAGGATGATTTTAGCTATTATCTTGGTAACGGCAGGAAGCACACAAACGCTTCTCCAATTATTACAGTATGGAAGGATACCCTTCTTCCAAAGTGTGATGATCAAACCTTCCTTCCATTCAGTGGGAAAGGTCTCTGTATTCCACGCTTTATCAACAAGTGGGTGCAGCAAACTGGCAGTTACGCTTGGCGCTGCTTGATAAAGTTCGGCCATGATACCCTCGAGTCCGGCGGCCTTTCCTCATTTTAGTGCAATAATTGAAGTGATTACTTCCACTTTGGTCGGGGTAGTGGATGTTGCCAGGGGTTACGACCACCTGTAAACTCGTTGATGACACCGTATACGGCGTTTAAGTTGTTGCGGCTTGCAGCTTCTTCTGCTGAGACTAAAAGAGAATTCGCATAAACTCTTTTATCGCGTCGTTCACTACGCTGAACTTCTCGAGCTTTCTGACGGTAAAGGAGTTCGATGCTACTTCGATTGTAATCTGATGCTGCCACCAAACGAACCTTCAGCTCTTTTCTTTCAACAATCCCCTGCCATGAAGCGTCGGACATCCAGGACTCATTCCGGCAATCCGGATTTGTGCCAAGGATGGTATCAGTGCTATCAATGTACGCATTTTTTATGACATGCCAGTTTTCATTTATGTCACTACCTGGGTGACTACTTATCTTAGCTGCTTTTTGGCAAGATGGTCATTGCATATATTGTTGCAAGACAGCTAGATTTTTTAGTCGAGCGGTGTTGAATTTGCGGCACCTGGGTCTTTCGTCGCTAGGATGGCGCAATCGAACATTGGCGGTCATCTCAACATCGGCACCCTTCTTGTTTCGCACGTCCAGGAGGCAACTCTTGAATCTTTTATTAATGGTAAAGTAGTCGAACTGATTTTGATGTGTTCTGCGCCGATCAACAGAGGACCAACTGAGTTTGTGGTGGTCCTTATGCTCAAACATACTACCACCGATGAACAGAAAGTGAAAGTTGCAGAACTCTGCAAATCTTTCACCGTTGTCGTTACGATCACCAACACCATGTCTCCCCATCACATGTCTGAGCCCATAGTTATCAGCGCCAACTTTCGCATTCAAATCACCCATAACCAATATAATGTCGCCTTTAGGTATTGTGCTCTGAACGGTGTTTAGTTCTTCGTAGGAGTCTTTTGTCAAGACATTGTCGAGTTCAGTAGAGGCATAACATTGTATTATTGGGATGTTTCCCATTTTGATCCGGAACCTGGCGGTCAAGATTCCGTCAGAGACCGGTTCCCAGGATAAGAGACAGTTTCGTGCGGCTCTGGTTAAAAGGAGCCCCACACCTGACTCACGACGACAACCGGTAGCTTTACCGGAGTACGACATTACAGTGCTATCCTTTAGAGAGATAAATTCTCCGCTGTTGCACCATCTTATCTCTCACTAACTCCCAAGATGTTTAACTTGTACCTCAGAAATTCACTCTCTAATTGAAGAAACCGTGCGTTCTGTGGATCTTCTGATCCATTGTCCAGGAGAGTATGCACAATCCAGAATCCAATCTTTGTCATTGTACGATAGCCAAAAGTCGTAACCGTTGAGTCGGTTCTTATCCGAGGCATAGTTGACGTTTCGTTAGCATTTAGAATGTTTCGGATAGTGCAAGTTGCTGGCATACACATCCTGTCCTTTGTTTGTCGGTTTTAACGACAGGCCGTCAAAGGGGAAAGGCCGCGGTATTATTGATACGCCCAACACCGCAGGGGGGGCAGGTTTACCTCAACCAAATAATCGCACCACCATCACTGGCGCCTTGACATTGGTTAGCAATGGTCAGTGACCACTGCCGTTCCAGGGGGCGCCCACGCGGAAGACTATAGAAGAGGAATTTTTGCCTTAATAATTAATAATAAAATTAATAACCTCATTTTGCCTGTATTGTATTTTGTCTGTGCTAAATTTAATGTTATTCGCCCGAGCACGATCAATAGCAAGAGTAATACTTTCACCATGTTCGTTTTCATTATCTGCGTAAACAACTATATAGTATCATCGAAATAAAGTAAAGGTGAACCATTACACCTGGAAGATCACCATTTTACTGCCAGCAAGTTTGGGTGTTAAATACGTCGTTTTGCATGTGAAATGCGCAGGGGTCTGTCTAGAATCATTTAGTTACGTAGATGATGTCTGTTCCAAAATATCCTTATAACACTTATACAGGAACTTGTTCCAAACTTTTCTGGGAGGAAACGGTTACCATTGAATTTTTAGGAAAAATCAGCAAAGCACAAGAACTTAAATAGATACTATAATTGCTTAGTGTAAAATAAAATACAAAAAAAAAAACGTGGCCAGACCCATTAGTGCGACCGTGGGCTAGTATGCACCTAAACAATTTTAATGATTTTCAAAAAAAGCCTAAAAACGAAATATTTTCATTTTGTTGATGCATATCTGACATATTTGCTCAGAGCCTTGGCCGACACGTGTTTGATAGACGAAACATGTTGAAACACGTTGAAACGTTAATTGGTGAATAATTAATGCTGCCGAACCAAATACTTACCATAATTGTTATTGGAGTGACTTCAATATGCCAATGACTGATGACGATACATTATGAAAATTCCTGATGGATTTTTCAAATATAGTGAGATATGGTACATTCAATAATGGAAAATTCTTTAAATCGTCTCGTAGGTTACTTATTTAAGATAAACTACTACATTTTGAAAATGAGTGGATTAGTTATTGTGAAGGTTGACTTTAACAATTGGAATCTGACCAGGTCGCCCTGTTCTGTCATTTACGCCAAGCTACTGTGCATTTTTTTGGTTGTAATGGGACCCATTTCTTTACACGTTGCTGCGAATGAATGGCTTTCTAGGGGACTTCATACTTACACGATTTTGATATTTATCATCTCATATGTGGATTCCTACGCGGTTGTATTGTTTAGCTGTGCTCACCAAATACTTAACGAAAATCGATTCCGTAAGATATACACCAATTATGTAAAATTATTCACCGAAACCTTGATTTTAGACGATATTTTTCAAAAGAAATTTGTCTTTCTCATGATATTGAGGGAGGCTGTTAAGTTCATACAAGTGTGCTTATCTGTCTGGACTTTAATCGTAACAAGCAAGGAGCTGAAAGTATTCACTTCGTTTTTCATAATTGAATGTGTGTGGAATGTTTCAATAAATGTGTTAAATTGTCTCTTTACTGGAATTCTAATAGTGCTTTTGCTATTAAGGACCCTTAATAGACACCTAGAGCGTGTATTCAATGAACTTAAAGATACTTTTAAAAACAATAAGTTATTGAAAGCGAGAAATATGCAAAAATATTGCAAATACAGAGCCGAAATCTCTAAACTTGCCAGCCTTCGTAAGAGAATTTTAGAAGAAGCTCAAGTAGTGAACAAAATCTTTCAAGTACAAATACTTATAACAATAGTGGGAAAGTTTTTTGTCACTCTTTTTGCAATTTTTGGTATTTATATAAACATTTTAACACCGCAAGATGGTTACTCTACAAGTGTTGAAGTAACTTACATTTTCGTCACTACTGTAGACATTTTCATTCTTATGTATATATCGGACCTTACTATCGAAGAAAACAACAAAACTGCAATCATTATCAGCCGAACAATACAGGTGGAAAATAGAAGGCTCCATGAAAGCGTAAGTAACATCATTTATAGCAGTGTTTCTCACAACATCTTATTTCATTAAACAAGTTCTTAAAATATTCCAGTAGGCTAGCAAACCTGACTAATTTTCATCATTACCCGATTTCGATTCAAAGGCTATCAGACCATTTTCATGCAAAACGACAAACCGGTGTTAATCTCGTATGGGATCTCATACTATTTCGTCTTTAGTCGGGGCAGTGGACCGTATACGCACATTTTGATGGTTGATGGTTAGCTAAATTATGTATATAGGGACAACTTCACCGTCTCTTTTCATCTTTTTCTAAGATAAGTAGCTTTCGATCACTATCCTTCACCGGATGCCGGCAGGACTTGCGAGCACCTGTAAACAAACTCCTTGATGACACCGTATACGGCGTTTAAGTTTTTACTTCTTGCGGCTTCTTCTGATGAGGCTAAAAGAGAATCCGCATAAAATCTTTTATCGCGTCGCACACTACGCTGAACTCATCGAGCTTTCTGACGGTAAAGGAGTTCGATTCTGGTTCGATTGTCATCTGATGCGGCAGCCAAACGAACCTTCAGTTCTTTTCTTTCAACAATCTATTGCTGACATTTCGGGTTTGTGCCAAGGATGGTATCTGCGCTATCAATGTACCCATTTTTTATGGCATCCCAGTTTCCATTTATGTCAGTTATCTATCTATCTATTTATTACTAGTTATCTCAGATACTTTGTGCGCGAGATGATCATTATATATATTGTTGTAAGATAGCTGGATTTTTTAGTCGAGCGATGTCGGATTTGCGGGGCCTGGGTTTTTCGTCGCTAGGACGGCGCACGGCTGCGATACGTAATCGAACATTAGCGATCATAAGATAATGTTCTAATCCCATCCCAATATCGGCACCCGTTTTGTTTCGCAAGTCCAGAAGGCAACTCTTGAAACAAAGTAGTCGATCTGATTTTGTGTTCTACGCCGATCAACCGAGGACCAACTGATTTTGTGGTGGTCCTTATTCTCAAAAATAGTACCACCGATGAAGAGACTGTGAAAGTTGCAGAACTCTACAGATTTTTCACCATTGTCGTTACAATCACCAAGACGGTGTCTACCCATCACATGTCTAACGCCATAGTTATCAGCGTCAACTTTCGCATTCAAATCACCCATAATCATTATAATGTTACCTTTACGAGTCCTGCTATGAACGGCGTTTAGTTGTTCGTAGAACGAGTCTTTCGACAAGACGTTGTCGGGTTCAGTTGGAGCATAACATTTTATTATTGAGATGTTCATCATTTTGGTCCGGAACTTGGCGGTCATTATTCGGTCGAAGACCGGATGCCAGGTTAAGAGACAGTTTCGTGCGGCTCTGGTTAAAAGGAGCACCACACCTGGCTCATGACCACTACCGGTAGCTCTACCGGAGTACAAAATTACAGTGCTATCCGTTTAAAAGATAAATTCTCCGCTGTTTCACAATCTTATTGCACTAACTCCTAAGATGTTTAATTTGTACCTCAGAAATTCACTCTCTAATTGAAGAAATCGTGCGTTCTGGGGACCTTCTGATTAATTGTCCAGGAGAGTACGCACATTCCATCCAATCTTTGTCATTGTATTATACGATAGCCAAAAGTCGTAACCGTTGAGTCAGTCCTTATCCAAGGCATAGTTGACGTTTCGTAAGCATTTAGAAGATTTCGGATAGTGCAAGTTGCTGGCATACACATCCTGTCCGTTGCTTATCGGTTTCAACGACAGGCCGTCAAACGGAAAGGCCCTGCTACAATTTTTACGCCCCACACTGTAGGGGAAGGTTTACATTAACCAAATCATCGCACCGCCATCACCGGCGGCTTGCCGACTTGACATTGGTTAGCAATTGTCAGTGACCACTGCCTCGGTAATAGCCATTTTAATAACCTCATTTTGCCTAATCCCAAAATCAGTATTATCTTCCGCTGAAGCATCTCTGGCGCACAATTTAAAAGGCGTCATAAATGTTGTTAAGTCTAAGCTAGTTTTATCCAGTTCCATGTGCCAAACCCACTATTGAGATCAAGGGCTGAAAAACCTTCTTTGCCAGCGAGTTTGGATATTTAATACATCGTTTTGCATATAAAATGGGGTCTGTCCAGAACCATTCCGTATATGTTGTCTAAACCAAAATATGCTTATAACACTTATACACTTCCAAGAACTTGTTCCGAATTTTTATGGGAGGAAACGGTTACGATTGACTTTTTACGAAAAGTTAGCAAAGCACAAGAACTAAAATAGATAATTTCTTAATGCAAAATAAAATCCCAAAAAAGGGGTGGCCAGACATATTAGTGCAACGGAGGGCTAATATATTTTAAGTACATCTAAAAGAAATTGTGCTGATTTTCAACAAAACCCTAACAACAAATACCATCTTTTGCTTTAATTTAATATTTTTATTTTATTGATGCATGTCTGACATATTTGCTCAGAACCTTGGCTTTCTGACATGTGTCTGACAGGCAAAACATGTTAAAGCATTTATTGGTGAATAATTAATACTGACGAACGAAATACTTACCATAATTGTTATTGAAGTGACTTCAATATGCCAATGGTTGATGACAATACATTATGAAGATTCGTGATGGATTTTTCAAATATAGTGAGTACATTTAATAATGGATAATTCTTTAAATCGTCTCGTAGGTTACTTATTTAAAATAAACTACTACATTTTAAAAATGAGTGGATTAGTTATTGTGAAGGTTGACTTTAACAATTGGAGTCTGACTAGGTCGCGCTGTTCTGTCATTTACGCGAAGCTACTGTGCATTTTTTGGATTGTAATGGGACCCATTTGTTGTTACGTTGGTGCAAATGAATTGTTTTCTATGAAACTTCATACTTATACGATTTTGATATTTATTATCTCATATGTGGATTACTACGCGGTTGTATTGTTTAGCTGTGCTCACCAAATACTTAACGAAAATCGATTCCGTAATATATACACCAATTATGTAAAATTATTCACCGAAACCTTGAATTTAGACGATATTTTTGAAAAGAAATTTGTCTTTCTCATGATATTGAGGGAGGCTGTTAAGATCATACAAGTGAGCTTATCTGTTTGGACAATAATCATAGCAAGGAAGGAGTTGAAAGTATTCATTTCGTATTTTGTAATTGAATGTATGTGGTATGTTTCCCTAAATGTGTTAAGTTGTCCCTTTACTGGAATTCTTATAGTGCTTATGCTATTAAGGACCCTTAATAGACACCTAGAGCGTGTCTTCAATGAACTTAAAGATACTTTAAAAAACAATAAGTTATTGAAAGCGAGAAATATGCAAAAATATTGCAAATACAGGGCCGAAATCTCTAAACTTGCCAGCCTTCATAAGAGAATTTTAGAACAAGCTCAAGTAGTGAACAGAATCTTTCAACTGCAGATACTTATAACAATAGTGGCGAAGTTTGTTGTTATTCTTTTTACAATTTTTGGTATTTATATAAACATTTTAACACCGCAAGATGATTACTATACGAGTTTTGAAGTAACTTACATTTTCGTCACTACTGTAGACATCTTCATTCTTATGTATATAGCAGATCTTACTATCAAAGAAAACAACACAACTGCAATCATATTCAGCCGAACAATACAGGTGGAAAATAGAAGGCTCCACGAAAGCGTAAGTAACAGCATTGATAAGTGTTTCTCGCAACATCTTAGTTCATTCAATGAGTTCTGAAAATGTTCCAATAGGCTACCAAAAATGATTCATCGGCTCAGACTATTTTCATGCAAAACGACAGACCGGTTTTAGTCTCGTATGGGATCTCATACGAGAATTGAATTAAATGTGTGTCGAAACGAATAGGAGTTTTTTTTTTGTAAACAAAAGAAGTTGTAGTGTAAGTGATGCTCTCTAACCCCGCCCACACTACCGATAGCCGAATTAGCTATCAAGCGCGCGTCTCCCTCGATCACTCGTTGAGGAGGTTTTGACACTTAGGTGTTAGGCATGGTCTGAACGACCAAGGCCTTTGCTTCTATTTTCATTTGAGGCTTCCTCAAGAATACTAATTGTTACAATGGCGCCCAACGTGGAGCCACAAATTTACAATCGGGGTTGTCTTCGGTCACAATAGGACCTCATTACACCTCGAAGTCCAATATCAGTCCTCCTGCCGGAGTCTGACAACTTTTGATGTACCATCCTCATATTAATGCCGCACGCACGCAGGGACAAACACTGGACTATTTTTTCCCGTTTTTTTCTTATTAATCCTTATCCTTTATTTATAGAGTACCAATCCATGTAGAGTAGGTTTTTTCCATCCCCGCCTATCCCTCAACAGGCAGTGCCTACGTTGTGTTTTGTCTAAGGATGCAACGAGGGTCGTTCGATAAGTTCTTAGGAAATTCATCATTACTCACTAGAAAGTTATGAAAGTCTCCGTTAAATCCATCACCTGGTTTCATTTTTATTGTCGATTAAAGCAAGAAACTTTTGTTTATTTAGAAAAATGGAAAAAAGTGAGTTTCGAGTGGGGATTCTCTCTCTCTCTGGATCCTGTCAACCCCTTGTGGTGCATAGGGCATTAACCACGCCGACTTTCCACCTCGTCCTGTTTGCCGCCATCGCCTTCAACTCTCCCCACGATTTGCCTGATGACTCACCGTCGTCCTCAACTGATCTTCTCCAGGTGTTTCTAGGTCGTCCAACGCGGCGGCTTGCATCGGTTCCCTGTGGGTTCCAATCGAGGGCCTGTTTTGCAATGTTTTCCGGCCCCTTTCGAAGTGTGTGACCTATCCATTGCCACTTTCGCCTTTTTATAGAGGTGCCTATCCTGTCCTGGCCAGTAATATACAGGAGATCGTCGTTAGAAATGACCTCCGGCCAGCGTATGTGCAGGATGCGCCGTAGACACTGGTTCACGAAAGTTTACAATCTAGTTGTTATCTTCCTGGTCACCTTCCAAGTTGAACAGCCATAAAAAAGCACAGATTTTATATTGGTTTTGAAGATCCTGAGTTTGGTACGTCTGGAGATGTTGTTGTTTTGCCAGAAAGGAGTTAAACTGAAAAAAAGCTGCCCGAGCCTTATTGATGCGAGACTGTACATCAGCATCCGCCCCACCATCTGCTGTAACTACGCTTCCGAGGTAGCAAAAATTGTCCACTTTTTCCACCGTCTGCCCCTAAACACAAATTTCGCTCTGTCTTCCTGGATCCAAGCTCAAGTATTTAGTTTTGGCAGCATTGATTTTGAGCCCCGCATTGCCACTTTCGCGGTGCAGGGCATCCGTTATTTGAACTAGATGATCCGATATATTTGAGAGAAGACAAATATCGTCAGCGTAATCCAGGTGTTGAAGGTATTCAAACAGGTTCCATCTGATACCTTTGCTCTGGTGTTCACAAAGCGCACTGCAGAGTACGTCGTTATTGGCAATCAAAAACAATATAGGTGACAAAATGGGGATTAAACAGTTATATTTAAAAGAGTTAACATCAAAAATGATCAAAGCTGTGTTTGATGAAGTTCACGGCACATCTGCTCGTGTGTTTGCAACTGTTTATAATTGGGTAAATGGATTTAAACGTGGCCGTGCACCCGCAAAAGATGAACGTCATTCGGAACGCCCAGTGGTAGTGACTACTCCCAAAATGATTGAGAAAATCCACGATATGGTTTTAAGTGATTGACGGATCAAAATCCAAGAAATAGTTGAGGCCAGAGGCATGTCTCAAAGTATAGTGTTTTAAATTTTCCACGAAAAATTGGATGTGAAAAAAAATCTCGGCAAGATGGGTGCCACGTTTGCGTTCAGAGGAGAATAAACGCAATTGTGTGGTCGACTTTGAGGAAAATTTGGTGCTTTTTCGTCGTAATCCTGACGAGTTTCTGTGTCGATATATAACAGTGAACGAAACGTGAATACACCACTTCATTCCAGAGACAAAGTAACAGCCAATACAGTGGGTTTTTGAAGGCGAACGGGCTCCAAAAACGGCGATGACGGTGAAATCGGCAAGGTGATGGCTACGGTTTTTTGGGATGCACGCGGAAGAATCTGCACCGATTACTAGGAAAAGGGAAAATCAATAAGTGGACAGTATTATGCGTCGCTATTCCAGCGGTTGAGCGAAGAAATCATAAAAAAACTTCTTCATTTGAAAATGAAAAAGATCCTTTTCCACCAAGACAATGCATACTTCAGCAGTTTCGATGGCCAAAACCATGGAATTAAAGTTCGAGTTATTACAACATCCACCGTTTTCACCGAATTTGGCCGCCAGTGACTTTTTCTTAGTTCCAAAATTATTGTAAAACAATGGCTCGGCGGACAACGGTTCACGTCGTAGGTGCAGGTCATCGCCCAAACAGATGCCTATTTTGAGGGCCAGCGGAAACCTTACTTTTTGGATTTCTTGAAAAAGTTGAAGAAACGCTTAGAAAGTATATGTATGTAAGCAGAAAGGGATTATGTTGAAAAATAAAAAAAAAAAACCTAAAATAGTTTGTTTTTCTATCTTTTTTTGCGTACTTTTTGAACGACAGTCTTACTTCATCGTGAGCGAGACATTACGACCAAAAGGGAATCTTTGGTATTACAGTTATTAGCAATTAGCGATTAGACGGACAGTAGTAATTTACAGAGCCACCTGCGTAACTCTTCACCACATTTGCTGTGACATAAACTATCCCAGAGCATTCGCCTCTTCACTACGAATAATATGACACCCATCTTGTCTATATCTCACTCCATTGCCAAGTATGTCCTTTGCCCACCGCAATGCAATTTACACTACTTCCGAGCATTTGTCTCCTCATCTCGATTCCTATGAGACCTGTCTTGCCTATATTCCACTCCATTACCAAGAATATCCTTTTTTCCTCACCAAAGGATTCGAAATGCAATTTTCATTACTCTAGAGCATTCGCCTCTCCACCACGATTCCTGTGACACCCATCTCATCCATATTCCACTCCATTGCCAAGAATGTCCTTTTCCTACCAACAAAGGACTCGAGATGGCATTTATACTACTCCGGAGCATTCGCCTCTTCACCACGATTCCTAACACACCTATCTTGCCTACATTCCACTACATTGCCAAGAATGTCCTTTTCCTTATCAAAGGACTTAAAAGGCCATCAACAGTAGTCTACTACATTCCAATGAAAACGTACATTCGCCTCACGTACATTCAAAAATCCTTTATGGCACAGCCACAACCTGCGAGGAATACTCGTACATCATTTTCATGCAAATGTTCTGGATTTCAAAGCCCTTGAAATCGCAAACGCAAAGAAGATAGATTGCCAAAAAAGATACATTTTCTACACCATTGGCTGCCGTGCTCAATATTTCTCTAGCGAAAATACTTTATACGATTAATCGTATCCGTATATGATCATGATCGATTATAATCGATTAATCGGAAAAATACGATTAATCGTATCGGTATATGATCATAATTGGAAAAATACGTATTTTTTTGATGAATCGATCAATCGTGCTCTTACGATTAATGAATTAATCGTGTTCTCTCGATTAATCGTATTTTTTCGAAATAATCGATTAATCGCTTAGAAATAATCGAAAATCATACGATTAATCGCACAGGTCTATTGTTAACTAACAGAGACACAAAGTAATCGAAGGTATAAACAGCCCGATAAGCATTTTCGTTTCCTCATACGTTGATTAAATTACCAAACCATAAAGTGTAGAACTTATCAGACCACAATTATGGCAAAATCAGCTGATTTTCTTGGCGGAATTCTACCGTCCACGGTTCTATTTTGCATTAGTACGGTCTCTCAGCATATCCATTTGAGCTGAGCTGAGTTTGTTGCACATTCTCTTCTATCGAATGAATTTCCAGGAACTCTGTTTTTTAATAGCCACTTTCATTGTTTTCATTTGAATTTGCAAAAGTGAACAGTTCTAGCTGTCAAAATCTCAGCATCCGGTATCAGGTGTTGGGTTTTTGTTTAGGATAAATTTTCAACCGGAAACCAGGAATTGGGTTTTGTTTTGGATAAGAGATTAATCGAAGGCTAATGGACGGTTAGCATTTATCCGATTAATAACGCTAAACAGATATTGAGCAAATCAAATTGTGTTAAATGGCAGTTTATTCATAAGATAAATTTTAATCGGACGTTGAGCAACCAGCCCTAAGAATAACCTCATATACAAAGAAGCACTATGATATAATTGATTGCATTTATTTTTCTTGGGGCGACCGGTACCGCAGTGTGTTGAGGCATCAGTCTCATGTTTGGCTACCGGCGTTTCGGGTTCGAATCCCGTACACGACGACGTTCGTGGCCATGGATGTGCAGGAGGTGCATGCTGGCAACTGCATTCTCCGAAACCAGTTTATGCCAACGAAACGTCAACTGGGCCACATGGAACAGTTGACGCGCTATACCTCACAAGGGGTTAGGGCAATTGAGTAATTCTTCTAGAAGTATCGCCATTAATAATTTTATTCCGAAGGGCGTGACTCCCGTAATAAAAAAAGCGATATCACTGGCGACAAGTTTATCTTCCAGGGAGAAACACTCATTCTTATCGCGAAACATATCTAGAAATTGTTTGCTGGGTACTACAGTCAGACTAAAAAGGAAACTACATCGTTTTGTAGGCAGTTTTATCTAGTTTAATGATTAGGACTGTTGGATGTAATGATGGGCGATATCGTTACTTTAAAGCAACAAGTAACGATTAGTTACTTGTTTGAAAGTAACACTTACTTTTATTACGTTACTTTCGTTACTTCTTTTTGCAGTAAAAACAAACCCCTAAAAAACCGATTATGTGTCCGTCTGTCTCAGAGAATATCTCGAGAATGGCAGAACCAATTTTGATGAAATTTGGTAAGAATGTGCAAAACTATAATTCGCTGGGGAAAGTAGGCATACTTTGTGGGCAAAAAGTAGGCGCTTTTAAATTTTTTGATGAACATAGGTATGGAGGGTATCATATTAAAGGGAACGTCAAGGCCATTTCATTTCTGAAGTTTATTCCAAATTTCGATCAAGCGTTATGAAATGGAGTGTGTCGCAAAAAATGTCCACCCTCTCCGTTTTTCGAGAAAACTAAAGTCAGATAAACGAAAATTTCGAGAAATGTGGGGTTCTATGTGCATAGGAAACTAGCTGATATAGGATTTATTATAAGATGGAATATACAGAGCTTCTGTTCTAAATATAGGGGATCTTTATGTCTAAAGCAATAGGTTGGGAGTGAAAACTGAAAAACTGCTGCAGGAAATTATTGCAAATGGAATTTTTACCGATTGGCATATATCTCTCTCTGGATCCTGTCAACCCCTTGTGGAGCATAGGTCATTAATCACGCCGACTATCCACCTCGTTCTGTTCGCCGCCATCGCCTTCAGCTATCTCCACCATTTGTCTAATGACTAACCCTAGACCTCAACTGATCTTCCCCAGGTGTTTCTAGGTAGTCCAACGCGGCAACTTGCATCGGTTCAATGTTTAGCAATGTTTTCCGGCCCTTTTCGAAGTGTGTGACCTATCCATTGTCACTTTCGCCTTTTTATGGGTGTGTCTATCCTGTCCTGGCCAGTAATGAACAGGAGGTCGTCATTAGAAATGACCTCCGGCCAGCGTATGTGTAGGATGCGCCGTAGACACTGGTTCACGAAAGTTTGCAATCTAGTTGTTATCCTCCTGGTCAACTTCCAAGTTGAACAGCCATAAAGAAGTACAGATTTTACATTGGTTTCGAAGATCCTGAGTTTGGTACTTATGGAGATGTTGTTGCTTTGCCAGAAAAGAGTCAAACTGAAAAAAGCTGCCCGAGCCTTATTGATGCGAGACGGTACATCAGCATCCGCTCCACCATCTGCTGCAACTACGCTTCCAAGGTAGCAAAAATTGTCCACGTGTTCCACCGTCTGCCCTGAAACACAAATTTCGCTCTGTCTTCCTGGATCCAAGCTCAAGTATTTAGTTTTGGCAGCATTGATTTTGAGCCCCGCATTGCCACTTTCGCGGTGCAGGGCATCCGTCATTTGAACTAGATGATCTGATATATTTGAGAGCAGACAAATATCGTCCTCTACAAATGACTAAGAACGAAATATTAATTTAACTACGATAACTTTCAACAGGATAAAGCCAGCAAGTTGAAAATTTGGTCGAATGTTGATAGCTAGATCTAGTCAGTTGGAACTGAATATGGCCAAGATCCTACTAGAGAAACCACTACCTCCCTCCCCTATAAATTAAACTTCAAATAAGCGATAACTTTCAATAGAATGAAGCTAGCGACTTTAAATTTTGGTGAAATGTTTGAACTTGGATCTAGTTAGCTACTGTTAAAAATGCGCAAGATCCGACCAAAAATCCTAGTGACTTGACATGTTGTTCAAATGTTTGTAGTAGGATCTAGTTGGTTGATGTTGGGCTTGGGAAAGATCCTACTAAATCAACGCCAACCTCCCGTCTAAATGTTAGTTCAAATTTACATATATAACATCCGAATAGATGAACGATGAAATTTCTCATTGGATCCATACACACAGTTCAAACTGACCATATAGGAAACTCAGTTTTAATATGGTCGTTACTAATTGGTATCCTTGGTTTCACCACTAGGTTTTTTTAATTTGCTCAAATGGATATTTTAATTAATTAATTAATTTTGTTACGATAGTGACTTATTATTTACATGACTGGAACTGAACTAAGTTAATCATATCCACAGACCTAGTTAACGACCATAGCCGTGTTTCTTTGCGTTACGGTACAGAACCATTGCCTATTTACTTGTACTAACAGCATTGTCCCTGCTGGCAATTTTTGATTAACAGCTGGTGTATTGTAGTAATTCTGTTCTGTACCAACTCTATTCTCCCAGTTGATTTTCTGTGAATACTCGTATTTGAAGGTCTTGAAGAACCACGGCTGCATATCCTTATCATGCCTTTACATCGAAGCAAGTATGTTAACATTCGAAATAAACCCTAGATGATTTAGCAATGGAACGGGCCTCGACCATTTAAAAGAGCTCCAACATTTGGGGAATAGGATGACAGCTTTTCGACAGTCTGCCTACTCAGTTGGCGTTTGATACTGACATATGTTGACTGTACTGTCGAATTCTGCATAAACAAACGACAATCCTTGTCGATATTTAAATTTTATAATTACTAAATGATCCACTGAATTAGCTGACTGTCTACCACCTATCGACTTAGTACCCAGATATTGGCGCCACTGGTTTCCATGGAGGCATACAGGACAAGCGCATTCCATGTACAGTATGTTCTAAGACGTTCTAAGATGTTGTTTATTCGACTATTTTAATTTTCTAGATTGCACTTGACAGGAATTTTCACCCATCGAAACATTGAATTTGTAGATAGTATCCATTAATGTTTATCAGAATAAGGACGTATGGCTTATATTAAAAACCGTCGTGTGTTAAATTTTTTAAAAGTTAATTATTGTGTGTTAAAAACTTGCGGTTTAATGACAGTTGATATTAATTTTAATACCGGCGAAATCAGTGAAACCTCTGCTTCATACAACAAACTCCTGCTTGTGTTCTGGTGCTTGATGAGCCCATTCGGACTTTACACATTCGTTAAGTACCAGAATGAAAACCATTACCATTCATACTTTGTGCTTACTTTCATCCTTTCATATGTGGACTTTACAATAGTCTCCCTAACAAGCTTCACTTGTCACATCGTGCGAAAACGATTCTTTCTTAACATGTACGCTAATTTCAAGAAACTTTTCGAAACTGATTTTGTACGGATCGAAAATTTCTTCGATTCAAGTTTTCTGGTTTTAGTGGTTTTAAGAGAAATGTTCATATATGTTCAAATGTTTACAGAAGTAATAACGATAGTATGGGCGTCATATGACACACTGACACTAGTGGTTGTGGTACTTATGAATTACTTGTGGTATGTTTCGCTTAACGTTCTCAGCATATTTTTCCTGGGAATTTTGACGTTAACTTCGGTTTTGAATAAACTAAATAGAAAACTAGAGTGGATTTTGCAAGACATTCGAAATACGGAACAGAAAAAATGCGTTCGGATGACTCGGAAAAATCGACTTTTCCGTGATGACATTAGGCATTTGGCAAACATCCATAAGAACATTTCAACTATTGCTAAGAACCTGAATAAGATCTTTCAATTTCCGTTTCTTGTCACAATTAGTGGTAAATTCCTTAATCAACTTTTTGTGGTGTTCGTTACGTATATGATCATGACGTCTTCGCCTGGAGCTGGTAATGAATATTTTAACGTGCTGTATATATTCATTGCAACCTTAGACATATTCTTGGTGATGTACGTTGCTGATTTATTGATTGACGAAGAACGGAAGACCACATGCTTACTCAACAAAACGATGTTGGTGCATGATAACGCGGTCCGCGAAAGTGTAAGTTGTTTTTATTTTTTGCATATATTGATTCATGAAGTGTTTAATTTACAACACAACTCGTTAAATTAATTGGAACTTTGAATAAAATTATGGAGAATTTCCAATCGCAGTAATTTACTTACAGGTCTAACGTATCCACCATTCGAACGCTTTACATTGTCCATGTCCAATTCTTCATACTTTCCGTATATGTCGTTTTCTAAGTACATAGTCTGACATTTTAAACGCCTCTGCATCAGTTCATAGTGAGACTTTAGCTCTTGTTATCAAAACTGACACATGACATAGTAAATGATCAATCATAACAATCGTTTGTCATCATAAGACCACAGATACAAAATTTTCATAAAATTTGGCATTTTAAAACTATTGAAGCAAAAGATTGTTGAGAAACACCTCGTCATAAAACCCTTTTTGAAATACACATGCAACGATGCAAGTGGGTTTTAAAAAGGGTTTTATGACGAGGTATTTATTCTCAACAATCTCATACGTAATGAGACTTGAACCTTGTACCTTTTTCTCATTGTCATAACGTAACGCAATAAGACAATCTAAAATTCAAGGAAGCAGATATTTTAGAAAAAAAGAAAAATTTCTCATTTTTTGAGAAAGGACAAAAGACGCACATATGAATTTCACCAAATACGTTCTAAACACCCATTATAATGTAAAGGCCGAAATGGAGCGGATTCTGGGTTTGCAGATCTGTTCGAGATCAGATTACATGACTACGGAATTTTGCTTCGATAGGAAATTCTCGGTCTCAATTCCATGCCGCTCGGAATGGGATAGTGCCAACCTCTGTCCTGACCTTAGCTGTACCATGTGGTTTACGGATGGGTCAAAGACTGATCAGGGAGTTGGTGCTGGGGTCTTTGGACCGAGCACCAGGATTTCAATCGCCATGGGCGTCTGGCCCAGCACATTTCAAGCAGAGATCCATGCCATTGAGACCTGCGCCAGAGAAATTCTGCACAAGAAACTTAATGGCGCAAACATTGCTATCTGCACGGACAGCCAGGCAGCTATTAAGGCTCTTTCTTCATACAAATTTTCTTCAAAATTAGTGAAAGAGTGTTTTGATACCCTTCAGTGTCTCACAAACACCAATCGGGTAACTCTATGTTGGGTACCAGGCCATCAGGGCATTCAAGGTAACGAAGCTGCGGATGAACTCGCTAGGCAGAGCTCATCTGTGAAATTTATCGGGCCTGATCCGTACTGTGGTCTGAGCTGGGCTACAACCAGACAGCTGGTTAAGCAATGGTCCGCAAATGAAAGGTTGCGTCACTGGAATGATCTCGCTGGTCTTCGTCAGTCGAAAGATCTTATAAACCCATACGGTATCAAAGAAACTAGCCGCCTAGGCAGAGCGGACCTGAGGTTAATCGTTGGTTACCTCACGGGACACCACTGGGTAAGATATCACCTCAACAAAAGGGGTCTGGCTACTGAAACGGAATGCAGACTTTGCCTGGAGGACACTGAGTCAACCAAACACCTTCTCTGCGAATGCCCGGCGGTTGCTCGTTCGAGGTTCTTCTTTCTTGGAGATTCCATCGTGAGCTCCGCGGTCGTTAAGAGCGCTCCTACAAAGGACCTACTGGCCTTCATCAGGCTGATTGAGAGTCTTTTGGATTAGTTTAAGGCTATAAGGCACAATAGATCTCATGGTCGCAGTGCCCACCTTTGGGTACCTTAGCCTGTCCTTATTTATTATTATTATTATTAAAGGCCGAAATACATGGAGACGTGGTCGGACGGACGTATTTATCTTTTGGGTTATACCACGGGGTCAGGGGCAGATGTGCATCATTTCAATTGAACTCATTTCAATTTCATTCAACGGCAACCAATTGTTTCTCCTTGCATCGCTGACGAAACTGATAATGTTCGGAGATCATCGTCGTACATATCCAGAATAATTTATCCATACTATACATCGTGTTCGTCGACTTTTCGCGGAGGGCACTGACATTTGTTTACATGCACTAGCTGTTGTGAAATTTGCATAATTTGAGATGTATGTCATCATGACTATGGGCTTAAGGCAGGACAATCGAAGGATGCGCAGCGCGTTTGATAGTTACTATCGCAGTTGTTTGGTCCGAAATTGTCCTGATTGCACCAATTTTTTTTAATTAGAACTTCTCTACGGAAAATAGTGGATCTTTCGCCTTTTTTTCAATCCATGTTTTCCCATTTTAAATGATACTGCTCTATTGTACCGTATCGTATCGTACCTTCCACCTTTGACGAAATGTCAGCTACAATGACGTTTACTCAATAATAATTTATTATTTTGGGTCTCATAAGAGTATTACGGCAAGCAATTTTACACTCAAGCTCCTTAAGTTCTTACAGCGGGCTACTTATGCGAGTCAATAACAATCCTCGGGCTCATAATACCCTCCGCATGAGTGATCTAGTATTTTGAGTTTCATAAAAGTATTTTGACAAGCAATTTTACATTCAAGCTCTTATAAGGGGCTATCTACGCGAGTATAACTTTTCAAGAGATTAAGTCTTTTAAAAAAAGTTCAATATGATTGCAGCGATGATCCTATTAGAAGAGTGAAAGTTTCACTAATTCCAGTGGAGTTAAACTCTCATCAGAATGGTGCTGCGAGAGTTATGTTATAAGAGTGTCGGGGAGTTTTACTAAAGTCTTATGAGGGCTTTTTGTAAGCGGTAAGACTTTAACTCCTGAGAGTTTGTTAGTTGGGCAGCCAAAGTGACTGTTGCTTTTGCGATAAGTTTTTAAAGCATGGCGACGACTTTTCCTACTGTACATATTGCAAGGTAAATTAGCACTTACTTTGCGCCGGACTAACAAAGAACTAAACCTCGGCGCTAAAATCAATCTCCAAACCACTACTACTTGTATGTTTATTATGTACTGAAAAGGGACATTTGATAAAATATCATATAAATATAAAATGGGCGTAATCCGGCCAAGGGAGCGCCTGCCTCCCCTACATACTCAAAATAACATACTTAACTCCCGACTGAATAAACGTGAAAAGCAGATTAGCAAATAACTCGAAAGTGTCATTTGGTACTCTCCTGCAAAAATAAGATTGATCAGTTGAAAAATAACGGTACTTTTCTTACAAAGAGCCTCGCATTTCCGTACTTTTCGGAGGTTTTGTCCATAAGTCTTGAACCAATTAACGTAGGGAGCTAATTTTTGGTACATAAAGAGAAGCTGCTTGATTTTAAGTAAGATGGGTAAGATGGGCATAATCAGGCCAAAGGAACGCCTACCTCCCCTACAAATGATAAAGTATGAAATATTACTTTAGCTACGATAACTTTCAACAGGATAAAGCGATCCTACTAAAGAAACCCCTACCTTCCCTATAAATTAAACTTCAAATAAGCTATAACTTTCAATAGAATGAACCTAGCAACTTTAAAGTTTGGTCAAATGTTTGGATTTGGATCTAGTTAGCTGCTGTTGAAAATGCGCAAGATCCGACCAAAAAATCCCCTACCCCCCTACAAATGAAACTTAAAACAAGCGATAACTTTCGATAAAATGACGCTAGTGACTTGAAATTTTGTTCAAATGTTTGTAGTAGGATATAGTTGGTTGATTTTGGGATTGAGCAACATCCTACTGAATGAACACCAACATCCGATATAAATTTTAGTTCAAATTTACATTTATAACATCTGAATGGATTAACGATGAAATTGATCATTGGATCCACACACACAGTTCAAACTGTACATATGGGAAACTCACTTGTAATGCATATGGTCGTTACCAATTGGTACTTTTGGTACCACCACTAGGTCTGTACAGGTCTAGAAAATACAGCCACTCCCTGACACGTTTATGGCCGACTTACGTAAATCCGCACTTACGTAAAAGCTAAAATTAATCCAAAAAATTCTTACTGCCTTTTTATCGAAAACAAAACAACGATTTTTTGTAAACGAAACGCTTACTATGCGTATTTTTGACTATTTTGGTGTGGTGTGAGGACTGCCGTATAGAAAAGTACAGCACACTTAGACCAAGTACAGGTCCCTTGTGACACCCTAGTAATACACACCTTCAGCCACCATCTAGTGATTGCACCAACCAGGGTTGACATCTAGCCGAAGGAGTTTGCCCACAGCCACAATAGCATACATCCCCCAGATGATCATAGAAATTGGACCCCAAAGTAGATCTTCTACGATGTGCCAATGTCAGATAAGTACAGAGCAGATGAAAAGTGTTCTCCTCCTCATCCGCAGAGCTTCAACAAAAGCCATAGTATGGAAGTCGGCGCCTTCTGGCATGTTCCCCAATGACCCGTTATGACTCCCATTACTAGGCTGATATGGGATTTCTTATGCAAGTTTATTTTTTTCCGAACCAGTATTTTGGTACATACAGTGGTGACCAAATAAAAGTTAACACTGTGAAAAAAAGCGAAATTTTCTAAAAAAAACCATTTTTATGGGTCTTACATATAACCAAACGGGACGAGTAAACATGGCACCACAGTTGGATAGTAAAAAAAATGATTATTGTTGCGTTAAGCAACGAAGGGCTTTCCACTAGGGCTATATCCAGAAGAATTGGTTGTAGCCACGTGGCTGTGTCCAAAATTTTGAAAAAAAAAAACGCGAAAGGATCTCTCCAGCGGAAACCAGGAACAGGACTTGGCAACAAAAAGACGACCGCGAGAGATGACCGACATCTTAAAAGCATAAGCCTAAGTAACCGAAAAAAACGCTAGAGAAGTCAACATGGACTTCCAGGAAGCAACTGGAACAATAATTAGCGACAGAGCTGTCAGAAGAAGGCTACAGTTATGTGAACTTTCAGCTCGGCGATCCCGAAAAAAAACCAACTTTAACGGCTAAAATGAGGACAGCGAGGCTGAATTTCGCCAAATCTCACCGAAATTTGTCGGAAACCGACGAATCAAAATGCTTAACGCAACAATAATCATTTTTTTCACTATTCAACTGTGGTGCCATGTTTACCCGTCAACGGCTAAACTACAATAAACGACTGACAGAAGCGGAACCTGAACAAAGCGACAGATAATTAACCCCGCATGGAATTTTCCAGGTAAATTTTGGTTAAAAGACCCATAAAAATAGTTTTTTTTTAGGAAATTTCGCTTTTTTTCACAGTGTTAACTTTTATTTGGCCACGACTGTATATAGAAGTCCGTAGAAGAGGGGATGTCAATATTCAGTTCAGTACTGAAGCATGGCTAATATTTGTATCCGTCCATTAACCTGTCTCCCTTATGCGGATCGCCGTGTTGGCAGCGACTTGTTCACTTAAAATATCTGCAGAAAGAAGGTTCAGTCGTTCAGTATCACCTCTAAAGCTGCTGATGGGGTTCAGCGGAAAGCTCCACTTATGGCTATGCATGCTGCTTTCTTTCTGTTCGTCGGGCATTCCACCAAACAACCACTCCATACGGCAATATAGCCAATGGAGAATTTTTGGCTGCAGACTTCATTTTACCCCTATGTCCTTCATCTAGCAATAGAGTGCTATGGTTGCTTTGTTGGCGCGTTGCAGAATATTTAGCTTTCAGTTTAGCTTTCTATCAAGTACAATACCTAGGAAACTAGCTTCGTCAATGAAGGATACTCCCACCGCACCGTTAACCCCCTCCAGTACGGAATGCAGGTGATGTTTTCTAATGTATAGAACAAGCTCGGTTTTGTTTGAATTAACACTGAGTCCGCGATTTTCATGTTACCTCACTAAGGGAATTAGGAAATTTGCTTAAAATGGCAACAGAGATGTCATTCGCGTATACTGTTACCTTGCAATCCACCTGCTCTAGGCCAAACAGCAACCTGTTGACCACTATGTTCCACGGCAGGGGAGAAAGCCAACCACCTTGCAGTATACCCCTACGTACAGCTCTGCGTTCAGTGAATATCTCAACTTGGAGGAAATAACCCTGGTCGTTAACATCACGTTGATTCGTCCAATCAGGCCAAGATCCAAACCCTAAGAGTGTACCAGTAATTGGCTCTGGAAAGACGTTATTAAAGGATCGCTCGGTATCTAGGAAAGTTACAATTGTGTACTTATTTAAATAGAGGGATTTTTCGATGTGACTAATGATAGAGTGTACCACTGTATCCGCAGAACTACCCTTACATAGATGCACTCGTCGATAGGATTTTTCGCAGTCTAGAGGTTTCGCTAGATCCGTCAGTGCGTCCTCCATGAGTTTCTTTTGGCTTTCCTCAACTCTTTCTTGTACTCACCGAGATGTTTTTCTACGAGCGTGAATCCGACTCCATTCTGGAAGTTTTGACTACATTCAATTTTTTCCTACATAGCACCTTGTGAGCTGCTCCCTCGTCGACTATTTAGAATTGATTAATTTTATAATAGACTATTATGAAGCTGCTTTTGTTAATAAATCCTATTTAGATCCACGTTTATTAATTTTGCTGGCATTTAGAATAATATTGCTATGTATTTTAGAAGGAACTTCGATGCACGTATAATTTCGACTTACGTAAATTCCATTGGAACGAAATACTTAGGTAAGTCGGGGACATTTCGGACTTGTTTTTAGTTATACCCTTCATGGATGTGATAGGGTATATTAACTTTGTCATGAAGTTTGCAACGCACAGAAGGAAGCATCTCCGACCATATAAACTTTATATATTCTTGGTCAGTATGATGAGGCGAGTCGATTAAGCTTTGTCCGTCTGTCTGTCTGTCCGTCTGTCCGTCTGGTTCTATGCAAACTAGTCTCTCAGGATTCTCCGCTTCACTTGCTTTTCATCGATTTCGAAAAGGCTTTCGATAGTGTGAACCGGGATTCTATATGGGCGGCCTTGCGCAGGAGAGGCATCCCTGAGAAGCTTGTGGCTATTATTAAGGCAACCTATGACGGCGCGAAATGTCGCGTTTTGCATAAAGGTAAGGTGTCGGGGGACTTTGATATTCGCAGTGAAGTTCGGCAGGGGTGCATCCTCTCACCGATCCTATTCCTCATAGTGATCGGCGACGTGTTGCATGCAGCCCTATCCGGACTCGACAGAGGAATTCAATGGACTTTGACATCTTATCTACAACATCTTGACTACGCTGACGACATATGCCTACTCTCCCACAAAATCATGGATCTGTCCGCAATGGCGTTAGATCTCGAGAGGCAGGCAAGCAAGGTTGGGCTAAAGATGAATACCAACAAGACCAAGGTTCTTAGCCCGTCGTTGCGAAAAAGAAATCCGACACCTATTGCCATCAATATTAATGGGCAGCCTGTGGAGAAGGTGGACAACTTCGTCTACCTAGGAAGCATTGTTGCTGAAAATGGTGGTGCGGAGCAGGACATCGCTCGTCGAATCAACCAGGCTAAATGCGGATACGGTATGCTGTTCAAAATCTGGCAGAGCAGTTATCTCAGCATCAAGACCAAGCTGGGCCTGTTTCGCTCCCTGGTACTGTCAGTGCTTTTGTATGGGAGCAGTACATGGAAAGTTTCCGTAGGAGTTACCAGAAAACTGCAAGTTTTCGTCAACTCATGTCTTCGTCGAATCTTAAGAATTTTCTGTCCCGAAACAATATCAAATGAAGAGCTAAGTCGGCGTACGGGGCAGATGCCAATCGACGAATTGATATGTAGGCGAAAATGGCAGTGGATAGGTCACACATTGCGGAAGAGTGATAACTGCATTGCTTTGCATGCCATGAAGTGAAACCTGATTTCCAACCAAAGCCGACCAAGAGGGGGTCCTCGAATCACATGGCGTCGTTCTGTGGCAAAGGAGTGTCAGGCACTGGGTAAGTCTTTTGGGGAGTTGCGTCCCATTGCCCAGAACAGAGTACGATGGCGCGCAGGAGTAGTTGACGAGCTATGCCCCGCTAGGGGTTAAGGCAAAGTAGTATATTACTCAATCATATTGACTGATAAGCCACGTTCCTAAATTTGGTTGAAATCGGCCCACTATTTCATATACCTCTTATAGGAACAGTGAAATCGGAACAAGTTTTACTACTAATTTCAAAGTGGCAAATGTACAACAAAACACTAGCCGAAGGCTAGCTTGTTTTTTTTTTCAATTTGCTCAAATGGATTTTTAATTAATTAATTAATTAACTTTGTTACGATAGATGATAGTGACTTATTATTAACATGACTGGAACTGAACTAAGTTATTCATACCTACAGACCTAGTTAACGACAATAGCCGTGTTTCTTTGCGTGACGGTACACGGCTATATGTCCTTACCATGCCTTTACATCGAAGAAAGTATGTTAACATTCAAAGTGAACCTTAGATGATTTAGCAATGGAACGGGCCTCGACCATTTAAAAGAGCTCCAACATTTGGGGAATAAGATGACAGCTTACCGACAGTCTGCCTACTCAGTTGGCGTTTGATACTAACATATGTTGACTGTACTGTCGAATTCTGCATAAACACTCGGCAATCCTTGCCAATATTTAAATTTTATAATTACTAAATGATCCACTGAATTAGCTGACTGTCGACCACTTATCGACTTAGTACTCAGATATTGGCGCCACTGGTTTCCATGGAGGCATACAGGACAAGCGCATTCCATGTACAGTATGTTCTAAGAAGTCAACCGTTGTTGATTCGACGATTTTAATTTTCTAGATTGCATTTGACAGAAACTTTCACCCATCGAAACATTGAATTTGTAGATAGTATCCATTAATGTTTATCAGAATAAGGACGTATGGCTTATATTAAAAATTGTCGTGTGTTGAAATTTTTAAAAGTTAATTATTGTGTGTTAAAAACTTGCGGTTTAATGACAGTTGATATTAATTTTAATACCGGCGAAGTCAGTGAAACCTCTGCTTTATACAACAAACTCCTGCTTGTGTTCTGGTGCTTAATGAGCCCATTCGGACTTTACACAGTCGCTAAGTACCAGATTGAAAACAATTACCATCCATACTTTTCGCTTACTTCCATCGTTTCATATGTGAACTTTACAATAGTCTCCCTAACAAGCTTCACTTGTCACATCGTGCGAAAACGATTCTTTCTTAACATGTACGCTAATTTCAAGAAACTTTTCGAAACTGATTTTGTCCGGATCGGAAATTTCTTCGATTCAAGTTTTCTGGTTTTAGTGGTTTTAAGGGAAACGTTCATATATGTTCAAATATTTACAGAAGTAATGACGATACTATGGTCGTCGTATGACACACCGACACTAGTGCTTGTGGTACTTATGAATTACTTGTGGTATGTTTCACTTAACGTTCTCAGCATATTTTTCCTGGGAATTTTGACGTTAACCTCGGTTCTGAATAAATTAAATAGAAAACTAGACTGGACTTTGCAAGACATTCGAAAATCGGAGGAGAGATTTCGGAAAAACTGCGTTCGGATGACTCGGAAAAATCGACTTTTCCGTGATGACATTAGGCATATGGCAAACATCCATAAGAACATTTCAACTATTGCTAAGAATCTAAATAAGGTCTTTCAATTTCCTTTTCTTGTTATAATTTGTGCTAAATTCTTTAACCAACTTTTTGTGGTATTCGTTACGTATATGATCATGACGTGTTCGCCTGGAGTTGGTAATGAATATTCTAACGTGCTGTATATATTCATTGCAACTTTAGACATTTTCTTGGTTATGTACGTTGCTGATTTATTTATTGATGAAGAACGGAAGACCACATGCTTACTCAACAAGACGATGTTGGTGCATGATAACGCGGTCCGTGAAAGTGTAAGTTAATCCTTTTTATTTTTTGCATATATTGATTCATAAAGTGTTTAATTTTCAATCTCTCTCTCAATTGCCCTAACCCCTTGTGGGACATAGCGCGTCAACTGTTCCATGTCACCCAGTTGACGTTTCTACGGCATAAACAGGTTTCGGAGAATGCAGTTGCCAACATGCATCTCCTGCACATCCATGGCCACGAACGTCGTCGTGGACGGGAACTCAAAACACCTGTAGTCAAACATGAGACTTAATTTAATTTTCAATACTACTCTTTAAATTAATTGGAGCTTTGAATAAAATGATGGAGAATTTCCAATCGCAGTAATTTACCCCCTCAAGCTTGTCAGATTTGCACAGGTCTAACGGATCCACAATTCGAACATTTTGCGTTACATTGCCCATGACCAATTCTTCTGGCTTTCCGTATATGTTATTTACTAAGTATATAGTCTGGAATTTTAAACGCCTCTGAATCATGTCGATTACCAGCCAAAGTGACTGTTGATTTTAGAGCCTGGTGGCGGCTTTTCCTCTCTTACATATTCTAAGCGACATGAGCACATAGTTTGCACCGAACCTAAACCTCGGCGTTAAAATAATCCACTTAACCCCTACACCTTGTATGTTAATTATGTACTGAAAAGGGACATTTGATATAATCAACGAAAAATATTTTTGCTGAGCTCAAATCGGAAATTGCAGATCTTTGAAATGAAAAACACCTTGAAATCCCCAAAAGATACACCTCCAAATATCGAAAATATCATTGGAGTGCTCGAAGATCGTAGAAAGAGATCTTCCAATATCATCATTCACGGGATCGTGGAAGGTATTCCTGGTAGTGAGTAGTTCAGCCAAGTCATTGGAGTTACTTAGCACGATAGCATCGTCTCTGAACATCGAAGCAAAGGACATTTAGGCCTCATGGATTGGAAGGGCTAATACTACTGGCAATAGACCAATTAAATTTCAAACAATAAATCCATCAATCATCATCATCATCGTGGCGCGACAGCCCGACTTCGGGGCTTGGCCGCCTGGATCGTTGTTTTTTCAAATATCTCGGTCACGTGACCGCGTCCTCCAATCTTGGAAGCCCAGTAGCTGCGCGGTGTCCACATAAACTGAACTCTCCCAACGAGATCTCGGTCGTCCTCGCAATCTCGCTCCGTCGACTCGTCGCGCGTTCATTACTCTCTTTGGCATGCGATCATCGTCAATTCGTTGTAAATGCCCTGCCCACTGAAGTCGTTTTAGTTTGACGATTTTCGAAACTTCCAGCTCATCGTACATTTCATACAACTCATGGTTGTACCGAATACGCCATCCATCTCGATCGCAAACGGCCCCGAAAATTCGCCGTGGAACCTTGCGTTCAAATGTGTCTAGCATGTTTCCGTAGGCTTGACTTAGGGTCCATGCTTCGCAGATATAGCATAGCACTGGTCGTATAATGGTTTCGTACACGCGGAGTTTCTTGTTTCTGTGCACATGCTTCGATTTCATTATGGGGAGAACCGAGAAAAAAGTCTTATTAGCTAACTGTATCCGTCGCTTGATTTCGTCAGTTTCGTTTGCGTCCATTGACAAGCTGCAACCCAGGTAAATGAAGTCATTCACGAACTCGATGTTGAGATTCCCCACATTGATGCTCGATTGGGCAGGTGTCCTTGTCGTCGATTGCATCATTATTTTAGTTTTACCCACGTTACGTAATCCATTTTCTTATCCAGTGGAGTCGAGCGAGCGAATGCAGAAGGTCTTCGGTGTCGGCCAATCTTCGGGACATGATGTTGATACCGTCGGCGTACGCTGCCAATTGTGTAACTTGATGAGTAGCGTGTTGCTGTTATCCATATTCATGGCCCGAATAGCGTATTCCAGTGCTTGGTTGAAGAGCGTCGGTGCCAGTCCATTGCCCTGTTTCAGACCAGTGTGTGTTTTAAACAGATCAGTAAGACTATTATGGATCCTGACTAGTGAGACGGAGTTGGTCATCGTCATCTTAGTCAGTCACACTAATTTTGCCGCTATACCAAATTGCAGCATGATGTTGTACAGGACTCCACGATCGATACTGTCGTATGCCTGCTTGAAGTCGACAAAGATTTATTGTATTCCCAGCACTGCTGGAGTATCAGTTTGACGGTAAAGAGCTGGTCGGTTGTAGAGCGACCAGGTCTGAAACCGCCTTGATGTTCGCCAATGACTCGTTCTGCGTACGGTTTTATTTTATTTTCCAAAATTTTCGTCAAAATTTTATAGGACGTACAAACTAGTGATTTGCCCCTGTAATTCTCACACCGCAGTTTATCTCCTCCGGACGCCCTAGCAAAACAGGGATCTGCGGCAACTTTCATTGGCCCAGAACCCAGAGTTGCTCTGGGAAACGGCATGATTGGAGCGAAGGTTGGGGAGTGGATGGACTCCATGCATCGACAAAGATGGCTGGAGCTAGTCACTTGCAAACAAGCTCGGAATGCAATGACTAGCCCTTTAGGCAGGAAAGCGAGAAAGGTACTTAGTTATAAACGGAGTACCCTAAGCTGGATAACTGCCTTGGTCACAGGGCATGATAATTTTAAGGCTCATCTGGCCAAGATGAAAATCGGGGAAGATGACGTTTGCAGGCTATGCCTGGAGGAGGCTGAGACGGCAGCACACATTGTGTGCGAATGTCCAGCACTGGCTACCACGAGGTTGAGGATCACAGGCAAGCACACGATAAATGTGGAAGCCATGAGTGAACTCAGCCTTAAACAAATGCTAGCAATAACACGGGACTCAGAGATGAAGAAAGAAGTCGACAACTATCAGTCGACATCTGGAAGCCACTGATGACCGGGAGGGGGCGAAAAGGGACCCGAACGTTAGTGGTCTGCTTCGGCTATCCCCCAGAATATAATAATAATAAAATTATCTCCTTTTTTGTGAATTGGACAGATGATGCTTCTACGCCAATCGTCTGGGATCATCTCATCCTCCTATACTCGCAGGAGTATTTGATTCATTAATTGACAGTACAAAATGCTTTATGGATTACTTATTGGTTCAAATACGCCTAAAAGAGAGTTTCACACGTAAATTTTCAATTTGTATTTTTATAGGGGAGCTATAGGATTAAGTGATACTTTAATACCCGGAATCTTCAGGAAAATTGTTAGTTGGGCTGCCGTTTTCCTATCACCAAAGGACTCTAGATTGCATTTATATTCCCCAGAGCATTTACCTCTTCACCGCGATTCCTACGACGCCAACCACTCCATTGCCAAGAATGTCCTTTTCCCACCACCAAAGTACTCGAAATGCCGCTTACATTACTCCAGAGCATTCTCCTCTTCGTCATGATTCCTATGAGACGTCTTGCCTATATTACTCTCCATTACCAAGAATATCGTTTTCTCTCCACCGAAAGACTCGAAATGCAATTTACACTACTCTAGAGCATTTTCCACGATTTCTATGACACCCATGTTGTCTATATTCCACGAAATTGCCAAGAATGTCTTTTTCCTTGTCAGAGGACTTAAAAGGCCATCAGCAGTAGTCTAGTACATTCCAATGAAGACGTACATTCGCCTCACATACATTCAAAAAATTTTCATTGCATAGCCACAACCTGCGCGCCATACATCATTTTCATGCAAATGTTCTACATTTCAAAGCCCATGAAATCGCAAACGCAAAGAAGATACATTATCGAAAAAGATACAGTCTCTACACCATTGGCTGCCTCGCTTAATATTCCTCTCGCAAAAATACTATATATGATTAATCGTATCCGTACATGATCATAATCGGAAAAATACGTATTTTTCGATAATTAGATCAATCGTGTTCTTACGATTAATCGTATTCTTTCAATTAATCGTATTTTTTCGAAATAATCGATTAATCGTATTTTTTCGAAATAATCGATTAATCGATTAGAAATAATCGAAAATCATTCGATTAATCGCACAGGGCTATTGTTAACTAACAGGGACACAAATTAATCGAAACTGTAAACAGCCCGATACGCATTTTCGTTTTCTCATACGTCGATTAAATTATCAAACACAATTGTGGCAAAATCAGCTTGTTTTTCTTGGTAGAATTCTACCGTCCATAAATCTATTTTGTATTAATACGGTCTCTCAGCATATTCATTTGCAGCTGAGTTTGTTGCACATTCTCTTCTATCGAATGAATTTCCAGGAGCTCTGTTCTTTAATGGCCACTTTCATTGTTTTCATTTGAATTTGCAAAAGTGAACAGTTCTAGCTGTCAAAATCTCAGCATCCGGTATCAGGTGTTGGGTTTTTGTTTAGGATAAATTTTCAACCGGTAACCAGGAGTTGGGTTTTGTTTTGGATAAGAGATTAGTCGAAGGCTAATGGACGGTTAGCAGTTATCCGATTAATAACGCTAACAGATATTGAGAAAATGAAATTATGCTAAATGACAGTTTATTCATAAGATAAATTTTAATCGGACGTTAAGCAACCGGCCCTTAGATTAACCTCATATAAAAAGAAACACTATGATATAATTTATTGCATTTATTTTTCTTGTAGTTGATTCAAACCGCAAATTCTTCTAGAAGTATCGCCGTTAACAATTTTATCCAGAAGGGCGTGACTCCCGTAATAAAAGCAAGCGATAAAGACCAGTAAAATTAAGGCAATTTGGGTGCTTTTTAATAAAAATTAAATTAATTAAAGATCTGGAAATAGTTTTAATCTCTTCCATAGATATTGAATACATGGAAACAGAGTTTTCACGGTCGTATAAGTTGAGCTTAACTTTTGGTGGGCGAAAATCCGAGAAGTTTGAGTCCTTTTTCAATATTAGGTATCCTTATAAGTCATAAACGGTGCCTCGGATCGAAAAAACTTTCAGAAGTAAATTAAAGAACTTTAAATTCTACGTTCAATGCACTGCTCAAAGCTGAAATTCGATTCTGTAGCGTAGTTGAAATCCATAGTCAAAAAAACGATAATTTTCGAGGCTTCGGAAAAAAATCACACTTAATCACTTTTCATCAATTCATTCATTTCAGTATTGAACGCAGAATTCAACGTTCTTCAATTGACTTCTGCAAGATTTTTCGATCCGAGGCACCGTTTATGACTTATAAGGATAATATTAAAAAAAAGGGCTCAAATTTCTCGGAGTTTCGCCCACCAAAGGTGAAGCTCACCTTTTACGGCCGTGCAAACTCAGTTTCCATGTATTCAATATCTATAAAAGGGATTAAAATTATTTTCAGATCTTTCCCTAATTTTTATTAATAAAATTTGATTTTACTGGCTTAATATCACTGGCGACAAATTTATCTTCCAGGAGGAAACACACATTCTTATCGCGGAACATAGAAACTGTTTGCTGGGTACTATTATAGTCATACTAAAAATGAAACCGGAATATAGAGGGCTACGCCCGCAATCCGAGGGTTTTGTAGCAAGTGCTTATTTTGGTATATAAATATCGGCTCCCTGTTCTTCCTGATACCACTCAGATGGTTAAAAAAAAAACATAATTGAAATGTCTTACTCGCTTACATTTTACATGCCAATTCATATTACGTGATTGTAACGAAACTTAGAATATATTATTGCCTAAGGTGTTGGTTATCGTTGGCCATCAGTACTTTTGACCTCGAAGGTGTTTAAGGCATGCAGGGGTGTAATAACTGTAACTATAGAAATAAACTATTATTGACCTATTCAGAATAGATATACAGATTCCATTTTCTTCCACTTTTTTCGGAACCCACCTTCCTTTAAGTTTTCATAATTCTAAGTATAACGGTCTCGAACGGCAAGGGGAAGGGGACAAATTACGAACTAATATTTTCTCCTCCCCCAATGTTCCCCTTTCTACAAATTTCAAGAAAATGCGAAAAAATGGAAAAATGGAATGTACTCAACATTACCTTTCTCACGACACCTCACTTGCCTATACCAGTCGATAAAAAAAAATTGACCTTAATTTCGCCTCTATGTGCACACGCTCCCCACTTTACCCGCTAAAGTTGTATAAGTCAGCGCCACCAACCAATCTTTACCCTTTCAAAAATGATTAATTAAATAACTGCAATTCGCACTACGAAAAACAGCGTGAAAGTAGTACTCACACCTATGAGGCCGGTAGGTGTATTTTTTGTGTGGATAGTGTCAAAATGCGTAAATTTGAATGAATGTACTACAATATTATTAAATATTATGTGATTGTAATGAAACTTCGAGACATTATTGCCTATAGTGTTGGCTATCATTGGCCATCAATATTTTTGACCTGTGATGCGTTTAAAGCGTGCAGGGGTGTGCTAACTGCAACTATAGAAATGTACTATTATTAACCTTTTTTGATGAGATATCAAAATTCTACGATTTTTGGTTTTCTATGCTAGTAAAATGCCGCTTTCCTGCAAATTTTCATATTTATAAGTATAACGGTCTCGAAATGCAAGGGGGGGGGGGGGGGCAAACTCGGATCACATATTTTCCCCAACACCTCCTTTCCCCTTTTTTTCAAATTTGATGAAAATACCAAAAATGGAATGTACTCGGTGTTACCTTTCTCATGATACCCCACTTGCCTATACCCGGTTAAAAAAAAAAATTTGACCTTCATTTCCCCTCTATGGGGACCTCCCCTTAAAGTCAGGCTATTACAACGAATCGCTTTCTCCGGCAAATTATAATAATTCTACATATTCCCACAAAATCATATATGTAGCTTCAGCGGTTCATGAGATATTTCATGGACAGACAGACAGACGGGCGCATGACCGATTTCATAAGGGTTTTGTTTTTCTACAAAACCCTAAAAATCAGAGAGGCTCCGCAAAAGTTTTTCGCCATGGGCCCCGCAAATTGTTGTGAGAGCCCTGCAGATACCTACAAGACAAATGAAAGATATGTGAGTTTAATGTGATGAATTTAACTTCAGTCTCTTTTTAAGTCTCTCTGAATACTGCAATATTTTCCAGGCCAAGGTTACAACGTTTTGTTTTTCAGCAGTTTTTTTATGTTGGATTCTGTATGAAATTAGTTTTGCTGGTACCTGTAGACCAGACGGGTTCACCAGTCAGGGTACAACAAGCAATGCTGCACAAATTCGTCGGAATATATGTACGCCAATCGCTGCTTCAAAACTAGTTTTAAAGCTTGAAGCGATTGGCAAGACCAATTTCCGATGGACAACTGGTAAAATATACGTTTCCACAAGGCCGTTGCTAGAAAAGGCAACACATCATGCATCCCCTGTAATGAGTACCGTAAAAGCAGCGGCGATGAAGAAAAGGAGACGTGTTTCTTATCTTCACTGCTCGTATCCTCCTCCAGGAAAACATTTAAAGACTTAGTGAAGTCTGGTTGACTAAGCTTATATTGATGCTGGGAAACTCCATGGTTTTTTAGGAAGTTCAGTCTACCTATAGTTAGATGATTAGGATTGTTGGATGATGAGTCCCTGGTGGTAACACAACGAAATCTGTCGCACAACCATGTTATACCCTTCATGTAGCCCTCGGTGGCCGTGGTCGTTCGGTCACCGCTCTACGATATTAATCTAGAGCTCGGAGTGCAAATCTCGGCACGATCAAAAACTGCCTGTAAGGGTACTAATAGAACTCCCACAGTGGCCACGTTTATGTCGTGGAACTAAAAGGCGATTTAACTAAATCGTTTTAGTGCTAGTACTTGTTCATGGTGTGTTTATACCTACCATTCGAAAAGGTACTAAACATGAAAGATGTCAGCTGTTGGTTTGTGACTGCGGTGACATTGGTTAAGAAAATGTCAAGGGGCAGTAGCCTCCTAATAAAAACGCGTTTCTACCGCTACAATCAAAGGATGAAACGAATGCAGAGTTTCAGGAAAGGATGAGGTATTTATATAACAAATAAAATATAATTTTCAACAACAACACCATTAGCGAAGACAGCAACACCACCTAGTCCCAATTTTTCAGTCCAGTCTTTTAGCAAGTGGAGCTAAAATTGGTACCAAAACTAGCTAGTGCGACATGTTTATGTCGTCGTGAGTCAGTTCGAATTAGTTAATCCTCGAAGATAGTTCCGTGGCATAAACAAGGCCAGTGCTCTGAGCTTCTCAGTGTAAAGACGGCGCGAATAGGAGTGCATGCTAGCAACTGCACTTCCGAAAAGTAGATATGCTGGCTGTATGAAATAACTCCCAATGAAATAATTCCCAATGAAATAACTCCCAATGAAATAAGTCCCAAATAAAATGAAATAACTCCCAAAAAAAATAATGAAATAAGTCCCAAGCGAAATGAAATAAGTCCCAAACCGAAAATGAAATAAGTCCCAAATGAAAAACACCAAAAATACGAAATAAAGCCCAAAATTTATTGAAATGTATTACTCGTCAGTCATTTACATATATTACATAAACACTTGAATATATTCATCAACATCTTTGCGGCATACTGGACACTTGCATTTCAGCTTTCCGTCTGCAATACCATCTGCTTGTAATTTCAACAAACATTCATTACACATTTTTAAATGTTTGCAAGGTATTAGAACAATATTTGGTGCTGCGACTAAACAAATTACGCATATTGGTGGTGTTGATGATAGCGGTTCCATACCAGCAAAATCTTCTGATTCATTGTCTTCTTCCTCCAAATATGTTATGTCTTCAAAAACATCTTCGCATGGCTCCATTCCTGTAAAAATTTTATTTTTTGGATATACGAGACGATTTAAGAAACTCGAAGCAGATATTCTGCCACTTTTAAGATCTTTGCTGGCTTCTTCAATTTTTCCCGATCTATCTACAGATTTTCAAGATCTTTTAGTTTTTCCCAAAGCACCACCACTGTTAATAAGCAAATCAAGTTCCCTGCTTTTGGAAAATTCCTCATTTAGAAGAATCGAAACGAATTTAAAAAAATTTCCATGTTTTGGAATAGTTCGGCCCAGAACTCCATTGTAAGCCTCTATTGCCGATGTTGTTCTGGTAGATGTTTCGAAAACCGATATTCCAAGTGGTCCTACCTAAAAATTATAATAAAATAGGTAATTTTATGATATGATATATTTATAACTAGCATGTTTATAATATATTTTTTTTAACGATGGGAATGCCTTACTTTGTTTATCCATTGTGTTTCATAATATACCAAAAACGAAGTAAATTTGCTGTGATGGTCAAACTTCAAAATTGAATCTTTGATACTGTTGAATGCTGAAACGATATGCATGGCTGGCAATAATGGTAGTACTAGTAGCTTATGATATTCCAGCGATGCATTTTTATCTTCTCGAATGTATTGGGCTAATTGACTGTACTTCATAACTATTTGTCGCCGCACCGCCTGAGATAAATGGAACCAACAACCGAAGAGCTTTGAGTTAACAAATTCGGTTTTTATTGCCTTTCTCAATCCCATTTCATAATCTGCTATGAATGTAGCTCCATCCAATTGTAATATGTTATCATTTATGTATTTTAGCAAATGTGCATAACATTTGAACGGTTTTTTATTCATCATCATCATCATCGTGGCGCGACAGCCCGACGTCGGGCCTTGGCCGCCTGGATCATTGTCCTCCAATTATCTCGGTCACGTGACCGCGTCCTCCAATTTTGGGAGCCCAGCAGCTGCGCGGCGTCCACACCTACTGAGCTCTCCCAACGAGATCTCGGTCGTCCTGGCAGTCTCGCTCCGTCGACTCGTTCTGCATTCATTACTCTCTTAGGCATGCGATCATCGTCCATTCTTTGTACATGCCCTGCCCATTGAAGTCGTTGTAGTTTGACGATTTTCGAGACTTGCGGCTCATCATACATTTCATACAACTCATGGTTGTACCGGATGCGCCATCCATCTCGATCGCAAACAGCCCCGAAAATTCGCCGTAGAACCTTACGTTCGAAAGTGTCTAGCATGTTTTCGGAGGCTTGAGTTAGGGTCCATGCTTCGCAGCCATAGCATAGCACTGGTCGTATAATGGTTTTGTACACGCGGAGCTTCGTGTTTCTGTGCACATGTTTCGATTTCATTATGGGGAGAACCGAGAAAAAAGTCTTATTAGCTAACTGTATCCGTCGCTTGATTTCGTCAGTTTCGTTGGCGTCCCTTGACAGGTTGCAACCCAGGTAGATGAAGTTGTTCACGAACTCGATGTTGAGGTCCCCCACGTTGATGCTCGGTTGTGCAGGTGTCCTTGTCACCGATTGCATCATTATTTTAGTTTTACCCTCGTTAATACGTAATCCAACTTCCTTTGCAGCGGTATCGAGCGTATGCAGAAGTTCTTCTGCGTCAGCCAATCTTCGGGACATGATGTTGATGTCGTCGGCGTACGCTGCTAATTGTGTCGACTTGATGAGCAGCGTCTTGCTGTTGTCCATATTCATGGCCCGAATAACGTATTCCAGTGCTAGGTTGAAGAGCGTCGGTGCCAGTCCATCGCCCTGTTTCAAACCAGTGCGTGTTTCAAATAGATCAGTAAGTCTATTCTGGATCCTGACTTGTGAGACGGAGTTGGTCATCGTCATCTTTGTCAGTCGCACTAATTTTGCCGGCATACCAAATTGCAGCATGATGTTGTACAGTACTCCACGATCGATAATGTCGTATGCCTGCTTGAAGTCGACAAAGATTTGGTATACGTTTACGTTGTATTCCCAGCACCTCTGGAGTATCAGTTTGACTGAGAAGAGCTGATCGGTTGTGGAGCGACCAGGTCTGAAACCGCTTTGATATTCGCCAATGACTCGTTCTGCGTACGGTTTTATTCTATTTTCCAGAATTTTCGTCAAAATTTTATAGGACGTACAAACTAGTGAGATGCCCCTGTAATTCTCACACCGCAGTTTATCTCCCTTTTTATGAATTGGACAGATGATGCTTCTGCGCCATTCGTCTGGGATCTCCTCGTTCCCCCATACTCGCAGGAGTAATTGATGTATCGCATCAACTAGACTCGTTCCACCGAATCTTAGCAATTCAGCTGGGATCTCGTCAGCGCCCGGCGCTTTATTTCGTTTTGAGTGACCGCAACGCGAGATCAACTTCCTCTACTGTCGGGGGTTGAATGGGTGGGCCTAGATCAACAATATCGTCGAGAGCTTCCTGTGTGGGGATGTTAGATGGTCGGTTTAGAAGCTCTTCAAAATAAGAGGCCCATCGTTTGTTAATACCATCGGTGTCGCTGATGATGTTTCCATCCTTGTCCTTACAAAGGCTAGTCCTGGGTTGGTAGCCGTTCTTAATTGTATTTACTAGTTTGTACGCTTGTCTGGTGTTCCTATTAGCTAAGTTTTCGTTTATGTTCAGCAACTGCTCGTCAAAGTATTTACGTTTCTTACGTCTAATTATTCTGTTCGATATTCGCCGTAGCTCGTCATATTTTTCTGTTCTGGCTCTGGTTCCTCGTTGAATCCATTGTCTGTAGGCCTCGTTTTTCGCGTCAAGTGAATTTTTGCATTCTTCGTCGAACCAGTCATTTCGCGCTCGCCGGGCTTTATATCCCACGACCTTCTCTGCAACATCCTTGATGGTACCCTTGAGTTCTTCCCAGAACCCATGGACGCCTGTGTTGCTGATGTTGTGTAGCATAGGTGATAGTTTTTCCTCAAGGGCGGTAGTATACGCCACCGCTGTAGCATCACTCAAGAGCTTATCAACCGCAAAGATTTTGGGAGGGCTGATTCTTGACTGGTGCACTGAGGAAATTCTACATCTGTAGGTCGTCTTCACCAAGTGATGATCTGAGTCGCAGTTTGCTCCTCGATAGGAGCGGACATCCATGACACTAGACGCCCATCTCCTGCAAATGAGGACGTGGTCAATTTGGTTGACGGTATGTGCGTCTGGAGACTTCCAGGTCTGCTTGTGAATGCGTCGATGCGGGAAACACGTAGAGCTTACGACTAGATTCCTGCTGCAGGCGAAGTCGATAAGTCGCTGGCCGTTATCGTTACATTCTTCATGGAGGCTGTGGCCTCCAGAGGTCCCCCGATGCCAACTTTCATTCCCGACTTTCGCGTTAAAGTCTCCCAGCAGCAATTTGACGTCGTTTGTTGGAAGTGAGTCGAAGAGAGTTTCAAGGCGGGCGTAGAACTCGTCTTTTACTGCGTCTTCTTTAACTTCAGTGGGGGCATGCACATTGATGAGCCAGAGATTGAAGAATCGAGTCTTGATGCGAATCGCACACAGCCGTTCATTTATGGGTTTGAAGTCAGTAATATGCGGTTTGAGGTGATTGTTCACTATAAATGCTACTCCAAACTCCTTGCGGCCCGATGGTTTGCCACTTGTAAAAATTGTGTGCGATTTCTTGTCATTAATCTCGCTGCCAAGCCAATTTGTTTCCTGGACTGCAGTAATGCTCAGTTTGTACTTTTCGACCTGTTGAAGGAGGGCCTTCTCGGCCCCCGGTTTGTTCAGGGTGCGTACATTCCAGGATCCGAAAGAATAATCCTTTATTCGTTTGCGTGGTCGTCGTTGTTGATCCGTCCAATCCGAGGCTTTTGTTCCAGGTTTCTTGACATGGAGTGGTTTTTACAAGGACGAGTTGTCAGCACGTCGCTTAACCCCATTCAGGGGATGGCCTCGGAGATAGCTGCTTCAGATGGTTTAATAAACGTGCTGGAGCCCACACAACTATGTAGCAGGTCCAACTACGCAAGTCATTCCATCCTACTAGACCTGAGACGCTTAGGTGTTTATCAGCCATTCAGGCTACAGCTATCTGCCTTTTCCAAACTGTCTTATCGCTAAGACATTGGCCGTCAGCGAATTGATACACTGCCGTTACCAGGGGGCGCCCACGCGGAGGACTATGGAAAAGGTCTTTGCCCCCCATTTTTTTATTCATAAGAATGAAAATAAATGGAAAAACCTATAAAATTGAACAGAAATTTCATAATGATAAATCATATATTTGCATACATTTACATGTTAATTATTCAGTACCTTTTCAAAATATTCGATATGAATTAAAAGTAGTTGTTTGAAGCAACCCATTGGCACTACGGAAAATGTTGCGTCAATCAGTATTTTCCTATTACCCTTTGGAATGTTCTCTTTTATTAGGCTTACAATTTTTTCAGATGCAAAAACGCAGTAAGAAAAATTGTCCACTTCAATGCAATGCCTGAAGAATGGTGTCTTTTCTAAGCCATCATGACGCGTTAGGCCGAAGTTATTGAAAATTTCCTCGTTGTTGAAAGCGGCAATAATTTCATTTGGGGTTTTTGGGGAGCGCATAAACACGGTGTTCGTCAAGTACTGCAAACCACGCTTCACTGTAGCGAAGGCAATATTCTTTGTAGCATTTTGGTTTCTGCATGAAAACAAAAAATAAATGCATGCCACCACAAAATATAAAAACAAAAAGAAACATTCCTACTTCACCGGGCAACGCATAGTCTTTGGATAATAGTGGGCTTAAGTGTTTCCAACGCCCAGCATACCGCGCAAGAACGCTCAATTCTCTCGCTCTATATCTTACAGCGCTAATACGGCGCTGCAAACTATCCCCCAGCCCCAACGATTTTGGCCCCAAAAATGATTGATGAACTAGCACCCCCAAAAATTTGTATGGGATTGGGGCAATTGCTCCTATGTAAAATCACCCCAAATTTCGGGCGATAGTTCGCGAAATTTTCACAAAAATTCGATTTTGGTTTGGGGGGGGGGGGGAAGTTCCACAGGAACAATGACCCCAAAATGCATGATATTTGGTGGATGAACAATCGCCCCAAACTCTAATTAATAATGCGGATATTTCCTCTGTGCCACACCCTAAAGGATTTTCGCTTTAGGAAGTTCATTTAGATTTGGTAGGAAGATATTGTCGCAATGAATATGTTGAAGATTTGTACTGGCTAAAGCGGATATTCCCTTTGGACCACACCCAAAACACTTTCCGCTTTAGGCAGTATGCCGACATGCGGTAGGAAGACGTTGTTGTGATGCATATATGGTAGATATGACCTGCCTAAAGCGGGTTTTTCCTCTGGGCCACACCCCAAAGGATTTCCGCTTTAGGAAGTTCAGTTAGATTTGCTAGGAAGATAATGCTGCAATGAATATGTTGAAGATTTGAACTGGCTAAAGCGGATATTCCCTCTGGACCACACTCGAAACAATTTCCGTTTTAGGCAGTATGCCGACATGCGTTAGGAAGATGTACCTGTGATGCATATGTGGTAGATATGAATCGCCTAAAGCGGGTATTCCCTCTGGGCCACACCCCAAAGGATTTCCGCTTTAGGAAGTTGAGCTAGATTTGCTAGGAAGATATTGACGCAATGAATATGTTGAAAATTTGTACTGGCTAAAGCGGATATTCCCTCTGGACCACACCCAAAACACTTTCCGCTTTAGGCAAGTACGCCTACATGCGGTAGGAAGATGTTGTTGTGATGTAAAGCGGATATTCTTCCTTCTAGGCCACATCCAGAAGTGGATTTAAGCAGTTCACAACTACCGTGTTTTTTATACGACCTATTTTAAATTTGGGGGCATTTTTCATTATCTTTTTGGGGACAAAATTCAGCTTTTTTTGGGTGATTGCTAATTTTAAAAATGGGGCCATTTTTAAATATTTTTTTTTGAGGCAAAGTCGTTGAGGGGATAGTTCGCAACGCCCGGTAATACCACTATTAGCGAAGACGCAAACCAGAATGTCCGGTGAAGTAAGAATAGCAAAGAAACAAACCTGCTGCACACGTCCTGAAATCTTTGTCTTATGCCACTCAAGGCGTTTACGTTGCCTAGTAGATTATTGGGATTGATACACTCTGCTTTAAGAGTGTTCATCACAATCATTTCGTCGTATAAAGGCTTTTGACTTCCATGATTATGCTCGGCGTTGCTACATTTGAAGCACTTATTATTATTTAAGAACGCTCGCGACTTACATTCTTTATAATAACACACATAAAACTGTTTTGATTTATATTTTGTTTTCTTAATATACAATTGTTGTTCATCAACAATGTATAGTAACTCACTATTTCTTCTTTTGCCGCTTAGAATTTCGTATGCAACACTGGCCATTTTGATACCGGAAAAAAATGAACTGAATTTCACTCACTTTCACAGAAGAATGATTGAAAAAGACACGCTTACGCTATTGATTAAAAATTTTCCACATTATTTACAAACACTGTTATTACAACCGTAATATGTTATCTAAATAAACAGTTTTTTATTTTTTTATGAAAATGAAATAACTCCCAAACTTTAGTGAAATAAGTCCCAAAATTTTTAGGAAATTAGGTTCGATGAAATAAGTCCCAAAGAAAAAATGAAATAACTCCCAAAAAAATGAAATAATCCCCAAAAAATTGGGAGTTATTTCATATGAAATAACTCCCAAAAATGTATGGAAATTTTTTGGGACTTATTTAATTTTTTTTTTGGGTTTATTTCATTGGGAGTTATTTCATAGAGCCAGATATGCTATCAAAACGTCAACAAGGCATAAACATGCTAGAGATGTTGACGCCCCCATGCCCCTGGAGAGGTCAAGGCAATTAACATGTTGTGTTTTTCATGGTTTTGTACGTTCATCATTGCATGCTTCACTCCATTGAGAAACATGTCTGTGTTTTCAATAAACACATGCCTCGTAAAGGTTGAAAGTTTAATAAATGTGAACATACACCAAGCTCTTCATGGGCCCCCTCCTCGATTTCTAGATCAACCACTGTGTACACATAGCCAAAATTAAATCATGAAGGGATTGAAAGTAGAAAGCATTCATCACAGAAAAAAATGTCGTTTTTCTGATAATTAGCTTTCTCGTCTCCACTAGAAGTATAATGAAAACCTACTTGTTGATTAATCACTTCTAAATCCTCTTTTTGTGTTTGCTTTTTATGATATGGGCAATGGCTAATGAATTAAAAGGAATCCAACTAGTGGCCACCAAAATAGTTTCATTCACAGTATTCATTTTAATTCTTGCGAGATTTGGAGAAAATGTTTAGCAGTTTACACGAAATTTTGTATATTTTCCTTAAGTTAAACTACTACGCGTTGAAAGTGTGCGGACTGTTTGCAATCAACATAAACTTTCAAACATTTAAAATGGATTCAACATCCTATAGTTACAATAAATTCTTGTGTATCTTTTGGGGCATTTTCGGACCAATAATTCATTATATTTACATTAAGATACTCCAACAAGAAGAAGATTATAATAAATACATGTTGAGAATTCTAGTAGTATCAACTCTTAGCTACCTTACGGTGTCAGTGTTTAGTTTTGCCTATCAGATTGTTCGATCAAATGAGTTTCGAAGCCTATACGATGGTTTCGAAAAATTACTAACTAATCAATTTCGAAATATAAAATTTACTGAAAAAAGATATTTAGTGCTCATGTTTGTTAGGGGATCACTGATTGCTTTTCAAGTTTTAATAGAAATCATTACGTATTTGACATGGACCCACACTCGACGGATGTTAGTTGGTACTATATTAATTGACATTTTTTGGTACGTTCAATTAAATGTACTAACAGGTTTTTATATCGGAACTTTGACCTTACTCTTGATGCTAAAAGAATTAAGGAACAAACTTCAGACAGCAATGGTCAATATTTCGAAACTAGTTGACAATTTCGAAATTTCTAGTGACATTCGTATTGGCAGGCCTTACTTTTATAATTCTGTAATAGTAAACATCTCAAAAACGCATGCGGAAATTACAAAGGTTGCGAAGAATCTGAAGCATGCTTACGAGTTCCAGTTTCTTGTCACTATTACCTCGAAGTTTGTTAGTGTGCTTTTTGTAATTTTTTCTGTTTATTCTGACCTGGTTTCTGCGAAAGCCATTAGCGTTATAAGTGTAGATGTATTCTTTATAATTTTCGCGGCTGTGGATCTTTTTCTTGTAATGTATGTCGCAGACTTACTAGTTGAGGAAGAGAAGAAAATCGCAATCATATTGAATAAAACGTTACACGTAAAGGAGAAAAAAGTTCGCAATTGTGTAAGTTTATTTATGTATGTATTTCCATTCAATTGAATTTTTCAAATAGTGAAAATCTTAAGAAGTGACAATACCCATTTATAAGCACATCGTAGTTTAGAATGGAAAAAGGAATTTCCATGGAAACTAGTTTTGAATCGGACTAACAGCAATAAAAGATAATCTCAGCCGGCAGTATTGAAATTGAGAATGCTCAGATGCAGATAGACATTCCACACTTACTGGTGAGAATTCGAGATAGAAGATAGGTTGGATGGAAGATTACGAGAGGATGTGATACGTGTAGGCTTGAAGTGAATGTTATTCGCAATATCTGATAGCGAGCAAGACAACTTCCAACCACTGGATAGGATTTTCAGACATTTGTGTCGAATGTTTACAAGAGCAAGAAATGGCAGCTTTAGCTTTGAATGTCACAAGTGACATTAAACCTTCCCTCACGCTCACCTGAACCGGTGCTCAAAGAAAATTTACCATATACTCTTCCCTATAATAAAAACGGCCTTTCCCTTTGAGGGCCTGTCGTTAAAACCGACAATCAAAGGACAGGATGTGTATGCAAGCAACTTGCACTATCCGAAATCTTTATATGCTAACGAAACGTCAACTATGCCTCGGATAAGGACTGACTCAATGGTTACGACTTTTGGCTATCGTGCAATGACAAAGATTGGATTCTGGAATGTGCGTACTCTCCTGGACAATGGATCAGAAGGTACCCAGAACGCCCGATTTCTTCAATTAGAGAGTGAATTTCTGAGGCACAAATTAAATATCTTAGGAGTTAGTGAGATAAGATGGTGGAACAGCGGAGAATTTATCTCTCTCTGTGGGGTCCCTTTTAACCAGAGCCGCGCGAAACTGTCTCTTATCCTGGGACCCGGTCTCTGACAAAATCTTGACCGCCAGGTTCCGGACCAAAATGAGGAACATTTCAATAATACAATGTTATGCCCTACTGAACCCGACAATGTCTTGGCAAAAAACTCCTTCTACGAAGAACTAAACGCCGTTCAGAGCAGAACACCTAAAGGTGACATTATAATGGTTATGGGTGATTTGAATGCGAAAGTTGGCGCTGATAACTATGGCTCAGACATGTGATGGGTAGACACGGTCTTGGTGATCGTAATGACAACGGTGAAAGATTTGTAGAGTTCTGCAACTTTCACAGTCTCTTCATCGGTGGTAGTATGTTTGAGCATAAGGACCACCACAAAATCAGTTGGTCCTCTGTTGATCGGCGCAGAACACAAAATCAGATCGACCATTTTGCCATTAGTAAAAGATTCAAGGGTTGCCTCCTGGACGTGCGAAACAAGAAGGGTGCCGATATTGGGATGGGAAGAGACCATTATCTTATGATCGCTAATGTTCGATTGCGTATTGCAGCCGTGCGCCGCCCCAGCGACGAAAGATCCAGGCTCCGCAAATTCAACACCGCTCGACTAAAAAATCCAGCTGTTTTACAACAATATAAAGACCATCTTGCGCAAAAAGTGGCTGAGATAACTAGTCACCCAGATAGTGACATAAACGAAAACTGGGATGCCATAAAAATGCGTACATTGATAGTGCAGATACCATCCTTGGCACAAACCCGGATTGCCGGAATAAGCCCTGGATGTCCGACGCTTCATGGCAGCGGATTATTGAAAGAAAGGAGCTGAAAGTTCATTTGGCTGCAGCATCAGACGACAATCGAAGCAGCATCGAACTCCTTCACCGTCAGAAAGCTCGAGAAGTTCAGGGTAGTGTGCGACGCGATAAAAGAGTTTATGCGAATTCTCTTTTAGCCTCAGCAGAAGAAGCCGCAAGAAGTAACAACTTAAACGCCGTATACGGTGTCATCAAGGAGTTTACAGGAGGTCGTAACTCCTGCCAACATCCGGTGAAGGATAGTGATGGAAAGTTACTTATCTTGGGAGAAGATCAAATAAGGCGGTGGAAAGAACACTTCGCCGCGGTCTTCAACCGTGTAACCTCTGGTGAAGTTCCCCCTCACATAGATAATTTAGCTAAACATCAAAATGTGCGTATACGGTCCACTGCCCCGACTAAAGAGGAAATAGTCCCGGCAATTATTGCACTTAAACGGGGAAAGGCCGCCGGACTCGACGGTGTCCCTGCCGAACTTTATCAAGCAGCGCCAAGCGTAACTGCCGATTTGCTGCACCCATTTGTTGATAAAGCGTGGAATACAGAGACCCTTCCCACTGATCATCAAACTTCCAAAGAAGGGTAGCCTCACAGACTGTAATAATTGGAGAGGCATTTGTGTGCTTCCTGCCGTTGCCAAGATAATATCTAAAATCGTCCGGGAGAGAGTAAAGGCCCACTTAGAAAGCACAATTGATGAAGAGCAGGCTGGTTTTCGATCCGGATTCTCCTGTGTCGATCACATTAACACCTTGCGAATCACCATCGAGCAATGCGCTGAATACGATTCTCCGCTTCACTTGCTTTTCATCGATTTCGAAAAGCCTTTCGATAGTGTGAAACGGGATTTTATATGGGATATATAGGTATATACGGTGCAGCATATCGCTTGTCGTATCAACCAGGCTAAACGTGCATACGGCATGCTGTCCAAAATATGGCAGAGCAGTTATCTCAGCATCAAGACCAAGCTGGGCCTGTTTCGCTCCCTGGCACTGTCAGTGCTTTTGTATGGGAGCAGTACATGGAAAGTTTCCGTAGGAGTTACCAGAAAGCTGCAAGTTTTCGTCAGCTCATGTCTTCGTCGATTTTTAAGAATTTTCTGGCCCGAAACAATATCAAATGAAGAGCTAAGTCGGCGTACGGGTCAGATGCCAATCGACGAATTGATACGCAGGCGAAAATGGCAGTGGATAGGTCACACATTGCGGAAGAGTGATAACTGCATTGCTTTGCACGCCATGAAATGGAACCCCATTTCCAACCAAGGCCGACCAAGAGGGTGTCCTCGAATCACATGGCGTCGATCTGTGGCAAAGGAGTGTCAGGCACTGGGTAAGTCTTTTGGGGAGTTGCGCCCTATTGCCCAGAACAGAGTACGATGGCGCGCAGGAGTAGTTGACGCGCTATGTCCCACTAGGGGTTAACGCAAGGTAGTACATGAAAGTACTGAACCCTCAATAATCGTTCCCGCCAATTTTGATCAGGCAAACACCGCCAAGCGCCTCATATTAAAAACCATATGACGGTGAAATCAAATTACTTCGGCATTCACTACAATTTATAGAAAATCAACAAGTAGGGACCACGAATTGATATGTATGAGAGCCATTCGTGAAAGATATGAATTCGATTTCTTCGCGCCAATCCAAGCCGCTAAACATTACCATATTTCAATCTAATGATGAGCTGAGTCTCTAATTCGGGGACCTCGATGAACTCAGCTGAATTCGACATTAGTCTGATTTTGTTTCGAAAATTAGCCGTGTTTTCCATGCTGTTCTACTCCTTGAGCTGTGCAGAGCTGAAAACAACAACAACCATACAGCCAACTTTTATGATCGGGGAGGAAAGCAGCGTAGAAAACACGGCTAATGTATTTATTCTGCATTATCCACACATAGTGAATAATGCCGGAATTTCATTGCTGGCAGCAGTAAAAGCAGCAGCAGCGGCATCGCCTGAGGCTTGGCTAATTAGAAAGCACGCATTCGCCTTGAGTGAATTACATTCGAGCAGCAGCAGCGGTAGTAGCATCGGCAGTGCTGCTTTTTTAGCCAAATTTCTAAAATACTGCTTTAGTAGCGGAATCCATCAGCCTGCTGGGGAAACTTTCGAAATGTCAGAAAGAAAAAACGAAATTTTATGCATTAAGGTGTCGAACGAAAGCTTCGTTTTATTGTTTAAAATTATAAAACAGTTTCGACATTCATATCAACATTCTTTTTTTGCAAAACAATGACAAAAATTGTAATTAACGTATTGGTGGAAGACAATATGGGATTTCATTCTACCGGTGTTGCTACTTCCAACGAGGCTTGGAAAGCAGAATTCCCACATAAAACGTAAGCCCAATGATTCATTTTATGCAGTAATTTTTTTCCCTGGCAATTGAATATCAAGAATTTATCTTCAGAATCTTAAAATCTATTTTTAGAATACAAACCAATTAAGAGTCACATACACGCGATCTTGTATGTTTGCACCTTGGTCCTGATCGTATTATGACTGGAAGGCACTCGAAGAAGACAAAATTCAATCAACCGAGTAACACTCCCGCTCAGAGGGGTGGCGAAGACCATACATTTGATACTCATATCGATGACTCTAAGCAGGGGTGGAAGTTCCCATTAAACGAAGTACATATATCCAAAAACACAATCTTGGTACCCATCTAAATTTTTGGGTTTTCGGTCCCAGCAGCCCCTCAGAGGTGGGGAGGGTGTAAGAGTCCTTGGAAGTACCACCATTCGACTTAGTGACTTCGAAAACCATTATTTTGATATCCATCTCAAATTTTGGTTTACGACCCCATGGAGGAGGTGACGGTTCACGGGAGTAACACCATTTAACTCAGCGGCCCCGAAAATCGTCACTTTGATATCCATCTAAAAAAAATTTGTTTGCGACCCAATGTAGGGGCAGAGCCTCGACTCAGCGACCCGAAAACCTAAGTCTACCTACCTAACTTAGTCTTTCCCCTACCTGCTACTTTTCACGATTCGCTACTTAACTACCCACCAGTTTTTACTACTCGCTACTTTTCACTACTCACTATTTTTCACTACTCACTACCCAGTACCCAGTTTCTATTACTTTTCACGATTCGCTACTTTTTCGGTTTCGCTACTTTTCACTACCCACTACTTTTACTACTTTCGTTACTTTTAAGTGTTACTTTTGTGAAGAAGTAAGGGTGAAAAGGTATTATGAGAAGTAAGGGTGAAAAAGTAACACTTACTTATTTTTTGACTAGTTGGATGATGAGTCCCTGGTGGTAACAGGACGAACCCTATTGCAGAACCACGTTGTGTCCTTCATGGTTTTGTACGTTCATCATTGCACGCTTCACTCCAATAAAAAATGTGTTTGTGGTTTCAATAAGCACATGCCTCGTAAAGGCTGAAAGTTTAATAAATGTTCTTGGTGTATGCCAAGCTCTTCATGGGCCCCCTCCTCGATTTTTAGATCAACCACTGTGTATACATAGCCAAAATTAAATCATGAAAAGAAGGAAAGTAGAAAGCATTCATCACAGAAAAAAATGTCGTTTTTCTGATAATTAGCTTTCTCGTCTCCACTAGAAGTATAATGAAAACCTACTTGTTCATTAATCACTTCTAAATCCTCTTTTTGTGATTGTTTTTTGGGATATGGGCAATGGCTAATGAATTAAAAGGAATCCAACTAGTGCCACCAAAATAGTTTATTCACAGTATTCATTTTAATTCCTGCGGGATTTGGAGAAAATGTTTAGCAGTTTACACGAAATTTTGTATATTTTCCTCAAGTTAAACTACTACGTGTTGAAAGTGTGCGGACTGTTTGCAATCAACATAAACTTTCAAACATTTAAAATGGATTCAACATCCTATAGTTACAATAAATTCTTGTGTATCTTTTGGGGCATTTTCGGACCAATAATTCATTATATTCATTTTAACATACTCCAACAAGAAGATTATAATAAATACCTGTTGAGAACTTTACTAGTATCAACTCTTAGCTACTATATGGTGTCAGTGTTTAGTTTTGCCTATCAGATTGTTCGATCGAATGAGTTTCGAAGCCTATACGATGGTTTCGAAAAATTACTAACTAATCAATTTCGAAATATAAAATTTACTGAAAAAAGATATTTAGTGCTCATGTTTGTTAGGGGATCACTGATTGCTTTTCAAGTTTTAATAGAAATCAGTACGTATTTCACATGGACCCACACTCGAGGGATGTTAGTTGTTACCATATTAATTGACATTTTTTGGTACGTTCAATTAAATGTACTAACAGGTTTTTATATTGGAACTTTGACCTTACTCTTGATGTTAAAAGACTTAAGGAACAAACTTCAGACAGCAATGATCAATATTTCGAAACTAGTTGACAATTTCGAAATTTCTAGTGACATTCGTATTGGCAGGCCTTACTTTTATAATTCTGTAATAGTAAACATCTCAAAAATGCATGCGGAAATTGCAAGGATTGCGAAGAATCTGAAGCATGCTTACGAGTTCCAATTTCTTGTCACTATTACCTCGAAGTTTGTTAGTATGCTTTTTGTAATTTTTTCTGTTTATTCTGACCTGGTTTCTGCGGAAGCCATTAGCGTTATAAGTGTAGATGTTTTCTATATAATTTCCTCGGTTGTGGATCTTTTTCTTGTAATGTATGTCGCAGACTTACTAGTTGAGGAAGAGAAGAAAATCGCTATCATATTGAATAAAACGTTACACGTGAAGGAGAAAAAAGTTCGCAATTGTGTAAGTTTATTTATGTATTTCCATTCAATTGAATTTTTCAAATAGTGAAAATCTTAAGAAGTGACGATACCCATTTATAAGCACATCATAGTTTACTACAATATAACTCTTCCCTATAACAAATTACTCTCTATTGAAGAAATAAGTAAAACAAAAGATATAAATAATAAACTCATTCAGTCCCATAGAGACATTAAACTGTGGTGTCAGTTTAATGTACGCCACATTTACGTTCTATTTAGACCGCTATATCACCTGCGAATCCTGCTTTACCCACCCCCTTAGCGACGGGCAGGCTCAATATGCCATTATACAAAATATTCCACAGAAGAAGACCGTATACCGATTCTTGTGGGATGCCTCCTGTTAGTTCATACTCTTTAAGGTTGTTCAGTTTCGTTTTGCAGGACTCTGTGTCCCAGGCGGCCAAGGCCCAACGTCGGGCTGTCGCGCCACGATGATGATGTGGCGGGTAGCTTTATTATACCCAATATGCATTCTGGTTAACCAATCCTTTGTAAAGCCCCATGAATGCAGCTTCAATTCGCGGACAATTTGTCATCTCGCAACGCGTGCTTTCCCAGAACATGATAGCGTCTGCGGTGGAGTGCGCTTTTCTGAAACCAAACTGGTGGCCCCATCAGCCTCCTTTATCCTCCACGACGGCGGTCAGTCTGGTGAAAATTATTCGCTCGAGCATTTTACCTACAGTGTCCAAAAGGCAAATTGAGCGGTAGGAACAGTGGCGTAGCAAGGGTCAGGCGACTGAGGCACTTGCCTCGGGCGCAATCACAAACGGTACGCCAAAACGTGAAAATGAAAAAAAAATTTAAATTAAAAAATGGGTACAAAGAAAAAATTAAATCGAACATCGTTCCATTTATTTTTTTTTTTTTCATTAATTAACCGGCAACCATTGCCGTAGTAAGTTAAGAATAAAGTGGGATGAATCATTGCGAGCCTAAGTCAAAATGACTCAACCTCACTATCCACTACCTACGTCTACAGGGTGAATTGACTTCTAGCTGATTATTTTTGTGTGGTAGTGTATAGTGAGGTTGATTCCTTTTGACTTAAGGTGAGTTTTTTCGAATAACGGGTTAGGGTAAGTTAACTCGGGGGGCAAAAAAAGATCGAGGGTAGCCAGATCCAGGTTAACCTTTTAAATGTCATGTCATGCCAATTATAGTAGTCTGATTGGACTAAATATTAGATAAAAGTGATGAGAAAATATAAAACGTGGAAATTACAAATGAGCTGTCGTCGGAACTTCGCACCAATTGTTAAATTGACGACAAGCGTACCTGTAAGCGTGTTTTGGTGGTACATTAATTATAAAATCTTTCGAGTTCAGATTAGCCAATGGCCCGTACAAGATTAAATTGTCATTTTAATGTATGGAGATACCCTAACCTGCACCAGATAATTTAAAACAAAAACACACCATTTGACTCTCAATGGCCGTGGAGTGAGTTACTGCGAGTCTAGGTCAAAAAGAATCAACAACAATCAACAACTGGAATATGCGCCTATGCGTCAATAAACACGTGCGAAATGTCATTGTCACAGTAAGTTTACTTACTTTGAATGTTAAATGAACAATCTTTGCGATGAACACGGATTCACTTCGCGCCATTCATTCCCGTTCACGCGTGTCCGCCATAACAGCCGCAGCAGTCTTTAAGCCTAAATTACAAACTGTCGGAGGTATCTGTAAGCTACGAAAACTTTCGCTAATTACGCTGATACCCTCACGAGCCAGCTCATTCGCTTTACAAACAGAGAGTAATTCAAAGAAGACGCAGCTTTCCCAAAATACAAATTTTATTTATGTTGTATACCTATATATATGTATATTTCGGGAGCGACTTACCCCCTTCTTCAGTACAAAAGCTACTAAATATAATGGCAAGATACAGGTCATAATATACGTTACAAACGGACAGACAGCTAGTCAGAGAGACTGACAGACAGACGGACAGACAGACAAAGAGACAGACAGAAAGATATGGCTAGATCGAATCAGGAGGTTACACTGATCATTTATACTACAATATATATACGTAGACATTGTTATACCTCCGAAGCCTCTTTAAGGTGCTACATATTTTCGTCGTGACAAAAACAATATACCCTATACTTATAAAGTCTAGCGTATAAAAATCATATTTTTTACAGCCCTATACCACTTTGACTAATTTAAAAATGTTGCTTTTATTTCAGATAGAGGCTTATTCCTACCAACTTATACTTCACGAACTAAAGTTTGATGTTTATGGAATTTTTACCATGGGAAACCACCTTACGGGCGTATTCATTTCATCCTTAATAATTTACTCCATCGTTATGATTCAGTTTCATCAATCCGAACCTGCTTGAAACGATTAATTTCTTCAATTCCACAGTACAACACACATTTCCGTATTTTTTCTGGTTTTCCGATCTATTATTTACTTGCATTTTATTGTATTGAATTAATCGATTGAATAAAAAATAAACAGGAATAATGAAACCTTCAATTAGCTCAAGAGTTATTTCTCAAGTTTTATTGGCTGTTTAGTTTACATACTTAGCAAACTATTAAACTTTACTTACGGGATCAGGGAAACAAGTTCTTTTTAATAAAATTTCGAAATGCAGGCCAATATCAAATGAAAACGTAATATAGAGGCCTACGCCCGCAATCCGAGGGTTTTGTAGCGAGCGCTTGTTTTGGTATGTAAATCGCTCTTCTTGGTACCACTCCGATGGATGAAAACACCATAATTAAAATGTCTTAGTATCCTATACGCAAATTCATAAGAAAAGACTCCGTCTGTCACTTCTCAAAGTAATAATTTTAAAACGGGAATGGTTAAGCCTTTCAAAGAGTAGGATATCTATCTACAGTCCGATATATATCCTACTCTTTGAAAGGCTTAACCATTCATGTTAAAATGACATTCCAAATCGCAAACTTGCATAGAAAAAATAAAACAAGAATTGTGTCCATAACTATAGAAAGTAGAGTCAGCGACCAGCCTAACTCCCTCCCCCATCTCCATCAATCTTTACCCTTTGAGAAATAGTTAAACTACAATTTGCTCTACGAAAAACAACACGCAAGTATGCAGTACTCACACCTATTCGAGGGTAAGGTGAAAATTTCTCGGCCTGGCAATGAAAGACTGCGATTCAGTTTCAGTTAAAAAATGATTTTATTTTTCTACATAATCTCCCTTGACTTCAACACACTTCGTTCAGCGTTTCTGCAACATCAGTATTCCTTCCCGGAAGTGAGAGTCTGGAAGGCTGTAAAAATATTCTTCTACGGCCCTCTCAACTTCTTCATTGGATGCGAAGCGCTTCCCAGAAACAAATTTCTTCAAGTTTGGGAACAGATGGATATCTGAGGGTGACAAATCAGGAGAATAGGGGGATAGTCGAGTAAATCGTACCCCAAATCCCGCAGCTTTCCCATCGCTAACGCACACTTGTGTACAGGTGCGTTGTCCTGGTGAAAAATGATTTTTTTTCTTTTAAAAGCCAGGCCTCTTCTCGCGAATTCTGGCATCCAGCTGGTGAAGAAGTTTGGAGTAATATTCGCCTGTTATTGTTCTGCCTTTTTTGAGGTAATCAATTAACAGGATCCCTTTCGCATCCCAAAACACGCTGGCCATGACCTTTCCGGCAGATGCGATCGACTTCGCTTTCTTTGGCGCTGAGCCACCGGTTTTCACCCACTACTTCGACTACTGTTTCATTTCTGGCGTGTAGTGGGGGATCCAAGTCTCATCCATGGTGACAAATCGGTCGGGTCCCGATTGAATCGGTGCAAATTATGCTGCGAAAATCGTTTGCGCATTTGATTTTGATCGGCATTCAGCAAATACGGCACCCATCTTGCGCTGAGCTTTCGCATCTCTAATTCTTTGTGCAAGATGTTCCACACCCTTTCTTCCGCTATCCACACAGCCTCAGCAATATCACTCACTTTCATTCGAATATCGTCCAACACGATATCATGCACTTTTTCGATGGTTTCCGGTGTGGTTGCAGTTTTTGGCCGTTCCTCACGTGGGTCGGCTTCGAGGGGCATGCGACCACGTTTAAATTCAGCCGCTCATTTTTTAACGGTTGACATCGAGGGAGCAGAGTCTCCGTAAACTTTTATCTACTTCGGATGAATTTCCTTTGTGGTTAATCCATCCAAAACGGAGAATTTTAAGACTGCATGATATTAAAGTTTCTCCATTTCAACGAAAAACACGTAAGACGTCTACTGCAAAAAATCGTGTAAACAAACTACTTAGGAGAACGAGTTTAAACTTTTCCTACATATGAATATGAATAACTATTGACCAATAGTGCCGGTAGTTTCGATAGGCCGAGTCCCGATAGTTATTCGAATAACTATCGGCACTATCGACCGAGAGTTTTTCGAATAACTAACGATAGTAAAAACTATCGAATGACTACATATCAGGACTATCGGCCGATAGTTTTTACTATCGATAGTCTCTCTCTCAATTGCCCTAACCCCTTGTGGGGCATAGCGCGTCAACTGTTCCATGTGGCCCAGTTGACGTTTCAACGGCATAAACTGGTTTCGGAGAATGCTGTTGCCAGCATGCACCTCCTGCACATCCATGGCCACAAACATCGTCGTGGACGGGATTGGAACCCGAAACGCTGGTAGTCAAACATGAGACTGATGCCTCAACACACTGCGCCACCGGTCACCCCACTATCGATAGTATCGGTAGTAAAAATTATCGAATAACTTTCCGATAGTTATTTGATAGTGCCCATCACTAATTCCGACTGATAAAAAGTTAATCCCAGATCAAAAGGTGGATTTTATTACACGATCTCAGTGCCCAGACTTAAATATTAGCAAAATTTTTGAGGATGATTTTGTTGAGAAAAGGATGAAGGAACTATTCAGTTCGAGGACGAAAAACTGCTAATTGCTAATTGCCTTGGATAGCCAAGGTGCTCTGTGTGAACATTCACTAAATTATGTTTAATCCGTATAAGTATCTAAGTCGAATTAAACTGTTGACGCAATAAAAGGAAAAAGGACCAATTATAACGAAAATACTGTACGTATCATTTTTATGGTGTGGAAGTAAAAATGTCTAGTTAATGTTTCTATTCAAGCCGGGAGTGTATTTTCGCGGAAATTTTGTTGTTTGAACAGTTAATTCATTTATCATCAAGACTGATTGATTGTTCGCCAGTTAAAAAATCAAATATGTACGGGCGTTACTTCAACCAATTATTTTAATTTATTTATTTTGTTTAGTTTTATTATTAAATTTGCATTTTTTGCAATCGTTTTCGGCGCCCCTTGCTGACGGCGCCCGGGGCGGTCAACCCCTTCGCATGGGCCTGACTTTCGCACCTAAGATTGCGGTTCATTCAGTAGCTTCTTGCCCATTTTCAAAATCAACTAACTAACCCACAATATGAATATTTGCGAATTTTTCACGTGCCTAGTATCATTGTATCAAAAGTTATCGCTTAATTGAAGTTTCATTTTTAGGGTAAGTAGGGGTTTCTTTGGTCGGATTTTGCGTATTTTCAATATCAACCAGCAAGCTCCTACTAAAAGCATCTGAAAAAAATTTCAAGTCGTTAGCTTCATTTTGTCGAAGGTTATCGCTTATTTTAAGCTTTATTTGTAAGGGAGGTAGGGGTTCCTTGGGTCGGATCTGGCCCATCTTTAATAACAACTTATTCAATTCTACTTCGAACATTTGACCAAAATTTCAAGTCGGTGGATTCATTCTATCAAAAGTTATCGCTTAATTGAAGTTTCATTTGTAAAGGAGGTAGGGGTTTCTTGGGTCGGATCTGGGCCATCTTTAATACCAACTAAGTCAATCTTACTATAAACATTTGACCAAAATTTCAAGTCTCGGGCTTCATTCTATCAAAAGTTACCGTTTATTTGAAGTTTGATTTGTATGGGAGGAAGGGGTTCCTTGCCCATTTTCAATACCGACTAGATCCTACTACAAACATTTGACCAAAATTTCAAGTCTCTAGTTTCATTCTATCGAAAGTTGTCGTGCGAACGGACAGACAGACGGACAGACATAGAGACAGACAAACAGACATGGCTAAATCGAATCAGGGGGTTACCCTGATCATTTATATATGTATATACATTGTTATACCTCCGAAGCCTCCTTTAAGGTGTTACATATTTTCGTCGTGACAAAAACAATATCCCCTTTACTATACGTCTAGGATACAAATACATTTTTTAACGATATTTCGCCGCCGCAATATACAAATTGTCTACTCTCATCCATTCCAAATGATATGAATGATCACCTCATGAACCAGAAGGATACTCGTAGAACAGATTCACTCGACAAATCTGTAATTTATCAAATTTAACGTGGTTGCTGCAACCAAAATGTTATGGGCCGACGAAACGTTCGATAAAAAAAGAGATTTGAGGAACATCAAAAATGCGTCTCCGACAACGAACCGACAAGATTAGCGATCGCAGTGCACGTATTGGAGCACCAGAACTTGCCGATGTCTATAAGCGAGGTGTGCATACTAATTTAGTTAGTTTTTTGATGATGCATATTGTTTATTTACGCATTTGTTTGATATATAATTATTGACTATTTTCATTTTAATTTATTTATTTACTTTTTTCGATATATTTTATTTGTTTATAACATATTTATTTTGGTTTGTTAATTGAATTTATGATATTAAATTTGTATTTTTTTTTTTATATTTTAAACTTTTTATAATGTTTTTCAATTGACGGTTGTTAATCATATACAAACAATGACACATGACGATGATGGTCATCGGCGCTATAGGACCGTCCCATGCAAGTGCACTTGAATTTTAATCCACTTGCTTTCACGTTGTCTATGATTTTCTTTGAAATATGTTGTTTCTGCCGCTCGGATTCAGGAGATACCCAAATCTACCAGACGAATGCGAAAATGTCCTTATTTCTGACCCAAGGACTCAGAGTACCATCAAAAATAGTCTAGTGCATTTGCATCAACACCTCCAGTCATATAATACCCATCTTACCTAGATACCACTTCATTGCCAAGAATGTCCTTTTCTATGCACCAAAGGACTCAAAATGCCATCAACAGTAGTTTAGTACACTGGTCTCCTGACCCACAGTCATATAATACCCATCTTGTCTAGAAATAACTTCATTGCCAAGAATGTCTTTTTTACCACACCGACGGAATCAAAATGTCTTCAATAGTACTCAAGTGCATTGCTATCATCACTACGAATCAGGAGATATCTACATATATCTACAAGGTTTGGTTTCCGTTTCATTTCATGATAAAGATAGTCCTTTTTCTGACGCACACATGCATAAAGACCAAAAAATCAGCGTATGGTACCTACATATAATAACTCAAGGAAGCTACGTACAAAATTTGGTTGAAATCTTACCATGGGAAATGCCTTGAGAAGCAATTTTGAAAAAGACTTAGGCTTAGACTTTTTAAAAAGTAACTCTTGTTTAAACAAAACAGAAAATGCTATTAGTCGATGATCAAAACTGGGTTCCCCGATTTGTACTCAGGGTGATACAAGGAACCTACATACCTATTTTGGTTAAGATTAGACCACGGGAAATGCACAAACAAGTAAACGAGCAAACGAACCAACGATCCAACAAACCAACGAAACAACGAAAAAACGTACAGCATCGGACTATATGCCCGTCCATTATACTTTTATATGGGACGAGCCAAGAATAATAGCGAAGATTTCGCGTACATCATCTCTATTTAAAGCATAGTACTAATGTTAGTCGTGTTCGGTGGCCGTGGTCGTTCGGTCACCGCTCTACGATACTAATCTAGATCTCGGAGTTCAAATCTCGGCGCGATCAAAAACTGCCTGTGGGTACTAACAGAACTCTCACAGTGTTCCGAGCATGTCAGAATAAAGACGGCGCGGATAGGAGGTGCATGCTAGCAACTGCACTTCCGAAAAGTAAATATGCTATCGAAACGTCAACAAGGCATAGAAATGCTAGAGATAGTGACACGCCCATGCCCCTGGAGGGGCCAAAGCAATTAACATAGTACTAAGGTTGGATACAGACTCATAGAAAAACTGTCAAAATTTCGTTCGCACGAAAAATTTTCACTACTTACATATTTCATTCCAAGGGAAACTCTCCACATCATTTTGAGCAATTTTCACGCGAAAACAATTACTTTGCACTTTATTTCGCTTCAAAACCGGTCTTTTCAGTAAAAAGGGAAGTTCAAGTGTCGTGCAGAGCGCCGTGGATTTGTGTTGTGTGCAAGTTTACACTGTCACTTTTTCGTGGAAAAAAAAGTGCAGCATTTTTGCTTGAAAAGATAAGTACCAGCCTTAACTTGAAAATTATGACAGTTAGCTTTATCTGTATATACTGTTTCGTATACTTCGCTTTCAGCAACTTACGGACAACAAGACACAATGGTAGCAGGACTAGATGCGTACCTACTGATGATGTACAAATAAGAAATATACATACATACCATTTCGCACATTGTGCAAATATCTAGGTATGTAGGAGTAAATCTGGCTTCTGACTTGAATGGAAATGATACTCAAGTCTGTCATATTCACACGTTCCTTACTTCACCTTGGACTCAATTCCTTCAAAATAGCTGACAGCTAAGGTGGGATGATTTGATTCTGACTTCAAAAGAACGAAATCGAAAAGACCCATCTGAAAACTCTTAGGGGAGTCTGGTATGTCGTCTGACGTTTGTAGTGGATCAAATGGAGAATTTCTCTAACAAGGATTTATCGGGTGGCATAACATTTATCCTTGAAAATGGAAAACAATCTAAAAAACAAAAAGCATGATATTGCAGTTAAGCGAACAATCCAAAGCAGAAAAAACAGCAGAAAAGGGAGGAGGATTTATCTATTCCTCCTCCGTTAGTCGAATGTGTTTGAAATGGATGAGTAGTGGGATGGTTTGTTTTCAACTCAGATTGGCTCTCAATTATTGTGGCAAACACGATAAACAGAATTGTGGAAAATAGCTTGCCAGACATTAAACCAATTCAATTTGGCGACGGAAGTTGTCAATGTTACAAACGCCTTCGTTATCTTCTGTATAATATAGACTGTCTAAAACTTTATGGCTACCGCAGCGCCGCTAGGATTATAATCCAAAGACTATAATGAAATTTTATTGTATTACGCATATACCAATTGGGCCGGCGTTAAGTCGGGAAAATCCATACGGTTGCATGGAGTCTCGTGCGTCCGCTGATACAAAGAAAAAATGAAAGATTTTTTTCCAACAAAGATTTTTCTCTGAAAGTACAAGGTGCGGTAGAAAGGACCACCAGCTGAAGCTGAAATCAATTAATTTATTTCTTAAAAGCGCATATCGTCTGGTTTCAATCTACCATATTTTTTTTTTATTTGATATCCTTTAGGTAGCTGTCGTAATTGGCCATAGAAAGCTAAAGATGTTCTCGAAATTTTCCAGGAGTCTGTTTGTAATAATATAAATATTAAGTATCCTACTAATACTGTAATTATAATTAAAATTTATAAGATATTTCATGGACATACAGACAGACGGACGTTTGACCGATTTCATAAGGGTTTTGTTTTTACTACAAAACCCCAAAAATAACACTTCGGCTGATATATATTTGGACAGGGAAGGGAGTTCCAATTTACAGATGGCTTAAAAAACAATACAAAGAGTTGATGAATTTGAAGAGGATGGAACAGTTCTCAGCTTAGGAAAACTGTTTCACTTTAAATCCGCTTTCACTGCCGAGGCCATGGGAATATCAGAAACATTTAACTACGCATCTAATTATGGCGGATAGTCCTGGGTCGCCGCTGATTCACTGTCAGCCATTTCCGCCTGTAAAAATATAAACAACTCTTATAACATTGGGCGCATTCGGGAGTCACGGTTGCTAGCTAGCTTTAAGTGCTGCCTCGTGATTTGTATTCCGAATGGTGCGCTAAACCACTGCTAAGCTTAGCGCAAATAGCTAGGCGTTAACACTTTTAGGCAGCATAAAATTTGTTCGCTGTCTTGGCTTAGCGGAGATTTGACAGTTCGAACGAACTGCCTGCATTCACAAATCATACCGCTACCCGAGCGCTCCCATTTTTGTTGTTGTAATTCAGTGCAAAATTGGGACAAAAACAGGAGCGCTCAAGTTGCGCTACCGATTTGTGAATGCAGGCATGTCAATTTACAACAGGTGAGCCAGCATACCATTCGGGCGTCACAAGAAAAATTGGTTTGCGCTGCTTAGGAATTCGCTATTCCTATGCAGCGCTTTACGCTGTTTTCCATGACGCCCGAATGCGCCCATTATCAGGGAGATTCAAAACAAAATGCCCTTAAATCCATCTAAAATCCAAATCTCCTGGATTCCATGATATGTTGATATCAGAGGGAACGAACTAGCGGACATAGCCGCGAACTATGCGGCAAATGCAATTATTAAGGATATAGCAAGCAGAGACGATATCGTCAAGGAAATAATCCGCACTTTCAAACAGCAGTACAAAACTAACTGGCCTGTACGAAACGACTCGTAATTGTCCTCCATCAACACCCTAAATACGAAATCAACTTTACTGGATCAGCTAAAACAGCGAGAGGATGCTATGCCAAGATCGCGTTTGGCCCATACTAAAGCCACACAAATCCATTTAATAACAAAATTAACACCTCCATTATGTAAGTGTTGTCAATCCGGGTTAACAATCGATAATTTGGTAAATGCACACTGCTAATTCGAACAACGGAACCAATATGATTTTTAATTGCAGTCTGAATAAAACGCAGCTAATCTATTTAAGAGCATCTAATTGAAGAACTAATACTAAATTAATCAAAAATAGATTTATGTACACATTATACGTAAAAATACTAATAATTCTTTATGGTCTGAGTAGCCAAAGCTTTTTTCTACATCATATGTAATGTATGAATATATCTGATCGAATAAATAAATAAAATATTCATCCATCAAACAATATTCTTACTGAAACTTCACTTCATAAATGATTGATATCAATTACTCCATTTCTTTCAGAAGCACTATATCTAAAAGTGCTTCTAGTACCACTCGTGTCAGATATTTTACATCGTCCTGCGTTGTGCTACTTGTTCCTACGAAAAGCTAAGAAGCGTCCTTGGTATATGCTCCTATTAGAACATCTAATTGCGTTATAGAATCACACCAATTTCCTCACGATTAATGTTGGATTTTGATGGAGTCACCTTGAAGCGTTTACAGTCATTAATTTGACTTGTATTATCTTTGCAATCCAGTCGGATTTGCTTACGTTGAAAATACTTAAATTATGGTAAAACGTCTGGGATAATTACCTATCATATGAATGCATTAGATCACATGGTTTTAGCTTTAATTAAGTTTGGTTGTCGCCTTTCTATCAAAATAAGTCACCGAGTTTCACCTTGTCTGTTGGTGGGGATTCAAATGTTTTCCTTTTAAACATATTCATATTAATACGCAAACATAACCAGGCCGAAGCCAAGCTTCGGCCCGGAGTCCGAAGCGTATATACCCTAGACTTGTACAGACCTAGTGGTGATACCAAAAGTACCAATTGGTATCAACCATATGCATTAAAAGTGAATTTCCCATATGGCCAGTTTATAGGGGAGGTTGCAGCAATCATTCAGGAGGATCTTGACTATTATCAAAATCAATTAACTAACCCATTCTACAAATATTTGTTGAATTTTTAAAGTCGCTAGCTTCATTATATCCAAAGTTATTGCTTATTTGAAGTTTCACTTGTAGGGGAGGTAGGGGTTCCTTGGGTAAGATCTTGCTCATTATTGCCACCAACAAATAAGATCATGCTTTAAACATTTAAACAATATTTCAAGCCTCTAGCTTCACTCTATCGAAAGTTATCGCTTATTTGAATTTTCACTTGTAGGGGAGGTAAAGGTTCCTTGGGTCGGATCTTGCTCATCATTGCCACAAACAAATAAGATCTACAATCATTTGACCAAAATTTCAAGTCTCTAGCTTCACTCCATCGAAAGTTATCGCTTATTAGAGTTTTTATTTGTAGGGGAAGTAGGGGTTTCGCTGGTCGGATTTTACATATTTTCAATATTAGCCAACTGGATCCTATTACGAACATTTAACCAAAATTTTAAGTCGCTATCATTATTTTGTCGTAAGCTATTGCTTATTTTAAGTTTCATTTGTAGGGGAGGTAGGGGTTTCTTAGGTCGGATCTAACCCATTTTCAATACCAACCAAGTGGATCCTACTAGCAACATTTTGCCAAAATTTCAACTCGCCAGTGTCATTCTATCGAAAGTTATCGTAATTAAACGAATATTTAATTTTTTGAAATTTGTAGGGGAGGTAGGCGTTCCTTTTATCCGATTATGCCCAACTTACTAGAACTTAAGCATCTTCTTACCCCAGGGTTACATTCCAAAAATCAGGTGTATACGTCAGTTGGTTCAAGAGTTATAGACAAAAAACCCGAAAAGTAGGGTAGTACGGGGCTCTTTGTAAGAAAATTACCGCTCGTTTTCCACTGATTGATTATATTTTTTCAGGGGAGTAGAAGATTATCCTCACGAGCAATCTACCAAAGCTATAGCTTTTAATGTTTATTTAATCGGGAGTTATAGATACATTTAATTATTTTACATATATAGGGGAGGTAGGTGTTCTCTTGGCCTGATCAAGCCCATTTTCAATACCAACCAACTAGATTATACTTCCAACATTTGACCAAAATTTCAAGTCTCTAGCTTCATTCTATCGAAAGTTATCGTGCGAACGGACAGACAGACAGACGGACAGACAGACAGACAGAGAGACAGACATGGCTAAATCGAATCAGGAGGTGACTCTGATCATTTGCTATACCTCCGGAGCCTCCTTTAAGGTGTTACATATTTCTGTCGTGACAAAAACAATATACCCTATACTAAAAGTCTAGGGTATAACTAGGGTATAAAAATTTGTTTTTGGAATTTGTAGTAATCTTTTGATGTATATAATAAGAGCCGGGCATAAATTGTGTATTGTATGAAAGGTATCGTAGATACTTGTATACGTAGATTTAGGCAGTACTCACACGGGAGTACTCAGATTGTCGAGCGACTAGGCTACTTGGCGACAAAGAGATCTAGCATGTGTAATAAGACGGCACTCATACGGGGATACTCCTGTCGCGGATACTCAGAAACTGTGCGACCGGTGATTAGAAGATTCGAAATGATAGTCTACGAGTCGTGTAGTCGCCCAGTCACCTAGTTCTGCATGTCAGCTGACTGAGGTGGACGTTGTGCACAGCCACTGCCTGTGGATCCGCGCGGTCGACTTGATTGCGGAGTTCTTGCATTGTACAATACATGCTGCGATGCGACCCCGCATATCCACAAACAATGAGAAAACTATATTTTCATGCCGTGCATAACGTCAACCTTTATCGCTATCAACATCCCGACATGAACAACACCAGAACCCCGCAAGCAAGTCGACCCCACGGATCCACAAGCAATGGCCGAGCACAACGTTCACCTCAGTCGGCCGACATGCACAACTCGCTACTTCAGTAGCAGCCGTGTGAATATGACGGGCAACTACAGCCTCGAGACTCCAAGTCACCGTTTCTCAGTCGCCGAGTATCAGAGACTTGAGTATTCAATATGTGAGCAGAGCCTTACCGTTACGGCAGGTACAAAAGTAGCCAGCGCGTAAGATTTTCATAGATGCCTTCAAAGCATATGAGAATCATCCAGCAAAGCCGGGTGTTGTGGTTAGTTAGTCTAACTTAGTGTGAATAGTCACTACTTTGTCTATTCATTTACGTTGGATTGAATGGCTGCTGTACTTACCACAGCATACAGGATACATCACCCGACGAACCTAGTCACTGAACCAGCCCGAACTAGCAATGAAGCAATGGAACTTGCCAACATCAACATCAGCTAAGTCATCCAATTTAGTAAAGAAGTGGGATCCAAGAAATACAATCCTTATTCTTGCCAAAGCCGGCAGGTGCAAAGAAGATGAAAACAAAACTCCTCCTGCTTCCCGTCACCGAAGCTTCTACAGAAGTCATTACAAGGGAGCCGAAGCCTCCTAGCGTGTTCTCCCTTAATGACTCCCATAGCCGTTGCATTCCACAATATTTCACAATGTATATCCAATAGCAATCAATCAAATCAAAAGTGTTCTAAAATTCAACTTGAATTTTTTATTTCACCGCTTTCCAATCTTAATTGTCGCGGCACTTTAATTCAAATCATTTGTTTTAACACAATCGATTTTTTTCAACTTCAACGTCTAACCGACGTCATTTCTCGACGTTCATCACTTTCTAAAATCTTTTATGCAATTCGAAAAACGTACTCAGAAAAAAAAAACACCGTCCAAAAACCAAAAACTTTCCTTTCACCAACTTTTTGAAAATCAATCCGTCCTTTTTGGCAATCTAAATCCATCAAAAAAAATCCCTTTCCTTTTTTTTCAATAAACAAAAAAAAACGTCAAATCTCCCCCACAAAAAAATCGGGTTCATTTCACCCAAATTTCAAGCCATCACCAAACGGTCCTCCGCATCTCAAAATCACCCTAGTCCTCTATGTTCATCATCATCCACCTCCCCAACTTCCCCATTTCATACAATCACCACATTATCCCTGTTTCCATGCATAATACGCTGCATAGAGACGATGCATCTCTCTTACTGTTTCATACAGAGAGATGACCGTGTCTATGCACATAGTACAATAATTCATAGAAACAGACATTGGTGCCACTCGCTGTGCAGCGCCAGTGACGACACGGCCCGTTGCACAATGCTGATGTTGATATTGGCGTGCAGCACAGAGACATATCTCTCTCTAATTACCTTGACCCCTCCAGGGGCATGGGCGCGTCAACATATCTAGCATTTCTATGCCTTGTTGACGTTTCAATAGCATATCTACTTTTCGGAAGTGCAGTTGCTAGCATGCACATCCTATCCGCGCCGTCTTTATACTACAAGCTCGGAGCACTGTGAGAGTTCTTTTAATACTCACAGGCAGTTTTTTTGATCGCGCCGAGATTTGATCTCCGAGCTCTTGATTAGCATCGTAGAGCGGTGACCTAACGATCACGGCCACCGAGCCCGACAGAGACATATAGAAGGAGATTAAACCACCATTTACTGTACACAAAATTCTCGATGTAATTTCACCACATACGAACTAGTAAAAAGTAAACAGAGAGACACACGCCCTATACTGCGCAACACTCGCACCGTCTATATAAAAGCACAGGAAGCACATGAGATGTCATCCCCTCTCCTACTTCTCCTTTGTGAACAATAACATTACTTTCTGTCTCTCTGCCGCGGAACACCCGCCCGGTCCATATAGAAGCAAATGAGATGTCAAATTTCCATCCCCCTTCCTACTTCCTCTCTTGTGCCGAATTACTTCATTTCTCTCGCTCTTTTTCGTTTCCTCTTATTCTCTCTTCTTAGGTGTGCAGCTATGTCGATCAGCTGACTAACAATAAGTAACATAGATGCAACAGCTGAACAAGAAACAACTGCAATTTACTGAATTGTTCCTACAGCCAACGGAACGAATCAGCAGAGTTGTGATTATATGAAATAAAGCAGCGGGCAAGACAGCAAGTCAGGGGTTCGCAACAAGCAAAAAACTTTAAAAAGGGTACCGTCAGGCCTCTAATCAAATCAATCAGACTAATTTACAATTAGCGTTTTTTCTAAATATGTATTTATTATAATAGGTGCAAAAACAATAAAGCGAAATAACGTGCTCATGACTTAGTATATGCCAACTTTATCAATTTCCCACGGTCGACTTAGGTACTTAGTGCCAAGACCCCTTTGACTTTGTAGTCTTCAATTTATTTATTTCTTAAAACTTTATAAACTGTCCTCTTCATCCTATCAATCACGTTGCTAATCAGGCATATTATTCCATTCGATATTAACCTTCTGAAGCTCTTGAAAATTATTGAATTCAACTTTCTAAGCTCTAGTCGATCACTCTGCCTTGTACCACATCCATCTATAAAGGTATGTCACTTTATAAATTAAAGGAATAATGTCAAGTGGATACTGAAACATATTTATACTCGGCTTAAAATTAATCATGTATGTACTTGCAAATTTAAATGGGTGAATTTTGGGAAAATATAACAAGTAGAGGTTCTAGGAATTGTTCTCTATAAGAACGTTTATTAATCATTTATACAATTACTAGACTATGATAGATGATCAAATTGCTACAAGAAAATTACCTGTATACGTCTTCCACATAATTACAGCATGATTGATTCATTAAGCAAATCTAGCTATTGATGACTATCCTTTGGGAAATTGTTTCATCCTGCTATTCAACAACCACTTTTGAGATTGCCGTGAAGTGAGTCCTCCGGATGTACATAATATAATACCATGAATATATGGCGATATATTACATGTTGTAAATGTTACGCTTGGTAAACGTCCTCTGTGGTATTGACACTAACGTCGAATTCCAGGTGTCGGTTTGCTAATTTAGGAATTGTGTATCCTAATAACTAATACAATCACTAATGGCATCTTTGGGCAGAAACCCCAATGGGATGTGTGGTTAATTCAGTCATGTTCTAAACCAAAGCATTTCGACAACAGGTGCGTTTTTTGAACATTATCTGGTGCAGGTTAGGGTATCTTCATGTATTACAACAACAACTTTAACCTGTATGGGCCAGTGGGCTGGTAACCTGAACTCGATAGATTGTACAATTGTAATAGCAAAACACAGCTATAGGTATGCTTATCATTAATCTGATAATCGAGAATCAGCCCTCCCTAAATCTTTGGGGTTAATAAACTTCTGGGCGATGCAGCGGCGGTGGCGTATACTGCCGCCCTTAAGAAAAGACTATCACCTATCCTACACAACATCAGCAACACAGGCGTTCATGGGCTTTTGGAAAAACTCAAAGGAACCACCAAAGAGGTCACAGAGAAGGTCGACGAGCGCGAAATGACTGGTTCGAAGAAGAATGCAAAAACTCGCTTGACGCTAAACACAAGGCCTACAGACAATGGATTCAACGAGCAACCAGGGCCAAAAGAGAAAAATATGACGAGGTACGGCAAATATCGAATAGAATAATTGGACGTAAGAAACGTAAATATGATACTTTGACGAGCAGTTGCTGAATATTCACAAAAACTTAGCTAGTAGGAACACCAGGAAAGCGTACAAACCAGTAAATACAATTAGAACGGCTACCAACCCAGAACTAGCCTCTGTAAGGACAAGGACGGAAACATCATCAGCGACACTGATAGCATTAACCAACGATGGGCCTCTTATTTTGAAGAGCTTCTGGCCCTACCATCTAACATCCCCACACAAGAAGCTCTTGACGATATTGCTGATCTAGGCCCACCCATATAACCCCCGACAGTAGAGGAAGTTGATCACGCGTTGTGGTCACTAAAACGAAAAAAGCACCGGGCGCTGGCAAGATTTCAGTTGAACTGCTAAAATTCGGTGGAACGGGTCTAGTTAATGCCATACATCAATTACTCCTGCGATTATGGGAGGACGAGGTGATCCCAGACGATTGTCGCAGAAGCATCATTTGTCTAATTCACAAAAAGCGAGATGAACTGCGTAGTGAGTATTAGAGGGGTATTATCACTAGTCTGTACGTCCTATAAAATATTGACGAAAATTCTGGAAAATATAATTAAACCGTACGCAGAACGAATCATTGGCGAATATCAAGGCGGTTTCAGACCTGGTCGCTCCACAACCGATCAGCTCTTTGCGGTCACACTGAAGAAGTGTTGGGAGTACAACGTAAACGTATACCAAATTTTTGTCGACTTCAGGAAGGCATACGACAGTAATCGATCGTGGAGTACTGTACAACATCATGATTAAATTTGGAATACCAGCAAAATTACAGGTCAGGATCCATAATAGACTTACTGATCTTTTTGAAACACGCACTAGTCTGAAGAAGGGCGATGGACACTGGAATACGCTATCCGGGCTATGAGTATGGACAACAGCAAGACGCTACTCATCAAGTCGACACAATTAGCAGCATACGGCGACGATGTCAACACGATATCCCAAAGGTTGGCCGACGCAGAAGAACTTCTGCATACACTTGAGGTGCATGCTGGCAACTGCATTCTCCGAAACTAGTTTATGCCAACGAAACGTCAACTGGGCCACATGGAACAGTTGACGCGCTATGCCCCACAAGGGGTTAGGGCAATTGAGTAGTAGTATGCAATTGAAACCGTTGCAAAAGAAGTGGGACTACGTAGCAACGAGGGTAAAACTAAAATAATGATGCAATCAGGGATAAGGACGCCTGCACAATCAAGTATCAATCTGCGGGACCTCTTCATCGAGTTCTTGAACGACTTCATATACCTGGGTTGCAACTTGCCAAAGGACGCCAACGAAACTGACGAGATCAGGCGACGGATGCAGCTAGCTAATAAGACTTTTTTCTCGATTCTCTCTATAATGAAATCGAAGCATGTGTACAGAAACACGAAGCTCCGCGTGTTCAAAATCATCATATGCTATGCTATGCCTGAGAAACTTTGACCCTAACTCAAGCCTCCAGAAACATGCTAGACACATTCGAACACAAGGTTCTACGGCGAATTTTTAGGGTTGTTTGCAATCGAGGTGGATGGCGCATCTGGTACAACCATGAGTTGTGTGAACTGTACGATGAGCTGGAAGTTTAGAAAATCGCCAAACTACAACGACTTCAATGGGCAGGGCATGTACAACGAATGGACGATGATCGCATGCCAAAGAAAGTGGTGAACGCTCGACCAGTCGACGGAGCGCAATTGCAAGGACTACCGAGAATTCGTTGGTGAAGTTCAGTATATGTGGACGCCGCGCAACTACTGGGCTTCCAAGATTGAAGGACGCCGTCACGTGACCGAGATAATTGGAGGATAACGATCTAGACGGTTTAGGCCCTACGTCAGTCTGTCGCCCACAATGATGATGCTGATGACTCTGACAATTATTGTCAAGTTTCGACGATAGTTCATTCCTAATTTCAACATTTTATATTTTTCAGTCACTACTATCTAATATTTAGGCGACCGTGATTGCTTGTCGCTACAGTAAATTTTGAAAGCAAATCAGACTACTCTGATTGGCATGACATGACATTTTAAAAGGTTAACCTAGATGACTGCCCTTGATTGTTTTTTTTTTGCTCCACGAGTAAACGTAACCTAACCCGTTGTACAAAAAAACGCACCTAGTGGTCATCATATATTTGGAATATTATATACATAATAATAATATAAAATGCCAGACAAACGATGACTTTTCGGTATGTAAATGTAGCAAATTTCATACAGTTAAATAAATCTTCTTTCTTCTTATCCGTCAACTCAAACTAGTCGGTTGATAAATATTTTCGCATCCTTGAATGTTAATAGCGCATCAAGAGAGCCCCTGAAAAGTATAACGAGCTACAAGTATCATCCAAAATCTCTGCCGTATATCAAATGACAAGGAGAAACTAAGGTTTCCTGACATAAGCATGGTGAAAGTGCCAACGTTCTTGTTTTTCATCCCTTGACACAGATTTGCATTCATTGAGAACTTAAAACTATCCCTTATTATGTGCATACTTTAATTACTTTAAAAGCAGCCTCCTTTCAAATCCGATTATGCCATCTATTCATACAGCTCGGAGGTCTAGACAACTTGTAGCAATCTGTTGAGTTTTATACATAAAAACTTGTGCTGTTCAGTCACTTTAAGTACAAAAGGCAAAGGTAGAGTAGAGCACTACACATCTATGTAGATGTAGTGCCCTACTCGTGTAAATCTCGTTTTTCATATAGCTATACAGGACGAAGCTGAGTTATTCTTTAGGATATATAAAATGTAAGTGATTGCCTCAAAATGCAATGCGATTTAGATAATTGCAAAATTATTGATACCTCGATAATAACTTAAATTTGAATGATAGTTAAAGTTGATCGCGTTTGTAGTAAAAACTCCTCTCTTTTATGAGTACCTACTCCATAGAAGGCAATGTTCTTCAAAGAGTCTCTGAGATATCCGACTATCCGACCGTGGTGTAATTTTTTACCAAAAGCTTTCATATTGACGACATAATTACATTTTATGAAAAACGAATAGTTTGTTAGGATTTGTCAAACGTAACTCGCATGAATTTAATGATAGGCCAGGCGATGTTTCTTAAAAAGGCGCTTCAGAGAGCTTGGCTTGAGTTTTTTTTTTTAGAAATCGATAGAGGCTAAGCCAGAAAGCTTAAATTCAAATCGGCAACACCTGTTTTTCTAACGATACTTATTGGATTCTTTTTTTTTGGTTTTTTAATTCTATCTCAGCCGACGTTAGACGCACAATTAAAAGAAACAAATCCAACTATTTCTTATAAAATCATTTTTGAAAATAAAATTTAAAATTCCGGTTGTCCAACATGAGCAATTTGCAGTTTGAAAAAATTAAAACTGTCTCCTTCTTGTGCAGCCTTATTTCAACTATAATTGCGCTAACCTCTTTATTAACTCTAACGGGTTATGGGCCCAAAGCACATGCATACAGCAAGTTTGTTTTATCGTTTCAAAATTGATACATTTCATTTCGATTCGATTATGTGAGTCGACAATTATCAATATGGCTGAGGCGATAACACGAATCGAAAAGTTGAAAGGTCGCGAGAATTGGGATTTTTGGAAGACGGCGGCGGCGAAATTTTACCTGGGGCCCTATCAGGCAATTCGATTTGCAAAATATGAAAGAGAGATGCCGTTTAGGACGAATGTTAGTGGGGCCCATACTTTCATTTTAAGAGATGGAGCCACATTGGACCCCGCGGCAGAGCGACTGTGCGGGCGAAAAACCGGAAAATTTTAGCCCTTTTTCTTATTATTCTCGTCATAACTTTTAAACGGTGCCGCGGATTGAAAAACTTAATAGGGTTTAAATTAAAGAGCGTCAAATTCTACATCAAATGCATTGCTCAAAGAATTCATTACTGTGTGCGCTTTTGTGTAACAAGAACTAACGTAAAAATTCAATTTAACTTAAGTGTGAAGCAGGTCCTGTAACCGCCGAAATATGAGGAGACGAAATTATAGGTTAGTATTTATGCATTTACAAATCTACAATAAACCAATATTGCATCAATAAACCGTCTAATTGTTCAATTTGTCGGACGAAATTAGAGAAATCATTGATGAATATGAGTTTGAGGATTAACCGTACGTAGCATCAGATGAAAAAGATTATATGCCAGAAGTTGCTGGTTAATCTGGCGAAGAGCGAAGAAGCAGTGACCGAGCAGAAAAAAGAGAACAATTCGTGCCTGAAGAACTGGGTAACATTTCAATTGGGAAGGATGGAAGCCAGTGGCGCAGTGATCCCATACCAAGTGTACAGACCCGATCCCGTAACCTTTTACCACAAAAATGTGGACCTGCAGCAATTTGTAATCTTTACACACCAAAAGAAGAAAAAGAAGTCAATCATTACCTCTGAAATGTGCGACATTATTTTGCATGAATCGAACCGGAAAGGCAGGAGAGTTTATGAAGCTTACAACAATGAATTGATTCAAAAGTTTCCCGATTCTTCCAAACGTCTAAAACCGAAAATGTTTAAGTCTTTTACGGAAGCAGAGTTCAATGCGTTCCTAGACGTACTAATTGCGGTTAATTTTCTGGGCTTGTGATTCGTCGAACACCTATCCGTTACAGGGTCAGCCTTACACCGGAAAGCTAATAGATGGCCCACGACAAGCGAAAGTTGACGAACGAACTGTATTGGACCTAGTAAACGTATACAAAGGCTCTGTAAGAAACGTGGTCACCGGAGGAGCAGTAACGTAATAGACAAAATGTTGGGAGAACATGCCGTGGAACGAAAAACTTTATGGCCCCTAGCATTCTCTTATAGCATGGTCGACGTCACTGCGTTGGCATCCTTTATCATATATAGAGAGCACAACCCACATTCAAGACGAACGAACAACGAAGGAATTTTTTTCAAAGATCTTTCTCATGAGCTATGCCAGCTCGAAGTCAAAAATCGAAGCTCATGTCGACAGCTGGTGAAAAACATATTCTACGAGGTACCATAGAAATGGTGCTTGGGCGACAAATTGTAATTGTACCCGTGGAAGTCGTCCATCCCGTCGTTGGAAGTTGTTTAAAGACTTGAAGCGAAAGCAGCGCAAAGCCAAAAAGTAAGCCCACGCAACATGTATTAATTGCGAAGAACATCAATAAAAAATTATTATTCTCTTTTATAATATTATATTAACCTCGTTTTGGAATAAATAGAAATAACTTTCACCAACACTTGTTCTTTTTTAGTTTTTTTTTAGGGTTTTGTAGTAAAACAAAACCCTTATGAAATCGGTCATGCGTCCGTCTGTCTGTCTGTCTGTCTGTCCATGGAATATCTCACGAACCGCTGAGGCTACATGTATAAAATTTAGTGAAAATATGTAGAAGTACTATAATTCTCTAGAGGAAGTGATGCATCGTAATAGGTCAACTTTGAGGGGGGGTCCCCATAGAGGGGAAATGAAGGACGAAATTTTTTTTTCATTTGGTATAGGCAAGTGGGGTATCGTAAGAAAGGTACCGTCGAGTACATTCCATTTCTGGAATTTTTTTCAAATTTGAAGAAAGGGGAAAAGAGGGAGAGGGGAAAATATGTGATCCGAGTTTGTCCCCCTCCCCCCCCCCCCCCCCCCTTGCATTTCGAAACCGTTATACTTAGAGATATGAAAATTTATAGAAAAGCGGTATTTTACTAACATAGAAAACTATAAATAATAGAGTTTCAAAATCTCATCAAAAAAGGTTAATAATAGTACATTTCTATTGTCGCAGTTAGCAAACCCCTGCACCCCTTAGGCACACCCGAGGTCAAAAATATTGATGGCCAATGATAACCAACACCATAGGCAATAATGCCTCTACGTTTAATTACAACCATGTAATATTTAACAATAGTACATTCACTTAAAGTTAGGCATTTTTACACTATTCATACAAAAAATACACCTACCGGCTTCAAGGGTGCGAGTACTACAGGGTGGCGCAAAACTACCGTTATGGTTTGAATGTTTAATAACTTTTTTATTTAATGGTTAATTATTATAATTTTTTTTTGTTATACAGTATATTAATGGGGAATAATTTTGGCTTAAGTATGAAAAATTATATCCCGCAAGTGGTGGCCATTTTCGGCTTCGCACATTCGTGCTCTTTCCAGTACATTTTCCATAACTTTTTGTAAAATTTCGGGTGTTATGGCTCGAATTTCATTGCGAATGTTTTGTTTTAGCTCTGGTATGGTCACTGGCTTATTTACGTATACCCTTTCTTTCAAATAACCCCAAAGAAAACAGTCTGGCGCTGTTAAATCCGGTGAACGTGGGGGCCAATTGAAATCGCTTCTGCGCGAAATAATGCGTTCGCCAAAGAGGTCCCGTAACAAAAATAAAATAAAATTCAACAATTTTTGATCGCTGCTGTGTTGTGTACTGTTCCATTTCAAATTCCCGAAGTTTTCTTCACAAAATTCTGAAATAAAAATAAAAAATAAAAATTAAATTAAAAAGTTATTAAGCATTTGAACCATAACGGTAGTTTTGCGCCACCCTGTACTTACACGTTGTTTTCGTAGTGCGAATCGCAGTTATTGTTACATATTATGGTTGATCACATTTATGAAAGGGTAAAGATTGGTAGGGGGCGATGTGTGGTAATTGGACAACCGTAACAGGCGGGGGAGGGGAAGGTGTGGGGCAAAATTAAGGTCAAATTTTGTTTATCGACTGGTATAGGCAAGTGGGGTATTGTGAGAAAGGTAATGTTGAGTTTACTTTACTTATATTTGAAAAAGGGGAACAATGAGGGAGGATAAATTATTAGATCGTAATTTGTCCCCGCCCTCTTGCATTTCCAGACCGTTACACTTAGAAAAATGAAAACTTCCAGGAAGATGGGTTCCGAACAGTATATAAAACGGGAAATAATGGAATTTGTATATCTCCTCAAAATAGGTTAATAATAGTTTGTTTCCATAGTTACAGTTAGCGCATCCCTGCATCCCTTAAACACGTCCGAGATCAAAAGTACCGATGGCCAAGGTTAACCAACACCATAGGCAATAATATGTTCTAAGTTTCATTACAATCACGTAATATGATTGGGCATATAAGATACTAGATTATGGGTCAGACATTTTTTTTTATCCATCTAAGTGGTACCAAGAAGAGCAAGGAGCCGATACTTACATACCAAAATAAGTACTTGCTACAAAACCCTCGGATTGCGGGCGTAGCCCTCTATATTCCGGTTTCATTTAGTTTTTTTTTCATTATTTCACACAAAATGTATGAAGGTACACCTGTACCTTAGCTGCCTTTTAAGGGTATACAATCACCTCGACTCCCTCTCTTGGGGATGGGTGGATACTTTTTGCTAAAACTTCACATTTATATCTATACCAAAAACATAGAGATGTCACGGAGTTTCAGATCTTTACACTTTCCAGAAAAAAAAGTTATAGCAATTTGAAAACGCAAAAGGTACACCCGTACCTAAGCCGTTGGACGAGGGTTAAAGAGCTCTATGTATACCGTGCGCTTATTATCAGATTTTCACAAAATACATTTTGAATATTAGAGCAGAATGTTTGATGCTATTGACCATGTACTTCAATATTCTAGCTTTCGCAGTCTTCTGTTTATAGCGTTATTAGTTATGCGCGAGTTAAACATTAAAATGCCTAGAGCAGCTAAAGTTCTAAGAAATCGAAAAAGGGTTCTTCGCATTTTTTGCTTATAATTTTATATAGAATGGTGTGGCGAATCATTTAGCTGTACTCACACAGTAAAAAATTGTAGGTGCATTTTTACACCAAAGGCTGGATAATGGACTTTTTCCATCCACTTGGGAAATTTTTACCCCAGAAATTGACTGTGCAAGTGGTGTTTTCAAAATGATTGCTCTGCTTGGTGAAATGAATTCCCTGATAGTGTAAACGTAAAAAAGGGAAATAACCTGATGCAAAATATCCAATCGGTTTTAAGACTGACACCAATCAGATACAAGTGAGTGCATGTTTCATCTTGTTTTTGACTAATGAATCCAATGGGTGTTTGCATTTGACGCATTTATCCAAACGGTGTCAAAATTACACCGATTGAACGAAAAAATGAGAACTCGCTCAAACAAGTCCGCGAAACGTTTGCCAAAGTTAGTATTTCCACAATAATCATTGATCAGTGCAATAATTTTTAGAGAGTGGAATAATTTTTATAAATACTCGTAAAATGAAGAAAGTGATTAGAGTGAAATATAACAATTTAGAAAAGTTTGTTTTGGTGGACAGTGAAAATGAAAATATAAGTTTTATTCAAAATATATCCGTTTATAAAACCAGAGAGCCTTTGGAAGCTACTTATACTTATGGAGATGATTTTTGTTACATAATTCCTACAAAGTTGATTTTTGAATAAATAAATCGAGTGTTTATGAATATAACAAATTTGTTTTTCTATTTATATATGTTACTATTATTTTGTGCAGTAAAGGTATGCAGTATCAATTCACCGATTATGCATGCATATCACCAACCATGTGGTAAATATTAACCATAAGGATATTATTATATTACACCGATTAAACAAAAACAGTGGAGCGATTCTCCGTCTGGATAACTTGCTTCTAAACGCAAATGGATAATATTTCATCCCTCCGGGACATTTTAAAATTCACCTAGTGGTGTAAAAATTAAATTCACCATGGAAGGTATTTCCACTACACCGATAAAAAACGGACTTAATGGCACACCGATTAGGTGTATTTTCAGTATGATTTTGTTACTGTGCAGGGCCTGTCAAAGGCTAAGGTATAGCAGGCAGTTGCCTGGGGTGTCGACTCTGAAAGAGCGCCCATAAGGGCGCCAAGAGGAAACCCCAATTTGGCAATGTAGAATTTTGTCAATTTAGAGAAGAATGTAATAAAATTTAATTGAGTTATAAATATTTCGCGATTAATCCGATCAAAAGTGATTCTCACAATTTTGAACCGTGGGATTCATTCTCCAGTGAGATTGATTTAAGCACGACACACACGTCGAACCAAATGGTTCGCGAAACGAAGTGGAAATGAGAAGTTTTTACGTCCGTTAAGCTGGTATCATCACAACAAAAATCAAGATGTGACATATCGCATAATTAGGTGCTAATTAGGTTCTAATTTGATGCTCAATTCAAATATTTAGTGCTCCAGCCGAATCGCCACAATTGAGTATCTTATATGGGGGTGCTAACTTGACGTTACACTAGCACCCCCACTTCTTTAAACAACGCAAAATCAATATGAAACATATCGCATAATTAGGTGCTCAACTCTAAAATTTAGTGCTCCAGCCGAATTGTCGTAATTGATTATTTTATATGGGGGGTGCTTAGCTTGACGTTACGCTAGCACCCTCACTTTTTTTAAACCGCATGCATCAACTTCGAAATAAGCGTACAATGAAAGTGTTAATTAAGTGCTAATTTGATGCTCAATTCCCGAATTAAGTGCTACTGCAGAGGCGGCAGAAATGATAACTTTTATATGGGGGTGCGGGCTTGACGTAACGCAAGCACCTCCATTTTTAACCCTCATGTTTGAACTTCCAAATAAGCGTATAATTAAGGTACTCATTAATTGCTAATTTGGTGTTCCATTCCCGAATTAAGTGCTGCTGTAGGGGTGGCAGAAATAATGATGAATTAAATGATTTGCACCTAATTATGCGATATGTTTCATCTCGATTTTGAGTTGTTTAAAGAAGTGAGAGTGCTAACGTGACTTCAAGCTAAGATAGTCAATTGAGGCGGTTCGGCTGGAGCACTAAATTTGTGAGTTAAGCACCTAACTGAGCGATATGTTTCGTAATGATTATGCGCTGTTTAAAGAAGTCGGGGTGCTAGCGTAACGTCAAGCTAGCACCCCCATATAAGATACTCGCGGAGAAGCCCCAGATACCTTTTTTTTGTTTGCCAGGATTGTCCTTATAAGTAACTTAAAAAATGTTCTTTACATGGTATTGCATTTTTCTATTATTCATGTGCTCAGCCGCTTATAGAGTTTATGAGTGAATTACGCCAAGAAATGCAGTGTTGCGCCTCTGCTGGCCTTAGTGTTCTCTGTAACCTGATAATCATCTGAATAATCGAGAAATGTAGTATTTTTTTCCTTTGCTAATTTTTTCCCTCTACAATGGTTTCCGGCCTACTCCGGTGACCGGTGCGCTTCTGTTTCTTTTTTTTTGTCTATTTTGAGCAGCATACTCTGTCCTCAGCTTCTTCTTCATGGCAGGACTCGAAGTATAAGCTGCCCTACAATGAACTATATTCTGGTCTGATCTGTCGGTCGTACCAAAGCAGAGTCCGAGGGACCCATTACATCTGGACCGAACGCGAGGACACCTGCGCCGTCCGCCAACCACTCCATTTTTACTACACCATTTTTGCCTCCCATGTTTGTGTTGTCTTCCTCAGGCCTATGTATTTTTACCGAGGTAGGCAACAGCCTATCCTTGCTGTAGCTCAGTTCGGGTGACGTGGCCGGGGTTTTCGCCGCTCGTTGCCCTGTGCTTTACGTATTATTAAGGAGCCTTTTTCTTCGGCCGGATGGTACGGCCCGACCATGACGGTCATTATGCTACCTTAGGCGCCGTCCCTGCTGGTATTTTCGGATGCTCACCAAACTTTTCATCACAAATTCGATGCTCTTTTATTAACATCCCACAAAATTTTTCGATCCGAGGCGCCGTTTAGAAGTTATACTCGTAAGGGAAATATTAAAAGAAGGGCTAAAATTTCTCGGTTTTCGTGTGGTCCAAAATGGCTCCATATCTTATTGGGTCCACCAATTTTGCAGGGTTGCATCAAATTTTGTCGCTTAGCGTCCCAACTAAATTAAACAATCTGCTAAAGTTCGCACTCAATGGGTTGATTAGTCACTTTACGTAGAAGAGTAAAGAAATGCAGAGAAACCAAGTCTCGGGACGAGAGCTTTTGTGCTTAATAAAAAATAATGATAGAAACTAATTTTATTATAAACATTACAGTAGGCCTCACATTGCTTATTCTTATACTTCTTACACGCTCCTTAAGGACTTACAAATCATTCTGACCTAATGAAATATACGACATCATGTTCATCCATTCATCAGGCTAGAAAGGAAGCAAACTAAAGTCTACAATGATTCTATAATCCAATACAAAGCTGGATACAAGAAAATGTGGCAAGTTACAAGGATTTCGAAAGGCGGTAAAGTTGAGGACCGGTAATGATCCCTATCTTAAGAACAAAAGGAACGGAACCTTTTTTTTGTCATTGTCTAAGTCGGATACGCCAATAAAAAAGAAAGGTTGAAAGGGAAAGTAATAAATCCGAAAAGGTCAAGTAGTCTTCCTTTTAGGAATGTTTATTACCTGTCACGCTTCAAATATTTGATGCGGAACTCCATTTAAATGTTTATTGAAGGCAAAATAGTCTTCATGATGCGGTTGATGTTGATGGTTGGCACATAATTCCAAAACAAGCATTGCCTCATTTTAACCAATGACAGTTTCATTTAATTTTCACGAAACGCTACATTATATTTAAGGAGCCAGTGGCGACAAATTCCGCTACGGTATAAAACACGACACGATTTGCGGCTGAATCTAATTTTATATTGTTAAATGCATCCCCGAAAAAAAAAACAATATTCTCTATGCCATACGTTTTGGAGAGTGGATAATGGGTGCCAGGTGGGAAAAACCATTACACAATATTTTTTTCGAATCTGAAATAGTTTTCGAGATAACTACAAGAAAACACACTATCTTCTTTTAATATTTTGAAAACTGTTAATCCAAAAAAAAATCTGAAACCAAATGAAAGATCACGACAAAGTCCATAAATAATATTCTAAAATTTTTTTACATATCTGAAATAGTTTTCGAGATAACATGGCAAAATCTTGGAAGACAACAAAAATTAGACTAAAAAACTATACTTTTTTTTTTGGTTTGACAATATTTCGAAATCGGTTAACTGCATCCAAGAACCTCCTAATGCAAAGTTTACCCTTTCAGCAAAGTTTCTCGGAGTCATCTTCGATAGGAAACTGACATGGAAGCTGGACATTCTATTGTAGAACGTGCGTGGCTGCATTAGTAGTCTTAATAGTCTCTACTCGTGCAGGCAGACCATAGATTAGGACTGTGGCCTCCAGCCGAAAGTGGTGTGCTGGTTAATTTCAGCACTGGTACGTCCTATTCTACTATGCGGCATATACGCTTGGTTGACGGCACCCAGAGCGGTGTCCTACTGTAACCAGCTGTAGAAAGTGCAAAGACTTGCTGCGATTGCCGCTATGGGAGCTTTGAGAACTACTCTGTCGGCTGGCTTGAACATTTTGCTCAACTTGCTTCCTGCGGACATTTTTTGGAAAAATTTGGCGGCCAACACGGTCCTTCGCCATCGCAATAAAGGACAGTGGCGTGCGCTGAGGAGTAGTCACTCCACTATTCTGAGTGGTCTGCATCTCCCAGCTGAAATCAATTACATATCTCCGAAATTTGCTTTTGGCAGCAACCACATCAGCCTGATCCACTCCAGGGATCAATGGGTGGACAACATCTACATTATGCCCGATTCCTCCGCCATCTACACAGATGGCTCTACGGCCGACGTAGGAGCGGGTGCGGGCATTTAATCGGAGGGACTGATAATTACCTTATCAGTCCATCTTCCTGACAACTGCAGCGTTTTTCAGGCGGAGATTTTGGCAATCTTGGAAGCTCTGTCTTGGCTGGGGAGGCATGTCGTAACTCTCAGAGACAATGACAATCTATCATTGCTACATCAAAAACTTGGAATTGGTGCTCTATCCTCAGGGAAACCAGCTACTTCTTTAATAGTACTGTTGATTGGATTCCAGGTCGCAGTGACTTCACGCGTAATTGCAGGGCTGATGAGCTGGCCCAACAACGAGCGCACTGAAATGAATCTCAACCACATTAAACCGCTTATAACAGTGTGATAGATAGATAAATGTTTTATTCAATATTCAGTTTTTTTGCTTTAATAAAATATAAATTCAATAAAAACAATAATATGGGGTGGCAGTAACCGTCTGCCTGACAGTGTGTAAAATGGCTACGAAGGTCACTGCGGTCGTTAGGGCGAGATGACTTGGCGGTAGTACTTGCCAAACTACAATATAAGGATGATATGGCCCAGGCTGGATCCCTGTCGTTCTGCCACACTGCACTCATAGAGCAGGAAGTACATTGGTAGGGTGGTGGGGGTTATTACTGGGCACTGTTCTATAGGCGAGCATGCGAGGAGACTTCGCCTCCCTTATGATGAATACCGCAGAAGTTATCAGAATAGGAGGAAGAGGTTTCTATGACTCTCTTTTTTCTAAGGCCTAGAAGGTCTGGTCGATGTTAGTGCGATTCAAATAAGTCACTTTATTGGCAGCGTCCGTTGGTTGAGTACCTAGGTTTTAGAGTAAGGTACAGCGTCCAGGTGGTATCACAACGGACCATAAGTGCTCTATGTGTGATGTCTATCTGTAATCACGACAAACCCCTGCACTTACCTACTTAACCCTTTCACGACCATGATTCAACCACTTGGAGATTTGATTTTTTTTTTGTTAGTTCATAATAAGCGATATTATATTTCTACCGCAACCGGAGGCTAGGAGACTCGACATGTTAGTCTCCGAGCAGCGTAGTCGCCCAGTCACCTGACTGTGCATATCGTTTCAGTAAAATTGTCATTGTGCACGGTTGTTGCTTGTGCATCCGCGGGGTTGGCTTGCTCTTGTGTGTACATGTCGAGATGTTGATAGCGATAGAGGTTGACGTTGTGGACGGCAAGAAAAATATGGGTATGATATTTGACAGGAAGCTAAGTTGGAAGTTCAATATTCAGGAGCATGTTAAAAAGGCAAATGTCGCACTCTACTGTTGTAAGAACGCCATTGGAAAAAGGTGGGGCCTGCAACCGAAGATTGTGCATTGGCTCTTGGCTCTTGGAACGCACTTAAAACTCCAGTAAATCGTATATTAGTGGAAAAAGTTCAAATATCAGGTAGTTTGGCAATCAGTGGGGCTTTCAGAACGACCGCTTTCTGATGCCATGAATATAATGTTCCACCTGCTCCCGCTAGATATTTTTGGCGAACAGGTGGCTGTTCGCACGGCCGTCCGTCTTCGCGATGCAGGACAATGGTTAGCTCTAAACTGTGGGCACTCGATGACTTTAAATAACCGAGATATACCTGCAAGGATGGACCATGTCTCATCAAAATTTATGTTCACTAAGTCCTTCAAAAGTCTCATGCCATTACATACACAATGGAATGAAGACTTTCTTCCGACAACAGATACGATACATATCTACACAGATGGGTCTAAGAATGACAATGGCGTGGGAGCTGACATTTACTTCGAATGTCTGAATCTGATCCTATCGGTTCGACTACCCGACTACTGTAGCGTTCTGCAAGCGGAATAGGTAGCTATTTGGGAACTCCTGGTCTGGCTGGGACGCCATCGTCATGACGTATCTGTGAGGAACATCATTATTTTAACAGACAGTCAAGCTGCGATAAGAGCCCTGGAATCCGAACGTATAACTGAAGGATGGTGATGGAGTGGCGCAAAACTCTCACAGAGATAAGTGGTATCTTTGATATTGTCTTGTCCTGGATACCGGGTGGCAGTGATTTCGTTGGCAACTGCCGAGCTGACGAACTTGCTAGAACAGGGACCTCGGAAGATTCCGAACATTCTCTCTACAAAGTTGAGATGCTTTTTGATGCATGTAAGCATAGCATAATGCAGGCCGCGATAAGTATCACTAACACGAGATGGCAAAGTGGCAGCACTTATTATAAGACAAAGCTGATATGGCCCAGGTTGGATATAAGTCGGTCCGCCAAGCTATTGTCCCTGAAAAGGCATCACATTGGTACGGTCGTGGGGATCATCACCGGGCACTGTCAAATTGGAGAGCACGACAGGTGGCTCCGGCTTCCTTATAACGACTTATGTAGAAGCTGTGGAGATGAGAAGGTAGAGGAGAGTACTTTCCACCTCCTCTTTGAATTCCCGGCCTGGAAAGTATAACGAGGGCTACTCTTGGGGTCCACTACTTCGCCGACCTGGGTGACTTGCAGGACGTCGATGATGGCCAGCTCCAACGTTTTGTTGTGGGCTCGGGCTGGTTCGTAGTTTAGGATGGGTCGGGACTACATATCCCGTTGAGCATCACAACGGATCCAACTATGTGTGCTGTGGACAATCATAGCAACCCTTTAGCCTAATCTAACCTATGATAAGTCTTCCTTCTTATTCGTAGAATTGTGATAAATGTCATACAAAAAGTTGTCTTTGAAGTCCTGGCGCACCCTCTCTTCAGTTCGGAATCAGTACGAAGTAATTTTCGTTACCAAAAAATAAAAACAAGGTAGCCTTTGGCTAGCTTGCCGAAGGTATAATACTCTTCACGCGAAGCTTATGATGCATTTGCCATTTTTAAATTAGAATTAACACTTGTTCCGATTTCACTGTTCCTATGAGAGGTATATAAAATAGTGATTCGATTTCAACCAAATTTAGGAACTTTAGGCATAGCAGTCGCTCATATGACAGCTAAATGATAAAGTAGTCCAATTTCAATCTTATTCGGGAATGTGATTTGACTAAAGATAATACTGATTATAGTGAAATTTGGAAAAGATATCTTTAGAAATAAAAGAGTTTTTCTCACAAAGACGGATTTTTGTACCGGTCGTTCCTATGGCAGCTACATATATGACGTAGTGGTCCGATTCCATTAGTTCCGACATATATACAGCATGCAAAAAAAAAGAAAAAGGCTTTGTACAAAATTTCAGCTCGATAGCTTTAAAACTGAAGGACTAGTTTGCATAGAACCAGACGGACAGACGGACAAAGCTTAATCGACTCGTCTCATCATACTGACCAAGAATATACATACATATATAGTTTATATGGTCTATGCATTGCAAACTTCAAGACAAAGTTAATATACCCTATCACATCCGTGAAGGTTATAAAAAACTTCGGGGGAAGTTCGCAAGCAACGGTGAAGGACGCACTTTCGGCATATATTAATTAGTTGTTCCAAAAGTGTATTTGGGTTAAGGGACAATAATATTGAAAAAGGAAGATTATCCTGAGTATTTGTATTTAATAGATTCTATTCTGCGAACTTTTTAATCCACGCTTGTTAATTTCTGCAAATCATCACAATTTGAATTGCTGATACAAACATGTTCTTATTAGGTAATTAAATCAGATAGGTAAGACACTCGATTATAACCACTTTACTCTTTGAGACCAAATGCAATTACATACATACACTTCTCATAATCTCCATATCAACACTGCAAAGTTCACATGATTCATAATTCAATCGCTCAGTACGAGATACGATTCTTGTAATTTCTTTGCAATGCTACGGATTATGTTAATATCAAGCTCTTAGCTAGATTTGCGAACATTATCTGTTCATTTGAGGAAAACATCTACAGAATGCCTACAGTTACAATTCATGAATGGCCCAGCTATGAGATTCATATGCAAGATCAAGGAATTCATTTGAGATTTTGTCGGTGTCCTAGCTCGTAACATGCCGCGTTCAAGTATTGTACATTTCTACATACTTTGAAAGTATACCCCCAAAATATACAAGTATTCGTATTACGTGAGCGCAGACATGGAGAACAGATAAAAGGCTTCCCTAATTGTCATTTTCATCTTCAAGGAGCGTTTATCAATTTCAGAGATAATTGCAAATGTAATTACAGGGAGTGCTAATCAAATATGCTGACAGTGTAATGCTTCAAAAGGAAAGACATCAAAAACGATTTCAGTAACACTAAATTACCTTAATTACAGATCACAAATGACAGAGCTGCATTCAGAGAAAATAACATAAAAAAGATCCGGCAACATTATTGCTCTTTCCGCATGACGTCACAGTTTCAATTTATGCGCGCGTTGCATATTCTATGAAATTTAATGTTACAAAAATTGAAAATTGCATTCAAATCTACAGTGTTCTTTGGTTGTTGATAAAATTTTCAACATGCTACCTTCATAGGTTCTTTATGAGATTTTGAAAAAGCACCCCATCTCTTTAAATAAATTCCCTCTTTTAATTACTTAATCTGGAGACGACGGATCACAATCACGGAAACCTAGAAACGGAGCTTTATAGTATATCCACCCTAGAGACCTAAATCTAGATAAATTTACAAATCCCGAAACCCAAGTACACCATCCGTTTCTTCTTCTCCTTCAACCCCCAAGATTTAGTTAGCAGTTGTGCTGTTCACTTACATGGGAAAAGGTTGACTATGCTGTGGTGGTCTCCATTTACATGCGCGCACGTGTCGATCTCCGAATTTCAGAATGAACAACTGTCATATGATCCCTTCTTCTTTTTCAGTGATAATTTACTGGAAAATATCGCATACATTGTGGCAAAACTCAAATTCAGGCGAAAATATGAGATTTGGGAGGAGATTTGTTTTAAGTCTTATTCCACATCTGGATTAGAAAATTTTAATAAATGTATGGTAGATCCGGTGGCGGATCTAGAAATTGAGTTTGAAGAGGGTATATGCACACTTATTCAGCTTTCTGTCCTTAAGAGGCATGCATCTGTTGAAAGCATAGACGCGCTCCTTATTGAAGAGAAACATGCGATAATGAACGTACTAAACCATGAACCATGTTAAGGTTAGGTTTAGGTCTACTACGATTAACACAGCATACATGGACTGCAAGAGGGTTTGTTTCATTACCCCCAGGGACTCATCACCCGATAATCCTATTCATTAAACCACACAGAGCTAGCGATAAAAAGATGAAGCTTGCCACCATCAACATTAACTAAGTCATCCAGTTCAGTGAGGAAGTGAGATCCCAAAATTTCGTCCTCCTTTTCGTCAGAGCACGACAAATAGGAAGAAGAAAAAAATACACTCCTCCTTATTTTCTTCACGGTAGCTTTTACAGCAGCCATTATAGGGGATGTTAAACCTCATGGAATGCTCCTCAGCTATGCGCTGCCCAGCGATGACTGCAACAACAGCTCTGGCATGTTACCTTTTCAGTGACTATAGTAAAGTGGTTCGATTAGAATCCAATCTGTGCCGACGAATTTGTGCAGCATTGCTGGTTTTACAAAATAAGCAGCAAATTGTGATTATTTTGTGTTTAAGGGACGACATGCTTTCTCATTAGTCAAATGCAATGTTCAGTTTGGCATTTGAGACTACTGGATATCTAGCGGGGTAGGGGGATATCACACAATTCGAGCAAACTAAACGTTATCATTGGTTTCCGCGGTGAATCCGAGTCGCGACCGATTCCACAATCCACAAATACGCGCTGAGCCAGGAAAACGCAAAAATTTTTTGCTGACTAAAAATAGCCAGCCAGTTCAGATCAGACTGTCAAAATACTTGCCAAACTCTTATTAAATAGAGGAGTCGTCAACCGTTGCCGGATTATTAGGGTTACTCAGAATAGCAGCGTGGCGCGAGCCGGAAGTAAATTATTGATAACTGTTATGGCGTCCAATAACCGTATTTGCTGCCATTTATTCATCAAAAATTTCAAGAAGTAGCAGGTTAAGCAGCATTTACAAAGAAGAAGGGGTAGTGCCAAGGGCACCACAAAAACAACACAGTCCATTAGTTGCTCTCTTGTCTGCAAGCTACGGTTAGCCTTTGCACTCGGAGTAATCCACCAGGCAACTCATAAGATATTATTACTCTTGTATTTCAAAAACTGTATCTTTAGAATACAAACCTGTCAAAAATGGTAGTTTTTTTATTATTATAATTTCCTGGAATATTCCAAGACCAAGCTCTGTATATCGAAAATTTTGGAGAAGGGCCAGGCCCCCCTCTGGATCCACCAATGGGTAAATCTATGATATTTGGAAGTAGATTTGCTTAAGTCTCGGGATATATCCAAATCTCCTATAGTGTGCGTACGTACAATAGCACTAATACACAAACGTACAAGCAAAAAATGTCCTCTATTCACCCTATGGTAAAAACCAATCATTAATTGCGATCAGAAAATTCAGCTTTCCACCAAATTAATCAACTTCTTCCTTTTCAACTTAGTGCCTGCCTACATTCAACGAAAAACCGCCCCATACAAAATTATTCCAATGAATAGCCAGCTGTGTTCTGTGTATTCATTTACGATATTTGAAATTTGATGGCATACTTTCTCATACAACATTTCGTTTTTTTCTTTTGTTTTCGATACAGAAATCTAAAAAATCGCACCGATAACAATTAAAATAAAACCCCATTGTGCTGAAGATGAATATGGAAAACCCAGTGAAGTATTAATGATTTAGATTCATCTTCTGTTAATGAACAAAACAAAAAATGGAAACATTAATCATAATCGATTATATTTCAGCGAAATTTTCTCACAAAAAAAGTCCTTGAAAGTTATTCGAACTTAGGAGCGGAGGGAATAATGGAAACCTTAAAAAAGTAAAAGCAAAAGTGAAAATGGAAACAAAGCTTGAACTGAGCTCTAAGCAAATTCTAAATTATTACAACTTGATTCAGGATACATAACACATTTTGTATATATACATGTACATTGATAATGTGTGCTTAAAAAATGCACATGAACTGCAAAGTTGAGATATTAGACCCGTTCGATTCACTCGAACAAAGATCCATTTTCATACAAAATTAGTGGCCGGCCTTTGATCCAGGTGTCGATCATATCGGATTAGTGTTGAAAATTAATTGATTGAACGTCAGCTTGTTTGTGGACAAATCACCTCTAAATGTGCAGGGCCAGTTAAATGATAAGGCGGAAAAGGCTGCCGCCTGGGGCGCCCACAATGGAAGGGCGCTAAGAGGAAAGCCAAGTTTTAGAGTAAATTTTGTCAATAGAACTGAATGTAATATCATTCCATTCAGTTATAAATATTTTGCGATTTGTCCAATCGAAAATTATTTTCACAGTCCAAATTCACGCGCGCTAACAATTCAATTTCGAATCTTCGACTTCATTCTCCAGTGAGAGTGAATTAACCTGGACACAGATGGCGAACCAAATGCTTCGCGAAACGCGATGGAAATGAACATTTTTTTCGTACGTTGATGTGGTTGCGAACTCTTTGGTTTGTTTGTCTGTGGCGACCATTATCGACGATAATTAAAACCGAGTTTATTCAAACTGCGGCAGCCGCCGCGATAACCGCCGCGGTTTACAAATTTACGTTGAATTTAAATGCAATCTCGTCGCTCAACAAACCGCGGCGGCTTCCGCTTCTAAACTCGGCCTAATGCCAGGCAAAACCGTCCGAACAAAAGTGGCTCTATCCCCACTACTTCTCTCTAAGCGGCGTTGATATCAGTACGAAGCGAATTTGTTTGAACAAAAGTTGCGCTTGAAAAAAATTATGCAACAATGATTACAACAACATGAAAAATACTTAAAAACAATATTTAAAGCGATGCATCATTCTAGTTTAAATAAAATAAACTGTTTAAAAAAGTGAGTAAGTGGGCGCAAACATTTCAATGCCTGCACCTTAAGTTAGACTTTGACCGGCCCTCAGGCACTGCCTTCTTAATATACAGGCCCAACTGTAAAAAACAGTTCGCTTGCACTTATAGAAATGCTGCCTTCACTGTCCACGTCACTGAGAATATTTGCGTAAAGAATAAGCAGTGGTACTACCACTGCAAGCACACACAACACATTTTCCTCGTGCCCATATATAGGTACATAGTTTTATCGGAAAACTAGGTGTAATTTAACTAGTAAATAACTACTAAATTAATACTGAACGCGGAAAACGAAAACTAAACACGAAAATCGGAGTCGCCGCTATCAGTCACCAACCACTGGTTAGGTTAGGTTAAAGGGGCTCAGTGATACACACAGCACACTTATACCACCAATGGGTTCTTTGTGATACCACCATCGACTCCAAACCCCCGAGTCCTAACTATTCATTGAACCAGCCTGAGCTGTTGACAAAGCGCTGGAGGCGACTGATGCTAACATCCTTAAGGTCGTGCAGATCGCCAAAATAGAAAGACCCCAAAGCAATCGTTCTTCTTCTAGCCAGGGTATGACATTCACATAGCAGTAGATGACGATGTACTCTCCTCTCCATCCTCATCCCCGTAGCTCCTACAGAGGTCATTGTGTGGAAGCCCCATTATCCTAGCTTATTGGCCGACCGGGCAGAGCCCTTTAATCACCCCCATCAGAGTCCGTAGGTTCTATTCAACGCCAGAAGCTCCGCAGAGCGCTTTGGATTGATCCTAGACCAGAGTTGCTTAGTTACCATACAAGTGCTACCATTACTCCACCTCGCATTGGCAATACTCGACGCATCAGCATTTACTATCATTTTACAGGCTGATAAAGACCACCCGAGATGGTGGTGACTAGTCCCGGTCCCCCATTAGAGCCTTCTCTAGCTAGCTCATCCGCTTTGCAGTTTCCGCCAAAGCCACTATGGGCCGGACAGGTACGAAATGCGGCAACAATCATTGAGTTTGTAATGACAGACTTAAGGGATTTAATCGCCGGCTGACTATCCGTGAAGACGGTAATATTCCTAGCAGCTATGATATTACGCCCGAGCCAGATGAGAGCCTCCCAAATAGACGCGTTCTCCGCTTGAAGAACGCTGCAGAAGTCAGGGACATGTAGTGACAAGTTTATATTCAGCTTGTCCGAGTATACCCCTACTACAACCCCTTAATCCGTCTTAAAGCCATCGGTGTATAAACTTATAGCATTCGATTCCTGGAAAGTGTTAGCTGCCCACTCATTCTGTGAGGGGATTAGGCTTATAAAGTTCTTACCGAATAGATACTTGGGGAGAGTGAAATCCGTCACCGCTGGAAGATCCAAGCTGCCAAGAACAGACGAGTGTCTCGTGGCTGCCACAGTGAACTGTCCAGTTTCCCGAAGACTAATGGCTTCATATGAGGCCACCTGCTTAGCAATAATATCTAAGGGGAGTGAAAGGAGCATAGCATCAAGAGCAGCTGCTAGTGTAGTTCTAAATGTCCCTGTAATGGTAGTGTTCACAATCTTTTGGAATATCTGTAGCATAAAACTTCGGTTGTCGGTAGTTTTCCCGTTGAAACTTATTTTCATCAAAACAGCGCGTCTCCATCGAGCGTGGTTTTTTACAAAGATGAATTAGAGCAATTACCCAATTACACAATCATCGATGTAGAAGAAGCCATCCGCCACCTCACCACAGATGACAAGGAGGATGCTAGACGAGAAGTCGCGACGATAATCCGTTCCTTTCAAGGGAACCACAGTGAGAGCAAACATAATGGAGAAGCAGCCGTAATTTCGTCCCTGGGGAAAAAAGACGTTTATTACTTGAAGGCAGATAAGGGAAACACAATCGTCATTATGGACAAGACGAAATACGACGAGCTGGTCTACGCTAAGCTCCAAACGGGGAACTTCTTTCAGCTCCGAGCCGATCCGCTACCGAATTCTGTAAAACGAGTGGAGAAAACTTTAAAAGAATGCACGAGAGTGGTGCAGAATATTGCGGCATTACGTATGCCGAATCCATCTCTACCTCGTATAAGAGTTCAGCCGAACATACACAAATCCGGCAACGAGGTACGGGAAATTATAGCGGATACTAACTCCCCGACCTTCAATATAGCTAAGTGGCTCTTAAAGGAGTGTCAGAACATGGGTAGTTTTTACAGCCCATACGCTATAAAAAATTCAGGGGACCTCATCGAGCGCCTAAAAAGTGTGGAATCCATCAGTGAAAACGAGGTGGTCATATCTTTCGACGTCCAAGCTCTTTTTCCGAGTATTCCAGTGGAGGCATTACTTAAATTCGAGGAATGGTTGACGAAGTTCGACGACACTACACCGGAATGGCGACTAAAGACGCGGCAATATACCAAGCTAGCGGCCCTCTGTATGAGTGAAACATATTTGACCTTCAGAGAGCATTTTTTCAAAACAACAGTAAGCACAGCAATGGGGAACCCTTTGTCACCCCTACTGAGTGAGATATTCATGGCGTCGATCGAGGAAGAAATAGCGAAACGAGGTCTAATACCACGATTTTGGGCTAGATACGTCGATGACATTATCACGATCGCACCTAGGAACCAGGCGAGCAGCCTATTAGAGGACATCAACAAAATCCACAAGAACTTCAACTTCACCATGGAAGTCGAAGAGACGTTTTGGCTTTTCCGGACCTGAAGATCATTCGAGAAGACGATAAAATACAATTCGACATATACCGAAACCCGACGAGCACACAATGCACCATCGTGAGCACCTCACAACACACATGGCAACATAAGGTGGCAGCGTACCATAATATGGTGCACAGATTAGTAAGTACACCGCTGACCGCCGCCCGATACCAAGTCGAACTCGACTACATTAAAGAAACTGCTTGTATCAACGGTTACAGCCCTAAGCTCATTGACAACCTGATCCGGAAGAAGGGAATCCAGAGCGATCGAGCAAGTCTGTCTACACTTGGTTCACAGGTGGACGTTACAAAAGAGCGCAGAGCAGAAATAACTTTCTCACCGATGTTCGGTCGTATCAGGCAGGTGCTGGCAAAGTACCGGATCGATGTGGTAGGAACCAGCAGAATACACCAGCTTAAATCACGTCTAGGTAGTGCGAAGGACCACCTGAGAAAAACCGAGCGAAGCGGAATCTATAAGATCAATTGTAAGGACTGTGAGATGGTATACATAGGACAAACCCGACGCCTAATCACTACGAGATTCGAGGAGCACAAGAAAGACGCGGAACTAGGACGAAAGAATCCCATACGACATGTTAAATCTATGGTTGCGAGGCATTTGGTCGAATCGGGATATTCGATCGTTTTTGACGACGTCGAAATATTACGAGCCAACAACCCTACAAACTCGACGCTGCGGAAAGTCTCGAGATCAGTAGGATACCGAAAAGACGTTTGTTGAACCACGACGATGGAAATTGCCCATCTAAATTATTGAAGGTCGTTAATCAGGTCAAACCTAATGTAAAGTAAAGGAACTTTCTCAACATAAAAAAAAATATGAAATGCTAGGTAGATTAGATAAAATGTATTAGGATACAGCCCCTAATTAGTGATGTAAGGTAATGTAAGGATTTATTGTCCTTAATTAGTTTTTTTTTAAAAAAAAACTGTGTAAGGTAGGATCATAATAGTATTAGTATTTAAGGATGTAGTTTAGCCATTGTTGAGTAGTCAGCACCACGAACTGAATAAGAGAGCAAGTGTCTCTCGAAACAATTGTATTCAAAAAAGAAAAAATAAAGATCTCGTTATGGAAACGCGCTGTTTTGATGAAAATTCTCTAGCATACTTCGGTAAACCGCGAAGTTGAGGGCAGTGCACCAGTCGATAATACCATGCAAAAGTATAGGTCACAGGACTGAGGCATAGAGCCAGAATGTAATTTTCGTTTTCAGGCCCATTTCCTAGCTACGGCTTTCTTACACGAGTATAGCGCAACAGCCGCCTTAGCTACTCGTTCCTAAATATTGGGTCTCCACCCCAGCTTCCTGTCCAGGATGACGCCCACAAACTTGTCTTTTTCGGAGAGAACAAGTCTCATTCCGTTCAGCAATGGTGAATAGAATATTGGTGGCTTGTGTTTCCTTGTAAAGAGAACAAGTTCTGTTTTGGCCGGATTGACACCAACCCCAGCTAGCCTAACCCATTTCGTCAGAATTGAGAGGGCATTCTGCATATTATCACTAAGCACAGACAGAAACTTCCCAGAGATTACGATGGCAATATCGTCCGCATCAGCGATAACTTTGCATCCCACACTCTAAATGGCAATACATTTACAAACGGGGGGAATGGCAAAACTTTTTTGTGTAAGCATGGCCAATCCACCTGTATACAGCTGGTAGGTGGTTGTTTGGGTCGCTGATTGTGAATTTGAAGTCAAAATTGCAAAAACTCAAAAACTAATGGAGTTTCTGAACGGGAATTTTTTTTCTCAAAAGCACGGCTAATTTGTCTGGAAAAAGCTGGTAGGGTTTTACACGAGTAGTTTCGCATAACCTCTAAATGCGCAAACGATTTTCAAGGAAAATTACATATACCCAGTGACAAAAAAAAACCCGAAATAAATTTTTCCATCCGAAAGTCAAAAATTATTGTCAAATTGTAGAAATACATATGAATTTCTGGTTGTGTTTTCTACACTGAATTGATGTTTTGCCGATTAAAAAAATCCAATGTTAAGACTGGGTCTGAAAATACTAGAGTGACTTTTTGGACAATAATACTTCTTTATAAATAATTTTATCTAGACACGTATTTGAGAGATATTGTTTTATTTTAGGAGAATTTAGTGAATGCGTGTAAATTTTGATTTTCTTAAACAAAAATTAATGAAAGCATATTAAAATTAATACATGTAAAGGCTCTTAATAATTAATGTGGCCGCCTTTTGCTTTAATGACAGCTTTTATTCGCCTGTTCATACTATCATTTAGCGTGGTCAACGTATCTGCATTTATTTCGTTTTCCCATACTTCTTGGATGACGTGTTTTATTGTTCTTGGCTCTTTTTCCTTTATTTTCGATCCCATTATCTGCCATAGATTATCATTGGGGTTCAAGTCGGCGTTTCAATCCCAAGTTGCGCCTTATATTGCGTGATCTGTTATTGATAAATGTTACGATGTTACAGAGCGAGCTCGATGTGTTGGAGCAGAGTCCTCTTGAAATATCGAATTTTGAATGTTTTCTGTTAGGTCTCCAATTGCTGGAACAGCACCTTCATTTATTATTTTCTTGTATGCTGCTGCATTCTCAGATCCTTCTAGAAGGATTAGAGTCTCTACGCAGCTGTACATGATGCATCCCCAAACCATAACGTAGGGGGAATGTTTCACAGTTGATTGAACGCAATCATCAGAAAAACGCTCCCCTGCTCTACGGCGTACTCTGGCTGATCCATCGGGCCCAATCAATTGAATTTGGATTCATCGGAAAAAAATAACATGTTTCCAATCCTCCAAAGTCCAATTTTCCCGCTCCTTGCACCATTGTAGTCAAGCTTTCCTCATTCGTTTTAGCAAAAGGGGCTTCTTATCAGGTCGACGGGAGCGCAAACCCATCTCATTTAGCCTTCTTTGGATAGTTCGCGTACTACAAGGCTTCTTCATCGAAGGTTCCAGATCAGCTCTTAATTTTGAAGCCGATTTAAAGCGATCCTGAAGTGACAAGGGCTTCAAAGGGCTCTCCTCTCTTGGCGTAGCAACCAGTCTCCTTCTGCTGCCTGCTTTCCTCTCAACAGTGCCTCTTTTCTCCTGTTTTTATACCCTTCACGGATGTGATAGGGTATATTAACTTTGTCATGAAGTTTGCAACGCACAGAAGGAAGCATCTCCGACCATATAAACCATATATGTGTGGTCTCGGAGAATAAGTAGATAAGTCAATTTATACGGAAAATGAGTTAAATGCATTAAATTACTCCTACAAGTGCTCTACGCAATGTAGAGTAGTGGGTAACTCTAAAATCCAATACTTTGTTAGTTATAGGAATGTGCATTTTTAGACATCTCGAAAAATAATGTGCGTACTTGGATAAGTGCAATTACTCAGTTTTGGAAAGAAAATCTCCATCGTGAATATTGAGGTATGTCGACTTATTTATTTTAATTATTTTTATTTTATTTATTTATTTTCAATTATTTAACTGCCATTGTTGTCTATAACATAATTGCTGACATAGCGGTCCTTTTATTCGAGAGTCCATAACGAGCTTGCTCTTTCATGTCCGATGAAAATTTTGTTTGGGAGTCTCCGAAATCAATCTCCCGAAATTTATTTTGCGAGCAGTCGCTTACTGATTGGTGATGGCACGGGTGGCACAATGGCAAAAGAAAGAGCTCTTTATTTAAAATATTTACGGAGGAACCCATGCCGTAAGGCAAGGAACAGCGAGTACAAAGCAAATGTTGGAAGTATTCCATACGTTGTAGATGCTAGTTGAGGGTCCTTTGATGTGTCCCTACCCCGAAATGCATGGTTTTTGGATGAGCACAACACCTTAGGGGTCATCAAGCAGCATCTGTAGTAGCTCTGCTAAAGCGGAACTACTGTGGTGCAGATTTATTTGCAACACCCTTAGCATACTACAAGGGATACAGTTTCTCACCAGTAGAAAGTATTGTAGCGATTGGGTCTTCAGTCCCAGATTCGCTGTCCTCCTCGCTCAGCGTTATGCCATCAGCCACCTTGGTTAAATGTTCTATACCTAGATCCTTCTCCACTTCGTTGGCCTCAAGCGTGTTCTTGTTGTCGTCCATGGGGCTTCGCTTTTTCAGCTTCAATTCCCAATTATTGGGTATAGTATGTCCTCTGCCTCTTTGCTAATTTGAAGAATCAGTGTCTGCTTTTGTCTCTGCGAGGTGCTCGTTGACACGTAGGACTACCCAGTCCGCAGTGGAAATGTCCAGATTTTCTCGCTGGAATAGCTTTAGCGCCATCCCCTTGTTTCTCGGTAATAGGACTTTCGCCTTGGCCACAGTTGGAATTTGGTCTTTTGCGACTATTTCCAATTGTGCTCCTTCCCAAAGACCGTCAAGCGTTGCAATGGTGCTCTTGCACCATTCAAGCATCGCTTCATTGTCACAGTTGTTGATTTTTGCGTCGTTAAACCAACCTGCGTCATCGAAGGATGGCATGTGTTGATCTTCACATACAGCTCTTTCGGTCAGTTTGTCGAAGAGCAACGTCTTGACCAGCTCCCACGTATGGGGCGACCGGTAGCGCACTGTGTTGAGGCATCAGTCTCATGTTTAACTACCGGCGTTTCGGGTTCGAGTCCCGTCTACGACGACGTTCGTGGCCATGGATGTGCAGGAGGTGCATGCTGGCAACTGCATTCTCTGAAACCAATTTATGCCAACGAAACGTCAACTGGGCCACATGGAACAGTTGACGCGCTATGCCCCACAAGGGGTTAGGGTAATTGAGTATCCCACCGTTGTCTCTTGAAAGCTAGTTTTCTGTTTTAACTTTCCGCAATACTGTTGAAGAATTTCGGATCACCGCTGGCAAATCCGCTTCTTGTCGAGAAGCGCTTTCTGGTATTCTCAATAGTTTCTTCGAATCATGCTAGCCTTTCCAACTCTTTCGGGGTAAAATCTACTCTGGCGCCGAGGTTCCACTTCAGCCTAATGGCTGTTTTATATTGCTTGAGGGGCCTGAGTTCCTCCTTGGTCTGCTTGGGACTTACGGTCGTACGCCGTGCAGCACCCTTGCTTGACTGAGGAGAATAAAACAGGAGCTCCTCTTCTGCTGGTGTGATGTCGAGCCCCTGTTCCGAGCGATCCTGGTCAAGCTCAGCAACGAGGGGATTGACTGCAATTTTTGTTTGTAGCCCGAACTTGGGTTTTGAACCAGTAGCATGACCGTCTGAGCCGCCTGGTTTCCACGCTGACTCGACTGTTTTTGAAAGGCCGCTGGCGACTAAGGAGGTGCGAGAACCTCCCGAGCCCTCGCCGGTAGTCGCAGCCTTGCCTCCTACCGACACTTGGGTTGTTCCGTTTTGTCATTTTCTTCTCCATTCTTAGTATAAAGTTTTGGGTCTTCTTTAACCGTCTACCGGCCCTGAAAAGACTAGGAAACTCTAACACCACACTAAGTTTTCCACCGCTACAAGAGAGCATGTCAATAAATTTCGCAGTGTTTGGGTATACTGAATTTGTATAAAAATAATCAACTTCTTTTTTTTTTAATTCTGAATATTCGTGTTTCCTGGTGGTTAATAGTTAAACGCCGTGAATTATTGATAACTTCAGTGAATAAACAGATAATTGTTGGTGAACAACAAGAGCACTCGTATTTTATTATATTTTATTTATTGTATTCGCAAAGAAAATGTTGTTTAGCTTTGAACAGTGTTTAAGTTCAGATCTAATCTTTTGATCAAATTGCTTTTTAACCAGCAGATTTTGGGCAAATGTACACCCGGCCCTATATCACGCTACATATACCAAAAACTATGGTCATACTTATAGGGAATACGGTTAGTATTCGGTTTACGCTTTCTCTTTAAGCAATTAGATTTTGTTATACGTTGACGACCACAGTTTACTAATGACGACTTTTATAAGAATTGGCACGTTATCAAAAATTTGGAGTTCTTCAGTGAACATACTAATCTCACACCCATTACACGTCCTGCAACAATTCATTAAGACCACTAATTCAACATTTTCTACAAAGCCATTAGCAGTATGTTTCAACACACACACAGAAAAAAAATATCTACTAAGTCGATTCTATAATTACCTCGATATGATATAGTTGACTCAGATCCTTTTGCAGGTTCCGGTACGGGAAATGGAAGTGCGGTGGCTGCAGCATTCGTCGGATTGCCAGTGCGAGATACGAATCCTGCCAGCAAGGATGACACCAGGATAGCAAACAGTTTTGTGGTCCGAGATATGTAATACGAGTTTTGGCACCGAACGACCACAAATAACATTTTAATGGTTCACTTAGTAACATTTACCCGTCTTCGTATTAACTCCGCCCGAAACATCTCACCGCATATATCAGAATACTTCGTAAGTTTCACTGGTGGCTTTTTTGCAACGGGTCGTGATTGTCGGTTCGTCCTAAATTTCTTGGCGAGGACACAACAAACATTCCACACAAAAAATTTATGTGCTTCACCGGCACTGTATCATTTTATAACGATTTATTTACTCCTGAACGATGCATACAGCGCAGCATTATACCCAGTTCGGAGAAGGGACCAACCAGAACTAGTGGTTATTTTTATTTACGAGTTGGTAAAATTGTTCCGGTGTACTTTTTTTTAATAGTAACAAAAATGGATGTTCGAATAGTTGAAATGTTCTATTAAGTGTGTATAACAAACAAATATTTCACTACTCTGGGTTGGCACTGAATTTCATTTATTTTTAGTCGCAAATACTATATGTATTGGCAAAAGTGATTTGATTGATTCTATCAATTTAAAAACGCAAATTCTAAAGGATCACGCAAAGTTACATAATACACTCCCGGTCACTTGAGTAGGGACAACTGCAACGAGACTTGTTTTGCTCAATATCACCAGTGCTTTCGTTCAGAGAGCGTAGTTTCCATTATGAAAGGTTACTTTATTGCTCCTTCCATTCGGAGAAAATGAGAGAGCTTTCTTTAACAATAGTTATGTTTCATTAGCTTCAAGTAGATGCGCCGATAAATTACTCGTTCAGAATTCGGTCACTTCAACAGGGACACTAGTAAGTTCTGCTATTACACCATAAAAAAGACAAAGGTAGTATGCATTTTTAGGGTTTTGTATTAAAAACAAAACCCTTATGAAATCGGTCAAATGTCTGTCCGTCTGTCCGTCTGTCCATGAAATATCTCACGAACGGCTGAAGCTACATGCATGAAATTTTGTGGGAGTATGTAGAATTATTACAATTCGCCGGAGAAAGCGATTCGTTGTAATAGGCTAACTTTAAGGGGATGTCCCCATAGAGGGGAAATGAAGGTCAAAATTTTTTTTTCATCTGGTATAGGCAAGTGGGGTATCATGAGAAAGGCAAGACCGAGTACATTTCATTTCCGGTATTTTCATCAAATTTGAAAAAAGGGGAAAAGAGATAGAGGGGAAAATATGTGATCCGAGTTTGTCCCCCCCCCCCCCCCCTCGCATTTCGATACCGTTATACTTAGAAATATGAAAATTTGCAGAAAGGCGGCATTTTACTAGTGTAGAAAACCGAAAATCGTAGAATTTTTATATCTCAACAAAAAAGGTTAATAATAGTACATTTCTATAGTTGCAGTTAGCATACCCCTACACGCCTTAAGCACAGCCGAGGTCAAAAATATTGATGGCCAATGATAACCAACATCATCGGCAATAATATCTTTAAGTTTCATTACAATCACATAATATTTAATAATAGTACACTCATTTAAAATTAGGCATTTTGACACTATCCACACAAAAATTACACCTACCGGCCTCATATGTAGGTGTGAGTACTACTTTCATGTTGTTTTTCGTAGTGCGAATTGCAGTTATTTAATTAATCATTTTTGAAAGGGTAAAGATTAGTTGGGGGCGCTGCGTCGTAACTGGCAAACTTTACCGAGTGGAAGGGGGGAGGGGTCCACATAGAGGCGAAATTAAGCTCAAAATTTTTTTTTATCGACTGGTATAGGCAAGTGAGGTGTCGTGAGAAAGGTAATGTTGAGTACATTCCATTTTTTCGCATTTTCTTGAAATTTGTAGAAAGGGGAATAGTGGGGGAGGAAAAAATATTAGTTCGTAATTCCCCCCCCCCCCCCCGGCATCTCGAGACTGTTAGAATTATGAAAACTTACAGGAAGGTGGGTTCCGAATAGCATATAAAATGGAAAATAAGGGAATCTGTATATCTTCTCAGAATAGGTAAGTAATAGTTTATTTCTGTAGTTACAGTTAGCACACCTCTGCATGCCTTAAACACGTTCGAGGTCAAAAGTACTGATGGCCAACGATAACCAACACCTTAGGCAATAATATGCTCTAAGTTTCGTTACAATCACGTCATATGAATTGGCATGTAAAATGTAAGTGGGTAAGACAGTTTAATTATGTTTTTTTTTTGTCCATCTGAGTGGTATCAAGAAGAGCAACGAGCCGATATTTATATACCAAAATAAGCGCTTGCTACAAAACCCTCGGATTGCGGGCGTAGCCCTCTATATTCCGGTTTCATTTATCCTTATATTGAAAAATGCATCAAAGAATTTACATACACTACTCCCAAAAACATGGACGCACCCACGATTCCAAATAAAGAGAGCAATGAAGAAAAATTTCAGTTTTTGCCACTAGTGTGGGTGGAGTGAAAAGGAACAAATATTTTGAAAAGAAAATCTGCAATGTACTGTATTTTGATTTGAAAGACCCCCGGAGCATGACGCAACTTTCACTTCTGTGAGGACTCGTCAGAAATCGAAAATCCTTTCGCTGAATTCGGAAATGGTTTCTTTCGGATGAAAAAAAGTTAACTTCAATATGCTAATGCTAAAGGAATTTCTGACGAGTGTTTTATAATATCTGCGTCCCTTTTGTACTGTAAAAGCAGAATTTTACTAGCGTCCCCATTGAAGTGTCCGAATTTTTGAACGTGCAATTCATCTGCCTGCTTCTATGCTACCTATGGTTCGCCTACAGGAGTACAAGGCAACAGTAGTCTTTTTTACTCGTTCCTGGATATTGGCTTTCCATTCCAACTTTTTGTCGGGAAAAAGTGTAGTCCCAACCGTGGAGGCAAGACAGAGGGTACCTTATACCTCCTGGTAAACAAGTTCAGTTTAGCTCGGATTAACCTTCAAGCCATACAAATTGGTCCAGTTTGTAAGTAGAGAAAGGGCGTGCTCAAGTACCTCACGAAGGATGTAGGGGGACCTACCTTTACTTAACTTAAATCATCCGCATAGGCTATCGCCCTACAACCCAGCCTTTCCAGGTCAAAAAGCAGTGAGTTAATCGCCAGATTCCAAACAAGAGGGGATAGAGCGCCGCCTTGTGAAGCACCCCTACTTACTCTTCTGCGCTCTGAAGATGAACAAACATCGATGTTAATAGCAGGTTGATAAGCTCATAGAGAGATGTGTTCACATGCAAACTAAAAAGTACGTCAAAGCACCCTCAATGTCAAGGAGAGGGGGCAAAAACTCCTCTTCCATAGTCCTCCGAGTGGGCGCCCCCTGGAACGGCAGTGGTAGCTGACCATTTTTAACCAACGTCAAGCCGCCAGTGATGGCGGTGCAATGATTTGGTTGAGGTAAATTTTCCACCTGTCGTGTGGGGTGTAAAAATAATACCACGGCCTTTCCCTTTCAGGGCCTGTCCTTAAAACCGACAATCAAAGGACAGGATGTGTATGCCAGCAACTTGCACTATCCGAAATCTTTATATGCTTACGAAACGTCAACTATGCCTCGGATAAGGACTGACTCAACGGTTACGACTTTTGGCTATCGTGCAATGACAAAGATTGGATTCTGGAATGTGCGTACTCTCCTGGACAATGGATCAGAAGGTCCCTAGAATGCCCGATTTCTTCAATTAGATAGTGAATTTTTGAGGTACAAATTAAATATCTTATCCTTTTTGTGCTGTAAAAGCAGAATTTTACTAGCGTCCCCATTGGAGTGTCCGAATTTTTGAACGTGCAATTCATCTGCCTGCTTCTATGCTACCTAGATAAGATGGTGGAACAGCGAAGAATTTATCTCTCCAACGGGCAGCACTGTAATGCTGTATTCCGGTAAAGCTTCCGGTAGCCGTCGTGAGTCGGGTGTGGTGCTCCTTTTAACCAGAGCCGCGCGAAACTGTCTCTTATCCTGGGGGTCGGTCTCTGACAGAATCTTGACCGCCAGGTTCCGGACCAAAATGAGGAACATCTCAATAATACAATGTTATGCCCCTACTGATCCCGAAAATGTCTTTGGAAAAGACTCCTTCACCTGAATAAGTAAATAACTGGCGCAACAGTCCAATTTGAACCATGGCCTCGAGATGAGTTAGCATCATCTCATTTTCTAAATCGTGACGGTTTTTGTGCAGAGGTATGTGATCAGCAACACGCTCAACCGAGTTATTTACCCCATAATGGGTACTCATTTAACAGCTGAGTGGGCTCATAGTCCGACACGTAAATCCCCGGAATCGAAGCGCGGCCCAGTGCGTTGAAGGCGAACGTGCTAACCGTTGCGACATCCGGACTACACCTGACGGTGACATTATAATGGTTGTGGGTGATTTGAATGCGAAAGTTGGCGCTGATAACTATGGGCTCAGACATGTGATGGGTAGACACGGTCTTGGTGATCGTAATGACAACGGTGAAAGATTTGTAGAGTTCTGCAACTTTCACAATCTCTTCATCGGTGGTACTACCTATATGTTTGAGCATAAGGACCACCACAAAATCAGTTGGTTGTCTGTTGATTGATCGCAGAACACAAAATCAAATCGACCATTTTGCCATTAGTAAAAGATTCAAGAGTTGCCTCCTGGACGTGCGAAACAAGAAGGGTGCCGATATTGGGATAGGAAGTGACCATTATCTTATGATCGCTAATGTTGGATTGTGTATTGCAGCCGTGCGTCGCCCCAGTGACGAAACATCCAGGCGCCGCAAATTCAACACCGCTCGATTAAAAAATCCAGCTGTCTTACAACAATATAATGACCATCTTGCGCAAAAAGCAGCTGAGATAACTAGTCACCCAGATAGTGACATAAACGAAAACTGGGATGCTATAAAAAATGCGTACATTGATAGCGCTGATACCATCCTTGGCACAAACCCGGATTGCCGGAATAAGCACTGGATGTCCGACGCTTCATGGCAGCGGATTGTTGAAAGAAAGGAGCTGAAAGTTCGTTCGGCTGCAACATCAGACGACAATCGAAGCAGCATCGACCTCCTTTACCGTCAGAAAACTCGAGAAGCTCAGCGTAGTGTGCGACGCGATAAAGGGTTTATGCCAATTCTCTTTTAGCCTCAGCAGAAGAAACCGGAAGAAGTAACAACTTAAACGCCACATACGGCGTCATCAAGGAGTTTACAGGTGGTCGTAACTCCTGCCAACATCCGGTGAAGGATAGTGATGAAAAGCTATTTATCTTGGAAGAAGATCAAATGAGGCGGTGGAAAGAACACTTCGCCGCGGTCTTGAACCGTGTAACCTCTGGTGAAGTTCCCCCTCATATAGATAATTTAGCTAACCATCAAAATGTGCGTATACGATCTACCGCCCCGACTAGAGAGGAAATAGTCAATGCAATTATTGCACTAAAACGAGGAAAGGCCGCCGGACTCGACGGTGTCCCTGCTGAGCTTTATCAAGCAGCGCCAATCGTAACTGCCGATTTGCTGCACCCACTTGTTGATAAAGCGTGGAATACAGAGACCTTTTCCACTGAGTGGAAGGAAGCTTTGATCATCAAACTGCCAAAGAAGGGTAGCCTCACAGACTGTAATAATTGGAGAGGCATTTGTGTGCTTCCTGCTGTTGCAAAGATAGTAGCTAAAATCGTCCTGGAAAGACTAAAGGCCCACTTAAAAAGCACAATTGATGAAGAGCAGGCTGCTTTTCGATCCGGATTCTCCTGTATCGATCATATTAACACCTTGCGTATCGTCATCGAGCAATGCGCTGAATACGATTCTCCGCTTCACTTGCTTTTTATCAATTTCGAAAAGGCTTTCGATAGTGTGAACCGGGATTCTATATGGGCGGCCTTGCGCAGGAGAGGCATCCCTGAGAAGCTTGTGGCTATTATAAAGGCAACCTATGATGGCGCGAAATGTCGCGTCATGGATCTGTCCGCAATGGCGTTAGATCTCGAGAGGGAGGCAAGCAAGGTTGGGCTAAAGATTAATACCAACAAGACCAAGGTTCTTAGCCCGCCGTTGCGAAAATAAATCCGACACCTATTGCCATCAATGTTAATGGGCAGCCTGTGGAGAAGGTGGACAACTTCGTCTACCTGGGTAGCATTGTTGCCGAAAATGGTGGTACGGAGCAGGACATCGCTCGTCGTATCAACCAGGCTAAACGCGCATACGGCATGCTGTCCAAAATCTGGCAGTCACACTTTTTGACACAATTTACAAAAAATACTATAACTCTGTTACGGTTAAAGACAGAGTGTCCACTTTGATGTTAGGTTTCCACAAATGAACGGTACTATCTACCATTAAATTATTCACCATCTGAAGCGGGGCATGCTGTATTATACATTTGACTTTTATTAAAGTGGTTCATTTTTACTGAGAGATGTATTTTTAAACTTTTTAAGTTTAAATCACTTTTAGTGTACAAGCAGAAAAAAATAATTTTAAAACATACTGAAATAAGAGACTTGTATGTTTAGACAATAAATTTACATAAAAACAATTTTAACCTGAATAGTTTTCAGCAATTTTTTTTTTCTAACATAAGGTGGTTCATTTTCAGTGTGATTCACTGTATGTTTATTTCTTTGGGTTCGTACTGCTACCTGCAAAATAAAAATACGTGCATATTTTCTGAAAATATTGAACGATTTTTGTTGGAACGTGTGCAGGAAAACGCGTCTAGGTCCCATTCGATTATTGTCGCCAAATTCTTGTCGTTTAACAAACTAACCCAAGGCACACCCTGAACCAAGGAAATGCTGCATTTCTCCTAAATTCCCATTTCGCTTTTCTATTCTGTATCGTTTATTTGCTGCTAATTTTTGTTCCGTTCTGTTCTGGACCCAAAAACGCGACTAACGTTACTGACACTTATAAATTAATGGGCTCTTCCAAGATTTAAACTTTCCCTGGAACTTAATTTTGTTGCCATCAGCATTATTCAAAGCAAAGGAAGTGATGTTTATTTTAAGGAAAACTCTCTACATTGATTTGCGAGAGGACGCATCCATCAATGTTACGAGTATAAAACGATACAAAGATAACTTTGAGACAACTTACGGATATTTGCATTTCCCGTAATTTGGAAACTTCGAAAACATGATAGGAATATGCAAAATTAAGCTTGCAGCACGAGAGAAAGGGAAATAGTGGGAAAGTAATTTGAAGTCAGAAGAACAGCGAAAATTCTAATTAATAATGAAATCTATGCTGATATTAAATTTGATGTGAACAGTTTGCGTAGTTTGTAGGCAACAATAAAGAGAATTTTAAGGCATTACGGTAATTAGATTATGACCTGTTAGAACACGAAACCCTGCTAAGTAACATACATAACTTAATTACTTAGAGAAACAATATTTATAGTATATTCGATTAAAGATAATTAAAATTACTTTCTAAAATACAATCAGTTTGTAATAATAAAAAAGTATATATAGTGCATACTAGTATTTATATGTATACGTATATTATATCCTAGTTGGCGCAACGGGTAGGACAACGAACTCTTAACCAAGAGGTACCGGGTTCAAGTCCCAACCACGGCTTTTTTGATCAATAACAAGCTAATCGAAGGTATGATACCCTTCACGGTACCTTCGTTGTAATTTATGATGCATTTGCTAATTTGCAATTAGTAGTAAGACTTATCCCGATTTCACTGTTCCTATGAGAGGTATATGAAATAGTGGGCTGATTTCAACCAAATTTAAGAACATTGCTTGGCAGTCAATATTATTGAATAATATGAAATTTCGTAAAGATATCTTCAGAAATAAAAAAGTTTTTCAAATAAAAACTTGCTTTTGTGACGGTCGTTCCTACGACAGCTACATATATGATAGAGTAGTCCGATTTCAACCAATTTCAGGAATGTGATTTGACTAGAGATACTATTGATTAGTTTGAAATTCGAAAAACATATCATTAGAAATAAAAAAGTTTTTCTCATAAAGACTAATTGTTGGACCGGTCGTTCCTATGGCAGCTATATGACGTAGTGGTCCGATTCCATTGGTTCCGACATATTTTTAGCCTGCAATAGAAAGAAGGCTTTGTTCAAAATTTCAGCTCGATAGCTTTAAAACTGAGGGACTACTTTGCATAGAACCAGACAGACAGACAGACGGACAGACGGACAAAGCTAAATCGACTCTTCTCATCATACTGACGAAGAATATATATAGTTTATATGGTCAGAGATGCTTCTTTCTGTGCGTTGCAAACTTAATGACAAAGTTAATATACCCTGTCACATCCGTGAAGGGTATAATGAAGAGCTGAGTCAGCGTACGGGTTAGATGCCAATCCACGAACTGATACGCAGGCGAAAATGGCAGTAGATAGATCACACATTTCGGGAGGATGATAACTGCATTGCTGGACAAGCCATGAAATAGGACACAATTTCCAGTGAATGCTGGCCAAGGGATTGTCCCAAAAAGCCATGGGGCCGATATGTGGCGAAAGAGTGGGTAAGCCGTGGGGGCAGATGCGTCCCGTTGCCCAGAACCGCGTATGATGGCGCGCAGGAGTAGTTGATGCGCTATGCCCCACTAAAGGTTAAAACAAAGTAGAAAAATTTGGTAATATATTTTCCTTACGATTAAAATTAAAAGCCGAACTGTCGATGATAAATCGTATCAATCTTGCATTATAACCAAATAAATCACTTTTATTGGCGTATTTCATTCTTCAACGTCACTATATTATCAACACTCTCATCTTTGCTGGATATTCTCGATTCCGTGGATAATATATTTGAAAATTCGATCACTTGTGGAGAATCCTTTAAAAGATGAATGCTCCACTCATAATCACCAATTAAAATGAAGCTTCCAATGTGTACTCGCATATAAGTGGCAGCTAATTTGGAGCTTTTCCTTACTTTGTAACTTCGGATAAATGGACGAATTTTCAATTGACGTTCAGTGACTCAATTCATCAGGAAAATTGAGTTGGAATTTGTACACACACATTCAAACACCCAGCGACGTGCATGCTCGGGGAAAATTGAAATTTAAGAGCTCACACAAATAAGTGTGAGGCCCATTCAGCTTTGCATATCGATTGCAGAGAAATTCAATTGCTTTGTGGAAAGTTTCGCAACTGGATCATTTTCCACAAACGTTAAACCTTTGGTGTTAACGTCAATCATTTGTGCTTATTGTTGTTATTGACTTTTGTAGCGACTACTGGGAAAACAATAAAGTTGTACGTGATGAATACACGCGCTGAGTGATTGGACGAATTACGGGAGTAATTAATTGGAAAATGCGTTTATGGCTTAAAGAAAAACTAGAACACGTTGCAACCAATCGGGGATTCCTAACCTTTAATCGATGAAGTGTTGGGGGTCCTTAAATCTTCGACGAAGTAGTGTCTGTCCAGGAAAATGAGGTATGAAAATGGGGGGTTTTCTTGGTTGAATATCTTTGTCTTCCTTTCTAAAACTTCTGTCGAGGTCAGCGGATGAAAGTCGAATTTGAAATGCATGGCAATAACACAGTTTGAGATGACGATATCTACAATAGAGCTGATACAAAATTTACATCCAGCTTTGTCTGTAGGCCCGTTTTCTCAAATAAAAAAAAAAATAACTGGCGCAACAGTCCAATTTGAACCACGGCCTCGAGATGAGTTAGCATCATCTCATTTTCTAGATCGTGACGGTTTTTGCGCAGAGGTATGTGATCAGCAACACGCTCAACCGAGTTATTTACCCCATAATGGGTACTCATTTAACAGCTGAGTGGGCTCATAGTCTGACACGTAAATCCCCGGAATCGAACTGGGGCCCAGTGCGTTGAAGGCGAACGTTCTAACCGTTGCGCCATCCGGACTACAATATCTGTTAAATAGCCCGTTAAATATTCCCATTTTCTAATACGGTAGTTAAATTAGCAAGGCAAAATTTGTGGAACGCATCTCAAAGCTCAAATTCTGGGAAAATCAGCTGATTTGCTTGGCGGAATTCTATCGTCTACAATTCTGTTCTATATCAGTACGGTATTAATTTGCGACAAAAGGGCGTTGTACACTTGACCGTGAACGTGAAAATGGAAAAATGTTTTCTTGAAAAATATCTATGAAAATGACATTTTACGTCCGGGGATTATATTGAAATAAATGAAGAATTCCATAAACTACATTTTGAATATATTTGCACAATTTAATATTGATATTTCATATACTTTTTTTAAATTCCCCATATATTTCATCGTGAACAGAAAAATTCATCGTGGAATCAATTTCACCACGTTTCAAAGGGAAGTGTAGACGCGCGAACGTGAAAGTGAACGACCGAAACGTGAAATTCACCACGATATTTTTCCACGATGCTGTTCACGTTCGAATTGCATTTGCATTCTGAAAAGTTGTTTATCGTGAAAAAAAAAACTATTTTTTTTTTGTTTATTTATGAAATAATAAAATCGAATGATTCATTTGATACAAATATGATTGTGTTTTAATTATGAATATTTGTATTATAAATCCTAAAGTTTAACGGGGTGGGAGAATCGCGTTAAGGCTGCGCGCAAGTTGGCACACGTTCGCGTGTCCCGTTCACGTGTTTTCTGTCAGACGGGTTGAGTCTATGGTTTGCAACCAAAGATGCGAATCTGTCAATTTGATAGATGCTCGGCTGTTGTCGTATCACCAAATTGGATTCATTATTGTGTATTAACGCCAATAATTTAGTCTGAAATGTGTGGTTATGCACATCCTACTACTCCCCAGTCGTTTGTTTTGCCACTCAATTCTTACCTAATTATCCGGTTTAAAGCACAATAATGAACCCAATTTGTTGATACGACAATAGCCGAGCATTTGTCATATTGACAGATTCGCGTCTTTGGTTGAAAACCATAGACTCAAACCGTTTGACATAAAACACGTGAACGCGACACGCAAACGTGAGCCAACATGCGCGCAGCCTAAAGGGACATTTGAGGAGGAGGAGTGAAAATCAGAAGACTGTTATTAAACATGTTGAATGATCCTACCTATAAAAATATGCTCATTTATTGCACGTATACAACGTAATGGTACTATATAATCGAGCACAGAAAAGAGTTATGAGGTCAAGAAAAACAATTAAGAACAAAAATGTGTCGTTGTAGCTTCCGATTTAAGAAAGTAGGATGGAATGATAAATGTAATTTTATCGGATCAAGATGTAAGACTAAAGCGTCCCAATCACTTGTGTGATTATGTGTGGTTATATCAAGATATAGTCACGTTTGTAAATCTCAATTGACCACACATCAACAGTCTGATCCTACGATGGACTTAAGATCGTTGTGAGTGGCCAAATTACGATTTTCGTGATATCTGGCTGCCGTGAGTCCGGCCATGAGCTATCAGTCTGCTCATGCTCACGTCGGTGTGCCGAAAGGCACCATTAAAATAGCCATTAATGGACAATTTCGGCTGAGTCCGAAAGTGGCCATGCCCACTTTCGATTCGCATTCAATGTTCACTTTCGTTTAAAAACGAAAGTGAGTATGTACATAGTTATTTTCGCTTTGCTTTGCATTCCTTATTTCAATTTGAAACCGAAATTGTACATAGACAAAAAAATGTTTGATGCAGATATGCTAGGACGAAATGGATGCTGGTGCATATAGAAGGAGTGAAACGAGCGACCTAGGGCTATATACCGAGCGTCGCAATTTCCTGGGGGTGGAGCTAGCGCAGCTCGTTCCAAACCGAAATTGTCCATGCACACTTTGTGCGATACTAAGAGTTGTGAACCAACAGTCCCTGTGTGGGCGATTTGTTCCATTTCAATTCAATGTAAACTTTAAACCGCGAGTGCTCCCGCAGCTTCTAAACTCTAACCAATATGCTTCATTAATTCCTTTCTACAACCGACATTTACATTTTCTTCTTAAATAAACGACGTTTTGCATATTTCAAATAAATTTCCCGGCGAACTGTAAATACGACTGTGAACAGGAAAAATAATTCTCACCATGCGATAACTGTCAAATCTTTTCACGGAGCTTTTGATCGTGGAAAATTTTTATTTTCATGTTCACGTTCACGGTAAAGTGTAAAGAGCTCTTTAGTTTGTTCCAAATTCTCTTCTAGTGAATGAATTTCAAAGAACTTTGTTGTTCATGGCCAGTTTCATTGTTTTCATTTGAATTTGAACAGTTGATCAATCTCAGCATCCGGCATTAGGGTTTTTGTTCTGGATAAACTTTCGACCGGAAACCAGGGGTTGGATTTTGTTTTGGATAAAAGATTAATCGGTGGATAGAGGATGGTTAGCGTTTATCCGATTAATAACGTTAACCAGGCATTGAGAAAATCAAATTGTGCTAAATGGGAGTTTATTGATAAGATAAATTTTAATCGGACATTGGGCAACCGGCCCTTTACATAATAACGCTTCATGTAAATGAATAAAAATAATAATAAAAATATGTTAATTGCCCGCTTGACCCCTCCAGGGGCATGAGCGAGTCCACATATGCTGCATTTCTATACCTTGTGGACGTTTCGATAGCATATGAACTTCTTGAACGTGCAGTTGCTAGCATGCACCTCTAGCCGCACTGAATTTACGCCATATGACCCAGAGGTCCCTCATGCACCGCGATCAAGAGGAAGGTCTATTGTGCTATAGCCCACGAGTATCTCAGGGTCGAATACCCTGTGAGAAGGCCGATTGTGATTTTAACCCTATTTGTGCACAGATTCTGCAGTTGTTGGGCACGCTTGTGTCAGTGAGTTGGTTTGAACAGTCTAGACTGTCTCATGCCCAGTACGCGGCCTCAATGAACGGAGTTGGAGATATGGTCCTAGTCAACTCGTCGGCAATCTCGTAATCCAAGATACCGACTTGGCCAGATACCCAGTGCAGTAGACTCCCGGTTATCCGAGCTAGTCGGGGGGACCCCAACTTCGATAATCAAAAACTCGGAAAATGCGATATTCAAAGAAAATGTTCATTTTATATACACTATTCTAAGCTATTAAATTAAAAGAGTGATATTTATGATAAATCCATGTTTATTACCATTCTAATTTGATTTCTAACTGATTTTTGAGAGAAAATCAGTTACTCGACTCTCCCCCGATGTCGAGTTTCGATCTCAGATTCGTTTTTTTTTTTACGTTTCATGACCCCAGGAATCGGTTCGCACCATTAGATTTTTTCGTGTCATTTATTTATACTTACGGGCGGTCCGATAAGTACTTAGCCTCACCGCTCGATGGCGCCACTATCGCAAGAGAAATTTACTATCGTGTGGTACATTTTCGTAGAAGGCTAATTTCAGCCGAATCGGACTCGTAGTTTTGTTTTAACCGCCTGTGGAAGCGGGCGGTGATTCGATTTTTGTTTTTGGAAGGGAAATCGCTCAGCGAAATCGAAAAGCGCTTTGATGCCGTGTACGGTGACTCTTCTCTTTCGATGGCGACCGTCAAAAATTAGTTTAACGAGTTTCAACGTGGTTGCACGTCGGTTTTTGATGATCATGCCCAGATACCCCGAAAACGGCTACCACCACCTGCGTGGACATGGGCATGAAAAAGCTGCCGCCGCGATGGGTGCCGCGTTTGCTCACTCCGGACAACAAGTGCAACCGTGAGACCACTTCAGAGCAGTGTTTGACGCTGTTTAAGCGCCATCCGAAGGAGTTTCTGCGTCGTTTCGTGACCGTCGACGAAACATGGATCCACTGGTACACACCAGAGACCAAGGAACGGTCGAAACAGTGGACTTCACCCAGCGAACGTGCTCCGAAGAAGGCGAAGACTGTCCTATCGGCCGGAAAGGTGATGGCCACCGTTTTCTGGGATTTACAAGGTGTGATCTCTAGGGCTCTACTATGCCGAATTATTGGGCCGATTCGACGCCGAATTGCAGGAAAAACGGCCCCATTTGGCAAAGAAAAAAGTGCTCTTCCACCATGACGACGCACCGGCTCACACCTCCGCCGTCGCCACGGTCAAATCGGTCGAATTAGGCTATGAACTGCTGCCCCGCCCCATCCACCGTATTCTCTAGATTTGGACCCGTGCGATTCCTTTGTGTTTCCAAACTTGAAAAAGTCACTCGCCGGGCAGAAATTTGAGTCGAATGAGGAGGTCATCGCCGCCACGGAGGCCTACTTTGCAGACCTCGAGAAAACGTATTTTTCAGACGAGCTAAAGAAGTTGGAGTATCGCTGCGTCAAGTGTATCGCGCTAAAAGGAGACTATCTTGAGAAATACATCGCCACTTTTCCAAAATTTTCGTTTTTCTTTTGTAGGCTAAGTACTTATCGTTTTGTATAAAATGTTTATCGCAGTTCAAGCTAGTTTAAAAATTCTTTATTTTTTAAACTAGCTGGAACTGCGATAAACATTTTACCCAAAACGGAATTACCAGTGAACAACCTACAATTAAGTACTTATCGGACAACCCTCGTTTATATCGCCAAAATGTTGTAAACACGATACTTGTCGAACGGAAATAGCAAACGGAGCTAAACTTGTCCAGTTGACGGACTCTGATGGGGAGCCAACTGCTATTGAAATCCAGCAATAACCATGTAACGATTAAAAAATGACAGTTATATAACGGCAACATTTTGTAAACAAAATACCTTTATAGCGGAACAAGCTAGCAGGGTGGAACTTGTCAAATTGGTGGCCGTTGGTAAGGACTAACCTCGCATTTAATTCTAGCAAAATCCATATTACGGTTAAAAAGTTACAGATTTAAAATCGATTTCTTTTAAGCAATTTAACTCTATAACGGAAGAAGAAAGCTACGTGAAACTTTAATCCTTTAATCATGTCACTTTCCTGATTGCTTTTTTGGTCCGATTTCTGGCCGCCTTTTATATGAGTAGCCTCCCAATAAACATTTTCATGTTAATTTTATCTTATTTCAACCCTTTGGAGTTGGGGCCCGGAATCGCTGTATTCAGGGCCCGGATATCCTCCCAACGGCCCTGCTGACAAGCTCAGAGTGCAGTGGGAGTTCTATTAGTACCCACAGACAGTTTTTGCTCGCGCTGGGGATCGAACCTCCATTCTCTAGATCAGGGGTCGGCAAACTCCGGCCCGCGGGCCAAATCCGGCCCGCCTCTGGTTTTCGAACGGCCCGCGAGTTAATATTGCTTTTGATATGGAAAAATCAAATAGTTTAAAAAGAAATTTTTGTTATCACAACGTAATGTGTTTGAGTTGAATTTACACCAATTCATTTGGTACATTGGATTCTTGATTGGAATAATCATCCAAATAGCAATCCCTATCCACACACTCTTACATCTTACACAAGATCTTATTGAGGCTAGTTAGAAAGTCCTTCGAGATCCTCGAATTTTCGGTGAACACCAACCTGGTCAATGGAAGTTTGGTTCACTTGCTTTCATTCTGGGCACTGCCTAAGGTTCGCGCCATTCACGGCATAAATACTTATCCACTAAGCTTGGAGAAACTAAAATAGAGGGAGTTTAGGTGAAAAAAGAAAAGCATTTGTCCCAAAGGCGCGAACTTCAGTCGACCGTGTTTTCAGTGGCCACATAAATACATGATGCGTTGTCAAACTAATCTACAGATGCACACTAAGCCGGTATACAAAGTGAAACCAAAACAACCAAGCTTCCAATTTCCAATGAAACATAATTCGTACCAGCACTTTGGAAATTGAAAAATACATACCAACCAAGTAACTCTGTACTGGTTGCGGGGTGATGCATTTAAAAACTTCGCTACTCCAAATCCGGTGACGAAATCGATGCGTGTGTCTAGTGATTAAATGTATTTATACTCGCATCGATTTCGTCAATTCCAGATGGTAATTACGTATTATAACGTATTCCAGTGCTAGGTTGAAGAGCGTCGGTGCCAGTCCATCGCCCTGTTTCAAACCAGTGCGTGTTTCAAATAGATCAGTAAGTCTATTCTGGATCCTGACTTGTGAGACGGAGTTGGTCATCGTCATCTTTGTCAGTCGCACTAATTTTGCTGGTATACCAAATTGCAGCATGATGTTGTACAGTACTCCACGATCGATACTGTCGTATGCCTGCTTGAAGTCGACAAAGATTTGGTATACGTTTACGTTGTATTCCCAGCACCTCTGGAGTATCAGTTTGACTGAGAAGAGCTGATCGGTTGTGGAGCGACCAGGTCTGAAACCGCTTTGATATTCGCCAATGACTCGTTCTGCGTACGGTTTTATTCTATTTTCCAGAATTTTCGTCAAAATTTTATAGGACGTACAAACTAGTGAGATGCCCCTGTAATTCTCACACCGCAATTTATCTCCTTTTTTATGGATTGGACAGATGATGCTTCTGCGCCAATCGTCTGGGATCTCCTCGTTCTCCCATACTCGCAGGAGTAATTGATGTATGGCATCAACTAGACTCGTTCCACCGAATCTTAGCAGTTCAGCTGGGATCTCGTCAGCGCCCGGCGCTTTATTTCGTTTTAGTGACCGCAACGCGAGATCAACTTCCTCTACTGTCGGGGGTTGAATGGGTGGGCCTAGATCAACAATATCATCGAGAGCTTCCTGTGTGGGGATGTTAGATGGTCGGTTTAGAAGCTCTTCAAAATAAGAGGCCCATCGTTTGTTAATACCATCGGTGTCGCTGATGATGTTTCCATCCTTGTCCTTACAAAGGCTAGTCCTGGGTTGGTAGCCGTTCTTAATTGTATTTACTAGTTTGTACGCTTGTCTGGTGTTCCTATTAGCTAAGTTTTCGTTTATGTTCAGCAACTGCTCGTCAAAGTATTTACGTTTCTTACGTCTAATTATTCTATTCGATATTCGCCGTAGCTCGTCATATTTTTCTCTTCTGGCTCTGGTTCCTCGTTGAATCCATTGTCTGTAGGCCTCGTTTTTCGCGTCAAGTGAATTTTTGCATTCTTCGTCGAACCAGTCATTTCGCGCTCGCCGGGCTTTATATCCCACGACTTTCTCTGCGACATCCTTGATGGTACCCTTGAGTTCTTCCCAGAACCCATGGACGCCTGTGTTGCTGATGTTGTGTAGCATAGGTGATAGTTTTTCCTCAAGGGCGGTAGTATACGCCACCGCTGTAGCATCACTCAAGAGCTTATCAACCGCAAAGATTTTGGGAGGGCTGATTCTTGACTGGTGCACTGAGGAGATTCTACATCTGTAGGTCGTCTTCACCAAGTGATGATCTGAGTCGCAGTTTGCTCCTCGATAGGAGCGGACATCCATGACACTAGACGCCCATCTCCTGCAAATGAGGACGTGGTCAATTTGGTTGACGGTATGTGCGTCTGGAGACTTCCAGGTCTGCTTGTGAATGCGTCGATGCGGGAAACACGTAGAGCTTACGACTAGATTCCTGCTGCAGGCGAAGTCGATAAGTCGCTGGCCGTTATCGTTACATTCTTCATGGAGGCTGTGGCCTCCAGAGGTCTCCCGATGCCAACTTTCATTCCCGACTTTCGCGTTAAAGTCTCCCAGCAGCAATTTGACGTCGTTTGTTGGAAGTGAGTCGAAGAGAGTTTCAAGGCGGGCGTAGAACTCGTCTTTTACATTTGTCTTATATTGAAATAATTCCATTAGGCTAAGTTCATGTTGAAAAAGTAGGAGGTACAGCGAAAAATATATTGTAAATTGGACGTATTTGTCCCAGTGGCCGTGGGAGGATTAAAGTCACTTATGGCGCCAACAGTGTACATTATGAGCAATTCGTTAAATTGCCTTCTTCGGCGGAAGCACGGTAAATGCCTCCCTTTTGGTTTTCCCTATGATTTTGGCAATAAAATTATACCTCACTCATGGGGTCGACAATAAATATCGTTTTCACAATTTTCCGTTTACATTGATACATGCCACCATCCGAAGGGATGTCAATGTGACTTTTTTTAATTAAATCACAGGCTAAAAACATTAATGAATGAACGAACTATGTACTTCCAATAATTTACTCTACAATGCAAGTAAATAAACCTGGATAAGAAGCGCCAACCTGGCGCATAACACAAGGATTCGATATTTTGCAAAATTGTGCTTTATTGGTGTTCATTACCTACTAAAATAGGACATATAAAATACCATTTTGATTGTAGCCCATTTCGATTTACGAATAATATCTGTTAATTCCAAAGACTTAGAAATCAAATGGTAGGCAGTCCTACAACTGAATTCAATATAAAACTTCAATAAACAGAATGTAGACGTAAACGGGTAAATAAATCAGTAACTATTGAACTCAATCTTTAGCTGATAAAAGCCATGTAATTTCCTTCCCAGGCGAAACCAATAAATTCAGCATTAGCTACTCAGCATTTTTGCAACAACTCTGCGGAAAGCACTGATGATCCTTCCCATGCCAATATCCGTATCCCTCTTCCCTTATTCCTCAAGTCAGTTGTTATTTACTTGTGTAGCAGCAATGGAAATGATTTATGTATGTACATTTCATTTCAGAGAAAGGAATATATATACTCGGATGAACCCGTAAAAATGCCTTCGAAAATATTGACGAAATTCTTATAAAAAATTTAATTAAATATTTCAGCACATTCGTAAAAATGCCCCTGTTTCAACAGCTTCCACATTCCGACCTAGGAAGGAATTTTTAACTCCACCAGCAGAACTCATTCAAATACTTGCCTATTCGCATAGGCATCTGAAGGATTTATCTTGGCTAATACACCCTCGACCGCATTAAATGCTTTTTTTATAAATTGAACCATTTCTTTTATAATGAAAAATACTTTCCGTCACATAGACTTCAAATTGAGTGGGAAATATATTAGAAACTTCATTTGAGACCCTTTATCATTGAGGTAGTGTTTCAGTACACAATGAGTAGACAGACGTTGTCAGGAATAACAATTGAACTTATGTTCACACTCACTTGCACAGACAAAATTTAGTAGAATTTAATCACATGGAATTCACGTTTTTATTAATAAAGACCTCATAACCAATTGACACACTGACACTAATCCAAAGCATGTTTTGCGGAGAGTGGGTCACGTAAAAATATTTTCCCCGGGTGATATGGTCGTACTTTAAATAACTGACTTTGGACACCAAAAGCCTGTACACCAAAAGTTACACAAGACATGTCGAAATAAACATAGAATGTCGCGAACCGCGTGCTTATATCAAATATTCGACAACACCATACGCACTCCGGCAGACATCCTAGTCGCAGACTACACGAGAAAAGACTAAGGACTCTGGTATGATAGTAACAGTGAACATCGAGCAAATTGTAAAGGATGCTAGCTGCTTCCGCTCAAGAGAAAAAGGAGATTCGACTTTTCAGAGCATGTCATTACAGAAACGTCCCCATTACATGTATGTGTTTTGCAAAACGTCCATGAAGAAGCTTCCGAAGTAATCTGTAAAAATATTCCGGGAAGGAGAAATACTACCACACGGACGAATAAAGCTAAAAGCTTTTATTACAACTAGGACATTTAGAAAGTTGCCAACTTGGTTTATACTCGTACAAATACGAGTATTACTATAGTCAATTTTAAAGGATATTTCGTGACGTTCACAAAGCCTTTTAAATTTGAAATATTTCGATTTGCAGTTTCGTGCGTTGAGGCCTATCCTTGTGAACATTAATTTCTGTTCAGACTTAAAAAGAAGATAATAAAACTTAATTGAAGTATTCGTAGTTTGAAGACTATAGAGACCGTGAACATGTAATGGGCCGGTCGGTGGGCATCCAGTGATGTCCGCGAGGACGGAGCCTAAGATAGCATAGTAATCGTGAAGGTCGGGCCGTGCCATCTGGCGAAAAAAAAGGCCCCTCAACGAGCTGAGCAGCGGCCTATGCTTGCTGTGGCTCAGTTCAGGAGACGTGTGCGGGGTTTTCGCCGCTCGTTGCCCCTGTCCTTTACATATTAATAAAAATTCATAGGCCTGGGGAAGACAACACAAACATGCTTTCCTGCGGCACACAGTGGGGCCGTAGTGGAAAAAACCCAAAATTTCGACATACTGGTTTTGTTTTATCATAGTATACATTCCAAACTTTCTGTCTGCAAAAATATTTTCTCCAATTTCATTCCCACAAAGAAAAAATGGTTCCCAAAATGGAGAGAGTTGGTACGAATGACTTATACAACATTGAATTTGCTTATAATGTCTTTTGATGATTTTATCCTTAAATGTTATCCGTATACCTTTAACAATGTACTGCACAAAAAAAATCCAATTATAGTTTTCTGAAATTATAAAAAAAAATGGCTGCCAATGAACGCAGGTCAAATTCACCCCTAATTTTTTTTCAACTTGAGTTTTGAAAACTAACTCCAAGTGCCTCCAAGGAGTTCTTTATACTGTGAGAAACTAGATACTCTCAGAATTAGTAATCTGGAAAAATCATCACCCACAGCGATTTCAGTTGATCATTTTGTACTCCTATGCTTAGAATGCAAATTTTGGTCATACTCGTAGGTATTTTATCAAAATACGGTTCTGTAAGTGGCTTACAACTTAAGGTAAGACTTGTGAAAATTCATTGACACAAAAAAGGTCCGCTCAATTTTTCCGAAAAGTAATATAACATAAATTAAAAATGTTATTTTTTCTGCAATCAGACCAACTTTATTGCCAGTACATTCAGCCAGATATGCTAACAGGTAAATCGGTAATTAGCGCAGAGGTATTTTTATTAAATTATGCAATAAAAAGTGTGCTATTTAGGTGATTATGCGAATTAATCCAGTCATTAGGAGCTCTGAAGGGCTTCGGGGAAAAAAATTATGGTGGAGAATTTTTTTCTTTAACTTTTTATGTTTTTAGGGTGCTGAACACGAATCCGGGGCTTCCCACCAAAAATTTTTTTACGAAACATGGTCAAAATCTCAAAAAACCTCTAAATTTCGGTACTTTTTTTTGTTTTTTTGATTATAACTTGAAAACCGTGGATCCTAGCTAGAAAAATTGCAAAAATAAGTTAAAGAAAATAAAATTCCGCGTTGAATGAGCTACTAAACGTTAAATTCGGTTCATTGGTGTAGCCGCAATCGACAGTCGAAAAACGTCGATTTTTCTCAACTCTACGAAAAACCCTGTTATGGTCACATTTGAACGTTTGTAACTTGAAAATGACTACTAATACGTAAAAATGCCTCAAGTGAGAGTTGGAGACCAGGAAATTTTCCGTTCAGAAAGTAATCTTTTTATTTTGATAAAAACAAAATTCAGAAATTCAAAATAACTAAAATCACGTTTTTGAACGAGTGTTCCCTTAAAACATATTTTCGTTCTTTTTTTTAGTAGGTGCTGGTAATTCTTCAACAATTTGAATAGTGAAGGTTGTATTTACATGTATATATTACAATAAGTTGGTTAAAAATACACTACAGGTTCACAGCCTTAGTATTTTGGAAAATACCTAATTTTTCTAAACTGAGAATTTCCTTCTCTCCAACTCTCACTTGAGGCATTTTAACGTATTAGTAGCTGTTTTCAAGGTACAAACGTTCAAATGTGACAATAACAGGGTTTTCCGCAAAGTTGTGAAAAATCGACGTTTTTCGACTGTCGATTGCGGCTACACCACTGGACCAAATTTAACGTTTAGGTAACTCATTCGACGCAGAATTTTATTCTCTTTAATTTATTCTTACAGTTTTTCTAGCTAGTTTCAAGTTATAATCGAAAAACCAAAAAAAAGTACCGAATTTTTGAGGTTTTTTGAGATTTTGACCATGTTCCGCAAAAAATTTTTGGTGGGAAGCTCCAGATTCCTGTTCAGCACCCTAAAAAATATAAAAAATGAAACCGGAATATAGAGGGCTACGCCCGCAATCCGAGGGTTTTGTAGCAAGCGCTTATTTTGGTATATAAATATCGGCTCCTTGCTCTTCTTGATATCACTCAGATGGATAGAAAAAATGTCTTACCCCCTTACATTTTACATGCTAATTTATATTACGTGATTGTAACGAAACTTAGAACATATGTATTATTGCTTAAGGTGTTGGTTATGTTTGGCCATCAGTACTTTTGAACTCGAACGTGTTTAAGGCGTGCAAGGGTGTGCTAACTGTAACTATACAAATAAACTATTATTGACCTATTCTGAGAATATATACAAATTCCACTATTTTCCATTTTATATGTTTTTCGAAACCCACTTCCTGTAAGTTTTCATAATTCTAAGTATAACGGTAATGCAGGAAAGGGGGGGTCAAATTACGAACAAATATTTTCTCCTCCCCCACAGTTCCACTTTCTATAAATTTCGAGAAAATGCGAAAAAATGGAATGTACTCATCATTACCTTTCTCACGACACCTCATTTGCTTATACCAGTCGATAAAAAAATTTGACCTTAATTTCGCCTCTATGTGGACCCCCCCCCCTTCCACCCGGTAAAGTTGGCCAATTAAGACACAGCGCCCCCAACAAATCTTTACCCTTTCAAAAATGATTAATTAAATAACTGCAATTCGCACTACGAAAAACAACATGAAAGTATAGTAGTACTCACACCTATGAGGCCGGTAGGTGTATTTTTTGTGCGGATAGTGTCAAAATGCCGAACTTTAAATGAATGTACTATTATTAAATATTATGTGATTATAATGAAACTTAGAGATATTATTGCCTATGATGTTGGTTATCATTAACCATCAATATTTTTGACCTCGGGTACGTGTAAGGGGTGCAGGGTTGTGCTAACTGAAACTATAGAAATGTACTATTATTAACCTTTTCTGATGAAATTTCAAAATTCTAGAAATCTAGGTTTTCTACACTAGTAAAATGGCGCTTTTCTGTAAATTTTCACATTTCTAAGTATAACGGTCTCGAAATGCAAGGGGGGGGGGGGGGACAAACTCGGATCATATATTTTCCCCTCTCCCTCTTTTCCCGTTTCTTCAAATTTGAAAAAAATTTCAAAAATGGAATGTACTCGACGGTACCTTTCTTATGATACCCCACTTGCCTGTACTAAACGAAAAAAAAATTTCGACCTTCATTTCCCCTCTATGGGGACTTCCCCTTAAAGTTGACCTATTACGACGATTCGCTTTCTCCGGCGAATTATAGTAATTCTACATATTCCTACAAAATTTCATGTATGTAGCTTCAGCCGTTCGTGAGATATTCCATGGACAGACGGACAGACGGACAGACGGACAGACAGACATTTGACCGATTTCATAAGGGTTTTGTTTTACTACAAAACCCTAATGAAAGAAAAAAATTCTCCACCAGAATTTGTATCCCCAAATCACGCAATGGCTGGACTAAATGTATTTTTCAAAATTTTTATTATTTGGTTTAAAAGCTTATGATACTATGTACAATATATAATAAGGACTAAGGATGTTTCCGTCTACATAATACATATTACAGTGAAAACTCTCTTGGGCGGACACTCACCGTCAGCCAGTTTTTGTCCGCCCAAGAGAGGTGTCCGCTCAATAGGGGGGGATGTGGATGTTTTTTTTTTTGTATTTCAATGATACCAAATATACAAATTTTGAATATTTATTACATGTTTGCATTTAAGAAACAAAAAGAAACATTGATAACTCACGTTATTCATTAGACATGTACATACGTATGTAACTATCATAAAATAAATATTGTACACGCATATTTCAAAAATGTAAAAAAATACAAAAATTATTATGGAACAACCTGGAAGAAATCTGAAATTGACGATCGGCGAAGTTTTTGTTGATTTTCTTTTAATAATCTATCTTGCATATGACTTTCCAAATTTTTAAGGTGCTCAAAAGCGATGAAGTCATCTTTGCAAAATCGCTTCAAATGACCAATATGAATCAACGCTGTTCGTACTGAATCTACCTCTTGGTATTCTTCTGTTGTAATTTCTGAGTCACTATCATTACTATCATGAATTTCTTCGACAACCTCAATATCGCCATAATCAATTTCTGGATTTTCTGTTAACAAAGTTGTCAGAAATTCGTCACAATTCGTAGAACATTCACCAAAACATCCAGGGAGTTGCAATATCGAAGCCAACGTTGCCAGGGGCAAGTCGTCCTCAGCGTCGAAATCAGGTGGTTCAATCTCGGAGTTTTTGTTAAAGCCCGCTTTTTTGAAGCAGTTTTTTATGACCTCTGGTTGAACATTAATCCAGGCCGCTTGGATAAAATGAATGGCCTCCAAGACATTTAATGATGTCATTGTCAAACACGTCTCGATATTTACTTCATTGCCCTAACCCCTTGTGGGGCATAGCGCGTCCACTGTTCCATGTGGCCCAGTTGACGTTTCGTTGGCATAAATTGGTTTCAGAGAATGCAGTTGCCAGCATGCACCTCCTGCACATCCATGGCCACGAACGTCGTCGTGGACGGGATTCGAACCCGAAACTCCGGTAGTCAAACATGAGACTGATGCCTCAACACACTGCGCTACCGGTCGCCCCAAGCACGTCTCGATATTTGCCAAACTTTGTTTGACAAGATGGCTGCGATAGTGGACTTTAAAGTTTCGGATAACACCTTGGTCTAAAGGCTGGCAAACTGATGTAGTGTTACTGGGAAGGAATATAATTTTTATATGTTCGAGTCGTAAGTCACGGGGGTGGGACGTGGCGTTGTCTAAGAACAATATTATTTTTCTGTTTTGCTGTCCAATCCTGCGATCAAAGTCCATGAGCCACTCCGCCATTATTTCGCGTGTCATCCACTCCTTTTTGTTTGACTGCCAATCTATTGGAAGCTGTTTAATATCAACAGACTGAAATGCTCTGGGACGTGCGGCTTTTCCAATAACCAGTGGCTTCTCTTTTCCTCCTGCCATATTTACGCAAAAAAGGACTGTAAGTCTGTCTTTGGAAAATTTTCCACTGTGACACGTTTCATTCTTGAGTGCAAATGTTTTGTTCGGCAAAGCTCTAAAGAACAGACCCGTCTCATCGGCATTGAAGATGTCATTCGGACTGTAGCCTATCAGCATTTATGGCAGCTTCTCCAAAAATTGCTCCACGTCCAAAGGGTTTACTGCGGCCGCTTCGCCAGTCACACACCGAAAAGTAATATTGTGCCTCTTACGCCATCTTTGCAGCCATCCATTAGATGCCGCAAAATCATGTATCCCGATTTTGTCAGCAATTTCCTTAGCCTTTGCTTGGATGATTGGCCCAGATACGGGAATTTTCTGATTTCTCACTTTCGAAAACCACTCAAAGCACATGGAATCTATTTTGTTACCATCTGTATATAGAAAGCTTCTTTTTCGATTGATGTTTCCACCGGCCATCCAGCTTGAACGGATTTCCTCTTTTTGGCGAACGATGAGTGCAGCTTTTATTTTTCCAATTTTAAACCTTTAAATTCAAAAATGCTCACTCGTGATTTTGTTTATAATAACGTCTTTTAATACATTACCTATTTGCTAATTCACGCACCGGTAGATTTTCTTTCTCACTTGCATTAATAATTTCCTTTTTTTTTCAAAGAGAGTATTCTTCGGACCATTTTGATAATTTTTGAACTAGTTTTCGAAAACCTGACTGAAACAAGATAAACGAACACAGCACAAATACCATATACGGGAAATCCCCCATTTTATTCCCAATATGGTATGTAATACCAAATTTCGTCCGTTCAAGAGGAGTCCGTGTCCGGCCAAGAGGGGCAATACCAAATTTTGTCCGTTCAAGAGGAGTCCGTGTCCGACCAAGAGGGGTATTTTGACCGATTTCATGGAAATGTGTTGTCCGCGTCCGGGTTAGAGGGGGTCCGCCCAAGAGGGGTTACTTTGTATGGAGAAGTCATTCTAAAAGCTGCGCTTTGAAAAAATGTCCGCCCAAGAGGGGTGTCCGCTCAAGAGGGGTGTCCGCGAGGCGAGTTTTCACTGTAATACACAAAATGTCCAACGATTTTTCTATTGGATATTCTTTTCTATAATAGTTGAATTTCTTTTCGATAAAAGTAACGGACTTTTGGTGATATTCGGTGCAATTCCGGTTGAACTTTGTGACAATCGGGCGCAATGCATCCTGGGCAAGTTGAATAAATTGTACGAGGCACCTAGCCTCTTTTGACTGGAATAGAGAAAAAAGCGGGCAATAATTGCGAGAAAATTGCCTGCAGCGATAGCCAGGCGTCTGTTATCTGATAGTTTTCCTGGTAGTCATGCAATCGTGGAGCTAAAACCGCGAAACAACCTTGCTTCCGACATTTATCGGGCGGTCCGTATTTGTGAATGAGAGGGAGACATTGAATCCGTGTTCGTTTGCAATAAATCTTCTTTGTTTGCAAATGTTCGTGAGTGCCTCAGGCTACGCTCTACGCAGAATGTTCATCTTTCAAAACACCACTGACTTGTCTACTTGACACGTCCGTCAGTGCGAACGATTTTTTTGAGAGTAGCCAGTATTTTATTGTAGTAACTAAATTACTGGCTACTTGACTAAATACTCGCATAGTCCGAACAAGCCTTGAGCGATAACGAATTTATAGTAGCTCTGTTCATGAACTTCAAAAAAATCCTTGCCCCACTTTAATTCGAGGTTCCGTGCTGTGAAACAGTGTAAACATTTTTTTTTACAAAATTACGTGGATGGTTGGAGAACTCTTTTATTATAAGCGCATTAAGCAATGATGGAGCTCCCGATATAGCACCCATAAGCAAAGGCAGATGACCTACCAAGAACTTCGAAGAATGCAGTGATCGTAGCAGAAAAATAAGATAAGTAGACAATCATCCCGAACAGCAACTAACGAAAAGGTTTTCCATTTGATGTTATATCGTCGGACCCATTCATTCCACATCTACGGCCCGAGCCAAAAGCGAAAAACGTCGGTACGAGTGGTGAAGCAAAATTGCTACTTAAGTAATGCTATATTTTAATAATTTAAATAAATGTCCTTAAAATTAATAGTTTTTTTCAATGTTTTTTTTTTGCTTTAAGGGTTTTGTAGTAAATACAAAACCCTTATGAAATCGGTCAAATGTCTGTCTGTCCATGGAATATCTCACGAACGGCTGAAGCTACATACATGAAATTTTGTAGGAATGTGTAGAATTACTATAATTCGCCGGAGAAAGCGAATCGTCGTAATAGCTCAACTTTAAGGGGAGGTCCCCATAGAGGGGAAATGAAGGTCGAAATTTTTTTTTCGTTTGGTACAGGCAAGTGGGGAATCATAAGAAAGGTACCGTCGAGTACATTCCATTTTTGGATTTTTTTTTCAAATTTGAAGAAACGGGAAAAGAGGGAGAGGGGAAAATATGTCATCCGAGTTTGCCCCCCCCCCCCCCTTGCATTTCGAGACCGTTATACTTAGAAATATGAAAATTTGCAGAAAAGCCATTTTACTAGCGTAGAGAACCTAGATTTCTAGAATTTTGAAATTTTATCAGAAAAGGTTAATAATAGTACATTTCTATAGTTGCAGTTAGCACACCCCTGCACCCCTTACGCGCACCCGAGGTCAAAAATATTGATGGCCAATGATAACCAACATTATAGGCAATAATACCTCCAAGTTTCATAATAATCACGAAATATTTAATAATAGTAAAATACATTCATTTAAATTTTGAGATTTTGATGCCATTCATACAAAAAATGCACATAAACGGTTACTACGTACTAGTACTGCATACTTGAATATTGTTTATTGTTTTTCGTAAAGTGAATTGGAGTTAACCATTTCTGAAAGGGTGGAGATTGGTGGTATAGGAGTGGTAGGGGAGAGAAGTTTAAGGGGGGAGGTAGGTGGGTTGCTGCTTTAAGGGAGGTTCTCATAGAGGGGAAATTAAGGTCAACATTTTTTTTCATCTGATATAGGCAAGTGGGGTATCATGAGAAAGGTACTACAGAGTACATTGCATTTTTGGCGACTTCATCAAATTCGAAGAAAGGGGAAAAGAGGCAGAGGGGAAAATATGAGATCGTATTGTAATTTGTCCCACCCCCCTTACCATTTTGAGACCGTTACACTTAGAAATATGAAAACATACAGGAAGATGGCTTTCAACTAGCACAGAAAACAAAAAAAATATGGAATTTTGATATCTTCTCAAAATAGGTTAATAATAGTATATTTCTATAGTTACAGTTAGCACACCCCTGCATTTCTCAAACTCATTCGAGGTCGAAAGTATTGATGGCCGACGATAATCAACACCATGTGCAATAATATCTCCAAATTTCGTAATAATCACGTAATATTTAATAGTAGTACATTCATTTAAATTTGGTCATTTTGATATCATCCATACAAAAAATGCACATAACAGGTCTCTTGTACTACATACTACGAGTAGTACTACGAGTACAACATACTTGCATATTGTTTTCCGTAGAGCGAATTGGAGTTAACCATTTTCAAAAGGCTAATGATTGGTAGGAGAGGTGGAAGGAGGGGAAGGGGGGAAGGAGGGAGGGGTATGCTCGTCGCTGACTCTATTCTCTATAATTATTCAAACAATTTATTTTCAATATTTTTTATGCAAACTTACAATTTGCAATATTGTCTTAACATGAATGGTTAAGCATCTCCAAAAGTAGGACAGTTCATCTCCTATTGGCATGGGACACTACAAAACCCTCGGATTGCGGGCGTAGCCCTCTATTTTCCGGTTTCATTTAAATAATGTAAATATGTTAATTATATAATTCTCAAGGCAAATAAAGTATATGATCTTGAAATAAAATTGTATCCGTTTTTCTTTACCTAAGAGATTCACAAGAATAGTGCATTTAAGAAAGGAGTATACATTATAACATATTCTGTGGGAAATTCCCCCAAAAAATCGCTATAGCATGAAAACAACTGATTCTATGGACTTGAAAAGAGTTCTGTTCGATTAAGAATGGCTAGGATACCCTTGAAATTTTGGTCAAATGTTTGAAGTAGGATCTAGTTAGTTGGTATGGAGAATGGGCCAGATCCAACCCAAGAAATCCCTACCTCCCCTACAAATCAAACTTCAAATAAGCGATAACTTTCGATAAAATAAATCTAGTGACTTGAAATGTTGGTTAAATGTTTGTAGTAGGATCTAGTTGGCTAATGTTGAAAATGCGTAAAATCTGACCAATTAAACCCCTACTTCCCCTACAAAGGAATTTACAAATAAGCAATAACTTTCGATAAAATGATGCTAGTGACACGAAATTTCGGTCAAGTATTTGTACTAGGATCTAGTTGGCTCAAAATGCGCAAGATCGGATCAAAGAAACACCCACCACCCCTACAAGTGACACCCCAAATAAGCGATAAATTTCGATAGAATTAGGCTAGAGACTTGAAAAATTTGACAAATATTTGTAACGTGGGTTGGTTAGTTAATTTTGAGAATGGTCAAGATCCTAATTTTATGAACGATACAGCTTCACAATTCAAACTGGGCAGGTAGGAGCTTCGGTTTGGTTTAAATATTCGAAATGGACAGACCCCAGAACAAAGGCACCGGAACGGATTTGGGGGGAAGGAGCAAACAATTTTGGGTCCAGTTTATCCTTTTTCGTTACTCTTATAATATAAGAACATATTATATAATACATACATAACATATGTTCTGTATCGTTTTTTTGCTCCTCTTATCTACTACGTTCTGGTCTGGAGCAAAGAAAAATAGCAAAAAGGACATTTTATTGACAGGAAATGAACTGTATCGACATAAACTGTATAAGTAAACTGCATTGCTCCCAGAGAATTGTGAATACATATTTCAACATACATTTATAGGTCGAAATACTCAGAACTCGTCTCATGCGGAAATTATAATAAATTGCCCGCAGAAGTATTCGCAGCAGCAGCGGCGTTCACCTACCAAGTTAGAATGCACATATCCCCCTTAATCGAATTATCATACATTGGGACAGCATCAGCAGATTTCCTTTATCGTGCAACATTCTAAAATGTTGCTTTAGTGGCGGGATCTATCGCCATGCTGGGTAAACTTTTGAAGTGTCAGAAAGAAAAAATACGAGATTTCATACATTAAAGTGTCGAACGAAAGCTTTGTTTTGTTCTTAAAATTTACAAAATATTTTCGACATTCACAACAACTCTTCTCGTTTGCATAATAATCGGAAGAATCGCAGTTTACATATTGGCGGAAGACGAATGGAAATTCGTGCGCTGTTTTCAATGGGTGGGTTCAGGTCCCGCAACGTTGTAATAATTGCGGTTGCAAACAGTTCAGCTGATTTTGCTCGCGGACGCTCCGTTTGAGTTTGATCAACCAGACCCCTGGGGAAATTAACCAGAAATTTTTCCTGGTTCATTTCTCGTCAACTGGTTGGTAAGGGCTATTAGCGTATTTGACAGTTCATAGTTAACATATTGCATGTGACTGTCAGATGGTGTGGACTTTCGTTTTCGGTTTTGAAGTTTGCTTTTTAGTTTTGTCGCGTATTTATGTACGTGTGATGCTAATGAAATAATAATAATCCTCTCTATATAATTTTACTAGCTGCGGCGGCTCGCTTCGCTCGCGTTGTTGACTTTGTGAAGAACGAAAATGTGTTTTATTTCTCAACAGGAGGCAAGATGTATGAATGTATCAATTAATTAGACTATGAACCAGGTTTTTACAAATAAATGAAAATAAAAACACATTTATTGGCATGTTGTAGTTAATTTAATTCACGGTTTTGTGATAACATTTCTAGTTTTATTTTGTGGCGCGTAAACAAACAGAGAAGCTTGTTTTCCTACTCGCGAACAGGCGACGTACAATTATCCGTGGGAAAAACACGGATTTTCCAAATTAACACCACATTCAGCGACTGTCCTTGTGCTTTGTTCACTGTCATCGCAAACCCAAGACGCACAGGGAATTTCAATCGTTTTAATACGAATGGCATATCAACAGAAATCATTGGAATTCGTGGAATCAACACGCGTTCACCTTTGAATTTTCCTTTGAGGATTGAAGCTTGTTTGAGGTTGGGCAATAACTGTTTGACAGCAAGTCTGGTGCCATTGTATAGCTTAGCCTGATTCAAATTTCGAAGCATTATAACAACTGAGCCTATCTTCAATTCCAGTTTATGTGGGAGGAATCCTGGCACATCCAATGAATTCAAAAATTCGGTTGGGTAGTTGACGACATCTTCATTGTTGGTGATAGTGTCCACCGATGAGGTCGTCCTCTTTTGGGAATCTGGGCTCGGTGAGAATGCACGTTGACCAGAAAGGAGCACAACAGAAAAAATTTGAAGCAAATCGGATGTAGGATAATTTAAGTGGAAGGAAAAACATTTCTTCATACAAAGTCATCCTTTTTTTGACCAGGTCGTCCATTTCTTGGAGTTTGAGCTGGATATGGATCCAAGTTGAGTGTAAACAGACAGAACAAAAAAATTTTAGTCAAATCGAAAAAAATTTATTGCATTGAGAACATGTGTAAGGTAAATGCAACGTACTATGGATATGTTTCCTCGAAGGACACCAGAATGCCCTTTATTGTCAGCAGGTCGTCCTTTTTTTGGACTTTGGGCTCGGTGAACATGTAAGTTGAGCGTGAAGGATCAAAAGGGAAAAAATTTCAGGCAAATCGTATGTAGGGTTAGAAAGATAGAAGGGAAAACATGTCTCCATACATAATGTATGGGAAAATGGAATTTCCCGAATTTCCAAATTTCCCGGGAAAATTTTCAATTTTTGATGATATTTGGTTTCAAGTGGAGCGTAAAGAAACCGATTACAAAAAATTTGAAGCAAATCGGATAAAGGATAACGACGCCAACGTCCGTACATACGTAGACGACTTTCTTTTATATGTAAGATTCGCGGCGGATTCGCAAATGTGCTTATTTACACCGAAGCAACACAAATTTGTGGCGATTTTACAGTGTTTTTCATTTTCCCTGAAACCGTCGCGTTAGTATAGCTATTGATTTGAATTTAATTGAAGTTTTGTTTGAAATTCAATAGCGGATCGGCTGTCAGCTGTTTAGTACATGACAACTGCAAAACAAGTCGTCCGGGTGAAGAATTGACGATTAGGTGAAGGGGAATCCTTACCGCAATTACAAAGTTGCGGATCGCAGGGTCGCAAATCCGATTACCCAAGATACAACCGATGCCACTGCAGATGTCTCGGTAGCTACGATTGCTACGATTGCTTCTGCCGGCAATGTAATTTTCGCATTAAGAACTGATTTCGTGCACACGGTGTTCATCCAGAACAATGTTGTTTTCCAGGAGAGTACACCTATTCCAGAAACCAATCTTTGTTTTTGAACGATGGCCAAAACTCGTAACTGGTGAGTTAGTCCTTTTCCGAGGCCAAGCTGACTTTATTGGCATTACTCTTACGCCCCACACCGCATGGGGAAACTTGTCTGGCTCCCATATTTCGAACCCACAGCCACGGCCCTGCCCAGCAGCCTCGGGGACGTCAGTTTGTAAATTGTACGAGTATACTATGAATTCATAAACTTACTTCAATACTTAATCTCAAATTTAATGCCACTCGATGATATTACGTACAAATGCGATTAATATTTTATTCTCATACTGCCAGCATCATTACACACTTTTGTTTCGTGAAATTGTATTTACAAAAGAAAAGCCAATTAACGAAATTAAAAAATGCTCCCATCGATTTATTGTTGACCTTGATGATGGCATAAACATCAAATTGAATTTCATTCAACTTCAGTTGATAGATAATTCCATCTAAAATAAATAGTAAACACATAGCAATATAATACAAGCGAATTTTATACAAGACCAGTTGTAAACATACTACCTGAAATAAAAAGTTTCCTTTATATTGTAGATTTTTTACAACAGCATTTCGGGAGCAACTTGCTCCCTTCTTTAGTGCCTGATTTATAATAAATCCTTACACGGCTAAACATTATTTTCAACAATATTTTTTATTACTCTTCTAAACTTATTAATTATTAGGTGTACAACTTTGCTTCCGCCGTTTTCCGACAGACGGCTGCATCGGTGATGGCTGCATCGGTGATGGCTGGTCAAAATTCGTAGTTCAAAAGTGTCAACTGAGTTTGGACGTCTGTGAACGTATCCCCGCATCAGTAAAAGTTGTTCGCATTTTCAATAAGATTCGCGATTCAAAATGTCTGTTTTCGAGCCATGTTCTCGTCATTTGCGGGAAGTTTTAATCTTCTGCTTCCATTGAAAAAAAACTGCAACTGAGGCTCATCGAATGCTCTCAGATACTTACGACGGTGAGGTTGCTCTAAGTGACAGAACATGTCGTGAGTGGTTTCAACGTTTTAAAAGTGGCGATTTCAATGTCGAGAACAAGCATGGTGGTGGGAGAGAAAACAATTTGGAAGACGACGAATTGGAAGCACTGCTCGATGAAGATTCGTGCCAAACGCAAGAAGAACCAGGCCGAAGTTTCGCTTCGGCCCGGAGTCCGAAGCGTATATACCCTAGACTTGTACAGACCTAGTGGTGATACCAGAAGTCCCAATTGGCTACGACCATATGCATTAAAAGTGGGTCTCTTATATGGCCAGTTCATAGGGGAGGTTGGCACTCATTCAGTGGGATCTTGACCATTCTCAAATCCGAAGCGTATATACCCTAGACATGTACAGACCTAGTGGTAATACCAAAAGTACCAATTGGTAACGACCATATGCATTAAAAGTGAGTTTCCTGTATGGCCAGTTTATAGGGGAGGTTGGCAATCATTCAGTAGGATCTTGACCATTATCAAAATCAATTAACTAACCCATTCTACAAATATTTGTCAAATTTTTCAAGTCGCTAGCTTCATTCTATCGAAAGTTATCGCTTATTTGAAGTCTCACTTGTAGAGAAGGTAGGGGTTCCTTGGGTCGGATCTTGCTCATTATTGCCACCAACAAATAAGATCATGCTTCAAACATTTAAACAAAATTTCAAGCCTCTATCTTCACTCTATCGAAAGTTATCGCTTATTTGAAGTTTCACTTGTAGGGGAGGTAGGGGTTCCTTAGGTCGGATCTTACTCATCATTGCTACCAACAAATAAGATCATGCTACAAACATTTGTACAAAATTTCAAGTCCCTAGCTTCACTCCATCGAAAGTTATCGCTTATTTGAAATTTCATTTGTAGGGGAGGTAGGGGTTCCTTAGGTTTGATCTAACCCATCTTAAATACCAACTAACCCGATCTCACTTAAAACATTTGATCAAAACTTCAAGTCGCTGGCTTGATTCTGTCAAAAGTTATCGCTTATTGAAGTTGCATTTGTAGGGGAGGTAGGGGTTGCTTGAGTCAGATCTTACCCATTTTCAATACCAACCAAGTAGATCCTACAAACAACATTTTGTCAAATTTTTAACTTGCTAGTGTCATTTTATCGAAAGTTATCGTAATTAAAAGAATATTTAATTTTTTGAAATTTGTAGGGGAGGTAGGCGTTCCTTTGATCTGATTACGCCCAACTTACTAGAACTTAAACACCTTCTTACTCCAGGGTTACATGCCAAAAATCAGGTGTCTACGTCAATTTGTTCAAGAGTTATAGACAAAAAAACCGAAAAGTAGGGTAGTACGGGGCTCTTTGTAAGAAAATTACCGTTAGTTTTCAGCTGATCGATTTTATTTTTTTAGGGGAGTAGAAGATTATCCTCACGAGCAATTTGCCAAAGCTAGAGCTTTTTATGTTTATTTAATCGGGAGTTATAGATACATTTAATTATTTTACATATATAGGGGAGGTAGGCGTTCTCTTGGCCTGATCACGCCCATTTTCAATACCAACCAAGTAGATTATACTTCCAACATTTGACCAAAATTTCAGGTCTCTAACTTCATTCTATCGAAAGTTATCGTGCGAACGGACAGACAGACAGACAGACGGACAGACGGACAGACGGACAGACGGACAGACAGACAGACAGACAGACAGACAGACATGGTTAAATCGAATCAGGAGGTGATCCTGATCATTTATATATATACATTGCTATACCTCCGGAGCCTCCTTTAAGGTGTTACATATTTTCGTCGTGACAAAAACAATATACCCTATACTAAAAGTCTAGGGTATAATTAGGTGAATCACTGTGACTCAACAAGCCATCTCGAGACGCCTCAAGGCCATGGGCATGATCCAGACACAAGAAAATTGGGTTCCGTACGAGTTAAAACCGATAGATATTGAAAGGCGATTATTTGCATGCGAACAACTGCTTCAAAGGCAGAATCGGAAGGGATTTCTACATCGCATCGTAACCGGTGACGAAAAATGGGTCCGTTACGATAATCCCAAGCGCAGAAAGCCATGGATCATGCCCGGACACAGTGTTGCCAGATGATTTCAGACGTTTGTCCCTCGCAGACTGGCCAAAAATCCCACAATAACATGAAAAATCCCTCAACTCTAGTTTTTTTTAACATTTTGCAGGGGAAACGTTGATAATATTGCAAAAATAAAAACTCACAACGGCATTAAGGATGAATTTCTTATATCCATGAAACCTCGTTTGGATCATTTTTGATATCCAGAAAAAACAAGAAATATAATATTAATATGTATTTAAAATAAATAAGAGTCCATACTTACAAAATTATGAATTTTATTAGTAATTAGATATTGGAGCAACTTAATCATACATGTGAGCATTATGTTTTTACAGATGTTGTTTTGTTACATCTAATGTTCGGCAATCAATAGCCTTGCTTTTAAAAGCAGCTCTTGTCACGCAGATGGAATTGAAGAAATTCTCGCCAATTCGGTTTCTTCTTTTTGGTTTTGGTGTCCGTGATGACAGTGAAGACGCGCTCACAGTCAGCATTTGCGTGGGGAAGAATCAAAACAGCCTGAGCGAGAACTGCTATTTGCTTGCAAATAGACTCGTCAGCATATAGACTCGGTCCTCTCTTGTTGAAATGTCAACGTCTGCTTTCATAAATGCTTATGTCATTATGAGCAAATGTGTGCTTCCTTCGAAAACGTAAAATGTCCCTCAAAATTGGGAAAAATCCCTTTGTCCCTCATGTTGGCCAAATATCCCTCGTTTTGGGATAAATCCCGCAATCTGGCAACATTGATCGGACATGCCTCAACGTCGACGGCGAAGCCGAATATTCACGGCGCCAAGGTTATGCTTTGCATTTGGTGGGACCAGCTCGGTGTGATATACTACGAGCTACTGAAACCGAATTAAACTGTCACAGGATATCGGTACCAAACGCAATTGATGCGTTTAAGTCGAGCATTAAAGGAAAAACGACCACAGTACCAAGAGAGACACGACAAAGTCATTCTCCGGCATGATAATGCTCGGCCACACGTCGCAAAAGTGGTCAAGACATACTTGGAAACCCTGAAATGGGAAATCTTGCCCCACCCACCGTACTCCCCAGACATCGCTCCTTCCGACTACCATCTGTTTCGTTAAATGGCGCACGGCCTGGCTGATCGCGTCGAAAGACGCCTCCTTTTTCCGAGATGGAATCCGAAAATGGCCGGAGAGATGAACGAAAGTTGTCGCTTAAATAGTAACTAATGATTTTTTGGTATTATTTTAATATTATACAGTTAAGTTTTTCGAATTAATCAACATTCCAAATTTAGGGCGACAAAAGCTCCGACATCCGACGACATCCTGGAGATCAGTTCCACACAGTTTTGGGGAGAGGGTTAAACACCCGGTTACTGTCATGGTGTGGTCTGTTATCTCAGCCAAGGGCATGAGGCGCCCACACAGGCGTCCGATGCTGGATCAATACAACATGCAAGTCAGTCATGCCAATGAAGTCTGTGCGTGTGTGAAATATAGGAATGTTCACTGAAAGTCAAGTGGCCATCATTGCGCGTGACTAGTACATCGGCGTACTCAAGACTAGTGCAGTCGTGTGCATTCTACATAGTTGGATACTCAAAAAACCTCACAAGCTTACTGGGTCCCTGGGTACTCCAACATTGAAGGTAATGAACTAGCAAGACGGGCATCTGCTGCCCACTACATTGGCCTAAATTCTTTCTGCGGTATACCAATCTGCCTTGTCAGGAAGTGGATCAGGGATTGGGGGCGAAACAGAGCTGCCTTGCTGTGGGAAGTTCTTCCTGGTATGAGACAACCAAAATTCTTTATCGCAAGCCACTCCCGTAGCCGTTCCGCTGATCTGCTAAACTTGAGCAGAAACAAGGTCAAAATTATCTGTGAACTTCTCACATGTCACTTCTATCTTCTAGGTCTGTAATGGACGGTTTGGTGGGCATCCGATGATGCCCGTGGGGACGGAGCCTAGGTAGCAAAAAGACCGTGCAGGTCGGGCCGTGCCATCTGGCGAAGAAAAAGGCTCTCAACGAGCTAAGCAGCGGCCTATGGTTGCTGTAGCTCAGTTCGGGAGATGTGGCCGGGGTTTTCGCCGCTCGTTGCCCCTGTCCTTTACGTATTAACAAAAATTCATAGGCCTGGGGAAGTCAGCACAAACAGGGGAGGTAAAAATGGGGAATAAAAAAAAATAGACGATAAGGATGGAATGGTTGGCGGACGGATCAGACGCACACGCGATCGCACCTGGGTCCAAGTGTAATGGGACCCTCGGCCTCTGGTTTCGTACCACCAACAGATCACTACTCATCAGGTGCTGCTTCGATCTGCAGGTGGGAGTAGCACTACCAGACCATTATATGGTTCATTACAGGTCCCCTCAAAACCTGGGTCGGGCTAAAAAGATCAACACTTTAGGGATTAATTCGACTTCGAGCCCTATTTGGGCGTATTTTTATTGGGTAGTATGAGTACATAATTCGCCCATTTTTAAATTTGTTTTGTCAGGTTTATTAATTCTTCTTTGAATGTACTAAATTGTATGTCGGTGCCTCGTAAAGAAGAAGTCCATCAAAAAAAAAAATATATGTAAATGTAAGTAAACGGAAACCGTTCTGTAAAAACCCTCTGCTTAAAAGAGATGTTCGCTGAGAGAGTATACAGTATTTCCAGGGCTACTTACCTGGAGGACAGACTCGAATGCCCGTACTGCTATTGTGGCCAATGAATTTTATACTTGTTATATTATCGGTTTTTAACACTTTCTCTATTAACAATGATCCCGGTTGAATCACTGATGATCCCGAATACAGCTCTGATAAATTTGTGATAGGAATTGTATGGTTTCCGATCTGTTCAATAGTTTTCGAAATTGTAGTTGCATGTTTCGAAAACTTTCTTACAATACTATTATTATGCAACGCTTCTCCCGAATTCATTGGTGTAGCAGAAGTTATTGTATTCATGACATTCGTATTCTTGGTTTCACTATACGAATACTCTGGAATTATAAAATAAAAAATTTCTTTGATTCAGAAATAATTGAAAAAAAAAAAAAAAATGTTAAACGTTTTTTGGTTGATGCTCTATATTTTATATTATATTACGTGACCAGAGGGAGAGCGCAAAAGAACTCTTCCATACTCCGCCCCGTGGGCGCCATCTGGAACGGCTAACCAAGCCAACCAAGTTTTTCACTTCAAAACATTTGGTACTGGCACATAACGATGATCATCCTGAATGGCCAATAACACCAGTGCGTCTCAGGAAGTAGGCGAACGGTGGAGCTGTAACATAGTTGTGAGAACACCAACTCGTCACACCCAGCTGAAACATCATCAAAAGAACGCGCAATCAAAAACACCATTGGAGAGCTGCCTCTACGCTATATAAAAAATAGCTCCCGGCGACTCTCAGGACACCTAAGGAAGCAACCCTTCCTCTCGGTTTTTGAGGCGAGTCCAATAGTACGAGGCTCACTAAAGTCGAACGGGAAATGACCGCATATAACATCGATATACTAGGACTGAGCGAAACAAGATGGACTGGATCGGGAACGACTCTATCACCAAGATCCCAAACAGTACTAATCTACTCTGGAAATGAAGGCGATACCTCACCTCAAATGGCAGGCGTCGGAGTCCTGTTGACTAGGGAGGAATGACTATATCTAAATGACTGGAAGGCCATCTCCGACTGTCTTATCACGGCCAGATTCAAATCCAGGGTTAGGAACATCACAATAATTCAGTGCTACGCCCCGACTGAACCAGCGGGTCAATCAGCTAAGGACGCCTTTTACTGACGGCTTGGCGACACTTTCGATAACGCTCCCAAAGGTGACATAAAAATTATCACGGGGATCTCAATGCCAAAGGCGGGCCGGACAACCTTGGTTTGGAACACCTAATGAGCAATCATAATCTAGGCAACAGGAACCAAAATGGCGAGATGTTCGTGGAGTTCTGCAACTCTCGTCAGCTCTTCTTTGGCAGTACTTTATTCAAGCACATACGATGCCATTTAACAACCTGGGTTTCTCCGGATGGCAGAACATAGAACCAGATCGACCATATAGCCATTTCCAAGACATGGAGGAACTGTCTCTTAGACATCAGGTCGAAGCGGGGTGCTGATATTGGCAGCGATCACCAACTTGTTGTCGCAAAAGTGCGCTTACGAACGGCAGCGATCCATCGCCCTCAAAATGAAGAATCGTGCCACGTTTTAATGTGCAAAAGCTTAAAGATCCATCTATAAGACGTGCTTACTCCACCGCCTTCCACTGAAGAGCTAATGCACCACCACCTTATGAGACTCCTACAATTGATGATAGATGGAACTTCGCTAAAGACTCATTTATTTCGTGCGGTGTAACTTTTGCGAACAGATTGGAGCACGGTAGAAGGCCATTCATTAGTGATTCTACATGGTGTCTAATCTCGGCATGCAAGAGAATTAAAGAACAGATCAACTCAGCTACTGACGACGCAATCAAAGATCAACTTAGAGCTGAATACCGTTCTCTTCAGAAAGGCGTGCAAAGAAGCGTAAAATGGGACAAACGCAACAACATCAATGCATTAGCGGAGAAGGTAGAGGAAGCGGCTTACCGTGGTGACAGTAGAACCCTTTTCAAATTTATCAAGCCATTAACCGGTAAATCTTTTGCAGCTGAACATCCCGTGAAAGATAAAGACAGGTCCGTACTGCTCACTGATGATGTCTATTGAACATAATTAAGTACATATTGAAATTTGAGCACCATAGCTTCATGCTACCACTGGAACTCTATCCAATATATAATTTCCCATGACATTTATAATACTAAAATTTACCGTCCAAAAAGATTCAACCATTGGCTTAATAGAGGAGGAAAATGATAAAACGAAAATTTGGCTCACCTTCGGCAGAAATATCGATGAATCTGTACTTTGCACTGAATCCATTGGACGTACGATTCGAACTAGCTTCGAACTCAATTACGAGATTTGGTCCGGAACTGGCGATTTTCATAGTGGGTCTCTCATTGCAGAAGACGTCTATTATTGATGACATATTTGCCGTCTTGCTATCATGCACTGTAATTTTATCCGAGTTGTGTAAGCAGCTATTGGTGTAGACATCCCGAGAGCAAAGCACAGAAGGAGAGCAGCCAATGCAAGAGAAAAACATGAAAAGATGGGCGATTTATTCGTGCACAGTATTAGTCAGTTTCAGATTTAAGGGTGGGTGCGGTATAAATTACCTGATGTGACCTGTTAGCAAGTAAATCTCCTCGAAGAGCACCTCCACACGATTACGTGGTCTGCAATTCAAACGTTATAAATTATATAAATTGTGAAATTATGATCCTTGAAGCAGACGAAATGTGAGCAGAAAACGGGACGGGTTAAGTGTTTTCAAGACGTTTATTATAAAATTTATTAATGGCATGATTCAGAATGAAGCATTTAATATTAATTTCTTTATTTTCATCGTAAAAACGAGCGGAAACTGGCAAATACAAGAAAAATGTAACAATTTAAAATTGATACTACGGAGTATTTGTTTGGTAAGCTGCCTTCTTGTCTTCTAAGGAATTGTGTTGATGTTTTGGGCGCCCGCATATTGGGTCACGTTCGCGTATTTCCTGTCAAATTAGTTAGGTTAGGTAGATGGGTTGCTGTGACAATCATAGCTCACATAGACCTCAAATATGTAGGTCCGTTGTGATACCACTAGTACACTACACATACTCTCTCTCGTTTTATGCTAGAATCATCCAGAGAATACAATAAAACGCAGGATTTTTCCAACATCCGCACTTTCTAGCTCCACCAAGTCAATGAAGAAATAGGATCCAAGTAACGACCTTCTTCTACCTGCCAAAGCAGGACAGGAGCGGAGAAGGTGGAAGCTACTTTTCTCTTCGTTCACATCCCCACAGCTCCAGCAAAAGTCATTGAAGCGAAGCCGGAGTTTCCTGGCATGCTCCCCAATGAGACAATGCCCAGTTATAGCACCCCGCACCGAGCCAATATGCCTTCTATTCAGCGACAGTAGATTTTCTGATCGGCTGTGGGCCAGTATGGGCCACAGGGATCTAGTTGTACGGAAGGTATTGCCATGAATCCATCTTGCATTAGCTCTGTCTCTGTCAATCGTCTTAGATTTGACAATCAGTTTGCAAGAAGCATTGGGCGGATAGATATTACCATATTGTTGGAGCTCCCCATTCAAACAACCCAGTCTGGCAAGCTCATCAGCCGGGCGATTACCTACCAAACCACTGTGGCCAGGCACCCAACACAGAACAATGTTAAAGTAGCTATCAAGACTGATTCCAGGGATCTGATTCCAGCCTGGCTGGCAGTTATGACATGTCGTCCTAAAAAGATTAGAGCTTCCGAGATCACTGTGGCATCCGCCTACAAAACACTACAGTGACCAGGTAGGCAGAAAGTTAGGCTTAAACTTAACCTGTCGCAATAGACCTACCCCTCCGTCTGTCTTGGATCTGTTCGTATATATGCCGATAGAGTCAGCAAGTGGAAACTCGCCTTCCTTCAACTGATACCGATTTGGGATGACGGATGTGAAATTCTTGTGGAATAGTCAGTCAGTTTCTGCAGGAATATCTAAACTATTTAAAATCGATGAGTGACCGGAGGCAGACTGATTGCAGCATTTGTTCACTCATGATGTCTAGAGGGAGCAGATTGAGCAGCACGTCCAAGGCAGCAAACAGAGTTGACATAAGTGCTCCCGTTCCTGCGACAGCCAGTTCTTCGTACCGGAACGACCCGTTTTTCAACGGCCAAGAGCTGCTAAGCCCGTTCGTTGCCAGAAGAGCTGCAGTATTTGAAGCATCGCTACAACAACAACATCAATACTCCGCTTATGAGAACGCAGGCTAGTCGTTGGACCTTACTAAGCAGGTTGCAATAGACTGCAATATGAAGGGCTTTCCACCAAACCACAATACCCTGAATACGAGTAAGTGAGAGGCGTACAACATAAACGTAAACCCGTAAACGTGCACAACATTTGGTTGCAGACCCCAGCTTCGACCTATGGCTCTCCTACGTTCCTGGATATTTGGTTTCCATCCTAAGCATTTGTCACGAATAAGCCCAATTTAGCTGTTTCTGATAAAATTAATCAATCTAGCCCCTCCCAATTGTTAGGGCACGACAGAACGTACCTTGTAGTAAAAAGAACAAGTTCAGTCTGGCTCGGATTAACAAGAAGCAGTAAATTAACCACCAAATTCCAAAGAAGGGGGGATAAAACACCGCCTTGTAAAGTGCCCCTTATTACTCGGGTTTGTTCCGATGACGAGCCTAGGCTAGTTGAACAACCCTCGATGTCAATAAAAGGTTCACAAGTTCACAGAGTGACTTGCTCACATGCAACCCAGAAAGTGCGTTGATGATAGCTTCGGGTTTGACGTACTTAGTTTAAAGCGCCTTCAATGTCTAGGAACACGACCATGGTATATTCCTTGAAGCTAAGAGATTTCTCGACGTACCTTACTAAAGAGTGCAAAGCTAAATTTACCGATCTACCTTTGCAGTAGGCATGTTGGGATGTAGATAAGATCCGGGAGGGAATACTACTTCAACTTCAGCAGATTAGATGGCAAGCTGATAGGTCTTAAATCATTGGGGAGTGCGTGAGGGCTTTTACCTGCTTTTGGGATAAAAGCCACGATCAATTCAGTTCATACGTGGGATATAGGCTAGTTCCAAACTGGCCCTGAAGATGGCTTCGATTCGTTATCTAAGCATCAAGACAAAGCTGGGCCTGCTTCGCTCTCTGTGCTTTTGTGTAGGAGCAGTACATACGACGTGCTATGCCCCCTCCCTCCACAAAGTAGTAGTACATGGAAAGTTACCGTAAGAGTAACCAGAAAGCTGCAAGTTTTCGTCAACTCATGTCTTCGTCGAACTCTAATGCAAGCCATAGACGCACGTACCGTCGGATTGGTCGCAAGTCAACCACTGATACGCGAACCGTATTCATAAAATTTTACTCAAGAAAAGTAGTCAAACAAGTTAATCTCTATCGCCGCGACGCGCTCCGCATAAGTGTACAGCGACAGCCCGCGCGACTATCTTTTCTGACCCCATATTGTAGTTGTTGTTTGGGTTGGCTCTGAGTTCGTGTCGAGCTCGATGCTCAACACAACGAAACCGACTCCGAGCCCAGACCCGACCCAACAACAATTTCAATATAGAGTCCGACCGGTATTTGAATAGGTGAATTGTTGTGAATGGACGATTACGGTGTGTGTCGAAATACAGTATGGTCTGCTTATTGACGAATTTTTCAATGCAGAATTTATAGGTAAGATATTATATACGTATAAATGCACGTACATATGTGAGTATTATAGAAGTCTCGTTGTTATTAAGATTGGGTAGATCTTCACCGTCTCCTTAATCAAAGTTGAACAGGTGCAAGAATAATTACTGCCTGCAGGTAAATGGGAATTATGTAATTATACTGATAATCATGGGAATATAATTCGTTGGTTGGTTGAAAACTTGTGCAAGAATAATTACAGCCTGCAGGTAAATGGGAATTATGTAATTATACTGATAATCATGGGAATATAATTCGTTGGTTGGTTGAAAACTTATACATATTTCGAATTGTGATATATATGGTAAGACTTGGGTTTTGAGCGGATCATATATGGTGTAGTATCTATATATACTGTATTATTACTTATAAAGCATCTTCTTTTTATTCCAAAGTCGGAATATGAGATGCAAAATATAGTAGAGGACCTCATTTTCGGTACCTTTTTACGGGATGATGGGGTGAATGGTTTCTCCCCTTGAAGCTTATTAATTGTCAGAAGGTGACAAAAAGATACCTGTTAATGATTCGATTCGCACTCGAATTTCTTTGATAGTTTTATTGTTATCCATGCTACTACTGTCGATCTCTGTTCACGGGTTTCACATATCACATGTCAATAACTACATCCAGGCACTTTCCAAATTATGAATGAAGAACCATTAGCATTAGGAAACTATGCAAAAGACCGACAAGGTCATAAAAAAAGGTAAAGTACTCCCGAATTTATGGTCCTCAATGCACCTTTCCTTGAATTTCCTATAATCATCGTTTTTTTTCCAACTGGTCACTTTCTTCATTCATAATTTAGAATGTGTCTCGTTGTACTTCTTGAAAGGCTGTGAATGGATATTGACAGTGGCATCAGAGATAACAAAGAAACTATCAAATAGAATTATTGTGAACAAGATACATATTAGCTGGTTGTTAGTGCAATTTGTGCGATTGTTGCTCTGCACCTGATCTGGACTGCTACAAAAACGCAGCTATTATGAGCAATAATTCGATCTTTTGCCGAATTCCTTTGGTAGTTTTAACGTTATCCCCATTCCGTGCTACCACTGTCTCATACAATTAAAATAATATGTAACCGTGTAGCTCCATAGGTCCAACGTTGGTCTGTCAAGCGAAAGGTCCTCACCCTGCTGACAGCAAATTCGAATTGTCGCTTTTCTCGCCGATTACCAGTCGACTCAGTTGAAAATGAGTTCATTGATTTCATAAGAATTATTAGTAAATGCGGGCCAAACGTGGTACTGACTATTCACCTCCCCACTACCATCATCCCGTACAATGGTCTCAAAAATGAGGTCCTCTACTACATTTCGCATATTTGCATATATTCGCTACTATATAAGTTACATAATCTGTAATAGATAATACACCATAGGATTCGCTATAAGCCCCGCACTTACCATTTACAGCACAATTCAAAATTTGTGCAAGTTTCCAACCCTAATTATTTCAATCATTTCGCAAATTATACTCCCACGATTATCAGTATACTAATTGCATAGTTCGCATTTACCTGCAGGTTGTAATTGTCCTTGCACCTGTGCAACTTTGATTAAAGAGACAGTGAAGATTTACCCAATCTCAATTACAGGGAGCCTTCTATAATACTCACATATGTACGTGCATGTATACGTATATAATATCGTACCTATAAATTCTGCATTGAAAAATTCGTCAATAAGCAGACCATACTGTATTTCGACACACACCGTAATCGTCCATTCACAACAATTCACCTATTCACATACCGGTCGGACTCTATATTGAAATTATTGTTGGGTCGGGTCTGGGCTCGGAGTCGGGTTCGTTGTGTTGAGCATCGAGCTCGACACGAACTCAGAGCCAAACCAAACAACAACTACAATATGGGGTCAGGAAAGATAGTCGCGCGGGCTGTCGCTGTACACTTATGCGGAGCGCGTCGCGGCGATAGAGAATAACTTGTTTGACTTCTTTTCTTGAGTAAAATTTTATGAATACGGTTCGCGTATCAGTGGTTGACTTGCGACCAATCCGACGGATTGGTACGTGCGTCTATGGTTTGCATAAGAATTTTATGGCCCGAAACAATATCAGATGAAGAGCTAAGTCAGCGCACGGGTCAGATGCCAATCAATGAATTGACACGCAGGTCAATATGGCAGTACGTACGTCACATAATTGCGGAAGGATAACTGCATTGTTTTACATGCCATAAAATGGAACCCCATTTCCAACCAAGGCCGACAAAGAAAAGGCCCTAAAATCACATGGCGCTGGGTGAGTTGCGCCCCATGGCCCAGAACAGAGTACGATAGCGCCCAATAATGATTGACGCGCTAGGGGTTAATCAAGGTATTGTAAAATAGTATACAATAACTAAACATTTAGCAAACATTTTTTAATATGTTAATGTTGTCATTAAAAAAGTCAGCATATTCTGATACTATATTACCAATGATCTTAAGCCTTTCAGTAGGTGAAAACTAAGGGTAGCTTGTTCAACAAGTTTTAAGTTGAAGCAAGTCACTCGATCTAGTTAAATTACAGGTACTCTAAACGATATTTCACGTAAAAGTTCAAGGTATTGTTATATACTATAGAATAGATATGGCGTCATAATAAGTTCTTGATGCAGCTGCTACGCTTGTGTGTTGAGAATAGGTAATACGATTGCAAAGAGCGTAGTATATATAGTACAATATTTTTATAAGTTTATATATGTCATGAAATGCCCTCTTTCTGGAAGTTTTCATACCCCTGAATTTTATAGTCTCTTGAAATCAAGAGAAGGACATCGTCTATACTGCAATTTAAGAAAAAAAAATCCGTCGCACAGTCTAGTCGGAAAAAAGAAAACTTGACCACGGTTTCCATACTATGTAGATCCCTCATTACATAAAAAAATAATATACCCCAGACAAATTAGCATAAAGATATGTTCCTTTCCATATTATAGCTGAAACATTAATCAAAACCATACCCGAACGATTACCTACCTGCCTACAAACTTGTATGTGCATTTGATGTGGTCAGGATATTTGGCCGGATAACGGGGTGAGTAAAAGTGACGCCATGGCTCCACGTCACTATCGCGCTTCCCTTCAACATAATTTATGGGCTGCGGCAGGAACTGATAGTCACAGTAGGTTGTCGCCACCAAATTCCCATCGTTTTTGAACATCACTACAAATATCGAAAATTTATTTGAAATACCAGGGATGTATATTATATACATTGTACGAAAAGTCCTCCTGAACAGAGAGAGATTTTATGCACATATCTTCATAGCACGCAAGTAATGTAATGTAATATATCTACAAGGAATAAGGCGACAACTTACCTCTATCGATAAACTGGAACCTCCCGACAATATGAAAGGCATCCTCGTCCTTTCGGAAAGAGCTGTAAATCAAACGCATCCCCAGCACTCTTCCCGAGCTGAAAATCGAAGCCCGATGATTTATTCTAAATTGACTGCGGATGAGTGGTTTGAAGTTGTGATTAATGTCAACCGGTACATTTTCGATGTTATTCGATGTAATGTTTGGAGATTCGGTAGATGGTATTTGTCTTGGATATAGAAATGAGCTGAGAACGTCACCGGATGTGAACATTTTCGAATTCTCCAAACAAATTGTATCCTCTGGTTGGTCGGAATTCTGAAGAACCGATTCGTGTAAATGGGGGAATATGTGAATTTGGTCGACACACCTGCAATTCATAGAGAAGAGAGCATAGTGGGTCGGTAAAAAAAAGTTTTAAATATTTACGAGTAATTATCTCGTGACTTGTGCAGTCGACACTTGTCATCGCCATGTAGCTAGAGATACGTAAAGATTATTTGGTTTTTTCTTGGAGAATTGAAATAGATTTGTAAATTCTGAAACCCATGCACAGCACATCATAAAATAGTAGTTACATGAGGAAAATTACTTACTTACTACTTTGCCTTAACCCCTAGCGGGGCATAGCGCGTCAACTACTCCTGCGCGCCATCGTACTCTGTTCTGGGCAATGGGGCGCAACTCCCCAAAAGACTTACCCAGTACCTGACACTCCTTTGCCACAGATCGACGCCATGTGATTCGAGGACCCCCTCTTGGTCGGCCTTGGTTGGAAATGGGGTTCCATTTCATGGCATGCATAGCAATGCAGTTATCACTCTTCCGCAAAGTGTGACCTATCCACTGCCATTTTCGCCTGCGTATCAATTCGTCGATTGGCATCTGACCCGTACGCCGACTTAGCTCTTCATTTGATATTGTTTCGGGCCAGAAAATTCTTAAAATTCGACGAAAACAAGAGTTGACGAAAACTTGCAGCTTTCTGGTAACTCCTACGGAAACTTTCCATGTACTGCTCCCATACAAAAGCACTGATAGTACCAGGGAGCGAAACAGGCCCAGCTTGATCATGATGCTGAGATAACTGCTCTGCCAGATTTTGGACAGCATGCCGTATGCGCGTTTAGCCTGGTTGATACGACGAGCGATGTCCTGCTCCGTACCACCATTTTCGGCAACAATGCTACCCAGGTAGACGAAGTTGTCTACCTTCTCCACAGGCTGCCCATTAATATTGATGGCAATAGGTGTCGGATTTCTTTTTCGCAACGGCGGGCTAAGCACCTTGGTCTTGTTGGTATTAATCTTTAGCCCAACCTTGCTTGCCTCCCTCTCGAGATCTAACGCCATTGCGGACAGATCCATGATTTTGTGGGAGAGTAGGCATATGTCGTCAGCGTAGTCAAGATGTTGTAGATAAGATGTCAAAGTCCATTGAATTCCTCTGTCGAGTCCGGATAGGGCTGCATGTAACACATCGCCGATCACAATGAGGAATAGGATCGGTGAGAGGATCCACCCCTGCCGAACTCCACTGCGAATCACAAAGTCCCCCGACACCTTACCTTTATGCAGAACGAGACATTTCGCGCCGTCATAGGTTGCCTTAATAATAGCCACAAGCTTCTCAGGGATGCCTCTCCTGCGCAAGGCCGCCCATATAGAATCCCGGTTCACACTATCGAAAGCCTTTTCGAAATCGATGAAAAGCAAGTGAAGCGGAGAATCGTATTCAGCGCACTGCTCGATGATGATTCGCAAGGTGTTAATGTGATCGACACAGGAGAATCCGGATCGAAAGCCAGCCTGCTCTTCATCAATTGTGCTTTCTAAGTGGGCCTTTAGTCTTTCCAGGACGATTTTAGCTATTATCTTGGCAACGGCAGGAAGCACACAAATGCCTCTCCAATTATTACAGTCTGTGAGGCTACAATTCTTTGGAAGTTTGATGATCAAACCTTCCTTCCACTCAGTGGGAAAGGTCTCTGTATTCCACGCTTTATCAACAAGTGGGTGCAGCAAATCGGCAGTTACGCTTGGCGCTGCTTGATAAAGTTCGGCAGGGATGCCGTCAAGTCCGGCGGCCTTTCCTCGTTTTAGTGCAATAATTGCAGTGACTATTTCCTCTTTAGTCGGGGCAGTGGACCGTATACGCACATTTTGATGGTTAGCTAAATTATCTATATGAGGGGGAACTTCACCAGAGGTTACACGGTTCAAGACCGCGGCGAAGTGTTCTTTCCACCGCCTCATTTGATCTTCTTCCAAGATAAGTAGCTTTCCATCACTATCTTTCACCGGATGTTGGCAGGAGTTACGACCACCTGTAAACTCCTTGGTGACACCGTATACGGCGTTTAAGTTGTTACTTCTAGCGGCTTCTTCTGCTGACGCTAAAAGAGAATTGGCATAAACTCTTTTATCGCGTCGCACACTACGCTGAACTTCTCGAGCTTTCTGACGGTAAAGAAGTTCGATGCTGCTTCGATTGTCGTCTGATGCTGCAGCCAAACGAACTTTCAGCTCCTTTCTTTCAACAATCCGCTGCCATGAAGCGTCGGACATCCAGGGCTTATTCCGGCAATCCGGGTTTGGGCCAAGGATGGTATTTGCGCTATCAATGTACGCATTTTTTATGGCATCCCAGTTTTCGTTTATGTCACTATCTGGGTGACTAGTTATCTCAGCCGCTTTTTGCGCAAGATGGTCATTATATTGTTGTAAGACAGCTGGATTTTTTAGTCGAGCGGTGTTGAATTTGCGGGGCCTGGATCTTTCGTCGCTGGGGCGGCGCACGGCTGCAATACGCAATCGAACATTAGCGATCATAAGATAATGGTCTCTTCCCATCCCAATATCGGCACCCTTCTTGTTTCGCACGTCCAGGAGGCAACTCTTGAATCTTTTACTAATGGCAAAATGGTCGATCTGATTTTGTGTTCTGCGCCGATCAACAGAGGACCAACTGATTTTGTGGTGGTCCTTATGCTCAAACATAGTACCACCGATGAAGAGACTGTGAAAGTTGCAGAACTCTACAAATCTTTCACCGTTGTCATTACGATCACCAAGACCGTGTCTCCCCATCACATGTCTGAGGCCATAGTTATCAGCGCCAACTTTCGCATTCAAATCACCCATAACCATTATAATGTCACCTTTAGGTGTTCTGCTCTGAACGGCGTTTAGTTCTTCGTAGAAGGAGTCTTTTGCCAAGACAGTGTCGGGTTCAGTAGGGGCATAACATTGTATTATTGAGATGTTCCTCATTTTGGTCCGGAACCTGGCGGTCAAGACCCTGTCAGAGACCGGTTCCCAGGATAAGAGACAGTTTCGCGCGGCTCTGGTTAAAAGGAGCCCCACACCTGACTCACGACGACTACCGGTAGCTTTACCGGAATACAACATTACAGTGCTGCCCGTTGGAGAGATGAATTCTCCGCTGTTCCACCATCTTATCTCACTAACTCCTAAGATATTTAATTTGTACCTCAGAAATTCACTCTCTAATTGAAGAAATCGTGCGTTCTGGGGACCTTCTGATCCATTGTCCAGGAGAGTACGCACATTCCAGAATCCAATCTTTGTCATTGTACGATAGCTAAAAGTCGTAACCGTTGAGTCAGTCCTTATCCGAGGCATAGTTGACGTTTCGTTAGCATATAAAGATTTCGGATAGTGCAAGTTGCTGGCATACATATCCTGTCCTTTGATTGTCGGTTTTAACGACAGGCCCTCAAAGGGAAAGGCCGTGGTATTTTTTTCACACCCCACACCACAGGGGTACCTCAACCAAATCATCGCACCGCCATCACTGGCGGCTTGACGTTGGTTGGCAATGGTCAGTGATCACTGCCGTTCCAGGGGGCGCCCACGCGGAGGACTATGGAAGAGGAGTTTTTGCCCCCCCTGAGGAAAATTAGCTGTGCTGCAATAGTAGCAAAGTCCAACGCAATTCAGAGATATTTGGGACGAAATTTGTTTCAAATGTCGCCTGAAATTTAGTGTCGGAAATCTTTCAAATGCATGGAAAATCCTGTCAATTTTGAGGTATGTTTAGCGAAATCTGCAGATTTAGTCAAATCTGGTGTGTCGTGTGGTGAATAGAAGGGGGCAACTCCCGACTATTTAAAGTACGTGTATACTCGTATATTCTTGGTCAACGTGATGATATGAGTTTCTATGTGAGCTACTTCTCAGTTTTAAAGATACATATCGAGCTGAAACTTTACACAAACATTCTTCCTATTGCACGCTGCATAAGTATATGTGGGAATCTGGCTACTTTAACATATAAGTGCCATAGGAACAACCGGTTAGATATCTTTACCAAATTTCATATTAATGAATCGTATTTACCGCCAAACCAATTCCTAATTCCCAGTGGCGGATTTACAATATAGGCAACCTAGGCAGCTACCTAGGGCGGCAAAATTTCAGAAAAAAAAAAGAGCAGAAAATATACCTACTCAATTGCCCTAACCCCTTGTGGGGCATAGCGCATCAACTGTTCCATGTGGCCCAATTAACGTTTCGTTGGCATAAATTGGTTTCAGAGAATGCAGTTGCCAACATGCACCTCCTGCACATCCATGGCCACGAACGTCGTCGTGGACGGGACTCGAACCCGAAATACCGATAGTCAAACAGGAGATTGATGCCTCAACACATTGTGCTACCGGTCGCCCCTAACAAATACGCAATTGCACGTAAAACCTAACCTACAGAGCAGCTAAACTAGCTTAATCGAATGACATGACACGCGGGTATTGCGGAGTAGTGGGCGTGTGTCTCTCTGTTTGGTTTTTACCAGCTCGTATGTGGTAGTATATGGTGGTTTCATCTTCTTTTATATATCTCTATGAATGCCCTCTACTCCGGAACACCCGCCCAGTCCACATAGTCACCATATGATGTGAGCTCTGTTGCCAAACTTAGTTCACCTTGAACATCTGCGCATACGCAAGTATACGTAAATATTCGAGCTCTACTGTCAAATGAATATGTTTTAACTGGAATGTGTAACGGTTTGAAGGGCATCCGAAAATGTCCGTGGAGTCAGAGCCTAAGGTAGCGTAATTGACCGTGAGGTCGGGCTGTGCCATCTGACGAAGAAAAAGGCCCCTCAACGAGCTAAGCAGCGGCCTATGCTTGCTGTAGCTCAGCTCGGGAGATTTGGGCGGGGTTTTCGCCGCTCGTTGCCCCTGTCCTTTACGTATTAACGAAAATTCATAGGCCTGGGGAAGACAACACAAACAAGGGAGATAAAAATGGGGAATAAAAAAAATAGTCGATAAGGATAGAATGGTTGGCGGACGGATCAGACGCCCATGCGGTCGAATTTGGGTCCGGGTGTAATGGGACCCTCGACCTCTGGTTTCGTACCACCAACAGATCACTACTCATGAGGTGCTGCTTCGATCTGCCGGTGGGAGCAGCACTACCAGACCATAATATAGTTCATTACAAATGCTCATCCATAGGTAAAAGAGAAATGTCGACTACTACAAACATGTAACCATTTCAAGTCGCTAGCTTTATTTTATCGTAAGTTATCGCTTATTTTAAGTTCCATTTGTAGGAGAGGTGGGAGTTCCTTGGGTCGGACCTGGCCTATCTTTAATACCAACTAACTCAATCTTACTTTAAACTTTTTCTGGCTCTATGTCTCAATCCTGCGGCCTATACTTCTGCATGGTATTATTGACTGGTGGACTGCCCTCAATTTTGCGGTTTACCGATGTATGCTGGGGAAATTCCAAAGAATGGTGAGCATCACCATCACGGGGGCTTTTAGAACTACGCCAACAGCTGCTCTTGATGTCCTGCTCAATTTGCTCCCCCTAGATATTTTTGCTAAGCAGCTGGCCTCCAACGTAGCCATTCGTCTTCGGGAAACTGGACAGTTGACTGTGGCAGCCACGGGACACTCGTCTGTTCTTAGCAGCTTGGATTTTCCTGCGGTGACGGATTACACTCTTCCCAAGTATCTGTTCGGTAAGAATTTTGTAAGCCAAATCCCCTCACGGGTCGAGTGGGAAGCCAACACTTTCCAGGAGTCTAATGCTGTTAGTTTATACACTGATGGTTCTAAGACGGATAAAGGAATGGGAGTGGGGGTGAACTCGGACAAGTTGAATTTAAACTTGTCACTACATCTATGTACCTGACTTTTGCAGCGTTCTTCAGAGATTGCGGCTATTTGGGAGGTTCTCATATTCATATGGCTCGGGCGTAATGTCGTAGCTGCTAAGGATATTATCATTTTTACGGATAGTCAGCCGGCGATTAAGTGCCTTGAATCTGTGATCACAAACTCAAAGATTGTTGCCGCATGCCGCACCTGTCTCCTGGAGATGGGAAATTTTTTTAACATCTCCCTTTGTTGTTTTCCGGCCCATAGTGGCTTCGACGGGATTTGCAAAGCGGATGAACTAGCTAGAAGAGACTCTACTGGGGGGACCGGGTTTAGTCACTGCCATCTCGGGTGGTCTTTATCAGCCTGTAAATTGTTGACAAACAATGTCGCGTTGAGTGCTGCCAACACGAGGTGGAGTAATGGTAGCACTTGTAATGTTACTAGGCAACTTTGGCCTAGGATCGATCCCAAACGCTCTGAGGAGCTGCTGGCGTTGAATAGACGTAATCTACAGATTCTTGTGGGGGTGATTACAGGGCACTGCCTGATCAGCGAACATGCTAGGAGATTGGGGCTTCCACACAATGACCTCTGTAGGAGTTGCGAGGATGAGGATGAGGAGGAGAGTACCTTTCATCTGTTATGCGGGTGTCATGCCCTGGCTAGTAGAAGAAGGATTACGTTGGGGTCTTTCTATTTTGGCGATCTGGACGACCTTAAGGATGTCAGCATCAGCCGGCTCCAGCGCTTTATCAACAGCTCAGGCTGGTTCAATGAATAGGTAGGACTTGGGTTTTGTGGAGTCGATGGTGGTATCACAAAGGACCCAGTGGTGGTCTACGTGTGCTGTGGGTATCACGGCAGCCCCTTTAACCTAACCTAACCTAACCTAACCTACTTTAAACTTCTGACCAACATTTCAAGTTGCTGGCTTCATTCTATCAAAAGTTATCGCTTATTTGAAGTTTCATTTGTAGGGAGGTAGGGGTTCCTTAGGGGGCGACTGGTAGCGCAGTGCTTTGAGGCATCAGTCGCATGTTTGAATACCGGCGTTTCGGGTTCGAATCTCGTCCACGACGACGTTCGTGGCCATGGATGTGCAGGATGTGCATGCTGGCAACTGCGCTCTCCGAAGCCAGTTTATACCGACGAAACGTCAACTGGGCCACATGGAACAGTTGACGCGCTATGCCCCACAAGGGGTTAGGGCAATTGAGAAAGAGTGGTTCCTTGGGTTGGATCTTGCCCATTTTCAATACCAACCAACTAGATCTACAATACAACAACTACTACAAATATTTGACCAAAATTTCAAGTCTCTAGCTTTATTCTGTCAAAAGTTATCGTGCGAACGGACAGACAGACGGACAGACTGATAGATGGACAGACGGACAGACGGACGGACGGACGGACGGACAGACGGACAGACAGACATGGCTAAATCGAATTAGGAGGTGACCCTGATCATTTATATTTGTACATTGCTATTCCGCCGGAGCCTCCTTTAAGGTGTTACATATTTTCGTCGTAGTCCGGATGGCGCAACGGTTAGCACGTTCGCCTTCAACGCACTGGGCCCCGGTTCGATTCCGGGAATTTACGTGTCGGACTATGAGCCCACTCAGCTGTTAAATGAGTACCCATTATGGGGTAAATAACTCGGTTGAGCGTGTTGCTGATCACATACCTCTGCACAAAAACCGTCACGATCTAGAAAATGAGATGATGCTAACTCATCTCGAGGCCGTGGTTCAAATTGGACTGTTGCGCCAGTTATTTATTTATATTTTCGTCGTGACAAAAACAATATACCCTATACTATAAATCTAGGGTATAAAAGCATTCACAATAAATATTTGAGAATATTTTATGATCTTCTAGTTCAATTAAAAAAAAAAAAAAAATCAATATAAATATAGATTTTTTTTTAATTGAACAAAAAATCGTATTCTCGTTTTTTAAAAATCGTAAATTTGTTCTAGGCCTCGAGAAAAATCGTATTTGAAGATCCATACCACAGAGTGAAAGCTGATGCCCAGCCGGATGCTAGCGTTTTCATTGTGAACACTCAGCGAAAAGAAATGTTCACGTGAAACGTGCTCATGGGGCTTCCTTCTCTCCATGCTATTGCTAAAACTCAAGTTCACATTTTTAATTGTTCGGTGATTTTCTATATATATCATAGAGAATCTATGTAGGGCAATCCGCACACTAAACTATTTGAAATAATTCCACTCGTAAAAAGTAAACAGAGACACACGCCCTCTTCCCCGCAACACCTGATTAACTATACAGAAGCACATTGGATATCAAACTCACATTCCCCCCTCATACTTCTCCTTTGTGAACAGTAACATTTCATTTTGTCTCTCTACCGCGGAACACCCGCCCGGTTCATATAGCCGACATGTGAGGTGTCTCTCTCTTCTGTGTATGAATGTTTCTCTTTGCTGAGTGTTCACAATGAAAACGCCAACATCCAGTTCGGTATCAACTTACACACAGTGGTTGCCCTTATGATAGTTTTCTTTTCACAGTCGCAAACGCAAGTCGCGGCCTAGGCACTCACACCTTAATCAGCTAGTTTCCCTTTAAGCTAACCAAATTAACATGGAACACCAACGGAAAGATCATCACATCAAGAATTTATCTTGCGATAGATAAATTATTTTAAATGATCTATGCGTAATTGCCGGATGCTGCATCTGACGTAAAAACAGGGAATCCGTACAAATATTTCGGGAACCGCCTATTCCATTTACCAATAAATTTTGTTAAGCTGCCAACTTTTTTTAAAAGTGTATTTATGAAAGTTTTACCGTGTACTGATTAGTAATGCAGATTGGCAATAATTGACCACGATGTGTAACGAATCACTATTACGATATTCTCTGATTTATCGTTTAACATATTTTTGGAAAAAAATATAGTTTGGAAAACTTTACTATAAAACACATAGAACTCATCAGGCTTTTGGCATTTGATTTGGGATTTCGGGAATAGAGATGCCGTAAATTTTATAAAGTGGTTTATAAGTAAAAAGTCCTTTTCAACCTCAGTAACTACTAAAATATGACAATTCTACGTGGCCTCCAGCGCCCTAGACACAAATACAGCAATCATTCATAGATTAAAAATCAAACAATTGTAGTTTAGTTCGCACCGTCTTAAGCTTCGTACACATATGTATAAGCATTCGTGCGCGCATGAACGCTGTGCGCGCATGAATGCTCATATGTGTACGATAAGAGCATGCTTGCGTGCACAATTTTATCCGCACGAAAACGATTCATTGCTAGTGGCTCTCCATGCGCGCATAACTTGTGTTCGCGCAGTGTTCGTGCATCCACGAATGCTCATAATGTGTACGAAGCTTTAGGAGCCGATTTAGCGATACGACACAACTTTTGTTTGAATGAGGCTAGCTACATGAAATATTCTACAACTTTTCAAGCAAGGAAGAAAAAAGAAACTATCTTATCCTGGGATCCGGTCTCCGATAGAATCATGACCGCCAGATTCCGGCCCAAAATGAGGAACATCACAATAATAAAATGTTATGCTCCAACTGAAACCGACAATGTCTTGGCGAAAGACTCCTACACGAACAGCTAAACGCCTTCCAGAGCAGAACACCTAAAGGCAACATTATGGTTAAGGGGGATTTGAATGCAAAAGTTTGCGCTGATAACAGTGGGCTCAGGCATGTGATGAGGTGATACTGTCTTGGAGACAGTAACAACAACGGTGAAAGATTTGCAGAGCTCTGCAACTTCCACAGTCCATTCATCGGTTGTACTATGTTTGAGCATAAGGACCACCACAAAATCAGACGATCCTCTGTTTGCTCGGCGCAGAACGACCACTTTGCCATTAGTAAAAGATTCAAGAGTTGCCTCCTGGACTTGCGAAATAAGAAGGGTGGGAAGTGACCATTATCTAATGAGCGCTAATATTCGATTGTGTATTGCAGTCGTGTGCCGTCCTAGTGACGAAAGATCCAGGCGCCGCAAATTCAACACCGCTTGACTAAAAATCCAGCTGTCTTACAGCAATATGACGATCATCTTGCACAAAAAGCAGCTGAGATAATTAGTCACAAAGATAATAATATAAATCAAAACTGGGACTCCATAAAAAATGTGTACATTAATAGCGCAGATACCATCCTTGGCACAAACCTGGATTGCCGGAATAAGTCCTGGATATCCGACGCTTCATGGATTGTTGAAAGAAAACCGCTGGAGGTTCGTTTGACTACAGTATTATAGGACAATCGAAGCAGAATCGAACTCCTTTATCGTCTGAAAGCTCAAGAAGTTCAACTTCAACTGCCGAGTTTCTGCACCCGCTTGTTAATTAAGCGTGGAATACAGAGACCATTCACACTGAGTGGAAGAAAGGTTTGATCATCAAACTTCCGAAGAAGGGTAGCCTCACAGATTGTAATAACTATAATTTGAGAGGCATTTGTGTGCCTCCTGCCGTTGCCAAGATAATTGCTAAAATCGTCCTGGAAAGACTAAAGGCCCACTTAGAGAACACAACTGATGAAGAGCAGGCTGGTTTTCGATCCGGATTCTCCTGTCTCAATCACACAAACACCTTGCAAATCATCATCGTTCGACGCGCTAAGTACGAATCTCCACTTCACTTGATTTTCATCGATTTCGTGAAGGTTTTAGATAGTCTGAACCAGGATTAAACATATATGAACAGCCATGCATAGGAGACGCATCCGAGAGAGGTTTGTAGCTATTATAAAAACATAAAAGAACTACGATTGGGGTAAATCCCAATCATGCAATACTCTAGATGAATTTGAACCTGGTTAAAGCCAATAAATAATTTTGGTTGCAATCTCGGATGCATCGTTAAGACGTAAGACGTAAGTCGTTAAGACGTTAAGACGTATTTCATGAAATAGTGCAGTTTGTATGGGAGGGGGTAGAAGGAGGGTGAGGATTACAATAAATTTTATAATGTAGGTTACAATTATCATAAAAGTGATATATTCAAAATTTCAAAGCAAGATGTTTTATAGTTTCTGAGAAAATCTGATTATTGTAAATTATCAAAAATGTGTCATTTTGTATGGGAGGGGGTAGACGGAGTAAGGGTAATCGATTACTTTTTTTGAATCTAACTGATATTGTTAATTAAGTGTTAAGTACAAAATTTCAGCCCGATTAATTGTATAGGTAATGAGTAAATTGGCTTAACGTATTTCATGAAATAGTGCAGTTTGTATGGGAGGGGGTAGAAGGAGGGTGAGGATTACAATAAATTTTATAATGTAGGTTACAATTATCATAAAAGTGATATATTCAAAATTTCAAAGCAAGATGTTTTATAGTTTCTGAGAAAATCTGATTATTGTAAATTATCAAAAATGTGTCATTTTGTATGGGAGGGGGTAGACGGAGTAAGGGTAATCGATTAATTTTTTTGAATCTAACTGATATTGTTAATTAAGTGTTAAGTACAAAATTTCAGCCCGATAAATTGTATAGGTAATGAGTAAATTGGCTTAACGTATTTCATGAAATAGTGCAGTTTGTATGGGAGGGGGTAGAAGGAGGGTGAGGATTACAATAAATTTTATAATGTAGGTTACAATTATCATAAAAGTGATATATTAAAAATTTCAAAGCAATATGTTTTATAGTTTCTGAGAAAATCTGATTATTGTAAATTTTCAAAAATGTGTCATTTTGTTTGGGAGGGGGTAGAAGGGGTGGAGCGATTTAGCCCGTTCACGAACTTAGCCTTCATTTTTTGTCAAAAATAACGTGTGCAAAATTTGAACTTCATAGCTCAACGCGTTCTCGAGCTAGAGAGGTCACGGACGGACGGACGGACAGACGGACAGACGGACAGACGGACATCCGGTTTTGAGATATTCGAGTGATAATATGAACTTCTGTATCATTCATTTTTTTCTGCGAGCCTTATTTCTTAGCGTTACAAACTTTGTGGCAAACTTATAATACTCTCAGATTTCATCTAGAGTATAAACAACCTATGATGGCGTGAAATTTCGCGTTCTGCATAAAGGTAAGGTGTCGAGGACTTTTAAATTGGCAGTGGAGTTCGGCAGGGGTGCATCCTCTCACCGATCCTATTCCTCATAGTGATTGGCGATATGTTGCATGGACCTTAACATCTTATCTACAACATCTTGACTACGCTGACGACTTAAGCTTACTCTCCCACGAAGCCATGGATCTGTCCGCAATGGCGTTACGTCTTAAGAGGGACGCAAACAAGGTTGGGCTAAAGATTAATACCAACAAGACCAAGGTTCTTAGTCCTCCATTGCGAAAAAGAATCCATCACATATTGCCATCAATATTAATGGGCAGCCTGTGGAGATGGTGTACAACTTCTTCTATCTGGGTAGCATTGTTGTTGTGGTACGGAGCAGTTGTATCAACAAGGGTAAATGTCCAAAATCTGGCAGAGCAGTTATCTCAGCATCAATACCAAGTTGGACTTGTTTTGCTCCCTGGTACTGTCTGTGTTTTATATGGGAGCAGTACATGGAAGGTTCCGTAGGAGTTACTAGAAAGCTACAAGTTTTCGTCAACTCATGTCTTCGTCGAATTATAAGAATTTTCTGGCCCGAAACAATATCAAATGAAGAGCTAAGTCGGCATACGGGTTAGATGCCAATCGACAAATTGGTACGCAGGCGAAAATGGCAATGGATAAGTCCCACAATGAGAAAGAATGCTTTATGTATTAATGTTCTTGCAAATGTACAAGTGCGAATCATTTTCAATTTAAATTGGAATTGTTTGTGACACTTGGTTTCATTCTGCACACCAACTTAGTATGCGTCTGTAGCTTAGCTCGGTAACGCACCGGGCATTTTTTTGCTACTCGAAACACGGTCTCTGCGGTTCGCGCCCCACAACGGGACCAACTATTTTTTTTATACCCTAGACTTTTAGTATAGGGTATATTGTTTTTGTCACGACGAAAATATGTAACACCTTAAAGGAGGCTCCGGAGGTATAGCAATGTATATATATAAATGATCAGGATCACCTCCTGATTCGATTTAGCCATGTCTGTCTGTCTGTCTGTCTGTCTGTCCGTCTGTCCGTCTGTCCGTCTGTCCGTCTGTCCGTCTGTCCGTCTGTCCGTCTGTCCGTCTGTCCGTCTGTCCGTCTGTCCGTCTGTCCGTCTGTCCGTCTGTCCGTCTGTCCGTCTGTCCGTCTGTCCGTCTGTCCGTCTGTCCGTCTGTCCGTCTGTCCGTCTGTCCGTCTGTCCGTCTGTCTGTCTGTCTGTCCGTTCGCACGATAACTTTCGATAGAATGAAGCTAGAGACTTGAAATTTTGGTCAAATGTTGGAACTATAATCTACTTGGTTGGTATTGAAAATGGGCATGATCAGGCCAAGAGAACGCCTACCTCCCCTACATATGTAAAATAATTAAATTTAGCTATAACTCCCGATTAAATAAACATGAAAAGCTCTAGCTTTGGCAGATTGCTCGTGAGGATAATCTTCTACTCCCATAAAAAAATTAAATCGATCAGCTGAAAACTAACGGTAATTTTCTTGCAAAGAGCCCCATACTACCCTACTTTTCGGGTTTTTTGTCTATAACTCTTGAACCAATTGACGTAGACACCTGATTTTTGGCATGTAACCCTGGAGTAAGAAGATGCTTAAGTTCTAGTAAGTTGGGCATAATCAGATTAAGGGAACGCCTACCTCCCCTACAAATTTCAAAAAATTAAATATTCTTTTAATTACGATAACTTTCGATAAAATTACACTAGCGAGTTGAAAATTTGACAAAATGTTGTTAGTAGGATCTACTTGGTTGGTATTGAAAATGGGTAAGATCCGACCCAAGCAACCCCTACCTCCCCTACAAATGCAACTTCAATAAGCGATAACTTTTGACAGAATCAAGCCAGCGACTTGAAGTTTTGGTCAAATGTTTGAAGTGAGATCGGGTTAGTTGGTATTTAAGATGGGTTAGATCAAACCTAAGGAACCCCTACCTCCCCTACAAATGAAACATCAAATAAGCGATAACTTTCGATGGAGTGAAGCTAGAGACTTGCAATTTTGTATAAATGTTTGTAGCATGATTTTATTTGTTTGTAGCAATGATGAGCAAGATCCGACCCAAGGAACCCCTACCTCCCCTACAAGTGAAACTTCAAATAAGCGATAACTTCCGATAGAGTGAAGCTCTGAAATTTTGTTTAAATGTTTGAAACATGATCTTATTTGTTGGTGGCAATAATGAGCAAGATCCGACCCAAGGAACCCCTACCTCCTCTACAAGTGAGACTTCAAATAAGCAATAACTTTCGATAGAATGAAGCTAGCGACTTGAAAAATTCGACAAATATTTGTAGAATGGGTTAGTTAATTGATTTTGATAATGGTCAAGATCCTACTGAATCATTGCCAACCTCCCCTATAAACTGGCCGTATAGGAAACTCACTTTTAATGCATATGGTCGTTACCAATTGGTACTTTTGGTATCACCACTAGGTCTGTACAAGTCTAGGGTATATACGCTTCGGACTCCGGGCCGAAGCGAAGCTTCGGCCTGGTTTTATTCTCAAATTACCTCTGAATTAGTTTCTCCGAGCTTAGTGGTTTCGTATGGATAGTAGCACTCATCAGGTCTTGCATCTTTTGCAGCTATCCATGTGCAAGACGACCACGAAAGTGTGAAAATTCTGTTTGTATAAGCCGTGAAGGCGTGATTTTACTTGAAAACTCGACCGTGGAGGTCTAGATGGTGTGAAGCACTTATATTAACTCACTAGAGGGGTGGAGAGAGGGTGAGAAGTGGAGATATTTGTTCCCTGGCAATTTTACTTTATGTATTAATGTTCTTGCAAATGTACAAGTGCGAATCATTTTCAATTTAAATTGGAATTGTTTGTGACACTTGGTTTCATTCTGCACACCAACTTAGTATGCGTCTGTAGCTTAGCTCGGTAACGCACCGGGCATTTTTTTGCTACTCGAAACACGGTCTCTGCGGTTCGCGCCCCGCAACGGGACCAACTATTTTTTTTTTATTCTCAAATTACCTCTGAATTAGTTTCTCCGAGCTTAGTGGTTTCGTATGGATAGTAGCACTCATCAGGTCTTGCATCTTTTGCAGCTATCCATGTGCAAGACGACCACGAAAGTGTGAGAATTCTGTGCAGAATGAAACCAAGTGTCATAAACAATTCCAATTTAAATTGAAAATGATTCGCACTTGTACATTTGCAAGAACATTAATACATAAAGTAAAATTGCCAGGGAACAAATATCTCCACTTCTCACCCTCTCTCCACCCCTCTAGTGAGTTAATATAAGTGCTTCACACCATCTAGACCTCCACGGTCGAGTTTTCAAGTAAAATCACGCCTTCACGGCTTACACAAACAGAATTCTCACACTTTCGTGGTCGTCTTGCACATGGATAGCTGCAAAAGATGCAAGACCTGATGAGTGCTACTATCCATACGAAACCACTAAGCTCGGAGAAACTAATTCAGAGGTAATTTGAGAATAAAAAAAAAATAGTTGGTCCCGTTGCGGGGCGCGAACCGCAGAGACCGTGTTTCGAGTAGCAAAAAAATGCCCGGTGCGTTACCGAGCTAAGCTACAGACGCATACTAAAATAAGTTGGTGTGGAGAAAGAATGATAACTACATTCCTTTACATGCTATGAAATGGAACCCCATTTCCAATCAAGGCTGACCAAGAGGGGGGGTCATAAAATAACATAGCCTCGATGTATAAAAGTCGTTTGGGGATTTGTGCCCCATTGCCCAAAATACAGTGTGATGGCGCGCAGGAGTGGTTGTTCCGCTCCACTAGGGGTTAAGGCAAAGTAGTAGTACCCAAGCAACCGAAAACATGCTGAAAAGTATGGACGAATTTTTGCAGTTTGCGACCGAAATATACGATCAATCCGTTACAGCTTGTATGAAGTTTCGGTACTCATCAAGCTTGAATGGCTGCATTTTAACAAACTTTATAGGATCAGACAGAGTGACAGTGAGTTTATAGAGATGTGAAGTATTGAATATCAGTAAGCAGAAGAGAGAGTATCGCTTTTCTGGCAGGATCTTTGGAGGGAAAACAGACCGGAAAAAATATCTGGTTCATTTCTTCAGGCAATGATTTCTAAAAAAAAAATTATCTACCGGCCTCTCTGTCTCTTTCACTCCAGTGCAGCTAGACAGGGGTAATGAAAGTTTCGAAGAATTTTTACGAAAAAGGGAATAAAACAGTTTGAGCAACTTTCTTTTTCCAGCACCACAAAAAAGAGAATTAGAAGGAAACGAAAAAGAGTGAGAGAAATGAAGTAATTCGGCACAAGTGAAGAAGTAGGAAGGGGGATGGAAATTTGACATCTCATTTGCTTCTATATGGACTGGGCAGACAGACAAAATGAAATGTTATTGTTCACAAAGGTGAAGTAGGAGAGGGCATGACATCTCATGTGCTTCCTGTGCTTCTATATTGACTGCGCGGGTGTTGCGCAGTGAAGGGCGTGGGTCTCTCTGTTTACTTTTTACTAGTTCGTATGTGGTGGAATTACGTCCAGAATTTTGTGTACAGTTAGTGGTGGTTTCACCTCCTTCTATATATTTCTGTGTCCAGCAATGTATGAAACTACTAGGCGCCACATTAATTTGTATGAAGTGCGGTATCTTTGTAACGTCCAAGATTCGTATGTAGATGCTTCGACATGAGTTGTATGCGTCGAATGTGTGAATGTTTGACTCAAAAACGACTCTTTTTCTTTTACGGATACACAATGCTTTGCCATCTCAATTGCTCACTCTCATTTACTTAACCAGTGGTAAATAAATCAGGCTTTCAAAACCGCAACCAATAACTACAATGGGCAGATTAAATCCAACGTATGGATGACAGCCGAATTCCTAAATGCGTACTTAAAGGATGCATTAACGGTACATGACTGAAAGCAAGACCGTGAGATCGGAAGGAAGGCTCAGTCGATTAGACGCCGAACAACTGCTCCCGAAACTGGCGGACGCGGACTTTGGACCGAGGTGATTAGAGGAAAACGATACAGACGGCCAAAACTCGACGTCGGAACATAGCGCCACTATGATGATAACGACCACAGTTTAATTACATGGGCTTTCTTCCACTAGTTGCTGTGACGAATCGTATGAGTAATGTTCATATAGATAAAAGATTTCAAATTTACATAGACGTCAAGGCACAGCTACTGCATTACAGAATGCTTTTCTATACCCTAGGCCTAGACCCTAGAAAGGTAAAGGAGTTAAAACCTTAAAGAGGCTCCGTAGAGATGGCAATATATAACATATGTATAATATATGGAAATTATCAGGACCAAATGTCCCGAGAACAATCCGTCTGGCGGAGATAGGCGAACATTGGATGTTCCTAAAAGTCATATTAAATCATAATTACAAATTGATTTTTGTTTCTTTCAACTGCAAATTACACGTTTAAAAATAAATGCATTAAGTCTAGAAAGTGTAGTACGTACTTATTTATTTACAAGTTAAACATTTTTACATGAAGTTATTCCCAATTTACCAAAACTCAATCATTAATACGTTTAGTTCTAAAAATAACATAAAAATATTAATAGAAATTAGATTTTGATTCCATCATTAAATTTTTGCATTTCTGTCGTATATAAACCAAAATTTGAGTCAGATAACTTATTAGTTTTACTTCCAAACTTCACTCGGAAGGAAGTCTACACCAGAATGGAAAATGCCATTCCGATACTGAATCCGAAAGATAAAAGCAAAGTGAGTAAAGGAAATAGATTTTCTAAATATTCAATATACTCTATCATTATGGTGTTCCTTGCAAGTAGAAAAAGAAGAAGACCAAATCGAAACCGATGACCGACGGAGTGGATTCAGGAGGTAATGAATTTGATGAATCGAAAAGAGGATCACTAGCGGATGAAGACAATGATGCGAATGATTCACAGCCGGAGGACGCACCAGATGAAGAGCAGAGAGAAAGGTCACCAAGTGCTTTAGAGAAAATCCAGGAAATACTCAACCCGACGTTGAAAATTCCGGAATCGAAAGGACCCTACAAAATTCCAGATGCAGTGAAAGCCGGCGACGTTAATGCATTGCAGGAAATCGACGAAAGAAAAGTTATCGAATTGAAGGAGGTTTTGTATTTTTATTAAACTCTAAGTACTATCCATGATTAGATGTCTCTCTACAGCTGTTCACATTGTTCGATACGGACGCTGATGGTATCTTATCACCGGAAGATCTACGAGCGACTATGACAGCGCTTGGCAAGGAACCAACGCCGGAAACGATAGAACAAATGCTTACTGAGGTGTGTGAATCGTGTTCTCTAAACCACTAAAATAGATTTTGGGTACTTACATCTTTGAATATATTAATTTGGATTATATTATTTAGGCACTAAGTCCACTTGACTTTGATGCTTTTGTCGTCTTAATGAGCTGTAAAATGATTGAATTGGATCCTGAAGACGTCCTTTTGGAGGCATGGAGTAAATGGGACTTGGAAGGTACCGGCCTAATTCTCGAGGAAAGGTTAATGTTATTTTGTCAGAGTGGTACGTGATTTTCACTGAAATTGCTTTTAGAATTTTCAACGACTTGATAACTTTCGGCGACAAATTTACTGAGAAAGAGGCACATCGTGCGTTGGAAGATGCGCCACTTGCTAAGGCAAAAACACTCGAGGAACCTCCAATGATTGACTATCAAGCATTTTGCAGAACACTTGGCGGAATCCGACGAAGAAAACAGCCGGATTAAACTTAATTTTCTTTGTTATGGCAACCAATTGATTCTTCTCTGTTAAAAACATTATATCTAAATATACGAACAGGGAGCCTTATTTAAGTTTGGTTTTGAAAATGACAAACAAAATATAGCTCAGCTTTCAGAGTTACGTATCATTTTACATTCCTGGACATTTCGACATTCGATTACCCCCGTTTTGTTGGAATTATTAAATTTTCAAATGGTATTTTGTGGGGCACATAAAATGGCGTTTGGGCGCACATAATTAGAGAGACCGCTTTCAGGCGGTGTGTATGCTATATCGAATGGAATAGTGGCAGTGATCTTCATACTGTAGTTCAGTAAGTTCGCGGAATGGAGAATGGACCTCCTTAGAAGGTTAAATACCAAATTTTATAAAAATCGTGTAATGCCTATTCACCGAGTTATCGTCGAATAAACAAGCTAATTCCAGAACCATATTAAACAAGGAAAAAATTGACTATCTTCCAAGCGGAAAGCCAATTTTTTTTTGAACAAATAAGTGGATCGGTAGCTCAATGCGTTAAGGCGTGAATAGAATTCTTCTTCTCATAGACTTGGGCCCAACGACCAAAAAAGTCATTTGCTCACAATTCTAATGCATATCACCGAAAAGTACTTGATAAGGTATACAAGAAAAAGTCAGTCTGCCTACCGAAGCTCGTAGCTAACAGGTATGGCATTTAAGGAATTGTTCTGAATCGTATTTAATTCGAATCAAGATCGTACACTTGAGCAGGGTCGCGTTATTCAAGAATGTTGATGACGTTTGACATTATTTCATACAATTTTCAAAATTTCAAACTCGTCTGCTATAGTGTTAGTGACCGAATTTTGGTCTACCTTTTTGGATTTGTTCCTAACCAAATGGCATTCGAATCAAGTGTGTGCAAATGAGCGCACTTGGGTCCATTTTCCTTTACATTTACGTTAAATTTTATACCTAATTGCAATGACAAGGATGCTTACTCGTACGTCGTACATCATTCAAAACCGACTGTATGCTAACGAAATATCAACTAGGCCTCTTAGGAGTAGTTTTCGGTGTTTCTGCCGGCTCTTTAATTTATTTTAATGCTAGCTTATTGAAGGAGCATTGGGAATGGTATCCTTTTGCATATCTTTGCTTTCCTGAAGGGTTCAAATCTGGGGAAATATATTATTATACTAAAATCTGATAATAATATATTTAAATATTCAAGGCATATATGAAGCTATAAACACTTACGAAAAAACAGCGAGTATCTGAGCCACCTGATAAGCAAGATGGAGCAAACACGAAATGTTACAGTACTACTTTGCCTTAACCTCTAGTGGAACATAGTAAAACAAAAAAATAAATAACTGGCGCAACTGTCCAATTTGAACCATGGCCTCGAGATGAGTTAGCATCATCTCATTTTCTAGATCGTGACGGTCTTGTGCAGAGCACAGCTGAGTGGGCTCATAGTCCGACACGTAAATCCCCTTTTTTATCGAAAAATACCGCATTCAGTAGCAATCGAACCGGGGCCCAGTGTGTAGAAGGCGAACGTGCTAACCGTTGCGCCATCCGGGCTACAGTGGATCATAGTGCGTCAAAGATTCATTCGCGCCAGCGTACTCTGTTCCCGGCAATGGGACGCAACTCCCCTTATGATCTACCCAGCACCTTACACCCTTTTGCTACAGATTGACGCCATTTGATTTTAGGACCTCCTCTTGGTCGGCCATGGTGAAAAATGGGGCTCCATTTCATGACATGTAAAGCAATGCAGTTAACATCCTTCTGCAATGTGTGACCTATCCACTGCCATTTTCGCCTCGTATCAATTCATCGATTGGCATCTGACCCGTACGCCGGCTTATATCTTCATTCGATATTGTTTCGGTCCAGACAATTCTTAGAATTCGACGAAGACATGAGTTGAAGAAAACTTGCAGCCTTCTAGTAACTCTTATGCAAACTTTCCATGTGCTATTCCCGTAGAAAAGCGTAGACAGTAACAGGGAGCGGATCAGACCCAGCTTGGTCTTGATGCCGAGATCACTACTCTGCCCGATCTTGGACTGCATACCATATCTGCATGTAGCTTGGTTGATGTTCTGCTCCGTACCACCATTTTCGACAACAATGCTACCCAGGTAGACGAAGTTGTCCACCTTCTCTACAGGCTGCCCGTTAATATTGATGGCAATAGGTGTCGGATTTCTTTTTCGGAGTAGCGGGCTAAGAACCTTGGTCTTGTTGGTATTAATCTTCAGTACAACTTTGCTTGCCTCCCACTCGAGATCTAACGCCATTGCGGACAGATCCATGATTTTGTGGGAGAGTAGGCATATGTCGTAAGCGTAGTCAAAATGTTGAAGATAAGATGTCAAAATCCATTGAATTCCTCTGCCTAGTCAGGATAGGGCTGCATGCAACACATCGCCAATCACTATGAGGAATAAGATTGGTGAGAGGATGCACCTCCGCTGAACTACACTGCGAATCTCAAAGTCCCCCGACACCTTACCTTTATGCAGAACGCGACATTTCGCGCCGTCATATGTCGCCTTGATAATAACCACAAGCTTCTCAGGAATGCCTCTTCTGCGCAAGGCTGCCCGTATAGGATCCCGGTTCACACTATCGAAGGCCTTCTTGGAATCGATGAAAAGCAAGTGAAGCGGAGAATCGTACTCAGCGCATTGCTCGATGATGATTCGCAAGATGTTAATGTTATCGACACAGGAGAATACGGATCGAAAACCAGCATGCTCTTCATCAATTGCGCTTTGTAAGTGGGCCTTTAGTTTTTAAGGACGATTTTAGTTATTATCTTGGCAACTGCAGGAAGCACACAAATGCCTCTCCAATTATTATCTGTAAGCTCACCCTTCTTCGGAAGTTTGATGATCAAACCTTCTTCCACTCAGTGGAAAATGTCTCTGTATTCCACGCTTCATCAACAAGTGGGTGCAGCAAATCGGCAGTTACGCTTGGAGCTGCTTGATAAAGTTCGGCAGGGATACGGTCGAGTCGGCGGCCTTTCCTCGTTTTAGTGCAATAATTGCATTGACTATTTCCTCTTTAGTCGGGGCAGTGGACCGTATACTCTTATTTTGACGCTTAGCTAAATTATCTATATGAGGGGAAACTTCACTTGAGGTTACACGGTACAAGGCCGCGGCGAAGTGTTCTTTCCACCGCTTCATTTCACCTTCCTCCAACCTAGTATAAGTAGCTTTCCATCACTATCCTTTTCCGAATGTTGGCAGGAGTTACTACCACCTATAAACTCCTTGATCACACCGTATACGGCGTTTAAGTTGTTACTTCTTGTGGCGTCTTCTTCTGAGGCTAGAAGAGAATTCGCATAATCTCGATTCGCGTCGCACACTTCGCTGAACTTCTCGAGCTCTCTGATGGTAAAGGAGTTCAATGCTACTTCGATTGTCATCTGATGCTGCAGCCAAATGAACCTTCAGCTCTATTCTTTCAACAATCCGCTGCCTTGAAGCGTCGGACATCCAGGGCTTAATCCAGCAAACTGGATTTGCGCCAAGGATGGTATCTGCTCTATCAATTTATGCATTTTTTATGGCGACCCAGTCTTCATTTATCTTGTGACTAATTATCTCAGCTGGTTTTTGCGCGATATGGTCGTTATTTTGTTGTAAACAGCTGGATTTTTTAGTCGAGCGGTATTGAATTTGCAGCGCCTGGATCTCTCGTCACCAGGACGGCACACGGCCGCAATACGCAGTTGAACATTAGCGATCATAAGATAATGTCTCCGACCATCCCAATATCGGCGCCCTTCTTATTTCGCACGTCCAAGAGACAAGTCTTGAATCGTTTACTAATGGCAAAGTGGTCGATCTGATTTTGTGTTCTGCTTCGATCAACAGAGTAGCAACAGATTTTGTGGTGGTCCTTATGCTCAAACATAGTACCACCGATGAAGAGACTGTGAAAGTTGTAGAACTCTACAAATCTTTCACCGTTGTCGTTAGGATCCCAAAGACAATGAATGAATGAAAATTACATTTTTTTCTATTTTTTTACCCTAGACTTTAAAGTATAATCAATTGCTCTAACCCCTTGTGGGGCATAGCGCGCCAACTGTTCCGTGTGGCCCAGTTGACGTTTCGTTGGCATAAACTGGTTTCGGAGAATGCAGGTGCCAGCATGCACTTCCTGCACATCCATGGCCACGAACGTCATCGTGGACGGGATTCGAACCCGAAACGCCGGTAGTCAAACATGAGACTGATACCTCAACACACTGCGCTACCGGTCGCATCTATAAGTATAGGGTATGTTGTTTTTGTCATGACGAAAATATGTAACACCTTAAAGGAGGCTCCGGAGGTACAGCAACGTCTATATATAAATGATCAGGGGCACCTCCTGACTCGATTTAGCCATGTCTGTCTGCCTGTATGTCCGTTCGCACGATAACTTTCGATGAAATGAAGCTAGAGCCTTGAAATTTTGGGCAAATGTTGGCAGTGTGATTAGTTAATTGGTATTGGGCATGATCAGGCCAAGAGAACGCCTACCTCACCTACATATGTAAAATAAATAAAAGTATCTATAGCTCCCGATTAAATAAACGCGAAAAGCTCTGGCTTTGGTAGATTGGTCGTGAGGGCAATCTTATACTCTTCTGGAAAGATAAAATTGATCAGTTGAAAACTAACAGTAATTTTCTTATAAAGAGCCCCGCACTACCCTACTTTTCACGTATTTTGTCTATAACTCTTGAACCAATTGACGTAGACACCTGATTTTTGGCATGTAACCAGCGCCATCTAGATATACAGGCCTCCGCTCAGCTGTTTTTGACGGCTAAATTGCGCAATTATTTCCTTTGATGACGCCATCGTATCCACAATCCAGTGTTCGGCGACTGATGGCAGCGAGTCCCCGGTATTTGTGCGTCCCGTGTTTAGTTTTCGTTTTTCGCGTTCAGTAATTATTTGTTAGTAAAATTTCATCTAGTGATCCGGGAAAACAAACACGTGCGCAATGAAAGTGTGTCGTGCGGTCAAAAGATGTATCTTGTCAAGTGTGAACTGTTCAACGATGCTCTGCGACTGATCCCCGGGGCTGCGGCTTCGACCAAATTGCTGCAAGTGTCCAGGAAGTGTGTTTTAGAGGACTAAAATGCCGCCCGACGCAATTCCAATTGTAAACATATGTCGTTCCGGGGACATCGTCTGCTTTGACAGTGAATTAATTACGTAAAATTGACGTCACAAATGAAGTCTAATTCACCACGATCAGCTGAGCGGAGGCCTGTCTATCTAGATGGCGTTGATGTAACCCTGAGGTGAAAAGCTGCTTGATTTTTAGTAAATTGGGCGTAATCAGATCAAAGGAACGCCTACCTCCCTTACAAATTTGAAAAAATTAAACATTTCTTTAATTACGATGACTTTCGATATAATGACACTATTCTTTATCCTGTTAAGCAGCTTTCTCATATTGCGACTGTTGTTGAACAACAAAAATCTAGCGAACAGGGCTTTCAACAGTGTTGAATTACTTTTCAGTCAAACAACAAAGTATGGACCCATTCAAAATTCACCTGTTCGACTGTGAGTAACCATTCAACAAATGTAGTTGTAATTTTCTTTCAGTGGCGTGTTTTCTATTTAAAAAAAAAGTGATTCTGCTCACTTTTAGAAAAAACTTTCAGTAATAGTATTATTTCTATATGCTCCGAATCGGCACTATTACTCGTATAATCCCATCCACTTGCATTTGCCGGGCGATGCAACTGTCATCAAAACTTGTTGTTGAACGACTTTTGTTGAAACGTGAGAATGAAATCTTTGATTGTCGCAATCGACTCTTGTCGTCGAACTTTTGACATACAGCAAAAGTCGCACAGTGAAAACATTGTTTTATAGTCTATACGCGTGTCTGGTCTTCTAAATAGCTAGGTTTATTATTCATGTACAGCTACTGCTCGTCAAATAATTTTTGTTTCTTATGTTTAATTATTCTATTTGCATCCTCATACAGGCCCGTAAATATTTCAAATTGCCAGACAAACAAGCAAATCAAATATACTCGTACGTAGACCAATATAGGTACTTACTGTTTACGTAGGTTAATTATATCGAACCGTAATTCAATAATTTCCTGCTCCGCTCCAGTAATAAATATATGTAGACATTCCGATTTATTGTACCTTACTTCAGAGGAGGAAATCATAAATTTTCCCCAAACTTTTCCTTGAGTTCCAGGCAAATAAATACATTGACAACCTAGAAATTTGATTGAACATACTTTATCATATTTCTGATTATCAACGTAATATCAAACCTACTATGCTTGTGAGTAAGGTTCAGTCCGCATAAGTATGGAATCAGTACAAGGGTAAATATTATGCGGCTAAGAAAACGGCACATAATGAAGACTGTATCAAACTGTTATACCAAAATTAAAGCCAAAGCTACGTTTAAATATTAAATATTGTCCTTTTTAGAATCGTGTATCAATACAAATATTGAAATGGACGCAAGAATTATTTTATTAAACTCCGAGTATATTTTACGTCCCAAGTGTAGCACTTTATTTTATTTTATCCAATAATTTTATGTTTCGATACACTATTTCACTGTTAAACGGCGCAAAAATTTCGAAATTCATGGGCAATAATTACCCAATATCGTTCAATACTTCTTTAAACTGGGTAACATCATTTAGTTAGGTTAGCACTGAAAAAAGAAGTACGTTGCTTGCGAAACAATTGTATGCCATCAAATAATATAAACGCTTGTAGTATAAGGAAAAAACCTAGTAACTCGTATATTGCTCTATGATACGTGATAATGATGCCATTTTTTTTCAACTTTCCGGTTTTGAGTTCACCAAACCTAATTAGTACGTTTATGCGACAGCACAACTATGAAGTCACTCATAAGCTAGTCATGGAATGGTTATCTTGCTGATTTCAATGCTCAAAAATATTCGTTCTCAACATTTAGTTTAGTTTCACACACATTCCGCGCCTATTCATCTATAGTGATGAAAATACTTTTCCTTAAATATCCCGACCAATTCCCGAAACAGCTAAAAAATCACTGAACGATGTCCTTCTTGTTTAGCTTTAGTGAAAGCTGTTATTTTAACATCTTTATCACAAAAGGATTGTCATCGAGAAATATCCGCTCAAGCGTTCCATCACCCTGACTATAGCATACGTATTGTATAGACTGCCTCGGTCTCCTATAAATAGGAACCGGGTCGAACGGAATCATACAAGCCATATAAGAGGACACGAAACGTGCAAAAGTATGTAAATGGCAAACACTGTGTGCTCCTCTTCAGTCCCAAACATGCTTCCACTATACATATCTATACATCCTACTTTAAGAGAGATACAGGATGCTGAAATATGCTGATCCTGATTATTTGTTAATAGTTTCATTTTTTCCCTTTACAAAGTCCCTTCACACTCCATAAATTCTTAATTGATACGTTGCATCCTATCGAGGCTTTTTGTTAAACCCTAGTAGACGGAAAGGTACCACTATGTATGTACATACATATAAGCGAAATATACTCCAGCAAAATGTGCACTTTTGAAATTTCAGTGAACATGTTGGTAATGAGATACTAATAATAATGGTACAGCGATATATAACAGTGGCACCACCTAATTTTAGTGATTTCATTACGCAAGAAAACCAGTGTTGACTATTTAATTATTTCTTAAGTGCCCATTGATTTTTCGTGTCAAACTTAATTTGGTGATAACAATTTATTGCATCATAGCAACCAGTTTGATGTCAAATAAATTGTATAACAAACACGTCAAATTGTTTGACTGCGTAATGAGCTTTTTAGATACCATGATCTCTAGATGTAACATCACGCTCGGTGGCCGTGGTCGTTCGGTTATCTTCTCTATTATTATAAAATTATTGTTGAACAATGTTGCAAGAATCTTTTGAAGAAGAAAGTAACAAGCTTTAAGCCTGTTAAACGACACTGACAACTCCATGTTTAATTTTTAAGATGAAAAAGTGTTTAACACGTTTAATAATAGGAAACGGACCTCGAATTCAAATTCTCTACCTTGTTGTTAATTGCCTTGACCACTCCAGGGGCATGGACGCTTCAATATCTCTAGCATTTCAATGCCTTGTTGACGTTTCGATATCATATCTACTTTTTCGGAGTTGCAGTTGCTAGCATGCACCTCCTATCCACGCCGTCTCTATACTGACAAGCTCGGAGCACTGCGAGAGTTCTATTAGTACTCACATTCAGTTTTTGATCGCGTCGAGATTTGAACTCCGAGCTCTAGATTAGTATCGTAAAGAGGTGACCGAACGACCACGGCCACTGAGCGCGATCATGATCGGTTACAATAATATGAGGCGCGCCAAAACGGGAAATCCAATCTCTGACACAGGATTGAGCCGAAACTCCACAAAGTGGTATTGCTTGTCTCAGACCATTGAGTGAAACGATCAATCGGTGGTAAGACAGTACGAAGAACCTTGAGAAGATGGCAGAAGACCAATGATGTCAACACGAATGATTCCGAAACTTGAGCAAAATGACCAAGAGGCGCCTTGATATGCCGAGAAACGTTTGATATCTGACAAAATAAACATTGGCGAAACCACATGTTTATATCTTCGTTCATAGATAGCCAGAAACACTTACTGGTAACAAGACGCTTCGTGGAACGAATATTAGAATGTGCCAAATTATGTATCAACAAAAAAATTGTTTTGCCGGCAGTTTCAGATATAAACGGTCTGACGTTTTTGTCTGAAACCTCACGAAAAATTTGATAGTCAGTACCCGCAAAAGATATATTTTTAACGTATAAAAAAATAAAATAACTGGCGCAACAGTCCAATTTGAACCACGGCCTCGAGATGAGTTAGCATCATCTAATTTTTTTCTAGATCGTGACGGTTTTTTGTGCAGAGGTATGTGATCAGCAACACGCTCAACCGAGTTATTTACCCCATAATGGGTACTCATTTAACAGCTGAGTGGGCTCATAGTCCGACACGTAAATCCCCGGAATCGAACCGGGGCCCAGTGCGTTGAAGGCGAACGTGCTAACCGTTGCGCCATCCGGACTACTTTTTTTTTAACGTATAATTAGGATTATTTAAAAGTTCTTGCAAATCGGGATCTGACAAGTGAGAGTTAGCCATAGATCTGAAATCTATGTTACTGGGAACTTTAATTTCCTGAAGATGAGATTAACACGACCAGCAATATGACGGATATTCGAATTAAATGCGCTTAGTTACGTAAGTTTTTTAAGTTGTCGAGGATTAGCCTTATCCAGATTTTATTTTTAAGCGAAAGTAAACGGTTTATGATTCGTAAAAATGTGAAAAGATCTGCCTTCAACAGAAAGCCTAGAGAATTTTACAGCTAGATACATAGCGGGAAGCTCTCTGTCATCATAAGTACTATAATTTCGTCGAGTACAGTTGAGTTTCTTTGAAGAGAAACCCAATGGTTGCCAAGCACCATCGACAAATTGTTGCAGAGCTGCAACTAGTGCTATGTTGGAGGGATCAACAAAAATAGCCAAAGGAGTCTCAGAAATAGGAAAGGCGAGAAAAGAAGCTTCAAACAACTGTTGCTTAGAAGTCCCATGATTCAAGAATAGAAGGTTACGCCATTGAGGAAAAATATAACAGAGTTGGAACTCAGTATAAATTAAGCAAAGGTTGCCCATAGTATTTCACTTGCGTATGTGTTGTGTTCACTAATCGGTACACAGTGGATGTGCAAAAAGTGAATACTAAAGCCCCCATCTACCTTGCGATCAGTCGACGCCTATCTGGCGATATTGTGATCGTCAGTTCGATCGCAGAGTGTATGCGCCTATCGTTGTCGTTTTGTTTCTACAGTTCCATATAATTTTAGCCGTGAAATATTTAGTGGCGATCCATCGTTAGATTAATCCGACGATAAATAGCGTTGTCGTCTTACGATGAATTGCATTGTCTATGGGGGTCTTATATCCGCGTTCATTGTGCCTGGCGGGGCCTCTAAAATCGGAGTGAACTTCGCATGGCAACGGATAGCAAACCCATTTCGTATTGGATGCATTATCAATGAGATCGCATGCTGTTTGATCCTCTCTGGCAAATGTACATGAACGCTGATAAACTGTGAAAAGATGGCGACCGTGCGCTCGTCAGGTAAGGGGAACCATGCGAAATTGTGGGATGGTCACCAAGAATTTTTGTGGGTGTGGGTGGGTGAATCTTTGTGGGTGTGGCTTGTAGCAAGTGAATGAATAAAAAGTGTGTGATGAAAAATCGGAAACTGAATCTTTATGGTCGCATTTTAGGATATCCGGAAAGAAAAAACATGCTATGTGGTCTATGATTTAGTATTATATATGATTTAGGGCATATGAATTATGATGTAAAATGATTTTTTCTAAAGTGGTGGAGGTGCTATTAGCGTGTTTTTAAAATTTGTAAAATTTTTCAAATAAATCGTTTTTTCATCACAGACGTTTCATCATGCACTTGACACAAGCCACGCCCCCAAAGATGGAAATGCACGAATGCAATGGCCGAAAATGGTAACTCACACATATGAAATTGAGGAACCATGTCACGCATACAATAGCAACTGAGGAAGCTTGGGCGCTTTAATCAACAGACACAGTTGATTTGATGTGTTGCTGTCCTTATCACTCTAAAGGTCGGTTTACTTTAAATTGTAGCCGTTGCTTCTAGAGTGGTGAGGCTTATTTGTGTGCGTGGGATTATTTGCAGCCGGCTTTAAAAATAAATCTGTTCTGAGTTCCTGCTATTAGTATACCTGCTCTGTGCTAGAGGGGAATTTTAGCTTAAAATGCAGCCTGAACCCTGCCCCAAAAACCAAAAATACCATTCCGGACGAAAACCTGCGAAAAACCCCCAAAATTTCATGGCAAAGTGACCCCTCGACTGCCAAATATAAAAGTGCCTGTAATTTCGTTATTTGAGCAGCTAGAGGGGTCAAACTTGCACTTTTTCAAAAGACTCCATCTCCAAAACTACGGAGGCTAGAGACTTGAATTTTAGCTTCAAATGCAGCCTGAACCCTGCCCCAAAAACCAAAAATACCATTCCAGACGAAAACCTGCGAAAAACCCCGAAAATTTCATGGCAAAGTGATCCCTCGACTGCCAAATATAAAAGTGCCTGTAACTTCGTTATTTGAGCAGCTAGAGGGGTCAAACTTGCACTTTTTCAAAAGGCTCCATCTCCAAAACCACGGAGGCTAGAGACTTGAATTTTAGCTTCAAATGCAGCCTGAACCCTGCCCCAAAAACCAAAAATACCATTCCGGACGAAAACCTGCGAAAAACCCCGAAAATTTCATGGCAAAGTGACCCCTCGACTGCCAAATATAAAAGTGCCTGTAACTTCGTTATTTGAGCAGCTAGAGGGGTCAAACTAGCACTTTTTCAAAAGGCTCCATCTCCAAAACCACGGAGGCTAGAGACTTGAATTTTAGCTTCAAATGCAGCCTGAACCCTGCCCCAAAAACCAAAAATACCATTCCGGACGAAAACCTGCGAAAAACCCCGAAAATTTCATGGCAAAGTGACCCCTCGACTGCCAAATATAAAAGTGCCTGTAACTTCGTTATTTGAGTAGCTAGAGGGGTCAAACTTGCACTTTTTCAAAAGACTCCATCTCCAAAACCACGGAGGCTAGAGACTTGAATTTTAGCTTCAAATGCAGCCTGAACCCTGCCCCAAAAACCAAAAATACCATTCCGGACGAAAACCTGCGAAAAACCCCGAAAATTTCAAGGCAAAGTGATCCCTCGACTGCCAAATATAAAAGTGCCTGTAACTTCGTTATTTGAGCAGCTAGAGGGGTCAAACTTGCACTTTTTCAAAAGGCTCCATCTCCAAAACCACGGAGGCTAGAGACTTGAATTTTAGCTTCAAATGCAGCCTGAACCCTGCCCCAAAAACCAAAAATACCATTTCGGACGAAAACCTGCGAAAAACCCCGAAAATTTCAAGGCAAAATGATCCCTCGACTGCCAAATATAAAAGTGCCTGTAACTTCGTTCTTTGAGTAGCTAGAGGGGTCAAACTTGCACTTTTTCAAAAGACTCCATCTCCAAAACCACGGAGGCTAGAGACTTGAATTTTAGCTTCAAATGCAGCCTGAACCCTGCCCCAAAAACCAAAAATACCATTCCGGACGAAAACCTGCGAAAAACCCCGAAAATTTCAAGGCAAAGTGATCCCTCGACTGCCAAATATAAAAGTGCCTGTAACTTCGTTATTTGAGCAGCTAGAGGGGTCAAACTTGCACTTTTTCAAAAGGCTCCATCTCCAAACCACGGAGGCTAGAGACTTGAATTTTAGCCTCAAATGCAGCCTGAACCCTGCCCCAAAAACCAAAAATACCATTCCGGACGAAAACCTGCGAAAAACCCCGAAAATTTCATGGCAAAGTGACCCCTCGACTGCCAAATATAAAAGTGCCTGTAACTTCGTTATTTGAGCAGCTAGAGGGGTCAAACTTGCACTTTTTCAAAAGGCTCCATCTCCAAAACCACGGAGGCTAGAGACTTGAATGTTAGCTTCAAATGCAGCCTGAACCCTGCCCCAAAAACCAAAAATACCATTCCGGACGAAAACCTGCGAAAAATCCCGAAAATTTCATGGCAAAATGACCCCTCGACTGCCAAATATAAAAGAGCCTGTAACTTCGTTATTTGAGCAGCTAGAGGGGTCAAACTAGCACTTTTTCAAAAGGCTCCTTCTCCAAAACTCCGAAGGCTATCGACTTGAATTTTAGCTTCAAATGCAGCCTGAACCCTGCCCCAAAAACCAAAAATACCATTCCGGACGAAAACCTGCGAAAAACCCCGAAAATTTCATGGCAAAGTGACCCCTCGACTGCCAAATATGAAAGTACCTGTAACTTCGTTATTTGAGCAGCTAGAGGGGTCAAACTTGCACTTTTTCAAAAGGCTCCTTCTCCAAAACTCCGAAGGCTATCGACTTGAATTTTAGCTTCAAATGCAGCCTGAACCCTGCCCCAAAAACCAAAAATACCATTCCGGACGAAAACCTGCGAAAAACCCCGAAAATTTCATGGCAAAGTGACCCCTCGACTGCCAAATATAAAAGTGCCTGTAACTTCGTTATTTGAGCAGCTAGAGGGGTCAAACTTGCACTTTTTCAAAAGGCTCCATCTCCAAAACCACGGAGGCTAGAAACTTGAATTTTAGCCTCAAATGCAGCCTGAACCCTGCCCCAAAAACCAAAAATACCATTCCGGACGAAAACCTGCGAAAAACCCCGAAAATTTCATGGCAAAGTGATCCCTCGACTGCCAAATATAAAAGTGCCTGTAACTTCGTTATTTGAGCAGCTAGAGGGGTCAAACTTGCACTTTTTCAAAAGGCTCCATCTCCAAAACCACGGAGGCTAGAGACTTAAATGTTAGCTTCAAATGCAGCCTGAACCCTGCCCCAAAAACCAAAAATACCATTCCGGACGAAAACCTGCGAAAAATCCCGAAAATTTCATGGCAAAATGACCCCTCGACTGCCAAATATAAAAGTGCCTGTAACTTCGTTATTTGAGCAGCTAGAGGGGTCAAACTAGCACTTTTTCAAAAGGCTCCTTCTCCAAAACCCCGAAGGCTATCGACTTGAATTTTAGCTTCAAATGCAGCCTGAACCCTGCCCCAAAAACCAAAAATACCATTCCGGACGAAAACCTGCGAAAAACCCCGAAAATTTCATGGCAAAGTGACCCCTCGACTGCCAAATATAAAAGTGCCTGTAACTTCGTTATTTGAGCAGCTAGAGGGGTCAAACTTGCACTTTTTCAAAAGGCTCCATCTCCAAAACCACGGAGGCTAGAAACTTGAATTTTAGCCTCAAATGCAGCCTGAACCCTGCCCCAAAATCAAAAAATACCATTCCGGACGAAAACCTGCGAAAAACCCCGAAAATTTCATGGCAAAGTGATCCCTCGACTGCCAAATATAAAAGTGCCTGTAACTTCGTTATTTGAGCAGCAAGAGGGGTCAAACTTGCACTTTTTCAAAATGCTCCATCTCCAAAACCACGGAGGCTAGAGACTTGAATTTTAGCCTCAAATGCAGCCTGAACCCTGCCCCAAAAACCAAAAATACCATTCCGGACGAAAACCTGCGAAAAACCCCGAAAATTTCATGGCAAAGTGATCCCTCGACTGCCAAATATAAAAGTGCCTGTAACTTCGTTATTTGAGCAGCTAGAGGGGTCAAACTTGCACTTTCTCAAAAGGCTCCATCTCCAAAACCACGGAGGCTAGAGACTTGAATGTTAGCTTCAAATGCAGCCTGAACCCTGCCCCAAAAACCAAAAATACCATTCCGGACGAAAACCTGCGAAAAACCCCGAAAATTTCATGGCAAAATGACCCTTCGACTGCCAAATATAAAAGTGCCTGTAGCTTCGTTATTTGAGCAGCTAGAGGGGTCAAACTTGCACTTTTTCAAAAGTCTCCATCTCCAAAACCACGGAGGCTAGAGACTTGAATTTTAGCTTCAAATGCAGCCTGAACCCTGCCCCAATAACCAAAAATACCATTCCGGACGAAAACCTGCGAAAAACCCCGAAAATTTCATGGCAAAGTGACCCCTTGACTGCCAAATATTAAAGTGCCTGTAACTTCGTTATTTGAGCAGCTAGAGGGGTCAAACTTGCACTTTTTCAAAAGACTCCATCTCCAAAACTAAGGAAGCTAGAGACTTGAATTTTAGCTTCAAATGCAGCCTGAACCCTGCCCCAAAAACCAAAAATACCATTCCGGACGAAAACCTGCGAAAAACCCCGAAAATTTCATGGCAAAGTGACCCCCTCGACTGCCAAATATAAAAGTGCCTGTAACTTCGTTATTTGAGCAGCTAGAGGGGTCAAACTAGCACTTTTTCAAAAGGCTCCTTCTCCAAAACCCCGAAGGCTAGAGACTTGAATTTTAGCTTCAAATGCAGCTCCAAAACCACGGAGGCTAGAAACTTGAATTTTAGCCTCAAATGCAGCCTGAACCCTGCCCCAAAAACCAAAAATACCATTCCGGACGAAAACCTGCGAAAAACCCCAAAAATTTCATGGCAAAGTGATCCCTCGACTGCCGAATATAAAAGTGCCTGTAACTTCGTTATTTGAGCAGCTAGAGGGGTCAAACTTGCACTTTTTCAAAAGGCTCCATCTCCAAAACCACGGAGGCTAGAGACTTGAATTTTAGCCTCAAATGCAGCCTGAACCCTGCCCCAAAAACCAAAAATACCATTCCGGACGAAAACCTGCGAAAAACCCCGAAAATTTCATGGCAAAGTGACCCCTCGACTGCCAAATATAAAAGTGCCTGTAACTTCGTTATTTGAGCAGCTAGAGGGGTCAAACTTGCACTTTTTCAAAAGGCTCCATCTCCAAAACCACGGAGGCTAGAGACTTGAATGTTAGCTTCAAATGCAGCCTGAACCCTGCCCCAAAAACCAAAAATACCATTCCGGACGAAAACTTGCGAAAAATCCCGAAAATTTCATGGCAAAATGACCCCTCGACTGCCAAATATAAAAGTGCCTGTAACTTCGTTATTTGAGCAGCTAGAGGGGTCAAACTAGCACCTTTTCAAAAGGCTCCTTCTCCAAAACCCCGAAGGCTAGAGACTTGAATTTTAGCTTCAAATACAGCTCCAAAACCACGGAGGCTAGAAACTTGAATTTTAGCCTCAAATGCAGCCTGAACCCTGCCCCAAAAACCAAAAATACCATTCCGGACGAAAACCTGCGAAAAACCCCGAAAATTTCATGGCAAAGTGATCCCTCGACTGCCAAATATAAAAGTTCCTGTAACTTCGTTATTTGAGCAGCTAGAGGGGTCAAACTTGCACTTTTTCAAAAGGCTCCATCTCCAAAACCACGGAGGCTAGAGACTTGAATTTTAGCCTCAAATGCAGCCTGAACCCTGCCCCAAAAACCAAAAATACCATTCCGGACGAAAACCTGCGAAAAACCCCGAAAATTTCATGGCAAAGTGACCCCTCGACTGCCAAATATAAAAGTGCCTGTAACTTCGTTATTTGAGCAGCTAGAGGAGAGGGGTCAAACTTGCACCATTTCAAAAGGCTCCATCTCCAAAACCACGGAGGCTAGAGACTTGAATGTTAGCTTCAAATGCAGCCTGAACCCTGCCCCAAAAACCAAAAATACCATTCCGGACGAAAACCTGCGAAAAATCCAGAAAATTTCATGGCAAAATGACCCCTCGGCTGCCAAATATAAAAGTGCCTGTAACTTCGTTATTTGAGCAGCTAGAGGGGTCAAACTAGCACTTTTTCAAAAGGCTCCTTCTCCAAAACCCCGAAGGCTATCGACTTGAATTTTAGCTTCAAATGCAGCCTGAACCCTGCCCCAAAAACCAAAAATACCATTCCGGACGAAAACCTGCGAAAAATCAAGAAAATTTCATGGCAAAATGACCCCTCGACTGCCAAATATAAAAGTGCCTGTAACTTCGTTATTTGAGCAGCTTGAGGGGTCAAACTTGCACTTTTTCAAAAGGCTCCATCTCCAAAACCACGGAGGCTAGAGACTTGAATTTTAGCCTCAAATGCAGCCTGAACCCTGCCCCAAAAACCTAAAATACCATTCCGGACGAAAACCTGCGAAAAATCCCGAAAATTTCATGGCAAAATGACCCCTCGACTGCCAAATATAAAAGTGCCTGTAACTTCGTTATTTGAGCAGCTAGAGGGGTCAAACTAGCACTTTTTCAAAAGGCTCCTTCTCCAAAACCCCGAAGGCTATCGACTTGAATGTTAGCTTCAAATGCAGCCTAAACCCTGCCCCAAAAACCAAAAATACCATTCCGGACGAAAACCTGCGAAAAACCCCGAAAATTTCATGGCAAAGTGACCCCTCGACTGCCAAATATTAAAGTGCCTGTAACTTCGTTATTTGAGCAGCTAGAGGGGTCAAACTTGCACTTTTTCAAAAGACTCCATCTCCAAAACTAAGGAGGCTAGAGACTTGAATGTTAGCTTCAAATGCAGCCTGAACCCTGCCCCAAAAACCAAAAATACCATTCCGGACGAAAACCTGCGAAAAACCCCGAAAATTTCAAAGCAAAGTGACCCCTCGACTGCCAAATATAAAAGTGCCTGTAACTTCGTTATTTGAGCAGCTAGAGGGGTCAAACTTGCACTTTTTCAAAAGGCTCCATCTCCAAAACCACGGAGGCTAGAGACTTGAATTTTAGCCTCAAATGCAGCCTGAACCCTGCCCCAAAAACCAAAAATACCATTCCGGACGAAAACCTGCGAAAAACCCCGGAAATTTCATGGCAAAGTGACCCCTCGACTGCCAAATATAAAAGCGCCTGTAACTTCGTTATTTGAGCAGCTAGAGGGGTCAAACTTGCACTTTTTCAAAAGGCTCCATCTCCAAAACCACGGAGGCTAGAGACTTGAATTTTAGCCTCAATTGCAGCCTGAACCCTGCCCCAAAAACCAAAAATACTATTCCGGACGAAAACGTGCGAAAAATCCCGAAAATTTCATGGCAAAATGACCCCTCGACTGCCAAATATAAAAGTGCCTGTAACTTCGTTATTTGAGCAGCTAGAGGGGTCAAACTAGCACTTTTTCAAAAGGCTCCTTCTCCAAAACCCCGAAGGCTATCGACTTGAATTTTAGCTTCAAATGCAGCCTGAACCCTGCCCCAAAAACCAAAAATACCATTCCGGACGAAAACCTGCGAAAAACCCCGAAATTTTCATGGCAAAATGACCCCTCGACTGCCAAATATAAAAGTGCCTGTAACTTCGTTATTTGAGCAGGTAGAGGGGTCAAACTTGCACTTTTTCAAAAGGCTCCATCGCCAAAACCACGGAGGCTAGAGACTTGAATTTTAGCCTCAAATGCAGCCTGAACCCTGCCCCCAAAACCAAAAATACCATTCCGGACGAAAACCTGCGAAAAACCCCGAAAATTTCATGGCAAAGTGACCCCTCGACTGCCAAATATAAAAGTGCCTGTAACTTCGTTATTTTAGCAGCTAGAGGGGTCAAACTAGCACTTTTTCAAAAGGCTCCTTCTCCAAAACCCCGAAGGCTATCGACTTGAATTTTAGCCTCAAATGCAGCCTGAACCCTGCCCCAAAAACCAAAAATACCATTCCGGACGAAAACCTGCGAAAAACCCTGAAAATTTCATGGCAAAGTGACCCCTCGACTGCCAAATATTAAAGTGCCTGTAACTTCGTTATTTGAGCAGCTAGAGGGGTCAAACTTGCACTTATTCAAAAGACTCCATTTCCAAAACTAAGGAGGCTAGAGACTTGAATTTTAGCTTCAAATGCAGCCTGAACCCTGCCCCAAAAACCAAAAATACCATTCCGGACGAAAACCTGCGAAAAGCCCCAAAAATTTCATGGCAAAGTGACCCCTCGACTGCCAAATATAAAAGTGCCTGTAACTTCGTTATTTGAGCAGCTAGAGGGGTGAAACTTTCACTTTTTCAAAAGGCTCCATCTCCAAAACCACGGAGGCTAGAGACTTGAATTTTAGCATCAAATGCAGCCTGAACCCTGCCCCAAAAACCAAAAATACCATTCCGGACGAAAACCTGCGAAAAACCCCGAAAATTTCATGGCAAAGTGATCCCTCGACTGCCAAATATAAAAGTGCCTGTAACTTCGTTATTTGAGCAGCTAGAGGGGTCAGACTTGCACTTTTTCAAAAGGCTCCATCTCCGAAACCACGGAGGCTAGAGACTTGAATTTTAGCCTCAAATGAAGCCTGAACCCTGCCCCAAAAACCAAAAATACCATTCCGGACGAAAACCTGCGAAAAACCCCGGAAATTTCATGGCAAAGTGACCCCTCGACTGCCAAATATAAAAGTGCCTGTAACTTCGTTATTTGAGCACCTAGAGGGGTCAAACTTGCACTTTTTCAAAAGGCTCCATCTCCAAAACTACGGAGGCTAGAGACTTGAATTTTAGCTTCAAGTGCAGCCTGAACCCTGCCCCAAAAACCAAAAATACCATTCCGGACGAAAACCTGCGAAAAACCCCGAAAATTTCATGGCAAAGTGACCCCTCGACTCCCAAATATAAAAGTGCCTGTAACTTCGTTATTTGAGCAGCTAGAGGGGTCAAACTTGCACTTTTTCAAAAGGCTCCATCTCCAAAACCACGGAGGCTAGAGACTTGAATTTTAGCCTCAAATGCAGCCTGAACCCTGCCCCAAAAACCAAAAATACCATTCCGGACGAAAACCTGCGAAAAACCCCGAAAATTTCATGGCAAAGTGATCCCTCGACTGCCAAATATAAAAGTGCCTGTAACTTCGTTATTTGAGCAGCTAGAGAGGTCAAACTTGCACTTTTTCAAAAGACTCCATCTCCAAAACTAAGGAGGCTAGAGACTTGAATTTTAGCTTCAAATGCAGCCTGAACCCTGCCCCAAAAACCAAAAATACCATTCCGGACGAAAACCTGCGAAAAACCCCGAAAATTTCATGGCAAAGTGACCCCTTGACTGCCAAATATTAAAGTGCCTGTAACTTCGTTATTTGAGCAGCTAGAGGGGTCAAACTAGCACTTTTTCAAAAGGCTCCTTCTCCAAAACCCCGAAGGCTATCGACTTGAATTTTAGCTTCAAATGCAGCCTGAACCCTGCCCCAAAAACCAAAAATACCATTCCGGACGAAAACCTGCGAAAAACCCCGAAAATTTCATGGCAAAATGATCCCTCGACTGCCAAATATAAAAGTGCCTGTAACTTCGTTATTTGAGCAGCTAGAGGGGTCAAACTTGCACTTTTTCAAAAGACTCCATCTCCAAAACTAAGGAGGCTAGAGACTTGAATTTTAGCTTCAAATGCAGCCTGAACCCTGCCCCAAAAACCAAAAATACCATTCCGGACGAAAACTGCGAAAAACCCCGAAAATTTCATGGCAAAGTGACCCCTCGACTGCCAAATATAAAAGTGCCTGTAACTTCGTTATTTGAGCAGCTAGAGGGGTCAAACTTGCACTTTCTCAAAAGGCTCCATCTCCAAAACCACGGAGGCTAGAGACTTGAATTTTAGCCTCAAATGCAGCCTGAACCCTGCCCCAAAAACCAAAAATACCATTCCGGACGAAAACCTGCGAAAAACCCCGGAAATTTCATGGCAAAGTGACCCCTCGACTGCCAAATATAAAAGTGCCCGTAACTTCGTTATTTGAGCAGCTAGAGGGGTCAAACTTGCACTTTTTCAAAAGACTCCATCTCCAAAACTAAGGAGGCTAGAGACTTGAATTTTAGCTTCAAATGCAGCCTGAACCCTGCCCCAAAAACCAAAAATACCATTCCGGACGAAAACTGCGAAAAACCCCGAAAATTTCATGGCAAAGTGACCCCTCGACTGCCAAATATAAAAGTGCCTGTAACTTCGTTATTTGAGCAGCTAGAGGGGTCAAACTTGCACTTTTTCAAAAGGCTCCATCTCCAAAACCACGGAGGCTAGAGACTTGAATTTTAGCCTCAAATGCAGCCTGAACCCTGCCCCAAAAACCAAAAATACCATTCCGGACGAAAACCTGCGAAAAACCCCGGAAATTTCATGGCAAAGTGACCCCTCGACTGCCAAATATAAAAGTGCCCGTAACTTCGTTATTTGAGCAGCTAGAGGGGTCAAACTTGAACTTTTTCAAAAGGCTCCACCTCCAAAACTACGAAGTCTAGAGACTTGAATTTTAGCTTCAAATGCAGCCTGAACCCTGCCCCAAAAACCAAAAATACCATTTCGGACGAAAACCTGCGAAAAACCCCGAACATTTCATGGCAAAGTGACCCCTTGACTGCCAAATATTAAAGTGCCTGTAACTTCGTTATTTGAGCAGCTAGAGGGGTCAAACTAGCACTTTTTCAAAAGGCTCCTTCTCCAAAACCCCGAAGGCTATCGACTTGAATATTAGCTTCAAATGCAGCCTGAACCCTGCCCCAAAAACCAAAAATACCATTCCGGACGAAAACCTGCGAAAAACCCCGAAAATTTCATGGCAAAATGATCCCTCGACTGCCAAATATAAAAGTGCCTGTAACTTCGTTATTTGAGCAGCTAGAGGGGTCAAACTTGCACTTTTTCAAAAGACTCCATCTCCAAAACTAAGGAGGCTAGAGACTTGAATTTTAGCTTCAAATGCAGCCTGAACCCTGCCCCAAAAACCAAAAATACCATTCCGGACGAAAACTGCGAAAAACCCCGAAAATTTCATGGCAAAGTGACCCCTCGACTGCCAAATATAAAAGTGCCTGTAACTTCGTTATTTGAGCAGCTAGAGGGGTCAAACTTGCACTTTCTCAAAAGGCTCCATCTCCAAAACCACGGAGGCTAGAGACTTGAATTTTAGCCTCAAATGCAGCCTGAACCCTGCCCCAAAAACCAAAAATACCATTCCGGACGAAAACCTGCGAAAAACCCCGGAAATTTCATGGCAAAGTGACCCCTCGACTGCCAAATATAAAAGTGCCCGTAACTTCGTTATTTGAGCAGCTAGAGGGGTCAAACTTGCACTTTTTCAAAAGACTCCATCTCCAAAACTAAGGAGGCTAGAGACTTGAATTTTAGCTTCAAATGCAGCCTGAACCCTGCCCCAAAAACCAAAAATACCATTCCGGACGAAAACTGCGAAAAACCCCGAAAATTTCATGGCAAAGTGACCCCTCGACTGCCAAATATAAAAGTGCCTGTAACTTCGTTATTTGAGCAGCTAGAGGGGTCAAACTTGCACTTTTTCAAAAGGCTCCATCTCCAAAACCACGGAGGCTAGAGACTTGAATTTTAGCCTCAAATGCAGCCTGAACCCTGCCCCAAAAACCAAAAATACCATTCCGGACGAAAACCTGCGAAAAACCCCGGAAATTTCATGGCAAAGTGACCCCTCGACTGCCAAATATAAAAGTGCCCGTAACTTCGTTATTTGAGCAGCTAGAGGGGTCAAACTTGAACTTTTTCAAAAGGCTCCACCTCCAAAACTACGAAGTCTAGAGACTTGAATTTTAGCTTCAAATGCAGCCTGAACCCTGCCCCAAAAACCAAAAATACCATTTCGGACGAAAACCTGCGAAAAACCCCGAACATTTCATGGCAAAGTGACCCCTTGACTGCCAAATATTAAAGTGCCTGTAACTTCGTTATTTGAGCAGCTAGAGGGGTCAAACTAGCACTTTTTCAAAAGGCTCCTTCTCCAAAACCCCGAAGGCTATCGACTTGAATATTAGCTTCAAATGCAGCCTGAACCCTGCCCCAAAAACCAAAAATACCATTCCGGACGAAAACCTGCGAAAACCCCCGAGAATTTCATGGCAAAGTGACCCCTCGACTGCCAAATATAAAAGTGCCTGTAACTTCGTTATTTGAGCAGCTAGAGGGGTCAAACTTGCACTTTTTCAAAAGGCTCCATCTCCAAAACCACGGAGGCTAGAGACTTGAATTTTAGCCTCAAATGCAGCCTGAACCCTGCCCCAAAAACCAAAAATACCATTCCGGACGAAAACCTGCGAAAAATCCCGAAAATTTCATGGCAAAATGACCCCTCGACTGCCAAATATAAAAGTGCCTGTAACTTCGTTATTTGAGCAGCTAGAGGGGTCAAACTAGCACTTTTTCAAAAGGCTCCTTCTCCAAAACCCCGAAGGCTATCGACTTGAATATTAGCTTTAAATGCAGCCTGAACCCTGCCCCAAAAACCAAAAATACCATTCCGGACGAAAACCTGCGAAAAACCCCGGAAATTTCATGGCAAAGTGACCCCTCGACTGCCAAATATAAAAGTGCCTGTAACTTCGTTATTTGAGCAGCTAGAGGGGTCAAACTTGCACTTTTTCAAAAGGCTCCATCTCCAAAACCACGGAGGCTAGAGACTTGAATTTTAGCCTCAAATGCAGCCTGAACCCTGCCCCAAAAACCAAAAATACCATTCCGGACGAAAACCTGCGAAAAATCCCGAAAATTTCATGGCAAAATGACCCCTCGACTGCCAAATATAAAAGTGCCTGTAACTTCGTTAATTGAGCAGCTAGAGGGGTCAAACTAGCACTTTTTCAAAAGGCTCCTTCTCCAAAGCCCCGAAGGCTATCGACTTGAATATTAGCTTCAAATGCAGCCTGAACCCTGCCCCAAAAACCAAAAATACCATTCCGGACGAAAACCTGCGAAAACCCCCGAAAATTTCATGGCAAAGTGACCCCTCGACTGCCAAATATAAAAGTGCCTGTAACTTCGTTATTTGAGCAGCTAGAGGGGTCAAACTTGCACTTTTTCAAAAGGCTCCATCTCCAAAACCACGGAGGCTAGAGACTTGAATTTTAGCCTCAAATGCAGCCTGAACCCTGCCCCAAAAACCAAAAATACCATTCCGGACGAAAACCTGCGAAAAATCCCGAAAATTTCATGGCAAAATGACCCCTCGACTGCCAAATATAAAAGTGCCTGTAACTTCGTTAATTGAGCAGCTAGAGGGGTCAAACTAGCACTTTTTCAAAAGGCTCCTTCTCCAAAGCCCCGAAGGCTATCGACTTGAATATTAGCTTCAAATGCAGCCTGAACCCTGCCCCAAAAACCAAAAATACCATTCCGGACGAAAACCTGCGAAAACCCCCGAACATTTCATGGCAAAGTGACCCCTTGACTGCCAAATATAAAAGTGCCTGTAACTTCGTTATTTGAGCAGCTAGAGGGGTCAAACTTGCACTTTTTCAAAAGACTCCATCTCCAAAACTAAGGAGGCTAGAGACTTGAATTTTAGCTTCAAATGCAGCCTGAACCCTGCCCCAAAAACCAAAAATACCATTCCGGACGAAAACTGCGAAAAACCCCGAAAATTTCATGGCAAAGTGATCCCTCGACTGCCAAATATAAAAGTGCCTGTAACTTCGTTATTTGAGCAGCTAGAGAGGTCAAACTTGCACTTTTTCAAAAGACTCCATCTCCAAAACTAAGGAGGCTAGAGACTTGAATTTTAGCTTCAAATGCAGCCTGAACCCTGCCCCAAAAACCAAAAATACCATTCCGGACGAAAACCTGCGAAAAACCCCGAAAATTTCATGGCAAAGTGACCCCTTGACTGCCAAATATTAAAGTGCCTGTAACTTCGTTATTTGAGCAGCTAGAGGGGTCAAACTAGCACTTTTTCAAAAGGCTCCTTCTCCAAAACCCCGAAGGCTATCGACTTGAATTTTAGCTTCAAATGCAGCCTGAACCCTGCCCCAAAAACCAAAAATACCATTCCGGACGAAAACCTGCGAAAAACCCCGAAAATTTCATGGCAAAATGATCCCTCGACTGCCAAATATAAAAGTGCCTGTAACTTCGTTATTTGAGCAGCTAGAGGGGTCAAACTTGCACTTTTTCAAAAGACTCCATCTCCAAAACTAAGGAGGCTAGAGACTTGAATTTTAGCTTCAAATGCAGCCTGAACCCTGCCCCAAAAACCAAAAATACCATTCCGGACGAAAACTGCGAAAAACCCCGAAAATTTCATGGCAAAGTGACCCCTCGACTGCCAAATATAAAAGTGCCTGTAACTTCGTTATTTGAGCAGCTAGAGGGGTCAAACTTGCACTTTCTCAAAAGGCTCCATCTCCAAAACCACGGAGGCTAGAGACTTGAATTTTAGCCTCAAATGCAGCCTGAACCCTGCCCCAAAAACCAAAAATACCATTCCGGACGAAAACCTGCGAAAAACCCCGGAAATTTCATGGCAAAGTGACCCCTCGACTGCCAAATATAAAAGTGCCCGTAACTTCGTTATTTGAGCAGCTAGAGGGGTCAAACTTGCACTTTTTCAAAAGACTCCATCTCCAAAACTAAGGAGGCTAGAGACTTGAATTTTAGCTTCAAATGCAGCCTGAACCCTGCCCCAAAAACCAAAAATACCATTCCGGACGAAAACTGCGAAAAACCCCGAAAATTTCATGGCAAAGTGACCCCTCGACTGCCAAATATAAAAGTGCCTGTAACTTCGTTATTTGAGCAGCTAGAGGGGTCAAACTTGCACTTTTTCAAAAGGCTCCATCTCCAAAACCACGGAGGCTAGAGACTTGAATTTTAGCCTCAAATGCAGCCTGAACCCTGCCCCAAAAACCAAAAATACCATTCCGGACGAAAACCTGCGAAAAACCCCGGAAATTTCATGGCAAAGTGACCCCTCGACTGCCAAATATAAAAGTGCCCGTAACTTCGTTATTTGAGCAGCTAGAGGGGTCAAACTTGAACTTTTTCAAAAGGCTCCACCTCCAAAACTACGAAGTCTAGAGACTTGAATTTTAGCTTCAAATGCAGCCTGAACCCTGCCCCAAAAACCAAAAATACCATTTCGGACGAAAACCTGCGAAAAACCCCGAACATTTCATGGCAAAGTGACCCCTTGACTGCCAAATATTAAAGTGCCTGTAACTTCGTTATTTGAGCAGCTAGAGGGGTCAAACTAGCACTTTTTCAAAAGGCTCCTTCTCCAAAACCCCGAAGGCTATCGACTTGAATATTAGCTTCAAATGCAGCCTGAACCCTGCCCCAAAAACCAAAAATACCATTCCGGACGAAAACCTGCGAAAACCCCCGAGAATTTCATGGCAAAGTGACCCCTCGACTGCCAAATATAAAAGTGCCTGTAACTTCGTTATTTGAGCAGCTAGAGGGGTCAAACTTGCACTTTTTCAAAAGGCTCCATCTCCAAAACCACGGAGGCTAGAGACTTGAATTTTAGCCTCAAATGCAGCCTGAACCCTGCCCCAAAAACCAAAAATACCATTCCGGACGAAAACCTGCGAAAAATCCCGAAAATTTCATGGCAAAATGACCCCTCGACTGCCAAATATAAAAGTGCCTGTAACTTCGTTATTTGAGCAGCTAGAGGGGTCAAACTAGCACTTTTTCAAAAGGCTCCTTCTCCAAAACCCCGAAGGCTATCGACTTGAATATTAGCTTTAAATGCAGCCTGAACCCTGCCCCAAAAACCAAAAATACCATTCCGGACGAAAACCTGCGAAAAACCCCGGAAATTTCATGGCAAAGTGACCCCTCGACTGCCAAATATAAAAGTGCCTGTAACTTCGTTATTTGAGCAGCTAGAGGGGTCAAACTTGCACTTTTTCAAAAGGCTCCATCTCCAAAACCACGGAGGCTAGAGACTTGAATTTTAGCCTCAAATGCAGCCTGAACCCTGCCCCAAAAACCAAAAATACCATTCCGGACGAAAACCTGCGAAAAATCCCGAAAATTTCATGGCAAAATGACCCCTCGACTGCCAAATATAAAAGTGCCTGTAACTTCGTTAATTGAGCAGCTAGAGGGGTCAAACTAGCACTTTTTCAAAAGGCTCCTTCTCCAAAGCCCCGAAGGCTATCGACTTGAATATTAGCTTCAAATGCAGCCTGAACCCTGCCCCAAAAACCAAAAATACCATTCCGGACGAAAACCTGCGAAAACCCCCGAAAATTTCATGGCAAAGTGACCCCTCGACTGCCAAATATAAAAGTGCCTGTAACTTCGTTATTTGAGCAGCTAGAGGGGTCAAACTTGCACTTTTTCAAAAGGCTCCATCTCCAAAACCACGGAGGCTAGAGACTTGAATTTTAGCCTCAAATGCAGCCTGAACCCTGCCCCAAAAACCAAAAATACCATTCCGGACGAAAACCTGCGAAAAACACCGAAAATTTCATGGCAAAGTGATCCCTCGACTGCCAAATATAAAAGTGCCTGTAACTTCGTTATTTGAGCAGCTAGAGGGGTCAAACTAGCACTTTTTCAAAAGGCTCCTTCTCCAAAACCCCGAAGGCTATCGACTTGAATTTTAGCTTCAAATGCAGCCTGAACCCTGCCCCAAAAACCAAAAATACCATTCCGGACGAAAACCTGCGAAAAACCCCGAAAATTTCATGGCAAAGTGACCCCTCGACTGCCAAATATAAAAGTGCCTGTAACTTCGTTATTTGAGCAGCTAGAGGGGTCAAACTTGCACTTTTTCAAAAGACTCCATCTCCAAAACTAAGGAGGCTAGAGACTTGAATTTTAGCTTCAAATGCAGCCTGAACCCTGCCCCAAAAACCAAAAATACCATTCCGGACGAAAACTGCGAAAAACCCCGAAAATTTCATGGCAAAGTGACCCCTCGACTGCCAAATATAAAAGTGCCTGTAACTTCGTTATTTGAGCAGCTAGAGGGGTCAAACTTGCACTTTTTCAAAAGGCTCCATCTCCAAATCCACGGAGGCTAGAGACTTGAATTTTAGCCTCAAATGCAGCCTGAACCCTGCCCCAAAAACCAAAAATACCATTCCGGACGAAAACCTGCGAAAAACCCCGAAAATTTCATGGCAAAGTGACCCCTCGACTGCCAAATATAAAAGTGCCCGTAACTTCGTTATTTGAGCAGCTAGAGGGGTCAAACTTGCACTTTTTCAAAAGGCTCCATCTCCAAAACTACGGAGGCTAGAGACTTGAATTTTAGCTTCAAATGCAGCCTGAACCCTGCCCCAAAAACCAAAAATACCATTCCGGACGAAAACCTGCGAAAAACCCCGAAAATTTCATGGCAAAGTGACCCCTCGACTGCCAAATATAAAAGTGCCCGTAACTTCGTTATTTGAGCAGCTAGAGGGGTCAAACTTGCACTTTTTCAAAAGGCTCCATCTCCAAAACTACGGAGGCTAGAGACTTGAATTTTAGCTTCAAATGCAGCCTGAACCCTGCCCCAAAAACCAAAAATACCATTCCGGACGAAAACTGCGAAAAACCCCGAAAATTTCATGGCAAAGTGACCCCTCGACTGCCAAATATAAAAGTGCCTGTAACTTCGTTATTTGAGCAGCTAGAGGGGTCAAACTTGCACTTTTTCAAAATGCTCCATCTCCAAAACCACGGAGGCTAGAGACTTGAATTTTAGCTTCAAATGCAGCCTGAACCCTGCTCCAAAAACCAAAAATACCATTCCGGACGAAAATCTGCGAAAAACCCCGAAAATTTCATGGCAAAGTGACCCTTCGACTCCCAAATATAAAAGTGCCTGTAACTTCGTTATTTGAGCAGCTAGAGGGGTCAAACTTGCACTTTTTCAAAAGGCTCCATCTCCAAAACCACGGAGGCTAGAGACTTGAATTTTAGCCTCAAATGCAGCCTGAACCCTGCCCCAAAAACCAAAAATACCATTCCGGACGAAAACCTGCGAAAAACCCCGGAAATTTCATGGCAAAGTGACCCCTCGACTGCCAAATATAAAAGTGCCCGTAACTTCGTTATTTGAGCAGCTAGAGGGGTCAAACTTGCACTTTTTCAAAAGGCTCCATCTCCAAAACTACGGAGGCTATCGACTTGAATTTTAGCTTCAAATGCAGCCTGAACCCTGCCCCAAAAACCAAAAATACCATTCCGGACGAAAACCTGCGAAAAATCCCGAAAATTTCATGGCAAAATGACCCCTCGACTGCCAAATATAAAAGTGCCTGTAACTTCGTTATTTGAGCAGCTAGAGGGGTCAAACTAGCACTTTTTCAAAAGGCTCCTTCTCCAAAACCCCGAAGGCTATCGACTTGAATATTAGCTTCAAATGCAGCCTGAACCCTGCCCCAAAAACCAAAAATACCATTCCGGACGAAAACCTGCGAAAAACCCCGGAAATTTCATGGCAAAGTGACCCCTCGACTGCCAAATATAAAAGTGCCTGTAACTTCGTTATTTGAGCAGCTAGAGGGGTCAAACTTGCACTTTTTCAAAAGGCTCCATCTCCAAAACCACGGAGGCTAGAGACTTGAATTTTAGCCTCAAATGCAGCCTGAACCCTGCCCCAAAAACCAAAAATACCATTCCGGACGAAAACTTGCGAAAAACCCCGAAAATTTCATGGCAAAATGATCCCTCGACTGCCAAATATAAAAGTGCCTGTAACTTCGTTATTTGAGCAGCTAGAGGGGTCAAACTTGCACTTTTTCAAAAGACTCCATCTCCAAAACTAAGGAGGCTAGAGACTTGAATTTTAGCTTCAAATGCAGCCTGAACCCTGCCCCAAAAATACCATTCCGGACGAAAACTGCGAAAAACCCCGAAAATTTCATGGCAAAGTGACCCCTCGACTGCCAAATATAAAAGTGCCTGTAACTTCGTTATTTGAGCAGCTAGAGGGGTCAAACTTGCACTTTTTCAAAAGGCTCCATCTCCAAAACCACGGAGGCTAGAGACTTGAATTTTAGCCTCAAATGCAGCCTGAACCCTGCCCCAAAAACCAAAAATACCATTCCGGACGAAAACCTGCGAAAAACCCCGGAAATTTCATGGCAAAGTGACCACTCGACTGCCAAATATAAAAGTGCCCGTAACTTCGTTATTTGAGCAGCTAGAGGGGTCAAACTTGCACTTTTTCAAAAGGCTCCACCTCCAAAACTACGAAGGCTAGAGACTTGAATTTTAGCTTCAAATGCAGCCTGAACCCTGCCCCAAAAACCAAAAATACCATTCCGGACGAAAACCTGCGAAAAACCCCAAAAATTTCATGGCATAGTGACCCATCGACTGCCAAATATAAAAGTGCCTGTAACTTCGTTATTTGATCAGCTAGAGGGGTCAAACTTGCACTTTTTCAAAAGGCTCCATCTCCAAAACTACGGAGGCTAGAGACTTGAATTTTAGCTTCAAATGCTGCCTGAACCCTGCCCCAAAAACCAAAAATACCATTCCGGACGAAAACCTGCGAAAAACCCCGAAAATTTCTTGGCAAAGTGACCCCTCGACTGCCAAATATAAAAGTGCCTGTAACTTCGTTATTTGAGCAGCTAGAGGAGTCAAACTTGCACTTTTTCAAAAGGCTCCATCTCCAAAACTACTCAGGCTAGAGACTTGAATTTTCGCTTCAAATGCAGCCTGAACCCTGCCCCAAAAACCAAAAATACCATTCCGGACGAAAACCTGCGAAAAACCCCGAAGATTTCATGGCAAAGTGACCCCTCGACTCCCAAATATAAAAGTGCCTGTAACTTCGTTATTTGAGCAGCTAGAGGGGTCAAACTTGCACTTTTTCAAAAGGCTCCATCTCCAAAACTACGGAGGCTAGAGACTTGAATTTTAGCTTCAAATGCAGCCTGAACCCTGCCCCAAAAACCAAAAATACCATTCCGGACGAAAACCTGCGAAAAACCCCGAAAATTTCATGGCAAAGTGATCCCTCGACTGCCAAATATAAAAGTGCCTGTAACTTCGTTATTTGAGCAGCTAGAGGGGTCAAACTTGCATTTTTTCAAAAGGCTCCGTCTCCAAAACCACGGAGGCTAGAGACTTATATTTTAGCTTCAAATGCAGCCTGAACCCTGCCCCAAAAACCAAAAATACCATTCCGGACGAAAACCTGCGAAAAACCCCGAAAATTTCATGGCAAAGTGACCCCTCGACTGCCAAATATAAAAGTGCCTGTAACTTCGTTATTTGAGCAGCTAGAGGGGTCAAACTTGCACTTTTTCAAAAGGCTCCATCTCCAAAACTACGGAGGCTAGAGACTTGAATTTTAGCTTCAAATGCAGCCTGAACCCTGCCCCAAAACCAAAAATACCATTCCGGACGAAAACCTGCGAAAAACCCCGAAAATTTCATGGCAAAGTGATCCCTCGACTGCCAAATATAAAAGTGCCTGTAACTTCGTTATTTGAGCAGCTAGAGGGGTCAAACTTGCATTTTTTCAAAAGGCTCCGTCTCCAAAACCACGGAGGCTAGAGACTTGAATTTTAGCTTCAAATGCAGCCTGAACCCTGCCCCAAAAACCAAAAATACCATTCCGGACGAAAACCTGCGAAAAACCTCAAAAATTTCATGGCAAAGTGACCCCTCGACTGCCAAATATAAAAGTGCCCGTAACTTCGTTATTTGAGCAGCTAGAGGGGTCAAACTTGCACTTTTTCAAAAGGCTCCGTCTAAAAAACCACGGAGGCTAGAGACTTGAATTTTAGCTTCAAATGCAGCCTCAACCCTGCCCCAAAAACCAAAAATACCATTCCGGACGAAAACCTGCGAAAAACCCCGAAAATTTCATGGCAAAGTGACCCCTCGACTCCCAAATATAAAAGTGCCTGTAACTTCGTTATTTGAGCAGCTAGAGGGGTCAAACTTGCACTTTTTCAAAAGGCTCCATCTCCAAAACCACGGAGGCTAGAGACTTGAATTTTAGCTTCAAATGCAGCCTGAACCCTGCCCCAAAAACCAAAAATACCATTCCGGACGAAAACCTGCGAAAAACCCCGAAAATTTCATGGCAAAGTGACCCCTCGACTGCCAAACATAAAAGTGCCCGTAACTTCGTTATTTGAGCAACTAGAGGGGTCAAACTGGCACTTTTTCAAAAGGCTCCGTCTCCAAAACCAAGGAGGCTAGAAACTTGAATTTTAGCTTCAAATGCAGCCTGAACCATGCCCCAAAAACCAAAAATACCATTCCGGACGAAAACCTGCGAAAAACCCCGAAAATTTCATGGCAAAGTGACCCCTCGACTGCCAAATATAAAAGTGCCTGTAACTTCGTTATTTGAGCAGCTAGAGGGGTCAAACTTGCACTTTTTCAAAGGGCTCCATCTCCAAAACTACGGAGGCTAGAGACTTGAATTTTAGCTTCAAATGCAGCCTAAACCCTGCCCCAAAAACCAAAAATACCATTCCGGACGAAAACCTGCGAAAAACCCCGAAAATTTCATGGCAAAGTGACCCCTCGACTGCCAAATTTAAAAGTGCCTGTAACTTCGTTATTTGAGCAGCTAGAGGGGTCAAACTTGCACTTTTTCAAAAGGCTCCGTCTAAAAAACCACGGAGGCTAGAGACTTGAATTTTAGCTTCAAATGCAGCCTGAACCCTGCCCCAAAAACCAAAAATACCATTCCGGACGAAAACCTGCGAAAAACCCCAAAAATTTCATGGCATAGTGACCCATCGACTGCCAAATATAAAAGTGAATGTAACTTCGTTATTTGATCAGCTAGAGGGGTCAAACTTGCACTTTTTCAAAAGGCTCCATCTCCAAAACTACGGAGGCTAGAGACTTGAATTTTAGCTTCAAATGCAGCCTGAACCCTGCCCCAAAAACCAAAAATACCATTCCGGACGAAAACCTGCGAAAAACCCCGAACATTTCATGGCAAAGTGACCCCTTGACTGCCAAATATTAAAGTGCCTGTAACTTCGTTATTTGAGCAGCTAGAGGGGTCAAACTAGCACTTTTTCAAAAGGCTCCTTCTCCAAAACCCCGAAGGCTATCGACTTGAATATTAGCTTCAAATGCAGCCTGAACCCTGCCCCAAAAACCAAAAATACCATTCCGGACGAAAACCTGCGAAAACCCCCGAAAATTTCATGGCAAAGTGACCCCTCGACTGCCAAATATAAAAGTGCCTGTAACTTCGTTATTTGAGCAGCTAGAGGGGTCAAACTAGCACTTTTTAAAAAGGCTCCATCTCCAAAACCACGGAGGCTAGAGACTTGAATTTTAGCCTCAAATGCAGCCTGAACCCTGCCCCAAAAACCAAAAATACCATTCCGGACGAAAACCTGCGAAAAATCCCGAAAATTTCATGGCAAAATGACCCCTCGACTGCCAAATATAAAAGTGCCTGTAACTTCGTTATTTGAGCAGCTAGAGGGGTCAAACTAGCACTTTTTCAAAAGGCTCCATCTCCAAAGCCCCGAAGGCTATCGACTTGAATATTAGCTTCAAATGCAGCCTGAACCCTGCCCCAAAAACCAAAAATACCATTCCGGACGAAAACCTGCGAAAACCCCCGAAAATTTCATGGCAAAGTGACCCCTCGACTGCCAAATATAAAAGTGCCTGTAACTTCGTTATTTGAGCAGCTAGAGGGGTCAAACTTGCACTTTTTCAAAAGGCTCCATCTCCAAAACTACGGAGGCTAGAGACTTGAATTTTAGCCTCAAATGCAGCCTGAACCCTGCCCCAAAAACCAAAAATACCATTCCGGACGAAAACCTGCGAAAAACACCGAAAATTTCATGGCAAAGTGATCCCTCGACTGCCAAATATAAAAGTGCCTGTAACTTCGTTATTTGAGCAGCTAGAGGGGTCAAACTAGCACTTTTTCAAAAGGCTCCTTCTCCAAAACCCCGAAGGCTATCGACTTGAATTTTAGCTTCAAATGCAGCCTGAACCCTGCCCCAAAAACCAAAAATACCATTCCGGACGAAAACCTGCGAAAAACCCCGAAAATTTCATGGCAAAGTGACCCCTCGACTGCCAAATATAAAAGTGCCTGTAACTTCGTTATTTGAGCAGCTAGAGGGGTCAAACTTGCACTTTTTCAAAAGACTCCATCTCCAAAACTAAGGAGGCTAGAGACTTGAATTTTAGCTTCAAATGCAGCCTGAACCCTGCCCCAAAAACCAAAAATACCATTCCGGACGAAAACAGCGAAAAAACCCCGAAAATTTCATGGCAAAGTGACCCCTCGACTGCCAAATATAAACGTGCCTGTAACTTCGTTATTTGAGCAGCTAGAGGGGTCAAACTTGCACTTTTTCAAAAGGCTCCATCTCCAAATCCACGGCTAGAGACTTGAATTTTAGCCTCAAATGCAGCCTGAACCCTGCCCCAAAAACCAAAAATACCATTCCGGACGAAAACCTGCGAAAAACCCCGAAAATTTCATGGCAAAGTGACCCCTCGACTGCCAAATATAAAAGTGCCCGTAACTTCGTTATTTGAGCAGCTAGAGGGGTCAAACTTGCACTTTTTCAAAAGGCTCCACCTCCAAAACTACGAAGGCTAGAGACTTGAATTTTAGCTTCAAATGCAGCCTGAACCCTGCCCCAAAAACCAAAAATACCATTCCGGACGAAAACCTGCGAAAAACCCCAAAAATTTCATGGCATAGTGACCCATCGACTGCTAAATATAAAAGTGCCTGTAACTTCGTTATTTGATCAGCTAGAGGGGTCAAACTTGCACTTTTTCAAAAGGCTCCATCTCCAAAACTACGGAGGCTAGAGACTTGAATTTTAGCTTCAAATGCAGCCTGAACCCTGCCCCAAAAACCAAAAATACCATTCCGGACGAAAACCTGCGAAAAACCCCGAAAATTTCATGGCAAAGTGACCCCTCGACTGCCAAATATAAAAGTGCCTGTAACTTCGTTATTTGAGCAGCTAGAGGGGTCAAACTTGCACTTTTTCAAAATGCTCCATCTCCAAAACCACGGAGGCTAGAGACTTGAATTTTAGCTTCAAATGCAGCCTGAACCCTGCTCCAAAAACCAAAAATACCATTCCGGACGAAAATCTGCGAAAAACCCCGAAAATTTCATGGCAAAGTGACCCTTCGACTCCCAAATATAAAAGTGCCTGTAACTTCGTTATTTGAGCAGCTAGAGGGGTCAAACTTGCACTTTTTCAAAAGGCTCCATCTCCAAAACCACGGAGGCTAGAGACTTGAATTTTAGCCTCAAATGCAGCCTGAACCCTGCCCCAAAAAAACCAAAAATACCATTCCGGACGAAAACCTGCGAAAAACCCCGGAAATTTCATGGCAAAGTGACCCCTCGACTGCCAAATATAAAAGAGCCCGTAACTTCGTTATTTGAGCAGCTAGAGGGGTCAAACTTGCACTTTTTCAAAAGGCTCCATCTCCAAAACTACGGAGGCTATCGACTTGAATTTTAGCTTCAAATGCAGCCTGAACCCTGCCCCAAAAACCAAAAATACCATTCCGGACGAAAACCTGCGAAAAATCCCGAAAATTTCATGGCAAAATGACCCCTCGACTGCCAAATATAAAAGTGCCTGTAACTTCGTTATTTGAGCAGCTAGAGGGGTCAAACTAGCACTTTTTCAAAAGGCTCCTTCTCCAAAACCCCGAAGGCTATCGACTTGAATATTAGCTTCAAATGCAGCCTGAACCCTGCCCCAAAAACCAAAAATACCATTCCGGACGAAAACCTGCGAAAAACCCCGGAAATTTCATGGCAAAGTGACCCCTCGACTGCCAAATATAAAAGTGCCTGTAACTTCGTTATTTGAGCAGCTAGAGGGGTCAAACTTGCACTTTTTCAAAAGGCTCCATCTCCAAAACCACGGAGGCTAGAGACTTGAATTTTAGCCTCAAATGCAGCCTGAACCCTGCCCCAAAAACCAAAAATACCATTCCGGACGAAAACTTGCGAAAAACCCCGAAAATTTCATGGCAAAATGATCCCTCGACAGCCAAATATAAAAGTGCCTGTAACTTCGTTATTTGAGCAGCTAGAGGGGTCAAACTTGCACTTTTTCAAAAGACTCCATCTCCAAAACTAAGGAGGCTAGAGACTTGAATTTTAGCTTCAAATGCAGCCTGAACCCTGCCCCAAAAATACCATTCCGGACGAAAACTGCGAAAAACCCCGAAAATTTCATGGCAAAGTGACCCCTCGACTGCCAAATATAAAAGTGCCTGTAACTTCGTTATTTGAGCAGCTAGAGGGGTCAAACTTGCACTTTTTCAAAAGGCTCCATCTCCAAAACCACGGAGGCTAGAGACTTGAATTTTAGCCTCAAATGCAGCCTGAACCCTGCCCCAAAAACCAAAAATACCATTCCGGACGAAAACCTGCGAAAAACCCCGGAAATTTCATGGCAAAGTGACCACTCGACTGCCAAATATAAAAGTGCCCGTAACTTCGTTATTTGAGCAGCTAGAGGGGTCAAACTTGCACTTTTTCAAAAGGCTCCACCTCCAAAACTACGAAGGCTAGAGACTTGAATTTTAGCTTCAAATGCAGCCTGAACCCTGCCCCAAAAACCAAAAATACCATTCCGGACGAAAACCTGCGAAAAACCCCAAAAATTTCATGGCATAGTGACCCATCGACTGCCAAATATAAAAGTGCCTGTAACTTCGTTATTTGATCAGCTAGAGGGGTCAAACTTGCACTTTTTCAAAAGGCTCCATCTCCAAAACTACGGAGGCTAGAGACTTGAATTTTAGCTTCAAATGCTGCCTGAACCCTGCCCCAAAAACCAAAAATACCATTCCGGACGAAAACTGCGAAAAACCCCGAAAATTTCTTGGCAAAGTGACCCCTCGACTGCCAAATATAAAAGTGCCTGTAACTTCGTTATTTGAGCAGCTAGAGGAGTCAAACTTGCACTTTTTCAAAAGGCTCCATCTCCAAAACTACTCAGGCTAGAGACTTGAATTTTCGCTTCAAATGCAGCCTGAACCCTGCCCCAAAAACCAAAAATACCATTCCGGACGAAAACTTGCGAAAAACCCCGAAAATTTCATGGCAAAATGATCCCTCGACAGCCAAATATAAAAGTGCCTGTAACTTCGTTATTTGAGCAGCTAGAGGGGTCAAACTTGCACTTTTTCAAATGACTCCATCTCCAAAACTAAGGAGGCTAGAGACTTGAATTTTAGCTTCAAATGCAGCCTGAACCCTGCCCCAAAAATACCATTCCGGACGAAAACTGCGAAAAACCCCGAAAATTTCATGGCAAAGTGACCCCTCGACTGCCAAATATAAAAGTGCCTGTAACTTCGTTATTTGAGCAGCTAGAGGGGTCAAACTTGCACTTTTTCAAAAGGCTCCATCTCCAAAACCACGGAGGCTAGAGACTTGAATTTTAGCCTCAAATGCAGCCTGAACCCTGCCCCAAAAACCAAAAATACCATTCCGGACGAAAACCTGCGAAAAACCCCGGAAATTTCATGGCAAAGTGACCACTCGACTGCCAAATATAAAAGTGCCTGTAACTTCGTTATTTGAGCAGCTAGAGGGGTCAAACTTGCACTTTTTCAAAAGGCTCCACCTCCAAAACTACGAAGGCTAGAGACTTGAATTTTAGCTTCAAATGCAGCCTGAACCCTGCCCCAAAAACCAAAAATACCATTCCGGACGAAAACCTGCGAAAAACCCCAAAAATTTCATGGCATAGTGACCCATCGACTGCCAAATATAAAAGTGCCTGTAACTTCGTTATTTGATCAGCTAGAGGGGTCAAACTTGCACTTTTTCAAAAGGCTCCATCTCCAAAACTACGGAGGCTAGAGACTTGAATTTTAGCTTCAAATGCTGCCTGAACCCTGCCCCAAAAACCAAAAATACCATTCCGGACGAAAACCTGCGAAAAACCCCGAAAATTTCTTGGCAAAGTGACCCCTCGACTGCCAAATATAAAAGTGCCTGTAACTTCGTTATTTGAGCAGCTAGAGGAGTCAAACTTGCACTTTTTCAAAAGGCTCCATCTCCAAAACTACTCAGGCTAGAGACTTGAATTTTCGCTTCAAATGCAGCCTGAACCCTGCCCCAAAAACCAAAAATACCATTCCGGACGAAAACCTGCGAAAAACCCCGAAGATTTCATGGCAAAGTGACACCTCGACTCCCAAATATAAAAGTGCCTGTAACTTCGTAATTTGAGCAGCTAGAGGGGTCAAACTTGCACTTTTTCAAAAGGCTCCATCTCCAAAACTACGGAGGCTAGAGACTTGAATTTTAGCTTCAAATGCAGCCTGAACCCTGCCCCAAAAACCAAAAATACCATTCCGGACGAAAACCTGCGAAAAACCCCGAAAATGTCATGGCAAAGTGATCCCTCGACTGCCAAATATAAAAGTGCCTGTAACTTCGTTATTTGAGCAGCTAGAGGGGTCAAACTTGCATTTTTTCAAAAGGCTCCGTCTCCAAAACCACGGAGGCTAGAGACTTGAATTTTAGCTTCAAATGCAGCCTGAACCCTGCCCCAAAAACCAAAAATACCATTCCGGACGAAAACCTGCGAAAAACCCCGAAAATTTCATGGCAAAGTGACCCCTCGACTGCCAAATATAAAAGTGCCTGTAACTTCGTTATTTGAGCAGCTAGAGGGGTCAAACTTGCACTTTTTCAAAAGGCTCCATCTCCAAAACCACGGAGGCTAGAGACTTGAATTTTAGCTTCAAATGCAGCCTGAACCCTGCCCCAAAACCAAAAATACCATTCCGGACGAAAACCTGCGAAAAACCCCGAAAATTTCAAGGCAAAGTGATCCCTCGACTGCCAAATATAAAAGTGCCTGTAACTTCGTTATTTGAGCAGCTAGAGGGGTCAAACTTGCATTTTTTCAAAAGGCTCCGTCTCCAAAACCACGGAGGCTAGAGACTTGAATTTTAGCTTCAAATGCAGCCTGAACCCTGCCCCAAAAACCAAAAATACCATTCCGGACGAAAACCTGCGAAAAACCTCAAAAATTTCATGGCAAAGTGACCCCTCGACTGCCAAATATAAAAGTGCCCGTAACTTCGTTATTTGAGCAGCTAGAGGGGTCAAACTTGCACTTTTTCAAAAGGCTCCGTCTAAAAAACCACGGAGGCTAGAGACTTGAATTTTAGCTTCAAATGCAGCCTGAACCCTGCCCCAAAAACCAAAAATACCATTCCGGACGAAAACTGCGAAAAACCCCGAAAATTTCATGGCAAAGTGACCCCTCGACTCCCAAATATAAAAGTGCCTGTAACTTCGTTATTTGAGCAGCTAGAGGGGTCAAACTTGCACTTTTTCAAAAGGCTCCATCTCCAAAACCACGGAGGCTAGAGACTTGAATTTTAGCTTCAAATGCAGCCTGAACCCTGCCCCAAAAACCAAAAATACCATTCCGGACGAAAACCTGCGAAAAACCCCGAAAATTTCATGGCAAAGTGACCCCTCCACTGCCAAACATAAAAGTGCCCGTAACTTCGTTATTTGAGCAACTAGAGGGGTCAAACTTGCACTTTTTCAAAAGGCTCCGTCTCCAAAACCAAGGAGGCTAGAGACTTGAATTTTAGCTTCAAATGCAGCCTGAACCATGCCCCAAAAACCAAAAATACCATTCCGGACGAAAACCTGCGAAAAACCCCGAAAATTTCATGGCAAAGTGACCCCTCGACTGCCAAATATAAAAGTGCCTGTAACTTCGTTATTTGAGCAGCTAGAGGGGTCAAACTTGCACTTTTTCAAAGGGCTCCATCTCCAAAACTACGGAGGCTAGAGACTTGAATTTTAGCTTCAAATGCAGCCTAAACCCTGCCCAAAAAACCAAAAATACCATTCCGGACGAAAACCTGCGAAAAACCCCGAAAATTTCATGGCAAAGTGACCCCTCGACTGCCAAATTTAAAAGTGCCTGTAACTTCGTTATTTGAGCAGCTAGAGGGGTCAAACTTGCACTTTTTCAAAAGGCTCCATCTCCAAAACCACGGAGGCTAGAGACTTGAATTTTAGCTTTAAATGCAGCCTGAACCCTGCCCCAAAAACCAAAAATACCATTCCGGACGAAAACCTGCGAAAAACCCCGAAAATTTCATGGCAAAGTGACCCCTCGACTGCCAAATATAAAAGTGCCTGTAACTTCGTTATTTGAGCAGCTAGAGGGGTCAAACTTGCACTTTTTCAAAAGGCTCCGTCTCCAAAACCAAGGAGGCTAGAAACTTGAATTTTAGCTTCAAATGCAGCCTGAACCCTGCCCCAAAAACCAAAAATACCATTCCGGACGAAAACCTGCGAAAAACCCCGAAAATTTCATGGCAAAGTGACCCCTCGACTGCCAAATATAAAAGTGCCCGTAACTTCGTTATTTGAGCAGCTAGAGGAGTCAAACTTGCACTTTTTCAAAAGGCTCCATCTCCAAAACTACGGAGGCTAGAGACTTGAATTTTAGCTTCAAATGCAGCCTGAACCCTGCCCCAAAAACCAAAAATACCATTCCGGACGAAAACCTGCGAAAAACCCCGAAAATTTCATGGCAAAGTGACCCCTCGACTGCCAAATATAAAAGTGCCCGTAACTTCGTTATTTGAGCAGCTAGAGGGGTCAAACTTGCACTTTTTCAAAAGGCTCCGTCTAAAAAACCACGGAGGCTAGAGACTTGAATTTTAGCTTCAAATGCAGCCTGAACCCTGCCCCAAAAACCAAAAATACCATTCCGGACGAAAACCTGCGAAAAACCCCGAAAATTTCATGGCAAAGTGACCCCTCGACTGCCAAATATAAAAGTGCCCGTAACTTCGTTATTTGAGCAGCTAGAGGGGTCAAACTTGCACTTTTTCAAAAGGCTCCGTCTAAAAAACCACGGAGGCTAGAGACTTGAATTTTAGCTTCAAATGCAGCCTGAACCCTGCCCCAAAAACCAAAAATACCATTCCGGACGAAAACCTGCGAAAAACCCCGAAAATTTCATGGCAAAGTGACCCCTCGACTGCCAAATATAAAAGTGCCTGTAACTTCGCTATTTGAGCAGCTAGAGGGGTCAAACTTGCACTTTTTCAAAAGGCTCCATCTCCAAAACTACGGAGGCTAGAGACTTGAATGTTAGCTTCAAATGCAGCCTGAACCCTGCCCCAAAAACCAAAAATACCATTCCGGACGAAAACCTGCGAAAAACCCCCAAAATTTCATGGCAAAGTGACCCCTCGACTGCCAAATATAAAAGTGCCTGTAACTTCGTTATTTGAGCAGCTAGAGGGGTCAAACTTGCACTTTTTCAAAAGGCTCCATCTCCAAAACTACGGAGGCTAGAGACTTGAATTTTAGCTTCAAATGCAGCCTGAACCCTGCCCCAAAAACCAAAACTATCATTCCGGACGAAAACCTGCGAAAAACCCCGAAAATTTCATGGCAAAGTGACCCCTCGACTGCCAAATATAAAAGTGCCTGTAACTTCGTTATTTGAGCAGCTAGAGGGGTCAAACTTGCATTTTTTCAAAAGGCTCCATCTCCAAAACCACGGAGGCTAGAGACTTGAATTTTAGCTTCAAATGCAGCCTGAACCCTGCCCCAAAAACCAAAAATACCATTCCGGACGAAAACCTGCGAAAAACCCCGAAAATTTCATGGCAAAGTGACCCCTCGACTGCCAAATATAAAAGTGCCTGTAACTTCGCTATTTGAGCAGCTAGAGGGGTCAAACTTGCACTTTTTCAAAAGGCTCCGTCTAAAAAACCACGGAGGCTAGAGACTTGAATTTTAGCTTCAAATGCAGCCTGAACCCTGCCCCAAAAACCAAAAATACCATTCCGGACGAAAACCTGCGAAAAACCCCGAAAATTTCATGGCAAAGTGACCCCTCGACTGCCAAATATAAAAGTGCCTGTAACTTCGCTATTTGAGCAGCTAGAGGGGTCAAACTTGCACTTTTTCAAAAGGCTCCATCTCCAAAACCACGGAGGCTAGAGACTTGAATTTTAGCTTAAAATGCAGCCTGAACCCTGCTCCAAAAACCAAAAATACCATTCCGGACGAAAACCTGCGAAAAACCCCGAAAATTTCATGGCAAAGTGACCCCTCGACTGCCAAATATAAAAGTGCCCGTAACTTCGTTATTTGAGCAGCTAGAGGGGTCAAACTTGCACTTTTTCAAAAGGCTCCGTCTCCAAAACCAAGGAGGCTGGAAACTTGAATTTTAGCTTCAAATGCAGCCTGAACCCTGCCCCAAAAACCAAAAATACCATTCCGGACGAAAACCTGCGAAAAACCCCGAAAATTTCATGGCAAAGTGACCCCTCGACTGCCAAATATAAAAGTGCCTGTAACTTCGTTATTTGAGCAGCTAGAGGAGTCAAACTTGCACTTTTTCAAAAGGCTCCATCTCCAAAACTACGGAGGCTAGAGACTTGAATTTTAGCTTCAAATGCAGCCTGAACCCTGCCCCAAAAACCAAAAATACCATTCCGGACGAAAACCTGCGAAAAACCCCGAAAACTTCATGGCAAAGTGACCCCTCGACTGCCAAATATAAAAGTGCCTGTAACTTCGTTATTTGAGCAGCTAGAGGGGTCAAACTTGCATTTTTTCAAAAGGCTCCATCTCCAAAACCACGGAGGCTAGAGACTTGAATTTTAGCTTCAAATGCAGCCTGAACCCTGCCCCAAAAACCAAAAATACCATTCCGGACGAAAACCTGCGAAAAACCCCGAAAATTTCATGGCAAAGTGACCCCTCGACTGCCAAATATAAAAGTGCCTGTAACTTCGCTATTTGAGCAGCTAGAGGGGTCAAACTTGCACTTTTTCAAAAGGCTCCGTCTAAAAAACCACGGAGGCTAGAGACTTGAATTTTAGCTTCAAATGCAGCCTGAACCCTGCCCCAAAAACCAAAAATACCATTCCGGACGAAAACCTGCGAAAAACCCCGAAAATTTCATGGCAAAGTGACCCCTCGACTGCCAAATATAAAAGTGCCTGTAACTTCGCTATTTGAGCAGCTAGAGGGGTCAAACTTGCACTTTTTCAAAAGGCTCCATCTCCAAAACCACGGAGGCTAGAGACTTGAATTTTAGCTTAAAATGCAGCCTGAACCCTGCTCCAAAAACCAAAAATACCATTCCGGACGAAAACCTGCGAAAAACCCCGAAAATTTCATGGCAAAGTGACCCCTCGACTGCCAAATATAAAAGTGCCCGTAACTTCGTTATTTGAGCAGCTAGAGGGGTCAAACTTGCACTTTTTCAAAAGGCTCCGTCTCCAAAACCAAGGAGGCTGGAAACTTGAATTTTAGCTTCAAATGCAGCCTGAACCCTGCCCCAAAAACCAAAAATACCATTCCGGACGAAAACCTGCGAAAAACCCCGAAAATTTCATGGCAAAGTGACCCCTCGACTGCCAAATATAAAAGTGCCTGTAACTTCGTTATTTGAGCAGCTAGAGGAGTCAAACTTGCACTTTTTCAAAAGGCTCCATCTCCAAAACTACGGAGGCTAGAGACTTGAATTTTAGCTTCAAATGCAGCCTGAACCCTGCCCCAAAAACCAAAAATACCATTCCGGACGAAAACCTGCGAAAAACCCCGAAAACTTCATGGCAAAGTGACCCCTCGACTGCCAAATATAAAAGTGGCTGTAACTTCGTTATTTGAGCAGCTAGAGGGGTCAAACTTGCACTTTTTCAAAAGGCTCCATCTCCAAAACCACGGAGGCTAGAGACTTGAATTTTAGCTTCAAATGCAGCCTCAACCCTGCCCCAAAAACCAAAAATACCATTCCGGACGAAAACCTGCGAAAAACCCCGAAAATTTCATGGCAAAGTGACCCCTCGACTGCCAAATATAAAAGTGGCTGTAACTTCGTTATTTGAGCAGCTAGAGGGGTCAAACTTGCACTTTTTCAAAAGGCTCCATCTCCAAAACCACGGAGGCTAGAGACTTGAATTTTAGCTTCAAATGCAGCCTGAACCCTGCCCCAAAAACCAAAAATACCATTCCGGACGAAAACCTGCGAAAAACCCCGAAAATGTCATGGCAAAGTGACCCCTCGACTGCCAAATATAAAAGTGCCCGTAACTTCGTTATTTGAGCAGCTAGAGGGGTCAAACTTGCACTTTTTCAAAAGGCTCCGTCTCCAAAACCAAGGAGGCTAGAAACTTGAATTTTAGCTTCAAATGCAGCCTGAACCCTGCCCCAAAAACCAAAAATACCATTCCGGACGAAAACCTGCGAAAAACCCCGAAAATTTCATGGCAAAGTGACCCCTCGACTGCCAAATATAAAAGTGCCTGTAACTTCGTTGTTTGAGCAGCTAGAGGAGTCAAACTTGCACTTTTTCAAAAGGCTCCATCTCCAAAACTACGGAGGCTAGAGACTTGAATTTTAGCTTCAAATGCAGCCTGAACCCTGCCCCAAAAACCAAAAATACCATTCCGGACGAAAACCTGCGAAAAACCCCGAAAATTTCATGGCAAAGTGACCCCTCGACTGCCAAATATAAAAGTGCCTGTAACTTCGTTATTTGAGCAGCTAGAGGGGTCAAACTTGCACTTTTTCAAAAGGCTCCATCTCCAAAACCACGAAGGCTAGAGACTTGAATTTTAGCTTCAAATGCAGCCTCAACCCTGCCCCAAAAACCAAAAATACCATTCCGGACGAAAACCTGCGAAAAACCCCGAAAATTTCATGGCATAGTGACCCCCCGACTGCCAAATATAAAAGTGCCTGTAACTTCGTTATTTGAGCAGCTAGAGGGGTCAAACTTGCACTTTTTCAAAAGGCTCCATCTCCAAAACTACGGAGGCTAGAGACTTGAATTTTAGCTTCAAATGCAGCCTAAACCCTGCCCCAAAAACCAAAAATACCATTCCGGACGAAAACCTGCGAAAAATCCCGAAAATTTTATGGCAAAGTGACCCCTCGACTGCCAAATATAAAAGTGCCTGTAACTTCGTTATTTGAGCAGCTAGAGGGGTCAAACTTGCACTTTTTCAAAAGGCTCCATCTCCAAAACCACGGAGGCTAGAGACTTGAATTTTAGCTTCAAATGCAGCCTGAACCCTGCCCCAAAAACCAAAAATACCATTCCGGACGAAAACCTGCGAAAAACCCCGAAAATGTCATGGCAAAGTGACCCCTCGACTGCCAAATATAAAAGTGCCCGTAACTTCGTTATTTGAGCAGCTAGAGGGGTCAAACTTGCACTTTTTCAAAAGGCTCCGTCTCCAAAACCAAGGAGGCTAGAAACTTGAATTTTAGCTTCAAATGCAGCCTGAACCCTGCCCCAAAAACCAAAAATACCATTCCGGACGAAAACCTGCGAAAAACCCCGAAAATTTCATGGCAAAGTGACCCCTCGACTGCCAAATATAAAAGTGCCTGTAACTTCGTTGTTTGAGCAGCTAGAGGAGTCAAACTTGCACTTTTTCAAAAGGCTCCATCTCCAAAACTACGGAGGCTAGAGACTTGAATTTTAGCTTCAAATGCAGCCTGAACCCTGCCCCAAAAACCAAAAATACCATTCCGGACGAAAACCTGCGAAAAACCCCGAAAATTTCATGGCAAAGTGACCCCTCGACTGCCAAATATAAAAGTGCCTGTAACTTCGTTATTTGAGCAGCTAGAGGGGTCAAACTTGCACTTTTTCAAAAGGCTCCATCTCCAAAACCACGAAGGCTAGAGACTTGAATTTTAGCTTCAAATGCAGCCTCAACCCTGCCCCAAAAACCAAAAATACCATTCCGGACGAAAACCTGCGAAAAACCCCGAAAATTTCATGGCATAGTGACCCCCCGACTGCCAAATATAAAAGTGCCTGTAACTTCGTTATTTGAGCAGCTAGAGGGGTCAAACTTGCACTTTTTCAAAAGGCTCCATCTCCAAAACTACGGAGGCTAGAGACTTGAATTTTAGCTTCAAATGCAGCCTAAACCCTGCCCCAAAAACCAAAAATACCATTCCGGACGAAAACCTGCGAAAAATCCCGAAAATTTTATGGCAAAGTGACCCCTCGACTGCCAAATATAAAAGTGCCTGTAACTTCGTTATTTGAGCAGCTAGAGGGGTCAAACTTGCACTTTTTCAAAAGGCTCCATCTCCAAAACTACGGAGGCTAGTTACACATATTGTGTATAACCCACCTAAAATAAGTAAATATGATACTCTAATTGAAGAGATAACAAAAGACATGCAACAGGTAAAACGGTAGACATGGCGTCAGCAGTTTACCTGGCATGTGCATAATTGTAACATGAGTAACGGTCAGCAAAATTGTGGAAACCGAAATTGTAATTAGAATTAAGATGATAATGAGTAGCAGTTGAGTTGTAACCGGCATCGAGAGAAGACGTCAATAAAGTTATTGTACTAGTAGAACCTATAACAAAATTGTTTTTTTTTCTCGATAACTCGGCACGAAACCAAAACTGGCGCAGTCGGTAAACGTTTCGAAAATCGCGAAGATAAGAAACGAATCGGTAAGCCGCGAAGGAAACCGAATAATAAAATAAAAATAAACGAATCGGTAAGCCGCGAAGGAAACCGAATAATAAAATAAAAATAAACGAATCGGTAAGCCGCGAAGGAAACCGAATAATAAAATAAAAATAATCAAATCGGTAAACCGCGAAGGAAACCGAATAATTAAATTAAAAAACCGCGAAGGTAATATAAAGTAAGGGAATTGCATTGCCCTAAGCTGAATCTTCAGAGGATTCGCTTCTGGCCTCAGAAATTGTGAGTCAGTTAAAATAAAAGTGTATACCAACTTCCGACGTAAGAAAGATCCTGCCGCCGAATTGGAGGCAGTAGAACAAAGTATTGAAGGAAGTTTAACAACGAAAGTTATAATAACTAAAACAATATTAACTAAAGTGAAAGTCGTATGACAGGAGGGAGAAATCAACGCGAATTACTGTTCAATAAAAACAGAAATATAGAGGACACAATGGAGCAACAGATAGCAGAATTGCAACAACAATTACGTAATCGTGATGACCAAGTAGAGCAGATGGCGGCGCTACTAGCCCAACAGCAGCAACAATTGCAACAACAGCTGCAACAAATGCAACAGCCAGCTTATCATCAATATAGAGATCAAATCTTAAAAGAAACGAGGTATCTATCCACATTCACGGGTAAAGGTGACGTTACTATCAACGGGTTTATAAGTTCGATCGAGTACTACCTTAGTACAATCAACGACGAAGAAGTAAAGAAAGCAGCGACGAAGCAGATATTTTTCGAAAAAATCCAAGGAGACGCCAAGAACGCGATAATTAATCTACCAGAACCGAATAATTGGAATCTAATCAAGTCAACACTCAAATTAAGGTACAAGCCAGACACGGAGCCATCTGAAATATATCGGCGAATCAGCAGCATTAAGGTAAAAGACGTAAATGAATTAGTCATAAGATTACAGGAAATCAAATATAAAAAAGACGAGTTAGAAATTTATTTTGAAGAAGATACACATATTGATCTTACAAATGTTGACTCCCTATTGGTAAATACTGCAAAAGAGATTACACAGGGAGTATTATTAGATAAAATATACGAATGCAAGAATATATCAGAAGTAATTAAAATAATGAGAAATAGAAGATTCGAAAACTCATGCATTGGACCACAATTCAGAATTTTCCCAAAAAGAAACGAGAATCAAAATCAAGGACAATCCGAGCAATACAGACAAAATAACAGACAAAATACTAATCCAGGACAGCAAAGACAAGATAATAACGACAACAATAGACAAAAGAACTTCAACGATTCAAAACAAAGCAGGCAAAATAATTACTCTAATTCAAACGGGCAAAATTATTTTAACCCGAATAGACAAGTAAATTCAAATTCAAGTGGACAAAACAATTTTAGCAAAAATGGACAGAACAATGTTACTTCAAATAATTTTAATAACAACCAACAACATTATTTTAACGGAAATAGACAAAATAACGCACAGAACAACTACCATTACAATAGGCCGGATCAATACAATAACGCAAACAACCGGTCACACCAATCTAAAAGAATAGACAAAGGGAACTCGGGACTCTCTAGACAACCACAAAATGAACCCATGGAAGTAGACAATATACATAGGGAATCAGAAAATTATGAAATTCCAGAGATAAACACCACCCAAAATAGTGCTATAGAGGAACATGAAAATGAGGCGGTTTTTTGGAAACCAGCCTCGGAGGACAGGAATTACCAATGATCACTATAACGATCGACAATATGAGGTACACCGCATTAATTGACACAGGGTCAGCGTTTAGCCTAATTAACGATTCAGTAACGCAGTTTGAAAAACAAAAAATAAATCCAGTACATTTCGCCACAATTACAGGCAGGGATACTTTCAGATACGAAGTACATAGCACACCCCCAAAAGAATTTAAACTACCCCCGCAAGTAAGAGTTAGATGGAAAGTTAGGGACTTGGGTAGAAGAAAATACGAGTTTTTAATAGGGATGGACATACTAAATAAATTGGAAACCATTATAGACATTGAGGAAAGAACTATAATTCTAAATGGAGAAAATATTCCTTTCGTAAATAACCCATACCAAGAAAACAAAGTTCATACATTAGAAAAATCCGAAAATGACTACATTAATAGGCTGAGGTTAGACCACTTGAATCAGGAGGAACGTAGAGAAATTGAAAAACTTATCGATAATTTCCAGGATATATGTTATAAGGAAGGAGACACACTTACTTGTACAGCAAGTATACAACATGAAATTAAAACAACGACAGATGCGGCGATTAACGCCAAAATATACAGATATCCACCACGGCACGAGCAGGAAGTAAAGAAACAGATTGCGGAAATGGAACAACAAGGAATTATAACTAAAAGTAAATCCAGATACTCAAGCCCATTATTAGTAATACCCAAAAAGAGCGATAACTCCGGAGAGAAAAAATACCGTATATGCATTGATTACAGAGCCCTAAACTCCGTCACTATAGACGACAAATTTCCTTTGCCGAATATTGAGGCTGCATTCGATAAATTGGGAAGAGCCCAATATTTCTCGACGTTAGATTTGGCTAAAGGATATTATCAGATTCTAGTTAAGGAAGAAGATAGGCATAAGACGGCATTTGTTACACCACAGGGATTATATGAATTCAAAAGAATGCCATTCGGGCTGAAAAATGCCCCAAGAACGTTCCAACGTCTGATAAATCATGTATTGAGAAAATTCATAAACGTTAATTGCATTGTCTACTTAGACGACATTTTGATCTTTAGCACGTCATTAAAAGAACACATAGCAGCTATTAAGAAAATTTTTGAAGTTTTGAGGGAAAACGGTCTAAAATTACAAATCGATAAATGTAACTTCATGGAAAAAGAAACAGTTTTTTTAGGACATGTAGTCACTAAAGAAGGCCTTAAGCCAAATCCTGAGCTAATAAATACCATTCAAAAAGTAAAGTTGCCAACAACAGAAAAACAGATAAAGAGTTTTCTAGGTCTCACCGGTTACTACCGGAAGTTTATTAGAGATTATGCGAAAATTGCACAGCATATGACAAAATACTTGAGGAAAAATACAAAAATTAACCCGAACGATCCAAATTTTATAGAATCATTTGAAAAATTAATGAAACCGGAATATAGAGGGCTACGCCCGCAATCCGAGGGTTTTGTAGCAAGCACTTATATTTGTACGCGAGTATCGGCTCCTTGCTTTTCTTGGTAATAAAAAAAACATAACAAAAATGTCCAACCCATCATACTCGTATAGTATCACATGCCCATTCATATTAAGTGATCGTAATGAAGTTTAGAACATATTATTGCCTATGATGTTGGTTATCCTTGGTCATCAGTACTTTTTATCTCGGACGTATTTAAGGGATGCAGGGGTGCGCTAACTGTAACTATGGAAATAAACTATTATCAACCTATTTTGAGGAGATATACATATTCTATTATGTCCCGTATTATATGCTATTCGGAACCCACCTTCCTGAAAGTTTTCATTTTTCTAAGTGTAACGGTCTCGAAATGCAAGGGGGACAAATTACGATCTAATATTTTCTCCTCCCTCGCTGTTCCCCTTTCTTCAAATTTAAAGTAAATGCCAAAAATAAAATGTACTCAACATTACCTTTCTCACAACACCCGACTTGCCTATACCAGTCGATAAACAAAATTTGACCTTAATTTCGCCCCACCCCCCTCCCCCGCTCGTTATACAATAGTTGGTCAATTACAACACATCGCCCCCTACCAATCTTTACCCTTTCATAAATGTATAACCATAATATGTAGCAATAATTGCAATTCGCACTACGAAAAACAACATGCAAGTAGTATCCGTACTCGCACTTCGAAGCCGGTAGGTGTATTTTTTGTTTGAATAGTGTAAAAATGCCAAACTTTAAGTGAATGTACTATTATTAAATATTACATGATTGTAATGAAACCTCGAGACATTATTGCCTATGGTGTTGGTTATCATTGGCCATCAATATTTTTGACCCCGGGTGTGCCTAAGGGGTGCAGGGGTGTGCTAACTGCAACAATAGAAATGTACTATTATTAACCTTTTTTGATGAGATATCAAAATTTTACGATTTATAGTTTTCTATACTAGTAAAATGCCGCTTTTCTGTAAACTTTCATATTTCTAAGTGTAACGGTCTCGAAATGCAAGGGGGGGGGGACAAACTCGGATCACATATTTTCCCCTCTCCCTCTTTTACCGTTTCTTCAAATTTGAAAAAAATTCCAGAAATGGAATGTACTCAATAATACCTTTCTTACGATACCCCACTTGCCTATACCAGACGAAAAAAAAATTTTGACCTTCATTTCCCCTCTATGGGGACCCCCCCTTAAAGTTGACCTATTATGACGCATCACTTTCTCCAGAGAATTATAGTGCTTCTACATATTTTCACCGAATTTCATGCATGTAGCTTCAGCGGTTCGTGAGATATTTCATGGACAGACAGACAGACAGACAGACAGACAGACAGACAGACAGACAGACGGACGCATGACCGATTTCATAAGGGTTTTGTTTTACTACAAAACCCTAAAAACCATTGTAAGCTCACACCCCGTACTCAGATTCGCAGATTTTTCCAAAACCTTTCAATTAACCACGGACGCTTCGAATTATGCGATAGGTGCTGTTTTGTCACAAAGCGGCCACCCTGTCTGCTTCGCGTCCAGGACACTCAACAAACATGAACAAAATTATTCAGCCACAGACAAGGAATTTCTAGCCATCATGTGGTCCGTGAACTATTTCAGACCATATTTGTATGGTAACAAATTTACGATCTTCACAGATCATCAACCTATAAAATTCCTACAGGCAAAATATAAAGGGAAGGACTTGTCCCCACGTCATCAGAGATGGATATTAAAGTTAGGAGAGTACGATTTTAACATCGAATATTTAAAGGGAAAAGAAAATAAGGTAGCAGACTTTCTTAGCCGCATAAAACATCCAATTAATGAAGAGGATACTGAAGAAATCCCGGATAATACCACACAAGATTACTCGGATTTAGGAATGTTGTTCCTCATAGACAACGAAGGAGAATCAACGATGGCAACGATCCATTCATCACCGGAAGAATTATTAGATTATATTCCAATTAAAGAGGAAATAGTTAATAAATTCAAAACGCAGATAATTTTAACAAATAACAAAACAACAGAGTTCAAAACAATTCATGGAAAAAGGATAATTTTTATAGCGGAACAAGAATTTGGAAACTTAGACAATATTTTAAAAAGATACATCAAAAAAGGGATTACGGGCATTTATTCAGAATTGGAAGACAGGAAATATAATATCGTTCAAAACAAAATTAGGGAGCTTTTTCGCAATAGCGGAGAAATAAAATTCGTAAAGTGTTCATTTAGAGCACAAGATTTAGAAACGGAAGTGGAAGCTCTGAAACAAATATCGTTCTATCATGTCAGGGAAAGCCTACATTCAGGTATAAAAGAAACTTTTAATTCACTGAAAAACAAAATATACTATCCGAAATTAATGGAATTAATAACAATAGCAATAAGCCAATGCGACATTTGTCAACAAGCTAAATATGATAGAAGACCCATCAAACCCAAATTTCAGCATACAGAAACAGCAACGGATATAAATCAAATAGTACAAGTAGATATTTTCGTAATAATGAAATGCAACTTTTTAACAATAATTGACACATTTTCAAAATTTGGAGCGATTTTTTACCTTTCGGATAAAAACCATCACACAGTAATTGAACAATTGGAAGATCACTTTGCAAAGATAGGAAAACCCGAAAAGATATTGGCAGGGAATGAGTTTAGCGGAGCCCTGATGAAAGAATTCTTACAAAATGAAAATATTACATTACACCTGACAAAATCCCATAGCCATACCGGCATAGCGGACGTTGAACGATTCCATAGTACAATATTAGAAAAATTCAGAACGATTACCCTAGGGAAACCAAAATATTCACAAAAAACTGTTATTCAGCAAGCAGTACGAAATTACAACGAAAGATTTCATTCCACTATAAAACATACTCCAAGAGAAGTACAAACCCGTAAAGTAGATATGGAGAAAATTAGAAAGAATATAGAAGAATTTAAAGAAAAATACTTAGCTAAACGTAACCGCGATAGAGAAGATTACAAAGAAAATAGACAGGAGGGTTATATTAAAAACTACAAATCTGCTAGACAGAAACACCTTCCAAAATTCAGAAAAGCTGAACTTAAAAATGTACATCCAATCAATATCAAAAGGAAACCTAAATATGCAGACCAGGAAGACATCAGGGAAAAGGAGGAACAAAAGGAAGAACAGAATCGGGAGATAACAGAAGAGGAAAGACTTCTAATAGAAAAAATTACCAATGGAGGGTCAGGAAACGAAGTAGTAAAATCTAAGTTTAAAATAAATATTACCAGAGCAGACATACAAACATTGGTAGGACTTAATTGGCTGAATGATAATATTATAAACTTTTATTTGAATCTAATACAAGAAAGAAGCATTTTGCAAAATAGTGAAAACATACCAAAAGTATTCGCCATGAATACCCACTTTATAATCCGTTTATTACAAGCAGGTTACAAAGCAGTTGAAAGGTGGACAAAGAAGGCCAATATTTTTTCATATGACATAATTTTATTCCCAGTTCACGTAAATAACAACCATTGGTGCCTAACCATTGTTGATTTTAGGAATAAGAATATAAACTATTATGACTCTCTGGGAAGACCGAACCCAACAGTGTTAGAGGCGATTGAGAGATATTTGAAAGAGGAATCAATAAACAAATTAAAAGAAGATTTAGATACAGAAACTTTCACCAAAGAGTCAGTGGAAAATATCCCTAAACAAACTAATGGAAGCGATTGCGGTGTTTTTATTTGTATGTTCGCAGAATTGGTAGCGAGAAATCAAGACATGGTAGTTACACAAGAACAAATACCTCAGATTAGAGAAAGAATGATACTAGAAATTTTACAGGAAAAATTGTGGCATTAATAAAACAACGAAATTCGATTTACAGATACTCACCGTACTGCACTTCGCAATACTACTACTTTGGACACAACCGACAACAGCAACACTAATAGTAACACCAATAATAACAAAGAACGGATATGCTTTGGTAAATATGGGACGGACAGAAATTGTAACGGACACAAAAACATTACTACATATTATTAACACTAACGAAATTAGGACGACAATTCACAGGATGGAACAAAATATTCAAAATTTAGGAATAAATAAAGACGACTTTATTCAAAGGGAAATCGAGAGCATTTATGCAAAAGTAACAACTATTGAACCAAACCTGAGAGAAAAACGGGGACTCATAAATTTAGTAGGATCTGCACATAAATTTTTATTCGGCACTATGGACGACAATGACAGGAACGAGATTTTACAGCACTTAGAAACATTAGACATAAATCAGAAACAAGAGATAGACAGTATAAACAAACAAATCGAGATTAACTCATACCTTAACGATTCAATACTGAACATAAAAAACATTATAGAAGCGGACAGAAATAAAATTTTGAGAATACATCAACAGACGAGTAAAACCGAAAAAGAGATCCTTTTGAACCAAATGAAGTTAGACCAAGTTTTTAAATTAGAAATGTTAAAAGAAAAGATTAGCCAGATTATTGACAACGTTGCATTAGCTAGACATGGCATAGTTCACCCCAGTATACTAACAGTGGCAGAAATACAGAGAACAAGACTTAACTTTTACAGACTAAAAAACATAAGGACAGGACTTATTAGACAGAACAAGGACACGATAATATTAGCAATAAAAATTCCGGAGATATATAAATCAGTAGATTTCAAAATTATCACTCCAATACCCACTGGAAATTACACAGAAATTGATATGAAAGAAGAATACATTGTTGAAGTAAATCAAATAAAGTACCAATATAATGGACAGGGTCAGTATCAATCAGAATTAAAACCAATGGATAATTGTATATCCAAGAAAAATTGTAAACTAATAAAAAACATAGTAAGTCAAACCAAAAGAATTGATGAAAATACGATTATATGTAAAAATATGAAAAACATAATGATTGAAAACTTTTGTGATGACCGTCAAATAAATCTAACAGGAAATGTATTAATAAACATAAATAATTGTACAATAAAAATAGGGAACGAATCATTTAGTTCAAATAATGAGAAATTTGTCGATAGATTTCTGTACACTGAGGAAAAAAGTGACTTAAATTTTACGGAGCAATTAAATTTTGAAGAAATCATACTAAAAAATGTTGAAAATTTAAAACATGTAAAACTGTTGCATATCCACAAAAACTTAAATTATATTCTTGCCATACTTACAATAGTCACCATAACATGCATCTTAGTTATTTCAATATTTGTGTGGAAACAAAAAACATTCGCAAAATCTATAGTCAAAATTAAAGAAAAAATCGCCAATAATAGAATTGAGGACAATTCTTTTAGTGGGAAGGGGGAAGTTACACATATTGTGTATAACCCACCTAAAATAAGTAAATATGATACTCTAATTGAAGAGAAAACAAAAGACATGCAACAGGTAAAACGGTAGACATGGCGTCAGCAGTTTACCTGGCATGTGCATAATTGTAACATGAGTAACGGTCAGCAAAATTGTGGAAACCGAAATTGTAATTAGAATTAAGATGATAATGAGTAGCAGTTGAGTTGTAACCGGCATCGAGAGAAGACGTCAATAAAGTTATTGTACTAGTAGAACCTATAACAAAATTGTTTTTTTTTCTCGATAACTCGGCACGAAACCAAAACTGGCTAGAGACTTGAATTTTAGCTTCAAATGCAGCCTGAACCCTGCCCCAAAAACCAAAAATACCATTCCGGACGAAAACCTGCGAAAAACCCCGAAAATTTCATGGCAAAGTGACCCCTCGACTGCCAAATATAAAAGTGCCCGTAACTTCGTTATTTGAGCAGCTAGAGGGGTCAAACTTGCACTTTTTCAAAAGGCTCCGTCTCCAAAACCAAGGAGGCTAGAAACTTGAATTTTAGCCTCAAATGCAGCCTGAACCCTGCCCCAAAAACCAAAAATACCATTCCGGACGAAAACCTGCGAAAAACCCCGAAAATTTCATGGCAAAGTGACCAATCGACTGCCAAATATAAAAGTGCCTGTAACTTCGTTATTTGAGCAGCTAGAGGGGTCAAACTTGCACTTTTTCAAAAGGCTCCATCTCCAAAACCAAGGAGGCTTGAAACTTGAATTTTAGCTTCAAATGCAGCCTGAACCCTGCCCCAAAAACCAAAAATACCATTCCGGACGAAAACCTGCGAAAAACCCCGAAAATTTCATGGCAAAGTGACCCCTCGACTGCCAAATATAAAAGTGCCCGTAACTTCGTTATTTGAGCAGCTAGAGGGGTCAAACTTGCACTTTTTCAAAAGGCTCCGTCTCCAAAACCAAGGAGGCTAGAAACTTGAATTTTAGCCTCAAATGCAGCCTGAACCCTGCCCCAAAAACCAAAAATACCATTCCGGACGAAAACCTGCGAAAAACCCCGAAAATTTCATGGCAAAGTGACCCCTCGACTGCCAAATATAAAAGTGCCCGTAACTTCGTTATTTGAGCAGCTAGAGGGGTCAAACTTGCACTTTTTCAAAAGGCTCCGTCTCCAAAACCAAGGAGGCTAGAAACTTGAATTTTAGCTTCAAATGCAGCCTGAACCCTGCCCCAAAAACCAAAAATACCATTCCGGACGAAAACCTGCGAAAAACCCCGAAAATTTCATGGCAAAGTGACCAATCGACTGCCAAATATAAAAGTGCCTGTAACTTCGTTATTTGAGCAGCTAGAGGGGTCAAACTTGCACTTTTTCAAAAGGCTCCGTCTCCAAAACCAAGGAGGCTTGAAACTTGAATTTTAGCTTCAAATGCAGCCTGAACCCTGCCCCAAAAACCAAAAATACCATTCCGGACGAAAATCTGCGAAAAACCCCGAAAATTTCATGGCAAAGTGACCCCTCGACTGCCAAATATAAAAGTGCCCGTAACTTCGTTATTTGAGCAGCTAGAGGGGTCAAACTTGCACTTTTTCAAAAGGCTCCGTCTCCAAAACCACGGAGGCTAGAGACTTGAATTTTAGCTTCAAATGCAGCCTGAACCCTGCCCCAAAAACCAAAAATACCATTCCGGACGAAAACCTGCGAAAAACCCCGAAAATTTCATGGCAAAGTGACCCCTCGACTGCCAAATATAAAAGTGCCTGTAACTTCGTTATTTGAGCAGCTAGAGGAGTCAAACATGCACTTTTTCAAAAGGCTCCATCTCCAAAACTACGGAGACTAGAGACTTGAATTTTAGCTTCAAATGCAGCCTGAACCCTGCCCCAAAACCAAAAATACCATTCCGGACGAAAACCTGCGAAAAACCCCGAAAATTTCATGGCAAAGTGACCCCTCGACTGCCAAATATAAAAGTGCCTGTAACTTCGTTATTTGAGCAGCTAGAGGGGTCAAACTTGCACTTTTTCAAAAGGCTCCATCTCCAAAACTACGGAGGCTAGAGACTTGAATTTTAGCTTCAAATGCAGCCTGAACCCTGCCCCAAAAACCAAAAATACCATTCCGGACGAAAACCTGCGAAAAACCCCGAAAATTTCATGGCAAAGTGACCCCTCGACTGCCAAATATAAAAGTGCCTGTAACTTCGTTATTTGAGCAGCTAGAGGGGTCAAACTTGCACTTTTTCAAAAGGCTCCATCTCCAAAACCACGGAGGCTAGAGACTTGAATGTTAGCTTCAAGTGCAGCCTCAACCCTGCCCCAAAAACCAAAAATACCATTCCGGACGAAAACCTGCGAAAAACCCCGAAAATTGCATGGCAAAGTGACCCCTCGACTGCCAAATATAAAAGTGCCTGTAACTTCGTTATTTGAGCAGCTAGAGGGGTCAAACTTGCACTTTTTCAAAAGGCTCCATCTCCAAAACTACGGAGGCTAGAGACTTGAATTTTAGCTTCAAATGCAGCCTGAACCCTGCCCCAAAAACCAAAAATACCATTCCGGACGAAAACCTGCGAAAAACCCCGAAAATTTCATGGCAAAGTGACCCCTCGACTGCCAAATATAAAAGTGCCTGTAACTTCGTTATTTGAGCAGCTAGAGGGGTCAAACTTGCATTTTTTCAAAAGGCTCCGTCTCCAAAACCACGGAGGCTAGAGACTTGAATTTTAGCTTCAAATGCAGCCTGAACCCAGCCCCAAAAACCAAAAATACCATTCCGGACGAAAACCTGCGAAAAACCCCGAAAATTTCATGGCAAAGTGACCCCTCGACTGCCAAATATAAAAGTGCCCGTAACTTCGTTATTTGAGCAGCTAGAGGGGTCAAACTTGCACTTTTTCAAAAGGCTCCGTCTCCAAAACCAAGGAGGCTAGAAACTTGAATTTTAGCTTCAAATGCAGCCTGAACCCTGCCCCAAAAACCAAAAATACCATTCCGGACGAAAACCTGCGAAAAACCCCGAAAATTGCATGGCAAAGTGACCCCTCGACTGCCAAATATAAAAGTGCCTGTAACTTCGTTATTTGAGCAGCTAGAGGAGTCAAACTTGCACTTTTTCAAAAGGCTCCATCTCCAAAACTACGGAGGCTAGAGACTTGAATTTTAGCTTCAAATGCAGCCTGAACCCTGCCCCAAAACCAAAAATACCATTCCGGACGAAAACCTGCGAAAAACCCCGAAAATTTCATGGCAAAGTGACCCCTCGACTGCCAAATATAAAAGTGCCTGTAACTTCGTTATTTGAGCAGCTAGAGGGGTCAAACTTGCACTTTTTCAAAAGGCTCCATCTCCAAAACCACGGAGGCTAGAGACTTGAATTTTAGCCTCAAATGCAGCCTGAACCCTGCCCCAAAAACCAAAAATACCATTCCGGACGAAAACCTGCGAAAAACCCCGAAAATTTCATGGCAAAATGACCCCTCGACTGCCAAATATAAAAGTGCCCGTAACTTCGTTATTTGAGCAGCTAGAGGGGTCAAACTTGCACTTTTTCAAAAGGCTCCGTCTAAAAAACCACGGAGGCTAGAGACTTGAATTTTAGCTTCAAATGCAGCCTGAACCCTGCCCCAAAAACCAAAAATACCATTCCGGACGAAAACCTGCGAAAAACCCCGAAAATTTCATGGCAAAGTGACCCCTCGACTAAAAGTGCCTGTAACTTCGTTATTTGAGCAGCTAGAGGGGTCAAACTTGCACTTTTTCAAAAGGCTCCATCTCCAAAACTACGGAGGCTAGAGACTTGAATTTTAGCTTCAAATGCAGCCTGAGCCCTGCTCCAAAAACCAAAAATACCATTCCGGACGAAAACCTGCGAAAAACCCCGAAAATTTCAGGGCAAAGTGACCCCTCGACTGCCAAATATAAAAGTGCCTGTAACTTCGTTATTTGAGCAGCTAGAGGGGTCAAACTTGCACTTTTTCAAAAGGCTCCATCTCCAAAACCACGGAGGCTAGAGACTTGAATTTTAGCTTCAAATGCAGCCTGAACCTTGCCCCAAAAACCAAAAATACCATTCCGGACGAAAACCTGCGAAAAACCCCGAAAATTTCATGGCAAAGTGACCCCTCGACTGCCAAATATAAAAGTGCCTGTAACTTCGTTATTTGAGCAGCTAGAGGGGTGGAACTTGCACTTTTTCAAAAAGCTCCATCTCCAAAACTACGGAGGCTAGAGACTTGAATTTTAGCTTCAAATGCAGCCTGAACCCTGCTCCAAAAACCAAAAATACCATTCCGGACGAAAACCTGCGAAAAACCCCGAAAATTTCAGGGCAAAGTGACCCCTCGACTGCCAAATATAAAAGTGCCTGTAACTTCGTTATTTGAGCAGCTAGAGGGGTGAAACTTGCACTTTTTCAAAAGGCTCCATCTCCAAAACTACGGAGGCTAGAGACTTGAATTTTAGCTTCAAATGCAGCCTGAACCCTGCTCCAAAAACCAAAAATACCATTCCGGACGAAAACCTGTGAAAAACCCCGAAAATTTCAGGGCAAAGAGACCCCTCGACTGCCAAATATAAAAGTGCCTGTAACTTCGTTATTTGAGCAGCTAGAGGGGTGAAACTTGCACTTTTTCAAAAGGCTCCATCTCCAAAACTACGGAGGCTAGAGACTTGAATTTTAGCTTCAAATGCAGCCTGAACCCTGCTCCAAAAACCAAAAATACCATTCCGGACGAAAACCTGCGAAAAACCCCGAAAATTTCATGGCAAAGTGACCCCTCGACTGCCAAATATAAAAGTGCCTGTAACTTCGTTATTTGAGCAGCTAGAGGGGTCAAACTTGCACTTTTTCAAAAGGCTCCATCTCCAAAACCACGGAGGCTAGAGACTTGAATTTTAGCTTCAAATGCAGCCTGAACCCTGCCCCAAAAACCAAAAATACCATTCCGGACGAAAACCTGCGAAAAACTCCGAAAATTTCATGGCAAAGTGACCCCTCGACTGCCAAATATAAAAGTGCCCGTAACTTCGTTATTTGAGCAGCTAGAGGGGTCAAACTTGCACATTTTCAAAAGGCTCCGTCTCCAAAACCAAGGAGGCAAGAAACTTGAATTTTAGCTTCAAATGCAGCCTGAACCCTGCCCCAAAAACCAAAAATACCATTCCGGACGAAAACCTGCGAAAAACCCCGAAAATTTCAGGGCAAAGTGACCCCTCGACTGCCAAATATAAAAGTGCCTGTAACTTCGTTATTTGAGCAGCTAGAGGGGTCAAACTTGCACTTTTTCAAAAGGCTCCATCTCCAAAACTACGGAGGCTAGAGACTTGAATTTTAGCTTCAAATGCAGCCTGAACCCTGCCCCAAAAACCAAAAATACCATTCCGGACGAAAACCTGCGAAAAACTCCGAAAATTTCATGGCATAGTGACCCCTCGACTGCCAAATATAAAAGTGGCTGTAACTTCGTTATTTGAGCAGCTAGAGGGGTCAAACTTGCACTTTTTCAAAAGGCTCCATCTCCAAAACCACGGAGGCTAGAGACTTCAATGTTAGCTTCAAATGCAGCCTCAACCCTGCCCCAAAAACCAAAAATACCATTCCGGACGAAAACCTGCGAAAAATCCCGAAAATTTCATGGCAAAGTGACCCCTCGACTGCCAAATATAAAAGTGCCTGTAACTTCGTTATTTGAGCAGCTAAAGGAGTCAAACTTGCACTTTTTCAAAAGGCTCCATCTCCAAAACTACGGAGGCTAGAGACTTGAATTTTAGCTTCAAATGCAGCCTGAACCCTGCCCCAAAACCAAAAATACCATTCCGGACGAAAACCTGCGAAAAACCCCGAAAATTTCATGGCAAAGTGACCCCTCGACTGCCAAATATAAAAGTGCCTGTAACTTCGTTATTTGAGCAGCTAGAGGGGTCAAACTTGCACTTTTTCAAAAGGCTCCATCTCCAAAACCACGGAGGCTAGAGGCTTGAATTTTAGCCTCAAATGCAGCCTGAACCCTGCCCCAAAAACCAAAAATACCATTCCGGACGAAAACCTGCGAAAAACCCCGAAAATTTCATGGCAAAATGACCCCTCGACTGCCAAATATAAAAGTGCCCGTAACTTCGTTATTTGAGCAGCTAGAGGGGTCAAACTTGCACTTTTTCAAAAGGCTCCGTCTAAAAAACCACGGAGGCTAGAGACTTGAATTTTAGCTTCAAATGCAGCCTGAACCCTGCCCCAAAAACCAAAAATACCATTCCGGACGAAAACCTGCGAAAAACCCCGAAAATTTCATGGCAAAGTGACCCCTCGACTAAAAGTGCCTGTAACTTCGTTATTTGAGCAGCTAGAGGGGTCAAACTTGCACTTTTTCAAAAGGCTCCATCTCCAAAACCACGAAGGCTAGAGACTTGAATTTTAGCTTCAAATGCAGCCTGAACCCTGCTCCAAAAACCAAAAATACCATTCCGGACGAAAACCTGCGAAAAACCCCGAAAATTTCATGGCAAAGTGACCCCTCGACTGCCAAATATAAAAGTGCCTGTAACTTCGTTATTTGAGCAGCTAGAGGGGTCAAACTTGCACTTTTTCAAAAGGCTCCATCTCCAAAACCACGGAGGCTAGAGACTTGAATTTTAGCTTCAAATGCAGCCTGAACCTTGCCCCAAAAACCAAAAATACCATTCCGGACGAAAACCTGCGAAAAACCCCGAAAATTTCATGGCAAAGTGACCCCTCGACTGCCAAATATAAAAGTGCCCGTAACTTCGTTATTTGAGCAGCTAGAGGGGTCAAACTTGCACTTTTTCAAAAGGCTCCATCTCCAAAACTACGGAGGCTAGAGACTTGAATTTTAGCTTCAAATGCAGCCTGAACCCTGCTCCAAAAACCAAAAATACCATTCCGGACGAAAACCTGCGAAAAACCCCAAAAATTTCAGGGCAAAGTGACCCCTCGACTGCCAAATATAAAAGTGCCTGTAACTTCGTTATTTGAGCAGCTAGAGGGGTGAAACTTGCACTTTTTCAAAAGGCTCCATCTCCAAAACTACGGAGGCTAGAGACTTGAATTTTAGCTTCAAATGCAGCCTGAACCCTGCTCCAAAAACCAAAAATACCATTCCGGACGAAAACCTGCGAAAAACCCCGAAAATTTCAGGGCAAAGTGACCCCTCGACTGCCAAATATAAAAGTGCCTGTAACTTCGTTATTTGAGCAGCTAGAGGGGTCAAACTTGCACTTTTTCAAAAGGCTCCATCTCCAAAACCACGGAGGCTAGAGACTTGAATTTTAGCTTCAAATGCAGCCTGAACCTTGCCCCAAAAACCAAAAATACCATTCCGGACGAAAACCTGCGAAAAACCCCGAAAATTTCATGGCAAAGTGACCCCTCGCCTGCAAAATATAAAAGTGCCTGTAACTTCGTTATTTGAGCAGCAAGAGGGGTGAAACTTGCACTTTTTCAAAAGGCTCCATCTCCAAAACTACGGAGGCTAGAGACTTGAATTTTAGCTTCAAATGCAGCCTGAACCCTGCTCCAAAAACCAAAAATACCATTCCGGACGAAAACCTGCGAAAAACCCCGAAAATTTCATGGCAAAGTGACCCCTCGACTGCCAAATATAAAAGTGCCTGTAACTTCGTTATTTGAGCAGCTAGAGGGGTGAAACTTGCACTTTTTCAAAAGGCTCCATCTCCAAAACTACGGAGGCTAGAGACTTGAATTTTAGCTTCAAATGCAGCCTGAACCCTGCTCCAAAAACCAAAAATACCATTCCGGACGAAAACCTGCGAAAAACCCCGAAAATTTCATGGCAAAGTGACCCCTCGACTGCCAAATATAAAAGTGCCTGTAACTTCGTTATTTGAGCAGCTAGAGGGGTGAAACTTGCACTTTTTCAAAAGGCTCCATCTCCAAAACTACGGAGGCTAGAGACTTGAATTTTAGCTTCAAATGCAGCCTAAACCCTGCTCCAAAAACCAAAAATACCATTCCGGACGAAAACCTGCGAAAAACCCCGAAAATTTCAGGGCAAAGTGACCCCTCGACTGCCAAATATAAAAGTGCCTGTAACTTCGTTATTTGAGCAGCTAGAGGGGTCAAACTTGCACTTTTTCAAAAGGCTCCATCTCCAAAACCACGGAGGCTAGAGACTTGAATTTTAGCTTCAAATGCAGCCTGAACCCTGCCCCAAAAACCAAAAATACCATTCCGGACGAAAACCTGCGAAAAACCCCGAAAATTTCATGGCAAAGTGACCCCTCGACTGCCAAATATAAAAGTGCCCGTAACTTCGTTATTTGAGCAGCTAGAGGGGTCAAACTTGCACTTTTTCAAAAGGCTCCGTCTCCAAAACCAAGGAGGCAAGAAACTTGAATTTTAGCTTCAAATGCAGCCTGAACCCTGCCCCAAAAACCAAAAATACCATTCCGGACGAAAACCTGCGAAAAACCCCGAAAATTTCAGGGCAAAGTGACCCCTCGACTGCCAAATATAAAAGTGCCTGTAACTTCGTTATTTGAGCAGCTAGAGGGGTCAAACTTGCACTTTTTCAAAAGGCTTCATCTCCAAAACTACGGAGGCTAGAGACTTGAATTTTAGCTTCAAATGCAGCCTGAACCCTGCCCCAAAAACCAAAAATACCATTCCGGACGAAAACCTGCGAAAAACCCCGAAAATTTCATGGCAAAGTGACCCCTCGACTGCCAAATATAAAAGTGCCTGTAACTTCGTTATTTGAGCAGCTAGAGGGGTCAAACTTGCACTTTTTCAAAAGGCTCCGTCTCCAAAACCAAGGAGGCAAGAAACTTGAATTTTAGCTTCAAATGCAGCCTGAACCCTGCCCCAAAAACCAAAAATACCATTCCGGACGAAAACCTGCGAAAAACCCCGAAAATTTCATGGCAAAATGACCCCTCGACTGCCAAATATAAAAGTGCTTGTAACTTCGTTATTTGAGCAGCTAGAGGGGTCAAATTTGCACTTTTTCAAAAGACTCCATCTCCAAAACTACGGAGGCTAGAGACTTGAATTTTAGCTTCAAATGCAGCCTGAACCCTGCCCCAAAACCAAAAATACCATTCCGGACGAAAACCTGCGAAAAACCCCGAAAATTTCATGGCAAAGTGACCCCTCGACTAAAAGTGCCTGTAACTTCGTTATTTGAGCAGCTAGAGGGGTCAAACTTGCACTTTTTCAAAAGGCTCCATCTCCAAAACCACGGAGGCTAGAGACTTGAATTTTAGCTTCAAATGCAGCCTGAACCCTGCCCCAAAAAACAAAAATACCATTCCGGACGAAAACCTGCGAAAACCTGCGAAAAACCCCGAAAATTTCATGGCAAAGTGACCCCTCGACTGCCAAATATAAAAGTGCCTGTAGCTTCATTATTTGAGCAGCTAGAGGGGTCAAACTTGAACTTTTTCAAAAGGCTCCATCTCCAAAACTACGGAGGCTAGAGACTTGAATTTTAGCTTCAAATGCAGCCTGAACCCTGCTCCAAAAACCAAAAATACCATTCCGGACGAAAACCTGCGAAAAACCCCGAAAATTTCATGGCAAAGTGACCCCTCGACTGCCAAATATAAAAGTGCCTGTAACTTCGTTATTTGAGCAGCTAGAGGGGTCAAACTTGCACTTTTTCGAAAGGCTCCATCTCCAAAACCACGGAGGCTAGAGACTTGAATTTTAGCTTCAAATGCAGCCTGAACCCTGCCCCAAAACCAAAAATACCATTCCGGACGAAAACCTGCGAAAAACCCCGAAAATTTCATGGCAAAGTGACCCCTCGACTGCCAAATATAAAAGTGCCTGTAACTTCGTTATTTGAGCAGCTAGAGGGGTCAAACTTGCACTTTTTCAAAAGGCTCCATCTCCAAAACTACGGAGGCTAGAGACTTGAATTTTAGCTTCAAATGCAGCCTGAACCCTGTCCCAAAAACCAAAAATACCATTCCGGACGAAAACCTGCGAAAATCCCCGAAAATTTCATGGCAAAGTGACCCCTCGACTGCCAAATATAAAAGTGCCCGTAACTTCGTTATTTGAGCAGCTAGAGGGGTCAAACTTGCACTTTTTCAAAAGGCTCCATCTCCAAAACCACGGAGGCTAGAGACTTGAATGTTAGCTTCAAGTGCAGCCTCAACCCTGCCCCAAAAACCAAAAATACCATTCCGGACGAAAACCTGCGAAAAACCCCGAAAACTTCATGGCAAAGTGACCCCTCGACTGCCAAATATAAAAGTGCCTGTAACTTCGTTATTTGAGCAGCTAGAGGGGTCAAACTTGCACTTTTTCAAAAGGCTCCATCTCCAAAACTACGGAGGCTAGAGACTTGAATTTTTGCTTCAAATGCAGCCTGAACCCTGCCCCAAAACCAAAAATACCATTCCGGACGAAAACCTGCGAAAACCCCGAAAATTTCATGGCAAAGTGACCCCTCGACTGCCAAATATAAAAGTGCCTGTAACTTCGTTATTTGAGCAGCTAGAGGGGTCAAACTTGCACTTTTTCAAAAGGCTCCATCTCCAAAACTACGGAGGCTAGAGACTTGAATTTTAGCTTCAAATGCAGCCTGAAGCCTGCCCCAAAAACCAAAAATACCATTCCGGACGAAAACCTGCGAAAATCCCCGAAAATTTCATGGCAAAGTGACCCCTCGACTGCCAAATATAAAAGTGCCTGTAACTTCGTTATTTGAGCAGCTAGAGGGGTCAAACTTGCATTTTTTCAAAAGGCTCCGTCTCCAAAACCACGGAGGCTAGAGACTTGAATTTTAGCTTCAAATGCAGCCTGAACCCTGCCCCAAAAACCAAAAATACCATTCCGGACGAAAACCTGCGAAAAACCCCGAAAATTTCATGGCAAAGTGACCCCTCGACTGCCAAATATAAAAGTGCCTGTAACTTCGTTATTTGAGCAGCTACAGGGGTCAAACTTGCACTTTTTCAAAAGGCTCCATCTCCAAAACTACGGAGGCTAGAGACTTGAATTTTAGCTTCAAATGCAGCCTGAACCCTGCCCCAAAAACCAAAAATACCATTCCGGACGAAAACCTGCGAAAAACCCCGAAAATTTCATGGCAAAGTGACCCCTCGACTGCCAAATATAAAAGTGCCTGTAACTTCGTTATTTGAGCAGCTAGAGGGGTCAAACTTGCATTTTTTCAAAAGGCTCCGTCTCCAAAACCACGGAGGCTAGAGACTTGAATTTTAGCTTCAAATGCAGCCTGAACCCTGCCCCAAAAACCAAAAATACCATTCCGGACGAAAACCTGCGAAAAACCCCGAAAATTTCATGGCAAAGTGACCAATCGACTGCCAAATATAAAAGTGCCCGTAACTTCGGTATTTGAGCAGCTAGAGGGGTCAAACTTGCACTTTTTCAAAAGGCTCCGTCTCCAAAACCAAGGAGGCTAGAAACTTGAATTTTAGCTTCAAATGCAGCCTGAACCCTGCCCCAAAAACCAAAAATACCATTCCGGACGAAAACCTGCGAAAAACCCCGAAAATTTCATGGCAAAGTGACCCCTCGACTGCCAAATATAAAAGTGCCCGTAACTTCGTTATTTGAGCAGCTAGAGGGGTCAAACTTGCACTTTTTCAAAAGGCTCCGTCTCCAAAACCAAGGAGGCTAGAAACTTGAATTTTAGCTTCAAATGCAGCCTGAACCCTGCCCCAAAAACCAAAAATACCATTCCGGACGAAAACCTGCGAAAAACCCCGAAAATTTCATGGCAAAGTGACCCCTCGACTGCCAAATATAAAAGTGCCTGTAACTTCGTTATTTGAGCAGCTAGAGGAGTCAAACTTGCACTTTTTCAAAAGGCTCCATCTCCAAAACTACGGAGGCTAGAGACTTGAATTTTAGCTTCAAATGCAGCCTGAACCCTGCCCCAAAACCAAAAATACCATTCCGGACGAAAACCTGCGAAAAACCCCGAAAATTTCATGGCAAAGTGACCCCTCGACTGCCAAATATAAAAGTGCCTGTAACTTCGTTATTTGAGCAGCTAGAGGGGTCAAACTTGCACTTTTTCAAAAGGCTCCATCTCCAAAACTACGGAGGCTAGAGACTTGAATTTTAGCTTCAAATGCAGCCTGAACCCTGCCCCAAAAACCAAAAATACCATTCCGGACGAAAACCTGCGAAAAACCCCGAAAATTTCATGGCAAAGTGACCCCTCGACTGCCAAATATAAAAGTGCCTGTAACTTCGTTATTTGAGCAGCTGGAGGGGTCAAACTTGCATTTTTTCAAAAGGCTCCGTCTCCAAAACCACGGAGGCTAGAGACTTGAATTTTAGCTTCAAATGCAGCCTGAACCCTGCCCCAAAAACCAAAAATACCATTCCGGACGAAAACCTGCGAAAAACCCCGAAAATTTCATGGCAAAGTGACCCCTCGACTGCCAAATATAAAAGTGCCCGTAACTTCGTTATTTGAGCAGCTAGAGGGGTCAAACTTGCACTTTTTCAAAAGGCTCCGTCTCCAAAACCAAGGAGGCTAGAAACTTGAATTTTAGCTTCAAATGCAGCCTGAACCCTGCCCCAAAAACCAAAAATACCATTCCGGACGAAAACCTGCGAAAAACCCCGAAAATTGCATGGCAAAGTGACCCCTCGACTGCCAAATATAAAAGTGCCCGTAACTTCGTTATTTGAGCAGCTAGAGGGGTCAAACTTGCACTTTTTCAAAAGGCTCCATCTCCAAAACCACGGAGGCTAGAGACTTGAATTTTAGCTTCAAATGCAGCCTGAACCCTGCCCCAAAAACCAAAAATACCATTCCGGACGAAAACCTGCGAAAAACCCCGAAAATTTCATGGCAAAGTGACCCCTCGACTGCCAAATATAAAAGTGCCTGTAACTTCGTTATTTGAGCAGCTAGAGGGGTCAAACTTGCACTTTTTCAAAAGGCTCCATCTCCAAAACCACGGAGGCTAGAGACTTGAATGTTAGCTTCAAGTGCAGCCTCAACCCTGCCCCAAAAACCAAAAATACCATTCCGGACGAAAACCTGCGAAAAACCCCGAAAATTTCATGGCAAAGTGACCCCTCGACTGCCAAATATAAAAGTGCCTGTAACTTCGTTATTTGAGCAGCTAGAGGGGTCAAACTTGCATTTTTTCAAAAGGCTCCGTCTCCAAAACCACGGAGGCTAGAGACTTGAATTTTAGCCTCAAATGCAGCCTGAACCCTGCCCCAAAAACCAAAAATACCATTCCGGACGAAAACCTGCGAAAAACCCCGAAAATTTCATGGCAAAGTGACCCCTCGACTGCCAAATATAAAAGTGCCTGTAACTTCGTTATTTGAGCAGCTAGAGGGGTCAAACTTGCATTTTTTCAAAAGGCTCCGTCTCCAAAACCACGGAGGCTAGAGACTTGAATTTTAGCTTCAAATGCAGCCTGAACCCTGCCCCAAAAACCAAAAATACCATTCCGGACGAAAACCTGCGAAAAACCCCGAAAATTTCATGGCAAAGTGACCCCTCGACTGCCAAATATAAAAGTGCCTGTAACTTCGTTATTTGAGCAGCTAGAGGAGTCAAACTTGCACTTTTTCAAAAGGCTCCGTCTCCAAAACCAAGGAGGCTAGAAACTTGAATTTTAGCTTCAAATGCAGCCTGAACCCTGCCCCAAAAACCAAAAATACCATTCCGGACGAAAACCTGCGAAAACCTGCGAAAATTGCATGGCAAAGTGACCCCTCGACTGCCAAATATAAAAGTGCCTGTAACTTCGTTATTTGAGCAGCTAGAGGAGTCAAACTTGCACTTTTTCAAAAGGCTCCATCTCCAAAACTACGGAGGCTAGAGACTTGAATTTTAGCTTCAAATGCAGCCTGAACCCTGCCCCAAAACCAAAAATACCAGTCCGGACGAAAACCTGCGAAAAACCCCGAAAATTTCATGGCAAAGTGACCCCTCGACTGCCAAATATAAAAGTGCCTGTAACTTCGTTATTTGAGCAGCTAGAGGGGTCAAACTTGCACTTTTTCAAAAGGCTCCATCTCCAAAACCACGGAGGCTAGAGACTTGAATTTTAGCTTAAAATGCAGCCTGAACCCTGCCCCAAAAACCAAAAATACCATTCCGGACGAAAACCTGCGAAAAACCCCGAAAATTTCATGGCAAAGTGACCCCTCGACTGCCAAATATAAAAGTGCCTGTAACTTCGTTATTTGAGCAGCTAGAGGGGTCAAACTTGCACTTTTTCAAAAGGCTCCATCTCCAAAACCACGGAGGCTAGAGACTTGAATGTTAGCTTCAAGTGCAGCCTGAACCCTGCCCCAAAAACCAAAAATACCATTCCGGACGAAAACCTGCGAAAAACCCCGAAAATTTCATGGCAAAGTGACCCCTCGACTGCCAAATATAAAAGTGCCTGTAACTTCGTTATTTGAGCAGCTAGAGGGGTCAAACTTGCACTTTTTCAAAAGGCTCCATCTCCAAAACCACGGAGGCTAGAGACTTGAATGTTTGCTTCAAGTGCAGCCTCAACCCTGCTCCAAAAACCAAAAATACCATTCCGGACGAAAACCTGCGAAAAACCCCGAAAATTTCATGGCAAAGTGACCCCTCGACTGCCAAATATAAAAGTGCCTGTAACTTCGTTATTTGAGCAGCTAGAGGGGTCAAACTTGCACCTATTCAAAAGGCTCCATCTCCAAAACCACGGAGGCTAGAGACTTGAATTTTAGCTTCAAATGCAGCCTGAACCCTGCCCCAAAAACCAAAAATACCATTCCGGACGAAAACCTGCGAAAAACCCCGAAAATTTCATGGCAAAGTGACCCCTCGACTGCCAAATATAAAAGTGCTTGTAACTTCGTTATTTGAGCAGCTAGAGGGGTCAAACTTGCACTTTTTCAAAAGGCTCCATCTCCAAAACCACGGAGGCTAGAGACTTGAATGTTAGCTTCAAGTGCAGCCTCAACCCTGCCCCAAAAACCAAAAATACCATTCCGGACGAAAACCTGCGAAAAACCCCGAAAATTTCATGGCAAAGTGACCCCTCGACTGCCAAATATAAAAGTGCCTGTAACTTCGTTATTTGAGCAGCTAGAGGGGTCAAACTTGCACTTTTTCAAAAGGCTCCATCTCCAAAACTACGGAGGCTAGAGACTTGAATTTTAGCTTCAAATGCAGCCTGAACCCTGCCCCAAAAACCAAAAATACCATTCCGGACGAAAACCTGCGAAAAACCCCGAAAATTTCATGGCAAAGTGACCCCTCGACTGCCAAATATAAAAGTGCCTGTGACTTCGTTATTTGAGCAGCTAGAGGGGTCAAACTTGCACTTTTTCAAAAGGCTCCATCTCCAAAACCACGGAGGCTAGAGACTTGAATTTTAGCTTCAAATGCAGCCTGAACCCTGCCCCAAAAACCAAAAATACCATTCCGGACGAAAACCTGCGAAAAACCCCGAAAATTTCATGGCAAAGTGAAACCTCGACTGCCAAATATAAAAGTGCCTGTAACTTCGTTATTTGAGCAGCTAGAGGGGTCAAACTTGCACTTTTTCAAAAGGCTCCATCTCCAAAACTACGGAGGCTAAAAACTTGAATTTTAGCTTCAAATGCAGCCTGAACCCTGCCCCAAAAACCAAAAATACCATTCCGGACGAAAACCTGCGAAAAACCCCGAAAATTTCATGGCAAAGTGACCCCTCGACTGCCAAATATAAAAGTGGCTGTAACTTCGTTATTTGAGCAGCTAGAGGGGTCAAACTTGCACTTTTTCAAAAGGCTCCATCTCCAAAACCACGGAGGCTAGAGACTTGAATGTTAGCTTCAAGTGCAGCCTCAACCCTGCCCCAAAAACCAAAAATACCATTCCGGACGAAAACCTGCGAAAAACCCCGAAAATTTCATGGCAAAGTGACCCCTCGACTGCCAAATATAAAAGTGCCTGTAACTTCGTTATTTGAGCAGCTAGAGGGGTCAAACTTGCACTTTTTCAAAAGGCTCCATCTCCAAAACTACGGAGGCTAGAGACTTGAATTTTAGCTTCAAATGCAGCCTGAACCCTGCCCCAAAAACCAAAAATACCATTCCGGACGAAAACCTGCGAAAAACCCCGAAAATTTCATGGCAAAGTGACCCCTCGACTGCCAAATATAAAAGTGCCCGTAACTTCGTTATTTGAGCAGCTAGAGGGGTCAAACTTGCACTTTTTCAAAAGGCTCCGTCTCCAAAACCAAGGAGGCTAGAAACTTGAATTTTAGCTTCAAATGCAGCCTGAACCCTGCCCCAAAAACCAAAAATACCATTCTGGACGAAAACCTGCGAAAAACCCCGAAAATTTCATGGCAAAGTGACCCCTCGACTGCCAAATATAAAAGTGCCTGTAACTTCGTTATTTGAGCAGCTAGAGGGGTCAAACTTGCACTTTTTCAAAAAGCTCCGTCTCCAAAACCAAGGAGGCTAGAAACTTGAATTTTAGCTTCAAATGCAGCCTGAACCCTGCCCCAAAAACCAAAAATACCATTCCGGACGAAAACCTGCGAAAAACCCCGAAAATTTCATGGCAAAGTGACCCCTCGACTGCCAAATATAAAAGTGCCTGTAACTTCGTTATTTGAGCAGCTAGAGGAGTCAAACTTGCACTTTTTCAAAAGGCTCCATCTCCAAAACTACGGAGGCTAGAGACTTGAATTTTAGCTTCAAATACAGCCTGAACCCTGCCCCAAAAACCAAAAATACCATTCCGGACGAAAACCTGCGAAAAACCCCGAAAATTTCATGGCAAAGTGACTCCTCGACTCCCAAATATAAAAGTGCCTGTAACTTCGTTATTTGAGCAGCTAGAGGGGTCAAACTTGCACTTTTTCAAAAGGCTCCGTCTCCAAAACTACGGAGGCTAGAGACTTGAATTTTAGCTTCAAATGCAGCCTGAACCCTGCCCCAAAACCAATAATACCATTCCGGACGAAAACCTGCGAAAAACCCCGAAAATTTCATGGCAAAGTGACTCCTCGACTGCCAAATATAAAAGTGCCTGTAACTTCGTTATTTGAGCAGCTAGAGGGGTCAAACTTGCACTTTTTCAAAAGGCTCCATCTCCAAAACCACGGAGGCTAGAGACTTGAATTTTAGCTTCAAATGCAGCCTGAACCCTGCCCCAAAAACCAAAAATACCATTCCGGACGAAAACCTGCGAAAAACCCCGAAAATTTCATGGCAAAGTGACCCCTCGACTGCCAAATATAAAAGTGCTTGTAACTTCGTTATTTGAGCAGCTAGAGGGGTCAAACTTGCACTTTTTCAAAAGGCTCCATCTCCAAAACCACGGAGGCTAGAGACTTGAATGTTAGCTTCAAGTGCAGCCTCAACCCTGCCCCAAAAACCAAAAATACCATTCCGGACGAAAACCTGCGAAAAACCCCGAAAATTTCATGGCAAAGTGACCCCTCGACTGCCAAATATAAAAGTGCCTGTAACTTCGTTATTTGAGCAGCTAGAGGGGTCAAACTTGCACTTTTTCAAAAGGCTCCATCTCCAAAACCACGGAGGCTAGAGACTTGAATGTTAGCTTCAAGTGCAGCCTCAACCCTGCCCCAAAAACCAAAAATACCATTCCGGGCGAAAACCTGCGAAAAACCCCGAAAATTTCATGGCAAAGTGACCCCTCGACTGCCAAATATAAAAGTGCCTGTAACTTCGTTATTTGAGCAGCTAGAGGGGTCAAACTTGCACTTTTTCAAAAGGCTCCATCTCCAAAACTACGGAGGCTAGAGACTTGAATTTTAGCTTCAAATGCAGCCTGAACCCTGCCCCAAAAACCAAAAATACCATTCCGGACGAAAACCTGCGAAAAACCCCGAAAATTTCATGGCAAAGTGACCCCTCGACTGCCAAATATAAAAGTGCCTGTAACTTCGTTATTTGAGCAGCTAGAGGAGTCAAACTTGCACTTTTTCAAAAGGCTCCATCTCCAAAACTACGGAGGCTAGAGACTTGAATTTTAGCTTCAAATACAGCCTGAACCCTGCCCCAAAAACCAAAAATACCATTCCGGACGAAAACCTGCGAAAAACCCCGAAAATTTCATGGCAAAGTGACTCCTCGACTCCCAAATATAAAAGTGCCTGTAACTTCGTTATTTGAGCAGCTAGAGGGGTCAAACTTGCACTTTTTCAAAAGGCTCCATCTCCAAAACTACGGAGGCTAGAGACTTGAATTTTAGCTTCAAATGCAGCCTGAACCCTGCCCCAAAAACCAAAAATACCATTCCGGACGAAAACCTGCGAAAAACCCCGAAAATTTCATGGCAAAGTGACCCCTCGACTGCCAAATATAAAAGTGCCTGTAACTTCGTTATTTGAGCAGCTAGAGGGGTCAAACTTGCACTTTTTCAAAAGACTCCATCTCCAAAACTACGAAGGCTAGAGACTTGAATTTTAGCTTCAAATGCAGCCTGAACCTTGCCCCAAAAACCAAAAATACCATTCCGGACGAAAACCTGCGAAAAACCCCGAAAATTTCACGGCAAAGTGACCCCTCGACTGCCAAATATAAAAGTGCCTGTAACTTCGTTATTTGAGCAGCTAGAGGGGTCAAACTTGCACTTTTTCAAAAGACTCCATCTCCAAAACTACGAAGGCTAGAGACTTGAATTTTAGCTTCAAATGCAGCCTGAACCCTGCCCCAAAAACCAAAAATACCGTTCCGGACGAAAACCTGCGAAAAACCCCGAAAATTTCACGGCAAAGTGACCCCTCGACTGTCAAATATAAAAGTGCCTGTAACTTCGTTATTTGAGCAGCTAGAGGGGTCAAACTTGCACTTTTTCAAAAGGCTCCATCTCCAAAACCACGGAGGCTAGAGACTTGAATGTTAGCTTCAAATGCAGCCTGAACCCTGCCCCAAAAACCAAAAATACCATTCCGGACGGAAACCTGCGAAAAACCCCGAAAATTTCACGGCAAAGTGACCCCTCGACTGCCAAATATAAAAGTGCCTGTAACTTCGTTATTTGAGCAGCTAGAGGGGTCAAACTTGCACTTTTTCAAAAGGCTCCATCTCCAAAACCACGGAGGCTAGAGACTTGAATGTTAGCTTCAAATGCAGCCTGAACCCTGCCCCAAAAACCAAAAATACCATTCCGGACGAAAACCTGCGAAAAACCCCGAAAATTTCATGGCAAAGTGACCCCTCGACTGCCAAATATAAAAGTGCCCGTAACTTCGTTATTTGAGCAGCTAGAGGGGTCAAACTTGCACTTTTTCAAAAGGCTCCGTCTCCAAAACCCCGAAGGCTAGAGACTTGAAATTAAGCTTCAAATGCAGCCTCAACCCTGCCCCAAAAACCAAAAATACCATTCCGGACGAAAACCTGCGAAAAGTCCCGAAAATTTCATGGCAAAGTGACCCCTCGACTGCCAAATATAAAAGTTCCCGTAACTTCGTTATTTGAGCAGCTAGAGGGGTCAAACTTGCACTTTTTCAAAAGGCTCCGTCTCCAAAACCACGGAGGCTAGAGACTTGAATTTTAGCTTCAAATGCAGCCTGAACCCTGCCCCAAAAACCAAAAATACTATTCCGGACGAAAACCTGCGAGAAATCCCGAAAATTTCATGGCAAAATGACCCCTCGACTGCCAAATATAAAAGTGCCTGTAACTTCGTTATTTGAGCAGCTAGAGGGGTCAAACTAGCACTTTTTCAAAAGGCTCCTTCTCCAAAACCCCGAAGGCTAGAGACTTGAAATTAAGCTTCAAATGCAGCCTGAACCCTGCCCCAAAAACCAAAAATACCATTCCGGATGAAAACCTGCGAAAAACCCCGGAAATTTCATGGCAAAGTGACCCCTCGATTGCCAAATATAAAAGTGCCTGTAACTTCGTTATTTGAGCAGCTAGAGGGGTCAAACTTGCACTTTTTCAAAAGGCTCCATCTCCAAAACTACGGAGGCTAGAGACTCGAATTTTAGCTTCAAATGCAACCTGAACCCTGCCCCAAAAACCAAAAATACCATTCCGGACGAAAACCTGCGAAAAACCCCGAAAATTTCATGGCAAAGTGACCCCTCGACTGCCAAATATAAAAGTGCCCGTAACTTCGTTATTTGAGCAGCTAGAGGGGTCAAACTTGCACTTTTTCAAAAGGCTCCATCTCCAAAACTACGGAGGCTAGAGACTTGAATTTTAGCTTCAAGTGCAGCCTGAACCCTGCCCCAAAAACGAAAATACCATTCCGGACGAAAACCTGCGAAAAACCCCGAAAATTTCATGGCAAAGTGACTGCTAAACATAAAAGTGCCTGTAACTTCGTTATTTGAGCAGCTAGAGGGGTCAAACTTGCACTTTTTCAAAAGGCTCCATCTCCAAAACTACGGAGGCTAGAGACTTGAACTTTAGCTTAAAATGCAGCCTGAACCCTGCTTCAAAAACCAAAAATACCATTCCGGACGAAAACCTGCGAAAAACTCCGAAAATTTCATGGCAAAGTGACTCCTCGACTGCCAAATATAAAAGTGCCTGTAACTTCGTTATTTGAGCAGCTAGAGGGGTCAAACTTGCACTTTTTCAAAAGGCTCCATCTCCAAAACTACGGAGGCTAGAGACTTGAACTTTAGCTTAAAATGCAGCCTGAACCCTGCCCCAAAAACCAAAAACCAAAAATACCATTCCGGACGAAAACCTGCGAAAAACCTCGAAAATTTCATGGCAAAATGACCCCTCGACTGCCAAATATAAAAGTGCCTGTAACTTCGTTATTTGAGCAGCTAGAGGGGTCAAACATGCACTTTTTCAAAAGGCTCCATCTCCAAAACTACGGAGGCTAGAGACTTGAATTTTAGCTTCAAATGCAGCCTGAACTCTGCCCCAAAAACCAAAAATACCATTCCGGACGAAAACCTGCGAAAAACCCCAAAAATTTCATGGCAAAGTGACTCCTCGACTGCCAAATATTAAAGTGCCTGTAACTTCGTTATTTGAGCAGCTAGAGGGGTCAAACTTGCACTTTTTCAAAAGGCTCCATCTCCAAAACTACGGAGGCTAGAGACTTGAACTTTAGCTTAAAATGCAGCCTGAACCCTGCCCCAAAAACCAAAAATACCATTCCGGACGAAAACCTGCGAAAAACCTCGAAAATTTCATGGCAAAATGACCCCTCGACTGCCAAATATAAAAGTGCCTGTAACTTCGTTATTTGAGCAGCTAGAGGGGTCAAACATGCACTTTTTCAAAAGGCTCCATCTCCAAATCTACGGAGGCTAGAGACTTGAATTTTAGCTTCAAATGCAGCCTGAACTCTGCCCCAAAAACCAAAAATACCATTCCGGACGAAAACCTGCGAAAAATTCCAAAAATTTCATGGCAAAGTGACCCCTCGACTGCCAAATATAAAAGTGCCTGTAACTTCGTTATTTGAGCAGCTAGAGGGGTCAAACTTGCACTCTCCAAAACCACGGAGGCTAGAGACTTGAATTTTAGCCTCAAATGCAGCCTGAACCCTGCCCCAAAAACCAAAAATACCATTCCGGACGAAAACCTGCGAAAAACCCCGAAAATTTCATGGCAAAGTGACCCCTCGACTGCCAAATATAAAAGTGCCTGTAACTTCGTTATTTGAGCAGCTAGAGGGGTCAAACTTGCACTTTTTCAAAAGGCTCCATCTCCAAAACCACGGAGGCTAGAGACTTGAATTTTAGCTTCAAATGCAGCCTGAACTCTGCCCCAAAAACCAAAAATACCATTCCGGACGAAAACCTGCGAAAAACCCCGAAAATTTCATGGCAAAGTGACCCCTCGACTGCCAAATATAAAAGTGCCCGTTACTTCGTTATTTGAGCAGCTAGAGGGGTCAAACTTGCACTTTTTCAAAAGGCTCCATCTCCTAAACTGCGGAGGCTAGAGACTTGAATTTTAGCTTCAAGTGCAGCCTGAACCCTGCCCCAAAAACGAAAATACCATTCCGGACGAAAACCTGCGAAAAACCCCGAAAATTTCATGGCAAAGTGACCCCTCGACTGCCAAATATAAAAGTGCCTGTAACTTCGTTATTTGAGCAGCTAGAGGGGTCAAACTTGCACTTTTTCAAAAGGCTCCATCTCCAAAACTACGGAGGCTAGAGACTTGAATTTTAGCTTCAAGTGCAGCCTGAACCCTGCCCCAAAAACCAAAAATACCATTCCGGACGAAAACCTGCGAAAAACCCCGAAAATTTCATGGCAAAGTGACCCCTCGACTGCCAAATATAAAAGTGCCTGTAACTTCGTTATTTGAGCAGCTAGAGGGGTCAAACTTGCACTTTTTCAAAAGGCTCCATCTCCAAAACCACGGAGGCTAGAGACTTGAATTTTAGCCTCAAATGCAGCCTGAACCCTGCCCCAAAAACCAAAAATACCATTCCGGACGAAAACCTGCGAAAAACCCCGAAAATTTCATGGCAAAGTGACCCCTCGACTGCCAAATATAAAAGTGCCTGTAACTTCGTTATTTGAGCAGCTAGAGGGGTCAAACTTGCACTTTTTCAAAAGGCTCCATCTCCAAAACTACGGAGGCTAGAGACTTGAATTTTAGCTTCAAGTGCAGCCTGAACCCTGCCCCAAAAACCAAAAATACCATTCCGGACGAAAACCTGCGAAAAACCCCGAAAATTTCATGGCAAAGTGACCCCTCGACTGCCAAATATAAAAGTGCCTGTAACTTCGTTATTTGAGCAGCTAGAGGGGTCAAACTTGCACTTTTTCAAAAGGCTCCATCTCCAAAACTACGGAGGCTAGAGACTTGAATTTTAGCTTCAAATGCAGCCTGAACCCTGCCCCAAAAACAAAAAATACCATTCCGGACAAAAACCTGCGAAAAACCCCAAAAATTTCATGGCAAAGTGACCCCTCGACTGCCAAATATAAAAGTGCCTGTAACTTCGTTATTTGAGCAGCTAGAGGGGTCAAACTTGCACTTTTTCAAAAGGCTCCATCTCCAAAACCACGGAGGCTAGAGACTTGAATTTTAGCCTCAAATGCAGCCTGAACCCTGCCCCAAAAACCAAAAATACCATTCCGGACGAAAACCTGCGAAAAACCCCGAAAATTTCATGGCAAAGTGACCCCTCGACTGCCAAATATAAAAGTGCCTGTAACTTCGTTATTTGAGCAGCTAGAGGGGTCAAACTTGCACTTTTTCAAAAGGCTCCATCTCCAAAACCACGGAGGCTAGAGACTTGAATTTTAGCCTCAAATGCAGCCTGAACTCTGCCCCAAAAACCAAAAATACCATTCCGGACGAAAACCTGCGAAAAACCCCGAAAATTTCATGGCAAAGTGACCCCTCGACTGCCAAATATAAAAGTGCCTGTAACTTCGTTATTTGAGCAGCTAGAGGGGTCAAACTTGCACTTTTTCAAAAGGCTCCATCTCCAAAACCACGGAGGCTAGAGACTTGAATTTTAGCCTCAAATGCAGCCTGAACCCTGCCCCAAAAACCAAAAATACCATTCCGGACGAAAACCTGCGAAAAACCCCGAAAATTTCATGGCAAAGTGACCCCTCGACTGCCAAATATAAAAGTGCCTGTAACTTCGTTATTTGAGCAGCTAGAGGGGTCAAACTTGCACTTTTTCAAAAGGCTCCATCTCCAAAACCACGGAGGCTAGAGACTTGAATGTTAGCTTCAAATGCAGCCTGAACCCTGCCCCAAAAACCAAAAATACCATTCCGGACGAAAACCTGCGAAAAATCCCGAAAATTTCATGGCAAAATGACCCCTCGACTGCCAAACATAAAAGTGCCTGTAACTTCGTTATTTGAGCAGCTAGAGGGGTCAAACTTGCACTTTTTCAAAAGGCTCCATCTCCAAAACCACGGAGGCTAGAGACTTGAATTTTAGCTTCAAATGCAGCCTGAACCCTGCCCCAAAAACCAAAAATACCATTCCGGACGAAAACCTGCGAAAAACCCCGAAAATTTCATGGCAAAGTGACCCCTCGACTCCCAAATATAAAAGTGCCTGTAACTTCGTTATTTGAGCAGCTAGAGGGGTCAAACTTGCACTTTTTCAAAAGGCTCCATCTCCAAAACTACGGAAGCTAGAGACTTGAATTTTAGCTTCAAATGCAGCCTGAACTCTGCCCCAAAAACCAAAAATACCATTCCGGACGAAAATCTGCGAAAAACCCCGAAAATTTCATGGCAAAGTGACCCCTCGACTGCCAAATATAAAAGTGACTGTAACTTCGTTATTTGAGCAGCTAGAGGGGTCAAACTTGCACTTTTTCAAAAGGCTCCATCTCCAAAACCACGGAGGCTAGAGACTTGAATTTTAGCTTCAAATGCAGCCTGAACCCTGCCCCAAAAACCAAAAATACCATTCCGGACGAAAACCTGCGAAAAACCCCGAAAATTTCATGGCAAAGTGACCCCTCGACTGCCAAATATAAAAGTGCCCGTTACTTCGTTATTTGAGCAGCTAGAGGGGTCAAACTTGCACTTTTTCAAAAGGCTCCATCTCCTAAACTGCGGAGGCTAGAGACTTGAATTTTAGCTTCAAATGCAGCCTGAACCCTGCCCCAAAAACGAAAATACCATTCCGGACGAAAACCTGCGAAAAACCCCGAAAATTTCATGGCAAAGTGACCCCTCGACTGCCAAATATAAAAGTGCCTGTAACTTCGTTATTTGAGCAGCTAGAGGGGTCAAACTTGCACTTTTTCAAAAGGCTCCATCTCCAAAACTACGGAGGCTAGAGACTTGAATTTTAGCTTCAAATGCAGCCTGAACCCTGCCCCAAAAACCAAAAATACCATTCCGGACAAAAACCTGCGAAAAACCCCAAAAATTTCATGGCAAAGTGACCCCTCGACTGCCAAATATAAAAGTGCCTGTAACTTCGTTATTTGAGCAGCTAGAGGGGTCAAACTTGCACTTTTTCAAAAGGCTCCATCTCCAAAACCACGGAGGCTAGAGACTTGAATTTTAGCCTCAAATGCAGCCTGAACCCTGCCCCATAAACCAAAAATACCATTCCGGACGAAAACCTGCGAAAAACCCCGAAAATTTCATGGCAAAGTGACCCCTCGACTGCCAAATATAAAAGTGCCTGTAACTTCGTTATTTGAGCAGCTAGAGGGGTCAAACTTGCACTTTTTCAAAGGCTCCATCTCCAAAACCACGGAGGCTAGAGACTTGAATTTTAGCCTCAAATGCAGCCTGAACCCTGCCCCAAAAACCAAAAATACCATTCCGGACGAAAACCTGCGAAAAACCCCGAAAATTTCATGGCAAAGTGACCCCTCGACTGCCAAATATAAAAGTGCCTGTAACTTCGTTATTTGAGCAGCTAGAGGGGTCAAACTTGCACTTTTTCAAAAGGCTCCATCTCCAAAACCACGGAGGCTAGAGACTTGAATTTTAGCCTCAAATGCAGCCTGAACCCTGCCCCAAAAACCAAAAATACCATTCCGGACGAAAACCTGCGAAAAACCCCGAAAATTTCATGGCAAAGTGACCCCTCGACTGCCAAATATAAAAGTGCCTGTAACTTCGTTATTTGAGCAGCTAGAGGGGTCAAACTTGCACTTTTTCAAAAGGCTCCATCTCCAAAACCACGGAGGCTAGAGACTTGAATGTTAGCTTCAAATGCAGCCTGAACCCTGCCCCAAAAACCAAAAATACCATTCCGGACGAAAACCTGCGAAAAATCCCGAAAATTTCATGGCAAAATGACCCCTCGACTGCCAAACATAAAAGTGCCTGTAACTTCGTTATTTGAGCAGCTAGAGGGGTCAAACTTGCACTTTTTCAAAAGGCTCCATCTCCAAAACCACGGAGGCTAGAGACTTGAATTTTAGCTTCAAATGCAGCCTGAACCCTGCCCCAAAAACCAAAAATACCATTCCGGACGAAAACCTGCGAAAAACCCCGAAAATTTCATGGCAAAATGACCCCTCGACTGCCAAATATAAAAGTGCC